>OX453301.1:17782736-20379651 GCA_949710035.1 Crambus lathoniellus
CTACCTTTAGTTCAACTTGCTCCCTAAACATTTCCCATCTGTCACTGTCACTGTCATTTTGGTTAAGTATATATTTCAAACGAGGTGGGCGTCTACTTTGATTTTTTATCATAGTTGAAGGAAATTCAATTAAAATGGGAAAGTGGTCACTACCAAACGTCGAAGATAGTGGACTCCAAGTCAAGGTGGAAGCTAGATTGGGACTACAAATTGTAAGGTCGGGCGCACTGTCGCCTTCATGAGGCAATGTTCGTCGTGTTGGAAGTCCTGTATTAAGGATGCAAAAGTTATTAAGTTCCGAAAAATCTAAAATTCTGGAACCATAACAGCTAGATTTGGCACTGCCCCATGCTTGGTGTTGAGCGTTAAAATCTCCCATTATAAAAATGGGTTTTGGGAGTTGAGAGATGATGGTATCTAGTTCATTGTACACAGAGGATGTTGGATGAGGTATGTATAGTGAAACAAAACAGATATTATTAATGGAAGCGGCTATGATTGACAGGTTAACACTATGAGTAATAGGAATGTGCTGAAAGGAAACAGAATCATTAACTAGTAGAGCTACACCACCATAGGAGTCAGAACGATCTTCTCTTAAAGGAAAATAATGAGAAACATTAAATACAGGGTAATTTTTTTATCAGTGCACAAATTTTTAGGATCGACTCAGAATCGATAAGTGAACAACTTTCTCCTAGAAACATGGGTCGAAATACGACAAAAATTTTTGGACTTCCCATACTAATTCGATCACGTGATCAGTCCGATTTGTATGAAAGGTCAAAAATTTTTTGTCATATTTCGACCTATGTTTCTAGGAGAAAGTTGTTCACTTACCGATTCTGACTCCTATGGTGGTGTAGCTCTACTAGTTAATGATTCTGTTTCCTTTCAGCACATTCCTATTACTCATAGTGTTAACCTGTCAATCATAGCCGCTTCCATTAATAATATCTGTTTTGTTTCACTATACATACCTCATCCAACATCCTCTGTGTACAATGAACTAGATACCATCATCTCTCAACTCCCAAAACCCATTTTTATAATGGGAGATTTTAACGCTCAACACCAAGCATGGGGCAGTGCCAAATCTAGCTGTTATGGTTCCAGAATTTTAGATTTTTCGGAACTTAATAACTTTTGCATCCTTAATACAGGACTTCCAACACGACGAACATTGCCTCATGAAGGCGACAGTGCGCCCGACCTTACAATTTGTAGTCCCAATCTAGCTTCCACCTTGACTTGGAGTCCACTATCTTCGACGTTTGGTAGTGACCACTTTCCCATTTTAATTGAATTTCCTTCAACTATGATAAAAAATCAAAGTAGACGCCCACCTCGTTTGAAATATATACTTAACCAAAATGACAGTGACAGTGACAGATGGGAAATGTTTAGGGAGCAAGTTGAACTAAAGGTTTCCGCCCTTCCTTCTATACAAGAAAACAATCGGACACAGAGCGCCGAGGCTTTTGCCTCAGTTTTGTTAGAAGCAGCTGACGAAGTTTTCCCAAGGAAAAAAACAAATGGGTATGTTCCTTCCCCCCCGTGGTGGGACAGTGAATGTACAAGTGCAATAAAAGAGAGAAAAGAGGCCGAAATAAATTATAAAGATATTAGTTCTTCCGAAAATTATGATAAATTAATACAAATAATGAATCAAATTCGCAGTCTATTTAAAAAAAAGAAATGGGAAGGTTGGAGGACCTTTTGTTCATCTGTATCACCTGACATTTCTGCTTCCGAGGTTTGGAATAACATTCGTAGATTTAGATCTGCCTTTAAAGTACGAGTCCCAAAATGTATTGATGAGGGTGTAGTCGAAAAATTACTGGACAAATTAGCCCCGCCATTTGTTCCTCGAGAACTTATACTATCATCACCTCAGTTACCCTGTCGCAATAGTATAGAGGACTTAAATAATCTTAACTCGCCATTCACTTTGACTGAGTTGAAAGGTGTGCTGTCCTAGAAAGATATATAAAACAAAAAGAAGCTAAGAAAGAGGTTAAAAAATCTGCTCGTGCGCTAAAAGAACAATGAAAAAAATGGAGAGAAAATTCAAAAAGGTAAACTAAACAATTTAATTCATTTAAGAAAATCTACAAAATTTATTATTGAGTGACTACATGTTACAGTAAATACTTAATTTTTTTTTAGATACCGTAAACTGCTGCAATTTTGCCCCTTAGCTTCAACTTTGCCTAATCTATTAAAACTAACATAACTTCACCACCGCCATCTATTTTTTACTTTTGATAATGGGAGAAAACCCTTCGTTTTAATGGCAACCCATTTCATCATTATTCGTTGTGGCAACACCGTCACTTTTTTGTCTGGCACCTTTCAACGGTCACAAGAAGTGTGCACGTTTTTTAAGTCAGTGCAAAACTTTTTGTTTTTCATTGGAAAAATCGAGAATTTCAGCTTTCTTAGTGTTTACGGGGTAAGCAAATGTGCTCTTTCTCATGTTTATAATGGTTATTCTTGTAAATGTGATCATTTACGACTAGAACGATGGTAGGCAAAGTTGTGAAGGCTTCTCGGTCACTTACTGACTCAAGTTTGCCTAGTCCTAGGGTTGTCACTTGTTACTCAAATACAGTGAAGCGTTTGGAGGGTTTTGATTTTAGCAGTACATATAGGTATGTTTTGTTTAGTTATTTAAAAAAAATATATATTTACATCTATTACATAGATATACTTACGCCTATTTCCCACGGGGTAGGCAGAGACTATGGATCGCCAACTGCTACGATCCTTGCACAATTCTTTCGCTTCATTCACATCCATCAATCTTTTCATTTCATACATGCCCGGCGATTTTTGTCACTGCGTACACCAGTCTTTTTTATTAAACCTCCTACTTGGTCCGTGTAGGTTTTGTTATACTTACCATTTTATTTCACTTTTTGCAAAAATAATTTATATTATATAGAATTATACATCTTTTGTTGGTGTCCATAGTGGCATATAAGGTATATTAATATACTATTATTTGTTACTTTTGTTTTGTGATTTTAATTTGACTTATTAAAACTTAAATAAAGAAAACTAGTTTATTCCTGTCAGATTTGTTTGATTGACCCTATTATAACGTTTGTTTTGGTTAAAAGAGTATTCCACATGATGGTACAAAAAAACTTTAATTGTTTTTATTGAATATACCTACTTAGTCTTTTACATTTTGTGTTTTTCTATTTGGAGCAACCCTAACCATGCTTAAAACTTACTATGAAAATATTTACTGATACTGCTCAAACTGTGCCTGCTTGTGGCCAACTTTGCCTGCTTGCCAGAAAACTAAATTGATGGTTCTATGTGGTAACCCATGCACATCTTTATGGTAACACATTCTTTATGGCTCTATAATTAAGATCAGTTTTTAAATGCGGCTCGTATTTTTGCTAATAATCTTCTAGGCAAAGTTGAGGCTTTTCATCACAATTTTGCCTACAACTTTGACGGTTTCTGGTGATCAATTTAACAGCAGTTTCGGCGTTATGAACCTTAAGATTTATGGCATAGATCTCCAATTAGACCGCTAATGTAAACATGGACACAGATAATAAATACTTGAAGAGATATTTTCAAAAAACCATAAATTTCGTGCAAAGTTGCAGCAGTTTACGGTATCGCCAAAGAAAAAGAGAAGAAGCTCTTGAAGGACACAAAGAGCCCCCATTTCATGTCATTAATATTCAGGCAGTCGCCGATGAAGAAAGTAATGAGCGATTTTCTGAGAGACCATTTAAAAAAAAAAAAGCTTCCAATTGCTTCACTAGATGGCGTTGAATAAGTATGTACATGTCTATGGTATATTTTAGTATGAAACATATTTAAATTAATTACTTTTTAAAAACCCAAAGGAAACTAATAATATATTAAATAAGTACTACTGTGAGGAACGGAAACGAAATAGGTAAATTTAAAGATTTAGGTAAATAAATAACATCTGTCGGACGTTCCGTTTTACGTAAAAAAGTCGCGTCAAAGTAAAATTTTTAACGTTCCGTTCCTTCTAACTGCATAGGTGGGACAGCGCCATCTAGTGGCTGAGCTTTCAGAAAATCGCCCATTCAAAGCAAGAGCCCGACAGTAAACTTGATGATCCGTTGCACAATTCTTCACAAATCAAATCAGAAATAAGAAAGGTTCGATATATTGAGATGAAAAAAAGAAAACAATTATTACAAATTATAGCAGCTTACAAAAAAAAAGACAAAAGACAAAGAAGACAAATTCAGCGAAAAGCATTCAGATGAGGCTAGTACTTCGTCTAAGATAAAAGAGACACCCCTTCTAGTACGCGTAAAAAACTTTTTCACCGATGATGCAAACAGTGCCATACATAACCCCATCCAAGAGAGAATTTATCACTCGAAATAAAGTTCGAGAACAAAAAGGTATTTATGCATACCTTTGAAAGAACTGTACAAGAAGTTCCGCCTAGAGACGAATTTGAGAATTAGCTACTCATTTTTTTGTAAGCTGCGACCTTTTTGGGTAGTTTTTCCTAAAAAAAGCAATAGAGATACATGTCAATGTACCATTCATACAAATATGGAATTGCTTATTGCACTCAGGAATTTCAGTCAGAACCCTCGTGCTCCAAAGATTAGTTTTAAGCAATTAATTGCTTAGACTCCTGCACAACAGTGATTAATTGTTGTTACTTCCTAATATTCTTCTCGTGAGTAATTTCGATTTATTGATGTTAATGGGCGATTTTCTGAAAGCTCAGTCACTAGATGGCGCTGTCCCACCTATGCACTTAGAAGGAACGGAACGTTATAAATTTTACCTTGACGCGACTTTTTTACGTAAAACGGAACGTCAGACAGATGTTATTTATTTACCTAAATCTTTAAATTTACCTATTTCGTTTCTGTTCCTCACAGTAGTACTTATTTATTATATTATTAGTTTCCTTTGGGTTTTTAAAAAGTAATTAATTTAAATTTGTTTCATACCAAAATATACCATAGACATGTACATACTTATTCAACGCCATCTAGTGAAGCAATTGGAAGCTTTTTTTTTTAAATGGCCTCTCAGAAAATCGCTCATTGTAGAAAATGATTGAGTACAACTGCTTGTACTGCAGGACTAATCAATGTCAATAATATTAGAATCTATAATGTCCCTAGACTTAGCTGCATTTTTAATAGTCAATCAATCCAGCAAAAATGTGGCACGATTATTACACTTTTGTTTTGTTGACAGATTTCTTTAATTCTATGGACATTATAGACGAACTGTTTGTTAAATGGGAAATGGAAAGTTTAATCAGAAAGTGCATAGGCATGTTTTTGTGTGTGTTACGTTCTGGCCCGGCCACGGCGTCAAATAAGGCTGTGGTTGTGTCAGTAAACGGTACGGATAAGTACCTCGTAGTACTTCGTTGGAAAAAAAGAGTACCACAGTATTTCATCAGTTATAACACATTTTTGGTGGCCGGGTTGCAACGCATACGACCCAGCCCGGCCACGCTTCTATCGAAATAAATAGGTAACTTTACGATGCAATTTTGGTACGAGGTGATGGTACGTATTCTGTACCAACGAGAATGTGTCCGTTTCCCCTTTAAAATAGTAATTAAAACTATTTATTTTTGCATCGAAATTTCTGAAATAAAACGCCTGACATTATTGTTTGAGCAAATAAACGTAATTTGACGTCTTTAGAGATTAACACTCAGGGCTGCCTCCATACAAAAAATTGTTTGTAAATAAAGTCGGTGCCAAGTCTAATAGGTATTAGAGGTAAATACGTCCTACACCTCACGCTTGGGACCGGGTTTTTTTTAATTTTTGTTATTTCACTCAGTATAATTCGTTCCTATTCTTTTTGGCTTGGCTTGGCACCGACTTTTTTTGTTAATTTTGTTTGAAGATTCTTTTTGGAGGCGGTTACATATTTTTTAACGTTTTATTTTTCGATATTTAGTGTAAATAATCGTAGCGAAACTACATGGTGATTATGATAAATTGTTGTAATATCCTGACCGTTACGGAGTTCAGCTATCCATCTTTAGCTACTTAGATAACTTGAAGGTATACAACTGAAGGTCCATTCGTGCATATGGTATTTATAAAACATCCTATAACTATGTTGAGGAGTTTCAACTCTCATCATCAATCAGCTCACCCTAATAACCTGAAAGAATATAGGTAACTATTAGTCCATACGTACGATTAATACTTAAGGAATTATTCTCCAGCTTCTAACCGTTAAGGAGTTGTAGCTTCCATCACCAGCTCATCACTATTAGATGATCATACTACCAGATGCAAATACTTGACAAACTTCAAAAATAAATGTAACGATGTTGCCTATATTAGAGAATTTCTCTCAATTTTCCTGGGATTTCATCTCCTGATCTTGACTTGGTGAAAATAAGATCTCGTCAGGGGTATAAACTTTCGACAAAAAATTTTTTGTAAAAAGATCCTCACTTTGATGAAAATAAAGAAGTCGTCTAAATAAGCAAACTAAAGTCTCAATACGCATTATTCACGATAATTCCAGAACTTCTCGTCAGTTCTTGATGAAATTTGAATGAGACCACACGAGATGCGTCACCTTTCAAATAAAAAAAGAATTATCCAAATCCGTTCATTAACGAAAAAGTTCTGAGGTAACACACATAAAAAATAAAAAATATACAGTCGAATTGATAACCTCCTTTTTTTGAGTTGGTTAAAAAACGTTATATAACTATGTATGAAATGGATATTAAAGAAATAAAAAGTACTATTTTTTTTTTTCAAAATCAATGTTTATTTTGTTGTACTTAATATATTAGTAGATACAATCAGGCTTTAAACTTCCATAACGAAAACAACAGCCACAACAGGGAACTAAGTTAAAAAAACCGGTCAAGAGCGAATCGGACTCGTGCACCGAGGGTTCCGTACCATCATTAATATAAATAAATAAAACGTGAAAATTTTTTCATCGGCGAGGCTATAGTCCTCAGAGTTTGCGGTGTAGAATAATGCAGTTTTAGGTCAGTGCTATCTCTTGACCGATAGCGGAACTAATGTAAATATAATTGGTTGATGATTTCTGAAAAAGGTTACTATTAAGAGACATCGTTTTATTTTTCCTGTAATCTTTACATGAACTTCTATTACATATTTTATAAGAATTTCAGATTTTCTCGTTGCAAACTTCGGCGATAAGAGGGAACGGTATTTTTTTTACATTTTTCATCATAAGTCAAAAACTATGCAGCCTAAAACAAAAAAAAACAGATGTTTGAGAATTTGCAAGCAGCGCTCTTTCATATGATACTTCATATGCCCTAGTAGCCCCACTTCGAATTTTTAAGATCCCCTTTCAGACCATGTTCCAAAAAAAATATTAATAGTTTTATTTCTCTCTTATTTGCAAAATAGTTGGGCAAACGTCATCTAACTTCAAGTTGATAGCATAAGTGGTTCTCGAGTAAACCAGTTTGTGACAGACAGACAGAGTCGCACCATAAGGATTCCTTTTTACCATTTTGCTACGGAACCCTAAAAACAATAAGTCAAACTTTACCCCCATATAACGTTATAATGAAGCGATGAGTTCGATTTATTATTTTTATTTTTCGCATTTAAGACAGTTTGAAGATTACGTACCTATCGACGTATAAGAAGTATTAGAGGAATTCGATGCGTCTTTTTACGACTCCGTAGCACAGTAGTCAGAGCATTTGCTCGGACGACAGTGAAATGTCGTGGGTTTGAGTCCTACTGTGGCAAATTGCGAAACGAGATTCTCTTCGATCTTTTCTAATACCTATGGTATAGTTATGTCGCACGGTTCAGTTTCAAAAACTTTATTTATTATTTTAATATGCCCATAAAAAGGGGCCACCATACTATAATGTTTCAAATCTTTATCACCCTTCCGAAATGTATAGGAAAATATATTTACTCTTCTTTACGAAAACCTTTTTGTATTGAGGCAGCCCTGACTGCTAAGCTTTTAAAATATTTTGGGGTCTTAGGGTGACTTTCACCACTGATATAAAACGTGATTAACGCTAAACTTGTTTAATATATAGTTCGGTCTCTGTCATCTGTTTGAATGTGACAGAGACAGAAATACGTTCTAAACACGTTTAGCGTTAATTGCGTTTAAATATCATTGGTGAAATCGGGCCTTAGAAACTATTTACACTAAACAAAATGTAAGTGGAAAAAGACCAATGGGAAAAGATAGATGTATAATTATAAATTTTTATCAAATTTTAACTAAGCCTAGTTTAAATCATATGAGCCATTGCGCCTACAAAAAAAATATATGCAGGAGACGTCGAGTTACGTAAATTGCTCAATCAACAATATCAGGCGTTTTATTTCTAAAATTTCAATGCCTAAATATATTGTTTTAATTACCATTTTAAAGGGGAAACGGACACATTATCGTTGGTACAGAATACGTACCATTACCCCGTACCAAAATCGCATCGTAAAGTTATCTATTTATTTCGATAGAAGCGTGGCCGGGCTGGGTCGTATGCGTTGCAGCCCGGCCACCAAAAATGTGTTATAACTGATGAAATACTGTGGTACTCTTTTTTTCCATCAAAGTACTACGAGGTACTTATCCGTACCGTATACTGACACAACCACAGCCTCAGTTGACACCGTGGCCGGGCCAGAACGTATCACACTGTTTTTGTGGTTAGACTCAATAGTTAATTAGTTTTGAATGAAAATGTTATGTTTGAAAGTTAACTGTTTTTTTTTTAAGAATAAATAGGATAAGATTGTTTTGAAATTATGTTTATTAAAAATATATAATCTTAATTATTTACTTAAAGTGAACTCGACTGAATGAAAGAAAATATCAAGACTTAATCAGAGATAATAAGGCTGTAAAAGTTTCTATTCTAATTGGTTTAAGTATATTAAAAATAAGTAGAATCAATAATATTTTTGTTAAAAGATGTTAAAAATAAAGGCAAGGTGTTTTATATACTTCGTATTTTATTTTCTATATAAAACATTAAGTTTCATTTAAAATTAAGTAACAACTCATTGTCAGCAACAAATAGTCATTATTTTCTACAATACCATCATTATCCTCACAAAACGTCATTGCAGGCAACATAACTATTTTTATAATATTAAATATTTCGAAAAATACTGTATATTTTGGAGTGTCTTTTGTTTTAAATAACATAACTTTCACTAAATAATAATCCGGCGACAGAAAAAATTCGCGTCACGAGGTTTTAAAATTTTAAGTTTTTTTTGTTCAGAATATTATTTTTAGGAGAACTAGCCACCCACGGCACACCTCACCAGTGTTGCCAGTAAGATTTCCCAAAAAAGGACGGTTGGCTTCTGAAAAGGTACGGTTTTTAACTTCAAGGTACGGTTTTATTTTACCAAAACCGAATTTTAATGTACAAACAATTAACTATTTCAAAGTCACTGGGTGGCGAGAAGCGAAGCGCAAGCGAGAGTTATTAGAAAGAAAAACAGGGTAAATAAATTTATGGTAAACCACGGAACGGAAAACTTTTAACAGTACAGGATGGCCGATTATGTTGGCCGACCATGATGGCCCATCGTGTACAGGGCGAGTTTGCGTTGCTCGCAGACGGCAATCACACACAAACCGGCCCTGTACACGTTGCCCGATCATGGTCGGCAAGAAAAGCTCCCAGTACAGGATGGCCGATCCCATTGGCCGACCATGATGGGCGATCGTGTACAAGTACAGAGCCAGTTTGCTTGTGATTGCCGTTGCAAATGCACACAAACTGCCCCCTAACCCCTAAGGCCCTGACGGAATCGAGTTGAGATGAAAATCGAACCGTTTTATAGATTTTAATTATTTCGTACTGTTTTATAGATTTAAGGTCAAAAATCCCACCTTCGATCACAACACTGATGATGATAAGATGATAGACCTATAAAGCCCCCAGTACACGATGGCCGATCATGGTCGGCGACCATGACCAATACATCGTACATTGACACTTTTGAAAGAACCTTTTTAAACTTGTTCGTTCAAAAGTGTCAATGTACGATGTATTGGTCATGGTCGCCGACTATGATCGGCCATCGTGTACTGGGGGCATAACGATTTCCACGACCACGATTTGCAGCAGACTAGCCAGCCCGCGAACACAGCTGGCCGGCACAATGGCGCCTTGTTGTCAGTGCCATTGTTTTTGTTTGTTTATTTTTTAATTTATTTGTCTTGGCATTCAGATGTCAAGGAAAGAGGGATCTAGTTGAAAACCAGCGTCAATTTTCAAAAACTGACATATGCTGAACTAGATCCCTTTTGGTCATGAAGTTCGACTTAATTCAGAGTATTAAGTCAAACTTCATGCTTTTGGTACAGTCGTGGGACTATCTTTCTTTTTTTATATATAGGTATATAAATTGTCTTTTTTTTCTGTGTTGTCTTCATTTAAGTAATTTGTCGTATACTTCACTACATAGTATAAAACAAAGTCGCTTTCTCTGTCCCTATGTCCCTTTGTATGCTTAAATCTTTGAAACTACGCAACGGATTTTGATGCGTTTTTTTTTAATAGATAGAGTGATTCAAGAGGAAGGTTTATATGTACTTTTTATCCCGATATTCCCACGGGAACGGGAACCACGCGGGTGAAACCGCGGGCGGCCGCTAGTAAGTTATAATTTGTCCTTCGACTGTATCAAATAAATGTTTTGATTGATTGATTGATTGATTTCATTTAGTTCGGTATTCAATCACTACTTACTCCATTGGCGCTATACAGTCGTTACTAGAATGGTGATTTTTTTATCTTGATTCAATTTTGATCTCAACTCGATTCTGTCAGGGGTTAAGTAAGGGGTACCCTGTACATTTTGAGTGAATTTTACATTTGTCTACTACACAGTTTTCAATATCAGATTAATAGGAGATGTCATATATAAAATATGTAATTTTTATAGTGGCAGTAAGTAGCTACTTTTGCGCTACCTAGTATATTACTATAATAATATTCTTTTTAGCGAATAGACTACAAAAAGTTGCAAATTATTTAAAAATCCGCTAGAACGGCAACACTGCACGTTTATGGCTTGGATAAGAGCCGTTTAGACCAGACAACATGTTTCAAACACATGTTTCGCAACATCTACCTGTCTTGTCCATTTTGCTTCATGTTTTGTGTCGGCTTAAACGCGGCTTTAGGGTTTTTCCCACGAACAACGACACGACACGATTTACAAATTGCGCGACAGTGTTGTCAGCACTATTTTCCAATAAAAGACGGTTCAGTTCACAGCATTGAGCATACATAAAGACAGTACGACCAACTTAACAGCGAATTGCTGACAGATACGGCAAACTGTGAACTGCAGTTGCCATGCAACAAAATAGCACCTACAGTTTACGGTTTGATGGTAAATGGTACAGAAAACGGTACTTTTTGGTACGTTCTGGCAACACTGTTAGTAAATCTTTTCGTGTCGTTGTTCGTGTGTAAACGCCCTTACAAGCCCTCAACTTTATTCCGTTCCGTAATGCGCATTCTGTTCATGTTCCGATTGTAAAACTTAATGTTCACAGAGACTGTTCGTGCATTCCTCAATCTACGAAAAGTTCGTGCAAAAGGATGTAGCTTTCGCAAAGAGCCGCAAGATAGGACGCTTAATGTTTGAAAAATTAAAAGGAAGTATTTAGAAAAAAATCTACCCGTCTCACAACCAGCTCCGATGGTTCGGGTCGATTTTTTCTAAATAGGTACTTCATTTTCAATTTTTCAATAATAAAAATTGCATTGTAAATGCAAAACAATAAAAATTTAAATAACTCGCTTAATGTTTTACAATCGGAACACTGCGTATTACGGAACGGAATAGTTTTAATTAATTTTTACTGTACGCTTTTGTACGTGACTGTACTTATATAAAAAAACTGTACCCCTAGTGTAAGTTTTTATGTCAAGCAAACGCAAACTATTTCGATTCCGTATTTATGTCAATTTGTATGAAAACTATATAAGCGCGCTACTTGCCGCTAGAGGCGCTAATACAGTTTTCATACAAATTGACATAAATACGGAATCGAAATAGTTTGCGTTTTTTGACATAAAAACTTACACTACGGGCACTGAATATCTCGTAAACCAAAGGACGACGAATTCTGTGGCTTTTAAGACGAATTGGGACGAATGTACACGAATCGTTTCCAATAAGCAGATTTTCTCTAGGTGACCTGGTTAAAAAGTCCGCGCCATAATGTAGGTTAATTATGGCATGGACCAAATCATTCCTTTATATCTTTTGAACGGCGCTTCATTTCGTTTTGATTCCAGGCATTGTGGGTTCTATAAAAAAAGGGACAAAATGTTATACTAATCAGACCCTGGCTAGGTGTTATGGTTCAATAAATATAGCCTGTCCGTGCCATAATGAAGGTTTGCTTTGGCGTGGACCATTTAAATCGCTTATATCTTTTCGTCCCCTTTACGACGAATTCTGAAAATTTGGGACAGAAATAGGACAAAATGACCATGTAGTCAGAATTGCGGTTTTCAGAGTGGGCCGCGCCGTGATGTAGCACACGGTTTCTCAAAGACAAAGGGACTGGAAATGAGTCTATCATCTTTGTGACTTAAATTATTTATAAGTATTTATCCAACACGAAGTGCTAGATTCATTTCAGTCGCCATTATGGCGCATCCAGACCGGGGTGCGTAGTCTCGAAGGTACTTACGAGGCTACTCTCCCGGTCTGGGTGTGCCTATCAATAAATTCAAAATCCAAGTGAATAGTAGGTGATTCAAATTTCCCGCCTCACGCAAGTTTGCTTGGGAAAAAATAAGATGGCAGCACCTCCAATCTAATTTTGGTGTGCTACATCACGGCGCGGCCCACTCTGAAAACCGCAATTCTGACTACATGGTCATTTTGTCCTATTTCTGTCCCAAATTTTCAGAATTCGTCGTAAAGGGGACGAAAAGATATAAGCGATTTAAATGGTCCATGCCAAAGCAAACCTTCATTATGGCACGGACAAGCTATATTTATTGAACCATAACATCTAGCTAGGATCTGATTAGTATAACATTTTGTCCCTTTTTTATAGAACCCGCAATGCCTGGAATCAAAACGAAATGAAGCGCCGTTCAAAACATATAAAGGAATGATTTGGTCCATGCCATAATTAACCTACATTATGGCGCGGACTTTTTAACCAGGTCACCTAGAGAAAATCTGCTTATTGGAAACGATTCGTGTACATTCGTCCCAATTCGTCCTAAAAGCCACAGAATTCGTCGTCCTTTGGTTTAGGAGATAATCGAAATTAAAATTTTGTTTTTACAGTACAGGAGCTGACTTCCTATTTAGTGACGATGTTTGTAACTTGTTCTTGTTTTGCGTGTTTGTTTTAGAATAATTAAGTGTATTAGTAACACAAAAGTATAACGTAAAGTAATACGTAACTTTTATGCATTTTCGAAACTCAAAACCTTAATTTATAAGTCATAAACAAAAATATTTTCTTAAGAGATATTTTAATCCTGGGCTCCTAGACTATATCAAAAACATGTACAGTCGCGTACAAAATCATTTCGATAGAGATCATTGAGATAAAAGAATAGAGGAGACATCTCAACTAGAATCTTTGCAACACGAGTTGAGTCCACGTGGACTCAACTCGTTTAGTCTGTGGCAAGCGATAGACGCAACAACACGTGTGTGTACTCTGTTCTATTTTATTCAAAAATGCCGATATGTGGGTTGAGGTACTGTTTAAATAACTCAAAAAATACTAATAACGCCCAAGGAATTACTTTTCACTAGTAAGTACTCACTAAAGTATCTAATAACATGCTACTGAGTAATTATTTCATTAGGTCGCCGAAAAATTAAGCGACGGCCATATTTCGATAGAGTCATAGATTAACAAAATTGGTTATTTTGTAAAGGTGTGCGTTATATTCGATAACGCATATAGCATAACGTTATAAAAATATAACTATCGTACCTAATATAAAAATATAACTTATTCTGCTATTGCTATATTCAATTATATCAAGCAGGGCGCTGCACGCCATCTAGTGTATTCGAAATGAACAAATGAAATGACAGAACTGAACGAATGAACTGTGTTCTCCTTCTCTATCCAGCAGCCGTTATTTAAGCTTCTTGATCCAGCCGCACGCGATGCAAGTATTGCTCTCTCTTTTCTTGGTAATCAAATCTATCAAAATTCAACTCTATCAAATAGAAATAGAGTTGAATTTTGAAAGTTGGAAAACCAAATAACGCGTTATATTTGAAACAGTTGAGACATACTCTAATGTCTTATCAATAAGGACTAATATCATAAATCACGTACGACATGCGATTTGAAGAAATATTCCGATCTGTCCCCCTTCTCTGTCCCCACGGGGTGACAGAACGGACAAAAAAGTTTGATCTGTCCCCCTGTTACCGATGAGGGGACAGTTCGAACTTTATTCACCTCCTTAATGTTTTATCTGTCCCCCTATCGGTATTAGGGGGAGATCAAACTTTTTTATTCCTGTTTGTCCCCCATAGAATAAAATATATAAAATAATTATTATTTATATTTTTTTTAATTATCAGTTTCAAATATTTACTTTTAGTTTATTAGTCCAGGTTTCATTTTGTAGTAACTAGGTAAGAAGTCAAATCAGAAGACTGATTTTAATACAATATCTACCTACTGTGATTTATATTTATAGCAAGGTCTTATGTTGATTGATAGATCAATATTCGTGGTGTTATAATAGTAAGTTTAAATATGGATATTTGTATCTTAATAAGACGGATTGTGTAATATGTACCTTTCGTGATTTATGAGACTGATAACTATTAGAGAAATAAAAGAAATATTTATAACTCTTAGAATAATAACTCCTAGAAGCCGCGTCTGAACCAAAATACAAGCGTAAACGCGTGCCATCTTCATTATCCTTGTGTGCGTAAGCTGTATGTTTCTACGCTCTTCTAACGCACGCAAAAAATGGCTTCAGTGTAACCATCATCGGGCGCTTACCCACGAAAAATGGGAAAACGTGCTGGTTTGTTATGCGATGATTTGTCATTTGTTTGTTATGATGATACATAAAGATGAATATGATTATACTAATAAGAATATTACCTACGTGTTTTTAAAATAACAGCAAATTAACCATTAGTCTTATGATGAATGCCACCGTTCAATGCGTTTAAATTTAAATGCCTGTATGATAAATTCACATTAAGACGCATCTTTTGTGAGATACATTTTCGCGAAACATTTACACAAAACGTTAACAAACCATAAAAATCATAGACAAAATATTAATAATGGTGAGATTTAGCAAAATAGATAACAATGAAAATGTACTTATACCGTTTTTTATTGTAAAATTATGACGGCCGACATCCCTCGCCTATTCAAAGACAACAATTTTCGTATACCTTTTATGTTTGAAAAATGGAAAATGAAGTAAGTATTGTGAAAAACGAAATATATGTAGCTTACTTCCGCAAATAACACAATATGCAAGATGCACCGCCCGCCCGCCCGCAAAAAATTGCACATGCACACCACGAAAACACCAGTGCACAATACCTGCATCTAGCAAGACAGCAATACACCTTGGACCGTCACCGATTAGACTACTCTACACGTGTTTCGATCCAACCCGGGGCATCCTCAGGAGATAGTTCGTGCTAGTTCGTGCGAAAAACCAACACCTAATCATCAATCGTAGAGTAGTCTAATAAGTGGCGGTGCAAGTTGTATTGCTGTCTTGCTAGATGCAGGTATTGTGCACTTGTGTTTTTGTGGTGTGCACGTGCAATTTTTTGCGGGCGGGCGGGCGGTGCATTTTGCATATTGTGTTTTTTGCGGAAGTAAGCTACATATATTTCGTTTTTCACAATGGTTAGGGACTTCCGCCAAGTGACGCCTGATTCAATCAAATGAAGTAAGTATTTAGAAAAAATCGACCCGTCTCACAACCAGCTCCGATGGGACTCGAACCCACGACCTTTCGCTATCCGGGCGACTGCTCTAACCACTGAGCTAGAGCATTTTGTAGATTTTTTTAAAATACTTCATTTTCCATGTTTCAATCATAAAAATTTCATTGTAAATGCAAAAGAGTAAAAATTTAAATAACTTACCTATTATGTTTCAACTAAAACCAAGTATGATGCAAGTAATAGGATATTTGAATTACGATTAGACGGAAGTTTGAAATTTTATTTGATGCAGTAAAATATCCCTAATAGAGTATTGAATGACCAGAATCACTAGATAAATGACGAATAAAATAAATGCTAAACTATTTTCATAGAACTTATAACACTAACATTTAGTAGCAAATAAAACTAACCAACTTAAAACATCACTGTGTGCAATTTTTTTTCTAACAACTAGCAACACTGTAGTATAGTGATATGTTATATGTTTCAAATTATTTGTTTTTTGTCGATTTACGTACAGAAAATGTAGAAAATGTGAGTACCTACACTACATACCTACCTGTGAAATAAATTTGATCACTATTTTTTTGTTATTCTGAGTTGCTAGAACACTTATTTATAGTGCAAACAGTCATTTTGAATTGTTTTTCGTGAGCTGTGTTCGACATAACGTGACTTTGAGCACTGACAGCGCGCGGAACGAACTGAGCCAGATATGGCTTAGTTTTAGTTGCGCGTTTTTCGTGCTTGCAATAGGTTTCTAGGTGTTATTATTCTAAGTAATCTATATATATAAAATTGAGGGGACATAACTCACTCATCACGAAATCTCGAAAACTACTGGACCAACGAAGATGTAATTTGGCAGGAAGGTAGATTATGCCTAGGAGACGTCCGCTAAGAACGGATTTTAGGAAACTCCCCCTCTAAAGGGGTAAAATGGGGGGGTTGAGGTTATATGGAACTTCCTCATTAATGGATTTAGAAGCATGAAAATTGGTACGTTGGATACTGGTTATGACTGAAAATGATCTGAGTAAGTAAAGTAAAAAAATCTCCCCCTTAATAGGGTAAAATGGGGAGATAAAGTTCATATAGAACTTCGTCATTTCTGAACTTAGAAGTATAAAAATTGGTATGTTAAATACTGATCACGAATGAAAATTATCTGCGTAAGCGAAGTTAAAAAACTCCCCGATAATGGGGTAAAACGGGAGGATTAAGCTTATATGGAACTTCCTCATTTCTAAACTTAGAAGTATGAAAATTGGTATGTTGGATACTGGTCACGATTGAAAATGATCTGCGTATGCGAAGTTATAAAAAACCCATAATAGGGTAGAAAGGGGGGATTAAGGCTTATATGAAAACTTCCTCATTTCTGGAGTTAGGAGTATGGAAATTGGTATAAAGAATACAAGGTTATCATTAAAAATGATCTGTGCAGGCAAAATAAAAAAAACACCTAATAGGGTAGAAAGGGAATAATTGAACTCTGGCCGGGAAAATTTCATACGATTTTTTTAACTCGAAAAAAGTACAGTTACCTTGGGATACAGTTTTTTTTGTTCACTTTATTCAATGAAGCATGGGTCTCATGACAGCTCATTTTCGTGCAAAGCAAACAATTCTTTATGCATTAGAATAAAACTCAAGAAAATCAGTATTGACTTGATTTTTTGCATTTTGGTAGTTCAAGAGTAGGAGAATGTCCGAATATTATTCATACGATAGTAGCTCCTGTTTGTCTAGGTATCGTTACCTTCTTATGCCTAAACCACGGGTAGCGTGCTCGGCCTGCGATCAATGAGGTTATGTTACTTTTGCAATGGTCTATCATGGGATTGCTGTTAAGAAATATATCGTGCTTTGGAAGACACGATAAGCCGATGTTTCTGGCTGCATTTGGATTGGTTAGTACACCATAACTTCAATGGGCCCGTGTGGAAGGTCCATTCTCCTTATCCATCTATATTAAGGCCGATGCCCCAGCAGCGGGAACATTAAAATAGACTGATGATGGTACTGATGAGACCTTAGAGAATGTATATCTACCTACTTTTTGACAGAAAATTTTGCGATGTAGTACCTACTCGCGGACGTAGTCGCGGCCGCCGGCCATTCATATTCCTATTTCTACTATCCCTACTATTATTATAAATGCGAAATTGTATATGCTCACGTCAAAGCGGCTGAACCAATTTTGATGAAATTTGGAATGGAGATAGTTTGAGACAGTGCTTCCGGGTGCTCCTACTAATTACTCCTACTGATAGGAGCACCGGGACACCCATGTCCTGATGCTAGGAAGGACAAAGGCAAATTGTAACCGCGGGAATAAGGCTCATTCCCATGGTAAAATAAGTTTTAGCTCGGGCGAAGCTGTAGATTGGAATTGGTATTTAAGGCGATAGTTTGAGTTCATGGGAAGGATGATGTTTAGAATAGAGACAGTTTAAGGCCCTGGAAAGGACATATTTTACTTTTTACCGCGGGAAATCTCATTGTAAGGAAATATCACTTTAAGCGCGGGCTAATTTGGAGGCAGAAATTGGTATTTAAGTAAATAATTTGAGACCCTGGCAAGGATTATAATATCATATTCCCACGGGAAAATCAATAAGTAGGTATTATTTGTTTGTCCGTCTTTCACGTCCAAACGGAGTAACGGAGCAATGTGATTTTTGGTTAAGGATAATGTTGTGTAGTACACGCGGGCGAAGCCGCGGGCGGAAAGCTAGTAACTTATATAAATAAAGGCGATTATAAACCGAAACCATTTTGTCTTTTATTTAATAAAAGGTTGCATTACTTTTAAGAACATAAATAAAAATAATAAAATATATAATAAGAATTTTATAAATTTAATTCTTTGGGGGACAAATAGGAATAAAAAAGTTTGATCTGTCCCCCTAATACCGATAGGGGGACAGATAAAACATTAAGGAGGTGAATAAAGTTCGAACTGTCCCCTCATCGGTAACAGGGGGACAGATCAAACTTTTTTGTCCGTTCTGTCACCCCATGGGGACAGAGCAGGGGGACAGATCGGAATATTTCGATTTGAACGAACATGTTATTTTTCAGCTATAATATTTATTACTGTTATTAGAATATTTGACTAATGCTGTCCTGTGGAATACTTGATCGCGAACTCACGCTCGCTCGGGGCTTAAAAAGTACTTAAAAATTCTGTTTTTAATAGCGTACTATGAATTTATTCGTGTTGTTATTTGTAAAATAGTGAAAGTGAAAGAATTGCTTTATTAATAGTAATTGATCATTAAGTAGTGTAAAAAACATTAATGACTACTTTTAGTTTAACATAGGTTATAATAGGTTATTTATTATATTAGGTACCTACTTTATACTAATATATTATAGCATTAAAAATAACCTTATATTTTAATGTAGCATAACGATATGCTATAATATACGAATATAACATAATAGCACACCTTTATTATTTTGTGGTGCAGAAGTGACAGTTTAAACGTTTTAGGTACTAGGTTTTAGGTGATTACTTGGGTTCAGGTTTTGATGGAAGTTTGATGTTTTTTTGTTATTGAACATTTGAACATTGAACTTACATAATTATACTGCAAGTTAAACAAACGGTAAATAATTAATAGTAGGTATTCATGTATTTAAACGTATATAAGTACCAAAAATAAACTCTATTAGTAAGTATTTCTCTCACGATGTCAATGTTTAATCTTAAAAAAATAATTAATTAAATAAAATGTGAATTCTCATAAAATTTGGTAGGCAGAAAACACGCACAAAAGCTATGTCTATTCTGCAATGTTTGATCTATGTCTGTTGCACTACTATTGGTTGCCGCTTTCTGCACGAGCGCTTTCGATTGGTCGCGAGGAAATAACACTGTACAAGCGCTCTAGCGCTGTATGTTTGAATCGTTTCAAAAGACGGCGAATTATTGTAAGCGCTGCAAGCGAACTTTAGTTTTAACTCTTAGCTTAGCAAAAATACTACAAGATTTTTGTTTGGGATAGCTTCTCTAGTACGTTAGTACATTATAACTCAATGATAGAGGTCATGTATGAAGTTGCATTTCAATGTTATATTGCTCTTCTTTCGAAATTATTAATATTTGGAGGTGGGGCTCCCACCGTGGGAGTGAAGTGAATAGTGGAGTAGGGATTGGGGGGAAAAAGGGTTTGTTTGTATGAAACTTTTCTTCCTTCAATGGAATAGCTAGGTACTTGAAACATTGTACACTCGACAGCATATCAGGTTAAACAGTTGAACTTCTATAACAGCTTTTATTACGTAGGGCATAAAGGCGGTCTCAAGTTCAACATGTATAGTCTTATGTGCCGCCGTGTGTACATATACAAGGTTATTTGTTATTCATTTAAAACATCTCGTGGGGTTAATCAGACCATCAAACTGAACAACTTTCATTATGAGACATATATTAGATTGGAACAGCTGATTTTTTTTCACCGTAGAGTTAGTCCCATAGTGAAAGTTGTTCAGAATGATGGGAAGAACACCAGGGTTTCGGCTTTAAAACCAATAAAAATTCAGCCCGTATAAGTTTTATCATTATAATTAGAAAAATATTATTAGGTAGGTTACATGACACTTTTTTTTTATAAGATAACGTTTTTTTATAATAATTGTACATTCATAGATACCTCCTTGTCACCAAATCACATTAAATTATTGCAAAATCACAGTAAAATTACTTTGAAAAAATTGTTTTATTTTGGGAAATATAGTTGATGAATTGCGGCACACAATATATTGCGGCACACCTCACCAGTGTTGCCAGTATGATTTCCCAAAAAAGGACGGTTGGCTTCTGAAAAGGTACGGTTTTTAACTTCAAGGTACGGTTTTATTTTACCAAAACCGAATTTTAATGTACAAACAATTAACTATTTCAAAGTCACTGGGTGGCGAGAAGCGAAGCGCGAGCGAGAGTTATTAGAAAGAAAAACAGGGTAAATAAATTTATGGTAAACCACGGAACGGAAAACTTTAACAGTACAAGATGGCCGATTATGTTGGCCGACCATGATGGCCCATCGTGTACAGGGCGAGTTTGCGTTGCTCGCAGACGGCAATCACACACAAACCGGCCCTGTACACGTTGCCCGATCATGGTCGGCAAGAAAAGCTCCCAGTACAGGATGGCCGATCCCATTGGCCAACCATGATGGGCGATCGTGTACAAGTACAGAGCCAGTTTGCTTGTGATTGCCGTTGCAAATGCACACAAACTGCCCCAGAACCCCTGAGGCCCTGACGGAATCGAGTTGAGATGAAAATCTAACCGTTTTATAGATTTATTTATTTCGTACTGTTTTATAGATTTAAGGTCAAAAATCCCACCTTCGATCACAACAAAGCTGGTTGTGATCGAAGGTGTGATTTTAGACCTTAAATCTATAAAACAGTAGACCTATAACGATTTCATTTAGTTCGGTATTCAATCACTACTTACTCCATTGGCGCTATACAGTCGTTACTAGAATGGTGATTTTTTTATCTTGATTCAATTTTGATCTCAACTCGATTCTGTCAGGGGTTAAGTAAGGGGTACCCTGTACATTTTGAGTGAATTTTACATTTGTCTACTACACAGTTTTCAATATCAGATTAATAGGAGATGTCATATATAAAATATGTAATTTTTATAGTGGCAGTAAGTAGCTACTTTTGCGCTACCTAGTATATTACTATAATAATATTCTTTTTAGCGAATAGACTACAAAAAGTTGCAAATTATTTAAAAATCCGCTAGAACGGCAACACTGCACGTTTATGGCTTGGATAAGAGCCGTTTAGACCAGACAACATGTTTCAAACACATGTTTCGCAACATCTACCTGTCTTGTCCATTTTGCTTCATGTTTTGTGTCGGCTTAAACGCGGCTTTAGGGTTTTTCCCACGAACAACGACACGACACGATTTACAAATTGCGCGACAGTGTTGTCAGCACTATTTTCCAATAAAAGACGGTTCAGTTCACAGCATTGAGCATACATAAAGACAGTACGACCAACTTAACAGCGAATTACTGACAGATACGGCAAACTGTGAACTGCAGTTGCCATGCAACAAAATAGCACCTACAGTTTACGGTTTGATGGTAAATGGTACAGAAAACGGTACTTTTTGGTACGTTCTGGCAACACTGTTAGTAAATCGTCTCGTGTCGTTGTTCGTGTGTAAACGCCCTTACAAGCCCTCAACTTTATTCCGTTCCGTAATGCGCATTCTGTTCATGTTCCGATTGTAAAACTTAATGTTCACAGAGACAGTTCGTGCATTCCTCAATCTACGAAAAGTTCGTGCAAAAGGATGTAGCTTTCGCAAACAGCCGCAAGATAGGACGCTTAATGTTTGAAAAATTAAAAGGAAGTATTTAGAAAAAAATCTACCCGTCTCACAACCAGCTCCGATGGTTCGGGTCGATTTTTTCTAAATAGGTACTTCATTTTCAATTTTTCAATAATAAAAATTGCATTATAAATGCAAAACAATAAAAAATTAAATAACTCGCTTAATGTTTTACAATCGGAACACTGCGTATTACGGAACGGAATAGTTTTAATTAATTTTTACTGTACGCTTTTGTACGTGACTGTACTTATATAAAAAAACTGAATATCTCGTAAACCAAAGGACGACGAATTCTGTGGCTTTTAGGACGAATTGGGACGAATGTACACGAATCGTTTCCAATAAGCAGATTTTCTCTAGGTGACCTGGTTAAAAAGTCCGCGCCATAATGTAGGTTAATTATGGCATGGACCAAATCATTCCTTTATATCTTTTGAACGGCGCTTCATTTCGTTTTGATTCCAGGCATTGCGGGTTCTATAAAAAAGGGACAAAATGTTATACTAATCAGATCCCGGCTAGGTGTTATGGTTCAATAAATATAGCCTGTCCGTGCCATAATGAAGGTTTGCTTTGGCATGGAACATTTAGTCGCTTATATCTTTTCGTCCCCTTTACGACGAATTCTGAAAATTTGGGACAGAAAAAGGACGAAATAGGACAAAATGACCATGTAGTGAGAATTGCGGTTTTCAGAGTGGGCCGCGCCGTGATGTAGCACACCTAATTTTGTTCTAGATTTTTTTCTATGAAGTTGACATTCTTCTCCTTGGAGTGTGCTTTTGCTTGACTGCTGCAGACACCAGTGTTGCCAGATAATGCCCCCAGTACACGATGGCCGATCATGGTCGGCGACCATGACCAATACATCGTACATTGACGCTTTTGAAAGAACCTTTTTAAACTTGTTCGTTCAAAAGTGTCAATGTACGATGTATTGGTCATGGTCGCCGACCATGATCGGCCATCGTGTACTGGGGGCATAAGGAAAATGAGAATACAGTGTTTTGGACGTTAAAATACAGTGTTTACAACAAAAATACAGGGAATTGTACATAATAATACAGTGTTTTTTACAGTGCATTAAAAAGACATTTATATCTTAAATAGTAGGTACTTTTATTTGTAATAACCTTGTTCAGTACACCCCTGCCTAGACCGCGGAATCAGCATGGCGCAGTGGAAGGTTATCATGAGTATAGACTCCGGACAAAACTTGGTTTCAGCCGGGATGTAACTGAACAATTGAACTGCGATACACAGCGACTTATTGTGAAGTAAGGTGAATTTTACATACGGTCTGTGCTGTCGAAAGGCTCCTGGGCTGCGGAGAGAGGGCGCGCGCCCCCTGGTAGTTTCTTCTTCAGACCTTACCAATTCGTCACCTTACTCACAAAACAAATACGACACAGCGGTCCCAAGACACTGGGCGCTTCACCAATACACAACGACACACGCGGGGCTTGCTTATTAAGATATATTTTCCCGACAACAACGCGTGTGGTGGCACTCTTTATTTCAAAACGCCGCGACCGGCCCGATCGTCACGATGGCGTCAAAATCTTGGTCGTACAACACGGGATCGACAGGATAATTCAGGATTCAATTCAAACTCGATATGCCAGGCATATTCAACGCGAGCGTTTTTTAACAATTCAGCAAAATTAATCCGACATTTTCTTACAAGAATTCCAATCAAGAGAGAACTGTCAACTTCAAGTGACAGCTAATGTCAATTTGACGTGACATTAGAGATGCGTTCAGAAACGTCGATCTTTTCCGAACAAACCTTATAACATTTTTACACTTATAGCTAATCGCTATCTGTAGAATTTAGTCCAAAACGGCTCTCTCTTTATCATAAATGCTAGAAACCATTCAACAACCAACAACTTTTAATGCACGGGGAATCCCAAACCAACGCAAGGAAAGAATCTCTCAAGCCCCCAGTACACGATGGCCGATCATGGTTGACGACCATGACCAATACATCGTACATTGACACTTTTGAAGGAACCTTTTTAAACTTGTTCGTTCAAAAGTGTCAATGTACGATGTACTGGTCATGGTCGCCGACCATGATCTTATACATATAGTATAATTAATAAAACTTACATTAGGTCATATTGGGGCAATTACTAAAAGATAATGTTATTGATTTCCCCGGTACATTTGTTTGTTTGTTGAACTTCTGATGAAGTTTGCAGGTGGGCATTAAATGTAGTGGTAGATGGCTCACCTTTATCTCGTTTTTTTCAACTCATAAAATTTTCATGGTTTAAGTATATGTATTTTTCTTTTAACTTCGCTGGAAGCAGGTGTTCCATTTTCGATTTGGCTACTGAGGGCCTAGACAAGTAGCTTCCTAATAGATATCGCATGTAAAATAAAAAGAAAATGTATGGGATTGACATTAGTGGTCACGTGACATTTCAATCGCTAATGTCAATCCCATACATTTTCTTGGATTTCGTTGGAACTCATTTTAATTATTAAATTTATATTTCTTAAAATAAATTGATTACTCATAGCTGAAAATTAGACCCGACCGTGAATTTTATTTATCGACAAAATGTTATTATTGTATGAGTAAGTAAGTAAATAACAAAATCAAGGCGAGTTTTCAGCTTTGCCGCCTAGTTTTTATTTAAGTATCGTTTGTGCCGAAAGGCAAACGCATTTTCGGCTATACAGCCACGTGAACTCAATTTGAACTAAGCAATGAGGCTTACTTTGGTATGCCAAAAATAATAAAAGAGATCCAATCAATTAATAACTCCAGCACGCTGTTCATACAACATTTCTGGAGCGTTCTAATGTTCCAAATTAAAAAAACGCTCCTGCAATGGATTTGATTTTCTTTAAATTCGTCTTTCCTTGTTATTTTTCGATTATTTCCATGCATGTTTGAGAAATAGTACGTAGTAGAAGAGAAAATACATTATTGTAAAACTGTATACCATTTTATTGCATGTCGAATTAAAACTTTCTAAAAACATGACATTCTTACTTATTGTACAGTAGAGAAAATTCATAATTGTAAAAATGTATACCGTTTTATTGAATTACCTAGTTCTAATTAATTCAAATAATCCTATTGTAGGAATGGGTAATATAAATGGGAATGGGTAATATGGGTATAAATTTATGGGTATAGGCTGCATAAAATCGCTTTTTATGCTCTAGTGCATAAAGTAAAACCTTCGTCTAAGTCTCAGACTCTAAGACAAAGGTCGTCAGGTAAACAGTCATACACGCAATTAAACTTAGTTATATAAACTTGATAATTCATTATGTTTCTTCAATTTTGTACATAATCCACGTTCAATTACTAAATTAATAAAACTAGGCAAAATTAATGAGTTTTCTAAGTATTTCAAAAGCATTATGGACTACGATCTAGCTACAGCCACTGCCACTGCCACGTATAAAAAAAAGACAAAGAAAGTCTTCCCGCCAATATGGCGAAGTCTTTATTTTTTCTTTTTGCAATTTTGCTATTTATTTTTCTCACAATCGAACTGAAAAGCAGAGTGTATAACTCGTACTTACATAAAACCCATTTTACCCTCGACTTGACTATTCACGTCTTGATATATACGTCTCGGGTAAAATGGTACGTTTTATGCACTTGTTGTAGCATCTACTATTTTATGTTTCCCTATCCTAACAATGTTCTAAGGCCCTAACCAACAAAGTAATATTTCAGACTTTTGTGTAGGTCAAGCCTACAATGTCAATCAAAAAAACTACATCCTATACCTACTGCACCAAAATTGCAACAATACTGCCAAACACTACTGTTTCAAATTAAACTTATTTGGTAAACGCAACGTTGAGTTTTGATTAATTTAATTACTACCTACCAGTGTTACAGTCATCTTTTGTGCATAGTGTTAGTTGCAATGAAATAAGGTATAAATTTCAAGTAGGTAGCGAAAATCTATTTTTTTGCCCTTATTTGAACCAAAAGTATACACATAAATCACATAATATGCCTACAAGTCTCTTTGATTTCGGGTCACGTAGACCCGAATTCACACAGGCGTGTAGGCAGCTAAAAAAGTACCTACCGCATCTGCACGCTTAATCTTTGTAACTACCGGGGGCGATGCGCAGGCACGCGGTGTGCGAGCGCATAGCAAGCCTATGCTTCGCCCAACGCTCAAGGTCGTTGGCGATCCATATCACCTTAACTAACCACAGTAATATAAATTTATATAGATACTTAGTCCAAAAACAAAGCTATTGAAGTAATTTATTACGTAATAATTTTGAGCTTGCAATAAATTATTAGTTAGGTATTAGAGCCAAGTAAATCTTATTACTTATAACAAATTCCAGGAAAAATAATAAATCGGGTATACCTGTACATACCCACAGATATAGATTTACTTTTAATAATATAATAATAAATTTCATACAATCACACCAATTACCTAGCTCTTAAGTAGCTTTCATTATGAAACTTATGGAAACTAGATACTTATCGGATAAATATGTAGGTCCATTTATACTTTTTTTTGTAAATACATATTTTAATATACATAGGTAGTTAACACCCAGACCAAGACAAAAATACATGTTCATGCACACAAATACTTGTGTTGTTCGGGGATCGAAACCGAGACATAAATACGCAAGTATCACGATTATAGTTGTAAAATAACCGTTTAAAACTATAAACAACCGTTTAAAACCCGAAAACAACCGTTTTAAACAGTTGAATACCTGACTGCGCCGAAAAAAAGGAGTTGTTTTTAACGGTTAAATACACGACTGCACCGAAAAAAAGCAGTTGTTTTTTAAACGGTTGAATACCCGACTCTGCCGATAAAAGGAGATTACATTTTATAGGTACATTTCGATATTGTGACTAGCCTTCCGCCCGCGACTCCGAACGCGTGGACTACACATCGTTATCTCGCGGGAATATGATGCGGCAAATGTGGACACATTGCAGCATTGATTCAGCAATATCAATAGCGAGATAGTGCTATACCACAGAATAATTAATAATAGGTACTTTATACTAAGAAATGAGAGGCCAGGCAGGCTTAGATGAGCCTGTGAGTCCTGTGATGTGACTCGTCTTTCCTTTGCATGTTGAAATCTAAAAGCACAAATATCACACAAACAACTTTCTATACTATAGGTAGAAGAAATACCATTTGAACACAAAAAAGTGACCTAAAAGGTTGCCTTACCTATTAATAATAGAACTTGTTAAAATAAGGAAACGAGTGTGTGGTGCGTGCGCGTGCGAATAGTGTTACCTACTCTACTATACGTGGCGAGGCGGAGGCGAGCGACTATATAATTTGTGGGGCGACTAGGCGACGAGCGAGAGTGAGAGCGAGTGGGTGAAGTGAATCCCCGCGCGCCCCGTGTGCAAGCTGGCAACGTCGCCGTAGTACCCGCGCGTTTATACCTATTTTGAAATGGCGAGGCTCGACTCGGTCAATTGAATCATCGATCTAAAACTAATAATAATATCGTATATTGCCTAATTTGAGTATTAAAAAACATGTATCTTATGTGAAAATAGCACATTTTGCTCGATAATGGGTAAAAAAAATCCGACAAACCTGAACAAACACAGCTTGGTGCTCCGTGCTGCGAGCAATTCGATGGAGTAATTAACATTGATCTATTTATTATTTAAAAAACATAGTTTTCAACCATTTTAAACCGAAAATTTGAGTTTACAACGTTTAAATAAAACACTCACGGATTTTTTCACGCAATTTATTTAACAACTTGGTTAAATTTTAGTTGTTTTTAGAGGTTTTTTGGTTTATCCGACGTGGTCACGGAAAACTGGTTTACAACGTTTTTAACGAAAACAACGGTTTTAAACACACCCGTTGAATTCGTTTTAAACGGGCTTTACATCTATAATCACGTTTAAAAAGTCTGCACGCTTAATTTCAATACATGTGACGTCACAGTAGGAGTTAAAATTTTTAACACCTGTAACGTCATAGCGTCACGAAATTTTGTGACGGGAAATCGAAACCGAAACCATTTTGGGCGTATGGTCATGTATGGTCGGGGTTCGGACACGCGAAGTACATGCATTTGCGTTATCTAGTCTAGTGAATTCTAATAAACCTAATTTCTTTTATTATTATTATATTTATTTCTCCTGTGGTCATAGCACATTACACGCGAGTCGACGCCAATCCAACATCGTTCCAATTCCAACTCGAACAATCGATCCGGTATCAACGGGTCATCTCTAGGAGATCAACTAGTCGGTCACCAGTGGACATTTGGACAATATAGCGTCAATAAGTGGGAAAAGCGTTGTCAACGAGTGGGTAACCTCATAAGATCAGACAGTGGTTATTCGAATTTCATATAGAGCAGGCGTATTAACTTGAAAATGTTTCGCTTCACATGTCAAGAACTGGCAATAATGGAGATAATACTCGATGAAGAAAATACGCTGTTTTGCAACTGTGCATACTTGGCATAAGGGAGGGAGGGAGGGGCGCGGACGGATAACGCGTTGCCCTCTAGCTGTAAGCTCGATGTGGTTCGATGCCAACTTGTGGCCGACTCGTCGGCGACGCGTCGGCAACACGTCGTTACCGAGAGGCAAACAGGTCGGTGACAGTCAATAGGTGAACAACGCGTGGACCACGCGTCGTAGACTTTCAACTTATGTGTTGAAAAATTCACTTGTAGGTAACACGAAATAAGTGCTTGTTCAGACGACGACGGCGGGAACCGCGCGGTTTGACACGCGATTTGTTCTACACTGTTCGCTCAACTAGCACTAAGTGCTTGTTCAGACGACGACGGCGGGAACCGCGCGGTTTGACACGTGATTTGTTCTACACTGTTCGCTCAACTAGCACTAAGTGCTTGTTCAGACGACGACGGCGGGAACCGCGCGGTTTGACACGTGATTTGTTCTACACTGTTCGCTCAACTAGCACTAAGTGCTTGTTCAGGCGACGACGGCGGGAACCGCGCGGTTTGACACGTGATTTGTTCTACACTGTTCGCTCAACTAGCACTAAGTGCTTGTTCAGACGACGACGGCGGGAACCGCGCGGTTTGACACGTGATTTGTTCTACGCTGTTCGCTCAACTAGCACTAAGTGCTTGTTCAGACGACGACGGCGGGAACCGCGCGGTTTGACACGCGATTTGTTCTACACTGTTCGCTCAACTAGCACTAAGTGCTTGTTCAGACGACGACGGCGGGAACCGCGCGGTTTGACACGTGGTTTGTTCTACACTGTTCGCTCAACTAGCACTAAGTGCTTGTTCAGACGACGACGGCGGGAACCGCGCGGTTTGACACGCGATTTGTTCTACACTGTTCGCTCAACTAGCACTAAGTGCTTGTTCAGACGACGACGGCGGGAACCGCGCGGTTTGACACGTGATTTGTTCTACACTGTTCGCTCAACTAGCACTAAGTGCTTGTTCAGACGACGACGGCGGGAACCGCGCGGTTTGACACGCGATTTTCGTTACACTGCTGTCAATATTCCACAAGTTACTTACCCCGCTGATCCTGAGCGAACAGTGTAGAACAAATCGCGTGTCAAACCGCGCGGTTCCCGCCGTCGCGCGTCGTCTGAACTAGCACTTAAGCTTACATTTCAATGCCATACTGTGAGTGGAGTTGGAGTGGAGTTGACGTTAAGTTGGTGTAATGTGCTATGAGTTTCTCCGCTCCGCCTCGGTCGTAATTGACCATCGCTCGCTCATGCGATGGTGCGTCCATCCGATGAAACTGTTCGTGCGATTACTGATATCTATTGAATGTCCTAATTGATGGTCGCGCAATCATGCGATGAGATCAAATTGTCTAGTAGTCAGTTTCATCGCACGATGAAATCGCAACGCATCATCGCACGAGCGATGCCGAATTAGAACAGGGGGGCTACCGGCTAAGAAATATGGATATGGGTAAGTATGGGTTTCAACTGTCATTTGAATTCCTTATTTTGATAGATTATTGATGCTTTGTTCTGTTGAACGTTGCTAGCTAGTTATCGTTATACCTGACCTCACAAAACAAGTAACTGATAGCGACTACTTTCTTTATAAAATTGACTTAAAGTTCCCAAAAACGAATGAAGTTCATACCCATAAAGTTACGCGGTAGCCCCCCAGGACCTGGGTTGGATCTAAAAACAAGTCGCCTTCTTTGAGGTTAATTGAGGCTGTGGAGAGGTGTTTTTGGGCTTCGCCTAAAATGCTTTAAAGCAAATTCAACTGCCGGAAATGAGTATTTTTTTTTTTAATTAATTTTTATAAATTTATTTTTTACGTGAAATGAAACGTTAATTAGGTACTGCATTTTATGAAATATGTTTTTAACTTGAATTTTGTGTGAAACGAAACGTAAAACAAAAACCAAAATTTTCATTAGTTGACTGACATAACGACAGATTGCGTCATTCATTCCGTTGCTTCTTTCTTGGTGTGAAGCGCCAGAAACGACTTTATGCGTACTCTCGAGCGGATTTTTACATACTAAACTTCTATCGCTCATAACTCGAAAACTACGCAACTCCGATAGGTGGGGTTTGAAGGAAGAGAAGTGTCATCTCCTCCTCCCTCCCAAAAAACTCCTATTGAGGCGACTTGTTACGATTTTCATACTAACTTCTATCGCTCATAACTCGAAAACTACGCATTTCCAGCAGGTGGAACTTGAAGAGGGGGGGTCCCCTGACCCCTCCCCTCCCCCTTCCACCTTCTTAAAAAATCCCTAGCGAGGGGACTTATTTTAAGATTTTTACCCAGGGCCTTAAACACGCAGGATTGCGTGCGGGAAAACCAGCACGCCCTATCACGCGCGAATGTCTGTTTAATGTTGCTTAGGCTCGCATTTTTTCTCCCTTCCCTTTAGGGCTCCCACACAAAACTGCGAATTCGCATCGCATCGCAAAAATCCGCGACGCGTGTCAATAATTTGACAGGCAACAAGGTTTCTATTAGCATTTTTTTTTTCTTGCCTTTCAGTTTTGTGTGGGAGCCCTTACGCACATGCTCTTTTGCACACAATTGCTGTATAACGCACAATAGAGTGTCTGCGTAAAGCTTGCTACTATTATCACATAATAATTCATATACCTAATACTTTCTCAGAATGGGCGATTTTCTGAAAGCTCGCTCACTAGATGGCGCTGTCCCACCTATGCAGTTAGAGGGAACGGAACGTTATAAATTTTACTTTGACGCGACTTTTGTTACGTAATAGCATCTACAATCTACACACGTTCCGATCCGACCGCCGATTTGGTCTGCTCCAGACCAAATCTGGACGTGTGTAGCGTAGTCGTCCGACCATAATTATTATTATTCGTGTTTGACGCGGTCGGCCGGATTTGGTTCGCACGAACTTCACTTCCTACCAAATCGGAACGTGTGTAGGCTTCCGACCGGACCAACTTGGCAGTGTTGACAATTTTGGAGGTTTTCCCCTAGATTTAGGGAGAAAATATGTAAAAGCGGAAATATTTAAAGCAGGTAAATTACGTTTAAGGGATTTTCAGAGGATTCAATTTAATGCTCGTTCATGAGTTGTACGTAGGACTGGGGCCCTATCGCCCTATGCAAAATGCGCTTATATTATACTTACATTGCTCTTATTTGACAATTTTGTATCGCGCTATTTTCTCAACGACAACAATACCATTACCAATATAAGATTTTAAACTTTCATGGTCAATTTCACTATAACTATTGTAAAAAACGGGATATTTACCATGTTTAGATTTATTTATGAGTCCCCGATATTTCGGCGCAGTTGCACGCGCCATGATCACGGAGTAACTGAATAAAGTTAATGCGGGTGGATGGTGCTAAGAGCAGACGAAACGTTCTACCCTCTTTCTTGTTCGTTTATTGCGTATGACACCCGTACCATTGTTTTCGTTCTCACACTCAACACGAATTTGTTCACGACACACAAAACTCACTGTATCACTCCGCGAAACATTTTTATGACTTTTACGGTTTTTACACATCCGAACCACTGGATTCCAAACGTTCGACAATTTAAACCCATCTTCACGATTGAAATTATTTTGGTGCTTTTTTTTTTTTTTTTTTTATTTTTTTTTTATTTTTTTTTTTTATTTTAAAATAAAATAAAAAATAAAAAAGCACCAAAATAATTTCAATCGTGAAGATGGGTTTAAATTGTCGAACGTTTGGAATCCAGTGGTTCGGATGTGTAAAAACCGTAAAAGTCATAAAAATGTTTCGCGGAGTGATACAGTGAGTTTTGTGTGTCGTGAACAAATTCGTGTTGAGTGTGAGAACGAAAACAATGGTACGGGTGTCATACGCAATAAACGAACAAGAAAGAGGGTAGAACGTTTCGTCTGCTCTTAGCACCATCCACCCGCATTAACTTTATTCAGTTACTCCGTGATCATGGCGCGTGCAACTGCGCCGAAATATCGGGGACTCATAAATAAATCTAAACATGGTAAATATCCCGTTTTTTACAATAGTTATAATACCATTACCATTCCTTTTTTCGAATCGCGCTAGGTTTTTAAACGTAAAATGATTACATTGCAGCCGATAACTGACCGTTCGCTTATGTCAAAATAAAAAGTTAGTCGGAGGCAGTTTTTTCAACATTATTCAGAAATTATTAGCGGATTTTAGTAAGATTCTGTGTGTTTCAAGTTGTTAAAACGTATTTCTTCTCTTGCTCAGTGGTTGTTAATTCCGGAAAACACACAAAATACACAAAAAAGTGATAATCAGATGAAGTAAAGTGACGGGTGCTACTTGACTCTAAACGGCTCAAGAAAGACACTCGACACTGCCTTCCAACATCCCCCAAGAGCGGAGAGGAGGTCCCGAAAAGAGCCCGTATGAAGGAGGCTACCTACCAAGGCAAAGCCGTCTTCCCCAGTGATGAGTTTATTCTCATTTGCGGCCGTGGAAATAGCCCACCAGGGGCCCTATCGCCCTATGCAAAATGCGCTTGTATCTGGACTTGAAAAGTCATCATCATCATCATCATCATCAGCCATTTAATGTCCCCACTGCTGGGGCACTGGCCTTCTTTATGGATGGATAAGGAGAATAGGCCATGGCCCATGACCCACCACGCGGGCCCAGTGCGGATTGGTGGGTATTAACGACTGCAAGTGCAGCCGGGACCAACGGCTTAACGTGCCTTCCGAAGCACTGAGGAGCTCGAGATGAAAAGTTTTTGGGTCACCCATCCCGTGACCGACCATTGCGAAAGTTGCTTAACCTCAACGATCGCAGGCCAAGCGCGCTAAAACTTGAAAAAAACTACGAAATAATTCAAAGTAAACGCCAGTAAAATATTTTGTAAATGTTGTAATTTCAAAACGAGCCTGCACCTCAACAGAAAAACTCCAATTCAACCAAAAATTATGTAGGAATTCAACACACGCAACGCACCACAAAAATCAACCGCCAGAATCCCTTGTATTTGACAGTTAGATGACACTGACATTGACAACTTGACACTCTATTTTTGAAAAGATTCATTCATAAAAGTAACATCACTGGTATCATTCATTCACCGATCCAAACGATCGCAATCCGTCTTCCATCCGTTTGTGAACGTTAGGGCTACCTTTTAATGTCACGATCGTAAACTGATTGAAATGGAGTTGGAATGAAATCGCTCTTATTGCAAAATTGGGCGATAGGGGCCCTGAACGAACGAAAGGTTTAAATATGGCCATTTATGAAAAGATTCTATTTATCTATTTGTTTTTTTTTTGAATATTTTGTTTAAAAACTAGCAATTTGTCGTTAAACTAAATATATATAAAAAGGGCATAACATCTCATCAATAAGTGCTGCTTTTAGTAAATATTTAGCATGTTTTAGTATTTTAATGAAAATAACAGAAAATTAAAAAATTATGAAATTGTTTTTTTATAATAATAAAACATTAAAAACCGAAAATATTTTTCTTTTTAATTTATTTATTGCAAGCAAATTGATTTTTTCAGTATTTATAAATAATAATAATATTGGGAGATTAGCAGTGGCTGGCAACACTGCATGACTGCAACAACGGCTAGAGGTCGGCCAGACCAAATCGGAACGTGTGTAGCGCCGACCGATTTGGTGCGGCAGATTTGGTTTGAACGTGTGTAGGCGCGGATCCAGCTATGGAATTGCGTAAAGTCAATCGTATTCATCTGACAGTTTATATTGTATCATAATAAATGTCATTCCATAGAAATTGCAGCCGATTGAATACGATATGAACTGTCAAATCAATACGATTACCTTACGTAATTGCCCCCCTGGGGGGGCAGAGAGATCTGGCTATAGGGCAAAGTCAACTGACGAGGCTGCAAGCTGAGGACGGTAGTATCATTTCATCAACACCTGAAATCCTGAGGGAGATTGAGAGTTTCTATGGACAGTTGTACTCCACGCAAACACCTGTTGAAAGTATGGCTTCAGAACCTAGAGCCAAGCTTACCCGACACTATACCGAAGATATCCCGGACGTCAGCCTGTACGAGATTAGAATGGCTCTCAAGCAGCTCAAAAACAACAAGGCGGCGGGCGATGACGGAATCACAACAGAACTTCTGAGAGCGGGCGGTAACCCGATACTTAAGGTCCTCCAGAAGCTCTTCAACTCTGTCATCCTCGATGGCAAAACGCCAAAGGCATGGGGCAGAAGCGATGTGATGCTGTTGTGATAAGACTCTCTTGAAGAACTACCGACCCATCTCGCTTCTGAGCCATATCTTCAAGTTGTTTTCGAGAGTCATTACGAATCGTCTCGCTCGCAGGTTTGACGACTTCCAACCTCCCGAACAAGCCGGGTTCCGAAAAGGTTATAGTACCAATAGACCACATTCATACGCTGCGGCAAGTTATACAGAAGACCGAAGAGTATAACTTGCCACTATGCTTGGCGTTCGTGGACTATGAGAAAGTCTTTGATTCGATCGAGACCTGGGCAGTGCTGCAGTCTCTCCAGAGGTGCCAAATAGACTACAGGTACATCGAGGTGCTGAGGTACTTATACCAAAACGCCACCATGTCGGTCCGATTACAGAACCAGAGCTCTAATCCTATCCAACTACAGCGAGGTGTGAGACAGGGAGACGTCATCTCTCCGAAACTATTCACAGCTGCGTAGGAGGATATTTTTAAGCTACTGGACTGGAAAGGATTCGGCATTAACATCAATGGCGAGTACCTAACACACCTGCGGTTTGCCGATGATGTAGTTCTCATGGCTGAGACCTTGGAAGACCTGAACACAATGCTCGAAGATCTCAGCAATGCTTCCCAAAGAGTGGGTCTTAAGATGAACATGGATAAGACGAAAATCATGTCCAATGCCCATGTTGCATCCGCTCCAGTTAATGTTGGGAACATTACACTCGAAGTTGTTGACCACTATGTCTACCTAGGACAGACAATCCAATTAGGTAAGTCCAACTTCGAGAAAGAGATCTCTCGTCGAATCCAGCTCGGATGGGCAGCGTTTGGGAAGCTCCGGCATATATTTGCGTCCAAAATTCCTCAATGTCTCAAGACTAAGGTCTTTGACCAGTGTGTGTTGCCAGTTATGACTTATGGAAGCGAGACATGGTCTTTTACTATGGGTCTCATAAGAAGGCTCAAGGTCACCCAGCGAGCAATGGAGAGAGCGATGCTTGGTATTTCCCTGCTTGATCGAATCAGAAATGATGAGATCCGCAGGAGAACTAAAACGACCGACATCGCTCGAAGGATTGCTCAGTTGAAGTGGCAGTGGGCGGGACACATAGCGCGGAGAACCGATGGCCGTTGGGGCGGAAAGGTTCTCGAATGGCGACCGCGAACCGGACGACGTTCCGTGGGCAGGCCTCCTACAAGGTGGACCGACGATCTGGTCAAGGTCGCGGGAAGCCGCTGGATGCGGGCAGCGCAGGACCGATCGTTGTGGAGATCCTTGGGGGAGGCCTATGCTCAGCAGTGGGCGTCGTACGGCTGAAATGATGATGATGAATGATGATTGGGTTTTTAAAAGTAAATAATTTATATAATGATTCATACCAAAATGTACCATAGAGATGTACATACTTCGTTCAACGCCATCTAGTGAAGCTTTTGGAAGCTTTTTTTTTAAATGGCCTCAGAAAATCGCTCATTACATTCTTCAGTTTGATAAATAAAATAAAAATAATAAATTCGCTATCTCTCCGAATTGAACTGTTAGTAACTAAATTATCACAGGTTAGAAGATCACTTCATAAGCTAATAATAAAAAATAATAATTAAAAGTTGCTTCTTTAGCATGTCAATAAATTAACAAAATAATAGTCTATCTAAATTTGAGATTTAAATATGACAATAGATATTATTTTACTAATTATATATAATTTGTTATTTCATACTAGATTTAATGGTTTCAAAAGCTGGATAGGAGATTCTGAAGCTACCTTCTCTTTATCAATATGCTTCATGTAAGCCAAGAAACAAGTCCAGACAAGGCTACAAAGACTTATAAAGGGGACTCTATTTCTAGGTGGAATAAGGCAGAAATTAACCATAGCAACAGCAGGCCAAATGGAAGCACCAATCTGTAAAATTAAAGAAAAAAAGGCACATTATGGTACAGGCATAAAAATTTCACAAATAGAATTAGAAATAGGTGTAAATATAAAAAAAATGATACTTACTTTGTATGTAGGTAAAAATTTAGCCTCTACTTCAGCCAAAGCTTCATGGAAAGGTTTCATCTCCAATAAACTCATTCCAAAATAAAAGCTACACATAGCCAATGGTGTATATGTTACAGTTTCAACTAGTGTCTGAAACATAAATATGAATTTATCAATTTTGTCTTTAAAATGTTCGCCCCATAGTATTACTATAAGTAAACAAAACAGTTTTCTTACCTTTATTAGGCCAACTTGTAAAGTATTTCCAGGCCACATTACATTTGCCACTGTTAACCAACTATATAGTGTGGGGGCCACATAACAGGATCCATAAAGGCCATATCGAGCGCTCCTCCACCAATCATAATTATCTGCAAGCAAGGTCAATGTCAGCAGCAGTACTATGAGTCATATGACTAAGACAAAACGATGGCAAAACACATTTAAAGTTAACCAATTCAAAATGCAGACTTTTAGTAAGTTTGTTATTATTTTGCTGTAATTTCTAATCCTATCCATCGCCTTAAAATAGAAACTGGACGTAAAGCACAAATACGTAGCAAAGATAATTTAAAATTACTATTTTACGTACCTATGTTCTTTCCCTCAAACGACTGTTGTATCAGACTAGAAACTGGCCAAATAATACTGTATGATGCCATTCCACGAAGGAGAGGATATTTCTTAAAAAGCACTTTCAGTTTGCTTAGTGCACCCATTGTTTATCAAACCAAATTGATTCTACAGCCAGCACGAGATGCTCTAAACACTAAATAGCTACAACAGCTACATACAAGTCAGTTTTGCGTTGCGTAACCTTCTCATTGTACGTAAACGTAACCATATAAGAAAAGCGTATGACCTTACATCTTTAGAGGAAGCGTCGCGAAAATAGTTCATAATAGCTCTTTTTGATTCAGAGCCAATTTACGGAAGAAATCACAAATTATATAGACTAGGAAGAAATAGGTGGATTAGATGGCAGCAAAAAAATTAAAAACAAACCACACGTGGATTTGACATTGACGTAAAGGACTGCGTTCCGTCGTTTTGGTTGAAAAACAACCGGTTGTTTGGTTGCTGCCATGAAGCTCGACTTAATGGCCCCAGTACAGGTTGGCCGACCATGGTCACAAATTATATAGACTAGTACAGATAGGAATCAAGCCTTATAGCGGCCGTTTGTTAGTGAATGACGTGTTGAAGGAGATCCGAAAGCAAGCGAGTGCAACCTACATGGTCTCTGACTCGATTATTATCTTGTGTCAAAATTGTCACTGTGATTACTCTTTTCGAAATCTCTGTACCTATTGCTTATCGTTTTTCCATGTTGTAAATAAAAGTCTGTTCTTATAAATAATAAGTGTTTGTTCCTTCTCTAAATAGCTTCCACATTAACTACGCTTTGCTACAACAGGTTATGGTTTTGCTGCAATTTAGCTAAAAGATGGAAATTTCGACTTTCAAGTATAACATTGCACCCCTCGAAGGTAAAAGCAACTGGGATACGTGGAAGTATAAAATGCTTATTATACTCAAGAGCATACCTCGCGCTCTCGACATAATTGAAGGCAGACTTACCGCGGATAAAGAAAGTGAAGCCAGTGCGACCGGAGTATCAACCGCCGCTACCGTGTCGGAATTTACGAAAGCCGACTCGAGTGCTCTTTTCATTATTACCAACAACATGACTGAAGAAATGCTACGAAAAGTGATGAGATTTACGTCCACTAAGGAAATATGGTTAGAACTTCATCGAATGTTTGACGGAACAAACGAAGACAAAACCTTCCAATTATGTATGAGTTTCTTTGGATTGAGAAAGGATCCCGCTGACGATGCAACAACTCATATGTCAAAATTGAAAAACATTTGGACCTCATTGAACAAAGAGCTCGGCGATGATAAGAAGCTTCCGGATCTTTTTCTCATATGCAAAACGCTTGACACACTGGGAGAAGAATACGTTCAATTCAAGAGTGGATGGTTAATGTGTCCAACGTCCGAACGAACCATTGACAACCTAACCGATCGTCTGTGCGTGTTCGAAAGGAACTTGATGGTGTCTACCGTGCCGCCAGAACAAGAGGCTTTAACAACAAAGACCACACAGAATGGGACAAGGAAAAAGAATAAGGATGCAAAGATAAAATGCAACTACTGCTCCGTCAAAGGTCACCGAGTGAAAGATTGCAAAAGATGGCTTCAAGATGGCAAACCTTCGAAAAGCAGTAACCCGCCCTCTTCTTTTTCTTCTCAAAAGGAATCTCAAGTAGTGGAATCGATGTACTTACAAGCGGAAGTACTGACAACAGAGCATGAAGTATCGACGACTTCATCGGGTACAGTCAACTGGTACGTTGATAACGGCGCAACATGCCACGTCAGCAATCGTGGAGATCTATTTCAAACTTTCCAAACTTTTGACCAGATGCACACCGTCTCTGCGGCTAATGGCACTGCACTGCAAGCTAAAGGCAAAGGGAATATCAACATCAAATCAGAGGTACGTGGAAGAGTTTACGAGATCACCTTGAAAGACGTATGGTACGTGCCACAGATCACAAAGAACCTGTTCTCTGTTCTAGCTGCTCATGACTGCAACTCAATAAGCAATTTTGAGTCCACACCAACGAGCTGCACTATGTCAACACGCGGCGAAGTTAAATTAATGGGTGTACGCAGCATTAGCGGAGGCTTATACAAGCTAAATGTTAAGACCGTCATTCCTAACAGAAACTTGGAAGTGAATCTGATATTAACGAAGACGCAGCTTCACCACGAGCGACTCGTACATCAGAACAAGCGTCATGTACGTCAATTTGTAAAACGGGAGTTAGGAATAGACCTTCCTCAAGATGAAAGCGTCTGCGAAAGTTGCATATTCGGCAAGTCGCATCGATTGAAGTTTGGGACCCGACCTAGAGCTTCAAGACCAGGCGAGCTTGTACACAGCGATGTATGCGGGCCGTTCCCTAACTCTTTTACAAATTTACGCTACTTTGTATTATTTAAAGATGATTTCACCGGCTATCGCTACGTTTACTTCCTGAGAGCCAAGTCAGAAGTAAAACAGAAGATGCAAGATTTCATCGCCGAAGCAAGAAATACTCGTCATTCGATCGAGACACTCCTGAGTGACAATGGCGGCGAGTTTGACAATAAGGATGTGCGTGAGATTCTCGCCACGCATGGAATCAGACAGAGGCTGACTATGCCATACACTCCTGAGCAAAACGGATGCAGCGAGAGAGATAATAGAACCTTGGTCGAGGCTGCAAGGACTATTATGCATAGCGGAGGGTTTCAAGAGAAGCTGTGGGCCGAAATAGTTAATGCGGTTGCCTACGTTCTAAACAGAACCGGTCCATCCCGTATGAATAACAAATCACCCTACGAACTATGGCATGGAAATAAACCGAAAGTTGCTCACCTACGCATCTTGGGCTGCACAGCTTACGTCCATGTCCCCAAACAGAAAAGAAAGAAACTCTCCATGACAGCCCTCAAAGGAAGATTAATCGGATACGACAACGATGATGGCTACCGTATCTGGTGCGATGACAATAAAATGATTCGGTCGCGAGACGTAATCTTTGACGAGAAACCGCTTGACAGAACTCTTTGCGATGACGTTGTACCCACGACAACGAGGAAAGAAACGTCTTTCAATGAAGTCGATTTGAAAGTGACTTTCAATCAGGAACGCAATGAATACAGTCAAGATCTTACACCAAGCCATCATATCGAAAACTCGATACCTGATCAAGAAGATCAAGGACGTGTACCGCAGATAATAGAAGACAGATCGATTGAATTTGATGAGGAAAATCACGATCATGGTGAAATGTCTAGACCACCGAGCACATGTTTGTACGAATCCGATGCCAACTTAGGAAATTCATCTGAATCAGAAGATGAAGAAACGGAACCTCGATACAAACTGCGAGACAGGAGCACCATTAGTCTTCCAAAGAAATTCAGAGACTGTTGTGCACTTATCGACGAAGAAGCTGAACCCACTACGTTTAAAGAAGCTATGAAGAGCCTACATAAAGATGAGTGGATGAAAGCTATGCAGAAAGAGATAGATTCTTTGAAAGAGAACAACACATGGGTCCTTCAAGAACTACCTCAGGATCGAAAAGCCATACCGAGCAAATGGGTTTATAAGATAAAGAGAAACCCGGATGGCTCTATCGATAAATACAAAGCGCGTCTGGTCGCAAAAGGATTTAAACAACGCAAAGGAATAGACTACGAAGAAACGTACAGTCCTGTAGCCAGATTTGCAACCATACGATCGCTACTAAGTGTTGCTGCGAGTGAAAGGATGTACCTAACACAGTTTGACGTGACGACTGCCTTTCTCTATGGTGAGCTCGAAGAAGAGCTATACATGCAACAACCTGAAGGTTTTCACGATGGCTCTACCTGCGTATGTCATCTGAAAAGAAGTTTGTACGGATTGAAGCAAGCGCCCCGCTGCTGGAATCATCGTTTCCATAAAGTACTGACTGAACTCGCATTCACACAGAGTACTGCAGATCCGTGTCTATATACAAAGAAAGTAGGGGGGAAACAGATATTACTTACTTTATATGTCGACGACGGATTAGTGGCTGCTTCAGACAAACAGCTTGCCGATGACTTCCTAGAGAAGCTGAAAACAAAACTTAAAATTACGACAAATCCCGCGACATACTACTTAGGAATGGAAATCAGTCAATGTAAAGACGGCATGATCGTAATCCACCAGGAAGCCTATACAAAGAAGGTACTTGAACGATTTAATATGGCTAATAGTAATCCTATCTCAACACCGATTGACGCCGCAGAAAAATCGTCTGTAACACAATTGGACGTGGAGAAAGGAAACACCGAGGAGAATAATTTCCCGTATCGCGAAGCTGTTGGTGCACTAGCATACCTCATGGTCGCAACCCGTCCTGATATCGCCTATGCCGTTGGTGTAGTATCACGCAACTTAGAAAAGCCAACCAGAAGTGACTGGAACAGAGTTAAACGTATACTCCGTTACCTAAAGGGAACTACGTCTCTTGGGATCCAGTATAAGCCGAAGACCCTGACACAGCCAGAACTGGTAGGATATACCGACGCCGATTATGGTGGTGATGCTACTACCGGACGATCCACCACTGGAATTGTATGCCTATATGCCGGAGGTCCAGTATCATGGACAAGCAGAAGGCAAACTTCAGTAGCACTGTCCACTACTGAAGCGGAATTAGTGGCTGCCAGTGAAGGGGCCAGAGAATTAGTTTGGCTGACAAGAATCTTTGAAGATTTGACAAAGATAAAGAGTGTGCCGAATCTTCATGTTGACAACGAAGCAGCTGTACGATTGGCACACAACCCGGAGTTCCACAAACGGACGAAGCATATTCGCATCCGACACTTTTATGTCCGAGAACTTGTGTCTGCAGGAGCAATATTTGTTAAAAGGATTGGGACTAAAGATCAGGTCGCAGACATCATGACCAAAGGACTGCCGAAGCCCACCTTTGTGAACATCAGGTCTGCACTAGCATTGTTTTAGAGGGCGTGTTGAAGGAGATCCGAAAGCAAGCGAGTGCAACCTACATGGTCTCTGACTCGATTATTATCTTGTGTCAAAATTGTCACTGTGATTACTCTTTTCGAAATCTCTGTACCTATTGCTTATCGTTTTTCCATGTTGTAAATAAAAGTCTGTTCTTATAAATAATAAGTGTTTGTTCCTTCTCTAAATAGCTTCCACATTAACTACGCTTTGCTACAACATGACGGACCCCGATTAGATTTTGACAACATAGTGCTGCCAGAACTTTCGACCCTTGATTCGTTATCGATAGTTGTGCAAATCATCGACGTTTGGTACAACCCTAGTAATATACTATTTTAAATTCTGCTCAAATAAAAAAGACATTTGATGAAAGAAGGCATTTATTACTTGACATTATAATTTTATCAAATACAAAGTACATAAGTATAAGTTGAGATTTATACAAGACAAAGAATGAGAGTAATGAAATTACTTACTAAATTGACTTTATAGATAAACTAAGAAATATAAATAGGTACTTTATCAGCTACAAGAAAAATTAAACTGCTTGCAAATATTTATTATGCACAAATGCTAATGCTATTTTTCCTAGTAGTTTTATATAGTATCTGCCATTTCATTATTCACTGTTAATATCACTTTAGTTTCAATGCAAGACGCAATAACCTAATTCTAATAGTTAAACATTTAATGCAGTAAGTAATCAATATAGCAACTAACAGCAGTAATTTGCACCATAATTCTGATTTGATAACTTATAACCGCAAGAATAGGCAGACACGGGCATCTTCGCAGCACTCCACGAACCTCGTTGAGACTCAAGTTATCTGAAAAGATTAGATTTGGTTAGTATAGATTCGACATATTGTTACTATAATCTGCCATAACATTTTATAACTAAATAAGTGATAGTTGAACTGAAAAGTTTGTAAATCAAGAAAGAGTAGTGTGTATATTTCATATTTCATATAAAGCACATTTTGTTTGTTGTGCCGCTATGCACAAGTTATAGTTAATAACTGTTATTAAGTAGATAAGCTTTGTACATAGACTGATGAGAGGTAGTATATATAATTAAGTAAGATCTAAGATAGTAGGTAGCAGTAACAGTTATAACATACCTAGTCATAAGACAATCACAATAAACCATCATTCGTACCGACAACAATCATATATTATCCCACCGGTACATTGGTTATAATTCTGTTCTGTTTGTCAGAATCAGAAATATGAATTTGATGATAAGGCATTTTAAATGTTTTGACAAAGTTATTGAATTACTTACACTGTTATTTTCTCTTGACTTGGTATTAACAACTTCACTAAATTGAAACTTGTTAAATGTGACAACTGATTATTTAAATTTAATCCCAAGTAATCTACTGTGCTTTATCATAATACCATATGATATCACTTCTAAATGTATATTGAAAATGTATATTTTTTAACAAAACTAATCAATAATTAATTACACATACCTACTTACATTCATATAAAAAGAATAAACAAACATTACCTACCTTTCATTCATAACTTCTTCTTCAACATGTCAATGACAAGTACAAAATCATATGTTGTTGGCCCAAAACTGTGCCACTCTCACCGCATTATCTGCAGCCAACATGAGGTCCTCACGCGTGCAGGTGTCCGGGCATGCATGCAGAGCAATCAATGAGGTGGGCCATGGTCTGTGGAGTGTAACCACACCTGCACGCGAGATCCGTGTTACTGGTGAAGCCCCACCTGGACAGGTTGTCTTTACTTCGACCAACTTGGGTACGGAGTCTATTTAAAGATCTCCATAATGATCTGGGAAGTTCAAGGCCAGGAGGGAGCTTTTCCTGGATGTGCTCATCCAGGAAAAGCTATGGGTGTGGAAGGGTAGCAGAGTTTTCCCACAGTTTAACTTTGGTTAAAGAGGCCTCCGTGGTGCCAGGCATGACGCACTTGTAAAAACTATTGCGACTCTTTAGCCTTTGATAAATTTCATAACTTTCTGAGAAACCGAATCTTCTTTACTCCGGTTAAGTTGTGAACTGTATTTTCTTTTGTTTTGGTTAGTTTTAAGAAATACAAAGTTGCCTCTTGGAATTACCTAAAACAACAAAACTCAAATTTAAGTTAATGTAATAAATAATTGATACATAAAACTACGTAAATAGATTTACTTACGTGTACCGAAGGCATCTTCGAATAATGTATCCATATTTCTGTAAAGAAATATCTGAGAAAAAGTGGAAAAACATCTAAAGAATACTAGAAAACCGAAATGAGTAAAAAAACACAAACTAAATAAACGTCATCTTGAAATTCTTGAAAAAAGTGACAGCCTTAATTTTAGCCAATGGGGGCACCCCAACAAAATGGCGGTCTTAATTATAGCCAATGAATGGGTATCGGGGCTACCGGCCACTAAGTATTAACCTATTCTATGGGTGATTCCAACGCCTGGGACTGGCCGTGAGGATGGATGTGTAAGCAATGACGGCTTATGCAATTTACATTTACAGCGCTTTTAATTTATTACGAGAATGATTCTATATTAATAGAGTCTGGATCTTGTATAATATGTCTAGATAAATTTAATTATGCATTAAAGTATTAATAGACATATTTATCATAACACCCAGACACAGAAAAAACAAATACTTACATCATATCAATATTTCTTGGGCGGGGATTGAACCCAGTATAATAATAATAATGTATTAATAACGTTTTATTCATTTTATTTTTATTTACTTAATTTTAGATAACAAAACAGAATACTCCTATACATCTTGTGAATTTAAGTGTATTATATTATCATTTGAATAAAAAATATATTTTATCAAAGATATACAACATCAAGGATATTTTTGACAATGTAATATGCTCCACAAAATGGCCTGATTGCGAATAAAAACAATAAATTAAAATATCCTACACGTCAGTCAACGCAGAAATATTCAGATGAACTGAATGATCGGCCAACGTGTGAACGCTCTTTGTGGCCTGCGACAAACTCCCTTTGAATCGTGCACGAAAAACCGGCACGGGACGGATCGCCGGCGATCATTGCTCACAGTCAACAATCACACGCAAACCGGCCCTGTACACGATGGCCCAACATGGTCGCCGACCATGATCGGCCATCCTGTACTGGGGGCATAATACTGAGGTAACGAGTATTAAGTCAAACTTCATGGTTGCTGCCAAAGATGTACTAATAAACGTAGATGGATAGTAGAAAGTGAAATGTACAATGCAGGTTGCATCTCTTTTTAACTGACTATGGAAGTCATTTGAAAAAAAGAGATAAACATAGTAGCTTTGTTGCTACTTAATATCGAAGTGGCACCGTTTTGTCTATACATACTTACTTATTATGATATAGAGCTATAGTGATGCACCATTCGTAATGAAAAGTATCGATAACTTCATTTTGTCAGTTACCAAAATGAACACCTCGTAGCTAGTTAGTCCTTCCTGACTGCCTTTTATCCCGGAAATTTCAAGAGTTTCCTCGGGAATTACAAGCGGACGGGATAAAAATAACGATGCAAAAGTGAATTTGTGTATCTGTCGCAGGGATTTTGTCAAAGTCGTGATATTATAATTCCACCCGTGAAATTATAATTTCCCGTGATAATAGGTCTTTACCTATGAAATTGCCGTTTTCTATGGGGAAATTTTAGGAAGTTGGAATCGGCATACAAAGATATTTGGGGGTTCTTGGACATGTGAACTCCGAATTCAACGAAACTATCGAGATATGATCAGACAAAATTATTCTAACTAGTTATTGCCTATAATCACTTTGGACTGTCTTAGAATAAAAAAAAACTGTTCAAAGCTGTCAAATTGACGACAACCAAAGAGCGGTACTTTGAAGAAGTTATAAAAAATTTGGACGCGTGTTTAATTATTTTTTCTTAGATGTTTAGCATGACGACATACTCTATTTTCGAAACTGACTATTAATTTTGATATATTGATATTAATTAAAAAATTAGAGACCAATAAACATGTGAGAAAAAGACGGCAATTTCATATGTAAAGACCTATTATTATAATTCCACTAGTTAAATTATGAATAGAAAAAATCGCTCGCAGCCGTGTGCATACTGTCTCGTACTGTCTATTCATAATATCACGTGAAATTATATTATCACGACTTTGACAAAATCCCTGCGACATATCTGTTTATTATAGGAGATGTAGAGGAAAAAGAAAATAAATAAAAAAATACTGTACTGAACTGTACCGTTTGTTTTCATAATATGAATACCTACTTTACTAATGGAAAGATAATAAAACAAACATCAGTTTATTTTTACTTTTATGTTTAAAACAAATTAACATCTTCTCAATCTTACTTAATTATTATTACAATTATATATGTCGCAGCCAAATGGTTGAATCCGCCATTCAATTAAACGCCTACTAGGCCGATAAATTTTTCCGTAAGCTATTTTATCTTCCCATAAGTTGGTGGAGTCACAAAAAAATAACTACGAAATTTAAGACGATCGCTTCGCTGCGCTTCGCGATCGCCTTAAATTTCTAACCTATCAAGTGTTCTACAGGACTTCCGAGAGGTACATGCTGCCATACTTAACCATCCGCCTGCGACATATACATTGTCTCTGAATGGGTCCGCGTTTTAGGTTTGTTATATAAATAGTAAAATACATAAGTTTAAAATGAGTATGTGAGCAAACATTAACAAAATTTTATTCATAAGAAACGAATTAGAATCTTTCTGGGGCTTGCTTGACTATGTGAAGAAAATCTGGTAGGTTCCGAGATGGTCGATGTCAAAGTTCTTATTGATCGTGGTACTCGTGATCGTGTGTCATTATGTTTCCTGTTAACAGAAAAAGTTAGACATAAGTATTGTATAAAACATGTTGCAAAGTTGTGCGAACTAATGGGTCCTCCGGGCTATGTCAGTTCAGTAGGCACTTTAGCAATTACTCTTATCATTTTTTTACTAATAATAACTATTATTTCTTAAAACAAAATACGGGTATTTTTTGTAACACCTTGTTTATAAAATAATCATACATTATCTATCCATACCTATGTACCTACATCATATACTTAGGTATACTTCTAAAATGAATAGCTTAGGTACAGAATGAAATTTTATAGTTAATATAAATTCATAATACAAAAATTAGGTACCTGCTGAACGTTTGCTGGTTGATTAAAAAAAAAACCGTATCAGCATAAATCCGTATATTTTGTTTGTAGCTCTCGTTTTTTTTTAAATGCAAACTGCATACTCTTGATTTCTTGGGGGAAGCCAGTTTGCTCTTCCTATAATTATTTTCAACCACCTTAATTTTAAATCGGTGTCTGTGCGAAAGCTGAAAATTAAACATATTGTTTTTAATTAAATTTGCCATGTACCTACCGAAACGAACGAAAGAGTACTTACACACATAAAATAAAAGTACTATGATTGAATACTAAGAACAAAAAAATATTGTTCGATTATCGATATCTTATCTGCAAAGTACCAACACTACAAGACCAATGGCGAGTAAATGAAATGTCAAACAAAATGTCGATCGATATCTAACAAAAGATTTTCATTTATTTGTTTTATCATCAGGTATAGTTACGTGTATAAAAACAATAGGTAACAGTTTTCTACAGTATTTTTGCAAAGAAAGGCTTACCAAAAATGGCCTAGTTATTTGAATAATTGGAAAAAACGGAGGCTCACTCACCGATGAAGGGTATTATTCCGAGTTTGTCCTTTAAATTACTGTAGGAACTTTTGCAGCTCCTTACAGCACAAGCCATGGTGTTTTGGTAATACCCACAGAAAGATTTTTTTCACTAATCTTGCATACATTAACCACAATTAATAAAAAACCACGAACACTGATGTAGTCCACTCTGGCCTACAGAAACTCGTTCACCGCGGTTATTTAGACTGTTTATTATTCTGGCATCTACTGTCGAAATAGTTAACGCCTTTTTTACACTATGTTATAAAAATACCGTCCTTAAAAAAAGTAAAAAATTATGGTCACCATCTGTCAATTTTGTTCTCACAAAAATTAAAAATTCAATCTCTGAAAGTATGGTACTTAGAGAAACGGATGATAGGTCAACTTCTAGTAAAGATTTCGTGAAAAAACGTAAGCTTACTTTCATTAATCTATGTAGCGAAGCCTAGTCAGTAGAACCGAAAACGTCAGGCCCTCAGTTCATCAATTGTCAAAATATAAAAATTCCAATTATTACTAAACTATTAATGTTTGCACCATTGTTTCTACGTTAGAAATTCCCAGAAGTGTTAAAGAAACAGAAATTCAAAGAATTTTTATGTATTTCTTTAGTTTACTTGCAAAATTGGAAGATTCATTATTGTACAAATTGATGAACTGAGGGCCCAAGCAAAACCTTTATAAATCTGTAACGATATATTATAGATCAATCTGTAACGATATATTATAGGCAATAACAACAAAGCTAAATCTGTAACGATATATTATAGGCAAAAACAACAAAGCTACTATGTTTATCTCGTGCCGTGTAGTGCCGGCACGTAAATAGAATAGCACTACCCCCTCTCTTCCCGTGGGTGTCGTAAGAGGCGACAAAGGGAAAACTGCCATCAGGAGATGGGCAGCAGCGTATCCAGGCTTCAACAGGCTATACTGCGATCGCCAACCCGCCTGCCAAGCGTGGCGATTATGGCAAACCCCCCCCCCCCCCCCTGAATGCTTACACAAAAAATACATCGGCCCCCAGTCCCCGGCGGCCCCGCTATTCCTAGCTACGGTAGCGGCTATGGTAACGGCGGGGCAGGGGGTGCTAAGAATCCCCGGGTAGGCTCCGGCTACCAACACCGACGACTCGACCTGGCAACCTATAACACGCGCACATTGAGGCTCGACGAGAAGCTCGTAGAGTTGGAAGAGGCAATAAGTAAGTTACATTGGGATATCATAGGGGTTATCTGAAGTCCGAAGAGAGGGGGAGGACTCGATAACCCTGCAATCCGGTAACTTACTTTACCACCAACAGTCCCTTGGTGGTGTCGGGTTCATCGTCCATAAATCCCTTGTCAACAACGTGATCACCATCGGAAGTGTCTCGAGCAGGGTAGCGTACCTGATACTCAGATTATCGAAACGATATTCGCTGAATGTTATCCAGGTCTACGCTCCGACCTCGAAACACGACGATGTCGAAGTGGAGGCTATGTATGAGGAGATCGCTAAAGCCATGCATAGCTATAAAACCCACTACACGGTTGTGATGGGGGATTTCAATGCAAAGTTGGGGCAACGTTGCGGTGATGAGCTGAGAGTGGGGCAATTTGGATTTGGGCAACGGAACGATAGAGGCCAGATGCTGGCAGACTTCATGGAGAGGGAGAACCTCTATATGATGAACTCCTTCTTTAGGAAGCCCGTAAGCCGCAAATGGACCTGGATCAGTCCGGACGGTAAAGTCAAAAACGAGATCGATTTTATCATGTCGACGAAGAAGCACATATTCAATGATGTCAGTGTGATAAACGCTGTTAAGACAGGAAGCGATCACCGTATGGTGAGAGGCACATTGAATATCGATGTCAAGCTCGAAAGATCGCGACTGATAAAATCCACGCTCCGACCAATACCAGCTCAAATTCAAAACCCCGAGTGCTTTCAGCTCGAGCTTCAAAACCGCTTCGAAGCCCTTGAGAATAGCATCGATATGGACGATCTATACAACATGGTGGTGGATACTGTCCGCACGGTAGGGTCTAAGTACGGTAGTAAAACCCGCCGTCCCAAATTGAAGAAACTCTCCAGTCAGACTCTCCTACTCATGGATCAGAGACACGAAATGAAGCTGCAGAACTCAGCGGATGCCCATCGTTATCGACAGCTCAATAGACAGATATCTAAGTCTTTGACACGCGACCTTCGCCAATTTAATACCGAGCGTATTAAAGAAGCCATTGAGCGGAACAAAGGCTCCAAAGTGTTCGCGAGAGATCTGTCTATCGGGCAAAGTCAATTGACGAGGCTGAAAACTGAGGAAGGTAGCATCGTTTCGTCAACACCTGAAATCCTGAGGGAGATTGAGAGTTTCTATGGACAGCTATATTCCACGCAAACACCTTTTGAAAGCAAGGCTACAGACCCTAGAGCCAAGCTTACCCGACACCATACTGAAGATATCCCGGACGTCAGCCTGTACGAGATTAGAATGGCTCTCAAGCAGCTTAAAAACAACAAGGCGGCGGGCGATGACGGAATCACAACAGAACTTCTGAGAGCGGGCGGTAAGCCGATACTTAAGGTCCTCCAGAAGCTTTTCAACTCAGTCATCCTTGAGGGCAAAACGCCAAAGGCATGGGGCAGAAGCGATGTGATGCTGTTTTTCAAGAAGAGTGCTAAAACTCTCTTGAAGAACTATAGACCCATCTCGCTTCTGAGCCATATCTATAAGTTGTTTTCGAGAGTCATTACGAATCGTCTCGCTCGCAGGTTCGACGATTTCCAACCTCCCGAACAAGCCGGGTTTCGGAAAGGCTACAGTACCATAGACCACATTCATACGCTGCGGCAAGTTATACAGAAGACCGAAGAGTATAACTTGCCACTTTGCTTGGCGTTCGTGGACTATGAGAAAGCCTTTGATTCGATTGAGACTTGGGCGGTGCTGCAGTCTCTCCAGAGGTGCCAAATAGACTACAGGTACATCGAGGTGCTGAGGTACTTATACCAAAACGCCACCATGTCGGTCCGATTACAGAACCAGAGCTCTACTCCTATCCAACTACAGCGAGGTGTGAGACAGGGAGATGTCATCTCTCCCAAACTGTTCACAGTTGCGTTGGAGGATATTTTTAAGCTGCTAGACTGGAAAGGATGCGGCATCAACATCAATGGCGAGTACCTAACACACCTACGGTTTGCCGATGATGTAGTTCTTATGGCTGAGACCTTGGAAGACCTGAACACAATGCTCGAAGATCTCGGTAATGCTTCGCAAAGAGTGGGTCTTAAGATGAACATGGACAAGACGAAAATCATGTTCAATGCCCATGTTGCACCCGCTCCAGTTAATGTTGGGAACATTACACTCGAAGTTGTTGACCACTATGTTTACCTAGGACAGACGGTCCAGTTAGGTAAGTCCAACTTTGAGAAAGAGATCTCTCGTCGAATCCAGCTCCGATGGGCAGCGTTTGGGAAGCTCCGGCATATATTCGCGTCCGAAATACCTCAATGTCACAAGACGAAAGTCTTTGACCAGTGTGTGTTGCCAGTAATGACCTATGGAAGTGAGACGTGGTCTTTTACTATGGGTCTCATAAGAAGGCTCAAAGTCACCCAGCGAGCAATGGAGAGAGCGATGCTTGGTATTTCCCTGCTCGATCGAATCAGAAATGATGAGATCCGCAGGAGAACTAAAACGACCGACATCGCTCGAAGGATTGCATCATTGAAGTGGCAGTGGGCGGGACACATAGCGCGGAGAACTGATGGCCGTTGGGGCGGAAAGGTTCTCGAATGGCGACCGCGTACCGGACGACGTTCCGTGGGCAGGCCCCCTACAAGGTGGACCGACGATCTGGTCAAGGTCGCGGGAAGCCGCTGGATGCGGGCAGCCGCTGGATGCGGGCAGCGCAGGACCGATCGTTGTGGAGATCCTTGGGGGAGGCCTATGCCCAGCAGTGGGCGTCGTTCGGCTGACATGATGATGATGATATTATAGACAATTGAAAACTTCTGAAAAGATTTCACGAATTCTTTACTATATTCGGATTCAAAAATTATTAACAATCAATGCTTAATTACTTTGACAGGTGACAGCAAATTTTTGACAATTGATGAACTGAGGGCCTGACTCATTTGGTCATAGCAGTTTTAATTGACTATTAGAAATTAAATGGAGTTTTGCTTAGGAATCAACTATTTTTTTTACTAAATCCTCTGATAGGTCTCAAGCTATTTCTAGCTATGGCCCTCCATCCTTTGACAGATGGATTGGCAACGTCATAAATGTCAATGTCGCACCACTGCTCCTAATTTCTTGTATGCATGAGATGAGATGAATTCCTGATTATAGCGCCTTAAAATCAAATAATACGCGTACATAACTAAGGGTTGTTTTATTTTAACTATATCACAGTCACGAAAATGTTTATAAAACACTCCTACTGATGTTGTAAGCTCCCAGTCGGCTCGAGGTATCGCACGAATCCATCGCTGACGCAGTGTTCCTCCTTCGGGAATCCAAATCTTTCGAGATCCAAGGTTTCATAAGTAATTTCCAACAATGATCACGTATTTATATGCACTAATTATACAATAAATATTGTATTAAAACACCCACAAAGCAAGCAAGAAAATTAAACAGCAACGTTTCTTGACATGACCAAAGAGTATTCCGACTTGCCACATCCAGATAAAAAAATTATCCAAAATGTGCAAAAATAATAGATTTTTCTTTTTATTTTGTAACAAGCAAATGTAACCAAGTTGTTAAATAAATGCGTGCAAAATCCGAGAAAGTGTTTTATTTAAATGAACAGTTCGCGCAGAAATCTAAGATGTGAATTGAATTACGGCGAAAGTTATTTTTTTTTATTATATTATATCAAGTTTAGCCTAGTCAACGAAGAGATATAGAGGGAAATGTTTGGAACACAATTTTTGACTGTGGAACTTTGTTTGGGCTAAAAGTTTTGTATAATACTGTATATATTATACCGGCCAAACCCGATTTCAGGACAAACTAGTTTTTCCTAGGCCAAACTAGTTCATCGCGTTGACATTTCAGAGAGCGAGTTTGCCTCGGAAGTCCTGTAGAACACGTGATTGGTTAAAAAGGTGGTTATTTTTTTGTGTCATGTTCTACATCTACAGGTCTTCCGAGGCAAAGTCGCTCTCTGAAATGTCAACGCGATGAACTAGTTTGGCCTTCGACCTTCAAACCGCCCCCCCCCCCCCCCGGATTAAGGGCTACGGGCGGGGACTTTTGCTATGTTTACCTCCTTATTAGCCCAAACAAAGTTACAATATCAAAAATTGTGTTCCAAGCATTTACCTCTATACTGTTTTTTGAGTGTTCGTTGATTTTTACTTCCACATAATTTGAGAGTTATCGCCTAACCTGGCAACACTACACGATTGTTTATTTATATAGAACAAAGAGTAAAGTGTATAGATCAACAATCTTTTCTGTTCCGGTGACAGCAGCGCTGGTTGGACAGTGCAACTTGACAGTAAAATGACATTATGAACAAAACACGTTAGTTCCAGTTTTGGCCACCGTAACAGAACACGTTGACGTAATCGACTGCAACGTTGCCGCTTTTCCAAGGAGCATGGCTTGTTACAAGTGCAACGAGTGAGATAGAAGATGGCTTTGGCCTGACCATGGCCCGCTATTATTTCTCGGCTGCTTGCGCTCCTACAGGCCATGCTGCTCGGATTGGCAACGTCATAAATGTCAAAGTCGTACCACTAATCCTAATATCTTGTATGCATGAGATGAGATGAATTCCTGATTATAGCGCCTTAAAATCAAATAATACGCGTACATAACTAAGGGTTGTTTTATTTTAACTATATCGCAGTCACGAAAATGTTTATTAAACACTCCTACTGATGTTGTAAGCTCCCAGTCGGCTCGAGGTATCGCACGAATCCATCGCTGACGCAGTGTTCCTCCTTCGGGAATCCAAATCTTTCGAGATCCAAGGTTTCATAAGTAATTTCCAACAATGATCACGTATTTATATACACTAATTATACAATAGATATTGTATTAAAACACCCAAACAGCAATCAAGAAAATTAAACAGCAACGTTTCTTGACATGACCAAAGAGTATTCCGACTTGCCACATCCAGATAAAAAAATTATCTAAAATGTGCAAAAATAATAGATTTTCTTTTTATTTTGTAACAAGCAAATTTAACCAAGTTGTTAAATAAATGCGTGCAAAATCCGAGAAAGTGTTTTATTTAAATGAACAGTTCGCGCAGAAATCTAAGATGTGAATTGAATTACGGCGAAAGTATTTTTTTTTATTATATTACCTATATCAAGTTTAGCCTAGTCAACGAAGAGATATAGAGGGAAATGTTTGGAACACAATTTTTGACTTTGGAACTTTGGGCTAAAAGTTTTGTAAAATACTGTATATATTTTACCGGCCAAACCCGATTTCAGGACAAACTAGTTTTTCCTAGGCCAAACTAGTTCATCGCGTTGACATTTCAGAGAGCGAGTTTGCCTCGGAAGTCCTGTAGAACACGTGATTGGTTAAAATGGTGGTTATTTTTTTTTGTGTCATGTTCTACATCTACAGGTCTTCCGAGGCAAAGTCGCTGTCTGAAATGTCAACGCGATGAACTAGTTTGGCCTAGGAAAAACTAGTTTGTCCTGAAATTGGGTTTGGCCGGTAAAATATATACAGTATTATACAAAACTTTTAGCCCAAACAAAGTTCCAAAGTCAAAAATTGTGTTCCAAACATTTCCCTCTATATCTCTTCGTTGACTAGGCTAAACTTGATATAATATAATAAAAAAAAAAACTTTTGCCGTAATGAGGAATTTTCTGACAGATGATTAAAAAAGAAAAAAGTTAGTTCCAAAAAACTCAACAGATGGCGTTCATCAGACATGGGTTTGCTTTTTTAAATTTGCTGGCAAGGGCCCTGTTTAACCATTTTTACAAGTCTACAATTATGTAAGAAAGCTAGTGAAGTACTTGTATTTTTACTCTAGTAAAACATCAGAATCACAAGTTGGCGGCCATTTTAAAAGAAATCATTCACTATTATTACGAGTGTAATGTCAGTGACATTGACATTAAGATAATAGTAGATTGTATTACAAGGGAGCAAAATAGCATATTTACGGCGAGGGCGCTATTTTTAATCCAGAGCGGAGTGAAGGATTCTATAGTAGAATCCCGAGCGTAGTGAAGGATTCTAAAGTAGAATCCTGAACGCAGCGAGGGATTCAATATACGTCGCCCGAGGTGAAAATAATTTTGCGGCCGAGTAATACACTCTACTTTTATTTCGAATTTATGGAAAGTAAATACACTTTGCTTTTCATAATAAGAAAAGCAACAAAAACAACTAAAACTACCTAGAAAAATAAAAGAATGGTGGCGGGGGGCATAGCCTTCTCTATTTTTTTTATTATATTTAAAAAATTTGAAGTTCAAATAACCAAAAAATAAAAAAAATTATATGTCCGTCGGATGCCTCCTATGTATCTCCGGGGTTTTTAGCTTCGACGCACCGTTTTTGAGATATTCTCATTTTTATAAAATTCATTTTTGAAACAGTTCCGGCCCCCCCACCCCATACAACATCAGTAGAAAACTTTTTCATTGCCGATGAGATAACTCTATGGTTGACTGTAACCAAATTCAGTTCTATTTTTAAAAATACTTTTACACCCTAGGGTGCAATACAGAGTTTTGAAACCGCTGCTCAGTTTAAAGGCCTGATCAGACGAGGGACTGTCCGCCGAGTACTTTTTTGTCCATCGATATAGATCTCTTATAAATTGTCGTCGTAATTGTCGAATAACGCACACAAGGAACTAAAAGTACCGCGGACAAAAAGTCCCCGAAAGTACGGCGGACACCGAGAGACTGGACTGGACAAAAGTTCGCGGTAGTCCCCGAAAAAAATAGAACAAACGTAAATAGGCGTAACAACGCACACAACGAACTTTAGTCTGCATTGAGCGCCCGATGGTGAAGTACGTCTTCGGGCAACAAATGACCGCACACTATATGCGTTGAGTCCGCGACAAGTACCCGGAGGAAATATTTTGGACGTACAGGGACTTTTTGTCCCACGGGGACAACAGTCCTTCGTCTGATTAGGCCTTAAATATACATCACTTTTCGAATATGAGAAATGAAAAATATTTATCAGCCAATGCATTTATATGTCATTAGGTATTCCAATGACACTCTTTTTTGTTACCGTAAAAAACACTTGTTATTTACTTCGTGAAACAGAATTTACAAGTCCATGTTACATTTCGAAGCTTGTGAACTTGTAAACTTGTATCTTTCGAGAAGTAGGCCCATCTCTGTGTGGTAATAAACAATAGAGGTGAGTGGATTCATGTCTGGTCAGCGACATCTATCGAGCTAATAAATAAACTTTTTTTATTTTATTTGCTGGTAGAAAATCTCTCATTCAATTCACATCTTAGACTTCTGCGCGAACTGTTCATTTAAATAAAACACTTTCTCGGATTTTGCACGCATTTATTTAACAACTTGGTTAAATTTGCTTGTTACAAAATAAAAAGAAAAATCTATTATTTTTGCACATTTTGGATAATTTTTTTATCTGGATGTGGCAAGTCGGAAAACTCTTTGGTCATGTCAAGAAACGTTGCTGTTTAATTTTCTTGCTTGCTTTGTGGGTGTTTTAATACAATATTTATTGTATAATTAGTGCATATAAATACGTGATCATTGTTGGAAATTACTTATGAAACCTTGGATCTCGAAAGATTTGGATTCCCGAAGGAGGAACACTGCGTCAGCGATGGATTCGTGCGATACCTCGAGCCGACTGGGAGCTTACAACATCAGTAGGAGTGTTTAATAAACATTTTCGTGACTGCGATATAGTTAAAATAAAACAACCCTTAGTTATGTACGCGTATTATTTGATTTTAAGGCGCTATAATCAGGAATTCATCTCATCTCATGCATACAAGAAATTAGGAGCAGTGGTGCGACATTGACATTTATGACGTTGCCAATTCGAACAGCATGGCCTGTAGGCACTGTAGGAGCGCAAGCAGCCGAGAAATAATAGCGGGCCATGGTCAGACTCATAGGTGACTGTCAGGCGTGCGTTCCGTCGATTCGATCGAGTGCACTCGAGCGCACTCCGGGGCGCGCTCTAGCCGTTCCGTGGCTCGGTGAAATTTTACTCTGACAGCTGTCAGAGTGTAGTTTCACTATGGTTTCACCATAAACTTATTATACTCTACTCTATTCGATTTTTTACGAATAAATATTTTTATTCTGCGTTTTGATCGAAGTATTCTTACATAGAGGCACAATACAGTATTTAAATACCTTAGGTACTTTGTAAAGACATGTTGATAATTTTCTTGAATTATTCAAGCACGCATTGTGGCTGTCACGAAAACACTAGCACGTGAAAAATTGAAAATGAAGTTGGTAGATTTAGACTCATCATGATTCATGTCATATTCAATAATTTTCACTTCACTATCAATCGAGTTAGACTTGTACCGATGCTACATCCCTAACCCAACTTCTACCCTCACATTATTTTTATCCTTTGATCCTATGGGGGTAAACCAACATCTCGCCGTGTCGTGTCGGCCATATTCGCCACTTCCGATCCAGCCTGCCCACGCGACAGAGTGTTTGAATCGAGCTCTCCTGTTCCTCATCATATCGGTCAAGTAGTAACATCTTCCAAGTTGATCGTTGTATTCGTCGTCGTCGTTAACGACTCCGTAGCTCAGTGGTTAGAGCAGTCGCCCGGATAGCGAAAGGTCGTGGGTTCCAGTCCCATCGAAGCTGGTTGTGAGACGGGTCGATTTTTTCTAAATACTTCATTTTCAATTTTTCAATAATAAAAACTGCATTGTGCATGCAAAAATTTAAAAATTTAAATAACTTGGTGGTCATTTTTACGAATCTTTAAAAATTCATTGTGAAGTATTTTAAAGGGCTACGGAAAAAAAATGATGACATATTTTAAGTTAAAATGTATATATTTCAAAAATAAATAAATAAAAATACCTTTCCCAAACCCATTGAACATTTAGGTACACATTAATTATTGTCCTCTGAAGAGAACAAATTTATTTAAATAATTTCTCAAGGTGTCTTTGCAGTTTTGCTTGAAATATTTGCTGCACACCACAGAGTTTTGGCGAAGCTCCCAGTCTATTCTATTTATTAATTTTATCCAGTTTCACTTAATCACTGGATTTACAGGAAACCTGAAAATATTGTTAAATTGGTACTGAAGTAGGTATAATTTACTATTTAAAAAATGTCGGTTAAAATCAGCTTTAAATAAAACTATCAGTGTTCACAAAGACAAACAAAGTTATATTGGAAACCATCGACATGATCACATGAGTATCGATAATAATATCGATAATTTTTGATCAACCTCTACGTCATATTTTCTCAAGTTCACGGATATAATATCTTTTTATCTAACACATAAAGTTTAAAAATCAGCCTTTATTTAGAAAATAGACGGTAAATAGTATGATATTAATGTGTCACTTAGTGTATTTGGGAATATATTCAACTAAAATATGAACTATGAAAATGGTAATTGTACAATCCTATTTACCTGTGAAATTAGTGTTTATTTGGTTTATTGTCGTAAGTAACATTACAATTCAACACAGAACACTACACCATTATTGATTTATATGGTTATAAGAGCCAAATCGACGCGATCGCGATAAAAATCACAAAATAATCGAGTGGACGTTTTTCATCAAGATGATAAAAGACGCTAAATAAGTCAAATCGGGTTCTGCTGTCATTTTCTTCCAACTCTTTCTCGCACATTGCTTCTGCCGTAAGGACTGGTTTCTCACTCGCACCATTGTCCGTCTATTACCCCTAGTATAAGGCCGTGTTCCGTTTTGAGTCAATAGTACTGTTGGCGCTGTGAGCGCTAAAAGCTGTTCCGATTTGATTATCGCGCTGACAGCACTGTTGACGCGATTTCAATTCGGAACGGCTATTTGCAAGCATCGCGAGCGAGCGTTGTTTTGATTTGAATTTGTAAGTAAATAATCACCGGTTTAGTATGGATATTCGTCAATTAGTAAACGTTTTATTGGACAGCGATGATGATAGTGATCCGTGCTTAAATTTAGAGTAATGTCTCTACCCGTCGTCTCATCTTTAATAAGCACTATCATTTTTCTGGCTTTCTGCTTCGGGATAAACAAATAAAATACCTAAATAAAACCTAAAACGCAGAGATTACTCAAACAAAACCACAACAAACAATGACGTTTGACAACAAAACGTCAAATATGACAGCCCGCTCACAGTGCTAACGCTTGAGAACGATATCACCGTGATCGCAAAATGGCGGCGGTAGTGACGTCATCCGTGACGTAATTACTGCTTTCGTTGTCGCGCTCACAACAAATCGGAACGATGTGTGAGCGCGATATCAGTGATATTATCGCTGTTGACGCAAAACGGAACGTAGCCTAAATAAGTTTAATGCCCCCAGTACAGGTTGGCCGACCATGGTCGGCGACCATGACCAATACATCATACATTGACACTTTTGAACGAACAAGTTTAAAAAGGTTCTTTCAAAAGTGTCAATGTACGATGTATTGGTCATGGTCGCCGATCATGATCGGCCATCGTGTACTGGGGGCATATGGGTTTCACCCGTTCTGTGGCTCAGATTAGGCTCAGATAGAGTGCAGCAACCAAACAACCGGTTGTTTTTCAACGTGTTTTCAACCAAAACGACGGAACGCAGTCTAGTGTCAGTGTCATGTCAAATTATCGAATTTTTTATTTGTATTTTTGGCATGCAGGCAGACAGACGGACGGAAATTAAATGTATTCTCGTGGGGATGTTTGATAAAACTTATTTGAACATTTATGAAAACTAAAATTATCTCATTTGGTCATGAGTGCATAAGTTACGAAATGTCAAGTAGCAGTTCGTTATTATTTTCCATCAACAATGAAGGAAAAGTTTATGCTTTATCAACTAGCGGATCATGCTGGAGAGAATTTATGTATCTTGGCCTAGAGTTCAAGACTTTGTCTGCAGTACAACATTACCTATGGGCTGTCGGAGGAGACCGTCAAATATATCTTCACGTTCATGGCTTAGAAATTCCTATACGCGTCAAAGAAGAATCATACGAAAATGAAAGGTGGTTACCATTGGAAGGATTTAGCGGACGCCTACTTCCGACAGATAGATATCATTTTTCATCTCAAGACGGCACAAAAGACCGATCAATAGATCATATTCGGTTACCATCTATGGCCTGGCAATGGGAAGGCGATTGGCAGTTGGAACTAACATTAGACGGTCAACCTCTCGACCATGATGGTTGGAGTTACGCTGTTGACTTTCCTGCACAGTTTAGCCCAGTGAAACAATGGAAATCTTGTGTAAGAAGAAGAAAATGGATAAGATATAGAAAGTTTAGTGCTATGAACTCGTGGTGTGCTATTGCTCCCCTCCACAAAGACCCAACTCAAGAACCCTTTATCGATGTTAGTATTGGTGGACATGAAATTCCTCATGCTCTTTCTGGATCTCTATCAGTATGGTCCATCACAGCCCATGGGAGGGTCATGTACAGGTCTGGAGTGAGTACAACTTCACCTGAAGGTTTGAAATGGGTAAATGTTAGCATTCCACCAAACTGTGATGTTAAACAAATATCAGTAGGCCCTACTGGGTTGGTGTGGGCTCTACTATGGACGGGCCGTGCTATTGTTAGAAAAGGTGTAACAAAAGATTGCCCAATGGGTGATGGTTGGCTTGAAGTGAAATCTCCCACTGAAATAAAACTATCTTCTATATCAGTTGGGTATAATGCTGTTTGGGCTGTGAGTTCCGATGCAAGAGTTTGGTTTAGAAAAGGCATTGATGGTAATTCAGCAGGCTCTTCTGAAGTTGCTGCTATGGGAACTGGATGGTTAGAAATTACAGGAAATATGGTTCGGGTTTCAGTTGGTAGAAATGATCAAGTGTTTGCGATTGGAGAGACAGATAAGAGTATTTACTGGCGTAGTGGAATAACTCCTTCAGAGTTGACAGGAAAACGGTGGAGGATGGTACAAGCTAATATGCAACTCAGCCGCACTTCAAGTACAGCCAGTGTGATCTCTTCAGCTTCTAACCCCAAACATCATAGCCTGAATACTCTTAATGAAACAGGCCCAGAGCTTAAATCAAATATTAACTTAAATAATTCTTGGGAAGAATCTCATTCAGCACCAATTGAACACACTTTACCTGTAAAATCAATCAAAGAAAGACGAGCCAAGGGCACTGCCCATATAGAACATGTGGATTTGACTGGCAAAAGTTATGAAACTACCCTGAAAAACCCAAGAGCTTGGAGCCCAGTTAGAAGTGTTGGGTCTGTTGTTGGTATGGAAGCTCAACCTGATAGTGATAGCAGTGTCTTTGATGTAGATTCAGGAATGTACTTTGATGAAGAGGTGAGTCAAACAGCCTGGGGCATGTGTGACACCACATGGGCATATGTTGATGCTGGAGCCTGCTGTGTGGACACAGTTCAGATTCCACATTGGTTCACTGATAACCAGAATGCACATAATTCAGATTTAACTACCAAATGGAGACTCCAAATATTAGAAAGGTTAAAGAACAGAAATCAAGATCACAATGTTGACTTTTCAAATTATGGAATTGCAATTGAAGAAAAAGGTTGGACACGTAGTTGTGAATCCAGATTAGTTAATGCAAATAATACTGGTGAAGATTGCATTCTATCACTCTACTGGCATGCTTTAGAAAACATAGGAACTCTTTCAGTATTTCAACCAGATGGAACAATTAAATTCATATTAAATTTAGGTGAAGTCACTAGTATTTTTAATTCATCTGATCCTGGCTGCCCAAGGATAACATTAATAGTACCTAGACAAAATAAAGATGGTATTAAAGTACAGTTTATATCTGAAATGGAACAAGAGGACTGGTTCTGTGTTTTAGTGGATATAACATCACAGATCAATGGATTATCTGGGAAACCATCTGCTAATTCTTTATGGGCAATCACTAATTCAGGTGATATAATTAATTGGGATCCAAAAGCAGCTAAATTAAACTCTACTAATAATGGTACCTATACAAAAGATTTTCAAGTTTTTGGAAAAGATATTCAGTCTGGTTTTTCAACTAATTTGGGAAGTAGTTTTCCACCTGGAAGCTTCTTGAAAGTAATAGGATGTTTGAATGATGATATAAAGAGATTCCACATAAACTTACAAGGACCAGAAATTAAAAAACAAAGACACAAAATAGAAGTAGAAGTTACAGACATTCCTTTACATTTTAATGTAAGATTTGATGAGGCTGTTGTAGTATGCAATACAAAAATATTTGGAAGTTGGGGATGTGAGGAAAGACATGAATTGCCATTGGCATGTGGACAAGAATTCAGTGTTAAAATTATTTGTGAAGAACAAGGTTTCAATATTATTGTCAATGATAAAAGCTATTGCTTTTTCGAACATAGATTAAGTCCTGAAAGTATAACAACTGTATCAGTAAAAGGTCCTTTGAAACTTTACTCCATGGAGTATTGCACAACCAGTATTATTATAGATCCAGAAGAAATGATTTGGCGTGTTATGGGCGGTTATTTACGAAGAGTTGAATGTTCTCAAAATGGCATTGTGTGGGGCATAAGCCATGATCACAGAGCCTGGGTTTACACAGGTGGGTGGGGAGGAGGCATTTTAAAAGGTTTGTTGACTTATTGTAATACACACCTTATACAAACTAGTACCATCCTTCTTGTGACGTGGTATGTAATATTATTTAGGATGCTTTTGCATAATCTCAGTTGAAAGGCATCACGTTACATTATAGTCGCAGTTATCTGTCGATGCCTACTACGCCTTGAGCTGTGCCATGAGGCCCCATTGTATGTATGTATAAGTATGTCACCGGAAAATAATAAGAACCGCAAATTTGAAAATTTCCTTGGAAATTTATAAATTTACGGAATTTCTGTATAAAGGAGCCCACAAAGGGTCAGGTCGCCTGTCGGCCTAGACCGGATCGGCCGTCTGTGGGCTCCTAGTATGGTTTGGCAAACGTATTCGTAATCGAAAACTATCGCTCTATCTCTTTCATGTCCTTTGACTGCCTTACCAACATGAACAGTTCATCTGAGTTTTCGTTAACGTTGACAGTATAATTCAACTGATATTAGGGGTTCTATCAGGCCGTTGCCGACAGGCGAACTGACCATCTGTGGGGCGCTTAACACGTGATAGGTTAGAAATTTAAGTCTATTCGGCGCCGGGGTGCGAGTCTCAGCCTGCGCCCTCGTTTTTAACCGACTTCAAAAATAGTTCAAAAATAGTAAAAAACAGTTCTACAAATAATTCACATATTTTTAATGTGTGTTACCTCAGAGCTTTTTAGTTAATGAACCGATTTGGATAATTCTTTTTTTATTTGAAAGTCTATGCTTAATGCTTATTTAGACGACTTCTTATTTTCATCAAAGTGGGGATCATTTTCAATAAATTTTTTTAAGTTTATAATTCTGCGGTGATCTTATTTTCACCAAGTCAGGATCAGGAGATGAAATCCCAGGAAAATTGAGAGAACATCTCTAATATAGGCAAGCCTTATGCGCTCCATTTATTTTTGAAGTTAGTCAAGTATTTGCATCTGGTAGTCATCATCTCATAGTGATGAGCTGGTGATGGAAGCTACAACTCCTTAACGGTTAGGAGCTGGAGAATTTTTCCTTAAGTGTTAATCGTACATCTGGACTAATAGTTATATTCTTTCAGGTTATTAGGGTGAGCTGATGATGAGAGGTGAAACTCCTCAACAGTTAGGAGTTATATATCATCATCATCATCATTTCAGCCGTACGACGCCCACTGCTGGGCATAAGCTTCCCCCAAGGATCTCCACAACGATCGGTCTTGCGCTGCCCGCATCCAGCGGCGTGATGGCGTGACCAAGTGAAATAGGGATTCATCACTACATAGTATAAAACAAAGTCGCTTTCTCTGTCCCTATGTCCCTTTGTATGCTTAAATCTTTGAAACTACGCAACGGATTTTGATGCGTTTTTTTTAATAGATAGAGTGATTCAAGAGGAAGGTTTATATGTACTTTTTATCCCGATATTCCCACGGGAACGGGAACCACGCGGGTGAAACCGCGGGCGGCCGCTAGTTTATATATATGGACCTTATATAAATAATGATTAACGCATAGTAACAGTATTCAATCAATGTATTGCAATTGCAACCCATTAATTTATTTACTCTCTTTAGTTAGAATATGAGTTAAATAAGCGTCAATATGTAGTATTTTTGACCTAAAGTGCCCAAAGCCCATTAGCTTGCCTCTTAAGCACAATTCACGCAAAAGTGCCTTTTTGTTATTGATTGTGCTTTAGACATTTATCTCTTTTTCATTGGCACAATTTTTCTGTTCTTTTCTAACTAACTTCCTACTTAAAAATTCTGTTACAGCAATAAGCACAAATGAAGGTATCAATTCCATGACAGATACACAGACATACTGTGTTTATGAAAACCAGAGATGGAATCCATTAACAGGATACACCTCAACCGGTCTTCCTACAGATAGATACATGTGGAGCGATATAACTGGGAAGCACAAAAGAACCAGGGAACATACGAAGTTGCTTAGCCGTCATTGGCATTGGGTAAGTGAAAGACACTATTCAAATAAGCCGGCACCCTTCGATCAACAATACCTCCACATAAAGTCTCACCAACTGAACAGAACTGAACTTCATTTTAAACGGAGAAAAAGGTAACGAAAGTTACGACCTTACGTCATAAATTGGAAGACAGGAAGCAATAAGAAATAGAGCGAGCTTTTAAAATGCGCTCTTATTTACATTTAGTATTTTTTTATAATATTCAAAAATTACTTAAGTAAGTAATTATTCATACGTACTAACAAAAATTTGTAATATGCAAAAATAATAAAAAAATACGAAATGTAGGTAAATATTTTCAAAATTGCTTTCTTGGGGTTTGATATGAGGCTATTACCTATCATCCATACTAATATTATAAATGTGAAAGTGTGTTTGTTTGTTTGTTTGTTTATTTGTTTGTTTGTTTGTTTGTCCGTCTTTCACGTCAAAACGGAGCCACGGATCGACTCTATTTTTGGTATGGGGATTGTTTGGGAGCTGGAGATTAACATAGGCTACTTTTTATTCCGGAAAATTATAAAATAAAAATGATAATTTTGTATAGAAAATCGATAAACTGTCGTACTATACAAAACTGTCATTTCTATCTACCATAGCCGCTTCCAAAGAGGTATGTCAAAGAGTATTGTAGTCACTGACGTTTTAGCCGCTTTGGATTACCTACTTTTTACCACACTTTTATTAGCTTCACTTGTTTAAGGTATATTTTACAAATAATGGTTCAACCATATTATATCTAGAGGAGCCCAAACTTGGTAGGTTTTGAAAATGATATTTATTCTAATTTAAAACATGTGATACATATTGTGAGACAAGTCGATTTTTTCTAAAACCTTCATTTTCCATTTTTCATGTGATACATTTTTAGAATCGGATTAGGAAGCCCTTTCATTATGTACAGTACCTACACGATAGGTTTAAAAAAAACCTTCCAAATAAAAGATGACGTCATAACTCCTCTCCTTTTTGGTATATTTTTTCGTGCGGGTCCTAACGGCGGCGTTAATAACGGCACGCGCGTCTTAGAGCTTAGTGCTTAGTGCGCTAAGACCCGGCTATACCTGCGTATTATATCAAATAGCGCGCTAATTAATGATATTAGACGCAGGTGAAGCTCGGGCATAAAGATCACAATTTACAAGAAATACATGATAAGTATTTGACATTTAGCGTTGTCTTAATTAAAGGTTACTACCAAGCACGTTTAGTAGTTATAGCATATCAAAAGAGGTAAAAATAGTTAACACTGTACCTACCTATAGCAACAATGGATCAAATTTCAAACATAAGCTCACATTGTTTTGCACAGATATCCGAATGGATGATCGATTACAACACGCCCGGTGGTGTCGACAGTGACGGATGGCAGTATGCAACAGATTTTCCAGCGCCATACCACGTCAAGAAGTTGTTCACTGACTGCGTCCGACGTAGACGTTGGTATCGTAAAGCTCAAATCGTCACCGAAGGCCCTTGGATTCGAGCAGGGGGAACTCCTTTACTCGATATTTCTTTATGGGTATATTATTTTAAAGTATTGGTTTTAATCTAGCAAAAAATAGTTCGGTCCTTCGAGCATGATTTTGTGTGTTTATGATTGATTGATAGTGGATGTTTTTTTTTATTCATCCTACTATATCCTACTAATATTATAAATATGAAAGTTTAGATGTTTGTATGTTTGTTACTCAATTACGCCAAAACGGCTGAACGGATTTGGCTGAAATTTGGAGCACAGATACTTTGTAGCCTGGAGAAGAACATAAATGCTACTTTTTATCACGGAAAAATATCACATTCCCGCGGGATAACATATTCATATTCCAAAAACGGAAGGCGGAAAGCTAGTATAAAATATTTATTTTGTTTCTTTAAGTAATTATACATGTTACTCATGAACATACCATTAATTTTATTTTTTAGAACAATGGCGACGCGACCTCTGTTTGGGCCATAACTCTAGGAGGAGAAGCAATCTATCGCACTGGAGTCACTGCCAATACGCCTGCTGTATGTGATAAGAATAATAAAAATATGAGGATATTACGTTTTATTGCAGTTTTTTTTAATTAGTTTTTTTTTTCAGGGTATCCATTGGGAACATGTAAATAGCCCTCAACTGTTAATTGCCATAAGTACTTACAATTACTTGATTTGGGCTGTGGGACGAAAAGGAGAGATTTATTATAGAGAGAATTCTTCTAAAGAAAACGTAACAGGTTTAAGCTGGAAGTTAATAGAAGCTCCGAAATGTAAAGACAACTACAATCACAAATCTTTGGGGACGAAATCTGTCTCTCTAACGAAGAATTCAGCTTGGGTATTACTCACCAACGGCGTTATTGCTGTGCGAACAGAGATAAGCCCTAAATGTTATGAAGGCAAACAGTGGAGATATTTAACAGGTATTATTCTTTTTATAAGCTGTGTTGATTTGATTGCTAGCTAAACCTTATGCCGGCACTTCACGCTCGCCCAGTGGACGCGAGTGGTGGCGAGCGCGAGAGTGAAGAGACAACGCTCGTCGCCGCTCGCTGTTTTGTCGGTATTTCGCCCAAGATCAAAGCTAGTGTAGGCAATGAACAGATTCTTTGTATGGAGACCCATACACTAATTCCTCAGTCGATGAAACTTTGCTGGGTTATAAAATAGCATGAGCCATAAACTTTTAAATGATTATCCAAAAAAAAACTCACACGGAAGTTAGGTATTTATACCTAAATAAACAAATCTGTTTATATATTGAACCGTACTTTTTACTAGTATGTGATACTTGATAAAAATCCAAAACTTTTTTCAAGCATGAGTATGCTTGGCAAAATGGTATAATTCCGTTAAAAAGTTCGACAGAGACATTTTTCAGTTCAAGTCACCCCAATTGTTTTATTAAAATTTTGTGTTTCTGCTGGAATATTTTTTTGGATATTTCATATTATTGTTTTTATACGTTACATGAATATGTCCGGTGAAGAAAGTTTAGACGGAGCATTTTTCCTAAAAAAGATATCAATGAAATAAGACATTCATTAAAAAATACCTAACCTTCTATTATTATTATTTTTTGGAAATTTATACCATACTTTTAATTTATTGATACTTTATCATGCTGTAAAGTTTTTTGTGACTGAGGAATTACTGTGAGGGTCAACTAGCTTCATTGACTACACTAAGCGGCGAGTGGCGAGCGCGAGCGCGCCCTCCACACGCACGTGCCGTGCACGCTCAGTGTGCTGAGTTAATTAACATTTTTTAATCTAAATAATTATATTCTTCTATTTTTTTCTTTTTATATTTTTTTCCACCACCAAATTTTTTTACGTCCGTATGGATTGAGGAGCCACGTCAGATTTTTAAGGATAGCTATCACCCTTATTTAGTAGCCATGCAGATAATTTTGTAGGTCAAATTCTGAAATTTGTAGTAAAATACATCAAAAGTTATATCACTGCAAAGGTGGCTCCTCAATCCTGATGTTTAGATTGAGGAGCCACCTAGAACTCGTAATGTATTGAATGTAGGTTGCTGAAACTTATGTATAAATTTGTAGCCATCACGTAGGATATCTACTAGAATTTTGAGCACTTTAGTTCTAAAATTCAAGAAACTACAACACTTTTGTTGTGGCTCCTCAATCCATACACAATAGAGTAAATTTCTATGATTATTTGCAGTCAATTCAGATATTCGACATAATGATAATTTAGAAGGAGGTAAATTCTGTTGCCTACAATATGAATGAAATACTAAAACATAGTGATTTCCGTAAACAAACGTATATTATTTGGCTCCTCAATCCTGACGTTTATTTACCTGAGATCACAACGAAATCAAAAGCCAGAGACTCTAACGTTTAGTAGGCGTGCATACTAAACGGCTACATACAATTCATTGCTGTATTCGTTTTAATTGCTGAAAAATAAAGCTTTTTGGTATTGCTCAAGGATCCGTTTTGAGGGGTGACCATAATTATGTGAATGAAACTAGGATAAGATATTTTTATCAACATTTAATAATTTGTTTTTACAAAATTTTAATCATTTCATTTGCCATAATGATCCTTGGTCATAATATTTGTTAACACTATTCTTATTTGTACTTAGGTACTAATAAAGAATGATATAATTATTTAGTAGCAATAACTCTCATTTGCCATAAAATGAGATGCCTTAATAACAAATACTATAATTATAAGTAATTGTAAATATCGTTTGAAATAATTTATATTTGACATAATAATACATGTCTCATAAATAATAATTTAATAATAAAATTGTTTACTTGCTTAAAATACGGTATATACAAGTTGGTACAATAAATTGAACCAGGCGGACTAAGAACAAGTTCTACCACCTTTCTACCACCAACCAAACCGAATACAATATATTACCCTACTGGGAATCGAACCCGGGACCTCTTGGTCTGAAATCGGTGGTGTGATGTAAACCACTAGCCACTAGACCACAGAGGCGGTCTTGTCAAATGCCATACATAATTCATCAAAATTTCATAAGTACATTATTATTAGCTACTTTATTTCTATACTAGCGGCCGCCCGCGGTTTCACCCGCGTGGTTCCCGTTCCCGTGGGAATATCTGGATAAAAAGTACATATAAACCTTCCTCTTGAATCACTCTATCTATTAAAAAAAACCGCATCAAAATCCGTTGCGTAGTTTCAAAGATTTAAGCATACAAAGGGACATAGGGAAAGAGAAAGCGACTTTGTTTTATACTATGTAGTGATTAATTTGATCACAAAATATGACAGACCTGGAATTATAACAAGAAAAGGTAAGGTACAATTACCTAATTTTACTTTGTGGTTGGGTATCAATATACTCGCAAGAATATTTGCAAAAACAATACATCGTATTGGAAGGGTTGGTATTAGTATCCAACCGCAGGCTTTTTGTAGATTATTTGTATGAAAAATGTAGATTTTGATCTCCCCTTTCCAATGACACCACTTTCAGAGCGCGGAGATTACTAGTTTGTGAGAAATGAGATTGCAAAATATCGTATTTTAGGTTATTTATTTAGTACTAGCCTTCCGCCTGCGGCTTCGCCCGCGTGTACTACACGACGTTATCCCGCGGGAAGGTGATATTTTTCAGAAATAAAAAGTAGCCTATGTCCTTTCTCAGGCTCTAGACTATCTCTGTACCAAAATTCATTCAAATCGGTTTAGTAGTTTAGGTGTGATTGTGTAACACACAGACAGACAAAGACGCATTTATAATATAAGTAAGGATAAGCGAATTTGCCTCGGAAGTCCTGTAGAACACATGATAGGTTAGAAAAAAGCCTTAATTTTCGTGGTTACTTTTTTCTGAAAAAAAAAACTGATGGATTGTTTCACAAACAAAATAATTGAAATATCCCCAACGGACTCGCTGTCACACCGTTTTGTCACACTGGTGTGACTATGAAGCATTTTTTTCTTCGTAGTCACACTGTTTGGTGTGAATATTAGAAAGCTACCAAAACATGAGACATGTTGTCACACTACTAGTGCGGGGAAATTAAATACCCTGTATGTGCATATTTTATAACATGGATTGCAAACTGACTTATTCGTCAACTCGCGAGTGTGAAACTCGTGAAGCATAGTTTACATTGGTCGAGTAGGCGGCCGAGTCGAGTAGCGATGAACAAAAAGCAGGCTAACTCGACCAATGTAAACGATAGGGCGAGTAAACTGGGCCGAGTACTGAGCGAGTCGAGTGGTCTCGCGCGGAGCATAGTTGCTCGGCCGAGTTGTTTCCTGGGCCAGGGTTGCCAGGTGCGAAAAATCGAGAATCGTATATTAAACATAAAAAAATATTTTTAAGTATATAATATATGTATAATAATCGTACTTAATACAAAATCCAAAATTTTCTGAAAATTTGGGATCGAACAATGTGGTAAATAATCGTACAAATACGATTTAAATGTACATCTGGCAACCCTGCTGGGCGCAATGGGCGATTTTCTGAAAGCTCAGCCACTAGATGGCGCTGTCCCACCTATGCAGTAAGAAGGAACGGAACGTTATAAATTTTACTTTGGTGCGACTTTTTTACGTAAAACGGAACGTCAGACAGATGTTATTTATTTACCTAAATCTTTAAATTTACCTATTTCGTTTCCGTTCCTCACAGTAGTACTTATTTAATATATTATTAGTTTCCTTTGGGTTTTTAAAAAGTAATTAATTTAAATATGTTTCATACCAAAATATAGCATAGACATGTACATACTTATTCAACGCCATCTAGTGAAGCAATTGGAAGCTTTTTTTTTTAAATTGCCTCTGAGAAAATCGCTCATTACTTGACCAATGTAAACGGTGGAAGCCGAGTCGAGTAGTACCTCAGTTACTCGGCCCAGTTCACTGGGCCGAGCTGCTCGACTAATGGAAACTATGCTTGAGCGCGCGCGAGTTGGCACCTTCCGATTTTACGTACAGTCAGCACATTTATTTATGTACAGTCAGTCAGTACAGTTGATTTTTAAAACCAACCGAGGTGATATTACTTAGCACATTATAACTTTATCAAACACTTATGATAGGGAAATTAGGTATAATTGCTCCAATCTTCACTCGTTAGTAATAATATTGAAATGTTAAAGTCAGTTGTTTTGAGCACGCACGACATTCACAGAAAAGGCTATCCATAACGCTACAAAAACTTGTTATTCAACATTAAATGTAAAATTTCATAGTCTTCCTTTAATTTAAGATGCTATGTTACTTAGAAGAAATGCTTAGGTATAATTGAGCCTTTCGATCGGTACAATAAAATTAAAGATTTTTTTTTACATTTAGCGGGTTCGATTCCCAGTTCAGACAGGCGATTATTTAAAATTCCTTGAATGCAGTTCGTTTTCTTTTTAAAATAAAAATGAAGTCTCCTTTCAGTAAAATTTGATATCTTCAGTATTTAAGGTACTTTCCCTCTATGTGGCGTAGTTTTGAGACGCCCTGTATATTCTGTGACAATACATCGTGTTGGAAGGGTTGGTATTAGTATCCAGCCGCAGGCTTTTTGTAGAGTCTTTGTACAGATAATGTAAATTTTTATCTCCCCTTTCCAATAACACCACTATCAGAGCGCGGAGATAACTAGTTTGTGAGATATGAGATTGCAAAATGTGTATTTTAGGCTATTTTGAGGTGACAATTATGAGCAAGTTTGCCTCTGAAGTCCTGTAGAACACATGATAGGTTAGAAAAAGGCCTTACGTGGTTACTTTATTTGTGAAAAAAAATGATGGATTGTGTCACAAAAATAATCTCTCTCTCTGAAATATCAACGCAGCCGTGTGTTTACTGTCGCGAGACTAATATGTTTTCTGTATTTGGCATCAACGGTGAAAGAAGATGCTATTTGTATTGCAGAAGATAAAAACGCATGTAAGACTTGCAACAACCAAACAACAGTAACAGTCTGTTAATAAACACTTTCAAATACGGTTTCGTTCGATTTGAATGATTGAAAAAAAATTGTTTGAAGGAGATACCAGAATCTATAATAGTTCTAGGCAGCTCATACACATTAATGGGCGCTATAGAATTCTTTCCTAGAGTTAGTATCACTGGCATGGGTCACTACAAATGTCATATTCTAGCAAAGGATGAGGTGTTGTGTTACGATGACTATGAATCCAGAATTCGTAAGAGCACACAAGACCCAATAGGTACTCATCCATTCGCTAACCTATATTTTGTAAAAAAAAATTATTAAATGTTGATAAAAATTACTTATCCTAGTTTCATTCACATAATTATGGTCACCCCTCAAAACGGATCCTTGAGCAATACCAAAAAGCTTTATTTTTCAGCAATTAAAACGAATACAGCAATGAATTGTATGTAGCCGTTTAGTATGCACGCCTACTAAACGTTAGAGTCTCTGGCTTTTGATTTCGTTGTGATCTCAGGTAAATAAACGTCAGGATTGAGGAGCCAAATAATATACGTTTGTTTACGGAAATCACTATGTTTTAGTATTTCATTCATATTGTAGGCAATAGAATTTACCTCCTTCTAAATTATCATTATGTCGAATATCTGAATTGACTGCAAATATTCATAGAAATTTACTCTATTGTGTATGGATTGAGGAGCCACAACAAAAGTGTTGTAGTTTCTTGAATTTTAGAACTAAAGTGCTCAAAATTCTAGTAGATATCCTACGTGATGGCTACAAATTGATACATAAGTTTCAGCAACCTACATTCAATACATTACGAGTTCTAGGTGGCTCCTCAATCTAAACATCAGGATTGAGGAGCCACCTTTGCAGTGATATAACTTTTGATGTATTTTACTACAAATTTCAGAATTTGACCTACAAAATTATCTGCATGGCTACTAAATAAGGGTGATAGCTATCCTTAAAAATCTGACGTGGCTCCTCAATCCATACGGACGTATTTTTTTTGTTCAGTCGATATGCACATAGTTATAGTAAGCAAAGAGCACACAAAGCCGTTGCCGCAGCGACTTTTTCAACCTGCATCGTGGTGAACGGTTCGGCGGCAACTGAGCTAACCGAGCGTGAAGAGTGGTAACCACTCGCCTCGGCATCACTCGCCGAGCGCCTTGTCCGAGCGCGAAGTGCTACCATTAGCGTCAAACTTATATCTTACATTTACAATTTCTTTTGTTTCTCTCAGAAAGCGATACTACATTCAAAGACTTATCAGTGATAGAGCAGCAAGTGTGGGCGGTGAGTGCTGACGGTGGCCTTCACCGGCGGTTGGGCGTGGCTGCCGACAGCCCCGCCGGCAACTGCTGGCAACTCGTCCACCCCGGACCCATCGTCCACGTCTCCGCGAGAGGAACCTCGCTACAGTAAAACACCCGCGTGACTTTAACGCCAAAGATTTTAAACAAACCAAATTAATTGTTAATTATCATCTCATTTTCATTTTGTCACGCAAAATGCTTAGTTTAAGCATTGAACTTTTGTTAGATAATCAAAATTGTTCCCCAAGTTACCAATGAGAACCACCGTAGTTAACTAAAGAATATCGAAATTGAATCCCCTAAGAGTTAGAAAGATATGTGATGAGACACGAAGGTGAAGTTGAAGCGATCAACTAATAAAAATTAACGTAATAAAGTCCACATTATGACAAAGGGTCTAAACAACGACGTACAGTCGCGATCGCGACTCGCGAAGCCATCAGATATATCGTAGCGGCCGGCCTAGGTCTTCAAATAATTCGGAGCAACATTAAATTTCAATACATGCGGAACACTTCACGAAGTAAAAATATCAGAAAGCATTGATCAAAGGTATCGACGCAATCAGAGTCATCTTAAAAATCTTAATAGTTGTAGAAAATATACCTTATGTCTGTAACACACAGTTTAGTTTAAATTACAATAAATTATGCATAATGCGAATCCTCAATAGTTGTCAAAGTCGTTTTTATAAGTTAATTGTGAAAATGGTAACGTATTTAAACTGTGTGTTACAGACTTAAAGGTATACCTATCTATACCTTATGTCGCCTCGCCCGCTACGATATATTATGTGGAAGCATTCTAAGTAAGCATGTTTACATATTATTTCTAAATTATATTAGTTTTAATTATTCAACATGGCCCACGAAATGAAAAATTCGATTTTTATATAATAGCAGGTGGTGCTACTTGTGAAATAATATGTGACCATTGATCAGACCTATGTTCCTTCCCTTGCCTCCAGCATACATCTTTGATAGGTTAGATTTTATTCCATTTTAAATTGTTTACATTCCTCGGATATTTATATTATTCCTCCATTTGATATTAAATGTATATAAAGCTTAAATCGCATGAACTAATTAGTATTAATTTTAAAATGCCTTGCACACATCTTCAATAAGCAACCGCTTAAATGTGTTTCCATAAAACTACATTAATTTATCAAAAATATTTAAGACTTTTTAAAGAATTTATTTAGTGCTGTAAGAAATTAATATACTTAATTAATTATTTTGCTCATTTTTTACTATTTATTTACCGTAGCAAGAAGTGTAGAAAACTATTTATCTTTATTGATTACTCGATAAATGTAAAAATCCAAGTATTTTAATATGATTGCAAATATTATTGTGAACAATATGAAAATGTTATTTTCTAGTCATTTAGGCAATTTTTGGTCATGCAAATGAGTACCCGTAATTAGTACAAGCTTTATATAAACTATATCGGCAACTAAAAATGTGTTCTGATAAACTATCAATTGAACACCATGAGCGAACGATAGTTTTTGTTTAGAGAAGCTTATACTAGCTAGGGTAACAGTCTAGAGGGAATGTCTTTATGTTAAGTTATAATCAAAACATATAAAAACTTGTTTTATCAGCATAATCCTTGAGAATAATATATTAATTATTCTAGAATTATCTCTTTCTTAAAACATCTCACGTTGATCTGATCCCAGGTAGCTTCAACCATAACCCATAAAGACGCTAATCGTTTTTGCACCCTGACGTGAAACAAACTCAATGTTTATCATACGACTATTATTTCCGGCTAGACGAGGGCTAGCATACGCACCACGAGATAGTCGAATCTCATTTGCGACAGCGTGTTGTTGCCGTCCCGCTTAGGGCTCCCACACAAACTGCGATGAGAAGAAACGTCGCATCGCAAAAAGACGCGGCGGGCCATGCTAATAGAAACCTTATTGCGTCAAATACTTCACAGATTTTTGCGATGCGATGCGAATTCTTAGGGCCCTCGCCCATGCATGGCGACTTTTTGTAGCGATGATGGTGTCGCGATGATAACAGCATCGGTACTAATGCGCGTTAGTCGCATTTGCAACGCACTACTAGCGCGAAACAGCATCGCTACAAACGCGACTTAGGTTTAGGTTGTCATTAGGTTTTGTACGAGGAGCGCCAGTTCGCGCGCGCGAGCGAGATAGGCGACAGGTCTCGCGTCTCGCTCATAAAAAAACCTAAATACGAGTGCCGATTGCGGTTTCCTGTCTCGGTCTCCGGTTGCGGTCGCGGCGCGAACCGCCACCTTTACTCTTTCAAAGGCATTTTTGTCCCGTTACTGTATCGCGTTTGCATCTCGAGTGAATCATGCTTGTGGGCGAGGGCTCACACCACACCTAGCGACTGCTTCGCTACTAACGCGCTACATACACGCTCGTGACTATAACCAGGCACCAAGCCAGGCGCGCCGCTCGCAGTGTGGCCGGCTCGATAGCATGTAATACGTCTGTTCGCTAGGATTAGTCACTATTCACTAAGCGAGTCGCTGCTATATAGGCTCTTGGGCTCTTGGTAATAATGTGAGGCTCTTTGTAGTGTAGCCTTAGCCCTAGAGCAAGCGCGCACGAGCACCTTTTGTTTCCGCAACTTATATTGTCTCTTACACACTGACCTCTATTATTACAGAGGTACAGTCCTCTTACATCAAGATAAAGATAAGATAAAAAAGATAAAAATATTCTTTATTCACTTAGACATAATAAATATGTACTTATGAATCGTCAATATTTTCCTACCAAGTCTACTAGTCTAGTTCAGCCTAGTAGGTACTAAGGGTAAAAATTTTAATTGCCACTCCTCTAAATACCAACGACGGGTATCGTTGGATTCGTCATGGTCTCCAGATTACGGAACTTTGAGTCGTAAAGTAAATTTTTGGTGGAGGGGGGAGGTAGGGGGGGCTAAAGATGGCGGATCAGTACTTCAGTTAAAACGCTCTAGTCTGAGAAATACTGGTGGCCTACCACAAGATCTTATAGCAGTTATTATTAAGTTGAGAGAATGAGACGCCGCTCTACACGCCGTATAGCGGCGTCTCACTCTCTCAACTTAAAAATAACTGCTATAAGAGCTTGTGGTAGGCCACCTGAACCGATTTCTTTGTTTTTGGTCTCATTTGAAAGAGGATAATATAAACTAAAACTCATTTATAGACATTAAATACTGTACTGCTTCGGTAGAGGCGCAATGAAAGAAAAACATCTATTTTTTACTTAATTACATTTTTTATTGTAAATAATTCAAAAATAGTAAGCTTCGTGAAAATTATGTTACATAAAAATGATAGGAAATTTAATAACCTATTCAAAAAGGTAAGTATCTTTACTCTAAACATATATACGACCATTTAATAGACTTTATAAAGTAACACGGCGCAGCATATACGAGCCTCAGGCGACAGGGAAGCCGCGAGTCTTTGCTTTAATTTAAACGCTCTATTTCAGAATACAGCATTTAAAATACTTATTAAATAATATAACTTACTTAAGAATTTTTTTTCGACAAATTTCTTAACTAGGTACTTAAGTAGGTACCTACTTATTAACTGACCAATGTATTGTCATAATTATATTGATTGAAACATACGTCTTGATAAACGTGACAAACACCTTTCATACAATTTTTGCTTATTTTTTACACAGCCATATCTAGCTGTTCGGCATCTACTTTTGCACTGGCATATGCCACTAATTCTAGTCCTTTAATAGATATTGGAGACTGGAGGCTAGTTACTGTTATCAAATTACCCTCTCTTAAATGTCAACCCCAAAGTTCTGGTGAAGGCAACATTTGTAATGCTTTATCGGCAGTTTTCCAAATGAATGTTTGATAGTTTGCTCTTTTTAGATGATGGCCAAGTGCTTCAGATCTGGGTTGCAACTTTTCTAAGCTATTTATGTTTGGAAATATTGCAGCTCCAAGTTGATCGATTTCATTTATTTCACTATTAATTTGCTTTATTATGGAGTGTACATTTTTAAAACAAACTTCTCAGCACTCTCTATTTCATCATCATAGACGTGTGTATTACATTTATTGCCGAATGTTTTTAAAAGCTCATAGTGTTCCAATAGGACTGGCTAACAAGCTTTTTTGACCACCCAGCAAAAGAACTCGTTGTATCACAGCCCGTGATGGCGTGGTAAGCAAGCAGAGACTGCTTTTCAGCACCAAGACTCCTGCGACTTGTACTATTTTAGTATTGCTGTGCTCCTGCTGATATCGTGCACAGGAACATATTTAGGTATTGTGCCACATTGAACCCATACTTTGTTTGGCAACTTATCGATTTGATGAATCAGCAAAAGCAGAATCAGTATTACGACTGTGAATCACTACTGTTTCAAATCTTCGCTGGGCAGCGTCTATACTATAGACGATAGATAGATATTTTTTGAATGATGAATGAAGCGATCCCATTTCTTAGGTCGTATCTGAATTAGCGATACTTTTGACTGCAGGCAGGTGGTGTCAAAGACATACCTATTAACAGTTTTCACGAACACTGAAAAATAAACTTTTCATTTGCAAATTGATCACGAGGAAGGTGACACGAGGATCATACTACATGCTACAGACGCTGCCCAGCGAGGAGTGATTCAGAGTCGTCATACTAATGTTCTGCTTTTGCTGATTCATCATATCGATAAGTTACCAAACAAAGTATGCGTTTAATGTGGCATAGCCACATTACCTAAATATGTTCCTGTGCACGATATCAGCAGGAGTCTTGGTGCTGAAAAGCAGCCTCTGCTTGCTCACCACGCCATCACAGGCTGTGATACAACGAGTTCTTTTGCTGGGTTGTCAAAAAAAGCTTGTTAGCCCGTCTTATTGGAACACTATGAGCTTTTAAAAACATTCGGCAATAATACACACCTCTAAGATGATGAAATAGAGAAAGCTGCGAAGTTTGTTTTAAAAATGTACACTCATACGAAACCAAATTATAGAGAAAATATAAAAAGAAAATACTGTGTCACCCAAAATTATGATAAAATTTTACTTATTTATTAGGTACTAGGAGAACCTCGCGGTTTTACCCGCGTGGTACCCGTTCCCGTGGGAATATCGGGATAAAATATAGCCTATGTCTAATGGTCAAAGAACTTTCTGAATCGGTCCAGTAGTTTCGGAGCCTAATCGAAGCAAACAAACAAACAAACAATCAAATCTTTCCTCTGTGTAATATTAGTATAGATAAATAAAATCGATCAACTTAGAGCTGCAATGTTTGTAAACATAAATAGCTTAGAAAAGTTGCCAACCAGATCCGAAGCACTTGGCCATCATTTATAAAGAGCAAACTATCAAACATTCATTTGGAAAATTGCTGATAAAGCATTACAAATGTTGCCTTCACCAGAACTTTAGGGTTGGCATTTAAGAGAGGGTAATTTGATAACAGTAACAAGCCTCCAGTCTCCAATATCTATTAAAGGACTAGAGTTGGCCAGTGCAAAAGTGGATGCCGAACAGCTAGATATGGCTGTGTAAAAAATAAGAAAAAATTGTATGAAAGGTGTTTGTCACGTTGATCAAGACGTATATTGTATCAATCAATATAATAATTATGACAATACATTGGACAGTTAAATAAGTAAGTACCTAGTTAAGATATTTGTCGTCAAAAATATTTCATTAGTAAGTTATATTATTTAATAAGTATTTAAATGCTCTATACGACCCGCGGCTTTCCGGTCGCCTGAGGCTCGTATATGCTGCGCCGCGTTACTTTATAAAATATATTAAATGGTCGTATATAATGTAAGAGTAGAGATACTTACCTTCTTGAATAGGTTATTAAATTTTAAAAAAAATTATCCGTCATAATTGTCACGAAAACTTAACTTTTTTTTTATTATTCTCAATAAAAGAAATGTAATCAAGTAAAATAAAAATGTTTTCCTTTATTGTGCCTCAACCAGTGCAGTACAGCATTTGGTGTCTATAAACGAGTTTTAGTCTATATTATCCTCTTTTAAATGAGATAAAAAACAAAGAAATCGGTAAAGCATTTTTTAGAATAGAGCTTTTTAATTAAGACATAGACCCGCGGCTTCCCGGTCGCGGTGGCTCGGATATGCTGCGTCGTGTTACGTTATAAAGCCTATTAAATGGTCGTACATATGTTTAGAGTAAAGATACTTACTTTTTTGAATAGGTTATTAAATTTCCTATCATTTTTATGTAATATAATTTTCACGATAGCTTACTATTTTTTGAATTATTCACAATAAAAAAATATAATTAAGTAAAAAAGAAATGTTTTTCTTTCATTGCGCCTCAACCAGTGCAGTACAGTATTTAATGTCTATAAATGAGTTTTAGTTTATATTATCCTCTTTCAAATGAGACCAAAAACAAAGAAATCGGTACAGTATTTCTCAGACTAGAGCGTTTTAACTGAAGTACTGATCCGCCATCTTTAACTCCCTTACCTCCCCCTCCACCAAAAATTCACATTACGACTCACAGTTTCGTTATCTGGAGACCACGACGAATCCAACTATACCAGTCGTTGGTATTTAGAGGAGTGGCAATTAAAACTCACGATTTAGACGACTTTTTCACAAAACTGCACTAGACTATACGGGTTAGTATGAAAGTGCGCGCATGAGCGACGCGACTTTTTCATACTATTGATGCTTCGATCAACAGACGTTAACGTTAATCGAAGTATTGATGTGAGAGACAAAATATCTAGTTAAGTCTCTCTAATAATAATCTAGTTAACAAAAGTTGCTCGTGCGGAGCGTCGCCGCGCGTCCACACCATCTGTCGGCGGAAGCCCAATACGCGTCGACGGTCGGCGACGATTGCAGTCGATAAAGTGCCGCTCGTCTGTATGAGCACTTAGGCCAAGTTTTGTATTTGTGTTCTGTGGGCCAGGTCCTGAGTGACGGCGGCGCACCGCGCAGGCGGAATTAACAGCACACGTTTGAACGTGTCCGGAGTGCACCTTCCCACGTGCACTTAGGAAATGTATCGAGTGTAAATCCGCTCCGCAATCCGCAATATGCGGTGAGCCGTCACTCGTCGTTTGTCCACGACGTCCGTCTCGCCGGACCGAAGAAGCGGTTCATATATTTGTATTGACTGTCTGTCCACTAGAGTTGGCTAGATCGGATGTACCGAAGTGTGAGCGTAGATTCCATATAACTGTTTCAGTCACACGCACAACCTCTCAGTATGAAGTGGCTCGTCCTGGTTCGGACGTAGTGGACAAACGTATTCCGGTTTCCATCCGTCTAAGTCCAAACATCAGCTTCCGTCATCCGAGAAAAAATCGGACCACATGCTAGCCCTATACATATTGGTGCAGAAATTCAGATTACAACCCACTTTGATATCGAGTCCGTTCCATTCTTCTTAGTGTCGATGATTAGTTTTCTGTTTAAAACAAAAGGCGTTGAAATAAAAAAAAGGCAACTATATTTTATATTTATTAACACTTCCACTGACATAGTATAATTTAAAAGTCCATTTTCTAACTTGTTCTGTTAGATACACAATCATAGCCTTCTATGTACTGAACTATATAAACATACTACAGTGTCACAAGCTTTTCTGTTCCGGTGACAGCCGTGACAGAGGAGCCACTTGCAATACGAAATTAGCTGTCAAAATGGACTGTCGTATGAAAACTGTTTTAGTTCCAAAGATAATCACCGAAACAGAAAAGCTTGTCGCACTATATGTAGTTTATGTACAATCAAGTCGCGGAACATTATGAAACATGTAATATTTTAACAACATTTTAAGGTCTAAATTCAATTGACGAATTTGCGTTGCCTGTTTGTGTGCCGAAGTGATAGACCGTCAGTAAATAACGATTTGATTTCATTAAACTTTTGAAATAACAGGACAAGTAAGAAGAACATATTATATTGCAAGAAGATTCCTGTGATGTAACAACTATGAGGAAACTGCATTATGTTCATAACATAAGGAGATGTAATAATTTTCTAGATGATATTGAAGCTAATTTGATTTATAATATAAGTTGGTATTTAAAATATAAGTTACAATAACAAACTATTAAATAAGTTAAAACTTGCAATATAAAGCAGGGTACTCGCCTAGCTGTGTAACACATAACGTAACTGTTACTGTATCAACCTGCAAGCGAGTACGGCTCGTCCATGGTCACCGCGTAACCAGCTACGAGCTCCCGGATCCGCAGTGCTCGCGGCGAAATCACGCCGACAACATTCTGTCCACTCCATGATTACGTTCGTTTGAAGTTCGCGTCGCGCCTACGTACTCACTGCACAAGCGGTCTTGTCGCCGCCCACGCGCACACTGCCAGCCGCCTTTGTGTTCGCAGCGATTCCGCCACTCAACGGGTCACAGCGAGCTTACTGCGAACCACGGGCGAAAGGCTCGCAGCGAGCTCGTGCCTACGTACTCGCTTGATACAGTAGCAGTTACGTTATGTGTTACACAGCTCGGTGAGTACCCTGCTTACTATAGTTGTTACATCGCAAGTATTAACAGATGTAATGCCAACTATTTTACTATAGAAATCAAACACAATATCTAGTATTGTAGTGTAGGAGTCTTATGATTAACTGTGTTACAACAAATAATCTAGTTCATATCGAAGGTAGTGATTGTTGGGATCATTTTGTATCCTGGGGTAGCCGGCCACTAACGCGTCCTGGCCACCGATGTATAGCGTATTGTAGATCTTCCAATATACGTCGCGCACTTTTCTCGCAGGATGGAACAGTCCCTGAAGACAAAATATTAAGTAAGTTACCAAAGTTGTACTATTTTTTACAAGCAGGGCTTGGGAACGGTTCGCAAAATACCGCATAAGGTCTTAACTAGTCTTGACTCGCGTCGAGCGCTCGCTTAGTACTTTCATGTCAAATATGTATCCTAAGCGCGCGCTCGACACGAGTATTTTTAAAAATGGCTCGCGCGGATCTGAATCGGTTCGCGAGCGTTATAGCCGCTGCGTTTAACCTAACCGAAATCAGTGGATGTCAGGGCGACCGTGACATCGGCTGTCTCTGTATACAGCTTGCGTCTGATTGGCCAACCGAAATCAGCGAGCGGAATTAACCGGTATTTCGAGCAGGAACCGATGTTTCATCATTGATTAGAACCGAAATAATATCGATTCTGAAAGAGAGCAACGAAAATGCTCTTTCGATAATATAATATAATATAAGGAAGGTTATTGCAAACCGTTCTCGAGTTTTAACCAGGTTTCAGAGCTCTTGTAAAAAAGGGGTCGATTAGTCGCAGGTTAAGGTTACAGATGTCGTGTCGTGTTGCCATTCATAGCGCCTCCCCACGCGATACGGTTCTATACGTTTAGTAGGAGACTAGTTATAAAGGGTTTTTCAATAGGGACGCTCGAACTTTGAAAGTTGATAGCGGCCATCTTGGAAAAGCGATAGCTGTCAAATTTGGCGGGAATATATATTTATTCGTGATATTTCACCACGGAACATGTGGTTCCAACAGGACGGCGCCACTTGCCATACTGCACGGGAAACATTAAATTTATTGGATGAGAAGTTTGAGGGCTTCGTTGTCTCGCGTGATGGTGACATCAACTGGCCACCGAGATCGTGTGATCTAACACTGCTCGATTACTTTCTGTGGGGCTACGTGAAATCTCGAGTCTATGCTGACAAATCACAGACAATTGCTGCCCTGAAGGCCAACATAACTCGCGTTATTCATGAGATTGAGCCCCATTTATGCGAAAATGTCCTCCAAAATTGTTCACCAGGATACACCACCTTCAGCGGAATCACGGTGGTCATTTGGCTGAAATTATATTCCATAAATAATGTCATCAAATGCTCGTTAAAATAAAAAAAAAATTGTGGCAATATCACTTAAACGGGTTTTTTTATTCCATTTCAAAGTTCGAGCGCTCTTAATGAAAAACCCTTTACTAGCGCGGCGACACGAGGGGCGGGGCTAATATAATCAGTCGCCTAATAAATGTTTGAAACGACTTAGAAACGTTTGGACGCGTGAGCTAAAGCCGGGTCTCCAGCGCGTGTTTTGCCCTACACAATCAACAAAAACATCTCAACATTCAACAAAACTGTCTACACAAAACATTGTTTCACTACACATTTTTGTTTGCATCAACAATGTTTTTGCTTTCCATGCCCGGTGGAAAACACGTACACAAAACTTCCCCCGCGCGGGTCGAGGGTGGGTAGGGTACTGTACATAAACTATCATTTCGACAACTTTTAACTTTTTTAATTTTGATAACAATGGAAGAAGCCATTACAAAAAAAGTTTGGTTTTCGCGCTAAGTTTGATTCTACGGTGGTTTAGAGCAATGCAAGTAAAGATGGGTTGGAATAAAGATACGATCTGCTTCATTAGCTTTATAAGAGATAGACCTGCGATCTGGGACACACAACTGCCGGATTATAAAATAAAAAATAAGAGATATGACGCCACAGCAGAAGTGGCGATGTTGATGGGCATCTCAGTAAAAGAGGTCATTGCAAAGTGGACTATTCTTCGAAACCAATTCAGCCGGGAAAAGAGAAAGATGACGGGTTTGTTTCTATATCAAGTAGTTTTAATACCTATGACATGACAATATACCTAGTTATAGCATAATTCCTTTTTACTTATACCTACAGTACAATTTTATTATCAACAAAGAATTTTGTAAAATTAAAGCGTTCCGAAAAAAGTTTCCTATACCAAATCGATCTTCTATTTTTAATTCTTGGTACATGTTAAAATTTCGGCACTGTAAATAAGGTCTAACTTGAAAGCGACGCTTTTTTCTTCTAGTTATCAAATTTAAAATCGCTAAAACTGAAACTACGTCTTCTTCGTCCGAACTCCGAACTCATTTTGTTTGCTAGAGAAACTATTGTTTTGTGTACACAAGCCAAGAGAGGTATAGACGGCGCATGTCAAGAAACATTTTTCAAAAACAAAGTTTTGTGTAGGTATGTGTTTTTGTTGAATGTTTTAAAAAAACTTTCGCTGGAGACCCGGCTTAAGTATAACTGCGGCTAAAGTATAATAATCATTTTATCAAAAGGCCTCTTAGTACAAACAAATGTGTACGAAACTGACTGCAGACTTTTACACTGACCTGGGGGGCTACCCGCTAAAAAAATATGGATATGGAATTAGACATTTGAAGCCCATATTTGTTGACATTTAAAGCCCATATTATGCCCATTTTAGGATAAAATATGGGCTTCAAATGTCTAATGAAGTCCATGTCCATATCCATATTTTTTAGCCTGAAGCCCTCCTGACCTTTTATTCTCAGTCTCTATTAGTGATTGTGCTCATGAATATGAACAACTTTGACTATTTGGCCAACTCTGCAACTCAACAAAAAAAAACTGCTGTTCCATACATTCTGGTCGAGTAGGTATTGACAATTTGTATGAAAAGGCAGAATTTTTTATTGAGTTGCAAAGTTGGCCCCATAGTAAAATTTGTTCATATTCATGAGCATAATCACCACCTAAGAGGTTTTGCACTTATAGAAAAACAGCCTGTATAATAACCTGCAATACCACACTGCAGTAACTTGACGTGTCCAAGAGCGATCCGCATGCCTTCCACGACTAACTGTTAGCAGTTATAGGATGCCTATAATGAAAAATAACAAATGTATTAATATGAACTTACCTGCAGCGCATACTGTAGTATCTTAACAGGTCCAAGAGCAACGCGCATGCCTTCGACCGCGTCCATGAAGGCCTGCACGAGATGCGGCGACGTCTCGAATATGTTTGGCCACACGTGGTTCAGCAGGTGGACCAGCGCGTCCTCGCAACCGAACCCATACACGCCCAGCGCCATATGCTTTATAGCAGCGCACGCGGTTTGACGGTGGACTAGATCTCTGCAAATTATAAGATTAGTTTTATCTATACTAATTATAAAGAGGAAAGATTTGATTGTTTGTTTGTTTGCATCGAATAGGCTCCGACTACTGGACCGATTTCGAAAATTCTTTGACCATTAAAAAGCTACATTCATCCCACGGAAACGGGTACCACGCGGGTAAATAGTTTACATTTTGAGATATGTCAAACAGACAAGAGATACAGAGACAGGGAAATTAATAAAAAGTCTGTATATCTTGAATTCCCCAAGTGATGAATAATAGCAAGGGTTTAACTTGTTTAAACGTTTTTGAATAAAAAACTGACGGCACACGCACTACCAAAGTGGATCTTATTACATACGCGGTAAGGGCGTTCCAAGGTTAAAGTTTTAATATTTAATTTTTTACCTATTTAGAATGTTTTGATAAAAATACTTCAAATGCGTGTCAAATGGTACACAGTATTTCGGGGCGGTAAAATATTGAAACTTCAAAAAGAATTCTTACCTATCCATCAGCGCATCTTCAAGTAATGGGCATACAGCATAGATGTAGTCTTTGCCCATCTCACCAATGTATTCAAATAAGAAAGATAGCGATTTTAACACTCCATTTTGAACGTTTAACTCTGGCACTCTGTATTCGTTCATTAGCGCTGGCAACACCGTGAATGGCGAACACGTCTCGGCGACAATAGCAATAGCCACTGTTGTACAAACTCTGAAAAATAAAAACAATTATTAGTTAAAACAAGTAGAAATCAATCAATCCCAAAAATAGAACTGAGGTGTACCTGTTCTGTCGTTCTTGTACTTTCAAGTTATTGAGAAGAGTAGCCAACACATCGTGCGGACCGATAGCCTTGGCGATATAACCAAAGGTGTTCACTGTCGCTCTTCTGATGGCTTTCTTGTGTGCCTTTAGGAGTTCCAACAGCTCAAAACAAATTCTCATCCACTCACGAGCCGACACAAACTCTGGACCTCTGTCTGCTATACGTCCCACTAAATCAATACAGTTTTCTTGCACCTTTTCGTGTCTGTAATAAAATTAACATGTTAAAAATACATATAGATAAGAGTATTTAATTAACTAAAGACTGATGAACGTACCTGTTTTTAAGAATAGGCGTGAGTCGCGGTAGTAAATCCTTTATAGGTGGAGTCATTTTCGTCATACCGATTACGTTCACGATGGCTTTCAAAGCGCCCAAAATTGAACCAAGCACTTCAGGGTACTCTTCACCCAAGTATTCGTACAATACCACGCCCAAATGACCCATCAACTTTTCCTGTAAAAATAAAATGAGTTATTGAGAATGTCACAATATGATTGAATTAATGATTTAATTTGGCATTAACAATACTACTCTTTATATAAATGAATTCTAATTTATCTTACTTCTTGACAAGTTTTCATAACCACAGCGATTCTGGAAATCAAATCCGCTGCTTGCTGTCGCACTTTGGCCGATTTGTTGTTCATACGCCACAGAATGATACCACAAATCTGAGGTAAGTATGGTTTGACTCGCTTGCCGAGCTGGTTCACTATTGTACCGAACCCGTTCAACATCACTACATCCTGTAACATAGAAGGAAAAAAACACTCTTAACACCAAGCTATAAGGTGAATCACGTTAAATTCCCATGCTTTCGTGAGATAAAAGAACTACAATAAGTAATCACATGTGGTTTATTATAGCTACTTCTTAGAACTTCTTACCTCAGTAGTCTGTTCCTGGAATGCGTATAGTATACCGTCGATGAGAGCTTCTTCTAGTTTCGAGTCAATATCGGCAGCACCCAAGTTGGCAAGAATCTTCTCAATGGACTCCATTACCATTTTCCTGTACTGTTCATTGTCGTCTTTGAGATCATCCACTATTCTGTTTATTATTTCTGATGCACCAACCTGTAGAAAAATAGAGATGTAGGTAAGGTAATTTATTTCAGTCATTTTCAACCTTAATATTTCGTACATTAAGTTGAAAATCAATTGAGTGAATATAATGACTGTCTCTTACCTTATTAGCGATTTCAACAGTAGTGTCCACAAGTTGTCTGTAATTACGTCTATCGAGAGCCATGCGGTGATTCCAGAAGTGTTTGAAGAAGTGCGGTAAAATTTCGTCCATTATGTACTGTGGTTCCACACCGTCTGTACCGCAACACTGTTTCACTACCTAAAAGACAGTAACAAATTAAATATCCACTGATTAGTTGGTAGGTACGTATTAACCAAAATTTTGTGAATACTGCTCATTGAATATCAATGAAAATAAGGGATAGTGCGATTCAAATAAAGTGGCGGTCGTGAAGTTAACCCTAAGTAACGTACCCCGCAACTTCACGTCTCCCACCCGCGATCTATAAATTGTATTCCGCACAGCAACTTGGGCCGAATTTCACAGACGCCAAAAAGATTGAATCTAATTCTATGCTAAGATAAAAATGAAAGCCTACTTACTTTCAATACAATCTTTTTCATTTCCTCATCAGGAGACTGGAACTCACGGATAAGGATCAACATTACTTCACGCGTATAGTAGTTAGCGTATTCGGCGTCCATGAGAGGGATGAGATACCCAATAGCCTTGAGGAAGGCGGCTAAACCTTTACCGCGGTGGGTCCGGATACCTTTCCAGAGAGGCTTGAGCACTGAATCGAACGATTCAATACCGTATGGGGTAGCAGCTTCGGCTAAAGCGGCACTGGCTAAGGCGGTAATAGTACGCACTTTTTGTTGCTCATCAACTAACCCTGTTAAAAAAAAGTTAGAAAATTAATTGAAACACATTAAATGATATAGGGATGAAGCTCGATACTTTGAAATGAGGTTAACATACCATGTTCAATAATTTCGACGAGGGATTTGAGATGCGGTAAAATGGCGCAACCCATCAGGATAGCAATTTGTTGCACAATCTTGATACCAGTGTGTCTCGCCTGCCACGATTTCTTGGATCTGCACACGGCCTTCAAAAAGGGAAGTAGGGAAGGAATACCTGAAATTAGATGTATTATTAACATAATATGTGGTTGTTTAACCTCTTTGGTAAAAAATGCCAAGACAATACTTAGTTTTTAAAAATAAGCGTGAAAAAATTGTAAATGAGACATATAAAATACGAAAATAGTTGACATAGCTGCGTTTAAATTAAAAAGAGGAAGATTTGGTCCTTCGAGCCGGATAATATTATCAATTTATGTATTAACATATTATTTGGTTATTTACGTTCTTAAATTAGAAAAACATACCCAAAGCCGACGCGACTACGGCAAAGGCCCTAGCAGTCGTGTTTCTCACGTATTCATCAATGTTATCGATATCAGGTCTCATTGTGGAGATCATAGTGGCCAACCCTGCAGCTTTAGCAAGATTGGAGATGATCTCACGACCTTCCACACGAGCGTAGTAGTCTTCATCAATCAAGAGCGGTTCTATTACGACCAAGATCTGTTAAAACAAATAATATTTAGCATTTTGTTTACGATAACAAAATAATTGCAGCATAAATCTTATAGGTTACGATGACAACGGAGGACTTTTAGTCCGTCGCCGTCTTAAAAAGCGAATAACGTCGACCATTTTTTAAGTTATTTGTAAACGAACAATTTAAACTTTACTTTCTTAGCAATAAAGATCAGCCGCGGAAAAGTACTTTGTATGCATTGAACCTTAACTGAGAAGACTGAGAAACAGAGAAATTTTAACCAATAGGATTACATAAAATCTCCGCCCGCAGATTTTATGCAATCCTATTGGTTAATATTTCTCCGTTTATCCGCTCCGCGTCAATGGACTGGCAGCCTAAGGGAACCCCCCTTACCTTGTGCACATAAGGTCGCACTAAATCGTCCAACTTGTACAGGATTCTGTCAATGACTTTGACTAGCAAGTGCCGTTCCTGGTCTTCAAGCGTAGGGCTCATAAGCAGCGGCAGTATTTGGTTGAAGAGCGGCCCCGCGCCGAACTCACGAGCCTTGTCTGTTATTTGACGTAACGCCGCTTTACACATCGGCGGCGTTCCATTCTGAAATTTACAATACAATTTTAAAAGAGATTCTGTTAATTTTGAACTTGAATAAAACATTTTGCTTTTTAGTACTACTTGTCATTTTGCTTCGTTCTTTTGACTTTAATTCAATACTTGCAGAAACCAGGGCTTGGAAACGGTTCGAAAAAAAAATACCGCTTAGTAAAGATCGTAACCAAGTATTTCTTTAAGGCGCTACTCGGAAAAAGTATGGACTTTTTGATTTAAAACTATAGGACGGTTACAGTTTTTACAAATCTGTTATTAAGATATATATATCTTCATACTTTATCTAGAATCATATAGTTTCAAAAACACGATTTTATGATTTTGCCTCGAAACTTTTTCTTTTCGAAAAGACCTCTAAAAAATACGAAACTTTAAGATTATTCGTAAATGGGGTTACTTACACTATTGGAAATTGGTTTAATTAGTGGACACTAATAATATTTAGGATCGTATAGAAGCATTTTTTTTAAATCGCTGTAGTTTTTTAATACGCTGTGATTTTGTGTTTTTTTAGCCGAATCTGCAAGATCGGTCTCGCTCCCGCGCGCGTCGTTTTCTCATTGCTATCTCGCTTCAGCATAATTTTTCCGAGTATCGCCTTAAACCTATCGCTCTGAGCGAGTCGATTCGCGTGCGTTATTTATTACCGCTAGGATAAACCTGGTTAATTTCAAGTACAAAACGCCCCACCCCCTTGCGAATCGCGTGACTTGTTTGGTTCGAACTTATCGTTCGTTATTTGTTTTAAGAGTTTGTGGGCGGGGCGACCGAAATCAGCTTGCGAAAAATACCGGTATTTTGAGCAGGAACCGTTTCGTTTTGATCTTTGTTTAGAACCGAAATATTTTCGATTCTGAAAGAGTGAGAAGAAAACAAACCTGAATCTTAAGCAGGAGCTTCATGATTTTCCTCTCTTTGAGTTCGTCTGGCGACAGCGCGTCCTCGTCGACGTCGACGAGCAGTTTGTCAAAGTACTGCGCGTCCTCGGGCTTCATGAAGGGCAGGAGCTGTGCGGCACTGCTGTTTCAGCGTGAATTCGACCTTAGATGTTGAGGAAAACAAACAAACCTTAATTTTAAGTAGGAGCTTCATGATTTTCCTCTCTTTTAGCTCGTCTGGCGACAGCGCGTTCAATGTACTGCGCGTCCTCGGGCTTCATGAAGGGCAGGAGCTGTGCGGAACTGCAGTTTCAGCGTGAATTCGACCTTAGATGTTGGGTAAAACAAACAAACCTTAATCTTAAGCAGGAGCTTCATGATTTTCCTCTCTTTGAGTTCGTATGGCGACAGCGCGTTCAAAGTACTGCGCGTCCTCGGGCTTCATGACGGGCAGGCAGGAGCTGTGCGGCACTGCAGTGCAGCGTGAATTCGACCTTAGATGTTGAGTAAAACAAACAAACCTTGATCTTAAGCAGGAGCTTCATGATTTTCCTCTCTTTGAGCTCGTCTGGCGACAGCGCGTCCTCGTCGACGTCGACGAGCAGTTTGTCAAAGTACTGCGCGTCCTCGGGCTTCATGAAGGGCAGTTGCTGCGCGCCCTTGGGCTGCGGCTCGAGCAGGCGCGCCGCGGCCGCCGCGGACCCGCCCACTTCCTCCGTCTGCATGAAAAAGCCGATTGGGGTACCAGCCAACGGGGTCGGCGTCGCGGTCAGCTTACGAGCCGGCGTCCGAATCGGAACGTAACCTGGGCAACAACATTAAGAGTTAACGAAAACCCTAAATTGTAAGAATGACTGAAAAAGCATGCGATTAAAATCTCAGCGAACAGTAGAAAAAGCCTTTAAAAGCTCTCGTCCTGGACCGTTAAGCCTTATTGTCATCAATCTGAAAGAAAAATTTGACTATTAAAATGTTTGTCTAATTTTTTAAGTCAAAAACACATGTATCGACGTTTCGTTCCTGTCGATTACCCACGGTGAAGGCTTTTAATACATGTGTCCTGAAACTAAAGTTTGGATTAATGACTAATGATGTTCGTCCTTAAGTATCTTAGTAGTAACGAAATTAATAATTAAAAATAGCATAGCGTAACCTCGTTCGTTAGGTACTTACCGGCCGGTGGTGGTAAAACCTTGTACCCGGGTGGGAACATGGCATCGAGTTCTTCGTCGGTGTAAGGTCTGTTGCGCTCGTCTATTTCTTTCTCCCAGCGGTAAGCTTGCAGCTGTTCCGGTGTCATGGCGGCCACGTGGCCGGGCGTCGGCGTGGCTAAGGCCATCGCCTTCACCCCCACAGGAGTAGACTAAGAAAAATAAAGGATAAGAGTTAATATTGTATTGTGCATCATCATCATCAGCCATTTAATGTCCCCACTGCTGGGGCACTGGCCTTCCTTATGGATGAATAAGGCGAATGAGCCATGACCCACCACGCGGGCTCAGTGCGGATTGGTGGGTATTAACGACTGCAAGTGCAGCCGGGACCAACGGCTTAACGTGCCTTCCGAAGCACGGAGGAGCTCGAGATGAAAAGTTTTTGGTCACCCATCCCGTGACCGACCATTGCGAACGTTGCTTAACCTCAACGATCGCAGGCCGAGCGCGCTATCCACTGCGCCACGGGCTCCTCTATGCATTATTGTGCATAATATACAATTAATACGTTATGTATTAAGAATGGAAAAAAATCATAACACCTAAACTCATCAAGTATGCACTTGAATAGTCAAAGACAAGTTGATGAACAATGTCGTATAAAGTAAAATAAATTTTTAACCTTTATGTAAACTCATCAAGTATGCACTTGAATAGTCAAAGACAAGTTGATGAACAATGTCGTATAAAGTAAAATAAATTTTTAACCTTTATGCTCAAAAATTACTTTTATCAAAAACGCAACATCCAAGTTTAATGAATTAAATACATAACAAAATATCTCAATTTTATACATTAACCTCTGAAGCATTGGCGGGGGCTCCGAGGTCCCCGCCAAAGCCATTCAGTTTGCCTTATTTCTATAGAAATGTCTCTAATACGCGGTGCCGATAGCAAAAATTTGACAACTGTCAATAAGAAGTATTGGATGAATTCGACGCTTCTCGTAACGACTCCGTAGCTCAGTGGTTAGAGCAGTCGCCCGGAAAGCAAAAGGTCGTGGGTTCGAGTCCCATCGGAGCTGATTGTGAGACGGGTCGATTTTTTCTAAATACTTCAATTTCCATTTTACAGTAATAAAAATTGCATTATGAATGCAAAAAATTAAAATAACTGTCAATACTTTAGAAGTGGTGGTGAGGTTACTTACTCCCCCTGGGGTGAACACTGGCGTGTGTGGCGTGCTGGGCGTGCCGTGCGAGGGCGTGGCGTGCGAGGGCGTCGCGTGCGAGGGCGTGGCGTGCGACGGCGTGGGCGTGGCCGCGGCGGGCGTGGCGCCCGGCGTCTCGTCCCATCGGGAACGCCGCTTGGTGCCGGGCGTGGGGGTCTCTTGGATAGTGTCCACGCCGGTACCGCGATCGGTACGGGGAGTTTCTGCCCACCCGCTGTTGTGGCCGGGTGTTTCTGTAAAAAAAAAAATAGCTTTTATAAGTTTTGAAGCTTATGCTACATTTACATTCAGCTGAAGTGAGCAGAGAAGTGGGCAGGACGAGTGTGTAAGCACGATACTTCTCATGCCACTGCCATCAGGCCTGTCTCACTTCCATACAAGCGGCGCAAAATCCCCGAGATATTTACCTACTATTCTGGAAAACAACCTAATTTCAACCTTTTGCATTGCGTATAGCGTTCATAGTACAATAACTGTCTGCCGTCTCGCTTCAATCTGCTAGGGCTGTCAGAGGTACTTCTTTATCTGTGAAAGTAATACACGCAAAGCGAAACAGATGGCGACACATGCGTATGCGTGCGCTGCGTGTGCGACAAGTCGAGCGAGTGCCAGCCTATTGAGACTAGTCCGGTGACCGGACGCTTGCGTTTATCATACCTAAACTCGTGAGTGAAATTTCTGTACCGTAAGGTACTAATATACAGGGCGTCCCAAAACTATGTCACATGGACGGAAAGTACCTTAAATACTGAAGATATAAAATTTTACTGAAAGGAGACTTCATTTTTATTTTAAAAAGAGAACAAACTGCATTCAAAGAATTTTAAATAATCGCCTGTCTGAACTGGGAATCGAACCCGCTTGATGTAAAAAAAAATATTTCTCGAATTTTATTGTACCAATCAAAAGGCTCGATTATACCTAAGCATTTCTTCTAAGTAACATAGTATCTTAAATTAAAGGAAGACGGCGAAATTTAACATTTAATGTTGAATAACAAGTTTGTGCAGCGTTATGGATATCCTTTTCTGTGACTGTCGATGTCGTGCTCAAAACTTTAACATTCCAATGTATTACTAATGAGTGAAGATAGGAGTAAGTAATTAATTATACGTAATTTCCCTATCATAAGTATTTGATAAAGTCATAATGTGTTAAATAACACCAGCTCGATTGGTTTAAAAATGTTTAAATAATTTGGATAATTTCTACCAATGACTATGCCACATGGTGGCATATAGCGCACCAAATACTGTAGATAGAAAACTTTATTGAAATAGGACTTTATTTTAATTTCAATAACAATACGAACAGAATTAAAATATTTTTTAAATAATAGCACGTCCAAACCGAGAATCGAACCCGCACCAAATTATTTAAACTTTTTTAAACCAATCGAGGTTATGTTACTTATCACATTATCAAAGACTAATGATAGGGAAATTAGGTATAATTGCTCCAATCTTCACTCATTAGTAATACATTTAAATGTTAGAGTTTTGAGCACGACAGTCACAGAAAGGCTATCCGTAACACTGCACAAACTTGTTATTCAACATTAAATGTTAAATTTCGTAATCTTTCTATTATTTAGGATGCTATGTTACTTAGAAGAAATGTTTAGGTATAATCGAGCCTTTCGATCGGTATAATAAAATTAAAGAAATATTTTTTTTACATTCAGCGGGTTCGATTCCCAGTTCACACAGGCGAATATTTGAAATTCTTTGAATGCAGTTCGTTTTCTTTTTAAAATAAAAATGAAGTCTCCTTTCAGTAAAATTTTATATCTTCAGTATTTAAGGTACTTTCCCTCCATGTGACATAGTTTTAGGACACCCTGTATATTCTGTGCTGCCATTGCTACTCGCGGTGTCCGGCGCTCCCCAAACGAGCGGTGCAGAAGTCAAAGTACTGGCAACGCGAGCGGCAATGCGTGTTTACATACTGCTCCGTCGCTCAGTTCTCGCCAAGCGGCTGGTGGAGAAAGACGTGTGTTTTTATGTTTGTTTTCAAGATTGACGATTCCTATTTAATTAAATAGTGCCGTCCAACTAGAGCAACGAAAATACTTTTTAGAACTGCTTGAAATGGAAAGAGTGATTTTGGATGTCAGTGATAAAAATCATAAACTAAAACATTATATTGCAGAAAGACAGCGCGGCCACGGTAATTATTTCGACGTCTGCTAGTGCCGATACTCGATAGCGAAGTGAGTGTAGAGCAGTATGTAAACACACACTTCTCTCGATGGCTACTCTTAAACGCAAAATCCGAAACTTCAGTATTTATTTATTTATTTATTAAAAATTACAATATTTTTCTTATGGCTAAACAAGGTCCCGCAAAACCGTGCTAGACAGTTTGTCTGCGATGTCTGCGATATACCTGTCCCTATCACTCTCTAGTCGGGACAGAATCAAGTGAAAGGGGAGGGCTGCCGAAGTTTCGGGTTTTGCGTCGCCGGCCGACCCACACAGGAGCGCGTGTCTCTACGGATTATAACTACAAGTATGGCTCACCCGCGCACAGTATGCTGAGAGGCCTAAAAATCAGGGACCGGAAAACCCCTGTTTTTGATTAAGCTTATTATTAGGGAAACCTTGTTAAAGGGTAACCGTATTATAGGGTTACCCTATCGATAGTGTAAGACTCAAGAAAGGGTAACCCTTTCGAATTAACTTAACTTCTTTCCAATGGGCTTACCGTATCGAAAGGGTTTTGAATTAAGCACTTACCACATAATTGGGTTACCCTATTGTCTCCTGCATCGCATCAATGGTCTCCTGTCTCTTTTCCGCGCATTCTGCATACCGTATCTCGGGGTGGTGGGCGTCCGTCTCGGTTATAATTATGTTGTGTTGTGTGTTGTGGATACTAATAATTTTTAAAGCGCATTTGGTTTTTTTTTGTGGTATATCTATCTATACTAATATTATTAGGAGGAAAGATTTGTATTTTTGTATGTAACGAATAAACTCAAAAAGTACTGGATCGATTTAGAAAATTCTTTCACCGTTAGAAAGCTACAGTCTTCCCGAGTGACATAGGCTATATTTTATCCCGATATTCCCACGGGAACGGGTACTACGCGGGTGAAACCGCGGGCGGCCGCTAGTTATGTATAAAGTAAAGTCCCGTGGACTAAAATAGGTAAGTACCATATTAGAAAAGCTCAAATTAGGGATGTGATTTTTTTTTTCTTGTGATAAATCAAATAATAAACTATTTTTATTTTTTTTGCAATAATTCAAAGTTATATCAGAATAAAAATTTGTATTTGAATCGAACCGAAGACACGCCAAAACAGCTCCCGAACACACTTGAGCACGTGTGACGTCATAATGTTAACTTTCACTTATTGCAGTACCTGTGAAGCATCGGCGGGGGCCTCGAGGCACCCGACATGCCAACTAAAGTATTTAGTTGGCATGTCGGGTCCCTCGAGGCCTTATTTCTATAGAAGTAAGGTCTCTATTTTCCACTGCCAATCGGCAACCGCTATATTTCAGAGGCTCGGACAACTGACAGACACACAGACAAAAACTTCAAGTTTTAGCTTACTTCGCCATCACCACGTGGAGGTAGCTTTTATGATTTTTTATTTTGGGGGCCGATTTTGATGAAACACGGTTTTGAGTATTATTTTGACAAGAAAACAACAACGCACTTTTAAAAATAAAAAAATCCAAGATGGCGGCCAACTTTTTGTTTGTGGGCTGATTTCGATGAAACTCGGTTTTTGGTACTATTTCGTCAAGAAAAGAGTAACGCAATGTTAAAAAAATAAAAAATCCAAGATGGCGGCCAACTTCTTTGTTTGTGGGCCGATTTTGATGAAACTCGATCTCTAGTACAATTTTGACAAGAAAACAACAAAGCACTGTTAAAAATAAAAAAATCCAAGATGGCGGCCAACTTTTTTGTTTGTGGGCCGATTTTGATGAAACTCGGATTTTGGTACTATTTTGACAAGAAAACAACAACGCACTTTTAAAAATAAAAAAGTCCAAGATGGCGGCCAACTTTTTTGTTTGAAGGCTGATTTCGATGAAACTAGGTTTCTAGTACTATTTTGACAAGAAAACAACAACGCACTTTTAAAAATAAAAAAGTCCAAGATGGCGGCCAACTTTTTTGTTTGAAGGCTGATTTCGATGAAACTAGGTTTTTGGTACTATTTCGTCAAGAAAAGAGTAACGCAATGTTAAAAAAAAAAATTCAAGATGGCAGCAATTTTTTTTATTTGTGGGCCAATTTTGATGAAACTCGAAGTCTAGTACTATTTTGACAAGAAAACAGCAACGCAATGTTAAAAATATTAAAAAATCCAAGATGGCGGCCAACTTTTTTGTTTGTGGGCCGATTTTGATGAAACTCGAAGTCTAGTACTATTTTGACAAGAAAACAGCAACGCAATGTTAAAAATATTAAAAAATCCAAGATGGCGGCCAACTTTTTTGTTTGTGGGCCAATTTTGATGAAACTCGAATTCTAGTACTATTTTGATAAGAAAACAACAACGCACTTTTCAAAATAAAAAAAGTCCAAGATGGCAGCCAACTTTTTTGTTTGTGGGTCGATTTTTATGAAACTTGGTTTTTGGTACTATTTTGACAAGAAAACAGCAACGCAATGTTAAAAATATTAAAAAATCCAAGATGGCGGCCAACTTTTTTGTTTGTGGGCCGATTTTGATGAAACTCAAAGTCTAGTACTATTTTGACAAGAAAACAGCAACGCAATGTTAAAAATATTAAAAAATCCAAGATGGCGGCCAACTTTTTTGTTTGTGGGCCAATTTTGATGAAACTCGAATTCTAGTACTATTTTGATAAGAAAACAACAACGCACTTTTCAAAATAAAAAAAGTCCAAGATGGCAGCCAACTTTTTTGTTTGTGGGTCGATTTTTATGAAACTTGGTTTTTGGTACTATTTTGACAAGAAAACAGCAACGCAATGTTAAAAATATAAAAAAATCCAAGAAGGCGGCCAACTTTTTTGTTTGTGGGCCGATTTTGATAAAACTCAATTTCTAGTACTATTTTGACAAGAAAACAATAACGCACTTTTAAAAATAAAAAGTCCAAGATGGCGGCCAACTTTTTTGTTTGTGGGCCGATTTTGATGAAACTCGAAGTCTAGTACTATTTTGACAAGAAAACAGCAACGCAATGTTAAAAATATTAAAAAATCCAAGATGGCGGCCAACTTTTTTGTTTGTGGGCCGATTTTGGTGAAACTCAATTTCTAGTACTATTTTGACAAGAAAACAACAACGCACTTTTAAAAATAAAAAAGTCCAAGATGGCGGCCAACTTTTTGTTTGTGGGTCGATTTTTATGAAACTTGGTTTTTGGTACTATTTTGACAAGAAAACAGCAACGCAATATTAAAAAATAATTTATTGACGAAATAGTACCAAAAACCAAGTTTCATCGAAATCAGCCTACAAACAAAAAAGTTGGCCGCCATCTTGGATATTTTAATACTTTTAACATTGCGTTACTCTTTTCTTGACGAAATAGTACCAAAAACCGAGTTTCATCGAAATCAGCCCAGCCCACAAACAAAAAAGTTGGCCGCCAACTTGGATTTTTTATATTTTTAACAGTGCGTTGTTGTTTTCGTGTCAAAAGAGTACTAGAAATCGAGTTTCATCAAAACCGGCCGACAAGAAAAAAAGGTGGCCGCCATCTTGGATTTTGATTTTTTTTTTAACATTGCGTTACTCTTATCTTGACGAAATAGTACCAAAAACCGAGTTTCATCGAAATCAGCCCAGCCCACAAACAAAAAAGTTGGCTTTTAACAGTGCGTTGTTGTTTTCTTGTCAAAAGAGTACTACAAATCAAGTTTCATCAAAATCGGCCCACAAACAAAAAAGTTGGCCGCCATCTTGGATTTTTTATTTTTTTAACATTGCGTTACTCTTTTCTTGACGAAATAGTACCAAAAACCGAGTTTCATCGAAATCAGCCCACAAACAAAAAAGTTGACCGCCATCTTGGTTTATATTTTGTTTTAACATTGTGTTACAGTTTTCTTGTAAAAATAGTACCAAAAACCAAGTTTCATCGAAATCAGCCTACAAACAAAAAAGTTGGCCGCCATCTTGGATTTTTTAATATTTTTAACATTGCGTTACTCTTTTCTTGACGAAATAGTACCAAAAACCGAGTTTCATCGAAATCAGCCCAGCCCACAAACAAAAAAGTTGGCCGCCAACTTGGATTTTTTATATTTTTAACAGTGCGTTGTTGTTTTCGTGTCAAAAGAGTACTAGAAATCGAGTTTCATCAAAACCGGCCGACAAGAAAAAAAGGTGGCCGCCATCTTGGATTTTGATTTTTTTTTAACATTGCGTTACTCTTATCTTGACGAAATAGTACCAAAAACCGAGTTTCATCGAAATCAGCCCAGCCCACAAACAAAAAAGTTGGCTTTTAACAGTGCGTTGTTGTTTTCTTGTCAAAAGAGTACTAGAAATCAAGTTTCATCAAAATCGGCCCACAAACAAAAAAGTTGGCCGCCATCTTGGATTTTTTATTTTTTTAACATTGCGTTACTCTTTTCTTGACGAAATAGTACCAAAAACCGAGTTTCATCGAAATCAGCCCACAAACAAAAAAGTTGACCGCCATCTTGGTTTATATTTTGTTTTAACATTGTGTTACAGTTTTCTTGTAAAAATAGTACTAATAATCGAGTTTCATCAAAATCTGCCCACAAACAAAAAAGTTGGCCGCCATCTTGGATTTGTATTTTTTTTTACTTTGACGACATTTGACGACTTCCGTGGCCGAGTGGTGTACGCACCGGTTTTCAAGGTGCCGCTATCTCTAGAGGTCCCGGGTTCGATCCTCGGTCGGCTAAATATTGAAAACGAACTTTTCAAATAATCAAATTTCTAGCGCGTACCTTTTTAATAACAAATAAGTTTCGATTTACCGGTGTTAAAAAATGCCCATTTTCAAAAATGTATTACTCGGTAACCAAGTGGAATTGAAACACGAGAGTTCTACTATTGCATTTGTACAGCTTAACTCTTTCCAATTATTGAAAAAAAGGGGGATGTCCGATTTTAAGGGTTTAGGAAACACCGTGCATGGCCGGCCACCAAAGTCCACCAAAATCGCTGTATCGAACTGTTTTGTTTTCATGACAGATAATGAATTTCCTAACAATTTTTATATGAAAAAACTGACAAATGCGCAGTTATTGAGAAAAAAACTAGTTTTTTTGTATGAAAAAATATTAGTTTGCGTCGAGATTGCATCACATGTTAAAGAAGGCTAAATACTATTACCTAGATTAACAAAAATAGGCCAATCCAAAAAATTAAGTGATTTTTTTCTTTTTGATAATTTTTGTTTCAAATGACTAATAACGTTGCAGGCCACAGAAGCCATAGCCAGTTAAATTTATATGAAAAACGTTTCTACAAAGTAGCATTATATCAAATATTACTTTTTTTATAAAGCTTACTATTTCTCACGCTAGAGTTTTTGTACAATATTTAAATTTATAAGGTACCTACTTCGAGTCTTGTATTGTAACTATACATTATTAACTTAAAATGTAGCCATATTGTTGAGTTTACAATAACTTAATATAATTTGTTAAAATTTTGTTATTTACTAGACCTAAGCAAATTGTAAACTTGTTCATGGTTCTGTAATAAATAAATAAATAAAATAAAAACTACTAGCTGCTCGATCGGCGAAATTTGTACCGCCTTATCGACAGCACGCCACCTACCGGGTCCAATTGTAAATCTAAATCATTCTGGAATCCGCCTGAAGACACAAAAAAATTCATTGAAATCGAAACTGTTTAGGAGGACTTCAGTTACATACACACGCACAGAAGAGTTATATATATAAAGAATTCACTGCTTACAAATAATTAAAAACGATCGTCAGTAACAAAAACAAACAAACACGTGTAATGTAGCGGTCATATTAAACAAGTTCCTTCCTTCCGTTTTTAAATGCCGGCGCCGCGGCCACTCGGATAAACAATAGCGAGCGGCGGCGACCGACGGATCACGCGAAAATGAACTTTAGCGTGAACGACGCATGATTCGTTATTATCTGACGTAGCGAAGATTTTGTCGATGCCGCGATCACACTTGAAATTGTTATACAATAATAAGTCTAATGTAGTGCGCGCAGAAGTTTAAATTGCTTTGACGCTTCAAAACCCTGTCGCAGGGTAAGACTTAAAAGGGTTTTTCGTTTATGGTAAGCGCTTACCCGAATTAACTTGATTCATTTGGTTACCCTGTCAATACGGTAAGTCGATGATATGCTTATCAATTGGAAAGGGTTTGTAGAAACAAGTCTTTAAAATACCCTATAAAAACCCGGGTTAGGGTAAGCGGTTCCGGTCCCTGCTAAAAATAGGTCATCGTCTTTTTACAGTCGTAATGTAAACTATGAACTATTCTAAGGCAAGCTGTAAAACTCCCGAAATTTTATATTACTTAAAACCAAAGTTACAGACTTTAAAAAAAATTCTATAGAAATCAGAAAAAATAATTAAATTGCTGTAAATAAAAACCCTCTGAATATTTACTCTTTTATCCATTTAAAACAAGTAAACTAAAGGGTCAAATTAGCTTCAATAAGAATAATATTCTATGAGTTTGTGATGGATAAAAAAGGAGCTATGAATTATTTTCAAAATCTTGTTTCATGATAAATTGGGATTGGATTTTTAATATAAATTGTGCTCTATGTCATTATCAATTAACCCATAACGTTAGAAATCCCAATGGCAAAGGATTTGGAAGTTATGGACATATTAAGAAAAGTGACCTAGGGTTGACACCTACTCCCAGATCCTGTAAGATTTCGTCATGGTTTTTTTCCTGTTACTAGTACATCACTACATAGTATAAAACAAAGTCGCTTTCTCTGTCCCTATGTCCCTTTGTATGCTTAAATCCAGGGACCGGAACCGCTTACCCTAACCCGGGTTTTTATAGGGTATTTTAAAGACTTGTTTCTACAAACCCTTTCAAATTGATAAGCATATCATCGACTTACCGTATTGACAGGGTAACCAAATGAATCAAGTTAATTCGGGTAAGCGCTTACCATAAACGAAAAACCCTTTTAAGTCTTACCCTGCGACAGGGTTTTGAAGCGTCAAAGCAATTTAAACTTCTGCGCGCACTACATTAGACTTATTATTGTATAACAATTTCAAGTGTGATCGCGGCATCGACAAAATCCTCGCTACGTCAGATAATAACGAATCATGCGTCGTTCACGCTAAAGGTCATTTTCGCGTGATCCGTCGCACAGTGGTCTGAAATTCGAGCTCCATACTCATAGAATTTTTTTGCAAGGAATTCAAAATAAAAAATTTGTAATGTGTTGAACACAACTCCCTCTATTTCTCATTAAAACTTGGAAGGTATGAAACGCTCCACGAGTGAGAAAAAAAATAATCGATATTTTTTTGTATGGGAGAAAACACTTAAAGTCACTTTTCTCGAAACTAAATGGAACTGAGACCTTGGTATTTATACCAGTTATTAGTCCGTCCATGGCGGTCAAGATGGCATACCATTCATGTGCCGTTCGGTACCGCTTTGCGCGCAACAGACTTCTGAAATTTTGAACTTTTCGTATCTGATTTTTGAAATTTTTGACAGAATAAAACGAAGATACGCGTTATTAATAATGTAAAATTAACAGTATTATTGGTTAATGATTTATAAATAACGAAGTAGGTGCTTAAAAAAAAGTTATAGTGAAAATTTTCAATGAATAGTACTAATTATAATTTGAACCCCTCAATATTATTAATAACGTAAGAATAGTAAGACCATTAGCTGGTGCACTGTCTGTACTAATACACTACAACCAACTAAACGTAACGCTTGAAAATGAATGCTACTTAAATGATCATTACTTAAAAGAATATGGATGTTTAATGTTGAGATACTTTTTTGTAAATATACATACTTAATATACATAGAAAACACCCAAACTAAGACAAATAGACATGTTCAAGCACACAAATATTTGTCTTGTTCGGGAATCGAACCCGAGACCTCTGGCGTTGAAGGCAGGCATCCTACCCCTGCGCCAAATCGTTCGTCAATCAAAACTTCAAGCAATCTTAGATAAAACTGTGTCAAGACTTGGAAAATTTTTACGTTTAGAAGATTCATCGGGTGGTATAGACATTTCACACTTTTGTGCAAATGGGGCATTGATGGGTCTTCTGGGCAAAGTTTTTACAAACAAAATATGGCAGGAGAAGATGACTCAAGTATTTTAGTGTGTTTATTTATGCCTTTGCGCTTAGATTGTAGAGATGAAACGTTCTGGGAGAATCCAAAACCTACATCAACGATGTTCTGCAGACCCATTTATTTCAAATGAAAATAAATTAAATATTCAAGAAGAAAAAGCTGTGACTAAAGCAGACATTGGAGCCATCTTTTATGGGAATTTATGCTGTCTAAGCATAAAATGCCTAGACAGACCATGCTAGATGGCAAAATCATATCACAGTTGTCACACACATCCACTCAAACATGTGACATCTGTAAAGCGACACCTTTTGAGATGAATAAACTAGTGACTTTATCACAGTAAGTTTAGGATCATTAACCTTTTTGGTAACTCACCGAAGTATTGTAGTGTAGTGTGCGACCTTACATAATAATAATAATTTTTCAGAAAACCTATTTCAACAGAAGTATCTAGTATGGTTTGTTTACGCTTCATGCTTGGATCAGGTGTATCCATACTACTCCATATTTCATACAGACTCAACTTCAAAATATGGCAAGCTAGAGGACACAAACAGCAAAGAAGCATTGAAGAGTAGAAAACAAGCCATACCTACAACAGAAGTTCCGTGATGAAATGGGTCTTTTAGTAGATATTGTGAAACAAGGTGAATCCAAATACCGAAATATTTGAAATGTTTCAATATTTTACCTAAAATGTAACGTGCGTATAGGTAGGCTAGGTATTTCCTTTACCAAATTGTGTTTTTTTTTATTTTGTTATAGGATCCAGAACCACAAATGATGGCAATACAGCAAGAATTTTTAGTGAACCTGTGAAAACGGCTGCCATCACTGGATTAGATTCTTGTTTGATCTATAGATTTAGAACAATGTTGGTGTAATGTTTAAGCATTTTAAAATTGTACGCACCTTAGGTACTGCAGAAATCTATGTGAAACTATATATTTGGTATCACATGCCTGAAAATGTTCACAAACTTTTACTGCACGGTGCTGAAATTTTCAGGCACTTCAACATCATATCAATAGGCAAGCTATCAGAAGAGGCATCAGAAGCTAGAAACAAGGACTTTACGAAAATCCGGGAACATCATACACGACAAATGAAGACATCTTCAATGGTCGCTTTGTATCATCCGATTTCTAGCTATACGGTCCAGTATAAGACCCGTGCTGAGGAAATCTACGAAAACATCTGTCTCCGATAATATAATCTCTGCTCATTGGTGACGATGACACGGGTGTAGACAAGGAGAACATCGAATTTGTCGACATTAGCCCGTCAATGATGCACTCGGACTTAGAAGACTCTCATCTAGGTGAAGATACTTTTTGCTAGTTTGTATCAATGTGTCAGTATTAGTCGTTGTAAATAGTAGTCATTTATTAGTATTAGTAATTTTTGTTACAGGTAAGTAGGAAATGTAAGTATAGGTATTTCTCGTAAAATATGGAATGTACTAATTAAATACCTTCATTGGTTTTTATAGTCAATCATTATTTAATAGTTTGTTGTTATTTCATACGTATAACTAAAACTTTTTAAGATAAGTAATGTTAGTATAGGTTTTTCTTGTAAAATAAGCAATGTATTAATTTAAGTACCTTCTGCGGTTTTTGTATGTAGTCAATCAATCATATTTTATTGTTATTTCGTATGCAACTATAGTCTTTTATACGTTTTTTATGTATTAGAAAAAAGTTTTTATTTTATGAGTACCTACCAATTTTTTTGTTGATCAAATTACTTATTTAAATATATCATTTTCTGCATTGTATTAAGTTGTATTATTTCGATTTGGCGCAGGTCTAGGATGCCTGCCTTCTACGCCAGAGGTCTCGGGTTGGATTCCCGAACAAGACAAATATTTGTGTGCTTGAACATGTCTATTTGTCTTGATCTGGGTGTTTTCGATGTATATTAAGTATGTATATTTACAAGAAAGTATAAAGTATATATTTATCCATTATCTAGTTTCCGTAACACTGTTTCTTAATGAAAACTGCTGATAAGCTAGATAATTGGTGTGGTAGTAAGAAGTTTATTTATTTGTTAATAAATGAGCGCGTATTCTAAGACCAAGATTATTTAAAACATCTCAACATTAAACATCCATATTCTTTTAAGTAATGATCATTTAAGTAGCATTCATTTTCAAGCGTTACGTTTAGTTGGTTGTAGTGTATTAGTACAGACAGTGCACCAGCTAATGGTCTTACTATACTTACGTCATTAATAAGATTGAAATTATAATTAGTACTATTCATTGAAAATTTTCACTATAACTTTTTTTAAGCACCAACTTCGTTATTTATAAATAATTAACCAATAATACTGTTAATTTTACATTATTAATTACACGTATCTTCGTTTTATTCTGTCAAAAATTTCAAAAATCAGATACGATGAGTTTAAAATTTCAGAAGTCTGCTGCGTGCAAAGCGGTACCGAACGGCACATGTATGGTATGCCATCTTGACCGCCATGGACGGACTAATAACTGGTATAAATACCAAGGTCTCAGTTCCATTTAGTTTCGAGAAAAGTGACTTTAAGTGTTTTCTCCCATACAAAAAAATATCGATTTTTTTTTTTCTCACTCGTGGAGCGTTTCATACCTTCCAAGTTTTAATGAGAAATAGAGGGAGTTGTGTTCAACACATTACAATTTTTTAATTTTGAATTTCTTGCAAAAAAATTCTATGAGTATGGAGCTCGAATTTCAGACCACTGTGCGTCGGTCGCCGCCGCTCGCTATTGTTTATCCGAGTGGCCGCGGCGCCGGCATTTAAAAACGGAAGGAAGGAACTTGTTTAATATGACCGCTACATTACACGTGTTTGTTTGTTTTTGTTACTGACAATCGTTTTTAATTATTTGTAAGAAGTGAATTCTTTATATATATAACTCTTCTGTGCGTGTGTATGTAACTGAAGTCCTCCTAAACAGTTTTGATTTCATCCAGAATGATTTAGATTTACAATTGGACCCGGTAGGTGGCGTGCTGTCGATAAGGCGATACAAATTTCGCCGATCGAGCAGCTAGTAGTTTTTTTTTTTTTATTTATTACAGAACCATGAACAAGTTTACAATTTGCTTAGGTCTAGTAAGTTACAAAATTTTAACAAATTATAATAAGTTATTGTAAACTCAACAATATGGCTACATTTTAAGTTAATAATGTATAGATACAATACAAGACTCGAAGTAGGTACCTATAAAAACTTATAAATTTAAATATTGTACAAAAACTCTAGCGTAAGAAATAGTAAGCTTTATAAAATAGCTTTATAAAAAAAGTAATATTTGATATAATGCTCCTTTGTAGAAACGTTTTTCATATAAATTTAACTGGCTATGGCTTCTGAGGCCTGCAACGTTATTAGTCATTTGAAACAAAAATTATCAAAAAGATATAAAAAATCACTTAATTTTTTGGATTCGCCTATTTTTGTTAATCTACGTAGGTACTAATAGTATTTAGCCTTCTTTAACATGTGATGCAATCTCGACGCAAACTAATATTTTTTCATACAAAAAAACTAGTTTTTTTCTCAATAACTGTGCATTTGTCAGTTTTTTCATATAAAAATTGTTAGGAAATTCATTATCTGTCATGAAAAAAAAAACAGTTCGATACAGCGATTTTGGTGGACTTTGGTGGCCATGCACGGTGTTTCCAAAACCCTTAAAATCGGACATCCCCCTTTTTTTCAATTATTGGAAAGAGTTAAGCTTTACAAATGCAAGAGTAGAACTCCCGTGTTTCAATTCTACTTGGTTACAGAGTAATAAATTTTTGAAAATGGGCATTTTTTAACACCGGTAAATCGAAACTTATTTGTTATTAAAAAGGTACGCGCTAGAAATTTGATTATTTGAAAAGTTCGTTTTCAATATTTAGCCGACCGAGGATCGAACCCGGGACCTCTAGAGATAGCGGCACCTTGAAAACCGTTGCGTACACCACTCGGCCGAGGAAGTCGTCAAATGTCGTCAAAGTAAAAAAAAAAAAATCCAAGATGGCGGCCAACTTTTTTGTTTGTGGGCAGATTTTGATGATACTCGATTTTTTTAACTATTTTTACAAGAAAACTGTAACACAATGTTAAAAAAAAATATAAAACAAAGATGGCGGTCAACTTTTTTGTTTGTGGGCTGATTTCGATGAAAGTCGGTTTTTGGTACTATTTCGTCAAGAAAAGAGTAACGCAATGTTAAAAAAATAAAAAATCCAAGATGGCGGCCAACTTCTTTGTTTGTAGGCCGATTTTGATGAAACTCGATTTCTAGTACAATTTTGACAAGAAAACAACAACGCACTGTTAAAAATAAAAAAAATCCAAGATGGCGGCCAACTTTTTTGTTTGTGGGCCGATTTTGATGAAACTCGGATTTTGGTACTATTTTGACAGGAAAATAGCAACGCAATGTCAAAAATGATAAAAAAACCAAGATGGCGGCCAAATTTTTTGTTTGTTGGCCGATTTCAATGAAACTCGATTTCTAGTACTATTTTGACAAGAAAACAGCAACGCAATGTTAAAAATATAAAAAAATCCAAGATGGCGGCCAACTTTTTTGTTTGTGGGCCGATTTTGATAAAACTCAATTTCTAGTACTATTTTGACAAGAAAACAACAACGCACTTTTAAAAATAAAAAAAGTCCAAGATGGCGGCCAACTTCTTTGTTTGTGGGCCGATTTTGATGAAACTCGATTTCTAGTACAATTTTGACAAGAAAACAACAACGCACCAAGTTTCATAAAAATCGATCCACAAACAAAAAAGTTGGCCGCCATCTTGGACTTTTTTATTTTTAAAAGTGCGTTGTTGTTTTCTTGTCAAAATAGTACTAGACTTCGAGTTTCATCAAAATTGGCCCACAAACAAAAAAATTTGCTGCCATCTTGAATTTTTATTTTTTTTAACATTACGTTACTTTTTTCTTGACGAAATAGTACCAAAAACCGAGTTTCATCGAAATCAGCCTACAAACAAAAAAGTTGGCCGCCATCTTGGATTTTTTTATTTTTAACAGTGCGTTGTTGTTTTCTTGTCAAAATTGTAGGTACTAGAAATCGAGTTTCATCAAAATCGGCCCACAAACAAAAAATATGGCCGCCATCTTGGACTTTTTTTATTTTTAAAAGTGCGTTGTTGTTTTCTTGTCAAAATAGTACTAGAAATTGAGTTTCATCAAAATCGGCCCACAAACAAAAAAGTTGGCCGCCATCTTGGATTTTTTTATATTTTTAACATTGCGTTGCTGTTTTCTTGTCAAAATAGTACTAGAAATCGAGATTCATTGAAATCGGCCCAAAAACAAAAAAGTTGGCCGCCATCTTGGATTTTTTAATATTTTTAACATTGCGTTGCTGTTTTCTTGTCAAAATAGTACTAGACTTCGAGTTTCATCAAAATCGGCCCACAAACAAAAAAGTTGGCCGCCATCTTGGATTTTTTTATATTTTTAACATTGCGTTGCTGTTTTCTTGTCAAAATAGTACTAGAAATCGAGTTTCATTGAAATCGGCCAACAAACAAAAAATTTGGCCGCCATCTTGGATTTTTTTTATTTTAACAGTGCGTTGTTGTTTTCTTGTCAAAATTGTACTAGAAATCGAGTTTCATCAAAATCGGCCCACAAACAAAAAAGTTTGCCGCCATCTTGGACTTTTTTTATTTTTAAAAGTGCGTTGTTGTTTTCTTGTCAAAATAGTACTAGAAATTGAGTTTCATCAAAATCGGCCCACAAACAAAAAAGTTGGCCGCCATCTTGGATTTTTTTATATTTATAACATTGCGTTGCTGTTTTCTTGTCAAAATAGTACTAAAAATCGAGTTTCATTGAAATCGGCCAACAAACAAAAAATTTGGCCGCCATCTTGGTTTTTTTATCATTTTTGACATTACGTTGCTATTTTCCTGTCAAAATAGTACCAAAATCCGAGTTTCATCAAAATCGGCCCACAAACAAAAATGTTGGCCGCCATCTTGGATTTTTTTTATTTTTAAAAGTGCGTTGTTGTTTTCTTGTAAAAAGTTAACATTATGACGTCACACGTGCTCAAGTGTGTTCGGGAGCTGTTTTGGCGTGTCTTCGGTTCGATTCAAATACTAATTTTTATTTTGATATAACTTTTGATTTATTGCAAAAAAAATAAAAATAGTTTATTAGAAAACTTATATTATGATCTTTTGATTTATCACAAGAAAAAAAAATCACATCCGTAATTTGAGCTTTTCTAATATGGTACTTACCTATTTTAGTCCACGGGACTTTACTTTATACATAACTAGCGGCCGCCCGCGGTTTCACCCGCGTAGTACCCGTTCCCGTGGGAATATCGGGATAAAATATAGCCTATGTCACTCGGGAAGACTGTAGCTTTCTAACGGTGAAAGAATTTTCTAAATCGGTCCAGTACTTTTTGAGTTTATTCGTTACATACAAAAATACAAATCTTTCCTCTTAGGTAATAATATTAGTATAGATAGATATACCACAAAAAGAAACCAAATGCGCTTTAAAAATTATTAGTATCCACAACACACAACACAACATAATTATAACCGAGACGGACGCCCACCACCCCGAGATACGGTATGCAGAATGCGCGGAAAAGAGACAGGAGACCATTGATGCGATGCAGGAGACAATAGGGTAACCCAATTTTGTGGTAAGTGCTTAATTCAAAACCCTTTCGATACGGTAAGCCCATTGGAAAGAAGTTAAGTTAATTCGAAAGGGTTACCCTTTCTTGAGTCTTACACTATCGATAGGGTAACCCTATAATACGGTTACCCTTTAACAAGGTTTCCCTAATAATAAGCTTAATCAAAAACAGGGGTTTTCCGGTCCCTGCTTAAATCTTTGAAACTACGCAACGGATTTTGATGCGTTTTTTTTTAATAGATAGAGTGATTCAAGAGGAAGGTTTATATGTACTTTTTATCCCGATATTCCCACGGGAACGGGAACCACGCGGGAGAAACCGCGGGCGGCCGCTAGTACACTTATAATATAGAACACGTTAGACTAAAACACCGATCCCAATATTATTGGTGTTAGATAAAATTAAATAAAAACTAAATAATCGATTATTTCAAATATCTCTGTATTTATAGCTGAAACAAGAATGTAATCACAACCAAAATATGCTAAAAATAGACCTTTATGTACAGGCCCTAAACATTTTAAATGACTGTAATAAATTTAACATTCAATAATTTCTGAAATTTCAGAAAAAAATTAATCTCAATTATCTCTGGATCTACATACATTAAATTATATTTAAAAAAACCTTTTATTTAAAATCAAGCTTTATTTGAATGTCCTAAAAAGAATAAAATAAACTTTGTATCACGTCAAATCCCACAAATTTATTACATTAAACAAATTATATGTTTTAAAAGCTTATCGCTTTAATTTTATATGTCAAATATAAGTTAAAGCAGTGTTTAGTGCAAGCCCAGTAACAATAAAATCTCGCGACAAGCTTTTAAAACATATAATTTGTGTAATGTAATAAATTTGTGGGATTTGACTTGATACAAAGTTTATTTTATTCTTTTTAGGACATTCAAATAAAAGCTTGATTTTAAATAAAAGGTTTTTTTAAATATAATTTATTTTTGTATTTTTAGTTATTATTGGACGTGTTTCTAAGTCGCTTCATTTCATTTAATGCATCATTATTGCATAGTCGATTGCTAGTTAATTTATTACAGTTTAGCTCTTCAACTGCATCAAGTCTGCAAGCACAAATATATTTTACCACCAAATAGAGATTGTAGATTCTTACTACTGACACACACATATTCATTAAATACAAGGCATATTCACATAGGTATAAGAGAAGGTAGCACTGTATTACGAACAAGAATAGAAAAAACAAAATTAGACCCAGTAAGACAAAAAGTTCCAAATAAAAATGTGTGTGTGCCGTGCCGCAGCAGTACTCAATGGTCGCAGTTCAGCGTCATATTACTTGTCTTACAACGCAAGCAAACGCTGATTTTCAGTTTAGTAAGTATTTCAAAAATAAATATTAAAGAACAAGACACATTTAAGTTTCTATCAAAGTTGATAAACATAGTACATAAAGAAAAAAAGGATTTTTCTTTTCTGTAGGTAGACTATGGTTGTATTACCTAACTTGGAGCCATCTGTCGTTGACTTTAGTGAACTCTTTATGTGCAAAGTGACATCTAGTATAGTGTGCCAATCTTTTCTGTTTCGGTGACTATCTTAGGAACTAAAACAGTTTTCATACGACAGTCAATTTTGACAGCTAATTTCGCATTGCAAGTGGCTCCTCTGTCACGACTGTCACCGGAACAGAAAAGCTTGTGGCACTGTATGGTCTGAATATAGCAACTTCGCGTTTTTTGCTTCTTTTTATAGTTCGTTCGTTATAGTCCCACACTCCTGTCTGTTCCGGTGACAGCCGTGACAGAGGAGCCACTTGCAATACGAAATTAGCTGTCAAAATGGACTGTCGATGTCGTATGAAAACTGTTTTAGTTCCAAAGATTATCACCGGAACAGAAAAGCTTGTTGCACTATAGTTCTTGTAGCCGCTACACACGTCCAGACCAGACCTAACCGCCGATTTGGTGCGGATGAACTTTGCTGTAAAGCAAATATAATCCGTGCTACACACGTTCGTACCAAATCAAAATCAAATCAAAAAAGCTACACCAAATCTGGCCTTGGCCAAGGCTTTGTACCACATCACTGGACAAGGCCTTGTATCACATCACTTTTTCTTATCAAATAGGTACTTACAGAAATCACCTGGATTTGCCAATGCAACGGGCTTGTAAAGAAAAAGACCTATTAACAAAAAAAGGTCTTGGATTTGAAAAAAATTGAACGGTACCTGTCACAAAAGAATGACGAAAATTCTTCAAAACCATTTCGAGTGGCCTGTAACTGACAGGGAAAATTCATTTTTAATTAAATGTATTTTTTTTTAAAGTAAGTAATTGAGAAGAAGCCTAAGTCCAGGGGCTTTAAATTAATGTCTTAATAGAAATAATAATAATTTTCACTTCTCATGCTCTAAAAGTACGCAAATATAGCCCTACGAAGCGGGACTAAATAACCACTTTAGTCCCTAGGGAGTAAAATGTAACTACTTTTTTAATTTCCTTCATGTGACATTAGATAAACTCAAACAGCCAGTGAATATACTATTAATTGTGAAATGTGGACCATTTTCATTGCGAAAATGTTAAGACGTTTTTTGTTTCATGGTTTTTCCGCAAGGAAGGTGTTTTGTGCAAAAGTTTTGTGACTGGTTTAGCGGAAAAAACTGACTGAGACTTTTTGGCGCCATTTTGGCGGGTTAGGTTGAGTGGATATTTTAATTTACCGCAATTTGTTTTATAGTGGACTTTGTGACTAAAGATAGGTGTGGTTTTGTGCCCCAAGTGTCTACGCAACTGGAAGATATGTGGAATGATTAAAACAGGCGCTATCTCGGTAAAGTGATGCCGAGTGTTTTATTATAGTGGTGACTACCTCAGCAAGTATTATCGAAAAGGCTGGCTTGACACACTTGACGCCAAATACTCCTTGGAATGTAACACACCTACATTCCTATGAAAACTTAAGAAACTATAATAATTTAATAATACTCAAGAATTGGCAGTATGGGCCTGTCCTACAAAAGGGCGAATATTTTTACTACTACTACTACTACTGACCGCGAAAATTTCAGAATTTGTTAAATGTTTTTGTACTAAATTGACTAGTTTTCTCGCACTCGAAGTGAAAAGTTCAGTTTGCACCTCGAGACTAAACGCCAACTTAATATACCCTCGGTTTCATTGACTCCCTCGCACGCTCGGACGCCAATACTTACTTTAAGATCTCAAATGTACCACATGAAATGCAATTAATAAATATTCTATTCTATTCTATTCCAAACCACCTCTGGTATATAATGGCTTTGTTTAGTCCCTCTTTATAAAATCTACTATTGATAATCTTAAATTTATGTAAATAGTATATTATTGCATACTTTTCAAAACTGCATCAAACATTTTTACTGCTTGGTATGTTTTTTTAACAGACAGTTTTTTTGTCTCCTGACTCTCCTGAGCAATTATGTGACATGGACTCATGTTCTTTATCAAATTACCAATTCAAATCGGCTGTCGGGTTGGGACGTGTGTTCGATTACTAGTTGAATTTAGAGTGTGCGCTAGATAAGTCTGCGCGGGGTCAAAATCGAATACTAATATTTTCCATAAGCTTAGAACAAAATAATGTACTGTAACTAGCGCCATAAACGCCCCAGTCGCAGAGTTATCTGACACGCGCTCTGAAGATTGCGCTCACTGAATGCTCGCTGATTATAACTTTATGGTATACATTGACAATGTGTCAAGCACGTGTCAAGTAACCATCACAACAAAACAAGAATATAGTACTTGAAAATTTGCAAGAATTCTGAATTGGTAACTGTACTGTTTAAATATTTAATTGCATTGTCATCGGAACTAAAGGTGAATTCCAAATTTCAGCTCAATCGGACATTGGAAAGTGGGTCAAATTTAGCTCCCAAGATTTGACCCGAACGGACATACATGCATACATGCATACATACACTGCAAGTTAAATAAAAGCTTGTAATAAAATTTCGGGAGTTTTACAGCTTGCCTTAGAATAGTTTGTAGTACACATTATGTCTATAAAAATACGATGACCGATTTTTAGGCTTCTCAGCATACTGTGCCGCGCTCGTGAGATAAAACAACTGTACCCACTATGCCATCAGGCAGGCTTGTCAAGAAAGAATTAATATTTATGGCAATCTAAAAATAGTAACACAATTTGATGTATTGCACAATAGCAGAGTTTGTGTTTAATTATTTATTAATTAGTTAGATAAATAAATAAATAAATAACTTCTTACATTCACACCAATCATCTAAGCCCATGTTAATTTCATACATACTTAATATAGGTACATAGTTATAATGCTATATTTTTACTTATTAACTTATTTTACAAATTATCCAATATATTTTTACTATTATACATTACCTCTGTCTGTTTTAGGAGTTTCGTCCCATCGATTTCTCCTCGACGCATGTTGAGCGGGCGTTTCTCGGCCAGGAGTGGCGTGTCCCGGAGTGATGTGGCCAGGAGTGGCATCCCACACACGGGCTGAAGGCGTCGCGCCGGGAGTTTCACCGCCTCCGCGACCACCAGCTCCTGGGGTTTCTTCCCACGCTCCTCTCTATGAAGTTGGATACACTGTTGATTTTTTACTTCGAAAACTTCAAGGGGTGGACCCATGAATACAAAAATGTTTTGTAAGGGGTTAATTTGTAAAATTGCTGCTGTTATTCACATTTAAAGCTCAATAAAGCCTTTATATTCAGGTGTGGTACAATATTTGTCATACATAAGTTTATGAAAATAATTTAAATTATATCTCCGACTTCTGCCTTGCCTTACCATGAGTTTTGGCAAAGGCCTCCATCATCTGTGTCCAATAGGCTGTCCAAAGCAACTTTGATCCAGTAAGGTGCCATTTTAAAGCACAGGATAATGTTTGAGATGCTCTTAAAGTTGGTTAGTGTTAAAATTTTCTTTCGGGCTTAGGATAGTAAAAAGAACAAAATAAGAAAGAAAATTCCTTTACTGAATAGTAAAGGAACCAAGACATTTAATTAATATATTCTTACATCTGTATCCCAAGAAGGTGTGTTTTGTGAACTGGGAGTAGCAGATAAGGTTTTCTTGGCCGATGGTGTGTTATCTGAACTCTGATCCCAACGTCCTTTACGTTTAGCAGCAACTTTGGGAGCTTCACCATTTGATTGTGCTACTGGTTTTAGTGTTCCTTCTCTAGCTCTTTCCAGAAGCTTTTTTCTCAGCTAAAACAAGCAAATAATAAATTTACTAAATTCAGTGAAACTCAGACAGTTTTTTTATATTCTCATTATTTATAAGATAATTGTACTTATTTGAAATAGAATTTTTAGAAACAAACTGCTTACTTCAGTTTCTTCAGCACGTAGATACTGTTCTTTCATAATTTCTGTATATGTTCTGGACCCAACATCAGGAGTCTTTCCACCTGAAAATGTACTTTAGATTTGTATTTATCCAAATATAATAAAATATCAAAGAGAATATTAATTTAATTATCACATAACTAGCGGCCGCCCGCGGTTTCACCCGCGTGGTTCTCGTTCCCGTGGGAATATCGGGATAAAAAGTAGCCTAAGTTATTCCTTATTACATCAGCTACCTGCCAGTGAAAATCCCGTCAAAATCGGTCTAGCCGTTTCAGAGATTAGCCGCAACAAACAGACAGACAGACAGACAGGCAAAAATAAAAATAATGTTATTTTGGTATATGTACCGTATATATAATCATATACATGTAGTAAAAAGGGGTTATTTTAATATTACAAACAGACAATCCAATTTTATTTATTTGTATTGAGTATTGATATAATGTACTATCAAATGAATTGTCATTTGATAGTACATTATATTGACATCAGCACAACAAACAATAAATATGTATCTAAAAATCTATAGAAAATGTGGTGATTTTGATAGATTCCACTAACATTAAGATAAATTACATACCTTCAGCAAAAGGATCATTACGCTCAGGTGATATAATCATCCTACGCCGCATTTGGCGATACTCATCTTCTCTGTCGGCAATTGTTGGTCGTCTTTTATCAGCAAATGGATCATAATCCTTGTCACTCTATAAAACAAATAAAGTAAGTTATAATGACTTTAAATGTACCACCTTTAATTACATAATATCAGGTTAAAATTTAGTATACATTGGCAGTCGGAGGGGAGGGAAAGGGGGGTGGGAGGGGGGAGGGGGGGACCCCCTCACCCCTGGTACTACTCCCATTACAAGGTAATGCACCGTTTTCGAGATATGAATTTTTAAAGTTTTATAGGTTATGTCAGATTTTGACACATAAAAACAAGGTTTAGGGGGAGCAAGGTTTAGTGGAAGGGGGGGAAAGTTACCCCCCAATGGCAAGCTCCCCCTGGGCCCCCTCATCGCCGAGCCTTCAGGCTCTGGGCCCAATCCGTAATCATATGTATCAGTTACTCGCTACCTACTTACAACACCTCATTTCGACATAGTATTTTGGTTGGTTGTTTTTACGTTCCGTTTCATCGATTATATTTTTTTTTTGTGTTCACAAAAAAAAATAACCACGAAATTTAAGGCGATCGCTTCGCTGCGCTTCGCGATCGCCTTAAATTTCTAACCTATCACGTGTTCTACAGGACTTCCGCAGCAAACTCGCTCATACTTGTCACCTCTGAAACCAACGCAGCCGTGTGTTACTTACTGTCGCAAAACGTTCGTGTCATGGGCTGTCAAATTTTCATTAAAACGTTCCGTTTTCGTATTTTTAGTGTCAAAAACTGTGAATAACCTGACTTAACCTATAAAACTTTAAAAATTCATAACTCGAAAACGGTGCATTACCTTGTAATGGGAGTGGTACCAGGGTAGAGAGGGCACCCCCATCTCCCACCCCAGCATCCTCGCTCCCCCCAACTCCTGCCAATGGATACTAAATCCAACCCTAATATCAAGTTCACTTGAACCTTACATATTATAATTAACATAAAATACTAACTTGAGCTATGTCATTTAGTAAAGAGGCAGGTGCAGTGTATCCAGATCTTTTTTGGGAAATTGGAACATTTTCAACATCCTCATCTTCGACTTCATCATTAGCAGCTATGGACGTTACATATCCGTCGTACCTCGACTTGCCACCTTGGCCAGCGTTATCGTAGATATCACTGTCATAATAACTATCTGCAAGGGAAACTCCCTTGCCAGATCCATTTTCTGGTAATTCCTTTTTTTTGGACTGTATCTCTTTTATTTGGGCTTCGATGGCTGTAAAACGGTAATTAAATTAAACATGTGCAACAACTTCTTGTATCATAGTGCAAATACTAGGATGCTCGATAGAATATATTGTTAGCCCAAGTATTCAGGTTAAGTGAAGAGGGTCGATTGATCGGACCGTAACTGTTCAAAAGTTTATACTTCAACCTATATACAGTAGACAATAAATCCTGTAGGCTCTCTGCAGGAGATAAGCAAATCTAGTAATATTATTACAGTCGTGCACAAAACAAAATCGCAACTCGTATACAAAAATGGCTGATGCGGAAATTATTGAAACTAATTTTGCTTACCTTCATGGGTTCTAGGAATTTTATCCATTATTTTTGTGTAGCATAGATTACACTTAAACTATATTTTCACATCCAAGGGCTTATTTTTAGATATTTAATGGACAAAAAGCAGCAAAACAGAAAAAACACTTCGCAAGCCATACGCCATACACTGTACCATAGAGTAGAGTATAGTACGTCACAGAGTAGATTACTTTACATATCTATGGTAGATTAGAATAAAGGTAGAGACAGACTGATTCTACGTACGCAACGTATGCAACGCATTATGACATCTAGTCCATTGAATTTGTATGACTAGAAACACACTTACGTATCCCACGTACGCGTATGATAAGTGTGTTTCTAGTCATACAAGTTCAATGGTCTAGATTTCATAATGCGTTGCATACGTTGCGTACGTGGGATCAGTCTGTCTCTACCTTAAAGTGGCCCATTCACGGCAGGCCGCCCCGCCCCGACCGTCGCCGCAGGACGGTGAATGTTGTCCAAAGCCCCTGCGCCAAATCAGTCGTCTGGTCTATCGATCATGTTGGCCGACCATGATGGGCCATCGTGTACAGCACGCGTAGCATGACAAACCCGAGAAGAGTTTTGTCTACCTCAAATCGAACATTAGATTTGTCGTTTGTCTACGATGAAATGTCATTTATACATTTCAATATAGACAAAACCTTTCTCGAGTTCATCATGATTGCCGTCTGCGAGCAACGCAAACTGCCCGCCCACACGATGGCTCATCATGGTCGGCCAACATGATCGGCCATCCAGCACGGGTAGCATGACGAACTCGAGAAAGGTTTTGTCTACATCGAAACGTCAAAACTGACATTTCATTGTAGACAAACCTATTGTTCGACTGTCAATTATAGACTTTCGAGGTAGACAAAACTCTTCTCGGGTTTGTCATGCTACGCGTGCTGGGGGGCTGCCGCGTAACTTTATGGGTACTTATACTTTTTTCCTTGTTTTGTGACGTCGGGTATAACTTCATGGGTATAACGATAACTAGCTAGCAACGTTCAACAGAACAAAGCAGCAAAAATCTATCAAGATAAGGAATTCAAATGACAGTTGAAGCCCATACCCATATCCATATTTCTTAGCCGGTAGCCCCCCTGGGGGGGTAACGCGTAACTTTATGGGTATGACCTTCATCCGTTTTTGGGAATTTTAAGTCAATGAGCGATTTTCTGAGAGGCCATTTAAAAAAAAAAAAGCTTCCAATTGCTACACTAGATGGCGTTGAATAAGTATGTACATGTCTATGGTATATTTTGGTATGAAACAAATTTAAATTAATTACTTTTTAAAAACCCAAAGGAAACTAATAATATATTAAATAAGTACTACTGTGAGGAACAGAAACGAAATAGGTAAATTTAAAGATTTTGGTAAATAAATAACATCTATCTGACGTTCCGTTTTACGTAAAAAAGGTAAAATTTATAACGTTCCGTTCCTTCTAACTGCATAGGTGGGACAGCGCCATCTAGTGACTGAGCTTTCAGAAAATCGCCCATTTTATAAAGAAAATAGCCGCTATCTGGGGGGCTACCGCGTAACTTTATGGGTATGAACTTCATACGTTTTCTGGAACTTTAAGTCAATTTTATTAAAAAAATAGCCACTATATGTTTCTCGTTTTGTGACTTCGGGTATAACGATAGCTAGCTAGCAACGTTCAACAGAACAAAGCAGCAAAAATCTATCAAAATAAGGAATTCAAATGACAGTTGAAGCCCATACCCATATCCATATTTCTTAGCCGGTAGGCCCCCGACCTCTATACCCAGCCACACTGAAACTTTTTTATAAACTATATTTTTTCGTAGGTCTTCTATTTTATAATTTGTGTAATTAGTCTGTGTGTCTTTCTCCTCGCGGCAGCAATAGGTACGTGCGTATTGCTGATTTTTTTAATAAATTTTATGTTTTTACGCATGAATTCGTGCCAATAAATGCATAATTTTCTACAGGAGGAAGAATAGCTGACCCTGGCTTCCACAGGATAATCATTTTGGTTGATTAGCTACAGTACATACGGTGAGTGTTGAATTTTACTTCATCCAGTTCCACGTCAAATGTGTTGGAAGGTGACACGTATTAACACAATATCCACCATGCCAGAGGTTTGTTATCTTCTCGACTTTATAATAATTTTCATTAGATTTCCTTTAATCTTGACTATAGAATATAATTTCAACTTTATTTCAAACATATAAATATTGTAGCTGTCAGCAATTCTACCACTATGAAGTAAATATTATGTCCATGCTTATTTTCTTGTTTTGTGATAATATTCATGTTTGAGCAATATTGTATATCTGATACTAGGGTCAGATTGCTACCTTCTTTCTCCTCCATTACTAATTTTTACATAGGTAGTTCACCAAATCTTCTTTTTCAATTGGGTATTTGGAATATACATTGCTTCATTTCATTTCATTGCTAGCTTAAAATTTATGAGGTCTTTAGAGGTGTCTATGTGTGTTCAATTAAGTAAATGAAAAATATGCTACTATCTTTACATATTGGAAATAAATCCATTACTGAATTATAGTACCTTAGGATTTATACCATCACACTTACATCAATTTAGGGTGTACACTGAGGTTCTAGTACTTTAAAGGAAAATATTAATTTCAAAAAAGAAATATAAAAAAATACTTAGATACTATGTAACAAATTATAATGAAAATTTCATTACTGAGATTTAATTTTATTATTTGATCAAGGGGTTTGAACCTCTTTGTATGGGAGCCTGGCATAGTGATGACCATGATTTTGCAAGACTGGATAAGCGCGACGCTTCATGAAACCAGTGCATATCGATAGAGGATCTATAGACAAACAAAAAATGTTAGATGGCATTTTGTCCTAAAGTGTACAGGTTTTGAGATATTCCATGATAAAGATCTGATTTTAAGGTAGTTTTATTTATATGGGATCTTTAACATGGAATATCTCGAAACCTGTATGTTTTAGGACATAATGCCATAAGACATTTTTTGTTTGTATAAAGATCCTCTATCAAAATACACTGGTTTCTTGCCGCATCGCATATTTGGAAAATTCCATTCGGAAAGTTGTTTACCACTATGCCTAAATGTTCAAACCCTTTGCATTTATTTTTGAATTTTTAGCTGTGTAATTCCTTGAATACAATAAAATTGTATTATAATAAATGTAAGATTAAAACTTTACCTTTTTTTTTTCTTATTTTAACTTGCGATCAGTTGTTTGGCTAGGAGCAGATGATTTGGATTATTTATTATGTGGAGGGATATTCCCCATTAGGACTTTCCCTAAATATTTGGAACAATTTATCCAGTGTGAGTAAGAATCATTTTCCATAGCACTCTCAAACGATTTGTACTTATTGGAGAGGTACAGTCGCCATCAGACATATCGAAAGGGGTGAGGTACTCAAATATTTCAAAGCATCATTAAGTCACTAAATAAAGTCAATAACATCAGAACATACAATTTGCTATAAATATAAGAGCAGCGACTTCAATAAATCACAGAGTATCAATGCAGACATGGTGGACATTTGAGGAAAATATACCATTAGTCTGTACGAGACTTTATTTCAGACACAACAGTCCATACATGAGATGAAAATTTACAATAATAATATAGTCAGCCTTTTACATATGTAATGTCAAACAATTAAATGTAAATAAATCAACAAACATTCAAAATTGACACACAAAAAAGAGATAATTTACAAATTACAAATTGCAAATCCACAATAGTTGTCAAAATGGTAACAAATTTAAACTGTGTGCAATGGACATAATTGGGTTATTTTCCACAAATGTTTAGATCTTTATGATCACCCAGACTACATTGATACCTTTGAATATCTTTGCTTTCTGATATTTTTATTTTGCCACCTTGAGTATTCCGAAGTTATTGAAATTTAATAATGCTCCGAAATATTTGAGTACCTCATCCGCTTTGATATATCTGATGGTGACTGTACAAGATGGATAAATATTTCACACTTATATCCTTATGAAAAATTTAATTTTGAATGTGTTTTACATTTGATATTGAATATTGGTAAAGGTAGTTTATAATTATGGTCTTTTAACCTTCAACAATTTTCACTTAACAATGTGAATTGAATTGTTTTAACAATTGTACAAATATGTAAGGCAAATACAATATAGCCATTCCAATATACATATGTAACATATTTAAACTTTTCTAGTACTGTAACGACTTGGCGCGGACAAGGACTGCTGGAGGAGAAGAAAATGATGCATCAGCAATCCATGATGGTTGGAGATATGTTACCCGTTCACCCTGAATTACCCGTGCATGCCGAGGAAATGAATAATGTGGGCTATGATAATAGTGGCTCATATGCCTACGACGACTTGTTCCCTGCACTGCCACACTCTCAGCCACCTGTGCAGCGCAACATCCAACAAGTGACTAATAAACTCCGTGTTGGTTCTTCTTTGCACACCCAGGTATGGAACAGTAACTGTATATTACTTTTGAAACATTGAGTATGTCATGGAAACTAATATTCTCATTGTTTAATACATTGTCATTATTAAATCCTTGATTTATTTTTATATAAGCACGTGGCCTTATCTTAATGCCTAGCGCAGTCTTATGTAATCACCTGATAAATGCTTTCAGAGATACATGAGTATTATAGCGAAAAGATAATAATTATGTGTGTTAACAGCGAAAGTTGTTTTTAGGCAACCTTATATTTCGTCTTTTTACACAGCTGCTCAATGATTGTATTGTGTTTAGGGTTCATGTATGTATGTATGTGAGTTTCTTTAATCTACAATAAATCTTAAATGCCTTAACGGATTTTGATGTACGAGGTATCATTAGGAACGTTATGTCACCTCAAGTAACACTGGCTATATATATTTTTTAAGTATTCAATATGGCAGACATGTAGCGCCATAAAATATGTAATGATTTTTTTTCTTCTTTATAGCAATATGGGTATCAAATCAAATGAAAGGCCTCAACGACTACATTTCAAAAATATATAATTTACATCATCTTTAAAATTAATAAAATAAAAGTTAATAATAAAAAAAATTAAATCACGTCTGCCCAAATCATACTCGCGTTTGGCCCTATTTGCGTTTGGTCTTATTCACCTAATTCGCAGTTTGTCCAATTCGTGGTTGGTCCATTCGCGTTTAATCCAATTCGTGACTCAAATATAATTTGTTATTAAACTAAATAAAACAACATAATACCTATTACTTCTTTGTAGGTATAATATTATTAGTTATAAAAGAATATCACACACATGTAACACTGTCATAAGTATGTTTTAATAGTTAAATTACCGTAACCGCGAATTGGACAAAACGCGAAATGGACAAACCGAGAATTGGACCTACCGCGGATCGGATTAACCGCAAATTAGACTGATCATGAATTGGATGGATCTTTTTTGAAAATTGGACAAAACGCGAATTGGACCAAACGCGCCTAAAAGGTTTATGAACTAGCGCGTCGGGTTAATACAAAATGTCAAAATTTATTAATTGAAACTGAACTCTATCTATTGGATATAAGGTTGAATTTTATTTAAAGAAATTTGACTGTTTGTAGTAACCTGACTTGCTGGCGACTGTACATTTCAATATGTATAATTTGTAGTTGGTCATGTTAAGCATTTATAAATAAACAAGCGGCCGCCCGCGATTTCACCCGCGTGGTTCCCGTTCCCGTGGGAATATCGGGATAAAAAGTACATATAAACCTTCCTCTTGAATCACTCTATCTATTAAAAAAAACGCATCAAAATCCGTTGCGTAGTTTCAAAGATTTAAGCATACAAAGGGACATAGGGACAGAGAAAGCGACTTTGTTTTATACTATGTAGTGATAAAAGCATACATTGTACTGATGCAAAATTGAATATTTTGTAAAACTGTACACTTTGTCTGAATTTGCAACACATGTTAAATTCTATTGATGACACCAAGAGTGCCCTAAAACGCAGTACAAGGTCGTCGTTTAAAATAATTGCTACTTACTTATAAAACTCCAACAGGTATTCCATGTGCCATATGAAGAAAGGAAACTCGATAACGCCAATACTTTTGGCGAGGGAGAATCGCTGAGAACTTGCCAAGCTATCACCAAGGACACTGGAGCCCATATCGAAATATCTACCAGCAAAGATGGCAGCTTGACTTTCCTTATAACAGGAAAGCATAGCGCTGTTCTTGAGGCTAGGAGGCAAATTTTGACCCACTTCCAACAACAGGTATATTTTTTATAACTTTTATTGATAATACTTTGTTTGAAAGTTAAAAAGGTATTTTTTAATTTTTATCTTTTTTATTAGGCGAGCAAGCAAGTAGCTATCCCTAAAGAGCACCACCGTTGGATCCTGGGAAAACAAGGCACCAAACTAAAGGAGCTCGAGAAAGTTACTGCAACAAAAATTAGCGTCCCAAGCATTTCTGACAACAGCGAAACTATCACTATCACCGGAACCAAGGAAGGCATTGAGAAAGCTGAACATGAGATCAGAGTGTGTTCAGAGGAACAGGTAATTTTCAATTAGTAAACTATTTAACAGTTAACTATTGACATACTAATCATCTCAATTATTTTTACGGATGCCATAAAAATTTCACTTTCACTTCAAATGTCACTTTACCTAAAACATTCAGCTATTTATTTAAATTCAACTGTTACTTTTTATTTGTAATGGTTCCTGCGATTCAGGCCTAGCGGTGGCCGCTGTTAAATATTCTGGTTCCCTATACATAATAATTAATAAATATCTATATTTAATTTGGGTTAACTTGTTTATGGAAATAAAGAATTTATTATTTAGTTCCCAACTGATTTAATGATGCATTTCCAGTCGCGCAAAGCCTTAGAACGGATCACGATCCCAAAAATCTACCATCCGTTCATCCAAGGCCCGTACGGCGAGCGCGCGGCCGCCATCAGCGCGGAGACTGGCGCCCGCATCCACGTGCCCCCGGCCTCCACGATGAAGGACGAAATCGTTATCGCCGGCGAAAAGACCGGAGTAATGTCAGCAAAGGCGCAGATTGAGCAAATCTATGAGGAAATGGTAAGTAAACTGAAGTACTACGATGATGTTGTATACTTGTCGCGATAAGAGCGGAGACCGGCGCCCGCATCCACGTGCCCCCGGCCTCCACGATGAAGGACGAAATCGTTATCGCCGGCGAAAAGACCGGAGTATTGTCAGCTAAGGCGCAGATTGAGCAAATCTAGGAGGAAATGGTGAGTAAACTGAAGTACTACGATGATGTTGCATACTTGCCGCGATAAGAGCGGAGACCGGCGCCCGCATCCACGTGCCCCCCTGGCCTCCATGAAAAGGACGAGATCGTTATCGCCGGAGAAAAGAACAGAATACCTACTGTCGTTCCGTCACGTATGGTCAAATTCGCAGTCGGTCAGCAGTCAATATAGCAAAGCGTCATTATAGAAAACCGTCAAAATAGCAAAGCGTCAAAAGAGCAAAATAACATGTTTTTTTATAAAAAAAAATATGCCGACCGACCGACAGAAATATTTGACCGATTGCGATCGTGACTGTTGGCGAATTTGACCGTTTGTGATTAGTAAATAATGCGAATATGACCATTAGCGATATGGACCAATTGCTATTTTGACAGCTCGAGATATGGACCAATCGCTAATTTGACCGAAAGCGGTTTTGACCATACGCGACGGAACGCCTACTGTCAGCAGATTGTGCAAATCTATGAGAAAATAGTGAGTAAACTGTCTGATAATGTTGCATACTTTCCGCTATCAGGCGGTCTCCACAATGCAGGACGAAATCGTTATCGCCGGTGAAAAGAACGGGGTACTGTCACCTAAAGCGCATTGAACAAATGTATGAGGAAGTAAATAGTCAGTAAATTGAAAGTTCCATGCGCCAATACACATAGTACGTGTCGTGCTTGTCGTATTTGGCCTCTAAAAATAATGTTACATAGGTACTATGGGCGACAGCGTCGCTTAACCACTTAGCAACAAAATTCGTGTGCGCGCGTATCGCCCCTGCACGAACTAAACGTATGTGGTGACGGCGCAGCGTGCAAGCCATTTTAACCTTAGAAGTGGTTAAGTGACGCTTTTGCCCATGGACCATGGCAACAGCGTCATGGGCCATGGTACCTGTTGGATGGTTTGAGTTCACGGTTTGAGATTGGTATGATTTAGATATCAAGGGCAAATCAATATGAACCACCACAAATTCCTACAAAATACATTGACACTTAAGCAATTTTGATATGCAAAGATAGGATATGTATAGGATGACAAAAAAATCTGTTGTAGGTCAAGAAGTGTTCAACGGTTCGTGTGGAAGTGCCTAAATCGCAGCATAAATATGTGATTGGGGCTCGCGGTACTACCATCCAGGAGATATTGAAGGAGACTGGTGTTTCTGTAGAAATGCCTCCTCCGGATTCCCCTACTGGTACTATCACGCTTCACGGACCTCATAACAAAATTGGCCTTGGTATGTAATTTTTTATTTTACCAGTAATTTGCAGTTTGTAAAGCAACACCGTCAGATGTTACTAAGTTTTTTGTATTTACAGCTTTGTCAAAGGTATGCGAGAAAGCCAACTCTGTGAAGACCGCAACAGTGGATGCTCCGACCTGGATTCATAAATACATCATTGGTAAAAATGGCTCCAACATCAAGAAGATAACGCAAGATTTCTCAAAGGTTTGTAGCATTATATTATGATAACAATGGTTTACTATGTGCTTTCCTTGTAATTACGCATTTGATGGAAAAGTCGCATCGTCGCATCCTCTTTGCTACACTGTAACCAAGATTACTATTTAGAACATATTGCAAAAATGTTGACCATAAATGTTTTAGGTTCACGTTGATATTACGCACTCCGAGGATAAAGTGAAGATTGATGGCCCCCCAGAAGAAGTGGAACGCGCCCAAGTAGAACTTGATGACTTTGTCAAGAATCTGCTTGCCACCCTCACCTACGTCGAGCTATCCGTCGACCCGAAATTCTTTAAGCACATCATTGGCAAGAGTGGATCTAACAGTAGGTTTACATTTTACAATTTCCGTTAGTGTCTACTTCCTCATAAATATATCTCTAACACACATTTTCTTTTCCAGTTAACAGACTGAAAGATGAGACTGGTGTAGTTATTAACATTATTGAGAATGAAGGTACCAATGTCATTCGCATTGAAGGCAGCCACCAGGGCGTTGCTGATGCGGAAAGAGAATTAAGGGAAATGGTAATGAAACTAGAAAACGAGAGGACGAAAGAAGTCTATGTTGATCATAGGTATATTAAGTCACTTATTGGAGTAAGGGGAGATAAGATAAAGGAAATCCGTGAGAAATTCGACCGCGTTCTTATCACTTTGCCCGACCAAGGTCAAAAGAGAAGTCCAATTAAGCTAAGAGGACCTCAAGAAGACATTGAGAAATGCGAAAAGTTCCTCCACAAACTGTTGAAAGAAATTGCTGAGTCTTCTTACGTACAAGAGGTTCCAATTTTCAAGCAGTTCCACAAGTTTATCATTGGAAAGGGCGGTGCTAACTTGAGAAAAATTCGCGACGAAACACAAACGCAAATCGACCTGCCGGCCGAGGGAGACGACAGCGACGTCATAACCGTTCGGGGCAAACGGGAGAATGTAGAAGAAGCTGTTAAGAGGATACAGCAGATTCACAACGAAAAGGCGAATATAGTTACGGAGGAGGTGACGATTCCGCCTAAATACTACAACTCGTTGATCGGAGCGGGTGGTAAACTTATTCATTCCATAATGGAGGAGTGTGGCGGAGTACTTATAAAATTCCCGGCGGCGGAGAGCGATAGCGACAAGGTTGTTATCAAAGGTCCGGTGGAGGACGTGGAGAAGGCGAAGCAGCAACTGCTCGCGCACGCGTCGGAGCGCGAGCTGACCTCGCACACGGCGCACGTTCGGGCCAAGCCTGAACATCACAAGTTCCTTATTGGGAAGAATGGTGCTAATATTAAGAAAATTCGTGAGCAAACTGGTGCTCGTATTATCTTCCCGACTGAAAAAGATGAAGATAAGGAAGCTATTTTCATTATTGGTAAGTTACTTTTTTATTCAATTGCTCAGACAAAATTGAACTGATTTTGTAATGAGTCACACCAACGATTTTTGTTATCAGCATATCTAAAAAATATGTAACTCGAGAAAAAGAATCTGTTTTTATTTTTTTCCTATCTTCAAAAATTACTGAGATATTAAACGTTAAAGTACGGCCTCCGTGAAAAATTCGATAATTTTGTACTGCTAGTGGCGCCTCCACCAATGGGTCAGATAAGTTTGTGGGATAAATGTCTATCGGTATCGACAGTAGGTGACAGTTTTAGAGCGCGCCTGCGCGCGGTCGAAATCGACGCTCATTTACCTTATCCTTAGAACGAAGAAAATGTACTGTAACTAGCGTCAAAAACGCACGAGTTGCGCGCAGATTGCGCACAGACGGACTCTATGTAGGTACAGTTAGACGGAAATCACCCGCAACAACCGCAATCGGAGATGTCAGTGCGGCATGACGTCATCGCAATAGCGCGCAAGGAAAGCAAATTTACAAAAGCTGGTGAAACTTTACAACGCTGTAACTTTGGAAATCCTGGCCAGATTTCGATGTAACAAAAACTATTAGTACTTGCACGAGCGCATTAAATGCAGTAATTTTTATAGTCATATTTTGATGTGTTGGTGTGACTCATTAGGCGAGGCCTACTTCTGATAAGTGGTATGAATGTGGAGGTAGAACAAAACCGAGTCGATACGATAGCAACTGAAACTAGAAATAGCCATGCCATCAGAACATAAGTAATAATGATTCCATTGGACTAAATTTAAAATATTGACCCTCCAAAAGTCACTTAGGTCATTAGGTCATCTCTACTACACACACAATTATCTACTATGCAGGGGTCACCAATTAGTTTCATTGCGGGTCCGTTTGTAACAAAATATATAACTCTATCGCGGTCCATTTGGTTTACGATAAAAACTCACACAAAAACTACGGAACCGATTTGGATGAAATTTGGCTCTCAGAAAACATTAAGGCTACTTTTTATCCCGAAATTCCCACGGGAATGGGAACCAAGCGGGTGAAACCACGGGCAGCCGCTAGTGGAATAAATAAAAGCGAAAGAAATCAAAAAACTTTGTTTATTATCAATGTAATGATTCATCGAATTAAGAAATAAAGTAAGAACAATATTAATGCCAACAATGACATTTTTTACTCTGAACAATCTGTTTGAAGTCTGGTGTTAAGTTGGTGCAATCTATTGCAATTAAATCCTGGAGATGGTCATTATTAAATTTATGTTTAATGAAGTCCATCTTGGAACATGCTGCTCAATATTTTTTATTTGATAGTGATATTCTCAAATTCTTCTAGATCCGCACAAAATAGGTCGGCGCTCCGGATACGGACCGCGGTCCGCCATTTGGTGATCTCTGTACTATCAACTAAATGTATGACATGCTCGTTCAGGTCGCGAGGAACAAGTGGAAGCCGCCCGCAAGCAGCTAGAGACGGCCGTAGCCGAGATCAGCAACGTATCCGAAGGCGAGATGACAGTGGCCGCGCGCCACCACAGGCACTTCGTAGCGCGCCGCGGGGAGGTGCTGCGCCGCATCGCCGACGACTGCGGCGGCGTGCAGATATCCTTCCCCAGGCAGGGCGTCAGCAGCGACCGGGTCGTGCTCAAGGGGCCCAAGGAGTGCATCGAGGCGGCCAAGACTCGCATCAACGAAATCATCGAAGACTTGGAGGCCAAGGTACGTCATAGTGCACTTCGTAGCGAGGTGCAGCGTCGCATCGCCGACGACTGCGGCGGCGTGCAGATATCCTTCCCCAGGCAGGGCGTCAGCAGCGACCGGGTCGTGCTCAAGGGGCCCAAGGAGTGCATCGAGGCGGCCAAGACTCGCATCAACGAAATCATCGAAGACTTGGAGGCCAAGGTACGTCATAGTGCACTTCGTAGCGAGGTGCAGCGTCGCATCGCCGACGACTGCGGCGGCGTGCAGATATCCTTCCCCAGGCAGGGCGTCAGCAGCGACCGGGTCGTGCTCAAGGGGCCCAAGGAGTGCATCGAGGCGGCCAAGACTCGCATTAACGAAATCATCGAAGACTTGGAGGCCAAGGTACGTCATAGTGCACTTCGTAGCGAGGTGCTGCGCCGCATCGCCGACGACTGCGGCAGAGACATAACTTTAATGATTAAATCTCTTTCTCTCTCTTTTTTATGTTCAGAATTGAATGAAGTATAATTTGTGCGGTTTAGCGTGGTGCCTATGACAGCTCATTCGTACAAAACAAAATGTTGCTTCTGCACAAGGAATAGGGTCTAATTTTCTAGCATAAGCTGCGCTAAAATGTCTAATTCTGCTTTTCTTGAGTTTTATTCCAATAGCATATCGAACTTTTTTGCTTTGCACGAATGAGCTGTCATAGGCACCATGCTACACCGCACAAATTGTAGGAAAGATATTTATTTGTGTATTAAATTTAACTTTCGTCTCTGAGTGCGGCAGTAAGGCCCGAGTTCACTAACAGTTGGTTACCCTTACCGTTGGTTGGTTAACGCACGTGATTGGCTAACCAACCAACTAATCGACGGTTAAACAATCAACATGCCTATATGAAGGGAAATCCATTGAGACAGCCCTCCACAACATGGCAGTCAGAGTGGAAAGATCAATCACAAACAAGGAATACGCCCTAGCGTGCTTCTTTGATGTCGAAGGCGCCTTTGATAAAGCGTCTGCGCAATCCATCATGGAAGCACTAAACAGAGATGGCGTAACAAAGCAAATATCAGGTTGGATCACCAACATGCTACAACACAGATCCATACAAGCAGAACTAGCAGATATCAAATACACCATCAAAGCCAGGAGAGGCTTTCCCCAGGGAGGTTGTCTGTCTCCACTGCTTTGGTGTATCTTAATAGATGAACTAGTAACTAGAATCACTGCTATGAATATATACATCCAAGCATACTCGGATGATGGCCTGTTACTTGTAAGAGGCAAAGTTCTAAGCGTGGTCAGAGATATAATGAGAAGTGGAATTATGACAACATTGAGATGGTGCAGGGACAAGGGATTGAAACTCAACCCTAGCAAAACCAAACTGATGTTGTTCACTAACAAAAGAAAGATTGATAGCATGATCCCAATTAACATTGAGAATGTAGAACTCGAGACAGTAAAGGAGTTTAAATACCTAGGGATAGTCTTAGACAGTACCCTAAGTTATAGGACCCACATAAAAGAAACCAGTAAAAAGGCAATGACAGCTCTCATGCAGTGCAGAAGAGCCGTTGGCAGGAACTGGGGCATGAAACCCGAAGTGGTCCAATGGATCTATAGGGCAATCATCCTACCGAGAATCCTCCACGGAGCACTAGCATGGTGGCATAAGGCAAAACTAGAATACAACAAAAAAGAACTCACTAAGGTACAAAGACTAGCTAGCATCATGGTATCGGGAGCCATGAGAACAACTCCCACGGCCGCCTTAGAAATGATACTAGGCCTTAGTCCAATAGATCTTGAAATCGAAATGAAAGCTACAGAACAATGGTTTAAGCTGAAAAGCACTAACCTATGGATAGGAAGGCACAATGATCAAGGTCACGCTGAAATAGGGAAAAAGTACGAAGAAAACCTTTCCATGATACTGGTCAACAATGACCTAATAAAAAAGGAAAGGATCTTTGACAAAAAGTACAGAATAAGCATCAGACCCAGAGAAGACTGGAAACTAGAACATGACAATCTGGATAGCACTGTAGTATGCTACACAGATGGGTCAAGAAAGGAGTCAACTGGACTATCGGGAGCTGGGGTATATATAGCTAAACCCAACACTATAAGAACTACTTTTAATCTGGGCAAGTACGCCAGCGTGTTCCAGGCGGAAATATTCGCGATACTGGAGTGTGCGAACACGATTAAAAGTGAGATAGGCAATTATGACGTAGGAAAAATAATAATATATAGCGATAGTCAAGCTGCCATCAAAGCCCTTGACAAAACGGAGACTACCTCAGCCTTGGTAAAAGAATGCAAACAAAGCATTCAGGAGCTTGCTAACTTGGTTGAGGTAGAAGTTGCCTGGGTGCCCGGACATGAGGGTAACGAAGGTAATGAGGAAGCTGACGAATTAGCCAGGGGAGGAGCTGATGCACCCTTCATTGGCCCTGAACCGAGACTACCAATCGCATATAGAATTACTAAGAACATTATCGAGATTAGAACAGTCAAGGAAGTCAACCAAAGATGGATGAGAAGAAAGGACTGCAGACAGTCTAAGATCTTCATCAAATCGGTTGACAAAAAGAAAACTAGAGAACTTCTGAAACAGAGTAGGAGAAATATAAGAACGATTGTAGGTGTACTCACTGGGCACTGCCCACTAAACAGACACCTATCAGTGATTAAACGGACAGAAGACTCTATCTGTCCGCAATGCAAAGAAAGAGAAGAAACAAGCTACCACTTCATGGCAGAGTGCCCGATGTACGCATCACTGCGCTGGGAGCTCTTTGGAACGGACAAGCTTAAGGAAGAGGATCTAAAGAAGTTAACGATAAGTCAACTCAACAGGTACTGTAAGCGCACAGGTAGGTTCGAGGGTCCGACGCCGGTGGGGTAAATGATAACCCGCCTCCCTCCCTGATTTTTCAGCTTTTAGGGGACTTGGGGAACTGGGTGAAATGGTCCCGACCTAGGTGACTGATCGCCCGTCCGGCTTCGCTGGCGTCCCCCCTATAAATAATAATAACCGACTGTTGGTGAACTTGGGCCTAAAACGTAAATTCCACATACATAAACATACATTCCATAGCAAAATGCAAATGAATTCCCTAATCTATACATATAAAATCAAGGGGACAACTCACTCATCACGAAATCTCAAAAATTACTGGACCAACGAAGATGTAATTTGGCAGAAAGGTAGATTATGTCTAGGAGACGTCCGCTAAGAACGGATTTTAGGAAACCCCCCCTATAGGGGTAAAATGGGGGGGGTTAAGGTTATATGGAACATCCTCATTTATGGATTTAGAAGCATGAAAATTAGTACGTTGGATATTGGTTACGACCGAAAATGATCTGAGTAAGCAAAGTAAAAAAAAACTCCCCCTTAATAGGGTAAAATGGGGAGATAAAGTTCATATAGAACTTCTTCATTTCTGAACTTAGAAGTATGAAAATTGGTATGTTGGATACTGATCACGATTGAAAATTATCTACATAAGCGAAGTTAAAAAAACTCCCCGATAATGGGGTAAAACGGGCGGATTAAGCTTATATGGAACTTCCTCATTTCTAAACTTAGAAGTATGAAAATTGGTATGTTGGGTGCTGGTCACGATTGAAAATGATCTGCTTATGCGAAGTTATACAAAAACCCTTAATAGGGTAGAAAGGGGGAATTAAGGCTTATAGGAAAACTTCCTCATTTCTGGACTAGGGAGTATGGAAGTTGGTATGAAGGATACTAGGTCATCATTAATAATGATCTGCGTAGGCCAAAATAAAAAACCCCTAATAGGGTAGAAAGGGGGGTTAATGTTTATCGTATAGAGTGGGTATTAAAGATACGGAGTTTGGAAGTTTATGGCTTAATCACAACTAAATGGCTAAATCGATCGGGATAATTGAACTCTGGCCGGGAAAATTTCATACGGTTTTTTTAACTCGGGAAAAAGTACAGTTCCCATGGGATACAGTTTTTTTTGTTCACTTTATATAATGAAGCATGGGTCCCATTACAGCTAATTTTCGTGCAAAGCAAGAAATTCTTTATGCATTGGAATGAAACTCAAAAAAATCAGTATTACACATTTTTTAGCAAATTATTGACTTGTCTTTTTGCATTTTGGTAGTTCAAGAGTAGGAGAATGTCCGAATATTATTCATACGATAGTAGCTCCTGTTTGTCTAGGTATCGTTATCCTTCTTATGCCTAAACCACGGGTAGCGTGCTCGGCCTACGATCGATGAGGTTATGTGACTTTTGCAATGGTTAAAAATTTATCGTGCTTCGGAAGACACGATAAGCCGATGTTGCTGGCTGCATTTGGATTGGTTAGTACACCATAACTTCAATGGGCCCGTGTGGAAGGTCATGGCCCATTCTCCGTATCCATCTATATGAAGGTCTCTGCCCCAGCAGCGGGGACATTAAAAAAGATTGATGATGGTACTGATGAGACCTTAGAGAATGCCTATCTAACCTACTTTCTGACACAAAATTTTGCGATGTAGTACTCGCGGACGTAGTCGCGGCCGGCCATTCATATTTCTATGTCTACTATCCACACTATTATTATAAATGCGAAATTGTATATGCTCACGTCAAAACGGCTGAACCAATTTTGATGAAATTTGGAATGAAGATAGTTTGAGACAGTGCTTCCGGGTACTCCTACTGATAGGAGCACCGCGACACCCATGTCCTGATGCTAGGAAGGACATAGACCAATTGTAACCGCGGGAATAAGGCTCATTCCCATGGTAAAATAAGTTTTAGCTCGGGCAAAGCTGTAGAATGGAATTGGTATTTAAGGCGATAGTTTGAGTTTAAGGGAAGGATGATATTTTGAATAGAGACAGTTTAAGGCCCTGGAAAGGATAAATTTTACTTTTTACCGCGGGAAATCTCATTGTCTGGAAAAATCACTTTAAGCGCGGGCTAATTTGGGGGCAGAAATTGGTATTTAAGTTAATAATTTGGAACCATGGCAAGGATAATAATAGGCTAATTTTACTTTTTACCACAGGATAGTTTCATATTCCCAGGGGAAAATCAATAAGTAGGTATTATTTGTTTGTCCGTCTTTCACGTCCAAACGGAGTAACGGATCAATGTGATTTTTGGTACGGGGGTAGATTGGGAGCTGGAGAATGACATAGTTTATCTCGGAAAATATTACATTCCATCAGGATAATGTCGTGTAGTACACGCGGGCGAAGCCGCGGGCGGAAAGCTAGTCACTACATAGTATAAAACAAAGTCGCTTTCTCTTTCCCTATGTCCCTTTGTATGCTTAAATCTTTGAAACTACGCAACGGATTTTGATGCGTTTTTTTTTAATAGATAGAGTGATTCAAGAGGAAGGTTTATATGTACTTTTTATCCCGATATTCCCACGGGAACGGGAACCACGCGGGTGAAACCGCGGGCGGCCGCTAGTTATAAATAAACTAGAGTCATTTCTGATATTTTCTTATCCTTGTAACCTTTCATCAGGTCACCGTCGAGTGCGTGATCCCGCAAAGGCATCACCGCACGGTAATGGGTGCGCGCGGGGCCAAAGTGAAGGACATCACCGCTGAATGCGATGTCCAGATCAAGTTCCCCGAGCGAGACACGGCTGAGGCCGCCGATATCCCATTGAGGAACGGCGACGACGCCGCCGAGCCCGGCCCTAATGACGTCATTAGGATCACCGGCCGACCGGAGAACTGCGAAGCCGCTAAGAAGGCTTTGTTGGAACAGGTATGTCCTGCTCCCTGATTCACGAATCGTCGGAAACGGAATCGGATTCAAATTCTGTGCTTTGTCTTTGCCTATTCTATAGTGAGTGGCAGAGATAGGGCATACATTTCGTGAATCAGGGGGCTGGTTTTGTACTGTTGTATTATTTTGACCATTCAGGCACCTATGCTTAAGTTCGCGTTATTGGCGAATATTTGCCCTAGCGCTCACACTCTCGCCTACTCGCTCACTCGAACTGGCACTGCCGCTCCTTAGTCTCGCGAAAAAAAACATGACAGACTCGCGGCGACGCCGACGCGACCACACTACGTCCCTCGCCACTTCGCTTGCGATTCGACGAGTGTGTGGCCGCACTATAACATTATCCGATTGTTGCTGTAAGTTGTAGATTTAAAACTTTTTTAAATTATTATACATTGTAAGATAACCAAACGATAGAAAAGTCACTTCTTCGCGATAGACATTTTAGGGTTGAATAAACAGACCTTGCCTGTCTCTCTGTTATTGTCGCTTCTATTTGCTGTACCAATATTTTTAATTTATTTTTACAGGTGCCAATCACTATTGACGTGGAAGTTCCAAATGAATTGCACAGACTCCTTGCTGGCCAAAAGCGGAGAGAACTCATGCAGACTTACGACGTCCACATTTTGCTACCGCCTAATGATGAACCTAGTGATATGGTTAAGGTAATTCTAAAGAATATGACTACTATTACTAGTACTTTTGCAGACATAAATAGTTGACTGAATTAATAATATTAATTTCTTTGCGTCATAGGTAACTGGAACCCCCACAAATGTTGAAAAAGCCAAACAAGCATTAACTGAGAAGATTGTTGAAATGGAAAAAGAAAAAGAGGACAGGAAGCTCAGGTAAGATTACTTCTAGTATTTCTTTCTCTAACATTTATTTATTACTATTAGAAAAGTAATTCTAATTGATAAAACTTGGTTACAGATCTTACGAGCTCAAATTCAAAGTGGACCCTGAGTACCATCCTCTTGTTATTGGCAAGGGAGGTGCAGTTATCACCAAAATCCGAACTGATTACGGAGTACAAATAAACCTGCCGAAGCGCGGCGAGCCCGACGACGATATAATCACCGTGCAGGGATACGAAGAGAAGGCTCACCAGGCTAAGGATGCCATTATGGCTATCGTTCACCAACTCGTAAGTATTATGTACTTTTTATCACGTTTGTACAGTCGGACCAGTGGAATCGGAACTCAACCTTATGTTCATTTTCTAACAGATATTAAAATTCAATAAGGTCTAAATTCAAATTTGTCGACATTGATACTGACCTTTCTAGTATTGACACTCAAACAAATTATTAGCAAAGTTGGTCATGATTCAATTGGTTCAATTGAACATTTATTGCTACCACAGAACACAATAAATAGGTTAGAAAAAGCATGTCACACAATTTGTACAGGTACAGAAGTCTCTACAGAGATAGCGATCGTAAAGATATCAAACTCCGTCTCGTTAAGTCAGTTGTTACAAAGTTGAGACTTCCCTCCCAAGATAAAGCGTGCAATCGAAAACAAGCTAAATAGTTGCCATGACAAAGCCAAAAAATTCAAAATCGTACAAAAATAAAATGTGTGGATGGTTTGCTGTTTAGAGCAAATGGTTTAGAAGACATGAGGTAGGGTAGGCCACAAATGCGATGGAAGGATGACATCAAGAGGGTGAGGGGCAGCTACTGGACCCTAACTGGCCCAAAATAGAGAGGTCGAAACACTTGAAGAAGGTCTACATCAAGCTATTGGTTGAAGAAAGCTAGAGAGAGAGGTTAGAGGGGTTAAGTGCAAAAGACAACTTGGTCGGTGGTAGGACTTGTTCCAAAGGCCCAGCCACGACCATGCCGCAACAGCGTCAGCGGCGAGCGATCTCCGCATCAATTGCTGCGTCACAAGTTGATAAAATTAACTTTCAGTATACTTAATGCACCCAGGTGAATTAGGCGAATAAAGTTTACTTTAAGTATACTTAATGCACCTGGGTGAATAATATTTACAAAAAGTATGGTTAATGCACCGAGGTGAATTAACCCAGGTGAATTAAGTAAACTCCAGGCAGTATACTTAATGCACCCAGGTGAATTAGGCGAATAAAGTTTACTTTAAGTATACTTAATGCACCTGGGTGAATAATATTTATAAAAAGTATGGTTAATGCACCGAGGTGAATTAACCCAGGTGAATTAAGAAAACTCCAGGGCATTTACTTATTTGATTAGACTTATGTCGCTGGCGCGCAATGAATGCCCAAATCGCTCGCCGCTGACGCCGCTGCCGCGACATGGTCGTGGCCGCGCCGTAAGTCCGCCTGGGTAGCTACCACCATTTTATTTGAGTCTGACGCCATAACAGCGATATTTTCAGCATTGTTGTGTTCTGGCAGTCAGAGATAAGATGGCCAGTTCCTCAGTGGTTGACGAATCCGGGAGTAGTGCGCCTTCACTTTCAGCCTTATCGTCACTTAACATCAGGTGCGATGAAGACTGAGGGCTAAGTGCTAACCCCTTGTGGATAAAATAAGCACTTGTGCTAGTAGATAAAGATTAAGTACAGGGGGGTCTCAACATCAATTGCAATCGCTTTCAGTTTGACATCCATCACTTGTTGTTGAATAAAGTCAAAATTATTTATATTACTGCAGCAATGGCCGTACAATATCTTTCAAACTGAATGCGATTGCTATTGATGTTAGTTAGACAATTACCCCCAGGTCTTAACTTAAGTGCTAGTTCATTCGCTTGATTAATCTTAATTGTACATTTGTACAGGACAATCAATTCCGCGAGGAGGTGGACATCGACCCGCGCGTGCACCGGCGGCTCATAGGGCTGCGCGGCAAGAACATCCGGCGCATCATGGACGACTACAAGGTGGACATCCGGTTTCCCAAGAACAACGAGGACAGCCTCGTGGTCATCACCGGCGACGAGGACAACGTGCTCGACGCGAAGGACCATCTGCTCAACCTCGCTGAGGAATACGTGAGTTTTTTTATAGTTATTTTAAGCGCTACTCGGAAAAAGTATGGACTTTTTGATTTAAAACTATGAACGGTTACAGTTGTTACAAATCTGGTATTAAGATATATATTTCTTCATACCTTTATCTAGATTCGTAGTTTCAAAAACACGATTTTATGATTTTGCCTCGACACTTTTTCTTTTCGAAAAGACCTCTAAAAAATACGAAAATTTAAGATTATTCTTAAATAGGGTTACTTACACTATTGGAAATTGGTTTAATTAGTGGACACCAATAATATTTAGGATCGAGGCCTATGCCCAGCAGTGGGCGTTGTTCGGCTGACATGATGAGAAGCATTTTTCTAAAAATCGCCGTAGTTTTTTAATACGAAGTGATTTTGTGTTTTTTTTTTTGCTTAATTTGCAAAATCGGTCTCGCTCCCGCGCGCGTATTTTTCTCATTGCTATCTCGCTTCAGCATATTTTTTTCGAGTATCGCCTTAATAAACGTTATGGTATGCACCACCTACTTGAATATTAAGTACAAACGACCTAAGTACGACATAGTGTTGAAATGAAAACAAAATGAAAATCACCCTTCATCACATAACACTTGCTGTTTTGTTTTGTGTACAGTTACAAGACGTGGTGGACCGATACCAGCGGCCAGCTGCCCCCTCCCTAGGCGACTTCGGCGAGGTGCTGGGCGCGTCCGCGGCCGCGGCGGAGGGCGCGGCGGGCGGCGCGCCCCCCGGGCCCAACCCCACCGGCTTCGTCGTCAAGGTATGTACAAGTTATGTACAGTCACGAGCAATAATATGTGAACAACATAAGACTATGTCATAATATTACAGTATTAAATGACTTCTGTGACACTGATAGTTTTCTTTCGGAACGCTTTCAGAGTGACAAAGTTCTATGTTGTATACATATTATTGCTCGTGACGTGACTGTACTAGCGGCTGCCCGCGGTTTCATCCGCGTGGTTCCCGTTCCCGCGGGAATATCGGGTTAAAAAGTATCTTATGTTTTAATCCATGCTATCTACTATCTGTGTGCCAAACAGCCAAATCCGTTAAGTCGTTTTTGCGGGAAATAAACATCCATACATTTATTTATACTCGCAAACTTTTGCATTTATAATATTAGTAGGAAGGATATCGTCTATACATTGTATATTGTCTATACTATTATTGTACCTATAGAGGAATGATTTGATATTTTGTTTGTTTGTATGTTTGTTGTAATGGATAACCTCAAAAACTACTGGACCGATTTTAAAAATTATTTCACCATTTTAAAGCTACTTTATTCCTGAGTGACATAGGTTTTATTTAATCCCGATATTCACACGGGAACGGATACCACCCAGGTATATAATTAACTTATATAATTATTCTTGACTAAAGAGCACATGATCACCTGCCCAAACCTCCCCACTGCTTGCCCTCGAATTTCGATTCCGAATACAGATTCATTAGAGCAATGCCGATTTCCGAGGGCGCTGGTTCGAATTCCGTTCCAACCCAAATCTACTTGTGGGGCTGGCTGTAGACGAGTCAATAAATTGATTAAGTATATGACTCGCTCCTTAATGCTGGCCCACATTAATGTTTGAACCAATATAATAGATGTAATCATTTTCGATTCATTTTTTTCCTTGACACCACTTTATTTTTCCTATATGAATATATATTTTTATTTTCAAGGGTGGACCCTGGGAACAACGCGCCCCTGACACGGCTTCAACGCACGAGTTCCCAACCATGCCGGGCGCCACCCGCGCGCCCGCCGCCGCCGCCGCCGCGCCGCAGGCCTCGCCCGCGCCCTGGGGGCCTCGCCGCTAAATCTAACTCGATCGAACACGCATCGACCGAACGAAACGTACATCGATCACTTCTAGTCGGCGCCCGACTATCGTAATGACCCCCTGACAAAAAGAAAGTCATTTTTTACTGAAAGTGGTGAAGGCAGACTTTCAGTTGCAGTTTGACAAAAATTGCGACTTTATAAGAATATTACCAAATATTCACAAGGGATCCGTGAACTCGGTGCTTGAGCATAAGCGTTGGGAATAAACATAATAATTTTACTATAGGGTCAACCTTGAATCTGATCATCGATTGCGGACGATCTCTTTCATGCCCTAAATCGGAGCCGTTTCGTTCTTTTGATTCGTGTCCGAAGCCTTTGTGTCTCAGTATGAGGGCAGTTATATTATTAAAATTAAAATATTGATAACACGATATATATGATATATTGTATACACGTTTTATGAAGTCTGCCGGTAGAATAGATAATGTACGCTACGGATTTATAATGGTAGGTTACCGTCGGAGCGGCCTACTCGGCGGAGGTGGGGCCTCCGGGGCCACTGTGCCTCAGTAATTTGTAAACTATAGTCAATCCAACTCTGAATCTACATATATCCTTACTCTTAGAAAGAGTATCCTATATTTCATATTCGTCGTTATTTCTCAATATCGAGGAAACTCCTGTCAATCGAATTTGTCTCGATCGAGATTTTACAATGAAATTAAAACTGATTATTGTATTGTGCTTACTATTAGTATTTATTATCGCCATGTTGTTATTATTTGTTCTTTTACTTAAAATGCCATTCTCGCAAAGGTTTTCCTTATTTTATTTAGTGGGAATTTATTATCTAAGTATTCTTATTTTATGCATTCTCGTCGTCAGAATAATTATTAATAAATTATGTTCTACGTACTTATTGGATAAATTTACAATGAAATGTCTATTTTTCATAATAATTTTCATTATTGTTTTTTCTATACTATGTTTTATAAGTGTTGCCTACAATAAATGAATCAGTAAGTAATAATAAGACAAGATTGAATATTTTTACAAAGTAATTTGTACATAGTAAATTGCGTTTGAAATATTAATAAAATCTTTTACAAGATTTGTTTTCTTTGCTTTTAACGTTTACATCTTTCGAGGACGTTGAAGCGCTCGACGACACAAGCAGAGGGGTAATCAATGAAAATTAATGAATGAAAATATGAAAATAGTAGTTGTTTATGTGACTGTCGCATAATGAGGGGTGTCGCATAACACGAGTGGGAGTTTAAAAAACGAGCCCTGGCGAGTTTAGAAAAAAAATTTGAGATAATTTTACAATTCCGATTTTCCTATTCAATGAGAGAGTTTCTTTTGACGTTTCATCGTTCAGTTCAAAAATTTGTACTAGATGGCGCTACCCCACTATAGCGACCTAACTTTTTCTGAAGAAGTAACGAAAAAGTATTTACATAATAGAAAATAGCAAAGAGAATAGTCTGTCTGAGTAATATATTTAAATGGGCTTCAAATGTCAAATAAAGCCCATGTCCATATTATGGATCAAGACGACACGATCCATAGTCTTTCGATATGATTGAAGTTCGTTCACCAGACAGTGCGGTGATTAGGCAAGTCCAAAACGTTAAGCAATATCGGTGTCAAGTATTCAGTGCCAGGCCAAAATGTAAGCTATCCAATCGGGGTCCAGTATTCAGTGCCAGTCCAAGCCAGGTTTCAATCAAATTATTTCAAGCCCAGCAGAACGTGGCGCTCCGCATCATCACCCAAGCGGGGCGCTACGTACGCAACGAGGTCATCGCGAGGGACCTCAACATCCAGCCGCTGCAGGACTTCGTGGGCCAACTGGCGCGTCGAATGTTTGACTGCGCCGATCACGGGCCCCACAAACACCTGCAGGGCATCGCACCCAGACGACGACCACCGCCGCTAGAAACCGAAGAATCAGCTCCTTCCCCCAACATTACCACCAACACCAGAGCCATGAAGAAATGGGCGCTGCTCCGCGATATTGTGCCCCTGCCACTTCCCCAGCCCACCTCGTCCAATCCTCACATCCCTTCTAACACCCCTACCTAAATTATAGCCCATACCCCGTTTGCGCGCCCGCTCGCAGGCGCTAGCTGGGCCTCCCCCAAAGGGGTCTCACCCGGCTGGCTGACCGCGCCGAGGGCCGCAAACATCCGGTGGGGCACACCACCCGTCCCGAGGACGGCCGCGCAAAGCGGCTCCAAACACAGTGGGGCAGTAGCCTCACGAGATGAAGCCCGGGGAAGGAGCGGAAGCTCAAACCCAAACCCGCCTTCGTCGGCGGAAGAAATCCATGATGATCAATCAAATTATCAAGAAAAACGAATACGCTCACAAAACACCACCAACACCAACGCATGGCAATCTGCCGATCTCACATAAGAAAAACTTTACCACAGACAGATTAATTTGACAGTACAACCGATCGACACACAAGTCTTTTTTAGGCTGAATGAACTAATCCTTTGCCATAATATGCTGAAAAAAGTAGGTTGTGTTAGAGTTACAGCGCCATCTAGTGCATCGAAAAATAACTGCAGGAAACTCTCCCATTAAGTAAATTATTTTAATTACGCATTTATTGTTTAACTAGCGGCCGCCCGCGGTTTCACCCGCGTGGTTCCCGTTCCCGTGGGAATATCGGGATAAAAAGTACATATAAACCTTCCTCTTGAATCACTCTATCTATTAAAAAAAACCGCATCAAAATCCGTTGCGTAGTTTCAAAGATTTAAGCATACAAAGGGACATAGGGACAGAGAAAGCGACTTTGTTTTATACTATGTAGTGATAATTTAGAATCAACAACATCTGGTGGGGATTGTTACTTATTTTGCCGGAAATCCCCACTAAGCAGAGTTTATTTATCTGGTGCCTCTGGTGGGGATTTCTGGAAAAAAAGTAACAATCCCCACTGGTGGGGATTAGACGGTAGGGATTAATGGAATAATTCTACTTTATCTACACTCATTACATTTACCACATATTTCAAAAATTAAGCAAAAAAATATTAATTATTAAATGTGGATTGGCGCCAAACCCCACTGATAGCCCTGATAGGAGTCTACAAAGAGCATGTAATCACTACGGAGTCATAGATAAGACACTATATATCTGGGAGTCTATTATGGTCAAGGAATTTATAAGTACTTATGGTCCATACCTTCTAAATTCAAAATTTAATTAAAAAAAAGTCTTATTGTTGCCGGCCATGAAGCTCGACTTAATACTGAGGTAACTGGAGTTCTCACCCTGAATAAAAAAGTGTACCTAGCAAATTTGACGTTTATGTATGTAGTGGCTGTCAGTTGTCTCATATGATATGACCATACGTATTTTTTTTAAAGTGTAGGTGAGACGGAAGACAGCCACTGTGTAGCGCATGCCGTTATTAACGGCGTTAGGCGTCACGCAGGTGAAGTCCCAGCATAATAAAACACCAAAAAACACTATAGTCCCACATGCCTGTCTGTTCCGGTGACAGCCGTGACAGAGGAGCCACTTGCAATACAAAATTAGCTGCCAAAATGGACTGTAGTCTGTAGTATTAAAATGTTTTAGTTCCAAAGATTATCACCGGAACAGATATGCTTGTCGCACTATATTATTCTTAATTTTACAATCTCCATGGTAACCGTAGGATTTACCTTCCCTGGGACTCTGAGTACTGAATCCTATGGAGATGGCATACCCATAGATGTATTATTCCTGTAGATGGATCACAAAAATAAGCTATAACTCACCCATCCTTTACCCCTTCTAACACTATCAAATTGTCATAAGATAGAAAGAGACATACATGTTAATCTGTTGCGTCGACATTAGTGAATGTCTCCATTTTGACTATGCAATGCTAGATGATGATGATGCAATGATAGTGCTGTGTTTTTTTTTTATAACAAGTTATCGATAAAAGATGTAAAAATAATTTGAATGCAATACGATACATAAAATTACAATGTATATGTATATATCGCAGGCGTATTGTATATTTCACCGTATTACATAGCAACTAGCTGTATTGGAAAACAGCACCGCATTGTAATGCGGCGGATTCAAGATACGCCGTATTCAATACGGCTGATCGAAAGTACGCCGCATTGAATAGAGCGCTTCGCGATTTTCACTGCGGCTAGACTTAATGTAATTGGGCGGTTCATAATCCGCTTTTCTGTCAGTTTTTAGTACTAATTGTGTCCAAAGTGCTCACGGCCTTAGAATTTTGTTTATGCTATGAAACTTCAGCATAGGTCGAATATGGCAAGAATGTCTTTCCTCCAGACAAAAGCACACGCTCAGCTGATCGATCTAGTGTGGTAGATTTTTTTTTTTTATATTTCGACGTATGCTATGGTCCAAAGAGAAAGTTGTTCAGTTTCATGGTCTAAGCAAGCCCTTTAATTTTGAATCAGTGCCAAATATGAAGTAGGTACTATAATTATACTTGAGGAGATCGATGGCTCATTGGTACGCGCATTCTGCATCCGGTCGTTGATGTTAAGCAACATTCGTTGCGGTTGGACATCTGAATGGTGACCAAAACTTTATTATCTCGGTCTCCTCTGTGCTTCGGAAGGCACGTTAAGCCGTTGGTCCCGGTTGCATTAGCAGTCGTTGGCACCCTCACCCACCAATCCGCATTGGCTTCGCGTGGTGGGTTATGGTTATGGCACTTATGGCCCGTTCTACCTGTGGTGTTTTCTTGCACAGGGAAGGCCCAGCAGTGAGGACATTAATAATTATGTTAATGATGATAATTATACTATTTATACTAGGAGGTATAGTCGTAAAACTGAACGAGATTTCTAATCCATTTATTAAATTAAATAATCTGCTGAATGATATCAAGTAAAAAAATATAGATTACACGCAAATTTTTATACTTTTAATGTATTCAATTTTTTAAGTATAAATGCACAATTTGCTTTAATAAGTACATCGAGCATATTCTTGTTTGTTGCGAAGGTCTCCAATCGTATCCTTTTCTTACGTTTCTTATTCACGTTTCCTTTACATCGACGGCGGCGCGGCGGTGGGAAATCTGTTTAGAATTGAGAAAAATTAAGTTTCAATACCAAATTGTTCACAATACAATTTTTTATCGATATTACATAATAAAATCGGACTACAACACTATCAGCTTGGTCAAATGTCAAAAAATCCCAATTGGCTGTAAATTATATATTTTTAGCCTAAAAACACCCGATTTTCTTCAACCAAGTCAATGTTAAACTGTATATACACGTACAGCGATTTAGTTTTTGCAAATAAGCAATAAAAATGTGTTCGCAAAAACACAAAACAATGAGTGTGACTTACCTCTGAAATGATATGTTTTCATTATTCTCTTTCAAAACACTCACTCTGCTTGAATAACCGGGAACAGTACAGGCCATTCTTAACAAACAACAGGTTTACCGCACCACACCATCAAATCTTTCTATATTTTTGTACAAAAAAAGCTTTTCTTTCATTTGTTAACCAGCTGGTTAACAAACAAATATGACGTTTACTTTCAAGTGGCACGCAGCTCATTAAGACGCACACGTTGGGCTATTTGTATATCTTTTTAACACACGACATGTCGCCATTTGAGAGACAAGAGTCGATTATAGAAGGAATTGTTCATTTTCTTATGCTCCATCTACAGGAATAATATATCTATGGGCATACCTACGAAAAATTGAAGCATACACACACACACAAGCACACATACCGAGAAACCATAATGGCGCCTTTGCGTAGTGCTGCCCTATTTGTACATCGATATATTTATTGATGAAGTTAAAGATACAAGTATTTTTGTGACTACCTACCTATATCACCCTATATTTTATAAAAGCAGTTTCGTAATCACCTCGATAATTTAAAACGGAATTATAGTGTATAATTATATACCTAGTTTTTAGAATAATAAAACTTAATAATGTGCTTAAATTATACCTACATTTGCACATATTAGTTAAGTTCTTTATGACAATGACACTATCTGTATGTGTTTGCGCATGTACGCACACAATCATTGGCCCGACCGCGCGCGTGAGACGCAACAACTGTAAAGCCTCCAGTACAGGATGGCCGATCATGTTGGCCGACCATGATGGGCCATCGTGTACAGGGGTGGTTTGGCCGCCAAGTGCTTCCTCATCTATAGTAATATCGTAAACAGGAAAGATTTGATTGGTTGTTGTTTGAATTTAATAGGTTCCAAAACTACTGGACTAATTTTGAAATTTCTTTGACCATTAGAAAGCTACATTCTTTCCGAGTGACATAGGCTATATTTTATCGTGATATTCCAATGGGAACGAGTACCATGCGGGTAAAACCGCGAGGATCCGCATGTTATTATTAAATTTATTGCTTGTTAAGTACATAATGTATCAAAAATTCAAACGCAGATACAGATTAAAAATAAGGTCCTGTAATTTATTTACAAACTAACCGTAGTAAAATATAGTTCATGTTGCAGTAGTAGTAGATAAAAGACCAACCTACTATATTTTACTGAGGTTATAGTTTGTAAATAAACTACACGACCTTAGCTTCAATCTGTACGATTGTAGATACATTAATACTTAGCGAGTAATAAATTTGATTGAGGGCGCCCCACTTGTCGGCTCTACTCGCCTTTACTTAGAAACTGCAATTTTATGATCAAATTTTTTATGTTTTCCGAGTCACGCGTCTATACTAGTGATGTACGTCTGGGAATATTGCCACTGCCGGCAATTTTCCACTCCCAATGTGCCCGGGAAATTTCCGGGCACATTGGGAATATTGCCCAAAATTCCCAGTAGACTTTTTGTCGTTTTGTTAAATTATATAAATAAATAATGTATTTTTCTTCTGTGTCTTACAATTTTATAATTTGTTGATAATTATGGCAAGATTATTTTGTTTTGTTTTCTTAGTTTGTTGAATAAAAAAATAAACCATTTTATATCAAACTGTTTTTCATTTCATATGTGCTTACCTCTGATGTTGGTGGCTATTTATTACGAAATTCAATATAATCAAACAGTTTTAAAGTCTTATTTTAAATTGTCTTGCATGGTAAAATATTCATCTTCAAAATGTTGCTTGGGAATATTGCTGGGAACTTTGGGACACTGCCGGCAACGCTGCCGGCAAAATTTCCAGTCCTTGGGAACGTGCCCGGGCACGGTACATCACTAGTCTATACACATGCGAGACCTCCATAGAATTCCAGATCAAAGGTCGCGAGAACCAGTTTAAGTAAAAAAAGGTAATGAAATAAAACAAAAAGCTCCATATTGTAAAAACCTATTATGTTTATACAACAAGGATTTTTTTTTTACATAGCACAGATTTCAATATAAATCACAAAGGAGAATGCCTACTAGGTACCTAGCTACCTACCATAGAAAAAAAGAAATGTCTCAAAAAAAAACAAGCATTATTAGGTAATAAAATAATAAACAGTTTGAATCGAGATCTTTACTAACAAGCATATTTTTTTTTATATATTTAGAATATAGCGAAGCGACATCTAGTGGTAAAAAAATATACTTACTTTTAATGTGCTAGAATGAATGTAAGTTGGACAACAACTTTACAGTAAAATGACATTAAAAAAACACGTTATATATAAGTATCCAGTTTTTGGCAACCGGAACAGAAAACGTTGTCGCACTATAATTTCGATTTTGCCAGTGGCCTAATTATCGTCTTTTTCAAAACTTAAACTGTCTTTGACGTTTGAAACTGTTCTTCAAAATGAAAAGAGCACATAAAAATAGTTTTCGTACGAGTCTTTAAATTTTCCTTTCGCATTGTATCCAGCCATATTTTTCTTTTTTTGTTATTTTTAGGCAACCTAAAACAATAAAAACAGTTTAAAATTAATACACTCAATTTACACTTGAAATTTGAAAACATCGATAATTCGATAAGAAAAATGCTATATAGCCCGAGAGCCAAACTAATTCGCTCTATGGAGACTCAACAATAATTCTATATCAGTAATTTCTTAACATTGAAAATTAGATTATTAGTAATCCACCAATATTTATGACAGCGACATAAAAAAAAACAAATACAAAGCTTTAAAAAACCTATAAAAAATAGGCAAAAATGGTATAAGTGTTATTCACTTTACATTTTGATACATTTATTATTATCTTTCGTAAAAGTATATAATCCCCCTATATTTGTAAATGAAAAACAAATAAACTTTAAAAAAACTCTCTAAGTAAACTCAAATTGGCAATTACACCTATGTTAAAAATGCTATCAGAAACAACCGACTTCTTCCTAAAGTATTAGTTTCCCGTTTTATATATTTATGGATTTCGACTTTGGTGCTTAGATATGGTGAACATAAACACATGTTAACGATAAAATTGGTGATAGCATATTTGCTGAAAGAATTGCACCATTTTCGGGGTATAACTCTTTTTTATACCTTCCAATGCGATATTATGTTGGATTCCAAAATATAGTCTCTTAAAATTATATTTAAGGGCCGTTTACAAAAATTTGGCCTGTTATTGAATTTTTTACAAAAATATCGGATAGCTCTTGGGGTAATAAGGGCAACTCTAGCGCAAAACAAACAGATATATTTTCTTGAAATACACCAACAAAACTCACCAAAATAAGTAGTAAGCTACATTTGGTATGAATTCTAAGTAAACTATTCACAGGAAAACCAAAACACAAGGCATTTATTGTATTGTTTTGGTGTTTTTGCAAAATAAATAGTACGTACCGGTGTAATGTAATGTTTGGACGATTTTCACTTTTTTTGATGCCACAAACTACCACACTGCAATTAGACATGTTCCTTGTTGCTTTCTCTCACTTATTAATACCTTTTATTCACATGAAAGTCTCAAATTAAAAGACTTTTATCACAAAACACTGCAAATACAACTCGCGTTGACAGCTCACATACCGAGAAACCTAAATGGCGAGGCGACCGGCTTCAATCATGCATTACGATGACGTCACGTTTCAATGTTGCCAAAAAATAGGTCGAATAAATATATTGCTGTCTCTTTTTACATGAAGTATTGGAGGTAAGATAGAACAAGATGGCTACAGGTTTATGAGTACAATGTCGATTTAGCTAGTATTTGTATAACCGATAGTTCATATAGAACAATATGCCATCTCCATAGGATTCAGTACTCAGAGCCCTGGGACCGTACTCTGAAACGCTAATCAGAAACTTCGGTTAGCCCCGCCCCTTTCACTCGATTCTGTCCCAACTAGAGAGTGAGAGGGACGGGTATACCGAAGTTTCGGGTTTTGCGTTTCAGAGTAGACCCTCTGACTTCCATCCAACCATGAAGTTTGACTTAATACTCTGAGGTAACTGGAGCTCTCACCCTGAATAAAAAAGTGAACACCAGGAAATTTAACATTTAGTATGTAGTGGCAGGTAGTGGCTGTCAGTTGTCTCATATGACCCACTGACCTCTATCATATGACCATACGTATTTTTTTAAAGTGTAGGTGAGACGGAAGACAGCCACTGTGAAATTTGTGGTCACAAAAAATTGTTCGTACTGCCACTCTCCAGTTACCTCAGTATTAAGTCGAGCTTCATGCATCCAACTCTCTGAGTACGATCCAACTCTTCCAAGCCCTTCTTTAGCCGGCAACATGAAGCTCGACTTAATACTGAGGTAACTGGAGAGTGCAGTACTAACACTTTTTGTCTCCAAAAATTACACAGACGTTGCGGCAAATTTGGTTTGAACGTGTGTAGGCGCGGGGCCTAATCGGGGGGGCTACCGCGTAACTTTATGGGTATGAACTTCATACGTTGTACAAATTTTATAAAGAAAATAGCCGCTATCAGTTCCTTGTTTTGTGACGTCGGGTATAACGATAACTAGCTAGCAACGTTCAACAGAACAAAGCAGCAAAAATCTATCAAGAAAAGGAATTCAAATGACAGTTGAAGCCCATACCCATATTCATATTTCTTAGCCGGTAGGCCCGGTAGCCCCCCTGCAGCGAACGATGTGACCGATGTAACATCCATGATCTCAGCGCTGCGTGCAGCGTCGATGTGTTGCTTAGAGAATTGCATAGCTGGACGTAGTACAATCTTTTACTGCGTATCTCAGTGAATATACACATATTTTACGATCCGATCGGTGGATATAGTACAGAAAAATTACTACCTACATTAACACACATACACTAACTCAAAATACCTAAAAATTGGAGTTAGTACAAAGCAATAATAGAGCAGCGATCAGGCGTTGGAATCACCCATAGTGAGGACCCATCCTTAGTGAGGTACCATAAATACTGTCCCACGGGATGATCGACCATTTAAAAAGGACCGCCATGTTGACGTAGGTCTGTACTGTCTATGGCTTAGTCGTGTTAGGGATGCCCGTTTTTTTGCCATAAATCGATCTTTTGGTACCCCGTCATTCGATTCACGATCTGAATCATATGGCTTTGAATCGCTTTTGGTTTAGTAAGTGTTTTTGTGACGTATTTTTTTTATTTTTTGTATTTTCTCTCGTTTTCACAATCTTTTTACTTACATATTTTACAGTTCTCATCCGTTTCACATTCAATAAAACGCCCAACCGTCTAATTTTACTGGTGGGGTCATATTAAAATAAAGTCGGTTTACGGACGTAATTTTGCGTGATAACGTCCTAAGAAACCATTGATGAAAAATGATGTCGAAGTAGAAGGTTACATTACCAGCGACCTCTATCGTCAACTTGATTATAGAACAAGCATTCTCTGCCACACTCAGAGACGCCACTTAAATTTAATCGGCATCAAATTATCATTTCTACTTTATTCAATACTGTACATAAAAAAGAGACAGATATAGATTTAATTGTCAATTAAAGTTAAATGACGTCTCTGAGTGCGGCAATAAATAATCTAATTTACAGCTTGCTGAAGCATTGTGTCACTAGTGACACTTAAAATTGTTTCTCTAGTTTGATTTAGATGGTACAAAATTTTATTATGTTGCCGATAATCTTTACAGTTAATTTGATAATTCAAACAAGTATTTTGTTATAAATAATGTTTAAAGCTAATTTGATTATTAAAAATATGCCGCTTTCTCTCTTCTACTCGGACGCATAGCGCGAGTCAGCTGCGCATAGTGCCATCTAGTGATGTAACTATGGGCTAAATAATTTGTGTGTTTTTAAGATTTCTATGAAAATTATCATAATTTTGATAATTTTCCCTTTATGTGTGGTCATTAAACCCAACCTCTGTACTGTGCGTCATGCTTTTTCGTGAGTGCAGCCAGCTTTTTATTACGTCAGAAAAGTATTTTAAGCCATTTGTCAAACACACTCAATCTCTAAAATAATAACACTAATTCGTATGGTGGGATAGCTATAAATAATGAATCAAAATCAGAGTAGAGTACAGAATACTAACACACCCGAAAAAAGGTAAACGAAATATTATTACCTCATAACTTCATATTTCATAAGTACGTACCGCTCAATTTGATTTATACAATAAAGATAAGATAAGATATTTAAAACTAATCTCATCTTCTTTTGTATATCGTATCGTGTATACAGGTAGGTAGAGAGGTAATCTCACTTTGGAAAAAAATGTTGGACGATTCAAATGTATTTTAATGTGTAAATCGTTAATAAAAAGTTTTTGGCTTTGACTTTGATGAAGTTAGCTTGTTATTCTGTTAGGTACTTAGGTACCTTCAAATGCTAGTGTTTGCAAAATAAAAAAACCGTTTCGGTTTCTGGGGTGCGATAGCGTAAGGTAATAATTTGACAGTTCATATCGTATTTAATCAGCTGCACTGCAATTTGTATGGAATGATATTTAACACAATACACTATTGAACTGTCAAATGAATATGATTGACTTTAAAATATTATATGTACTAAAAATATAAACAGTACATATATTTTTTCGTATTGTTTTATTTTTTGTCTGTGTGTCATAAATAATCTTACCGTAACGTTTTGTGTTTGTCCCAAGGATCAAGATGTCAAGGCTGAAAACTGAAAACGTATTCGTTTGGCCGGGCATATTTTGCCAAAACCTTGTTTCTTTCATTAGGTACGGGACGTTGGCGGAATGTCTGTGTAAAATGGAAGAAACTGTTATAAAGAGGTGGAATACCGTGTGCCATAAAGTAAATAGCTTTTTAATTTAGATGTATGGTTTCTTAGCAACGGCCCATGTTTACGTTTTTTCTCTGTCACTTTGTGTCAAACTGTGTGTTGTGAATATTGTTCAATAAAGACCGACTTTACTTTCTATACTGCGTTTAAACTCAAGACTTTAACTCCCTTTGGCACACACGTTACCCGCTAATAGGTCATGGGCCCAGCACGTAGCCTTGTTGGTGCTAAATTTTAGGGAGTTTGCAGTGAAGTGAAACTCTAAAAATATGGAGGGTCATAGTTCTCATACTAATATTGAAAGGTTGTCGGGACAAGAAAATTTTTCTTCCTGGTCATTTGCTATGCAAATGTTGCTAGTAGATAATGACCTTTGGGAATGCGTCGGGGACACATTTATTGCTGCAACAGCCGTTGATAAGAAACGGGACGCCAAAGCCAGAGCGAAGATATGCTTGATGCTTGCCACAAATGTATACCCCCTGGTCAAGGAAGCAAATACGGCGAAGGAAACGTGGCTAGCTTTGAAGAAGGCGTATGCAGACTCAGGACTTATGAGACGACTTACATTGTTGAAGAAAATGTTCCGGATGGACCTGGAATCATTTGACAACATGGAAGCTTATGTCACAGAGATCCGAGCGACGCAGCAGCAACTACAATCCATAGACGCAGGATTAGATGACGAGTTTGTTGGCATAATTATGCTAGCGGGATTAACAGATAAGTACAATCCGTTAGTGATGGCAATTGAGCACTCCAGTGCCAAAATTACTTCAGATTTAGTGTATTCAGCATTACTAAAGGAGGGTCAGCGCCAGCAGCCGTCGGACAAACACGATTCTGCCTTGGTTTCAACTTTTGGTAGTAGCGGTACAGCAAGAGGAAATAAGGATGTTGTATGCCACTTCTGTAAACGCAAGGGCCACATGAAATGGCAATGTAAGTTTTTTCAATCGAAGAAGAAGCCAGCAGGACACAACGCTAATCTGGTATCTGTAGATCGACCCATGGATTTTGTAACGTTGTTGACCTCCTTGAATAACACAGGATGGGTTATCGACTCCGGAGCTACATGTCATATGACATGTGATAAATCTATGTTCAAACCCAGCAAAGACTCATCGCGGAAATCAGTGACGTGTGCGAACAATGATCAAGTTGTATCCACTTCGCAAGGTAGCATTGACTTGAATATTCGCAATGGACCTGAGTCTTTTAAATTGAAGATGGATGAAGTTTTGCTTACTCCGGAATTAGTTACAAATTTAATGTCAGTAGGTAGACTAGCGGAGTCAGGAAAGACTATTGTTTTTAATAGATTTAATTGTAGAGTTTTTGATACTGATAATGTTATTATTAAGGGAAAGCCTGTATTCACAGCGCCGCTCAAAAACGGACTTTATGTTTTAGGGCAGTCCAGTATCCGTGAGCAGACAGTTCTTTTGGGAGATGATTCCTCTAATTATGAACTGTGGCATCAAAGGTTGGGGCATTTGTCGGAGCAACACATGAATAAGCTGAAGGGAATTGTTAAAGGTCTTGGTTCTTGGAAGAAAAACAATGAGCCTTGTGTAGCTTGCAGTCAAGGGAAGCAGTGCGTGAAAAAATTTCCAAAACGGAAGGGCAAAAGAGCTGCCGCACTTTTGGAATTAGTGCACAGTGACATGGTTGGTCCCCTGGAGGTGGAATCTCTAGGTGGAAATAGATACTTGCTGATCTTTGTCGATGATTACAGTAGAAAAGTGTTTGGTTATTGCCTTAAGTCGAAGGACGAAGTTTTTGGAAGATTCTGCGAGTTCAAAGCGTTCGTGGAGAACCAAACAAATAAAAGGATAAAGAAGTTGCGCACTGACAATGGTACTGAGTATACCAATAAGAAATTCCAGGACTATTTGAAAAAATATGGAATTCAGCATCAAAGAACTATCCCACACACTCCGCAGCAAAATGGAGTTGCTGAGAGAACCAACAGGACTGTAATTGAAAAAGCCAGATGCATGTTGCAAAGTAGCAAGCTTGACAAAGCATACTGGGCGGAAGCAGTACTCGCTGCAATATATTTAAAAAATCGTTCGCCCACAATGGCTCTCAATAATCAAGTTCCTGAGCAGGTCTGGTCTGGGAAAGAGGTGGATCTTTCTCATCTTAGGGTTTTTGGATCTAAGGCGCAAGTTCTTGTGAAGGGCAACAATAGGAAGAAGTTGGATCCAAAAACAGTCGAACTAACTTTAGTGGGCTATAGTGAAGACCAGAAGGGATATAGGTTCATTGAAGTCAAAACTAAGAAAGTGACTGTTGCTCGTGATGCAGTGTTTAATGAGAGGCTACCATTGCAGAGCAGTCAACAAATTGTAAACACTGAGACTTCAGTTGGTGGTCAAAGGAAAAATAAGAAACTGAGAATGAATCCTCCCGATCCCGAGTATGTTTCTATTAATATTTTTCCGGATTCTAGGATGGCGGAAACTACTGAGGATCTAGTTTTGGATATTGTAGAAAGTCGTAGAACCAGCTTCGATACGACGTCTCCATTGGTTGATACCACGCAGCCGTTTGAAGCCACTCCTATTGAAACTGAGGAAGTGTTTCATGACTCTTTTGAAAGCGCTGAGGTCACCACTGGGGCGCGGGATAACGACGACGACGTTCAAGAAAATCATTTCGAGGAAGTGCAAGAACAAAGAAGGGAAGAAGAGGCGAGGAGATACCCTCTTCGAAACAGGATACCTAGGAGGGAACCTGATATGGAATACAATTTCCATGTCTCTTGTGGGCCTGATCCGGTGTCTGTAAAGGATGCTTTGGAGCGTTCTGATAAAGAGTTCTGGAAAGCAGCGATGGAGGAAGAATATAATTCCCTTATTCATAATGGCACTTGGGAACTTGTCGATCGACCTAGAGAAGTTAATGTTGTTAAAAACAAATGGATTTTCAAATTGAAAATCGGAGCCGATGGAAAGATACAGCGACATAAAGCTCGTTTGGTCGCAAAGGGTTATTCCCAGAAATTTGGTGAAGACTATACGGAAACTTTTGCACCGGTGGTTAAGTTGTCTTCAATAAGACTTCTGTTTGGTCTATCAGCAGAATTGGGATTAAAGGTGCACCATATAGACGTGACAACTGCGTTCCTCAACGGAGACCTAGATGAACACCTCTATATGGAGCAGCCTGAATGTTTTATTAAGAAAGGCAATGAGCGCAAGGTTTGTAAGCTTAAAAAGGCTATTTATGGACTCAAGCAAGCAGCCCGTTGCTGGAACGTAAAAGTGCATGACCACATAGTGAGTAGTGGGTTCTCACAGTCAAAACATGACCCATGTGTATATATTAAAAGGCAGAAGGACAGTGTTTTGGCTATAGCCCTCTACGTGGATGACTTCTATTTATTTGGGAGTTCAGTGGGGGACATTGAATATGTCAAGAAGACAATGGCCAAGGCTTTTGACATTAAGGATGTTGGTGAAGTAAAGGACTGTTTAGGCATGAATGTAACCAGGAAGGATGAGGAAATCCATCTATGTCAAGCTCATTTTGCCCAAAAAATATTGGAAAAATATGGCATGCAAAACTGCAAGCCTGTAGGTACTCCAATGGAGCTGAACCTACGGCTTGCAAAGGGGGAAAGGCATGAGGATTTCTCATACCAGGAAATTATTGGCTCCCTAATGTACCTGTCTTGTGGGACAAGACCAGATTTGACATTCGCGGTCAGTTACCTTAGCCAATTTAATAATTGCTGGAACGAGCAACATATGGCTGCACTGAAGCGTGTGCTGAGATATTTAAAGGGCACTATTAATTACAAGCTGGTCTATAAAAGGACGTGCCAGAATAATCTCGTTGCGTTTGCAGATGCAGATTGGGGCTCCAATGAAGATGGACACTCTTTTACAGGATATGTCCTTGTTTTGGGTGGCGCTGCGATCTCCTGGCAGGCTCGCAAACAGCGCTGTGTAGCCTTAAGCACGGCTGAGGCCGAGTACATTGCTCTTTGCGAAGCCAGCAAGGAGGTAGTGTGTATACAGGGTTTACTCAGCGAATTGTTAGGAATTAGTCATTGTGTAGATTTGTATAGCGATAGTCAAAGCGCACACAAACTTGTATATTCTCCTGCGGTAACAAGGAGATCAAAACATATTAATATTAGGTATCACTTTGTCAGAGAGTTAGCTGAATCTGGTACCATATTAATTAAATATTGTGATACAAATTCTATGCCAGCAGACTGTCTGACGAAGGGGCTAAGTAAGGCCAAGTTTCAATATTGTGTTAAGCGCATCGGTATTCAGTGGGGGTGTTATAAAGAGGTGGAATACCGTGTGCCATAAAGTAAATAGCTTTTTAATTTAGATGTATGGTTTCTTAGCAACGGCCCATGTTTACGTTTTTTCTCTGTCACTTTGTGTCAAACTGTGTGTTGTGAATATTGTTCAATAAAGACCGACTTTACTTTCTATACTGCGTTTAAACTCAAGACTTTAACTCCCTTTGGCACACACGTTACCCGCTAATAGAAACCATTACATGAAAAAAGAAAAATAATTTACACAATCGTCTCGCCTATTCATTTTTTCATACGATCTTCATGCGATCTTTTTTGCATACGATTCGAACTGGGTTAAGAAATCGCATTTAATTGAATCGATAAAAAATCGAGAAAACCATATTTCCTTGAATCGATCTTCCAGAAGATCGATTCAGATTTCAGCTCTGGCATCCTTATTTCATTTATAATTTTTCGGTTTTCTCGTTATAAAAGTGTTTTTATTTAAAATGTGTTTTGTGTCTAATAACTATTGTAATATATATGAAAAATACTGGCGCAAATAATCCAAAGCAAAGCATTGAAAGTGTGAAATTACCGTGTACTGTGAATTCGTAATCCTACAATTGGATTTTGTTTTTCAAATGTGATGGACTAATTTGTACTTGTAGTTTCTAATAACTCTTCCAAAATGGAAATCTGAGGAAGCTTACGGTACGTAAAACATGTTTATAAATCTGTTTACTAATATTACGTTATCGTAGTACTTAAAAATTAAATATGACTTCATTGTTATAGGTTATTTGCAAGAGTCTACAGTTCAAGTGAAGAAAGAGTTGCTCATCATCAAATGAGAAATCTCAATAGAAAAATGTGTTCATCAGGTAAATCAGACTTATCTGTGAATTTAGTCTTATGACCTATGTCAAACAATGTGCTTTACCCACTATTAAATAATTTAAATAGATTTAATTACCTAAGCATTCTGTTCAAAACTGCTGCCGGAACACAATAATACTGAAAACATTGTTATGGCGTCAGGCTTAGATAGGATGGTGGTAGCTAACTAGGTGGACTAAGAACAAGCTCTACAACCAACCAAACCAAATACAATAGTACCCTCCACTTCAAATTTAACCCGGGACTTCTGGGTCTGAAATAGGTGGTATGAACCACTAGATCACAAAGGCAGTAAAACCATTTTTATTTTCAGATAACCGAGTGTTCACTTCTACAGGGTTCAGAACGTAGAGTGCTGCGCAGTCGTGAGGTCATGTGGTATATCAAAACACATTTGGCAAAACTAGTGTTCCTTTAGCCGTAATGATCATAGTACTGGTTAAAATGTTTGTTCTACTTGCAATTGTGTTTCATGGCAGTTAAATAACACAAACAAAGAAAGCATTGGCAAAGTTGTTTTATTTTGTGTAGGTAATGATAGTTTTATTTCTTACTATGTTTAACTTAGTTGGATTACACATATGTATTTCATTTGAATAAATTGTAATTTGTTATTTTATGATTTATAATTGTATGGTGTGTATTCAATAAAATGTATTATTCGTTAATAGTGCCTTTTTCTTCATCTTATTTTATTTTAGCAGTAGTAATAAGAAACCAATACAACTAGGGATGTAGTGCAGCTAAGTATCGATAATTTTTACTATCGATAGGGCTACGATAGTTTTGGCAGCACTATGCTGTCAAAATCACCGTGGGAAGCTGTCATTCACTAACAAACGGCCGCTATAAGGCTTGATTCCTATCTGTACTACACTATATAATTTGTGGCAGCGATTTAACTAGTTTCAATTGTGTGGAGTTAGTAAAGTTGTTAATACTAAATTGAGAGAAAATAACAATGTAATTCAATAAATTTGTCGAAGCATTTAAAACTGACTTATCAGCAAATTCATATTTTTGACAAACGGAACAGAATTATAACAAATGTTCCGGCAGGATAAGAAATTGTTGTGGTGTCGGTACGAATGACGGTTTATTGTGATTGTCTTATGACTGTGTTATTATAACTGTTACTGCTACTATCTTATGCCCCCAGTACAGGTTGGCCGACCATGGTCAGCGACCATGACCAATACATCGTACATTGACACTTTTGAACGAACAAGTTTAAAAAGGTTCTTTCAAAAGTGTCAATGTACGATGTATTGGTCATGGTCGCCGACCATGATCGGCCAACGTGTACTGGGGGCTTTAGATTTTACTTATACACACTATACACATATTATAAGTCTATGCACAAAGCTTACCTACTTATTTACTATTATCTAGAAACGTTGATTATCCATAACTTAATATGTGCATACCGGCACAACAAACAATGTGCTTTAGCCACACTACTCTTTCTTGATTTACAAACTATTCAGCTTTCACTTATTTGTTTAGGAAATGTTATGGCAGTAGTAACAATATCTAAAATCTATACTTAGTAACAAAATCTAATCTTTTCAGATAACTTGAGTTTCAAAGAGGTTCATGGAGTGCTGCGAAGATACCCGTGTCTGCCTATTTCTGCTAATAAATTATCAAAACAGAATAATTATGGTGCAAATTACTACTATTAGTCGCTATATTATTACATACTGTATTATAATGTTTAACTATTTTAAGTTATTGTGTTTTGCATTGAAAGCAATAGCGTTTGTGCGTAAAAAATATTTGCAAGCAGTTTATGTTTTCTTTTATTGGCTATAATTAAAGTGTTTAGCACCCAGTTGCAGAAAGCTCCATTAAAGTTCTGTTAATGCTTCACTAAATCTATTGCTGTCACTTTTTTGTTGTCAAGAAAATAAGTGACAGCAATAGATTTGATGAGAGCTTTCTGCAACTGAGTGTTTAATTCTTAGTTTATGTATAAATTCAATGTAAGTAAGAGTAATAATTTCATTACTCTCATTCTTTGCCTTATGTAAATCTTAAGTGTAAACTTATGTACTTTGTATTTAATAAAATAAACTATTTTAGAGTAATAAACGCCTTTTTTCATCAACAAATGAGTTTTTTTTACTTGCACGATTTATTTAAAAATTAATATCACTAGGGTTGTAACTAAATGTCGATGATTTACACATTTATCGATAACGTATCAAGGGCGTCGATAGTATTGACAGCACTATGTTGTCAAAATCAACGGGGCAAGCTGTCATTCACTAACAAACGGCCGCTATAAAGCCCCCAGTACACGATGGCCGATCATGGTCGGCGACCATGTTGGGCCATCGTGTAAAGGGCCGGTTTGCGTTGCGTGTGATTGGTGACTGTGAGCAGTGATCGCCGGCGATCCGTCCCGTGTCGGTTTTTCGTGCACGATTCAAAGGGAGTTTGTCGCAGGCCACAATCAGCGTTCACACGTTGGCCTGCGTTGGCCGATCATTCAGTTGATCTGAATATTTCTGCGTTGACTGACGTGTAGGATATTTTAGATTTATTGTTTTTTTTCGTAATCAGGCCATTTTGTGGAGCAAATTACATTGTCAAAAATATCCTTGATGTTGTATATCTTTGATAAAATATATTTTTTATTCAATTGATAATAAAATACACTTAAATTCACAAGATGTATAGGAGTATTCTGTTTCGTTATCTAAAATTAAGTAAATAAAAATAAAATGAATAAAACGTTATTAATCCATTATTATTATTATACTGGGTTCAATCCTCGCCCAAGCAAGAAATATTGATATGATGTAAGTATTTGTTTTTTCTGTGTCTGGGTGTTATGATAAATATGTCTTTATTACTTTAATGCATAATTACATTTATCTAGACATATTATACAGGATCCAGACTCTATTAATATAGAAAAATTCTCGTAATAAATTAAAAGCGCTGTAAATGTAAATTGCATAAGCCGTCATTGCACACACATCCATCCTCACGGCCAGTCCAACGCAGAATGAAACCGGCGATCGTGTGAACACTGTCACTAAATGATCGCCGGTCATGGTCGCCGACCATGGTCGGCCAACCTGTACTGGGGCCATAAGGCTTGATTCCTATCTGTAGACTTACAAAATAATTTGTGAAATAGACATTGAATGAATTGAATATTACGCATTTTGATTTCATGATTTTTTTAAGTTTTCTTACTATTTTAGGTACTTAAGTTTAGGCCACGAGATAAACCCAATAATTATTATCTTCCACACCATGGTAGAAAGAAACATTATAAAATCAGTGTAAGTATTTACAATATACCTAACAGCAAAAAAAAAGTCATAATAATTGGTAAGAGTAACAGCTTGTAATAAAAGTAAATAAGGTTAAAATTACTACAATATTATACCTAGCTGATTATTTGGTAAGTACCTATACATTCTACAAATAAGATTAATTGAGTATTTATTTCTGTTTGTAGAAGCTTAAGTGTCCCCTTCACTTCAGCTGGCACAGCTACTCTGGTACAAGTGGTACTAAACGTTGATAAGGAGCTCAAGAGCAGTGGCGTAAAAAGAGAAATAACTGTAGTTGATCAAAACTTACATGTGTGAGTAGAAATAAAAAATAGGTATCTGATTTTGATCATAACCTAAAATAAGGTCCAAGTAGGATGACTATATTCTCATTAGGTACCTACCTAGTTGTTACACATCTTTCATTTTAATAAAATTAGATTTATTCGAGATAAGATTTCAGTAAACCTGTTTTACTAAAGTTTTAGTTTAATTACTGATTTATACCTTCTTTTCTTTCAGAAAATTTGATGGTCCAGACCTAAAAAAAATAAGAGTGGCAGTTAATTCTATAATTAAAAGTATTTTGTTAATAATTAAAACAATTGACATGTTTCCAAGATCAATTTAAAAATGCCTGAACACACACCGGCACCCACCCATGCAAGATCACTGTATGGGTTTTTTATGTACTTGTTTAGTAAAACAATTTTAGTTGTATATTGTATTTGGGCTTTTATACCTGATCAATATTTACATTATTTTAACATATACTACTACCCACAAAAGTACTGGTCAACTGCAGTTCCCATACAGTGTCTAGTGGCCTTAACATTGTTTGCTTTTATTATTTATCCCAGTTCCAATTTAATATTAACTCCCAAAATTGATAGTACTAACACAATAACTGATCCTTATTCTGGACAAATTAACAAGAAAACTATTATACAAAGTCAGTCTGTAAATTGTGTGTGCTCCGATTTTAGAAAGTGTAAAAAATATACTTATACACACCCATGTGAAGAGAATAAGATACCACCTTTACAAGACTTAGATATAAGATTTGTGTGTAGAAAACTGTATCTTGATAAATAAATGCATTTGATGCAAATTTATTTTTTATCCAGTGTTTTTATCAATGACCAATGACTAGCTGACCCGGCGCGACTTCGTTCCCGTGGCCCTACTCCTTCTCTAGCCTACATGATAGCCCTAGAAGACGTGTCCCGAGTTACATACAACGGCGAAGTATGCAACTGGGGCTCGTCCCTCCCCCGTCTCACCGTGCACAATTGACAAGTCTAGACGTCTCCGTCAGCTTACCTACTGTATGAAAAGTTGCTTATTCTGTGGTAATAGGGTCCTGTTTTTACCCTTTGGGTTCTGAACCCTGTAAACGACTGATCCTGTAAGAAGCTCCGCCAGGAATCGAACCCGGGACCTATAACTGTCCAGGCGTATGCTACCGCTGAGCTACGGAGTCGTTAATTATTATTTATCTAAATTTCATTTTTAATAATAAACAATGCATTTTGAATTTGTGGTTTTGAGCTTATGGGTCCTTTCTACACAAAAATGCGTACGGTACTGCAGAGCTCAGTGTGGCATACCCTGCGGACCGCACCGCACCTCCGTCCGGTAGTGCGGAACCGTCGTGGCGCGCCGCAGCGTGGCCGCATCTCCGTACCCTGCGGTTTTTGTATGCAAAGCAAGATTCTACATACAAAGTTAAGAACCGCACTACTACCGGACGCCGCGGTGTCCGGTGCAGTGTGGGGATCGCCTAAGCGCCCGTCCACAACACTAGAATATTCTAGATTTTTCAAGAATGTTCTAGAATATTATTATGCTGAATGACGTAAAGTGTGTGCGTGAGTGACAATGTTGAGAACTTTTCTAAAATACACCTAATTTTTCCAGAATGTTCTAGAATAATCTAGATTTTTCAAGAATGTTTTAGAATTATTATAGGATATTTTCTAATTTTTTAAATTAACTTCGAAAATGTGTGACTGTAGTTGGTCCAGTATCTTATAAATTGTTGAAAAATGGAAAATGAAGTATTTAGAAAAAATCGACCCGTCTCACAACTAGCTCCGATGGGACTCGAACCCACGACCTTTCGCTTTCCGGGCGACTGCTCTAACCACTGAGCTACGGAGTCGTTACGAGAAGCGTCGAATTTATCCAATACTTCTTACGCACTGTATAGTCAGTTGTTTCCATTTTTCAGTAATAAAAATTGCATTGTGAATGCAAAAAACTAAAAATTAAAATCACTACATAGTATAAAACAAAGTCGCTTTCTCTTTCCCTATGTCCCTTTGTATGCTTAAATCTTTGAAACTACGCAACGGATTTTGATGCGTTTTTTTTTAATAGATAGAGTGATTCAAGAGGAAGGTTTATATGTACTTTTTATCCCGATATTCCCACGGGAACGGGAAACACGCGAGTGAAACCGCGGGCGGCCGCTAGTAAGTTATAAATTGTTCTCAAAATTTCAAAAATGATATAGGAAATTCTGCAATGTATAAACCCTAAGGCCGTTTGTGCACTACCACTGAATTTTACCGATCCGGAAAAAAACGGATGCTTGTATTTAATTAATTACTAATATAAATGATTATTATTAAAATACAAGCATCCGTTTTTTTCCGGATCGGTAAAATTCAGTGGTAGTGCACAAACGCCCTAATTTTATAACCATTACCTAGTGTGCGATGTATTTTAACCCGAGCAGCGCCGGGTTTCGCTGCTAGTTTATTTATATAGATACGCTTATATTTATAAGCATATTTATATATTATCCATACTAATATTATAAATGTGAAAGTGTGTTTGTTTGTTTGTTTGTTTGTCCGTCTTTCACGATTTTTGGTACCTATGGGGATGGTTTGTGAGCTGGAGAGTAACATAGGTTACTTTTTATTCTGGAAAATTATTAAATAAAAATGATTATTTTGTATAGAAAATCGATAAACTGTCGTACTATACAAAACTGCCATTCTTCCATAGCCGCTTCCAAAGAGGTATGTCAAAGAGTATTGTAATCACTGACGTTTCGTTTTAGCCGCTTTGAATTACCTACTGTATAAAAAACAGTGTATAAAATTTCTTCGCGATTATTTATTTTCATCTGTCTATCTAATAGATGTTGGTGATACGAAGTTTACCGGGTCCACTATATATAACTAATATGGCAAAACAACGTTTGCCGGGTCAGCTAGTACTTAAATATATATTATAGCACAGCGTGACCTAAGCCCGCACTTAGGTAACGGTTAGCCGTGACCTAAGTTGCCATAAGGGCAACTTAGGTCACGGCTTACCGTTACACTGTAACTTATGTACTTATGTACTTTATGAATCTTAATTACACTGTGTTTATGAATTCACTAGGATTTCTAATTTTTGGTCCTTTCTTAATTGTTTTAAATATTTTTTTGATCACTTCATTTTATTGGCCTTTTTTATCTTGTTTTCTTATCTTTTGATCTTTTATTTGAATTTTTTTATTTTTATTGATCGTTTTTCTTTTTTATCTTTTATATATTATTTTAATCTTTTATCTCTTATCTTTTTCATCTTTTTTACCTTTTATCTTTTTTGTCTTTGTCTTTTTGTCTCTTTGTCTCTTGTATCTTTGTCTCTTTGTCTGTTTGTCTCTTTGTCTGTGTCTCTTTGTCTCTCTTTGTCTTTTTGTCTCTTTCTCTTTGTTTCTGTCTCTGTCTCTTTGTCTCTTTGTCTGTTTGTCTCTTTGTCTCTTTGTCTGTCTTTGTGTCTGTTTGTCTCTCTTTGTCTCTTTCTCTCTCTGTCTCTTTGTCTCTTTGTCTGTCTTTGTGTCCTTTTGTGTCACTTGTCTCTCTTTGTCTCTGTCTCTCTGTCTCTTTGTCTCGCGAGGGTGATAAAGTCGCGCCGTGCAATTATGTGCCACTTAGGTCACTGGTATCGTAATGTACTATTATCTACACTCATGTTATAATATTCGAATTATGAACTCATGTCTGAACGTATAAAGATACACTTTATGCCATAGTCAACTTTAAAAAATAAAAGTGTTTAATAATGGTCATTATGATACAACCGGATACAACTTTCATTCATTATAAAACACTTATTTTTCTTAATTTTACAATCTCCATGGCAACCGTAGGATTTACCGGCCAAAAGCGGCTAAAAGGTTGTCTGGAAGAGATCGCTTTCAGCGATAAGACCGCGCCTTTGCCAACATACCTATGTATGTGTCACCTTTTCCCTGTGTTTTTGTAAATTTTTATTTGTGTGTGCAATAAAGAGTTTTCCATCAATCAATACCAAAGATGTGCACGCCGCCGCCGTTTGTTAGGTGAAGCAGCCGTTGTGATGCACATGCAGCCAAGCCAAGCAACGAATGCTATTTACTTATAATGCGACACGACACGGCCATACACGGCCGAACGGGCGCTTCATGTTTATCGAGTTCTTTGATTGATTAGAGCGGTGCTTTTAACACTTTGATTGATTAGAGCGGTGCTTTTAACACTGGGGCGGTGCGCACGCGCGGAGTCCATTTTTCGTCTATGATCGTGACCCGAATTTTTGTATTTAAACGCAAATAAGTTAACCTACTTCGCCATTATTATAGGCATTTCATTAGATGTAATTCATTCATTTATACAATAGAAGTAGAACTAGAACTCTGCCGAGTGGAATAAATAGATAGTTATGTAAAGTAAAATCTAGATATCCTACTTTACCAAATTAAACATAAGAAGGTGAATCGGTTTGCAAGGTAACTTAATATAATAAGTACGATACAATATTAATCATGTAGGTAGTTAGGTAATCTTTGCAATGTTATATAGGTACCTACTTATCATAAATTTACCGAGTTAGGTATATTAATTTCAATGTGAAGTTTTTGCGTGGAGCCCGTGGTGCAGTGGTTAGCGCGCTCAGCTAGCGATCGTTGAGGTTGAGCAACTTTCGCAATGATCGGTCATGGGATAGTGATAAAAAATTCATTATCTCGAGCTCCTCTGTGCTTCGAAAGCCGTTTCCTGGTTGCTTCTGCTGTCTTTAATACCCAACCAACCCAAGATCAACCCGTTTTGGTCCGCGTGGTGGGGTCATGGCATGCATGGCCCATTCCATTCTCCTTAAAACTATCCATATCAAAGGCAGTGGGGGCATTAGTTAAATGGCCGATGATAAAGTTCTGTTATGGAACTCCCATCTTACGCTAGTTATACCTATAGTCCGATCAACGAGGATATTCGTTGTATGGAGAGGTCCGGAAAATACCCACGTCATTCAAATTTGGCACGATTGTAGAGTAAGTAACGCTGATTCAGGATGTGCAAGAATCCAAGAATATTTCCAACGGCAAGTTAGTCATTTTTGACGTGCCGTGAGCGCGTGAAAATCGCTTCTAATTTCTTTGAGAATGGTTCCTCAGCCTCATTAATTTCTGTATGCGTACCTATTCCTAGGTAGAATAAGTTTATAAGGTTAGAAAAAATCATTTCTTGCTAGAAGGTGAGATTTTAATCTAAATGTGAAAACATAAAACTGCTTCTAATTTATCTATTAATGTATTTTTAGCCTCAAATACCAAGTGCATACGTACATATTACGAGTTAGAATGAGTATATGCAGGAATCCAATAACATTTCTTGCTAGAACTTGAGATTTTTACCTAAACGTGAAAACGTTAAATCGCTTCTAATTTCTCTGTTAATGGTTCCCTAGCCTCATTTCTTTCTGTATGCGTACCTATTACTAGGTAGAATCACTACATAGTATAAAACAAAGTCGCTTTCTCTGTCCCTATGTCCCTTTGTATGCTTAAATCGTTGAAACTACGCAACGGATTTTGATGCGTTTTTTTTAATAGATAGAGTGATTCAAGAGGAAGGTTTATATGTACTTTTTATCCCGATATTCCCACGGGAACGGGAACCACGCGGGTGAAACCGCGGGCGGCCGCTAGTAAGTTTATAAAGTTAGAAAAAACATTTCTTGCTAGAAGGTGAGATTTTAACCTAAATGTGAAAACATAAAACTGCTTCTAATTTATCTGTTAATGTATTTTTAGCCTCAAATACCACGTGCATACGTACGTATTACGAGTTAGAATGAGTATATGCAGGAATCCAATAACATTTCTTACTAGAAGGTGAGATTTAACCTAAATGTGAAAACATAAAACTGCTTCTAATTTATCTGTTATTGTATTTTTAGCCTCAAATACCAAGTGCATACGTACGTGTTACGAGTTAGAATGAGTATATGCAGGAATCCAATAACATTTCTTACTAGAAGTTGAGATTTTTACCTACACGCGAAAACATAAAATTGCTTCTAATTTCTCTGATAATGTTTCCTTACCCTCAAATACTTTCTGCATAACGTATTACGATTACTAGTTAGAATGAGTATATGAAGGAATCGAAAAACATTTCTTACTAGAACTTGATATTTTTACCTAAACGTGAAAACTTTAAATCGCTTCTAAAATCTTTGTTATTTTCCTCAGCCTCAAATACTGTGTGTATACGTACGTATTAAGAACGAGAATATGAAGGAATTCAAAAACATTTCATAATGGAAGTTGAGAGTTTTACCTAAACGTGAAAACGTAAAATCGCTTAGTGTCTCTGTGAATGTGTCCTTAGTCATAAATCCATTCTGTGTTCGTACGTATTATTAGTCAGAATAAGTATATAAGATGGTTTGAAACAAACTGCAAAACGAGCAGGGGGTGGTCAGGTTAAGTGTTTAGAACGCAAATAAAATGGAAAAAAATCCCTAAAATTATTTTTTTATTATTTAATTTTACAAAAAATTCTAATATTATCTATGGATATCAATTCAATATTTAACATAATAAATACTAAACGTAAAAACAAAATTACTTATTTAACCACGAGACAGGTAAACGATAATCCGGAAGCTATTGGGCGCATACAATAGCGCGGTAGGAGTATCGCTATAGCGGCTGGCCGATCAGCTGTTGGACCGCCGGGGTTGATGACCGCGGCGCCCAGCCCGCGTGCGCTCTGAAATGACTTGTTTTCATCGTAAAATGAAATAATTTTATTAAAACGGTTGGTATTGTACATATTGAATTGATATCAAAAAATAATAATAGAATTTTTTGTAAAATTAAATAATATAAAAAAAAATTGGGATACTTTTAAATTTTTTTTTATGTTCTATTTACTTTACCTGAACACCTCCTGCTCTATTTGCAGTTTGTTTTACACCATCTTATATAAAGAAATCAAAAACGTTTCTGACTAGCAGTTGAGATTTATACATGAAATCGTAAAAACACTTATAAATTATTTCTCTGTGAATGTTTCTGTAGCCTTAATCACTTATTATTTACTAGCTTTCCGCCCGCGGCTTCGCCCGCGTGGACTACACGACGTTATCCCGCGGGAATTTGATGTTTTTTCGGGATAAAAAGTAGCCTATGTTCCTCTCCAGGCTACAAAGTATCTGTGTCCAAAATTTCAGCCAAATCCGTTCAGCCGTTTTGGCGTGATTGAGTAACAAACATCCAAACATCCAAACATCCAAACATCTAAACTTTCACATTTATAATATTAGTAGGATCTGTGAATGTTTCCTTTGCCTCAATTACTTGTAATTGTAAATATTACTAGTTAAAATAAGTATATAAAAGATATTTTATCAGCAAGACCCTATGATACTTAGTAGTTACCTTCAATATGCAGACGACACGAAAATATACAAAGTCATTGATTGTGTAGAGGACTGCCTGCGATTGCAGGATGATTTGGATTCGGTGCAGGTGTATTGTAGTAAAAATCAATTGTTCCTTAATGCAGAAATTTGTCACGTGCTAACATTCACGAGAAAATTTGCACCAATTTTGCATATTGTATGTATGTACAAGATTGATAACACGATGTTAAAACGTGTAGACGTGATTAGGGACTTGGGAATTATAGTAGACAGTGGACTCTGCTTCAATTCAATTCTGAACAAATCAAAAAAGAGCTTTTCGCAGTCTTGGTTTCATAAGTAGGGTCTCAAAACCGTTCAGTAACCTTTTAACTTTAAAAATAAGTACTTTTCTTTAGTTTTGTCCGTTCTATTTAAAGCGGGTGATACACGTACGAACTTAAAGTACGCGGTTTTTAAGACCGCGAACTTACGCGGCTCGGGCATCGGTGACACACGTGAAGCTTACTCATAATGTATTGTTGGATCGCCAACGAACTTACTCGGCGGTTTTAAAGTTCGCGTACTTACTCGCACGTCTATCAGCCACTTTAGATTTTGGTAGTGTTGTTTGGAGCCCATATTACAAAAAAGACATTGGTCTTCTAGACAGAGTGCAACAAAAATTTATAAAATTGCTTAACTTCCATGCTACTGTTTCGAACATAGAATACACTGACACAATCACTGACTGAAAAACACAATTTATTGTCATTAGAAAATCGCCGGAAGATGTTCGATCTAGAGTTTCTATTTAAATTAATAAACTACAAGCTAGATTGCCCGGCCATTCTATCAAAAATAAATCTTACAACTAAAGCACGACCACCCGCACGCCCCTCACGCCCAATAAAAAATTTTGTACTACTATACTATCGGAAAAATTATACCCGAAATAGCTACTTTTCTCGCTGCCTAAGAATGTATAATGATCATTTTCCTTATTTAGATTTGTTTTGCAATTCCATAACTGGTATTAAATCACAAATTTATGAAATGTTAAAATGAACCTTCTGTTTTTACCTATTTCAAGTCAACTATAGCTTAACCTAGGTATTATTATATATTTTTGCATATCGTTATTTTGTTACTGCATGTTACTTTTAACTTAGCCTTAAATAGCTGTAAGTATCCAAATTTTTTGTTATGTTCAATTTCGGGCACTCGTTGTCTTTAACATAGTAACTTTATTTTTATGCCAATTTCTTTGTAAGTGCTGACTGTTTGTGCCAAAATAAAGAGAGAAAAAATTCAAAAACATTTCTCACTAGCAGTTGAGATTTTTACCCAAATGTGAAAACGTAAAATCGCTTTGAAACTCTCTGTGAATAATTCTTTTTTCCGATTCTAATTCATTTAGTAAATACGAGTTAAGTACTTACAAATTTTTAGATTGTCATTTGATAACTGCTGATTTATGCTAGATAGAGCGTAAGGATCGACTTTCACTTAACTGCTCTGATTCTTATACTTCTGCCGTGATCTTATTTTCACTAAGTCGGGATCTGGTGATGAAATCCCAGGAAAATCGAGAGAAATTATCCAATATAGGCAAGCCATTCTCAAATATACCTTAAATACCTATTTGGCTTGGCACCGACTTGAAACAGTTCAGTAAGTACCAAGATTTCTATTTTCAAGTAAAGTTATTGTAATGTACTCGTATCAATTTAAATTCACACAAATAAAATAGGACAGCCAGTGGCCGGGACACATAGCGCGGAGAACCGATGGCCATTGGGGCGGAAAGGTTCTCGAATGGCGACCGCGTACCGGACGACGTTCCGTAGGCAGGCCCCCTACAAGGTGGACCGACGATCTGGTCAAGGTCGCGGGAAGCCGCTGGATGCGGGCAGCGCAGGACTAATCGTTGTGGAGATCCTTGGGGGAGGCCTATGCCTAGCAATGGGCGTCGGTCGGCTGACATGATGATGATTATGGTATAAAATAACTTGGAATTATGGTTATCTCAGTGCCTACATAAAATAATTATTTGTTGTAATATCTACACGGATACCGATGCGCCTATAAACTAACTGTAAGTGCCAAATCCCTTAACAAAGGTCCGCCTTGAGACAGTTTCTTTTTTTTACAAATTTTCTATTTAAATCTATCAAAAAAGTTTATATTTATACATTGTAGATAAACAGGGCTATTAACACATATTTTTTTATAAAGCATTACCTTCTGGTTTTATTGTAAGCATGGATTTTGTAAAAAAATAATTTCTATTTTTGGACATAACTTTTTATTTTTCTATGTTCAAATTAAAATCTTGCGTCAGAAATGGATTCGTCGTCCTTGATTTATACGAAAACGATACCAAACATGACCTGTGTTTGCTCAACTTATGCAGATATCGACGTCAATATGCAGCGCATGCAATTTTTCCCGCCCTCACCCGCCCACCTGCAGGGTCGTACCACGTGGGTACAGGGCTAAATCAGCTTAAATGACCACTAGGTACGCCTGCGCAAAGCGGCTTTCTTTGTTGAAACTTTGCAAGGTTCCCATAGAACTTTTCACCTTAAATACCCGGCTAACAAGTTCCAAAACATCAATTGGTTCAAGAAAACAGACTTGAAATCCGAACTTGTGTAATTGTCATAATAAGACCGTTATCAAGTAAGGGCTTACATGTTGATGTCATTATGACAGCTATCAAATGAGGGGATAAGGTATATTTAATTAAAGCTAATTAAAAAAAAAACACTTTAGCAAAAAATGTAGATGTAGATCTACTTTGCTGATATCGATATTTTCCCATACGAAATGTACAGGAGAATATGTTTACACAAACGGTAATTTTTCAATTACAGTTGGAAATTCATAGATTCGAAACACTCATTCTTATTCTTAAGGTGCAGTTTACAAACTGTACCAAACGTCATATGATCATATCCCTATAATTTGTATATTTTATATATTTTACTTGTACCTTTTTAAAAAAAATTTGGTTATTTAATTTAATAAATAATTATTTATAATATATATATATATATATATATATATACAGGGCGTCCCAAGATTAAATCACATGGAGGGAAAGTACCTTAAATACTGAAGATATAAAATTTTACTGAAAGGAGACTTCGTTTTTATTTTAATAAGAAAACGAACTGCATTCAAAGAATTTTAAGTAATCAACTGTCTGAACTGGGAATCGAGCCCGCCGAATGTAAAAAAAAATATTTCTCTAATTTAATTGTACCGATCGAAAGGCTCGATCATACCTTATCATTTTTTCTTAATAACATAGCATCTTAAATAAAAGGAAGACTACGAAATTTAACATTTTATGTTGAATAACAAGTTTGTGCAGCGTTATGGATAGCCTTTCCTGTGACTGTCCTGTGATCGTCGAAGTCGACAAAACTTTAACATTTCAATGTATTACTAATGTAATGAGTGAAGATTGGAGCAATTATCATAAAGTGTTTGATAAAGTTATAATGTGTTAAGTAACACCAGCTCGATTGGTTTAAAAATGTTTGAATAGTTACTTTGGTGCGGTCTATTCCAACATATGGCATAGTCGTGGGACGCCCCCAGGGCTTCCAATGACTATGTCACATGGTGGCATAGACCACACCAAATACTGTAGATAGAAAGTTTTATTGAAATAGGACTTTATTTTTATTTAAATAACAATAGAACTGCATTCAATTTTTTTTTAATAATAGCATGTCCAAACCGAGAATCGAACCCGCACGAAATTATTCAAACTTTTTAAAACCAATCGAGGTGGTGTTACTTATCACATTATCAAACACTTATGATAGGGAATTAGGTATAATTGCTCCAATCTTCACTCATTAGTATTAAAGTCTGTATTGAGCACGACAGTCACAGAAAAGGCTATTCATAACGCTGCACAAACTTGTTATTCAACATTAAACGTTAAATTTCGTAGTCTTCCTTTTATTTAAGATGCTATGTTATTTAGAAGAAATGCTTAGGTATAATCGAGTCTTTCGATCGGTACAATTAAATTAGAGAAATATTTTTTTTACATTCAGCGGGTTCGATTCCTAGTTCAGACAAGTGATTATTCAAAATTCGGTGAATGCAGTTCGTTTTCTTTTTAAAATAAAAATGAAGTCTCCTTTCAGTAAAATTTTATATCTTCAGTATTTAAGGTACTTTCCCTCTATGTGAGTTAATTTTGGGACGCCCTGTATATCGACAGTGGAAAGGCGAAATTGCTAACACGCCATATTGGCACTTTTGGGAAATGAATTTTAAAGTTTTTTTTTTGAGAAAAAAATTTTAACGTAACTTTTTTGTTTATAATGTAACTAGCGGCCGCCCGCGGTTTCACCCGCGTCGTTGCCGTTCCCGTGGGAATATCGGGATAAAAAGTACATATAAACCTTCCTCTTGAATCACTCTATCTATTAAAAAAAACGCATCAAAATCCGTTGCGTAGTTTCAAAGATTTAAGCATACAAAGGGACATAGGGACAGAGAAAGCGACTTTGTTTTATACTATGTAGTGATAGTGATATCGTTGATTTTCAGATATGAGGTTTAGTGATTTTTTTCCTAATTAAGAATAACTTTACAGATTCATAACTATTCTAAGAAGCGAGAAACATGTCGCTTTAGCAAAAACGTCTCGTCTTTTTACTAATTATGTGTTGAGAAAAAATGCATATGTGACACTTATGATGTAGGTCAAGCAAGCGGAAATTGCTAATAGAGAGTTACAGCTTATACTAAGGAACTCCATAATTACTAAGCAGCAATATGTACGTAAAGTATCGGCAGCAAATATGGCTAACAGTAGTGCGCTTAATAAAATGTAATGAGGCAGAAAATCTAAAAGGTCTTTTACTTCAAATAATACCAAAACAAAAAATCTAAACGTATGAACCAGTAGCAGTTTTAAACGGATAAGGATGCTAACAACAATTTCTTTTATCTTAAACTAGCGGCCGCCCGCGGTTTCACCCGCGTGGTTCCCGTTCCCGTGGAAATATCGGGATAAAAAGTACATATAAACCTTCCTCTTGAATCACTCTATCTATTAAAAAAAAACGCATCAAAATCCGTTGCGTAGTTTCAAAGATTTAAGCATACAAAGGGACATAGAGACAGAGAAAGCATTTTTGTTTTATACTATGTAGTGATAATGAAATTAGTCTTATTAGCAAAAACGTTTATGGGGGATTTTTCACAAAAGGGATACAAACTGGCATTGCAAAACAACAGATTTATTCAATCAAACTTAAAAAAAATTGAAAGAATTCGCAATTGTAATCCAGATAAATCTTGAAAAATGGAAAATGAAGTATTTAGAAAAAATCGACCCGATACATCTAAACCAGATAAATCTTCCTAATCCTGTGATAACACCAAGATAAACAAATGGTTGTATTACCAATTTAATTTACTTAACTGTCACGCCACCAATCAACTACGCTAGCCCAACAGAAACTGATGACCGCACCATACCGCCTGCACCGATGATGCTAAGAGTCGATCTCAGCCTATTGCAATCCACTGCTGGACATAGGTCTCCCTCAAAGAGCGCCACACTGCACGGTCTGTCGCCTTTATCATCCAGCCACTGTCCGCTACCTTTTTAAGATCGTCGGTTCATATGGCTAGGGGCTTCCGACGCTACACAGATGTGGCCAGCCCACTGCCAGTTCGTATGCTACATTTTTGGACTATGTCCGATTGTCCGTCACTTTGGTTCTCTGCCAGATGATCTCATTTCGTATTTTATCCTTGAGAGACACTCCAAGAATTGACCTTTCCATAGCTCTCTAAGTGACATGTAGTCAGTGGGCCAGCTTCACTGTCATGTTCCACGTTTCGGCTTCATAGGTCAACACTGGTAAGACGCACTGATTGTAGACTCTTAGGACTCGTAGGACTTGAGTCTTCAGGCATCGCGGTAGTACTGGCGATGAAAAGATATGCGCAGCTTCCCATGCATGCAAAGCTGCCTAGCCCAGCTGCACTCTTCTGACAACTTCCTTCTCAAAGTTGTCTCCCATGTACCCATTTGCAGTGTTTGCACGAGGAAGACATACTCCTGAACAACAACAAGTTGGATGTCACCAACTTTGATCGGTTCTGGTATGATATGCTCGTTGAACATGACTCCAGTGCCACACGTCGAGAGGCAGTGTTTAGGTTGTGTAGCATTTTTTGCAGATCCTGCAGTGATTCCGCCTTTATCACTATATCGTTGGCAAAACAGAGGTGTGAGAGATATTCGCCGTTGACATCAATGTCTAATCCGTTTCACTCAAGTGTCCTGCAGGCAGACATCCTCCAATGCATTGGTGAGTAGTTTCGGAGATATGAAATTTACTTGTCTCATGCCTCTGAGCAACCGAATGGATCTAGTCTTGTGGTTTTGTACTCGGATAGACATCGACGCTATGTTTTATATATAGGCTTCTCAGCATCTCCAAATATCCATCATCGATTTTGCATCACTGCAAGAATTCTAGAAGCGCCCAAGTCTCGATGGCGTCGAAGGCTTTCTCGTGGTCCACAAAAGCTAGATACAGCGGTCGGTTATACTCTTAAGACTTTTGTATAACCTGCTGTACTGTGTGGATGTGGTCTACGGTGCTCAAGCCTTTTCGACACTCAGAGACGATTTATGACGACTCTTGAAAACCGCTTGTAAATCTGACTCAGGAGCTTAAGGGGTCTGTAGTTCTTTAGAGAGTTTTATCTCTTTTCTTGAAGAACAACGCCACCACGCCCCTACTTCATGCCTTTGGGGTGGTCCCTTTACTAAGGTAGGACGGAGCTAAATATTCTCTTTAGCTCACTCATAACAGGTTTTCCTGCTGCCTTAATGAGCTCAGAGGATATTCCGTCTTCACCAGAGGCCTTACCATTTTGTAGTCGTTTAATCCACCCTCTACTTATCCAAATTATATTTGGTGACAGGGCGGTACATCATGCTTCTCCCCTCCATGCTGCGTTAATCCGGTTATTAATGTCCTGGACAATTTCCCTATTCCCTTGCACTAATGACCCAAGGTATTTAAAACTGGAGCAGACTGGTAGGGGCAGTCATACCTAGGCTTACGAGCACAAGGCTGGAGAAACCGCCAAAATCGCAAAAAATATATTCGGTTTTACTCCTACTAAGTCCAACACTCTCCTGTCTTTGCAGCCACTATCCAACCAGCTTTGCACGCATCAATTTATAAAAGAATAAAACTAACCACTTCCATTCATCAGCTCTCAACAGCTTCCATACTTCTACTGGTATGTCATCAGGACCAACTCCTTTTCCATTCTTCATTCCATCAATTACTTTTTTAACTTCCACGGTAACCTCTCGCACTTTGGGTGAAATGGTCCCGACCTAGGTGACTGATGACCCGTCCGGCTTTGCTGGCGTCCCCCCTATAAATAATAACCTCTCGCACTCATCCCACATTCACTGGTCCACCCTCGAGTACACCATTCCAGATATTCTCCTCATTCATAAGGCTTTCAAAATAGTCCGACCATCTACCCCTTATTTTTCCTTCATCCGTAAGAACCTCCCCTGCATTTTTATCTCTCACACATTTCATTTAAGAAACATCCCTTGCATTTCTTTCCCTTGCCTTAGACATTTTCCTCATTCATGAGGCTTTCAAAATAGTCCGTCCATCTACCCCTTATTTTTCCTTCATCCGTAAGATCCTCCCCTGCATTCTCATCTATCACACATTTTATTTAAGAAACATCCCTCGCATTTCTATCCCTTGCCTTGGAAAATCGGCATAATTAGGTTTTTTTACCAGCTTGAGTTTATTTTGCTAACTGCCAGATTACATTACTTTTTTTATTAGATTGGCGTTCATTTGTTTTACTAATAGGATGTGATCAGTAAATAATTAACAGTAAAATTTTGCTAAAGGGCCAACCACTTTTAAATCGTGTGCGGCAAATTTTGCTAACATAATAAATTATCGGAATTTATGTTCAACGAAATTGACTAATAGGCACAAATAAATTAAAGTGCAAAAAGGCTAAATTGCTAATGCGCATTTGTCATTGAAATTGCAGAAAAGAAAAAGTGCGTATGTAATGAAAGTAAACAAAATGCCGGCAAGAAAACCCGCTGAACTGCCATGTGCTAACAAAATGTACTACTAAAGCGACATAACATAAAAAACACTGAAATTATGGCGCTTTAGAAATACAGATTCATGATTTTCCTTTGAAATTCAGATTGCTAAAGCGCCAAAAAAGTCATCGGATTGGTGTGAGACCCGCACCAATCGACGCAGAAAAAAAAATCTTATTCAACGATATATATAACTCATTTTGGCCAAAATGGCGCTTTAGCAATTTCGCCTTTCCACTGTCGATATGTAAACCTCTGAAATAATAATAAAACAATATTCATTACATAATTATTCTAACTAGTATATTTATATACAAAACCTGACAATATTACAGTCTAAGGAATCATTTCCATAGAGTTTGAGGCAATTTTATGTTTTCACGGTTAGGTAAAAATCTCAACTTTTAAGGACTACATTTGATTTTTTTTTTATTTTACTAGTAATACAACATAATAATACAAATATTCGCATAGAAATAAGAAGCGATTTTACATTTTTACGTTTAGGTAAAAATCCAACTTCAAGTGAGAAATGTTTTTAAATTTCTTTACATACTTACTTATTTTAACTATAAATACGTATCACAGATAATATAATGTACGTATACAGAAAGTAATTTAGGCTTAGGAAACATTCACAGAGAAATTATAAGCGTTTTTACGGTTTCACGTTTAGGTAAAACTATCAACTTCTATTATGAAATGTTTCTGAATTCCTTCATGTACTCATTCTTATTATAAATAGTATGTATACACAGTATTTGAGGTTGAGGAAACATTAACAGTGATTTTAGAAGCGATTTAACGTTTTCGCGTTTAGGTAAGAATATCAAGTTCTAGTAAGAAATGTTTTTCGATTCCTTCATATACTCATTCTTACTCGGTATACGTTATGTAGAAAGTATTTGAGGCTAGGGAAACAAAAACGGAGAAATTAGAAGCAATTTTATGCTTTCACGTTTGCGTTATAATCTCAACTTCTAGCAAGAAATGTTTTTTAATACCTTTAAAAAGTGATTCTACCTAGTAATATGTAAGCATACAAGAAGTAATGAGGCTAAGGAACCATAAACAGAGAAATTAGAAGCGATTTAACGTTTTCACGTTTAGGTAAAAATCTCAAGTTCTGGTAAGAAATGTTCTTGGATTCCTGCATATACTCATTCTAACTCGTAATATGTACGTATACAGATGGTATTTGAGGCCAAGGAAACATTAACGGAGAAATTAGAAGCAATTCCCAATTAACATTTAGGCTGACAAAATATCTTTTTACCAGTTAATTATCAGCTATAAGCTTTATAAACGATGAATAAAAGCGTAAAAATATATTTAGGGCTGTACTATAGCATTAATTGTGTAGTGTTATACAGTAGAGCTGGTGTACGGCTGTATATAGTCGAAATTATTACTTATGGCTTTTAAATAGGACGTAAAAACACTGAAATACAGTATGTAGTGTAAAAAACTACTACAAGCAAGGTTAGAAGACTAGAGCAGCATATCGACTGGATACTGCTCTTGAATTCTACTTCTGTATTGCCTAATTCTGTTTAAGAGCATTGAATATTGCTATCATCTGCATATCGGTGTAGAAGTATTCTATTATAAAGTCGTGTTAATAGGCTTGATAACAACTGGGGGCCAAGTCTGCTATTTTACAATAAGCGACCAACTATTGCCATTCTATCGACATCCTATTGACATTACATTTCCATTGTGCCAAATTTTGTATTCTGCTAAAATTTCTTAAAAGTCTCGATATAATGTCGGTGGAGTGTCAGTCGAATGGAAATGGAATGTGAATGGCGAATGAGACGTCTTGTACATGAATGTTTGTTCGCGATTATCTCGCGTTTGGCTAAACCGATTTTGATTTAGTTTTCAGAAAACTATTTCTTACATTTACGAGAAGGTTTTGGTATTCTAACCGACTTCAAAAAAGGAGGTTCTCAGTTTAACCCGTGCGTAAGTATGTATGTTTGTCTTTGAGATGCGGTTTTCAGAAAAGTATTTTGCATTTGTATTTGTTACATTTAGGTTTTGGTATTTTAACGGACTTCAAATAGGAGGTTTTCAGTTTGGCCCGTATGTACTTACTATGTATGTAGGTTTGTCTTTGAGATGCGGGTTTCAGAAAAGTATTTGTTCCATTTAGGAGGTTTTGGTATTTTAACCGACTTCAAAAAAGAAGGTTCTCAGATTGACCCGTGCGTATGTACGTTTGTCTTTGATATGCGGATATCAGAAAAGTATTTGTTACATTTAGGAGGTTTTGGTATTTTAACCGACTTCAAAAAGGAGGTTTTCAGTTTGGCCCGTATGTACTATATAGGTAGGTATGTATGTTTGTCTTTGAGATGCGGTTTTCACTTTCAGAAAGTATTTGTTACATTTAGGAGGTTTCGGTATTTTAACCGACTTCAAAAAAGGAGGTTCTCAGTTTGACCCGTGCGTAGGTATGTTGTTTGTCTTTGAGAAAAGAAAAGTATTTGTTACATTTAGAAGGTTTGGTATTCTAACCGACTTCAAAAAAGGAGGTTCTCAGTTTGACCCGTATGTACTTATGTAAGTTTGTCTTTGAGATGCGGGGTTCAGTAAAGGTATTTTCTTACATTTAGGAGAAGGTTTTGGATTTTAACCGACTTCAAAAAGGAGGTTCTTAGTTTGCACTAAAAATGGTAAAATAAAAATAATTTTTACAAAAAAATAAAAGCACCTTAATAAAATGCCACCAAAAAGTAAGAAATAATACTTACCTACCTCTAATACTATATTCATTCAATAACGTACCTAAGTACCTAGGTACTTTGAAGTCGGGCGGGATTAAGCAAAAACAAAAAAAACATGTATAGTAGGTACATTCTATTTCACGCCCGACTTCAAAGTAGGTACCTACTTATGTAGGTTATTTATTTGGTTATTGTACAAACTATAGTACGAGCCGAGTACGGGGTATGAGCGAGTACGGAGGAGCAACCTTCTTCGGCTTCATCATCAGACCCTGGACACTATTTTCCAACAGAGTACTTGTCAAGGCGATTCAAACGAGCCCTAACTCGATGGCGTTGTATGGTTTCATCATAGAGTTCCTGTGGCGTTCTTCCGGCTCCATCATCAGATCAGCTCAATGACACCATAATATTGCATTGCCTTCCAGTTCTGACCTATGTTCAAAGTTTCAAGTCTCTAGCTCATCGGGAAGATAGTATAAAATCGTTTTGAAATCTAGTAAAACCTAGTAAAAACGTGGTAAAAAGGTGTCGTTGTTCGATGGCAGTACAATGGCTAAATAACAACTGAAAGTCCATCGATACAACTGTCAAATAGTCAAGAGAATACCGTTTGCATCAATAATTACAATTCTATTCAAATACAATTGATAGCAGACTACCGAAAAGATCAATAGTAGTTCGATGAAGTATCAGTGGAGTGTGGATAGAATGGCTTCGGACTAAAACAGTAAGAGAATACCAAATGCCAAAAACCATTCAACTGAGACCCTATCGACACTCTATTGAGACTCCATTTGGTGCATTTGTATTTAGCAGACTTGGGCCCCTGTTCAATGGTTATCTAGGACACCCTTAGAAAGCAAATCTCTTTACAAGAGTGTAATACAATGCCGTCTGCTGCATAAAAGTGCAGTCTTACCCTATTCTAAAGCTGACGCGATTAGCGTAAATTTTTCCCCCGGTGTTACAACAGATTATTATAATTTTGGTAGTGCATAAATTGAGAATTATTCAGCTTATTGATTATTTTAATGCCTAAGTAAAACTTATGTACCTACATATCGCTTAATGTCAGTTTTGGCTAATTGCATACTGTTAAGGGTGATTATATTCATTGTTCATTGTGAATATAAAACTATGGAAAAAATAAAAAAGGACCGGAGGAATAAAAATGAAACTAATAAAAGCATATTCACAATGTGAATTCACAACTTTATACGGAAAAAAGTATAATTGTACAAGGTCAGCCAATTCAAAAGTTAGCATTGTCATCATGCCAGGAAGGTTCCGTACAAACAACCAAAATTATTGGACAATGATAATATTATAGCCATACGTACTGCTGAAGATAGGAATTTTGGATCAACAAGCAAAGAGGGTCCCGTACAATCAGAATTGGGTTGGATAGTGACGAAAATAGTGACTACTTACAAAAATTGTCTCGAAATTCTTGAATCTGAAAGTTCATCACATGAAGACGAAGCAGATCGCCATTTATTATTTCGCAGTAAGATTAAAAAAATAGGCTATAGACAAGAATATTTCTCAAGCTGCAATAAAGAATTTGATTGAAATTGTAATCGATAGATTTCAAGATTTTTTTACCGCAGGATCCTTCGAACAACTGTAACACCTAGCTCTAGATACATACTTGGAGTGACAGATATTATGTCCAAGCCTCATAGCCCACTTGAAAGTATAATTATAAGTAGATTATTTTGACAGTGTCAATTAATACTAAGGTATTTCATACTTAGAACGCTTCTTGTCATTTATAATGTACTAGCTGACCCAGCGCGACTTCGTTCCCGTGGCCCTACCCCCTACTCCACCCTACCCTACCCGTACTCTACCCCTACCCTACCCCTCCCCTACCCTACCCTACCGTACCCCTACCCTACCCTACCCTACCCCTATCCCTACCCTACCCTACCATATCTTTACCCTACCTTTACCCTACCCTACTTCTACTCTACCCCCACTTACCCTCTCTTCCCCTATTTTCTCACCGTTAGAACCTTCCTTGGACTTCCACGAACATTTCAAGACCAAAATTAGCCAAATCGGTCCAGCCGTTCACGCGTGATGTCGTGACCAAGGGAAATAGGGATTCATCACTACATAGTATAAAACAAAGTCGCTTCCTCTGTCCCTATGTCCCTTTGTATGCTTAAATCTTTGAAACTACGCAACGGATTTTGATGCGTTTTTTTTAATAGATAGAGTGATTCAAGAGGAAGGTTTATATGTACTTTTTATCCCGATATTCCCACGGGAACGGGAACCACGCGGGTGAAACCGCGGGCGGCCGCTAGTTTTTATATATATAGATGATCGTAACATTCGTAACCTTTTTTCTCCGTTTAAAAAAAAGTCAGTCTGGCTATATAAAGTTTTCATTTAGTTCGTGAGCCTTCATCTAGTACTATTGTTGATCGAAGGCAGGATCCAAGAACATTTCTCCATAGTATCCCATCCATGTAATTTCTCCATACAATAACAGTAACAATGCAAAATGGGCTTTTAAAAAAAATTTTACGTTATTATAAATAAATAAATCAAAAATGTTTCATTTATTTTTGTTTTACTCAGTCTTAATATTGATATATATGTAAATTCAAACAGAGTTTCAAATAAATTTAACAAAATGCTATCAAAAATAAATCGTAATGCATTCGTATCGTAATTCGTTATCATATTGGGTCATTACGATGTATTCGTCATTCGTATTGGTATCGTAATAGCCGTATCGCTGCATTCCTTGTTAGAAGCTTTACCGGAAACAGTTTTTGATGTAAGTAGATGAAGTCGACTCTTGTGGGTCATTATTTGGATGAAGTACCTGAAACGACTAAAGAATACAATTTTAAATATAGTCCGAATAGCAGTGGTCTGCGCTATAATGCATATTCTACGGTTAAAACTATATTTGTGATTTGGCGCCTTACAATTATCCCTTTCCCTTGGTTGCTTTGTTGGGTTATCTAAGGCCACCAGTACACGATGGCCGATCATGGTCGGCGACCATGACCAATACATCGTACATTGACACTTTTGAACGAACAAGTTTAAAAAGGTTCTTTCAAAAGTGTCAATGTACGATGTATTGGTCGTGGTCGCCGACCATGATCGGCCATCGTGTACTGGGGGCTTAACATTTCTGTTTATTGTATAGGGTCAGGTGGGGTAAAAATAAGATACCCAAAACTTTGGGTAAAAATAAGACAGTCATTTTTTTCATTGAAATAAACTTTAAATTGAACCGTTTTCCATTAAAAAAACAAGTTCATTACAAACTTAATTAGAAAATAAATTTACATTGCTTCTTTTTTCATTAATAAATATTTTATGCATTATTTTATAACTCACTACGAATTTTGACCCGAAATCTTTTATACCCGGATCGTGCACTTTTCACTGTCTCGCTCTGATTCGCGCCCCCCACGCTCTTACACCCGCTCCTTGCACGGGGCGACAATTGACCTTGTGCCTAAACAGTGTGTCTGCTCTGCTGTCTCTCGTTACCGTGTGGTGGGTGACAGCGCGTTGATTTTCGGGGAAAATATAAGACAGGCTGCGGGTAAAATATAAGACAGTGTGAAGTATAAAAATAAGACAAGAAAATAAATAAAATATGATAAGTATATTATTTAAAAAAAAATTGTTCAAAAAGTACCATGTTGAGTAACTCGACTAAGGGTAAAGCCTTCGTTTGATTTTTATCATAATTTGTACTGATTTTAATTAACAAAAAGTATTAAAAGTATGTTTAGTCTAGTGTTAAATAAGTTTTCGTTGGAAATTCATATTTTTATGCAATTAAAATTTTCGTACAACATTTAAATGTTAAAAACATTGTTAAAATAGGCAATAAAAAATATTGTTACAAAATGTTGAGACGATATTTTAAATTTTTTTTTTCCTTTATTAAAAGATGATTAAATGAACATTTTTATTGAGTTGATGAAATTTTTGTATCATTGTTAACCTCCTTGTCTTATAGTGAGCCATAAATGTCAAAAATGTTGAAAGATAAAGAAAATTAAGGCAGTCTTATTTTTTAACGCCCATGTCTCATAATTACCCTTTTTGGAGGAAAATAATAAGACACTTATTTTATACTTAAACATGTCTTTATCGTTTATTTATTTACAAACGAATCAAATTACTCAATAGCTATGAAGCAATAGTATTAATATAATTCATATAAACATGTAAAAAATCATTTTAGGGTCACAAAAAATCAAAAGATTTGGTTTTTGTCTCATATATACCCCACCTGACCCTATGTCTACTCTACTTCAGCATTTCTCTTGGAGATTCTTAGTTGTATCTTTTATAATTATACTAGCTGACCCAGCGCGACTTCGTTCCCGTGGCCCTACCCCCTACTCCGCCCTACCCCCTACTCCACCCTACCCTACCCGTACTCTACCCCTACCCTACCCTACCCCTACCCTACCCTACCCCTACCCTACCCTACCCCTACTCTACCCCTACCCTAACCCTACTCTACCCCTACCCAAACCTTCGCCCCGGAACCTCGAAGCGAGTAGACGTGCTAAATAGTCGCTATTTACATTTTTTAAATTAAAATAAAGTCGAAAACTACAGTTTAATTCGCATAGAAAAATAGGAGTGCATAAAAACAAGGAGGTGTCATTGTGCCATACTGGAATACTACTTGCCTGGCCCGTGGTTATCAGCTGTTTTGTATTGTGCTGTGAGTGTGTCAGGTGCTGGTACCAGGCGTGCATAGCCTTGGAGAGGATCATTTGCGCCGGCGCGTGAGTAGTGAAACAAACACATTAAACAGTGACGACAATACATTTTTCACTGCGTCTTCACTTACCTGGACACCCAAGCTGCGTAGCCCCTCCCACAACCACACCACCGGCCCTATCACTGCGCTCACGCATACCTGCCTCCCTTCTACGACAACTGGTCGGCCACACCCACAGGACTGACTCATTTCCGACGGCGGCAAGCGCGCGATTACATTTATAGCCGCTACACACGCTCCTATCCGACCACCGATTTGGTGCGGGCGAACTTCACTGCAGATCTGATCCGCGCCTACACACGTTCAAACCAAATCTGCCAGACCAAATCGGTCGGCGCTACACACGTTCCGATTTGGTCTGGCCGACCTCTAGCCGTTGTTGCAGTGTTGCCAGCCACTGCTAATCTCCCAATATTATTATTATTTATAAATACTGAAAACATCAATTTGCTTGCAATAAATAAATTAAAAAGAAAAATATTATCGGTTTTTAATGTTTTATTACTACAAAAAAAACAATTTCATTATTTTTTAATTTTCTGTTATTTTCATTAAAATACTAAACATGCTAAATATTTACTAAAAGCAGCACTTATTGATGAGGTGTTATGCCCTTTTATTTAGTTTTACGACAAATTGCTAGTTTTTAAACAAAATATTCTAAAAAACAATTAGATAAATAGAATCTTTTCATAAATGGCCATATTTAAACCTTTCGTTCGTTCAGTCCTACGTATAACTCATGAACGAGCATTAAATTGAATCCTCTGAAAATCCCTTAAACGTAATTTACCTGCTTTAAATATTTCCGCTTTTACATATTTTCTCCCTAAAGCTAGGGGAAAACCTCCAAAATTGTCAACACTGCCAAGTTGGTCCGGTCGGAAGCCTACACACGTTCCGATTTGGTAGGAAGTGAAGTTCGTGCGAACCAAATCCGGCCGACCGCGTCAAACACGAATATGGTCGGACGACTACGCTACACACGTCCAGATTTGGTCTGGAGCAGACCAAATCGGCGATCGGATCGGAACGTGTGTAGCGGCTATTAGGCCTACACTACAGATTTTGTAAACAATTATGAATAAGACACCGCGCACACCAAATAAAGATAGTAGTCATCTTACAAGCTACGGGTCCGATCCTCAGTTAAGCCAACCACAATATTTGGATGAATCCACGGCGGGGGATGCTCATATTACTCGGAGAATAAAACGCAAACTCGACGGAGACTCGTCAGATGTCGGTACAATTATGTGTAAAATGAACGAATTATTCGATCGGTTTGAGACACAACAAAATTCAAAATTGGAAAAATTAATTGATTCCATCACCACTATTACGCAACAAAATTCGGAAATACAAAAAAGCAGGCGTTGGAATCACCCATAGTGAGGACCCATCCTTAGTGAGGTACCATAAATACTGTCCCACGGGATGATCGACCATTTAAAAAGGACCGCCATGTTGACGTAGGTCTGTACTGTCTATGGCTTATTCGTGTTAGGGATGCCCGATTTTTTGCTATAAATCGATGTTTTGGTACCCCGTCATTCGATTCTCGATCTGAATCATATGGCTTTGAATCGCTTTTGGTTAAAAGTAAGTGTTTTTGTGATGTAGGTATATTTTTTTATTTGTTGTATTTTCTCTCGTTTTCACAATCTTTTTACTTACATATTTTACAGTTCCCATCCGTTTCACATTCAATAAAACGCCCAACCGTCTGATTTTACTGGTGGGGTCATATTAAAATAAAGTCGGTATACGGATGATGATAAATTTGCGTGATAACGTCATAAGAAACCATTGATGAAAAATGATGTCGAAATAGAAGGTAACATTACCAGCAACCTCTATCGTCAACTTGATTATAGAACAAGCATTCTCTGCCACACTCAGAGACGCCAGTTAAATTTAATTGGCAATAAATTATCATTCCTACTTTATTCAATACTGGACATAAAAAAGAGACAGATATAGATTTAATTGTCAATTAAAGTTAAATGACGTCTCTGAGTGCGGCAGTAAATCATCTAAGGTACCTACACGGCACGTCTGGCGAAAGGTGTAGGTACTTACAATAATTTATAGGTAACTAGGTAATTACTTAAATTGAAATTATCGGTAAATTTGTTGAGGTAAGGAACAATGCTATACAAGTTTATTTGAAAACGTCATATTTTTTTCACAACACGGGAATGTTGCAATAATGGAGAGTATATTGTTACAAAAGTTTTAGAAAATAGTACAATAAACTTTCGCAGGTACTTTAATATAATAATAGAAAACGAAGCTAAACACGCAACGCACTTTCGCATTCGGCGCTTGACGCTTGACTGACTGGAGGGAGAAGTCGTCGCTCGCATACAGCACGCGAGTCGGCACCCCTCGCCAATTGCTCGACTGAGTGAGACCGCGAACAGTAGGCTAATATAAAAGTTTAAGTGCGGAGTGACACCCCCCTGCCAAAACCTTGTTTCTTTCATTAGGTACGGGACGTTGGCGGAATGTCTGTGTAAAACGGAAGAAACCATTACATGAAAAAATAAAAATAATTTACACAATCGTCTCGCCTATTCATTTTTGCATACGATCTTCATGCGATCTTTTTTGCATACGATTCGAACTGGGTTAAGAAATCGCATTTAATTGAATCGATAAAAATCCGTAGATCATATTTCCTTGAATCGATCGTCCAGAAGATCGATTCAGATTTCAGCTCTGGCATCCCTAATTCATTTATAATTTTTCGATTTTCTCGAGAGTCTACAGTTCAAGTAAAGAAAGATTTGCTCATCATCAAATGAGAAATCTCAATACAAAAATGTGTTCTTATCAGGTAAATCAGACTTATCTGTGAATTTAGTCTTATGACCTATGTCAAACAATGTGCTTTACCCACTATTTAATAATTTAAATAGATTTAATTACCTTCTGTTCAATCAAAACTTATACAATGTTTCATATTTTTTTAAACAACAATGTGGTAACACATACCTTCATCACACCTAATGTTAAGTGGTGATAAAGCTGAAGGTGGAAGCTATCTTATCTCTAACTGCTGCCGGAACACAATAATGCTGAAAACATTGTTATGGCGTCAGGCTTAGATAGGATGGTGGTAGCTAGCTAGGTGGACTAAGAACAAGCCCTACAACCAACCAAACAGAATACAATAGTATCCTCCACTGCAAATTTAACCCGGGACTTCTGGGTCTGAAATTATAGGTGGTATGAACCACTAGATCACAAAGGCTGTAAAACCATTTTTATTTTCAGATAACCGAGTGTTCACAGTCGTCAGGTCCTGTGGTATAACAAAACACATTTGGCAAAACTAGTGTTCCTTTAGCCGTAATGATCATAGTACTGATTAAAATGTTCGTTCTACTTCCAATTGTGTTTCATGGCAGTTAAATAACACAAACAAAGAAAGCATTGGCAAAGTTGTTTAATTTGTGTAATGATAGTTTTATTTCTTACTATGTTTAGACTTAGTTGGATTACACATATGTATTTCATTTGAATAAATTGTAATTTGTTACTTTTATGATTTATAATTGTATGGTGTGTATTCAATAAAATGTATTATTCGTTAATAGTGCCTTTTTCTTCATCTTATTTTATTTTAGCAGTAAAAAGAATAAGAAACCAATACAACTAGGGATGTAGTAGTGCAGCTATGTATCGATAATTTTTACTATCGATAGGGCGACGATAGTTTTGACAGCACTAGCATCGTGGGAAACTGACATTTCACTAACAGACGGCCGATCTAAGGCTTGATTCCCATCTGTACTACACTATATGATTTGTGCAAAAAAGTGTGGATTTTCTTGCATCAAAATATGATGATTGTATCGAGCGTATGTCTGTTTTGGAACGAGAAAATACAGAATACAAAAAGCGAATAAACACATTAGAATCGAAATTGGACCAACTGGAAAAAAACACTCGTACTTCGACGATTGAAATTAGAAATTTACCGCGACAACAACAAGAAAATAAAGACATACTACGTTATGGAAACTGCAAAAACCTTGGAAATTTATATGGAAGAAAATGAAATCCGTGAGGTGACTAGATTTAAACCTACCAAGGAACTGAAAAACAGTCCTATTATTGTAGAATTCACTACCAATAACCGCAAAGAAAATTTTATTAAAAAATGTAGAACTTTCAACAAAAACAACTCAAATAAGCTGAATTCACTACACCTTGGCATACCAGGACCATCACAACTCATTTTCATAGGTGAATTTTTGACACCGAAGGCAAAACGGCTACACTACCAGGCACGTCAGCTGATCGCCGAACGAGCCGCGCATAGCTGCTGGTCGGGAAACATTCCGAATCATTCCCGTGGAATACCTACTTACGAAATATTCTGAAGTATTACGAAACATTCGGAATATTTCGATTGTCGAAAAATACGGGAGTAGGTAACGATAAAAAAGCAGCAATCGGTAAAAAAGCAGTAGAAAGCAGTTGACACTTATTTTTAAATACCTACCTAGCAAGAAAAATAGTCAATCATAGTAAAAGAAGTATGGATGGATATCTTACTATCTAGGTACCACTTAAATAAAATGTCTGTGGAAGTTTTAAGTGTAGAAGTAGGTACTTAAGTAGGCACATATACCCTACCTAAGTACCTATTATTTTAGCGAATTTTTAATGTTTTGAATTGCTTGAAACGGACGAAAACATATTTTTAAACTATGATAAAAGGTTTTAAACTATAATAAGGTAAACCGATTAGAATCGGCTTGTAGGTATGTACCCTTTCGTTTTGCCAATGCTAGGTAGGTACAAAACTCGGCACGGAGTATAGCCGTCATCGGCATAGCCGTCGAACCGTGGTCGAACCACAATATAAGTGGTCGTACCTAGCAATACAAGTGCCGTGCCGAGGCTTAGGTCATCACTTCACTATCACTAGGTCTGGGTAAGTAGGTACATAGTATAAAGTCGCTCTCCGCCTCTGTCTATCTGTTTTTAACCTTTCTTCTTTTAAACCACGCATCGGATTTTGATGCAGCTGTCACTGTTATTAAGAAAATTTATTCTCGAAGGTTTATAAATAAATAAATACCTACATACAAAACATTATAATTACGTACCTATTTATATAATAGAGAAAAATTACATGTTTTTTGATGAAGCCGTCAAAAAACGATTTTTCGAGCGCTTACATTGCGAACGCTGCTGGCTAAGGGTGGTGGTATTCCATTCATCAAAGATCTTTGTCCAGTATGCATTGGATCCAAGAAATTGGACGCCTATTGGACGACTTTGACGTCCAATTTCATACATTCGACGTCCAATTTCTTGGACAAAGATCTTTGATAAGTGGAATACCACCCTTAACCGTATGAGATACCTACCTACATCAAAATAATTTACTACGGCATTGTATATCATAGAGGCCTACAAAAAAGACCCGAAGTCGCCTTATTTCTATAGGTTGAATAACAGTAATTTTTATATTTATTAAGTTATTTAAAAATATTACTTTATTTGCAAAGCTAATGTCTCCTAATTACAGTTGCAAAACTTCTGAAGTATTCGGAATAATTACGTAATACTTCTCATAGAGTTTCTTTCAATCAGAATTTTTCAAAATAAATTTGTTTGAAAATATTGGCATATTTTTATCTTAGGTCAATCTTGCTAGAAAATATCGTGCCCGAGTCCGGCGGGCGACGACGACGACGGATGAACAAACAACTCGTGCGCGGCGCGCGGCGCCCGCCGCAGAACAAATTCTAGTGGCGCTAGTGGCGCTGCGCATGGCAGGCGGCGCGCGCGGCGCGCAGGGCGGGCGGGCGAGATTAGCGGGGCGGGGAGTGGGAGGCGATGCCCCCCGGGGAATTATTCGACCGCTCCCCTTCCCCGCAGAGAAGGATTCATAATGTTTCGCAATAATTCGCGGTCTAAGAAAATATTTCAATTTCGATAAAAATAAACGTGAGCGTTGTTTTTAAAAACGAAGTGCTTACCTATTTGCTCAGTGATGGATTGATGGTGAATTGGTTGTTATTATTATTGTGGCGTAATTAGCGTAAGTAAAATTTGAATGTTTATTAATTTATTCCTTACCTATGTAAGGCGACATTAACAACAAAAGTAGGTACCTACTTACAGCAAAACACTAATTTTTATAGGTACTAGCGACCCAGCCCGGCTTCATTTGAACAATTTGTGGGTGCTTCGAATCTGTGATAACTTCTAAAGTGTTCATTTAAATGAAATACGGTAAAGGATAATTTTGATATGATGATATCGTTTTATCTACCTACATTAAATGGCCAAGGTAACTTATATAGGTACTTATTTGGATAAGGATTAATACTGATTAGGAGACATTAGATAACTTATTTATTTTTAAATAACTTAATAAATATAAAAATTACTGTGAGTCAACCTATAGAAATAAGGCGACTTCGGGTCTTTTTTGTAGGCCTCTATGATATACAATGCCGTAGTAAATTATTTTGATGTAGGTAGGTATCTCATACGGTTAAGGATGGTATTCCACTTATCAAAGATCTTTGTCCAAGAAATTGGACGTCGAATATATGAAATTGGACGTCAAAGTTGTCCAATAGGCGTCCAATTTCTTGGATCCAATGCATACTGGACAAAGATCTTTGATGAATGGAATACCACCACCCTTAGCCAGCAGCGTTCGCAATGTAAGCGCTCGAAAAATCGTTTTTTGACGGCTTCATCAAAAAACATGTAATTTTTCTCTATTATACAAATACGTAATTATAATGTTTTGTATGTAGGTATTTATTTATTTATAAACCTTCGAGAATAAATTTTCTAAATAACAGTGACAGCTGCATCAAAATCCGATGCGTGGTTTAAAAGAAGAAAGGTTAAAAACAGATAGACAGAGGCGGAGAGCGACTTTATACTATGTACCTACTTACCTACCTAGTGATAGTGAAGTGATGACCTAAGCCTCGGCACGGCTAGGTACCTACGACCACTTATATTGTGGTTCGACCACGGTTCGACGGCTATGCCGATGACGGCTATACTCCGTGCCACGTTTTGTACCTACCTAGCAGTGGCAAAACGAAAGGGTACATACATACCTACAAGCCGATTCTAATCGGTTTACCTTATTATTAGAGATCGGATAATCGGATGCATATTTACCTAAAGTTAATATTTTGCTAGGAAATTATGGAAGCGGCTTCTTAAAACACGTTTTTTTAAATATAAATCCCGGGATTTCAGAAAATTCGCGAATGCAAAATTAGTCAGTAACATGGTGTGGAAACGATGTCTATAGCATGAGCTATTTATTTAAAAAATTCGATACAAAAGTGCATTCCATAACAGCCAACACCTCAACTTTAGGTAAATATGCATCCGATTATCCGATCACTACTTATTATAGTTTAAAACCTTTTATCATAGTTTAAAAATATGTTTTCATCCGTTTCAAGCAATTCAAAAACATTAAAAATTCGCTAAAATAATAGGTACTTAGGTAGGGTATATGTGCCTACTTAAGTACCTACTTCTACACTTAAAACTTCCACAGACATTTTATTTAAGAGGTACCTAGATAGTAAGATATCCATCCATACTTCTTTTACTATGATTGACTATTTTTCTTGCTAGGTAGGTATTTAAAAATAAGTGTCAACTGCTTTCTACTGCTTTTTTACCGATTGCTGCTTTTTTATCGTTACCTACTCCCGTATTTTTCGACAATCGAAATATTCCGAATGTTTCGTAATACTTCAGAATATTTCGTAAGTAGGTATTCCACGGGAATGATTCGGAATGTTTCCCGACAGCAACTGTAGTCCTAATCAGTATTAATCCTTATCCAAATAAGTACCTATATAAGTTACCTTGGCCATTTAATGTAGGTAGATAAAACGATATCATTGAGGTAGATCAAAATTATCCTTTACCGTATTTCATTTAAATGAACACTTTAGAAGTTATCACAGATTCGAAGCACCCACAAATTGTTCAAACGAAGCCGGGCTGGGTCGCTAGTACCTATAAAAATTAGTGTTTTGCTGTAAGTAGGTACCTACTTTTGTTGTTAATGTCGCCTTACATAGGTAAGGAATAAATAAATAAACATTCAAATTTTACTTACGCTAATTACGCTACAATAATAATAACAACCAATTCACCATCAATCCATCACTGAGCAAATAGGTAAGCACTTCGTTCACCTATTCGTTCGTTCACACAACGCTCACGTTTATTTTTATCGAAATTGAAATATTTTATTATTGCGAAACATTATGAATCCTTCTCTGCGGGGAAGGGGAGCGGTCGAATAATTCCCCGGGGGGCATCGCCTCCCACTCCCCGCCCCGCTAATCTCGCCCGCCCGCCCTGAGCGCCGCGCGCGCCGCCTGCCATGCGCCACCACAAATTATATAGTGTAGGTTCGTCCGTCGTCGTCGTCGCCCGCCGGACTCGGGCACGATATTTTCTAGCAAGATTGACCTAAGATAAAAATATGCCAATATTTTCAAACAAATTTATTTTGAAAAATTCTGATTGAAAGAAACTTTATGAGAAGTATTACGTAAGTATTCCGAATACTTCAGAAGTTTTGCAACTGTAAATTACGGTCACATTTATGTCAAATTAAATGAAAGCTCTAAGCCAATTCGAATTGAATCGGAAGAAGATATACACAAAATTAAAGCAAAATCTATTTGACTATTTACATTACTATACGATACCTCAAAAATATGTTAATTTATTTGCTTATTAACCTTACTTTAATTTTTTGTCTTTTGTTTTTACTAGGATGTTATTGTTTAGTTTATTTCAAAAACCTAATTCGTTTTAATCATTGTTTACAAGATGATAGTCAACTTACCATCACACTGATTGAAAATAACCTCATTAAACTATCCAATATGCCATATTTTTTTTTTTTATCTTAAAATATATACTTACAACTTTAACCTACTCACTAATATTAACATATAACACAAATTACATTATTATACTCACTGAAACACTTTACAAATGGAATTTTAAATGTAAATCACACACAAGCACAGTTCACACCATAATAATCCGAAACATCGACATCTTCGATATTAAACCACAGAAGTGTCAAATAATAAGTAGGTAAGTAAGTAGGTACAATACCATGTGGTTACCTACTTACTTACCTACTTATTATTTTATATTATAATAATATAATAATAATATAATACTTATAAGTTTTCATATGTAGAGTAAGTACCTACTGTGGGGATAGAGCAAGCAACCTCCCAAGTAGCACAGAAGCCATATAAGAATTGTCTTATATTGCATCGAGTCATTTAAAAGTTATATAGTTGCGATTTATGCAGTACATAATTGTATAAAAGCACAATATATTGTTAATTAGCTTAATTTAACTATAAATGTTGTGTAAACGTTGACTCAGCGTTTCTTTAATTGCTGTCACATAATGGCTTTTAAAATAAGCTGTGTAATCGTTTACTTATATGTCTGTTGTAAACAACTATTTCAAAAAAGCTAGTTATATTTCTATTAATCGGTTGTTCGCTTTATAAATGTGCTGTAATTTGCTTTAATATTGCGTAACAGCCACGTAATGGTTATATTAATAACATTTACCTGATATTTTGCATTAGTCAAATAAAAGCATTATTAAATATAACTAATATGCTTCTCTCTTTTTAAGCAGCGTTTAACTAGTAATAATATGACTAAAAGATGTTTATACGAACATTAATTTAATAATAGTTATTTAAGTAACATCTCTGTGACTTCCGGGGCAGTAAATTATTCTTAAAATGCTTAAACTTTGGTAAGCAAACTCCCGTTCTGCATTTTGCGTGAGTAACTATTATGATATATTTTTTAAATTATGGATAAAAGACAGTTACAATTTCTTCAAATCAATTATTTTTTTTGCAAACAACTATTAGCTATATTAATTGCGGCTACATAATCTAATGCTATATAAAATGGCTAATATTATAACTAATAGCAATATTTTGCTTGGTAGATGTTTCTTATACTGCATTAAGCAGAGTTAAATGCTTTTTTGTAATGTAAACAGCAACGCCATGTTTCTTTATTTTTCTATTGTAGAATAAAATTGCAATAAAACTAAACGTACTTCTACGTGGTATTATCCATAATTAAGCGTATTATATTGTTGTTCCAATACCTTATCTTGCATTTACGATTTGTTTTTCAATTTTAATAAAAGTTTATAATTTAAATTATTTTTTGTTAATTTTTTTTTACTTTTAACTTATTTTAAAACAGACAAATTCTAAAGGCGCATCAAAATTTCACAGCAAACATAGGTATTTATTACCAGTAAAATTAAATTCCCTTAAGAATGATGCCATATTAATCATATTACCTACATAAATAATGTGCAATAAAATAAATGCTTGTCGCCATGTTTATAGTAATTCTGTTTTGATATTAAACATTGTCCGCGTCTATATTTTTAGAACAGTTGAAATTTTTTATTACTTTAAGCTAGGAAAATAAACAATATATCATTTTATGTCAAATAGAAGCCGTATAAAAAGCCTTTATTCGCTATTTTAATTGCGTTTTATATTGCTGCTTTAAAGCCTCTATACATCAAAATAGCTATATAAAACTGCGCCTAATTCGGCTGTGTAGAAGATGTATAAACGTTTGCAATGCGCTTATACGGCAATGAAAGCTATTTAAAAAACGTTTCCCTGGCTTTTACTCGACCAGATTGTGCTACCTGGGCTATTAAAGGATTCCGGGCTAGGTTGTTGTTCACGAACCGCCAGCCGGCGGGCGCCGTCGGAAACGGAATCGGATTCGAATTCTGTGCTTTGTCTTTGTCTAGTCTATAGTGTCACTATTAGTGAGTGACAGAGACAGGGCATACATTCCGCTGTCGGGAGCGTTTCCGACGGTTCGTGAATCAGGGGGCTATCAGAATCCGATTCCGTTTCTGACGGTTCGTGAAATCGTGAATCGGGGGCCAGGGGGCAGGTCTATGTGCGCATCGTCTAGCTAGATGTCGCCACATCACTCCCTCCTAGAACGGAGGTCGATCCAAGTGGTTGCCCAGCAGTCAGTGCTTGTGAGCTTGCAAATGCCAGAGAGAGCAATGACGTTTTATTAAGAGAGAGTGCTGCAGGATGCCTCAGTCCGCGGTGAGTTGAGACTTTCGTCTGCGGTGAGTCGAGCGAGACGGTGCGGGGTGGCTGCTGGTCGCTGATCCTGTCAACGGTGAGATGGGACATCCACGGTGAGTCGCGGGATGCCCACGGTGATTCGGGACACCTGACGGCATCATCCCGACCTGGCATTCTCGCAGCCCACGTCTCTGGAGCATCGCACTGGGCCCTACTCTCACTCCAGTGTGGCAGTTCTGCGTGCCAGCAGCTCGGACATACCGTCGCAACGCACACTCCTGCTGCGATGGAACCTTGTGGCGGGTTAAGCTGGTTTGCTGTGAGACTGCTGAAGGTTGCTGGATAAGGGTCGGGAGGAGTACCTAATAGCTGCGCTGGTGGAGGGAGACTATGCTGGCGCTGGTGATGACGGTGCTGGCGCTGGTGGAGACGGTGCTGGCGCTGGTGAAGGTGCTTGTGCTCCGTAGGGATCACCACTGACTGTAGGATAGGCGCAACGGGTAAAGGAAGACTGATGTTGTTTCTTCCTTCCGGGCTAGGTGTTGTTAGCCCGGGGACAACTGTCCAGGTCCATGTGCGCGTCGTCTAGATGTCACTACAGTACCTACCTTTGAAAAGTTCATGTTTTAATTCTGATAAAAAAATTACTTTAAAAAATTAACGTGCCCAGCCAGACATAAATTATAAGCAGACTACCAATTAGTATCGATATCGAGAGATTTTCTTAGCAAGTTTGCATCAATTACCTATGCTTATAGCAAGTCGGTTATAATTTATAATAGAAAAGATTTACAAACTGTCACACACACATAATTACAAATAGTTATGTCTGGTGAGAAGATGTTTTTAATTTGCATACTAATAGCACCGGCGCCGGCGGCGGGCGGTGGCGGTATTACACGTATTTTCCCGTTGTTCAATAAACTTGTTTTGTATATTTCTATGCAGGTTTGTGTGCCTGCCACAAACTAATATTATTGCTTACTTTCACATGAATATTGACTTAGTCCACCCAACCCACATTATTACAAAAGTGCATAAGCCTACCATAACCTACTTAAGTAGGTACTATATTATTATACTGTATAGGTAGTTACTACTGAACTAGCTGGGTAGGTAATAGTTAATAAATACCTAAGTTTTAAAAATAATAATTTAATAAAATAATACAAAATAACAGGCACTAAAACGTCATTGGCACTAACAAATCCATTCCAACGTTTGTAATTTGTTACAAAAGTTAATGGCCAATGAAGCCAAAGATGGTCAAAAATTAAAGGTAGGCATCGAGTGGGTAGGTATATAATAATAAATCAATTTTCAACAAGCGGACAAATTCAGAGGCGCTCACTAGGTAATATAAGTTAGGTCTTAGTAGCTAGGACAATGAGCCCGCGGTTGAGCAGAATTGTTGGGATCACGAGATAAATTACGAGTCGCTCGCTAAAACAAGCGACTGCTTTTCCAACGCGTCACATTTACAGCTGACGTTAATAAGGAAGGATCCGGGTTTTATGGCTTATTCTTACGGCGCAAGCGGGCGGGGTTTTATTTGGGGCGGATGAAAATGTTTGAGTAGCTAGATACTTGCTTTCAAACGTAAGCAAGCTGCCAGAAAGGAAAACGTCTGAAACGCAAATTATTTATTATTACTCTGTAGTATATGTATATACTCTGTAGATAGTTTTCCCTAATAACAGGAACAATTTCTAAAAAGTTTATTTTGTAATATAAACCACAACCTTTACCTCATTATTTTTCAGTCATGTTTACTTACCTTTAACTTTGATTGGCTTTAATTATATGTAAGTATGTATAGGTTTACCAAGTGGGTTAAACTAAGTGAAACCATAATTTATGGAGCTCAATGTTAATATATTTTTATAAGGATAAAACAACACTTCCCATGATTAGTACAAAATAAAATTAAATATATTGTTAGTTTTTTACATAGGTAGGTAAAATTTATTTAAAAGTACAGAACATATTATGAAGGACTACACACTGAATTGAGATAAAATACTTAGTACTGACTTTGAAAAATGATGTAAGCCACTTTTAGTATTCACAATATGAACTTATTGCATCATTAATGATTATTTGGCAGGCCAAAAGAGATTTTCCAACAGTGCATAGGTCATTAAACCTAATAAATATAATAGTGAAATTTGGAATAGAAGCTGTAAGAAAATCTGCAATTAGACTAGCCACTACATCTTATATACCGAAACATTATGGCTAAGAAACTTTAATATGTGATGTTCCAGCATACAAGTTCAGTTGCATGCAGGCAACAAGGGGCCAGCATACACCCAAATATAAATTAATTTTAAGTAATAGTCATAGATAGTAATTTTTATATAATTTGTACAATAAAATACAATTAAGTACAACTTGTAGCAAAGATATTAAAGAGAGTAATATTTATCTCAAGTGTTAAAGCTGCAATAACGTGTGTGTACGCACAAGGCATATTTACACAGCACACACGCACGGCAACAACACACCAGGTGCTGCACACTATAGTACATAATTAATTTTATTACTTAATAGAATATAAAGACACGCCCAAGCTGAGAACTCTCCCACTTACTTTACATATTTCAATGCATGATTAGCCAATGAACATGCTTGTACTTCACTAGCATTTTGCTATTAAATAATACATCGATCGTCGCTTAATATCACAGCTAATTATGCTTTGAAAATTATAGACATGTCTAATTTTCACTAATGTAGATAACAATGTAGAGTATAAGTAGACAATCTGAATAAATTTACATTACAATATCATGTCTTTTCATATGAAAAATTTAAAATTACATTACCAAAAATTAAACAGTGCAGCGCATTATAAATAAATGTGCATACCTTAACATTTAATTGACTAAATAAATTTGTTGCCTGCAGATCTGACATATTTTAAATATCGAGAGGTAATATCTTAAGAGAAATTTTAACTTTAACTATTGAAAAAAAGTTAAATCCAAATTTAAAAATATTTTGTATCTATTATGACAATTCCCTTCAAATCCACCTAGTTATTATGAATGTGAAATATCATTCCAAAAGCTGAGTCTCCTTCACACATATTTCACTACCACTGTAAACGTGGACCAAAGATTAAGGATCGAAGAGAAATAGTAGCTAGCACTTCACGAGTGTGCATTGCTGTTTACATGTGGCTTCTTTTCTTGTGTGTCTGGTGTACGTTGACCATCACGCCTTGGAGGCATACGTTCATTGATTGCATCCAACCCTTTGGCCTCGGCGAAAGAAGTGATCTTGTGATTTGGAGAAAATCCTTGCAGTGCATTCTTTAATGATGTCTTGCCTCCAGAGAGCGCACCCAGTGGAAGAGCACCAGTTGGAGTCAAACCCTTTAGTTGCAAAACAGATTCACTTTCCTCACGAAGTACAGAAAACACATGGGCCATCTTACCAATTGCACGGATTTTATTGCGGATGACTTCTTTCCTGAGATTAGCTTCCTCCAATGCGTCATCTCCTTCGTTGCCCAACTCGTCATCAGAGCAAATGTTCAACACATTGACCAACATTTCAGTTACTTTCTCACCAACAAATGGAAGCGACCAAGTGAAGACATCCATGAAGTTCGGTAGCCAGTAAGGATGAGGAGAGCAGTTGAATTGTCTTATGTTCATAACATTATTCTCATACTTAAGCACAGCAGCTTTGTTATTATAAACATCCAAGTAATTAGGAGCAGAAAAAATGGTAATAAGGCTTGGGAAACCTGTGGTTTGGCTTTTACGGTACATCCGGTAACCAGCATCTTGAGCTTCATGCGCACGTATGATAGACAGTAAATTATTTCTTTGTAGAAAATCACAACATGCTGCATAGCTATAGAAATATGAACACCCTCTGACTGAGTTGTGCGAGAAATGTTCTGCATTTTTTTCGTTACCAAAGTCCTCAAGAGGATCAGACCAAAGCAGATCACACATAGCTCCAAATGCAGGTGGTTCTTTGAATCTATCTAGTTTACGAATATCATCTAAGTTGTTTATTTCAGGGGAGAGACCTCCGTGCACACATAGAAACTGCTGATTCATAAGAGCAGCAAGTGGTAAGCAGTCAAATGCATCCATACATGCATCATATACTTTCTCAGAATACTTGATTTTACATTCTTGTTTGAAGGTGAAATATTCCGTCAAATGTCGGCATTCATGGTTGCCGCGTAATAAGAATAACGTCTTCGGATAACATAACTTCAAAGCCCAAAGGTAAAGAACACATTCTATACTGAAATAACCTCGATCGACATAATCACCTAAGAATAAATACTTGGTACAAGAGGGAGATCCTCCCACCTCGAACAATTTCATCAAATCATAAAACTGGCCATGGACGTCTCCGCACACGGTCACCGGTGAATCAATCTCGATCATAGTTTTTTCTGATCGTAATAGGGTGGCACCATCTTGGATGATTCGTAAAGCCGCGTTTTCTTCGATACGACCTTCTAAGATAAAATGTTGCTTCAGTACTTCTGGAAGAGGCTTTCCACTTTTTTCATCGAATACTTCAGACACAGTGAGCTTGTGGCTGGGAGGGAAAGCGACACTTTGGATCATACGCTGCGTAGTCGACACTTTATCATTGCTCCCGGACATATTTGTCACATAAAAAACACTAGGTCTAATCCATACACGCCACTATTTTCAAAATGGCAGAATAGATATAATACTAAAACAGAATCCCGATTTCACGACAGAGAAACTACTGCGCACTGGAAAACAATGCGCAAACATCTGGCGAGTGGTCAATAAAATAAACAGGGATATCGAGCGCGTTTTATTACTTTTGAAAATATCATAGTAGTAACACTGGCACGATTTGCAATTATTGCCATTATTCTACTAAATTTACTACCCATCTTCAATATATTTTCGTTACAAAATTCCATAAATTAGACGAACATCAGGTGTAAAATTTATAATATAAAAATAGGAAATATTTTAGAAATTATTTATTTAAGGGATCTACTGCAATTATATTTTTTTATGAAGTAGGTAAAGTACGTTTTTTAATTCGGTGCAAAAAACAAAGAAACCAGTATTACCATATTAAAACTCTATATTCACATTCTGTAGAATTCTTTATTTGTGAACGACTTTGCCGTTAATTCAAAACATGCTTTGACTGGATAGTTATTTGTTTAACATTATTAATAAAAGTAAAAAAATGGAAATTATTCTTACGTAAACAACACAATAATTTTTCGAAGGGATGTTAGATGGATATTTTTTTCACGTACTGGCCACACGCAGGCACAAAATATTTGTGACGCAGGGGTGACAAACCTACTTTAACATGTGTGTGATTATTTGATTGATTTTGATTTGTATTTTGTTTACTTTAAGCTGGGTCTCCAGCGCATGTTTTGCCCTACACAATCAACAAAAACATCTCAACATTCAACAAAACTGTCTACACAAAACATTGTTTCACTACACATTTTTATTTGCATCAACAATGTTTTTGCTTTCCATGCCCGGTGGAAAACACGTACACAAAACTTCCCCCGCGCGGGTTGAGGGGCAGGGTCAAAGGGCAGGGTCTATCATTTCGACAACTTTTTTTTTTAATTTTGATAACTCGCTAGACAATGGCCGAATTTCTGTGTAAAATGAAAGGAGCCATTACAAAAAAAAAGTTTGGTTTTCGCGCCAAGTTTGATTCTACGGTGGTTTAGAGCAATGCAAGTAAAGATGGATTGGAATAGACATACGATCTAAAACTACGTCTTCTTCGTCCGAACTCATTTTGTTTGCTAGAGAAACTATTGTTTTGTGTACACAAGCCAAGAGAAGTATAGGCGGCGCATGTCAAGAAACATTTTTCAGAAACAAAGTTTTGTGTATGTGTTTTTGTTGAATGTTTTCAAAAAACTTTCGCTGGAGACCCGGCTTTACGTGGGCTCCTATCTGCTTCGCGTACAGTGCTTCTTTTACATTATTTTGTAGATTTCTTCTTGTTTCTGTTATTGTTTTTGTTTATTGTTAAGTTTGAACCGTTGTCACTTGATACTATTGTGTCTGTACTATTATTATCTAACCCATTTTGCATTATTTTATGCGCTTTACCCCAGGATATAGGTTTTATAAGAAGATTTTAACAAAATCTGTAAAACCAAAACCTCACAATAAAGGTTTAAAAGAGACATGAAGAAAAAGGTTTACGACACCCTGTTGCCAATAGTCAAATGTGAAAGTGACATTATTTTTTTTTGCACCGAATTAATAATTGTACTTTAAAGCCCCCAGTACCTACAGATTGGCCGACCATGGTCGGCGACCATGACCAATACATCGTACATTGACACTTTTGAACGAACAAGTTTAAAAAGATTCTTTCAAAAGTGTCAATGTACGATGTACGATGCAAATTACTGTGGAATAAATGAATATGAATATGAATATGATGTATTAGTCATGGTCGCCGACCATGGTCGGCCAACCTGTACTGGGGGCTTTAGGTAGTCACAGGTCACAATCCACAGAAAAAAAATATATAAGAACACTAATTTTTGAGCTAAAAAATATACATTCATTCTCGACCAACTTGATCGCAGTAAGTATGTTTTAATAAATCGAGTGGGCTTTTTTTCAGGCCGCTTTTATAGTAAGTCTCCAGTACAGTGGCCGATCATGTTATGCCCCCAGTACAGGTTGGCCGACCATGGTCGGCGACCATGACTAATACATCTTACATTGACACTTTTGAACGAACAAATTTAAAAAGGTTCTCTCAAAAGTGTCAATGTACGATGTATTGGTCATGGTCGCCGACCATGATCGGCCATCGTGTACTGGGGGCTTTAGCCGACCATGATGGGCCATCGTGTACAGCCGGCCTAGCATGAGCGGCTTTTATCGCGCGATATGATATGATACGGCAAGTTGTCTTGCTTACCCCGCTAAGGTGTAAGCAAGACGGCATGCCGTACCATATCATATCGCGTGATAAAAGCCGCTCATGCTAGGCCGGCAGGGGCGGTATGGTTTGCGTGTGATGTTCGCAGACGGCAATCACACGCAAACCGCCCCTGGTACACATGGCCCATAGGCTGTAGAAGAGCACGTGGGCTTATGTGGCCACAGACTTTCGTCTGATAGCCGCTACACACGCTCCTATCCGACCGCCGATTTGGTGCGGGCGAACTTCACTGCAGATCTGATCCGCGCCTACACACGTTCAAACCAAATCTGCCGCACCAAATCGGTCGGCGCTACACACGTTCCGATTTGGTCTGGCCGACCTCTAGTCGTTGTTGCAGTGTTGCCAGCCACTGCTAATCTCCCAATATTATTATTATTTATAAATACTGAAAACAGGGGGGGCTCACTCCGCAAATCAATCGACTACGCGCTGTCTACCGCGAGGTAGAGAAATCAGGGGTGTCACGCGCGCTCAGTTCAGTTGTGCATGCGACGCCACGCGAGAAAGAAGTCACCTAAGTAGTTTACTTTCGCCACACTTTCGCGCCAAAACACAAGTGTGTTACCTTGTGGTTTTACACATTGCAAAATGCTTAATATTAAACATTATTATTGTGCGGCCTTCGGTTGTCTTAACAACGACAGAAAGAGACCGGATTTAAAATTTCATAATCTTATTTAAATTTTTACTTTATTGCATTCACAATGCAATTTTTATGGTTGAAAATGGAAAATGAAGTATTTAGAAAAAAAAATGGAAAATGAAGTAAGTATTTAGAAAAAATCCCATCGGAGCTGGTTGTGAGACGGGTCGATTTTTTCTAAATACTTCATTTTCCATTTTTCATAATCTTCTTAGAAAACCTGAAAGAAGTTTTTTTGTGTGACTATACTGTCTTATTCTATAAGTATCGATAATACTTAATGATCCGAATATTTGATTTAAGGACTCCGCCCCACCTTAGCATAAGTAATTACGACTAAAATAAAAATCGACAATGTGATTCTCGCTTTGCAGCGTGACGCTAGCGCTTATCGCCGTGGCAACCGTGCCGTGGCGCACATAGGAACTACGCGGACGCGCGCTGCGCCCGCGCTGTTACTACCTACTTCCTTACCTTAGCTTGTTCTCACTTCACGATAGACGTTATCGAATAACTACGCTAACATCAACAATATGTACACTAAACTAAGGTAGGTACCTACCTACATAATATACGTACCTAAGTATTTCGTTCGAGTAGGTGTAGCACCTTTAAAATAGGTACCTACTAAATTACAAAATATAGCTACTTTCTGTCTTAGAATAATATAATAATTGTGAATTGTGAATGCTCTAATAACCACTGAGCTACGGAGTCGTTACGGCCTGGGGGGCTACCGCGTAACTTTATGGATATGAACTTCATACGTTTTTTGGAACTTTTAGTAATTTTTATAGAAAAAATAGCCACTATCAGTTTTTAATTTTATGGCGTCGGGTATAACGATAGCTAGCTAACAACGTTTAACAGAACAAAGCATCAAAAATCTATCAAAATAAGGAATTCAAATGACACTTGAAGCCCATACCCATATCCAGATTTTTTAGCCGGTAGCCCCCCTGGCCTGGCAACGAAAATGCGCGGCGGCGACACGGCGACGGACGCGAGCGAATTGCGCAATCATTGCGCGCTCGCAACAGACGCCTAATGAAATAAGTCAATGAGACGCAGCTCAGTGGTTAGAGCATTTGCCCGGACAGTGAAAGGTGGTGGGTTCGAGTCCCATGGGAGCTAGTTGTGAGACGGTCGACTTTTTCTAATACCTACCTACTTCATTTTAAATTTTTTCAGTAAGTAAGTAACAAAAATTGAACTGTGAATGCAAAGAAGTAAAAATAAAAATTCTAAGCTTTCTGTATTTAAAAATCAGTTGCGCTATTTGTTATTCCTTTTACTTACCTACTTCGTCGTACGTAACATTGCAGTCGAGTCGACCCTAGTGCGGCAACCAAGACCACCCAAAACCAATTTGGCTTAAACGTTTCCGAGTAATAGAACCGTATTACGTACAGCTACGGTTCAATTTCGCTTGTAATGAACTTTAAATTAGTTAGGCAGGCGTGCGGGTGCAAATTATTTTAGACCTAATTGTCGCGTGGAAAAGATTGATAATTCATTGTTTGTGTTTCGGAAGTGAGCCTTCTGCTACAAATATTATTCTGTGCTGAAAACATCAATTTGCTTGCAATAAATAAATTAAAAAGAAAAATATTTTCTGTTTTTAATGTTTTATTACTATAAAAAAAACAATTTCATTATTTTTTTATTTTCTGTTATTTTCAAAAAATACTAAAACATGCTAAATATTTACTAAAAGCAGCACTTATTGATAAGGTGTTATGCCCTTTTTATATATATTTAGTTTTAGACAAATTGCGAGTTTTTAAATAAAATATTCTAAAAAAAAACTAATAGATGTAAAACTCATGAACGAGCATTAAATTGAATTCTCTGAAAATCCCTTAAAGTAATTCTATCTGCCTTAAATGTTTCCGCTTTTACATATTTTCTCCCTAAATCTAGGGAAAAACCTCCAAAATTGACAACACTGCCAAGTTGGTCTGGTCGGAAGCCTACACACCACCTACACACGTTCCGATTTGGTAGGAAGTGAAGTTCGTGCGAACCAAATCCGGCCGACCGCGACAAACATGAATAATAATAATTATGGTCGGACGACTACGCTACGCTACACACGTCCAGATTTGGTCTGGAGCAGATCAAATCGGGGCGGTCGGATCGGAACGTGTGTAGATGCTATTAAGTTTAGAAAATAAACGCTAGGATTAGGATGTATCGCTAAAGTGGAGAGGCTCTGAGCGGAGAGGCACTTTTAAAGGTAGGTACATGGGCGTTTTCAAAAAAAGTTGACCGTTACGAAACTGGAATGCAATTTTTTTCAAATAAATGCTGTACAAAAACGTTACTCACCTGATGCCCCCAGTACAGGTTGGCCGACCATGGTCGGCGACCATGACCAATACATCATACATTGACACTTTTGAACGAACAAGTTTAAAAAGGTTCTTTCAAAAGTGTCAATGTACGATGTATTGGTCATGGTCGCCGACCATGATCGGCCATCGTGTACTGGGGGCATGACGTTACGAAAGTAGGTATATTTTATAACTTCACATCACAATCCTACTTCCTACTATCTATCTATACATACATACATACTACAAATAAATAAAATTGGAGTGTCTGTTTGTAATATTAAAATAACCGCTTTTTACTACATGCATATGATTATATATACGGTACATATACCAAAATAACATTTTTTTAAATTTTTGTCTGTCTGTCTGTCGGTCTGTCTGTCTGTCTGTTTGTTCCGGCTAATCTCTGAAACGGCTGGACCGATTTTAACGGGACTTCCACTGGCAGGTAGCTGATGTTTTAAGGAATAACTTAGGCTACATTTTATCCCGATATTCCCACGGGAACGAGAACCACGCGGGTGAAACCGCGGGCGGCCGCTAGTACCAAAATATTATTTTGAACCATTTTTGTCTGTCTGTCTATCTGTCTGTTTGTTCCGGCTAATCTCTGAAACGGCTGGACCGATTTTGACGGGACTTTCACTGGCAGGTAGCTGATGTAATAAGGAGTAACTTAAGCTACTTTTTATCCCGATATTCTCACGGGAACGAGAACCACACGAGTGTAACCGCGGGCGGCCGCTAGTCCTACTTATCCTACTAATATTATAAATGCGAAAGTTTAGATGTTTGGATGTTTGGATGTTTGGATGTTTGGATGTTTGTTACTCAATCACGCCATAACGGCTGAACGGATTTGGCTGAAATTTGGAACACAGACACTTTGTAGCCTGGAGAGGAACATAGGCTACTTTTTATCCCGGAAAAAATCATATTCCCGCGGGATAACGTCATGTAGTTCACGCGGGCGAAGCCGCGGGCGGAAAGCTAGTAATATTATAAATGTGAAAGTTTAGGTGTTTGGATGTTTGTTACTCAATCACGCCAAAACGGCTAAACGGATTTGGCTAAAATTTGGGACACAGGATACTTTGTAGCCTGGAGAGGAACATAGGATACTTTTTATCCTGGAAAAATATCAAATTCCCGCGGGATTTAGTGTATTTTATATAAAATACACACTGTTCTGAACAGTAAATAACGATAAATATAGTGCAACAAGCTTTTCTGTTCCAGTGATAACCTTTGGAACTAAAACGGTTTTCATAGGACAATCCATATTGACAGCTAATTTCGTATTGCAAGTGGCTCCACTGTCACCGGAACAGACAGGCGTGTGGGACTATAACCAATCATAGAGGCCGCAAAAAGAAACGGCCAATAGATGCTAAACCGTCAAAAAATGGTTGAAACAAAAAAAAAACTGAATACTGAACTGAATGACTGAAGTCGACAAAATCGTCGTTACTATTTAACTAAAAGTCAAAATTACCTAAAATTTGTAGTTTTCTCATATATGTAAGTACTTCATCTACCATAGTTTCATTTGCCCCCATGGCCAATGGCTAGGTACTTTCCCCTCCTTGGGCCATGGACGACGTTTATTAGTACATCTTTGGGCGACGCATTACACGCCGCTATACGGCGTGTAAAGCGGCGTCTCACTCTCTCAACTTAAAAATAACTGCTTTAAGAGCTTGTGGTAGGCCACCTGGGGGCTTTATAAGCACTTTATTCAGCCCCCCGATTCATAAACCGTCGGAAACGGAGATTCGTTCGAATTCTGTGCTTTGTCTTTGTGAGTCTATTCTATGGCCGTGTTCCGAAATACGCTGACAGCGCTGTTAGCGCGAATCCGATCAAATTTAGTAGACACAAAATATCTCGCACAAAATAGGATTTTCGTACCTACTGCATTTATATGGATTCGTGCTAACAGCACTTTTGGCGTATTTCGGAACTTAGCCTGTAGTGAGTGACATTCCGCTGTCAAGAGCGTTTCCGACATACTATATCTATGTTTCCGAAGGTTCGTGAATCAGGGTCAGGGTGCAGGTGACCCGGGTACCTACCAGGGTCACCTGCCCCTATATGTTGTATTGTACCCATGAAGTTTGACTTAATACTCTGAGGTAACTGGAGCTCTCACCCTGAATAAAAAAGTGTCGCCACCAAATTTGACATTTATGTATGTAGTGGCTGTCAGCTGTCTCATATGACCATACGTATTTTTTTAAAGTGTAGGTGAGACGGAAGACAGCCACTGTGTTATTTGTGGTATTCAAAAAATTGTTCGTACTGCACGCTCCAGTTACCTCAGTATTAAGTCGAACTTCATGATTGTACCCCTATAATATGTTATAGGTACCCCTATATGTTGATACATATTATAGGGATAGGTAGGTACCTTTTATTGCGGGAAGATTACTTGACATACTTAGGTATTATTATTATTAAACTATGACAAACATATATTTGCGAGCGTATGCACTCATTTTGTATGTAATGAACTATAAAATTAAATATAAAGTAAGTACTTACTTAGGGTCGGGTCGGGACGGGCACGGTGGCTCTCACGTAGGCTAAATGCAGCCAATGGTTGCATTTACCAGAACTAATCGCTAAGTCATCGATTACTTGTCTGATTACTATTTTCGATAGATTCTGCTGAACGCGCTTTAGCGTTTTTCTGGTTTTGACATGACGAATGACAGCAACAAACACAATATCACTACGTTTGACAGCTACTTGCAACTAATCGCTGCTTCTCATCGAAAATCAAATGCGATGAAAAAAAAACCCGTCTGCGGTGCAAAAAACTAAAAAGAAAAAAACAAGCAAAAAAAGATCGATTGTGGATTGAATATGTTCTTAGTTCTTACTAGTAAATTGTATGCAGCGTTATATATATTAGGTACTTAATACAAATTTTAAGTAAGAGAATTCTCGGAAGCAAGCGGGATCCATTTGCGTATAAAATCTATAAAAATATCATGGATCCCGCCTTTTAGTTTTTTGCACCGCAGACGGGTTTTTAGTTTTTAACCGACTTCTAAATCAAAAAGGAGGAGGTTCTCTATTCGTCTGTATGTATGTTTTTTATTTTTTTTTTTTTTTTTTATGTATGTCCACCGATTACTCGAAGACGGCTGAACCGATTGAAATGGTTCAAACGTTATTACATCAGGTTGGTTTCCAAGTTGGTCCCATTTTTTGAAATTTTGAAATCGGTTCAGTAGTTTTCAGGAAATCTTGAAAATACTGTCGTTTTCGTTACCACTTTATGTGAATTTAATACTTATCTTTAGGCATAACTCCTTTGTTTATGAACCGATTTAGATGATTCTTGTTTTGTTAAAAAGGGGATACCTCAAGGTATTTTAACCGACTTCGAAAAAGGAGGTTTTGAGTTTGATCACATACCTATTTACCAGAAAACGCGCAAATTGCCTGCACGATGCACTAAAAAGAGTGAAATAAAAATTATTTTTATAAAAAAATAAAACCGCCTTCTAAAAAACCACATCAAAAAAGTAAGAAATAATTCCTCACCAAATAAATAGCGTAAGTACTTTGAAGTCGGGCGGGTTTTAACAAAAAACAACAAAAAATTGTACATGTTTCACGCCCGACTTCAAAGTACTTACGCTATTTATTTGGTGAGGAATTATTTCTTACTTTTTTGATGTGGTTTTTTAAAAGGCGGTTTTTTTTTTTTAAATTAGTTTTTTTTATTTTAAGCTTTTTAGTTAAATGTTCTATGTACATGAGCAAGGCCTCGCAGACGTGTCAATTCTTGTAGGGAGTTTTGGTCGTTAACTTCACGAAAAACCAAAATTCTAAACAACTCCTATTATTATCGCCTCCTAATAAATAAACCAAAGAAAATAAAACTTCTAAACCAAAATTCTTAACAACTCCTATTCTATAATATTATAATAAACCAAAGAAAGAAAATAAAACTTCTTGACTAACTTAACTAAACTACCAATGAAAACGATTTCGTTATTTCGTTAAAATTCGACGAACAATTTTTTTTTATTTATTAAATACCTATCACGTCATTTACCAAAAACAGATATTTTATTTTATTTAACATCGCAAATCGCAATTCGTATCTAACATGATTGTATCACAATCACAACAATTCTTTAAGTTTTAAATACACTCACTTAACAGTATTTTATGTTTGCCAAACGTTAGCGCGTTCTAATCGACTATCAGCGCCATCTAGCTGTGACCAAAGAAAACAATTTCTATATAAAATTCAAAAATGAATGTTGATAAGCGCAGAACTCGAGAACGGTTAGGCCATAGATTAATAACTCTTCGCTTCGCTTACTAGATCGATAGTCTTCATACTAAAGCTTCGTCAAAAGTGAAGCAAAAATCAGATTTATGTGTGTGCGAGCATTACGTGCCTACGTGCGCCGACCAGCCCCGACACGCACACAAACAAAACTTTGATGTTAACAAAACGGGACGTTCGTGTAAAGTCGGGGGCCGACTGAGCCAAATTGGCTCAGTTTGAATTGCTTCATTTTCTTAGGCCTACTCGGTTTCTAGGCGTTATTATTCTAAGGGTTAGGCCAATTCGGCTTTTTTTTTTTTCATATGTTCTATAAAGCCCGCGGGAAGGTTTTTATGAAGAAACTGCGTGAAAAATAGTAAAACAACACTTTTTGTTTTTCCCATACAAACAATTAGCACTTATTAGTCGAAATTAGTTCAAAACATATCACTTATTTATATTTTCGTCATCGTCTTTGTAACCTCCTCATTTTGATACCCCACTCATTTTGATACCCCACTCGATGGGATTAAATTTTTTTTTTTACAATGCACAGAATCTATCGCCTAAAAGCCGCCATTTTGTTTTTTTGTTAATTTTGATGTCCCATTGTCACTCGGCCCGTTAAGACGAATCTGACGACGTATCATTTATTACAATCGGTTCATCCGTTTAGAAGTTACGAGGGAACATAGAAACGGACACACATACATACAGGTCAAATACATAACCCTTTTTTGGCTTCGTCGCAGACGGGTAAAAATGGCGTCCGATTGCTGTAAATCGCTGTCAGTCATCGCATTTTTGTGTGCGTTCAGCAGATTATTTGTAATCGATTAGTCAGCGATTAGTTCTGGTAAATGCAACTAATGACTCGCGACGATATTTCCTATAAAGAACAACTCTATATAACTGTCATTCTCGTTTAGGCGTGCAACACACACACTGCCTCCGGTTTCCGCACTACCGGACGGAGATGCGGCGTGATTTTTCATACACTGCGGGTTTTGTATGCACATCAAGATTCTACAGCCATAGTTAAGAAGCGCACTACCACAAACCGGAGCGTCGTGCGGTGCAGTGTGGGATCCGCCTTATTGGTAGCGTTTGACAGCAGCCAACCAAACATGTACAGTCGCCAGCACGTCAGGTTACTACAAACTGTCAAATTTCTTTAAATAAAATTCAATCTTATGTCCAACAGACAGAGTTCAGTTTCAATTAATAAATTTTGACATTTTGTAGTAACCCGACGTGCAGCATAGCATGACGAAACCGAGAAGAGTTTTGTGTTTGTCTACCTCGAAAGTCTATAATTGACAGCGGAACAATAGGTTTGTCTACGATGAAATGTCACTTTTGACGTTTCGATATAGACAAAACCTTTCTCGAGTTCGTCATGCTATGCTACCCGCGCTGGTGACCGTACAAACCAATGATCGTGCAATGATCGGCCACGATCCGGCCGCTCCGGCGCCGTTCAGTGGTGATACGAGTCTGTATTTGTATTCGTGCTTGAAAAATGCTATTTAAGGTAAGTTATACGTGTTTTTAATGCACTAAAATTTAAAGATTTTGATAATTGTTAGTGTGTGGAAGGAAAGTGGCATTATTATACTAATAGTCCAGTCAAAATAAAGTTTGGGGTCACATTAATGGCACCTTTAACAAATTTATTTTTAAATAATAATATTGCCTTTATTTTGAGCACTCATCGTGATTTTGTAGGTATACTGTACCGGGAGTGTAAGTTTTTATGTCAAGCAAACGCAAACTATTTCGAGTACGTATTTATGTCAATTTGTATGAAAACTGCATAAGCGCGCTACTCGCCGCTAGAGGCGCTGATACAGTTTTCATACAAATTGACATAAATACGCACTCACGATAGTTTGCGTTTTTTGACATAAAAACTTACACTACGGGCACTGGTGTCCGTTCGAGAGAAATACCTAAAGTTGTGTTTTGGCCGTTTATGATTAGACAAAAAAGGCACTTTAGGTGAATATTATAATATAATCTATGGATACCCTTTAAATTATGTTAGGCAAGTAATCCCTGACGTGAGCACAATATTCTGCACATTACAACGTTTTTTCAGTCACGACGTAAAAAATGAGACTTACAAAATCGCACTTTCAGAGATTTTACTACTAATACACTATAAATAAAAACCTCGAACCTATTTTAAGTTTTCACCTAGGTGACATTCTTGGAACCTGGTTAAAAGTGGTTTTTTTGCGTTAAGTCGGTTATACATTAAAGTCACTTCAGTTTTTATGTAAGATTTCCATTAACATATTTATTTTATATATAAAAAAATCATAATCCCCTGATAACATGAGAAAGATTCCTCAAAATATAAATAAATGCACAATCACCGCAAAGTAATAAAATAACTCATTCAAAATCCAAATTACGCGTGACCTTGACGGAGCGTCCGCATGGCCAGTCGGTGTGCAAGAGAGACGGAGTTATCGGGCGTGAAAAGGATGGATAGACGCGGCGCGTTGCCGCGCGGCGGCAATTCATCCTGCTTCCTAATTAAATTGATTAAGTGAAAGTTTAGATGTTGTTTGTTACTCGATCACGCCAAAACAGCTGAACGGATTTGGCTGGAATTTGGAATCTAGATACTTTGTAGCCTGGAGAGGAACATAGGCTTGTTATTTTATTTATTACACAAATTCGCATCTTATTATCTAAATTTCAAAAAAGTTTGCTGCGTATTGTGCGCAGACTAGCCGGAGTAAAATTATTGATACTTTAATTGCGGATGTGATTTTTTACAAGCTTTTATTTAACTTGCAGTGTATGTATGTAGGTATGTATGTCCGTTCGGGTCAAATCTTACGAGTTAAATAAATTTGACCCACTTGCCATTGTCCGATTGAGCTGAAATTTTGCATATAGGTTTGGTATGGATGACAGTACAATATTAAAGTAAGGCCAGCAAAAAAGCTTGTCACAAAAATGTTTTTTTTACAAAAAACTAATTTTTGTGATAATTTCAAAGATCATATAATTATTTAAGTTTTATAACAAACTATTTTTATTTAATTTTTTTATTGCAATTCGGGTTTTGGTACTATTTTGACAGGAAAATAGCAACGCAATGTTAAAATATTAAAAAATCCAAGATAGCGGCCAACTTTTTTGTTTGTGGGCCGATTTTGATAAAACTCGATTTCTAGTACTATTTTGAAAAGAAAACAACAACGCACTGCTAAAAATAAAAAAAAATCCAAGATGGCGGCCAACTTTTTTGTTTGTGGGCTGTTTTTGATGAAACTCGGTTTTTGGTACTATTTTGACAGAAAAATAGCAACGCAATGTAAAAAATAATAAAAAATCCAAGATGGCGGCCAAATTTTTTGTTTGTTGGCCGATTTCGATAAAACTCGATTTCTAGTTCTACTTCGACAAGAAAACAGCAACGCAATGTTAAAAATAATAAAAAATCCAAGATGGCGGCCAACTTTTTTGTTTGTGGGCCGATTTTCATAAAACTCGATTTCTAGTACTATTTTGAAAAGAAAATAACAACGCACTGCTAAAAATATTTAAAGATCCAAGATGGCGGCCAACTTTTTTGTTTGTGGGCTGATTTTTATCAAACTCGGGTTTTGGTACTATTTTGACAGGAAAATAGCAACGCAATGTCAAAAATGATAAAAATCCAAGTTTTTTTTTTTTTTTTTTTTATAATTTTAATATACAATCAGTCGCCAGACTATAAGTAATTGCGTTGAGTGCTAGTCACGTTCAAGAGTGAAGAAAGCCAGTGCTTCAGCCTCTCTTAATCATCAAATACTTTTCTTCGTTTAAGTCTTTGGGTGTCACTTCTATTGGTCTCCACCAGCGCTTTAGCAAGAGGATTCGGGTGAGCACAACGGGTGCTTCGGGTGAGAACTTTTTTACAATACAATTAATTAATTAATTTTATTAGTAATTTACGTTATATTCCAAATTATTTGTAATAATTAGCTTAATTACGTGTTATTTAACAAGTGGTAGTGTTATCAGCAAGTTTAATGCGCTAACATTTGAAATATAGCAAGGAAAAATTGACCCAACTGTCAATCCAGAAGAGGATACAAATTCAAATTGAAAAGCTAAAAATACTGTGGACGGCTTCTTCTTAAACCTGGGGAGTATTGTTTTCATAATTTACATCACTCACCTTGCATTCTCAGACCAATAGAAACTTTTATTACGTACCTACTTACCTATCTATAGATATTGATACCAACTACCTATTTGTAGTTGTTAAATTTTCATTAATTTGTTAGACCAAACACTTGAGTATGCTATTAACAACAACAAGTGTTTTCTGATTAAGAATATCATTTGTTTGCATTGTGTTATAAGTAGTTAAACTTCAGCAACACTCCGACCATTTCAATCTTTTAAATATACCTACTTATTAGTTAGTTATTTTTAACATAAAGACTTTATTAAGTGATTGCAGGTTTTGCCATCCCCTTTACAGCCTGAATAACTAGTTGCAGTGTATAAATTTATTAGTAATAAAGTGAAGTTTTTAATTTTAATTGGGTTCAAAATACCTACCCACATATTTTGTTATTATTTTAGTTAGTGATCATTTCTTTTAAATTTAACTAACACACAGGATTTGAATGCCAAATTAGTTTCACATTTACTGTACATTAATCATTACTAGTACAGAGCTCACTTTGAGTGAGCAACGTCACAATCCATAACGATTTGGCATTGATGATAACCTCTCTTTACTTGACAAACTGTGGAAGTAGAGCTGACGGTGACAACTACTGTCACAGGCATACACCTTACTGCTACACTTTGCATACACTACATCTATACAGAGACATCTAAATCATTTCAATCAAAGATTGTGAAACTGGTTTACAAAAATAGTCTTGTGATAGTTCTTTATTTAAATAGTTAGTGGGTCGTAGAATTAAAAATATTTACAAAAATTTAAGTAAATTGGCAAAATACTTCTGAAACGTTTTTATCACTTTGCTTAAACAAAAGTCAATTTGATGGTGACACCTTGCAGCTGTTTATATACAGATTTATTTTTGTATTTTAATATTATTAAAGATACTAAAGAGACTTCTTTTTTACAACAAGGCTTTTAAGAATTTTGTAATTTAATAAAACGCATTTAGCACTAGAATAATCTGTAATTTTAACAAAAGTAAGAGTTAGTTGATATAATATATTAGTTTCTGATTCTGTTTTATCATTTTTAGATTATTAAACCATAATGCTGACCCGCAAGGCTACAAACAACAACACCGAATTGAAGCTGAGGCAGGCACTAAAGGAGTTAAAGGAGTCCAGGGATACATGCAGCCAGCTAATACGTGAGCGTGATGACAGTGAAGAAGAAATCAAAAACATTGTCGGACGTAACTCACTGTTGAAGACCGAACTAGCCAGTTTGCATACTCAACATATGGAAGTGGTTCTACAAAAAGATCAACTTGAGAGTACCATCAGCAGCTATGAAGAACAGTTTAGCACATATGAGAGAGCCCTGAACCGGATTGCTGACCTGGAACATGAACTGAATGATGCCAATAAGAAAATATCTGCCTTATTAGAGCAGCAACAACAACATGAGGTGGATAAAACTCAAAGCCTTTTTGAGGAGCTAATGCTCTCGCCTGGTATTCAGTTAGCTAATTCAGCTGTAACGGCTGGTGTTTGCGTTACACCCAGACCTAATATTTTAGGTGCTAATAAATTAAAGAAGTATATAAATATTCGAAAATTTATAAAGAAAACTGGAAGGTTAATTAAGAAAAATAATTGTTTTTATAAAAATATTGCTTTGCGGAAAGAAAGAATTAGTCTTTTGGATTCAATGGAAATTTACAGTAATAAATTAACTGAAAGCAGGCAAATGTATGACCGGGACACTAAACAATTGCAATTAAATATAATAAATTTGCATGAGTCACTTGAGTCAATGCAAAATAAATATTGTACTGCGCAGAAACAAATTGATGAACACATCAAATCTGCCACAGAGTTAGTTGAACTCTGCAAATATAACGCGGAGAGATATGACTCTTTAATAAATAGTCAAATTGATACTTGTAATGATTTCTCTAAAGAGGAAAACATAATTCGGACACCTCAGAGCCCCTGTCATTCATTAACCTGCATAGAGACCTTAAAAAGTAACTATTGCAAACAGTCATTTAAATCAGCTACCTCATGCAAGTCAAAAGACACAAAAACGATTGTTTTCTCAGATAAACTGGGACAAGGTCTAGGAGTAACGATGAAAAATATATATAATAGAAATGTTATAAATGTATGTACACCTGGGAAGTCTTTTGAAGATATTGTGCATAGTTTATCTTTGTATGAAATAGATAGTTTGACCAACATAATTATTTTATGTGGCGACAGCTCCCAAGTTAGGAAACGTGAAATCTTGATGAATATTAACTTTTTATTGAAACTACAGTCTGAAACCGGCTGTAAATTAGTAATTAGCTCATTTCCTTACGCGAAAAACCTAACTAGGGAGCAGAATCAGCATATATATGAGTTAAACTCATATTTGTTCAACTTGATAAATTGTCATAGTGACAAGGTTTTATATTTTGATATTAATAATTTTATTAATAATTTTATTTTGACATCGGATACTATGTATCTTGCAAATAGGTTTAGGACAAAAATAGCTAAATTGTTAGCTTTTAATTTACAAGACACCTTCCAAGGTGGCAAGCCAAAGTCTTTTGACTCTGATTTTAGTAGCTTACCTACTAATAATAATTTAATTAATTTAAATAATATAAACACTTCTTTACAAAGTGAAAACGTCTCTAAATCGGCTTTAAACTAAAACAGAAGACAACAGCCAAGCCCTCTTGCCTTAACGTATTATGTCAAAACATTCAGGGCCTGTCTGGCAAAGTTTTAGAGTTAGAATTATTTGCAGAATGTAATGACATTCATGTCATTTGTATAACTGAGCACTGGCTGAATCATTGTGATTTGTCATGTAGTGTGAATAATTTTCAGTTAGCAAATTTATTATCTAGGAAGACAACAACGCGTGGCGGCTCTCTAATTTTCGTAAAAAATAATATAAGCTACAGAGAAAGAAAGGATATTGTAAACCTTTCTATAGAACGTCATGTCGAGCTGTCATGTGTAGAATTAAAAAGCTTAGTCATTGTATGTGTATACCGACCACCTAAAGGTAATTTTGAAACATTTGAATCGGTGATGGAGGATGTGTTGAATAAGTTAAAGTTAAAAAATAAACCAATAGCAGTATGTGGCGATTTTAATGTTGATATTCTCGAAAGCTGTGCATTGACTACACAAATATTAACTTTGTTCAATTCTTTTAATTTAATTAATCAGTTCTTGGAGCCCACAAGGGTAACATCTCATTCAGCCACTTGCATAGATAATGTTTTTTCGGAGTCTGATCCGACTAACAAACTAGTCGTTAAAAATATTACATCCGACCATTACGGATTAAAGGTATCCTATGAATTAGATATTGTTGATGCGCCTAAAAGTGTACAATGCAGGCCCGTTACAAAAACGCGACTACGTAATTTTGAAAATAATGTAGCTGATAAAGTTTCTACGATGCCATATGTGCATGATGATCCTAATGCGCTTTATGGAACCCTTTTTGAATTAGTAACGAATGAGTTCAATAATATCTTTAAGTCTAAAACGATTAAATGCACCCAGAAGTTAAAGTTTTGCGAATGGGCTACGACAGGTATTTATAAAAGTAGAAACAGGCTGTATGAACTATATAAATTAAGAGAAACTAATCACAGCCCTCGTTTCGTAGAACATGTAAAACAATATTCTAAGATTTTCAAAAAAGCATGTTCTAAAGCAAAGTCTATATTTTTAAAGGATAAAATTAAAAAGTCAAATAATAAAATCAAAACAACTTGGGATATTATTAAGCGTGAAACCGGAAAAGGTAAACAACATGACAACAGTCTAGCGCTTAACATTAATAACGCAAGAATAAACTCTGAAACAGAAATTGCTAATATTTTTGATAACTTTTTTGTAAATATACCATTAGTAACCACCTCTAATTTGAATTCTTCACCAGCTTCTGCTGTCTCGGTTCTTGAAAAACATGTGTCTGAGTGTAGTTCATTATTTAATTTTAAAGAAATTAATTCGAGCGATATAATCAAAACATTTAATTTACTTAAAATGAAAACTACCACTGATTTATGGGGCATATCTGTTACTGTACTTAAAAACATTATTCATGCTATTGCCCCTTATCTTGCTATTATATTTAATCAGTGTATCGCTCAAGGAATTTTTCCTGATTTAATGAAATTTAGCAAAGTGATACCTTTATTTAAATCAGGAAACAAAGAAGACCCAAGTAATTATAGACCAATATCAATATTACCCGCCTTAAGCAAAATATTTGAAAAAATAATACTAGAGCAATTATTGTCTCATTTCTCATTAAACAATCTCATGCATAGCAAACAATTCGGATTTATGAAGGGTCAGTCAACCACGGATGCTGGGGTTGCACTTTTAAAGCATGTGTTTGATGCCTGGGAAAAGTCGCAAAATACTCTTGGAATATTTTGCGACTTATCCAAGGCTTTTGATTGTGTTGATCACCGGACGCTGCTGTTGAAGCTAAATCATTACGGTGTAAAAAATAATGCCCAGAAACTAATACTGTCGTATCTCAGTTCCAGAACTCAGACAGTTGACATTAATGGAGTGAAATCAAACGGCTCTCAGATTAAACTAGGCGTACCTCAAGGCTCTATTTTAGGCCCTTTTCTATTTTTGGTTTATATTAATGATTTGCCTTTCTTTGCCAAAAACTTCTGTGATATTGTGTTGTTTGCAGATGATACTTCTTTAATATTTAACATAGACAGAAACAAAACCAATTTTGACGATGTAAACAAAGCACTGTCACAAGTACTCGGTTGGTTTAATTCTAACAATTTGCAGCTTAATGCAAAGAAAACAAAGTGCGTACTTTTTTCTCTGCCAAATGTACAGACGGTACCTGTAGAAATTGTAATCAACAACGAAAAACTGGATTTAGTACAATCAACGATCTTTCTGGGTGTAACTTTAGACTCGAAACTTCAATGGCATGCGCATATCGCAACATTAGCTGGTAAGCTTAGTTCTGCTTCCTACGCTATTAGAAAAGTACGACAGCTAACAGATGTTGATACTGCTAGAACTGTATACTTTAGTTATTTCCATAGCATCATGTCATATGGCATTCTTTTGTGGGGATTAGCGGCTGGCATTAATGCTATATTCATCTTGCAAAAACGAGCAATCAGAGCCATCTATAAACTAGGCTCCAAAACTTCGCTTAGAGACAAGTTCAAGGAAATAGGTATACTGACAGCTGCATCTCAATTTATATTAAATTGCATTCTTTTTGTACGTCGCAATATTAACTTGTATACCAAACATGGTGATTTACACAATCGTAATACTAGAAATAGAAACAAGCTCGTAATGCCTCGGTACCGTTTAGAAAAGGTGCACGGATCTTTCGTTGGTCAAGGTATACACATATATAACAAAATCCCAAGTGATATCTTGGATTTACCATATCTAGAGTTTAAGAATCATATAAAGAGTGGCCTCCTCAAAAAAGGCTATTACACTGTAAATGATTATTTGAACGACAAAACACCTTGGTCGTAACACTCGTAACAAATGTTCCTAGTATGATATTGTGAGTCGTGTCCTATATTTTATATTATTACCGTTTATATTAGTTAAGCTTTTAATTCGGTCATTTAAGGTAGGCAGTTTGAGTATGTCATGCTCACTAAAACATTTCTACGGTGGTGGCGTGTGAGGCGGGTCGTTACGTTCCCTAAAATATGGTTGAGCGAAGCGATGGCTGGTTCATGCGTCATGCTCGTGAACGGGTGCTGCCAGTGGGAATGGGTCTGCTCTTATCTGCTTGCCTTAAAATGTGTTTTCTTTTGTTTTTATTCATTTTATTAAGAATTACATTTGAAACATGTATGGCGCAACTTGCAGTATATAGTAGAATTGTCTTTTGTTTTAAACTAATATTAAAGCTTTAAGTAGAGTTCCTAAGTAACTGAAAATTGTTCACCGCTATGATCATTAGTTCGCCTATACTTAACTGTATTTATCATAACCCATTGTGTAATTGTGATGGAAACTGACCTTAGTCATACCATGTTAAGGTCATTTTTCAATTTGACGACTCTGTATGAAATAAGACAGGGAGAAAAAAACAACCCTTGGAGTTTCTTGCCGGTTCTTCTCCAAGGCCTCCCGCTGTAGGGTTTGCGAACCGATGGCGTAGCTTCTATGACGTTCACAAGTATTGTAAATAACAATCTAAATTGAATAAACAAATTTGAATCTTGAATCTTGAATCACAAAGGCGATCCTTGTGTTTATTATTATATTTGGTTATCTCTTCGCTAACCGTCGGTACTTCCAAATATTCATGTATTTCAGTGTTCCTGGTGTACCATGTGGCACCACTGATAGTTCGAAGCGAAAAATCCAAGATGGCGGCCAAATTTTTTGTTTGTTGGCCGATTCTGATGAAACTCGATTTCTAGTACTATTTTGACAAAAAAACAGCAACGCACTGCTAAAAATATAAAAAAATCCAAGATGGCGGCCAACTTTTTTGTTTGTGGGCCGATTTTGATAAAACTCGATTTCTAGTACTATTTTGAAAAGAAAACAACAACGCACTGCTAAAAATATAAAAAAATCCAAGATGACGGCCAACTTTTTTGTTTGTGGGCTGATTTTTATCAAACTCGGGTTTTGGTACTATTTTGACAGGAAAATAGCAACGCAATGTCAAAAATGATAAAAATCCAAGATGGCGGCCAAATTTTTTGTTTGTTGGCCGATTCTGATGAAACTCGATTTCTAGTACTATTTTGACAAAAAAACAACAACGCACTGCTAAAAATATAAAAAAATCCAAGATGGCGGCCAACTTTTTTGCTTGTGGGCCGATTTTGATAAAACTCGATTTCTAGTACTATTTTGAAAAGAAAACAACAACGCACTGCTAAAAATATAAAAAAATCCAAGATGGCGGCCAACTTTTTTGTTTGTGGGCTGATTTTTATCAAACTCGGGTTTTGGTACTATTTTGACAGGAAAATAGCAACGCAATGTCAAAAATGATAAAAATCCAAGATGGCGGCCAAATTTTTTGTTTGTTGGCCGATTCTGATGAAACTCTATTTCTAGTACTATTTTGACAAGAAAACAACAACGCACTGCTAAAAATATAAAAAAATCCAAGATGGCGGCCAACTTTTTTGTTTGTGGGCTTATTTTGATGAAACTCGGGTTTTGGTACTATTTTGTCAGGAAAATAGCAACGCAATGTTAAAAATATTAAAAAATCTAAGATGGCGGCCAACTTATTTGTTAGTAAGCCGATTTTGATGAAACTCGATTTCTAGTACTATTTTGACAAAAAAACAACTACGCACTTCTAAAAATATAAAAAATCCAAGATGGCGGCCAATTTTTTTTTTGAGGGTCAATTTTTATGAAACTTGATTTCTAGTACTATTTTGACAAGAAAACAGCAATGCAAGGTTAAAAAAATAAAAAATCAAGATGGCTGCCAACTTTTTTGTTTGTGGGCCGATTTTAATGAAACTCGGTTTTTAGTATTATTTTGTCAAGAAAACAGTAACGCAATCTTAAAAATACAAAAAATATTCAAGATGGCGCGTTTTTGTTGTGGGCCGATTTTGATGTAACTCTGTTTTAAGTATTATTTTGACAAGAAAAGAGTAACGCAATGTTTTTGTCTGTCTGTCAGTCAGTTTCATCACAATCGGCCTACAAAAAAGTTGGCCGCCATCTTGGTTTTTTAATATTTTTAACATTGCGTTACTGTTTTCTTTTCAAAATAGTAGTAAAACCGAGTTACATCAAAACCGGCCCACAAAAAAAAAGTTAGCTGCCAGCGTGGTTTTTTAAATATTTTTAACTTTGCGTTGCTATTTTCTTACTGCTGTATGGAAAAAATGGATATACTGTGTCTTAGCCTTCGATGCTATTATTCAAGAATATTAACATAAGAAAGGTTGACACTGCGAGTAGTACCTATTGGAAAAACTAAAATAGCCTTTGAGTATTAATAGAAAATAGCCTAAAAGACTTAATATAAACCTATTACTAGAAAAAATCGGCCAAGTGCGAGTTGGCTTTTTATTAATCCTATAATATAATTTAAATAAGATTAAGATTAGTGCGTCCATTAAACTATTTGATTCCTCGTTTAGTTGAAAATTGTTTATTGTTTTAGGTAGGTAATAAGCAAAATTGTACTTACTTTAAGCGGTATTCTGTATTGTGATGGAAAGTAACCTTACTATTATGTAAAGGTCACTTTTCAAATTTGACGACTCTGTATAAATTAAAACAGGGAGTAAAAAATAGCCCATGGCGAGTTTCTTGCCGGTTCTTCTCGTTACAAGGTCTCCTGCCGTAGGATTTGTGAACCGATGGCGTAGCTTCATTGACGTTCATAAGTGTTGAAACAAACCTAAATTGAATAAATGAAATTAAATTTAGCTTTTTTTTCTATGTATTTCAGAAACTATGGATACAGTACTTTGTGCCCATACAAACTTTTTTAAGAGAATAGAAAAATCTATGAAATGAGACTATTTTTTGAAGTGGCCGCGTAGGCTACCAATTTGCCCATTGACCTTTATACAATAAAATATTATGGTCAAAATAATACAATATGGTTATACTAAAATAAACAAATACTTGTAATTTTATAGTGCGACCAAAAAATCTTGAGCATGAAATATTAATTCGTAGGTATAGTTGTTTAATATTTTCGCTATTATCCCTGATTTAATTTAAGACTTTTTTTGTTTGTTTCAGGTTTATCACAAAGTACAGTTTGGAGAATTGTAAAGTTTGATAATCAAAGTGGTGGAAAATTCATGACTCCAGCTAAACATTTTACTGCAAAAACGTCGAATATAGGAATTCTGCAAAGATTTCAGAACAGTGTGCTCAAAACACTAGTGAATGCCCCATGGTTCACAAAAATGGAAGAAGTCCATGAGTATCTGAATATACCAACCGTCAAACAGCACATAGCCAATGGCATTAGTTCGTATAAAGATCGAATTGGTATTCATAAGAACAAACTGGCCCAGTGTCTTATTGAACCATTGCAAACAAGACCCCTGAAAAGACTGCATCCTTGGGACAGCATACAATAACTATACCAGTTAGCAAAACACAAAGGCAGCCTGACACTGGAAAGCCATGCCTACACGTCTGCATTAAAACCCAAACCATTTGCTTATGGTCTCAAGACCGATCGCATGTTTGCAAACGTATTATATCGAAGTCATCTAAATTTTTAGGAGTGTTTAGCTGGAGTCGAGAATTTTCCACCACTTTGATTACCAAACTTTACAATTCTGCGAACTGTACTTTGTGATAGAAACAAACAATAACAGTCTAAAATTAAATCAGGGATAATAGTTTTCAATACCTACAATGTTTTCTACGAATTAACATTTCATGCTCAAGATATTTTGGTCGCACTATAAAACTAAGAGAATTTGTTTATTTTAGTATAACTGGTATAACCTCTTAAGTTAGGATAAAAGTATTAAAAATGTACCTATGTGGGGTAATTCTTAAAGGACTAACATCCAGGATCAATATAATACTTTGTGAATACGCGTCGTGCAACTTACTTACTTACCCGTGAAATCCGCGGTGCGTTGTTTACCAACGCACCGCGGATCGTCGAGACTACTGAGCAACTTTCCTGCTTGGAACTCCGCCAAACATCGTAACAACACCTAGAAAACTATATCACGGGCACCGCCACGGATTACCTTATTCATAGTTATGAAATTTCCACTTCTCTTCTACGAAATACAATAAACAAATAATACTTATAAATAGTCATAACTTTAAACTTTTTAAAAGGCATTCTTATGGCCGTTTTCACCAAACGTTAAGATGTTCCTAAGGCAATGCTTATCGTTAAGCGATTCTTAAATGGAACTTTTACGTTTCACCACAACTTAAGAATGCCCTAAGTAGTTAAGAAGCTCCTAAAGTTAGGACATAGAAAACGACCGCCTACTTGTTAAGGATCAACTTAATGTCAAATGAAACGTCAAACTTGACTTGAGTTATCTTCGTAAATCTTGAATAAAGTTTAAAATAATCATGAATTTGTATAATAAAAAATGAATGTGTAAGATTTGTTTGAATTTCTGAATTTCTTTGAAATTTTTGACGACGATGAAGGTGATATTTCTACGCATAAAGACAACGACGGATAACGCCAATACACACAAAGCGCTCTCATGCTGTGGAAATATACGAGAACTTGTATCTACATTACGGAAAATGTTGGTTTCCTAGAACTTTCAAGACTTTCAAAGGAACTTTATGGTACATTCAACAATACCACCAGGTATACACCGTAAGGCTCAACGCCAGTTTTAGTATACTGCAGTAAAGACCTTTTGCAACGGACTGCCATCTGGTAAATCCACCAATAGTGTCACAGATGGGCAGCTCAACCAAATGAAACACAAATAATATTTTTATAATGTTTTTAAGACAAAAGGTCATTTGGGTTGACCAGCAGCTACCTGGGATCTAAAACTTTCAAAAGTACGAAAGGAGCATCGTCATCTCTTAAGAATGGGCGTTAAATGGGATAAAACAACAACAGATGGGTAATGATAGTGAGTGCCCAAAGCAATAAAATTTTAAACAAAAAACAATGCCACCTTTTGTAAAATCCCAGACAGCGCATTTTATTGAATCTCCGTTGGTAGAAAAAACCAAATGAGGCGGGGCTAAGAATGGGCAGCCCTTCTTGTCCATGCAAGCGAAAAAGTTTTAGAAGTGTATATCTGGTGGTTTTGTTCATTGTACCTACCTAATCTATGCTAGAATTCATTTTTCAGAAGTGACATTTTATAGAGAAATTGAAGGGTACAGGGGCAAAACAAGAAATGTCACAAACAGGTTTTTTGTTTTTTATTTTATTTTTTTTATTTTTTTTGTCTTGCATAATTATTTTTTATTAATTTACTGATAGGAACCTAAGTTTACTTTACAAAGATCGGCTGTAAATACAAATAAACTTTTGACAAATGTTCACAAATATACTTACATTAAAATGTAAATTACACAAAAATCTGTTTTGTGACATTCCTTGTTTTGCCCCTGTACCCTTCAATTAAACTTAACTAAGACGTTCCTATCTAGGAATCTTTTTAGTAGTTTTGGTTGGTGAAACGTAACAGTATCATAAGGTACTGTTTAAATTAAGATATTCTTAGCTAAGAAATACCTTACGAGTGTTTGGTGAAAACAGCCATAAATTTTCAAAATTACTTATTTTGCTAAGTATACCTACTGAGACGCACGGGGGTCCCACCCCACTGATAATGCGATGTTCTTCAAATTGGGAATTCTCGCCTTAATGACGCGCGCGCCTCACTTCATTTGCGTTTTTGATAATAATTATAATTAAATAACTATAACATATTGGTACGGGATTTTTATTGTTTTGAGTTTATATAAATTATTTCTACATGGATTACTAAAAAAATTCGAGGTGACTTTAATGTGCGAATTTTAAAATCAAATAAAACTGCAATAAAAAAAAAAGTACCAGAGTCACCTTGGTGATAATTGGTATACTTATTAGTATTATTTATATACATGCTTTGATTAAATATCACTCGGTGTGCCATTATTGTTATAAAGTTAGAAATAATTTGACATAGTATATTCGAAATACACTCAATAAATCGACCTAGACGAGAGATTATTTATTCCTTAATTAAAGCATTCTAAAAGACTCTAAAATGAACAAAATCACCAGTTTTCCATTTTTTGTTCACGCCCAAATTATTTTTTCTTACTTTATTGATTAATTAACCGACAAGTACGAAGTTAATATCAGAGATTATTCTGATTTCCGGTTTTTCAAGTATTCATTTATGTTATTCCAAATTATCACCCAAAGTGCTAATATTGCAACCTACTCCATACAAACACATTTATTTTGACTGGACTATAAGCATTGGTACAGAATTGCTCGCCTTTCGTCAAATCTTTTAAAATTTGTACGCTCCTGAAATCAAAATGTCGACGGCGACGGCGTGTTCAGTGGCTCAAAAGAAAAGGTATACAGTGACTCAAAGAAAATGGTCAGAGAAATTGGTTAATCTCAATTTATCAGTACCCTTATTTTATTCTTATTATAACTATTATGTGACGGATTTTGATGCCTATACTATGTTTTAAAGGATAATTCTGACATACCTAAACGAATAAATGTGATTAATATAATAAATGTTTTTCATTCAATTTTGTACTGGTGAGCAACTGTGTAGGTACTGTTAGAGTCTCTGTGTACTACAGGGTCGAGTCACAGTAGCCCAGTACCGGTACACAGTGGCTCATTTCCCATTTTCTTTTAAATATTATCGGACATCTATAATAATTAATAATGCCTTGTTTAAAAAAGTAATAATGTAGGGAGAAACTTTAGTAACTAAAGCATGTTGACTGTGATTTTCAAGTTGGTAGGTACTCCAACTTTTTCTTCATAATTTGTGTGTCTGAAAAAATCCGAGCCACTGTTGCCGACCCGACCCTACTTACATAATAAGTTTGTAGGTACCTATAGGTACTTAATATTTTTTTCTGTGATTTAACCTATGATTTAACTATAAATTATAATTTTTCGGATTTGCCCCTTTATTTTTACTGCAAGATCTGAATTCTTGCCAAATTTAATGATTCTAGGTCAACGGGAAGTGGTAGGTACCCATAGGTTTTGATTACCTACCTACCTTGCGAGGTTGCGAGCGAGGGTCAAATTTAAATTTGGCGGCGCTTAATAAACGGCTGTAGGTAAGTACTATATTGTTATTGTTGACTTATAGGTTTGATTTTTACTCGGCTCTAAGGGATTGCAAACTTTAGTATTTTATTTAATATCGATTTCAGTTCAGCTTGATACCTCTACGGTTTCCTGAAAAAACGGCTCTTGACAGACGGACAGATCTATGAGGGCTCAACCTCAACTATGTTCATATAGGTAGCATATTTTAACTACATCACATACCCTACCATGTTTATCTCTAGGTACTCTAACATGCCTTTTCGATATTCTTTAGACCCTTTTAGGTAGAGAATATGATTTCTAAAAAGCGTTACGAAATCTAGGCAATTTATAGCAACAGCCACACATAAACTAAACCAAAGATGTAACATCTTGAAACTAAACTAACACAAAAGTCACTAAACAATGCGTACAAAGTCGCTGGCAACAGCTAGTGTGCAATAAAGACACGAATAGTAAAAAAAACGTCTAAAAGTACTTTATTATAATGATGTAGGTGTGCCAAGGCATGCCAAGGGCACACTGCATTACTTACCTACATGGTAGGTAGGTATACCGAAGTTTGGGATTTTGCGTTTCAGAGTAGGCCCTCAGGTCAGGAGCATATCTACAATAAAGCTGATGCTGATATGGCATTTAGGTCATGCGTCTATGTTTGGTGTCAAACACAGGTAAGTAGGTCAAATTTCTGCCCTTTGGAAATAAGTCGAAGCAGTTCAGTACTTAATATCCCCGTCCACTTAAGAGACGCGCTTCGCTATCTTACACACCCCTCCCTCTCTCTTCTTCATCTTAAACACCATTTGTTTAACACCTTTTAACACAAGAATAATTATAGATATGTTGCGAACATAAACTATACTCGAATTGAAAAGTTGTCATCATTAATATCTTAAAGGTACCTACCTACTAATATATATTCTGTGATTAAAGTCGCAACACTAACATAAGTTTTGAAGGGTTCTTTATGATACCAGCCAAGATCAGGCGTTTTATTATCCTCAAAAAAGATTTCTAACTTTTTAATAAACTATAATTAACAACGAGCTCCGATGACAAAAATAGTTAAGTCTTCTAACAGTTACAGACAACAAATAGATCGCGAATTGTTCTATAGGTAGGTACCTTGGAAATAAAAGTTAAAAATAGTCGCTGGTGATAAAAATACAGGGAGCATTCCGAACATAATGTGTTCGTCAGATTCTAATTGCAACAATAACGATTGCTCCAGGCCATAAAATAAATTCTCACGGCACCTACTAGGTAGGCACACCATTTACTAGTCGGGAAATCTAATAATTACGAAGTGTTGTAGTTTTTAAACAGTTTTTTTAGTAAAGTACCTACCTAGTGCGATTCTGAGTTCATTTGATAACGGATAGGACACGAAAGAGGATCAATAAAGTAATTATGGATATTGAGCTTTATACGAATTTAGTAATTTAAATTCCTTATTTTGGTAGATGTTTGCTGCTTTTTTCTGTTGAACGATGCTAGAGTTATTGTTACAAGATGTCACAACATCTAAAGCGATATCCATGGCAGCGGCCATTTATTTAAAATTGAATTAGAATTCCAAACAAGTATGAAGTTCATAAGCTTGCTACATACAGGTGATCTGTGAGTTCCTATAAGGTTCATATCCATAAAGTTACGCGGTAGGTAAAATTCCCAGGACAGCGTGAACCTCAACGACACTAAACATGAAACCTCCAAAACTTCGAGAGGAGTTATTACAGGCATTGGAAACCATCAAAGATGTTTAAGCACCTGCTGGTATCGACCAAATCACCACGTTGGTTTTGAAGTCACTGGGACAGAAGCATCTGCATGCTGCATGCAATATCTATGTAACAAGATTTTGGTTAACCAAAGAATGGTCTGAAGAATCATGCATCTGGCCATTCCACAAGAAAGGGTAAAAAAGTGTGACACTACAGGACTACCGCGTCAACAAACGCATCAAACAAATGTCTAGACTGGCAGATTCCGCAAGAGCAAGCAACACGTGAAAAAATCTTCAACAAGCCTTAGCTTGTTTGAATGACTTGTCATTGAATCGTGTCGTGTTTAATAAACCAACTGTTTATGTTTTACTTATAATCTTTACTTACCTACTGCAATAGCAAGGGCGCACTCAGTGAAGGTGGAAATGCATTATCCGACCTCTTTGTGGTTAAGAAAGGTGTTAGTAAAGGTGTCGTGTTTAATAAACCAACTGTTTATGTTTTACTTATAATCTTTACTTACCTACTGCAATAGCAAGGGCGCACTCAGTGAAGGTGGAAATGCATTATCCGACCCCTTTGTGGTTAAGAAAGGTGTTCGTAAAGGTATCCTATCGCCGTTACTCTTCACCATATACGGAGAATATCCTAGAAAAGGCCCTAGAAGTATGGAGGAATTTTAGACGGAGGGCAAATTATGCAGTCCATAATGACACCATCTTGCTGGCCAATAGCGCTGCTGAAATGGCGGAGCTCCTGAAGAGAGTTGAGACTGCCAGCCAGTGAATACCTTGGACTAGTGTCCTTTAAACGTTCGTTCTTAGAAGCTCGTTGGTCCGACTTAAACTCCAAAATGTTGTAAATGTCTGTAAACATAAAGGCACTGCCACTCCGCGAATCCTGGCAATCAGCCATTCGGAATGCGACCAAGTGACAGTGAAACGATCTTCAGCATTGAGGGACCGACTCGAGCTTACGGTCGTCGTAAAGTACGGTAGCGGAGCACGAAGAATCTTGTACAACGACCTGTTATTACCTGTCCCTGTCGCTCCCGAGTAAATATAGCGCCTCACGCTCATACCCCGTCTCAAGGGATTGCCCTTGACGATCACACGATTGACGCACGATTGTCACGATTGACGCACCGCACTACATTTACGCGGGAGCGACAGGGACAGGTACAATCAGGTCATTGCCCGGTATTCTTCGTGCTCCGCGACCGCACTTTAAAAACACTCAGATTGTATGTGTGACTGTGTATGATACAAGTCATAATATTATACGGAACCTATTAGGCAAAGTATTTTTAAAGTTTGCGCATGGAGAGGAGACCCGACTAAACGTGGTAGGTACCTACCTAAGACGATTTATCAGACTATGATTGCAAAATTGAAAATGAAGTAAGTACCTACTTATTTAGAAAAATCTACCCGTCTCACAACACAACCAGCTCCGAGGGGACAATTCATAGTCAATGATTATAATAATTTACGTGTGATATGATACCTACTCGTTTGGTGTATTGGTTGGGAACAAAGCTGAAATGTCTATAGGTATCATTTTTTAGTTTCCGTTAGTAGGTACTTAGCGTAGAAACCCCGCCTGAGACTTCGCCTACCTCCAGAAAAGGTACTATCTTATGAACGAAATATTTGTTTACCCGACTGCGAAAGGAGGGTAACGTTTTTCGAGAGTATGTATAGGTATGAATGTATGTTAGATTTCTATGTTCCCTGCCTAAGCGGTTTGAAGGATTTTAACGTACGAGGTGTCGTTATTATCTACTCTCTGTGTCTACCGTATTAGATATTTCTTTTTCATTAAAGAAGAGACACGGGGGGTAATTGTCTAACTCAACATCAATCGCAATCGCTTTCAGTTTGACATCCATTTGATATCCATCACTTGTTGTTGAAGAAAGTTGACAAAATTATTTATATTAATGCAGCAATGGCTGTACAATATCTTTCAAACTGAATGCGATTGCGATTGGTGTTGAGTTAGACAATTACCCCCACGTTCCTGTTTCTTAGATTTTATATTCTTATCTCGGTTATATAGACAGAGCCGACACAGCGTCCAATGTAAATATTTGCTCCGATCACGGTCACTTTGGATTATCAAATGCATGGAGATATTGTAGGTAGGTAATACCTATCTAGTGACCTAGGTACCTATATTAATTAACAAAAGTTACCTTTTAATGAACGATGATAAACGAGTATGAATAACATAATACAACTTTACGTGAACTTACAAATTTGCATTGTGAATGCATAAAAATAATATAAAATCTCAATATTTCGGATGCGAGGGTTTCCTCACATTGATGAAGCAACGCTGGCCTACAGCGTAACAAGTGATAGCAAAATTCGACGAGTCGTGTAAGCCTTTCGGTAGCTTAGTTGGTCAGAGCATCGGGCCGGATTCCCGGAGGCGCGGGTTCGAATCCCGCTTGAAAGCTACTTATAGGGCTCGTGGTTTTTTACTATCACATTTTTCCTATGAGTATGAATTAGTTGCGGTAAATTCAAATCTTATTTTAAGGCCCTTTTACATTGCGACTTTTTACATTAATGCACGCATGTTTCGTATTACAGTCGCGCAACTGCATCGCTACTTTAATTAGGGTAAAGTACCCAATTATCAGCACTTTAAGAGTAAAGTCCTATCTTATACCCGTTTATGACATTTATAAAATCGTTTTCACACGTTATGACGAGTTTTCTAGTTTCAATATTTAATCAGTATGATTATTTATTTAAAAAACATAGTTTATCCTAGTCCAATTTTTTTTAGATAGGCAAAAGCAAAAAATGACCATCTCACCATTTATCAGCACCATCACCACCAATTATGAGCATAGAGTGAACCAATTATCAGCACTGTGATAGTGGTATTGAAATTATATGTTTTTTTTATGAAATATGTTTTATATAGGTAGGTACTCTGTTAATAAACATAAAACGATATAATTTACATATAGTCTTAACAGTATTTATAAACTTAACAAGGCTTAACATCTTTATAGTTCTGTTATGTAGGCATTTAATTTGTTCAAACTTAGTAATTAAATCTCACTAGAAAGCGACTTACTTAAATAATCTGGATGGTAGGTAGGTATTACTAGCTGATATGCAGGTACAACTATTATGGAACATTGCATAGCAATAAGAAAATTTAAATAAAAATGAAAAGTTCTTGCTCTACATCTTCAATCAATTATAATCTTTTATTTTCTTGATTTTCGTTTGTGCATTTTTTTCTTTTATTTGGTTTATTTACTTCCTTTGGTTTCATGGTAACTAGGGGGCTCTGAAAAAAGGAAAGATGATGAAATACTAGGATAACCAAATTATCAGCATGCTTTTGATATAATTATCAACACTATGCTGACAAATGGCAATTAATGCAATTTCAGCACCTTGCTAAGATTTAGATTCCGAAGGTATAATTATTTACTTTACTTTTATCAAGAAAATTCATTCTATACAAAAAATAGACACGGTATGCAAAAAATAGAATAAGTAGGTATTTACGTACTATTTTCTATTTAACAGTACCAGTGCTGATAATTGGAAATTTGCAAAATAGTGGATCCATATATCAGCACCACATTTTTACCAATATATCACCATAAACGCAAATTCTTCTTTTCAGATTATCCTCATAAACTATCTTATAAATCAGAGAAATCAAAAGTTTCAGTATAAAATATCTAAGAGATCTAATATAGTATAAAATGTAAACACATGAACTTACCGTCGATCACAAGGAACTGGCAAAAACAGGACAAACTGCAGGATACAAGCGTTTAATCACAAGTTTTTCGCCATTTTCAAGTCGGAAAGTATGGTATTGCCGAGAGTAGGATTCCAAAAACATAAATTTATTTATTTCCCAAGTTGTTAACTCAAATAAGTTAGTGAAAAACTTATAATTTTACTATTTATTCAGAGTGCTGATAATTTGGTGCAGTGCTAGCAATTGGGTCCGTTACCCTATGACGGATGGAAATTTTTGACTGTACAAATCGCGTTTGCATCAATGCTGAATGTGTCGCTGCAAAAAGTCGCAATGTAAATGGGCCCTTAGTGCCTATGCACACCTCGATAATTGATTTATCGATAGGTAGGTAGGTGGGTACATACGCGATATAATAATACACAGCACGGACACGCAATTCTGACGCGTAGCCTGTATTTTTGCACAAATGTATAAATTAAAACGCGCATCGACGCGGAAGGCGGCGGCGCGCATCCATAGGAAATACTCGTATAGCACCAAGCAATACGTCTACAGAGACTAAGTCGTGGGCCACACTGGAGCGGCGCGTCTTGCGTTGCGTCCGCGTTGAGCGGGAAAAACAAATATATTGAGACGGACGGGAGGGGCCACACTGGCGCCTCCGGCGGTTGCCGCGACCAGCGCGGCGGAGGGAATAGTACGTGTTCGCGCGTCCTGCGGATCCGCAGGACGCCTCTGCTCCCCGCGGTCGCTCCAGTGTGGCCCACGACTCCACGGCAGGCACAGAATATATTATACGACAACTCAAATAGAGTTCTCTTTTCAAGTATAGTTATTGTAGCAAGGGATGAATGTATTCGTTGCATGTATTTGCATCCCTTTCTAATTATACCTACAAGAAGAGATCTCCACTAGAGTGTCGTTCTAGAATACGGGCCTACGGGTTTGTTCAAGGATAGGCGGCACGTCGCGCGGCGCGGGCAGTTTGTGCTATCATTGCGCGCTCGCGCGCGACAGACGTCTAATCAAATAAGTGAATGTGACGCAGAAACTGTCGCTAAGGCCACGTTCAAGGTGAGGCGCAGCGCGTCAGATTGGGCGCGTTGCGCGGCCAGCGCAGGTAAATAACAGACAACAAAATCAAACAAAAACAAAGTATTGTCGTGACAATACTTTGTTTTTGTTTGTACGTGTATTATTGTGCTATCATTGCGCGCTCGTTACAGACGTCTAATCTAATAAGTCAATGTGACGCACCACCGGGCGCTGCCTCTCTTTGATCGAGCGCTAAGGGCTAGTTCAAGGAGAGGCGGCGCGTCAGGTCGCGCGGGCAAATTGTGCTATCATTACGCGCTCGTGACAGACGTTTAATCAAATAAGTCAATGTGACGCAGCAACTGATGCACAATTCGCCAGCGCTGCGCGACGCGTCGCCTCTCCTTTTACACAGACAGCTTACATAGACGGAGTAATAATGACAGTTAGGTAACACTCAGAACCTGCCTAGATAGCATGACGAGCTTATGTCTACATTAACATATCAAAAACTATAATTCTGCGCGCACTGTTCATTGAAATAAAACGACGTCGTTTCAGTGCCTTTCCAGGGCCGTGCCCGTGTTTGAATGTGACCAGTATTCACTATGGTCATATGGTCAATGGTCAATAGTCATAATGGTCAAAGCTAATATTTGTGTGACTGAAAGGCGTTGAAGCATCTCGAAAACCAAAGAACCTTGTTCACGACAGTACAGACGGTTCATATATATAAAGTTCCCAAAGTAGTTCATAGATGGCGCTGTGTTAATATTACATCGCGGTAAGACAGTTGTTTGTATCGATCCCTAGTGTCATTGATTTGAAGTGCAAATAAACCAGCTCAGATCAGAACCTTTTTGTTTTATTTCAAATATATATCATCGGGTTCACACTATTTAGTTCAGATACCCTTCAGGTATTGTTCATGGTCCTTCGAGCCGGATGTTTTTGAAGAGTGGATCCATAGTCGGATCCGACCGTACTCGCAGTGGATCGCTGCGGCAAGGTACGGGTTCCAGGAAGCCAGTTCCGGGTTCCGGAAGCAGTTCAACGAGGTTGCCGACAGAGGGCGCCACCAGTTCAACCAGCAGTGAAGCAGTCCAGAGTTTACATCGAGGCCTCCAGTAGAGGGCGTTCCGGTGTACACAGTGCAAGATCATTCAGTGAGTGAAAACAAAACATAGTGAAATCGTGAGTACTTTCTTTCATACTAGTGTAGTGCAAATTTGAACCTTATTCAAAGGAAGAAATTTACATAGTCTGAAAAAAGTCAAGTGAAGTTAGTTATAAGAACAATTTCAACCTTATTTCTATGAACAAATTTAACTTTGAAGATTTGTGAAGCGACTTGACACTTAGTAAATTCAAGATCAATTAGTTTTAGACTTAGAATAATTTGCATGATAATTTTAAGGACTTAGAATAGTTTGTTAAAAAACGACGGAACGGGCCATGCCCGATTTCCGCGCGAATTTTAAAGTTTAAAAGACTTAGAAAATTTTCAACATTTTTCTCATTAACTTGTGATTTTTTTGTGTAAATTAAGTTTTGTTTTTGTTGAGTTGATCGTTTATTTTAAAATATTTAAACTATCTACAGGGATATAAGTGTCTTAGAACATACCTAATTAAAACATTTTAATTTGATTAAGTTTACTTTTATATTACTTCTAAACATGGATAAATTAATAAATGTTTTGAAAGATGCACAAAATGTTATCCATAAGGGATATAATAACTTTAAAAAGACACCTAAAGACCGATTAATAGTAGAATACATAGAAACTAGACAAGACAAGTTAGAGAAAGATTGGGAAAACTTTACCAGTGCAAAGGCAGGACTTTATGAAAATTATAAGTTAGAAGATATTATAAAACAAATAGATATCGAAAGTGTTTACGATCAGACGGAAGAAGTTTATATATCTTATAATTGCTTAATGAAAGTAGCTCTCAATAAGCTTCGCGTTCGTGTAGATGATCCAGTACAACCGAGTGGCAGTTCCTCGGGTAAAGCGGCCAAGTCCACAAATAATTCATTTGTCAAATTACCTAAAATAGCAATCCCAATCTTCTCGGGTAAATATAGTGAATGGACAACCTTCCGTGATCTATTCACCAGTCTTGTACACAAAAATGAATCACTTGATAACGTACATAAGTTACATTATTTGAAAGGCCACCTTACCGGAGAAGCTGAACAGCTCATAAGGCAAACGCCTATAACCGAAGCTAATTATGCTTTGTGTTGGTCACAATTAGAAAGACGGTATAATAATAAAAAATACTTGTCAAGCTGCATATTGCAAAGATTGTTTGGTCAAAAACGTATGTTCACAGAGTCGGCTAGTGCATTAAAAAATTTACTAGATACAACTACAGATTGTTTAAGTGCTCTTAAAAATCTTGACATCGATGTGTCTACATGGGATGTTATCATTATCCATATTGTCACTTTCAAGTTAGACATTGAAACGCGCAAGCAGTGGGAGTTGACCACTGGTACCAGCGACTCTAATAACAACTTGCCAACGTTTGCCCAATTTAAGATCTTTTTGGAAAATCGCTTCCGTGCATTAGAGTTTATAGAACCAAAACGGGCATTTCCTCAATCCAATCACAGTTCATCAAGTCACAACCCGAAAGCAATGTTAGCCGCTAAGTCAAGTTCAGGTATTCGTTGTGAGTATTGTACGGAGCCACATAAACTTTGTTTTTGTAAACAATTTGCAAAACAGTCCACAGATAGTAGACGTGATTTTGTAAAAAATAATAAAATTTGTTTCAATTGTCTGGGAGGTAATCATACTGTATATGACTGTAAAAAACATACCACTTGCCGAGTATGCCATAAACGCCACCACTCCTTGTTGCATCCGAGCGAAACTTCCGTTAATAAAAATCAGGAAAATATTGATGGTAGTAGTAATTTGTCTGCTACTGCTAATCCAATAGTGTCTTGTTTGTCTGCGGGTAACATACCAACTCCAAGCACAGAATATATAATAGTATACAGAAGGCTCACTCTGCAAACTCATACAAATAAAAATAAATCATTCTGCATGAAAATAAAGTTCAATTCCGGTCGCTTTGTCATCGCTTGCCTACTGTTATAATTACCTAGAGTTCGTGCATGCAAGCAACACTGTACCCAATATCTACGCGCGATAGTTTCTATTTCTATGAAAGTCTCAAACAGTTCGCTCGCTGGTTAGGGTTGCGAGCGACTATACTCGTGATGTAATCGCCGCTCGGCGATCGATCGCGTCACGTGGCGAGTTTATAGTTTAGGAGCAGTGAAATGATTTGGTCATGTCATAACATAATATTAGCTTTAATTTAGATTCTTGTATTGACAAAAGAAAATCATGTCTGTTCATTAAATTGTTTTTATTAATCATTAAAGATTTTTATGGCTAAATAACTACAGACATATTATGCAACTATTACTAGGTGGAAATAAGAGAAGCACAGAAAACCACCACACCAGCCGCCGCCATAACAATTATTGTAGTCTAACCCTCGTATCTATAGTCAAGTCCTGTCTTGAATAAAACTCGTTATTTAGAATTCTCTTTTTAATACAATAAACAAAAATTTTAATGAAATAAGAACTTTCAACAGTAACTTGGCCAAGTATTCTTACTTTTGAAAGTTCTTATTTCGAGATTTTAACTTATTTTTATGCATTCACAATGCAATTTTGTAAGTAGGGCAGGCGTACCGGTTTTGGCCACTGTACCGGTTTTGGTCACTTTTCACTTTAAAGTTATATAAATAGAATTTAAATAATTATTGCTTATATTTATTAATGGCGAATAAAAGATTGGACTTTTAGTTAATAATTACAGCACTTAGCTTTTTTTATGTAGTACGATATTTTAGAAATAAACACGTGTTATGTTTCAAAGTTAACATTTTGTAAAATTCTTAAGCAAAATGTTAAGGGTAAAGGTTTTGTAAAATCATTTTTTTTCTACAATACAATTATTTTATGGTTATTTAATATTTTATATCATATTAGAATATGTTTCTTCTAGATGGATTAAGTGTTGTTTTTTCACTGTTCTTACAAAAAGTTGGGAAACAATAAGTGGCCAGAAGTGGGGCTAGAAATTTTAGCATTGTGCCACCTTTAACTACTTTGGCATTAGTAGAAAGTTTCCAACCTATCATAAAGTTCATTTATTTTAAAAGACTCACAACTAACGTACTAGAAAATTAGCGGATTGAGGCTAGTGTAAGCACTAGCCTACACTAGCCTCAATCCGCTAATTTTCTTTTAATCAAGTGATAAAGGTAAAATTGTAGTAAGGAGCTAGCTGTGATTGAAATACTATTTCATGTAGTGTTTTAGACCAGAACTCTAATAAGACATCAATTAAGCATAAAGTCAACTTATAAATATAGTAATTTTATGAAAGTGGCCAAAACCAATGCAAACGGTGTATTTGGCCCCCTCCACAGAATTTGTTCTAAATAAAAAAAACTATTGTTTTTTTTTACTTTGTAGATTGTACCCTTAAAGGTCGATAAATTATCTATAACTCTACATTATAAATTTTCTCTAAAATACCACCAAGCGGTTAAAAGTGAAAAAATCCTTAAAGTGGCCAAAACCGGTACGCCTGCCCTACTTATAGGAAAAATGTGTTAGTAAAAAACCACGAGCCCTATAAGTAGCTGAAAGCTAGCTCGTGGTTTTTTACTATCACATTTGTCCTTGAAAGGCTTGAAAGCCCTATATGTAGCTGAAAGCTAGCTCGTGGTTTTTTACTATCACATTTATCCTATAGTTCTTATTTCATTTAAATTCTTGTTTATTGTATAAAAACGATAATTTAAAATAACGACTTTTACTCAAGACATTACCTACTTGACTTCACTAGATACGAGTGTAAGAGCTGGCAGAATGATATTTTGGTATTTTACTTTATAGTAAGGAAAGGTAAGTAACTAGGTACCTAGGTACTTCGAATGAAATAAAAAACAGATATGTAAGGAAAAGAAATGCGTTTATTTTTATTACAAAATAATTTTACAATTGTTCAGGAGCAGTGAACTGATTTGGTCATAACATAACATAAGCTTTAATTTAGTTTTTTTGTATTTGCAAAAGAAAATCATGTCTGTTCATTAAATTGTTTTTGCAACAATAACAATTATTGTAGTCTAACCCTCGTATCTAAAGTCAAGTCAAGTAATATCTTAAGTAAAACTCGTTATTTAGAATTGTCGTTTTTATACAATAAACAGAAATTTAAATGAAATAAGAACTTTCAAAAGTAACTTGGCCAAGTATTCTTACTTTTGAAAGGTCTTATTTCATTTAAATTCTTGTTTATTGTATGAAAACGATAATTATAAATAAATACTTTTACTCAAGACATTACTTGACTTGACTATAGATACGAGTGTAAGAGCTGGCAGCAGGATATTAAGGTATTTTACTTTACCTAAAGTAGAGAAATGTAAGTAACAAGGTAGGTACTTCGAATGAAATAAAAAACAGATATGGGTGAATATCAACATTGCATTTTTTTTTGTTTTGGTTGCAATTTGTTTTTTGTAAATTTTAAGAAGAAATATATATATACGAATAATACTAAATATCTATTCACAATATTACATATTTTCATATTTCGCCAAGAATTTTAACAATAATTAATGAAATATGAGCACCAAAATATTAGGTTGCCACCAAAACTGAAATTTGCCCACCAAAAACTTAAAACTTTATACTATCTGTATAAAAAATATAAATAATGAAGAAATGTTAATTCAAATAAAATATAAAGTGGTTCTTTACTCGGACATTGGCAGAATCGTCACGAAAAACGAGACGCAGCCATTCACCATAAAAGTTAAAGTTGAAAGTGGTTCTAAATAAGAATTACTATTTATTATCAGTCTGCAGTTTCGTAAATCGCACATCAAAATATAACATTCGTACAAATTAAAGAATCAAAAAAGAATGACAAAATGATCGTTCCAAACAAAACTTTAATTAACTTTAAAATATTAGAAAGAAAATATAACGTATGCTTTTATATGTACTTTGTGTTGTGATTTTAAGTTTTGGTAGCATAATTAGTTTTTGTTGCGCAAGTTTCTCTACCAAAACCACCAAAACTGAGCCACCTAAACTGAAAACTTACGAAAAAAAATTGCTAAAATTTAATGTTTTTTTTAAGATTGTAATTATAGAATAGATTAAACTACAAACCAAAACACGATTTTCAATATCTTTCGGAATATTAAAAAATGACAAGATCGATTCAAAGTTCTTTCTCCTGTTTAGGCACCCGTAAACACAACAGTATCTTTTATATGGATTATAATAACGTTTGGAAGTCATTGTTCGGTTTGATGCACAAAAATCACAGAAATGATCGATCGTTTTACGCGCGAAACTGCGCGAAACGTGAAGCGTGCGAGCCGAGCGGCATCCTACTGCGTGCTACTGCCATCCATACGCATGTGGCCTGTCCGACAGGCTGGCCGGCCGAACATACCTAAACTGCGGAGTGACACCCCCCTGCTCCAAGACAGGTTTTATTAGCCACTGCACTAATAAAAGCCGAGTCGAGATCAGGAGACTTGCAAATGGTTCGCGCTTTGCTCGATCAGGGCTCCCAGGCGTGTTTCATCACGGAAGCTACAGTTCAATTGCTTCGTTTGAAAAAGATTCCTATTAATGGAGTCGTATCGGGATTAGGTGCAGATAAGTCCATAGTTGCACGGCATATGGTACGCTTAACTATACAATCACGAATAGATCGCGAGTTCAATCATCAGGTTAATGCCTATGTATTAAGTAAAATCACTTCGTACTTGCCTGAACGTAGCATTAACACTGCCACTCTTGACTGGGTAGATGTACATAGTTTATGGCTAGCGGATCCAGACTTTAGTAAGCCTAACAGAATCGATATTTTGTTGGGAGCAGATACTTACAGTAGTATAATCAAAGAAGGCGTAAGGAAAAGTCCGTCAGGTACTCTAATAGCCCAGAACACTGCCTTCGGGTGGATCCTTTCAGGCACAGTAGAAGCTGTAAATAATAGGTTAACAGAATGTATAAGCGTCATGCATACACAGGTCAAAGAAGATGATATGTTGCGTAAATTTTGGGAGATCGAAGAACAAATCAGTACAAAGAAAATACTTACTCCTGAAGAACAAAGATGTGAGGAATTATACAGTGCAACTACGAAGAGAGACGGTGAGGGTAGATATGTGGTAAAACTACCATTTCGAGAAGAGGCTCCTGCTTGTCAAGGTGGAAATTCACGGAACATAGCTGAAAATAGATTCAAATCGTTAGAAAGGAGGTTAGGGAAGGATAAACAGTTAAAAGAAAGTTACACGGAAGTTATAAATGAATATCTGCAGTTAGATCACATGAGAGAAGTAAAGAACAACGAAACTATGAAGGAAAAGGCTGTTTACCTACCACACCACGCCGTCATCAGAAATGATAAATCCACCACCAAGGTCAGAGTAGTCTTCAACGCGTCGGAGAAAAATAGCAAAGGCATATCCCTGAACGATACCTTGATGGTCGGACCTACATTACAACCTGATTTAAGACATACGGTTTTACGATGGAGACTACACGAAATTGGAATTGTAGCCGACATTATCAAAATGTACCGTCAGGTCAAAATCGCTGAAGAGGATGCTAGGTTCCAGAGAATACTTTGGCGTGATAGTCCGGATACCGAAATTAAGGATTACGAATTGATGACAGTAACATTCGGAACAGCGTCAGCACCTTGCTGTTAGAACTCTGCATCAAATCGCATACGACGAAGGAGAAAAGTACAATCTTGCTGTAGATGAAGTATTGAATAGCTTCTATATGGACGATTTGATGACGGGATGTAGTAATGTAGAAGAAGGAATCAAACTATATGAACAAATGACAGAGTTATTAGGAAAGGGTGGATTTAAACTACAAAAATGGAATAGCAATAATCAAGAAATAGTAAATATAATAAAGCAAACAGAAGAGAACAGAATAAAAGGAAAAACAAGAACAAAGGAAAAGGTAGATGAGGTCAAAAGGAAAGAAGATAAGAATGGAAGCAATATAGAGCTAAGGACAAAGAATGAAGATCAGGACAAAATCAATAGTAAGGAAGATTTGGTCAATAGAGAAATAGACAGAAAATTAGACAGTACAATAAAAATTCTGGGACTTACCTGGAAACGAAGTGAAGACATCTTTCAGTACGCAGTGAATCTTCCTCCGCAAACCGTAGCACCTGTAAGCAAAAGGTTAATAATTTCAGACATCGCACGACTCTTCGACCCACTTGGCTGGTTAGCACCCAGTGTAGTGTTGGCCAAAATATTCATTCAAAAACTATGGCTTGCTGGAGTGGGTTGGGACGAAAAGCTAAGTTCAGAATTAGTACAAGAGTGGAATACTTACCGTCAGGAACTATCCTTACTTACCAAGGTCAAGATCCCTCGTTGGTTAGGTACAAAACCAGGCGATAAAGTGGAACTGCATGGTTTCTGTGATGCTGCCAAGGTTGCTTATTCAGCCGCGGTGTACCTACGCATTATTGATGCCACAGGGAAAGTAAGAGTCACTCTGTTGGTTGCAAAAACTCGAGTGGCTCCGATTAAACAAGTTAGCATTCCACGTTTGGAATTATGTGGAGCAGTTTTGTTAGCTCAGCTATTGTCTGAAACGGCAAACGTTTTAAAGATCGACAAGAGCAACATAAGTGCATGGACTGACTCTACAGTCGTCTTGGCGTGGCTTAATAGCCACCCGAGTAAGTGGAAAACCTTTGTGGCTAATAGGACATCAACCATTTTAAACATGATAGGGTCGCCACAATGGTTTCATGTTTCCACTAAACAAAATCCTGCAGACTGTGCTTCCAGGGGGCTGCTACCCAGTACATTTATTGATCATGAATTATGGTTTTCTGGGCCATTATTTCTGAAGGACAAGGCTATAGCCTACAACAGACCAAATGATCTGAACATTGATCTGGAAGCATCAGCAAAGGTACACCTAGCAACAGTTCCTGAAGAATCTAATGATTCAATTCTTAAAAAATTCTCGTCACTGCAAAAGTTACTCCGAGTGGTCGCATATTGTCGTAGGTTTATAAAAAACAACACAATGAGGACAAAGTATTTACAAAAACATGAAATTGATTCTGCGTTAGAATGTTGCATTAAACTTACACAAAAGGAACTATTTACATCGGAATATACACAATTAACAAATAAAGGTCATTTGCAACAATCAAGCAAACTTACGTCTCTTTGCCCATTCATTGACAACAAGGGTATTATGCGACTTCGGGGCAGAATTGAAAAATCACAGGTAGACGAACAGACTAAACACCCGATAGTTCTCCCCAGTTCTAGTAGTCTTACCAACTTGATCATAGCAGACGCTCATATAAAGACCCTACATGGTGGTCCGCTACTGATGACTAACTACCTAAGAACAGCGTATTGGATCATAGGCGCTAGAAATTTAATAAAAAAACACGTTCGTCGGTGTGTAACATGCATACGTCAGAAGGCTAGTACAAAAAACCAATTGATGGGCTCACTACCATCTGCTCGATGCACTCCAACTAGACCATTTCTTCACAGTGGCGTTGATTACGCAGGCCCCATCAATATTAGGACAACCAAAGGCCGTGGTCATCACTCTTACAAAGGGTACCTGTGCCTTTTTGTATGTATGTCCACACGTGCAGTTCACCTTGAAGTGGTTAGTGATATGACCACTCAAGCATTTTTGGCCGCTTTCCGACGTTTTGTGTCCAGACGTGGTCGCTGTGCAAAACTCTGGAGCGACAATGGGACAACATTTGTGGGTGCGTCGAGAGAGTTAGTGCAATTGTCATCCATTCAGGCGTCAGTAGTCGAACTTCTCGAGAACAACGGCACTGAATGTCATTTCATCCCCCCTCATAGCCCCAACTTTGGCGGGCTTTGGGAATCTGGGGTGAAATCTACAAAATTTCATTTAAAACGGGTTATAGGGGACAGTACCCTCACGTATGAGGAGATGAGTACACTCCTCTGTCAAGTGGAGGCATGCTTGAACTCGCGACCTATGAGTGTCATTTACTCCGAAGATCCAGGTGAGCCTCTTCCGCTGACTCCCGGACATTTTTTAATCGGCGAGCCTATAGTACAAGTTCCAGACTACAGTTATGAAAACTCCAACGTCAATACCTTGACTCGATGGCAATTTGTACAAAGGATGGTACAGTCGTTCTGGAGACGCTGGTCTCAAGAGTACCTCACTACTCTCATGAACCGGTATAAGTGGTCATCTCAAGTGCCTGAGCCAAAAGTAGGAGACGTAGTTTTAATCAAAGAGGATGATTTGCCACCAAGCCGTTGGTTATTAGGTCGAGTCGAGCAAAAGCATCCTGGTGATGATAACATAACCCGTGTAGTCACATTGCGCACACGTTCATCTGTTTTTAAAAGACCAACATCAAAATTATGTATACTGCCAATTGCAGACTCAGGTCAATGAAATTGTTTTATTTAGTTCTAGTTTAATAACTTTTAATCTCTTTTTATCTATGAAGTGGTCACTTTTGTTTTTTAGTATGTAATGCAACTGTGAAGAGTTTATTTTTACACTTTAAACTTCACCGTCGTATAATATGTACATTTATTACGACATGGTTACAGTTACAACTTAGAGTTATTTACATTTGTTAAGATTTAGTTAAGATTTATATTGTTATTGGTTCACATTGTTATTTTTTGCCAAATGCCCACCGAATTGTTATTAATGAACTTTTTATCTTTACATTGTAATTAATGTATTTTTGATGTTTTATGTTTAAGAAGTACATTCCGTCAGTAATATCCTTGGTGGGGGGCATGTTCACGACAGTACAGACGGTTCATATATATAAAGTTCCCAAAGTAGTTCATAGATGGCGCTGTGTTAATATTACATCGCGGTAAGACAGTTGTTTGTATCGATCCCTAGTGTCATTGATTTGAAGTGCAAATAAACCAGCTCAGATCAGAACCTTTTTGTTTTATTTCAAATATATATCATCGGGTTCACACTATTTATTTAGTTCAGATATCCTTCAGGTATTGTTCAAACCTAAAAGTAACAGTTAATTAGGTACATACTAAAATGATAGAAACGCCGTAAAATCTTGTTTTAATTCAAACTATATTTCGTCTGATCATAGATAAATTACCTATTCGGCTAACTTTCTCCGATTCACCATGTTACTTTTACAGGGTAGGTAGGTACATACCTACGTAGTATAGCTAATAATAAGCAAATCAATCAAAATCAAAATCAAAATATTTATTTATTCACATAGACATGATAAGCATGTACTTATGAATCGTCAATATTTTCCTACTAGCTATCAATTAATCGGAATAATCGGCTAGCAATTATAATTAGGTACCTGCAAGTTATCATGCAGGTAATTTTGAAGTAGGTACTAGACGAGTGCTTGTGGCAATATTGACTGGGTGGGCACGTAGAGCAGGGTATCACTTATTGATGTAGCGCGGAATGAAGGTACCTATCTGATACTGTATCAAGTACCTAAGTACGTAAGGACCGTGCCTGTGGCGCACGTGCTCACTTATATCACTATACACAGTAAGTATCAGATACGTTACTTACGCCCAACACCTCCGTCAAAGTCAGCACCCTGCTCAGTATGTTTTACATCTATGTTTCTCCTTTTGCTGTAACATACAAGAGAAATTTAGTCATTATGTTTGAAACACACAGAAAGCGGGCTTAGCGGGTCGGACACCCTAGACCTAAAATCGACAAAACTCCCGACCCGCGCCCGCTCTCTGTGAATTTCAAGCTTGATGCCCAGTTACAACCAGACTTCTCTTAATGGTAATTAAACAATAAGAAAAACATAACATGTTAAAAAATATTAGTTTACTAGATTACAATCTTTACACAAATACATGCCAATTAAAAAATAAAGAAAAAATATAACAAACACCTATGTTTATTTTTTACATTTTGATTAGAATATAAATTTTGCTGAGCTAGATGTTTTCATCAATCATTAATTTGACAGATGGAATGAAATGAAAATTAATTTTGGATTAAAAATCTCTTACATTACATACATAAAAATACTTAAATGTTACAAAAAATAGAAACATTTTAATAACATATGGACATATACCACACCAAAGTCCCGATTTAAATACATTATTAAAAGCTTATTTCATTTTCAGGTTATTTTAAAATAACCTGAAGTTTAATAATTATTAAACGAATAAATTGATCTTAGGCTTAGCTCGCTTGTTTTATATAATATGCACATAATTGCTTATAAACAAGTAATCGATTTAACCTGATTGACTAAATGTATAACTAAAGAACGCAAAAGGCAATTGACATGGCGCTGCTACACTCTTCTCCTTGCGCCCGCGTCCGCATTGCCGTATTCCAAACCCGGCTACAGGCAATTTGTATAAAATACACCTGCACGTGCAGCCGCGTACGGAGTGTATTTATTTCATACAAATTGCCTGCTGCAGCTGCAGCATGCAGCACGGATCGGAATAGGTTAGTATGTACATACTGATCCCACGTATATACCTATGCAACGTATGACACGCAACGCAATTCGCAATGTTGCGTCTGATAAATAAGTTTCTGGTTCAACTGTTTTCATACAAATTCAAGAGTCTAGATGTCATAATGCAGCGTTGCATACGTTGCGTACGTGGGCTCAGTATGTACTCACCTTAAATGTTCACTAAATATTTGTCCGCTCACTCACTCGCGCTAACAACGTGGCGATGGCGCATCACATCAGCAGTCCTACACTCGAGCAACCCACAGTGCCACTTCGCACGACACTTTCCTTGCGATTTGACGATAGTGTAGCCGCGCCAATAGTTTAGAAATCGAATTTGCTGGTGTTCGGTACTTGCCTTTTAACTCCTTATTTTTTAGTTATTTGCCCCCTTTATCCTAAATTTTCTAAACTTTGCGCTCAATGTAGCATGGGTCCTATGACAGCTCATTCGTGCAAAGCAAAATGTTCTTTATGCTTTTGGAATAAAAGTCAAGCAAAACAGCATTAGACATTTTTTTATGCAGTTTATGCTGGGTCGAATATCAAATGTGGTGACGGCAGTATTCGGAATCGAAATATCTATACTTAATAACTACTAATGACAGCGCTGTTTGAATCATTTTTTCAAGCGCATTTAGTATGGAATTGTGTATCTAGGGTTTATATGATCGAAGCTTAAAATATAATTTTGTAGAAATAACAGTATGCCTTATGAAATTATCCCAAGTAAAATTCTGCCATCTTTTAAGTATGCCAAATGAAATTATACCAAATAATCGTGACACCAAATAAACGTTATGCTAAACGAAATTCGGCGAAATTTAAATTATGCCAAAGGTAAATATATCCCTTTGAAATTCTGCCATCTGAATAGTATGTCATTGTAAATTCGGACATACAAACATTCGGCCAATCAATAATTATGCTAAATATGTTTTTTGCCTTACAACTATTCGTCAAAAGAAGATTATGCCAAGTATGTTATGCCAAATAAGTTTCGAAGGATCGAGATTCTGCCAAGATGGAACCTACAATTTTCTTTTACAAAAAAGTAACCGCGCAGCGTCTGCGATGAGGCGGAGACGATGGTTTCATACATAAGAAGACACAGCAGGCAGAGGCTCAACGTCTATGTATTAAAACTAAGCTTTGCTCTGCCTTTCTCTCACCCACTTGCAGGAAGCTCCATTAAAGTTAATACTTCATTAAGTCTATTGCTGTCACTTTTCGTTGTCAAGAAATAAAAAGTGACAGCAATAGATTGGGTGATAATGAATCAAAGCAGTCAGTGCAAGGCATAGGTGCAAGGCATGTGTCGAAGGTATTAAAATTATAACCTCATTGGTAGGTGGAGTTGAAAAAGATTATTGATTGACGCAAAAAGTTCACTGGCAAAGATGGTTAATTAACATTTACGACTTGAGTGTGTGTGTTTGTAATTTGTATCTATTGCAACTGGCCTGCACGTTTATACTATGCAATTTTATATGTTGGTTTTGGAAATTATAAAAATTTGCAATTTATCCGATCACAAATGACAATACTGTCAGAGGCAACATTTAATTTATTTAATCAAATTTTAAATAATTGGATTTATGATAATTATAAAATTACAAATGATATCATTATCATCATATAACTTTGGCTCATCAAATTAAAGAAAATAAAACATTATAATAGAAACTGTATTTCTAGAAACGTACAACAGTTTTTTTTAAGTTAATTTAACTATAACTCCTTCCTGTACCCAACTCTTAATTATGACGATAAGTCGTCAGTTTATAGTCACCGCCGCCGAGTCCACCGTTTTGTACTTTGGCTTGCTGTGAGTAAACGGTAGGTATCGAAATTTGATCATATGCTGAAAAAGAATAGGTTTTTTTTAAATACAATGTGAGCGTAAACACATAATACATGGCGCGACATTTCGGCTCTTACAGGAAAATAATCTAATTGTTATAAATTTAATTTAATGTAAGATTTCGATCGGAAGGATGGGGAAAGTAGTGCAGTACCCGAACAAGATGTTACCATTCTAAGTGCGACCTTTAAAAACCGTCAAACAGAATGACATCGAAGTTCCCTTTAAAAAACGGACCATAAAAATAGTTTGAATAGACACATCGAATCGAATGTAAGGACATAGAGAGATATAGGTACATTTGCGCGTGCGCTCCTCACTATGTAAATATTCATTCCTTCCACTCTGCACTACCAATCTGCACTACCGGTAGTGCAGATTGGAATTTTTTGTCCTATCTGCACTACTGTACTACCAGCTGTCAAACCGGTAGTGTCGTTAGGAATTATTTCTTCCCTTTTGCACTACTGTTTGGTAGTGCACAATGGAATTATAAAGAGCATTACTATTTCATTCCCAACCGCACTACCAAACAATTGTGTATGCGAACTCTTAGCTTCTACGGTTTTACATTATTTATGAAATGTCATGAAGAATTTATGAATTAAAATTGTATTTAGTTATCATTAATTAATATGTGTATTAATTTATTTTACTTTAAAAACTATCATTTCAATTTGTCGACGATTATTATTCCTCGTTGTTCTATGTCGAATAATGTGCAGGATGCTTTGGGCGGAGAGTCGAATAATGTTATAATATTAATACATGTAACAGTACAAGTTATTAATACATTATGTAACTTGCTAATATCAAAAACAAATAAATGACTCAATGTGTTTTGAGAATATAATTAGTTTTTTTATCTATATATATAAAATTGAGGGGACATAACTCACTCATCACGAAATCTCGAAAACTACTGGACCAACGAAGATGTAATTTGGCAGGAAGGTAGATCATGCCTAGGAGACGTCCGCTAAGAACGGATTTTAGGAAACTCCCCCCCTAAAGGGGTAAAATGGGGGGGTTAAGGTTATATGAAACTTCCTCATTAATGGATTTAGAAGCATGAAAATTGGTACGTTGGATACTGGTTACGACTGAAAATGATCTGAGTAAGCAAAGTAAATAAATCTCCCCCTTAATAGGGTGAAATGGGGAGATAAAGTTTATATGGAACTTCTTCATTTCTGAACTTAGAAGTATAAAAATTGGTATGTTGAATACTGATCACGATTGAAAATTATCTGCGTAAGCAAAGTTAAAAAACTCCCCGATAATGGGGTAAAACGGGCGGATTAAGCTTATATGGAACTTCCTCATTTCTAGACTTAGAAGTATGAAAGTTGGTATGTTGGATACTGGTCACGATTGAAAATGATCTGCGTATGCAAAGTTATAAAAAACCCTTAATAGGGTAGAAAGGGGGGATTAAGGCTTATATGAAAACTTCCTCATTTCAGGAGTTAGGAGTATGGAATTTGGTATAAAGAATACTAGGTCATCATAAAAATTATCTGCGCAGACAAAATAAAAAAAAACACCTAATAGGGTAGAAATGGGATAATTGAACTCTGGCCGGGAAAATTTCATACGGTTTTTTTAACTCGAAAAAAGTACAGTTCCCTTGGGATACAGTTTTTTTTTGTTCTCTTTATTCAATGAAGCATGGGTCCCATAACAGCTCATTTTCGTGCAAAGCAAACAATTCTTTATGCATTAGAATAAAACTAAAGAAAACCAGTATTACACATTTTTAAGCAAAGTATTGACTTGATTTTTTGCATTTTGGTAGTCCAAGAGTAGGAGAATGTCCGAATATTATTCATACGATAGTAGCTCCTGTTTGTCTAGGTATCGTTACCTTCTTATGCCTAAACCACAGGTAGCGTGCTCAGCCTGCGATCGATGAGGTTATGTTACTTTTGCAATGGTCTATCATGGGATTGCTGTTAAAAAATATATCGTTCTTTGGAAGACACGATAAGCCGATGTTTCTGGCTGCATTTGGATTGGTTAGTACACCATAACTTCAATAGGCCCGTGTGGAAGGTCATGGCTAGGGCATCGAAACTCGGTTCAATTTTGAAAACCCGGGTTTTCGGGTCTAAGAGTAATCAAAACCCGGGTAGACCGGGTTTTTCGAGCTTTTTGATCTTTTTGTTATAATTTTATTAAATACAAGAAACTGTGTTATTATATCAATTTTTACAATGAGTACAAGATGTTAAGAATGTGGAAGGATTAAAATAAATGAAAAATAGTACTTTCCAAATTACAAAAACAGTTAAGTACCTATCTAATATAAAAATGTCATCATAGATTTTAATTTTTTCAGAATATCTTAAAACTAAGTAAGTATAGATTACTAACTTAACGCCTTTACAGACTTGCAGGATAAATCATAAATTTCGGGACGTTTTTTTTTTAATATTTGTACAGGGTATGCAGTATGCATGCATTTGACCACCATCCAGCATAGCAGACAGTATGCAGTCTAGGATGTTGTATGCTTACCCAGGAGGTGCCCAATGCCCATTCACTCTTGCTTTGAAAAGGCCAAGGTTATAATGGCCAGACGCGCATCCGGCTCGACCCCTGTTGGCCCAGAGCCGATCGCGCCTATCCCGACAAGCTGGTTTGCAAATAAGATCCGTGAACGCACTATAGAATTACACCAACTTAACTGGAGCTCGCTGCATTCGTGCAGACAGGCGAAACTCGCACAACCGCGCGTGGACGCGCGTCTATCCAGGGCCCTGATACAACTGTGCAGGCTGCAACTTCGCCTGGTAACAGGTGCTATTACGGGGGGGCTACCGCGTAACTTTATGGATATGAACTTTATACGATTTGGGGACTTTAAGTCAATTTCATAAAGAAAATAGCCGCTATCAGTTCCTTGTTTTGTGACTTTGGGTATAACGATAACTAGCTAGCAACGTTCAACAGAACAAAGCAGCAAAAATCTATCAGAATAAGGAATTCAAATGACAGTTGAAGTCCATACCCATATCCAGATTTCTTAGCCGGTAGCCCCCCTGGTCATGGACACTTTAACAGACATCTTTTTAATTTAGATGTCACCGACAGTCCCCTATGCATAGGGTGAATGGAGGAAGAAGAAACAGCTGCCCACGTACTGCTGGAATGCAGGGGGCTGGCCCCTACCGGACGAGGTACCTCGGCTCGCCGGGCAGCGTCCAGGAAGCGATCACGAATGTGAAAGCTCTTAGAGCGTTCCTGGCTGAGCTGCGCTGGCTGGAGTGTTCTGGCCGCGCACCCTCCGGACGCGAAATTGGCGCAATAGACGTCGAGTTGCAGAAACCGCCCGTATTGATAAGAAGAAGAAGAATGATCGGGGAACGCATTCGCAGGTAGCGCATTGCAATCTTTAGCAGCTCGCATTCAAAAAGTACTGGCGAAGCGCTTAGTACGGACAGGTGGTATGTCTACGATGTATGGATGGTAAGCTGACCTGCATCTGGTAACCCGATGGTGGAAAGGCGCTGGAGGAACAAGATTGTGCAGTTCCTGTGCGCACTCTCCAAAGTGAATCCGGTAAAACACCGACAGACCAGCAACAGCAACTCTACAGCGATGACTGAGACTTTGAAGTTTAGGTTTTCTAAAGTTGTGTCTCCAATGAACTTCTTTGCGCGGTTTTCAAACGCATCTAAAACTGCCCGTTGGTACTTCAAAAATCTAATCAAAATTGTTTATTTGCTTGAAAACACGGGTAATGCAATAAGATACATGTGAAACTACTACTAAAACTTTAGCGGAGCCATCTCAAAGGTGACAGCAGTACTCCATGCACGGATGAATTTGTGCTTTGTAAAGAACTTTGAGAGGACGCTCAGTTTTTTGGCAGCAGTTTTACCAATTGAGTCGATATACTCACCGAGGTTCAGCTCCGATTATAGAGTAACGCCAAGTTGCAGGTTCTCGGTTACTGGTAAGGATACACCCAGGAAAGTCGGAGCTAGTTGAAAGGGACTCCGTTTATTTGAGAAAAGACACGCCTGCGTGGCGAGGCGTTGAAACTGACAAGGTTGGCATTTCCCCAATCGGAAGTGCCTGAAGTGCCAGGTTCGTTTGCTCAACTAGTGACTCTCGACAAGACTGAACTTCATCACTAGTAGCCCTTGCATCTGAAAGATATCTGCTAGACACACTGGTGTCATCGTCATAACCAAATGTACCAGGCACCAACAGGTCGTTAATGTGGAGAAGAAATAGTGTTGCAGATAATACCGAACCAAGGGGAACCCCAGCGTTGATGTTCTTCAAGTCAGATGTCTGACCATCCACAACGACTCGAATTGAACGGTTCCTAAAGAAGTCGGTGATCCAGATGCAGAGGCCGTCAGAGATTCCATATGAGGGAAGCTTGCCAATTCGGCTATCATGCCAGACCCTATCAAATGCTTTGGAAATATCAAGCGAGACAGCAAGTGCTTCGCCATGTCTATCGAACGCTTGATTCCAAAGGTGGGTGGCGTACACGAGAAGATCTCCAGTCGACCGTCCGCGGCAAAAACCATACTGGAAGTCACTAGGGAGCTAGTTAGTTTCAAGTTACGCCAATAGATGTTTATTCAGTACATGCTCCGTAGTCTTGCAAAGTATGAACGTGACTGAAATCAGCCTGTAGTTAGAGGGGTTGGCATGGCTATATTTTTAGGTATGGGCTGCACATTGGCACGCTTCCACGACTGAGGAACAAGACAAGTCCTGTCTCAAGTGAGAGGCGGCTCAAGATAGGAGACAACTAGGGTGCACAGTTACGCAGGACTATTGCCGGGATTCCATTAGGACCACTAACCTTATTTCCTAGACCACGGAGAGCTTTGAAAACCTCTTTGTGGCGAATGTGAATATTACCCATGGAAGAGCTAACACGAGGTATCTTCGGTGGAGTTTGGCGTGTAACATCTAGACATTGAATTAGGCGTCACTTGGCGGAACTCCCTAACCATTGTGAAAAACGAAATATAAATATATAAATAATAATATATTTTTACTTCCGCAAAAAACAATATGCAAGATGCACCGCCCGCCCGCAAAAATTGCACATGCACACCACTAAAATACCAGTGCACAATACCTGCATTTAGCAAGACAGCAATACACCTTGCACCTTCACCGATTAGACTACTCTACACGTGTTTCGCCACAACCCGGGGCATCCTCAGGAGATAGTTCGTGCGAAAACCAACACCAAATGTTGGTGTTGGTTTGTTGGTTGTTTTTTTGCGGAAGTAAGCTACATATATTTCGTTTTTCACAAAGTATTGAAAATACCCGAAAAACTCGAAAAACCCGGGTTTTTAAAAATCAAACCCGGGTTTTTTGTATTCCTTAAAACCCGGGTAAACCCGGGTTTTTCCGGACCGGGTAAACCCGGGTTCGATGCCCTAGTCATGGCCCATTCTCCTTATCCATCTATCTATATGCCCCAGCAGCGGGGACATTAAAATAGATTGATGATGGTATTGATGAGACCTTAGAGAATGCATATCTACCTATTTTTTGACACAAAATTTTGCGATGTAGTACCTACTCGCGAACGTAGTCGCGGCCGCCGGCCATTCATATTCCTATTTCTACTATCCCCACTATTATTATAAATGCGAAATTGTATATGCTCACGTCAAAACGGCTTAACCAATTTTGATGAAATTTGGAATGGTGATAGTTTGAGACAGTGCTTCCGGGTGCTCCTACTAATTAAAAAAGGTTTAGGTCGGGCAAAGTTGTAGATTGGAATTGGTATTTAAGGCGATAGTTTGAGTTCATGGGAAGGATGATGTTAAGAATAGAGACAGTTTAAGGCCCTGGAAAGGACATATTTTACTTTTTACCGCGGGAAATCTCTAAGGAAAAATCACTATAAGCGCGGGCTAATTTGGGGGTAGAAATTGATATTTAAGTAAATAATTTAAGACCCTGGCAAGGATTAGAATATCATATTCCCACGGGAAAATCAATAAGTAGGTATTATTTGTTTGTCCGTCTTTCACGTCCAAACGGCGAGTAACGGATCAATGTGATTTTTGGTACGGGGGTAGATTGGGAGCTGGAGAATGACATAGTTCATCCCGGAAAATATAACATTCCATCAGGATAATGTTGTGTAGTACACGCGGGCGAAGCCGCGGGCGGAAAGCTAGTTATAATAATATTCATCAGTACTTAGTGCAGAAGGGATAAAAAAATCAAATAACGTAAAACCGTAGAAGCTAAGAGTTCGCATACACAATTGTTTGGTAGTACGGTTGGGAATGAAAAAGTAATGCTCTTTATAATTCCATTGTGCACTATTACACAGTAGTGCAAAAGGGAAGAAATAATTCCTAACGACACTACCGGTTTGACAGCTGGTAGTACAGTAGTGCAGATAGGACAAAAAATTCCAATCTGCACTACCGGTAGCGCAGATTGGTAGTGCAGAATGGAAGGAATGTAAATATTTAGTGATAAGACGTAATGATCATTCATATCAATCCTACTATCCTACTAATATTATAAATGCGAAAGTTTAGATGTTTGGATGTTTGTTACTCAATCACGCCAAAACGGCTAAACGGATTTGGCTGAAATTTAGAACACAGATACTTTGTAGCCTGGAGAGGAACATAGGCTACTTTTTATCCCGGAAAAATGCCACATTCCCGCGGGATAACGTCGTGTAGTCCACGCGGGCGAAGCCGCGGGCGGAATGCTAGTAATATTATAAATGTGAAAGTTTGGATGCTTGAATGTTTGTTACTCAATCACGCCAAAACGGCTGAACGGATTTGGCTGAAATTTGGGACACAGATACGTTGTAGTCTGGGGAGGAACACAGGCTACTTTTTATTCCGGAAATATATCACATTCCCGCGGGATAACATCATGTAGTCCACGCGGGCGAAGCCGCTAGCGGAAAGCTAGTATTACATAAAACTCTGTGTAACATCTTTCTGTTACTTTTAATGGCTGAATCAATTTTGATGAATATTGAAAAAGATAAATTGGTTGGTCTATAATCTATAGTGAGGATTATTGGTATTTAGCGTTTGCTATAATATGTAGGTATACTTTCTGTCACCAAAATAAATCTTGTTAGAGGCTTTATTGTTTTTGAATCGAGAATAAAGTCCGCAAAAATAATCGCGAGGATGTACCTATAACAGTTATTTATATATTCTGTGGTTATGCGTACCTTGATTTGTCTCTTCATTGTGATGCAAAATAATGTAATAAAATACATGACCAAAATCGGCCAAAATACTGGAATATTGAATGCATCGATGAACGTGCAAAAGAAAGCTATAACAGTGCTTTTCGACACAGATAGCCAGAATTTGAATTCCGGGAGCCGTCGTATGAAGGGCCTAAATTCCTCAGTGGATCTCGTTGGCAGAGCTGGGCCATTATCATCTTCACCTGAAAAAAAAAAGAAAATTTAGGTCAACTTAGCATATTACTGCAGCGTTTATGATGTTTGAGCTATGAATTCATTAAAAGACGAATCTATTTGTGGGTATTGTATTGTGTTGAAAATATCAATTTTTTGACTCGTACTAATGGTGGTATGGGTAATTGCACCCATTTTCTATCATTTTCCCCTTTGATCGCCTGAGCCTGAAGCTCCAAATATTGCTGTTTTTATCGCTTTACTATTCTTCATTAAAAGTCGATTTGATTATCGTTACATTAAAATATAATATCCGTACGTGCTTGTAAATTTAGTATTGATTTGTTGAAATTGTTTTTGTTTGGGAAAGCCGGCCTTTATCGATTTTATGGAAGTACCGCCAATTTAAGACTACTACATGCACTACAACTGAAGCCATAACGATAACGTCGATGTGACCTGCGTCACGGACGACTTGATATAATGAAATTGGGTTGCCTTTGAAGCGAAGCTTAACGACGCTATGGGTAGTACAGTGAGATTCAATCTTAATGGCGGTCACGTGAAGTTAGCCACTACCACTATGCACAGTAGAGTACCTACCCCGCCCGCGGCCTCATCTCTAATGTTGTATCTGACTCACATCATAACTACAAGTCTACAACTATGCAGTTTTTATCATGTTTCAGTTATCTAATGAAAAAGATACTTTTCGAAATCCATTCGAGATCTCGAAAATGCCGAGATCTCGCCGAGATCGAATTTTTGAACCCTCGAGATTTCGACTTAGCGATTTCGTCTCGAGATTGCATTCCCTATCTGTGACCTGTCTAAAGCTTTTGACTGCGTTGATCACCTAGAGGTTAGAACATTATGATGTCTCTAATAAATCAGTTAGCCTTTTGCAATCTTACTTATCTAACATAAATCAAAAAGTTGTTGTAAATAATAATAATAATAATAAGAAAAAAAAAAAAAAAAGTCGTCAACGTGACAGGACATTCTTTTCCCATTTTACTATTTAATATTTTATTCAGAGTTTATAATATTCATTCAGACTGCAAGACCATAATTATTAATAACTCAATATTACCTTTTACAATACCAAAGAGAAAACCTACCTACACTGAAATAGAAATACTGACAAATTCACAATGAATACTCCAATGACATTTGAAAATGTCATTACCATAGTACCAAACCAAACAAATTGAAAAGAATGCAACATAAAATATGTTGACGAGAAGCAGAGCAGCACGCTCAAGACCTCCGGGCACGTCACCTCGCTCCGCCTCGCAGTTGTCGGCAACTATCTCAGTGCCGTGTGTCCAGCTGACATCTGCAGTTGCGTCGAGCGATAGTGACGAGTACTTCTCTCCGCCGTCGTCGCCACCACCTGTACGCCGGAGGAGGGGTCGGCCACCGAAGGGTTTGGGGCTTCTGGGGCAATCGGCTCCGGTCAGGGCCCCCGCTCCCGGTGGAGTGCAGCGCATGCGATGGACATTATCCATTAATGAAAATGTCATGCGCGCATATTTTGAGGCAACAGAGGCAGGAACTAATCTTACTGCGTATCGTGTTCGGATGCTTTCTCTGTTTCAGGCTCTCGAACCATCTATCAACGTTTCGGCTCAACGACTGTCGGATCAGGTGCGAGCCATTCAACGGGGTCACTTGTTGGATGACTCCGTACTTGATCGGCTCCGTACAGAGGTGCAACGTAACCATATCAGTACTACTGCATCGCAGGCGGCAACTCAAGCTTCTGCCGCGACCACATTGCAAGCTGATGTTGCTGATGGTGGTGGTGGAGATTATATGGTTACTACTGTAAGTCGCCAATACAATGATATATTGAGGAGTACTCTTGAAGATGTAGTTCTGGAATTTCGGTCGACTTCGATTCACCTTAGACCTCGGCTTCCGCGTTTTCCCATGCACAAAAAAAATAGGGCGCTGATGTGTGCTTTAGATTCACTACTATCAAATTACTTTGATAGTAGTGAAGACCTGGCTGATACTCATTCGATCTTGTATTGTGCGGCTATTACGGCTTGTCGTGTTGCTCATGTCAAATTTCCAAATACTGACACAACAACACGCCCTCGTCTGGCTGTACCAGCCTGGCAGTGTAGGATTGAACGTCGTATCAGTGAGGCTAGGGTACTCATCGGTAAGCTCAGCTGCTTTAGGGAGGGCAACATGCGCCCTAGGGTCATGCGCTTTGTGAAGCGTGCATTCCTGGAGACTGGTATTAGTCCTCAAAATTACATTTCATGTGTCACAGAGCGCATCGACTTCCTGAAGCAGAAAATTTGTGCATGGGCTAATCGTATTCGAAGGTATAGGGTGCGAGTCGATCGCTTTACTCAGAACCGCATGTTCGAGAGAGATCAACGATGTGTTTATGCATCCTGGGAGCGATCGAATCAGAGTGATACTGATATGCATCGGCCGGATGATGATGCCATGATTTCTTTTTGGCACAACATCTGGTCTGTGCCTGTCACTCACTCTGAAGGCGCGTGGATAAGGGATGTTGAGCGATCGTGTGAGCTTATACCTGAGATGAATGAAGTAACCATTGACTACCAAGACGTAGTTTGTGCAGTTCGTTCCTTACCCAACTGGAAATCTCCAGGCCCGGACGCACAATTTCTGGTATAAATGGTTACCTAGCTCGCACGTTTGCTTAGCATCTCAATTTCAAAGTGCTTTATTATCTCGATCGCTTCCAGAATTTATGACAACAGGCATAACCCATCTGCTCCATAAATCTGGTAGTACTGCGGACCCTAAAAACTATAGACCTATCACCTGTCTGCCAACAATTTATAAAATTCTTACGTCCATTTTGAGGTCGAAGATTAATAAACACATTGATCAAAATTCTATTATGTTCGCCTCTCAAAATGGATGTAGGAATGGGGCCCGTGGTACTAAGGAGCTACTCCTCATTGACATGGCTATTAACCAACAGGTTCGTCGAAACCGAAAGAACCTGTCGACTTCCTGGATAGATTATAAGAAGGCCTATGATTCCGTGCCGCATTCGTGGCTCATGAGGGTGCTGGAGTTGTATAAAATTAATACAACTCTACGCACTTTCTTGATGTCGTGCATGCGAAAATGGAGAACCGTCCTTTTCTATCCAGGATCTCGACGGTTTCTAGGTCAGGGCGACCCTATAAAAATAGAGCGAGGTATCTTCCAGGGTGACGGTCTGAGTCCATTGTGGTTCTGTCTGGCCTTGAACCCTCTGAGTACACTTCTCGAGAGTTCAGGATTAGGCTACCGTTTACGGAGAAATGGTCAAGTAATATCACACCTGCTATACATGGATGACCTGAAACTATTTGCCCATAGCAGTTCTCATTTGACAGCGTTACTGAAGGTTACTGAAGCTTTCAGTAATGCCATTAAAATGGAATTTGGTGTGGACAAATGTGCAGTCATGCATGTAAAGCGTGGTCAGATAATGGAATCCACGGGTATACAACTCTCGGATTCTATTAATCTTAGATCTCTCTCCGTTAACGAAACCTATAAATATTTAGGTATGTCACAGGCATTAGGCATCAACGATGCTGACATGAAACAGTCGTTGCGTGAGCGTTTCTTGGGGCGCCTCTCAAAAGTCCTTAAAAGTCTTTTGTCTGGCGGAAACAAGGTTCGCGCATACAATGGATGGGTCATGCCGGTACTGATGTATTCCTTTGGCATACTTAAATGGACTCAAACTGAACTGGATGCCCTGGATAGAAAAGTTCGTACATTGCTAACAGCACACCGCATGCATCACCCACGTTCATCGACCATGAGATTGTATATCCCGCGGAAGTGCGGTGGTCGTGGCTTCTTAAATGCTAAGACATTGCATAACCGCGAGATATGCAATCTTAGGGAGTATTTTCTCCAAGTCGATATTGGGTCTCATAGAGATGTAGTTGCTGTTGACAATGGACTGACTCCTCTATTTTTAGCAAAAGAAAACTGGCGCAAACCTGTAGTACTTAGTACTTCCGACCGCAGCATTGTGTGGCAAAGCAAGGAGTTACATGGCAGATTCTACCGGGCTCTCCATGGGCCCGACGTAGATTTATTAGCCTCAGTATCCTGGCTCCGTTTTGGTGATCTTTTTGGTGAAACCGAAGGTTTTGTCTGTGCAATTATGGATGAGGTTGTGATGACGAATAACTACCGAAAGTATATCCTAAGGGATGGCACAGTGGATATTTGTCGAGCGTGCCATCGTCCGGGTGAATCCCTTAGGCATATAATCTCCGGTTGTTCTCGTCTCGCAAACGGCGAGTATTTGCATAGACATAACCAAGTGGCCAGGATAATACACCAACAACTTGCTTTGAAACATAGTCTTGTGGCATCCGAGGTGCCGTACTACAGGTATGCACCAGAACAGGTCCTTGAAAATAGCCATGCCACATTGTATTGGGATCGATCTATCATTACAGATAGGACTATTGTAGCTAATAAGCCTGATATTGTATTGATAGATCGACACGAACGCCGCGCAATAATTGTTGATGTCACTGTTCCCCATGACGACAACCTTGTGAAAGCTGAAAAAGATAAAGAAAACAAATATCTTGATTTAGCTCACGAGATTGTTGACATGTGGGACATTGATTCAGCAATTATTGTTCCGATAGTCATATCTGCCCATGGTCTAATAGCCAAGAGCCTCGATAAACACCTTAAGAGGCTTGCGTTAGGTGGATGGATCGGGAGTCAGATGCAGAAGGCAGTACTTCTGGACACGGCCCGTATAGTGAGAAGGTTCCTGTCTCTGGATCCTTAACCATCGGTAGCCGGGACCCTGATCTTGCTGCCGTTGGGGAACTGCATTTTTGTATTTTTAAATGTTATATTTTTTAGTGTTATACATTGTAAAAATTTAATGTTTAGAAATATAATTTTGTAAGTATTTAAAATGTAATAAAGGAAATATAATAATAATAATAATAAACACTTTATTGCACACAAACAAATGAATACAGAAAGAAAACAATCACAAAAAGAGAAGTATACAAAAGGCGGCCTTATTGCTAAGCAGCAATCTCTTCTAGGCAACCTTGAGTGAAAGAATAAATTAAGATCTAAGGACAAAAGGGGAGTCGGTGCGTTTTAAAGACAAGTGTAATACTATAAATACTTAAAAAAATAAAATAAATATATGTATTCAAAGTATATGAAAGATAAGGTAAGATAGAATTAGGAAATTAAAAGGATAAAAAATAAATAAATAGCTATAAATCAGTGGAAAGGAAATGATTTCGAGCTCTATCGCTAAAGGACCTTAAGGATTGGGCCTTCCTGATATCCTCAGGTAGAGAGTTCCACAAACGGACAGCGTGTACATAAAAGGAATAAGAGATAAAGTCGGTCGAATGTCGTGGAACTTCAAGAGAGAGGTTAGTTGCAGAGCGTAAAGTGCACTGCGAAGAAGAGGAATGAAAGGAGAAACAGGTTTTGAGGTATTGTGGAGAGTTTGGTAAAAAAAGGATGGAGTAGAGGAGCGTAAGAGTGTGTAAGTCTCTGCGCCGGCGAATGGGGAGCCATTTGAGTTTAGAACGGAAATGAGACACGTGGTCAAATTTACGGAGATTAAAAATGAATCTAATGCAGACATTCTGCAGACGCTCAAGTTTATTAAGCAAATCCTCAGAAAGATCAGTGTAACAGACGTCAGCGTAGTCGATGATGGACAACAGGAGAGATTGTGCCAGCATAGTTTTGGTCCCGATTGGTAAGAAATTACGGAGCCGGTTAAGAGAACCGTAAGCAGCAAATATCTTTTTTCTCGTTTCGTCTACATGCGGTCTCCATGTCAAATTCTGGTCGAAAATCACACGGAGATTCTTGACAGTTTTCGAGTACGGTATCACTGTACCATCAAAGGACACCACAGGAAGCTGGTCAAAATCGATCCTTGCGACAAAATAAGGACTGCCAATTATAATGCACTGGGTTTTAATAGGGCTACTATTAGTCCGATCAACGGGGCATATGTAACCCGATAAATTCCCCCGTCGTTCAAATTTGGCACGATTGTAGAGTAAGTAATGCTGATTAAGGATCTGCAATAATCCAAGAATATTTCCCACGCCAAGTTAGTCATTTTTGACGTGCCGTGAGCGCGTGAAAATCGCTTCCAATTTCTTTGAGAAAGGTTCCTTAGCCTCATTACTTTCTGTATGCGTACCTTTTACTAGGTAGAATAAGGTAATAAAGTTAGAAAATAACATTTCTCGCTAGAAGTTGAGATTTTGACCTAAATGTGAAAACATAAAATTGCTTTTAATTTCTCCGATAATGTTTTCTTGGCCTGAAATACCATCTGCCTGCATACGTACGTATTACGAGCTAGAATGAGTATATGCAGGAATCCAATAACATTTCGTACCAGAACTTGAGATTTTTACCTAAACGTGAAAACGTTAAATCGCTTCTAATTTCTCTGTTAATGGTTCCTTAGTCTCATTACTCTCTGTATTACCTATTACTAGATAAAATCACTTTATAAAGGAATTAAAAATAATTTTTTGCTAGAAGTTGAGATTTTAACTCAAACGTGAAAACATAAAATTTCTTCTAATTTCTCCGTTATTGTTTCCCTAGCCTCAAATACTTTCTGCATAACGTATGACGAGTTAGAATGAGTATACGAAGGAGTCGAAAAACATTTCTTACTAGAACTTGATATTTTTACCTAAACGTGAAAACGTTAAACCGCTTCTAAAATCTCTGTTAATGTTTCCTCATCCTCAAATACGTATGTATACGTATATACGTATGTATTTATAATAAGAATGATTACATGAAGGAATTCAGAAACATTTCATAATAGAAGTTGAGAGTTTTACCTAAACGTGAAACCGTAAAAACGCTTATAATTTATCTGTGAATGTTTCCTGAGCCGCAATTACTTTCTGTATACGTACGTATTTCTAGTTAAAATAAGTAAGTATGTAAAGAAATTTAAAAACATTTCTCACTTAAAGTTGGATTTTTACCTAAACGTAAAAATGTAAAATCGCTTCTTGTTTCTATGTGAATGTTTGTATTATTATGTTGTATAACAAAAGTAGTTTTTAAAAGTTGAGATTTTTACCTAACCGTGAAAACATAAAATTGCCTCAAAACTCTATGGAAATGTTTCCTTAGATCAGGTCCAAAAAGCTTAGACTAAGTACTGAGGTAACTGGAGAGTGCAGTACTAACACTTTTTTGTGGCAATGTGGCTGTCTTCCGTCTCACCTACACTTTGAAAAAATACGTATGGTCATATGAGACAACTGACAGCCACTACGTGCTAAATGACAAATTTGCTGAACACACTTTTTTATTCAGGATGAAAACTCCAGTCACCTCAGTATTTAGTCTAAGCTCTTTGGTCAGGTCTCACCAATATGAGACAGATGAAAATAAATAATCACGAAGAAGTTTTATAGGTACGTGACGTGACAGATAAGTCTGCGCGCATGCGCGACTGGGACATTTTTGACGCTAATACAGTACATGGTTTTTTACTAATCTTACGGAAAAGATTAGTATTCGATTTTGACCGCACGCAGACGCGAAAGCGGCCATGGAAGAAATTACAGTTTTGTATCGTAGGTACGACAGTTAAAACTATTTCATACAAAATTACCGATTTTATTTTACAATTTTCCGTAATAAAAAGTAGCTTAAGTTACTCTCCAGCTTTCAAACTATCCCCATACCAAAAATCACGTTGATCAGTTGCTCCGTTTTGACGTAAAAGATGGACAAACAAACACACTTTTACATTTATAATATTAGTATGGATTGCACTACATATTGAAACCTACTCAATGCAAGCAAAACATGCGTAAAATAGATTATAATAATGTAAAATAGATTATAATAATAAACACTGACTATTTCCGGCTTGGGAAGTAAGTTACAGCTATAACTAAAACAATCATAAAATTACCTTACTAACATTATACTATAAAATTTAAGTAAAAGTTTTATAAGAAAATATTTTTAAGGCTTTCTTTGCTTATGCCACAGAACCGTTAAAGACATCAAAATTGAAACTGATGGAGTTATGTATGACACATACGAACGATACAGTGGCGAGTGATGACCGAGTCTTGACTTACACAAAGGGAGGGTGAATGTATTGAGAATTTGCGATTGTGCAACCTACTTCCGCTTCGAGGAAGTGTGAATTTTGTGTGTTCAAGTATTTCTGGAGAATCAATATGATCTTGGATCAACTTGAACAGGTACTTAATAACAGAAATCTTTCTTCGCGCATTCCATACAGAAAGACCGTAGTTTTTGGCACAACGTGAAAATAAATCAAAACAAGTGACAAATAATAAAGGTTTGTTATTGCTACCCTAGCTCAACATAACACAAAGGTTTTTATTGTTTTAAGGTCAATACCAATTGACATCCATTGCAACACGTGGCACACTTCTAAAACACCGAACACTAAAATTGCCATCCCGTTTCTCTTTTTTTAACTGCCCTATTTTTTGTCGGATACCAAGTAATTTTTTTGCGGTAACTCCTAAGTTATTCATTTGAATGATAATTACACAAAATCTTTATAAATTGTAGTAGGCTATGTGTTATTCCGATGTATCAGCTATATTAGTGTTGCTAAGTATATTTTGCGGGACAGAGAGACTAACAAACAGACAGGCACATACATACATCATTATCATCAAATTGTACCTACTGATATCAATATAAAAAAATACGTTACACATCGTAAGCTGATTTCTTTACCATTTACTGATCACTTCCTTACATCATTATCTTACATTATTAGCTACACTAAACCAAAATAACACTTTCATTTTTTGCCAGCAAAAAATTTAAGTGTTAATATGAATGACAAAGTAACATTTGCGGTTTCTGAAAATGTGTTATATCTCAAAAAGTGCTTAATCTCGTTCAAACACAGGCAGACTTGACGAATCTATAAGGGTTCCGTTTTTTGCCATTCGGCTACGGAACCCTAAAATGAAGTTACAGCTTTGATGCCATAATAATAAATGTTAAGGAACGCAAGATCTATCAGAATCACACCTTTTTAGGGTTCCGTAGGCGAATGGCAAAAAGCGGAACCAACCATCATTTTTCACCATACTACTGATGGTCACACCACACACTACACTCACATTACATCATATGGTCATAATTCTTGTAACTAGTGTGTAAAAGAGCACTACAATTGAACTACAATGGAAACACGATTGAGACACGATTATGATTTAACGTTAGCAGAATTGGCCCCCTGGAGCGAATCCAAATCATCCTGCAATCGCAGACAGTCCTCTACACAATCGATGACTCTGTATATTTTCGTGTCGTCTGCATATTGAAGGTAACTACTATAGCATAGGGTCTTGATGATAAAATATCTTTTTTAACACCCTTGCTAGTAAAGCTGATGTAATTCCACCGGTTTTAAATATGAAAAGCGGGTCATAAAAAATGCGTGTGTTACCAAAGCAAATAGTTAAGTTATAGTCCATACAAATTCCATAACAGTATTATTTGCCATTTCAAATATGGAACTGATCGCCGCCGCACGACTCCAGCTAGTGAGCAGCGCGCTGTTGCTATTCAAATTTCGAACTGATCGCCGCGCGGCGCCAGTCAGTAGACAGTGTGCATTCACAGATTGAGTTTATTTAAAATAAAAAATAAAACAGTTTATTCGGTAATTTAAAAACTAGGCTGCATGCTCTAGCGTCTTTGCCAACATTTTCACGCAGCCACGGCAGAAAATAATCCTCGCTCCATTTTTCTCAAATTTTATTTTCTTTGTACTTGTATTGTGAATATCTAAAAATGACAACTTTCAATAATGAAGATGAGCAATATATTACTTCAACTCCACCGGATATACTAACAGAAGCGCGAACGGCATGCGACAGCTTGCTGCCGTCGATATCCAAGGACAGATACATAACCACGTATGAAAATTTCTTGAAGTGGAAAATCATGAAAAATGCCAAGTCATTTTCCGAAAATGTAGTTTTGGCGTATTTTAATGAACTAGCTAGTAAATATAAGCCTAGCTCGTTTTGGACAACATATTCTATGCTGAAAAGTACCCTCAAGATGAAAAATGGTGTCGATATTAATTAATATACAAATCTCATTGCATTTTTAAAGAGACTAAAAATTAACAAATATTAAATGTTTTTTTTTTCTGTTTCCTCGCAAATGTGTTTAAAAACGTCGTAAGATATACTTGCGTATTGGTTATAACATGCGAGGCGTAATTGAGCCGAGCATGTTATAACCATCTTAACGCACTAATATCGTAATGTACTATTATATACTTATTCTAACTAGTAATATTTACAAGTAATTGAGGCTAAGGAAACATTTACAGATAAATAATAAGCGATTGAGTCTAAAGAAACATTCACAGAGAAATAATTATGTGTATTTACGATTTCGTGTATAGGTAAAAATCTCAACTGCTAGTCAGAAATGTTTTTGATTTCTTTATATACTTATTCTGACTAATAATACGTACGAACACTAAAAGGAATTATGACTAAGGACACATTCACAGAGACACTAAGCGATTTAACGTATTCACGTTTAGGTAAAACTTTCAACTTCTTTTATGAAATGTTTTTGAATTTCCTTCATATTCTCATTCTTAATACGTACGTATACACACAGTATTTGAGGCTGAGGAAACATTAACAGAGATTTTAGAAGCGATTTAACTTTTTCACGTTTAGGTAAAATATCAAGTTCGAGTAAGAAATGTTTTTCGATTGCTTTATATACTCATTCTAACTCGTAATACGTTATGCAGAAAGTATTTGAGGGTAATGAAATATTATCAGAGAAATTAGAAGCAATTTTATGTTTTCGCGTGTAGGTAAAAATCTCAACTTCTAGCAAAAAATGTTTTTTAATTCCTTTATAAACTTATTCTACCTAGTAATAGGCACGCATACAGAAAGTAATGAGGCTAAAGGTTGACTTCCGAGCATCGCGGCCGATCGCAGCCGCGCGCGATTGATCGCGTGCGACTGACGCGCGCGGCTGATGCGACAATAGTCAGTGTATGAAAATATATGGCGCCGCTTCCGAGGTATGCGACAGACGCGTGCGGCCGACGACAGACGTCGGCCGCACGCGGCCGTAACTATAATGAAAACTTCTTTGTATTGTATAGATACTCACTTATCAAGACTAAAATCCATATTGTTTCTGGCTTCACGCTTAAAAAAAGAAATTTCAGTCTCTTAAATCTCGGTGGGTCGAAAACGCTTCGTACCGCCACAATGTCTGGTTTAGTATGCGGTCTAAAACGCCGCGTACCGCACCAATAGAAAGAATAGCTAATTCAGTGCCGCAGTGAGCGTGTTTGCGCACTACACTGAATTTTACCGTCCGGCGGTCCGTTTTTTTACGGACCGGCGGCGTGGCATGAAAAACACGGATGATTGGCTTGTGCAGTTGTCCGTCTTTTTACTCGCCGGGGCACCGCAGTGATTACCCAAGGGGGGCGGGGGCCCCCAAAAATCGGACTGCCGGACGGTAACATTCAGTGTAGTGCACAAACGCCCAAAAGGAGAGTTTATAAAAATCATCTCAATCCAGCGTTGACACATGAATTTTCTAACAGTGACAGACAACCATCTCGAAGCGAAGAGTTATTAATCTATGACCTACCTTTAAGGTAGACTTCCGAGCATCGCGGCCGATCGCAGCCGCGCGCGATCGATCGCGTGCGACTGACGCGCGCGGCTGATGCGACAATAGTCATTGTATGAAAATGTATGGCGCCGCTTCCGAGGTATGCGACTGACGCGTGCGGCCGATGACAGACGTCGGCCGCACGCGGCCGTAACTATAATGAAAACTTCTTTGTATTGTATATATACTCACTTTTCTGTCATCTTCCTTATTTTAATCTCTAATTTTTGGTTGTCTGTCACTGTTAGAAAATTCATGTGTCAACGCTGGATTGAGATGATTTTTATAAACTCTCCTATTAGCCGTTTGTGCACTACACTGAATTTTACCGTCCGGCAGTCCGATTTTTTACGGTCCGATATGGCAGGCCATAGAATGTCTATGTGCGCTTGTGCACTACACGGAATTTTACCGTCCGACATTTTACTTTTCCCCATTCCGGTCCGTTTTTTTCCGTTCCGAGATAACAGCAATGAAATACGTATGGGCGCTTGTGCATTACACTGAATTTTACCGTCCGGAAAAAAACGGATTGTTGTATTTTAATCATAAATTATTTATAATACATAACATAGGCTTTGAAACATTGGAACTGTGATATTGAACTGTAAACGTGATATTCATGAGGGGGAGAGGGTAATCACTGCGCTGCCCCGGCGAGTAAAAGGACAAGTGCACAAGCCGATCATCCGTGTTTTTCATGCCGCGCCGCCGCCGGCACCGGCGCCGGTCCATAAAAAAACGGACCGCCGCCGGACGGTAAAATTCAGTGCACAAACACCTTTTCTGTAATACGCTCACTGCGGCACTGAATTAGCTATTCTTTCCATTGGTTGCGGTACGCGGCGTTTTAGACCTCATACTAAACCAGACATTGTGGCGGTACGAGCGTTTTCGACCCCACCGAGATTCAAGAGACTGCAATTCCTTTTTTCAAGCGTGAAGTCAGAAACAATATGGATATTAGTCTTGATAAATGAGTATCTATACAATACAAATAAGTTTTCAATATAGTTACGGCCGCGTGCGGCCGACGTCTGTCGTCGGCCGCACGCGTCTCTCGCATACCTCGGAAGCGGCGCCATACATTTTCATACACTGACTATTGTCGCATCAGCCGCGCGCGTCAGTCGCACGCGGTCGATCGCGCGCGGTTGCGATCGGCCGCGATCCGCGGAAGTCAACCTTATGGAACCACTAACAAAGAAATTAGAAGCGATTTAACGTTTTCAAGTTTAGGTAAAAATCTCAAGTTCTAGTAAGAAATGTTATTGGATTCCTGCATATACTCATTCTAACTAGTAATACGTACGTATGCAGTTGGTATTTGAGGCTAAAGAAACATTAAAAGAGAAATTAGAAGCAATTTTATACTTTCACATTTCAGTCAAAATCTCAACTTCTAGCAAGAAATGTTATTTTCTAACTTTATTAACTTATTCCACCTAGTAATAGGTACGCATACAGAAAAAAATGAGGCTAAGGATCCATTCTCAAAGAAATTCGAAGCGATTTCACGCGCTCACGGCACGTCAAAAATGACTAACTTGGCGTTGGAAATATTCTTGGATTCTTGCAGATCCTTAATCAGCATTACTTACTCTACAATCGTGCCAAATTTGAGCGACGAGGGAATTTTCCGGACGTCTCCATACAACGAATATCCTCGTTGATCGGACTATATAGGGCTACAATAGGGCTACTAAAATAATACCGCTTCTGCTGAAGCCCCATTAAAGTGGGCGTACCCTAGGGTTCAATATTGGGCCCTCTGGTATTTTTAATTTACATCAATGATCTGCCTTACTACGCGAGAGTAGAGTACGTAGGTACTCTATCAATTTTGAAAATTAAGGAGGTATCATCTGTGCAAATAGTTACTGTCTCACACAACTTACTTGCGTAGTAACGAGCATAACTACTAAGACCGTATGATATTTTGGAGGTTATAAAAGGTAATAATGGGTTTGGGAAAGGTATTTATATTTATTTATTTTTGAAACGTATACATTTTAACTTAAATACTTTCTTCAGAATCGAGAGTCGAATCGATTCGAGTCGCAATTTTTAAAAATGTTTTTCTTCTAAATAACTGCTTAGTCATTCATTACGCGCGCGACCCGTCACGTGCTCTCTTACGTCATAGAAGAGCAACCTGTCCGAAAGTCACGGAGACCTATGAGAACGAAAATCTTAGAAGATTATCAAATTTTTTTATTTTTTTTTAATGGAATTCAATTTTATATAAAATAAATTAGTTGGGGTGTATGGGCTTTTCGGTTATTGCATTAACACGTTGTATAAATACTGTATTGTGCCTCAGTGTACAAACACTTCAAAGAAAACACCGAATGACGTCTTTATTTGTGTACCAACGCAACGCTACGCAATGCGATGAAAAGGGACTCCAAAAAATCCGTAAGTAGTAATAAAAAATCAATTATAAAAATAAAACAAGAGTTCAATTCAATGTCTGCTCTGAACCAGTGCAGCTGTGCGAGTAGGTAAGTACTAAGTATAACGGGCCGGAGACAACGGGCGGGCGGTCGGGCGGGGCGGGATGACGTCACGCGGTAAAAGCCTTCTGTTGTGCGATTGCCAGCGAACAACCGATGCAATAGAGTGCTTTAACTTTGTAAATACTTATCGTATCGAAGTGAAATAAAAACTATTGGTTTTGGAATAACGGCTTCTATACTGGTACCTACCTAGGTATATGATAAAAATGAACTGTTCTGACGACGTAAATACTAGTGCTCTCTCTAAAGTTGCATACTGGTTTATAGGCCAGTCAAACGAAGAGCAGATATAGAGGGAAACTAAACATATCAAAAGTCCCCGCCCGTAGCCCTTACATAAGAAAACTAAATGTGTTAAATTCACATTACCTAATGTAAGGCTGGTTGATATTCATAAATTACAAGAAGGATGTAGTGTACTTGAATTAGTTGAATGTACAAAATTCTTTGGTATTATATTAGATTCAAGACTACAATGGGATCCACATATTGAAGCCTTCTTGAGCAGACTCAGTTATGCGGCTTATGCAGTAAAGTATTTCATAGTTTAATGTTGATGGCTTCTTGTTGTGGGGCTCAGCAGCTAATATTGAAAACATGTTTATACTTCAAAAAAGAGTAGTGCGCGCCATTTACAACCTTCGCTGGCGAGATTCTTTAAAAGTTTTGTTTAACGAAAATATTTTAACCTTAGCGGGACAATACATTTATTAAAATATAGTATTTCTAAGGACACATTGTGAGTTATTTACCAAGCATAGTGATCGATATTCATAATTAATACTCGAAATAAGGATAAGATGGCCATTCCAAGATTTAGACTTGAAAAAAGTAGAGGCTCGTTTATGGGGAAAGGCATAGCCTTTTTTAATATAATAAAGTTCCACAAGATGTAATTGAACTGCCTTTGCATAAATTAAAGAAATATGTTAGAAAGACACTTTTCAGCAAAAATTATTTATTACAAAGTATAGGATTATTTAAAAGACCGCAACGCAATGCATAGATATGATAAAGTAACATGTAACCATCATCATATTTTAAAAAGGAAAATATTTTAATACTTGATTAAGTATTGGAACATTTTCTTTAATATTTGTTTTTTTTCTCTATATATATCTTTGTAATGTATGATTATGAATTTAGCAACAAAATTGATGTTGCTTCTGTTGAAGCTGATGAGTTTTTTCGCCTGTTTTTCTCGTCAGCTAAAAGATGTCCTTCATGGGTGGTAGGAAAAGAATGTTGTATGATTCAAAAGTATTTCATGTTGTAAATCTATTTGAATAGAGAATTTTTGACTCTGACCACTTGCAGGAAGCTCCATTAAAGTTAATGCTTCATTAAGTCTATTGCTGTCACTTTTTATTTCTTGACAGCAATAGACTTAATGAAGCATTAACTTTAATGGAGCTTCCTGCAATTGGGTGTGAGTAGCTTTAATCACAAAAAATGTGTTTTCTATTCCATCAACTGCTGAACAATTTTTTCAAATATGGTGTTAACCGTGGAGTTTCTATGGGTTGTTTGACATTGATTTGTGTCTTTCTTTTATTTTGAAATCGTGGTTTCTTTAGAACCACATTCTTGTTTTTGGCATCTTTACAGAAGAAGAGGAAATATAAAAAAGAATATCAATCAACTACATAATGTCTGACTGATTTTAATGTAAGTACTTATTATATTAGTAATAGAATAGAGTACTTATTATTGATTATTTATTGCTCTTCCCATTTGATGGAATAATTTTTCTGTTTTGTAAAAAGATTGCCTCAATACTAATAGTAATGAATTGAACCAATATTGATACTTACCATCAAAATCCATTGCTGGATCAATTTTTGGTGTCAGGAATGCTATGAATAAATTCAAGTGATAAATTCCAAGGGCGTAGGTTACAATATACCAGCCCTGTAAAACAAAACATCAACTAAATGAAATAAATATTTATAAAAACAGTTTTTAAGAAATATAGATGGTTATTGTATACTCTCAGAGTTAACATCAAAATGGCCAACTGGTTAAGGATAGCATTCTCCATTGTTATGTTATTATTGGATGGAGTAGAACTCCCTTTTTTTATTCAGCTTGATGAATACAATCGATAAAATGTGTTGGGTTACCATTGGTTATCAAAAGTGACAAGGTTTTTTAAATGCATCAGTCATAAATATTACATCATGATATGCATGAAAATCGAAATATGAACAGGCTCTTACCTGTTTAGTAAATATTCTAAGCAAAAATATTAATAAGAGCACTGCACTGCCTATCCACCTTCCTTTTGTGTATGGGGTCCATCTGTCAAGTGTTCCTTGATAAATCTGTAACAAATTGTTTTAATAAGTTAATAAAGTTTTGCACCTAATTTAATAATACTTCTGATACCGAATTATGAAACTTCCATAGTAAGATTTATAGTTATTATCTAGACAAATATTTTTACAACTGTCAACTTTATACATTTAAATTGCTGTTATCCTCAGATTATAGCTATTTATTAATATTTTAAGAATATTTAGCAGACAGCCACAGCCTAAATAAATACATTCATTTATGGGATTTGCTGTGCTAAGGATTTAATTGGTAACCTATGAATAAAACTAAACTTTTTATGCAAATTCACTATCACGCCGTAAGTGGCTAATAATTTGTAGGATAGTACCTACCTTGTAGGTGCTTGTAGGCCAATTTGTGGACTAGTAAGTGACATTTATTGGATACGTGTTTATGTGATTATTATGGAGCTTTATTACCTGTGATATACGAGTCCAGGCTTGTGATATAATACTTTTCCTTGATACTTCCGACGCTAGATCATTTCCGTCCATCATTTTGATAAGTTTCCTGTGTACTTAGATTATAATTTAATCATTTAGACATATCTGCTGTGGCACACAAGCTGTAAGTTAGAAGCAAGAGGTTACGTTACTTGGTACATTTAGATACTAAAATTAGTTGGTGAGGAAAAATATAAAATTTACAGGAGATTTTATTAGTAAATTTACTAAACCTTTTAGCGATTTTTAGACCAACACACAAAATATGACCAACACCTCACATCAGCTAAACTTTGACAGTTCCATCATTTAGTTGACATGCATGACACCAATCACGTCACGTCACAGTTTGGTGGTGTTGCCAAGAGAAAACAGAAACCAAAGATGTACTAATAAACGTAGATGGATAGTAGAAAGTGAAATGTACAATGCAGGTTGCATCTAGAGTTGTAAAGTGACCGTCACATACGATAAGTGACCGTCATTTATTATAAATGACCGGTCACATTGGTAATTTATTGTCAGATTCGTCAAATATAATGAGCGATTTTCTGAGAGGCCATTTAAAAAAAAAAAAGCTTCCAATTGCTTCACTAGATGGCGTTGAATAAGTATGTACATGTCTATGGTATATTTTGGTATGAAACATATTTAAATTAATTACTTTTTAACAACCCAAAGGAAACTAATAATATATTAAGTAAGTACTACTGTGAGGAACAGAAACGAAATAGGTGAATTTAAAGATTTAGGTAAATAAATAACATCTGTCTGACGTTCCGTTTTACGTAAAAAAGTCGCGTCAAAGTAAAATTTATAACGTTCCGTTCCTTCTAACTGCATAGGTGGGACAGCGCCATCTAGTGACTGAGCTTTCAGAAAATCGCCCATTAACAGAACTGTTTTTAACTGTGACTATTTTTTTCCGTGTAAAATAACAAAGGTAACATATAAATTAGCATGGGTGTACCCAGGAAGGTGCAAGGTGGGGCGCTTGCCCCACCCTCCGACTTGACTTGAAGCTAAATTTTTAGAAAATTATTTCGTTGATGCCTAAATACTTGAATAAATTAAAATAAAAAATATCGCGTGATAGAACGTTGTATGAATTTGATAACGGTCAATCAGCAATTACGAGTGCGTCACAACAGCCAAGAAAGAGCTTTTAAAAGCGAGTAAATTGGACGAATAGTCTATACTGTAAATCTGCGCCAATTAAAAGAAATTGCAAGTTTTTATTTAAAATAAAATAAAAGACCATCTTTTATTCTCTATATATCAAAGCGTGAACAAAAAGTCGCCTCGCTATATTCACATAATTATTATATGCGATGTAAACCCCAACCTCAAAAAGCGGTGCGAGCTCCTGTCTACTGATTCATGGCTGTACTGTCATAGCTACTAAATTACCTGCATTACTACTCGCGCTCCGATTGATACCCCGCTCCCCCAGCTGCCGCCATTCTTGCTCTCGGTAACTTCATAAAATTAATGGATCTGATTATGACACCATGGTGGCATCTACCGGTTGCACTACCAACAAAATGTAGCCAGTTTTATAGGCGGAAGGTCCTTCACCTGGTAAGTAATTGGTTGCGCAACTAATTTGCTGCTGACACAGGAGGCGCAACCATGGTGTCCTTATCAGATAGATCCCATAGTGTAAAATTTGCCAGCGTACAATCGCTAAAAATATTTATTTTGGCGCCTCTCCGGTTTATGCTGCAAATTTTAATCGACCCAGGAAGGTGTTTGGTGAGGAAAACCCTGCTCTTATTGATCGTCAAACTCTTTTCCTTGTAGAAGCTGATTTCCGGCTAGCGTAACACACTCAATATTGACAGAAAACACTTTCGTAAGCCTCTGCCTAAGAGTGTGCACAAAAAATCAAAATAGAAAACGATATCATCATGTCAGCCGAACGACGCCCACTGCTGGCATAGGCCTCCCCCAAGGATCTCCACAATGATCGGTCCAGCGCTGCCCGCATCCAGCGGCTTCCCGTAACCTTGACTAGATCGTCGTTCTATCTTGTAGAGGGTCCGCCCACGGAACGTCGTCCGGTACGCCGTTTTCCGCGCTATTTGACACTCTCCATTGCTCGCTGAGTGACCTTGAGCCTTCTTATGAGACCCATAGTAAAAGACCACGTCTCGCTTCCATAAGTCATAACTGGCAACACACACTGGTCAAAGACCTTAGTCTTGAGACATTGTGGAACTTTGGATGCGAATATATCCCGGAGCTTTCCGAACGCTGCCCATCCGAGTTGGATTCGACGAGAGATCTCTTTCTCGAAGTTGGACTTACCTAATTGGACTGTCTGTTCCAGGTAGACATAGTAGTCAACAACTTCGAGTGTAATGTTCCCAACATTAACTGGAGCGGGTGCAACAGGGCATTGGACATGATTTTCGTCTTATCCACGTTCATCTTCAGACCCACTTTTTGAGAAGCATAACTGAGATCTACGAGCATGGTGTTCCAAGGTCTCAGCCATGAGAACTACATCATCGGCAAACCGTAGGTGTGTTAGGTACTTGATATTGATGTTGATGCCGCATCCTTTCCAGTCCAGGAGCTTATAAATATCCTCCAACGCAGCAGTAAACAGTTTCTGAGAAATTACGTTTTCCTGTCTCAAACTTCGCTGTAGTTGGATAGGATTATAGCTCTGGTTCTGTAACCGGACCGATATAGTGGCGTTTCGGTATAAGTACCTCCACCTCGATGTACCTGTAGTCTATTTGGCACCTCTGGAGAGACTGCAGCACTGCCCAGGTATCGATCGAATCAAAGGCTTTCTCATAGTCCACGAACGCCAAGCAAAGTGGCAAGTTGTACTCTTCGGTCTTCTGTACAACTTGCCGCAGCGTATGAATGTGGTCTATACGGTACTATAGCCTTTTCGGAAACCAGCGTGTTCGGGAGGTTGGAAGTCGTCGAACCTGCGAGCGAGACGATTCGTAATTCGTCGTTTTACATCTAAGAAGTTTTATTTCTTTTTTGTTTTAATAATTAAATAATTATTTCACAGTGCAATCGCGCTGCGAGCGACGACGCGCAACGACGTCTAATAACTGCACCAATCAGTTACGGAGCGAACAAAAAAAAATAAAGCGGTTTACAGAATATATCTACCCACCAAGTTTCATTCTGTAGTCGTAATAGTTTTGGAGTAAAGTGGCTGTGACATACGGACGGACGGACGGACGGACAGACAGACAGACAGACAGACAGACAGACATGACGAAACTATAAGGGTTCCGTTTTTTGCCATTTGGCTACGGAACCCTAAAAAGTCAATAAAAAGGAATTCGCTCTTTCCGCTGGTAACAATAAGGATCAAAATTGTGAGAGCTTTCTCTCGCGGGCAGCGTGCGAGCGAGATAGAAAGTCTTTAAAATGCACTTAAACTGGGATTGTATTGTCCTGCGACTTTTAATAAGTAATGTGTACGAATAAAATGAATGTGACGTTACTGACAATAAGTGACCGAAAGTGACGGTCAGATTGGATAAATTACCAATGTGACCGTAATTTTCGGTCAGTCATTTATAACGTGACGGTTACTTTACAACTCTAGTTGCATCTCTTTTTAACTCACTATGGAAGTCATTTGAAAAAAAGAGATAAACATAGTAGCTTTGTTGCTACTTAATATCGAAGTGGCACCGTTTTGTCTATACATACTTACTTATTATGATATAGAGCTATAGTGATGCACCATTCGTAATGAAAAGTATCGATAACTTCATTTTATCAGTTACCAAAATGAACACCTCGTAGCTAGTTAGTCCTTCCTGACTGCCTTTTATCCCGGAAATTTCAAGAGTTTCCTCGGGAATTACAAGCGGACGGGATAAAAATAACGATGCAAAAGTGAATTTGTGTATCTGTCGCAGGGATTTTGTCAAAGTCGTAATATTATAATTCCACTAGTGAAATTATAATTTCCCGTGATATTATAATTCCACTAGTTAAATTATGAATAGACAGTATTTTTGTATCAATAAAAAAAAATCGCTCGCAGCCGTGTGCATACTGTCTCGTACTGTCTATTCATAATATCACGTGAAATTATAATTTCACTAGTGGAATTATATTATCACGACTTTGACAAAATCCCTGCGACATATCTGTTTATTATAGGAGATGTAGAGGAAAAAGAAAATAAATAAAAAAATACTGTACTGAACTGTACCGTTTGTTTTCATAATATGAATACCTACTTTACTAATGGAAAGATAATAAAACAAACATCAGTTTATTTTTACTTTTATGTTTAAAACAAATTAACATCTTCTCAATCTTACTTAATTATTATTCCAATTATATATGTCGCAGCCAAATGGTTGAATCCGCCATTCAATTAAACGCCTACTAGGTCGATAAATTTTTCCGTAAGCTATTTTATCTTCCCATAAGTTGATGGAGTCACAAAAAAAATTACTACGAAATTTAAGACGATCGCTTCGCTGCGCTTCGCGATCGCCTTAAATTTCTAACCTATCACGTGTTCTACAGGACTTCCGAGAGGTACATGCTGCCATACTTAACCATCCGCCTGCGACATATACATTGTCTCTGAATGGGTCCGCGTTTTAGGTTTGTCATATAAATAGTAAAATACATAAGTTTAAAATGAGTATGTGAGCAAACATTAACAAAATTTTATTCATAAGAAACGAATTAGAATCTATCTGGGGCTTGCTTGACTATGTGAAGAAAATGTGGTAGGTTCCGAGATGGTCGATGTCAAAGTTCTTATTGATCGTGGTACTCGTGATCGTGTGTCATTATGTTTCCTGTTAACAGAAAAAAGTTAGACATAAGTATTGTATAAAACATGTTGCAAAGTTGTGCGAACTAATGGGTCCTCCGGGCTATGTCAGTTCAGTAGGCACTTTAGCAATTACTTTATCATTTTTTTACTAATAATAACTATTATTTCTTTAAACAAAATACGGGTATTTTTTGTGACACCTTGTTTATAAAATAATCAAACATTATCTATCCATACCTATGTACCTACATCATATACTTAGGTATACTTCTAAAATGAATAGCTTAGGTACAGAATGAAATTTTATAGTTAACATAAATTCAGAATACAAAAATTAGGTACCTGCTGAACGTTTGCTGGTTGATTAAAAAAAACCGTATCAGCATAAATCCGAATATTTTGTTTGTAGCTCTCGTTTTTTTTTAAATGCAAACTGCATACTCTTGCATTTCTTGGGGGAAGCCAGTTTGCTCTTCCTATAATTATTTTCAACCACCTTAATGAGGGATTTTCTGACAGATGATTAAAAAAGAAAAAAGTTAGTTCCAAAAAACTCAACAGATGGCGTTCATCAGACATGGGTTTGCTTTTTTTAAATTTGCTGGCAAGGGCCCTGTTTCACCATTTTTACAAGTCTACAATTATGTAAGAAAGCTAGTGAAGTACTTGTATTTTTACTCTAGTAGAACATCAGAATCACAAGTTGGCGGCCATTTTAGAAGAAATCATTCACTATAATTACGAGTGTAATGTCCGTGACATTGACATTAAGATAATAGTAGATTGTATTACAAGGGAGCAAAATAGCATATTTACGGCGAGGGCGCTATTTTTAAGCGCAGTGAACTCCCTACGCTCCCTCACTACGCTCGGGATTCTACTATAGAATCCTGAACGCAGCGAGGGATTCAATATACGTCGCCCAAGGTGAAAATAATTTTGCGACCGAGTAATACACTGCCGTGTAGTGCCGGCACATAAAAAGAATAGCACTACCCCCTCTCTTCCCATGGGTGTCGTAAGAGCCGACAGAGGGAAAACTGCCAAAGGAGATGGGCAGCAGCGTCTCCATTTAACAGCAGGCCATACTGCGATCGCCAACCCGCCTGCCAAGCGTGGCGATTATGGCAAAACCCCCCGATATGGATACACACAACAAAAATCGGCCCCCAGTCCCCGGCGGCCCCGCTATTCCTAGCTACGGTAGCGGCTATGGTAACGGCGGGGCAGGGGGTGCTAAGAATCCCCGGGTAGGCTCCGGCTACCAACACCGACGACTTGACCTGGCAACATACAACACGCGCACGTTGAGGCTCGACGAGAAGCTTATAGAGTTGGAAGTGGCAATTAGTAAGTTGCATTGGGATATTATTGGGTTATCTGAAGTCCGAAGAGAGGGGGAGGACTCGATTACCCTTCAATCCGGTAACTTACTATACCACCGGGAGGGCGACCAACAGTCCCAAGGTGGTGTCGGGTTCATCGTCCATAAATCCCTTGTCAACAACGTGATCACCATCGCAAGTGTCTCGAGCAGGGTAGCGTACCTGATACTCAGATTATCGAAACGATATTCGCTGAATGTTATCCAGGTCTACGCTCCGAATTCGAAACACGACGATGTCGAAGTGGAGGCTATGTATGAGGATGTGGTGACACACGTTCCTAAATTGCGCGTAAGCAAATTCGTTCTCGGCTAGCGTTGAGCCAGTCATCCCTGAATCCTCGCCTTAGGTACTCGCGCGATTGCGATGCGCGCCTTGTGATATTTACCTAAATGTAAAGTGTCTAAAAATAGATTTCAATATAAAGACTGTTGTGCATAAATAACCGTTTCATTTCTTCGACCCGATATTCACTCCAGACTGATAGCAGACACGATCCTTCTGATATCAAAGTGAAACATGCAACAAAAGTAAATACCAAAGTGGTGACCAGTGAATCAGTTCGGCGTGGAGTGATATCGGGACCGTAGTGATAATTTTTTTACTGGGGGGGTGACTCAATTTAGCCAAGGCGAGGATCTTTTTAAATAATTTGGGTAAAGTTATCCATTGGTGTATATCCAAAAAAGAAAATACATTTTTGTGTGTGGAATGCTTGAAGATACTGAAAAAACAGCTCACGCCGAAACATCAAAAATGGCTGATGAACAACCTGTGAGTACGATATCAGTGACGGCAAAAAATACCTGACTTTTGGCAAGATGCACCACGACTTTGGTTTATCCAGTTCGAAGCTGTGCTTAAACCCCAGCATGCGTCGGAGGAAGCAAAGTATCACATGGTTATATCAAAGCTGGGCAAGGAAGTAATCACGCAAGTTACAGACATTTTGATAGCTCCACCAGAGAAAGACAAATATAATGTTCTTAAGCAACGATTATTAGTGATTTATGAAGAATCTCAGAACAGACAAGTGCAGAAGTTAATCGGAGAGATGGAGCTGGGTGAGCAAAAACCCTCTCAACTGCTTCGCCGTATGAAAGATCTGGCTAGAGATAAGATATCCGATGGAACCTTACAGATAATGTGGCAAAACCACTTACCATCTACTGTTAGAGGAGTGTTGGCAGTAGCGGACTCTACAGACCTCAGCACACTTGCTTTGATTGCTGACAAAGTTTTGGAAACAGCACAACCTTTAAACACAGTTAATAGAATAGATCAGAAACAGCCAAAACCAGAAGATAACGATTTAGTCGCTGAGATTCGCAGTTTGAACAATCGCATTCGTCATCTGGAGATGGACCGCAGCAGACCAAGGTATAGAGCTTTACAGAGGAATTTTTTCATCGTCACGAGGTCGAAGTAACAATCGTAGTACCAGTCGAAGACGTACCCCAGAGGATCCAAACTGGTTGTGTAGCTACCATTTTCGTTACCGGCATAGGGCAAATAAATGCGTGGAGCCATGCAACTGGAATAAACGAAAATGGAACCAGCAAGGTGACAACAAGGTGACAAAACGCAATGAGGACCCAGGAAAACTAAGGTCAGTGCAGGCGACGGCGGACCCCTGCGCTGCTGCAGTCAATCACCGCCTCAGCGTGAGAGACATCAACACAGGTTTGAGTTTTTTAATTGATAGTGGCGCCAATGTGTCAGTGTTTCCGCGTATGTTTTTAAAAAATCGGTCAAAAGTGAACGAAAGTAAAAATTATAACTGTATGCAGCAAATGGAACTCAAAATTAAAACATATGGAGTGAAAACTTTAGATTTAAATTTAAAATTAAGACGTAATTTTCGATGGATGTTTATAATAGCAGATGTCAGACAACCTATTATAGGTGCAGATTTTTTGACAAAATATAGATTATTAATTGATTTGGCTGGACGTAGATTAATTGATCAAATTACAAAAATAAATGTAATAGCATCAGTCTCAAACGCTACTGAACCGACTTTAAAAACAGTAGATAGCTCGCATCCATTTTTTGATTTATTGCAAAAATATCCTGGACATAACTAAACCGTTTTCATATAAAGAAAGTTGTAAACATAATGTTTTTCATCAAATTGAGACAACTGGACCGCCAGTGTTTGCTCGGGCTAGACCTTTACCACCCGATCGGTATATGAAAGCCAAGAAAGAATTTCAAATTATGCAGGAATTAGGTATCTGTCGGCCTAGTAAAAGCGCTTGGGCCAGTCCTTTGCATATTGTTCCGAAAAAGACGGTAACATAAGACCCTGTGGCGATTATAGAAGGCTAAACGCTGTAACGAAACCCGATAGATATCCAGTTCCACGTTTACAAAATTTTACTTATGTACTCGCAAATAAAAAGATATTTACACGTCTTGACGTAAATAGAGCATATAATTGTATTCCAGTAAGTGAAACGGACATAGAAAAACTGCAGTAATAACACCGTTTGGATTATATGAATTTACGAAAATGCCATTTGGTCTCAGAAATAGCGCTCAAACTTTTCAAAGATTTATGGACAATAGTGTTTTGGCAGGTCTTGACTATATTTTTTGCGTATGTTGATGACGTAATAATTGCAAGCGATGACGTCATCAGCCATAGGACGTCATTTAGATGAAGTTTTAAAAGATTTAATGAATTTGGTATAACAATTAATATTTCAAAGTGTTGTTTTGGTCAAACAGAATTAGAATTTTTAGGGTATGAGGTAACAAAAGACGGTATTAAACCTTTAGAAAATAAAGTCAAGGCCATAATAGATTTTCCCAGCCAACCACTGTAGAGGAGTTGCGCAGATACTTGGGCATGTTAAACTTTTATAGATCTCATATTCCGCATGCTGCAAATGAACAAGCTGAAATGAACAAATATCTGCACAAATCCAAACGTAAAGATAAGACAAAAATAGAATGGTCGCAAAAAGCTATAGAAGAATTTAAACAGTCTAAGGTAAGTTTAGAAAATGCAGTTATGTTGTCCCACCCTTCTGCGAATAGTCCTTTAATTTTAATGACAGACGCAAGTAATAGCAGTGTAGGCGCGTCATTACAGCAGAAAGAAAACAATGCATGGAAACCTTTAGGATTTTTCTCAAAAAGATTGTCAGTGGCTCAAAAGAAATATAGTACATACGATCGAGAACTTTTAGCTATATATCTAGCAATAGTTCACTTTCGATATATGATAGAAGGTCGCGAATTAGTAATTTTAACCGACCATAAACCTCTTACATACATGTTTGATAAAGTTAACAGTGAAAAAGAAACGCCACGTAGAGCTAGGCAGATAATGTTTATAAGCGAATTTACTAGTAACATAAAATTTTTAGCTGGTGATAAAAATACTGTTGCAGATTGTTTATCCAGAATAGAAACTATTTCCTGTCCAACAGTTATAGATTATTCAGAACTCGCTTTAGCACAGGAAACTGATGAACAATTATTAAAATTGTTCTCAGAATCAGGTAACAATAACAAGTTCAGTTTCAAACGGATCACATTACCAGGGACCGACACTTCGGTGTGGTGTGAGTTGTCAGCAAAACAAGCTAGACCATGTTTAACAAAGGAATTTGCACGCGTAGCATTTGACGCAGTACACAACATAAGCCACCCAGGTATTCGAACAACAAAACAATTAGTAAGCGATAGATATTTCTGGATAGGTATGAATAGAGACATAAGTAATTGGGCAAAATCGTGTGTACGATGCCAGAGGTCAAAAGTTTTGAAACACACAGTGTCAGGCTTAGGGCAGTTTCAAACTGTAGACCGTTTTCAGCATGTTCACATTGATATAATAGGTCCTTTGCCTATAAGTGTAGAAGGTTACAGGTATTGTGTAACGATAATAGATAGGTATACAAAATGGACGGAAGTAATTCCCACAAAAGAAATTACAGCAGAAATTGTTGCAAAAGCATTTTATAATGGGTGGATAGTACGATTTGGCTGCCCAGAAAAACTTACAAGTGATCAAGGTCGCCAATTCGAAAGCAATTTATTTAAGCAATTAATGTCATTATTAGGGATAAATAGAATAAGAAGTAGTCCGTATCACCCGCAGAGTAACGGAGCGATAGAACGTTTTCATCGTACCCTGAAATCAGCTTTAATGGCTCGACTTAACTCCACTTCTTGGGTTGACGAGTTAGGAACAGTGATGTTAGGGTTACGTGCAGCTTAACGGGTTGATACAGGTGTTAGTCCAGCAGAGTTAACATACGGAACCACCATTAGGTTACCTGGTGATTTTTATGATGAAAAAAGTAAAAATGAGAACTCGGATATGGAAAGTTATGTTTACAAGTTGCAAAAAATAATTAAAAGTTACAAACCTGTCAATCGTGTCAATAAGGATTCTAGAAAAATATTTATTCATAAAGATTTAAAGGAATGTCAGTATGTTTTTGTAAGGAACGATATGGTGCGAAGGTCGTTACAACCACCATATGACGGACCTTATCGCGTATTAAGTAGGAGAGATAAGACATATAAAATTCAAATAAATGATAGGCAGACTCATGTATCAATAGATCGTTTGAAGCCAGCCTATGTGTTAGTCGATAATGAATTTAATAAAAATGTTTTTAACAGTAATGTTTCTAAGACTTGTGAGGAAAGTAGCAAGAACCAAACACTAGTTTGTACGTCAAATAAACATGATAACATGCATGTGACCGGGAATCGAACCCGGGACTCTGATAATGCGAAGGCTGAAATGCCTACGCGCGCTACGCGCAGCGGTCGCATCGTAAAGCCGCCAGTGCGATTTAGACTTTAAGTACATAGTATAAAGTGTTTATTATTAGATTTTTTTTTTCAATGTAAAATATGTAGATCGATGAACTGTGAACGAACTTTGGCAAAATATTGCGTAGTAGTAATATAAAAATAATATAAGTAAATGAATATGTAATTTCTATTTATTTCTTGTTTGAATCTCATGATAATAACAATGGGCAAAAATCAAAGTAAAGAAGAAAATAAAGATCAGATTGTGATTGCACAATCTGGTGCAAATTATTCAAGTATTGAAACACAATTAAGTCAGTTTAATATAGTGATATCAGTGATTGTTGTTATATTAATAATTATCATGGCATATTTTTTGTACAAGAGATGCCACAAATCAAGTAAGCGATGGGTACATCGACAAGTACTAGCGATAACACCGCAAGCTGTACAAAGTGTACAAGGAACAACGTCGATTCCAATGCCAGTGACGTCAAATTCGACGCCGCCTAAAGTGAAAATTGTAAGCATTTAAGGAAGTTCACAGTGCAACGATATTATTGTACTTATATGATTTTATATTTTTTTTGTTATGGTTCCGAATTGCAAATAGGACATAACTTAAATTGATGTTTTGTGTTTTGTTTTAAAAAATAACTTACCTATATAAAGTTGAAGGTAAAGTGTGTAGAGATATAATATAATTTCTATGTTTTAATGACTAGAATTTATTGTTTAGAAATGTACTTATAAATAAAACAAGTTTTTTAGTATAAATGGGGAATTTATTGTTTATCGATTAATTAATATGTATAAAAAAATATATATAATGAGGGTTATCTTATCTTATCTATTATTCATAAAAAATGTACAACAATTTTCTTTTTACAAAATATTTTTTTTCTCTTTGAACAAACAGTAAGTATGAAATAATGTAATTAAAAAAATATTTAATAACAATGTAACACAAAAAAAAACATACAGACATACTTACGTAAAATCTTAATATTAGTTTATACAAATTTTGTTCGTATTTATATATAAATTCAATTGTAATGTTTTGATTTACAGACATAGGTACTGTAAGTAGGTAACAATGTATTGCATCAACATGCCGAGCCACAGCGACGAGCGATAACGTTACACTTTGTCAGCATTCCCGCTGTGCCTCGCTGTGTTTTGTGTAGACTTTTAGTATGTTTAAATATTAGAGTTATAACCTTGAGAAGATGACCAAAAATTTTTTAAAAAATAAGGGGAGGATTGATGTGGTGACACACGTTCCTAAATTGCGCGTAAGCAAATTCGTTCTCGGCTAGCGTTGAGCCAGTCATCCCTGAATCCTCGCCTTAGGTACTCGCGCGATTGCGATGCGCGCCTTGTGATATTTACGTAAATGTAAAGTGTCTAAAAATAGATTTCAATATAAAGACTGTTGTGCATAAATAACCGTTTCATTTCTTCGACCCGATATTCACTCCAGACTGATAGCAGACACGATCCTTCTGATATCAAAGTGAAACATGCAACAAAAGTAAATACCAAAAGGAGATCTCTAAAGCCATGCATAGCTATAAAACCCACTACACGGTTGTGATGGGGGATTTTAATGCTAAGTTGGGGCAACGCTGTGGTGATGAGTTGAGAGTGGGGCAATTTGGATTTGGGCAACGGAACGAAAGGGGCCAGATGCTGGCAGACTTCATGGAGAGGGAGAACCTCTACATGATGAACTCCTTCTTTAAGAAGCCCGTAAGCCGCAAATGGACCTGGATTAGTCCGGACGGTAAAGTCAAAAACGAGATAGATTTTATTATGTCAACGAGGAAGCAAATATTCAATGATGTCGTTGTCATCAACGCCGTAAAGACGGGAAGCGATCACCGCATGCTTAGAGGCACATTGAATATCAACGTCAAGCTGGAAAGATCTCGACTAATAAAATCTACGCTCCGACCAATACCGGCTCAAATTCAAAACCCCGAGTGCTTTCAGCTCGAGCTCCAAAACCGCTTCGAAGCCCTTGAGAACAGCATCGATATGGACGATCTATACAACATGGCGGTGGATACTGTCCGCACGGTAGGGTCCAAGCACTACAAAACCCACCGTCCTAAATTAAAGAAACTCTCCAGCCACACTATCCGACTCATGGATCAGAGAAACAAAATGAAACTACAGAACTCAGCGGATGCCCTTCGTTATCGACAGCTAAATAGGCAGATCTCCAAGTCCTTGACAAGCGACCTTCGCCAATTTAATACCGAGCGTATTAAAGAGGCCATTGAGCGGAACAAAGGCTCCAAAGTGTTCGCTAGAGATCTGGCTATAGGGCAAAGTCAACTGACGAGGCTGCAAGCTGAGGACGGTAGTATCATTTCATCAACACCTGAAATCCTGAGGGAGATTGAGAGTTTCTATGGACAGTTGTACTCCACGCAAACACCTGTTGAAAGTAAGGCTACAGAACCTAGAGCCAAGCTTACCCGACACTATACCGAAGATATCCCGGACGTCAGCCTGTACGAGATTAGAATGGCTCTCAAGCAGCTCAAAAACAACAAGGCGGCGGGCGATGACGGAATCACAACAGAACTTCTGAGAGCGGGTGGTAAGCCGATACTTAAGGTCCTCCAGAAGCTCTTCAACTCTGCCATCCTCGAGCGCAAAACGCCAAAGGCATGGGGCAGAAGCGATGTGATGCTGTTCTTCAAGAAGGGTGATAAGACTCTCTTGAAAAACTACCGACCCATCTCGCTTCTGAGCCATATCTACAAGTTGTTTTCGAGAGTCATTACGAATCGTCTCGCTCGCAGGTTCGACGACTTCCAACCTCCCGAACAAGCCGGGTTCCGAAAAGGTTATAGTACCATAGACCACATTCATACGCTGCGGCGAGTTATACAGAAGACCGAAGAGTATAACTTGCCACTATGCTTGGCGTTCGTGGACTATGAGAAAGCCTTTGATTCGATCGAGACCTGGGCAGTGCTGCAGTCTCTTCAGAGGTGCCAAATAGACTACAGGTACATCGAGGTGCTGAGGTACTTATACCAAAACGCCACCATGTCAGTCCGACTACAGAACCAGAGCTCTAATCCTATCCAACTACAGCGAGTTGTGAGACAGGGAGACGTCATTTCTCCGAAACTATTCACAGCTGCGTTGGAGGATATTTTCAAGCTACTGGACTGGAAAGGATTCGGCATTAACATCAATGGCGAGTACCTAACACACCTGCGGTTTGCCGATGATGTAGTTCTCATGGCTGAGACCTTGGAAGACCTGAACACAATGCTCGAAGATCTCAGCAATGCTTCCCAAAGAGTGGGTCTGAAGATGAACATGGATAAGACGAAAATCATGTCCAATGCCCATGTTGCATCCGCTCCAGTTAATGTTGGGAACATTACACTCGAAGTTGTTGACCACTATGTCTACCTAGGACAGGCAATCCAATTAGGTAAGTCCAACTTCGAGAAAGAGATCTCTCGTCGAATCCAGCTCGGATGGGCAGCGTTTGGGAAGCTCCGGCATATATTTGCGTCCAAAATTCCTCAATGTCTCAAGACTAAGGTCTTTGACCAGTGTGTGTTGCCAGTTATGACTTATGGAAGCGAGACGTGGTCTTTTACTATGGGTCTCATAAGAAGGCTCAAGGTTACCCAGCGAGCAATGGAGAGAGCGATGCTTGGTATTTCCCTGCTCGATCGAATCAGAAATGATGAGATCCGCAGGAGAACTAAAACGACCGACATCGCTCGAAGGATTGCTCAGTTGAAGTGGCAGTGGGCGGGACACATAGCGCGGAGAACCGATGGCCGTTGGGGCGGAAAGGTTCTCGAATGGCGACCGCGAACCGGACGACGTTCCGTGGGCAGGCCCCCTACAAGGTGGACCGACGATCTGGTCAAGGTCGCGGGAAGCCGCTGGATGCGGGCAGCGCAGGACCGATCGTTGTGGAAATCCTTGGGGGAGGCCTATGCCCAGCAGTGGGCGTCTTACGGTTGAAATGATGAATACACTCTACTTTCATTTCGAATTTATGGAAAGTAAATACACTTTGCTTTTCATAGTATTGAGAAAACAGGTACTAAACGCGTTTAAAACTAAACATAGGTGTTTAACACCTACCTTTTCCCGACGTTTCCACCGAGGAAAAGGTAGGTGTCAAACACCTATGTTTAGTTTTAAACGCGTTTAATACCTGTTTTTTCAATACTATATAATGCAACGCGAAAGTTTAAAAGTGTACTTTGCTTTTCATCCCCCTATATAAGAAAAGCAATAAAAACAACCAAAACTACCTAGAAAAATAAAAGAATGGTGGCGGGGGGCATAGCCTTCTCTATTTTTTCTATTATATTTAAAAAAATTGAAGTTCAATTAAACAAAAAATAAAAAAATTATATGTCCATCGGGTGCCTCCTATGTATCTCCGGGATACCATAGGGGGTTGAAAATTTTGTTAGATTTTAGTTTCGACGCACCGTTTTTGAGATATTCTCATTTTTATAAAATTCATTTTTAAAACAGTTCCGCCCCCCCCCCCCCCCCCCATACAACATCAGTATAAAACTTTATCATTGCCGATGAGATAACTCTATGGTTGACTGTAACCAAATTCAGTTCTATTTTTAAAAATACTTTACACCCTAGGGTGCAACGCAGAGTTTTGAACCCGCTGCTCAGTTTAAAGGCCTGCTATGGAATTGCGTAAAGTCAATCGTATTCATTTGACAGTTCATATCGTATCATAATAAATGTCATTCCATACAAATTGCAGCCGATTGAATACGATATGAACTGTCAAATTAATACGATTACCTTACGCAATTGCACCCCTGATCAGACGAGAGACTGTCCGCCGAGTACTTTTTTGTCCATCGATATAGATCTCTTATAAATTGTATCGAATAACGCACACAAGGAACTAAAAGTACCGCGGACAAAAAGTCCCCGAAAGTACGGCGGACACCGAGAGACTGGACTGGACAAAAGTTCGCTGTCTCTGGATTTCTTCCGCCGATGATGGCGGGTGCGGGTTCGAGCTTCTGCTCCTTCCCCGGGCTTCATCTCGTGGTGCTGCTGCCCCACGGTGCTTGGTGCCGCTTACGCGGCCGTCTTCTGACGAGAGGTGTGCCCCACTGGATGTTTGCGGCCCTCGGCGCGGTCAGCCAGCCGGGTGAGACCCCATTGGGGGAGGCCCAGCTAGCGCCTGCGAGCGGGTGCGCAAACGGGGTAAGGGCTATAATTTAGGTGGGGGTATTGGGTAGGAAGTAGGAGTGGACAGAAAGGGCTAGGGAGATGGCGGGGGCACACTGTCACGCGGCAGCGCCCACTTCTTCTTGGCTCTGGTGTTGATGTTGGCGTTTGCGAAAGAAGCTGGATCTTCTGGGATCGGCGGCAGTGGTCTTGCGGGCGCGATGCCCTGCAGGTGCTGATGGGGGCCGTGGTCGGCGCAGTCGAACATTCGACGCGCCAGTCGGCCCACGAAGTTCTGTAGCGGCTCGATGTTGAGGTCCCGCGCAATGACCTCGTTGCGGACGTAGCGCCCCGCTTGAGTGATGATGCGGAGCGCCACGTTCTGCTGGGCTTGTAGCCGCTGCCTCCGTGTCTTCGAGCAGAGCGAGTACCACGCTGGCGCAGCGTATGTGAGCCGAGACTGGACGTGGGATTTGTATATCGCGAGCTTCGCCCGCAGCGGCAGTCTGGAATTTAAAACAGGGCGCAGTATGGCCCGCGCGGCGCGGGCCGATGACGTGACATGCTCGAGTTGGGCGGCCATGGTCAGGCCGCGGTCTATATGGCAGCCTAGATATTTGATGGACGGCTGCCATTGAATGGACTCGCCCTTCAGTTCTAACTTGGGTGGCATCTTACGCTGCCTCCCAACGAGTATTGCGGTGGTTTTTTCCACGTTCACCGCGATCCTCCAGTTGTCCAGCCAGGGCGGGAGGAGGTCCAGCTGTATTTGCATCCGCGCCGCGGCAGTTCTGGGCCACGGGGAGGAAGTGAAGAAGGCGCTGTCGTCCGCAAATAGCACCAGCTCGACCCGTGGCTCCGTCTCTCTCTCGCTGTCGTTTACAGAGGGCATGTCGTTGGTGTACACGGCGTACAAGGTGGGCGATAAGCAGCTGCCTTGTGGAACCCCCGCTCGTATGGGTCGCAGCTCGGACTCCTCTCTTTCCACCGCCACGTTGAAGAGCCGTCCTTCAAGGAATGAGGCCAGCAAGTGGACAAGGGCTGGGTGCACTTTGGTGTTTTTGGCCATCTTGAAAATGAGACCGGGGTGCCAAACTCGGTCAAAGGCCTTCTCGATATCCAAGAAGGCGGCCACGGTGCAACTACCCTGGTTTAATAGGTCGGCCATGTGATGGAGCACGCGTGCCAGCTGGAGCGTGGTAGAGTGTCCGCTGCGAAAGCCAAACTGATCGTCCCTCAAGGAGATGGAGGGACGGAGGCGTCGCAGCAGGAGGCGCTCAAACAGCTTGGCTACGTGGTCGAGTAGGGTGATGGGGCGGTGGTTGGCGGCCTTGCGACGGTCTTTACCGGGCTTGGGTATGGTGATGACCCGACCTTTCTTCCAAGCGGCAGGGAAATAGTTGGCCCGTAGTGCCGCATTGAATATGCGGGCAAGCGTTGCCCACCCCTTTCTAGGGAGCGCCGATAGGGCCATGGGTGGCAGGTTATCGGGCCCTGGGGCCTTCTTGGGGTTAAGGTGGAGGGCCGCTTTTCTTATCTCTGCTGGAGAGATAAATGCGTCGCCTGGTAGTGGTAACAAAAGTTCGCGGTAGTCCCCGAAAAAAATAGAACAAACGTAAATAGGCGTAACAACGTACACAACGAACTTTAGTCTAAATTGAGCGCCCGATAGTGAAGTACGTCTTCGGGCAACAAATGACCGCACACTATATGCGTTGAATCCGCGACAAGTACCCGGAGGAAATATTTTGGACGTACAGGGACTTTTTGTCCCACGGGGACAAAAGTCCTTCGTCTGATTAGGCCTTAAATATACATCACTTTTCGAATATAAGAGATGAAAAATATTTATCAGCCAATGCATTTATATATCATTAGGTATTCCAATGACACTCTTTTTTGTTACCGTAAAAAACACTTGTTATTTACTTCGTGAAACAGAATTTACAAGTCCATGTTACATTTCGAAGCTTGTGAACTTGTAAACTTGTATCTTTCGAGAAATAGGCCCATCTCTGTGTGGTAATAAACAATAGAGGTGAGTGGATTCATGTCAGGTCAGCGCCATCTATCGAGCTAATAAATAAACTTTTTTTTTTTAACTTGCTGGTGGAAAATCTCTCATTTTAAATCGGTGTCTGTGGGAAAGCTGAAAATTAAACATATTGTTTTTAAATTAAATTTGCCATGTTCCAACCGAAACGAACGAAAGAGTACTTACACACATAAAATAAAAGTACTATGATTGAATACTAAGAACAAAAAAATATTGATTCGATTATCGATATTTTATCTGCAAAGTACCAACACTACAAGACCAATGGCGAGTAAATGAAATGTCAAACTAAATGTCGATCCATATCTTACAAAAGATTTTCATTTATTTGTTTAATCATCAGGTATAGTTACGTGTATGAAAACAATAGATAACAGTTTTCTACAGTATTTTTGCAAAGAAAGGCTTACCAAAAATGGCCTAGTTATTTGAATAATTGGAAAAAACGGAGGCTCACTCACCGATGAAAGGTTATTATTCTGAGTTTGTCCTTTAAATTACTGTAGGAACTTTTGCAGCTTCTTACAGCACAAGCCATGGTGTTTTGGCAATACCCACAGAAAGATTTTTTTCACTAATCTTGCATAAATAAACCACAATTAATAAAAAACCACGAACACTGCTGTAGTCCACTCTGGCCTACAGAAACTCGGCTGGTGGCGCGCTATGTTTCAATACGGAGCGTTGCCTATATTGCTATCTCTTTTCAATACACGCTGAACTGTCATTTAGGAGGAAAGCAAAGATATATCGTTTCGTTGTTCAACTTTTTAGTATCCATCTATGTTTAATACTTGTTTAATACTACATCTTTGACAGAAACAGTAATTTACATGGCGCTAGACTTAATACTGAGGTAACTGGAGTTTTCACCATGAATAAAAAAGTGTGCCCAGCAAATTTGACATTTAATATGAAGTGGCTGTATGTGTATGTGTCTCATATGACCATACGTATTTTTTCAAAGTGTAGGTAAGACGGAAGACAGCCACGTGTTAGTACTGCTCTCCAGTTACCGCAGTATGTAGTCTAGCTCCATGGTAATTTACTCTATCTATAAGTGACTCTACACGTTGACCAACATTGTGGCCAAAAGTGTGGTTTGTTTAGTATTGTTCTTAGGTTTAGTTATTGTTCTGAGGGTTTGTCTACCTCGAAAGTCTATAATTGACAGCCGAACAAAAGATAGTAAACAACGAAACTACAACTTTCCTTTCCTCCTAAATGATAGTTCAGCCGCGTGTATTGAAAAGAGATAGCAATATAGGCAACGCTCCGTATTGAAACCTAGCGCGCCACCAGCCGAGTTTCTGTAGGCCAGAGTGGACTACATCAGTGGTTAATTTATGCAAAATTAGTTTCTGTGGAAATTGCCAAAACACCATGGCTTGTGCTGTAAGGAGCTGCAAAAGTTTCTACAGTAATTTAAAGGACAAACTCGGAATAATATCTTTTCATCGGTGAGTGAGCCTCCGTTTTTTCCAATTATTCAAATAACTAGGCCATTTTTGGTAAGCCTTTCTTTGCAAAAATACTGTAGAAAACTCTTATCTTTTGTTTTTATACACGTAACTATACCTAATGATAAAACAAATAAATGAAAATCTTTTGTTAGATATTGATCGTCATTTTGTTTGACATTTCATTTACTCGCCATTGGTCTATTAGTGTTGGTACTTTGCAGATAAGTTATCGATAATCGAATCAATATTTTCTCGTTCTCAGTATTCAATCATAGTACTTTTATTTTATGTGTGTAAGTACTTTTTCGTTCGTTTCGGTAGGTACATGGCAAATTTAATTTAAAAACAATATGTTTAATTTTCAGCTTTCCGTCAGACTCCGATTTAAACTAATGTGGTTGAAAATATAGAAAGAGCAGACTGGCTACCCCCAAAAAATGCAAGAGTATGCAGTTTGCATTTTGAAAAAAAAACGAGTGCTAAAAACAAAATATACGGATTGATGCTGATACGAATTTTTAAAAATCAACCAGCAAACGTTTAGCAGGTAATTTTTGTATTCTGAATTGGTTAACTATAAAATTTCATTCTGTACCTAAGCTATTCGTTTTAGAAGTGTACCTAAGTATATGATGTAGGTACATAGGTATGTATAGATAATGTATGATTATTTTATAAACAAGGTGTTACAAAAAAAATACCCGTATTTTGTTTAAAGAAATAATAGTTATTATTAGTAAAAAAATGATAAAGTAATTGCTAAATTGCCTACTGAACTGACATAGCCCGGAGGACCCATTAGTTCGCACAACTTTGCAACATGTTTTATACAATACTTATGTCTAACTTTTTTCTGTTAACAGGAAACATAATGACACACGATCACGAGTACCACGATCAATGAGAACTTTGACATCGACCATCTCGGAACCTACCAGATTTTCTTCACATAGTCAAGCAGCCCCAGAAAGATTCTAATTCGTTTCTTATGAATAAACTTTTGTTAATGTTTGCTCACATACTCATTTTAAACTTATGTATTTTACTATTTATATAACATACCTAAATGGCGGACCCATTCAGAGACAATTTCATATAATGTATATGTTGCAGGCGGATGGTTGAATCCGCCGGATGGTTAAGTATGGCAGCATGTACCTCTCGGAAGTCCTGTAGAACACGTGATAGGTTAGAAATTTAAGGCGATCGCGAAGCGCAGCGAAGCGATCGTCTTAAATTTCGTGGTTATTTTTTTTGTGACTTCTTCAACTTATGGGATATAAAATAGCTTACGGAAAAAATGATCGGCCTTGTAGGCGTTTAATTGAATGGCGGATTCAACCATTTGGCTGCAACATATATAATTGTAATAATAACTAAGCAAGATTGAGAAGATGTTAATTTGTTTTAAACATAAAAGTAAAAATAAACTGATGTTGGTTTTATTATCTTTCCATTACTAGAGTTTCCATTAGTAAAGTAGGTATTCATATTATGAAAACAAACGGTACAGTTCAGTACAGTAATTTTTGATTTATTTTCTTTTTCCTCTACATCTCCTATAATAAACAGATACAAAAATTCACTTTTGCATCGTTATTTTTATCCCGTCCGCTTGTAATTCCCGAAGAAACTCTTGAAATTTCCGGGATAAAAGGCAGTCAGGAAGGACTAACTAGCTACGAGGTGTTCATTTTGGTAACTGATAAAATGAAGTTATCGATACTTTTCATTACGAATGGTGCATCACTATAGCTCTATATCATAATAAGTAAGTATGTATAGACAAAACGGTGCCACTTCGATATTAAGTAGCAACAAAGCTACTATGTTTGTCTCTTTTTTTCAAATGACTTCCATAGTGAGTTTAAAAGAGGTGCAACCTGCATTGAACATTTCACTTTCTACTATCCATCTACGTTTATTAATACATCTTTGAGCCGAACCATGAAGCTCGACTTAATACTCAAACTTCATGAGCCGAACAATAGCCTTGTCTACGATGAAATGTTATTTTTGACGTATGGATATAGACAAAACCTTTCTCGAGTTCATCCTCAAGTTCATCATGCTCTAAGAACAATAACTAAAACATAGAAACCGTCTTGGTACAAAGTTCTCACCCTGTATAAAAAAGAATATACTATATCTATGATAAAAAAGTGAACACCAGCAAATTTGACATTTAATAGTATGTATAGTGCAGCAAGCTTTTCTGTTCCGGTGATTATCTTTGGAACTAAAACACTTTTCATACGACAGTCCATTTTGACAGCTAATTTGGTATTGCAAGTGGCTCCTCTGTCACGGCTGTCACCGGATCAGGAAAGCTTGTGGCACTGTAGTGGCTGTCAGTTGTCTCATATGACCATAAAAAGACCCCAGTACTGGGGGGCTACCGGCTAAGAAATATGGATATGGGTATGGGCTTCAACTGTCATTTGAATTCTTTATTTTGATAGATTTTTGCTGCTTTGTTCTATTGAACGTTGCTAGCTAGTTATCGTTATACCTGACGTCACAAAACAAGGAACTGATAGCGGCTATTTTCTTTATAAAATTGACTTAAATTTCCCAAAAACGTATGAAGTTCATACCCATAAAGTTACGCGGTAGCCCCCCAGGTTGGCCGACCATGGTCGGCGACCATGACCAATACATCGTACATTGACACTTTTGAAGAAACCTTTTTAAACTTGTTCGTTCAAAAGTGTCAATGTACGATGTATTGGTCATGGTCGCCGACCATCGTCGGCCAACCAGTACTGGGGGCTTTACGTATTTTTTTAAAGTGTAGGTGAGGGTGAGACGGAAGACAGTAACTGTGTAATTTGTGGTCACAAAAAATTGTTCGTACTGCACTCTCCAGTTACAGTGCCACAAGCTTTTCTGTTCCGGTGACAGCCGTGACAGAGGAGCCACTTGCAATACGAAATTAGCTGTCAAAACCATGAAGTTTGACTTAATACTCTGAGGTAACTGGAGCTCTCACCCTGAATAAAAAAGTGTCGCCAGCAAATTTGACATTTATGTATGTAGTGGCTGTCAGCTGTCTCATATGACCATACGTATTTTTTTAAAGTGTAGGTGAGACGGAAGACAGCCACTGTGTTATTTGTGGTATTCAAAAAATTGTTCGTACTGCACTCTCCAGTTACCTCAGAGTATTAAGTCGAGCTTCATGATCATCATCATCTAAAAAAAAAATACATAGTCAAAATGGAGACATTCACCAAGGAATTTATAATACAACAGGAAGGTGCACTGCTGCTAAAAAACGGTCCTAATGAGATAGTAAGAACGAGGTCAGTTTATCTCACTCCATCCCATTGCGGCGGCCACGAACATGCGCGACGGGCGGCGGGCGGCGACGAGCGAATTGCGAACTTGACACAACGAAGACTGACGAAGACGGAAAACGTCAGAAAACGTCATTCGGCTTGTAATGTTGCTACTTTAACATTCTGAAATCTATCATTCAAATTCTTTTCTAGGATAAGCCATAAAAAACTTAAACGACCTGATACATTTTTATGCTTAATACGGTAATACCTAAATTAATATGCGATGTTTTCTATTGACTAAAAGTAATACGAAGCGGAAATTTTACGAAATTTAATTTTTATAACGTAAGTTGTGAACCATAAATCTACTAAACCTGTTATTTAAGAGTGCTGGCAATTTCAGAGAAAGGGACACCCTCACCTCGTTCTTGCGGTCTCAGCTGGACCGTTGACATTTTGTATTGAAATATAAACCTTATCTCTTAATATTAAAGTGTATTTTTAAATACACAAAAATACGGAGTGCACCTTCCTGTTGTACGTAGTACTTATAAATTCCTTGACATTCACTAATTTCGACGCAACAGATTAAATGTAAGTATGTCTCTTTCTATCTTATGACAATTTGATAGTGTTAGAAGGGGTAAAGGATGGGTGAGTTATAGCTTATTTTTGTGATCCAACTACAGGAATAATACATCTATGGACTATACCATGGCCCGCTATTATATTTTCTCGGCTGCTTGCGCCCCTACTGCAACGAGTCAGATAGAAGATGGCTTTGACTATGCTGAATCCGCTCTGCTAGCACAGATAATATAAAGCCCGCAGTACAGGATGGCCGATCATGTTGGCCGACCATGATGGGCCATCGTGTACAGGGGCGGGTTGCGTGTGATTGCCGTCTGCGACACAGATAACTGTACTGGGGGCTTACCACAAGCTCTTATAGCAGTTATTTTTAAGCCTTAAAAAAAACTGCCCTGCTTATCGGTACCATGAACCATAACAATAGCAGCGCTGTTAGTCCTAGACGTTCACCGGTCAAACAGCGTTGCTAAACGTACCATGAGCTCACTTTAGCACGCCAGCAGGCCTGCCAAACTGTCATAATTAGCAGTTTTTAAAAAGTTGGTCTCAAGCAGCTTTAAAAAGCCTGCTAAGGGTGGTATTCCACTTATCTCAAATATTTGATCAAAGAAATTGGACGAGGACGATTAAAGATCTTTGATAAGTGGAATACCACTGATAATTTTGTTCGTTATTAAATGAATGATCAAGCAATTCTGTGGTTTTTGGAGGACGAAAGCTTTCCGCAATAGAAAGAAAAAAGCGTGGCGTAAACTAATACGAGAACAAAGCAATCCATTGGAAGTTTACGACAAAATTTAGGATCTATAATAACATGTTAGACTCGTCTTTCCTTTTGAGTAACATTTTTATAAGATGCCCAAGGGCTAGTTCCAGAAATAAAAAGTTGTTCAGTTTTCCTAATAATATTAAGACAAATTATGCTGCCAACACATTTTTGTACAGGGCTTGCAACAACTATAATATAAAATTCGACTCGATTGATTTGTTTAATAATAGTTTTAATGTTTATAAACAGAAAATAAGGGATATCCTAAATAGCTAACTTTTCTTGTACAACTTTAGTGTGTAAGTATTTAATTGTTGCGATTCCTTTTTATATTTTGTTCTACACTGCTCAGCATGTATTAACTCTTGGTGGAAACTTAACTGATTTCTGTTTATTTATATTATTTAATGTATTAGTATTAAAATATTGTTTGTTTCCCAAATAAATAAAAAATAAAAATAAAATAAATAAAATGGATTTTATTCGGAGGTTTTGGTTTTGGTTTCGGGGCTCTTTAGACCTCTGATGCCCCCTGATTCACGAACCACCGGAAACAGAATCTGATTTGAATTCTGTGCTTTGTCTTTGCCTATTCTATAGTGAGTGACAGAGACAGTGCATACATTCCGCTGTCGGGAGCGTTTCCAACGGTTTGTGAATCCGGGGGCTGTTACTGCAGCAGCAACGAAATCTATAGATTAATCCGTTCAGGCAAGAGTGAGTGAGTTCTACCCATTCAAAAATTAAAACAAGAGTCTTACAAGATTTTTATTTTCTCGAACTTTGTTATTTATTTTAGGTATTGTCTGCTTTGTCCTTTTTTGCCACCGGCTTCTCTGAAAAACCTGTGGTTGTGGGGGACATTGGGGGCATTCCATGGCACAACAAAACAAACCGTGTCAAGTAGGTTACTGCTGCATTATTGTGAAGCGTTCCGAGCGCTTTTTTCAACGAACGACAATCACTCAAGTGGAGATCTCTTCTCAAGTATAGTTAGCAAGGGATGAATGTATTCGGTGCATGTTTTCGCACCCCTTTCTAACTGAGCTTGAGAAGAGATCTCCACTTGAGTATCGTTCTAGAATACGGGTCAAGTAACTGTGTTAACTTTGTTTGTTGAAATTAGTCACTTTTCCAACTTGAAACCAAAGCTTCAAAAACATTTGTAAAAAAAAACATTAGTTGCGAGTAACGTTCGGAAACTAGAAGTGATGCTTGTTTATAAAACTCTGTAAAGAATAATATTTAAAACCATTTTTTTACACTGCCGTTCAATTTTATTTCCATAAAAACATCTTGTTTTAGGTTTTCCTTTGCATTGTTATTGTATTTTATTTATAAAATGTTACTTTAATACGAAACGGTATTTACCGGTAAAAATCATATTTAGTTTTCGAACGCAAACAACATTTTGGCTCGACAGGCCAGAGACAATCATTCAATAGCAACAGCAGTGCAGCAGGCCTGCTAAAAGACTGCTAATTTTGGCTTATGGTACGATTAGCAAGAAGTTTATTTTAAACCTTGCAATAAAACTGCCCTGCATTTGTTCTGTTTGCTAAGAGCTTGTGGTAGGCCACCAGGTGGCCTACCACAGACAAGCTCTAAAGCCCCCAGTACACGATGGCCGATCATGGTCGGCGACCATGCCATGACCAATACATCGTACATTGACACTTTTGAAAGAACGTTTTTAAACTTGTTCGTTCAAAAGTGTCAATGTACGATGTATTGGTCATGGTCGCTGACCATGGTCGGCCAACTTGTACTGGGGGCTTAATAGTAGTTATTTTTAAGTTAAGAGAGTAATGCCCATGAAGTTTGACTTAATACTCTGAGGTAACTGGAGCTCTCACCCTGAATAAAAAAGTGTCGCCAGCAAATTTGACATTTATGTATGTAGTGGCTGTCAGCTGTCTCATATGACCATACGTATTTTTTTAAAGTGTAGGTGAGACGGAAGACAGCCACTGTGTTATTTGTGGTATTCAAAAAATTGTTCGTACTGCACTCTCCAGTTACCTCAGTATTAAGTCGAGCTTCATGGTAATGCCCGTTTGCACTAAGGCCACGTTCGCACGGGCGTGCAGAAGGCCTACCACAAGCTCTTATAGCAGTTATTTTTAAGTTGAGAGAGTGAGACGCCGCTATACGGCGTGTAGAGCGGTGTCTCACTCTCTCAACTTAAAAATAACTGCTATAAGAGCTTGTGGTAGGCCACCAGAAAGGCGTTGCGTTAGCGGGGCGATATCGCAACGTCAACGCCTAGGAACCAGAGGTGTTCGCATAGACGTAAAAAAATCGCTTGGCGTTTTGTGCTCACACGGTGCGGACTGCAGGCGTACCTATCATGAATTCGGACGACATCTTGGCAATCGCCGTTTGGTATATTAAGAAACGATAAGCAAATAGAAGGCAGTACTGGTTTCATCCTCTTCATTCAGAGAGAGTTATCTTACTGGTAAATTTTACACTCGGTACAGCAAGCTTCAACGATTTCCTCAAAAATTCTTCGATTAATATGAGAATGTCAATCAGCTCATTTGATGAACTACTGCTTATTTGTTGGCCCTAATAAAATACAGCGACAAGATTCCCGAATGAGTCCTTGGGTTATTTGGTAAGTTTCAGCTAAATGAAAATAAACCTAATGACGTAAAAATAGTTACCCACTGACAGTAGGTAGCGTTAAAAAAACGCTTGTTTGAACGCCAATAGGGCTGCCCGTATGTTGTATTTCCATCGCGTCCATCGCGTCGCGCCGTCAATCAGGCAATGGCGAGGTAAAGTAGGTCACTGGATATTTTTTTGGTTGAAACTTCTCATTGATTCCTTCGTAAGTTAAAAGGAGACAAAAGCTAAGGCGTTGTCTATTTTATTTGGTAGGAGTAATTCACCGAGAAAATAAAAAGTCAACTGAGCTCAACTGTCAGGAAAAACCAGTGCGCAACCTTTTCTGTTCCGGTGGCCAAAACTAGAACTAACAAGTTTTGTTTTTAATGTCATTTTTCTAAAAATTTTACTGAAAGGAGACTTCATTTTTATTTTAAAAAGAAAACGAACTGCATTCACCGAATTTTGAATAATCACTTGTCTGAACTGGGAATCGAACCCGCTGAATGTAAAAAAATATTTCTCTAATTAAATTGTACCGATCGAAAGACTCGATTATATCAATCGATTGATATCTATATCAAGTTTAGCCTTGTCAACGAAGAGATATAGAGGGAAATGTTTGGAACACAATTTTTGACTTTGGAACTTTGTTTGGGCTAAAAGTTTTGTATAATCCTTATCCTTACTTCCTTACTTATATTATAAATGCGTCTCTGTCTGTCTGTGTGTTACACAATCACACCTAAACTACTGAACCGATTTGAATGAATTTTGGTACAGCGATAGTCTAGAGCCTGAGAAAGGACATAGGCTACTTTTTATTCCTGAAAAATATCACCTTCCTGCGGGATAACGTCGTGTAGTACACGCGGGCGAAGCCGCGGGCGGAAGGCTAGTACTGTATATATTTTACCGGCCAAACCCGATTTCAGGACAAACTAGTTTTTCCTAGGCCAAACTAGTTCATCGCGTTGACATTTCAGAGAGCGAGTTTGCCTCGGAAGTCCTGTAGAACACGTGATTGGTTAAAATGGTGGTTATTTTTTTGGTGTCATGTTCTACATCTACAGGTCTTCCGAGGCAAAGTCGCTCTCTGAAATGTCAACGCGATGAACTAGTTTGGCCTAGGAAAAACTAGTTTGTCCTAAAATCGGGTTGAAAAAAAATGAGACCTTCAAACCCCCCCCCCCCCGGATTAAGGGCTACGGGCGGGGACTTTTGCTATGTTTACCTCCTTATTAGCCCAAACAAAGTTACAAAGTCAAAAATTGTGTTCCAAGCATTTACTGGTTTTTGAGTGTTCGTTGATTTTTACTTCCACATAATTTGAGAGTTATCGCCTAACCTGGCAACACTACACGATTGTTTATTTATATAGAACAAAGAGTAAAGTGTATAGATCAACAATCTTTTCTGTTCCGGTGACAGCAGCGCTGGTTGGACAGTGCAACTTGACAGTAAAGACCCCAGTACAGGTTGGCCGACCATGGTCGGCGACCATGACCAATACATCGTACATTGACACTTTTGAAAGAACCTTTTTAAACTTGTTCGTTCAAAAGTGTCAATGTACGATGTATTGGTCATGGTCGCCGAGCATGATCGGCCATCGTGTACTGGGGGCATAAAATGACATTATGAACAAAACACGTTAGTTCCAGTTTTGGCCACCGGAACAGAACACGTTGACGTAATCGACTGCAACGTTGCCACTTTTCCAAGGAGCATGGCTTGTTAAAATACAAGTGCAACGAGTGAGATAGAAGATGGCTTTGACACCACTCTTCATCTGCCATAGGGATGAAATTTCGCCAGCAAGTATCGCTTACTTCACTAAGCGATGCGCGGTCAATGGACCATGAATAAAACCACTATGGTAGTATAGCGGCAATGTATATTGTATAACAATCAAATTCAGGACAACAAAAGTAGGTAGCAAAAATCATATATGTAAATAGGGTAAACAAAGTGTTACCGCGATGTAGAAAAGTACAGAGCCATCTTTGGACTAAATATAAACACAATAGAAATCGCGTCTGTACACATGCGATGATTTGAAATTCTTTGAATGCAGTTCGTTTTCTCTTTAAAATAAAAATAAAGTTTCATTAAAATTTTATATCTTCAGTACTTAAGGTACTTTCCCTCCATGTGACATGGTTTTGGGACGCCCTGTATATTGTATATGTAGCAAGGTCTGCGAGCAACGCAAACCGCCCCTGTGCACGATGGCCCATCATGGTCGGCCAACATGATCGGCCATCCTGTACTGGGGGCTTAGGGCCTAAACTGAGCAAAACGGGCGTCCGCGACGGGCACACGTCGCGTATCTCCGTCCGTAGACGCGCGCGGGCTCCGTGGAACCGCATCACATAGCGCTATTGACTGAACAAGCCCGTGCGTGCTACCGCTGGCCCGCTGGCGGGCCCCGTCGCGGGCACCCGCGCAGGCGACCGTCGCGGGGAAACGGGCCACAAGGCGCGGGCGCGGGGCCCGCCTCCCCGCGACGGAGCACTTTTGTATGGAACCGCGCGGGCGTCCGCGTGACGCAGTTTAGGTACATCTTTGGTTTAGATACTATAATAAACTAGTAGCGCTAGCTAGCGGTGCTCTTGTATATTTTACTGAATTGACTAACTATGGGCGCGCGATTGTGATTCCGCCCGCCCGACGCAGGGTACGAAATAATTTTATAATAAAAACTACAATCGTTTTGATGTTTAAGAAATTTAATGAAACTTTTCTAATTACATTTTATACAACATTATATTACAATTTAAAAAGATTATTTTGATACTAAGACTTCTATTCAAAGTTCTAACAAGTTTGCGAAATAAATAACATAAATTGGAAAATATTTTACGTAGTTTCTACTCTAGGCACCTACCTACTACTATTATTGCATGTTTATTTACACATTGTAATACATTGAATATACATAAAACTTATGGTTTATATATTTTTTAATAACTCCGATTTTAATAAAGGAATTTTGGTCCAGCTAAGTTCTATAACTCTAAACGCAACTAGTACAAAATTAAATATATTGCTATGTAGGTACATAATATCATAACTGTACACTAGTTTTACATTATTCAATGTATAACGCTAATCACAAATATCATAAATGACATTTTTAACAAGTTATTTATGGCCAAAAAGCATAACACAAATCCTATACTCAAATAAGAAGAGGATTATTTTTAATGTTCAAATAAAGTGTGCGTAAATTATACTAACAATGTTTTACTTTCAAATTATTTCTAGGCTAGCCTTAAACAATTACAATAAACAATACTGAGAGGTACAAATAACAATGTTTTATTTCCAAACATGTAATGACATGCATTTTATTCAGCTTAGAGCTAGCTACAAGTAAATTAATAGTTACAATTTAATATTATAATACATAAGGCAAGGATTGCTTTATTTTATCGATATTGGTAGACATTAGGCATATCAGTTATATGCTAAAGTAAAATGCGAATGTAATGTAACATTACGTAAACTAATAAATGCTAACTTTGTATTTTACATCTTATTAAATTTTAGTTACATTTTTCATAGGACTTGTCGATAATTTTAATGCCTACAGAATAATTCATTCTCTTCATTTTATATTTGAGAAAATGTTAATTGCATTAAAACGAAACCATACTTTGTTTGGATAGTTTATCAAAATTATGCTTTACAAAAAGGTAGATTATATGTCCGTTGTAGCAAAAACCTTGTTTGATTAATTGTTTTCAACAGGTTAACAGACATCTATTTGTTTATATCCGCAAAAATGGACAATCGTCATTTCTATCTTGCACAACCTTGCAGGCAATTGAAAAGCCAGTGGCCCAACTATAAACAAATGCCTATTTATTACCGTAAAACCAACCATGTAAATGCGTAAAATTACATGTTAAACTCTAATAACTACAATCGAGTTTGTAAAAAAAACATGACTCCGAGATTTATCTAAAATGGAGATGATTGCTAATATTTTATATGCTAAAAATGTATAAACAATTAAAAATAAACTTACGTATTTTTAACTATGTACTTCTAGATTCATTAAAAAGTTAAGGGTAATTTTATAAATTTACATTTAGTATTGATATGTACATTTCTTTCATTTAACTGCCGAAAAGTTTTGCATCTGGGTGTTGCTGTTGGATGCCACCCAAGAGCTGAAGACATCTCTGGAATAGAAATAAGTTATCATTGGTGACAAACAGTATTCATATTCAGTGATGTGTATTAATATTAATTATCACATTGATATTGAACTGGTTTCAGTCACACATTTTGAAATGCTAGAAGATATCTATTGAGTAATAAGTTGTTTCTAAATTTATCAAGCTATAGGTCTTCTTCTTGTTCTATAGGTAGGAAATAAAATTTTATCAATTTTATTAGATGACAATTATATTTATATTGTAAATACTTTTGTATCCCCATTGCTTTCACCCATTTGGCACTGTGGTCACTGCTGTAGTTAGGTATTTTTAATTTAATGCAGCTACAACATGAATCAGCAAAACTTTATTATAGATGACATAATAAACATGTCATTACATAATAATATAATTATCTAATGCAAAATAGTAAGAAATGATTGGTTGTCTCAAAAAAGAGTAGAACCTACCTGCAGTGGCTGACAACACATTCGTTGGAACAATACTCATCCTCCCACTCACTGTTAGCAATGGCTGGATTTGTACAGCCTTGGCGGATACATGATGTAGTAGTACTTCTATTTTCGTTTTGCTGAAATTACACATTCACTTAAGTTTATTTCAGTCAAGCTTCTATTGTATAATAAAACCTATTTACAATTAATTTGGGGCTTACATCTGGCGACTGTTGTGGCATGCCCGAACTACCATTACTGTTTGGAGAATGAGGTTCAGGTTTTGGAACTTGGTTTTGTGATGTCTGTTGAGCAGGCTGCTGCTGCTGTTGTTGTTGTTGTTGCTGCTGTTGTTGTTGCTGCTGTTGTTGTTGCTGCTGCTGTTGCTGTTGTTGTTGCTGCTGCTGCTGTTGTTGTTGTTGGTGCTGCAGTTGTTGTTGCTGCTGCTGTTGTTGCTGCTGCTGTTGATATTGCTGCACCTGATGAGCCTGTTGCATCTGTTGGTGAGCTTGCTGCATTTGCTGTTGAATATTTTTTTGCATGAGTAAGTTATTATGTAGAAGCATAGTAATGAATACATCATTATTAAAGGTTAAAACATGACAATTAGTTTCAACTCACAATAAACAAACATTGCAAAGGTTGAACTAGATTAATTTACCTGCTGAGTGTGATGATATTGCATGGCAGGATGTACAGATCCCATCGGAGGTGACTGGGACTGAACTTGTCTATAGCCAGGAGGTGACAGCCCAGAGTTGGCTGCATAGCTCGGCGATTGAGCAGGCTGATAACTTCTGGGAGACTGCGCTAGATTTGATTGGCAGCTCTGAGGTGAAGAGGCAGGGTTCACTTGGTAGTTTTGGGGAGATTGGCCTGGTACACCCTATAATACAAGTTATTTAATACATGAATATTATTGTAAGTATAAAAGACTAATTATTTTATATTACTTGCAATTTTTTTTTTCGTCTTTTCCTTTTTTTTCTATAACTTAGAAGATAACTAAAGAGAAGATAAGTGAAAGAGTAATAATTTTGTATTATATGGTTATAATAGCATGGCATGGTATTACTTCCATAAACTGTAGAGACTGGTAATCTGTCATACAGGTATTCCTAGTATGAAAACCAGTCTTTCACATAGATTTTATTTAATGTAAAAAAAGTTATCTAAATGTTGATTTTTGTACTATGTGAAAGAAAAACTAAACTTATTATTTTATTTTTATTTATTTTTTTAACTACCTGGTATGTCTGTGGTGTATGAGCTATATTCCCTTGGTAGTTCTGAGGCGACTGTTGCGGATTAGGTGGGTATCCTTGTGCAGGCTGTCCAGCATAGGCAGTCTGAGCTTGGTTTCCAGGATAATTTTGCGGGGTGTACCCTTGTGGCACAGAGTTTGATACAAAACCTTGAGGTGAATGACCATTGCCATATGTTTGTCCTTGGTAATAATTTCCATATGAAGTATTAGTATTATTGGGATGATTATACATTGCTTGATTTTCTTGATCATTACCCTTAAACAAAATTATAAAGTTACTAGCAGATCCTCATGGTTTTACCTGCGTGGTACCCATTCCCGTAGGAATATCAGGATAAAATATAATTATAGCCTATGTCACTTGGCAAGAATGTAGCTTTCTAATGGTCAAAGAATTTTTTAAATCGGTTCAGTCGTTTTGGAGCCTATTTGATGCAAACAAACAATCAAATCTTTCCTCTTTATAATATTAGTATAGATTATTATAAATTTATCAATATCAGATTCTGAACTTAAAAAAAAGATGACATTCTGCTCAAAAGCCTAAATGTTATTGAATATAAGTACATGAATACATTATAATTAAAGTAAGTAGCTCCCCCGATAAAAGTTACAAAATAAAATATATTGAAAAGCCCATCGAATTAAAAAAGCTTTTTGTAAGCTTACAATCTGTAAGTACTTTTTCTGAGAACCTGAGAAAAACTTGAACACTTTTTACGATTTCGGTAGAATACTGTAAATTAACAAATAAAGAGATTAAAACATAGAGGTAACTTGTGGAATAAAACATGTTCTTGTCGATATCACAATACGGTATTTTACTGATTTTTTTTTATTTCTTTAAAATGTTTTTCGAAATATTAGCTACACAAAACAAGTTTTCATTTTGAATTATCTTGAATATTTTCAAAGATATAGGACTTCAAACTTTATAATTAGACAAGGACAGGACGCTATCTTAGTGACGTCAGTGGGTTAGTAGCGTCATAGTCACGCCCATGAAGTTTGACTTAATACTCTAAGGTAACTGGAGCTCTCACCCTGAATAAAAAGGTGTCGCCAGCAAATTTGACATTTATGTATGTAGTGGCTGTCAGCTGTCTCATATGACCATACATATTTTTTTAAAGTGTAGGTGAGACGGAAGACAGCCACTGTGTAATTTGTGGTGGACAAAAAATTGTTCGTGCTGCACTCTCCAGTTACCTCAGTATTATAGCCCGAGAGCCAAACTAATTCGCTCTATGGAGACTCAACAATAATTCTATATCAGTAATTTCTTAACATTGAAAATTAGATTATCTAGTTTAATAAATAATTCATTAGTAATCCACCAATATTTATGACAGCGACATTAAAAAAAAACAAATACAAAGCTTTAAAAAATCTATAAAAAATAAGCAAAAATGGTATAAGTGTTATTCACTTTACATTTGAATACATTTATTATTATCTTTCGTAAAAGTATATAATCCCCCTATATTTGTAAATGAAAAACAAATAAACTTAAAAAAAAACTCTCTACGTAAACTCAAATTGGCATTACACCTATGTTAAAAATGCTATCAGAAACAACCGACTTCTTCCTAAAGTATTAGTTTCCCGTTTTATATCTTTATGGATTTCGACTTTGGTGCTTAGATATGGTTAACATAAACACATGTTAACGATAAAATTGGTGATAGCATATTTGCTGAAAGAATTGCACCATTTTCGGGGTATAACTTTTTTTTTATACCTTCCAATGCGATATTATGTTGGATTCCAAAATATAGTCTCTTAAAATTATATTTAAGGGCCGTTTACAAAAATTTGGCCTGTTATTGAATTTTTTACAAAAATATCAGATAGCTCTTGGGGTATTAAGTCGAACTTCATGGTCACGCCATAGAAGATTTCGTTTTAGAAAGAGACAGCTATAGTCAAAATCAAACAGACTATAATTCTTTTATTATAAAACAGATTCAAATTATTTTTTCACATTTGGTATTCTTAATTGCAATATTTTTTAACGTCATCATTAAATATCTACATTTCAACAACAGTAAAATACCCTATTATTATTATTTGTTTCACGTTTCACTCAACAAAAGCTTTTGTTTTGACAGTTAATTTGAGGTTATAAATAAAGCTCCAAAATAAAAACAATGATAAACAAATAGGTAATTTACAGTGTTCTACTTTTAATTAGTGATAAAAAGTATTACACGTTTAGAAAAGCACAGAAAATCAGAATTATTTGAATCAGCTTAGAGAAAGACTTACAAATAGGTCCATTGTACTAGATACTTTGGAAAGAAGAAACAGAGTTTCAAGCTCCAAGTATTTAGTAGAAAATAAATGCTATTGTATTTTATTTGTTATAAGTCAGAATTTAAACGAATTTTACGAAAAAGCTTTCAGCAGAGCGAGCGAAGCTGACATGACATGACAACTGATATGACATTTGCTTTTTTAAATTCTGCTAGTTTGTCCGTGCACAAGACGCACTGGCATCAATGACCATACTGCCTTGAAATAAAATATATTTCTGTGAGAGGTATTATTGTTTATCGAAGCTGTGACAACAGAAAAAAAATGAATTATTGCAATTTGGCATTTAGAACTTTTTATGTGGATTGGGCAGAGGTTTCCGTCTTCGAACAATAAGTTTGCGGATAACCGTTTCATATCGCGAACAGAAATTATCCAGCTAGAGACAAATATTATTCTGTGCTAGAGGGCCGAAATACGGTACTGTCCTAAAAATAAATATTTACCTTTGATACTAGGCTTGCTCTGTAAGCAGCGAGTGCCTTGAGGTATTCCTTTTTCGCAACTTCGGTTTTTTGCTTATATACCTGTTGGAAACATGGTTACAAATATTATGGTTTATTTAAAAAAATATTACGTCTTTCTTTTATCAAATGCAATTTAATAATACTACACACTTGACTAGATAAACTTATGTTAAAACCTATTCTCAATTTCTGCTTTATTGTAAGTATACAATTTCCCTGCATATCCCAAATGTATTTAAATATTTACTTGTTATTGAAACTAAATGAAATATATTACATACACTTTTATGTTCTGAATCCAGACCATCCCACATAGAAGCAACAATTTTGGATACTTCTCCAAAACTAGCATTAGGGTTTTGTCCTTTTATCGCAGCTTGAGTGTCTCGGAAAAATAAGGCATATGCTGATACAGGTCTGAAAAAAGAACATGTTTTTAATAAAATACTTGAATACAATTATGAAAGTAAAATAAGAAACTGTGAGAAATTAAAGTAACTCATACTTCTGTGGCTCATTAGGGTCTCTCTTTTTCTTTTTCTTTTGTACTTTCGGCTTTTTCTGCATTTGACCACGGTTCATGCCATTGTCCATGGGTTCAGGAGATGATCGTTTTACACCCATATTATTCACACCCATCTGTATAAAAAAAGTGTAAGTAATTGAAAAATGTAATATGAAGTATTTAGAAAAAATCTACCCGTCTCACAAAATAAGTTTCTAAATACTTCATTTTCAATAGTAAAAATTGCAATGTGAATGCAAAAAAGTTGAAATTTAAGTTACGATGAAATGCAAAATTAAATGGTTTTTCTTTATTAAAGAACCATAATTGGAAATATATTTTTATGAAGAAATAATAACTAACTACTACTTTAAAGAATATAGTTCATTGGCAACTGAAATGTATAACAAAATAGGCAATATATCTACATGAAAGTATGTAAGCGGTAAAATTTGCCTATACCTGATGAAGCGTAGTTTGTTGCTGCCGGCTCGCTGAGCAATAATGGATAGGCAGAAGGCTTTCCGCATCACCAGGCAACTACCAACAAACAACCAATTCATTAGATTTTCTATATTAGGTACTACTTATTAGATATACTGTGTGTATATATTATATATATATAATTATGCCAATGAACTATATTTCATCAGTACAGGCTCATCAACAACTGGCAACATTATGAAGAAGTTTTGATTACACAACACAACTTTATTGTTTACTTTTTTATTGTTTAGTTAAATAACATTTTACAATAAGAGTCACAAAAATTAAATTGTTGTTTGATGGCAAGTAAAGCTCATAACTTAAATACATCCCAAAAACATTAGTTTATTGTTTTTTATTTTCTTATTAAACTAAAAGATAATTAATTTATAGAATATTTACCTGTGAATGATGTGAAGGAACACTATCATCGGAGTCATCGCTGGTAGTTCCAGGTGGTGAGGCTCTCTGTGGGGAACCGTAAACCGGGCCCGATGGTTGAGTGGGGGTGCTGGGGGTGGGTGGCCCACTCATCACCTGCGTGGGCTGCATCATCAGCAGCCTTTGTTGGCCACCAGGCTGTTGTTGAATCATATAGTTACCAGCTGGAGCACCAGCACCACTGTAAAATAACAAGTTATTAATATCTTTTGATATGTGACATTTGGGTTGGAGTATAGCAAAGAGTGTGCAGGCAGGACTTACAAATTTCAACTGATTTTGTATGGAGCCAGGACTTAGTGATTTTTATATGGAGTTTGGACTTATAAATTTTTTTGTTTCTTTCCACCTAGTGTAGCAAAAGGTGTGCAGGACTTATTTAGTATGGAGAGCAGGGACTTGTAAAATTTTCATGGATTTCAATTATTTCGTTATTGGCGGTTTGCCGGACGCCACGACATGACACGCTCTTCACTTTTTTGTAATGCAATCAATATCTTAGGTAGTAATTCTTCTTTATTTACACACTGTGATTATCAAGCATGAAATATATAGGTAGCCTAGCAGCACTATATTCTAGGTAAGTACTATGATTGTAAAAAGTTGTTTACCTTTTGGAATTAAATTGTGCAATTTAGTAAGTAGTTAAGTCTATTATATATTCTATTTTAGATTTATTATCCATTTGAGTATCTATTTTTTTATTATCTACTCAACACATTGCTTACCTATGGGTAGTAACTGGAGTGTGTGGTTCTTGCAGATATAAAGGTTGCTGATAAGAAGGCGCACCCCCTGGGGGAGCAAGGCCATCTTGTGCTGGGTTCATCATACCCACCTGAAACAATTTGAATACTTATTAGTTTTTGTCTTTTCACATTCACATTAGCAAAAACTTATTTTAAAAGTTAACCAAAACAAACACGATGAGTTGTCAACATAACCTACAAAATTAATTAAACTAACGAAGATAACCACTTTTTTTGAGGATCTTTTGGTTTCACCTCAAAAAAGATAATTAACAAGATAGATATTGTCCAACAGCACTTAAAATAAAACAAAAATATAATTCAAAACTCCGTCAATGTCAATGTTCAAACTTCAATGTCAAGTGCAGTCAAGTGCCAAGTGCACGTCATTAATTTTAATCTGTGTTGTGTTTGCTATTTGACACCAATTTGACACTGACACATCGGGCAGGCAGGATTGCCAGGTAAGAAAAGCCACAGTATAGAAAAATTCAGAAACCCACGTTTTTAAAAGGGCGAACAGCCCTAGGGGGGCTACCGTACCGGCTAAAAGATATGGATGTGGGTGTGGGCTTCAACTGTCATTTGAATTTCTTATTTTGATAGAGTTTTGCTGCTTTGTTCTGTTGATCGTTGCTAGCTAGCTATTGTTTTACCCGACGTCACAAAACAAGGAACCGATAGTGGCAATTCTTACTTCCTTATCCTTACTTCCTTACTTCCTTACTTTCCTTACTTATATTATATATGCGTCTCTGTCTGTCTGTGTGTTACACAATCACACCTAAACTACTGAACCAATTTGAATGAATTTTGGTACAGAGATAGTCTAGAGCCTGAGAAAGGACATAGGCTACTTTTTATTCCTGAAAAATATCACCTTCCCGCGGGATAACGTCGTGTAGTACACGCGGGCGAAGCCGCGAGCGGAAGGCTAGTTTTTTTATAAAATTGACTTAAAGTTCCAAAAAACGTATGAAGATCATATCCATAAGGTTACGCGGTAGCCCCCCCCCCTGTACTGGCTAAAAAATTTGAGTCTTCATATGACATTTGAAGCCCATGTCCATATCCATATTTTTTGGCCGGTACCCCCCCCTGGGATAGGGGGTAACTTTATGGATATGAGCTTCATTCGATTTTGGCTTTTTTTGGAACTTTAAGTCATTTTAAAAAAAATAGCCACTATCAGGGGCCCTACCGCCCAAGCACCGTCGGCTCTTGAAGCCGATTACGACGCATCGCGCCGTCCTTGTCATGCCATACCAAATGTGTCAAGACATGACAAGGATGGCACGATGCGTCGTAATCGTAATCAAGCCGACGACGGCGCTTCGGCGGTAGGGAGGCTGTTCCTTGTTTTGTGATGTTGGGTATAACAATAGCTAGCTAGCAACGTTCAACATAACAAAGCAGCAAAAATCTATCAAAATAAGGAATTCAAATGACAGTTGAAGCCCATATTTTGTACTTATATGGGATTTGTATATATGGGCATAATATGGGCTTCAAATGTCAAATGAAGCTCATATCCATACCCATTTTTTTAAGCCGGTAGCCCCTCTGGGGGGCTACCGCGTAACTTTATGGATATGAACTTCATACGTTTTTGGTAACTTTAAGTAAATTTTATAAAGAAAATAGCCACTATCATTTCCTTGTTTTGTGTCGTCGCGTATAACGATAACTAGCTAGCAACGTTCCACAGAACAAAGCAGCAAAAATCTATCAGAATAAGGAATTTAAATGACAGTTGAAGCCCATACCCATATCCAGATTTCTTAGCCGGTAGCCCCCCTGTACCGCCTAAAAAATGTGGGTATGGACATGGGCTTCATTTGACATTTGAAGCCCATATTTTGTCTTAATATGGGCATAATATGGGCTTCAAATGCCAAATGAAGCCCATGTCCATATTTATAATTTTTAGCCGGTAGCCCCGCTGATTTTTTTTAAGCTCGACTGAATACAGTATTACCTACAATAGTTAATGGAATAAAGCAGAGTTTGTACCTGTTTACGTACCTGTGGCGCGGCGTGCAGCTGCGTGTACTGCATGTGGGAGCCCTGCACCGCACCCGGCACGTGCTGTCCGTGCATAAGAGGGATGTCGAATTCCTCGTCGCCAAATGATGGAGTGTGGAAAGTCTGCGATAAACAAATGAAGGGTATTTTAAGACAAGTGAAATAAAACCTCTTTGACGGATTATTTTAATTTTTAGTTTTTTGCATTCACAATGCAATTTTTATTACAGAAAAATGGAATTTTTCTAAATACTTCATTTTCCATTTTTCTCTTTGACGGATTTAATATATATTAATTTTATGATTTAATCACACGTGGACGTGGCTTTTGTCACGGAAACATGACCACGCACGGCCACTGTAAGGGTGCCGGACAAAACAGAAAATTAAACCTATTACAATAACATAATTAAAATCGGTAAAAAATTGGTTTTATTTCAATGATCCTGTTCGCGCAGAAATCTAAAAAGGAGCCTACAGATGATCAGTCGGCCTGTCGGCAACGGCAACGGCCTGTCAGTACCCTTACTCTAGTATGAGTTTGGCAAACTGTATTCGTAGCGTAATCGAAAACTATCTCTTTCATGTCCTTTGACTGCTCTACCGACATGAGCAGTTCATCCGAGTTTTCGTAAACGTTGACAGTATAAATTAACTGATATTAGGGGTACTGACAACAGGCCGCTTCAGCTTTGTGAAGCCGCTGCCGACAGGCGAACTGATACATCTGTGCTTAAGAGGTATTCTGAGAGTTCAATACTGAATGGTCTACGCTAGGTAAGTACGTGTTGTGTTACAAAATGTTGCGTAAATATTCTCCGAATTAATTGCTGCGATTGTTGGAAATAAAAAAAAAAGTAATCCTAAGCTATAAGAGCGAAAGCTGACACACTCTAGTCGTATGTCCCAAACACTTGCTACATACAGGTGATCTGTGGTCCCGAAGCCTTATAAGGCTTTTTTTTAACAGGCCGCATCTGTCAAAAGCCTTATAAAGCCCCCAGTACACGTTGGCCGATCATGGTCGGCAACCATGACCAATACATCGTACATTGACACTTTTGAAAGAACCTTTTTAAACTTGTTCTTTCAAAAGTGTCAATGTACGATGTATTGGTCATGGTCGCCGACCATGGTCGGCCAACCTGTACTGGGGGCTTAAGGCTTCGGGGCGATGGAACATTTTGGTACGTTTGTACTCTATTCTGCTACTCCTATCTGTGTTTTACTTGTTTATTGTCTGTTATTGTCTGTGGGATTTGACACTGAAGCGATAAAACTCCTGCGATAAAAAGTCACAGTTTTAAGGTAGAGACAGACTGATCCCACGTACGCAACGTATGCAACGCATTATGCCATCTACAGTCGTCACAAAATAAGATGCCCGTTTTGACACATGCCAAAATGACGTGATTAGGCATGTAACCATACGAGTCTGTGATCGATTCTCGCGATTAATCGATTAAGGTTCTGAGTAACTAATCGATTATAGTAGGTTTGCAACTTATGTGGATTAAGACTAAAGTTATAATTATAAAATGTTAAACTTACTATAAGTATAGGTACTTACTTATACTTTTAATAAACATATTATTAAAGTATAAATTGACCTTTTATGTTATATAAACTTGAATCGAATACACTTAAATTGCATAATTTATATAAGAGCGAACGCGCACTTGTGATTTTTAATCGGGCGATAGTTTGGTCGTTCTCGAATTCAGTATAGAGTTATATGGCAGTGGCAATCGTCAGTGCGCTTAAACTATCGACCGATCAAACTATCGAAAATTACTGGCCGATATAGTTGTACGATCAAACTATCGCACAACTATCGGCCGGGCGGTAATGTGCAAGAAGACCTAATATGTGAGCGCGCGCACTGCATTCAACTAAACTATCGCACAACTATCGGTAGACTGCGCATTCAGTATCGGAGTATCGAAAATGACTGGCCAATAATAGTTACTACAAATATAGTTATAGTTACAGTTATACAACTATCGGCCTGTGCATGAAGGACTATGTGAGCGCGCGCCCGGATTCAACTAAACTATCGACCAACTATCGGTCGACTAAAAATCACAAGTGCTCGCAGGTTCTCAAAACCAAACTATCGGCAGACAGTTTGATCACGATCGTCTTACGATTCCGACTAAACTATCGGTCGACTAAAAATCACAAGTGCGTGTTGGCTCTAAAAGTGCAAGTATTTTAACTACAGCTCACAGCATAGACATGGTCATAGAGTAGCTACATTACTTATTATAGCGGCCTGTAGACGTTGGCCCAACCATTGGCCAATACGTCGTATATTAACACTTTTGAAAGAACCTTTTTAAACGTCTTGTTCGTTCAAAAGTGTCAATGTACGATGTATTGGCCAGTGGTTGGACCAACGTGTACAGGCCGCTTATGGTGAACGCACGCTTGTCCGATGCGAACGCTTCGAACAAGCCAAACGAAACGTGTTTTAAGAAATCTCTGGAAAGGTGAACGTGACGATTCGACATGGTGGGGTGTGCAAGGTTGTCTAGGTTGTATTTAAAGAATATTTTTTTTCATTCCGTTCATTCGAAACGTTCTCGCTTGGATAAGTGTGCGTTTGCCTAGAAACCGTTTTATCGAAATCATTGTTGCCAATTCATAATTTCACTAATGCGCCAATCTAGTTTTCACACAAAAAAGATTAATTTTACAAATTAATCTATTAAAGTGGTTATAACGATTATTTCAATAAAATTGAATGAAGCTGGAGAAATCCTGCACATTACGGTTACAACACTAGTATTTAAAAAAATAAAGACTGAGAACGTAACTGTTTTTTGAGACGTTTCGTAGTTAATCGAATCTGAGTTTACTTTAGAATAAACGCAAAAATAATACGCGTAATACACTTTGCCTTAATTTATGACGCCTTAAAAAATGTAACATATTATTTTCATACGCCTCTGATAAGTAATCAGCATATATTTGATTTTTTGGTTTTCGTAACAAGTTACATTCTAGGGTCATTACCATGTGTCAAAACGGGCATCTTAATTTGTGACGACTGTAGACCATTGAATTTGTATGACTAGAAACACACTTACGTATCCCACGTACGCGTATGATAAGTGTGTTTCTAGTCATACAAGTTCAATGGTCTAGATTTAATAATGCGTTACATACTTTGCGTACGTGGGATCAGTCTGTCTCTACCTTTAACTAATCTCCATTCTTTGCGCCTTTTCATAAGTCTCAAGTCTACTCAAGTTGACCTTACGTCAGCCCGCGCATATAATTTGTGGCCCGCGCCATTCCCTCAGAACAATAACTAAAGCTAGCCATTCCCATCCCATGACAGATACCCGCCGAGGCGCCGATTTGAAAAATTGTCGGACATATCAGGGGAGCAATATCTGTGCTATGCTATAGGTACGTCTTACTATTTAGATAAAATTGCATGAATTTATTTATTTCTGCATTAATTGATGTATTTTTTATGCTGGGGCTTCACCTGCGTGACGCCTAACCTAACGGCGTTAATAACGGCATGCGCGTCTTAGCGCGCTAATTGTATCAAATTAGTGCGCTAAGACCCGTCTACACCTGCGTATTATATCAAATAGCGCGCTAATTAATGGCATTAGACGCAGGTGAAGCTCGGGTATTAAGCGACTTCAAACCCGACCCGGTTTTCAGAAAAGTAAGTAAGTATTTGTTACATTTAGGAGAATGTTTTGGAATTTGGTGTTACAACCGACTTCAAAAAAGGAGGTTCTTAGTTTGACCGTTATGTATTATGTACATTATGTACCTATTATGTTCGTCCGTGATTATCTCACGTTTGGCTGAACCGATTTTGATACGGTTTTCAATAGACGAGTATTTTTGATTGATGCGGTTTATGTGTAAGTACTTAAACAACATACAAATTTCTTGGTACCTACATACAAATTCAAATTCAAATTCAAAATCGTTTATTCAATTTAAGTTTGTTTAACAACACTTATGAACGTCAATGAAGCTACGCCATCGGTTCGCAAATCCTACGGCAGGAGACCTTGTAGCGAGAAGAACCGGCAAGAAACTCGCCAAGGGCTATTTTTTCCTCCCTGTTTTAACTTATACAGAGTCGTCTAATTTGAAAAATGACCTTCACATAATAGTAAGGTTACTTTCCATCACAATACAGAATACCGCTTAAATTAAGTACAATTTTGCTTATTACCTAAAACAGTAAACAATTTTCAACCAAACAAGGAACCAAATAGTTTAATGAACACACTAATCTTAATCTTATTCACATTATATTATAGGATTAATAAAAAGGAAACTGCAAGCTGCGCCGCATATTCAAATCTATAAGTAAGTATTAACAAATAAAAGGAATTTTTGAATAAATAATACAATTATTAGAAAAATTGCTGTAACTGTAAGACACGGGTACCAAAATTACCATGAGACACACCAGCTCGCTCATGAAACTATATAATACTATTATAAACCATAATATCCCGAACACCTTTAACACAAGTAGACATGAGCAGACCCACCCCACTGGCAGCACCCGTTCACGAGCAGGACGCATGAGCCAGCCATCGCTTCGCTCAACCATATTTTACATCCTAACATAGGGATACACGAAAATTGCCTGCATGATGACACACATTTTACCACTATGGAAGTGTACATATCTTTTAAAATAAACCTAAATTTCATTTTTAAATACTTACCTAACCTATCTAATATGTTTTATGAAAATATTTTTTTTTCAGTTCAGTTCCATGTATGGAGAACCCACCTTAATTTTTTAATTTTTTTATAAGAATATATTCAGTTCACAGAAAAGAAGAACCTACCAAGTTTCAAGTCTACCCCCTGATTCACGAACCGTCGGAAACGCTCCCGACAGCGGAATGTATGCCCTGTCTCTGTCACTCACTATAGAATAGACAAATACAAAGCACAGAATTCGAATCCGATTCCGTTTCCGACGGTTCGTGAATCAGGGGGCTGCAGTCGTAATAGTTTTGGAATAAAGTGACTGTGACATATGGACGGACGGACAGACGGACAGACAGACATACAGACATAACGAATCTATAAGGGTTCCGTTTTTTGCCATTTGGCTACGGAACCCTAAAAGTTGTACCTACATGTTTTAGGTACGCCCGACTTCAAGTACTTACGTTATTTGGTGTGAAATTGTGAATACAGTACAGCTACATATGTATTAGAGGTAAGTATTGTTTCTTACTTTTTGGTGGCATTTTTTAAAGGCAAAAATAGAATATAACTTACTATTTAGTATCTGTGATATAACCCAATTAACCCATACCTACTCTTCTTGTAGAGTGCTCGTCAGATAAGTCTGCGCATACTAATCTTTTCTATAACATTAAAACAAAAAAAATGCACTGTAACTAGCGCCAAAAACGCGCCAGTCACGCGCAGAGTTATCTGACACACACTTTACACGTCTTTCCATGAAAGTGATGTCAACTATTATACTTATATATATTCTGTGGTGTCACAGTAAATATACATACAGTGCCACAAGCTTTCCTGTTCCGGTGACAGCCGTGACAGAGGAGCCACTTGCAATACCAAATTAGCTGTCAAAATGGACTGTCGTATGAAAACTGTTTTAGTTCCAAAGATAATCACCGGAACAGAAAAGCTTGCTGCACTATATTATGCTAGAAAAGTACTCGTCAGATAAGTCTGCGCGCGGTAAAAATCGAATACTAATCTTTTCTATAACATAAGAACAAAAAAATGCACTGTAACTAGCGCCAAAAACGCGCCAGTCACGCGCAGAGTTATCTGACACACACGTGGTGGTGTGGTGATGTGGAGTATTATATTTCCTCATACTCAGGAGGTGAGGTATGATAATTTTCAAAACGGATAGTCAAATCTAATTGCTTTGTTATGAGAGCGGTTGCCTTACGAAATAGCTATTTCGTAAGGCAACCTGAAAACCTTCTCTAGCTAGAGATTGAGATTTAAATTATTTTTATGCATTAACGATACAATTTTTGTACGTATAGGGATCAATTTAGGATCCCGCCTGAAAGCTCGTGGTTTTTTTACTATCATAATTTCCTATAGCTAGAGATTGTCAAAATGTTCAATGCAAACCACTTTTTTGATTTTATCCACTTTGATTGAATTAGTATAAATAGTTGTTAATTTTATGCAGTAGGGTTTTTTGTTTTTTAATACCTAGGAATTTTTTATTAATAAATCACCTTTCATAAGTAAGAAAGTACCTACTTAGTTAGTATCTATATAGGTAAGTACCTATGTTTTTTTGGTAAATTAATGCGGAGAGGTCTGAAAAACTGCAAGTTATATAAATTTTTGTGATCGCTATTTAAACCCCTTCATTTTGATACCCAAAAATCAGCTCAGTGTCAGTGTCTCTCGTGCTATCCAGACGAATCTAATGACACCTCAAACGTTAAGTTCCTTCAAACCGTTTAGGCTGTAGCAGGGAACATAGAAATCTACATACATACACTAGCTTCCACCCGCGACTTCGTCCGCGTGGACATTCGAGAAAATCCTTAGGGGACCAATAACCAAAATATTTTCTCGATTGTCCACGCGGCGGAAGCTAGTATATAATAAGTGTCTGCTTCACAATCAAAAAGTTAGTTCTGAGTAGCTTAGGTTAGGTAAGGTTAAGTTCTTGGGAACTTAATTGTTAGGTACCAAGAACTTTTAGGTACTTACTTAAGATGATTTAGGTTTATATACCCTATTTACCCCTGGCCTGGGTTGGATTTTCGGAAAATTACGAAATGGGTTGCCTATTTGTTTTTAGAAGTACTTACCTACGCCTACAAAGTTTCAAGTTGAAATGTCTATTTAACCCCCTTATTTTTCATTCAAAATTTTACTCCTATTTCAACCTTTTAGGGGTTGAATCATGTTCAGCGTGTTAAAGATCAAAATAAATGCCATTTTTGCAATCGTCATCAATGTCGATTTTTAGGTTTATTTACCCCATTTAACCTCTAAAGGGTTGATTTTCGAAAAAATACGAAATATGTGTTTGCTTATTTGTTTTACTTTCCAACCATAAGCCTAAATAATATATTTAATGAAGTTCTTTCCAGATACAACATTTCATCCCCCTTTTCACCCCTTCGGGGGTGGATTTGTCAAAAACGCTGATACACATAAATATTAATTTTCAATTGTCAGCCTAAATACAAAATTTGAAGATCCCAACTTCCAAACTGACGGACTTTCATACAAACATTCATCTCCTATTTTACCCCCTTAGGGGTGGAATTTCCAAAATTCCTTTCTTAGTGGATGCCTACACTGTATAAGGTATCTGCAAAATTTCAAGTCTCTAGGTTCAGCGGTTTAAACTGTGCGTTGATATCTCAGTCAGTCAGTCAGTCAGGACTTTGAATTTTATATATTACTAGCGGCCGCCCGCGGTTTCACCCGCGTGGTTCCCGTTTCCGTGGGAATATCGGGATAAAAAGTACATATAAACCTTCCTCTTGAATCACTCTATCTATTAAAAAAAACGCATCAAAATCCGTTGCGTAGTATCAAAGATTTAAGCATACAAAGGGACATAGGGACAGAGAAAGCGACTTTGTTTTATACTATGTAGTGATATAGATATATACATACATATATACTCTCGAAAAACATTACCCTCCTTCTGTCACAGTCGGGTAAAAATAGGAAGGTACATAAATATTTTACCAAATAAAGATATGATTCATAAAATAATTTTCGATTTTACGGAAGTCGCAATTTTAATTGATTGTCTGTAGAAAATTAAGAAGTTTAATACATTATTTCACAGACAAGTTATTTCATACAACAATTTACACAAAGAAAGTGTAGATATGTGAGAATACCGACATAAAAAGATTCTATACAATGTTAATGGCAATAAAAAAGCTCTCGTCGTAATTGTACCATTGTTGTTTGTTCTATTGTTGGTAATATTGTATGAATGCGGTATGGACGATATAGGTACAGCACGAACATAATATTTAATATTAATTTTAGTTTTATTCTGTCTTTTTATGGAAAAATATCACAAAAATTCATTCACAGAAACAGCAGTATTTTATTAACCTATGTTCCTCTCCAGGCCACAAAGTATCTGTGTTCCAAATTTCAGCCAAATCCGTTCAACCGTTTTGGCGTGATTGAGTAACAAACATCCAAACATCCAAACATCTAAACTTTCGCATTTATAATACTAGCCTTCTGCCCGCGGCTTCGCCCGCGTGTACTACACGACGTTATCCCGCGGATAGGTGATATTTTTCAGGAATAAAAAGTAGCCTATGTCCTTTCTTAGTCTCTAGACTATCTCTGTACCAAAATTCATTCAAACCGGTTCAGTAGTTTAGGTGTGATTGTGTAACACACAGACAGACAGAGACGCATTTATAATATATATATATAAGTAAGGATAAGTAAGGATTAGTAAGATTTATTTAGTACTAGCTTTCCGCCCGCGGCTTCGCCCGCGTGGACTACACGACGTTATCCCGCGGGAATGTGATGTTTTTCCGGGATAAAAAGTAGCCTATGTTCCTCTCCAGGCTACAAAGTATCTGTGTCCCAAATTTCAGCCAAATCCGTACATCCGTTTTGGCGTGATTGAGTAACAAACATCCAAACATCTAAACATCAAAACATCCAATTTATAATATTAGTAGGACTTATCAATGTATTTTATTCTAAGTAATACCAAACTACCTAACCATCTGTCCCAACTCCCATCCCAACTTCCAATTAATGCAATTTACCAATGAAGAAAATGAGAAGCTTTTTACATTTTCATACAATAATATATCCGAAGATACTGATCGGGAAGGTCAAATCAAGCCACAGCCTCTCTCTATATAGGAGGCTGTGATCAAGCCCTATACTTGATTAAAAGACGGAGCGATACACTGCGTAGGTATATAGCCAGTCTCTAGCATTGCTCTAACAGCCTATAGTGAGGCCTCTGGTTGTTACAAGAACAACTTCTTTAATGGTAACGTGACATCTGGGTTTTTCGTAGAAAAAAAACATACAGTCGAATTGATAACCTCCTCCTTTTTTTGAAGTCGGTTAAAAACCATTTGAATTTACTGTCTGGGAATGACCGGAAATTATCAGTTATTTATATTGATATAGCTACAGGTTTTTCATTGAAGGAGGTAGGTAGAGTTCAAAGACCTGATTATTAGGAAATACCTACTTACTATATAGGTATGTAGGTACTCCCGGCGAATATTTTTTCCACATTCTACCGTCTTCTATTCCACATTCTGCCGGTAATTTTTTTAATTCCAGATTTAACCGGCAGTCTATTCTTTTTTCAACCAGCAAAAAATATACCTAATAGCTGTAGATTTGAGTGAGACATTAACGAAATAACAAAATATGAAGTAAGTTTATCAAAAGTAATCACTACGTAGGTAATAGGTATTCCTAAAAATATTTAAATAAAATAAAATAAATAAATAAATATTAGACACCATCACATACATTGTTCCAATACCATATCATAGTAGCTTGAGCACTAGTGTTATGGAAATTGGAAACAACGACGGGTATTACCACATAGACCAGACCCGAGGAAATATTGAAAAGTTTGTTTTCAATATTTACCCGACCGGGGATCGAACCCGGGACCTCTAGAGATAGCGGCACCTTGAAAACCGGTGCGTACACCACTCCGCCACGGAGGTCGTCACATTCATTCAAGTCATTTAAGTTTTTATCTACACTTATTATGCCTTAGTCAACTTTAATAGTATATTATGATACAAGTGAGCTAACGTTGCTCATTATACACGAGGCTGTGGGTTGCAGCCCGAGCCGCAGGCGAGGGCGTAAATCAGCCGAGTATCTAGTGAGTAAGTCGCTCACGAGTTTTATACGCACTTTTTCAACACACTTGCGAGGAAAAACAAACATTTATTGCATTCATTCAAAAATTAATTAACTTAATTAGCTAAGGGAAAAAGCGCGCAAGTTTTTTTTTGCACGCGCCGCGCCAAATGTAAGGTGATTAGGTCATTGATTACATACAGCCATACAGCCTACTTCAAAATAATTATAAAAATATGTAGTTTAAAAAACTAAACAAACACACTTTTATAGGAACAGACTGAAAAGTACAAAATAACCGTCTATTCAGTAACTGAAATTAAAAAGCGTGGTGCGCTTGGTCAATATTAAGTACCTACTTAAATGCATGCATTGCAAAGGGCGCACCACGCTTTTTAACCAACTTCTAAATCAAAAAGGAGGAGGTTCTCTATTCGTCTGTATGTATGTTTTTTTTTTTTTTTTTTGTATGTCCACCGATTACTCGAAAACGGCTGAACCGATTGAAATGGTTCAAACGTTATTACATCAGGTTGGTTTCCAAGTTGGTCCCATTTTTTGAAATTTTGAAATCGGTTCAGTAGTTTTCAGGAATTCTTGAAAATACTGTCGTTTTCGTTACCACGTTATGCGAATTTAATACGTATCTTTAGGCATAACTCCTTTGTTTATAAACCGATTTAGATGATTCTTGTTTTGTTAAAAAGGGGATACCTCAAGGTATTTTAACCGACTTCGAAAAAGGAGGTTTTGAGTTTGATCACATACCTATTTACCAGAAAACACGTAAATTGCCTGCACGATGCACTAAAAAACAACAAGAAATTGTACATGTTTCACGCCCGACTTCAAAGTACTTACGTTATTTATTTGGTGAGGAATTATTTCTTACTTTTTTGATGTGGTTTTTTTGAAGGCGGTTTTATTTTTTTATAAAAATAATTTTTAATTTCAGTTAAGCTGAATAGACGGTTATTTTGTACTTTTCAGTCTGTTCCTATAAAAGTGTGTTTGTTTAGTTTTTTAAACTACATATTTATTTTTTACATTTTAGTTTAATAAATGGCAAGCTATGGATGGATGGTAATCGATTTCACAGTCCATTCATGTGTCTGCCCACCCCGTAAACATTATAACTCAAAGGCGTGATTGTATGTATTTAGTTTTACAAATTCAAGTGGAGTCTATTAGTTACCGGATGCGCGAGCCGAACCCTTACTTCCTCCCTGCTCCATCATCAGACCCTCACCACCAAGTGTAGCGAATATGTTTCATCAGAACGAAACAAATGAGCCCAAACTCGAGGGGTTTCCTAGTGGTCACAAAGGAATGCCACTGACTTCCTCCCTGCTCCATCATCAGACCCTCACCACCAAGTGTAGCCAATAGGTCTCATCAGAACGAAACCAATGAGCCCAAACTTGAGGGGTTTCCTAGTGGTCATTATGGAGTGCCACTGACTTCCTCTCTGCCCCATCATCAGGCTCTCACCACCAAGTGTAGCGAATAGGTCTCATCAGAACGAAACAAATGAGGCCAAACTCGAGGGGTTTTCTTGTGATCATTAAGGAGTTTCACTGGCTTCCTTACAGCTCAATCATCAGACCCTCACCACAAAGTGTGACGAATAGGTCTTATCAAAACTAAACAAATGAGTTCAAACTCGAGGGGTTTCCTATTAGTCATTAAGGAGTGTCACTGGCTTCCTTCCTGCTCCATCATCAGACCCTTACCACCAAGTGTAGCGAATAGGTATCATCAGAACGAAACAAATGAGCCAGAACTCGAGGTGTTTCCTATTGGTCATTAAGAAGTGCCACAGGCTTCCTCCCTGCTCCATCATCAGACCCTCACCATCAAGTTTAGCGAATAGGTCTCATCAGAACAAAACAAATGAGCCTAAACTCGAGGGGTTTCCTAGCAGCCATTGAAGAATTCTATTGCCTACCTTTTGACTCCATCATCACATCAGCTCGATGGTAGCAAATTATTGTATTGTCATCGGATTCATATAGACTTGCTAAGTTTCAAATCAATACGACACTTAGAAGTAGGTTAAAATTGAATTCCAAGATTTTCTTACATTGTGACTTAGTTACATGTGAAGCTAATAAAAGTGTGGTAATAATAGTGATAAAACGCAAATGTTTTATAAAAAATTATTGTGAATTATAAATAATTTGATAATAATATACTTAACTAGCTTCCGCCCGCGACTTCGTCCGCGTTGACATTCGAGAAAATACTTAGGGGACCAATTACCAGGATAAAAAGTATTCTATGTTTTAATTTCATAAAAATCCTATCAGCCGTTTTTACGTGATTAGGCGGGTCCTTCCTCACCAAGCGAGCAGCCTCGCGCGAGGCAGAACGTTTACCACGTGCGGCGGGCCTCGCACGAGGCTGCTCACTTGGTGAGGGAGGATCCGCCTAATCACGTAAAAACGGCTGATCGGATTTTTATAAAATTAAAACATAGAATACTTTTTATCCTGGTTATTGGTCCCCTAAGTATTTTCTCGAATGTCAACGCGGACGAAGTCGCGGGCGGAAGCTAGTAAATAATAAGTGTCTGTTTCACAATCAAAAAGTTAGTTCTGAGTAGCTTAGGTACCAAGAACTTGTTAGGTACCAAGAACTTTTAGGGTACTTAAGATGGTTTAGGTTTCTATACCCTATTTACCCCCTGGGTTTGATTTTCGGAAAACTACGAAATGGGTTGCCTATTTGTTTTAAGAATTAAGCCTACAAAGTTTCAAGTTGAAATGTCTATTTTACCCCCTGACTTTTCATTCAAAATTTCACCCCTATTTCAACCTTTTAGGGGTTGAATCATTTTTAGCGTGTTAAATATCAAAATAAATGCCATTTTTGCAATCTTCATCCCATAAAACCTCAAAAACGACATCCATATCGATTTTTTTGGTTTTTTATCCCATTTAACCTCTAAGGGGTTGATTTCGAAAAAATACGATATATGTGTTTGCTTATTTGTTTTACTTTCCGACCATTAGCCTAAATAATAAATTAAATGAAGGACTTTCCAGATACAACATTTCATCCCCCTTTTCACCCCTTCGGGGGCGGAATTGTCAAAAACGCTGACACAGGTAAATATTAATTTTCGATTGCCAGCCTAAATACAACATTTGAAGATCCTAACTTCAAAACTGACGGACTTTCATACAAACAACCATCCCCTATTTTACCCCCTTAGGGGTAGAATTTCCAAAAATCCTTTCTTAGTGGATGCCTACACTGTATAACGTATCTATGTGCAAAATTTGAAGTCTCTAGGTTCAGCGGTTTGGGCTGTGCGTTGATATCTCAGTCAGTCAGTCAGTCAGTCAGTCAGTCAGTCAGGACTTTGAATTTTATATAGGGTAAAACCACCTTGTATCGGCCACGTCAACAATATTTCACATTGATTTACTTCCTATTCTCACATTTATTAGCCTAGCTTTCTAGGAGATATTTTTTAATAAACTGTTGTTATTTGACTTTCCTATGAACTAATAAAATATTTGAAATTTGGATAACATTTTTTTATATTGATGTTTATCTTTGTTCACACCCAATTTCCCTAATATCGGGCACTTGCGCCCAAAAATCGTTCACCTGTTTGCCTTGTATCGGCCTAGGCTAACATTATGAGCTGAGCAATACAAATATACTTCGAATTAATAAAGAAAGATAAAGATATACATAGAGATATATAAAAAACGTACATATACCATGTTTTTTTTAACAATCCATACTTAAGGGGTAGGCAATTTAACGTGTTTAGAATAAATGTCTAAAAAAAAATTTTTTTTGTTGTTTTTTCTTGCATAAAGATATTCTTACCTAATAGTAACAAATAAATTTTGAAGTCGGAATTTTTTTAGACATATGTCTTAAAGGAAAGTCTATAAATCAAAAATCAAATACTATTAACAAGTTATTATAAATTTAATATTACAGTTTGCACATCAACAATGATACTTCCACATAAAAGTAACTAAACAAAAAATCTAATTTTTTTAAAAAAACATTTCACGTACCTACTTAACTAGAAACGTAGGTGACACTGTCATTAAGATATCGCACACAATAGTCTTATAAATTACCTAAATTTATTATCTAATCTAGTGTAGGTAGCTAGATTTGTATGAAGTAACATTTTGTATCGTCCATGCCATGACTTAATGTTTAGTGGCCGATATCAGGATTTTGACTCGCCTTGTATCGGCCATCACCATTTTTAACGGCCGATATCAGGCTTTTTTATAAAATAATCAACCCTAAATCCGGCCATTCGATTTCTTATTAGAATTCTAAAAAAAACACAAAAATATTAATCCATATTGTTGCATTATAATCTCTTTAACCTTTACAAGCAAGAATCAACGATTTAAACCACCTAGATAAGTTGCAAACCCTTTCCCCCGTAACCTCGAACTCGTCAATTTTGACTAGAAAATGGCGTGAATTTCGACACGACTGCGCATGTTACAAGATCCAATGCTACTGAACTGTCAAATGAACTTTGATCGCCGCCTCATTTAATTCATTTAAAGACAACAATATAATGTTCATTATAGAGCAGAATTTGTGCAAGTGGATCAAATATTAAATAGTTTTTGATCAAATTCCTAGGAAGTGGCCGATACCAGGACGTGGCCGATACAAGGCGGTTTTACCCTATATAGATTATGTTTTTTTGACTTATTTAGGGACATATTTATTTATTCTAAAAACGTAAATGGATTTTCAACCGTATAAAACCTCTTTGTTGTTACAAAAAAAGAACTATACGTATTACCCGGTGAAATTGAAAATGCTCTGTTTACTCGCATATAACTTGCAGTTAGGTACTAACTTAACTTTGTAGGGATACTGTATTACCCGGTTAAATTGAAAAGTCTCTGTTTACTCGCATATAGTTTGCAGTTAGGTACTTACTTAACTTTGTAGGGATAATTCTATTACGCAACAAGTACTGTAATATTATTATGCACGCGTGTTTTATAGTTCGGTTTATGGCCCTAAGATCGATGTAATAAGGCTCACTTTATGAGCAAGTGTGTTGAAAAAAATAAAACTGTTTCATAATGGTCATTATGATACATTGACATTTTAAATTATTTTTATGCATTCATATTGCAATTTTGTAAGTATAGGAAAAATGTGATATTAAAAATATGTAGTTTAAAAAACTTAAAAACACACTTTTATAGGAACAGACTAAAAAGTACAAAATAACCGTCTATTCAGTGACTGAAATTAATAAGCGTGTTGCGCGCTGTCAATATTAAGTACTTGAAATGCATGCTGTGCATAGGGCACACCACGCTTTTTTTTTTGCGCCAGAGGTCTCGGGTTCGATTCCCGAACAAGACAAATATTTGTGTGCATGAACATGTCTATTTGTCTTGGTCTGGGTGTTTTCTATGTATATTAGGTATGTATTTACAAACAAAAAGTATTTAAGTATATATTTATCCGTTATCAAGTTTTCCATGATACAGTTTCTTAATGAAATTAAAATGGGCTTAGATAATAATTGGTGTGAATGTAATAATTTATTTATTTTATTTATTTATTTATTTAACTGCAAGTGAACGGTGAGACGCCAGCCACACAAAAATTAGTAAGTGGTGGTTCACCGAATTTGTCCCCTGGTTGTATACATACCTGATCATTCATAGCGTACACGCTGTTTTTGTCGCGTGGAGCTGACAGCGGCGACTCGAGATTTTCTGGTCGCTGCAACAAAAGAAAGTATACTATTATTTATTCTGTGGTATAATGTTAAAACATATACTTATAATGGAAAATCTTGTCAGATGGTCGAGAAAGATGGTTTTCAGTTTTTCTTTGTAGAAGAAAAAATTTAAACTTTAGTACCTATCCAGTGCGGATGACGTTGCTTCAAAAAGTTAGTTTTAAAATGCGTCCACACTAGTAACATTTTGGCGTGTCCGAACACCGTGTCTTTATAATACATTGTCTTTTTGATACAGTATTACCACAGCGCATGCCCAACAAACTAGCAATGCATGATAAAGACACGGTGTTCGGACACGCCAAAATGTTACAAGTGCGGACGCACCTTTACATTGGTATACACATGCGGCACATCAGACTATACATGTTGACCTTGAGACCGCCTTTATGCCCTACGTAATATAAGCTGTTATCGCAGTTCAACTGTTTAACTTGATGTGCTGCCGAGAGTGCATTTGATCTAAGTAGGTAAACTACAACATAATTATCTCATTGTTTTTTCAATGTTGCCTTTCTAGAAATTCAACGATTGTGGCAAAAAATCTATTGTTAGATTACCTAAACCTACCTATTACCGAAACTCTCGAGCCAAACCTGAAAAATCATCTTGATTAAAGTCCAGCAAAATATTGATGCACGTCGTATGATTATTTTTATATTCAAATTTTCTTCAAGTTTTAAGGTAATCTGAATAAAGTATGAAGAAAAATAACTTACTCATTATTGAAAATAAAATAAGTACTTACTTACTTACTTATTAGAAAAAATCGGCCAAGTGCGAGTTGAACTAGCCCATGAAGGGTTCTTTTATTTTTATCCACAACGGGGTAGCACTTAGCTTTCATCACATCTGATGTTAAGTGATGATAGATAAGGCTAAAGGTGGAAGCGCACTACTCCCGGAATCCTCAATGACTGAGGAACTAGCTATCTTATCTGTAACTGCGGGAACACAAAAAATGCTGAAAACATCATTGTTATGGCATCAGACTTAGATAAGATGGTGGTAGCTAGCCATGCGGAATAAGAATAAGTCCTACCACCAACCAAACCGAATACAATATGTACCCCGACTGGGAATCGAACCCGGGACCTCTTGGTCTGAAATCGGTGGTGTGAAAAACTAGACCACAGAGGCGGTTTACGTAGGTCCCGATTGCCTATACCTAGCCAAAATTCCACTATCATTTTTCATCAGCAAAATATAACTTTGTTTTTCATAGTATTTGTTGAATGACAAAGTTACATTTGCGGTTTTTGGAAATGTGTTATATCTCAAAAAGTGCTTAAGTACTATATCTCGTTCAAACCAATTTTCGTTGAAAGTTTTTATTAAGATCTACAGCATATATTTGTCTAGATTTTTCACTCTTTTATTTTAAAAGTTAGAAGGGCGGGGGGGGGGGGGGGCAGTTTTACCACAATTGCCTTTGAGAAAAAGCCTTGAAAGAAACCTTTATGTCATTTTTAAAGACCTATCTAAAACAACCCCACCAGAATGTTAGATGAAAAAAAAAAAACAGTTACAGTTCCATGTATGGGCAGCCCCCCTTAATATCTTATTTGATTTTTATTTTTGTATTAAATTAAAATCGTAAAGCGGTTCACAGAATACATCTACCTACCAAGTTTCAGCTGTATAGTTTTTTAATTTAGGAATAAAGTGACATACGGACGGACGGACAGACAGACATGACAATCTAAAAGGGTTCCGTTTTTTGCCATTCGGCTACGGCACCCTAAACCGACCCATCCTCGATTTTCAATCTCCTCCTCAAAATTTTGATAGGTTTAAACTAAAGTCACAATCACAACTATAAAAAATAAAATAAGTATTAAGTTTTCGTAGGCGACAATTTCCATTTTGAAGGGTTATAATATAAGGTGATCAGTTACTTATATGATATTATATGGTGGCATTAAATGACGCTAAAAGATGAAGACTTATACTTAAATCACAAATAAACAACTAATTTCAAAATTAATTAACTGTAGCTACTTACCTAGAAGTAAAATGTACCTCATAAAAACAATACCTGAGTATTTTAAATTAGATTTACATACTAATCAACTTTAATGAGATAAATGCTAATGAGAATGGAACGAGAAAGTATGTTTATAAGAAAAATAAACTTGTAGGCAAGTAATTTAGCACATACTGTGTTCATAATTAAGAACGTATTAAGTATGTGAGCCAATATCTAGATTTATTTTTTTCTTTACGTGGTGAGGATGATCTAAGTATGAAAAAATAGTTTACAGTAAGTAGGGCGGGAGACCCCTTTGTTAAGCACTAAGTACTATAAATAGTCATAACTATTTAAGACAAAATTATATCTCAGACTAGCCTTCCGCCCGCGGCTTCGCCCGCGTGTACTACACGACGTTAGGTATCCCGCGGGAAGGTGATATTTTTCAGGAATAAAACGTAGCCTATGTCCTTTCTCAGGCTCTAGACTATCTCTGTACCAAAATTCATTCAAATCGGTTCAGTAGTTTAGGTGTGATTGTGTAACACACAGACAGACAGAGACGCATTTATAATATAAGTAAGGATTATAGAGAACTAGCGGCCGCCCGCGGTTTCACCCGCGTGGTTCTTGTTCCCGTGGGGATATCGGGATAAAAAGTATATAATCCTAAGTTACTCCTTATTACATCAGCTACATGCCAGTGAAAGTCCCGTCAAAATCGGTCCAGCCGTTACAGAGATTAGCCGAAACAAACAGACAGACAGACAGACAAAAATTTAAAAAAAATGTTACTTTGGTATATGTAACGTATATATAATCACATGCATGTAGTAAAAAGCGGTAATTTTAATATTACAAACAGACACTACAATTTCATTTATTTGTATAGATTGTATAGATTTATAGATTTATCTACCTCATAAGATACATTTTTCAGATTTAAAAAAGTAAAATACCTAGTTTTTGTTTATACTTAACACAAAATGTGTGAGAGGTGCTAAATACCCCGGTTTTGGTACCGGGTTTGATAGTCAAACTTTTGTTAGTAGCGAAAAATCAAAATCAAACCCAGGTTATTAATATGTTCTAATGTGCTAGAAACCAATCAAATGCAAAACAAAAAAATTCATTGTAAAAAAACAAAGGGTTATTAAAATAAAACATCCATGAAATTTCTTAAAAAAATCGGTACATGCTGCATGTACAGTCGCCAGCACGTCAGGTTACTACAAACTGTCAAATTTCTTTAAATAAAATTCAACCTTATCTCCAACAGAAAGAGTTCAGTTTCAATTAATAGATTTTGACGTTTTGTAGTAACCCGACGTGCTGGCGACCGTACCGATTGCCTAGCCAAAATTCCACTATCATTTATTGTCAGCAAAAATGATGATAAGCTGCAATGACTGATAAAGTTACATTTTGCGGTTTTTTTTAATGTGTGTTTATTAGGATCTACAACATATTTTTTTACTAGATTTTTCACTCTTTTATTTCAAAAGTTAGAGGAGGGGGGAGGAGAGGAGATTATGTTAATTTTAAAGACATCTATAGACACATATGTATCAAGTTTTTTTTTTAATTTTTTTTTATTAAAATAAAATCTTATAGCGGTTAACAGAATACATCTACCTACCAAGTTTCAACTGTGTAGTCTTTCTTGGAATAAAGTGGCTGTGACATACGGACGGACGGACGGACGGACAGACAGACAGACAGACATGACGAATCTATAAGGGTTCCGTTTTTTGCATTCGGCTACTGAACCCTAAAAAGTGGCCAGTACTGAGCGGCCAAAACCGGGGTATCTGTTCTACCTATGTAAGTATCCCACACAAAGCCATTTCCATGTACAATATTGCCAAGACGTGACCGACAGACCGTCCGTGACCGTGACGTGACGTACCAATTGACAATAATGTGGCTCGCACTATCAAAAACTTATCAGATCTGATGTAGAGCCAATCTTCTAACTCTATAGGTACGCCCTACCTCTACAAGCCCTAACACCACACTACACCTTAGTCAAACAAAATATGTGGCTTGGCCGTTTCGCTACAACTCGAATAATAATTATCGTTTAACAGAAAAGTAAAGAACTATGTAATATGGGAATGTATGGAATGTATGACTACATTCCCATGTTACTACTATGTGAGTTATGTGACGGTAGCGTAAATATTTTGACTAAGGTGTAGAGTTTGTGAAGTTAGGGCTTGTAGAATTAGGGCTTATAGAGTATAACATTTTTACAGTGCGAGCCAAATCTTCTACTGAGATGGCCGAAAGCAATATAAAGCATCAAGGAAATTATAAGCTCCATATAATTTTCATAAGAAGAATTGCCCTCGTCCTTTGATATTACCTATAAGAGCAGGACTCGCATTATTTTACCTGAGCCTAGATTTACGGTAACAATTTCATCTAACATTGTGGTCTTATTCTTATTGCCCTAGAGACCAAAATCAACTAAAACCAATAAGTGGCGTCGACTGTAACAACCTCGTTATGTTCCCGCCATGATAGTTAGAGGATCAATTTTATTACTTTTTACACGATATTAAATTTCTTACATTGTTGAGCAAATTGATGATTGCATCTCACTCGACTGTAAGCAAATTATATCAAGTCTTGGATCTAAACTTAATTTACTATTGCAGTAAAGTACTAAACTCGTTTAAAATTTAATTATAATTTTAAAGTTGTTCAGTTGTGTGGTTATGACGTGGGTTTTTATCGGTCAGTACCTACAGAATTTATGATTACCTACTTTTTGCGTTGTCGATTGTAATATTTGTAATTTTTTGTGTTTGATGGAAAAGTAAAATTATCATTTTTACAATTTTAGATGAGCTGTTTAAATTAACTTAATATATTATCAAAGAAATGATTTTAAACTTAGTCCTAACATACAAGCAATCAAATAAAATAAGTGATCATTTTAGTTGTATTTGATTGTGAAAAAGAAAAACATGTAGGTACGATACTTTATAATAAGAATAGAGACGATTTTCCGGATCTCTTTTGCCTTCTTTACCTAACAATGAATCAAAGGGTTATATTTTTCAACCGAATTCAAAAAGAAATATAATAAACCGACTAAAATTTACCGAGTAAAGTACTAGGTTTGGTTGTTGAAAAAATAGGTTTAGGTTACGTTAGATTGGCGACTGTCGCTCACCTAGTATTTTTGTCGGTAAAAAGTATTTTAGTCGATCGGTTAATTACTAACCATTCAAAAATAGCATATTCTCAGTATGGCGCGAACTTCTTTCTTATTTTGATATTATATTTTAAAAACTTGCAATACAATCTTTATTATCTGTAAAACACTTATAATATTGCAACAATTCATTCAAAAGGCTACTTGCTTGGAAAAGTTGAAAATCTAAGGCAGAGACCTTAGGTTTTGATCAAGTAAAAAGGTAAACTCGGCAACAGAATTAGGCTCCCGAGGGATAGCCTCCACGCTTGCGAGGCCAACAGTTTTCGTTGGTTATTTATAACTCGTTAGATGAAGCAGAAACTTAAACTCGAAACAAAAATAACAGACGAGTTATTTATTTTAAATCGTTCAAAAATGTTGCATATTGCTAAAGGTTACAAATTAATATTTCGGAATAGTATCCATGGTTATTCTCGACGTAGTATTTCTTAACATTACGATATTGAATAACGTTGCGTTGAACTTTCAGATGGCAATCGGCTGTAGAATTTGGTTTGATCTATGCAACAGTACTATTATTTTATTACTTTCCTAAGTAGTTTATTTTAGTCTATGAATTTTAAATCGCCTTTCATCTTTAAGTACTTATTAAAATAGTAGTCCGGTCGTGGGACATTAAATTCCATAAAAAAGTTTTGATAATTGATAATTTAAAGTCTTTCTAAAATTGGTTCAGCAGGTATAACACACCACTAAAAGTCTTAAAATATGATTTCAGACATTTAAAAATTTTATTCAAAGACAAATGCACACAAATGAGTGATTTTGGGATTTCGACAGTTCTACATAAAATTTACAACATGAAGTTAAGATAGTTCTTATTATGAAATACTCAACATATAAAACTTTAATTTTATATAGGTACATTACGTTACACGAAATATTACCAAATACCTAACCATACCTAAAGCACAGTCATAAAACTTCAAATTTTTCAAAAATAGCTCACAATGCACATAAGCTATAAGTACACTCAGAAAAAAAGAATACTTTTAGTATTATCGTAAGTAATTTTTTTTCCGGCTACGCGGGATAATAGTTTTTACTGAATTTTTGGTTCATTTGTCCCGATTGTTTTATTGGTATCATAACTTTTTATCGATATTGGTCCATTATACCTGAAGTTCGACTGACTTTATATTCGTAATTCGCTGAATCTTTACGGAAGGTGTAACTCTATATTTTGTTCGTTCTTAGAACCAGAGTTCAAAGTAAAATTCTACTAAAGTATCTCCTGAATAAATAATAAACTCGTTCATACTTTATTATGTTTTTGAAATATTTAATATCTTTTAGAACAGTTACCTAGCGTTCTGTTAATGTTAAAGATCGCCGTGTTTACTTTGCAGCGTCGTAATAAATGCTAACATGTAACTAACTATAAGCATGAATATTCAGCAACATAATATTTGGTATACAGAGCACTGATTCGAATGTAAGATTTATATTGCCAGCTATTTTGAATGTGAGAACCGTTTTAATCGTTCCAAAATCCGATTGATCAACATTGTGATTGTACCTTGAGTGGAGTCGATCTCATTCCTCAGACCGGTTCGGCGCACCGGCTGCGGACCCAATGGGCCGTGCTCTACACTCCACCAGCGACAAGTGAAAGGACAACGATTATTGTTTTTTGTACTCCACAGGGTTTCGAAATGGGTTAAAGCAAATAAATATCAATTTTATTATTAATATAGAGTGTGATCATCACGCTAATAAGTTTAGTCATTGTGTAATATAATCGAGTCCAATTCAATCTTGAATGAAAAAGACAATAGAAAATTAACTAAATAATTTTGAGCCGATAAATCTCGGCCGGTAATTGTCGATTATAATGTGGCATCCACAACGATACGATGTTTCTAATATGTTTTTAGAGCGTGGAAAGTAGAAAGTTTCGTAAAGTAGGTAAGTTAAATACACTTCGAAAATGAGCTGTTTGATGATTTATTTCAATAGTTATATACGTTATGTACTGCTACCGTTAGAACAATTGAAAATGGTGCTAACAGTTTTACAAAACTGGATCTAATGTGTAGTGGCAAGAGTACGTTAGTCCGTACGCGTAACCTTGTGTACGTTCGGATGTAAGAAAGCGTAATAGCATTATTGTAACGACGTAGTGGAGTCTCTAGGAGGACATAATTGTCGGTCGGTGACCTCGTTATATTCCTCCCACTAAAATATCGTTAAATCAATTGATGTTATTACAATTGGAACGCATCTCAGACCGTAGGTTGCTTACATTTCGTGGGGGAGACAAACAAATAAAATAAGAAAGCAGGTGGATACGTTTTTTTTGTTTTCGAAAACCGGTAGAGACGCTTTGTTTAAGTGGTATTTATAAGTCGATGTTAACTTTAAAGGCAGGTGTGATTATTTAATTTTTGTTATTATTGCTGTTACTACCTGATTAGTGTCAAACTTCAAAAGTTTTTTGTTTTAATAATAAAAATAAGTAATAAACTTTGATTTCGATTTGGTAAAGTAGTAAAGTAGTAGTAGCGTAAAGTACGATCTAATAATTATGAGAATGCGTCCTTCATACACGGTGATACGTTTAGTGAACCCATTTGTTCACAAAGTGCCGTTATGTTATGTGCCCATAAAACTTTGGTAAGGCTTCAAGCCGCGGCACACGTCTTGTCCTATTTTTGGGACAACCACTTTTATCGACGCAAGACTGTTTCATTTATTTTAATATCTTGGTTATTTCCGTTCGAGAAATAGGGTGTCTTCCTTGTTGCTTAACTTGTTATTATTGATTTAGTTATGTCTTTGTTTTCTGAAAGTTTGCCTATATGTATTTATTAAAACTGTATACCTACCTACTACCTATTCGTTGTATTTACATTATATGTTAGTATTTAGCATTATGGTAATGTTATAAATTCGCATTAATATTATATTCTCATAATCTTGTTTTAGGTGAGAATAAAAATTTAAAATAATATCGGATATTTTTAAATTAAATTATTAAAACTTATAATTGAAAATTAATTTTAGTCTCTACATTATTCAGGTATATATTTAAATGATTTAAAAGCATACCTATATGGTACTTATTTTATTTTATTGGACTATATGCTTTTCTTAAAAACCGAGATATAAGTAAAGATATAAAATTGTTTTTACCGCCCGAACTAGGACTGTAGAGGCGTCTCTATAGTCTACCATTAAAACCAATGATTGCAGGTTTGAATCCCGCAAGGTTTAATATTCATAATAGGGTAACAAAACATGTTACTGAAATATAGTAATCGCATATTATATATTTATTGATAAATTTTAAGACGGAAACGGTAACGGTACGGATACTTTGTCCACAATTAATAACTCTACATTTCACGAAATTTCATGAAAACTGAAATAAGTAATTTAAGTACTTTGTTTTTACACTAGAGTTCCAAAGAAATACTTATTGTATTATTCGTTGATACATTACATAGTAAAACGTGTCAATAACATTATTTGGGTTACAAATGTTATTTACTCAGTGCTACATCAAGGACTTTCAAGTTTCCTAGACTGTAAAAACAGTTTATATAACAATAATACAAACACAATAAAACAACAATTAACTGTGGCTTATCTTATCACTGTATATATCGCGCTCTAAATTGTAGAAGATAGTAATATTGTAATGTCATTGAAATAAATTATATCAAGGAAATGAAGACATGGAAACTCTATGTAAGAATAAATTACTTAGATTGTTTGGTCTTAGGAAGGCAAGAAAAATTATTATAAGACCCCATGCGGTTAATTCCTCGGACACTTACCAAAAAACTTCATTAAATACCTAATACTATTGTTTTTTTCTTACTATTTACTCATATTAAACATTAATAGGCACGACAATAATCTAAGCTTGACTGATTGCTGATGTATTTTACTCGTACCTATACTGTGACAGAATTTTAAATTAGAATGCTACGTAAGTACTTACTTCATAAGTTTGAGTAACTTTTAGGTTACTGTCAATGATAATGATTTATTATAAATCGTACATATTAGTATAAATTATCTTTATCATAATATTAATAAGCTTTTAATAAAATAAATTAAAATTCACCTACCATTTAAAAAAGTATCAATTTCTCGTCCTAAATTCCATTCGACAAATGTAGTCGATTAATTAATTCCATTCATTAATTAAACGCTTTCCGGTGCTGGAAGATCTAATAAATCTATCAAGGAAGAAAAATTGTACGATTACAACTTTAGAGCAGAGCACTGGGAGTTCGCACGGTATTTTCTTAGTTTTTTACAAGTTCACAAATTGGCACTGTGTATTTTGAGTTCCGGCCGCACTTTAGTGGTAGTTTTCGTTTACGTTACGGGACGTGAAGGCACGCTTGGCGCACGTGTGGAGCGCGCGGGAAGACTGCGTGGCGGTCGGGCCGGGCCGGGGGGCGCTAGTGCCGCGGAGCGCCGCACCCGCCCGCGGCGCTGCTGTTGCCATGCTTCGGGCCACCGACACCGAAGACCTGCTGCCCAATCTTCCAATTCGAGTTTCGATGGGCGAAGGTACATAGTATGATTGATAAATAAAACTGTACCTTTATTGTGCTTCAATATCAACAATTTAACGTAGTTAATTTAACGTTTGCTTGGTATTTCCATATAATGCATGATTCTGATAGTACTTACCTTTTTCATATTTCTCGGTAAGATACAAACTACTTTTAGTTGGATTGAAAATAAAAACAAAGCTCATTCAAATAAATCTCAAAACTCACCAACTGAAACTTACTAAAATGTATTGTTAAACGTATGGATTGTGTTGATAAATTCGGTGAACCACCTCTTATTTATTTTTGTGTGGCTGGCATCTCACCGTTCACTTGCAGTCCCTATCTGCATGTATCTTATGCATTGTAGTACCATAGTTTAATACATAACCAAATAGTAAAAGGGTCTATGCGATAATAGCGAGGCACTAGCCACACGGAAATAGGTAAGAAGTGGTTCGTTCACCGAATACGTCCGTATTCGGTGAACGAACTGACTGTACATATCATATCTGAGGTGCTTAAAAATTGATTTATAAAATATTTATTTAGTATTTTAATTTAATTTTGATTTATTTAAAATGTTAATGAACGAAGCAAAATGATTTCCCTCTACATTTTCAAGAAAAACTCTATTGAACATTTAATTATCAGTCATTAAATCTTACATTTCTAATAAAATATAATTAAAGAGCTTAAAAACTTCGAAATAGAACAGCTTTTAAGATGTATAATAGCTTCAAAAGCTCTTAGTGCGTTATGTGTAGATAATTTTCACCGGTTAAGATTTTGTCTTTTTATACTTTTCTAGCTACGCCGTAGTTAGCCCTAGCTAGCCCTAATTTCGGGTTAAAAATAGACAACAACCTATTTTCAGACCTACCAAATAAATACATAAATTTTGATGTTTTTCAATATTATGGATGAGCAATTTTAATTTTTATGTCATTAATTTTAATGTTATGAGTTGTTACAAATCTGGTAATCCTACTATATTTATAATAATATAAATGTGAAAGTTTAGATGTTTGGATGTTTGTTACTCAATCACGCCAAAACGGCAGAACGGATTTGGCTGTAATTTGGGACACTGATACTTTGTAGCCTGGACATAGGCTACTTTTTATCCCGAGAAAAAGTCACATTCCCGCGGGATAACGTCGTGTGTGTAGTCCACGCGGGCGAAGCCGCGGGCGGAAAGCTAGTAAGATATATATTTCTCATACCTTTATCTAGATTAGTTTAGTTTCAGAAACACGATTTTATGATTTTGCCTCGACACTTTTTCTTTTCGAAGCCCTTTTTTAAAAATCACTAGTTTTTTAATACAGAGTTATTTTGTGTTTTTTTTGCCTAATCTGCAAAATCGGCTCACTCCCGCGCGCGTCATTTTCTCATTGCTATCTCGCTTCAGCATAATTTTTCCGAGTATCGCCTTAATTGAATGTAATGTAAGATTGTGCTACGTGACGTAGCGGTTTCAATTAGCGCTCACCAAGGGTACATTTGCGTGTTGTCATTCCTCTGACATTATCCCCCTAATTTTTATGACCATTGAGTTTTATTACGCATCATATTTCGATTAATTTTTCTTACGATTTTGAATAAGAAAAGTATCCTCACCTGTAACTTAAGGTAATTTGATATGCGCTACGTGACGTGATGGGATCTCGTAGCGCAGACATAGAGTACTTACATTTGCGTGTTGTCATCCCTCTCACACTATCCCCCTAATTTTAATGAGCATTGAGTTTTATCATCAAATCATCAAGGCTACAAATTATCATTGATTTTGTTATGATTTTGAAGGAGCTCCTTTGTAGCACACCTAAAGTAATTTGGTACTTATGTGCTACGTGACGTGACGAGTTCACGAAGGGTTCATTTGCGTGTTGGCTCCCTTGACACTATCTCCTTAAAGGCGCTACTCGGAAAAAGTATGGACTTTTTTATTTAAAACGATAGGACGGTTACAGTTGTTACAAAGATATATATTTCTTCACTCGTATTCGTATTCCTTTTTCTAGATTCGTATAGTTTCCAAAACACAATTTTATGATTTTGCCTCGACACTTTTTTTTTTCGAAAAGACCTCTAAAAAATACGAAAATTCAAGATTATACTTAAATGGGGTTACTTTATTGGAAATTGGTTTAATTAGTGGACACCAATAATATTTAGGATCGTATAGAAGCATTTTTTTAAAATTGCTGTCGTTTTTAGGGTTCCTTAGCCAAATGGCAAAAAAACGGAACCCTTATAGATTCGTCATGTCTGTCTGTCTGTCTGTCCGTCCGTCCGTCCGTCCGTATGTCACAGCCACTTTATTCCAAAACTATTAAGACTACATACATAAACGCGAAAGTTTGTATGTATTTTATTGTTAATCTTTTACGCAAAAACTTTTATTTGGTTGAAATTTGGCACACAAGTAGTAGATAGCATGGATTAAAATATAGAATACTTTTTATTCCGATATTCCCACGGGAACGGGAACCAGGTGGGTGAAACCACAAGCGGCCGCTAGTATATACTTATATATTCTTCAATAAAGTTGATATTTCATGTAGAATTCCACCGGGTGACGCTTGATTCTAATGAATAAACTAAGGTTTTTGTCACTGCCCCGCTTTTTACCTCTTTTTGTTCTGAAAGTTTTCTAAATTACTTTTCGTAATTTTTGCTAATGGCAATAAAAAGTAATGTAAGTATTTTAAGGATATAATAACAATCGATAGAATTCCTTTCCTTATGTCTTTTATAACTAAATTATTGTTTTGCAATTGATCGGTTTCTAGCACTTGGTTTGGTAACCTGGGTTTGGTTTTGATTTTTCGCTATATGTACTTACAAAAGTTTGGCTATCAATAAGTGGCCAAAATGTTATACTTAAGTATACAAAAGTATACAAAGTGTTATATCCAGAAAAAAATATTTTTATAAATTTTAAAGATGTACTTTTAAAGTTAGATAAATCTCTAAATTTATGGTATAATGTTTGTCTTAAATACCTAAGACTATTTGACACTTAAGTGCTTCAAAGTGAAAAAGTCCTTAAAGTGCCAAAAAAGGGGTCTCCTGTCCTATTTATTACTTACATTATTATTATACTAAACAAAATCTTTAGGACAATGTATTAACTATTACAAAAAAAAAACGAAATGGTTTAACTTTATACTTTAAATGCACATAATAGGGCTGCACGTTAAATTTTTCATATTACCCACCGCTCTCATAACATCCCCATAGCAGCTGTGAAAGTTATAAACTCAAGTGCTTTACATAATAATTAAAAAACTTTTAATTAAATTTAAAATCTTGAGATGTGGAAAACAAAAGATAAACACAAGGACAAAAAAAAAAGATTTCGGATAACGAAGCATTGTATAGGTAATAGGTAAAAAACTAGTTTTATCCAGTATTAAACTACTTACCTTGTACAAATTATAGAGTTTATATGTCCGATCTTGGTCGTCCAATGGCATTTGGACTGATTCCATTTCGGCGCATTGATGTGTTCAGGCACTGTCTTCAAGATACTATTAGTGTCCATGTGATCCTTTTAAGATAGAAAGTATCTTTTAAAATTAGGAAGCTTGAAAATTTTCAATTAAAAAATTTCTTAGTAGCATAAAATTACTATACATTGGAATTACGACGTTGATGTATCATATCTGTACATATCATATCTGAGGTGCTTAAAAATTGATTTATAAAATATTTATTTAGTATTTTAATTTAATTTTGATTTATTTAAAATGTTAATGAACGAAGCAAAATGATTTCCCTCTACATTTTCAAGAAAAACTCTATTGAACATTTAATTATCAGTCATTAAATCTTACATTTCTAATAAAATATAATTAAAGAGCTTAAAAACTTCGAAATAGAACAGCTTTTAAGATGTATAATAGCTTCAAAAGCTCTTAGTGCGTTATGTGTAGATAATTTTCACCGGTTAAGATTTTGTCTTTTTATACTTTTCTAGCTACGCCGTAGTTAGCCCTAGCTAGCCCTAATTTCGGGTTAAAAATAGACAACAACCTATTTTCAGACCTACCAAATAAATACATAAATTTTGATGTTTTTCAATATTATGGATGAGCAATTTTAATTTTTATGTCATTAATTTTAATGTTATGAGTTGTTACAAATCTGGTAATCCTACTATATTTATAATAATATAAATGTGAAAGTTTAGATGTTTGGATGTTTGTTACTCAATCACGCCAAAACGGCAGAACGGATTTGGCTGTAATTTGGGACACTGATACTTTGTAGCCTGGACATAGGCTACTTTTTATCCCGAGAAAAAGTCACATTCCCGCGGGATAACGTCGTGTGTGTAGTCCACGCGGGCGAAGCCGCGGGCGGAAAGCTAGTAAGATATATATTTCTCATACCTTTATCTAGATTAGTTTAGTTTCAGAAACACGATTTTATGATTTTGCCTCGACACTTTTTCTTTTCGAAGCCCTTTTTTAAAAATCACTAGTTTTTTAATACAGAGTTATTTTGTGTTTTTTTTGCCTAATCTGCAAAATCGGCTCACTCCCGCGCGCGTCATTTTCTCATTGCTATCTCGCTTCAGCATAATTTTTCCGAGTATCGCCTTAATTGAATGTAATGTAAGATTGTGCTACGTGACGTAGCGGTTTCAATTAGCGCTCACCAAGGGTACATTTGCGTGTTGTCATTCCTCTGACATTATCCCCCTAATTTTTATGACCATTGAGTTTTATTACGCATCATATTTCGATTAATTTTTCTTACGATTTTGAATAAGAAAAGTATCCTCACCTGTAACTTAAGGTAATTTGATATGCGCTACGTGACGTGATGGGATCTCGTAGCGCAGACATAGAGTACTTACATTTGCGTGTTGTCATCCCTCTCACACTATCCCCCTAATTTTAATGAGCATTGAGTTTTATCATCAAATCATCAAGGCTACAAATTATCATTGATTTTGTTATGATTTTGAAGGAGCTCCTTTGTAGCACACCTAAAGTAATTTGGTACTTATGTGCTACGTGACGTGACGAGTTCACGAAGGGTTCATTTGCGTGTTGGCTCCCTTGACACTATCTCCTTAAAGGCGCTACTCGGAAAAAGTATGGACTTTTTTATTTAAAACGATAGGACGGTTACAGTTGTTACAAAGATATATATTTCTTCACTCGTATTCGTATTCCTTTTTCTAGATTCGTATAGTTTCCAAAACACAATTTTATGATTTTGCCTCGACACTTTTTTTTTTCGAAAAGACCTCTAAAAAATACGAAAAATTCAAGATTATACTTAAATGGGGTTACTTTATTGGAAATTGGTTTAATTAGTGGACACCAATAATATTTAGGATCGTATAGAAGCATTTTTTTAAAATTGCTGTCGTTTTTAGGGTTCCTTAGCCAAATGGCAAAAAAACGGAACCCTTATAGATTCGTCATGTCTGTCTGTCTGTCTGTCCGTCCGTCCGTCCGTCCGTATGTCACAGCCACTTTATTCCAAAACTATTAAGACTACATACTTAGAACTTGGTAGGGAGATATATTCTGTAAACCGCTTTAGGATTTTAATACAAAAATAAAAAAAAATTAAGGGGGGTCCCCATACATGTTACTGAAACCTAAAAAAAATATTTTCATAAAATATATTCGTGTGGGGTATCTTTAGATAGGTATTTAAAAATGATATTTAGGTTTATTTTATCGTTTTTTATCAAAGTCATTATTTTGAATATCTTTCAACTTCCACTTCCAAAGTGGTAAAATGAGTGTCCCCCCCCCTCTAACTTTTAAAATAAGAGAGTGAAAAATCTAGAAACAATATGTGCTGTAGATCTTAATAAAAACTTTTAACGAAAATTGGTTTAAGCGAGATTTAGAAAGCCGTTTTTGAGATATAACACATTTTCAAAAACCGCAAATGTTAGTTTGTAGTAAAAGTTTAATTACTTTATTGATTGTAGTTTATAATAACAGATAGGTTATTTTTACCCCGGTACGGGAACGGGAACCAGGCGGGTAAAACCGTCGTACTTTGGTAATCAATGTTTTCTATATTATGCAAAAATTAGACTGCATAACTTTTACAATTAATTTAAAATTACTGAAATATATCCTTACTTATCCTACCAATATTATAAAATATGTTAAAGTTTGTGAGAATGGATGTATCGATGTATGGATCTTTGTTACTTACTCTTTCACGCAAAATCTACTAAACGGATTTGGTTGAAATTAGGCACACAGATAGTAAATTCCTTTGATTAGAACATAGAATACTTTTTATCCCTATATTCCCACGGGAACGGGAATATAGGGATAAAACCGCGGGCGGCTGCTAGTATAATAAACGCGAAAGTTTGTATGTATTTTATTGTTAATCTTTTACGCAAAAACTTTTATTTGGTTGAAATTTGGCACACAAGTAGTAGATAGCATGGATTAAAATATAGAATACTTTTTATTCCGATATTCCCACGGGAACGGGAACCAGGTGGGTGAAACCACAAGCGGCCGCTAGTATATACTTATATATTCTTCAATAAAGTTGATATTTCATGTAGAATTCCACCGGGTGACGCTTGATTCTAATGAATAAACTAAGGTTTTTGTCACTGCCCCGCTTTTTACCTCTTTTTGTTCTGAAAGTTTTCTAAATTACTTTTCGTAATTTTTGCTAATGGCAATAAAAAGTAATGTAAGTATTTTAAGGATATAATAACAATCGATAGAATTCCTTTCCTTATGTCTTTTATAACTAAATTATTGTTTTGCAATTGATCGGTTTCTAGCACTTGGTTTGGTAACCTGGGTTTGGTTTTGATTTTTCGCTATATGTACTTACAAAAGTTTGGCTATCAATAAGTGGCCAAAATGTTATACTTAAGTATACAAAAGTATACAAAGTGTTATATCCAGAAAAAAATATTTTTATAAATTTTAAAGATGTACTTTTAAAGTTAGATAAATCTCTAAATTTATGGTATAATGTTTGTCTTAAATACCTAAGACTATTTGACACTTAAGTGCTTCAAAGTGAAAAAGTCCTTAAAGTGCCAAAAAAGGGGTCTCCTGTCCTATTTATTACTTACATTATTATTATACTAAACAAAATCTTTAGGACAATGTATTAACTATTACAAAAAAAAACGAAATGGTTTAACTTTATACTTTAAATGCACATAATAGGGCTGCACGTTAAATTTTTCATATTACCCACCGCTCTCATAACATCCCCATAGCAGCTGTGAAAGTTATAAACTCAAGTGCTTTACATAATAATTAAAAAACTTTTAATTAAATTTAAAATCTTGAGATGTGGAAAACAAAAGATAAACACAAGGACAAAAAAAAAAAGGTTTCGGATAACGAAGCATTGTATAGGTAATAGGTAAAAAACTAGTTTTATCCAGTATTAAACTACTTACCTTGTACAAATTATAGAGTTTATATGTCCGATCTTGGTCGTCCAATGGCATTTGGACTGATTCCATTTCGGCGCATTGATGTGTTCAGGCACTGTCTTCAAGATACTATTAGTGTCCATGTGATCCTTTTAAGATAGAAAGTATCTTTTAAAATTAGGAAGCTTGAAAATTTTCAATTAAAAAAATTTCTTAGTAGCATAAAATTACTATACATTGGAATTACGACGTTGATGTCTTTATTAAGGAAAAATGCTAGCAAAGTAATTTCACGGATCATTTATGGTGAAACAAGCGATTACAATGGCGAAAGAATTGGATGAAAACTTTTACTTCGCTTATGAAATTTTCAACGTAATTTTTGTGAACAACAATACAGGGCTGAATCGGGAGACGGATACGCACGTGATCATAGGAAAAGCGATGTGGAAGTGTAAGTTTCTGCAACCCGTAATCGAGGCGTATTATCAATGGGGTTGAAGAGGTAAGTCGGCAGTACCAGCTGTAGGCAGTAGGTGAGGGGCCACGTGCGAGTCACGCGGCGGCGCCTCGCGGGACGGCTGGCGGAGCCGCGAGGGAGCGCTCCGGAAACCGAGGTGTACCGGGCTCCTCGAGCACAGAAGTGCCGGCCCGCGGCGCGCCCCGCCCCGCGCGCCCGCCGCATGCACTCACTCCGCCACCATCGTCTCCACGCCACCACTCACCCCGCATACTATGTTTGCCTTAATCGCGAATTAAGGTTCCAGTAATGTTTTCTGTTAAGCTTAGAGCTTAATTTGACGTCATTCATTACAGATTCCGTGTCTCGGGTAAGGAGGAAATTAACGCATTGATTAAAAACAAAGGGCGGATGAAAACTTTATTGATGATTACGAAGGAAAATCTTCCTTGCCTATTTTATTTAAAACCAACTAGCGCTTACTAGCTTTACTCAGGAATACCTAAATGAAAAATGCTTTGAGTTTCAATTAAAATGCATTAAGTAGTCAAGAGAGAATCAATCATAAACTGACGAGATGTTTGAAAAGCATAATTAAATCTTGGTAAACTTTGGTTTATTCAACTCCAACGACGAGGGTGTCGCATCGCATTGGTGCAATTTACTAATGAAATAAATTAGAAGTGCGATAAAAACTTCTTACTGAACTTGACATTAAAAATCGGTAACTGTAATTTTTTAAAACTAAATGCGTAAACTATGCCTATAAACTTCCTATAGTGTATAGGCATAGTTTAAAGGAAAAATCTTTCATATTGTGAAACCTATGACACTAAAAAAAATATTAAAAGAAGCAGTTTGCCACTTCGGTCGAGTAGCTATAATAATAATTACTTATCTAGTTTAAACAATTCTTTGTTAGCTGCTATGTGTAAATTTAGGCTAGGCTATGTGAATGGGTGCATAATAGAATTTAACAGCATTATTTATACAAATAATGTAATTAATGTCGTGCCCTACAGTCCACAAAAAAAATTATGTCAAGCTTTGCGGTATGATGAGGTTTCATTTTTCGTGATGATTCCAGACTGGCCGGTATTTTTAGCGGACATTGTGAAGTAAAATGCACAGTACAAAAAATAATAAACAAATAAGTAAGTTTTATTAAAAATGTACTCGCTCAAAGAGTACAAGACGATGTAAGTTAAAATATTTTTTTTTATAGTAATACACACAAGAAGACATATTGTTTTGCGAACACAGTCTCATAAACATTAGGATTAAGACTTTGCTCGCAATAATAAATTTGCTTTGGAGAATGCACCAGACGGTAAAATTATGTAAACCTGAACATGGTATTCAATAACTAGAATTGAGACGATTTGAGATTAACGTTCACAATTTTTTCTAATTGAACGTCCGGTAAAGACTTTTTTGAAATGGTTGTATTAGCGAGCATCAGAGAGACTAGGAAACAACTTTTCTCTGATTATCATATTTATATGTGTGGAGAAAATCTGTTCTTCGTTCAGATGTATATCATCTAGGACTGTAAAACTATAGATTCATGGATTAGTACGGATCAATTTCAATAATATCTGTGTCATCATGTCATCATAACAATAACAAACAGTAAATCTAAGTTATTTCAAAATATTGAGTTGTTCAAGAAGCGTGTGCACCGAAGAGCTAAAGAAAGTCGGCGTGCCCAAATCCATTGGGCGAGTTCGTAAGGCACAACAAGTAGCCTAGAGGCTTACAAGTGGGTGAGTTGGTTGTCAACGTCAGCTGATCGTGTCCGTCCCACGCCAAAAAAGTAGCGTGAAGTGCGATCCGGCGCCCGAGGCGCGTGTTGCGGTAGATCGGAGTGCAAGTGGTGGCGGCCGGTCTATTTGTGGTGACAGGAGAGGCGTGGGTGCGGCGTGTGCCGAGCTGGAGTGGCAATGACCTTGACACTAAGCGAGTGGCCTTGGGTAGCACGTGGCGGCTGACACCCGCTGTCTGTTGTCGGAACGCCGCCGCCGCCTTTCCCAGGGGAGCCTATTGTGGACACGCCCTGCAATTAAATCACGCTTTTTAGGGGATCACTGTAAGCCAGCGATTGATACACGATTCTTTTCTAGCCTTTATTTGAACGGTTTATTTTCGTAGCCCACTTTTTTTTAAGTTCGTCAAAATTATTTAAATCATAGTAAATAGAAATTGGTTAGTTATGACCGATTGTTATCTCGAGGAACAATCTAAGAAGAAACCTTTTTTTCTACAATGTTCACATTTTATTGCATCATTGTTTAGTTCACAGTCTTCACACATTTTATGAAATTGCTCATTGTAAAAGAATACCTTTACGATTTTGTTTTGAAATGTGTAATTTTTCACTTATGCAATCTGACCAAATCTTTTTACTTTTAATTACTTTACATAACTTTTTCTACTAATTAGTAAGATAGATTACTAAAGTCTTGAAAACCCATTCAAGGTAGGTCAAATTGATGAATGAAAGCGTTTTTTTTAAATTCATTTCAATTATATTTTATATCATTTCATTTAACTCGTTAATGTCAAAGATCATACTCATCTACTCGTATCAAACTTACACCTGCAAAAATATGGATAAGTAACAACTTTCTAAATTCTAGCATTTATAACATTATTTAATCAAAAAATATTTTTTTTTATAAAAAAATATTTACTTAAAATTTGCAAGTCTTATCCACACGTTGCAAACATGTGAATGGGTGCGATCCAGAGCGGCGGCGGCGACGTGCGGCGCGGCGTCGAGTGCGGTCGCGGCGGGGGCGCCGGTAGCCCCCGCCCGGCCGATACGTTTACGAGCCGACACTAACTTCGGTGACCCGCCCGCTACCCAGCCTTGTTTATATCCCATCTCAATGAATGCTCAGTTCCTTCACACGGGTCAGTGTTGCTAAATCTTACTATTTTAACCCAGCTTTCTTCGATTTTAGAGCGTTCACTCAAATTGATCTGTATCATCACAATGACCAAATTCGGATATCCCATCTCAATGAATGCTCAGTTCCTTGCCTCTGCACAGGTCAGTGTTGCCAAATCTTATTAGTTCAATCAAGATTAATTCCATGTCAGTTAGTTCACTTACATTGATCCTTGTCCTCACAATGACCAAATTCGGTAATCATGTCTCTTGTTTATATCCGATCTCAATGAATGCTCAGTTCCTTGCCTCTGTAGCGTCAGCTGGATGCAGTACTGACACACAGGTCAATGTTGCTCAATCTTATCGAGTATAACCAAACTTAATTCGATGTTAACGTTCGGCACTCAAATTGATCTTTGTCCTCTCAATGACCAAATTCGGTAATCGTGAAGTCAGACGTCGTTGGATTGTTTACCTTTAAGATGTCTGTCCAGTGAGTTCATCGGCCTGTCAATAGCACTTGAATAGAGCATTTTAAGTATTTGATTTCAGGTCATCGGTGCACATGCGGATTATTTGAACTACATAATATGCTTATTGTGTTGAGCCTGACTCTAGCTATATATGTAATTTATAGCTAGTAAAGCTCGTTATAAATACGTATTAGTTTTTAACATCATGAAAAAAAACGTAAAGAAATTAAGTAAAGCTTTTTGTATTCTTATATTTACTGACACAATTCTCACTACAGCCTCACTACAGTTCACAACACAAACAATTTCCTATTATCTGTGAAGATAAGACATCACAACACAATGGTATGCTTATTGTGTTGAGCCTGACTCTAGCTATATATGTAATTTATAGCTAGTAAAGCTCGTTATAAATACGTATTAGTTTTTAACATCATGAAAAAAAACGTAAAGAAATTAAGTAAAGCTTTTTGTATTCTTATATTTACTGACACAATTCTCACTACAGCCTCACTACAGTTCACAACACAAACAATTTCCTATTATCTGTGAAGATAAGACATCACAACACAATGGCGATGACCAAGCGCATCTTCATTCCAAGGCAGCTAAACGGGCTGTTATTTCTCTGAAAGTACTATTAGTATGACTTAATTCAGTTTACTACGTGTGACATGAATTAAGCACATGCCTCCCAGGTGTAAAAGAATGCGTACGTGGTAGTGGCGCGCCGGACCCGCCGAGGAAATCGTAGGGCAGTAGGACATGTTTGCAGAGTCACCTACAATACAAGTAAAACATTTTTATTTGCATTGGGTGCCGTAAGGAGTATTGTAATCATCACGTCATTAGCTGCATGACGCCTATTGTTGGGCAAACACCTCTTGTGCGACGGGAAACCTGTCAATTTGTACGGGTACTTTGTTACCACCCCACTAACAACCACGCTTATTAACTAAAGCGTGGTTGTTTATAATAACTTCTCTAACGTTTTCTCTTATAATAACTTCTCTAACGTTTTCTCTTATAATAAATTGTGAAAAAAGTTCATTAAAAATTATACCTACAAAGAAGGTTTCGAAGTAACATTATAAGCTTCCCTGGAATATGTTTTTTGTACCTTCATTTTTTTCCAAGTTGCGCCATTTCACTCTTTTGGCACTCTGGACTTTTATTTACTTATTTCAAATTTTATTATTGTTCTGTATTGTTATGATTTTCTTATGAGCAGACGTTTCTGACCTTCTGTGTGGTCTACTTGCGTTGGCAGCGGTCGCGCCGGCGGGCGGCATGAATGAGCACGCTCACGCTTTTTATCGTCGCCGCCGCCCGCTCTTTGGCGGTGGCGTAACAAACACCTGTAATTTACATGTTTGTCTGTCAATCACCGCACTCGACCCCCGACACGTCAACGCCTAACGTTTGGGTACACGTTGCTAAACGCTACCATGACTTACTCAAAGAAAACTCGTAAGACTCTTAAGGCCGTTTTCAACAAAACTTATGAATAGCCTAAGTCTTTGTTTAACTACTACCCGAACAAGTTAACTCGGCACCTGAGTGTAAGCGACGTTTTCGAGCCAGGTGCCGAGTTAACTTTTTCGGGTAGTATAGTAGAGTAGTTAAGCAAAGACTTAGGCGATTCATAAGTTTTGGTGAAAACGGCCATTAAAGTCACATTCTTAAGTCACTCTTAAACAAATAAATAATCTATAGATTTAATTGTGAATTTGTTAAATTATTATAGGTATTTGATCTATTATCAATGAAATGGAGGACACTTTCATTGACCAAATAACTTTAAATCTTATTATAAGAGTAGACTCAGGCGTTAAGAGTAGGTAGTGGATTTATTAGCATTTGCAAAGTAAAAGAAATATAAAACGAATTTACCAAACATTTCAGCGGCACGCAGTACTTATTACATTTTCTATGAAATTCAAACATTACACTAAGTTTATAGAATACAAAAACTCGGGATGGAAAAAGTACAACCCGATTTAATTTATTAAACGTAGCTTTTAAGAAGTAGCTAATACATACCCATTCGTTTTTTAACAGTGCTACGTCAATAAATAATAAATTGGAGAGCTCCATAAACGGCCATAACTGAAACGTAATGGCGTAATTAATTTTATTTATAAAATACATTACACAAATATGGGCGCTACATCAAAAGCTACGTCGTAGGTGCTACGGAGCAGAGCGAGCTACGCGCGGAATTTTTGCCGGATTCCAATCGAATTAATAAAATGGATCATTACATATTCATTTGCGTTCTTGTAATTAAATAAGGACAGGCACTCTGCTATTTCGTGTGATGGCATTTTATCGTGCGACATCATTACGTAGCTATGTCTCTGTTTTTCACGTAGACTCGAATATTTGAAGACTTTGTGGTCAAGTAAATTATTAAATTAAGCAACATTGTTTTAAATGTTATTTAGCAATATAAAGTTATTGTTGAGTTTCGATAAATAAATAGTATATCATAATCTGAATTTCATTTATAAGTATTTATAAATGAAATTCAGATTGGTAAGCTTAGATAAAAATGTGTGCGTTCCTGTGCTACAAAACAAATCCCTCTGTTGCTCCCATGATTTTACGAATGAATATTAAATGGGTTTTGTTAAAATTTTAACAAACGCACATTGTATGCTAACATAAGGAATTGCACTTAGTGCATTTGTATCAATCAAACTAACATTTAAATGTGAAAATAAGTTTGTTCCTCTGACTGTGTTTTTCACGCCTAAACGTTTAACGATTTTTTTATAAATGTTTGGGATTAAGGTGATACTCGGAAAAATTATGCTGAAGTGAGATAGCAATGAGAAAATGACGCGCGCGGGAGCGAGACCGATTTTGCAGATTAGGCAAAAAAAACACAAAATCACTTGGTATTAAAAAACTACGCGATTTTAAAAAAATGCTTCTATACGATCCTAAATATTATTGGTGTCCACTAATTAAACCAATTTCCAATAGTGTAAGTAACCCCATTTAAGAATAATCTTGAATTTTCGTATTTTTTAGAGGTCTTTTCGAAAAGAAAAAGTGTCAAGGCAAAATGATAAAATCGTGTTTTTGAAACTATACGATTCTAGATAAAGGTATGAAGAAATATATATCTTATAACCAGATTTGTAACAACTGTAACGGTCCTATAGTTTTAAATCAAATAGTCCATATTTTTTCCGAGTAGCGCCTTAAGATAACTCGGACGGTTGATGCCCGAATACTCGTACGCTACTTATCTTTGGGAGCGTCTCACACATCGCCCTGTCACTTTAAATGTCAAACGTATGAAAGAGATGCCATGATGTTTGAGACGCTCCCAAAGATGATTTGCGTACGAGAATTCGGGCGTGAGATGGGTATAAGTTCCTTTTTATGCCGAAAATAAAACTTGAAGGGGGTGCAATAACGGAATTAACTTTGTATGGGGAACCCATAATTTCTAAAGTTAGGGATATGATTTAATTTTTATGTTGTAAAAAAATGTTTGTATCAAAATGATACGCTTTATAATACCCAAAATTATAATCCAAATTCCTGCCTGAAATAGAATTCAAAACAGAAACAGAAACTTGTATTTTATATTAAAAATATGTAGTACGAGCTTATTTTATTACAAAAAATATAAGATAATAAGTCGTATAGAGAATAACTGCATCGCAAATATTTTTGTGCAATCGCTTAGGTTTCTATTTTAAACTCTTGCTTAGATTCCACTTTAGAATCTCCCGCAATCCTAAGCACTATCACGTTACGGAAGGTAACGAATAATTGAAAAGGAATTTAAAAAATATAATAAAGGAGAGTTAATAAAGAAAAGATTGGGTAGGAGTTAACAGCCAACTTATTAAAATAATTAGACCATTAAATAAAATATAAAAATGACACATGTATAAAGTTTCTAAAAGCTACCTAATACTACTTACACGTGTAAAAAAAGTCGCCAGGTCTACCAGTAAAATATAATGTACCGCAGATAACGGAGGGTGGATGTTTCATGACATGGCGTTGTTTGTGGAGATCGGCACTTCGCTATGGGTCGAGTCTCTCAGGAAGCGGCGTACGCCAGGGATCCACCGCAGGTCACAACGCTCTTCATTGAAGGAGAAACATCACGTGCAACAGAGAGTGTTTTTTTTATCCACAACGGGGTAGCACTTAGCTTTCATCACACCTGACCTGATGAATTTTAAGAAAAGAACTGAATTTGGTTATAGTCAACCATAGAGTTACCTCATCGGCAATGAAAAAGTTTTCAACTAATTTTGTATGGGGACGGGACTTGCAAAATAAAAAAAAAATGAATTTTATAAAAACGGGAATATCTCAAAAAACGGTGCGTCTCGTAGCGTAGCTAAAATGTAACAAAATTTTCAACCCCTTATGGTACTCCGGAGATAGTTAGGAGGCATCCGATAGACATAAGATAGACATAAAAAAATATTTTTGTTTCAAAAATTTTTTTTAAGTACTTAAGTAAGTATTCAAAAAAAAATTTTTTTGGTCTAAATTTTTTTTTGTTATTTCAAAACTAAAATTTTTTTATATACCAATTATAGAAAAAACAGAGAAAGCGAAGCCCCCCGCCACCTTTCTTTTATTTTTCTAGATAGTTTTAGTTGTCTTTATTGCTTTTCTTATAAAGGGAGATGAAAAGCAGAGTGTATTTACTTTCCTTATATTCGAAATGAAAAGTAGAGTGTATTACTCGGCCGCAAAATTATTTTCATCTCTGGCGACGTATATTGAATCCCTCGCTGCGTTCAGGATTCTACTCTAGAATCCTTCACTGCGCTCTGGATTCAAAATAGCGCCCTCGCCTTAAAAATGTTATTTTGATCCCTTGTAATACAATCTACTATTCCGTGTTCTGTGCTTACCACCAACCAAACCGAATACAATATGTACCCCCACTGGGAATCGAACCCGGGACCTCTGGGTCTGATATCGGTGGAATGAACCACTAGACCACAGAGGCGGTTATCGTGGCGAAACGTAGATTCTTCTGGGTCAGATAGTAGGAGGTCGTCGATAATCTCCTTGAGGATGGTAGTCTGTCTGTGTAGACTGCTTGCGTTTGTAGACCGTTTGTAGACTGACTCCCGAAAGTTTGTCAGACTGTTTGAAGATTGACTACAGTTGACTATGGAATGACCAGTCATCTAGGCTGTGGCCGTATTTATACCCGAGCTCGACTTGAATCTTGATAAAATTTGAATAAAGAACCTAAATTACAAAAAAAAAATAGTAGAAAAACCACATATCTATAGAGTACTTTTGACAGACGTGCCATAAGAAAAATGAAGTGACAGTGTCAAACAAAATATTTTGTAAACAACAAATTAAAAGTGCATTCAAATTGAAAAATATTAAATTATAAGACTTCGAAGAGATCGCTGGAAAATTTGTAAGTTTCCATAATTTTCACACTTTGTAGTAGAAATCGTTATTAGGCGTTTGTCTGTCAATTTCACTACCAAAAACATATAGGTATTTTAGATAACTAGACAGTTAAGAAAACGTAAATATGAAGCAGATAAAGATTTACGTTATTACACTTATTACCATCTTATTACAAACAGTTTATCTGTGCTCTGAATTCAATCGCTTGAACTATGTTTTTCAATCTTTTTCTCCAATTTTAACTATTTTTCACCCGTTCGTGATCACGGTTTCAGTCTGCAACGATATTATTTTATCTACGTCGTTTATTTGTAACATATTTCATAATCGACAATTTAACGGGCGCTCTTACGAAAGAAAAGTTAGCGTGCACCAACTAATTTACATCTAACAGTCACGAATATCTAGGGCTTCGTACACAATTTAATTTAGTTCCGGTTGTATTGCGACGAAACCGCAGTAACGAAGTTTGTCTATGTCGCTTACAGTTGAATCTTAATATCACTATGCCATGTATGAGCAAACCTATTGGTAGTGTCGGAGTGGTTGAGATTATTTTTAGAACAATTTTACTTTGTTAGTGACTTTTGGCTTTATACGTATGAGATTTGAACAAATTAATGGATGTATTCGTAAAATGTTTCATTTCTATATTACGAAATGTGTCTTGATTTTCCAAAGATTTGAAATACTTAGTTCATGAAAATAAAATCAAGTTAGGTTTTTTATGTTATGAAGTAGTATTGTTGATGCAAAGGTTACCCTGGCAGTCGGTTTTCCCCTTCTTCTTTCTCACAGGTGTGAAAAAATTAAAAACCAGATGGTTCAGCCCCCTGATTCACAAACCGTCGGAATGTATACAATGTCTCTGTCACACACTATAGATTAGACAAAGACAAAGCACGGAATTGGAATCCGAATTCGTTTCCGACGGTTTGTGAATCATGGGGCAGGTGAACCACTACAGCAATGTTAAAATGTAATTTGATAAAAAGATGGATAGAAAGAGTTACTTAGGACTTTTACCATGGAAATTAATCTTGAAAGAGATGAAATGTGGGATGAAAGTTTATTTGTGGCACTTAAAAGAAAGCGTCGGAGTCGAAATCGCGAGTGGAAGTTAGTTTAGGAAGAAGTGAGAAAAGTGATTCTAATCAACAAATTAACAATCAACCTAATATTATATAATAGTACCTATAACTTTGCCTTATATAAACCAGAATTCATTTATCTTACAATACCGTATTGTAATAGAAAAGGTTAATTTGTAATATAGCCCCAATTTTATGTCGAATAAAGTCGGAAATTGTGATCTTTGCCGCGCAATCGAGTTAAATATCATTCCCTGCGAGGACGAGGGCTTTGAATTTAATTATTCGAGGACACAGCAATAACGCCGGCGCTGGAAAGATTACCGCGCAGCTCTCAATATTATGTTGCATAAACTAATTGATTTTTAAGTTTATACTAATATTACAAAGAGGAAAGACTTGATTTCTTGTTTGTTTGTAATGGAAAAACAATAAGACTACTGAACCGATTTAAGCAATTCTTTCACCATTAGAAAGCTGCATTCTCCCTGAGAGACATGGGCTATAATTTATCCCGATACTCTTACGGATATCACACGCGGGCAAAACTGTAACCTCTAGTGTTTTCATTTTTGATTACTAAGTTTTATTATAATAATATTATAACGTAAACTTTGGAAGTTTGTCACTTTGTTTGTAGGAAGAAATCTATGGAATTACCATAAAATTAATATACCTATGTATATTAACTTTATGGGAATTACTCAACATATTTTGAAAATTCTGTAACTATGGCACTAGGTTAATACATACATAGGCTTACTATTAGTGCTATTTTATCCAGATATTCCTTCGGGAACGATTACCACGTCGTGTGGGTAAGACCATAATTTAATTCTGAATGTATTAATGCTCTCTCGTTTGTATGGTCCTCAAAAGGGGTGAAAAATAAAAGATTTTGTTATGTCATTTGATGGATAGGGTGTCACCAGGTTTTGACATTTTTATGGTAGGAAGTGCTTAAATATTTTCCATTAGCTATAATCTGGATTTGTAGCGAGACTGAGAAATTAATTGGTTTTTCACGACTTGTTTATATTGAACAATACAGGTTTTATTATTTAAAAAGCTTTAGGGTATTCAAATCCTGCTTAAATTTTTAATTAATTACTTTTGTTAAATAAAATACAAATTTACTTACACATGTACCTAGGCAGGAAGTAATATTGGAACCTAAGTATACAAATGTTCTAAACCTTCATTTTAGAAAAGCAACGCATTGATAAGACAAGACGTTGTTATGCTACATACACGCATGGAGCACTCCAAATGCGATACAGATAATATAATAAAATAAAATTGCGATGTGAATTCGTGAGAAAATTTAAATAAATGACTTTTCTGTTTGCACATAAAAAGAAATATATTGCGGCACAATGAATGTTGGGGGTGGTTTGGGGGGTGGAAGGGAGAATGGCGCAGATCTGTGGTGGGGGGAGGGGGGCGCGACTCGCGAGGCGGGGGTGACCCACTTTAACAGGACAAGTAATATTACTTTTTACTTTTAGGTAACTATTTCATGTTTTATCGCCATAATAACATATTATATACCTTATTGTACAAACTTAACGTTTTAGCTGGATTACTCCGATCCACATTTGTGTTGCCCTTTTTAATGGAAATGTTGAGTTTCAAAAAACTGTGGGGTAAGGAAAATAACAAAAATATATTTTTCTCACTCATGTTCTGAAGTGAAAACATACCATACATTACATTTGAAAAAAAAAAATGCGGGTCTTTTTACATTTCCGAGGAATACTTACTTACTGCACTTGTGCGGGATGTAGTATTCCAAATTCAAAACGGTAGAACGCATCAGCTAGCATTATTTTTATAAAACTTTATGGTTGCATGACGGTCATTTAACATGGCCGCACGAACCAATTAAGGTAGATCATTCGTTTATTTGCTAATTATTTAATTTAAAAACCACATTTTTACTAAGAAAATTGTATTTCCTCGCAAAAGTTTTATACAAGCCTTGTACTGGAAGCTATTTGCATTGCCTCGAATGATTAAAAAACCATTTCAAACCTTCCTCGACAATGCAATTGCTAGCTTACCGTTTTCGGCTGTAATGTACTATTCTTATATTATTATGATGCAATGTCTATAAACATGACTTTATATTTATATATTTTTTTTAAGTTTCTCGCTTATTTTTTGCATTAAACATCATCATCATAATTTTTTTACTCTCTACAACACTTTCTTTTTGAAAAATTGTCTACTATAACTCAATAATATCGTAACAGAAGTAAAAGGAAATCAATTGCAAACCCCAATCTAAATTAAACTTACAATTTCTATACACATTGTGTGCAGTACGTCTCTTTATTGACGCAGCTTGTTTGCGCATACATTTTGTACACATACATACATAAATATACGTGTGAATGTGTTTTGCTCTTTTCCACATGTTTTTATGTATTAGGGTGCGTAAATTCATGTGATTTAATTATATTTTTCCTGCGTATTAGAATTGTATTGGTACTCTTCGTCATGTTATAATAACGTTTGGCCGAGTTTTACGTAACTATATGTTAAGAATGATTGAGATTTTAAAATACATTAAATTAGATTTAATCAGGATTTAAAGAAGTCAAGTACTTGGCTTAAAAAAATAATATTAACACAACAAGCTACTTAAACTACCGATTCTCAGGCTAATAATACAGTACCTTGCTTTTTACTTACACTATTTAGTAATCTGTGCTTACGCTATCTATCTCGTAGTTGAGTTGAAAGCACGGCTCTATTCATGGTTACTTGAAACACCCTTAAAAAGTACGTAATTAGAGCTATTATTGCAGTAAAACGGTCACAACTCTAACTAACAAGACCAATAAAAAAATAAAACCTGTGCGTGTAAAATGTTTGTTAAATGGTCGTTAAATAACATAGAGTCGTTAAGAATAGTAAGAATTTAACGTCTAGATTCCGTGGCACATATTTGACTGACAGGTGCCTTTACAAAGATAAAAGATAGTGTTCGCTCAACAATGTTATAGTTGTTTCAAATAATATCTTGAAGTTATTGCTATAAGGTCGACTTTAGTATAAAAGTTGAAAAGTTTATTTAGGAACAGAAGGGTGAGTTGCTTCAAGAAACACATTTATTGTTCAAGCAAATCATATTTAAACAAAACAAACCTACCTACAGTTAAAGTATTAAAAAGTAATTACGTAGGCACTTTCAATTAAATTCTTAAGTAAATAGTTACATTTTGCCTGTTTCACAATGTCCGATTATGAGATATTTTCCAGTTTAATTGGCAGTTTTATATGGACTATCTGTCAAGTAACAGCTACTGAGAACTTAATTAGACATTGTGAAACAGGCCTACTGTTAAAATTATAAATATACCAGGTTCTGACTATATTATTTAAACATTAATTGGATTCCATTATTACCGCTATTATAACCTACATATTTAAAAACTCTTTTCGAACTCTGAAGGTTTTATACCTGCGTAGTCGGAGTTGTAAGAATGGAAAAATCTATCTATTTATATAATTATATAAAAAACTCTTGCGTTACTGACTGACTGACAGACAACGCACAGCCGAAACTACTGGCTGCAGGAAGCTGAAATTTGGCATGTGTGTGTATGTTCGTTGGGGAGCGTGGGAGCACTATTAATTAATAATTTACTATTAAGGGAGAAATATTCTAAAACTTTTAGAAAAGTATGTGCGGCTGCCAAGTCCACATACATCGCTAATAAAATAAAAGTAGCTGATAATAAGATCAAGGCTACATGGAATATTATTAACCAAGAAACTGGTAAAACAAAAAATCATATAAATTCCTTCACTCTTAAAGCAAATAATAAAACATTTACATCTGACGATGAGGTTGCCCGTGTTTTTGAAGACTTCTTCTCTCGGGTACCCTTAGAAACTACGAGAAATTTAAATTCCTGTCCTAATATTGCGGCTGCCCTCTTGGTGTCAAGCGTTGATAAGTGTAACAAAGTATTTAATTTTCAACATATAAATGGCGATGATATTCTTAAAGCATTTAAAACAATAAATATTAAAAAATCGGAAGATTTATGGGGTATATCAACTAATGTTATTAAATCAATAATTGATCCAATAGCTCCATATTTAGCTTTTATTTTTAATAAGTGTATTGACGAAGGAGTCTTCCCCGATTTAATGAAATATAGTAAGTTAATTCCGCTTTTTAAATCTGGAGACAAGAGTGACCCCACTAACTTTAGGCCGATATCAATTTTACCAGCACTTAGTAAAATTTTTGAAAAGATAATATACGCTCAATTAGTAGATTATTTGGTATTAAATCAAATCTTTCATAAGAATCAGTTCGGATTCTCTAAAGGTAAAAACACCACAGATGCTGGAATTGCACTTCTTAAACATATCCCACTGTTGACTTCTAACTGCAAACGTAATGTGATTAAATTTCTCATGACTCTTGACTACGACGCGACTGAAAACCTACTGAGCATTCTGAAATAATTTAAGTAATTCTAATTTTAAGGCAAATAATAAATATGAATGTTATTTTATTTGGTGTACTTACTTATACTAAATATTGGATTTCGTACCGGTACACATCTCTCGCTCCCACAGATATTCACGCACACACACATGCACACACCACCCATACAAACACGCACACACATTCACCTACACACACATTCCTTCACTCACACATATACTTCTTAGCCTTGGGGTTTTTACTATAGTTTAGTTTACATTGTTTTTTTCAACTTCATTTCTGTAATCATAATCTTCTCTTGTTTACTGACATGTACTAGGTGTAAGTATCAAGTTACATAAGGCACACCAAAAAACTATTGTCTGTGGGTGGGCCTGGCGACCTGTGTCACAGGTTTCTTTTCTGAAACCTACATCGGGCACCAGTCCCTCACAAATTTAGTAACCTTCAGGTATAGATTTTAATTACCACTTAAGTCCTTTATTTGTGATGGGAAAATAAATAAACATTTTATTTATTTATTTATTTATATCCTTGACGCTTGGGAGGGTAGGCAGGACGTAACTGGTGTATTCTGTGACCTTTCCAAAGCTTTCGATTGCGTTGATCACCAAACTCTTTTAATGAAGTTAGAACATTATGGTGTCTCGAAAAAATCAGTTAACCTTTTGCGTTCATATTTGAGTAATAGAAATCAAAAAGTGATTGTTAATAATACTGCGTCCTCTGGAGCCCCCATTATAATGGGCGTGCCCCAAGGCTCAATATTGGGTCCTTTACTATTTTTAATCTACATTAACGATCTACCTTACTACGTGCATAATTTATGTGAGACAGTACTATTTGCAGATGATACTTCTCTAATTTTTAAAATTGAGCGAGGGAATAATTGCTCTCACGAAGTAAATAGTGCTCTCTCAAAGGTCGCACATTGGTTTAACATTAATAACTTGTCTTTAAACCCTAAAAAAACAAATTGTGTCAAATTCTCACTACCAAATGTAAGGAAGGTTGATTTAAGTATTAGTTCGAATGCAGATGCTGTCGAATTAGTTGACAGCACGAAATTTCTTGGTATTACCTTAGATTCACGACTACAATGGGATCCACATATTGAGGCCTTGTCGAGTAGACTCAGTTCAGCTGCTTTTGCAGTAAAAAAGATAAGGCTATTAACTGATATTGAAACGGCAAGACTTGTTTACTTTAGTTACTTTCATAGTGTAATGTCCTATGGCGTGTTGTTGTGGGGCTCAGCAGCCAATATTGGAAATATTTTTGTACTTCAAAAAAGAGCGGTACGCGCCATTTACAGCCTCCGCCGCCGCGATTCATTAAAGGTTTTGTTTAAAGAAATTCATATACTAACCTTAGCAGGGCAATACATCTACGAGAATCCATACTAATATTATAAATGTGAAAGTGTGTTTGTTTGTTTGTTTGTTTGTTTGTTTGTTTGTTTGTTTGTCCGTCTTTCACGTCATAACGGAGCAACGGATCGACTCGATTTTTGGTATGGGGATAGTTTGGGAGCTGGAGAGTAATATAGGCTACTTTTTATTCCGGAAAATTATAAAATAAAAATTATTATTTTGTATAGAAAATCGATAAACTGTCGTACTATACAAAACTGTCATTTCTTCCATAGCCGCTTCCAAAGAGGTATGTCAAAGAGTATTGTAATCACTGACGTTTTAGCCGCTATGGATGACCTACTTTTTAATAAGTGACATTTGTTGCAGGCAGTGTATAAAACTTCTTCGCGATCATTTATTTTCATCTCTGTATCTATAATAGATGTTGGTGATACGAAGTTTACCGGGTCCACTATAATTAATAATTAATATGGCAAAACAACGTTTGCCGGGTCAGCTAGTATATTATATGTTAGGAAACATCTTGACTCATTCACTAAGAATAGTGATACTCATAATTTTAACACAAGAAATAAAAATAAGCTTGCCGTTCCAAGATTTAGACTTGAAAAAAGTAGAGGCTCTTTTTTGGGAAAAGGCATAGCATTCTTTAATAAAGTTCCACAAGAAGTAATCGAGCTGCCTTTGAATAAATTTAAAAAACATGTTAAAAAGACGCTCTTAAGCAAAGGCTATTACAAAGTAGAAGATTATTTAAATGATCATAACGCATGGTTGTAATAATTATAGTAAGTAACACTAACAATGTATAAAAGGAAAATATTCCTATACTTAAGTATGTGAAAACTTTTGAAGCATCATTAGCTTTTTGTATAAATTTTATTATTGTACCATTTTGTCTAGCAACGACATAATTATTTTGTAAATGCGTTGCTTCTGTTAAAGCTGATGAGTTTTTTTCGCCTGTTTTTCTTGTCAGTTAAAAGATGTCCATAACAGGTGGTAGGTAAAAAAATGTTGGACGATTCATAAGCATTAATTTTATTTAATCTATATGAATAAAAATTTATTGACTTTGACTTTGACTTTGACACTAAGATAGGATTTTTGGAAATTCCCCCTCTAAGGGCGTAAAAAAGGGGGTTCACGTAGACGAAGTCACGAGCGGAGCGCTAATTAAGTAATAAAGATTGTTACAAATTTTAGCATAACGAAATTTGAGAGCAAATAATATAATTATTGGACCAGTCTTACCGAAGAGAAATTCGTGGTCCATGGGTTTATTTTAGTAACTATCTAACTAAACGGCATGTAATTTTTTCTGTGTACAGTTTAGCTTTATCGCTAACTTGGACAAATTATATTTTTGAAGTAATTGCAATCTAAGTAAATAATAAAAATATTTATAGTGCTTTCTTGTGATTCATATAGCGCGTCCGTTTGCCATTTTCCGGAACAAAAATGTTCGATTATGCAATTTTCCTTTGATAAAGCAATATAAGTATTTGATTGAATCAGGCGTCACTTGGCGGAAGTCCCTAACCATTGTGAAAAATAAATATATGTAGCTTTCTTCCGCAAATAATTATTTGCGGAAGAAAGCTACATATATTTATTTTTCACAAAGCAATATAAAAAAAGGGAATGAGTTGCCCTCGTACATAAAATGTGTATTAGCTGTAACTACTTTAGTTTTTTTTATAAATAAATATAAAAGAAGTGTCCGACGTGTAATACCTACTGATTCATATGGCGTACGATTCACTTGATCGTACTTGGTCAGGTATTAATGTAGGATTTATAAAGTGTTGAACGAAGCGGAAAGAAAGAGATGGATGAATGAGTGAGAGAGAGGTTGTTGTCTTTAGTTTTTGGTGGAGAAAAAAAGGGAGATGTCATGTAGATTATGGCGTGTCGTTTGATTTTATATGTTTATTATTTTTATAAAATAAATAAGGCGTAATAGAAGCAGTATTTTCTTTAACCGAACCAAGACCCCATAAAAGTGGTGTCAGAAGTGGGATAGGCGTTCGCGGATGACTCGGATACGATCGGATGAAGAAAGCTAAGGGTATCCGAGGCACGCCATTTTGATGGATTTTTCTTAAGACGTAAGAAGTAGGTATGAGAACAAGAGGTAAAGACGAAAAGGTGAAAGACGTGGAGACGGAGTATCAGGTGCCAGAAGAAGAAAAAGGTGAAGAAAGAAAAATCAGTATGATGACGAAAGATGAGAAAAATCGCGAGGCGGCGTGGCTACCGATGCCGTTCGACACGATCCCTACGTTTAACGGCACCGACAAAACGTATACGGCGGAAAAATGGGCGGAAAACATTCAAGAAAATGCCGAAATATTCGGTTGGAGTGCGGTTCAGCAGCTTATCTGGGCGCGGAGATCACTTTCCGGCAACGCATTACTATGGCTAAAATCCGAAAAAACGTTTAAGACGTTCGGTGAACTGAAAGACGCACTTCTAAAGGAGTTTCCCGTCATAATAAATGTGAAAGAGCTGCATGAAATGATGGCCTCAAAGAAGAAAAGTAGAGATGAGTCATGCGATGAATATATGCTGGTGATGAAGGAGTTGGGTAAACGCGGCGGATTACCCGACTACGCAATTATTCAATACATAATCGACGGCATTGTCGATTACGAAACCAACAAGCTTATTTTATATGGGGCTACGAGCTTTGCGGCACTCAAAGAAAAATTTCAAATTTATGAACGTATGAAGAAAAAGATGAACGCCAGCCCTAGAGAAAGAAAGCCTATGTCGGTAGTTATGAAGGAGTCTACTTGTGATGAAAGAAGATGCTACAAGTGTGGTGAAAGTGGTCATGTTTCAACATCGTGTCCAAAAGGTGTAAAGTGCTTCAAATGCAATTTGTACGGCCATATTGCACCTGATTGCCGAGGCCGAGCCGTTGACGAACAAGAACGAAGTCAGCGAGGTTCGTATGCAAAAGTTGGCAGCAGTGGCGCCTCGACGTCATCATCGGCGCGCGCAGCAGCTATGAGCGTGAGGTTTGACACGGAAGAGCACGAAAAACATGTTGGTAGGACTGACAGCAACCATGTTACGGCGAGTGACACGAGTGGCAACTCATGTCATCATTGCTGTCATGTCCAAGACGGACGTCAAGATATGTTGAATGTAAACAAAAACATGAAGGAAAACAGTTCGTTGAAGATAGTAGAGATAAGTGGTGTTAAAATTCAAAGTCTCATCGATAGTGGAAGCGACATTAACCTGGTGTCGTCAGAGTTATTTTTTGAGTTAAATGTAAACGCTTACGTCAAAGAGAAGATCGCACTAAATGGACTTGGTTCAAAAACTGTTTACACGTTAGGAAAGTTTGACATTGCATTAAAAGTTGATAATTTGTGTTTTGATATGGTTTTTTATGTTGTTCCGGGGAATGCAATGCCTTATAAGCTGATTTTGGGTCAACCATTTTTGGAAAGTGCGGTGGTCATTTTAAATGAAGGTAAAGTAAGTGTAGTTTCGAGAAAAGTGTCTTGTTTGTTCGCAGATGATTCACCGGTAAGTTACATGTCTGATAGTCAGATTAGGGAGACAGCGCAGAGCCTGGTGGATTCATACAAACCTATACAAACGAAAGAAGCTCCGTTTGAAATGCAAATTATATTGAAAGATGACATACCAGTCGCACAGAGACCGCGGCGTCTGGCTTTTACGGAACAAGAAGCAGTTAAAAAACAAATAGGTGAGTGGCTTCAAAGAGGAATTATTAAACCTAGTTTTTCAGAGTATGCAAGCCCTATAGTGCTTGTAAAGAAGAAAGATGGAACTATTAGACTTTGTATCGATTATAGGCGTATCAACGAGAAGATGGTAAAAGACGAATTTCCTTTGCCCATAATTGAAGATCATATCGACAAGCTTGCTCATGCAAAAGTATTTAGTAAACTTGACCTAAAAGATGCATATTTTCATTTAAAGATAAAGGAGGATTGTACTAAGTTTACAGCTTTTGTCACGCAGTCAGGACAGTATGAATTTATGAGAGCCCCCTTTGGTCTTACGATATGTCCTAGTTATTTCACCCGCTACATTACATTTATTTTCAGAGAACTAATTGATGAGGGATTGATCATGATTTACATCGACGATGCGATCATCCCAGCTCAAAGTTATGAACAAGGAGTACAACGATTAATGAGAGCTTTAAAGATAGCAGCTGACTACGGATTGCAAATTAATTGGAAGAAGAGTGAATTACTTACCACTAAAGTTGAATACTTAGGATATGTGATAGAAAAGGGAACTATAAAGCCGACTACCGATAAAACTGATGCTGTCATGAAGTTTCCACAGCCAAGAAATATAAAGCAGCTCCAAAGTTTTATAGGACTCACGTCTTATTTTAGAAAGTTCATTGAAGGATATGCACAGATTGCTAGGCCTCTCACGGATTTGCTAAGAACGGACAGTGAATTTTTATTGGGTGAAGAAGAGTTGAGAGCGTTTGACATCTTGAAGAGTAAGTTGTCACAAGGACCTGTACTAAGAATATTTGATCCGGCATTGGAGACAGAGCTCCACACCGATGCTTCGCAGCAAGCAGTTTCTGCTGTGCTTATGCAAAGAGATCCAAATGATAAGTGTTTGCATCCGGTTTATTTTTTGAGTAAGAAGACTACAGATGATCAGAAGAAGTTTACTAGTTATGAGTTGGAAGCTCTGGCAATAATTGAGGGAGTTAAAAAGTTCAGAAAATACTTACTTGGAATACCTTTTAAGATTGTAACTGATTGTTTAGCTTTCGAGATGACCTTGAAAAAGAAGGATTTGGTTACAAGGGTCGCAAGGTGGGTTTTGTTGTTGCAGGAGTATGACTACACGGTGGAGCACCGAAAAGGCGCTCAAATGAGACATGTGGATGCCCTCAGTCGAAACCCTTATGTTAATGTTGTGACCAAAAGTCTTCATGACCAAATCAAGAGGGCGCAGGAAGCCGATGAGGGCGTTAAGGCGATTTCAGACATTCTTTCAGAAAGATCTTACAAAGATTACTTTGAGCAGAATGGAGTGATTTATAAAGGTGATCAAGGACAGCTACTCGTACCTAGAGGGTTAGAAATTGAAATTATTAAAAGGGTACACTCAATCGGTCATTTTGGTAAGAAAAAGATGTTAGAAATGATAAACAAAGATTATTACATTAAAGATGTATCTGCCAAGATAGATAGCTTCCTTGTAACTTGCATACCATGCTTGTTGGCGATGAAAAAAGAAGGGAAGCAGGAGGGTTTCCTTAATGCTATAGATAAAGGCGTTGTACCACTTAGTACGTTGCATATTGATCACATAGGACCGCTTACTGAAACCACAAAGTTGTATAATTATATATTAACTGTCGTAGATGCATTTACAAAGTTTGTTTGACTTTTTCCAGTGAAGAATACAACAGCTAAGGAGACAATAAGTAAGTTACTTGTTCATCAGCAAACTTTTGGTAATCCTGATCGGATCGTATCTGACAGAGGCGCAGCATTTACCAGTAAGGAGTTTGAAGAGTATTGCAAGGATGAAAATATCCAACATATACTGGTTACCACCGGAGTACCTCGAGGTAATGGCCAGGTGGAAAGAATCCATCGCATTTTAGTTTCGGTCTTGACAAAGCTTTGCATAGAAGAGAAAAGCCAGTGGTATAAACATGTCAGCAGGGTGCAGAAGGCCATTAACAGTACCTATCAAAGAAGTGTTGGAACCAGCCCCTTTGAGTTAATGGTTGGAGTAAAAATGAAACAAAGAGAAGATTTAGAAATTTTGGGTTTATTGCAGGAAGAAAGCAGACAACAATTTAGTTCAGACAGAGAAGGAATAAGAGCGCACGCTAAAATACAGATATTGAAGGTACAGGAAGAAAACAAGCGAGGTTATAACAAAAAGCGTAAAGAAAGCGTTAAATATGAAGTTGGTGACTATGTTGCGATAAAGAGGACTCAGTTTGGCACTAGCATGAAGCTGAAACAGAAATATTTAGGTCCCTATGAAGTCAGCCGTGTCAAAGGAAAGGATCGTTATGATGTGGTGAAGGCTGACTCTGCAGCTGAGGGGCCAGGTAGGACTTCTACGTCGGCGGACTACATGAAGAGGTGGCCAGAGGTTAGTTAATAAAACTGTACATATTAGTCTATTGTTATTTTATGTTTCGGAGTGGTGACATAATGGTTGTAGGGCATTGCATTCGCTTGGTCCGACCTATGTTAAGTTGTATGTGTTACTAGCCACCGGGCTTATTCTTGTAAACTTGGTTGTTGTGTTAGTTTATAAGTTGGTTTATGGTTATTTTGTTTATTTGAAGCTGTTTAAGCTATGTTGTTAGTTTTAAGTATTGATGTTGGTTTGAAAGGGCATTTAAGTTAATAATGTTTGTTGTAATTTGTTTTTGTGGTGTCTAAGGAGTCTGTGGGCAGCCTCCACGCAGGATGGCCGAGTTGTAGGATTTATAAAGTGTTGAACGAAGCGGAAAGAAAGAGATGGATGAATGAGTGAGAGAGAGGTTGTTGTCTTTAGTTTTTGGTGGAGAAAAAAAGGGAGATGTCATGTAGATTATGGCGTGTCGTTTGATTTTATATGTTTATTATTTTTATAAAATAAATAAGGCGTAATAGAAGCAGTATTTTCTTTAACCGAACCAAGACCCCATATTAATAATGAATGCCTGTATTCCCGTGTAGGGGGAAGCCATGTGTGCAACGGACGAGCTAGAAGCTGGTCGTTCAGTTAGTTGCCTAGATCGCGGTGTTACGAAGGAAAATGTCTGGTTCATATGTGTTTGGTTTAGGTGACAGACTGAATAGTATGCTTACTTTATAAAATTTATTTTATTGTTTTACAGCTTCGATCATATAAACCCTAGATACAGCGTAAACGCACAGAAAGTGAAGCCGCCAACGAATGCTCCATTCGAAAGGGAGCATTAGATCGCTCTCAGTAGTAATTTGACCGCCCGGCGAAACGACGCCTAAATGTGCTGAGAATATGCGCAAAAACAATTCGAAAAAACGAAAAAAAGAGATGTAATATCATATTTTCAGTCAGTATTGAACGTAAGTATAATTGCACAATTAATTTAAAGTCAAACATGTACTGAAACTATCATAATTTCATAATTTATACTAAAATATTGCAATATTCCTTGCCACGTAACCGTTTCTTCTATTTGCGTTAGTAAGACAGAGGTGCAGACATGACGAAATACGATTCGCTGTTCTAGCGTCGGCCGACTATCTGAGTTTTCCATGTAATAAGATCGTAAGTACTACCATTACCATGCCGATTTTAAATCCAATTACTGTTGCTTAGTCGAATATCAAATGTGGTGACGGCAGTTCGGAATTTAAATATCTATACGTATAACTACTAATGACAGCGGTGTTGGGATCACTTTTTCAAGCGCATTTAGTATGGAAGTGTGTATCTAGGGTTTATATGATCGAAGTTTTACAGCTTCAATCTGCGTTTCGTGTGATGCTTTTGGGCTAAGGATTTACGTAGAAAAATGACAATACTTAAGTACCTATGTATGATGAGATACGGACGGTTGTAGGCTAAATCCTGATTCTTCTGTGCCTTATTCATAGGGTAAAAATACTATATGAATCATAAAATCAATTAGTTTTCCCCCTTTCCAGCACGGATAAAGCTCTTTTATAGCGAAATTTTTCTTTTTCTTGTCTTCATCATTCCAGCCGTATGACGCCCACTGTTGGGCCTCCCACCAAGGATCTCGACAATGATTGGTCCTGCGCTGCCCGCATTTAGCGGCTTACCGCGACCTTGACCAGATTGTCGGTCCACCTTGGGCCTGACTACAGAACGTAATTAGGTTTGCGGTCGCCATTCGAGAACCATTCAGCCCCAACGGCCATCGGTTCACCGCGCTATGAGTCCCGCCCATTGCCACTTCAACGATACAATCTTTCGAGCGATGTCGGTTGTATTATTTCTCCTGCGGATCTCAGCATTTCTGATTCGATCGAGCAGGTAAATACCAAGCATTGCTCTCCCCATTGCTCGCTGGGTGACCTTGAGCCGTCTTATGAGACCCATAGTAAAAGACTACGTCTCGCTTCCATAAGTCATAACGTGCAACACACACTGGTCAAAGAGCTTAGTCTTGAGACATTGAAGAATTTTGGTCGCGAATATATGCCTGAGCTTCCCGACCGCTGCCCATCCGAGCTTGATTCGACGAGAGATCTCTTTCTCAAAGTTGGCCTTACCTAATTGGACTGTCTGTCCCAGGTAGACATAGAGTGGTCAACAACTTCGAGTGTAATGTTAACATTATCTGGAGCGAATGCAACATGGGCATTGGACATGATTTTCGTCTTATCCATGTTCATCCTTAGACCCACTCTTTGAGAAGTGTTACTGAGATCATCGAGCATTGTGTTCAGGTCTTCCAAGGTCTCAGTCTCAGCTGACAATTACACCATCGGCAAACCGCAAGTGTGTTAGGTACTCACTATTGATGTTGATGCCGCATCCTTTCCAGTCCAGGAGCTTAAAAATATTCTCCAACGCAGCTGTGAACAGTTTCGGAGAAATGACGTCTCCCTGTCTCACACCTCGATGTAGTTGCATAAAATTAGAACTCTGGTTCTGTAATCGGACCGACATGGTGGCGTTTTGGTTTAAGTACCTCAGAACCTAAAGTACCTACCTGTAATCTATTTCGCACCTTTGAAGAGACTGCGGCACTGCCCAGGTCTCGATCGAATCTAAGGCGAACACCAACCATAGTGGCAAGTTATATTCTTCGGTCTTCTGTATTCCTTGCCGTAGTAGTATAAATGTAGTCTATATGTTACTTATAGCCTTTTAAGAACCCGGCTTGTTCGGGAGGTTGGAAGTCGTCGAACTTGCGAGTGAGACAATTCTTAATCACTCTCGGAAACAGTTTGTAGATATGGCTCAGAAGCAAGTTGAATAAAAACCCGTTGTAGAATTGCAAATAGTTTCCACTCTTTGAGACTCTGAAGTAAGCATGTTTATATGAAAATGTATAAGGGGCTCGATTTTTTATGGTGGCTTCTATTTTATTCGTCAAATTTATTATTGCTCAATATAATTAAAACAAAGCCCGATGTCCAAAAATTTTATACATTTTGTGCTCTTAAGGTTGACTTCCGAGCATCGCGGCCGATCGCAGCCGCGCGCGATCGATCGCGTGCGGCTGACGCGCGCGGCTGATGCGACAATAGTCAGTGTATGAAAATGTATGGCGCCGCTTCCGAGGTATGCGACAGACGCGTGCGGCCGACGACAGACGTCGGCCGCACGCGGCCGTAACTATAAACGTAGTGATTATATGCTCTTTGGTAACTATAATGAAAACTTCTTTGTATTGTTGTTCATGCCACGCCGCCGCCGGTCCGTAAAAAACGGATCGCCGGATGGTAAAATTCAATGTAGTGCGCAAACGCCCTTTTCTGTAACACGCTCACTGCGGCACTGAATTAGCTATTCTTTCTATTGGTGCGGTACGCGGCGTTTTAGACCTCATACTAAACCAGACATTGTGGCGGTACGAAGCGTTTTCGACCCCACCGAGATTTAAGAGACTGAAATTTCTTTTTTTAAGCGTGAAGTCAGAAACAATATGGATTTTAGCCTTGATAAGTGAGTATCTATACAATACAAAGAAGTTTTCATTATAGTTACGGCCGCGTGCGGCCGACGTCTGTCGTCGGCCGCACGCGTCTGTCGCATACCTCGGAAGCGGCGCCATACATTTTCATACACTGACTATTGTCGCATCAGCCGCACGCGTCAGTCGCACGCGATCGATCGCGCGCGGTTGCGATCGGCCGCGATGCTCGGAAGTCTACCTTTATGATCACTGGTAATAGTTTTCATAAACACAGACTATATCGTAGTTGTTGAAATTGATATTTTCTTAACAGAGTACATAAACTACTTAAAGTTATACATTTTTTTATTCCTATTACTGATTCATATGTAATTGCTTCTGATTTATCTGGGCACAAAATATTTAAACGTCAACATCTTGAAAACTATTTTATAAAATCGAGTCCCTGATCTAAATATATGTTATTTGATATAAGTACCTTTTCTCATATGAACATGTGTTATAGAGCTAAAAGTGAAAAAAAAATATTGGCCAGATGAATCATTCAAATAATGAAATTTCGAGGACCTACCCACATTTAAAAAAAAATGGTTTTTTTTGGCACTTCTAAAATGTTTTTGTCTACTGCCTATTTATTCAATACGCGCGTGATAGATTTGGGGCGGATACTATAGAAATAGAACTATTCTGATAAAAGCATTAAATTGTTCAATTAACTATAAACAAAACTATAAAGCTTCTATTTCAATAAGGTCAGGATTAATAAAAATCTCAAATCTCTAATAAACTATTTTATTCTTTTAATCGTCTTTTTATTTTTTACCACACTTTTATTAGCTTCACTTGTAACTAAGTCACAATGTAAGAAAATCTTGGAATTCAATTTTAACCTACTTCTAGTTGTCGTATTGATTTGAAACTTTGCATGTCTATATAAATCCGATGACAATACAATAATTTGCTACCATCGGGCTGATCTGATGATGGAGTTAAGAGGTGGGCAATAGAACTCTTCAATGGCTGCTAGGAAACCCCTCGAGTTTAGGCTCATTTGTTTTGTTCTGATGAGACCTATTCGTTACACTTAACGGTGAGAGTCTGATGATGGAGCAGGGAGGAAGCCAGTGGCACTTCTTAATGACCACTAGGAAACCCCTCGAGTTTAGGCTCCGTTGTTTCGTTCTGACGAGACTTATGAGCTGCACTTGGTGGTGAGGGTCTGATGATGGAGCAGGGCGAAAGCCAGTGGCACTCCTTAATGACCAATACGAAACACCTCGAGTTCTGGCTCATTTGTTTCGTTCTGATGAGACTTATTCGCTACACTTGGTGGTAAGGGTCTGATGATAGAGCAGGAAGGAAGGATACTTTTTGGGAACTTTAAGTTAATTAAAAAAAAAAAATAGCCGCTATCAGTTTTGTGACGTCGGGTATAACGATAACTAGCTAGCAACGTTCAACAGAACAAAGCAGCAAAAATCTATCAGAATAAGGAATTCAAATGACAGTTGAAGTCCATACCCATATCCAGATTTCTTAGCCGGTAGCCCCCCAGCTCCGATGGGAGCCACGACCCCACGACCTTTCGCTTTCCGGGCGACTGCTCTAACCACTGAGCTACGGAGTCGTTGATCGTTGTATTCGTCGTCGTCGTCGTCGTCGTTAACGACTCCGTAGCTCAGTCGTTAGAGCAGCCGCCCGGATAGCGTAAGGTCGTGGGTTTGAGTCCCATCGGAGCTGGTTGTGAGACGGGTCGATTTATTCTAAATACTTCTGGGCGGTCAAAAAAGGAGATTTTAGGGGGCTAACCTGGTTCGACGTTGCTCCCGCGTGCTGGTTGTAGAGAACGCGCGTCTCTCTTCTTATTTGACTTTCCACACCAAAAGTTCGTGATCACAATAGTAATTCAGTTAAACTCGCGGCGATCACTTGGAAGATGTTACTACTTGACCAATATGATGAGGAACAGGAGAGCTCGAATCAAACACTCTGTCGCGTGGGCAGGCTGGATCGGAAGTGGCGAATATGGCCGACACGACACGGCGAGATATTGGTTTACCCCCATAGGATCAAAGGATAAAAATGATGTGAGGGTAGAAGTTGGGTTAAGGATGTAGCATCGGTACAAGTCTAACTCGATTGATAGTGAAGTGAAAATTATTGAATAAGACATATGAAGAAAACTCAGACTCCAGATAACACTCATATAATTTGATCACGCACAATTGTGATGACCACATCTACTGTGTTCCACAGTTTATTGAAACGAAGGTTTCTCATGCAAAATTCAGTAAATTAAAACTAGTCCTACCTTATGTTATAGAATACTGTCCGTAATCCAGGGGGGCTGAACGCTGTCTCGCCGGCGCGCGCCTGACAAAACGATCTCCACACAACCCCCGATGGGAAACTCTTACAGCTAACACTCTTAGAACTACACAATGCCCTAATAGGCAGCTAAAACTTCCCGGCGCTTTTCAAAGCGAACACACACGGGTCACAAGTCCGTACCCCGACCGGAGCCCTAGTAGGCGCAAAACGAAACCTCGGTCACAAAACGGGTAGGTAACTGGCGCGGCACGTCGCTACAGAAACACACGAACTTGACTCACGGCTGCGTGCGGCGGACTGGTCGCGATGTCGCGCGGGCGGCGGTTGGCGCCGACCCCACGAATGAACGTGAATGAATGAATCACGCGCGGCGTGAACATCCCCCCGTCCCGGACAGTAGCAAACTGTCCGCCAACTCAATCTAAGGGCAGGCGAGAGAGGGTAGCGATCGCTCGCTTCAAAACAGAGTCCCCCACCAGGACCTCGGCAAACCTGGGCACACCATCCGACCCCGGATGAAGCTGAACAATGCGTCCTAAACGCCAGCGGAGGGGCGGCAGGTTTGGATCCTTTACCAACACGAGGTCTCCAGTCTTGGGTGGGGTCGTCCTATCCGACCACTTAACGCGTTGCTGCAAAATGTGCAAATACTCCAGATGCCAACGGCGCCAAAAACTCTGCGTAAGCTGCTGGAGCAATTCAAATCGCGAGAGCCGTCCGGAGGGCACTTCGGAATAAGGATATTCCGGCAAGGCGTTAAGCGGTCTGCCAATCAAAAAATGGCCCGGCGTAAGGGCCTCTAAATCATTCGCGTCCGAAGACAACGGACACAACGGACGCGAGTTGAGGACCGCCTCAACCTTACAAAATACGGTCGCGAGCTCCTCAAACGTGAGGACCGTCTCCCCAATAACGCGACGAAGGTGAGTTTTAGCGGCCTTTACAGTTGCTTCAAAAATCCCTCCCCAGTGGGGGCAGGATGGCGGGGAGTACTGCCATCGTACCCCTCTGCGAGAGAGTGTGGATCCGATCTCAAAATTATTCCTATCCAAAAATTCACAAACTTCCTTTAAATACCTATCGGTGCCCTTGAAATTGGTTCCACAATCGGACCTGATTAACGACGGCATTCCGCGGCGAGACACAAAACGATTCAACGTGGCTACAAAGGCTTCTGTGGTGAGGGCACTAACCACCTCCAGGTGGACCGCTTTAGTGGCCAAACAAACAAATACACACAAGTAAGCCTTTTCCGTTCTAGCATTACGAAGCCGCGATGTCTTAACGGTAAATGGCCCCGCAAAATCCGTTCCAACTCCTGAGAAGGGCATCGATTCGTTCACTCGATCGGCAGGCAAATCACCCATCTGGGGCTGCATCGTATCGGCGCGCAAACGATAACACGGGAGACAACGAAAAATAACGGATCGGATTATTCTCCGCGCTGACAAAATCCAGAACTCTCGTTGGAGGAGCGCGGTCAAAGCATTACAACCGGCATGAGCATTCTTAACATGTCGGTCTGTAATCAACAGTCTAACTAACGGTCCATCCTTGGGGAGCAACAAAGGGTGGCGTGATCCGTACGGCAGGTTGGCATGTCTGAGCCTACCTCCGACACGCAGCAATCCGGTACTGTCCAAGAAGGGATTCAACCGCACCAAGGGTCCCTTCAACTTGGACTTACTTGAGCGCAGGGCTTTCAGCTCCGGTTCAAACTCTCGCTGTTGCGTCACTCGCAACCAATGCAACAGAGCGTCTTGCCGCTCTTGTGGGGCGAGGACCGGAGACAACGATTTCTCCTGAGGCTGGCGACAATTTCGCACAAAGCGCCTCATCCAAGCAGTCACGCCGAGCAACTTATCAAGAGAACTGTAGCGGTCTAACAAAAACTCCATCTGCGGAGCAGCCACCGTCTCCACGGCGTGAACACGCATGCCTAGGTCTGGGACTCTGGCCACAGCCGGGGTGGCAGGCCATGAGCGCTCAGGCCGTAACAACCATGATGGACTCCACCATAGGTGGTGGTCCACTAACTCAGGCGCCTCGCAGCCGCGGGAGGCACAATCTGCGGGGTTCAATTCGCCCGGTACGTGGCGCCAAATCAACGGGGCCTTTGAAGTCTGAATTTGTGAGACCCGGTTGGCCACAAAAACCTCAAGGGTGTGGACTGAACTCTTCAGCCAACAAAGGACGACCTGGCTGTCAGACCACGCGAATATCGACTCCAAGTCGACACCGTTTCCCAAGGTGTCGGCAACATGATTGAGTAGCCGTACTAAGAGAGTGGCGCCGGACAACTCCAACTTCGGAATGGTTAGCCTAGTCCGAAGGGGGGCGACCTTACTCTTGGCCGTAACTAAGTGTACGGCGACAACGCCTGCTGCATCCACCGTTCGGATGTAAACGGCTGCCGCGTATCCGCTTTCGGACGCGTCACAAAAGCCGTGCAGGGAGGCTTTAAACTTTCCCGAAGGCAGCATTTGCCTCGGTATACAAACCCGATTGACGTCGGGTAGGGATGACACGAACCTCACCCACTCTCGTAGGAGGCTACCAGAGAGGGGCTCATCCCATGACAATTCCGCAGCCCAGAGCTCCTGTAGGAAGCACTTCATCGAAAACACTACAGGGCTGAGCCAACCGTTCGGATCAAAGGTACGGGCTACAGTAGACAGCACCGTGCGTTTAGTCCAGACCTTTGGGTCTGGCAGTTCCAATCTATATGTGAACAAATCCGGGACTGGTCGATACTGGACTCCCAAAACAGACAGCATGTCTGGAGTCTCCGGATTTTCAAAGAGGAGCGGCTCTTGCTGGTGGTCCTTAGGCAAATCTGCCAATAGGTCCGGTGAGTTAGACAGCCACTTCCGCAACTCATAGCCACCAGCCCTCAAGAGCGCAATCAGCTCATCACGTAAGACGAGAGCCTCATCTAAGCTCGAGGCCCCCGTGCAGATATCGTCGACAAATAAGGCCCCCCCCTCAATAAGAGCAGATGCCCGGGGATAGCGTAGCCGTTCACGCTCTGCGAGCTCCAAAAGCGAACGGATCGCCACAAAGGGGCTCGACCGCAAACCATAAGTGTTGGTGTTCAGCTCGTAAGCCAACATCGGATCCTGGGAATCCTCACGCCAAAGGATGAGCTGGTATCGTCTATCCTCCGGGTGAATCACGGTCTGTCTGAACATCATGCGGATATCGGCCACAAAGACGACAGCGTGCCGGCGGAAGTTGGTCAAAACATCACAGACATCGTGATGCAACTTCGGCCCCGCATGCAGACACTGATTCAACGACACTCCGGTTGACGTGGGCGCTGAACCATCAAAGACCACGCGGATCTTCCCATTGGGAGTCTTCAAAACAGCGTGGTGTGGCAGGAAGTAATGTTCCACATTACGCCAGTCCAACTGCGAGATGGACATGTGCCCAAGGTCCAAATACTCCCGCATGAAGTCTATATACTTCTCCTTGAATGCGGGATCCCTGGCCATCCTACGCTCCATGGACAACAATCTCTTCTCGGCCATCGGTCGGGAGCTCCCTAAAGGAGGGCGAACCGCCAAGAAGGGCTAGCGGGTAATCAAGCGACCCGAGAGGAGGCGCCCAGTGTTGTTCTGGTAGAACAATTCGCACTCCTCCGCTAACGGATCCAACCGCTTGGCAGTGGGAGGTTCCTCCACCTCCCAAAACTTTTGGAGAACGTCAGACAAAGTAGAACCGACAATGGTCTGGCGGTCTACCGACGGGGTCTCTGGTGTCTGTGGTACCTTTCCCATCACCACATGACCCAGCGACGAGGACAAGGCGACAAGATCGGCTGTCTGCAAAACTCGCTTGCTTCCACACAGTACACGACCGAGGACATCCGCACCAATCAACAAGTGTATTGGGCCCGGTCGGTGGAAGGAAGGATCAGCCAAAGCCAGTCCAGACGTCAGCTCAATCGTGGATGGCGGCACTCGCACTTGCGGGAGTGGTCCAACCACCTTATCAAATACTATCGCCGAAGCACCGATCTTCGGCCTTGGCGCGAAGTGGGGGGAGAAGGAGAACTCAACTCGACCAATCGGATCAGGGATCCGCGAGTCTCCCACCCCCCGTACCGCTTCGTGATGCGGCACAAGCAAAAGACCCAGCTGTCGGACAAGCCACCTGGACATTATGCACCCCTGGGCACCTGAGTCCAAAAGGGCACGCACCGTGACAACATTGCCCTTAGGTCCCCAAACATTCACGGAGGCTGTTGGCAACAGCACAAGCTCCGGAGGGGTGGTTGGGTCCGACAGGGGCGCCATTAAAAATTTTGGGGGGGTACTTGCCCCCCTCGCGCCTGAGTCGGCGCGCCAAATGTGGGACGCTCGTACCGGGCGAGCGGGTCCCAATCGGGTACATACTGGCCCCGACCAACAGCACTCCTAGGTGCAGGGTAATACCCGTGTGGGGCGTGCCTCGGTGCATAGTACCCCAATCGAGGCCTCTCCATTAGGGGGGGGGAGTAGCAAATAGGGCCCGTGCCCATCGCCACCGTGGCGTACTCTTGTGGTACCCCCCTACCCCCGCCCGTGGCGGGGGCGTCTCTCCTATAGTTCCCCCTCTCCGGGGGGGACTGAACGGGGGGGCTAAGCCCCGCCGAATCTCTAGGGGACCGGTTCCGGGCTGCCGGGCCCCCGCCCGTGCGCGAGGAATTCGAACCCCGGTCGCTCCCGGCGTCCTTGCGGTCCAAACAAAGGAGGGGGTGATGCCTCCCTCCGCAAAGACGACAATCCTCTGTCTGGGGACACGCCGACTGCATGTGTCCCCCCAAACACCTATAGCACCATTGGCGCTGTCTAGCAACGGCCCTCCGTCCCTCTGGGCGGAGGCCTCTAAATTTGGCACATTCGTGCACCACGTGCCTATCTCCCCTGCAATACCTGCACCGCTCACTCGGTGCGGGGGGAGGGGACTGCTGGAAGGCAGCATAGCGATTGGTCGGGCGACGGGGCTGTTCCCTCGCCGCCACCATACGACCAACACCTGGAACCGGGGCGGGCTCCAGGTGGTCCGTCACCCTACATTCGTCCTCCAAAAAACGAAGGAGGTCCGCGAAGGGCGGGAGATACGAGGCGCTGTCGCCTCCGTACCTCTGCTCGAAACGCCCCTTCATTTCAGCGGGCAATTTGGCGAGGACTATGTGCAGCAGTATAAAGGACCACTGATCCACCGGCAGGTCCAATCGCCTTAGGGAGTTGACCGCTGACAGTAGCGGGTTCAGCAACTCCCTCCGTAACAGGTGTACCCGCATGATTCGCGGGAGGGCCAAAATCGTGGCCACGTGGGTGTCCGCCAGTAACCGGACATTCTGGTACCTGCTAACCAGAAGCTGGCGAGCCACCTGGTAGTTGTCGTCGCTGATGAGCAGGTGCTGGATTACCGAGCTGGCCTCTCCTCGCAGGGAGGAGCGCAAATAGGCCAACTTCTCACTAGGGGATAAGTCCCGTCGTGAATCCACCAAACTGTCAAACAAATTAATGAAGCCCATCCAGGCTGACAGATCCCCATTAAAAGTGGGAATCTCCAATGTAGGCAATCGGCCTAGCAACGCCGTCGGGGTAGGTTTGACCTCCCCGCTCAAAACCGGCTCCCCCTTCCGAACAGCCAGGGCCCTCTCAGCCGCCTCCGTGAACTGGTCAGCCAGATCATAGGCCTGGGCTACATCCTGCTCCAGCTGTTCCGACACGGCATCATCAGCTGGGGGGTTCTCTAAATAATACGCGCGACACTCCATGGCGTGGCGCTCCAGGTCTTGCAGCCGAGCTGCCAGCCCGCCATACCGAGCTAGCAACGCGCCTACCCGGTCGGCTCGGTCTATTAATGTGACCGCACAAGCAAGCCAACGCAAAGCTCCTTGGATGCCAGCCCTGGATACGGCGAGCGGATTCGTAGGAGCCATTTATAATCCGTTTTATAAACAAAGCAAACAAAGAAATATAAAAGTGGTAAACATCAACAAAAAAAACAATAGAAATAGGTCGCGTCACGATAATATAAAACACAATTAAAATTCGGACGACATACACGGACCCTACTATTTTCATAAATTATTAGCAACTTACCAATTTCAAGGGCTAACAATATAACGGTATAAACAAAACGTATAGGATTAACGGTATGGCATAACGGCACGGCCAAGTCAACCTCGCAAATCAACTACCAAACCGTTATCAACAAACGAAAACAAAACTATTTTTAATAATAATACTCGTAATTTAATACTACTAATAATTAAAACTAGTTCCACTTTTTTAACTAGGCAAGCGGACTCGGAACAAACACTAGTATGTGGTACTAATAAACAACACTTTCGAACGAAACTATTCGTCAAATAAATCCGGACACACAAAAAAAAATATACACATCTAGGCGAGTAAACTCGTATCAAATCACTAGTATGTGGTACTAATAAACACACTTTCGAACGAACTATTCGTCAAATAAATCCGGACACACAAAAAAAATATACACATCTAGGCGAGTAAACTCGTATCAAAACACTAGTATGTGACAACAATTATATAAGTGTCTATCTATTATCGGATCCACCAAGTGAGAAACATTCGCTTCGAGAATTTACTAGAACAATTTCTTAGTACTTCAAATCGTCTCGGGATCTTCAAATACCCTCGAGATTTCAACAAAAAAAAATAATTTTTAGGTACGCTTTTTAGGTACGCTTTTTATTTTTACTATGAAATTTTATGTAGTTAATTTTAATATGAAAATTAATTATATCAACTAAGCTCTGCTACCAAAAATATGATCACGCACAATTGTGATGACCACATCTACTGTGTTCCACAGTTTATTGAAACGAAGGTTTCTCATGCAAAATTCAGTAAATTAAAACTAGTCCTACCTTATGTTATAGAATACTGTCCGTAATCCAGGGGGGCTGAACGCTGTCTCGCCGGCGCGCGCCTGACAAAACGATCTCCACACAACCCCCGATGGGAAACTCTTAGAACTACACAATGCCCTAATAGGCAGCTAAAACTTCCCGGCGCTTTTCAAAGCGAACACACACGGGTCACAAGTCCGTACCCCGACCGGAGCCCTAGTAGGCGCAAAACGAAACCTCGGTCACAAAACGGGTAGGTAACTGGCGCGGCACGTCGCTACAGAAACACACGAACTTGACTCACGGCTGCGTGCGGCGGACTGGTCGCGATGTCGCGCGGGCGGCGGTTGGCGCCGACCCCACGAATGAACGTGAATGAATGAATCACGCGCGGCGTGAACATAATTATTGATCCAACTTACAGGTACAGGCATAGTACAGGTATAACAATATAGATACAGTCGACGTCTTAGTGAACTTATCCCCTCGAGGCTAGTTTGAAGAATGACCTCTCTTTGCTCGTTAATCGGGCTCAAGTCTAGCTACCCCCCACCAATTTTACCACAGATTAGCCTATTAAATTTAACAAAATGGCGGCAAGAGACGGCATTACCAGTGTTGCTATTAAAAAAATATGAAAAACCTTCTAAAATCATGACATTCGGCCATCTGATAACGTGCTGTCTCCCGACGCACATATAAAAATTATTTAGAATCAATTAATTAGGTAAGTATACAGCTAATATACTGATACACAACTATTCTCAATAGTAAAGTCTTACAACTATGTACCTATTTAGGTTAATCTTATAGTGATAAAAACCTTAAGTTAAAACTTAAAACATAATTGAAACAAATACATTATATTACACAATGCTCAACAATAATCTTTTAAGGAAGCCGATGACTTGTTTAGAATATAGATATTATCGTGAAAATATTGTTTTAGTAAATCGTTAAGTAATACATAATCAAATAAAATAAATTATCAATAACAAACTAATCTTAAACTATTTGAATCAATGTATAAATTAACATAATCATGACATTCGTTAACAAGCGACTATTATTACTTAGAAAACTTATTTTGAAACTATACTTGTTATATAATCATGTGTAAGTAAGTATATGGAATGATTAAAGTAAAGTCTGGTTATAATCTATAAGCATTAGTTATGGGTCATAAAAGAAAAATGGATTAGCTTGGTACTAGTTTACATCAATGCATTGTCAGGAGCTACATTCAAGAATATTAGATGGTGTCAGAAGCAAAATCCCTAAGAATGTTACATTAGGAATAGGTAGGTACAGAATTTAACTTTAACATGATAACTAGACACCCTTATCACTTCACTCAAATAGTGGAAAAAGCAACTACGAGTCATGAAAGGATTAAAGACCTAATATTAGATGAATTTAACTATCGCTAAGTTTGACGTAGTTAAGTCCTTACAAAAACAACTGTAGGCCTCTGCACAGTTACCAATTTTTACCCAGATATGAGTAACAAACCAAGTTATAGATACGTATTTACCATAGTGCACAATTTGTATTAAATCAAAATATGAATTAGGACAACTAAAGGAATAATTTAAAGGCATGTTCGTAATAGGCGTTATTACCGATTAATTTAAATATTCTTATAAGGAAGTTACACTGATAATGAAGATGCCGCAGGTACAATTTGAACCGTCACAGCAACAATTTGCTTTTTCAACTTGTCAACCAGTTGTCCAAGGTTTCCAGAGCATTCTTTTCCAGCACCAAATCTTAAATGCATCTATTCTCTGCCTCTGTTAGAATAGTACAATACATGGTTCCACTCCGTACATGAAAATCAAAAGATCATATTATTATCATTTCTAATGAATAAGTTAATGATTTTAAACAAGTTCGCAATTTAATATCAAAACTTAAAATGTCTACAAGGTATCCTCATACGAGCATGACCCGCATCCTTATCAACAAATATTCATATTACTATGAATAATATTAGTGTAAATAGATTTAATAATTATAATTGGGATATGAAGAAGTATATTACCATGGATAGAAATAGAACAAGTAAAATCATGAACAGCTTTTCGCCCAAATGAATTAACTACACGATGATTTCCCGTGGGAATAAAATATCCTCCCGGGGTCAAAAGAAGCCGATATGCTATTCCACAGACAAAAGATTTCAAAGATCCGTCCAGCCGATAGCCGTGATTGGGGAACAAACATACAAGCTTTTGCAATCATAATAGTAAAATGAGATAAGATACATGACATGATAATATATACTTCAATATAAGTCAACTTCAGTATCAGCGATCCATTCGTCTCAATATCCGACTTACAACCACGATGATCATCATCACAACAACGATCACTCTGTGATCTGCACCTTCAGTATCATATTATCTCCTCTCATTACCACAGCACGTACACTCTGCTGTCTCCAGTTTGTATGCTGTGTTGGTTCGTACGTTCAAGGGTAGCGGGATCCTCATTATTATATTAACTCGATGCTAGCTCATGATAAGTACCTACTGGATTACTAGAGTATAATAAGTTTATGGGTCGGACACGGGATGGCTGTCCAAAAATTTTTTTTTATCCACATTAGTATAGTCCACCGATTTGGCGCAGGGGTAGGATACCTGCCTTCTGCGCCAGAGGTCTCGGGTTCGATTCCCGAACAAGACAAATATTTGTGTGCATGAACATGTCTATTTGTCTTGGTCTAGGTGTTTTCTATGTATATTATGTATGTACTAGCTTTCCACCCGCGGCTTCGCCCGCGTGTACTACACGACATTATTCTGAGGGAATGAGATATTTTTCCGGGATTAACAGTAGCCTATGTCACTCTCCAGCTGCCAATCTACCCCCGCCGTACCAAAAATCACATTGATCCGTTGCACCGTTTTGACGTGAAAGACAGACAAACGATTAGGTAATACCTACTGTTTTTCCCGTGGGAATATGATACTTTCCTGTGGTGAAAAGCACTTAAAAGTAGCTTATTATAATCCTTCCTTCAAATTATTTATTCAAATACCAATTTCTGCCCGCCAATTTACCCGCGTTTAAAGTGATTTTCCCATGGGAATGAGATTTTTCCCGCGGTAAAATGTTAGTTTTGTCCTTCCCAGGGCCTTAAACTGTCTCTATCTATACTAATATTATAAAGAGGAAAGATTTGTATTTTTGTATGTAACAAATAAATTAAAAAAGTACTGGACCGATTTAGAAAATTCTTTCACCGTTAGAAAGCTACAGTCTTCCCGAGTGACATAGGCTATATTTTATCCCGATATTCCCACGGGAACGGGTACCACGCGGGTGAAACCGCGGGCGGCCGCTAGTTATTTATAAATACAATAATTACAATAATTATCTATGTTTTCTTTTCAACCGGAAGTAACGTGTACTCACGTAAAAGTACACGTTACTTAGATACTTTATATTACATTACATTTCAGCAATAAACTAATTGATATGAATATTAAAAGTAATAACATGATTTTATACACATTATTCAGTACTTATAGGCAAATTAAAGTACAATTGCTTGATCATGCTTTGTTTACGGTTGGCCCCACCACAAATCAAAATACTTTTTATTAGAAACAGGATACATGTTGTAAAATGTTATCTCCATAATTAATATAAATTAATTTAGATGTAAAAATAACTATATGACATTAATAACAAAACTCCATATCATATCGCTTTGTTGTCGGATGGCACCGACACAAATCAAACTACTATTTTATGAAAACACGATAAATGAGGTACAATGTTATCCCCAAAATTAATTTAACGAATTTAGATGTAATAAATACTAAATTGAATCAATAACAAAACTTGATATTCTATCACGCGCGACACGTCACGTGCTCTCTTACGTCATAGTAGAACTTAAAATCTGTGAAAAAGTCACGGAGACCTATGAACACGAATATCTTGGAAGTTAACACGGAAGGTTTTATTGGAGATAGAAAATAAAAATTGCGTGGTAAATAACAACAACAGTTTTCTTTCCCATTCAAACCATGTCAAACATTGGACGTTAATCGTTTGTCCGTCTTTCACGTCAAAACGGAGCAACAGATCGACGTGATTTTTGGTAATAAGGGGATAGTTTCTGGAGAGTGACTTAGCTTACTTTTTGTCCCGGAAAATTTTAGATTCCCGCGGGATAACGTCGCTTAGTCCACGCGGGCGAAGCCGCGGGCAAAAGGCTAGTTGGGAATATATTAAGCTTTCATTTGAAAATGTAGTTCGATTAAATAACATAAGATGGATATTAACAACGCATACTTACCTGTTTATTACCACACTTTTATTAGCTTCACTTGTAACTAAGTCACAATGTAAGAAAATCTTGTAATTCAATTTTAACCTACTTCTAATTGTCGTATTGATTTAAAACTTTGCAAGTCTATATGAATCCGATGACAATACAATAATTTGCTACCATCGAGCTGATCTGATGATGGAGTCAAGAGGTGGGCAATAGAACTCTTTAATGGCTGCTAGGAAACCCCTCGAGTTTAGGCTCATCTGTTTTGTTCTGATGAGACCAATTCGCTACACTTGATGGTGAGGGTCTGATGATGGAGCAGGGGAGGAAGTCAGTGGCACTTCTTAATGACCACTAGGAAACCCGTCGAGTTTGGGCTCCGTTGTTTCGTTCTGATGAGACTTGTTAGCTGCACTAGGTGGTGAGAGTCTGATGATGGAGCAGGAAGGAAGACAGTGCCACTCCTTAATGACCAATAGGAAACACCTCGAGTTCTGGCTCATTTGTTTCGTTCTGATGATACCTATTCGCTACACTTGGTGGCGAGGGTCTGATGATGGAGCTGGGAGGAAGCCAGTGGCACTCCTTAATGACCACTACGAAATCTTCTGAGTTTGGGCTCATTTGTTTTTTTCTGATAAGACCTATCCGCTACACTTGGTGGTGAGGGTCTGATGATGGAGCAGGGAGAAAGCCAGTGGCACTCCTTAATGGCCAATAGGAAACCCTTTCGAGTTCTGGCTCATTTGTTTCATTCTGATGTGACCATTCGCTACACTTGGTGGTGAGGGTCTGATGATGGAGCAGGGAGGAAGTCAGTGGCACTCCTTAATGACCACTAGGAAACCCCTCGAGATGGGCTCATTTGTTTCGTTCTGATGAGACCTATTTGCTACACTTGGTGGTGAAGGCCTGATGATGGAGCAGGCAGAAAGTCAGTGGCACTCCTTAATAACCACTAGAAAACCTCTCGAGTTTGGGCTCATTTGTTTCGTTCTGATGAGACCTATTTGCTACACTTGGTGGTGAGAGCCTGATGATGGAGCAGGGAGGAAGTCAGTGGCACTCCTTAATGACCACTAGGAAACCCCTCGAGTTTGGGCTAATTTGTTTCGTTCTGATGAGACCTTTTTTATATTGAGTGCTAAATACTGTCTTTACGTATACCACACGGCATGTTGGACTCGGTCAGACACAGGGCCTGTCCCTCGCCGCGCCCAGCCCTCCCACCAAGCCTTATAGGCTTCGCATCAGAGCTGGGCGGTTCTAACCCCTGCTCCGGCCCCCTACCGAGCTCGAAAGCTTGAGAGGGGGCAGGACAGAGGGCAGAAGGACAGGAACAGAGGACAGAAGCCTCCTCACAATCTCCCCATAAGGTAACCCACTCAAAGTGGACTGACCAGATGGGGCGATCGAGAGCAGGCACCACTACCAACTAAACCCCTCACTACTTGCTCTCCGCCGTCAGTTTTAGGTACACCGAATGTGGGGGGGTTGTGGTGAGAAGCACCCCCTGCGGCCTGACGGGTGGTCCCTTTCCGGGCCCCTACGTGGCGGGAGATGGCCAAGCAAGCGGGGCCAACTCCCAAGACTACGGGGGGGGGGGGGGGGGGACTGTGCGATCCGGGCGACGGCCACTTGGCTGTCGGCCAGTTGGCACCACACCGCGTCGTTAAGGGGGGATGAGGCGAGCAAAGCGCAGATACCTCCGCCCCGGCCGCCTGCGTCCAAGCCGATCCGCATGAGCCTCCTGCTCGCAGATCCGCTCAGATGCTTCCTTCTGCGAGATGACATCCTCGCAGAAGAAGACGGCCGCATCCCAGGACCTGTCGCTACAGCATGGCGCCCTCCCTATCACGGTGCACAGACTACGGCGCTGCGAAGACCAGGCAGGGCACTCCTGTAAGGTGTGCTCCGCACTATCCACCCCAGCGCCGCAGTCATAGCACCGTGTGGTCGCCTCCCTTCTAATCCGACACAGATACTTTCCGAAGCATCCATGCTCGGATCGCACCTGCGTCAGTCTAAAGGTCAGCGACCCATACTTACGGTTACACCACTCGCGGAGGTGAGGGCGGACGGCATCAATTGTCCGCCTCCCAGCTGGTTCCCCTTCCAGCCTCTCCTCCCACACGTCCACTAGCCCCTCCTCGGCTATGCGTCTCGCAGCGGCCATCTCCTCGGGGGCCACCCTGTCCCCCCCTGCGAGCAGCGCTCGGCGCTCAAGGTACAACTCCCTGAGTACCTGAGCGTCTAGCTCCCAGGGGGGCGTACCGGTAAGCGCGCAAGCCGCTGCGAACGACATCGTTCTGTAGCCGCAGACAATCCTCATGGCTACGGCTCTTTTCGGGCGACAAAAAAAAGCGGTGATTTTCGTCGTTCAGTTTGTCGGCCCACACCGATGCTCCGTAGAGAGCCATGCTACGAAGCACCTCCGCAAAGAGTCTCCGACACTTATCCCCCGGACCCCCAAGATTCGGCCATATTCGCTACTCTTGGTGGTGAGGGTCTGATGATGGAGCAGGGAGGAAGTAAGGGTTCGGCTCGCGCATCAGGTAACAAATAGACTCTACTTGAATTTGTAAAACTAAATAAATACAATCACCTTTGAGTTATAATATAATGAATACCCCGTGAAAATAGTTTGGCGCTTAACATAAACAATACGTTAGTTAAGTCGGATAAAGAAATTGCAAAAATATTCGATAATTATTTTGTAAATATTCCGTTGAAAACGACATCAGAATGGGATTCTTCACCAGCGGCTGCTGCTTCCATGCTTAGAAACAACGTAACTGAATGCGGGTCTTTGTTTCATTTTAAAAGTATTGAAGCTGTAGGTAGATATTATAAAAGCTTTTAAGTCACTTAAAATGAAAAACACAACTGATCTATGGGGTATATCTGTAAATATTATCAAAAGTATTGTTTACCCAATTGCTCCCTATCTTGCTGACATTTTTAATTTGTGTATTGAGCAAGGAGTTTTTCCTGATCTTATGAAATTCAGTAAAGTTATTCCTTTATTCAAATCAGGAGACAAAGAAGACCCAAGTAATGAGTCACACCAACGATTTTTGTTATCAGCATAACTAAAAAATATGTAACTCGAGAAAAAAGAACCTGTTTTTATTTATTTCCTATCTTCAAAAATGACTGAGATATTAAACTTTAAAGTACGGCCTCCGTGGAAAATTCAGGTGAACCAATGGCATTAACGTGTGACGTCACGTCGCACTTCCGACCTACATAGAATCCTTTGGCTATATAGTTGCGCTCTCACGGTTTCGTAATAAAATTTATTTTTCTTATAGTCGATCAATAAAATGGTTAAGAAATTTAGTACTGAGCCCATGTGTACCAACTCCAGTGAAAAACACCTTCAAATACATGTGTTATTTTTGTGTTATGAAATAATAAATTAAATCAACTCGTAATGGCGGGCGGTATTCTGTCAATATAGCAACTGCCAAAACAAATTGTACTTACAACCTTAACTGACTTGGTGGTCAAAATATGGAACCAAAACTGACAGCCATTTCGATAATTTTGTACAGCTAGTGGCTCCTCCACCACTGGGTCATATAAGTTTGTAGGATAGAAATGTCTTTCGGTATTGACAGTAGGTGACAGTTTAAGAGCGCGTCTGCGCGCGGTTGAAATCAAATACTAATCTTTTACCTTATCCTTAGAACAAAGAAAATGTACTGTAACTAGCGGCAAAAATGCACCAGTTGCGCGCAGATTGCGCATGGACGGACTCTATGTAGGTACAGTTGGACAGAAATCACCCGTAGCAGCCGTAATCGGAGATGTCATTGCGACATGACGTCATCGCAATAGCGCGCAAGGAAAGCAAATTACAAAAGCTGGTGAAACTTTACAACGCTGTAACTTTGGGAATCCTGGCCAGATTTCGATGAAACAAAAACTGTTATTACTTGCACGAGTACGCGCATTAAATGCAGTAATTTTTATAGTCATATTTTGATGTGTTGGTGTGACTCATTATAGACCAATATCAATACTGCCCGCCTTAAGTAAGATATTTGAGAAAATAATACTGGAACAGTTATTAACGTATTTTAATTCAAATCATCTTTTACATAGTAAACAGTTTGGTTTTTCAAAGGGTCGATCTACAACTGCTGCTGGGGTTGCGCTTTTAAGACATATATTTAAGGCCTGGGAGGGGTCGCGGAATGCTCTTGGCATTTTCTGCGACTTGTCTAAGGCTTTCGATTGCGTGGAGCATCGGACGCTGCTGTTGAAGCTAAATCACTATGGTGTGAAGAATAATGCTCAAAATTTGTTATTGTCGTATCTCAGTTCCAGGACTCAGGCTGTTGACATTAATGGCGAAAAATCATCCGGCTGTCATGTTAAGATGGGCGTACCTCAAGGTTTAATTTTAGGGCCGTTCCTCTTTTTGGTTTATATAAATGATTTACCTTTCTTTGCAGAAAGATTTTGTGAGATTGTCTTGTTTGCGGATGATACCTCCTTGATTTTTAATATTGACAGGAATAAAACTCAGTTTGACGATGTAAATGAAGCACTCTCACAAATTCTTACTTGGTTTAATGTAAATAATCTAAAGCTTAATGCAAAGAAAACAAAGTGTGTCCAGTTTGCTTTGCCTAATGTACGTGATCAACCTATTAATATTAAAATTAATGATGAAAAATTGGATTTAGTAGATTAAACCGTTTTCTTGGGTGTAACTCTTGACGGGAAACTTCAATGGACCAAACATATCACGACGCTTGCTGCTGGCAAACTTAGTTCAGCTGCATATGCTATTAGGAAAGTGAGACAGTTAACAGATGTCGAAACGGCTAGGATTGTGTATTTCAGTTATTTCCATAGTATCATGTCTTATGGTATTCTGTTATGGTGGGCAGCAGCTGATATACAGACTATATTTTTTTTACAAAAACGAGCTATAAGGGCGATTTATCAGCTAGGCTCCAGGACATCTCTCAGGGACAAATTCAAAGAGATTGGTATATTAACAGCTGCATCCCAATTTATATTTAATTGCATCGTGTTCGTTCGTTGCAATATAAATGAATATATCAAACATAGTGATTTGCACAACCGAAATACTAGAAATAAAAATAAACTTGTAATGCCTCGGTACAGGCTAGAGAAGGTTCATGGATCTTTCCTGCTATGCAATTCTCTAAGCAACACATCGACGCTGCACGCAGCGCTGAGATCATGGATGTTACATCGGTCACATCGTTCGCTGCAATCATGACGTTTCATTTTGGTATTCTGTAAGCTCTACTAGCTCGCCGACGATCTCTCGGCTGCATGAACGCAAGGCTGATCGCAAGGATGTACCACAGAGTAAGTAAGCAATGCAATAACTACAAAAATAGAGGGTATACTTTAAGTCTACTCTCTGGCCTCATGTCACTGACCTCTATTATTACACACTGGACTGGCTGATGTCATATTATTTTTGTGGTTATTTGAGTATCGCCATTTTGGCGCTGTAGACTAACTAAGCCATGAAGCTCGACTTAATACTGAGGTAACTGGAGAGTGCAGTACGAACAATTTTTTGTGACCACAAATTACACAGTGGCTGTCTTGTTTATTTTTGTCTTGTTTTTATGTTTATTAACAGAGTACCTACCTATATAAAAACATATTTAATAAAAACAAATTTTACATATAATTTCAATACCACTTCATAATTGGTTCACTCTATGCTCATAATTGGTGGTGATGGTGCTGATAAATGGTGAGATGGTCATTTATTGCTCTTGCCTATCTAAAAAACAATTGGACAAGGATAAACTATGTTTTTTAAATAAATAATCATACTGATTAAATATTGTAACTAGAAAACTCGTCATAACGGGTGAAAACGTATTGTTAAAAGTCATAAACGGGTATAAGTTTGAACTTTACTCTTAAAGTGCTGATAATGAGAGATTTTCTGCCAGCAAATAAAAAAAAAAAGTTTATTTATTAGCTCCTGTCCCTGTACGTCCAAAATATTTCCTCCGGGTACTTGTCGCGGACTCAACGCATATAGTGTGCGGTCATTTGTTGCCCGAAGACGTACTTCACTATCGGGCGCTCAATGCAGACTAAAGTTCGTTGTGTGCGTTGTTTGTTACGCCTACTTACGTTTGTTCTATTTTTTTCGGGGACTACCGCGAACTTTTGTCCAGTCCAGTCTCTCGGTGTCCGCCGTACTTTCGGGGACTTTTTGTCCGCGGTACTTTTAGTTCCTTGTGTGCGTTATTCGATACAATTTATAAGAGATCTATATCGATGGACAAAAAAGTACTCGGCGGACAGTCCCTCGTCTGATCAGGCCTTTAAACTGAGCAGCGGGTCCAAAACTCTGCGTTGCACCCTAGGGTGTAAAAGAATTTTTAAAAATAGAACTGAATTTGGTTACAGTCAACCATAGAGTTACCTCATCGGCAATGAAAAAGTTTGCTACTGATGTTGTATGGGGTGGGGGGGCCGGAACTGTTTCAAAAATGAATTTTATAAAAATGAGAATATCTCAAAAACGGTGCGTCGAAGCTAAAATCTAACAAAATTTTCAACCCCCTATGGTACCGCGGAGATACATAAGAGGCATCCGATGGACATATAATTTTTTTATTTTTGTTTAATTGAACTTCAAATTTTTTAAATATAATAGAAAAACTAGAGAAGGCGATGCCCCTCGCCACCATTCTTTTATTTTTCTAGGTAGTTTTAGTTGTTTTTGTTGCTTTTCTTATATAGGGGGATGAAAAGCAAAGTGTATTTACTTTCCATAAATTCGAAATGAAAGTAGAGTGTATTACTCGGCCGCAAAAATATTTTCACCTCGGGCGACGTATATTGAATCCCTCGCTGCGTTCAGGATTCTACTTTAGAATCCTTCACTGCGCTCTGGATTAAAAATAGCGCCCTCGCCGTAAATATGCTATTTTGCTCCCTTGTAATACAATCTACTAATATCTTAATGTCAATGTCACTGACATTACACTCGTAATTAAAGTGAATGATTTCTTCTAAAATGGCCGCCAACTTGTGATTCTGATAAGTACTAGAGTAAAAATACAAGTACTTCACTAGCTTTCTTACATAATTGTACACTTGTAAAAATGGTTAAACAGGGCCCTTGCCAGCAAATTTAAAAAAAGCAAACCCATGTCTGATGAACGCCATCTGTTGAGTTTTTTGGAACTAACTTTTTTCTTTTTTATCATCTGTCAGAAAATCCCTAATTGGGTACTTTACCCTATATAAAAATGAATCCCTATTTCCCTTAGTCACGTCATCACGTATGAACGGCTGGACCGATTTGGCTAATTTTGGTCTTAAAATGTTCGTGGATGTCCAGGGAAGGTTTTAACGGTGAGAAAATAGGGGAAGGAGGGGTAAGTAGGGGTAGAGTAGAAGTAGGGTAGGGTAAAGGTAGGGGTAGGGTAGGGGTAGGGTAGTGGTAGGGTAGGGGTAGGGTAGAGTAGGGGTAGGGTAGGGGTAGGGTAGGGTAGGTTAGGGGTAGGGTAGGGTAGAGTACGGGAAGGGTAGGGTGGAGTAGGGGGTAAGGTCACGGGAACGAAGTCGCGCTGGGTCAGCTAGTAAAAAATAATTATTTCATCGAAGTGTATGTATATGTCGCAGGCAAATCGTATAATTCGTCTGATTACAAACGGCGTCGACAGTTTTCAAACCGTCGCTGTTTTGCAATTTGCCGAAGGCAAATTGTAGATGCGTTCGGCTTATCAACGAGCACGCCAAAACGGAGTTGGTTCATGCTTTAGGGTGACCATGGCTTAAAATAAAAGATATTTGCATACAAATTAAAATATTTTTTTACTGAAATACTACTTAGGGTATTACTCAGACTTTTTAGATCGTCGGTCCACCTTGTAGGGGGCCTGCCCACGGAACGTCGTCCGGTACGCGGTCGCCATTCAAGAACCTTTCCGCCCCAACGGCCATCGGTTCTCCGCGCTATGTGTCCCGCCCACTGCCACTTCAATGATGCAATTCTTCGAGCGATGTCGGCTGTTTCAGTTCTCCTGCGGATCTCATCATTTCTGATTCGATCGAGCAGGGAAATTTCCTTAGTTAGATAAAACAATATACAACAAAAACAATACACATATACAATATAAGAACAAAATATCATAATTTTAAAAGTGACACTTAACTCTTTATAACATAATTATGATTATGCTCCTGCCTCCTCCCATAAGTGTTAAATATTAGAGTAGGTACTTACATATAAATAATTATATGAGCTTAGTAAGTATTTACACCAATAGTACTCAGCAGTTGTCCGACGAACACCAGCTTCCATGGACACCTTAGCATTTTTTATGTGCCGGATAACCTCAAACACTTTCTGTTTTGTCTACGGCTTTTTCACTGTCCCTTGTTGAGCTTCATAGAATTTAGATAACTCCGAATCACTTAAAATCACTTAATTCACACGTTAAATCCACAGTACCCGTTGAATTGCAATTGTTTTGATTGTATTTTTCGCAAACACTTGCAGTGCACGCCTCCATTGTTGTTGTTGTGACTCAACAGCGCTGCGCGCGGCAAGACTGGGAACGAATTAGACAGATTGCCGCGACATTTTACAAACGGCGTTTGGCTCATTTCGGCTCTATAGAAGATGACGAGGCATTTTACAATTTGCCTTCGGCAAATTGCAAAACAGCGACCGTTTGGAAACTGTCGACGCCATTTGTAAACAGACGAATTGTACGATTTGCCTGCGACATATATATTATTTAATTGTATGCCTTTGCGTTCATTGCCTTTGCGACGACTTGGAAAAGAAAGCAATACCTTCACTGTCTGTCATTTATTCGGCAAAATTTTATCCTCGAGTCAGTGTCAGATACAGTGCCACAAAATTTTCTGTTCCGGTGGCCAAAATGAGAAACTATCGTGTTTTTTAAATGTCATTCTGCTGTCAAGTTGATGTCAAACCATAGCGCTGCTGGAGGCTGAAGGTCTTGGAAGTCAGGGCCGGGTAAATTGCTACAAAAAAAGAAAAACGTACATAGCGCCGCTGTCACCGGAACAGAAAAGTTTGTGCCACTGTAACTGCGCGCGACTGGGACGTTTTTGGCGCTAGTTACAGTAAACTTTTTTTCTAAGGTTAAGGCTTCGATCAACAATAACACTTAAGGTACCTAAAGCCCCCAGTACCGGTTGGCCGACCATGGTCGGCGACCATGACCATTACATCGTACATTGACACTTTTGAAAGAACCTTTTTACACTTGTTCGTTCAAAAGTGTCAATGTACGATGTATTGGTCATGGTCGCCGACCATGGTCGGCCAACCTGTACTGGGGGCTTAATAGATTAGCAATATTGAGCAGCGGAAGTTATTCTGTCCCAGCCGATATCTCGGATACACACTTTGTGCAACGTTATCGACTCTCAAAGGCGGCCTTTACATTTCTATGTAGCGTAGCACATTAAGGAGTTACAGCGACCTTCGGAGCCCACAAAGAGTCCCACTTGAGACTAAGGTATGTTTATTTCACATCTTTGTTGATTGACTTTCTTCTTGACTACTATAGGCAAAATAGGTCTTACCTAGGTATTACATTATTTAGAATTTTGCTTTTTAGGTGCTGTGTGCGTTATTGTTTTATGCGAACGGAGACTACCAACGGCTGGTTCGGGTAGCCAACCGCTTTACGCTAGAAGCTATGCTACAAGTCGATTTATGTATCAGCGAGGTAACTACAGCCCTTACCCACCCTCAAGTCATTAACATAAAATTTCCCAATACACAAAAGTAAATTTAAAAACTTATATACTTTGTTTAATTTATGTTTTTATTTTTATAGACAACAACTTAGCTCCTAATCTTCTTTATTTCAGATTTCTTAATTCATATGGTATTCCTTGCTTCGTAGGTTCTGTAGATGCCTGCCATGCCACCACTGTTCCACTGATAGAGGATTTTGGCTGCCTTCCATTTTGTATTTCCACACCTTTACATGCAAACAGAAAAACTAATAAATAATTAAACAATGTGTTAACATGCAATGATGTTTGTTTTTGACATAAAAACCATACATAGATATACCTTTTTCCACTTTTCAACCGGCTTGGAACTGCCGGTTGTGTCCAAATTAAGGAAACTTTTGAGTTCTACCCACTTGTTGTGGGCCGTTACTCATCCATGGGGGCCCTCACAAAATTGATTTAAAGTCACCATTTCTGAAAAATTAAGCAATATTGTAAACCGCTTTCATAAACAAATGTTTCAAGATATTTCATATTTAAACAATATTGGATTAGCGCGAGCCGCGCGAGCGAAGCGCCAGAGTATCTTACCGCACGAAGCCTCTCAGCCTGTAACTCGAAAACTATACATTTCCTAGAGTTGGGGTTTAGACAGGGGGGGTAGCCTCCTCCCCCTCCCTCTAACCACTCCCCTCCCCTTCTCCCTCCGAGTGGCCCATAATTGTACTTACTAAAAGTTTTATAACCCAAACTACGACTTCACTTTTATTGGCTCGTAACACAGACCATCTAATCTCCTCAAGCAGAGAAGTTGGCTGGGCCGCTGGGAGAAAGAACAAACTCGCATCTTGCCACTGGACATGCTCGCACAGCCAATGCCAGGACCCGAATGCGTAATGGATGGACAGAAATTGCTAGGGTCTGAATAGGAAGGCATCGGGTGTGTCATAGATATTAGCAGTGAGAAAGCAGTGGGCTAAGGTACAGACCTATGAAAAATTTGTAAAAAAATAGATTTTATCACAAGTCAACAGTATGCGGCGGATACTTACAGATTTTTAACCCATTGACGCCTGACCAGACGAATAGGGCCGGAGAACAATGGGAAATCTATTGTGTCTCATTTCTGGGGCGTTGAAGGAAATAATCCTATATTACTACTTGAATTTTCACTATTACTATTAGAAATCCTTGACAACATCCACAAAATATAAGCTTTTACGTTGACAATGGTTTGACATTAGAAATCGTGGCTGTACGTCGATGGCAAAGCCATCTTCTATCTCGCTCGTTTCACGGGAGCGCAAGCAGCCGAGAAATAATAGCGGGCCATGTCGATTGTCGATGCTGCGGTCGAAGCTGAGGCTGTTTCACTTAGAGAATACCAATTTCATACAAAAAATTGAAAATAATTGATTACTTATCACGCCGCTTACAGCCGTGAGGCGCTAGTGTCGAACAGCGTTGAAAATTATTTTAAAGAGTACCAATGTACACGTTCACCGCTGTTGCAGCCGCTGCCACCAAGGCTGTACGATGTTTGCGCTTAGAGAATCGCACTGCTGGGTCTTGGGATACGGTTTTACAACAAAATTCCAGATGTTCTATTGGACTTGCCTATTGAAAAGTTTAAGATGCACATAAAAAATGGCCTCGTTAAAAAAGGATATTATACTGTTAACGATTACTTAAAGGACAAAACGGCTTGATCATAATTTAATTTAATTTTTTTATTGTATTGTGTTACATTCTAGTATTTCGCATTTGTTTTTTTTTAAATTCGGCATTTAACACGGGTAGCTTAAGTATGTCATGCTCTCGTTAAACATTCCTGCGGTGGTGTCGTGTGAGTCGGGTCGTTACGTTCCCTAAAATATGGTTGAGCGAAGCGATGGCTGGCTCATGCGTCATGCTCGTGAACGGGTGCTGCCAGTGGGGTGGGTCTGCTCATGTCTACTTGTGTTAATGGTGTTGGTGCGAGCTGGTGTGTCTCATAGTAATTTTGGTATCCGTGTCTTACAGTAACAGCAATTTTTCTAATAATTGTTCAATTTATTCAAAAATTCCTATTATTTGTTAATACTTATAAATTTGAATATACAGCGCAGCTTGCAGTTTCCTTTTCATTAATCCTATAATACAATGTGAATAAGATTAAGATTAGTGTGTCCATTAAACTATTTGATTCCTTGTTTAGTTGAAAATTGTTTACTGTTTTAGGTAATAAGCAAACTTTGTACTTAATTTAAGCGGTATTCTGTATTGTGGTGGAAAGTAACCTTACTATTATGTGAAGGTCACTTTTCAAATTTGACAGGGAAGAAAACAGGGAGAAAAAAATAGCCCTTGGCGAGTTTCTTGCCGGTTCTTCTCGCTACAAGGTCTCCTGCCGTAGGATTTGCGAACCGATGGCGTAGCTTCATTGACGTTCATAAGTGTTGTTAAACAAACCTAAATTGAATAAACGATATTGAATTTTGAATTTTTTGAATTTTGAATGTTTACGGGGTGGGCAGACACATGAATGGACTGTGAAATCGATTACCATCCATCCATAGCTTGCCATTTATTAAACTAAAAAGTCAAAAATAAATACGTAGGTTAAAAAACTAAAAACACACACTTTTATAGGAACAGACTAAAAAGTGCAAAATAACCGTCTATCCAGTAACTGAAATTAAAAAGCGTGGTGCGCCCTTTGCAAAGCATGCATTCAAGTAGGTACTTAATATTGACAACGCGCACCACGCTTTTTAAGGCGATACTCGGAAAAATTATGCTAAAGTGAGATAGCAATGAGAAAACGACGCGCGCGGGAGCGAGACCGATTTTGCCGATTACGCAAAAAAACACAAAATCACTTCGTATTCAAAAACTATAGCGATTTTAAAAAAATGCTTCTATACGATCCTAAATATTATTGGTGTCCACTAATTAAACCAATTTTCAATAGTATATGTATCCCCATTTAAAAATAATCTTGATATTTCTTATTTTTTAGGGGTATTTTCGAAAATAAAAAGTGTCGAGCCAAAATCATAAAATCGTGTTTCTGAAACTATAAGATTCTAGATAAAGGTATTAAGAAATATATATCTTATTACCAGATTTATAACAACTCTAACCGTATAGGAAAAATGTGATAGTAAAAAACCACGAGCCCTATAAGTAGCTTTCAGGCTACTTATAGGGCTCGTGGTTTTTTACTATCACATTTTTCCTATACTTACAAAAATTGCATTGCAAATGCATAAAAATAATATAAAATCTCAACTCTAACCGTCCTATAGTTTTATATCAAAGAGTCCATACTTTTTCCGAGTAGCGCCTTAATTTCAGTTACTGGATAGACGGTTATTTTGCACTTTTTAGTCTGTTCCTATAAAAGTGTGTGTTTTTAGTTTTTTAAACTACGTATTTATACATTAACTTGAGCTTAACTCCAAACTTAGCCATCGATTTGGATAATTCCTTCTTATCCTATTAATTTAAAGATAATTTAGTTTGCGCCGGGTTTGGGTTTATTGAGCACTCTCTTTTAAAAAACATGTTATTTTTAGTTTAAAGAATCAATTAGGCAGCTCATGTGCGATGCATCAATCTAGGTAGTACCTATCTAGCAATTATTTTTTGTTTGAATTAAATAACAGATGAGGGTAGATATTTACCTATAGGTAAGTACTTATAAGATATTGTACACCCACTATAATTAATATGAGGGGATATTTATGGATTGTCAATACTACAGCCTACGCAGAAAGTTAATCAAAAGGTTGTTATCTATTTGAACTCAAATATAAATATTTTGATCATCCTAAAGGAAAAGATAGATTGATGGAATGAGTCCTTCCCTTTTGAGGATTTGCCGGCGAAATTGAAGAAATATTGAAGCTCCGACAAAAATATACTGCACAAACGTCTGCAATTTTTCGCGAAAAATAACAAACAAGTTGGTGTAGTACCATAGCTGATGGTTCCGTATCGATATATTTTATTGGTACTTCTTCACAACAACTTCAGCTAAAGTTCATGATTACCATGGTAATTGATCAAGAAGTATCACTTACTGCTAGTGACCTAAATGAACGAATTGAATTTTAGAGTTTAGGATTTATCAAACTTCAAAAGACTGTAGGAGAAGTTCGATTGTGCAGTGGCGTTCGTTCCTTCGACCAGCAATTTTGATGGTTATGCAGATTTTGCGAAATCTGGTAATCCGTAATGACATGCACATGGATGACCAAGACTGATTCGCATATGTCAGAAGTCACGTCAAGCCTTTTATCTGCTTTTGCAGTTGTAAAATGTTCCAATATACATTGAAGTCGCGTGAAGAGTCATGGCCGATCCCGATGATGAACGGCCAGAAGACGGACTTCTTCTGGCCGTTCATCATGAGCTCTGTCATTCTCAGCAGGCCTGGTTTTTGAGCGTCCATACAAATATCTGACGAGTTTGTAATATTTGGAGCTGGCTTTTTTTTGGGACTAGGTCTAGCAGTTGTCTTTTGTGAATTGGAATTATATCTAAGTACATCATTTGGTAAAAAAAAACACTCAAATTATTTTTAACCGACTTCTAAATAAAAAAGGAGGAGGTTCTCTATTCGTCTGTATGTATGTTTTTTTTTTTTTTTTGTATGTCCACCGATTACTCGAAGACGGCTGAACCGATTGAAATGGTTCAAACGTTATTACATTAGGTTGGTTTCCAAGTTGGTCCCATTTTTTGAAATTTTGAAATCGGTTCAGTAGTTTTCAGGAAATCTTGAAAATACTGTCGTTTTCGTTACCACTTTATGTGAATTTAATACGTATCTTTAGGCATAACTCCTTTGTTTATAAACCGATTTAGATGATTCTTGTTTTGTTAAAAAGGGGATACCTCAAGGTATTTTAACCGTCTTCGAAAAAGGAGGTATTGAGTTTGATCACATACCTATTTACCAGAAAACACGTAAATTGCCTGCACGATGCACTAAAAAGAGTGAAATAAAAATTATTTTTATAAAAAAATAAAACCGCCTTCTAAAAAACCACATCAAAAAAGTAAGAAATAATTCCTCACTAAATAAATAACGTAAGTACTTTGAAGTCGGGCGGGTTTTAACAAAAACAACAAAAAATTGTACATGTTTCACGCCCGACTTCAAAGTACTTACGTTATTTATTTGGTGAGGAATTATTTCTTACTTTTTTGATGTGGTTTTTTAGAAGGCGGTTTTATTTTTTTATAAAAATAATTTTTTTCAAAGTTGTTCTCCTAATTTCTGTTCGCTGTTCCGAACCCAGAATCAAGATTTCTACCTTCAACAATCTCAAAGTAAGCAACGATTGGTATATTTCAGTCCATACAATTGAGAAGTTAATTAATACATTTTATTATTCACAAAAAATGATATGTTTGAAAAGTGAATTTTCATAGATAGAACGAAATATGTGTTTGTCCTTTTATTATTCATAATTTCCGTCACTAGTTAAAAAGTGCGAATATCTCACTAGCAGAGTAAGCGATTCCCATCCCTACTGCAACGTCGTCTTTCTTCAGTTAGTGCCGTGCCGAGGCAGGCAACCTACACGGTCCTGTGTCACCTGTTCAGCTGGCGAGATACGACTGCAAATACCTGATTTCCGTTTCCAGGGCTAACTACTATTCTAATTTCCCTTCGCCCTTTTAATTAATGTTTTGAAATGCATACAAATTTAGCTAGTTAGATTATTATATGCAGTAATTCGTTGTTGACCTCATGCTTGAACCAATTTACCGTATATCCTTACCATTTAATTTTTTTCTCATAAATACCGTCGTGTTCCTAATTTTCGTCACCCGAATCCTCCAATCCTCAAATCCTAAAATTCGGAATAATAAAATACCTAATAATATAGGTACAATGTTCCTTGACTCCCAAAATTATTCATTTAGTTAATTTGTAGACTGAACAATTATTTGTAAGGTTTATTTTATGCTTATTTGTATAGTATTTATTTTCTGTTTGTCTTATGGCAATTAAAAATATATTTTCTAATTTCCATTACGCCCTAAACTTTGTTACTTCAAAAATCCAAAACCAGACTCTACATTGAAGTGCAAAATACATAATTTTCTATAGTTTAACGTCTCTTCCAAATTAAATAGCCGGTTTAATTTTTTTATAGAAAACTAAAAATAGTGACGGAAATTATACAAAGAAAACCTTGTCGTGAGAATGACCGCTACACCAAAAGATTTCAACAAACACATATTTAACATTTGACATATTTTACAAACGTAGTGAACAAGACGAAAAATCTACATGTCGATCTACAAAGTTTAAGAGCCCAGCCACGACCATGCCGCAGCGGCGGCGGCGGGGCGGCAGCGGCGACCGGCGAGCGATTTCTGCATCAGTGGCATGCGTTCACTGAAAAACGCAAAATTTGAAACTTCGGTAGCCCCCCCTTTCACTTGATTCTGTCCTGAGTAGAGAGTTAAGATTAAGAGGTACGGGTATACCGAAGTTTCGGATATTGCGTTTCAGGAGCCGTACTCTGAAACGCAAATCCGAAAATTCGGTTAGCCCCGTCCCTTTCACTCGATTCTGTCACAACTGGAGAGTGAGAGGGACGGGTATAACGAAGTTTCGGTTTTTGTGTTTCAGAGTAGGCCCTCAGAGTAGGCCCTCAGTTGTGCGTTAGGTACTATTTGATTTGATTAGACGTCTGTGCGAGCGGCGAGACTCGCGAGCGTGCAATGAATGCACAAATTTTAAAATGCAACGCATTTTAATGTGGTTTTCGTCAATAGACAGAGTAAGTCAAAAGAAGTTTATATGTATAATACATGCACATAATGCATCAGGGGCAAAGAATATATACACTTGTCAGGGGCGAGTCGTTAGTTAAAGATAAACGCTCCAGAGTTTAGGCACCTTTATTTTCCTAGATTTTCCCGCAAAACGTAAAGAATAGATAAACTTCAGCTTCCCTATTAGAAAGAAAAATAAGAAAGAAAAATAATTTATTCTTTATTATTTATTAGATTAATTTTAATTACATATTATATTATTTATTAGATACATTTTTATTTCTATTAGATTAATTTTCAAATAGACGAATGTAGTGGCACGGACACATTTTGTTTAGCACAAAATAATAGACGTTAACGTCTCAGTGGCACTCGTGATGCCATTCATTTGAATGGAATTTTAAAAGTAGGTTTTTGTGACGCATTCTAATGAAAAATACATATTGACCGACATTGAAGACATTGGTCGCCTTTCTTATTTTTAAATTATGTCTCTGTTGTAAATGTTTTGACATTAAGGTATAATAAAAAGTTTAATTACTATTAAACTAATTATATAAACTGGATTTAGTTTTGGGATATACTTAGTAGTGATTCACTTCCAACTACTAGTGAAGTATGTTAGAGTTTTTTTTATTAAGATTTGAAGAAAAAAAACGCAATTTTTATAGTTATAGGTAGGTATCAACTTTAATTAGATACTTTCATCTACGTTTAATAAAAATATTATCTCGAAAATCAGGATTGCTGCAACATATTTATATTTGACTTTTTAACCACGGAAATTCATTAACACGCACTTAAGATTATGAGTAAGTTCGATAATTAGTTTTTCATTTGATACTGTTTCTTACTCACAGCGAAATAAGAAACACTTTAAGTAAGTGGTAAGATATTTTAATTCTTTTTACAATTAATCCTTCGTTTTGTTACGTTCGAGGGATACACGACAAGTTTAGTAGAGTAACCGTTTACTTTCACCGACTCTCCAGTTTCATAAAAACAACAGCTGCGAAGTTAAAATAACAAGATGATAGCTACTTATATTTTCTGTATACTGAACAAGGTTGAGTAATTAACCTACGCATTATGTTTTAACTTATGATGTTTTAATTTCTATCCACAACGGGGTAGCACTTAGCCTTCATCACACCTGATGTTAAGTGGTGATAAGGCTGAAGGTAGAAGCGCACTACTCCCGGAATCCTCAATCACTGATAAGTAGCATCAGTGTGTTTAAAATAAAACTAAAATAAAAACAACATGACAATATGTCTCCAAATGGGTAATTCTCATTTCAAAGTGAGCAGTCACTAAAAGGCGTTCAATGAAAGTGAATTTTTATAAGAGTTATCCAAATAAGAATTGTAGAGATACATACTTACTTAAATACAAAATTAAATCTATATTATTATGGTTTTATTCAGTGCTGTCTGAAGAAAAAATATAAACCTACTTATTGTTAGATCCGGCCCGATGCTCTGTCCAACTAAGCTACCGAAAGGCTTACTACGTCGAATTTTGCTCAATGTGAGGAAACCCTCGTCATGATTCTTGGTCAGAGCATCGGGCCGGATTCCCGGAAGCGCGGGTTCGAATCCCGCCTGAAAGCTAAATATAGGGCTCGTGGTTTTTTACTATCACCCTTTTCCTATACTTACAGTTACAGAGTTTGCATTGTGAAGTCATAAAAAATAAAACCGCCTTCAAAAAAATCACATCAAAAAAGTAATAAATAATTCCTCACCAAATAAATAACGTAAGTACTTTGAAGTCGGGCGTGAAACATGTACGATTTTTGTTGTTTTTGTTAAAACCCGCCCGACTTCAAAGTACTTACGTTATTTATTTGGTGAGGAATTATTTATTACTTTTTTGATGTGATTTTTTTGAAGGCGGTTTTACTTTTTTATAAAAATAATTTTTATTTCACTCTATTTAGTGCTTCGTGCAGGCAATTTACTTGTATTCTGGTAAATAGGTATGTGATCAAACTGAAAACCTCCTTTTTTGAAGTCGGTTAAAATACCTTGAGGTATCCCCTTTTTAACAAAACAAGAATCATCTAAATCGGTGTATAAACAAAGGAGTTATGCCTAAAGATACGTATTAAGTAACGAAAACAACAGTATTTTCAAGATTTCCTGAAAACTACTGAACCGATTCAAAATTCCAAAAAACGGGACCAACTTGGAAACTAACCTGATGTAATAAAGTTTCAATCATTTCAATCGGTCCATCCGTCTTCGAGTAATCGGTGGACATACACAAAAAAAAAAAACACATACAGACGAATAGAGAACCTCCTCCTTTTTGATTTAGAAGTCGGTTAAAAATAATTTAAAATCTCAGCATATGAAAATTATGCCAAATTATCGGTGGTGTGAAACTACCCGTTATAAGTAGTGGCAGCGATAATGAAAAAGCATTCCCATGAAAGCAATTTCTTTATTTACACAAAATCAAATGTCAACATTGATGTCAACTGTTAAAATCGTTGGCAACTTATAACGAGCTTAGAGCCGACTAGATTAAAATGGATTAAATGGAACGAACTTATAAGTTTCCAGTTTTAATGGACTTATGAAGATGGAGGTTTAAAGTTTCATGGCCCTTTATTGCGTATTTATAGCTTATTTAAACATTTCAATCTAAATGTAATGTTCGAGAATTTATGATCTGTATTATTTTATTTGTAATTTGATCTGGTAAACTTATCATAATGAAATATTGTATTGTTACGTTTATTAAACGGCAGCAAAAATTTATTCAATATTAAATTGCAAGTCACTATAAATAAATGCGATCAGCAATATCCATTTTTGGATATTAAATATATTATCACGAAGAAAGGTATATAAGCTTTTTTAATCATTCAAAAACTTAAGAGTAAACACATGTGTTTTTTAAAGATTCAACATAATATGTCGTTTTGTTTTTAGAAAAAAAAAAATGTTTTTGCTATGTCTGATACTGCTTGAAATAAGAAGTTGATGGCTTTTACCAGGCCACCAGAATGTGGCTGCGGGCTTAGGAAGAGCACAGGAGCTGAAACTTGGCTATGTTATCATTTAACCATTAGCAAATTCTAATGACAATCTTAGACCCTATCTACAGACTCAGGTCATTATCCATGACTTTTAACGACAATGCAGATTATTCGAAGATCGATTGATATGCCAGTGTCATTGGAATATTTTTACATCACATTTAATGGTGGTGTGATACCTTCACATGATAATGTAATGCTACAGGTAAATTATCAGAACCAGATCAAGACAATAGTAGGTAAGTATATTATCGTTAACTGGCTTTCCGCTCGCAGCTTCACCCACGTTACCTAGACGATGACTGTTTTCCCGCAGATGAGTTATTTCCCAGGGATAAAAATAACCTATAATATGCCATTATAGACTGACATCTATTTCTGTGTCAAATTTCTTCCAGAGTCGTTTAGCCGTTTCGCCGTGGTTGAGTTACAAACAACTTTCGCAAACTTTCGCATTTATAACAATAAGTAAGATAAAAGTAAATAACCCTCATTAGTCATCCAAAAGCTACCACAATCCGCTACCTATCTATTAAAATTGAATCGTTTTTATGTACTTACCTACTTACATATTTCCAAATTAACAGTAATAGCCTTAGCATTATGATTTATTCTGTGGTAATAGTGTGGAAAATATTATTTAAACAAACTTTTTAATTTCGTTCAAAAGCTCTTGTACAACAAAATTAAATATTATAGGTTGCAAGTCTGAACTTACAAGGTGGTTAACTTTTTAAAATAGTAGGCGTCAATAACATTTAACAACTGGCGAACATTCTTATCTTCAAAAAACTTTAACTATCGAATTGACTAACCTCCTCCTTTTTTGAAGTCGATAGAAAACATACTAGTCATAAGACTCGGTAAAAACAGAAATGAAAAATGATTGTATTCATTAAGAACCTTTTTCAGGAAACAAATAAAACCCATGTTAAGTGTATGCAGACGGATAAAAACATGTTTGTATTAGGACGACGAATATGACGATTTAAAATTGTTATTTGCTCGTGTCGTGTCTGATGGCCGGGGGAGGGGATCGCGGGCCATTGTTTCTGTAGCAGTGACCTTTTTTAATTAATTCCACCCAACTCGATTAATGAGATCAAAGGGCTCTATCTCTATTGGATGCCCGACGTAATGCTGTTAATATTTAGGAATAGGCTTTATTAATTTTGTTCTATACTTTCTTATATTGTTTTGCGATAATCCGTCTGTGTCTAAAGGAAATTTTTATAATAATATAGACTACTTATATAATCTAGACTTTCGAGGGTACTTTCATTTGGCAATTAGTATTTTTAATAATAGATAACTTTATAACATAAACGTAAACATAGACAAATGATTATCAAGCTTCTTCTTAGCGGTTCGATGGCAAACACTATCACTATATTGTTGCGGCCCAGAATTTGGCCACGTGTACTGCACTATCCGTGGCATGCATTAAGTCCTCCCGCGTAGGGCATGCGGGGCACGATATAAGATTGGAAATCGTTTGCGTTTCACCGCCCAATATAAGCCATATTAAAGCTATCCGAGAGTCCCATCGGAACTTGTTGTCTTTGCTCCGGTCAACCTAAGTTCTAAGCCTATTTAAAGACTACCATATCGGCCAAGGCAATCCACGTCCAGGAGGGAGACTCTCGGTAAGTGGAACATACGGCGTAGGTTGATGCCAAAGGTTGCAGGGTCTGTGCAGGGTCCGTTAAATAATTGTTGTCAATGTTTACGATAAAGTAAATATTCCTGTAAAGTTATTGAAACTGTAAGTAATACATTTTCTTTTTATCTACTATTATTTGAAAGGAAAAATATTGAAACGCTCTGAATATGACCGAACTAGCACTAAAACATTTGCAGTTCGATCAAAACAGTGAAATTCTCCGTATGAGTTCTCATGAAAACACATTTTCATATAGGTACGTTCGAAATTTTCTAACCATTTTCATTCCTTTCAATAGCAATGTTGCTTTCAATATTAAAGTTGGTAATAATAATACTTCTTAGGGTAAGTTCCAATTAAAATTGCTTAGAAACATGCTCAATCTTTCAAAGAAAAAAAAAACATACTTATACATTTTTATCTAATAAAACGAACTACTTACACAATAAAACAAACATACAAGTGAACCTTGGCTGTTGTGATTAAGTGTAACAAAAACTAGTAAGTACTTATTGTTAACCCTTTAATTCGCAGTGTTGTCCCTCAACAACATGTCAAACAAAAAAATATGGCTTGAGCGTCGTATTTTTTTTAAAATATTATTCGTGTTTATATTATGGTTGAAACGAAGGGAAACATGGAAAAAAATCAAATTGTCACTTAATGCGCTCAAAGTGACTATTATTGTCATTCTTAGTCATGATGGCGTCTAGAGTGTCTATTCAAAGTTAAATTATTTTTATTTTATGGGTTTTTATTTCTCAAAATGCGGAATGCACACTGTTTTTCTAAAAAAGTGTCCCTAGTGAATTTGTTTATGTGTTAAAATATGTTAATTACATTTATAATCACGACTTATGATGTTGAGAACTGGTATGTTGTTCATGAACAACACTGCGAAGTATACAGCAACTTACAAAATGCTTTGTTAGTTGTTCTCTAACGACACTGCCCTTTAGCTAGCGAAATTGTTTGGATAGTTTATAACTACGTTTTTTTGGTTTCCTGAATGTTTTATAGCTCATTTTGTATGATAATCGATTAAGCCTGGCTAGGTTTAATCCATAAATAAAGAGTACAAATGGAAAAAGTTAAGAATTTTGAGATTATTTTGTTCTGCGAACTAAAGGGTTTAAACTACGAGTAGATATAATATGATACTTGTATGATTGAGGATTAAAGGGTAGTATTCATAAGGAAATCTTTATCGCAACCGGCAATTACTTATAAATATTGTAACTTTTCGTATGACTTTAAAACACATATATAATGCTAAAGTATAGAAGATAAGGATTTAAAAAATAATAGAGTATGCTATTAATCTGGATTGGATATTAATCATTCCAGAGATAGGGTAGCTCGGAGGGGTGGATTAGGAGGGAAATGAAACGGAGATACACTAAATTAACGATTAGAGCAATCTCAGTTAATTTTATTGATCCCCGGAGGTCGATATCTCTTTTTAACCGACTTCTAAATCAAAAAGGAGGAGGTTCTCTATTCGTCTGTATGTATGTTTTTTTTTTTTTTTTTTTTTTGTGTATGTCCACCGATTACTCAAAGACGGCTGAACCGATTGAAATGGTTCAAACGTTATTACATCAGTTTAGTTTCCAAGTTGGTCCCATTTTTTGAAATTTTGAAATCGGTTCAGTAGTTTTCAGGAAATCTTGAAAATACTGTCGTTTTCGTTACCACTTTATGTGAATTTAATACGTATCTTTAGGCATAACTCCTTTGTTTATAAACCGATTTAGATGATTCTTGTTTTGTTAAAAAGGGGATACCTCAAGGTATTTTAACCGTCTTCGAAAAAGGAGGTTTTGAGTTTGATCACACACCTATTTACCAGAAAACACGTAAATAGCCTGCACGATGCGCACTAAAAAGAGTGAAATAAAAATTATTTTTATAAAAAAATAAAACCGCCTTCTAAAAAACCACATCAAAAAAGTAAGAAATAATTCCTCACCAAATAAATAACGTAAGTACTTTGAAGTCGGGCGGGTTTTAACAAAAACAACAAAAAATTGTACATGTTTCACGCCCGACTTCAAAGTACTTACGTTATTTATTTGGTGAGGAATTATTTCTTACTTTTTTGTTAAATTAACTAACATAGAACATACTGGCACAGTCTTCACATAGAAAGTTCTTTTGTCAGAAGAGTACGATGGACTTATTCATTTGTATCGTTTATTACTTCATTTAGTTATCCTTTTATTTATTATGATATGATTAAAAAAAGTCGACATGCCAGACAGCGTTTTTTACCACCCACAATGGTGGGTTATAGGACGATCATTAAGTAAGTAGTAGTTTGTAAGTAAGTAGTATATGCTTTACATTAAGTATGCATATTCTTAAAAAAATATAAACTAATAAAGTTCCCTTTTTATTGTTTTTATTAACCATTTTGAAAGGGTAAATTTGATTGAAGCAATGTCTGTGGCAATTAAGAAGATAACGAGTAAGTTAAAAATATGGTCTACAAAATAACGAATGCGGCTCAGAAAACATCGTTATTTTCCGCGTGACGGCGGCGGGTGCGGCGAGGGCCGGCCGGCGCGGCGGCGCTGCGGGCGCTCCGGCGCTCCGAGCGCGGGGATTTTGTGTCTGGCCGGTTTCCCTCCGCCCATTAGCAAGCTTACCTTCCACTTGAGCTCGGTTTCATTCAAGAATACAAACAATAAATGTCAATTACTTATGCAAATTGACACTATTACGGTATTTAAACATGCAACACCTCAATGTGTGAATATGTAGACGACACTTCTTACAAGCAACTCTAACAACAAAATAGTAAACATGAAAACTATGAAGACGTGTGCTTCAGCAATTTGAGAAATGAAACGAAGACGAGTACTCGTTTATAAGCGTGATTTAACAACTCCAGCATATTGATTTTTACGTCGCCGTGGGCCCTCCCCCGCCCCGCGGGAAGAGTTGTGCACGGGGGTAATGCTAAAATGCTTGTTCCCCTATTTGAGAGTACATGCTGGAGGGACGATCAACTGCTACCCGGGAAAAGCCAAGTTTTCTTATTCATTTATTATCTATCACATTTTTTCATTTTATCGTGAATAGCTGAATACTTTACGTAAGATTTACGACCGGATGCGTCTTCATTCGAACGTGAATGTGACACACTTTCTATCGCACACTGTTATCTGTAATGCATTGTGTTTTAACAACTGTAGTTATGTGACGTTATTATGTTTTATTTTGACAACGGCTATAATTTAAAAATGTGTTAAGCAAATTTTTTTATTTGTTGCTAACTTCGCCGTACCTAAAATTTCGGTAGAAGAAATTCTCCGTTAGACAACGATAACGCTTTCACATTAACGAATAATAATAAAATGTTTGCAGATAAATCTGTTGATAGTTATAATATTTACATACATAAAGGGTACCAACTTTCACTTTGATATGCTACGTTATTGCCAGATAACATCGTTTATCATTTAAAAATCCCACCATAAATTGATTCATAAATTCACAAATAACGCAACATACCAAATTCATGCTAAAATCACATTACCGTCTGTACTGAATAAATTCTCATTGTGTCGTCTAAACAAATATTAATAACCTTACATTACAAATAGGGAAAGAAAAGCGGAAAGTGCGGGGGTTCTGTTGTAGGTCCCCGCGAGTTTGTTCAGCCCCACCCGCGCACTTTTCAGTGGGCCGCCCGCCGCACCCTTCGCTGCACCCCATGTGTTACTCCGGCCCGCGCGGGAACGGGACGCTCCTTCATTTTACTCCAATTTACAAAGTGAAAAAAATATACTTACATATTTTTAAACAAACATTCCGCAAATCAAATTTGGCAACTATGGGAATTTCTCGAAATGCCCGAGAATCAAGACATTGTCTTTGACAAATCGTGGATAGTTATTATTATTAATGTTCTAATTAACATTTATGGATAATTTCTTCTTCCAAATAAAGTTTTCAATACCAACGAAATTATAAAAACTTTGAGGTACCTAGACATAAAAACATCGCGGTAGAGCTTACCGGAAAAATCACCGCTACAGAACGTTTAATCAGACGATTTTGTAGCATTCCATTAGCTCATGTTTTTATGTAGTTGAGGTTGTTCTAGAAAGCTTTAGAAGTTTAGCAGTTTGTAAATCTTATTTCACCAAAATCATCCTATAAAAAACTGACCAACTATTGCTGGAGCTGCTTATTTCTTTACAAAAAGCGTTGAAATCTCTCAGTATTGTCAAGCCAACTCTAATGTTCCTTTCTGCGATTTCTTTATTGATATAGTTACGTTTTAATTTTATGTGACTTTGGACGTTGAACATTCTACATGTTGGTTAGTTTGGTGGGCACAAGTCAACGACCAAGTCACATAAAATTAAAACGTAACTAAATCAATAAAGAAATCGCAGAAAGGAACATTAGAGTTGGCTTGACTTTACTGAGAAATTTCAACGCTTTTTGTAAAGAAATAAGCAGCTCCAGCGAGAGTTGGTCAGTTTTTTAAAGGATGATTTTGGTGAGATTTTATATCTTTTTGCTAGGTATTACACATAAGTAATAAATACAGGTATACTGATTTATTTACTGCAAATGTAACTTTGTAATCCTATATATTTATATACGATTACAAAGTTATTTATGCAGTTGGTGTAACTAGAAATCTGGATGAATTATCCTAGTTTTTATAGTTTTCCCTTTATGTGGCCATTAAATCCTAACTCTGTACCAAATTTCAGCTGTTTATGGGAAGTACTAGTTCTATTTTGATGATCATGAGTGAGTGTCATAAATGCGAAACTTTGCTTTCACTTAACTTCGGAACTAAATGACCTACAGACTTGAAATTTTGGATTTTAAGTATGTAATTATCGCTTACTGGATGACGAAAATTTCTGCGTTCTGGTCTTATCCAGAGGTTCTCAAATAGGGGCCTGAAAATGCGGCGAAATGGTTCCAGTAAAGGATGGTACGGCAGTGTTTGCTTCGCGCTCGACTTGGCGGGGGCACTGCCGTGCCCGCAGATAACAAGCTGTCCCTACTTTTTACAAGCTTTTTATTAACTTGCCATGTTAGTTAGTTACGCCCGAATTTCGAACGCAAATTATCTTTGGGAGCGTCTCAAACATCATGGCATCTCTTTCATACGTTTGACATTTAAAGTGACAGGGCGATGTTTGAGACGATCCCAAAGATAAGTAGCGTACGAGTATTCGGGCATTAGTATGTTAGTTAGTTAGAAGGGGAAAAATCTTGCAAGCTTAATTTGACCCATTTCCCAGTGTCCGATGGAGCTAAAATTTTGTATACAGGTTTGGTTTAGATGACAATACAATATTTAAGCAAAAAAACTTGTCATTAAAATGAAATTTTTACATTTTTAAAAATTATTATTTATATCTCCCTTTTTGAATACCGTCATGGAACCCGTAACTGCCTGTAACCAAGGGGTTATGTCATTGATACTGATTTTCTACAGAATAGAATAAAACGCACCAATAAACATACGGCCTTATTTCTTCCGGGTCTTTTTACTTCCATTTATTTAATAGGTAACTACTGTTGTGTTGTTAAGACAACGTGGTAATTTTAAATCTCATCACAGATTTAGCTTTACTAATCTCTTATAATATTTTGCAGAATTTCTGTTCAATACAAATATATCAAATACGTCTTACCTATATACTAAAAATATCTTCTTACATAAGAATTGTTTTTATATCTAAGGGTTTTTTACCGATTTGTATATTTTTAGGCTTTATTTAGCCTGAAACACAGGGCCACCTAGTTCAGGTAAGTAGTAGTATAATTAAAAAAATTTTTCCTTACTCTATTTTTTCTCTTAATGTTTTAAATTGTGCCTACCTAGTAGATTATTAATACACGTATGCGTTGTTTGTTTATGTTTACTAACATAGTATTTAAGAAGAGACTGACCTAGTTAATTCATTATGTATGCAAAAATTTGTAAATGAATAAAAAAAAATGAAATGAATACGAGGTTTTTAGAACATAACATTTTAAGGACGGCCAACCCTACTTACTTTTCATACAAACGCTCTTACGTGATTATGGCGTTGTAACAGATCTTTCTTTGAAACTTTTGAACTAATAGCTATCTTATGCACTCTACCTAGGTTTCTATCGAAATAAAAAACCAAAATTTGAAGAAACAAATTCAGTATAAGCCTCGAAATACTTATCTGATTTTTTGCTCAAATTTTACCTAAACTTTGGGCGTTCATCACTACTCATAAATTTAAAAAGCAGCAGCAGAAAATAATATGATAGCAACCTTGCAAATGTAATGGAGATTCTAAATGTCAAACATTTATTTCATTAAGAAACTTGTAAGGCTAACTGAAAAACACGTAAATCCTGGAACAAGTTTCCGCACACTATTTTCGTTCAAAGTTATCGCGTTCTCACTTGCTCACTCACTCACTGTCATTGCGCTGGATGAAACAACAAGCTTGTCAACTTCTTGTCAACAATGACGGAAAGGGCCCTCTTAAAGAACACAGTATCACAGGTAGTTAGGTAGTTACAACGTCATAGAAACTGAAATATTTCGGATTTTCAATTGTTCTTTTTATAATGTTTTTTGCATACGGTGTACAGTAAAAAATATGTTTAGTTCAAATAAAAGTAGAAATCAGTACTGACTTATAAATATTCCTTCGTAAAAATATTTAGTAAGTATAACAGCCGTAATAGTATAAGGATTGTTGTTCTCTATATTTACCTAACCTATTTCTATATAAATTTAAAAAGTCGTATTTAAGATACAAACAAGTAAAATCGTAATACATCCGCCATCCATTTATGAAATGGTTACATAATTATGAAGCTGAAACAGCGACTTAAAGAATAACTCTCAAGATCAATACCACGTCCGCGATTTCGTCATTGTGACAGGCGCAAAACGTTTTAGTATATTTTCACTACTATAAGCGATTTCATTATATTCCTAAATACATTTCCGGTTTTAATACTTTAATTAAATATTAGGTTCGTAAAATAGGTAAACGCAGAATATAAATACCTTGCGTTCATCACCAAAAAATTTGCTTAGGGCTGAAATCTCGCGCTCTGTTGGTTTTGTAGGCTGGCGCTAACCAGTGTATGAAAGCTGTTAACGGTTTTTAATTATTTTCATTTTTAATTCTTATATTCCGGACATAAGACGTTTAATTCTAAGCTAAACAGAGCGTATATGGTAGATTAATAACGTCTGTAAGTAATACAAATATATAATTAACCATGACTAGGAGACTAATGATTATTGGTTTTTCCTATAAATATTTGTTTCTATCTGGATTGAACCCTAAATTAATTGATTGATTAATTGAGCTAATATGAATATCTTGATATTTAGAAGTGTAGTATAGCATCTGTAACATATAATTCTAATAATTGCGGCTATTAATTTGTTCAGTTCATTTTAATACTAGGTACTTTGAAAAAACATAGACCATTCTTAATACTATTTTCAAAACATTAGAAAGGAGTTTATATAAGTGCATTGGAATTATATTCTCTTATTTATAGTACAGCTACAAATACACTTAAAATCCATACTAATATTATAAATGTGAAAGTGTGTTTGTTTGTTTGTTTATTTGTTTGTTTGTTTGTTTGTCCGTCTTTCACGTCAAAACGGAACAACGGATCGACGAGATTTTCGGTATGGAGATAATTTGAGAGCTGGAGAGTAAAATAGGCTACTTTTTATCCAGGAAAATTATAAAATAAAAATGGTAATTTTGTATAGAAAACCGTTAAACTGTCATACTTCACACAACTGTCATTTCTTAGCCGCTTCCAAAGAGAAGGTATGTCAAAGAGTATGTAATCACTGACATTTTTGCCGCTTAGGATTTCTTTTTTTTTTAATAAGTGACATTGTGTCAGGCAGGTGATACGAAGTTCGTGTCCAATAAAATTTATATGGCAAAACAACGTTTGCCGGGTCAGCTAGTAATATCATAAATATGAACACCTGAAAGCACTACGTATTCAACATCGGTAACATACAACGTAGATTACTGTTTGCTATAAGTATGTACCAATTTTTAGATAAAATATAACTTTTTATAATATCTATTTCAGTCGTGCGCGATACACCGTGTTCTACTAACCAACAGTAATAAGAAAATGTAAGTTCCATATTCGCTTTGTCAAATTGTTGTCTTATTTGTTAACGAGCGTATCAACTGCTTTCTTTTTAACCGACTTCAAAAAGGAGAAGGTTATACGTTCGACTGTAAGTATGTTTTTTTTCACCGATTTCTCCGTCAATTTTGGCCGATTTTCATAATTCTTTTTTAATTCAAAAGAGTATACCCATGTAGTGGTCCCATTGTCACCAAGTCAGGATCTGATAGTGGGATCCCAAAGAAATCGAAGAATACCTTCAAATTTTAACATCATTTTACGTTTTTTTTTTCTATAGCTTTTCAAGTACATATTTGCATCTGGTACTTATCAGCTCATGTTAATGAGCTGATGATGGAATAATAACTTCTCAATGGTTAGAAGTTGGAGCATAATTCCTTTAATATTGTTTACACTTCTCATGCTCGTAAAGTTCGTGTTTATGTTGGGTATAGGCTGCATAAAATCGCTTTTTATGCTCTAGTGCATAAAGTAAAATCTTCGTCTAAAGTCTCAGACTCTGACAAAGGTCGTCAGGTAAACAGTCACACACGCAATTAAACTTCGTTGAATAAACTTGTTATTTCATTCTGTTTCTTCAATTTTGTAGGTACATAATTCATGTTAAATTACTAAATTAATTAAATTAAACTAGGCAAAATTGATTTGTTTTCTAAGAAATAAGTATTTCAAGAGCATTATGAACTACGATCTATGCTAAAGTCACTGTGCTGCCAAGGCCACGTATAAAAAAAAAAGAAAAATAATGTCTTCCCGCCAATATGGCGAAGTCTTTATTTTTTCTTTTTTGCAATAAGTATTGCTATTTATTTTCCTCACATTCGAAGTGAAAAGCAGAGTGTACTAGTACATAAGACCCATTTTACCCTCGACTTGACTATCCACCCTCGCCTACGGCTCGGCTGGATATAATACGTCTCGGGTAAAATGATACGTTTTATGCACTTGTTGTACAATCTACTATTATACGTTAAGATCGATACAATGGAATCTTTCCGGATATTCAGGTGAGCTGATGATGGAAGGTAAAACTCCTTTACGTGGGTGGAGCTGGTATTAGCGTTCTAATTTAGATATTGACAATAGTTTTAATCGTTGAACTTTGCGATATGCTGTCTCATTGTGCGGTTTCTTAAGCTACGTTTATTTACATTAAAATACAAAAAAAACCGCCTTCAAAAAAACTTCAACAAAATCTCACTACTTACATAAAAACACTTAAAAAAGAAAAATAAAATAAATGTGTATTGATTTAATTCATAGGATAAAAACGCGCCTTTATCTAACTACTCTTGGAACTGACTGATCTGTTTGAAGTCGGTGCCAAGCCGGAAAAAAAAAACAAATTATACTAAGGGCCGATTTTTCAATGCCTGGATAAAAGTTATTCGCCTAATATCGTTTATTACCTCCAAATTGAAAAGCGATTGTTATTCATGTCTCTCTTGTTTTGAGATTGACATTTAATTTGGTTGGTTAATTATTTAACTGACTGATAACTTTTATCTGAGGATTGAAAAATCAGCTCTAAGTGAAATAACACACAGGGTTAAAGAAACATCTGATGACCAAGCGCGGGATGGTGTGATGTAACCAATCGAATACCCATTTGACTTAGTAACTAATTAACCTAAGTACTTAGTAAGTAACAATTTTAAAATGGACTAAAGTAAACTGTCGGATCGGTGATAAACCGTTGTAATTAAAGTCATTATATTTTATGTAGAACAAAAGAAAATTAAGTTGAAAACGGCAACATACATCAAGGATGAATTTTAGTGTGGTGGGTAATAACGGAGGGGCGCCACCCCAACGGAGTTTCAAAAGGAAAGCTTTTAAGAGCTTTTTGTTTTCTAATTAATTAATTTTTTATACTTACTGCTGTGATTTTATTTATGTTTCTATAAGAAATGTGTAAAAAGTCAAGGTTTTATGCAAGAAAGCTGTTTTTTTTCATATTTATGGTTTCCATTGTTTTTGTAAATACAATATTTTGAGTCTCTACTGCAGAAATAACATGTAAATATTTGTGGCTCATTTATTATGAAAGCAGCGTAAAATTTGTACGTATTTATATGACAGACAACAATTTTAATATAACGCACATCGAACGTTTTATTTACCGCATAAAGGGAGAGCTAAATAAATCTATTCAAGGTAACATTCAGCAATCAATGGAAATTATGTGCTTGGAAGCAATTTGTAGGTTTTAGTTACACATTTAACATAAGTTATAAAATATTTATACTTTATCGTTTTGATTTAGGTACAGTAGTAGCTACAAGCAGTAATAGATTTTTTTTATTATTAATTATAGGTGTTAAAAATGTAGGTAGTAGAACAAAAACAACTAGTCTCAAAAGAACACTCGCTTGCAGAAAAAACTGACACTTGCTTTATATTCATACAAACATGCTCCCTTGCAGTCTCTATTGCAGAGCATCTACTCATATTTCTATATACTACTAGCTTTTGGATTCGACGAAATCCAAAAGCTTCTAGTCTTTCTAGTGTTTCAGTTCTGATACAGATCCAATTATGGTTCAAATCGGTATTGCCATAAAGTTTAAACGTCAACCAAACTTTAACCATTTCCACTCCATTATCGGAGTGATAATTGACCTTATTTGTTTGTTCCATGCTCACTTCTGACATAGTGGGTCAGAGTCTTTGTCCGCTTGGTTTTTACTATAAATTAACATGCACTATGAATGAAAGTTAAATGGAAATTCCTTTACAAACTGAAACACCTTGTAGCACTCTGTATAATGGGAATTTTCCAAAACCCTTTTTGTAGTGCTCACTTACACCATAAAAGGTATCTATTCTCCAAAAATGGTGTATCTACCTTCAGCCCTATACAAACTCCCATACAAACTGAAACACCCTGTAGCACCCTGTATAATGGGAATTTTCCAATATGCTTTCTTAGTGCTCACTTACACCATAAAAGGTATCACCGTCCAAAAATGGTGTATCTATCTTTAGCCCTATACAAATCCCCATACAAACTGGAATACCCTGTAGCACCCTGTATAACGGGAATTTTACAAAACCCTTTCTTAATGCTCACCTACACCATGAAAGGTATCTTATCTACCAAAAGTGGTGTCTCATCTTCAACCCTATACAAATTCTCATACAAACTTGAACAATTTGTAGCACCCTGTTTAACGGGAATTTTCTAAAATCCTTTCTAGTGCTCTTCTACATCATGAAAGGTGCTCATCTACATCTACAGCCGTTAGGGCTCTACGCCTATGCCAAAATGATCAAAATGCAAAATGATTCGTCTTCCAAATAAAAGCTTCAAATAAGAACAATCATACTTCTCCATTTCTCCACAGCGGAAAAACATTGAAAGTTTGTTCACGTTCCACACATTTTTCTATGAAACTCAACTAATGTTTTACATTTTTGGAAGTTTGGAAATGTGAAAAGATTTTGAAAATTGGTTTGAAATGGTTATCGAAAAAACCAACATCTATCCAACACATTTTACACAAAAATTATTGTAGAAATATAATGAGAGTTTTATATAAGTAAATGACCATGAAAAGAGCACGTTTGCATGAAATTCAAGCAAGTGCCCGTTTTTCTGCAACGGGGTTTATAGGTATTTTCAGACGGGATTATCTATTTCTGGAGCTGGTAAATTTTTCTATTACATTTTGTCCTTTAACGTTTAAGTACTTATATTATTATTAATTTTAAATCATAATCATAAGCATGTATGTCGACAGTTTGCATTAAACTGAAAAAAATGTTGAACAGTTACTTATACAAAAAAATGATTCTAAGAACACAAGTAACGTAGATTAGGGCATACATTGGGGGATACTTTAGAATAAAATGCGGCTACTTAGATATAAAAACAGTACATATACTTGTTATTAAGTTAAAATAGGCATACTATCTAAGTATAGTTATATATAGACTACCATAGATCTGTTCAAAAAAAAAATGGAGAAAAGTAAGTCAGTTAAAAAAAAAATAGTCAATTAAAAGTGTTTTAATCAATAGTAGATTGTACAACAAGTGCATAAAACGTATGATTTTACCCGAGACGTATATATCCATCCAAGCCGTAGGCGAGGGTGGATAGTCAATTCGAGGGTAAAATGGGTTTTATCTACGAGTTATACACTCTGCTTTTCACTTCGAGTGTGAGGAAAATAAATGCCAAAAAGAAAAAATAAAGACTTCGCCATATTGGCGAGAAGACTTTCTTTTTTTTTATACGTAGCAGTGGCAACACAGTGACTTTAGCATAAATCGTAGTGCATTAGGCTCTTGAAATACTTATTTATTACAAAACTCATTTATTATTTATCTTGTGAGGATGCAGTACATGATCTTGTTCAATATATTGTTACCAATCTTGACTCCAAACAAAAAGTAATAGTCATATTTTTAGATATAGCAAAGGCATTTGACACAGTTTCTGTACCATTGCTTTTGGACAAACTTGCAAGACTTGGAATAAGGGACGAGCAACTAAATCTATTTAAAAGTTATCTTGCGAACAGGTTTCAGAGAGTTCGGATAGGTGATACGACTAGCAGCGATCTTTCTATTGATATAGGTATCCCACAGGGAAGCTCCTTAGGGCCAACATTATTTTTAGCTTTTATTAACGACCTATGTAGATTGCAACTGACGGAAGGGAAAATTATCACCTTTGCCGACGATACGGCACTTCTGTTTCATGGCGACACATGGGAAAAAGTTTTTGATTATGCACAGACTGGGTTTAACACTGTAAAGAGATGGCTAATGGCAAACAAGCTTACCCTCAACAGCAATAAAACCAAATTTATTCCATTTTCTATCAGGAATCCTAGGGATGACTCAATTAGTTTTTCTATAATTAGTCATCTTAATGAATGCTCTCAGACTACTCCTTGTATATGTCCAAAACTTGAAAATACTGAATGTATTAGATATCTTGGTATTATAATAGACAAAAAATTAAATTTTCAGCAACATATTGACGTAACGACAGCAAGACTACGAAAACTTATTTATATTTTTAAAAACCTTCGTGATGTAGCTGACTCAAACACTCTGAGAATGGTGTACGTAGCATTAGTTCAATCTTTGCTAACCTACTGCATCACCACTTGGGGTGGCTGTTCCAAAACTACTATTATAACCTTGGAGCGAGCACAGAGAGTAATTCTAAAAGTAAGCCATCGATTGCCATTCTTATTTCCAACAAGAGACCTATTTCAGAAATGTGACTTGATGACTGTTCGCCAACTCTTTATATTGAATACTGTGCTACGTAAACATAGTGAAATTGAATATAATCCTAGACATTTTGAAAGTATGAGGCGCTTTCACAGGGTCTGTCCTTCAATAAAATTTAATACCAGCTTCTCACAGAAATTCTTTTGCTTCCTTGGAGGATATTTATACAACAAAACCAATGAAAAACTATCAATATATCCTAATACTCGTAAGGAATGCAAAAGAAAAATCAAGAAATGGCTTTGCGAATTAAATTATGATGAGACCGAGTCCCTGTTGGCTATCGCAATCTAAATCTGGCGCTTGACACTGACCAGCAGTTGCTGTAAGCACTGCCTCACTGATCCCAAGATTATAAATTAATCGTAGGGCAAACGTCAGAATTTTTACATTAATGTCTATTGCAATCTCAATCTGGCGCTTGACACTGACCAGTAGCTGCCTGTAAGCACTGCCTCACTGATCCCAAGATTATATATTAATCGCAGGGCAAACGCCAGAATCTTTGCTTTATCTTATTTATTTATTAAAATGGTTGTGTCGATCATATTTTTCTGATAAGCAATACGTACATTTATTATATTTTACTTTAAAAAATTAAAATACACCCACTTTTGTTATTCATATAACTAAAATCTAACCTATTTATTATTATGATTTACTTATTTAGTATGTAATATACATTTTTTCATGATAATAATGAATATTATTATTATTGGTTTAAGAGCTTACCTATACAGTATAATACAATATTTAAGTAAGTATATCAAATTAAACTAATTGCACTAATCAGTGTGAAAGGTTAAAATTTTTGTTAGGTAAGTTAATGCTTAATGTTTTTCGCTGTTTAACGCTTACTGTTTTCTCATGTGCTAATGATGTACTCTAGGGTAAGCATTGTATATAATATTATTTACACCAAAGTAATTCCGGGGTATGGAGGCCTGGTGACCTGTAAAACGGGTCGTAACCTTAGTACGGGCACCAGTCTCCACAATACTAATATTAACTTAAAATATGTATACAACAAAACCGTAACTGTAACTTTATTATTGTGGAGAAAATAAAGCATAATTTTATTTATTTATTATTATTCATTAATTTTGGCTAGTTTTATTAATTTAGTAAGTAGTTTAACATAAATTGTGTACAAAATAAAAGAAACATAATGAAATAACAAGTTTATTTAACGAAGTTTAATTGCGTGTGTGACTGTTTACCTGACGACCTTTGTCTTAGAGTCTGAGACTTAGACGAAGATTTTACTTTATGCACTAGAGCATAAAAAGCGATTTTATGCAGCCTATACCCAACATAAACACGAACTTTACGAGCATGAGAAGTGAAAAGTATATTTTACTTGTACCTATATAATCACTTTAAAATAATATCGAGATAGTTTTATGCCCTCCGATTAAATTAATTATTATAATTTGTGATCACATAAAACATTTAGAATGGTCTGTGTTCAAGTATTATAAGTATCGCGCGTAATTATCTCGTAATTATTAATGGTGTGTTCGACCTTACTCTAAAAAAAACTGGTTTTATAGATTTTATGGGCGTTTGTGGCGTGCCACAAGTTATTGACTGCGAAAAGTTTTACGTGATACTTTAGTGCTATTATTCGGAATTAATATTTTTATTAAAAAGTTGTTGCTATTGTATGATATATTGTATTGTATATTATAAGTCTGTGTTAAGATCGAAGAATGTTGTTGAAAGATGAAAAATTATACTTATTCAAATTCTGACCAACTTGATGTAATTTAGCAAGTAGTAAAATCAATTAATCTATACTTCCTACTTATTTAATATTATAAATGTGAAAGTTTGGATGTTTGGATGTTTAGATGTTTGGATGTTTGAATGTTTGTTACTCAATCACGCCAAAACGGCTGAACGATTTGGCTGAAATTTGGGACACAGATACTTTGTAAACTTGAGAGGAACATAGGCTACTTTTTATGCCCGAAAAATATCAAATTCCCGCGGGATAACGTCGTGTAGTCCAAGGGCGAAGCCGCGGGTGGAAAGCTAGTTATATTATAAAGAGAAAGAATTTGATTTCTTTGTTTGTTTGCTTGTACTGGATAACGTCAAAAACTATTGTATCGATTTTGAAAATTCTCTTAGCCAGTAGATAACTACACCATTCCTGAGTGGTATAGGCTATTATTTATTCCGTAAAACCTAGGGAAGGCACTACTATTAGTAAAAAAAGAAAAAAAATCGTGTAGTAAATATTATATATTATTGCTTAGTTTATACACTCGACTGTCATTCTCATTTTCTTTGATTATTTGATGTCTTTATGAAAACTAATGCAAGTATTGTTATTTCAGAAACAAATGTGATACTTACGGGGCTGGTGGTATTTTCTATCAGAATTTTCCTTATAATCAAATTCTACAATTGCATTGTGAATTAAAATATATATTTTACTAGCTTTCCGCTCGCGGCTTCGCCTGCGTGGACTACACGACGTTATCCCGCGGGAATGTGATGTTTTTCCGGGATAAAAAGTAGCCTATGTTCCTCTCCAGGCTTCAAAGTATTTGTGTTCCAAATTTCAGCCAAATCCGTTCAGCCGTTTTGGCGTGATTGAGTAACAAACATCCAAATATCTAAACTTTCACATTTATAATATTAAATAGTAGTATAATATTTTTGTTATAGTTATTAGAAATTTTATAAATAAATAAATAACTTCTTACATTCACACCAATTATCTAAGCCCATTTTAATTTCATTACGAAACTGTATCATGGAAAACTTGATAACGGATAAATATATACTTAAACTAGCTATCCGCCCGCGGCTTCGCCCGCGTGGACTACACGATGTTATCCCGCGGGAGTGTGATATTTTTCCGGGATAAAAAGTAGCCTATGTTCCTCTCCAGGCTTCAAAGTATCTGTGTCCCAAATTTCAGCCAATTCCGTTCAGCCTTTTTAGCGTGATTGAGTAACAAACATCCAAACATCCAAACATCCAAACATCTAAACTTTCACATTTATAATACTAGCTTTCCGCCCGCGACTTCGCCCGCGTGAACTACATGACGTTATCCCGCGGGAATGTGTTTTTTTTTCGGGATAAAAAGTAGCCTATGTTCCTCTCCAGGCTACAAAGTATCTGTGTTCCAAATTTCAGCCAAATCCGTTCAGCCGTTATGGCGTGATTGAGTAACAAACATCCAAACATCTAAACATCCAAACATCTAAACTTTCGCATTTATAATATTAGTAGGATTAGTATACTTAAATACTTTTTGTTTGTAAATACATACTTAATATACATAGTAAACACCCAGACCAAGACAAATAGACATGTTCATGCACACAAATATTTGTCTTGTTCGGGAATCGAACCCGAGACCACTGGCGCAGAAGGTGGGTAGCCTACCCCTGCGCCAAATCGGTCGTCTAAAAATACCTACTTATTATAATTTATTAAGCTGAATAAGATGTGTGATACAGAAACAAACTTTTGATATCAAAATAATGATGTCTGCTGGTAAGAGTTTAATATAATGTATTTTTTAAATGTTATTACTAAAATTAATTATTTCCCCGCACACATTATGTATGAAAAAATGATAATTTAATTTAATTTAATTCGTCAATAAAATAAGTGAAGAAACATAAACAATGAATTATAATAACTTACATTTCCATTCATCATGAATCGCTCATGGGACGTCTGAAGAAAAGGTTTTAAATTGTTTCTCGATGTTAATAAATTTTAAACAGATAAACCTGTACATCTCGGGCTCGCAGCTTAAAAAAACGAGTATCGTGGGTATAGAATCCAGACGAAAAAAGTAGTCGTGCAACATTTCACAAGGCACAACGGCCCGCTGCACTCGCATTGTGAGCCTTAACAATATCCACGGCCACTACACAATAAATACAACACGTCTACGACGTCATTTCAACAAATCAAATACCCTACGCAAACAAACTCAAATCGACTATTCCAGCCAATTTAAATTTTATGCCTTCCCCACATGCGCTCACAGCCACTCGACGGAAACAATATTTCTATAAATACGCCCTCCATCGCACCAAAATTGTATCACGTACTATAACTACTTTTCAATCACATTCAAATCTGAGAGCTCCATTTTTAACCGGTTTTAATAGGAGCACTAAGTGTTGAACCGGTAGAGAACCCAATGTAAGGGGAATGAGTTTTTGAGATTGTTATCGTACAAAGTTACTTATATATTTTCCTGGATAATGAACGATACAACTTTTACTTAAAGCTAGTCTAGTCAGGTAAAGCTTTCAATTATGAAATCGTTGCGCAATAAGCTTGCTTATGGTACAATCATCCATAGGTATAGATAGCATAGGTTATATGCATAATGTAGTTAAGTATTGTGGTTAATAAAGAATAAACATGTTTCCATTGTTCATCAGAGGGCTCGGGTCACTAGAGTACACGACGGCCGTCCCGCGGGAGGGTCGCAAACAGGTTATGACCCCGACGAGTTACTCGCTCGAAGCCTTCGAAGCGACCAGCGATCAAGACCCCTCTATCCTTTACCAGTTACTCCTCCTACTCCCGATTCCTGTACAGAGAAGGGGGTATGAAAGCTAAACAAACATTGGTTACCGCCAGTGACCCGGTCCTTTCTGTCCCGAACCAGGATAAGATAAAGAATATCTTGACGTTTTGATTTTTCGTTCGCACGTGGCTCTAACCGATTGCGTAATTCATACAGTATCAAATTCTTTTATTTTTTGTCTGACTTTAAGATTGGCAAAACATATAAAAAACAATAATTAATAGTTTATTGTTTTTATATCATCATGCCGAACGACGCCCAAATATTTTTATATGTTTGGCCCTTCGATCAACAATAGTACTAGATGATCACGAACTAAATGAAAACTTTATATGGCAAAGACTGACTTTTTTTTAAACGGAGAAAAAAGGATCGAATGTTACGATCTTACATTATAAATGACAGGAAGCGTTCCAAGTTTGAAATACCTTAGTATTATTGACACTGTCAAAATAATCTACTCTCAAGTTGGCGTATAACTACGTGGTATAAGCGAAAAAATTCTACATCTATGGGTATAACGCTCGGCCATGTCTGTCACTCCAACTATGTATCTAGAAATGATACAGGCCAATCGCCGTAATTCTATGCAGCGCGTCTTCATCGCGTTTGGGTCTTGACATTTGACTTCGTATTGCCGTAATGACATAACGACGCACACGTCACGCAAACCTATAGTCCTACAATCCTGTCTGATCCGGTGACATCCGTGACAGAGGAACCACTTGCAATACGAAATTAGCTGTCAAAATAGACTGTCGAATGAAAACTGTTCTAGTTCCAAAGATTATCACCGGAACAGAAAACGTTGTCGCACTGTCAAAGCCGCGCGTTATCAAATACGGTTTTGCACGTCAACTGCACGTACTTACACTTGACTAATGCGTCATAGAAATACCGCGATCGGGGCCCTAGGTGTTATTTATTGTTGATCGAAGGTTTGGCCTCTATTATAAACTATAAGAAAAACGCCATAAACCTTTCATTTATATTTCAATATAAGGGAGGGGAGAGAGGTTAATAAAGTTGTTAATTTAGCTATATTTTATAAAGAATGTTAATTGCTTTAAAAGTAAGTAGGTATAAAATTTATAATTAAGCGATAAGTTGTTTTATCAGGTATGCATTTTACCTTATCTGTAACGAGACTAATTGGCTACTTTCATAACTTCTATTATTAATTATTCTTCTATTTCATTACTTCTACTTTAATTAATCTAATATCTAACGAAGTTATGGGCAACTATAAAGTGGTAAATTTTCCTAAAACGTCTACAACTTGTTCCATATTAGCTCGAAGTAAGAAGAGAAAGCTTTTTGTTATTCGGAGGTTATTCGTAAGTTATCCCGTGAAAGGGCACTCCGAAAAGAGAATCCGAAGAGTCCCAAAATAGCCTTGGATCCAGGTATAATACGACGGTTTTATGTTGTGTAGTTGTTTTACCCGCGCTCGATATAACAATGCCGCGATTTGTTTAGATACTTTTTTCCACGCATAAGCAAACGAATATATTTCCAATATTACCACATAATACTCCATTGTTCTTCAGTTCGTTGATATTTCTCCAACATTTCCAACGCTTGGACGCCGTTTAAGTGATACACATATCTAGCGATGCGTGAATCCCATAAAACAGTTTGCAATGCTTTTAATTATAAACCAAGGTTGTTAAATAAGAATATATTTTATTCTGTTATTAAAATAATTATAATACAGTGAGATAATTAAGTACCTACCTACATCTTTCTACATTGCAGTCTTAAAAAGTTTATGGACTAAAACCGCTCGTTTATGAAGTTACGTGTGATATAGGTACTAAGGCCTGCGTTTACCAACAGTTGGTTACGTTAACCATTGGTTAGTTGGTTGTTTAACACACGTGATTGGTGTTCGTCAATTACGAGCAGTTTACAATTTTATGTTATTATGTTATATAATTTTATGTTTATGTTATGTTTACCCAGGACAGACGGTCCAGTTAGGTAAGTCCAACTTTGAGAAAGAGATCTCTCGTCGAATCCAACTCGGATGGGCAGCGTTTGGGAAGCTCCGGCATATATTCGCGTCCGAAATACCGCAATGTCTCAAGACGAAAGTCTTTGACCAGTGTGTGTTGCCAGTAATGACCTATGGAAGTGAGACGTGGTCTTTTACTATGGGTCTCATAAGAAGGCTCAAAGTCACCCAGCGAGCAATGGAGAGAGCGATGCTTGGTATTTCCCTGCTCGATCGAATCAGAAATGATGAGATCCGCAGGAGAACTAAAACGACCGACATCGCTCGAAGGATTGCATCATTGAAGTGGCAGTGGGCGAGACACATAGCGCGGAGAACTGATGGCCGTTGGGGCGGAAAGGTTCTCGAATGGCGACCGCGTACCGGACGACGTTCCGTGGGCAGGCCCCCTACAAAGTGGACCGACGATCTGGTCAAGGTCGCGGGAAGCCGCTGGATGCGGGCAGCGCAGGACCGATCGTTGTGGAGATCCTTGGGGGAGGCCTATGCCCAGCAGTGGGCGTCGTTCGGCTGACATGATGATGATGATGATGATTTATTGTTTAATAGAATTTCAAGTATAATGAGCGAATTCATTCTCAAAATAACTTCCTATCTTAGTGAATTTGCAATCTTCACAAAAAGCCGTAATCTATTGGCTATAAGCCAGGTTTTCACAAAATATGGGGCATTATGTTGCGGTAAGTACCGAAGCTTACAACACAGTATGAAAAATGTATTAGGCTAAAGCTCCTAGCTCCGCTCCACAAACTCTCTCTCTCTCTCTCTGTACACCTCTCTTTCATTCTGGCTATATGTCGGAGTCTTTCACTCTGCATGCCCGTGTCTTAGTAACCTCCTTCCTGATGCTATCAGGAGGTCTCCCAGCAAATTCTGTTTTAAAAAGAACTACTGGACGGCTTAAATTCGTAGTAAATACTTACATCATAAGCTCATCATCATCATCGATGCATTTATTTCACTTTTGATTAATTCCTTTAGTATGTAGTAGGTATATTATTTTATGTATTATTTATATATTTATTTACTGAATAAATTTGAATTATATTTTTATAATTACCTACATTATATTTATTGATATTTGTATATTTTAGTGTGTATATGTCACCGGAAAATAATAAAAACCGTAAATTTATAAATCTCCTAAAAAAATAACCACGAAATTTAAGGCAATCGCTTCGCTGCGCGTCGCGATCGCCTTAAATTTCTAACCTATCACGTGCTCTGCATGACTTCCGTAAATTTAAAATTTTCCAAGGAAACTTATAAATTTACGTTTTTTGTTATTTTCCGGTGACATATATATAGCATGTATTAATAGATTTTGTACCGCATTCGTTGTTCTCTGTTTCCCAAAGGTTGACTGGCAGAGAATACTTTTAGTATTAAGTCCGCCTTGTATATTTTGCTGTGTGTATTTTGTACAAAAGTTAAATAAAAATAAATAAAAAATAAGGCTGAAAAAGGTACACATTGTAAATTATACAACGAATGTGTGAAAATGCCAGTCTTTGGAGGTATGCTTTGTTACTTTTGTGTCATAGAACTGTTTTTAAGACGGTTACAGATTCATTTTTTTCTAGTATTTCATCTTTAACATTTACAAAGTTGTTGAAAAAACGACATTTTAAAAAACTGCAGTCGACTTTGTTGCAAAATTATAAAATTTAAAATTTAATTGGTTTGTTTTAAACATATATACCCTTGAACGGTTAAAAACGGTCGGACGATAAAACTAAAACTAAAAAAATAAAAGCGTTTAGTCTTTAAATAAGCTCTTACTATGATCGAAGCTCTTACTGTTTATCTGGACCTCGTCCTTATGTCATCTATCTATACTAATATTATAAAGCTGAAGAGTTTGTTTGTTTGATTGAAAGCGCTAACCTCAGGAACTACTGGACCGATTTAGAAAATTCTTTGACCATTAGAAACCTTGATTCTTCCTGAGTGATATAGGCTATATTTTATCTCGATATTCCCATGGGAACGGGTACCGCGAGGGTCCGCTAGTATTAAATGAAGGTAGTACTTATTCGTAGAGCAACTGTTAAGCTTCAAGTGCCGATGATTGTACTAATAACTATATTTTTTACCAATAATAAACAAGTGTATAATATATTATGGACTGGGCTAGTATTTTATACATATGAAACATTGTCATTTACATAAGAAGATTAATTGATACAACCATATATAGTTGATATTGTATAAAGGCAAGTTTAAAAGGTAGTCCCTTTCGTAAATTTTGTACTGTATGTTACAGTAATAAGATATATTTTTGAAGTAGTTTTAATAATGTAGCTGACATAAAACAGTTCTTAATAGATTTATTTATTGAGCTTAGTCTATTTTCTTGTCTATAATCTTTTGTGAGATTTTTTTGTTTTTAGATTATAATCGGTTAGGAGTCTCTACCACATTCAAACAATCATAGCAATAATATATTATTATAATGAAAATCCAAAAAATACTTAATATCGTCATAATTTTAATAAAAAACTAATTCCATGATCACTTGTTGTTAAAGTTTACGACAAGATACAAAGTATTTTGTTATTTAAAAGCAGTTTAAATTATCTTCGAGGTAGGTACTTTGTACTTAAGCTTAAGTGGTAGTTTTCGATTCAGGTTTAGTTTACTTCCAATTAACTTATACTATTTAGATAATAACTCCTTTTTTAAAACCTGTTCTATTTTCAATAGAAACTGGTGAAACAGGGACCTACTTACATGATGTTTAATTTTTAGGGTACCGTAGTCAACAAGGTACCCATATAGTTTCGCCACGTCTGTCTGTCCGTCTGTCTGTCCCCAGCTTAGATCATAGACTCTGTACTATAAAGCTAAATTTGGCATGAATATACATATTAATCATGCCGACAAAGTGGTCGAGTAAAAAAAAAAAATTTAGGTTTCCTATAACTAAAACACTTTCACGGATTTTTTCACGCAATTTATTTAACAACTTGGTTAAATTTTAGTTGTTTTTTGAGATATTTTCGGATAAACCAATTCGGTGAAAAAATCCGTGAAAGTGTTTTATTTATATGGACAGTTCGCGCAGAAATCTAAGATGTGTTTAGGTTTCTTCCCCTACACATGCAGTGGGTATGTAATTTTTTGACGTGATAACGTCTTATAAATCAATGAACGCCCCGGCGGCTGTACGCACGAAAAAACATGACTCATTGTCACGTTCCGCCTAGGTACAGAATACAGAAAGCTCACTTCTGAAACAGTAACATTAAATTATCAATCTTTTCCATACTTTTCTTTTCTTTTCTTTTCCGCATAATAATCACTACATAGTATAAAACAAAGTCGCTTTTCGCCTCTGTCTGTCTGTTTCTAAGCTTTCTTCTTTTAAACCACGCAACGGATTTGGATATAGTTAAAGTACCTACAACATTCTGCTAATCTGGCATTTTGCGAAACTGGCATTCTGCTAATCTGGCATTTTGCGTAACTGGCATTCTACTAATCTGGCATAATGCGTCAAAAGGCTTATTATACCTACAAAATATTCTAATTAAGTATTTGTACTTATAATAGAGAAAATGCCATGTTTTGTGATAAGCCATAAAGAAATCGATTTGTCTAGCGCTTGCATTGCGAACGCTGGCACAGAATATTATATAATAGTACTAACGACGCTGCTTAACCCTTAATTTCAATTTCAATTTCAATTCTTTATTGCTATTCCACAATGGTTGTTAGGTCTTAAAAATAACAAATCGTGAATATCATGGATGTCGGTCGGGCACAGCAAAATAAGAAGGGAGGAGGGCAAAATTTACTATCTCATTTTCATTTGCTTGTAATTGCAACGTGTGCACGTGTAGACACGCGAACTCTACTTCCTCCCACTCGGGACGTGTACACATGTGCGCACGAGTACTACCCACTTTAAATTTAGTCTAAGTATAATAAATTAATAAAAAAAATAAAAAAATATATACTTTAATAAAAAATTATATTAATTGCTTCTTAATTTATGAAATTAAAATTTACGCCCAGCAGTGGGCGTCGTTCGGCTGATATGATGATGATGATGATGAGCGGAAGTATGTCAGAGAAGTTAAATTTTGCTATATTATAAGGGAACATGCGATATTATAAGTCACGAAAATGGGTGACTTTATCTAACTTATCTTGGTACTTACTGAACTGTTTGAAGTCGGTGCCAAGCCAAAAGGAATACGAACGAATTATACTGAGTGAACTAATAATATATAACAAATTAAAAAAAAAACGCGGTTCCAGGGTGAGGTGAGGTGTGGTGTGCATGTGATGTGGCGTGGCGGGGGCGGAGTTACGTAACTTTCGTAGGACGTATTTACCTTACCTAAATACCTATTCGGCTTGACACCGACTTCAGGCAGATCAGTAAGTACCAAGAAAAGGTAAAAAAGTCACGCATTTTCGTCCTTTGAATTATAATTCTTTCTTTTTTTATTGTTTGTTAGTTTTTATTACAAACAAATAGTATTTTTCTAGAAATAATTAATTACCTAATGCGTATTAAGTAAAATTAAAAACCAATTTAAATAATTCAGGTAAACGCCTACGAATATAAAAATGTAGTCACAAATGCTGAAAGATCTAATCTAACTGCCGGAACACAACAATGCTGAAAACATCGTTTTTATGGCGTCAGACTTAGATAAGATGGTGGTAGATGGCCAGGCAGATTTATAACAAGTCCTAACACCAACCAAAATAAATTAATTTTATTACATAGAAACCTATAAGTATAATTTTGTTTGTTGTGACATCACGCATGTATTAAAAAATCGGCTAAGTGCGAGTTGGACTCGCCCATGAAGGGTTCGGTACCCACTTACGGTAACATTGCCTATACCTAGCCAAAATACCACTATCATTTTTCGTCAGCAAAAATTAACTTTGTTTTCCTTAGTGTTTGTATGAACGACAAACTTACTTTTGCGGTTTTTGAAAATGTGTTATATCTCAAAAACGACTTTTTATATATTGTTCAAACCAATATCCGTTGAAAGTTTTTATTAAGATCTACAACATATATTTTTTCTAGATTTTTCACTCTCTTACTTTAAAAGTTAGAGGGGTGGGGGGGGGGGGGGACACACATTTTACCACTTTGGAAGTGTATATCTTTTAAAATATTGACTTTGATAAAAAATGATAAAAGAAACCTAAATATCATTTTTAAATAGGTACCTATCTTAAGACACCTCACACTAATATGTTTATTGAAAATATATTAAAGCGGTTCACAGAATATATCTACCTACCAAGTTTCGGCTGTAGTCGTACTTAATAGTTTTGGAATAAAGTGGCTGTGACATACGGACGGACGGACGGACAGACAGACAGACAGACATGACGAAACTATAAGGGTTCCGTTTTTTGCCATTTGGCTACGGAACCCTAAAAATGGCGATATTGGGTTATGTGAAAGATAGTTAAATGTTCCCTAAATAAGCTCTAGTCTACAAAATAAAAATACGGTTAGGCTTGCCAATTGAGTTGTTCGTACGTACTTGGTTCAGTGGGAAATCCCACAATAATCTTAACGACTACATTCGTTCGCTATTTGGAGTTGAAGTGCGTGTAAAAATTCCAAAGCGGGAATGAGGGTGCCATGTTTACGCCTGTTACGAAATGAAACCATACTGCGCGGGAACGCACCGTGCGGCATCTGGTGCGCATCAACTCATCGAGAAAAAACAAACTTTCTGAGAAAATAAACAAACGCGCTATCATAAATAGACAGATCTGTTTCATTTAAAATAAAATTTGACATATTGTTTTATTATCTGTTGTACTAACTCACTATATCTATGTACAAAATGGCTGGTATTTAACGAGTTCATCACTGGAATTCCAATACTTCTGTCTTTTCTCTAAGAACAAAGAGGAACAAATCATACAATGTTGCTTGGAATACTTCTGATGCAATGTTTACACTGTGAAGGTATGAAAAGAAAATAATTTGAAAAATGCAATTTACTTTTAATATAATTTCATTTAACTACGCAATAAAAGTTAATCCGATGCTGAGTCGTATAAACATTGTTTAGTCTGAGAGTCGTGTATACAAAAATGAAAATAAAAAGAGACTAAAATTGTAGAACCGGTCTCGGGCATCGTAGCTCGGAGAGCGTCGGTGGAGTGACCTCTGTTGGCCTTGACAGCTGCGCTCACTCGCCGTGAGGCTCTCGGCTGAATCAACCACTAATAACTTCACTACAACATTATAATGCCGGTGCAACTATGCGTTACATATTACGCTCTCGCGTCTCCGCTCGGCCGGGCTCACACGCGCGACGTCTCTTCAAAACATGATTTGTCGCCGTTCATTTGTCTCATAAAGCACACAAACCTGTTAATGTACTAAAGCTTTTACTCCTATATTATCTAAGTCTTCCTTCTATGGTGACAGCCTCGTGGCTATAAATTATAGAGTTGAATAATGCGCTTAGACGCTCGTATTTGTATTGTATCATGATGAAAGAGCTTTTATAGTAAGTAAATAAGGAAAACGAGGGAAATGCCCCGTTTATTACGGCCATTTTTTTAATCAAAATGTAAATTTGTATAATGCCTTGTGATTGGGCCTTGCAAAATAAGCTAGCTTTTATGAAAAAATGACTTTCCATTACAAGTACCTATTCTGTGCGGTCTCGAATATATTTCTGGTTAAAAAACTTAATACAGAAATGGCATTTAACTTAACTAGAGATTTTTGATATCAAAAAGTCGACTCTACATTAATATTAATAAGGACAAATATATACTGTAGCGCTTTCCTTTCCTCAAGTAATTATATCGTTCGTAATGTAAAACTTGAATATTAACATTTAATTACTTTTAAAGAATTGGAATAACTTAGCAACGACAGCTTCATTAAATTAAAATTGTCGGGGAAGTATTATAAAGTATAAATAATGTGTACATACAATAACGCAAAGATGATCGGGACAAATCTATAGTATAGCTATTGACATAAGTGGCTCGCCATAATATCATATCGGCGGGACAATAGGCATTCCAGTGCCGGTGGGGGGAAGGGGGAGCCAGGAGAGGGGGGATCGACATGTCCCGTCCAATTCTATTGTGTTCAAACAATGTTTTCCGGATATCGATATTAATTACTTTGCCACAATTTGAAAAAGTACGCTGACATATACCTTACCATTCTTGTAATAAGTTTCTTTCATGTTGTACAATCCTCACATCACATACGATACAATATAAATATGCTGATGATATTCGTCTTTATTTGATAATTACTTTTTTAATTAACAATCTCATTTCAATGTGACATGTTTGTTACAAAATTCAAGTAGGGCAAGATACCCCTTTGTGGCCACATTTAGGATTTTTTCACTTTGAAGCAATAAGTGCTAAATGGTTTTAGGTATCTAAGACAAAAATATATCTTAAATTATAGAGAATTTATCTACGTTAAAAGATACATTTTTCAAAATTTAAAAATAAAACAGTTTTTTGTTTGTAACACGTAATGTGCGAAAGGTGCCAAATGCACCGCGGTTTTGGCCACCTGTTGATAGCTAAACTTTTGTAAGTATAGCAAAAAACCAAAACCAAACCCTGGTTATATTCTAATGTGCTAGTGCACAGTGACATCACAAGGCAACTTCATCGATGGCGTGAACACTTTGAAGAAGTCTTTAGACCACCAACCACGTCAGCTCCGGAAGTACTGTATGCTCACCCTCCACTAAATCAGCATCTCGATATGGATACTGATCCACCATCACGTGGCGAGGTGGCTTAGGCTATTCTCTCCTTGAAGAACGGCAAGGAATCCAGCAATTCCAGGATTCGACCTAGTAACTGCGGAAATACTTCAAGCTGACTTATCCTCTGCTGGCGATGTCCTGACTCCTTTATCAGAGAAAATTCTGGACCCAGAAAGAACTGTCAGATGACTGGAACAAGGGACTGCTAATAACTGCACCAAAACAAAGGAGACCTGAGCCAATGTAGTAACTGGAGAGGCATAACTCTGCCCTTGACTCCTTCCAAGATCTTTTGAAAAGTTATCTTGGAAAGACAGTCTAAGGCCGTTGAATGAACCCCTCCTGCGCAAGGAGCAGGCTGGTTTTCGCCCGAAACGCTCGTGCACTGACCAGATCAACACACTCCATATCATACTCGAACAGGCTGATGCCTGATTCTGATGAATGGCAGAGGGAGGCTGACCTCACCTTCGTGGACTTCGAAAAAGCCTTTGATACGGTGAGCTGGCCCAGCATATGATCCCATCTCCTTTATTTTGGGGTACCGCCAAAAATCGTCCACCTGTTGCAAACCGTCTGCAAGAAATATTCTGTCCAAGTTACCATCAACGGCCTTGTATCCGAGGATATCGCGGTACATGCTGGAGTTCGCCGAGGTTGTTTATTCTCGCCTCTTCTCTTCCTGGTTGTACTAGACGGAATTTTGCTTAGCATACATCAGAACAAGCGTCGCGGGATAAAGTGGGGACTGTTCAATGTCTTGGAGGACTTGGACTATGGCGACGAAGTCGTCGCATGTAGCAAGGCAGTCGTAGCAGGCATAAGTATGCCTGCTGAGTCATACACATGCCGACATGCAAGCAAAGTTAGACGATCTGGTAGGGGAAGCAACTGGAGTGGGTCTAAAACTTCGCACCAGAAAGTCGCAAGAGATGCGATCTGGAGTGAAGGATAGTGCACCGTTGTTGTTAGGCTCAGAGGTTGTGGAGCGCATCCACAAATTCACTTATCTCGGGAGCGTGGTTTCAGAATCCGGAGGAACTGAAGAGGACATCACTTTGCTAACGCCAAAGCCAGAGCAACCTTCGCACTCCTGGGACCTGACCCGGAGGATCAAACTAAAAATTTTCGGGTCCCATGTTAAATCGGTACTCTGTATGGGTGTGAGACGTTGAAGATCACAAAAGACATCTCGCGCCAGATTCAGGTCTTCGTCAACAGTTGCCTACGCCGTATTCTTGGTGTCTTCTGGCCCGAGACTATCTCTAACGACCAGCTGCCAGAGCTCTGTCAAGAAACTACAATCGACCAGCATATCAAGCGCCGGAACTGGCGACCGGCCACACGCTCCGGAGAGATTCCGATCATATACCTAAGCAGGCGCTCGATTGGAATCCCCAAGGAAAAAGAAAACGTGGCCGTCCTCGACAAACCAGGCTACGGTGCGACACCGTACTGGCAGAAGTGAAAAGCATTGGGAAGACGTGGAGCGAATTGAAACGCGAGGCTTTAGACCGACCGCGTTGTAGATCTACTGTGGACGCCCTTTGCCCCATCCAGGGGACATAGGACATTAAGGCGAGGATTCCCGACCGAAATAGGCACGCTAACGCTTGCTCGGCCGCGCTTGATACACTTCACGCGGACGCAGCGGCAGCCGGCAGTGAACTGTGAACTCGCGAGCGCCCCGCGAATCGAAAATCACTTAAAATTCAATTAAAAATTTACTTTTTTCCCATCGGAGCTAGTTGTGAGACGGGTCGATTTTTTCTAAATACTTCATTTTCCATTTTTCAACCATAAAAATTTACTAATAAAAAAATTAAAATTATGACGGCCGGAATCCCTCGGCTACTCAAAGACAATCATTTTCGTATATTTTTTATTAACTAAAACCAAGTAAGTATACTGCAAGTAATAGGATATTTGGATTACGATTAGACGGATGTTTGGGATTTTATTTAACACAGTAAAATATCACCAATCGAAAAAAAAACGGCCGGAAGCACTAGATAAATAACTGTAAAATAACAATTTTTTTTCCAAGTTTTAAGTACTTGTGATTTGCGAGTAATCCATAATTTAAAATACCCTATTTTGGGGAATCGGCGCCTTAAGCCAAGTAAGTCAAGTGCTAGAAACCAATCAATTGCAAAACAATAATTTAATTGTAATGTACCTAACCAAGGGTTTATAACAAAATTTATCCTAAACAAATTTCTTAACAATTTCATACAAAAAAAAATTAAAACAGCAAATGGCTTTTATTGAAAAAAATCGTACGGCATAAAGAATTCTAACGATTGTTAATATTTCCATAGAATACTTTTATTAATTGACATTGATTGGCAAAAATGACGAAAAGTCATTAAGAAAACTTTTAAGTACAGCAAAAAGTGGCCAAAACCGGGGCAGTGGCCAAAACCGGGGCTTCTGCCCTAAGTACTGATTTGATGAAAAATACTTCAAATGTTTTCACATTTACGTCTAAGTCGTCGTAGGTAATCGTTTTTATGATTCTACAACATTTCAGCCATTAAAACTCTTAATCTTACTTAACCCATATATTTCTAAAACTTCAGAATATATTCTATATTGAAAATAATATGCTATGATTTGGTATTCGATTTCCGCGAGCGATAACCGCTGTAAATTGGATTTTTCTCGATGAAATGTTTCATTAGATTGACTGGCTGGTATTGCATTGCAAATAAGTAATAGAAATGAAAACGAAAAAAGCCCACAACAATCACGATAATAAAATATGGGAAAGCATGGGGAAAGCGCTATTAGTATATTTATATTTCAGTTTCAGCCGATTTTAGATTTTTTGCTGACGTATGAATGATCCATTATTTGTTTCCGCGTAATAGAGTAAACATGTACCTATTAGCCTAAGAACTATCCCATATTTTTGTAAAAAAATCAATAACAGACTTAATTAAGAGACTATATTTTGGAATCCAACATAATCTCGCATTGGAAGGTATCAAAAAAAAGTTATACCTACCCCGAAAATGATGCAATGTTTTCAGCAAATATTTTTCACCAATTTTATCGTGAACATGTGTTTATGTTCACCATATCTACGCACCAAAGTCGAAATCCATAAAGATATAAAACGGGAAACTAATACTTTAGGAAAAAGTCGGTTGTTTCTGATAGCATTTTAACATAGGTGTAATGCCAATTTGAGTTTCCGTAGAGAGTTTTTTAAAAGTTTATTTGTTTTTCATTTACATATATAGGGTGATTATATAGTTTTACGAAAGATAATTAATAAATGTATTCAAATGTAAAGTGAATAATACTTATACCATTTTTGCCCATTTTTTTATAGCTTTTGTTGGTTTGTTTTTTTAATGTCGCTGTCATAAATATTGGTGGATAACTAAGGTATTATTTATTAAACTAGATAATCTAATTTTCTATGTTAAGAAATTACTGATATAGAATTCGCTGTCATAAATATTGGTGGATAACTAAGGTATTATTTATTAAACTAGATAATCTAATTTTCTATGTTAAGAAATTACTGATATAGAATTATTGTTCAGTCTCCATAGAGCGAATTAGTTTGGCTCTCGGGCTATATATCTACATGACATATTTGTTTATTTAAAGTCACACTGGCACATACGGTTGGCAGAATATAGACACCGAAACAAGAGGTTTAATAGTTATCCATTTGTCTTTTTATCGATCATTTTCGAGCAGCTAGTCGTTAGTTAGTTACTAATAGGTAATTTTAGGTAAAAAAGTATATTATATATATGTTTATCTTTTCCAAATAAATAAGCTGTTGTTCATTGAAGTTTTAGATCATTCATACCAATAGTGTAGTAAGTTAACTTAGTAGAGCTTTTACGAACACAGTACAAAAATAAGCACATCCATGACTTGAGAGCAAAAGCTTAGGATCCACAAATAATTCTAAAGTAGTTATCCAACCAAAGTCAATATCTACCGTTCCTTAAAACGATCATCTAAATTTGTCACCAGCCAATTATTATCTATTTTTCTAATTTTTATGCAATCAATCTATTTTGACCTAAAGAGCGAGATAAACAACGTCAATAAATAATAATAAGCAATACCCATAACGCTGAACGTTCACAGCTCATTCTTCCTGAACGGAATACCGATTGTTCGCAGTCAAACTGGTTGGTAAATGTCAACAATTGCAAGAACGTCGACTCGTTCTGTGGCCGTTTGCCCTTAGGAAATAGTGGCGAATGCTTCTTTGACTATAATTGCGTAATACATTGTAATCTGTGTTCCATTTCAATTATGCTTAATTAAGTTGTTAAATGTAATTTGTATGTTGCATATTTAAGGAATATTAACTACTGTAACATATTCAAACGTAATAGGTAAGTAGGTACTTATTATATTTATGAAATCGTACTTTGAAATAATATTTAAAATTAAGAAATTTTTAGAAGCTTATCCTTTTTTTTAAATTTAATATAATAAACCGGGGGACTAAAAATTTAATAGGTTGGGGTTGAAAAAATACTAGGTGAGCAGCGGAAAAAATAGGTTTAGGTTAGATTAGATTGGCGACTAAGGCCTACTGACCACGTAAACCGCACGTCATGCGCACGCTTTCGTCAGTTGACGATTGCAAGGCGAATGCTTGCATCTTACGTAGAAATAATCAAAACTGTGTCCACAGTGCGGCAGCGTCGCGGCGGCAGCCTCTCGTCATGCGTTCGTCATGCGGTGCGCGCGGCTCCGTGGACACAGTTATCATTGTTTCTACGCAAGATGCAAGCATTCCTCATGCAATCGTCATGCGTTAAGCGTGCGCATGACGTGCGGTTACGTGGACAGTAGGCCTAAGTCGCTAACCTAGTAATTATGGTACCCCGAAATGTTTTTTAGTCGCTGCGTTAAATACGACCCTTTTTAAATTAGCTTTATTATCAGCTTTTTTATAAATCTGCATTTAATACTATTATATATTCTGTGTCTGCATGTAAAAATAGACCCTCTTATCAGTTAAAGTTATGTATCTATGTATTAAGATTTATTGTAAATGATGCTGTAAGCTCCCCAAATAATGTAAAATAAAAATAAAGAATAATTTTCCATTTCGTCTAATTCTATTCAAACACTATTGTCATGATTTGTTATCTTTAACTGCGTAAGCAATGTGAAGTTGTGGTCTAACAAGACTACAGCGGGGAGTGAGTCGTCCTGTAGACAGTGTCGGAGGGGGATATGTCTTTAGAATAACGAGAAAGATCTATTATAATAGTTATATGCACCTAATTTAAGTCAAGTAGAAATAAAGTACTTATTGTTAACATTACCAGAGTGTTATTTATCAAAGGTCAGCAGTGGTAATGAATTCCAGCCCCAGGATATTAAAGGTAAATAAGAAATTTTATATCATTTATGACTAGCAAATAGAAGTAATTTTAAATGATTCTTTACAGTTTTGTTAAAATACTTAATTAAAATGTTGCTTATTTATAATTACTTATTGGAATGCGACATTGAAGTGTAAATAAACTTTATTTTCTTAAGCAACAAAAAAAAAAGCTAGCAATTTTAATAATTTATGAGTAGCTAACTAAAAAGTTATTTTGAAGGATTGCTTTACAGTATTGTTTAAATAATTTGACGACCGATTTGGCGCAGGGGTAGGATACCTGCCTTCTGCGCCAGAGGTCTCGGGTTCGATTCCCGAACAAGATAAATATTTGTGTGCATGAACATGTTTATTTGTCTTGGTCTGGGTGTTTTCTATGTGTATTATGTATGTATTTACAAACAAAAAGTATTTAAGTACTTAACTATATATTTATCCGCTATCAAGTTTTCCATGACACAGTTTCTCATTGAAATTAACATGGGCTTGATAATTGGTGTGATTGTAAAAAGTTATTTATAAAGTTATTTATTTATTTATTTAAAATAATTAAAATGTTTCTTAATATGTTTATAACTATTGCAACATTGAATTACAAATATATTTATTATTTGTTTTTCTTCTCAAAAAAAAAGCACAAGGAAAATAGAAAGTAGTTTGTTGTTACACTATTTACTAAAGAAGGTAAAATCAGAACTACGTATAGGTACTAATTAGAAGTTATAAATTTGTAATACCACGATTAGAATAAGGATATTAATTAGGTACGTGGTACCTATTTAGTAATCTGTGACATTATCGTACAAAATTTTACTATTTGTTTACACGTATGGCGTGGCGACCGAGACTGTGACTTGATAAGCAATGCAGTGTCCGGTAACCGACCTCGAAACCGGCGGAATAGGACTCCCTTTGTGCAAACATCTTCGTTTATGAAATAACATTCTCAGTGGTAGAGTGTGCAGATCAATAAAAATACTAAGTTCAGTACGAGGAAATTCAAAACATTAGAAAATAAACATCAAATTATATGATTTGAATAAATTTTAGAAATACAAGAAAAAAAAACATGTTACATAGCACGTCTCGCCTTGAGAGCTGTCCTGTTGCAACTTTTTACATCAAAATAAAATTTAAAAGTTATTTTAAATGTAGTTAAAAGCTATGAGATAGATTTGTCAAATAATTATTATATTTTTATACTTCTATTTAACACGTTCCTTGCGTTAGGGTGTATAAAACATCTCCTACGTGACTTTCAGCCTGTGCGGGGTTCAAAATCTTGTTCTCTCGCTCTGTGCGGGAAGCTATCACATTTATTTGTATGCGTAGGAAAAAGACAAATATATATTTTAGCTCTCATTAGAATGTTAGCTGATTCTGTTAGTATTGGAGATCGATTAGGTCCCTAACGCACCTAATTTAAATTTGATTTAATCTGTGCGACATGAGATATTATGCATCTTCTAATTTGTAGGCCTTGTAGACGCAAGGAGCGGTGTGCGAACGGCGCGCGCGCCCGCTCGCCTTGGTTTAGTGTTGCGCGACAAGCACAAATTATATCGACAAGTTTTAACGTGAAAACTCGCGCTTCGCGTAGCCTGCGATTTTCCTTTTAAGTATTGAGCACGTAAATAATACCTAATAACAATGAATCGTACAAAAAGGCGTAAAAGACAGTTAGACCTACAAATAAATGATTCCACGAGTGATTCTGATGAGACAACTAAGGTTAATTACAAAAGGGTGATAAAAAAACTTGAGCCACAGAGTTGTGTACCGTCGGACAGAGTTATATTCGCAGAAAATAATATGTCCTCCACTAGTAACCGTGATTATCTGATTTAGAAGTTTTTGATAATAAGTAAATAATAACTCATTTAATGAAGAATTATTTTTGACAGTCAAAGATCTGGAAAAATTATATGTACCTGTTCATCAAAATAGTGTTAATCAAGATCAGTTAAAATTAACACTAACTCAAAGACTTAATTGTAATTACAAACAGAGGTAGTTAACTTATTGAAGATATTGTGTTCATCTATTATATTCCCGTCTTAATATACACTTTGTGTATTTTTAAAAATAAAATATAGTAGTCGATGACTGCCGCTTTACTCTATTCCCATCACTAGTTGTTATATAATTTATGGCATCATTTCTTGCGTTGTGAGATAGAGTCGATAGCCTAAAATATTTTTGTATTTACTCTTTAAATAACTGTCAGAACTTTGTGCTAACCTATATTAAGATAAAGTAGCTAGTTAATTACGCCTCAGGATGTTTACAGACCGAGACTCTTGTTTTTCAGTATGATATACAGGATTTAAAAATACATATTTTTATGGGATCGATAAGGTCTCATACGCACAAAAATTAAGCCTAAATACGAGTCATAATAGATCTCCAACGCACTATCTGAAAATTCTAAGAAAATCTTAACGCAGCGAAGGTGTTAAAGAAAATGACAAAACATTTATTAAGAATAGATCAAAACATGTGGTGTCTGTTTATGGCAAGGCATATTTTATTAGAAAATTAGATTATCTAAACATATAAATGCCTGCAATTAAAGTATGAAGATATAATATAATAGATGTATTTTGGATTAATTATAAGTATTTATGCAGACGGTACATCTAAATCGTATTCTCGTTGCGGTTTGATAATATGTTTTACTTACGTAGTAACTATTTAGGAGTCTCTGGTTTTACTGCTAAACGAAGGGTTATGTGTGCCCTTGCTTTAGCTTGTGTTGTGGAGCTATGTACGTTCCATTGCAAGATGTGGGTTATGTGTGCCCTTAGTTTATGGAGCTAAGTATGTTCCATTTTAGATGAGATATGGGTTATGTGTGCCCTTAGTTTATGGAGCTAAGTATGTTCCATTTTAGATGTGATATGGGTTATGTGTGCCCTTAGTTTATGGAGCTAAGTATGTTCCATTTTAGATGTGATATGGGTTATGTGTGCCCTTAGTTTATGGAGCTAAGTATGTTCCATCTCAGATGTAGTCTCAGGTGATATGGGTTATGTGCGCCCGCAGCTTATGGAGATATGAATGTACTATTACATACAAGGATTATGTCTGCCCTGAGAAATTATATTTCATAGATGAAATAAAAAAATAAATAAATAAAAAATTAAATATTTACTTAGACATAATAAATGTGTACTTATGAATCGTCTACATTTTACATCAAAAACAAGGGCTGCGGGTGCCCTTATTTTTTATTTATTTATTTATTTATTTATTTATTGAATTAATATTACATAAGTACTTAACAGGCTTTAACATTAGTCCTACAAAACAATTTTTTTTAGTTTAACTGTAGGTACAGAGTCTTCGGTAAAATAGACTAATTAACTTAAATTAAAGTGAAAACTAACACGAAAACACGCTATCAAATAGCTTACATCTTTGATAAACAAACTAGATAAATTATATAAAAAGTTTATCACTTTATACTATTGAACAAAAAAGTTCTTACATATTTTTTAAAAAGTATTTTATGTTTTTCTGATCTAACGTTATGCGGGAAGCTATTTAACAAATATGGGATCCTTTTATCAAGAGTTTTGTCACCGTAATAGTTAGATACTTTTTTTATTACATATTTACCGGTTGAAATGGATCTTGTGCCATACCTGTGGGTAACAAGTGAATGGCGCTCTCGACTCCCGTGCTGGTTGACAGTCAGTAAATAATTGTGCTTAGATTGTTGTGTTTCCCAAGACAGGCTCATGTGCGCCCTGTATTTAAGTTAGTTCTAAAACTTATCTAGGTAATCAGTATATTTTGTTATTTACAGCTGCTTTATTTGAGATCCTCTTATTCACGATACGAGATTTGGTTTAATTAATCAATACTTTAGTATGTCGTTCACGTGTCAACAATTTAAATTCATTAAATAGAAAACTTATTTCTTTTAATCATATTTTATTGAGAGTTATTCATTTCATACCTAAGTATTATTTTTTTACATATGAATAAGTAATCTGTTGAGCTATATAACTTCTTAAGCTGTCTCTTTTTTCTAAATACAACCTAATTGATTTGATGTGTTAACGTAACTTTACTATATGAATGAGACTATAATAATGGTTTGAATGAGTACAAACTGATGCATAAAAGTATGAGTGCTTGTACTTATGAATCAATATATATTTAGTATTTATCTATCCGGTTTACAGTTATACTTTTATCCTTATCCTATAATTATTAATATCTTCAATTATTTAATACTTACTAATTTTTACTTTTTCTCATCTTTTCCGAGAAAATGAAACCCGAGGTACCAACCGTTCACGCAGGTCGTGAACGGTTGAGGCATGAAGAAGACAAGCGGCGAAGGAAGCAATCACTGACGTCTGTGGGGAGGCGTGCCCGCAAAGTCGTGAGAGATTTACATGCGTCTGAATAGGGACTAGAAGATGTACCTTCATATGAAGTGAAGCCACCAACCTCACAAGTGTTGGAACCTGAACCTAGTGAGAGCCTACAGTCTGAGTCACCTGTATCGCAACCAGAGCACCAGCCTTTCTTTACTGTTGATGAGGAATTGAAACTTTTGTCGTCGGTGCAAGAGACTGAATCGAGTAAGCAGCAGCTGAACAACAATCAGGTCAACAACGTAGTACCTGAGTTTGATCCCTCAACTAAATATCAGAATATAAGTAGTTGGATAAGGAAAGTAAATGAATGTGCTTGCATTTTCGATTGGAACCAAAAGCAAACCGCGCATTTTGCTCTTCAAAATCTGGTGGGTCTGGCTAAGAAGTGGTTTGAAGCCCTACCCTCTGTCAAATTTTACTTGGGACGAATGGCAGGCTAAGTTACTAAAAGCTTTTCCCAACGAGCAAGATTACGGGACATTTCTGGAAGAGATACTCGCACGTACTACGCATTACAATGAGAATGTCCGGGACTATATTTCTATGATAACTTGACTTTATTGAATCGATGTGAAATCAAGGGCCAGATGGCAGTAGATTGTATCATACATGGCATTATTGACAAACCCGTTAGAAACAGCGCCCAAGCGATGAACTGTAAGGAGCCAGAAGACTTACTCAGTTGCTTAATTTCACAGCAACCCACTGATCCAGCTTTTGCCAAAAACCGTAATGAAACACTCGTTAATCATCACATGGTTAATCGTCCTATATCTGTGTCGACTCTAAACGATAACTCGGTTATTTGCTTTAATTGCCGTTTAAGGGGACATTCTTATCATAAGATACCCAATCCCTCTGACTAAATGCCAAAGTGTTCTAGGGTAGGTCTTGTTTCAGCCGCTTGTAAACTATATAGCTTCATTAGTTCCTCGACATCGAGGAAATTCAGGCCCAGTACTGGTTCCTTAAATAGAATAAAAATATTAAGAATACGTTATGTCATATTATATTCAATGTGCTTATAATAAAGGTAGTTCTGTAAATAGAAATTATATCCTTTGCAAATGATAGATACAAAATTTGTAATGTATTCGGATTTAATAGAAAAAAGGAAGTCGATTGAAACTGTTGTTGGAGCACACCAAATAAGACCCTAGGTCGTCGATAATAACACGGATAAGTCGAGTGACAGCTCCAGTAGTGATGAAGAGGATAATTTGCCTTTGTCAGCGTTGCTGCAATAACAGACTTCAACATCTAACCTTGACCGCTTCCGAATGTCATGATTTTATTACTATTTTTAATTATAATACTTATTTAATTTAATTTTCATGATTTTATTTAAATTTAAAAAAAATATAGTTTAACTAATTTATTGTTTCGTTCTTATCGTTTTTGTGTATTAATTTTGATTTAATATATAATTGTTTTATGAAAACATATGATTCCACACATAATCTTTACGTTTTTGTTTAAATTAAGTGTAATTGAATCATATTTATTACCTAATTGTTAGCTGAATGACAGCTATAGTGTAAGTTGAGTAAACAGATTGGCCTTACTTATTATTGTTATTGACTTTACTTATATAAAAAGTGTTAACCAGCATCCCAAACTGTATTAAATGTATGGCAAATGTTAATGCATTTGAACGTGAATTGAAAAAGTTTTAAGTAAATAAGGCATTACATTATAAGAAATTGTTTAATGATATTAAGCTCTAGATTTTGAGTTGCGGTTCCCACGGGGTGCCATTACTGATCTAAATATTCTGATAACAACTTTCTATGTACTGTGACTTGCAATGAATAAATGAATATGAATATTATTGTGCACCCAGGAGGTTGCACCACGACGGATGGCCGAATGTCATGATTTGTTATCTTTAACTGCGTAAGCAATGTGAAGTTGTGGTCTAACAAGACTACAGCGGGGAGTGAGTCGTCCTGTAGACAGTGTCGGAGGGGGATATGTCTTTAGAATAACGAGAAAGATCTATTATAATAGTTATATGCACCTAATTTAAGTCAAGTAGAAATAAAGTACTTATTGTTAACATTACCAGAGTGTTATTTATCAAACTATTAAATTAAACTTTAATAGGTACTTAAAAGTATTAAAGTTGTCATTTGATAAGCTCTAGGATTTCCCTTTTATTCTTGGAAATCAACGGTAGGTGGTCGCTCGTAATTTCTTAGTATTCGACATTGTAGCATTTGTATTTTTCTCCCACAAGTTACTTACATTATTAATTTATCTTCGTTATTGATAGATAAAAACACCAAATGTTATAAGATTAATGTTATTCACAACCGACCGTAAGCCAGCGCCAGCGTCAATGTTTACGATAAAGAGGTATTTTAACATTATCCGTGTTAAACCAACAATAGTTTGGCATAATAACGCCGTTGTAAGCCATAACTAGTGGCTAATTTCATGGAAATATTTAATGTGACGATCATAACCTTTTGTTCTGGGTGAACTTTTAGTCAATATAACAGCATGCGGGCGCTCATTGTCTGACAAATTGCTGCCATAACGTTTATTATTTAGACTTACACATTGGATTCTAGGGATTATTTACATAGAGCCACTTACTGTTGTTATTGCTTTAATTTGTGTTATTTGATATTCAGTAAATAGAGGGCTAACGCTCTTTCATTTAAATAAAAATTAGTACAACATTTTTTTTAATAAGTGTAGAGCTATTAGGTAGAAGAGTTAGATCCACTTGTAATAGTTAGGGAAGGAAATTTTTATTTTATATATTAACAATACAAACACAATATAATAACAGGACATAATGGTACGGAACCCTTCGTGCGCGAGTCCGACTCGCACTTGGCCGATTTTTACTTATTATAATGAACCCATACCGCAATCGGGCATCGCGTCGGGGTCGAGCTGGGTCAGCAGGCTCTGCATCCAGAAGGCGTCGCAGCGGCAGCTCCGCATGGCGCATTATCCAATTAATGTTCTTAAAATATACTAGTGGACCCGGTGAACTTCGTATCACCGACAGCAAGATAGATTCGGTGATACGACGTGCTATCCCCATACCAAAAACCACGTCGATCTGTTGTTCCGTTTTGACTGACAAACAAACAAACACATTTCCACATTTATAATATTAGTATGGTTAGTGATACTTTGGCGAATAAAAATTGGTATATTTAATTCAAATTTTATTTATTATTTAATATTTTTATTAACAAAATTGTCCCTTCCATGGGTGTGACCATATAGGTTTTAAGAAGAAAAAAAAAATGCTGTGTTTTATCTGTTACTGTGAATGTTACTGTAAAAAGGCAAGCTACTAATATCTTAAATGTATTTAAGTGAAAATGAGTAAAAATTAAAAAAAATATGTTTATTCTTAAAACTCGTTGAGCATAAGAAAGAAAGAAAGAAAGAAAACTCAGATACGCCGTACGCCTTTTTCTGAGTCAGTCGCATACCAGTTGCTCCGAGTTGTTTTATTCGATAAAAGTGCAAAAATCGGTTGTTCTTGTTTGGATCAATTATAGTTATATGCCGTACAAAGTGCTTGTTATTTTGTGCTAAACAGCTTCAAAATCGCTATACGATTGTGCTTGCTATTTCAAAAATAAGATTTTTAATTGCTATAAATTTTGTGTTTGTGACCGTGAAGTGTCCTTGGAGAACAATAGCAAGGTCGTCACACAAGACTTTGCGAGTTGAAAGAACACTTACAAGACCAATATAACGCTTTATTTCGTCAACTTTTTTATAACGCGCCTGGTGGCTCGCACTACGTTTTGGTCTGACTGCCGACTATCCAGAGTTCAAATCCAAGAAGAAACTTTTAATTTTTTATTTTTTATTTTTGCTAGACCATCTTTAAGAGATCAAAGTAGAGTCTGCAGACTACAGAAAAAGAAAAAAATTTTTTTTTTCGAAGAAAACTTTTTTTTTTTTTTTTGAATAACGAAGTCTTATTATGTTGTCAGCGGGTTCTTTGGAATGTGCGGGATGCCCCAACAGCACAGCAGGAACGACCACCTTACAATGCAAACGCTGCAAGGATAATTATCATCTGCAATGCACCGTATTTTCTCCTGCAGAATTCAACGCTATGTCTGAAGAATTTAAAAACGCCTGGATATGTGACTTTTGCCGTAGTAGTGCACCAAAGAAGGGGGACAACACTAATACTCCTATAAGAGCGAAAATACCTACACCAGCTAAAGATAGCTATGTGACTATACGTTCGAAATCTCCCAGCTGCGCCTGCCTATCCGCTGACGCCGTCAGAGATATAATAAGAGAAGAAATACATTCTGCTCTCGTCGCTGCAGTTACCCCGAAAATAAGCGAGTTGCAGAATATGATTGCCGGCTTTGAGTCCACTCTTTCCTTTTTCAACCGCGATCTCGAAGATATAAAAGCGCAACATGCCAATCAGACTATCGAATTATCGGAGATTAAGAAAGAGAACCAGTCGTTACATACCTCTTATCAAAATCTTTCTGCAAAACTTGCACAGCTGGAGCTACAAACAAGGGCTACAAATATCGAATTACAGTGTGTACCTGAAAATAAACAGGAGAACCTCGTTAACACTGTAATGCAGCTCTCCAAAGTTATTGGCTGCCCCATCAACGAGTCCAACATTCATTTTAGTGCAAGACTGTCTAAAATGGATAAAAAAAGCCCTCGTCCCAGATCCATTTTGGTAAAGTTTAACAGTCCACGTATACGAGACCAGTTCCTTGCGGCTACCATAACATTTAACAAGAAAAACTCTAATGAGAAGCTGAACACCAGCCATTTAGGAATTGGCGGCACAAAAAAAGTGCCTATCTATGTCTCCGAGCATTTGACTCCAGAAACTAAATTATTGTATGCTGCCACTCGGCGCATGGTGAAGGAGCTGAAATATAAATTTGTTTGGGTTCGCGATGGAAAAATATTTGTGAGAAAGAACGAAGAAACCAACTATGTCTTCATACGCAACCACGAGACTCTTAATAATTTGTCATAAAGTGCGCTAAATTTGTGTAATAATTACTTATGGGCCCCTTTAGTAATATTAATGTTTATTATCAAAATGTTAGAGGTCTAAGAACAAAAACTGTCGACATTTTTAACAACGTAGTATGTAACGCATTTGATATTATTATACTTACGGAGACTTGGCTGAACTCTGGTGTTTCTGATGGAGAAATTGTTGACGATAGGTATGTTGTCTACAGGCGCGATCGCAGAGATACTGGGTTTCACTCTTTAAAAGAAGGAGGAGGAGTGCTTATTGCTGTCTCTAAGAGATTTTCCTCTAGGCGCGTTCAATCTTGGGAATCTGATTGTGAGGACCTTTGGGTATGTCTCGAATGTCGTAGTTCTAACTCAACAAAATTGGACATAAATATCTGTGGGGTATATTTGCCACCTCCATTGAAAACTCATATTTTGAAACACTTTCTTGATAATTGTAACAGAGTCATGGAGATGGTTAAAGGTATCACTTTGTTTGTCGGTGACTTCAACTTAAGCGGTATATCATGGCTTGGTGACACTAGCGCAGGCCTCACTCCTAGCTACTCAGGCAGCATATTGCATAGCATGCTTATTGATTTTATCTCTTTGAATAGTTTAGAACAGTATAACGATATTCCCAATAACAAAAACAACATTCTCGATCTTATTCTTTGCAATAAACAAATTGTTGATGTAGCTGTTAATCACGATCCCCTGACTGTCGTAGACCCGATTCATCCTCCAATGAACTTTTCAGTGCAGTATAGTGGCTTAAAGACCCTACACCCTAACTCCGAGGAACGATTTCGCTTCTATAGGGCGGATTACGATAGTATCAACAATGAGTTGAATGATCTGCCTTGGCATGACATTATGTCTGAGTGTGACTGCGTTGACGACATGTTAGAAATTTTCTATGAGGTAATACGGGCTCTTATCGTTAAGTATGTACCCAAGTCAAGACCGCGTAATGGTAAATACCCTTACTGGTTTACTAATTCATTGATTGGATGCCTAAGAGAAAAGCACAGATTTCGTCTGCGTGTGCGTAAATATAACAATAATCCTCGAGATGTTCTGTCTTTCCGGCTTTTGAGACAGAGGTGCCATGCCCTATTGTCTTCTTCCTACGCAAGTTATTTGGCGCGATTGGAGGCTTCCTTAAGGTCAAACCCAAAACTAATTTGGAATTTTGTAAAAAATAAAAGCAAACCTAAATCCTCGATACCAGGTTCAATGTCTAACGGTCCTGATACAAAGTCTGACGGTACTGGAATCTGCAATTTGTTTGCGGATCACTTCTCTTCGGTTTTTACTACAGGATCAGGGTTAAAATCTTTTAATATGATTGGCCAGGATTGTTCCAATTATCTTAACGCTCTATCATTCTCCCCCGACGATGTTTATAGAGCTTTAAAAAGACTTGATTCACGGAAGGGAGCTGGAGCCGACGGTATTCCTGCTATTTTTGCGAAAACCTGCGCAAGGAGCCTGGCCCTTCCTCTATCTTTAATTTTTAATAAATCTCTAGTGCATGGAGTCTTTCCCGCGGCTTGGAAAAGTTCACTAATCTTGCCTCTGTTCAAGAGCGGGGATAGGAGCTCTGTCAAAAACTACAGGCCTATCTCAATCTTGTGTACCTTTGCGAAGCTTTTTGAGTCTCTTGTATACCCTTCAATGTCGTCGTTATTTAAACATACAATCATCGAACAACAACATGGTTTTACTAAGGCAAAATCCACCACTACCAACCTTGTTTCTTTTGTCGAGGGTATTACAGGAGCTCTTGACTGCGGCCATTCCATCGATACTGTCTACACTGACTTTAGTAAAGCGTTTGACAGAGTGAATCACGCTCTTCTCGTCAAGAAGCTGGAAGCAGCCGGTATCTCAGGTTCGCTTTTGAGCTGGTGCAAATCATATCTGCACGGCAGAAGATCTTCGGTTGTGGTTAACGGGTACTCGTCTGAATCTTTCACAGCAACTTCGGGCGTTCCACAGGGCTCACACTTGGGCCCCCTGTTTTTCAATGTTTATATTAACGACATTCAGTCAAGTATTCGTTTTTCAAAATACTGTTTGTATGCCGACGACCTTAAGATTTTTAGACCTGTTGACTCTGATTCTGATGTTGCCTTGCTTCAAGCCGACATTGATAGTTTGGTATCCTGGTGCAGTATGAATGATATGAAACTGAACTGTTCAAAGTGTTTCATAACCAGGTTCACGCGGAAAAAGCAAGCACTGCAGCGTTCTTACCGCCTAAATGGAACAATTCTTTCCGAAGTCGACCAGGTACGGGATTTGGGCGTCGTTTTGGACTCAAAACTACGTTTTCATAAACATATCGACTGTATAATACAGAAAAGCCTGAAAGTTCTGGGATTTTTAATAAGGAACTGTAGACAATTTAAAAACCCCAGGACTAAATTAAGTCTGTACTCCGCCTTGGTGCGCAGCAATTTAGAGTATTCTTGTGTGGTGTGGAACCCAAATTATGACGTTTATGTGAAGAGGATCGAACAGGTACAGAAACGGTTTTTATGGCACCTATCATATGGCTGTAACTTGGCTAAAAAATTACCAAGTTATAGCGAAAGACTTGAACATTTTAAGCTCGTTTCGCTGCAAAATCGACGCCGCCTTTTAGATCTTACCTTTTTGCATAAGCTAGTCGGAGGGGTCATTGACGCGCCTGAATTACTGGCATCTATAAATATTCGTGCACCATTTCGGCTTCCTAGGCTTACCGCATATAAACCGTTTGTGGAAAAAAAGGCTTATTCGCGTCACGGTCGCTTCTCTCCACTGAATAGAGTTGTACTTACTTACAACAGCTTGCACAGCAGCCTTACGCGGTTTGGAAATGCGGTGCGGGTAAATAAGGCTCCTAAGTTCAGTCAACCATCCTCTTACCCTGACGTTGATATTTTTTCAGACTCATTAGTAAAATTTAAGAAAAACGTTATATTGTGTCTTGACATAGCTTAAATTATTATTATTTTATTTTACTTCTCTTTCACTCTTTTTAATTTTTATTTTTTTTCACTTAAGTGTAGGTAGGTACTTAATTGTTTTCAAATAATTTAATGGTAAACTTATTTGCTTTTATTATTATTATTGTAACTTTTTATATATAATCCATAAATCTGACATCGTAATTTAGACATTGATATTTTGCTGTTTTTATATTATTATTACATAATTGACATTGATATTTTTTTTGACATTGACTATTTGATATATATTTGTTTAATGCTTCTGACTTTTTTTTTGTTTTTCTAATTTTCAATAATAAAATTTATGTAAGTACTATAAAATCATAATCTCACATTAAGAACACTTTTATTATAGGTATTAAATTAATAGCGGCTACTCTCATTATGCATTTGTGTAGTACCTGTAACTGAGATAGCATTTAGCTCTGTAACTTTGCATTTTAGTTATAATTGTATTTATTGATGTATATCTTGTTGGTGCTGAATAAATAAATAAATAAATAAATAAATATAAATATAAAACTCATTTATTTGGGACATCACAAAAATACATTAAAAAAAAAAACAAAAAACACAAAAACCATAGTATGTCCCAAAACGGTCCCGACTCAGCATAATGCTTGGCTTGTGACCAGCGATAAGTAGTCACATCTGTGCAGTTCGTCAAAGGTATGTACTTAACAAGATTTTATTAGGTTGTGTGATTTGAATACGTTTTGGTGTAAATAAAACGTGGCTAAACATGCACATTCATTCCCGATTTGGAGGTTGTTTAATCAGAGAATGAACTGTCACATCCCTGCCGGCCTAGCATGACCGGCTTATAACGCGCGATATGATATGGTACGGCAAGTTGTCTTGCTTACCCCACTAAGGTGTAAGCAAGACGGCATACCGTATCATATCATATCGCGCGTTATAAGCCGCTCATGCTAGGCCGGCAGGTTCCATAAATTAAAAATCATAAGATAAAGTAATGAGATAAAATAGTTCCTGTGTTACGTAATGATAAGATAATTATAGATTTTAAACGATAAAATAGTAGGACCATTTATTTTTAAAACATGAATTATTTGGTTTTTCCATGGGCAATATTTATTTCGGGATTGTCTCTTCATGGAGTCACTTCCATAGAGCGCAATTTTTTTAGCCGTTTTATTATAGGTACTTATTCATTAAGATAAAATATAAATTTTTAAATGATAAAATCGTAGGATCTTTTATTTTAAAAACATGACTTAATTGTTCTTTCCATGGACAATATTTATGTAGTGATTATCACTTCCCTGGATCTGGCCCTGGGATCACTTCCATGGCGGGCATTTGTTTTTCAACCCTTTTAATTAAATATTTAAAAGACTGTGAGCTCCGCGAGTATTTTTTCCATGACGACCAAGACCAAATCTATTAAAATGCATCATCGATTTTATTGCATTTAAATACCATTTTTAGTAAATATAATTTTATTATATCATAAAATGAGATATACTCATATAGGTAAGTCAGTGATAAAAATGACGATTTTTGGACGTTAATATCTAAATGTCCGTTTGAGGTGTATTTACAAAATTTGGATCACATATTATTATGTATCTCGCAAGTCTCAATATAGGAGCCAGAAATTTGACATGTTTATGCGTAATAGTTTTGAGTTATGAGGGGGTCAAAAGTGGCTCCGAAGTGGCATGAAATTTGGCAGAGAGATAGATTGTTCAAAAATAGCATATTAGGCTATTCCTCACTCCGGGAAAATGTCTCATTTCAACGTGAAAACATCGTGAAGTTTACGCGGGCAAAAAATCTTCATCTTAAATCAACATATGGGCGACAGTTCACATATTTATTTTATAACTTACAAAGCTTACAATGCATCTGTATTGTTTATGCAAATCTTAAACTTTAAAACAAGGTTTATGGCTCATAAACCTACCTAATCATGAAAAATGGAAAATGAAGTATTTAGAAAAAATCGACCCGTCTCACAACTAGCTCCGATGGGACTCGAACCCACGACCTTTTCGCTTTCCGGGCGACTGCTCTAACCACTGAGCTACGGAGTCGTTACGAGAAGCGTCGAATTTATCCAATACTTCTTACTGCGCTGTATAGTCACCGTTAATTTCATCAATGTGGAGATATTACTACCCCCACACGCGAAAGAAATACCTTTCCAGGTATTTGTGAGACGGGTCGATTTTTTCTAAATACTTCATTTTCCATTTTTCAGTAATAAAAATTGCATTGTGAATGCAAAAGAACTAAAAATTTAAATAAGTTGCAATAGTAATTTCATCTTTAGCGATTGCCAAATACCTGGAAAGGTATTTCTTTCGCGTGTGGGTGTAGTAATAAATAAATAAATAAATAAATAACTTCTTACATTCACACCAATTATCTAAGCCCCATTTTAATTTCATTACGAAACTGTATCATGGAAACTTGATAACGGATAAATATATACTTAAATACTTTTTGTTTGTAAATACATACTTAATATACATAGTAAACACCCAGACCAAGACAAATAGACATGTTCATGCACACAAATATTTGTCTTGTTCGGGAATCGAACCCGAGACCACTGGCGCAGAAGGTGGGTAGCCTACCCCTGCGCCAAATCGGTCGTCCAAATAGTAAGTAATATCTCCACATTGATGAAATTAACGGTGACTATACAGCGCAGTGAGAAGTATTGGATAAATTCGACGCTTCTCGTAACGACTCCGTAGCTTAGTGGTTAGAGCAGTCGCCCGGAAAGCGAAAAGGTCGTGGTTTCGAGTCCCATCGGAGCTAGTTGTGAGACGGGTCGATTTTTTCTAAATACTTCATTTTCCATTTTTCAGTAATAAAAATTGCATTGTGAATGCAAAAAAACTAAAAATTTAAATAAGCTACCTAATCATGTTCTATGACTTGTCCGGAAACTAGACAGAATTATAATCCGAACATTCTTTGCCTACGAATTATTGATTTTGATTGCTCACTTAGACATGATATTTCTAGGGAAATTGTGTGTTATCTAGATTGTGATTTTATTACCGTTGAAATGTCAGACAGTTGATATTATCAGATTACGTAATGTAGGTCAGGCCGGGTACCTTTTAAACGTTGTCCTAGTTTAGCAACGCTTACTATTCGAACTAAGTATCTAAACAATGTGTAGTGATAAATTATTGTACGATATACTTATAAGAGATGGGCTTTATTTACTGTACGGAGTTATTAAGAACCAGTTAGGAATTTTGAAAACAAAAAATGTTTGAAAACGTTTTAAATGAATTAATTTTGAAGAAAGAAGGACAATGCAATTTCATAGAGTATGTCATGTAAATAAATAAATAAAATGATAAAATATGCATTTGCATATTCACTTAGACTTAGACATAGTAAATATGTACTTTCTTTTTACCTTTTCCACCAAATTGCGTACCCGACAGGGTCCATGGTGATCTTTAGATTATAAGCTTTTACCACCTTATGTACGTACACTATGGTTTGCAATAAATGATTGAGTACTGAGTATTGAGTACTTATGCACCGTAAACATTTTCTTACCGCCTTTAAGACTTTTTTAACTAACAAGAAGAAACCGTGCAATAAACTTGCCAGCGTTTCTTACGTAACGATATTACAAAAAAAATGGTTTTCAGTAAAGTCGGTTTACGGACGATGATAATTTTACGTGATAACGTCATCAGAAAACATTGATGAAAATTTAAGTTGAAGTAGAAGGTTACCTCACCAGCGACCTCTATGTTCATTAGAATCCTTGTCGCAGTAGTAGATTCCACTTTGCACAGTTTATAAGCAAGGAGACAATAAGTTTACTGCGTGGGCACTGCCGTGCCCTCATATATTTTTAGTTTGTCTTAAAAATAAAAGACTAATATAGGTATTTTTTTATGTACGAAGAAGTCAAAATAACTATTATGCCAGGAGTTGATCGATTCTAATAAGAGTAAGAGTGGGTAGTTTCTGATTTTAATATTTCATTGGTTCTTTTTGCTTGATTTAAATACTCCGCCTACTACAGAATTCCGACGTTACATTGCAGTCGAGTGACCCTAGTGAGATAACCAAAACAACCCAAAACCAATTTGGCTTAAGCGTATCCGAGTAATACCTAGTACCGTATTACGTATAGAAAGGGTTCATTTTAGGTAGGCGTGCGGGTGCAAATTATTTTAGACCTACAGTCGTCACAAATTAAGATGCCCGTTTTGACACATGGTAATGACCCTAGAATGTAACTTGTTACGAAAACCAAAAAATCAAATATATGCTGGTTACTTATCAAAGGTGTATGAAAATAATATGTTACATTTTTTAACGCATTATAAATTAAGGCAAAGTGTATTCCGCGTATTATTTTTGCGTTTGTTCTAAAGTAAACGCAGATTCGAGTAACTACGAAACGTATCGAAAAACAGTTACGTTCTCAGTCTTTATTTTTTTAAATACTAGTGTTGTAACCGCTGTGTGCAGGATTTCTCTACCTTCATTCAATTCTATCGAAATAATCGTTATAACCACTTAATTAGATTAATTTGTCAAATTGATCTTTTTTGTATGAAAACTAGATTGGCGCTTAAAGCATTAGTGAAATTATGATTTGGCAACAACGATTTCGATAAAACGGTTTCTAAGCAAACGCACACTTATCCAAGGAGAACGTTTCGAATGAAACGAATGAAAAAAAAATAAAACTCTTTAAATAAAACCTAGACAACGTTGCACACCTCATCATGTCGAATCGTCACGTTCACCTTTCCAGAGATTTCTTAAAACACGTTTCGTTCGACTTGTTCGAAGCGTTCGCATCGGACAAGCGTGCGTTCACCATAAGCGGCCTGTACACGTTGGTCCAACCACTGGCCAATACATCGTACATTGTTCTTTCAAAAGTGTTAATATACGACGTATTGGCCAATGGTTGGGCCAACGTGTACAGGCCGCTATAATAAGTAATGTAGCTACTCTATGACCATGTCTATGCTGTGAGCTGTAGTTAAAATACTTGCACTTTTAGAGCTAACGCGCACTTGTGATTTTTAGTGGACCGCTAGTTTAGTCGGAATCGTAAGACGATCGTGATCAAACTGTCGACCGATAGTTTGGTTTTGAGAACCTGCAAGCACTTGTGAATTTTGTCGACCGATAGTTGGTCGATAGTTTAGTTGAATCCGGGCGCGCGCTCACATAGTCCTTCATGCACAGGCCGATAGTTGTCCGATAGCTGTTGTATAACTGTAACTATATAGTTGTAGTAACTATTGGCCAGTCATTTTCGATAGTTCGATACTGAATGCGCAGTCTACCGATAGGTGGGCGATAGTTTAGTTGAATGCAGTGCGCGCGCTCACATAGTCCTTCATGCACATTACCGCCCGGCCGATAGTTGTGCGATAGTTTGATGGTACAACTATCGGCCAGTCATTTTCGATAGTTTGATCGGTCAATAGTTTAAGCGCACTGACGATTGCCAGTATTGCCACTGCCATATAAGGGCGTTTGTGCACTACACTGAATTTTACCGATCCGGCGATCCGTTTTTTTCCGGACCGATATGGCAGCCATGAAAAACATATGGGCGCTTGTGCACCACACTGAATTTTACCGTCCGTCATTTTACTTTTCCCCATTCCGGACCGTTTTTTTCCGTTCCGAGATGACGGCAATGAAAAACATATGTACGCTTGTGCACTACACTGAATTTTACCGTCCGGAAAATTTTTCCGGACGGTAAAATTTACATGTTACAGTTTCTTAATGAAATTAAAATGGGCTTAGATAATTGGTGTGAATGCAAGAAGTTATTTATTTATTATTATTAATATTATTTCTCACCAATAACACGTAATATATCGAGCACCAAAAATATGGTTTTTGAATTTTTTGTTTGTCTGTCTGTCTGGCTGTTGTCCGTGTTTCACGCAAAAACTACTAAGCGGATTTTGATGAAACTTTTTTTTGTTATATAGCTAGCTGTAGACATTCGATAGTAGTTAAAAAATAATTTTTCATCCTGCCTCAAATAATTGTGATTTCGGTAAATGACCCTGTCAGGTACCTTTCACTGATAAGAGGATGAACCCTAAATTCTTTCATTCTTCTACGTCTTCGTACATAAAGCAATAAAGCAAGTAATTGCCGACGTTCCAAGGAACTCATTATTCCTCTCTTTTAAAACGCGTCCGTAGAGTGTAGTTTCAAAGAGATCACTGCGCTGCCCCGGCCAGTAAAAAACCGGACAAGTGCACAAGCTAATCATCCGTGTTTTTCATGCCACGCCGGTCCGTAAAAACACGGACCGCCGGATCGGTAAAATTCAGTGTAGTGCACAAACGCCCTAACTCTATACTGAATCCGAGAACGACCAAACTATCGCCCGATTAAAAATCATAAGAGCGCGTTCGCTCTTATATAAATTATGCAATTTAAGTGCATTCGATTCAAGTTAATATAACATAAAAGGTCAATTTATACTTTATTAATATGTTTATTCAAAGTATAAGTACCTACCTATATAGTAAGTTTACCATTTTATAATAATAACTTTAGTCTTAATCCACATAAGTTGCAAACTTACTATAATCGATTAGTTACTCAGAACCTTAATCGATTAATCGCGCGAATCGATCACAGACTCGTATGGTTACATGCCTAATCATGTCACTTTAGCATGTGTCAAAACGGGCATCTTAATTTGTGACGACTGTAGGTAATGAGTCACACCAATGATTTTTGTTATCAGCATAATATGTAAAAAATATGTTACTCGAGAAAAAAGAATATGTTTTTATTTTTTTCCTATCTTCAAAAATGACTGAGATATTGAACGTTAAAGTACGGCCTCCGAGGAAAATTCGGATGAACCAATGGCATTAACGTGACGTCACATCGCGAGTTGGCCCTTCATATTCTCCTTTGGCTATATAGTTGCGCTCTCACGGTTTCGCAATAAATTTATTTATTTTTCTTATAGTCGATCAATGATCAATTTTGTATTGAGCTCATGTGAAAAAACACCTTCATATATATAAGTTGTATTTTCTTGATTAATAAATTAAATCAACTTTCGTAATGGCGGACGGTATTCTGTCAATATAAATAGGAACCGTCAAACTTCGATCAACACTATCACGAAGCCGTCATATGGACAGTAGGTGACAGTTTTAGAGTGCGGCTGCGCGCGGTCGAAATCGAATACTAATCATTTACCAAAACCTTAGAACGAATAAAATGTACTGTAACTAGCGCCAAAAACGCACCAGTTGCGCGAAAATTGCGCACGGACGGACTCTATGTAGGTACAGTTGGACGGAAATCACCCGCAGCAGCCGCAATCGGAGATGTCACTGCGACATGACGTCATCGCAATAGCGCACAAGGAAAGCAAATTTACAAAAGCAGGTGAAACTTTGCAACGCTGTAACTTTGGAAATCCTGGACAGATTTCGATGAAACAAAAACTGTTATTACTTGCACGAGTACGCGCATTAAATGCAGTAATTTTTATAGTCATATTTTGATGTGTTGGTGTGACTCATTGTCGTGTCGGAATGATTGATAATTTAATGTTACTGTTTCAGAAGTGAGCTTTCTGTACCTTTATATTATTCTGTGCTCAGGCGGAACGTGACAATGAGTCATGTTTTTTCGTGCGCGCCGTCGGGCGTTCATCGATTTATAAGACGTTATCACGTCAAAAACATATATGTATATCGTTACTAATTACAACAATAGTTAAATTTTAAATACAAAATAAAAATAGACACCCAGATCGGCAAATCCTAAGTAAGCAGGCATGACCCACTTTATCGTGTCAGTTTAAATGTAAGTAATCTGTAGATTGTTTAAATAGCGTTGTTCGACATGTTACATTGCTAGACGTTCGTTGTTGCCAATAAGATGCCAATAAGTATAGAGTTTATCTGTTTTGTGAAGTTTATAAAATATTAATGACTGCTATCCAGCGTAATCCTTACTTATGAAACAACCAGTCTCGACGAACCCGCACCACGCGTTGGTTTGTTCAAACTCAAACCGGTTCCAAGAGAAATTGTTAACAGTACTTAATGAGTTGGTTACCAAACATAAATATTACAGAATATCATATTTAGCAGCGATACCAAATAGTTTTAGATAAACAACAGTAAAAGTACATTTCTTATTTTCAAGGATTGCGTCACGCTTAGTAAGTATTAGATCATGAACTTATGAAGTAAATAAGATAACAGTAGAAATATTTAAGTTGCCCAATTTTTATTCTTCTGAATATACAGCAATAAATGTTTTCGTTCGTATTGGTAGGTGATGTTGGTGGGTTACTTACCTACATAATATTAGGGGTTAAAGTATCAAATTGCCGTTTTGTATGGAGATTTTTGTAATTATTTTTTTTCCATACTAACGTTTTTGTAATTTATTTAACGACTAATATTATGTTACTTTACAAAATTTTACACACGTATTTATGGACATTTTAACTACTAAATGACACATTCGTTAAGAGAAAAAAAATATTTTCATTAAGTTACAACTAATAAAGTACGAAATTCTGGAAACAAAAATAGTCGTAACATTCGGGATTCGTTTTTTCTATGTAAATATCGTGGTTATTAAATTATCAAAAGTTGCTCGATACGGTCTTAATGTAACGCAATATTAAAGAAATTATATATTTCTAATATTATAAAAGTTGTTAAGTTATATGTACAAAAGAAAAAAACGGCAATTTCATTCTTTAACCCCTATTATTAATAATGACTACTAGTGGATCCTAGCGGTTTTACCCGCGTGGTGTCCGTTCCCGTTTCACAATGTCTAAGTAAGTTCTGATTAGCTGTTACTAGACAGTTATGCCATACGAAACTGTCCAGTTAACTGGAAAGTATCTCCTAATCGGACATTGTGAAACAGGCACTTAAAGTGAAAGAATTTTGGAAATCAGTCCAGTAGTTTTTGAGTTTATTCATAACATACATGTCGCAGCGTGCGGCTCTAGAATGGCATCAGGATGGGTTACCATTATTTATTACGAGCTTATGATTGTGGGCAAAGGGTAACGCTAGCGAATGCTCAATAAGAGGGTTGATAATAATCAAATCTAATGTAACTGCGATTAACACTGAATTTAAGTGACGATCTAGATATCCTATTAACATTCTTTCTAAGACTAGGTTTTAGGAAACGAATAATGATTTCGTGGGCCACGTTTTAACCGTTTAACGTCTCTAGACCGAATGCCCCGCTTCATGGCTCAGAATGCATCAAGTTTGCATCCCTTAGTTTTTATAAATGTCTCATAAATCACTATTAATTGCGGGCCCACGACCACATTCAGTGTGTAATAACACCGTTTGTTCCCAGAACGTCAAATCAATATTTTAACACTTGACTCTTGAAAACCCAACAAGTGCTATTTTTGTAGCACTCAAATATTTTAGTTATGAACCTAATTATTGATATCGGCCAGGCGCCGACACGGCGATCCTGACTTTCACACGTCCTCGTGTGCCAAAGTTAACAACTGTCAAGTTTACAAACAAGACAACTTTACAGACTTTACCGTTCGGCTATCCTGCCAAAATAAAAAACGACAAGTCATAACTAAACAGCTTCTACTACACATTTCTATTATATGGTGCATTATCGTATGAGAGCAGTTATCATCAGGCTTTTTAGGTATTAACAATTTTAGCAGAGCGATGTTTTAATTTTGATCATAATATAATAATTGATTCTATTTTACGCTTTGTATCACATAGATAACATTGTTCACATGACATTGTTACAAACTATCTGAACAATCGATATCAGTCGGTCAGTATCGGGAAGTATCCTATTCCATCCGGACACACAGTCCGCCATCGGAACACATCCGATATCACAGGACACACAGTCCACCATCGGAACTCTGCCGATATCACAGGACACACAGTCCACCATCGGAACTCTGCCGATATCACAGGACACACAGTCCACCATCGGAACTCTGCCGATATCACAGGACACACAGTCCACCATCGGAACTCTGCCGATATCACAGGACACACAGTCCACCATCGGAACTCTGCCGATATCACAGGACACACAGTCCACCATCGGAACTCTGCCGATATCACAGGACACACAGTCCACCATCGGAACTCTGCCGATATCACAGGACACACAGTCCACCATCGGAACTCTGCCGATATCATAGGACACACAGTCCACCATCGGAACTCTGCCGATATCACAGGACACACAGTCCACCATAGGAATACTTTCGATCTACCGACAATTACTGCAACCTACCCATTACTCATTATCGCCGCGCAGTCTCCGACCAGTTAACCTGGGTTAGGAATGGGACCTACGATCGACAACAAGCATAGGTAGTGAGTATACTCGTAATCTAATCATAGTCATGTTTACCAGCATAATCTATGATTATGAAAATATCTTATCCAACTTATTCATTTTCCACATTCAATATTACACTAATTCGTTATTACATTACATAATTATCGCCGACAATGGCTTTCCTGACGTTTAATTTTTCAAAAAGCAATCATGGTTTAAGTTTAATCAAAATTTATAATTGTCATCATTACTCACAATTACTGCCTTTTATTATCAATCACTTAACTTTTATTTATCAAGTTCTGCTTAAACTTAGGTGCTTTATAAAACCTACATTATAATGCTCTATGAACAGTATCTAGGTATTACACAAAAATTACACCCTGTCAGGTGCCTTAAATAGTATTACAGCAAAATTGTTTATTTCAGTCACGAAGTATTGTCTTTCTAAGGTCATAGCGCGACCAACTTTACGTGAACACAGGAGACACCATTTCATATTTCGGGAATAACTTAGCATTAAAATGATACGCATTATGACCAAACACTCCTTTTCATCATAAAAGTGCTATCAACGAAGATTCACGAGACCTACATGGAAACCAAATTCGTAACCGGAAACCAAAATAAACTTTCCATTACGGCTACTCCACCACGCAGGCACTTATATCTCAACGATTTTTTTTCTATTTGTTTTATTTGAGACCTAACATTACGATTCCAATAATCTATATCACACAAACTGGAATAGATCATCTAACAATAATAATAATTCAGGCATAAAAAAAACCTCCGAATTTGCTGGAGAATATTCGTTCCTATGATTTTTTAACGAGCAATAATTATTCTTCTTGTCATAATCATAATGCTGAAAACGCGTAAAAGTGGCATTCAAGTAGTAAACTCTTGAGATTCATACTAAGGAATGTCGCTTGATATTTTTTTCTAAATTTTTATCATAATCTAATTTGCATTAGTTGGATCATTATCGCATCATCTAAACACGGCGGCAGTGCTTGCTTCCGTGTGTGCGACAGATGATACCAGTTTTCTTTACCCGACATTAGTTAAAAATGTTTATTAAGTGCATCGTCATCATTAATTTCCTTAAAATAAAGTACGCACATACTTCACAGCTATTGCAATGACGATGACGTGTGAATTACATTTTAAGAAAATGTTTGAAATAAGACTGGTGCTCTCATTACTTATCATTATCAATAACTTAGTTGCAACAAATTCATTTAAGCAAACCGAAATAATTTTAATCAAAAGTACTTCTACTATTTAGTACCTATTCTGTTTCAAAAGTTACATTCTAATGAAGCATAAAGCAGCATGGATATTACATGGGACATTATAAGAACTGTTGTTTTTCGACCTTTTTTTTGCTATGCACATATGTCCAAAGGGCAAACATTACCTACTTATAACGCAGGGCGAGGTGTGCACTCTGATTTTTTTGCTGTGGTTTCGAGTGAACGCAAGAACACCACTTAAAACAAACTAACAAATGATTACACATTTCTGGAAAGAGAGTTTAATAAAAACTTACGACAGTTTTTTTTTAACTCTACAAAAAATTACTGACATTTCAGGACGTAACTTTTAAATTGTTTTGTTACTTATTCCTTCAACGCTCCAGAAATGAGATACAATAGACTTTCCACTGCTCTCAGGCCCCATTCAGCCGGTCAGGCGTCAAAGGTTATTTTATCACATATTTTATTGCAACACGTTACTCATTTTTTTGTTTCCATTTTTATTAACGTAATTGTAAAATACATTCATATTTTTGTGTAAACCATAAACTTATTATACTTTACCCCTAGTATAAATAAGTTTATGGTGTAAACATAGTCACATTGTAGATCAGTTCTAAATTTTAGGAACATAATTGAACTCTTATCATCTTAGCTAGAGTATAAGTTTACAAATCATACACAATCAATGAACAATGGTAAAATAATTCTTAAACAAGACATGTCAAGAAGTGTCCAACAACATAAAATTCAAAGGGTTATTGTGGTAGGTAAATAAATGCCGCGCAATCATCATTCGCGATGTCAAAATAATGACAAGGATGCTCCCGGAATCCACAAACAGTGGATTCAGTCCAAAAAACTCTTTCTTATTTCTATCTAAATAGCAAAAACTCAGACAAATGGCGACAGATAGCCGGCGGACCCAAATCAAGTACTTAACACCAAAGCATGCCCACTGGGAATCGAACCCGGGACCTCCGGCAGTTATTTAACAATGTAAACACAAAATCTGTCAAATCATTCTATCACGATATTTTATTGAGTACTTGTGTCTACATTTTAGTCACTCTGCAAAAAAAGATTGGACACCTCCAACATAAAAATGGAACGACTGACCGTATTCACCAAGTTGAGGCTCGACTCTGCTTCACTCGTTCGCGGAGAATTGTTCATAAAACATAGCACACACACACATCCCGCTCAATTATTGTCAAATTACACTTTAACTACCTAAATAAATCAACTAATGAGCGGTTAAAACTAACTTGCCCAAGAAGATTATTTCTAGACTTCTAGTGTTCATTTTAAATGACCTGCAACACTTAGCACTCGCGGCGTGAATCCCACTTCTGATGTCGCAGCGTGCGGCTCTAGAATGGCATCAGGATGGGTTACCATTATTTATTACGAGCTTATGATTGTGGGCAAAGGGTAACGCTAGCGAATGCTCAATAAGAGGGTTGATAATAATCAAATCTAATGTAACTGCGATTAACACTGAATTTAAGTGACGATCAAGATATCCTATTAACATTCTTTCTAAGACTAGGTTTTAGGAAACGAATAATGAGTTCGTGGGCCACGTTTTAACCGTTTAACGTCTCTAGACCGAATGCCCCGCTTCATGGCTCAGAATGCATCAAGTTTGCATCCCTTAGTTTTTATAAATGTCTCATAAATCACTATTAATTGCGGGCCCACGACCACATTCAGTGTGTAATAACACCGTTTGTTCCCAGAACGTCAAATCAATATTTTAACACTTGACTCTTGAAAACCCAACAAGTGCTATTTTTGTAGCACTCAAATATTTTAGTTATGAACCTAATTATTGATATCGGCCAGGCGCCGACATACATACAAATATTTCCTCTTTATAATATTAAGTATAGAAGTATAGTTTGACGACCGATTTGGCGCAGGGGTAGGCTACCCACCTTCTGCGCCAGAGGTCTCGGGTTCGATTCCCGAACAAGACAAATATTTGTGTGAATGAACATGTCTATTTGTCTTGGTCTGGGTGTTTTCTATGTATATTAAGTATGTATTTACAATTTTACAAACAAAAAGTATTTAAGTATATATTTATCCGTTATCAAGTTTTCCATGATACAGTTTCTTAATGAAATTAACATGGGCTTAGATAATTGGTGTGGTTGTAAGAAGTTATTTATTTATTTATTTATTATTTTATTTATAGGTTAAAGTGAGTAGATAATACATTTTTTTCCTTCATAAAATACATAATCATTATAATATGATTATGATGATAATTTATGATAACTTCTTTATTAATAAATATGATATACCTACTTACCTACAGAAGACCATTAGACACTAACACTATCTAAATCTAAAATACAAATAAGATATTACTCGTAGATACAGCTAATACAATCTTGTTTCTAGTGTATTAGCAGAGGGAACGTTTAATTTATCTTGTCTGACATTATTTATAGTAACATTTTGTGTAAGTTATTTTATTGATGGCCCAACGGAATGGGACATTTACGATAAGGGTCGCTAGAACGTTTCTGTTAATAAATATTGTTTTCTAGGTCTCATCTCAATCAAGTTATTAAGTCAATACAATTTGGTTTAAAAGAATTGTATCAAAGTATATGTAACTAGCGGCCGCCCGCGGTTTCACTCGCGTGGTACCCGTTCCCGTGGGAATATCGGGATAACATATAGCCTATGTCACTCGGGAAGACTGTAGCTTTCTAACGGTGAAAGAATTTTCTAAATCCATCCAATCCATTACTTTTTGAGTTTATTCGTTACATACAAAAATACAAATCTTTCCTCTTTATAATATTAGTATAGATTACATCTTAGATTTTTGCGTGAACTTGAGAATTTCATCAAAACAAACATTGTACCTACTGCTTAAAAAGGAAAAACTTGTAGGTGAGTTTTCAATTTTCATTGTAAATTAACTATGAACAAAGTCGTCAAGAATGACCCAGAAATAAATTGAACCGTTCGGAAATAGGAGTTAAGTAATCTATAATAATATCACCTAATATTATAAAGAGGAAAGATTTGGATGTAAATCCTACTATATCCTTACTTCCTTACTTTATTTTTTTGTTATTTTATTATTTTTTATTATATATTATAAATGCGAATCTGTCTGTCTGTGTGTTACACAATCACGCCTAAATTACTTAACCGATTTGAATGAAAATTGGTACAAAGATAGTCTAGAGCCTGAGAAAGGACATAGGTTACTTTTTTATGTGAAAAAAGGGCTGTAAGGCGTTGAAGTAGGGGATGAAAGTTTGTATGGAAATTACGTCATTTTAAAGCTAGAGGCTTAAAACTTATTTTATAGGAAACTTATTCAAGGAAAATAATTGTTAAACGTGATGAGCACTTTCTATTGACATACAAAGTTTGAAGGTCTGGTACACCTGATGTGGAACCCTAGCAGCCAGATTAAACTATATGAGATACAAACATAGCGTCTTAAGAATAGTAGATTGTATGTATTACAAGGGAGCAAAATAACATATTTACGGCGAGGGCGCTATTTTGAATCCAGAGCGCAGTGAAGGATTCTAGAGTAGAATCCCGAGCACAGCGAGGGATTCTAAAGTAGAATCCTGAACGCAGCGAGGGATTCAATATACGCCGCCCGAGGTGAAAATAATTTTGCGGCCGAGTAATACACTCTGCTTTTCATCCCCCTCTATAAGAAAAGCAGTAAAGACAACTCAAACTACCTACCTTTCTTTGTCGTTCGGATACATCATAGCGCTAGTCGGGCAAGAAAAAAGATTTGAGTTTGGGAATAAAAAAAAATTTAATAAGAAAAATATATGTCCATCAGGTTCCTTATAAGTATCTCCGGGGATGCCGTAGGGGGGTTGAAAATTTTGTTAGATTTTAGCTACGACTCACCGTTTACGAGATATTCTCTATTTTATAAAATTCCGTTTTTGAAAATTTCTCGGTCCCGAAAAAAGTCCCGGCCCCATACAAAATCATTAGATTTTTTTTTTAAGTACTGCACACCCTTTGCTACACTCCAACCAATGCTTCTTTAATTATGTTCTAAATTCAAATCTCATCGTTTTGGATCCTGTTATGAAGCTGTTCAAAATTCTAATCTCATTTATACCCTCTTGTCATAACAGGTAAACAATTAATCGATTTGGACCCTGTTATTAGATAAACAATCATCGCTTTTCGAATCGATGGGATGAAAAAGTTGTTTAACGTCATGGACATTTTCTATTGAAGGAAAAATATCGAAGGTCTGGTACACCTGATGTGGAACCCTAGCAGCCCAGCTGAACTAACTATAAGAGATACAAATACAGCATAAGAGAAGTTGCTCAGCGTGATAAGTATTTTCTTTTGACATGCAATAAGTATATTATACTAATATTATAAATGTGAAAGTGTGTTGGTTTGTATGTCCGTCTTTCACGTCAAAACGGTGCAACGGATCGTCATGTTTTTTTAGTATGTGGATAGTTTAGGAGCTAGAGATGTTTTCTATTTCTTTTCAATGTACAGAATTGGATCGTTGACAGTTTTATTATTTATAAGTATAGATTACAGTTTTATTATACTAATAAAAGTTGTTTGTTTTCATGAGTAGAATAATCCCTAAAAATATCCGGGGTGATAAAAAAATACCGTGTATATTACACAAACAGTACCTACGTATTAACACATTAAAAATTTATATCACATAGCCTTCCACCCGCGGTTTTGCCGCGTGGACTACACGACGTTTTTCCGAGGGAATGTGATGTTTTTCCGGGATAAAAAGTTATGTTCCTCTCCAGGTTACAAGGTCCTGAATTTCAAACAAATCCGTTCAGCCGTTTTGGCGCGATTAAGTAACAAACATTCAAACATCTAAACATAGAAACATACAAACATCTAAATATCCAAAAATCCAAACATCTTAATTTTCACATTTATTATATTAGTAGGATTTAGTTCGTAGTTCGTATAAATTTATAGGAGTGATCTATATTTGTGTAATCTCATTAAAGAAACTGTTCCAAGAAGCTTTTAATTCAAAGAAAGCTCAAAGCCTAACACAAACAAATATGAAGTGATTGCCTCTTTCTTATCCTCTTTGTGAGACAAATATCATCATAGAGCAATAATTCAAAATATTTAATTCATTCGATTCCATAATAAAAAATGCCTCTCAGGTAAGAATTTAAAATAAAAGAGACCATATTTTTCAAAAAACATCCAACTTTAAAATAACCGCGATCAATAAACATTGTTAAAGCGACGTTGACTTCATGTCTGTGATCGTGGAATTATATGTATGTAATAATGCTGGCTAGTGATTTAGTACAGGTTTTGCTCGCGGGGATCTATATTTCTTAGTTCGCGAAGAGGGAAGACGTTATGACTGAAACTTGCGTCGTTAGAATCGTTTCTGTTACAAAACAATTTAATATATTGTCCAATTCGAGTTATATTTTGGGATTTGCGACTTTTGCGGGTGATTCATAGAATTTATACAGAATGAGTATTTGGAATATTTTATTATATACCTAACTTATTTAGCAAATATAATATAATGTCAAATTCTCGTTATATTTTGTGATTTGCGACTTTTGTGGATAACTCATAGAATTTAATACAGAATATTTGGAAGATGTTAATAGGTCTTTACCTATGAAATTGCCGTTTTGTATGGAGATTTCTGTAATTATTTTTTTTCCATACTAACGTTTTTGTTATTATTTAACGACTAATATTATGTAAATTTACAAAATTTTACACACGTATTTATGGACATTTTAACTACTAAATGACACATTCGTTAAGAGAAAAAAAATTTTTTTTTACTAAGTTACAACTAATAAAGTACGAAATTCTGGAAACAAAAATAGTCGTAACTTTCGGAATAAGTTTTTTCTATGTAAATAATCAAATATCGTGGTTATTAAATTATCAAAAGTTGCTCGATACGGTCTTAATGTAACGCAATATTAAAGAAATTATATATTTCTAATACTATAAAAGTTGTTAAGTTATATGTACAAAAGAAAAAAACGGCAATTTCATATGTAAAGACCTATTATTAAGTACTTAACTAATTTTGCAAATACTATTGTAAAAGTTGTGCTTATATGCTAGATCTATGTGAAGATGTATTTTCAGTAATATACATATAAAAAGATAACAATATCATACAGTAAAAAAACGTGAAGTATGAAGATAAAGTATTTCCGGCAGCACCTATAGGTACCTACCTACGGCATAAAATATTTTTAGTACCAAAAGAATATGCAAATCCAGTTGCTGTGTAATTATCCAAAGTTAGAATGAGTTACAAGCTACCGTGAATGACCTACTTTCATACTTATAAATTCTCAAGTAAAGATTAGTTTAAAACATAAATCAAGAACATTTATGTGTACTCGTTAGACGGATCTTAACTTGTGCACAAAACACAACCAAGTTAGGTGTACAAAATATAAGTAATACCATAAAAGTAAGTTATCAGACGTTTTGTATTAATATTTCATGAATCTCCAAGGTTTTCCTGTTCTCCCGGCAAAAGTAGGTTTACTCACACTACTGAAAATCCAATTCGCTGTCTTGTACACACGCGCGCACACAGCTACGCGTGACTTGAGGGAAAAATAAAATTTCTCGCTAAGTTTATAATGGGAAAACTTTGAGAACCACTTAATTATGTTAATGTTTGAAACAAAATTTTAGAAGAGATGTTTAAACATAGCAATGTTTAATTTGGAAACAGCATTAAATGTGAGCCGATGTGAGGTGTGGTGTATGTTGGGGAAGTTTAGTCGAAGGATACTAGAACTTAGTACGATTTACGATATCTATAGACTAATTGAATTTCAAAACACAATAAATTACTTAATAGAAAGCGTCTATAGGGCTGTGTGCGTACACTGCAATGTATTATGCGGTACTTACTTGCAATGTCTTGAATAGGTAGGTAGGTAAGTACTACGCTAAAATCGTATTTATTACTAGTAACTATGTACATTCGCATGTTAATTATAGAGTGTTAGCTTAAATGACTCTGGCTAAATATATCAATGCATGAACATGCACTTATACAAGTTTGTATTTATTTGAAATCTCCCCAAGACATATTACCTATACATTTTTTGATAAGATAGGTACTCGATCTAGTACTATAGATTCTCGTTTCCATGAGATGCCGTAATAAAATCAATTATTAAATAGCTACATCGCCAACAAATACGTTTTACGTCTTCATAAAAAGATCATAAAGTACGTTCCTACATTACCATCGAACAGAGCGGCAGGAACAACACGGCTCCGTCGCGATCGAACGAGGCTGAGCGGTAACGAATATATCGGAATAAATCATAGAGCATTAGCTCATTTTCATTTTAATGAAAATATTATTTCCTTGGAAGGAGGTATATCCAAACTTTACATCCGTCATTTTGCATGGGCCAACGGTCGAGTGGCGGTGGCAGGGGTGCAGGGGGCGCGGCGGGTGGAGCGGCGCCACCCTGGCCCCGTCCCCCCGCGGGATCGATACGTCATTTGAGCTGGTCGCCATGGAGACCGCGAGCCGAGCGGGGCGGCGCCGCGGCTGGTGGGTGCACGGGCACCGCGGCACCGCGGGCCCGCGGCCCGAGCCAAATGAAAAAATAGATACAGCCTTATTTGGGACAAATCCCTCTATAAAAATACGTCGGTTAAGATGACGCGCGCCTCTCACGAATTGTTTGCTTTTAATATCTCGGATTGTGTATTCGGTATTAACATTCCTTATTTCGGGTATTTACGTTTATTTCTTTTAAGTAATTTGTTAGAATTACATTTAGAATTTATATCTACATAAACTTCTCTTACCTTCTTAAGTATAAATGTTTGAGATTAGATATTTTTGTAGAGTGTGTCTCTACATGTAAGAATACAGAAATTTCTACGTTTGATTGAGTTCCAAATTAATCCCATTTGAATACACAGATTATCTGGCAATGTTCTATCTATAGGGCCACAAGTCTGGGTTGGGACGGGACTAATACGGACCAATCAGATCGGGCCGATGTAGACCTGCACGCGCCGGCCGGCTAGCTTTGTCTGATGCAATTAACCGTGTTTGCAGTGCACTTTTGTTTTCATACGATTACTTAATGTGCAATATTGCAGGAAGGGACATACTTTAAATAACATGCTAATTAATCAAAAAAACTATATAAAAAAATCAACATTTCTTCTTTCTAATTTAGAAAGCTTTTGTGAGAGACAAAAAGGGGATGAAAAATGTAATATTAACTATGTCTTATCTCAATTTATCGCAGGCCTGAATAGGACTTTCTGGGTGGTTTTAGACCAAAACAAGAGCGGAAATAGGTAATTAAAACTATTAACGTTAGTGAGAAATCATTTTAATGATTTAAGCTACAAAACTTTAGTTTATTAACTTTAGTTTCACGTAATTTAGAATTTTTTTATTAGGGGCACAAGTTAGATCTCTACCTTGAACTTTTTAGGATACCTACTTGCTACGCCGCGCGGTTTTCCCGCGTAATACCCCTTCCCTTGAGAATATCGGGATAAAATATAATTAGCCTATGTCATACGAGAATAATGTACTTAGCTGTTTACAGTTGAAATAATTTTCAAAATCGGTTCAGGGTGCCTACCATCAACTCTTATTGCGATTTTGTTTAGGACCTAAACTGATCTGCTTCGCTTATTCGTACCACGACAGCTTAATATCAATGACAGCCATGAAGCTCGACTTAATACTGAGTTACCTCAGAGTATTAAGTCGAGCTTCATGATGACAGCGATTCAGTGGTTATTCAATGACATTTCACAGCCGCTAAGCTGTCAAGAACTCTTATTGGACTTATAACCCGGTCGATTTAACATGTCATCTGCAGGTTATACCCGTCCCTATCTCTCTCCGGGCATGATAGAATCGAGTGAAAGAGACGGGTAGAAGAAATAAGGAGACAAATCGTTCGGTCATTCCACAGCCATCTCTATCGTCAGACGATAGAGACGGCTGTGGTCATTCACATTTAGCAATTCATTTGCGATCCAGTTTTTAGAAGGTCATAGTACGAAAGAAAGCAATTCATTTTAGGAACCTATTCTGCATCGCGCTATTTTTGAAACGCTGTCTTAAAGTTGATAACTAGGCACCCAGTACCTAGTTTCAGAGATTACTTTCAATTCCAACACACAAACTTTATAACTTTAGGTAAGTACTTTTTTAGGGTTCCGTACCCAAAGGATAAAAACGGGACCCTATTACTAAGACTCCACTGTCGGTCTGTCTGTCTATCTGTCACCAGCCCCTGTAGACAAGTGGCTTCCTATTAGCGAATTCGCCAGTGGAATAGAAAGAAAATGTATGGGATTGACATTAGCGGTCACGTGAAATTTCGATTGCTAATGTCAATCCCATACATTTTCTTTCTTTTCGACTGGCGAATTCGCTAATAGAAACCCACTTGTCTAGGGGGCAGGTTGTATCTCATGAACCGGGATAGCTAGACAGTTGAAATTTTCACAGATGATGTTTTCTTGTTGCCGCTATGACAACAAATACTAAAAACAGAATAAATAAATATGTAACGGGGGCTCCCATACATATTTTATTTTATTTTATTTGGGGAGCTTACAGCATCATTTACAATACATATTATTACGTAGATACTTATAAGCTAATTACAAGCAATCGCATATAAACATATTTATAACAGCAACAGGTAGACGCTTGAAATATTCACAAAATATTCAGTTGTATATTCACTTAAAAAAAATTACTAAATTAAAAGAAAATAAATTAAGGGAGCCCCCCAATGCAACAAACGTATTTTTTTTATGGTACGGAACCCTTCGTGCGCCAGTCCGACTCGCACTTGTCCGGGTTTTTAAATATTAGTCTAGTTTAGGGCTCCCACACAAAACTGCGATGCGGCGTCACATCGCAAAAATATGCGGCGCGATATCACAGAATAATATTTGTAGCGCTATGCTAATAGAAACCTTATAATGCCTGTCAAATACTTCACACGCGTCGCAGATTTTTGCGATACGATGCGTGTTCGCAGGTAGTGTGGGAGCCCTTAGTGTAAATATGATAGAGTAATCTTTAACATAGTGTTTCGTCTATACTTATTACTATTTTTGTGACATTTTTTTTATAGTTACGCACGTAATTAATTATAGTTACTTACGTTATTATGGTACCTACAACAAATCCTTTCGGATAATTCGTTCGTTGCCCCAATATCAAAGTCCTGAAAGCTTAGGCATGGCCAAAGTTCAATAAATGTCATTATCAAGAACAAATAGTAATAAATTTCCCGAGTTATTATTTTAAGTTTTTAGTTTTTTTTGCATTCACAATGCAATTTTTATAATAGAAAAATGGAAAATGAAGTATTTAGAAAAATCGACCCGTCTCACAACTAGCTCCGATGGGACTCGAACCCACGACCTTTCGCTTTCCGGGCGACTGCTCTAACCACTGAGCTACGGAGTCGTTACGAGAAGCGTCGAATTTATCCAATACTTCTTACTCGCTGTATAGTCAGCGTTAATTTCATCAATGTGGAGATATTACTACCCTCACACGCGAAAGAAATACCTTTCCAGGTATTTGGCAATCGCTAAAGATGAAATTACTATTGCAAGTTATTTTAATTTTTTAGTTTTTTTTTGCATTCACAATGCAATTTTTAAAATAGAAAAATGGAAAATGAAGTATTTAGAAAAATCGACCCGTCTCACAACTAGCTCCGATGGGACTCGAACCCACGACCTTTCGCTTTCCGGGCGACTGCTCTAACCACTGAGCTACGGAGTCGTTACGAGAAGCGTCGAATTTATCCAATACTTCTTACTCGCTGTATAGTCAGCGTTAATTTCATCAATGTGGAGATATTACTACCCTCACACGCGAAAGAAATACCTTTCCAGGTATTTGGCAATCGCTAAAGATGAAATTACTATTGCAAGTTATTTTAATTTTTTAGTTTTTTTTTGCATTCACAATGCAATTTTTATAATAGAAAAATGGAAAATGAAGTATTTAGAAAAAATCGACCCGTCTCACAACTAGCTCCGATGGGACTCGAACCCACGACCTTTCGCTTTCCGGGCGACTGCTCTAACCACTGAGCTACGGAGTCGTTACGAGAAGCGTCGAATTTATCCAATACTTCTTACTCGCTGTATAGTCAGCGTTAATTTCATCAATGTGGAGATATTACTACCCTCACACGCGAAAGAAATACCTTTCCAGGTATTTGGCAATCGCTAAAGATGAAATTACTATTGCAAGTTATTTTAATTTTTTAGTTTTTTTTTGCATTCACAATGCAATTTTTATAATAGAAAAATGGAAAATGAAGTATTTAGAAAAAATCGACCCGTCTCACAACTAGCTCCGATGGGACTCGAACCCACGACCTTTCGCTTTCCGGGCGACTGCTCTAACCACTGAGCTACGGAGTCGTTACGAGAAGCGTCGAATTTATCCAATACTTCTTACTCGCTGTATAGTCAGCGTTAATTTCATCAATGTGGAGATATTACTACCCTCACACGCGAAAGAAATACCTTTCCAGGTATTTGGCAATCGCTAAAGATGAAATTACTATTGCAAGTTATTTTAATTTTTTTAGTTTTTTTTTGCATTCACAATGCAATTTTTCCATTTTTCCCGAGTTATGTTTGGTATATCGTCAATTGACCCACTAGGGAGATTGTTTTATATTTCAGAAACATCCAAAATACATAAGTACACAAGGAAAACTAAATTTCACATGAAGTAGGTACTGCTTTGTGTCATTTTATTTGATATTTTAAACTCTCGTACATTTTTATTTATTTCATGATTTTTATTCTATTCAATTTATTTGTGCGCAAGTACCTATAATTGGTGATGTGAAAAAAAATATTTTTTTTTTATTTTATTTTTTTTAAAACTTTATTAACAATAATATTGATATTTAATGGAAAAACTTAAAAAAAGCCTTTTTTTCAATTAATTATAAGCAATTTAAAATTGATGAAATTTGAAAAAAGATCACCCGACTATAAACGCTCCACGATTAGCTGTGACGTCACAATGTTTAAACTATTTCCCAACAGTATCACAGAGTTTACGTGGTAAACCATGGTCCTTTTTAAAATAGCACTTTTTTTAAATAGGTTTATAATTTTAGGCTTTAGCTTCTTTTATTAAATATTAGTCACCATCACATACATTGTTAAAATACCAAATTATAGAAGCTCGAGCACATAATAGTGTTATGGAAAAGGAAATATTGAAAAGTTTGTTTTCAATATTTACCCGACCGAGGATCGAACCCGGGACCTCTAGAGATAGCGGCACCTTGAAAACCGGTGCGTACACCACTCGGCCACGGAGGTCGTCAAATGTCGTCAATGTTAAAATAAAAATCCAAGATGGCGGCCAATTTTTTTTTGTGGGCCAATTTTGATGAAACTTGATTTTTAGTACTATTTTGACAAGAAAACTGTAACGCAATGTTAAAAAAAACCAAGATGGCGGCCAACTTTTTTGTTTGTGGGCTGATTTCGATGAAACTCGGTTTTTGGTACTATTTCGTCAAGAAAAGAGTAACGCAATGTTAAAAAAAAAAAATCCAAGATGGCGGCCAACTTTTTTGTTTGTGGGCCGATTTTGATGAAACTCGATTTCTAGTAGGTACTATTTTGACAAGAAAACAACAACGCACTGTTAAAAATATTAAAAAATCCAAGATGGCGGCCAACTTTTTTGTTTCTGGGCCGATTTTGATGAAACTCGATTTCTAGTACTATTTTGACAAGAAAACAACAACGCACTGTTAAAAATGTTAAAAAATCCAGAGAGTGCAGAGTGTATTTATTTTGGAGTCCAGATAAAAAAATATTGACTGAACTCTACTTATTTGATTATACACTAGGATAAATAATAATTACTTACCTAATAAAAATGGTGTTATGAAATACTTACATCGAAATGATCTTCACAACAAAAAAAATCGTCGTTTTGGGGTTATTATGACGGTTCACTGCTTGGAACCATTTGTTCCGACGTTCATGGTCTTGGGGAACATTTAAAAACATTTTTTGTCTAGTTCTTTTTGTAGTATTTGTACACATGGGTACGAAACAAGAACGATAACTTTTTAGGTTCGACATTTCAATAGGTATGTATTTGAGTATATAGAACAACCAACACTGTACTTATGTCAAACATCATTGACTTGTGTCAGTTTAAACTGCAATGAGTGAAAGTTAACATTATGACGTCACACGCGCTCGTGTTTTTTCGGGAGCTGTTTTAGAGTGTCTTCGGTTCTGGATTCAAAAACTAATTTTTATTTTGAAATTACTTTGGAATTATTGCAAAAAAAATAAAAATAAAAATACTTTGTTACAAAACTTATATATGATCTTTCGATTTATCGCAAGAAAAAAAAATATTCACATCCCTAATTGGGTGTTCTCTGGTAAAATACACGTCATCGAAAGCTTTGGTTTCCCTTGTTAAATATATGGCAATTTTGTCTCAAACAAACTTTTATTATAGCATGTTCGTGTAGCACATTTGCGTTTTCTGAAAGCCTTGTTTTTCGACCAAACATACTCTCCTATTTAGAAAAGATTTAATACTGTTTCGTTACTTACAGCACAAATTGAGGATGCACAGGGCTCTTCCAATGTAATCACGTTATGGAAACACGGAGATTTTCTTGCCGGTTTCGTAAATTGGACTATTTTCCCGATAAACTATAAATGTATGTAAGGGAAGATGGTAGTATCATTATTTTAGTAGCGTAATTTTACTGTTTTGGTATGTACGTCTTCGTGTCTATATAAGAAGTAGATATAAAAATAAAGGAAAATCTTTAATACATAAGTAGCTAATATTTTTCCTCATTATGTTCTCTTTATCTATATATATAAAAATGAATCCCTATTTCCCTTGGTCACGACATCACGCGTGAACGGCTGGACCGATTTGGCTAATGATGGTCTTGAAATGTTCGTGGAAGTCCAAGGAAGGATATAGGGGTAGGATAGGGGTAAGGTAGGGGTAGGGTAGGGTAGGGGTAGGGTAGGGTTGGGTAGGGGTAGAGTAAGGGTAGGGTAGGGGTAGGGTAGGGGTAGCGTAGGGGTAGGGTAGGGGCAGGGTAGAGCAGGGGTAGGGTAGGGGTAGGGTAGGGGTAGGGTAGGGGTAGAGTACGGGTAGGGTAGGGTGGAGTAGGGTAGGGGTAGGGTCGGGTAGGGGTAGGGGTAGGGGTAGAATACGGGTAGGGTAGGGTTGAGTAGGGGGTAGGGCCACGGGAACGAAGTCGCGCTGGGTCAGCTAGTTACAAATATTAAAAAGTAGCTCAATTTTTTTTTATCAGTTGTTAAATCACTACATAGTATAAAACAATGTCGCTTTCTCTGTCCCTATGTCCCTTTGTATGCTTAAATCTTTGAAACTACGCAACGGATTTTGATGTGTTTTTTTTAATAGATAGAGTGATTCAAGAGGAAGGTTTATATGTACTTTTTATCCCGATATTCCCACGGGAACGGGAACCACGCGGGTGAAACCGCGGGCGGCCGCTAGTTCCATGATAAAGTAAGACCAAAGAAAATTAGACCTAGAATTTTATACTAAGATTTTATAAAATTATGAGTTTTAAGGTGTATCGATGAGCTCAGTGGCGCCGCCAATGGAAATAAATCAATTGCATTTTATTAAAGGCTTGGAAAAAAAGTTTCGGTTATTTCGCGCAAATAGAAGAGCAAAATGCAATTTTTAATTGTTTTTTCAGTGCCTCAAATATGAGCACCAAGTTATGGATCTTGATATTGCCAAATGTGGCCACTTTTGGCACTATTGAGATTCACGACTTATTGCGTAAGTTTGAGTTCTCAAAATTATATTTATAAAATGCATTCCACTCTTTCACCTTCGCGAAATAACCGAAACTTTTAATCCAAGCCTTTAATAAAATGCAATTGATTTATTTCCATTGGCGGCGCCACTGAGCTCATCGATACACCTTAAGTCAAGTTTCGTAATTTGACAGTTAAAAAACTAGTAGTACTTAATGGTGATGGAAATAAAGTTTCCATGTGTTTTAGGAATGAAATAAGTATAAGTTAATATAAAAACAGCATCAAAGGTTTTTTCGCATGTTCGTCCTGCGAATTGAGCCCTCGATGCCCTCGAGCCCTCGATTCTTAGTAAGAAAGTTTTACACCAAATGAGTCCGACTGATAGTAAATAACTTTTCTTCTGTTTTGTACAAGAACATACTATATTTTCAATCTATGGCACCGTAAACGTTAGTTTAGGAATATGCGTGCTTCAATTTATGGATCCTAAGTGTTGCGGACGCGGCTTTTCGAACCAATATTTTTCATTTATTTCCCATTTTCTCTTTGCATTATTCTAGACAATGCCCATGGTACAACGATTTCTGTAGAATACTCAACTTTTTAAACAAATACTGTATGAAGCCGTAAGATTGTCGGACAGGGGACCTTGCGTCTTCTTTCTCTCTTTTGTACAATAAACAACAACACAACTTATTCACAATCGATGGAAATCGTAAACGTCATCGGTGATATGAGTTTTCGGTCAAATGGCTTTTTGGTGGAATGACCCATCGGTAAAATAGCCCATCGATGAAGTGGTCCTTCGATGATATGGCGGGTGGACAATGGCATTCGACGAAATAACTTTCGATGATGTCCTAGACCCGTCGTCGGGGTCGTGTAGTATTTTTTTTTACCCTGTGGTCGTGTAATGCGTGTGGCAGTGCAGCCGCCAAGTGCGACGGATGTTTGCGTTCTAATTTTTTTTAGTTCATTTTCTATTTCTTCTTTGTATTCTTCTTTGAAATGAAATTGTAAACGATTAGTTTCTTACAACTGATACCATATTTTTTAAATAAATACTGTACTACTTTACAGCAACTCAAATGGCTTCCTAACAGTGAGCGGAGGAACCTTAGAGTTCTGTGTAAGTGCTCTCTTTTATCTTTTTTACGATCCGCTTACCGTAGAATGTATGAAATCTAGATTTCAGTTTTTAGGTGACTCCCATCAACGAGAACTTCTCTCCAGGCAGCAATCTCCTTTTAAAAACTCCCTCCCATTCTTCATTCCCATTCTTTCTCTCGGCAGTTCGACTCTGGAACGCTTTATACACCCCTGAATATTCGCAGTGCTCACAGTAAGTTCGTATTTAAAAGACTGGTTCGAGAGCCACCTGAACTCTAGTCTTTACCACAGACATGTCTTTACCCTAGCTTCGTCGTCTCTGACTCATGTTATGCTATGCTATGCGGGGGCGCAGCCGCGCGAGGACACATAAGTGACACTATGTATTATTTATATTTAAAATATAACAACTGTGTGCTCCCTCTTCATAGCGGTGATCGGTCGAAGGAAAGGTGTAGGCTGTGGCGAGAGCGTGTCAACCTTCCTGTCCCGTTTGTTCCACCGTCTGAGACCCTCCCGCCTGGACACGAGTTACCATGGCCTGCCTGGAAGTCTTTGAATAGACTCCGGACAACGGTCGGCCGCAGTAGGGACAACCTGTCCAGGTGGGGATTCTTGGTCGACGCGGACTTAGCATGTAGATGTGGTGCTGTTCCTCAGACCATGGAACATCTAACATCGTGTCCTGCGTGTCCAACCAGCTGCACGCGGGAAGACCTAATGAAGGCTACCAACGCTGCGATTCGCGTAGCCGAATTTTGGTCTGACACCGTTTAGGTTTTAGTTTGCTATCGATTCGATAAGAAGAAGAAGAAGAAGTTCTTATATTAATTTCTTTTGGTTTAACACTTAATTTTTTCTTTATTGCCGCCGTAACCTCTTTCACATCCATTCTGGTTGACTAGTACAGAATGCCTAAGGGCATTAAGTCCGCCATTTGTATGTTTATGAACAATAAAGTTTTTTTATTTTTTTTTATAAAAACTGGTTAAGCATTTGACCGCCATCTTGCTAAACAGACAGGATGCAGTCTAGGGTGTAGCATGCTTACCCAGTAGGTGCCCATTCACTCTTGCCTTGAAGAGGCCAAGGTTGTAATGATCGGGGAATACATGCGCAGGCAGCGTATTCCAATCTTTAGCAGCTCGCATCAAGAAAGAATTAGCAAAGCGCTTCGTACGGACGGGTGGAATGTCTACTATGTAGGGATGGTAAGCTAACCTGCGTCTTGTACTCCGATGGTGGAAAGGGGCGGGAGGAACAAGATCATGGAGTTCCTGTGCGCACTCTCCAAAGTGTATCCTATAGAACACAGATAAGCTAGCAACTCTACGGCGGTGAATGAGACTTTGTTGTTTATCTTTATCCAAAGTTGTGTCTCCAATGAGCTTCTTTGCACGGTTTTCAATCGTGTCTAAAACTGCTAGCTGATACTTCGCGGACCCATCCCAAAGGTGACAGCAGTACTCCATGCACGGATTTGTGCTTTGTATAGCAGAAGCAATTGCTCCGAGGAGAAGTAACGTCTAGCCTTTGAGAGGACGCCCAGCTTTTTTGCAGCAGTTTTTGCAATCGAGTCGATGTATTCGCCGAAATTAAGCTCAGATGATAGAGTGAGGCCGAGAACTTGTAGGTGTTCGGCTAGTGGTAAGGATACACTCTGGAAAGTCGGAGTCAGTTGGAAGGGACTCCGTTTGGCCGAGAAAAGACACGCCTGCGTTTTGGTTGCATTGAAATCGACAAGGTTGGCATTTCCCCAATCCGAGACAGCCTGAAGTGCCAGATTCATTTGCCTAACCAGGGTATCTCGACAAGATTAATAAATTAACCCCTGAGGCCTTCGATCATATGTATGATATATCTATACAGTATGCAAACGATCGAAAGGCAAACCTTAAAACTGGTAGGTGTATCAAACGGGTATAATACAATGGCACCCTTTTTAAATACAATTTAATTTAGTTTTATTTTTCAATTTTAGTTATTGAAATTATTTACCTCTTTATCATCAGTCGGTTAATGATTTTAGTAACATCCTGTGATTAACAGTTTCTAATCATCTCTGATATTTTTGTCAAAATGCCATAGATAAAACGAAAAACTTCTTTTACAGAACAGCAAAAAGAGAAATAGTAGATTGTATTACAAGGGAGCAAAATAACATACTTACGGCGAGGGCGCTATTTTGAATCCAGAGCGCAGTGAAGGATTCTATAGTAGAATCCCGAGCTCAGTGAGGGATTCTAAAGTAGAATCCTGAACGCAGCGAGGGATTCAATATACGTCGCCCGAGATGAAAGTAATTTTGCGGCCGAGTAATACACTCTACTTTTCATTTCGAATATAAGGAAAGTAAATACACTCTGCTTTTCACCCGCCTCTATAAGAAAAGTGAGGGGTGTAGTGGGATATTGGTGTCTGTTCTACCAGCTGGTCTAAAATAAGACGTTAGTTACAGTCATAAAATCATCGATATCCTATAAACTCTCGCCGGTGGCTCCAAGAAGCTGTTGCACGCAGCGGCCACGCCCCGGAAACCACGTCAGCTCGTGGGCTAAACCGGTCGAGGGGCTTGTATTGTCTAAACATACAAGTCATGCGGTCACTCCCCGCTTATAGTGCATACCTAAGTCTATCTCGGTTGAGAAGGCAAATCACCGCTGATAAGCAACGGATGTTGGTAGATCTTGCGAGGTAGCAAGGCATTGTGAAAGGCCAAGGGCGACAATAGGAGTCTTAAGTTATTGTCGGTCAGACACTGCATCTAGCTCTCCTCCGGTCGTAGCGGTTTTCCGTTCCACTGGGTAAAGGAGAGTATGGACGAGAGAGTGCCTTTGTGTTTGCGCGCACACTTAGACACTATAATATATTCCTGCGTACTAGACCTGGCTCAGTAATTTACCGGATCCCGAGATTTAAGTCCTATGGCGACGGGTAGAGGTAGAGAGGTCCAGTAGTGATGCTAATTGGGCTTTGTCTGATATCTGCACGTAGGCGGCCTAGGGAGAGTGGTCGTTCTCGCACTGCACAGGGGTGACAGTGTGGTTGGGCAGCACCCTGGGTGACGAAGCAGCTCTTTTCAGAGAGGCACTGCTTCCCCCGCTCAGCCGGGGAGGGGACTAGAAAAGGTGTCTCAAAAATTGCTCACCCCTTTACCTAATGGGAGGTAGTAACCACGGCTGCCTAAGCATCCATTTTTCATCGTGGTCGAAAACACAATAAAAAGATACAACGACACTTGAATGAGTTTATGACATTTGGTGCGTGGAATGTGCGCACTTTATTGGATAGACCTACTAATATGTGCCCTGAAAGAAAAACCGCCATCGTTGCCAGAGAACTGAAGCGCTATAATGTTGACATCGCTGCGCTTTGCGAAACACACTTAGCTGATGAGGGCGAGCTGACGGAGCATGGTGGTGGCTATACTTTTTACTGGAAAGGGACTGCAGCTAGTGAACACAGACGATCACGATTAAATCTGAAATAGCTGCAAAACTAAGTGAACTCCCTGTCTGTATATCGGATCGAGTTATAACATTACGTCTGCAGCTGAATGATTGCAACTTTTTGAACATTATTAGCATCTATGCTCCGACTCTGGACAAAACTGACGAAGTCAAAGATCAGTTTTATGAACAACTTACTCTAGTCTTATCCAAAATACCACAATCGGAACAAATCTTACTTTTGGGAGACTTTAATGCTCGTGTGGGACGGGATCATGAAGCGTGGCCACAAGTTCTTGGTAAACATGGTATTGGCAAAATGAATAGCAATGGCCAACTGCTACTCAGCCTATGTGCCCAACACAAGCTATCCTTAACCAATACTATGTTTAGGCTTCCAGCAAAGTACAAGACTACGTGGATGCATCCTAGATCCAGGCATTGGCATCTCATCGATTATGCCATAGTACGGCAAAGAGACTTGACACAAGTACATTTAACAAGAGTCATGCGTGGAGCCAACTGTTGGTCGGATCATAGACTAGTGATTACAATGTTGAAATTGCGTCTTCATACACCTCGAAGAGTCATTAAATCCAAGACCTTACATCTCAATTTGGAGAAGTTGCAGTGTCCAGACACCCAAGTTAATTACCATAGTGCTCTTTGTCAATCTTTGCAGGAGTTCGACTTTCAAAACAATACTCTTAAATCTAGCTGGCAGGCTCTATCTACCTCCATAACCACAGTTGCAGAACAAACCGTCGGTGTCAAGTCAAAGGCCCATAGAGACTGGTTTGACGAGAATGATACTGTGCTTGCCAGCGCTATTGCTGAGCATCGAGAGCTCCTGCAGAGAAAAGCAAGCACTGAAATTATTAGCAAAAGTACAAGCGCGCTGAGGAGGCTAACACGCACTCTTAAAGACAGATGGTGGCAAGAAAAGGCGGAATATATGCAGATGCTTTCAGAATCCAACCAACTGGGAGATTTCTTCGCCGAGTTGCGATCACTGATCGGGCCCCAACACGTCGTTAATGTACCGCTAAAATCTACTGATGGTACATTAATCTCCAACCAAGATGAAAGACTAAAGCGCTGGGCCGAACACTTTAAGAATCTTTTAAATGTAGATCGTTCTGTAGATATGACCTTTATACAGAATCTGCCAGAAATTCCGGAAGAAACCACGCTGGATAGTCCACTTTCATTAAGCGAAGTGATAGCCGCTATTAAACAACAACGGAATAAAAAAGCGGTTGGGGTGGATCGCATTGCCGGTGAACTCCTGAAGTACGGTTGTCACGCGCTGCATAATACAATATTTATGCTGTTTCAACGGATTTGGGAAGAAGAACAAGTTCCAGAAGACTTTATAATGTCGAAAATCTGTGCATTATACAAGAATAAGGGTAGCCGTGCTGACTGCAATTCTCATCGGGGCATATCTTTGCTGTCTGTCCCTGGAAAAACACTTGCCAGAGTCTTGCTCAACCGCCTGCTGAAACTTTCAGAAAATGTTCTCCCGGAAACTCAATTTGGCTTTAGACCCAATAGAGGTACTTGTGAGGCAATCTTTTCAATCCGATAAATACAGGAAAAAAGCAAAGAGCAGTCGCAGTCTTTATTTCTCTGCTTTGTGGACCTGGAGAAGGCCTTTGACAGTGTGCCTCGTGAAGCGTTATGGGTTGTTTTGCGCAAGCTCGGTTGTACGGAGAAGTTTATACGGATCTTAAGACTATTGCATGACAACATGACCTGCTGTGTTTCGGTGAAGGGAGAGCAGTCTGATTTCTTTCCCGTAAGCTGCGGAGTAAAGCGGAATGTGTTTTAGCACCAACTATATTTGCCATGTATTTTTCAATGGTTGTCGCGAATGCCTTTCAGGACAACCACAATGGCATTCGTATCCGTTTCCGGACTGATGGAAAAGTTTTTAACATAGCCCGGCTTAAGGCACATACCAAGGTCTACTTTGCCTCCATCGCCGAGATAATGTATGCTGATGATCTTTGTTTTGTGAAGTGTTTGTGAAGTCCAGAAGGCCTGCAAGAGTTGATGAGCAATCTTAACGTGGCATGTTGCAGATTTGGTCTAAAAATTAATGTAACTAAGACTGAAGTTATGTCTGTCGAAACCTCACTCCATAACCCCCTGCAAATACAACTCAACTGGGCTCTCCTCAGGCAGGCTGAAAAATTTAAATACCTAGGTAGCACCGTATTTTCTAAAGGTGACCTGGACTCGGAAATAAATTGCCGGATCGGCTCTGCTTTAGCAGCATTTGGAAAACTCCGAGAAAAAGTGTTTTGCTCACACGACCTACAGCTGCATACAAAGATTAAGGTATACTTAGCGATAGTCTTACCGAATTTTCTTTACTCCAGTGAAACTTGGACACTGTATCGTAGGCACATACGCGCATTAGACGGATTCCACCTCAAGTGCCTTCGGGAAATTATGAACATCCACTGGTCCGATAAAGTTAGAAATACGGAAGTCTTACGTCGCGCTGGTGTTTATGGTATGGAGGCCTATCTAATGCGGCGACAACTGCGCTGGTGTGGTCACGTGGCGAGGATGCCCGACGAGAGACTGGCAAAGCGCATCTTCTTTTCAGAACTCGAAGATGGAAAAAGAAAACCTGGCGGTCAGTTCCTCAGATACAAAGATGTTCTGAAAAGACATATGAAGAGATGCAACGTAGACCACTCTCGTTGGGAAAATTTGTCCGAAAAACGGACACAATGGAGGCACACCGTGCAGCAGCAAATAAAGTTATTTGAGGAACATAGGAGGCTAGAACTGGATAGCAAAAGGGACATATTAAAAAACAAAGCACCCTCCTCGACAATCTATAGTTATGTAAACGGTCCCCTAACATGTCCTCGTTGCAGACGGGACTTTTACTGCAAAAATAGGATATATTAGTCATCTAAGGGCCCACCGTATTTAACCTTCACAAAATGAGCTTGGGTCACCGAGGCCGAAATCGGTCAGGGTAGATTATTATTATTATAAGAAAAGCAATAAAGACAACTAAAACTATCTAGAAAAATAAAAAAAAAGGTGGCGGGGGGCTTCGCTTTCTCTGTTTTTTCTATAATAGGTATATAAAAAAATTCAAGTTTTGAAAAAAACAAAAAAAAAATTAGAACAAAAAAATTTTTTAAGTACAAATAAAATTTTTTTGAACAAAAAAATTTTTTTTTTATATGTCTATCGGATGCCTCCTAACTATCTCCGGAGTACCATAGGGGGTTGAAAATTTTGTTAGATTTTAGCTACGCTACGAGACGCTTTTTGAGATATTCTCGTTTTTATAAAATTCGTTTTTTTTTAATTTTGCAAGTCCCGTCCCCATACAAAATTTGTTGAAAACTTTTTCATTGCCGTTGAGGTAACTCAATGGTTGACTGTAACCAAATTCAGTTCTATTCTTAAAATTCATTTCCACCCTAGGGTGAAACGGATAGTTTTGGACCCGCTGCTCAGTTTAAATATACATCACTTTCCGAATCTGAGAGATGAAAAATCCTTTTTTCTATTCTGTATTTATGACTGAAGAGATTTCTTAGAGAAGTAGAACTTCAAAGAGAGTAAAAGTAAAGAGTTTGATGTTTCAGGCCTGTCAATTGATTTAGAATTGTTTTCACCGATTTTTCTTTGTTCAATGTGTTTTACTGTGTTCAGTTTAGTTTAGTTAAACCGTTTCACAAAATTATTTCGTTGCTTGAACTACCGCGATAAGATAGGACTCGTTTGTGTTTAGTGTGATTTGCTGTTTTAGAAAAGACTTGTTTAAATATTGAAAAAGCCTTTGGTTATGTAAGTTTTTTTTTCTTTCTACTAAAGTAAGGTGCAGTGTTTCTTTGACGACATATCGAATTAAATTATTGACATTTAAGTTGTTGGGACTCGTCACACTACAACCACAAATCACTGTGGATGTCGAGACGTCACTGGTGAGAATGTAAACAAAGTTATACAGGGAGTTACATTTTGATTAACTTATTATTTATTTTAAACGCTGTCTAACTATAAAAAGTTTCCAGATTTCAGTAATTTCGGTACCAAATTCATCTTTCTCGTCTTAACATTATCGGGTTTTATTCTTTGCCTTTCGATCGTTTATCTTATATGATCGAAGCCTGAAGGCTATCAAAACTGGACCTAGCGTCTTCCTCGTCTTCCTATTCTCTTTTGTACACAGTGTACTTACTTATTTTCAATATCGGGCAGGTGCCCTGGTTTTGGCCACTGCCTAGGTTTTGGCCACTTTTTGCTCTAAAAGTTTTCTAAATAACTCTTCGTCATTTTTGCCAATGGCAAATAAAATAAGGTATTTTCAGGTAATAATTATAATCGTAAGAATTCCTTAAGGCGAGGATTCCCGACCGAAATAGGCACGCTAACGCTTGCTCGGCCACGCGCGATACACTTCACGCGGACGCAGCGGCAGCCGGCAGTGAACTGTGAACTCGCTATATCAAAATAAAAGTATCCTATGTGTTATTTCAGCTTATACCTAATATATCTCTGTTGCAAATTTCATCCAGATCCGTTCAGTAGTTTTTGTGTGAAAGAGTAACAAACATACATCCATACATACAAACTTTCGCATTTATAATATTAGTAGGATTTAAATATTATTTTTCAACACACTTACTCATAAAGTGAGCCTTATTACATTGATCTTAGGGCCATAAACCGAACTATAACACACGCATGCATAATAATATTACAGTACTAGTTGCGTAATAGAATAATCCCTACAAAGTTAAGTAAGTACCTAACTGCAAATTATATGCGAGTAAACAGAGACTTTTCAATTTAACCGGGTAATACAGTATCCGTACAAAGTTAAGTTAGTACCTAACTGCAAGTTATATGCGATTCAACCTTCGATCATATAAAGATTCAACAGAGCATTTTCGATTTCACCGGGTAATAGAAACAGTTCTTTTTTGTAACAACAAAGAGGTTTTATACGGCTGAAAATGGATTTACATTTTTAAAATAATTAAATATGCCCCTAATTAAGACAAAAAAAACATAATTTAGTAGGTATATTATTATCAAATTACTTATAATTCACAATAATTTGTTATAAAATAATTGCATTTTATCACTATTATTATAATTTTGAAGTTGGCTGTATGGCTGTATGTAATCAATCAACTTACATTTGGCGCCCGCAAAAAAAAACTTGCGCGCTATTTGCCTAAGCTAATATTAGGATATATGTATGCAATAAATGTTTGTTTTTCCTCGCAAGTGTGTTGAAAAAGTGCGTATGAAACTCGTGAGCATCTTACTCACTACACACACGGCTGATTTACGCCCTCGCCTACGGCTCTGGCTGCAACCCACAGCCTCGTGTATAATGAGCAACTTAGCTCACTTGTATCATAATATACTATTATAAAACAAGTACCCAATTATTAACGTACAGTACTTAGGTACTTTTACTGATGGGTAACGATTTCGATCTGAAAAGAAAGCTGGAATTCATCATTAAACATTGGCTGCCCGTTTTCCAAACGTAGGTAGGTACTAATATTATAGATGTGAAAATGTGTGTTTGTTTGTCTGTATGTATGTTCCTTTTGCAGGTCAAAACGGGAACCGAATTTGATGAAGGTTGAGACCCTATGAAGGATTTAGGCTACTTTTTACCGCAGGAATAATCTCATTCCCATGGGAAAATAACTTCTAGCACAGGAATTCCCGCGGGATAACGTCGTGAAGCTTAAAAGTTTAAAAACGCTAGTTCAAAATAAAAGGACCGTAAACTGCATCATGGATGCTATCTCGTCTTAGATAACATGCTATGAAAATAATACTTGATTGAGTAAGTATATAAATCAAAAAGTATCAAGCAATCACAATTAGGTATGTACTCTTCAAGTAAAAAGAGAACTCAATTTTTATGAAATATTCACAAACTTGTATAAAAGTACACGAAAGATACTGAATAATCCAATAAAACGTTGGAACCTCTTAAGACTGAACAAAAGTGTCTATAGATACTTATTTATTACCGTACAATACAACCTACAAATATACAAACTTTCAAATACGTGTATTTGCTTATACAAACAAGAAAGTTAGCGAACAATATAAAAGTAATGGGATAGAATGAGACAGTTGTCGCGACTGTGTATTGGTGCGAGTGAGAGGAAGTTATTCAAATTGAGGGTACATATTTCTACATAGGTAACAAATAGCTTGATGAGATAAGTATGGATACGACAGCAATATTAATATTTTTGAAGCGTGTGACTTTATCTTAGTGGAATAATGGTACATAATAGAGAATATTAAAATCTTAAAAAAATATATAAAAATGTTAAGTATAAGTAATGCAAACTTTTCTTATCTTAACAACTTTTCTAAGGATATAATTTACTATTTCTGCTTAATGTGCTGTCACGTGCTGTCATGTGAGTGTAAAGGAGTTTGTGAAAATTCGTTAGTCCTAACGTAATCTAAGTTGTATCGGCTTCGTTTTAGTTTTTTTTTATGATTTGATAATAATAAATTTATATTAACATAACATATATCGTTTGAATAGATGCCGTCCCGTATACAATGTGACGTTCAAATCAAAATGGCATTCCCATATTATGATAACGGAACAAAAAGTAGAAAAGTTGAAGAGAGTTGCAGGAGCAACTTCAAGAACAGGTATTTACACTGTTTGAATATGTAGGTTGTGCAGGTAGTTTCAGATTTTTCTAATTTTGAATAACTAAATTCTAATATATCTTTAATTGTTTTGATTTAATTTGGTAAGTCTGTAGTAGGATTTCTATATTGCTATTTTAGTTTTTTGCATTCACAGTGCAATTTTTATTATTGAAAATGAAATACTTACTTAGTTACTCCGATGGGAATCGAACCCACGACCTTTCACTGTCCAGGTGAATGCTCTAACCAGTGAGCTACGGAGTCGTTAACGACTGCGTTAGTTAGAGCATTCACCAGGACAGCCGGACAGTGAAAGGTCGTGGATTCGAGTCCCATCGGGGATAATTGTGAGACGGGTCGATTTATTCTAATATGTTTTCAAGGTTCTAGTAGTTTTGTTTCAGCATCTATTTTTATGAGGAAAATTCTCTTAGAGACAAAGATGAATGATATGATACCAATTTATCTAACAAAAAAAAACAGTAAAATAAATAGAAAACTAAACTCATGTTATTATATTAAGAAGCTTTCAAACACCAGTCTGATAAGTCTAGAATAAAATCATAACCGTAAAAGAAAATGGTCATAAATTTTCAAACATACCACTTCATACAAATTGCATCGTGAATGCTAAAAAAAGAAAAAATTAAAATAACATTGGACAGGACACCACAAAATCTTCGAATGGAAGTGAAATTGCGCACGTAGCGACATCTAACAAAAAGCTCCCGTAGTATTTGAGCTTAGTTTCGTAGCAACCAAAGAGTAGGTAATCACTACCAAGTTGGAGTCCGAGGTCTCGGGTGCCTTTGTCTGAATCCGTAGTTCATTTTATTGCCACGCTTTGAGTGGTGAGGGCGCTTACAGTCAATAAGTTGCTAAGCTTTTAGTAGCTTAAATTTATTTTCATATTAATCTTTTTCAGTCTTGTAGAATCGATAGCGTTAGTAAGGCTCTTTTTAATAAATTTGTAGTGACGTTTGGGTTAATAAATTGGATATAAGAGCCAGTACACATTGGGCGCTTTGGAGCGCGCTTTAGTAACGCACGCTTTGAAAACCTGTAGGTATCATGTGTTGACATTTTACCCATATTCGTCATGTCTAAACGTAGTGATTACATGCTCTTTGGTCATGTCATTGAAAATCACAAAAGTGTCATCATAATATTTTTTAAATCAAATAATTTTTCCTTTTTTGCATTCACAATGAAATATTGAAAATGAATTACCTAGGTAATTAGAAAAGATTGCCCCGTCTTACAACTAGCTCCAATGGGTCTCGATCCCACGACCTTTCACTGTTCGGGCGAATGCTTTAACCACTGAGCTACGGAGTCGTTCTCTGATAACTTGAATATAAATCTTTAACTATACATATATCACTATATTATCACCGGATAATAACAAGAACAGCAAGTTTATAAATTTCCACGGAAATTTATAAATGCCCGTAGTGTAAGTTTTTATGTCAAAAAACGCAAACTATTTCGATTCCGTATTTATGTCAATTTGTATGAAAATGCTTTAGTTATTGTTCTGAGATGAAAACTGTATTAGCGCCTCTAGCGGCGAGTAGCGCGCTTATATAGTTTTCTTACACTACACTTCACTTACACTAGGGGTACAGGAGAATGCCCAAGTTGCAATTGCAATGGACGGCCGTCTAATGTTGCATCAAAGCCATACCTGTTTTATTATGTAGGTAAAATATCTAATTACTTCTCTCCATTATTATATTGAAAGTAAAAACAAGGGTTTAGAAATTATTTCCTAAAATGCAACAGTAAGTATAAACAGCGATTGTTTTAGTCGAACATTCTTCCAAATAACAATGCACCACGCGAATGATTCGATATTTTTATAGAAAATATCACGATTCACAAATACCACAATTTAAGGTTTAAAAGTCTACACCAACGATTTTTAAATCAAAATAACAGAAATCCAGTTCATAAGCTCCGTCCGATGTCGTCAAAGAGTATGTAATCACTAAAGAGTATGTCGCGCCAGTTTGGTCTGCGCGCGGTCAAAACCGAAAACTTATATTTCCCATAACCTTAGAGCAAAAAAATGTTTTGTAACTAGCGCCAAAAACGCCCTAGTCGCGCGAAGAGTTATTACTCTTTGGTCGATATTTTCGATGACTGACAGTCAGTGTTGCCGCCTATCAAACTAGAGAAAGTCCGTAACCGAATCAGAAATTACTCCTGGATATTGGCGAAATCCGAAAGGGAAACGCCATTGCACAAAAAGAAGAAGAAGAAGAAATTACCCGGATTCGTCGGGGCTAGGGCGAATAAAGATAGTAATAATGAGTGTTTCAAGTAGGTAACATAAAAATATGAACTTCTACGCCTTTCATAAAAAAATAATACACAATAGTTACTAACCGCCGAATACTCGTACGCTACTTACTTTTGGGAGCGTCTCACACATCGCCCTGTCACTTTTAATTTCAAACGTATGAAAGAGATGCCATGATGATTGAGACGCTCCCAAAGATGATTTGCGTTCGAGAATTCGGGCGTAAGTATTTTAAATAGTGTTGGGTTCCTGCCTGTAGTTGTCATTTTGGCTTTTTCTGCACGATCGCCACAAAAATACCCATATTTATCCGACAGTCGTCGCTACCCGTAAACGTACCCGCTCAAAGCCTAAATTATCCGAAATCAGGTAAAAATACCAAGAACGGCAACACTGCTGACAGTGGCAGTCACACAGCCATGGAGCTCGACTTAATACTGAGGTTACCTCAGTATTAAGTCGAGCTCCATGCACACAGCAGTGTCCTGACTTCCGTGGTTGATAAATACACTGTTACTTTAATACCTAAAAAGTAAATCCCTGTTCAAAATTAAAACTGGGCCATGAAAAATGGTCATATATTAAGAAATTAATTGTAGTATGTTTTTATATCTTGAAGCATGACACAAATGAGTACCGTCCATGGGCATTCTCCTTTACGGAAGTCCTGTAGAACACGTGATAGATTAGAAATTTAAGGCGATCGCAAAGCGCAGCGAAGCGATTGCCTTAAATTTCGTGGTTATTTTTTTTAGGAAATTTATAAATTTACGGTTTTTATTGTTTTACGGTGACATTATACACAAACTGCACAAATATGTGCAGAGTAAGTATGGTACAACAAGGAACAATTTCGGTGAACCACCTCTTACTTCTTTTCGTGTGGCTAGCGTCTCACCGTTTACTTGCACTCCCTATACGTAGGTAATTGCTTATGCATTGTGCTACCCTAGTTTAATACATAACCAAATAGTAAAAGGGTCTGCGCGTGAATGGAGTAGCACCAACTACACGAAAAGAAGTAAGATGTGGTTCACCGAATTTGTCATTTTGTCCCTGACTATACATAGGTTCCATTGCGATTTCATGAATACTTAAATCTCAAAAGTGTCATCCCTTGAATGATCTACCTATTTTGAGCACTTTTTGGATCGATACAAAGTTTAACAAAGTTTAATTCATCTTCTCCTCAAACATTTAATTTAAAACTTTTTTTGCTAAATAATAATGATAATAATACGTGAAACCCAAGCCGAGATACAATATTAGTAATACAATAATAATTCAATACTTAACACTACAAACGCGCGTTTGACAGCCTCGCGACTGTATTGCGATTGTATCGCTGCTAAGGTATGGTATCCGGATATCCTCCTATTATATTATCTGGATAGCACATCCGGATCTTACTATCCGGATTTTTTCGGATAATAAAGATACGTACTTTATGTTTTAATCCTTATCTATTTTTCGTCATTAATTAGGTTTATTAATATTTTTTGATGTGCGATTAAATACTACCCAATTTACCTAAAATATGTTTTAATTTTGACTTAAAATCTACCATTAATTTGTTCATTTTACGGATTACTTTAGATTATTATATGTCAATAGAAAATACTTATCACGCTGAACAACTTCTCTTAAAGTTTAGCTGGGCTGCTAGGGTGCCACATCAGGTGTACTAGACCTTCGATATTTTACGTCAGTAGAAAATGTTCATCACGTTAAACAACTTTTCTTAAGACGCTATATTTGTATCTCTTAAAGTTTAGCTGGGCTGCTAGGGTTTCACATCAGGTGTACCAGACGATTCGATTCGATCTCGTCTGCTTCCGACATCGCGTCCATACACGTGAGTGAAGACAGTCTTTAAACTGCTTAAGGGCTTGGATCCTTCGAAAGCTGCAGGCCCGGATGATTTGCCCGCACTATTCCTGTTCAACTGTTCTAAATCTTTAAACAGCCCCGATCACACTGATACTTAGGAGATCGTTTAACGAGGGTCGCGTTCCTGACATCTGGAAATCTGCCTTTATAACACCAGTACATAAAAAAGGACCGAGAATTATGATACAAGTGAGCTAAGTTGCTCATTATACACGAGGCTGTGGGTTGCAGTTGTGGTTGTAATTTTTCAACACACTTGCGAGGAAAAAACAAACCACACGGCAACGAAAACAAATGCGATACAAACAAAATATGAAAATTATGGGAAATGGCGCGCAAGTTTTTTTTTTGCGCGCGCCAAATGTAAGGTGATTGATTACATATTAGCCATACAGCCTACTTCAAAATTATAATTTTAGTGATAAAATGCAAATATTTTATAACAAATTATTGTGAATTATGCTTTTTGTCCAAAAATATTAATGGATTTTCAGCCGTATAAAACCTCTTTGTTACCACACTTTTATTAGCTTCACCTGTAACTAACTAACTAAGTCACAATGTAAGAAAATCTTGGAATTCAATTTTAACCTACTTCTAATTGTCGTATTGATTTGAAACTTTGCAAGTCTTTTTGAGAATCCGATGACAATACAATAATTTGCTACCATCGAGCTGATCTGATGATAAAGTCAAAGGTGGGCAATAGAACTCTTCAATGGCTGCTAGGAAACCCCTCGAGTTTAGGCTCATTTGTTTTGTTCTGATGAGACCTATTCGTTACACTTGATGGTGAGGGTCTGATGATGGAGCAGGGAGGAAGCCAGTGGCACTTCTTAATTACCACAAGGAAACCCCTCGAGGTTGAGCTCCGTTGTTTCGTTCTGATGAGACCTATTCGTTACACTTGGTGGTGAGGGTCTGATGATGGAGCAGGGAGGAAGCCAGTGGCACTCCTTAATAACCAATAGGAAACACCTCGAGTTCTGGCTCACTTGTTTCGTTCTGATGAGACCTAATCGCTACACTTGGTGGTAAGGGTCTGATGATGGAGCAGGAAGGAAGCCAGTGACACTCTTAAATGACCATTAGGAAACCCCTCGAGTTTGGGCTCATTCGTTTCGTTCTGATGAGACCCATTCGTTACGAGTTAATTCCTGAGCGAAACGAGTAAATTAAAACGGAGTCTTGAGTGTGATAGATTTGGGGCGGATAATGTAGAAATAGAACTATTCTGAACTGTTCAATTAACTATCAACAAAACTATAAAGTTTCTATTTCAATAAGGTCAGGATTAATAAAAATCTCAAATCTAAATATAACTATTCTGATAAAAGCATTAAACTATTCAAATAACTATAAACAAAACTATAAAGCTTCTATTTCAATAAGGTCAGGATTAATAAAAATCTCTAATCTCTAATAAACTATTTTATTCTTTTAAATCGTCCTTTTATTTTTTACCTACCACCCGTTAAGGACATCTTTTAGCTGACAAGAAAAACGGGCGAAAAAAACTCACCAGCCTTAACAGAAACAACGACATTTACAAATAATCATGTCGTTGTTGAACATACAACACATTTAACAACATTACTTTTCATGATAAAAGATTAAACAACATTTACGAATATCATCAAGCATTTTCTATAAACTGTTACTTTATATTATTTCAGTACTCACATAATTTATTCGAAACCGATAAGGACAACTTTAATTTAATATTATCAACAAATAAGCATTTACATTTAACAAGTTACCGAATATCCTTCGAACAAGGGCAAATCTTAAGCAATATTTACTAGACAATACATCAGCATTAAACAGCAAGAAAAACAAGGAATGAGAAATATGAAACAACGGAATAGTTACTTAACTTGTACACCGCTCACGGCTCGAACCAGACTAACCAAATAAAATGGCTGCCTTGCCTTATAAATGTTAGCGTCTACCGCCAATTCTTGTTTTAGAAAAATACAGAAAACACCATAATATAAACATAACAATTATGAAAAAGTATTCTAAAAGCAAAGAATGATTTTACATAACATTATTTATAAATACAATCCTACTAATATTATAAATGCGAAAGTTTAGATGTTTGGATGTTTGGATGTTTGGATGTTTGTTACTCAATCACGCCATAACGGCTGAACGGATTTGGCTGAAATTTGGGACACAGATACTTTGTAGCCTAGAGAGGAACATAGGCTACTTTTTATCCCGGAAAAACATCACATTCCCGCGGGATAACGTCGTGTAGTCCACGCGGGCGAAGCCGCGGGCGGAAAGCTAGTAATTACAATAATTATCTATTTGTTTTCTGTTCAACCGGAAGTAACGTGTACTTACTAACGTAAAAGTACACTTAGATACTTTATATTACATAACATTTCAGTAATAAATTGGCTTTTAATATGAATATTAAAAGTAATAACATGATTTTATACACATTATTCAGTACTTATAGGCAAATTAAAGTACAATTGCTTGATCATGCTTTGTTGACGGTTGGCCCCGCCACGAATCAAAATACTTTTTATTAGAAACAGGATACATGTAGTAAAATGTTATCTCCATAATAAATATAATGAATTTAGATGTAAAAATAACTATATGCGATTAATAACAAAACTCCATATCATATCGCTTTGTTGTCGAATGGCACCGACACAAATCAAACTACTATTTAATGAAAACACGATAAATAAGGTACGATGTTATCCACAAAATTAATTTAATGGATTTAGGTGTAATAAATACTAAATTGAATCAATGTCAAAACTTGATATTCTAACACGGCCATACTGACAAGTACTTCGTTCTCGAAGTACTAGATCAGCATAGGTACTTAATTAATCTCATGTGTCACATCTAACGTAGATTTTCGATCTTACTGTGAGCCTCGCCATGTCAGCTACTTTACCCTCTATCGGCACAGACCAAGAAGACACCAAACTCACAGCAGTAGTAGATATAGTCAGTCAGTCAGTATGAATAGTATGCCTCGACATGTACGGCTCCATCACCGCTGTCCGTGAAGACCAAACCGACACCAAACACACTATCGACCAGCTTGTTTATCTACTGTGAACCTCGACATGTCAACGGCATCACCCCCTGTCGGTGAAGACCAAGAAGACACCAAGCCCACAGCAGCAGGGGGGTTTGTCAGTCAGTAGTTAGTCACAGTAATGCTGCGCCGATCCCAGACAAAATGGGATAAGGACACGATATTCAGTCATTTTTATTTGTAAATAATATTCTATCACGGTTATCCGTGACACAATCGACATTGAACTATAAATTTCATTAACAGATCTGCATTAATTGTACAATTCTTTTCATGATTTATACTAAATCATTAGAACGATATCCAATATTTCTTTTCGCTACTATTAAATTCTCAAGATAAACACTACATCTTAGAATGAAACGAGCATTTAATTAGAATTTTTCTTTTATTACACCTATACAAATATTTACTGCAAACTGATCTGCACCGGCATGGTTTACGTTCCCGTGGGAACATCTAGACAAAAACCATCAATCAAAATGAAATTAATATTTCATCCAAATCTGTTTATACAAACTTAACTTTCACTTTTATCATATTGCCTGGACTATTATTTATATGACGTAATAATAATAATAGGCTACAGTATAATTTGGCTGTTATAAAACAGATTCAAATTATAATTTTCACATTTGGTATTCTTAAAGTTATATTTCCTTAACTCCATCATTAAACATCTACATTTCAAAAACAGTGAAAACACCCCACAAGGCATCTTGAAATGTTCGCTATCGTAATGAACATTTCGAATCAAATATATACCAAAGATATCTTAAGGCCTATCTATAAAATAATCAAGTAAACTTTTGTATGACAGTGTTAACCAATTTTCTTTTTAAACCGCTCGGCCAATCTGATAATATTTAATACATGTATTGTATCCATCTATTTACTGTCGAAACATTATCTCCTTAGCTTAACCATGATTCCTACATGGTACCTGCCGAAAATACTAACTTGTCGACCGACATTGACACCGAGTATTATAGTTTGGCCGCTATAAACTAATTGTTAAGTGGATCATGATAATAACTGGTTCAACCTTACAATTACCAAATCTCACGAGAACCAAAATTAGCGCCCCAGTAAGTAACACTTATACTTTTATAAATTTCCCAAGAAAATTTAAAGATCAAAATTTACATCGGCCCTAGCAACTTACAATGATCGTGAAAAGGACAGGACTTATTTACCCTCTATCGGCACAGACCAAGAAGACACCAAACTCACAGCAGTAGTAGATATAGTCAGTCAGTCAGTATGAATAGTATGCCTCGACATGTACGGCTCCATCACCGCTGTCCGTGAAGACCAAACCGACACCAAACACACTATCGACCAGCTTGTTTATCTACTGTGAACCTCGACATGTCAACGGCATCACCCCCTGTCGGTGAAGACCAAGAAGACACCAAGCCCACAGCAGCAGGGGGGTTTGTCAGTCAGTAGTTAGTCACAGTAATGCTGCGCCGATCCCAGACAAAATGGGATAAGGACACGATATTCAGTCATTTTTATTTGTAAATAATATTCTATCACGGTTATCCGTGACACAATCGACATTGAACTATAAATTTCATTAACAGATCTGCATTAATTGTACAATTCTTTTCATGATTTATACTAAATCATTAGAACGATATCCAATATTTCTTTTCGCTACTATTAAATTCTCAAGATAAACACTACATCTTAGAATGAAACGAGCATTTAATTAGAATTTTTCTTTTATTACACCTATACAAATATTTACTGCAAACTGATCTGCACCGGCATGGTTTACGTTCCCATGGGAACATCTAGACAAAAACCATCAATCAAAATGAAATTAATATTTCATCCAAATCTGTTTATACAAACTTAACTTTCACTTTTATCATATTGCCTGGACTATTATTTATATGACGTAATAATAATAATAGGCTACAGTATAATTTGGCTGTTATAAAACAGATTCAAATTATAATTTTCACATTTGGTATTCTTAGGCTAAGGCCGCACAGCGATTTTTTAATCGCGCGATTAAAAATTCGCGCGATTTTTTAATCGTGAATTTTTTGCTACCACGCACTGCGATAAAAAAATCGAGAAATACACGAACTACAGTGTTGCCAGATTACGAACGTCTGGCTTTCCCCCAGATCTCTCTGAAATCCCCCAAAATACTAGTATAAAAAAGGTATTGTCTTGTTTTTCATAATATTCCTTGTAATTCCCTAATTTCATTTGCATTTATCCTTGGTCTTAATATTCGTTAGCACTATTCTTATTTTTACTAATAACTCATTGTACCTATAATCATTTAGTAGCAATAACTCTCTAGGAGACGGGCAGCAGCGCCTCCTGAAACACCAGGCCATACTGCGATAATCCCCGGGGTAAGATCCGGCTACCAACACCGACGATTTGACCTGGCAACCTACAACACGCGTACACTAAGGCTCGACGCGAAGCTAATAGAGTTGGAAGAGGCAACTAGTAAGTTACATTGGGATATCATTGGGTTATCTGAAGTCCGAAGAAAGGGGTAGGACTCGATTATCCTGCAATCCGGTAACTTACTATACCACCGGGAGGGCGACCAACAGTCCCTAGGTGGTGTCGGGTTCATCGTCCACAAGTTCCTTGTCAACAACGTGATCACCATCGGAAGTGTCTCGAGCAGGGTAGCATACCTGATACTCAGAAAATCGAAACGATATTACCTGAATGTCATCCAGGTCTACGCTCCGACCTCGATTCGATACACGACGATGTCGAAGTGGAGGCTATGTATGAGGAGATCTCTAAAGCCATGCATAACTATAAAGCCATTAAATTAACACGGTTATGATGGGGGATTTTAATGCAAAGCTGGGGCAACGCTGCGGTGATGAGTTGAGAGTGGGGCAATTTGGATTTGGGCAACGGAACAAAAGGGGCCAGATGCTGGCAGACTTCATGGAGAAGGAGAACTCCTTCTGTAACAAGCCCGTAAGCCGCAAATGGACCTGGATTAGTCCCGACGGTAAAGTCGAGATCGATTTTACCATGTCGACAAAGAAGAACATATTCAATGATGTCATTGTGATCAACGCTGTTAAGACAAGAAGCGATCACCGCATGGTCAGAGGCACATTGAATATCAACGTCAAGCTTGAAAGATCGCGACTGATAAAATCCACGCTTCGACCAATACCGGCTTAAATTTAAAACCCCGAGTAATCAATCAATTAATACAGTAATCAATCAATAAATACTTTTCCTAACATAGAAAATAATATTTTTTTAAATCTTTTTGATAAAATAATTGCTCACTAGAAATATTAAAATTCCAAAATTTAGAAACAATCTCCTCATTCTGGCATCACTGGGCTGACTGGCTGTTTTGTGTATGTGCGCGTATCATGCGTGCATGTGTGCGTAGTATACTAACTAGTATACTATAGTCACAGGATAATAAGAAGCAGTAGAATAGCGCTTCATAGCCATAGTGCGAAATGGAGCTTTTCGGCAGATTTCTCCCTCAGGGTGGTTGTCTCCATCCGATAGGTGAAGAAGGCAAGACACATTGATTGAAAACCTTTGTCTTGAGATAAAGATACATTGAAAAATGGAAAATGAAGTATTTAGAAAAAATCGACCCGTCTCACAACCAGCTCCGATGGGAGTCGAACCCACGACCTTTCGCTATCCGGGCGACTGCTCTAACCACTGAGCTACGGAGTCGTTAAACGACATTTTCCAATAATAAAAATTGCATTGTGAATGCAAAGAAATTAAAATTTTAATAACATAAAGATACACTTTGTGTTTTTGTAGATTAGTTTTCAAGCTTGTTTGGAGTTCTTTTAATGTTATTTCAAAAAATGTTATGTTGGGTGCGTTTTATGACAATTTAGACATCCATCAGCATCATCATGTCAGCCGAACGATGCCCACTGCTGGGCATAGGCCTCTCCCAAGGATCTCCACAACGATCGGTCCTGCGCTGCCCGCATCCAGCGGCTTCCCGCGACCTTGACCAGATCGTCGGTCCACCTTGTAGGGGGCCTGCTCACGGAACGTCGTCCGGTACGCGGTCGCCATTCGAGAACATTTCCGCCCCAACGACCATCGGTTCTCCGCGCTATGTGTCCCGACTCCCGCCCACTGCCACTTCAATGATGCAATCCATCGAGCGATGTCGGCTGTTTTAGTTCTCCTGCGGATCTCATTATTTCTGATTCGATCGAGCAGGGAAATACCAAGCATCGCTCTCTCAATTGCTCGCTGGGTGACTTTGAACCTTCTTGTGAGACCCATAGTAAAAGACCACGTTTTACTTCCATAGGTCATTACTGGTAACACACACTGGTAAAAGACTTTCGTCTTGAGACATTGAGGTATTTCGGACGCAAATATATGCTGGAACTTCCCGAACGCTGCCCATCCGAGCTGGATTCGACGAGAGATCTCTTTCTCAAATTTGGACTTACCTAACTGGACCGTCTGTCCCAGGAAAACATAGTGGCCGACAACTTCGAGTGTAATGTTCCCAACATTAACTGGAGCAGGTGCAACATGGGCATTGGACATAATTTTCGTCTTATCCATGTTCATCTTAAGACCCACTCTTTGAGGAGCATTACTGAGATCTTCGAGCATTGTGTTCAGGTCTTCCAAGGTCTCAGCCATAAGAACTACATAATCGGCAAACCGTAGGTGTATTAGGTACTCGCCATTGATGCCGCATCCTTTCCAGTCCAGAAGCTTAAAAATATCCTCCAACGCAGCTGTGAACAGTTTCGGAGAGATGACGTCTCCCTGTCTCACACCTCGCTGTAGTTGGATAGGATTAGAGCTCTGATTTTGTAATCGGACTGACATCGTGGCGTTTTAGTATAAGTACCTCAGCACCTCGATGTATCTTTTTTACATCCATTTAGACATCAAAACAACACAATATAAAGTACATTAATTACGTAGGTATTTTCTGTTCGTCAAAACAGCGTTTGACCGTTTAAAACTGCGGCTGACTGGTACCGAACGTTAATACGCGTTATTGTACCGACGTGTCGTCGGCCAGATGATGAGTCAGAATCAGAAGAATACCGTCGCGTTCAGAGCTCTATATGAAAATAGAATACTGGTACTCGTAGTTCACTCTGACTATCTATAGTACGCATGCGTATGATGAGCGGGACGTCAAATTAACCCAGCAGCGGCGGCGGACGGAATGATTTAGTTGAAGATTTTATAATAAGTTTGACATAATAATTACTATTATATTTTTGTGTTTTAATACGCTTTAAGAAATTTTTTAATAAGTTTTTTAGCATACTAAAAAGAGAGATCTTAATTAAGATAAGATTAGATCTTTCAGAGTAAACTACGAGTGCGAGTTAGATTTTTTGTTTGTTTGTAATGCCTAAACTCAATAAACCTACTGGACTGATTTTCAAGGCTTTATTATTTCTGATTGACATGAATATATTTTAACACGATATTCCTACGAAAATGGGTACCACGTAAAACACCGTGGAGTCCCTATGTAAGAATAAAATAGTTTCCAAACTATTAAGAATTAAACTTGAAAGTAAAAAACATACTTTTATATTAAAGCTATATTTCACCCGCGGCTTCACTCACTCGAGTTAGACTCGGAGTAACGGAGTTCACTCGTTAGATCTTTTTTTATCAACAACTAGTGGCTTCTTTGCGGTTTTACCCGCATAGTACTCGTTCCCGTGGGATATCTGGATAAAATATAGCTTATATCACTCGGGAAGAATGTAGCGTTTTACTGGTGAAAGAATTTTCAAAATCGGTCCAGTATTTGAATTTATTCTTTACAAACAAAAATACAAATCTTTTCTCTTTGAGATTTAAAATTATTTTATGCATTCACAATGCAATTTCTGTAAGTATACGAAAAATGTTATAGTAAAAAACCAGGAGCCCTATAAGTATATTCCGCCTGAAAGCTACTTATAGGGCTCCTGGTTTTTTACTATCACATTTTTCCTATATATTTTCTCTTTATAATATTATTATGGATATTCTTTCCTATTTCTCTATACAAACATTAGACCCCGTTTCCCTCGAACTCGAATTTCGAGAAATACATACCTAGCACATGCCTAGGTATAATAACTATCTGCATGCCAAACTTCAACGCAATCCATTCAGTGACTTGAGCTTTGCGCCGATAGATCAGTCAGTAACGGTTGTTGCCTTTAATATTGTCATAGGATGAATGGATTAATCGATTTTTGTGAAAATACTAGATTTTGCAAAAACAAGGATAGTTACACAATGATTTAATACCCTAAACCCTATTTACCCTTTATTAAGTAAGATTGAGAAATGTCATAATCTATGTCTATATATCCGGTTTTTCGCAAAATTCTAAGTAATATGACACAGTCCTATGTTGTATACATATTATTGCTCGTGACTGTACATACCTACCATTAATATCAAGTCGATACGATTCAGGGCTTGACACTTCAATGCTTTTCGACTTCAGATACTAAGCCCTAAGTTTGCAAAAAGTGAGGCCGAGACCTGTATGTCATTTTGTAATTGAAGTTGAAATGTCAGTTGAAAAAATACTAGCCATACGCTCGCGACTTCATCTGCGTGGACCCCTTTTTTACCTCCTTAGAGCAGGAATTTCCAAAAGTCCTCTCTTAGTCCCCCCTTACACTCCACAAGGATAATACATGTCGAATTTCAGGTTCTTGCGCCCAGTAGTTTCTGCTGTGCGTTGTCTGTCAGTCAGCCAGTAACGTAAGAGTTTTATATTTTGTAAAAGTTAAAATGATAAACATAAAGAAATATAATAAAATAAGTAAACTTTAATTTTTACTTATTTACTTCAAAGTTTAAATATACAGATAGTTGATATTTAAAAATGAAAAAAAAAACACTCCTGTATTATAACTTTTACCCGGTATCGACAGAATATATTTTAGAAATAGGCACGCCTCCCGCCGGGTTAAGACGCGCGATTATTTCACAGCAAACAGCGATTTTTTATTCGCGCGATTTTTAAATCGCGATTGCGTGTACCTACATACAATTCCATGTGTTACAAAATCGCGATTTTTAATCGCGCGAATTTTAATCGCTGTGCGGGCTTACGCTTAAAGTTATATTTCCTTAACTCCATCATTAAACATCTACATTTCAAAAACAGTGAAAACACCCCACCAGGCATCTTGAAATGTTCGCTATCGTAATGAACATTTCGAATCAAATATATACCAAAGATATCTTAAGGCCTATCTATAAAATAATCAAGTAAACTTTTGTATGACAGTGTTAACCAATTTTCTTTTTAAACCGCTCGGCCAATCTGATAATATTTAATACATGTATTGTATCCATCTATTTACTGTCGAAACATTATCTCCTTAGCTTAACCATGATTCCTACATGGTACCTGCCGAAAATACTAACTTGTCGACCGACATTGACACCGAGTATTATAGTTTGGCCGCTATAAACTAATTGTTAAGTGGATCATGATAATAACTGGTTCAAGCAAGCCTTATGCGTTCCATTTATTTTGAAGTTAGTCAAGTATTTGCATCTGGTAGTCATCATCTCATAGTGATGAGCTGGTGATGGAAGCTACAACTCCTTAACGGTTAGGAGCTGGAGAATATTTCTTTAAGTATTAATCGTACGTATGGGCCAATAGTTATATTCTTTCAGGTTATTAGGGTGAGCTGCTGATGAGAGGTGAAACGTCTCAACAGTTAGGAGTTATATTATGATGTTTTATAAATACCATATGCACGAATGGACCTTCAGTTATATTCCTTCAAGTTATCTAAGTAGCTAAAGATGGAAAGCTGAATTCCGTAACGGATAAGATATTTACAACAATTTATCATAATCACCATGTAGTTTCTTAAGCTACTTCACTAAAAATCGAAAAATAAAACGTTTTTGAAAAAAAAATGTAACCGCCTTCAAAACGGTTCTTCAAACAAAAATTAACAAACACTAAAAAACGAAAAAAATAATAAGATTTTTTAATTCAACTGAACTGAACTGTTTGAAGTCGGTGCCAAGCCAAAAAGAATAAGAACGAAATATACTGAGTGAAATAACTAACATAAAAAAAACCCGGTCCCAAGCGTGAGGTGTAGGACGTACTTACCTCAATACGTACCTATAAGACGGCACCGACTTCAAACAGTTCAGTAAGTACCAAGATAAATTAGATAAAGTCACGTATCATCGTCCTTTGAATTAAAAAATCTTATTATTTTTTTCGTTTTTTAGTGTTTGTTAATTTTTGTTTGAAGAACCGTTTTGAAGGCGGTTACATTTTTTTTTCAAAAACGTTTTTTGATTTTGATTTCGATCAATAATAATCATTATGTAGGTACGAGTATGTTTGGCTGAATGTATAGGTATTTTCTTAGTGCCTTTTGCGATATGACGTGGCTGCTTTTTGCACATGCGCAGTAACATAGTTGAGCGCGCATGATTGTAGTAATATAACCTTTTATTTTAATTCATAATAAAATCCCCTTTAAAGTATGGATTTTTTATTTTCTCGCACAGTGCATAGTAAAACATTGTATGATACTCATGTCATGCGTAAATATGATTTCAGACTCGTGTCGATAAATACACTCGCTCACTTCACTCGCTCGTGAATAAAAATGACACTCGTCGGAAATCACCTACTTTCCGCACTTGTATCATAAATAGCTGTTTTAGATTACTTCTGTTTATTTTTACTTTCCTCATATTCAAAATGAAAAGTAGATTGTTTACTTCGGGTGTATGGACCCATAACAGTCTCGAACTATCAAAACACTCGACTGTTATGGGTGCCATACATCCCTTGCTAAACAATCTACTATTTATGCATTCACAATGCAATTGACGACATTTCAGTTTTTGCAAGGCAGTAAAATTCGAAAAGCATTTCGCGATTTTGGTCGCTTATTTATAAATATATTTAAAAAAATATATAAAATGATCAATATCAGGCTCCCTAGCGTATATGCATTTGCCTGGAATCAATCCCTAAGAAGAAAAAAAAACAAAGTAAACAAACAAAATATGTCAAAGTTACTGTCATTTTAAGAGTGATGCCTGCTTGACTCAGTTATCGAATTATTATCGATTATTTTCAATCAAAAATGGGTAAGCTTAGATCATTTAAATTGGTAGTAATACTGAAATGTCTTTGTTTTATTATTACACAAACGAAGATTTTAGAAAGAAAGTACTTACGTACACAGTTACAACTTGTTTAAAAGTATTGAGCAAGTTGGTTAAATAAGCTTACAAGTCATGAAAAGTAGGTATAGCATTTTTAAAACTACAGTTGTATATCACATGTGAGACGAAATTAATCAATTGTAGTGTTGTTTTATTGCATCTGACTAAATTAAAAGAAATAATCCCTATAATCAAAAATGCTATTATTATCGACACAACATACGTACTAGCGTACTAGGTACATCTCTACGTGAAACATCATGTCATGGACAGTTTTTTTATTTGAAAGTTGTGTTCACCTTAAGTAATTTTAACAATTACTTATACTGTAGTTTAAGTTTAATTGATTAGTAACAGTGTTAACAATTTATTGGTGATCCTTAAATAAATAAATAAATAAATACGTTCTGTAAATATAGGAAAAATGTGATATTAAAAATTGGCCAAGTGCAAGTTGGACTCGCCTATGAAGGGTTCCGTACCCACTTATCGTACCGATTGCCTATACCTAGCCAAAATTCCAATATAATTTTTCGTCACCAAAATATAACTTTGTTTTTCATAGTGTTCGTACGAATGACAAAGTTACATTTGCGGTTTTTGAAAATGTGTTATATCTCAAAAATTGCTTACTAAATCTCGCATAAAGTTTTTATTAAGGGCGCGCACTAGGCCAAAAGCAAAAGTAATAACTGCAGCGACCGACTACAAAGTAAATTATGCCTTATTTCTATGAGACAAGGAGCATTTACTTTATATTTTCCGGCCCCATTCGGCCGGTCCAGTACCCCTAGTGTAAGTTTTTATGTAAAGCAAACGCAAACTATCGCGAGTCCGTATTTATGTCAATTTGTATGAAAACTGTATAAGCGCGCTACTCGCCGCTAGAGGCGCTGATACAGTTTTCATACAATTTGACATAAATACGGAATCGCGATAGTTTGCGTTTTTAACCGACTTCAAAAAAAGGAGGAGGTTCTCAAGTCGACTGTATATTTTTTATGTATGTTTTACCAAAACTTCGCCAGTTGTTAACCGATTCTAATAATTCTTTTTTTATCTGTAACTAGCTGACCCGGCGCGACTTCGTTCGCGTGGCCCTACCCCCTACTCCACACTACCCCTACCGTATCACTACTCTATCCCTACCCTACCCCTACCCTACCCCTACCCTACCCCTACCCTACCCCTACCCTACCCCTACCCTACCCCTACCCTACCCCTACCCTACCCCTACCCTACCCCTACCCTACCCCTACCCTACCCCTACCCTACCCCTACCCTACCCCTACCCTACCCCTACCCTACCCCTACCCTACCCCTACCCTACCCCTACCCTACCCCTACCCTACCCCTACCCTACCCCTACCCTACCCCTACCCTACCCCTACCCTACCCTACCCTACCCCTACCCTACCCCTACCCTACCCCTACCCTACCCCTACCCTACCCTACCACCCTACCCTACCCTACCTCCCTACCCTACCCCTACCCTACCCCTACCCTACCCCTACCCTACCCCTACCCTACCCCTACCCTACCCCTACCCTACCCCTACCCTACCCCTACCCTACCCCTACCTACCCTACCCTACCCCTACCCTACCCCTACCCTACCCCTACCCTACCCCTACCCTACCCCTACCCTACCCCTACCCTACCCCTACCCTACCCCTACCCTACCCCTACCCTACCCCTACCCTACCCCTACCCTACCCCTACCCTACCCCTACCCTACCCCTACCCTACCCTACCCTACCCCTACTACCCTACCCCTACCCTACCCCTACCCTACCCCTACCCTACCCCTACCCTACCCCTACCCTACCCCTACCCTACCCCTACCCTACCCCTACCCTACCCTACCCTACCCCTACCCTACCCCTACCCTACCCCTACCCTACCCCTACCCTACCCCTACCCTACCCCTACCCTACCCCTACCCTACCCCTACCCTACCCCTACCCTACCCCTACCCTACCCCTACCCTACCCCTACCCTACCCCTACCCTACCCCTACCCTACCCCTACCCTACCCCTACCCTACCCCTACCCTACCCCTACCCTACCCCTACCCTACCCCTACCCTACCCCTACCCTACCCCTACCCTACCCCTACCCTACCCCTACCCTACCCCTACCCTACCCCTACCCTACCCCTACCCTACCCCTACCCTACCCCTACCCTACCCCTACCCTACCCCTACCCTACCCCTACCCTACCCCTACCCTACCCCTACCCTACCCCTACCCTACCCCTACCCTACCCCTACCCTACCCCTACCCTACCCCTACCCTACCCCTACCCTACCCCTACCCTACCCCTACCCTACCCCTACCCCTACCCCTACCCTACCCCTACCCTACCCCTACCCTACCCCTACCCTACCCTACCCTACCCCTACCCTACCCCTACCCTACCCCTACCCTACCCCTACCCTACCCCTACCCTACCCCTACCCTACCCCTACCCTACCCCTACCCTACCCCTACCCTACCCCTACCCTACCCCTACCCTACCCCTACCCTACCCCTACCCTACCCCTACCCTACCCCTACCCTACCCCTACCCTACCCCTACCCTACCCCTACCCTACCCCTACCCTACCCCTACCCTACCCCTACCCTACCCCTACCCTACCCCTACCCTACCCCTACCCTACCCCTACCCTACCCCTACCCTACCCCTACCCTACCCCTACCCTACCCCTACCCTACCCCTACCCTACCCCTACCCTACCCCTACCCTACCCCTACCCTACCCCTACCCTACCCCTACCCTACCCCTACCCTACCCCTACCCTACCCCTACCCTACCCCTACCCTACCCCTACCCTACCCCTACCCTACCCCTACCCTACCCCTACCCTACCCCTACCCTACCCCTACCCTACCCTACCCTACCCCTACCCTACCCCTACCCTACCTCCTACCCTACCCCTACCCTACCCCTACCCTACCCCTACCCTACCCCTACCCTACCCCTACCCTACCCCTACCCCTACCCTACCCCTACCCTACCCCTACCCTACCCCTACCCTACCCCTACCCTACCCCTACCCTACCCCTACCCTACCCCTACCCTACCCCTACCCTACCCCTACCCTACCCCTACCCTACCCCTACCCTACCCCTACCCTACCCCTACCCTACCCCTACCCTACCCCTACCCTACCCCTACCCTACCCCTACCCTACCCCTACCCTACCCCTACCCTACCCCTACCCTACCCCTACCCTACCCCTACCCTACCCCTACCCTACCCCTACCCTACCCCTACCCTACCCCTACCCTACCCCTACCCTACCCCTACCCTACCCCTACCCTACCCCTACCCTACCCCTACCCTACCCCTACCCTACCCCTACCCTACCCCTACCCTAACCCTACCCTACCCCTACCCTACCCCTACCCTACCCCTACCCTACCCCTACCCTACCCCTACCCTACCCCTACCCTACCCCTACCCTACCCCTACCCTACCCCTACCCTACCCCTACCCTACCCCTACCCTACCCCTACCCTACCCCTACCCTACCCCTACCCTACCCCTACCCTACCCCTACCCTACCCCTACCCTACCCCTACCCTACCCCTACCCTACCCCTATAAATACTAAATAGTCCGACCAAAGCCTAAACATTTGGTTTGGATTGAATAGGTGAGCCCGTTCTCGAGTTATAAAATTACAACGAAAAGTGGCATTGATTATTATATATTCTGATAAGTAGCTTGATATCTTTTCTTTAGCTCACTGGCTAGAAATCAATAATTTATCTATTAACTTTTCTATTAACGTTTCTTCAATAGAAAGCGAAAAGAAAATAATCTAAAACTATTAATAAATAACGAACCACTATCAGAAACGAACAAAGTAACATTTCTAGGAATTGACATAGACAATCAGTGTACATGGAAAGACCATAATAATATATCAAAAATATGCACTAAAATAAATAGGTTCGCGTACGCGCTCTGGCGTCTTACTACCCAAATAAATAGAAAAGCAGCTCTAGCAGCCTATCATGGCTACGTAGCATCAAACATAAAATATGGTCTTATAATTTGGGGCAACTCAGTCGATATCTACAAAGCTTTTATATCGCAGAAGCAATGTATCCGCGCCATCTGTGATGTTCCACCTAGGACATCATGCAGGCAATTATTTATTGAGTTAAATGTCCTCACTCTACCATCGATGTATATTATGGAATGTTGTGTTTTCGTGAAGAGTCATCCTGAGTTATTTAAATGCAAAGATAATATTAATCTGAAGTCAATTCGACATCGAGGCAAGCTGTTGTTACCCAAGATACAAACGGAACTATTCAAAAGAAATTGTTACCCTAATTGCATACTAATTTTTAATAAATTACCGCATTCTGTGACTGAACTGCCAATGGCTATATTTAAATCCCGATTATTTAAATATTTAGTTAAGAAGTGTTTTTACACGGTTAGGGAATATTTAGAATGTAAAATTGACAAGGAACTATAACTATGGACATTAGAAAAATATTGTAATCTTATTTAATATAAATCATTAATCAATGCCACTATAATGATAATTGTAATTATTCTTTTGACCTAAATTTGCTTTCATAACCTATAATAATTTATATTATATTCACTCACACGCTTCTGCTAGCAAGACAGACGGACAACATTTTTTATTATTATATCAACCCTGTATACTCTGTTTTCTGTGAATAAATAATTTCATTTCATAATTTCATTTCATTTCATTTCATTAGTTTACACAAAATCAATTTCTGAACGCACGCATGAATATGAATTTGGCAACAAATAAATATGTCAATCCTTTTTCATTTCTGACACTATTCTATACAATGATATTATAACGTCATTGATTCTATAATTTTTACAGATTAAACGAACTTACCTGAAGTGAAGTTCTATCTTAATTATACGAAGGCTTCGTCCGAAGAGATTAGCTTGATTAACACTTGTAGTACGCCCTAGTAATCGCCAATTTCACACTATATTGAGAATATACCTACTTATTTATAAATTAAAAAAGTAATAAAAGACAATTATTATTTTTTAAATTTCAAATGCGGGTAGTCAACAGCGACCTGGCTCAAGCGCCCGTCATAGCTGTCATTTAGTTTGGAGTATTATATTTTTCGAATAATATAGGGGAGTAGGTAATAACCTTTGGGAGGGAGGGATGCTAATCTCTTCGGACGAAGCCTTCGTATAATTAAGATAGAACTTCACTTCAGGTAAGTTCGTTTAATCTGTAATTATACTTCATGCTTCGTCCTCAAGATTAGCTTGATTAACACTTGTAGACGTTTAGACACTAAGTGTTCGAAAAATGTGCAAAAATTGTAATAGGTTACTGAATAATATAGATTGAAATTATAACATAGCTTGCTTCTTTATTTTCTCAACATAGAAACAAAAAGCAATAAAAAAGTATTATTTGTTACATAAAAAATCAACATCGCTTATGAAATAAACGAAAAATATTTTGATTAAGCACTCAAAACAGTGGTGCCTTTTCTGTTATAAAATTTGACAAACGTATGTAATTCTGAAAACCAACCTGCAGTTTTATAATCTGGTCTATGCTAAAACCTAAATTTTGCGCAGCTGACGTAGCAGCATACCGGGTATTATGCGCAGTGAACGTAGAAATATCAATTCCATTTAAATGTAACTTATTTTTATCCATTTGAATAAGGTTTGTGATGTAACAGGCTTATATGGCTTTCGGTAACTAATAAATAAATTGTTGGAATCAGGACAGAGAGACATTGTCATTTCAAGGTAAGTAATCAAAACTCTTGCAGGACAAATACTTGACTTTTCGTTATAGAATGGTATAACGAGCAATGGTTGAGCTGCGCTGCCACTAGATGTCTTTATGAGAATGGAAAATTTTGATTTTAATTGCTAAAGAAGACTTTTTAATATTACAAATATTATTTTTTGAAAGGGTTCGTCATACCCTATGGGCTGTGACAATGGCTAATAAAGTTTTTTTTTTAGACATATTTTTTCCAGATTCACCACTTTTTAAGACAATTTAAAACCTGTGCTATATTCCAGACTTCATTAAATTTAGGGGGTTGAGGTCTGGTACGAAAACTCCTTTAATAAATCTTTTTATTTTTTGATTTTGTGAGATATTAATTTTAGTTATTAGAGCCAAAGCAGAATGATAACAGTTAATTGTGCCATACTGAGCGCCACTGTTAAAATCAGATGCAAAAAAATGTTGTATATCGGGAATTGATACTTTCGTATAAGTTTAGTTTATTTAGTTGACAATAAATAAACCACTTTTAATAGCAAACTTCGTATTGTTTATACGAGTTATCTAAAAAGGGAGTTAAGCATGATGCCCAGAGAAAATTGTTTAACGCCTCTTCGTATCATCACCATCACCAGGGTAATGGAGTTGCGCATTTGTTTGCGGCTGGAATTTGTAGATAAAATTAGGTTTGAATCTGCTTTGAAAACGAATTGTTTAAATATTAAAAGACTCTTAAATAGTGGATACCACTGTTATGTGAACCAAAATGCAACAACTATTAAGTATATCTGTGGCATTGTCAGAGATAATCTTTGTTAAACATTTAATAATCATTGTGAAAGGAGCAAAAACATAAAAATTGAATTTCGACCACGACACTGAAAAAAAAACATTTACGGCGTATGCATCCGGATCCTTATGCCATGATATAATATATCTTGGACATTGATTATTTCAACGACTAGCGTATCAATGTCAGGCCTATGAAAGTTTTCAACAATTTGTTGAAAGGCATAATCAGCTAGCTGCCATTCTTGGTCTGCCTGCATAGTATTATCTGAAGATCGAATATGAGATGCAAAAACGTAAAGATTTTTACGTTTACGCCATTGCCAGAGGTCTTTTGCGATCTCTGTCAGGTGTGGGGAGTGTATATCACCCATACGGTTTACGTAGGAAATTACCGTGGTATTGTCAGTTCGTAGAAGTACTTGACAGTTAATATCTTAAACCAATAAACGCAGCGAGAATTCCTAAATAATTTATTGTCTGCTACTTTCTTTTACACTCCATAAACCACTAGCTCTGTCGTCTCCACATGCAATTCCCCACCCCGTAGTTGAGGCACCTGAAAAAACTCCAGGTCATACTTGTCTATTTTTATTTTGGTGCGGCTCCACCAATAGAAATCCTGTTCCAAATAACAAGGTATATCCATGTACTTATTATACATATTTCGAATAATTTAGTATACTACAACCAGCTGCATTTCACGGCGGGACAGGCGGATATTAACAGTACACCTTTTTAAGTTAGAAAACTTTTGTATTGCAAATTCAATTTTGGCAAAGTGACCTAGAATTTCTTTTAGTCTAAACTACATCCTAAGAACTTACAAGACTGAGAAGGTATAAAATTACTTTTATCGGTATTTATAATGAAACCTAAGCTTGTAAGCAACTTTACGGTATCTTGTAAGTTTTAAGACCCTTATATTAGACAGAGGTGATCCAAATATATTGTTAACAGGTAACCACATAATCTTAAGAATTTCATGACCGGTTTCATGATGACTTTAGTGAATACCAAAGGAGCTGTGTTTAAGCCAAATAATAAGACATTAAATTCATATGTTTTTTGATCAAATTGGTATCTTAGATATTTTCGGTCTCCCTTGTGAATTTTTAACAAAAAGTATGCGTCTTTCAGTTCTACTGTGCACGGTTACAATCTCTCGATATCAATTTTATAACTGGTTCTTAAATCCTCCAGTTTAAAATGACTTGTGTCAAAAAAATTATTTAGTGATAAGTTTAAGATGAAGCGCATCTTCCCATTTGGCTTGGGTACCTACAAAAAAATATTTGATAGATTGATCAGATCTGTTATCTCTGAAAATGCAGAGACAGCACATTTTTAATTTCGTGTATGAAAAGAGCCTTTTCCTTTTCACTACATTTTCGGGTTGACGGTGATACAGGTTGCATCGGTTTTCGATTGAAGGGAATCTTGTATCCTTTTATATGAAAAAAGAACCAGTGGGTCCTTGGTAATCATTAAAAATTCTTTGTAGAATAATGGTAAACGACCTGCATGCGTTAACGTATTTAACGTCGGCTTTTGTTCTGTCTCTGCCACGGATACTGCGACTGCTTCGATAAGTTGATGAGCAGTCTACGAGTCGAAGTCGTTGCAGGCTCCTTCGTCCTGGGAGGGCCCGTCGGCCTGCGACTAGGACCCGGACCCTTCCAGTTTAAATTTCGCGAAGAACTGTATGGATTAGAGCTTGGCTTCTTATTAGGAAACTTTTGTGTCGTTGATTGCTTTGGGTCTGTGCCAGACTTGTTAATCTGATTTTATGGTTTCCCTTAAGTTTTCGCCGAATAATTGTTTATCAATTTTAATATTTTGAAGAGAATCCCTTAGATCCATCTCCACGGCATTCAGAAAAAAAAATTGAAAATTGAATTAGGATGTTGACAATCACACATGTTTTTTTGCCAAATCAATAAGTGTTTTTAGCAAGGCTGTACTTTTCTCATTTGCAGACAATATAATAGTATATATTTTACCAGACAAGTGTTTCCAGCAGTCGATTCCTTCTGTTTCAGTTGAATGGCCTTATTGCGTTTAGCAATAATATCTGAAACAGCTGCTTTAATCTTAGGATCAAGCTCAGGTGAGTCAATCAATTTGCAATTTTCTGGGATACATGATCCTTATGAGTTCTTAACGTAATTCTTTGTTAATACCTGTTGTGACCCAGTGCTCCAGCACTCCTGACTGAAGTAGGGTCAGTACCTAATATTTCTAATACTTCAATATCTAACTGTATGTTTTCTATTTCAAGAGCAGACGTTTGATCTGAAGGCAGATCACGCTTCGGAGCCTCAGTCGACGAATGACCATCCTGTATATTTGTAATGTTTTCAGACTGGAATGTACTGGGTTGGTTCCAAAAGTGGCTCCAGCACTTGTTACCACCAGCCTTCAGGTTAACCCTTAGAACATGGTCAACTATGACCTCTTGGTCGTATGTAAGGGACAGAGCAAGCCTCATGGTTATACAATTTTAGCATGTCAGTATAATATTGTAAGAGACAGTCCCCAGTTATAACAACACGTACTGTCCGCAAACAACACTTAAAAGTACCTTATAACAGTCCCGTTGTACTGTTTGTAGGACCCAGTGACTGCAGTGTATATAATGATGATTATGTTATCATTATTTGAGATTATGTATTGCTTAACTTTAGGTATGCAATTAAATTTCGTAAGAGACAGTCCCAGTTCGAAAAAAAGTACTGTCCGCAAACTATTGAAAATCGACACATCATAATAAGCATAATACTTTAGAGTACATAGCTGTACATAGCTTAGTCACTTATGTAAATTATTTTCAGTAAGAAGCAGTCCCAGTTCAAAGAAAGTACTGCCCGCAAACTGTTTAACAGTACCAGTTGAAAGAAAAGTACTGTCCGCAAACTATTGAAAATCGACACATCATAATAAGCATAATACTTTAGAGTACACAGCTCTTTTTTAGCTTAGTCACTTATGTGAATTATTTTCAGTAAGAAGCAGTCCCAGTTCATAGAAAGTACTGCCCGCAAACTGTTTGAAATCTACTTATACGAGAAGTTGTAAAAGTCTGCGCCGAACTAATGCATTTATGTTCAATTATAACTTTAAAACTATATAGTAATTTTGTTATACTTTATCAAAAAGTATTTATTTTACAAACTTAGTAATAAGTAGTTAAATAGTCAAAACGTTTTATCGTTGAACGTAATTATCGTTTGCATTTTTTGCGAAACGTTAGAAAACCAGGTTACTGAACTTCAATTTGCAATATAATATGTCAAGGCCAGTGACTTATGAATGTATAAAAATACATAACGTACCTTTAGATAAGGACGACGAGCGATAGGATTGTTCCGTTCTTCTTTTTTCGCTCCAACTTTCTCCCCAATCTTATAATTTTTCGTTTAATGTGTTCACAATTATCTTTTTTGCGTTTGGGCATCCTAAATAATCACTTTTAACAACTAACAACTTTTTTAACACAATTTAAAAACTAGATGTGAAACGGCGACGCTCTAGAAAGCGAATGACAGCTATGACGGGCGCTTGAGCCAGGTCGCTGTTGACTACCCGCATTTGAAATTTTAAAAATAATAATTGTCTTTTATTACTTTTTTAATTTATAAATAAGTAGGTATATTCTCAATATAGTGTGAAATTGGCGATTACTAGGGCGTACTACAAGTGTTAATCAAGCTAATCTTGAGGACGAAGCATGAAGTATAATAAAATCTAAAATACGCGATAATCCGATTATTGTGAATATACAGGATAAATTTTTGACCAGTGCACAAATTTTTAGGATCAACTCAGAATCGGTAAGTGAACAACTTTCTCCTAGAAACATGGGTCGAAATACGACAAAAAAATTTGGACTCCCCATACTAAATTGATCACGTGATCAGTCCGATTTGTATGAAGAGTCAAAAATTTTTTGTCATATTTCGACCTATGTTTCTAGGAGAAAGTTTTTCAGTTACCGATTCTGAGTCGATCTTAAAAATTTGTGCACTGATTAAAAATTTACCCTGTATGTTGTCGATTCGAAACCTTTATTTAATTACATTCTTTAATTTGAGGGGAGAGTTGACCGTATCGACGGGATGAACATCAAATGTTTGACAGGTACGAAACTCAGGAACAATTTGTATGGGAAAATGTTTTCTCTTTTATTTTATTTTTTCGTCAATTTTACAATGTTTTTATTAGTTATTCTGCTATTCGGGACGGAAACAAATCCAACAAATCAAAAACCATGGCAATCGGTCCAGCCGTTCTCGAGTTATAAGTGTTGTAACAAACACGACTTTCTTTTATATATATATATATATATATATATATAAATATACATATATATATAAAATATATTGATAGATAAGATAAGATAAGATAAGATGCTGGGGCTTCACCTGCGTGACGCCTACGGCGTTAATAACGGCATGCGCGTCTTAGCGCGCTCTTTGTATCAAATTAGTGCGCTACAACTCGGCTACACCTGGGTATTATATCAAATAGCGCGCTAATTAATGGTATTAGACGCAGGTGAAGCCCGGGCATAAGAAAATAGTTCATGTGTGGTCCCATGAAAAATTTAAAGTGACTACTTTAAATTTGAACTGACTAGTTCAGTAGTTTTTTCACAATCTTGAAAAAACACATAGTATTCGACTGGTAGTTCCTGCTTTACACGTCAATATCTTATTATTCTTTTTTTATTCGATAGAGTATACTTCTGAGGTGGTCACATTGTTACCAAGTTAGGATCTGATGGTGGAATCCAGGTGAAATCGAGGAAAACCCGCAAATTTTATAGGTAGTTTACGTGTTTTTCAGATTTCCTAAAGTTTTTTAAGTATTTGCATCTGGTAGTCATCATCTCATGCTGATGAGCTGGTGATGGAAGGTACAACTTCTCAATGGTTAGGGGTTAGAGGATAATTCTTTAAATATCGTTGATACGTAAACATTTTTAGTTGTATTCTTTCAGTTTATTTAGGTGAGCTGATGATGGAAGGTAAAACTCCTTAACGCTTAGGAGTTAAAGTATGTTTTTTAAGTAGGTACTTTATGCACGAATAGACCTTTAGTTGTATTCTTTTAAGATATTTAGGTTAGCTGATGGAGGAAGGTTAAAAAACTGCATAACAGTTAAAAGTTGGAGGTTGGTGCTTGTCTGAGTGTTCTAATTCAGATATGGGATACAGTTTTAAACGTTGCACATTGTGCGACGCTTGCTCATTATATTTCTTACACTAAAAATGGAAAAAGAAACAAATTTTTTCAAAAAAATTAAACCGCCTTCATAAAATAACTGTCGACAAAAACTCACTTCTCAAAAAAACGTAAAAAAAAGAAATTTAATCATTCCATTCAAAAGACGAAAGGGCGGGCCTTTATCTAATTAATCTTGGAACTTACTGATCTGATTGAAGTCGTCTTTTGAATTTCTTTTTTATTTTTACGTTTTTTTGGGAAGTGAGTTGTTGACAGTTTTTGTTCGAAGGCGGTTTAAATTATTGGAAAAACAATTGTTTATTTTTCCATTTTTAGTGTAAGAAATCTAATGAGCAAGCGTCGCACAATGTGCAACGTTTAAAACTGTATCCCATATCTAAATTGGAACACTCAGACATGCACCAACCTCCAACTTTTAACTGTTATGCAGTTTTTTAACCTTCCTCCATCAGCTAATTTGACATAAAAACTTACACCAGGGGTACAGAATGAAGAAATGAACGAAATACTTTTTTTTAACGGATATTTAATGATTATTTACAAATATATATAGCATAAGCCCTGCCTTATCTACAGGGTGATCCATCGGGACGGGTCAGTGTGAAAATTTTTTAAACTATAAGAGATAGAGATATTTTGTTCTAAGGAACTATGTCGTCGATTTTAGAGTTAAGAATAACTGCATTCATAGATTTTTAAAAAACTCATACACGACTCAGGAATTGAACCTTGTCAGTTTTCAAAACAAAAAATGTTATGTTATTTTATTACGAAAGTTGATTGCGTAGGTTGTTAGGAATACATTCTACTATTAAACCCTATGTCTACAAATTAAAGAAAATGCTGCATTTTACTATTTTAGTTTATTGTAAATGTTCAAATTGACAGCTATTTTCAAAACTTCGCAGATTCCAAATCGCCATTCCTCTAGGAGTTCCATTTTCAAAACTTTAAAACTGTAACGCCGACACAGGTTTAAAAAAAATACTAGGTACGCGCAGACGCGAAATCACAATTTCCTCTTCCAAATGATTTAAATGAGTATGAGAGCGTTAGCCTATGTTCTGATTTGATTATGGCGGATAACGGAACTCATATTTTCTTTAAATTTTAGACATAGGGTTCCATAGTAGAATGTATTCCTAACAACCTACACAATCTACTTTTCTAATAAAATAACATAACATTTTAGTTTTGAAAACTGACAAGGTTCGATTCCCGAGTCTTCTATGAGTGTTTTTGAAAATATTTGAATGCAGTTTTTCTTAACTCTAAAATCGAAGACATGGTTTTTTTATGTATAATGGGCTTGCTCTTGGCTTCACACTGAACCTTAGGGTTGAGAAGAAGCCTAAGATGGAACGAGCTTACCCAGAAGCAGCCTATTCTTGGTTCTCTAGAACAAATATCTCTATCTCATATTGTTTCAAATTTTCCAATAGTGACCTGTCCCAATGGATCAGCCCTGTATAGTGTAATTAAACTAAAAAGTTCCAAGATTTATTTTTATGTATTACTTGAATACTAGCAGTTTATCGTGTTAATTATAGTGATTTGGAGACATCTTCGCAATTTTTTTCTATCGAGAAAATTTTATGCAATCGTGTTTTTTAGTAACATAGTCACTAGTGAGTAGTGTTAGTCCTGAAGTTTGCTGCATTTTAATTTGAAATTCAGTTTTTCATTAATAGTGATATTACAGCCGATCATGTAACGCAATCTGATTTTCGTTGGCCTATAGCGGGCCCTTAAGATCTATATCATATATTTTATCTAGATTTTTCACTCTTTTATTTTAAAAGTTAGAAGGGGGGACTCACATTTTACCACTTTGGAAGGCTTTATCTTTCAAAAGAACCCTAAAAATAGGCAAGGCTCGTAGTTTTTTACTATCACATTTTTCCTATAAGTACCTGTGTTGTTGGAGCAAAGATGAAAATAATGGAAACAATTTCATTTGGAATATTTTATTTTAAACTCATTTGCACAAACAGCTAGAAAATAGCTAGTCTCGGTAAAATATAATTAAACAAATAAAATATGTTTTGACATTATATTTTTTTTTTCATTGCGTACATCATGATAGTAACAGTTGTGTACTATATGAGTTAGGTAAATCATCACGATTTTAAACCAATTATTTTATAAACTATTGCTAGACGTTAAATAAATAAAAAGAAATATAACTACAACCAGTATTAACAGGCGGAGATTTGTACGAATGAATGCAGTCGCCCGGTGTTCCGAGCGGGCGCCGCACGAGCCCGGGGCTTCCGTACACATCTCGAGCTGTTCCGTTTTGACATATTTAAGTCTGCCAGTACTTCAATATCAAAAGTTACAAAAGATCCTACAATATGTTTTTTAATAATTTTTATCATATTGTAAATGGTCTTTACAAAACGATTAAAAATATTGGCCTCCTTCACTAAACAAGTGTCGGAAATAATTGTATGTTTTTGACGAATTAAGGAAAACAAGACAGATCAGTGTCGTTTTCTCTAAGACGTTGGCGAGGAAAAGGGGCGGCCAAGGCGGCGCCGGCGCAGCGGCCGCGTCGACCAGCTCTTTTCTACTTACAAGCGGGCCTTTACTCGTTTTATTTCTAAATTATAATAGTCACTGGTCTCAAAACATGGCTTAAGTACTATACACCTAAAATATATAAATTATTACAAATTAAGTAAGGCATTTACAACATCAGGGATTCTTATAACTTACTTCATATTTACACGATACTAGATCTAATTTTGTAACATCGTGTAAAAACAAAGATATTGACTAAAATATTTATCGGTAAAACAATTTTACATGTTACATGGTCAAGATTTCGGCGATCTATCGACCTACGAAGCTTGAGTTCCCTCCTATAATGATAATAATTGTACTGAAATTCTACAGCTTCGCTTCGGTCAGTACAAATCATTGGGACGTTCTCCTAACAAATTCTGGAACATCATATCAAAAGGCATAGTCGTTTACAACTTACCACTATCGTTTGGCACTGACTTTTGTAAAAAAATCATAAATAAATATCATTAGTCTTAATTGACGACTAAAACATTCCAATATAAATTCAGTTTTAGAAAATAATTATTAAAATTTTACATTTTAATCACAGTCATGATTGATTCATTAATATTGAGTTGTGCCACGACACTTCTATGTAAAATATAATAACATAATATCAATTACTACATATGACACGAAATCTTAAACTATTCCATCGGGATAATTTGAGCATTATTCTTGTGCATGGAAGAGTAGATGGAAATGTATATTCATATCACTCAGGGTGCTAATCCTTGTGATGTCGTGTTCATGTGATGTGAGGAGTTCTGTGTGGCATTTCACCTTCGTCGCTTGGCTGAAACGGCCGCAGCTATCATTTGCCGCAACATCGGCTCGGGGGTACAGGCCTTAGGATCGCATTTCATTTGTCCGTCTCCTCCACACCTGGGACAAGAAAATATTTTCATTTAAAATACAAATAAACTCAAACTAATCACACAATATTAAGGAAACTTGACGAAAAATAATAAGGATACAATTCATTTTTTTGTAGTTAATAAGATATGTATCTTTGGATTTACTGAACAATCTATATATATAATACTCTTGCGTTACTGACTGACAGACAACACACAGCTGAAACTACTGGGCTAATAAAAATATAAATCTTTAAGGCCCAATTTCACCACTGATATTTAAACGCAATTAACGCTAAACGTGTTTAAAACATAGTTCTGTATCTGTCATCTGTTTGAATGTGACAGAGACAGAACTATGTTTAAAACACGTTTAGCGTTAATCCCGTTTAAATATCAGTGATGAAAGTCGCCCTTAGGGTGACTTTCACCACTGATATTTAGGGCGACTTTCATCACTGATATTTAAACGTGATTAACGCTAAACGTGTTTAATACATAGTTCTGTCTCTGACATCTGTTAGAATGTGACAGGGACAGAAGTACGTTTATAACACGTTTAGCGTTAATCGCGTTTAAATATCATTGGTGAAATCCGGACTTAAACGTGATTAACGCTAAACGTGTTTAATACATAGTTCTGTCTCTGACATCTGTTTAAATTTGACAGAGACAGAAATACGTTTTAAACAAGTTTAGCGTTAATCGCGTTTAAATATCATTGGTGAAATCGGGCCTAAGTGATCGAAAAGTACATGAGAGCTAAGAGTATATTTTCAGTAAAAAATAAATTAGATGAGTTACTTACGTGCAATGTAAACATGGGCCAGATGAAGAGCGTACAACTTCTCCGACTTTGTAGGTGTGTCCTTTTATTTGACAACCTCTTCTCTGCGCCGCTCCCTTGTAGGCGTGGGGAAGGAAGTGTGGCGGCAATGTTGTGGTTGTCGTTGTTGTGGTCGTTGTAAGGTTGACGGAAGTGGCCATAGCCACTGGACATTCGTATCGTGGGCAGCAGAACCCTTGTATCGGTTCTTCGTGACAACCATGAATGGGTGGTGGGCAACTCTGTTGTAAACAAATGATATCACTTCTGAAACAGAAACAAAAGTCACAAGGATCATCTCTTGGTATTTGTTGCGCTGATACGTAAACTTTGCCTCCATAACGACAAGTTCCGGGTCCGAAAGCTTGATCTTCTTCGACATAGTCAGGCTCTTGGCCATAACCGCTAGCACCACCGCTCGTTGGAAAATGACCATCGTCCTCCGGTATTTCCTCCGTTGGTAATACTTCGTTTATTCCAGGTTTCGGGGTTTCCGGAACTGGACTTGTAGGCAAGGATTCTACAGGCTTCGCTTCTGGTTTATATATCGGGGCAGAAGTCGTAATATCTTCCTCTACATTTGTAGTTGTAGCTTTGCTTGTAATGGGCATGATTTCTTGTTCAGTAGTAATTTCGTGAGATAGATCTGTGCTGGGAGCTTTCTCAGTTTGTAATGGAAGTTCGGTTTCTCGTTCCGAAGTAGACGATACGTCATCATGTGGCTGCGTGGGTACAGGTAAAATTTCATCTTCTTTTTCAACCGGACCCTCAGCAGTTATTGTGGATTGTGTTGTCAACTCATCCATTGGTAACAGAGTTGGCGTCGTCTTAGTTGCATCTTTCTCAGATAGTTTAGATACATTTTCGTCAGGTAAGCTGGTAGTTGTTTGCTCTTTGTCCTGTAGAGAAGGTTCTTCAGGTGCACTTGCCTTTTCTGTCGACATTTCAAAGACACTTTCAGTGGGTTTACTGATTTCTTCCAAGTCCTCAGGTATGATTGAAGTTTCTTCTACAGCTTTATGTGTATGTTCTTCTAATTCGACTACATATGGTGTAGTTTCTGTTATGTCATATTTTGGTTCAGATGTTTCTTTCACTTCAGGCTTATTTATTTCATGATCAGGTAATTCAGTTGATATCTCAGCTATTTTAGTACTGACCTCCGTATCTGGGATATGCTCTGTTGTCTTTTCTTCCGGTAAACTAGTATTTATTTCTGATACTGTCTCTGATGTTGTATCATATTTAGTATCTTTAATATCAGGAACTACTGTAGTAATACTTGGTTCAATATCTGATGAAGTCTCACCGGTTCCTTCAGTTACTTTTTCTTCTGGAGTTATAGTAACAGACGTTTCTTGTTCCTTAGGAATGTCGTCTTCACTTGGAATCTCTAATTTAGTTGTAAATTCGACGGAAGAGTGCGTTGTCTTTAATTCTTCTTCATCTGTTTCATATATCGATTTTGTTACAACATCCTGAGTATTTTCTGTTACCGATTCATCTAATTTCGGTGTTGTTGGTTCGACATCAGTCATCGAGTCGGTAACAGATGATTCTTTAATTTTTTCTGTTGATGTTTCTTTAACAGCTTCTGTTTCAGTTTGTGATTCTAGAGAAGTGTCTTCAGCTGATTTGGTGGTTATTGCCACTTGTGGTCCTTCAGTTATAATATCCTGTGGTATTCTAGTTGTTGTTACATCAGCCTTTTCAGTCGATTTATCTTTAGACAACTGCGAAGTTTCCTCTAAATTACTAGGTGTTGTTCCTTCTCGAAGAATTTCAGTTATGATTTCTTCATGAATGTCGTCGGTAGTTTCTGGTACAGACTGAGTAGTGATTGCTTGAGGTGTATCTGTAGACGACGGTTGAGGTTTTATAGTCACCTCCAATAATTCTTCCGTTTGTAATTCAGATTCAGTCGATTGAGGTGCTTTTGTTGGTTCCTCTTGCAGTGCGTTAGTTGGATGCTGGGCAGAGGTAGTGACTTTTATATCTTGTTCCTCATCTTTCACATGTGATTGTGGAATATTTGTCGAGGATGATACAGAAATTTCAGTGACAGAGGGTTTAGTAACAGAGGGTTCAGTAACAGAGGGTTCAGTAACAGAGGGTTCAGTAGAGTCTTTGCTAGTTTCAAATGACGTAACGTCAGGTTGCATAGACTCACTTTGTGCATCAGTACCTTGTGGAGATAAAGTAGTTCCAGCAGGTTCTTTAGTATCTTCTTCCTTAATCTTTGAGCCCAATTCTGAAGTGTCGGTTGTTTCAGTATCTTTTTCTTGTTCTGTTACAATGACAGGAATTTCAGTGGCAGTTTCTTCCTTTTCTGGATAAAGTTTTGTGAAATCGTCGTCTGGTTTCGTGTGTAATAATTCAGGGCCTTCCGTTGTGAAAAGTTTTTCTGAAGCAGTGGTTTCTTTTTCTTTCGTAACAAACTCTTCTGGAGATTCTGTTAATTGCTCGCTCGTTGTTACTGAATCAATAGGTATTTTAGACGACTCTAACTCTGTACTTGGTGCCTTCGTTGATGGTGGAACCTCTGTAGTTGGAGCTTTACTATCTTCCTCTTGGGGTTCAGTGTGCATTTGTTGTGCAGATGATTCAGTTGATACTTCTTTTTCTGGTTGATATTCTGATGTTGTAGGTTGAGAATCAAGTTTAGTAGCACTTTCTGGTGTGATTTTGGAAGAAGGCGTTGTTTGATCTTCCACAGTTTGTGCACTAGTGAATGTTTCTTCTTGTTGCGTCACTGCGGGTCCTTCCGTGAGAGCACCCTCTTCTTCTTTTACTTTGTCTGTGACCTGTGGAGTCTCCTCAGTTAGATAACTATCTTCTGAAACAGAAGCAGGTGGTGATTCTGTAGTTTCTTTCATTATTTCTGTGGCAGAACTTTCAGTCACTGCTGTTTCGAGTTTTGTCGTCTCAGAAAGGGGTGTTTCCGAAGCAACTTCATCGACAACAATAGTTGATTTTTCTGGCATTTCACTCACAGATTCTTTTTCAGTAGTGTCAATTTCATATGAGCTTGAACTTTCCACAGGTATATCTGTAACTTGATCATGTTCAGGAGATTTCGAGATTTCAGTTTCACTCTCTGTAGTTGCAGAATGTGATGTGCTAGATGATATTGGTGTTGCTGGTGATAATTCCGTTTGATCATCTTGCTTTGTTAGGGAAGAAGATTCTGTGACTGCTGCACTTGTGTCATCATCCTTAGTTGTTTCTGTTTCTTCCATTTCTTCACTAACAGGCGGTTTGACATCGTCTTGTTTTTTATGTGGGATTTCTTCGCTTGTTGTACCTGTTTCATAAGATGTAGTTACAGATGTGTCTAAAGGCTCAGATTCCTTTTCCTTTTCCGTGGAGTCTATTTCTGGTTTCACAGTCAAAATGCTAGCTTCCGTAGTTGGCCTATCTGAATCCTTTGATTTATCTTCATATGACACACTTGGTTTGTTTGTGGAAGGTTCTTTGGTCTCCTCTTCCTGTGGAGTTTGTGTGGTACTGAGCATAGACGGCAACTCTGTTTGAGATGTAGTTTGTACAGTTCCTTCAAATGTATCTTTGTTGGGAACTTCAGTTGGTACTATATCATTCTCAGATTCTGGTTCTTTCGTTTTCTCCGGTGTAGAAGTAGCATCTTCATCTATTTCATTTATTTCTGGTTTCTCACTGTCAACTCTCTGAGTTGGTTTTCCTGTAGTTACAACTGCAATTTCTTCAGATACAGTACTACTTAATTCTTTAGAAGGTTCATCTGAAGATGTCTGAGTTTCTTGTTTTTTATCTGTTTCCTGTGGTTGAGTGCTACTTTCACTGACTAAAACTTCTGGTTTAGTTGTGCTTTGTTCTGTTTGTAGCATGGTGGTAGCTGTTACAGTTTCCTTTTCCTTTTCCTCTTCCTGTGTTTTTGTGGGAACATCTTGTGCTTTATGCTCCGTTGTATCTGTAGTACCTGCTGTTGTACGAACATCATGTTCTGATTCAGTTGTTTGATATTCTGGTGCTTTCGTTATTTCTTTGTCAGTGGATATAGAAGTTACAGGTAAACCTTCAGTACTAGCCTCTGGCTTAGTTTCATCAAGTCTATCTGTTTTGACTTCTAAGCTTGATACTGTGGTAAGTTCTACAGACTCTGTGACAAAAGTTTTTTGCAATTCAGTTGAGATTTCTGATGTTTCAAGTCCAGTTACAGGTTTATCGGTTTGTACATCCACTGTAATAAGTTCATCTGGTGTTTTTGTTGAAGATTGTTCTTCTGGCAATTTAGTGGTTTGGTCGATAACTTCAGAGCCTACTGTCGATACCATCATTTCTTCTTTTTCGGTTTGTACAGTTACATCTAGGGGTTGTGATTCAGTTACGGTAGGGTATTCTGAAGAGGCGATGCCCACAGTCTGCGATGTAGGCGCTGATTGTGTTATATTTTCATCTAGTGATTCTGTTGTCAAATGGGGTTCTGTAGTTTCTGAAGATCCCAATATTTCACCCATCGTGCTTGTATCCAAACCTGAAGTTTCATCAACAATACCAGGTTTAGTAGTACTTTCGTCAGAGCTTTGCATAACTGTGGTAGAATGGGTTTCAAATGATGGTGTTTGTCCTAATTTGTCCACCAGCGATTCTTCAGTTGGTTGTGGAGTCTCTGATGATGTTTCTTTTTGTTCAGTTTCTGTCACTGCTTCCGGTAGTTTAATCGGGGTTTCTGTTTGTACATCAATCTTATCAATTCCAACCACATCAGGTTTCGGTTTTTCACATTCAGCTCCACTACAGTCCACAGGTAATTGGTTTTCTAACTCTTCAGTTTCCTTTCTCGTGCACAATTCATCAGTACAGGGTAATTTTGTTTCATCCTCTGCTTTCTGACAATCACTCTCATCAGTACAAGTTTCAGGCTTTTGTTCATTTTCGTAAGACGGTGACACAGCACCTGCACCGCAATCAGAAGTACTACAATCAACTTGAACACAACCTTCTCCTTCACATGGAACAACTTGGGGCTTACAATCACTTTCGTTTTCACAAAGCGGTATATTCTTAACTGGTACAATGACTGGTTCAATATCACATTTGTCTCCATCACATGGTTTTTCAGGTTGAACTGGTTGTTCTTGACAACTACCATTAGCACAGGCTTCAGTAGAAGGCAAGCATTCATTGCCACCACAATCAGTCGAGATCTTATCGGAGTCAGGTACGTGTGGATGTTCTTGGGAGTCAGGTTGAGCTGGTTGTTCTTGGCAATTACCATTAGCACAGATTTCAGTAGAGGGCAAGCATCCATTTCCACCACAATCAGTCGAGATCTTATCGGTGTCAGGTACGTGTGGATGTTCTTGGGAGTCAGGTTGAGCTGGTTGTTCTTGGCAATTACCATTGGCACAGATTTCAGTAGAGGGCAAGCAGTCATTTCCACCACAATCAGTTGAGATCTTATCGGTGTCAGGTACGTGTGGATGTTCTTCGGAGTCAGGTTGGGCTGGTTGTTCTTGGCAATTACCATTAGCACAGACTTCAGTAGAGGGCAAGCAGTCATTTCCACCACAATCAGTTGAGATCTTATCGGTGTCAGGTACGTGTGGATGTTTTTGGGAGTCAGGTTGAGCTGGTTGTTCTTGGCAATTACCATTAGCACAGACTTCAGTAGATGGCAAGCATTCATTTCCACCACAATCAGTTGAGATCTTATCGGTATCAGGTACGTGTGGATGTTCTTGGGAGTCAGGTTTAGCTGGTTGTTTTTGACAATCACCATTAGCGCAGGCTTCAGTTGAGGGCAAGCAGTCATTTCCACTACAATCAGTCGAGACCTTATCGGTTTCAGGTACGAGCGGATGCCCTTGGATGTCATCACCGCAACTAGCAGACCCACAATCACTGACTGCAGGTTTATCGCTAGGAGCAGGAGATTCCTCTTCTTGTTTTATTATGCATTGATCGCCATGACATTCAAATGTGGACGAAGTGACTGGTTTCTCTGTACCAGCCATATGACTGTCGGGTTGAGGTGGCATGGTTTCTCCAGAGTGACAAATGTATGTTGGACAGCAAGCCTCTGGTGAATCATATATAGGTTGACAATTATCCATATATTCTGGCGGAGGACTACATATTATTGGATCACACTTAACAATGCTACTGACACATCTACAGCCGGTATGGCAGTTGTTAGTGCTCGGTACATCACTATTATTTTTGTATGTAATACTGTTGACTAAACAGTCGCCTTCACCCGGAATTCTCGCTGAATCGTCCACTTCATTTTCTTTGTTATCAACACTTATAATTTCAGGAATACTTGGTTTTTCTGTAGTTGATAGTATTTCATCGGTTTCTCCTACTTCAGCGGTAGTTGGCATTTCTAAAGGTTTAGTGTCTTTTTCTGAGATGGATGATAGTGTTGACATCTCTGTTGTAACTTCCTTATCTTTACTTGCTTGCTCAGTGCTCATCTCATCTGGTACACTTGTAGTTACTGGGTGACTAGAAGTTTCTAATGATGGTTTTGTTGTTGCTTCTTTTTCTTGCATTGCACTTTCACTACTTACTTCATCTGAAGGTTTGGTTCCTTCTGTAGAGGTGGAAGTTTCTACAGAAGGTTCTGTAGTAGCTTCTTTTTCTTTAGTGGTTTTGTCAAGCGTGTCGCTGTCGGATGGCTCAGCTAATTCGGATTGAGTTGATACTTCAAATGATGTTTCTGTAGTAGATTCCTTTTCTATCATAGTTACATCTCCACTTACTTCATCAGAAGTTTCCATTGTTTTTGTAGGACTGGAAACTTCTATGGAGGATAGTGTTGTTGCCACATTTTCCTTTGTTGTATCAACATCTTCATCAGCATATGGTTTACTTGAGGAAGATGGAATTCCCGATACTGATTCTGTAGTTACTTCCGTTTGCTTGATAGTATCGTCATCAGTAAATACATTTGATTTGGTAGTGTCTTCTGAAGCGGAAGCTTCTGAAATTGATGGTGTTGATGTTGATTCGTCATATTTAACAGTTTCACCAGAGCTTACTTCACCAGCTGTTTCGCTAATTTCAGCATTGGTTATTTCACTAATTGATTGTGTAGACGTTTCTTTTTCTACAGGTGATTCATACTTAGTTGTGTATAATTCTGTAGTCATTTTCACTTCATCAACTGATGGAGCTTCAGTTTCTGTTTCTAAAGTATCATGCTCGAATTGAGGTGTGGCTTGTGTTGCAGGTTGAGTTTGTGTAGTACTAAGTTTTTCACTTTCTGTATGCTCAGTCAATTCTGTGACTTCGTTGTCTTCGTCTTCCTTTCTTACTGTTGGTTCTGTTGTTGTTAAAGTTTCGTCATGTTTATCTATATTTGGAGAAGCTGTTATTATTTCAGGAATAATTGTCTTATCTTCACTTATCATAGTTGGTTCTGTAAAGTGTTCCTCCTCAGAAATTGTTGTTCTTTGAGGAACAGATGTTTCATGTAATTCTTCCTCGAACCCACTTGGTACTGTATTAAGTCCTTTATCAGGTTCAGTAGTTCTCTCAATCTCTTCCAATGTAGGTGTTTTTCCTGTAGTAGTAATATAAAGTACATCGTCTGTACTACTTGTAATCTCAGGCGTTTTCTTTTCATCAGTATCAGAAGTGTCAATAATAGGTCCAATTTCGTGATCATATCCACTTCCTTCGGTGTCAGTTTCAAACGGAGTAACTTCAGTGTATGATTCTTCGGTTTCTTTTCTATAACCACTGCCTTCAACTCCAACCCTCCTAGGTGGCGATAATGTAGTAATTTCTTCCGATATAGAAGTTTCAGTGCTTATTCCAGACGGCAATTCTGTCGCATTTTCGTCACCTTCACAAATATATGTATCTGGACAACATTGCCCTTCTCTGGGTGCTAGTGAAGTACAATTTTTACCTTCATTTTCCATTGGTGTTCCACATTCCTGTACGACACATACTATGTCACCTTTCATGCAATAGCAATGTTCACATGCTTTTTCCGTTTTTATCAAAGCACCATCAGTAACGATTTTCTCCTCATGAACGCAGTCTTGAGACATTTGTGTAACAGCAGACTGCGTAGTTGTAGTGAGCAAGAATCCTGGTGTTGGCCGTACAGTCGTAGTCATATCATCCAGTAGAAGCATTTCGTCCTCAGGGTGATCTGAAAAAACAAAACTACATTTCAGTGCTGGTCTATAGGTTTTTTTGATTTTAATTAAGTTGAAATAAGTAAAAAGCTCATATTATATTCTTCAATAATGTTCTTATCTTAGCTATAACCGAGGGCCGAAATATCACCCCCACGTCCAACGAGCAACTAGATTTTAAATTTCTCCTCTTTAGATGAAATGGCGAAAACATTAATCAAACTAGCTACCTCGGTATGCGTATTTATGTAATTACTTGTATAACTATAAAATACAAACACAAAATAAAAGATAATTACCACATGAGTATCGGACGGGACAGCAGACATCCTTGTTGTAGATCGGAGTGCAACCATCCACGTGGAGGGTACATTCTTGCATAACGCAAGTCGTCATATTTCGAATGCAGTAACAATGTTCGCAAGGGTTGTTCGGATTCGGGGGCACCTTCGAGCCCTCTGAGAAGTATTTTCCGTTGATGTTGCAACCGTATTTATCGAGCTTTCCAACACCAGTGGCGCCGTATTCAGCTGGCGAAGTTGTCGATGTCGATGTTAACAGGTCCACTGGTACTGTGAGAAAAGGAATATAATTACTCATCTGACGTAATATTCTTATATTTACTCAAATAAATGTCAAGAAGGATCGACGAGAGTTCTATCGATTAAACTTTATAATATTTACAATTTACGTGTTTTATCCTCTGAAGTAATTAGGTTTACATATACCTAACGCTTATTTTGTTGCAATGCTAGTGCATAATTATCGTAATTTTTTGTGCTTTGAGCTAGATTTTTGGTATAATTTTAGGTAAATAATAATATTACTAAAAATAAACTTGACTTTAGCTTTCATGTAGAAACTTACCATCTGGACAGGTAACAACTGGGCAACATTGGTCCGCCCTCTTCTCAACAGTGCAGTCTTGGCCGATGGGCTTGGTGAAGGGACACACCCTCAGGTAGCACATGAGCATTCGGTTGTGGCACGTGCAGTTCAGGCATGGCTCGTTCGTCATTATCCGGTCGCCTTCGCCGTAATGTTGAAAGTTGTAGTAACAACCTTCTGCAGCGCCTGAAAAAGATTTGGAATATGCCTTGAATTCTCTTCTTAGCTATGACCATGACTTTTTTTTTCTCGAATGATAATAATATGTCAGTTGAGTACCTACATAAAAATTTTTCACTATCTATTTAATGAAATCTTATTTAAGTAAAAGTTAAAATTTAACCATTAACCAATGCTTCAGACCATCGCAGAGCAAGAATTTTTTAGCGGAAATGAAAAAAAAACTTTTCATACAAATTTAGCAACTAATCGCGACATTTTGTATGGAGAGTCGAAATAATTTTTTCATTTCCGACAAAATCATTTTTGCTGTGCGTTGTTCAGCATGATGGCCTGAAGCCATGGTTAAAGTTTTTGCAACGGTGCTCCTAACACCCTGTATAATGTTTGTAGTGAATAATGGTAGTCATCTACGTTGTTAGTTCTCATGAAATGTAAAGTAAAGAGATAAAATGAAATACGTACTATCGTAAAGGTCTAAGGCCGTTTGGTTACTCGCTGTCGGAGCTGAAAAACAAATGCAAATATTTATTAGCAAAACTTATTTTATAACATTCAATTCAAATATGAAACAATTTTCAGCTTAATCATAAATCTAAGCGTTTTATCGCCATAAATGAAAAAAAGGTGTGAGCATTGGTCACGGGTACGTTTTCGCGTAGAGAATGTCGCGCCTCGCCATTACTACGTGATTGCTTTTCACGCCAACTTAAAGTAAACCGAGATGTGGACGCATTTTATCTATAAAAATGTTACACTAAATAAAATTTGAATTAACTCAAAAACAAATGACTAAACATTGCTGGCTAACTATTATTGGAAACTGGACGTGTTTTTCTTTTCAGTAAAACAGCCGGAAATAATTTTCTCAGTTCAAAAAGGAAAATGGAAAACTAAACTTAGCTTAACATAATAATATTATGTTTAATCCCATAATTTTCAGACAAAAACCAATTGCACTTTAGAAAATAGATAAGTACTCAATATTCCAATATTGGACATGTTCTAAGAAAATTTTATTGCCGTTTTTATGGTCCGCTTGTTAAGTGTGACACAGCTGGACAGGATATTAGCTGCAAATCACGAGTGCCCCATCGGTCATCGTCTAAAGTCGTTTCACATATATCCGTTTTACGGTGTATAATTACTGAAGGCGGCGGCGAAAGCGACAAAACTGCAATTAAAGTAACGGAGAACATCGTTAACCGGCCACAATCCAATGATTAGGGCAAACTCATAACGAACGCCGGAGGAAACACTAGTATGTTATCGATAGTCAATAGACGCATAAAGATACCGTTCGCCTTTTGTCTGCGGTTAGGCAATTTGCAATCTTTGTGCAGATATATGACAACTTGTTCGCTTGCTTACGCTGAAATCATTTTATGAACAGAATTGTAATTTATATCTACATATACCTACTATAATATTATAAAGAAGAAAGATTTGAAGGTAGGTATGTATGTATGTAATAATTAAACTCCAAAACTAATGGACCGATTTCAAAAGTTCTTTCACTTTAAGAATGCTATATTATCCCTGATTAACATTAGGCTACATTTTATCCTGATATTCCTACGGGAACGGGGACCACGCGGATAACACCGCGAGGATCCTCTAGTTTTCAATAAAACTGTTATTTTACTTTGTACTTAGGTATTATATTTTTTTGTAATTTATATGTTTGAGAAACGACTGCAGATCATTTAATGAAACTGAACTCTTGAAGATGTGATTTGAAAATGGGTCCCAATCCCAAGTAAAAATTTCGTTATCTTGAAATCATTGTGTCGACTATGGTGGAATTGTATAGGATCACGATGCGAGGGTGCCGGCGTCAGGCACTGATTGTTGCGGTTAAAGGCTAGCGCAATTGATCACGTTTGGTAGCGCGGTTTGTTTGGGCTTATCGGAGTGGACGGCACCGTTAGAGCGAGCCTCTTGTCTCGTCGCTGTATAAGGCGCGTGCGCGACGCCCGCCCGGCCTGCGCCAGCGCCTGCGCCGCCAGATCGTCCATCTAACGGTCGCCAGGAATGTCGTAAGCATCCAGTTTTTGCCAATCGTGATTTCAATTATAATGTTCCACTCTCGCGACTGACACTGCTCATAAAACCAAAATTATGACTATAACGGGAAAATCTAGCCTCTACTAGGTTCCTCTTGCCGTTTTGATGCCATTACGATTATAAGTTTTTTATGAAGCCTAACGTCAAATGTCAAATAAGAAGTAGGTATCCTTTCGTAGAAGCTAATATTCCTCATTATAATAAGCAGTTGGTAGTTACTAACTTGCAAATATCGGCAACACCCAAATATTTCAAAGACAGTAGTTCAATCATTTAGTATGTATGACGCGTAACCATTATCCTTCGATGGATATGCGACAACACTTTTTAAACTGCACATGACACCTTAAACGAAACATCTAAATAAAAATTCCTAAGCACGCTCGTGACGTATGTTCTCATCCTTGAAATTCCCAGGATACCTAATGAATAGCGTTTACGTATAAGTGTGACGTTATAAATGGCTTTGCATGAACAAAAAAGTACTTAATGCAAAATCGTGCGCTTAGAACATGGCCCCAGGCAATCGAAATGAGGCGGTAGCATGAATTTAAAATTTGCACTACATTAATATGGATCGTCGTTTCAATGAATGAATGTCACCGTGGTCGCCATGCGTGATGAAGTTCACACGGGTAGACCTAAACATTGTAGGCCGCATTTAAATATACTTCCTATGTATAACGTAAATTCAATTGGAATTCTTTGAAGGAGCCGTGCAGGGGGTACTAAATCTGAGTGCAGACGAAAATAGCATCATCTAACAGCATGCAGCGCGGAACAGACACGCACGGACCTTTACAGTTAGCGGGACAACGACCAGCGCCTGCAGCCGGCGCCGCTGCTGAGTCACGCGGGACACGGGACCTCCGGGACGCGCACGCGGGACACTCGCGACACCACATCCTCCTCGTTAACGCAAATCAAATCCGCGCTGATTCATCCCAACAAGTTCAATGTTACAAGTGATTTTTTAGGGTTCCGTACCCAAACGGTAAAAACGGGACCCTATTACTAAGACTCCGCTGTCCGTCTGTCTGTGTGTCTGTCTTTCTGTCTGTCTGTACGTCTGTCTGTCCGTCTGTCTGTATGTCCGTCTGTCTGTCTGTCTGTTTGTCACCAGGCTGTACCTCATGAACCGTTAGCTAGACAGTTGAAATTTTCACAGATGATGTATTTCTATATTGTACTTATCTAAAAAACAGAATAAAAAAAAATATTTAAATGGGCTCCCAAACAACAAACGTGATTTTTTGCCGTTTTTTACTCAGGTCTTGAAATATTCACAGAATATTAGTTGTATATTTACTTTAAAAATAAATAATTAAATTAATATAAAATAAATTTTAAAGGGTGGCTCCCATACAACAAACAATTTTGTTGATGGTACGGAAGGCTTCGTGCCTTATTATTGTTGATCAAAGCTTCGTGCGCGTGTCCAACTCGCACTTGGCCATTTTTTTATTCCTAATATATATTTGATATCGTAAAATTATGATCGATGAGATGCTAGATGTATAGTTTTGCTTATTCATAACGGTGCGGTGTCGCTGCCAAATTTTAAAACCAGTTTTTGACAAATCAATTTATTTATTTACGAATGAAAAATTTGATGCTGTTTGTAACAGATTTGCTATCAATATTTTATCATTGATTGCGTTAAAAATATTTTTTGACTTGAAATACTTACGTTCTTTGTATTTTGTAAAGCTTCTGATTGCGATTGCTGTAAAGCCATTGTAGCAATTGATTGACAGTTAAAATATAGATATCAATAAGAGATCAATACCCTCTGAACCAGTTTCTTCATTGAGCTAAAATTGCACCTTGAGCTGTCAAAGTAACCGAATCTAAATGAGCACTTTGCATTTATTGATAGGTATGCACCTCGTATACGTATTATGAATGATAGAAAGTTACGTAACTTTTTACCCGTATTACAATGCACATATTATGACGGAATTGGTACCACGATTTATACTGTGGTTAAATGATTTGCGTCAATTAAACGCTTATAAAAACTTAACTCTGTGTCGAATATTTTCGTTATACGATAATGATACGGTGATGAGTCATACATAGAAATATGATAATAACTTTAATTATTTGTTATTTATTTATTAAGTAAGTCCAAGAGAATGAGATGCTAATGCAACGTATGTGATGGTGGCCAATTTGTGATTGGGTGCTTTATGAACAAAATTAAGCATTCAATCACAAGCTTCATTTCATGAATAAGTATATATTTAGCCTTTGGAGTGTACAATAATTAATATTTTGAACGTATAGCTAACGCTAACCAAAAAAATATAATTAAGTTCATATTCTTTGATTTTTTTAGAAGCGAAGACCGATAGATTCATTTTTCGCCGTTGCCGTTGCTTTAATGTGATTCGCACGTTATTCGTCAAATTGAGTTTGAGTCTTCCTCCGTCAATGTTTGAACAAATAAGCAACTTTTTAATCACATACTAAAGAGTAAAGAAAATCTAAAACCATTGATTGAAAATATTTAGGAAACTTTTTCGATGAGACTGAGATTTAGAGCTACTGCTAATAGAAGCTGTAAAATTTGAATTATTTTAAGCTGATATTATAATATTTAGAAGCTCACAAGGTTCATTAATTGAAATTGAGTATTCAAGATATAACATAACAAAATTTTCATCATCGGCTTTAGCTCGGGTACCAGTTCTCTCACAATCTTTATATGTTCAATAACTTTTTTGTTATTATAAAATTATGAAATGTGTTTATTGTAAGATTGTTGGAGAAAAATTAATAAAAATGTATTTATTTATTTATCATAAATTGTAAAGTCATCTCTTAAATAGCAAAATAGCTAACAATAAACTTACATAAAATTCCTAAATAATGACTGAACAATGCTAAATTGTAATACCATTACGTCTCAAACATTTAGACAAATACTGTTATGTTTAAAGTCATCGATTTGCAATTCATGAGGCATTTTTCATACTTACATACGAGGTTTTTAGAATAAACGGTACAAATCGTTTTTATAGTTTTAGACGCAGTATTTTTACTGAGAATATTTTCTTGATTCATTTGGTATACTTAACACTAAAAAAATGGAAAATGAAGTATCTAGAAAAAATAGACCCGAAATAGAATCAATCGAAAATCGATCATAAAATTGCATTGTGAATGCAAAAAAGTAAAAATTTAAATAATTTACTTAACACTATACCTACAAAAATTCAACATGGAGTAAAAATTAGAAGTCTGCGCCAGCTAACACTGAGGTCTTTGATGATAAACTCGATGGCATCGAATAGTCTTTTGATTGGATTAGTTCTGGGACATCATACTGTCAATTTTAAATGATACCTTCAGTTTGATATAGGTGTACTATAGTTTAGTGTAAAAGAAAGTTTTTTTGATCAGTCCAAAGTAACATCTTTAGCTTATTAATGTAGCCAAGTTACGCCTTGAATCACTTAGGTATTCTTTATTAGAGAAAGGTTATTGAAGATGTGTCTTGAATACTTAATTTGATGACACTACACAGTTAGATTTAATATTGAAATACTAGAAAAACATATATAAAATAACATTGTAAATGCAAACATGTAATAAATAAGCTCTAAATACACATATAAAAATGTTCAATTTGATGACTGTGCGAAATGATACGCGGTTAAAGATAAACAGCCCTTGACGAGTTTCTTGCTCGTTGTTCCTCGTTACAAGGTCTCTCGCCGTAGTAGGGCTTTGCGAACTAATGGCATAGCTTCTTTGCTATTCACATCACAGAGCTTAGTTCGAATAAAAATTAAATTAATAAATATTTGACACCACCACATACATTGTTCAAAAACCAAACTTTAGAAGCTAGAGCACTATTGTTATGGAAAATAGAAACAGCGACGGGTATTAACGACATACACCCAGACCAGAAGAAATATTGATAAGTTCGTTTTTTGGGTTTTCCAGAGGTTGAAAACCTTGCGTAATCCACTCGGCTACGGAGGTCGTCAAATAAAAAAAAATTATTTTCACTTCTCATGCTCGTAAAGTTCGTGTTTATGTTGGGTATAGGCTGCATAAAATCGCTTTTTATGCTCTAGTGCATAAAGTAAAATCTTCGTCTAAGTCTCAGACTCTAAGACAAAGGTCGTCAGGTAAACAGTCACACACGCAATTAGGTAAACTGCGATAAATAAACTTGCTATTTCATTCTGTTTCTTCAATTTTGTACATACTTCACAATACAATTCATGTTAAATTACCAAATTAATAAAACTAGGCAAAATTTATGAGTTTTCTAAGAAATAAGTATTTAAAGAGCATTATGGGCTACGATCTATGCTAAAGTCACTGTGCTGCCACTGCCACGTATAAAAAAAAAAGAAAAAGAAAGTCTTCCCGCCAATATGGCGAAGTGTTTGTTTTTTCTTTTTTGCAATATTGTTATTTATTTTCCTCACACTCGAAGTGAAAAGCAGAGTGTATAACTCGTACATAAAACTCATTTTACCCTCGAATTGACTATCAACCCTCGCCTACGGCTCGGGTGGATATATACGTCTCGGGTAAAATGTCATGTTTTATGCACTTGTTGTACAATCTACTATGAAGTGTCTCACCTGCATCTGAGCTCGCGATGCACACGGCTAGCGCGAGCAGCGCTCCTGCCGCGCGCCGCCGATCCATCTGACGGCACCCGTCTGAAACAATAACAAAAGCATTTGTTAGTGAAGAGAAACAACAGAGTCAAAGCATGCCACAAGTAAACATAATGTACAGTCACGAGCAATTACAAGTATACAACATAGGACTATGTCATATTACAATATTGAATGAGTTCTGTGACACCACAGTAAATGTATATGCTAGTGGTGACACTGATCGTTTTCCTTCGGAAAGTTTCAATGTGACAAAGTTCTATGTTGTATATCAGTCACCTAAAATGGAAATGGTTAATATTATAATGGATGCCCGCGATTGACTGGGAGTTGCTACACACATATTCGGATCGGATTGTGCATCAGTAGGTGCGTCACATTGACTTATTTGATTAGACGTCTGTCACGAGCGCGCAATGAATGCAAATACTGCCGAACCGAACAACCGAACGAACCGAGCCGAATATGTGTGTAGCAAGCCTTATGAATAAAACTGTCAATTTTTTGGAACTTCTGCGACCAGAAACCTTTAAAATGGTACCGAACCACGGAACCACATTTCTACTGCTGACCAGGCTCGTCGTATCCTACGAAAAGGGGCGTTATTGCAAAACAGCAACTTTACAGGAGAAACTTTTTGTTTTTATAAAAAAATCGGATAAAGGTATTGATAATGTTTGATTTCAATAGCATGTATTGGCATCCTGTTCTTTGTATAAAACATGATTTTGTTAATAATAATAATAAAATAATTAATTATGTTCCTTAATTCCTTATTTTCCGATGTATTTCTGCTAAAGAACTCCCAACTTTGGTTCTTATGTGCATTGTGGCCTTATTTGTCGGAAATATAAAGGCAACAAAAGGGCATGAATTTCGTTTACCGTTTGAAAAACACTAGTTAACCTTATATGATATACTAACATTCGTTAATTAGGATTTAACATTGGACTTAACAATTAATTTGACGTAGAATAAAGACACAAATGACATAAGGGCTTCCTCTCATCCATACCTACTTTAGTTATTTTCTATTTCGCAGAAAAAGGACACAACCAACATAAGGGCTTTTTTCGGCGTTTTACGAGAATTAAGGCTGTGCATAACTCGAAATATATTTACTATTATAATTAAGCAATTTAAGATAGCTAAACACGGTAATTATTGATAATTTTCTCTCAAATTAAGTGTCTGTAACACCAAATAGTGTATAATGTTGTGATTGACTAACTTATCAACTCTTTTAATGCTGCGTACACACTGGACCAACGAAGGCCAACGAACGCCAGCCAAGGGGTTCTGTTTTCCCCTCTGTCTCAATCAGATGATCTGAAATACCCGAATGTGAACTTAAATCACTCCCAATGATCCTTTACTTAGCTTTAGATTGATCTTCGAAGGCCAGGAACGTGCAGCGGGCAACGCCTGATGTCGTTCGTTGGCGTTTGTTAGGCCAGTCTGTACGCGGCATAAGACAAATGCACTAACAATAGCAGTCCGCGGAATAGAGACCGATCGGCGCTTGCGCCCCCTCTACGATGGCCCTAACGGCGCTGGCTTTATTCTACGTTCAAATTTGTAACCACGCAATTAGGCCTTATTTTAAAACTTAAATATCAAGAACATTTTTGAACTTTGTAAAACATTTATTAGACTGAAATATGCCTAAATTAATGTAGAATAAAAAAATCCAATAAAAGAAAAAAAGCCCTAATGAACATTGGGGCAGTTTTCTCGGGATACGACGCAGTGCGTTAGAACGAACGCGAGTGCTAAATAAGGATATATTTATTTAGGTGATAATAAAATTGTGTCCGATATAAAAGCGTTGCTGACTTATTTAATATATCAATAAACTTAATAAAGTTTTATTATGTTTTTATTAGACTAGACATCCAGTGGCTCGGTTTCCGCAGTTTAACACGCGCGGTTCCCGTTCCCGAGGGATTAGGGAACATCGGGATAAAATATAGCCAGGAATGTTTTATGGAAACTTTTAAATCGGTTTAGTACCTTTTAAGTTTATCCATTACAAACTACAAACAAAAAACAAGAAATCAAATCTTTCATCTCTACAATATTAGTACCTATACATACATAATGGAAAGTGAGACAATAGAGATCATAACATGGTATAGGTTTGCGTGATTCAAAGACCATTAAATTAAGACCCTGATTGAAGAAAAATATATGTAGCATCTACATACAATATTATCGATTATTTATCGATAACTGCACCTTTAATATCGATAAATATATTTATTTCAGAGTCGACTCGATGCTACTTTTATATATCACAAAGAAAGAATTGTGCCTTTATCACGTAAGAAAATATCTAAAATTTGAAATTGTCTACGGGTTATTTTAAATTCGGACATAAATAACCAGTAAAGTGAGAAAGTCACTATCAAGGGAATACTAAAATGCGCCTGCTCGTACTTTATTGTACCCTTGGTCCCGTAACGAATGGTTCAAGTCAGTATAATTTTTAACTTTGAAATAGAAACCTGTATTTTGCCGCCTTAATCTAAGGGTTATTGTAAGTTTGTCAAATAGGTTAAGCTGGATCGTGGTATGTGCAATAAATTGGGCATTTAATAGGTGTTATTGTGTGCGTCTCTGAGGGGTGAGGCGCGAGCACGCGTGGAGGACCGTCCTCATCGGGAGGGATCGGAAATGTGTGCGTCCTCTTTACATCTCTATACGTTCACACTTAAACACAAACCTCTGTGTACCGGATACGACGAATTGCGGAGTGTCACACGGCAATCACGCTTATTATTAGCAAGGTTGCTTTCAAATCGAAATTATAAAAAAAAACTCTACCAATTAGCTGGCATTGATTAACTTTACCTAGCCCAGAGTGAAAATATACCCATATAATCTATGATAGGTAGTGTCGGACTAGGGGACGATATCATTCCAATGTGAAACGAACCGCTCCGAAACCTAAAGTAGTTAATTAACATCGCCAAGTACCTGTACATAGACACGGTTTTTGATCGAGTCGCCGGGGGTTTAAGATGCTGGCGTTAAATAGGAAGTTACTTTATCTAAGTAGAGTGTTATTTATTTGCGCTAAGTTTAAGTTAGGGTTAGTTGATGCACAGTAAACAATGAGGTAATAACGTGGTCGCGAGCGGGCGTCGTCGTGCGGGCCCTCTCGCCCAGGAACGCGGAAACGCAAAAATGCGCCTATTTACCTTTGAGTGAATAGCGACTTTAACAGTCCATTCAGCGACCGCACGCGGTCACCATTCAAAACAATGTAGCCACTTTTAAAGGATTTTCAGTGTAGCAAATCTTAAATGTTTCTAGAAACTACTAGGAATGTAGGACCTACGACTTAAGTCTTAACAAATATAACGGACCTACCGTTTACTTCTATAGCTTTATGTGCAAGGCTACCGCTTTTAGTTTAAGCTTACAATTTATGTATTTTGTAATATACTTGATGTTCTTCTTCAAAACCTTAAAAATAAATCTACAGCTTTCGAAAGCAAATTAAAACTGTACCAAAATACTTTCCAAACTAGTCCAGTCATCATAATTACTTTTGCTGTCAGTGGCTTTACTTTTTCTCTCATTGCGAATTAAAAAGTGATTAGGGTAGTGTCCACTTTTAAAAGTAATTTAGCACGCTGGAAATAATGATCCAGCATTTTCTACGATGTGGGAGAAGTCGTATTTATGGCTCGAAGTAAAGGAGTCACTGGTTATGGAGCGAATTATTGCAACTCAGGCCCTACATGTAGACGCGTTACCGTGGGAACGGTCCCGGCCCCGCCGCGCCGCGCCGCTCATTAAACATCGCATCTTACACGCATTTTTCAACAACCTCCCCCGACACCACTACACCTCACGAGGGAAAAAAATCTCTATTATTTTCTTTTGTCCTTCCCTTACATTTTCACGTCATATACACACCCTCGTGTAAAAAAACCCTTCCATATCAAGAGTTAGAACGCCACTAAAATTTTTTAATCAAGATGTAGTCTTCTAAATCTTAATAAATTCAATTCCACTTGTTAAAGGTTTGTAAATATGTATGTATGGATATCGGCAGGGGTCCCTCCGTCTAGACGCTCCGCAAGTCACCTCCGCACTCTGTATTAGGAGGGTGAGGGTGCAATTCACCACTATCTATTTATTTGCTTTGCTAAAATACCACGTGTTCCGGACGTGGAGGGCTATTCGTATTGTCACGCCGATATATCTACTAGCACATTTTTCGGAATAGAATTGACGGAACACTTAAATTCGGTCTGTGCCGGGCACCATCTTACTCATATGGCTACCATCCACTACGGTCCATCAAACACATTGTGATGGAACCCTCATCCTATATGAAGTAAACTTTAACTTTAACTTTTGGTTCTGACAATGTATGGCCGTTTGGCCGTGCTACGATATTACGACTACGATTACTACGCTACGGATTATTTAGAACTATACTAAAGTTTCTAATGAAGTAAAATATGGGTAATAAAATAAAGCAACAGTAGTCCTATATTTAGATTGGTAAAAAACAGATTAAGCTAATATAGTATGTTTGTTGTGGTAATAAATAAGCAGGTTACTCGTGGCATTGTGATTAAGTGGCCGATTTCGTTACGGGAAGACCGATTCTCTTGATGTTCACAATAGAGGCCCACTTCCCAAACATAATTTGGCTTACCGTTTGCTCCAGCGGTGTGGCGTCAAGAGTAACAGTTAATCCGATTAAAATAAACCCAAATTTGAATCGGATGTAGAGGGAAACCACAATGTGTGGTTTAATTATTATTTTGGCGGGAGATAGCTCAACTCTGTATTGTCTTGTAGCTGCTAAACAGTTCGTCGTCCGATACTTGAAGTACAGAGTGGGACTTTAAAAGTGTGGAAGTTTGTTTCTGACATTCAGACAATGCCCACTTTACTTATTTGATGAGGAAACCATCTTCAAGCTATGTTATCGACAAAATAAAATAAATACTTAACAGATTTTTTGGATTAGAGAAAAAAACCAAACTTGTTGTTTGTTAAAAAGTTCCTGTTAAATAACCAAACAGTCTATTTTGAAATACTGTTACACTTTTAGTACCTACCTATTAAGGCGATACTCGGAAAAACTATGCTGAAGCGAGATAGAAATGAGAAAACAACGCGCGCGGGAGCGAGACCGATTTTGCAGATTAGGCAAAAAAAAAACACAAAATCGCTTCGTATTAAAAAACTACAGAGATTTAAAAAAAAATGCTTCTATACGATCCTAAATATTATTGGTGTCTACTAATCAAACCAATTTCCAATAGTGTAAGTAACCCCCATCTAAGAATAATCCTGAATTTTCGTATTTTTAGAAGTCTTTTCGAAAAGAAAAAGTGTCCAGGCAAAATCATAAAATCGTGTTTTTGAAACTATACGAATCTAGATAAAGGTATGAAGAAATATATATCTTACTAGCTTTCCGCCCGCGGCTTCGCCCGCGTGTACTACACGACGTTATCCCGCGGGAAGGTGATATTTTTCAGGAATAAAAAGTAGCCTATGTCCTTTCTCAGGCTCTAGACTATCTCTGTACCAAAATTCATTCAAATCGGTTCAGTAGTTTAGGTGTGATTGTGTAACACACAGACAGACAGAGACGCATTTATAATATACTAGCTTTCCGCCCGCGGCTTCGCCCGCGTGAACTACATGACGTTATCCCGCGGGAATGTGATTTTTTCCGGGATAAAAAGTAGCCTATGTTCCTCTCCAGGCTACAAAGTGTCTGTGTTCCAAATTTCAGCTAAATCCGTTCAGCCGTTATGGCGTGATTGAGTAACAAACATCCAAACATCCAAACATCCAAACATCCAAACATCTAAACTTTCGCATTTATAATATTAGTAGGACTAGCTTTCCGCCCGCGGCTTCGCCCGCGTGGACTTCACGACGTCATTCCGCGGGAATGTGATATTTTTCCGGGATAAAAAGTAGCCTATGTTCCTCTCCAGGGTACAAAGTATCTGTGTTCCAAATTTCAGCCAAATCCGTTCAGCCGTTTTGGCGTGATTGAGTAACAAACATCCAAACATCCAAACATCCAAACATCCAAACATCTAAACTTTCACATTTATAATATTAGTAGGAAAAGTAAGGATTACCAGATTTGTAACAACTCTAACCGTCCTATAGTTTTAAATCAAGAAGTCCATACTTTTTCCGAGTTGCGCCTTAATAAGGCATCAATTTGTATATTTCACTTAAAACTTTAACATATTATGAAAATTTGTAGGAGCTGGAGAATTATAATTTTAATTAGTATGAAGTCCTAACGGCTCACGAGACAAGCTTAGCAATTTGTATCATGATAAAATTAGCACGCGGCCGGTCCGGCGAAACCTATCAGATCGGAAGGGCGTCAGCGGCGGGTCGCTGCCCCGGTTGCCCAACACTCTCGGAACACTGCAACCGCAGAGCATTGACACCAATTTTAAGACGAACTTTTGATCAAAGTTTCGGTATCAGGAAGCTTACGACGGCAAATTATACTCTCAGAGAAGATCTCGTTCTACAACCTCACTACGTAAAAGTGAACGCAACAATAAACATTAAAAACGTCATACTTTTTGTAAGCCCGTAAAAAATCTACTTCGTCACGATCTATGTGTTTCGCGGTACAAAAGTAGCCAACCAGACCGGGCTAAGTATGCTAAGAGGCGCACTAGATGAGAGATGCGATGACCGGTGGGTCACCCGACAGGAGGGCACCGAGCCGCGCCGCTGCCGCCTACTCCGCGAATGCTGTACGCGTACTACAACACTTTTATGGTCCATCTTGATGTCTGCTCGACGTCCGATAGGGATCTCTACCGCGACGTTAACTCGCGATATAAGTGGGATCGATTAGTGAGTTCACACGTTCGCATTTGACTGTCCACTTATTCACGGAACACTCAAATATCCTGTGCGCGATCGCCCTTCGCACAATGTCTTCACGTACGCGTGTCGCGATTATCGGGCACCGTAAATTCATGTGATTAGCATTGAAAACGTGGACATGGCGACTGAATCGCTATTAGATTCGGCTACAAGCGACAATACATCGTTATTAGGCGATAATTGTCAGCGAAGTGTAGCGGTCGATTAACGGCAGGCGTGGGTCGCCCTGCACATACTAAATAGCTTCTGCAATTTGTACCAGACACTTATACAAGCTTTAGTTATAATCACATAAGAATAAAGATATATTCATGACTTCATGATTATTCCAATTTGTAACTTTGTATCAGACACAAAAATTTTCGTTCTTTTCTTTAATTATGCTAAAAATAAACTAAGATCAATCAAATTTTATCAAAATTACAATCATTTTTATCTGAGTTTTTACAAATAACTGCTCAAAACAGACGAAGAAAGGAGTTCATCCTAATTGAGTCGGAGGTATAGCGAGATGGGCGTAGGTAGCCGGCAGCTGAGCCTGTTTTCCCCGGGGAAATGGGAAGGAAGATGGCAAATATTAGTTTCCTTCATGAGGCGCTCACGGTTCGTTGACCCGCGCAAATTTTGTCTCAAAAACATACGTATATGTAAGAACTATACTATCTCTAGGCTGACAGGCAACATTTTACTATACGCAAACAGGACGACAAACTCGTCGTCCCGTTTCGAAAAATAATTGGCTATTCTAATGAAGTCAACGATCTAAGTTTACGGAAATCAGAAGTACTTTGATATTTGCAAACGGGTCTTTATCAATTCATAACTAATGGTAATCACGAGCCAAAAAGTAATTACGTTCATTTCAGTTCTACGGCGTAATTCACGTGCGAATCCGATTCTAATGAATTAGCTACGTAAAACGTGTACTTTTATGTCATACAGATTTGGATAAGTAAAAAGATTTTTATTAAAATCTAAATTTCTAGGCTGTTAATTCAATTGAAATTAAAATCAATGTCAAAGCAATGCACACGGATTTGGATATCGTGCGCGGAGATACGTATCGTCAACGGAGACCGAATAATTTAGGTAATTCCGTTCTTGACGACTTATCACCGTTACTTTGCGTTAAAATTCCGCAGCGCATTCTAGTGAATTATTTTATTTCCGTAGTGCTAAGACAATGCTGATTTATCTTTATCAGACAGATATTTCACAAGAAACCGCAAACTTTAATTAAAGTGTGCATTAAAGTTTCACGCATCCTGTTATAATTCCACCGACGAAAGCCCCCGACGAGCAGTTCTGCTCACGTACTATTGAGTATTGGAGGAGAGTAGACTACGTATATGCGAATTCCTTCTTTCATTGTGGGTAGCTTTTGCAACTTAGTCATTAAAAGCTGCATTTCCATGGGCTTTTAATGTCACAAAGTCCATCAAAGCTTAAAGCTCGCTTGCAGCCTGCGCCTGTGTGCATCATGGAACACAGCCACCGTTAGTGTGAGTGGCTGTTGCTAGGCATACGTTGAATTCGCGATTGTTGGGCACGGGCGCGGCGCTCACACGATGATCGTTGCCCCCGGCCGCGCACGCACGCTGACACCTCTCACGATATGCAATAACATTGTTTTATTAATTGCACTAACGTTAAAGCCGTTTAATTTAGATCATTACACAGTCAGTCATTAAGTGCACAAGTTTACCGTAAACGTATTTATTTACACGTAGCATTCAATTACGACCTCTGGGTGTATTATATCAGAAATCGGAATGCGTTTCTGATGTGTCAGGGCGTGGTGAGGGACGGCCCGATGCACCCTCACTGTCGCCCTCTGGGACTTGACCGTCCTCTGACACCAGCTATTAGAGCGACCGCTGACCCGTGATACTTATGCACCCCTCGAGCAGAAAAAGTAATGTATTAGTCTCTAAATCGGTGACCTTTGTGTTGAGCGCTCTTTGTGCTAAATCGAATTACCTACATAATAAAAAGATTTCGCGTCGGGTTGTGTGTGGACAGTTAGCCGTACCAGGAAGTGTGTGCCTTTCGGCGTGATGTCTATTGAGTCGCATTCGCAACCATGCTCAAATGCTTCGTGTGGAACAGAGTTTACGAGCGTCTAGCCGATAGCTAGCCGACCGGCCAGTCATTACCGGCCATATCTCTATGTAAGGAATGAATGGCAAGTACTTTCAAACGAACTTCAGAGCCTGACTGTAAACGAGTAAGCTCAGGCACGTAATATGGTTAAAATCTCCTACAGCTTTCCGTTAACTATTTTACGGCTTAAAACATGTTTTTCAAGGAAAACATTACTTACCGGTCAACATTAAACTTCATATTGATTGACGTACAAACGAATATTACGCCTTCCCGCCATGCCATTATATTTAATTGGAATGTGCGTTATTTATTTGTAAACAGAGCAGACCGTGGGGTATATTCGTTTTTAATTAGAGCTAAGTAGCATATTTTCTTTATAATGCTTTTAAAATTATGCTACAATATCGAGTGAAATTTCTGATTGACTGACCTTTGCTGATTAATTCAATAAAAAGCAATTAACTACGACATGACGTTCAGTTCGTGCAGTGGAACGCTATCCCCGTACACTGTGACGTCCATAGAAAATAGCAATAGCAAAAATCGGCGCGCGGCTCCCGGTAATGGCACCGCATTGTGGGAACAGGTTCCACTGCAAAAACGATCACAGTGAACCCTAGACATGAAATATTTATACATCGCATTATCATATTACACGAGAATCGTGGTCATCGCTTAGAAAATTATGCGATTCGTTTTCACTCTGTAGCCACATCGGTACAAAAACTGTGCGAGTAAAAGTTTGAAAAACTCACATGAGGGTGCGCTCGCATCCCACTTAAATTATGGTATACATGTTCGTCGGTAAACTGCACCCAGTAATTATCGGCGTGATGTTTTTACGATGCTCTCAGCAACCTTCATTACCTACTGAGGTAACTATTATTCAACTAGCGATTAGTCTTCAGTTTATTATTATTTCAGGCTATAAACCACTCGAAAGCAATGAAAAGAGTGGTTTTAATCAACTGTGTCATTATTTTCATAAAATATGTAATGTTCTAGCCAGGTATAAAATCTAATAAGCTTAGCATGAGATCCCGACGCGTAAACCTGAAAGTTACGACTCTCTGAGGTTTAATGGTGCTAATATAAAAACTGAACAATTTCGCAATTGTATTTAATGCTGCTAGCTTGACATTTTTAATATAAAGACCTTAAAATTTTAGATGAGGCAAACCTATTCAAAGAAGTAAAGTTTCATAATCACCTTACGATAAGTCTCACGTAAAATATTTTATGAAAAAGTATTATACGGTAATTATTGGTAAAATTGAAATGTATACCAAAATTAAATTACAATCTTAACTAGCAGTTCTGCTGTAACTGCGAGTTAAGATTGTTATTTATTTCGGTGCAGGTGATAAAAAGGTCGGCGGAGACTTCAACAGGTGGAAAATTGGGCTATAAACTGACCATGTTGGTCGAGAGCAGGTCAGTAGGCTATTCAGACATACGTACACCGTCATGTCGAAGCCGTGACCAATGACAAGAAAATGAAAGTTTGCCGCAAATATTGTACACAAGTTCAAAGTGCCCTGATCGAGATAATGGCTCGTAAGCCTTGTTTTAAAATGATTGGTGCCTTATAAGACCCGAAAGGAGTTCACATCCAACAATTGCGGACCTCAATTTCGATGAATTACCCTTCTAAACGAGCTAGGGTGAGCCTGCGCGTGCAGCACCGGCCCACATTTGAAGGATTACAAGTAGCTGCCGAGAAAATTTACCGCTAACATTGCCATATAATGCTGTATGAATTTTAGGTCGCTACAAGCACAGCATGCTCTTGCGCCGACATCTGCGCAAATATTGATTTAGTAAGTCGGGGCCATAATGCCGGCCGCGCCCGCGCGCCCGCCGCCGCGCCGTCCGCGTCGTCGGTGCCATGTCAAGATCGTCTTTCTTTCACCCGCGAACGAGATGGCAGATTAATGTCAAGTAAATAAATTAAATACTTATCGCGTGGCATTTTCCCACGAGATCCATTTGGAAAATTTTAAAAACCGCTATATAACGGTCGACTTTAAAACAAAGTTCATGAATCACTTGCTCCAAGAAAATTACATAGAAGCATTGTCATGCCTCGTAACGGATAGGTATTGCCATAGCATTTTTTTATTTTTTTCTCATTAAAGTAAATTAAGAAAATATATTTTATGTCGTTATGAAAGTTTATGCCAATTTGGGGTTTCGCGAGCTGAAAACTTTATTTGGAAATAAAGGGACAGCATGTGTCAGCAGTTTCGTGTGTTAAAATTGTGTGTTTATCTTTTATATATTACTTATATCTATATGTGTTATATCTTTATCTACCTATTACCTATATTTCTACATAAGTGATAAAATATTTAATAGTCCCACAATCCTGTCTGTTCCGGTGACATCGGTGACAGAGGAGCCACTTGCAGTACGAAATTAGCTGTCAAAATAGACTGTCGTATGAAAACTTTTTTAGTTCCAAAGATTATCACCGGAACAGAAAACGTTGTCGCACGTAGTTGTGAGACGCGTCGAAAAATTTAATAGCAAGTGTTGTTATTTTGTTTACTGTTATTTGTTACAATTTGTTTGTTTTATTTTTTATTAAATGTTTTTCACCGAGTACATTTTGGCATTGGCAATTTAATTATTTATTAAAGAGGTAAATATATTAATTTTAACCTAATTACATAGAAATATGCCATTATATTATATCTTATCAAATAAAACCAAAATTTAATTTGTTTACATTTTAGTAAATTATTTATCGAATGTTAAACTTTCAGATTTCATGGATAGTAATTAGATTGTGGTACTTAAGTGTTCAATGATTGTATTACTTAATTCTTCAGCTTTTATAATTGTCATCTATAAAGATTGCATAATAAAACTAACAAAAGTGTAAATTCAAACTAAACAAAAGAACTTTTTAATTGCTACGGCTCAATACGTATGAGGTATGTATTACATCTGTATGTAGACCTCCATTGTAAACGTTTTCTCCCGCAAAACGACAGCTTGACAAAAGAGCGGGGAACAAAAGATCGAAAATATAAAATTGGTACAGTGACCGCCCCGGCCCAGACCACCGCAACCGAGCCATGGTGCGGCGACTATCATTTTATTCTTATCTTGCAACCAGATGTTAAGATTAGCCTAACAAATGATTTGAAGTTTGTTTGAAGTTTGAAGTCATATAAATGCGCCTGAATAAAGATAAAGACTTACATATAACATAGAATTAAAAAAGTGGCTTTCGGTGATGTGTTCATGAATCTAGATTGTGAAAACACTTTTTTGGACAGCAATATATTGCGGAAACAATTTTTTATAATAGCGAAATATTGCAACAAATTACATTAATAATTTCAGCGAAGCACTAGTTTGGTATCATAATAAATAAGAATAAGTGCTAGATACCTATATGATTTCGATATAATGATCGAAAAGTAAAGGGGTTTTCAAAACGTACTTCCTAAGTATAATTTTGTATTAAGTTATAAAATGTTTGATGGGGAAACAATTTATTAAATATTACTACAAATCATAGTAATGATTTTTTTTGTTGCTATGTTCCTTCTGTTAAATCTAAGCAATCATGCTAAAAGCACAATAACTAAAATAAAACAAGTTTATATATGAAATGATTACACAGAATTGACGCAAATTACTTCCAATTGCAATTACATATTTATGGTCAGTAATATATCGGTTTGCAATATTCGATGCAGAAATTTTAAGTTCAATAACTGTGAAAAGAGAGTCGGACCCCGGAAATTGGTACGTTTTACTTACACATTATGCAACAAGCTGTATTACTGGTGATTTAGTACCGTTACGCCGATGCCGTTTTTAAATTGCTACCAGTGGGAACTATCTGTGTTTACAAGCAATCTTATTGGACCGGAAACTGTCAACAAATTATTTTATTCCATTCAAAAATATCGATACAACTTCTGTGGAGTCTTGACTTGACCCTTGGTTTATTGAAATAAGCACACGAAATTTAATTTAAAATTGACAAAAATGAGTAAAACTCATGGCACGAATGAAAATAAAACTCCAATTGATAATGTAAAAAACGTTTAAATCGAATTCTTGGTGTTTGGCCTCCTTATCGGCGCGCTGCCCGCTTGTTAGTTTACGATGTAGACTCTTCTATGAATTAACCTTTGACTTGGAGAAAAACGTTTTCAGATTACATGATGCAAAAAATGATTTAGTTACCAAATATTCAACGATCTCCATAGGTCGCTGATTTTGCTATTGTCTTACATAAGCAACATTCATTCATATAGGTACTTATATTATAATTCAAAATCAAGATTATTAAAAAAAGGACAGTGATGGATAATTTATTTTTATATTTGTGATTGATTAGCTGTTAGTAAACAAATTTAAAGTGAGGAAACCAGTCGTATTACGTCAGATCTATAGTTATCTTATTTCCATCATCGCCAGTGAGTATGATTTTTTCTTATCTTTATAAGAACAGCAACGGTCGTGATTCGCTCCAGCATCAAGATATTGAATGAATACTTCTAAAAATTATCATTATTGGCATGGAAAAAACAGACGACAAAAAAAATCTTATGTTCTTTCAAGGTGAAGATGTCGGCTCACGAATGCTTAAGAGCAAATTCAGGGAAGCGCCACGAATCAGGAAGTGCCTGTTATAAATTAATACTATTAAGTTAATGATCACGTTCAATGTGCTCACACGCAACGCGATAGACCTCATTGTGTCTGTGATCAAACTTTTGGTTTCGAATCAGAGAAAGGTCACTTCACATTTGAACTGACTGAGTAACTTCCCGTCGAAAGTGAGGGGTGCCCGGAAGGTAACAAGAATATAGAAACGTCTTATATTATGTCACCAGAAAATAATAAAAACTGTAAATTTATAAATTTCCTAAAAAAAATAACCACGAAATTTAAAGCAATCGCTTCGCTGCGCTTCGCGATCGCCTTAAATTTCTAACCTATCACGTGTTGTACAGGACTTCCGTTTTATAAATTTCCTAGGAAATTTATAAATTTGTGGTTCTTGATTTTCCGGTGACAGATACATATAAAATGCTTTGTCCTGAATAATTGACGGATGTCGGATACACGCACAGCCTAAACCGCTGATCTAGAGACCTGAAACTTGGAGGGTGTGTTCTTTGGTAGGTCTTATGCCGTAGGTAGGCATCCGATAAGAAAGGATTTTTCGAAGTTGTACCCCTAAGGGGTTGAAAAACGGGGGCAAAGTTTGTATGAGACAACGTGATTCCTTGGTCCAATCTACTTCAAATTTTGCATAAACATTTTTTATAAGAATTGATGTAAGACGTGATTCGTATTTTATTTAAACTCATCGCCTAACGGGGTTAAAAAGGGGTAGAAAGTTATTTTGGGGGTGATTTACATCGAAATTGATATCAATACTCTTAGTGCTTTTGATTTATTACATTTTATTTTGACACAATCATGTAATGTTTGAAAACTTAATCCGTCTTTATTCAAAAAACGTTGAACTCACTTAAGCTGGTGCAATTCAGTTCTTGGATATTTTAATGAAAAACTTACGTTATATGATTTGATTTTCTTTCGAAAATTCCTTGCAAATGTATATAAAACCTGTGTTAACGACTGACTGACAGACAACGCAAAGATGAAACTACTGGGCACAAGAAGCTGAAGTTTAACGTGTATGTTCTTTGAGGAGTGTAGAGAAGCACTAATGGGCTTATTACACTTACTACTAATTACTACTAAATTACTAATTAAGCATACATTGCTTTCTTTGAGCTCAATTTTAGCAAATGATGCAATCAAAAGCAAGCAATCAAGCAGTGTATGCTTAATTAGGATCCTAATTAGGATAAGTGTATTAAGCCCTTATGAAAGGATTTTTGGAATTCCCCCCCCCCCCATTATTCAAAAAACGTTGAACTCACATAAAAGCTGTGTAATGCCTCCAATTTGAAATTGGAATGTAAAATATAATAGCAGTATAAGTGACTGTCACATAATAGGGGATAAAAACGAGCCTTGGCGAATTTTTTAATAGTATGTCCCACGAGTGTTTAAAACATGAATTATAAAATGTGGATTTGTGCCAAACCCTACTTATAAAAGTCTATACGGTCAACTTCTAAATTCAGAATTCTAATTTGAAAAAAAGTTTCTTATTGTTGCCGGCTAAAGAAGGGCTTGGAAGAGTTGGAAGTCAGGGCTGGTAAATCCTACGGTTGCCATGGAGATGGTAAAATTAAGAAAAATTACTGTACTATAATAAGTGACAGCCATGTGACAGCTGTATCATAATGACCATTATGATCAAGGAGATTTAACCAAGGAAACTGGAGAGAGTAGTACTAACACTTTTTTGTAGACTATGGCTGTCTTCCGTCTCACCTTCTCTTTGAAACAAAACGTATGGTCATATGAGACAACAGACAGCCACTACGTAGTTAAATGTAAAATTTGCGGGGTACACTTTTTTATTCAGGCTGAAATCTCCAGTTTCCTTGAAATGAAAATGAAAATGAAAAAAATAATTATTCACATAGACATAATAAATATGTACTTAAGAATCGTCAATATTTTCCTACCGCCCATTCAAGACTTTTTTAACTGACAAGAAGAATGGGCGCAAGAAACTTGCCATGGTTTCTTAGTTAGGTAACGACATTTACAAAAATAATACATATCGTTACTAATACAACAATTGCTTAGTAAAAAAATACATCATTATTAAACATTTCAAGTGATTATGTTATGTGTTACATCAGGACCATGCATTAACGTCATTCAAATAATCGTCTACTTTATAGTATCCTTTGCTCATTAGCGACTCTTTAATGTAAAATTTAAATTTATGCAATGGTAGTTTAATTATATGCTGTGGAACTTTATTAAAAAAGGCTATGCTTTTCCCTAGAAATGAGGCTCTGGATTTTTCTAGCCAAAACTTAGGAACGACAAGTTTATCTTTATTTGTTGTGTTAAAGCTATGAATATCGCTCTGCTTTACAAATGTATTATAATACTTTTTCACATAAATTATATTTTCATAGATGTATTGTCCTGCAACAGTTAAAATGTTTATTTCTTTAATTAGATCTCTTACAGAATCTCTCGATCGGAGGTTAAACATGGCGCGAATAGCCCCTTTTTTGGAGCACGAATATACTTTGGATGTTAGCGGCTGAGCCCCACAACAAAAGGCCGAAGGACATAACACTGTAAAAATAACTAAAATAGACTATCCTAGCCATTTCAATATCGGTTAAGAGCCTTATTTTCTTGACTGCGAATGGCGCTGAACTGAGTCTACTCGCCAAGGCTTCGATATGAGGGTCCTATTGTAGTCGCGAGTTTAATGTAATACCTAAAAATTTTGTATTGTTAATGAATTCGACCATATCGCCGTCTAGTCTAATATGAAAATCAACTTGCCTTACATTACGTAACGAAAATTTTAAACACTTAGTTTTCTGTGAGTTAAATGATAAATTATTACTATTAAACCAATGTGACACTTTTGAAATAGCACTGTTTACTTCGTCAGAACAGTCATCACCTCTATCTACTAGAGATGAGATCTACTAGACTAGAGATGTATCATCGGCAAATAGCACTGTCTCACATAAATTCTTCGCGTAGTAAGGAAGGTCATTTATGTATATTAAAAACAACAGCGGGCCCAATATTGATCCTTGGGGTACGCCCATTGTAATGGGAGCTCCGGTAGACTCAGTTTTATTAATAACTACCTTCTGAGTTCTTTCATACAGATATGAATGCATAAGGCTTACTGACATTTCAGAAACACCTTAAAGTTTTAACTTCCTTAATAGCGTTTGGTGATCAACACAATCGAATGCCTTGGAAAGGTCACAAAAAATAGCGATTACATCTTGCTTGTCCTCCCAGGCATCAAGTACATGTTTTAGAAGTGCAACCCCAGCATCAGTTGTACTTTTACCTTTTGAAAAACCAAAGTGTTTCTCATGCAGTATACTCAGTATACTATTTAATAAAAAAAAATTAACAAAAGAAATAAACTAATTTCTCAAAAATTTTACTTATTGCTGGTAGTATGGAAATAGGTCTAAAATTTGCTGGGTCACTTTTGTCACCAGCTTTAAACAGAGGAATTATTTTACTACTCTTCATTAAATTAGGAAAGACCCCTTCACTTATACATTGGTTAAAAATGATTGCTAATGATCGGGCTATCACATCAATTATTGATTTGATGATACTTGTAGATATGCCCCAGAGATCTTCTGTTTTCTTAATATTTATTGCTTTGAATGAAATTAAAACTAAATGTTTCCTGGCACTTGTCAATACTAGATTCCATAAGAGAGACAGCGGTGTTGGGGCAAGAGTTAAGTCTGCTAGTAGTTTCTAACGGTATTCGAGCAAAGAAACCTTCCAAAGCTCTAGCCACCTCAATATCCAATTCAAAAGTTTGATCACCAATTTTTAAGTTAAATGAATTAATTTTGCTTTTTGTTTTGCCAGTTTCTTGGTTTATAATACTCCAGGTAACTTTTATTTTATTTTCAGATGATTTAATTGTATTTGAAATATACCTGGATTTTGCCAAAGCACATACTTTCCTAAAGGTTTTTGAATATTTCTTGACATATTCAATGAAGCTAGGATCACAGGAAGTCATTTTTTGTGCATGGAGTTCAAATAACTTACTTCTGCTATTATAATTATGATACATGATTATGATACAGTTTTATTTTTTAAATTTCTTTAATTTTGACTATGGCATAAAGACAAAGTGTGTCATCATATCATACGTTCAGGTACGAGTTCATAATTTGAATATTATAACATGAGTGTAGATAAAAGAATATCAATTTTATTTTACTACCTTTCCGCCCGTGGCTTCGCCCGCGTGGACTACATAACGTTATCCCGAGGGAATGTGATATTTTTCCGGGATAAAAAGTAGCCTAAGTTACTCCTTATTACATCAGCTACCTGCCAGTAAAAGTCCCGTTAAAATCAGTCCAGCCGTTTCAGAGATTGACCGGAACTAACAGACAGACAGACAGACAAAAATTGTAAAAACATGTCGTTTTGGTATATGTACCGTATACATAATCATATGCATATAGTAAAAAGCGGTTATTTAAATGTTACAAATAGACACTCCTATTTTATTTATCTGTATAGATATGAAACTCTTGCGTTACTGACTGACTGACAGACAATCCACAGCCGAAATTACTTGGCGCAAGAAGCTGTTTGGCATGTATGTTACTTGAAAAGCGTAAGTGAGTACTAAAATAGAACATTTGGAAATACCTCCCCTTAGCGGGTAAAAAAGAGAGGCTGAGTCTATGAAACTTTTTATTTTATCAATGGATTCACTTGAAACTTTGTATATAGGTTTCTCAAGACAAGTGACGTTTGTGAGCAACGAGAAAGGGTTTTCGGAATTCCACCCCTGAGGGGTAAAAAAGGGGAGACGTGTTACTGACTGACTAACAGACAACCCACAGCCGAAACTACTTGGCACAAGAAGCTGTTTGGCATGTATGTTCCTGAAAAGCGTAAGTGGGCACTGAGAGAAGACTTTTAAGAGTGTAAAAAAGAGGGGCAGAGTTTGTATGAAACTTTTTATTTTTTCAATGGATTCACTTGAAACGTTGTGCATAGGTTCCTCAAGTGATGTAAGCGAGCTCTAAGAAATTATATATGAAAATTCCTCTCCAAAGGGGCTAAAACGAAGTCTAAGTTAGAATGAAACTTTTTATTTCTTCAATGGATTTGCTTGAAACTTTGTATGTAGATTCCTCAAGTGATGTTAGTGAGCAGTAAGAACACATTTTAGGAATTCCACCCCCTCCTCTAAAGGGTTAAAACAATTAATAAACTCAAAAACTACTGAACAATTTTCAAAATTCTTTCACCTATATTCATCATCATCATGTCAGCCGAACGACGCCCACTGCTGGGCATAGGCCAGCTACATTATTCTTGAGTAACATAGGTGACACTTTATTCCGATATTCCTACCGTACGGCTAAGAGCCCTCACGCACGACGTTTTTTTACGCGCTGACGGACGACGCGCGATCAACTTGCGTATGTATCGATACAAACGCGCGCACGAAAATCGTCATGTGGAAGGGCCCTAAAGCTGAACGGAGCCCTATAATGAATAAACTCAAAATCGAATAGACGGATTTTTCAAATTCTTTCACCTCTATTAAGCTACACTATTCATATGTTAAGGCTTCATTTAATCGGTATTCGTACGGAAACTTGTATCGATCGGCTAGAACCAAGCGAAGCTGCTATAATGAAAAACTCAAAAACTACGGGACCGATTTTGAAAATTCTTTCAATATGAAACTACTTTATTTCTTGGTTACGTAAGCTACATTTTATCCTGGTATTCCATTCCTACGGGAACGGGTAACAAGCAGGTAAAACTGCGCGGAGCCGCTATGACGAATAAATCAAAAACTAGTGGACTGATTTGGCTTTACTCAACTAATTAATTAGATCGCCATTTATAAAAATAACTAATAACTAATAGTTCATTAAATTATTTTTTTAGTTCAATGTTGCGTGAATACCTAAATTCCACGCAGACGAAGTTGCAGGCGGAGCGCTAGTCTTGATATAATTTCATCGAATGAAAACTATTGATTTTCGTTGTCTATTCGTTTCCTTTTCTTTCTTCTTGAACCTGAATAATTCATGTGGGGATTTTGATAATATATTACTTTCTGTTGCGACAGTTTCGAGATTAAAGGAAAAGAACTGTGAGTGCTCCGTACTAATGTCGGTAAAATGGGGTGCATTTATAAGCGTAAAACCGACGCTGAGTAGATGAAATAACAATGAGTATCACTTCAAAGAAACGTTTCGAGTATTAAATATAAAAGCAAAGTATAAATATATCCACAGTAATAATTTATGAAAACAAAAGTACTTTTGGAGTCCAGTTATGGAGCGCAAAAATTATAATTAGTTCATTCACATACCGAGGTTCCGGGCGTTTCGGCTAATTAAAAATGTTTTGGATTTATATTGGTGGTTAAGGTGTGATGAATGTAGTGGTGGTGGTCGGACGAGGCGAAGCGCGAGGCGCTGGCTGGCCGAGGCTCTCTCGCCCGTAGGACAATGACATCGCACGTTCCGCACGATAAAACAACCTGGACATTATGAAGTCTTGCAAGAGCCTTTTTATTAACGCAAAAACTGTTAGACACAAGTTATAATTGCGTCATTAAGACTTTTCACGCTTGTTTCGCGAACAGTGAACTGTTTTCGAGAATTATTCGCACAGATTAGAAGTCATAGGACTTTCGGTATTGGGGCCATGAATCGCGTTAAATATTTCCGTTTAAGAAGTGAAAAGATTGCTCATTTACGAAATTTACTTTTTTGTCACGAATAGAGGTAAAGGCTTTCAATCGTACGCGAGGTGAACGCAAATCGAAGTGTAATGTCGATCGTATTCTACATATTTTCCTGCAAATGACCTCTGCCGAATTGGTGTCCAAGTAACAAAATGTTTGAAATCAATGAAAGTAACAACCCATCAAAAGTTTAATGCGAAAACATAAAAGTTTAAAACGATTGGTATTTGAACACAAACAATGGGTTGTTAGAGTTAGTCAAAGTCCTTATTCTCTCACGCCTCACATTGCGTGAGGGTGTCGGCCACTACACAAAGCGTGTAGTGAGTGCAACGAACAAAACTAAACGAACGCTAACGTCATCTATCGGTACAAATACTAATTGGTAAAAGACCTATTCAAACAAGACATGAGAATTTTTACTCGGTAAATGGTAAAGTGGACAAGACTATTTGTCTTGTTATTTAGAGTGTGGGTGCTATGAACGTGTGCAACCTATCCTCTTTAGGGTGGAAGTGAGGTGATAGTACCTGCAACGGTTATTTTACTTCCAATAATGAACGTGTTTTGAGTTTTGAATGAAATGTTTTTTCTACCTTTGAAAAGTTTTAGCTAAAAGATTTGTACGCTAATGTAAGAGTTATACCTAGCGAAAAAGCGAACTGACGCGAAAATATAAGTAACCGTGATAGTTCAGTATTTTTTTAAAGTCAATGGCGACTTCGATTCGTTATAGATGAACTCAAGATTGCTAATCAGATAGTTAATGATGAGTCAGCCTCACACCAAAGTCATTTCTCACGTATTTATTTTTATAAACTCTGACTCAATGGTGAGGTGAGACCAATAAGATCAAGTTAACTAAATAAAATTTAGCACAGTGACGTCAGTACTTTCACGCCTTATACGAAACTGATTGACTTGAAAGAAGATAACTATTGTAATAAAAAAACTTAGACCGGCAAAAAACGAGAGCTAAATAACATCATAACCTACATTCCTTTTAGTGGCAGCGAGCACCTAGCGCCTTATTGCCATTGAATGTGAATTTTAAATAGACTACACGTAGGGTCATATTCGTGTGTTTTCTCTTTATCGGTCATTGTGGCCGGCATCGCAACTCGGTTATATTCTTATATTGATATTCAAGCGGCGACCTGTCGCGGGTCCGCACTCGAGACTTGTGTTCATTACACTGGAGACCAATAACCATCCTGTCATAAAACAATATTTATTCATTGTTTCGCCAACGTGTGCATGTGAACACCGCCTCTTTCCCAGAGGGAGCCATGAAATAATGTGGGCCAAATCTGATGTGCAATAAAGAGAGCCCGAGTTCACGGAATAACCTTTTGTGAGGAGTGCCGGAGATGTGTGTGTCCGAGACCGAAGCGTTGAGAAATTTTATTGATGAAGAACCTTTCATCAATAATGTATGAATGACACGATATTTATTATTAAATTGCATTATCACGAACTAAACGGTTCAATAGTTACATAATTGTAGTGCGCGAAAACGTCTATTGTTGATAAACCATTTTCAAAAAGGCATGAAATCAAATTCACGTCACGAAATTACTATAAAGCAAATGAAACAGAAACGGTTTTCGAGCTTTTTTGCGACATTTTTGTGGTCCGATGATAACGGTTCGGGCTCCTATAGCGGCTCGGCCGGCGCGCGGATCAGCCGCGCGATGCACTCACGCGCCGGGTCAGCGCCGCCGGCGCCGCCGCCTGCCCTCCAGCTCCACCATACATGCGTAATCAAGGCTGCCATCTACTGCGCCGCAACCGCCTCAGCCGCCGACTAACGCACTCCACACGATCAAAATCACGATATCCTCTTTGATCTTGGAACAAATAATTTCTCTACAGTTACTATAGAGAATAATCTACCGCAAAGAGTCGTTAAACAAATGCGCATTCCACCCCATTGTGGCAGACTCTATAAGCCTATAAACCCATATAGAGTAGAGGAATGTGAGTAAATATTAAATGTGAATGGCGACACATGTGCGCGAAGTGCGGCAGGTTGCAGGGGTCAATGGCACCTGCGAGGCCCAGATTCAGTTCCCTATAAGTTGCCATTTTCTCAGGAAGCCGACGGCAGGCGGCGGTGGTTGCGCCGTTCGGTATGCAGACACGGGGCCTTTTTCGTTCCCTCTTAGTACATTTTGACGACCGATTTGGCGCAGGGGTAGGCTACCCACCTTCTGCGCCAGTGGTCTCGGGTTCAATTCCCGAACAAGACAAATATTTGTGTGCATGAACATGTCTATTTGTCTTGGTCTGGGTGTATTCTATGTATATTAAGTATGTATTTACAAACAAAAAGTATTTAAGTATGTATTTATCCGTTATCAAGTTTTCCATGATACAGTTTCTTAATGAAATTAAATTAGATAATTGGTGTGAATGTAAGAGGTTATTTATTATTATTTATTTATTATCTAATATAATAACTGAGAATGTTAAATGAGCCTTTGTTTGTGCCAATTTAGTGGCTGAAAACATGAACTTATGAAACAAATATACATCTCACATTCAACAAAAGTTCAACAACAACAAAATGTAACTTTCATTTTTTGCAATGGCGTGGTACGTTAACTCGTTTGCTAGAGTTACTTGGCAGAATATTATCTTTAAAATATATTGAAAGGAAAATTTTCTTAAATAAATATTCGCTTATTTAATCTACATTGCATAGAAATCGATTAACTCAAGCGGGCAAAATGGTACAAATAATAATCAAGTGCTAGTACTTATACAAAGAAAATTTATGATTCTGAAAGAATTTTGCTAAATGATTAAGCTTTCGACTCCGTACTGGTATTTTTATAAAGTTCGCACATTTAAAAACTTCTATTATTCATAATGTTATGACGAGTAGGGTATAATGGACCACATTTTATTAAGTTCATCTCGATTTAACTTTGGTTCATTTTAAAACATGTAAAAGGCAACACAACATGAGAAACCGTTCACAAACAATTTTCAAACGTCCACATATTTAAATTTGAATTTTCACCGACAAAACGAAGGCTCTTGACCAGCTAAAGCAGAAAAAGTTACTTAAGATTAATATGTGTCATCTAAAGGTTTAACACTGTGAATCTTGTTGATCAGTAGGCGGCCTACATTTTGGAGTGTGTCGCTCGGGTTGGCATCGTCAGCGGCGGCTCGGGCCGAGCGCATTCTGTCACGGCGGCCCGCGCGCGCGCATACGAAGCGGGCCTACATTAATGCAGAGTCAGCGGAGAGGTTCCACACTTTCAGGGATTACAAATTTTATAGCTGTCGCTTATACGTACGCTATGTCACGGCATGTGAACGAAAACATGAAGTCCATTATTCCACTGACTCACATTGCAACCTGAATGCTTTTCGAAGCTTTTATAAGATTTAATCGCATCCTCTTTACTTTAGTGTTTGAGTTTCCGTTACTTATACGTGTTTCATTGGAAAAAACAACGTAGGTATAATTAGGAAAACGTAATCTAGTCATTTAGCACCCGTCAACTAGCCGTATTTCCGTGGTTTAAAGTGTGAAACGCTTGGAACAAAAGAATCGGATGCCCACCGTCCTTGTCTGTCATCCCAATGACTATTGTAAAGCAATTTAAGCAAAAGCCAAGTTAGCAATATACTAATCAAGATGGCGCGAAAATTTACGAGGGTTAACTTTGTTTAAATATCCTGTAATAAATGTTTCAGTTTGTGTAAGTGATTTGTTCTTTCATTCTGAACCTGTATCTACCTATAGATGTATGTAGAATACCAGAGAATTTATGGGTAGGTAGTAGTTTGTTATTAGCAGTTTGTTTCTAAGTTACAACTTTTAAAGATTCATTGTAAATAATAAAGAAAGCTGTCTGAATAAAATAGAGGCAGTTATCTTCCAACAAGTATTTTATGCAGATTATCAGTTGCCCTTAAAACTTAAGTTAAACTGAAAGTCAAAATAAAAAAGCAAAATCCACTAAAGATTGTAAATTATAGTTCGGGCTTTTATATTACAGGTACATCGCTTTAGCGGTGCTTTTAATCATTAGTCTGTCACCTAGCCAATGACAAACGATATTACAAAATATGTAATTTATTATGCAAAGAGCGGACGGCGTGGAGGTTACGCTCCGGAGCCTTCACCCTGCACTTGACTGCGCGCGAGCAGCTTTGCGCAATCGCTCAGACGATTCGCAGTCGGCGCGGTCAAGACCTCACAACTGACATTCACTGTTCTGTATTTATTTACTGACGCAGTTTCTTACTGGAAATATGGGTTTTGTTTATTCGGAAAAAGCGTTAGGAATATGTATGGTCTTAAAATATTGTTATAAAGTATAAACATAATTATTTTATTTTAAAAGGTATTTTATATTAAAAATGCTTTTTATAGTACGACCTCACAATCGATATTTACTCCTATTTTATAGTTAATATAGGGTTTTGAGTCGGAAAAAGAGTAATTATACTTTAATCGCGAAATAAAACACTGAAATTAATACTTAGTTCTTAAGATTTCAATTAAAAATAGCTTTTTATGTTGAAACCTCACAACTGGCATACACTGCTCTGTATTTATTTACTGACGCAGTTTTAAATGGGAAATATAGGATTCTTTTTTAATCGGAAACAAAAGTTAGAAATGTGAAAGGCACAAAATACTGTTCAAAATTTTTGTTTTTAAGATTTTTAATTTATAAGCTACACTACCTCACAATCGACAATTACGTCTATGTATTTATTTACGAACGCAGTATCTTATAAAATGTATAGGGTTTTCAGTAGAAACAGTAAAAATACGTCGCATCGCAACATCAAATACGGGGATGTTCAAATTAATATTTATTTCTCAAATTAATATAGCTTTCTATGTCAAGACCTTACTGACATTTTGTGTTTATTCACTGACGCAGTTTCTTATTATAAGCTTAGATTCATAAATGGGGAACACAGTTGTAAATACTGTACAACTGTATTTCGTTATAAAACGCGGGTCTGAAAAAATATTGACAATATGAGTATTAGGTATGAATTATAGTCATAAAACACTTGGAAAGATACTGTAACCAAAAGACAAATACCTCACAAACAATTTATTTAATTTATTTAAGCATTCGTATGCGAATGTTCATTGGGCATTTTACGTAGATCGCTCGCAACGGAACAACTATGTATAAGGAAAACGATAGTTCAGCCAAGTTGGTGTAGTTAAGATGCCATTCAGATACGCAAGCGCTACAAAAAAAGTTACAATTGTTAGATATCTATGAAATTGGCTAAAATGTTTCCTAAACGATATTTTTCTAGAAAAACTTATTCGTTGTGAAATATTTTATGAATTTGTTTTTTTTTTGTTTCATGAAGATACACGAGAGCTGTTAAAAAAATTTAGCGATAGATAAAGGTAGCTTATATTTATGATTTCTAGGAAAACTTACTTTGTTTTGAAATACCTATATATTTTTTTTACTTTTTTTTAATTTCGTGAGATAAGAACAGTGGTGAGTTTATTAATGGGATGTTTTATATAATGCGTGTGCCCGATTCGATTTCAATCTATTTTGTAAGTACAATCGGCCATGATTACTGGTGGCGAGTGTGAAACATCGGATCCGCTACGGTTCGCGACGGCACGCGGCGGCTAGGACGCGCTCATATGATGCATACAAATCCATACAACATGCAGTATTGAGACGTAGTTTTAGCCTAATAGCACAATTATATGGCTACTTTGTGCTATATTATGATAAAAGTATATATTTATTTTCATTAGATTTATAAAATGTTTTTGGCTTTTATTTAAAAAATAAGTAATTGTTTTCTATGTCAATGCTATTATAAGAGTTCAAAAAAAATGTTATTAGCATTGATATTTTGCTCCGTAAATAAATGTAAATACCTTGCGAAGCGATCGAGAATCAATATAAATAAACCATTGAATAAATAATGTTATTGCTAATATTATTAAAATATGGATGGACCGTAGCGGTAAATACATTTAGTCGCACATAATATACTCCAAAACTCATTTAACAGTTATATCTATGTTCGACTAAGGTAATTTATTTTTAGAGGCGGCTAACCAATTCTATAGAAATCCAATTATATTTTTTTACAATTGCAAGAACTAGTGGACAAACTCTTAACGTTATACAACATTGTTAGAGATGGACAATTGAATTGAATTATAGAGCTTTTTCCGTCGTAATTATGGAATGAGTGTCAAGAAAGCTTTTGATTTTATTTTAACGAAATGTAATTTAAGTCAATTATTAATAAGAAATATTTCCAATTTTTGCAGCAATTAAAATATTAAATTAAGTACTTATTATAAAAATATTTTTAAAATCTTTATAATAATTTACGTTCCCACTATAAAATGCACTGAAGCAGCATATTTTATAGTAAAATTTATTACTATAATTTACTAACGTTAAAGTTACAATAGGCTACGAGTTAAATTAAGCCGCGGCATCGAACTAGCACATCAGACGTATCTTGTTATGCAGCCGTAGCGCCGGAAAAGCTCGCCGACCGGCGTTTTCAGACGCGCGCTCCTAATAGGCTCTATTTTAAAACATACCACTTCTAATACTGTTTTTATTTTAAAAAAGAAACACTTATACCTATCGATTTAATAAATTTAATGTATTTCTTTGTTGTTCGAGATTTGTTATAAGTATATATTTTTTTATACAAATGATTTTATCTAAATGAACACTTACCTCTTTCGTATTAAAATATAACGATAGTGCACTGTGAGTCGGCAGTCGCCGGTGTTATGGTTCACTGTCCAGCGAGGAAGAGCAGAGGTCACCGGAGCGTGGTGTTTGCGGCGCGGCCGGGCCGGCACTGACGCGAGGGCTCGCGATCCCGCCGCTTGACGCTCGGGCTGCCGTCGGAGGCTTTGCGGTCGAGCTTTCAGCTACACAAGAGCACGCACTGCACACTGCACTCGCCCTGTCTACCCACGCGTTGCGATTCTCTCGATCGTCTAATGTTCCGCGCGCCCGACGCACGTTTGAACTCTTCGCAGCACCCGCTTTACCGTATAAATATGAAGCCCGGTGGCGGGGGCCGACGTCCGGCGGCGACGCATCGCGAATCCACATCGGCATAAATTCGAGATGCAGCCAGTGTCGTCCTCGCTGATTTTATTACTTATCTATCGGACAAATTATCAAAACCTCTGGGACTCAGTCGTGTCACGAACGGACCCGCTTCGGACTGTTAATGCTATGTTACCAACAATTATCCATTACTACGACGTGTTCGCATTCATATTGTGTCATAAACGTGTAATGATTGTTGTGATTGTCTACCTACATCGGTCATGCGTTGCGTATACAAATTTTTGCGCTTACTATCAGTTTTCGTATCCATGCTTAAATCATATAAGGCTATGAATAAAAAATTTAAAAGTGATTGTTCTAGAAGGTACTCAAATAGATTTAGTTCTAAAATCCATACCTAATTAGTTGTACACTCATCAAAAACTACCGTAAACCATTTCGTCGACGTCATTTGGCCCTACCTAATACAAATAACAGTTTAGGACTATGTATGTATGAAACTAATGTTTCGGAAAAGAATGAAATGAAATGAGAAAGAAATGAGCGGAAAAGAAAGAAATGTAGGCTTTAACTATAAAATTAAAAGTTAACGTAAGTAGTGTGTCAAGGATGCATGAATTAATGAGAAATGAAACTGTTACTAATTTGCGTTAATTGATTTGTAAAATTAAACTTAAAATATTATTTTTCATTGTAAACGGTAGTAGGTAATATTCATCATCATTTCAGCCGTACGACGCCCACTGCTGGGCATAGGTCCTCCCCCAAGGATCTCCACAACGATCGGTCCTGCGCTGCCCGCATCCAGCGGCTTCCCGCGACCTTGACCAGATTGTCGGTCCACCTTGTAGGTATAGTTAAGGTATAGTTTTTTTATCCATAACTGTGTAGCACTTAGTCTTCATAACACCTGATGCGGTGATAAGGCTGAAGGTGGAAGCGCACTACTCCCGGAATCCTCAATAACTGAGGAACTGGCTATCTTATCTCTAACTGTCGGAACACAATAATGCTGAAAACATCGTTGTTATGGTGTTAGACTTACATAAGATGGTGGTAGCTAGCCAGGCGGAGCAGAACAAGTCCTACCACCAACCAAACCGAATACAATATGTACCCCCACTGGAAATCGAACCCGGGACCTCTTGGTCTGAAATCGGTGGTGTGAACCACTAGACCACAGAGGCGGTTAAAAAAGTTCTTGCTTTACTTTCTGAGATTTTCACGATTTTCCTAGTTTTACACTACAATTTATCTGAAATTTTATAAAAACCTAGCTAACCCGAAAGACTTTGTTCTGTCTTAACTATTAATTCATAATTAATAAATTAAAAAACCCATAAAAATAGTGTTTATTATTCTTATACTTACACTGAATGTCTTCGCTAATTTGCAAATCTGCATTTAATGTTCTAACTAAGTCGTCTCTATTAAGATGTAATACATCTTTGACCATGTGATCTTAATAAAACAATCAGATGATCAATGTAGACAAAATTATAGATACCAATGTTCGTATTTGTTTAGCATTCGACGAAATCACAGCATCTTCGAGAGTGTGGTCCCAATAAAAGTCATTGTCTTGAATAATGTTGGGCCTCGAACATTGACTAATAGTACCACGCAAATAAAAATACCGTCTTGGCTGGGTGTATAGTGTAAAGATGTCCTAGTGAATCGGTGGAAAATACTTGTAGGTAGGTAACTTAGAACTGGCTGTCCTTGTTTTCGTCGTTGAAATTTCTTTGACGATTGATCGCAGGCTAACTGAGATAAACAAACACTTCTCTCACAAATTCTCTATACAGATTGTCATTTTTAACCCCCGATTGCGAAAATTTGACATGTCGATTTATATGTCGTTGAAACTTTCACGATTGATCGCAGGCTAACTGAGATAAACAAACACTTCTGTCAAATTCTCTATACAGATTTTCATTTTTAGCCCCCGACTGCAAAAAGAGGGGTGTTATAAGTTTAACGTGTCGATGTATCTGTCTGTGGCATCGTAGCTCCTGAACAAATGGACCATTTTGATGTGGTTTGCTTTGTTCGAAAGCTGACGTGAGCGAGATGGTTCTTAAAATAATTTGTGAAGATCAGTTCCTGTAGACAAGTGGCTTTCTATTATTGATATCGCCAGTAGAATAGAAAGAAAAATGTAGGGGTATGACATTAGCGATCGAAATGTCACGTGACCGCTAATGTCAATCCCATACATTTTATTGCTATTCAACTGGCGATATCGATAATAGAAAGCCACTTGTCTAGGCCCTCTGTTCAGACGTTTTAAGGTCATCAGCCCCCCTAGACAAGTGGCTTTTGATTATCGATATCGCCAGTAGAATAGAACGAAAATGTATGGGATTGACATTAGCGATCGAAATGTCACGTGACCGCTAATGTCAATCCCATACATTTTCGTTCTATTCTACTGGCGATATCGATAATCGAAAGCCACTTGTCTAAGGGATTTCTTGTTTTTGATAAACAAGTAAATATAAATATTTCCCGAATTATTTTTATAATTTATTAAACTTTTAAATTTAAAAATATAAATAACATTTTATACTAATTTTATCATTATATTTAAATTTTAAACTCTTTTAGTTAGCTGCAGTAGGGATCTGACACGCATAATGGGTATTTACTTACAAACGTTTGTGTAATTTAAAAAGAATCGAATAAAAATTTACTCTTTTTTAAATTTTAGTCAACCCCTGACACAGGAATTACATATTTTACAAAACGGCTTATTTAGGAAACGCAGATTTTAAGAAACAGCTAATTTAGGAAACGCATATTTTGAGAAAAGGGTAATTTAGCAAAATGTAATGATGGGAACGGATGTTTTGGGAACGGGTGTTTTGGGAAACGGATAGCATGTTCTGAAAGGAATAAAATTATCTCTAAAAAGTAAAACAATAAAATTTCTATCCCCTGAACGAGAGAGAAATTTTATTTATTTTCTTTTTTAGAGTTTTTTTTGTCGGTGGTTGTTTAAAATTTAAAAGTTTATTTTTTTCGATTGCACTAAGAAATTATAGCTTAATTATTTTATGTTTTATTCACTTGATGAATCTGATAAAAGATAAAAACTAAAGTGGCAGTATCTTTCTCTATAGCGCACACTCTGTGACTCTGTCAATCGTGCCAACAACTGTCAAACGTCTGGCAGACGTTTGACAGTTGTTGGCACGTTACGTCTTCAAACATCATAAGTTCACATAAAATAGTAGATTATACACCGAGAGGATAAATCACTCTTTTATGTCACTGGCGCGATATTGAATCCTGAGCAAATGAAGGAATCTAGACATATCTCTCGAGCGTAGCGAGGGTGTTACGAGTTAATTCCTGAGTGCAGCGAGGGATTCAAGCTCGCCCAAGACGAAAACAGCTTTATCCCAAAGGAGAATACTCTACTTTTCTCACCTTTTGCAAGAATATAAAAAACAGGGCCACTTACTAGAAACAATGTTTTATTAAAACTTAAAGTTATAATAAAACATTGTTTCCTTATTAAAAAAAAACGTACAAATTCACTTTCGCTCTACTCGACATTTTTATTCAAAAATCTTTCAACTTGTTACTACCGCCGCTTTGAAACACTCGCGGCTTTTATTTTCCGTTCTAAATTCAAATCTCATTATTAACCAGCGGGTAATAATATTGTACTGAAATTCATTATAACCCATGGTCAATAATGACTTATATATATTCTTTGCTTTAGGTGAGGTTTGCATGATATATAATGTGGCAAATTCGAGCATTTGGTGTGAAAAAAATATATTGCCTAAAGCGCTAAGGAGGTTACATTAGAAAAAATATAAACGTAAAGTTATCTTTAATTTCATAATTTTCCAGCACGCAATTTTTTAACATTAGTCTCTCCTACAATGGTTCTCGTGACGATAATAAATACAAGAAAATATAAGATTGTATTACAAGGGTGCAAATAATATATTAACTGCGAGGGCGCTATTTTGAATCCAGAGCGCAGTGAAGGATTCTAGAGTAGAATCCTGAACGCAGCGAGGGATTCAATATACGAGGTGAAAATAATTTTGCGGCCGAGTAATACACTCTGCTTTTCATCCTCCTGTATTAGAAAAGCACTAAGTCTTTCTTTGGCGATCGGATACATCATAGCGCCAGTCGGGCAAAATACACCCTTTTGATAAAAAAAAGACATTTTTAAATAAGAACATGATTTTTTTGAGAATTTTTGTTTTTTTATTTTTAGTATTTAAGTATCTCCGGGGTACCATAAGGGGTTGAAAATTTTGTTAGATTTTAGCTACGACGCCCACGCACCGTTTTCGAGATACTCTCATTTTCATAACATTAATTATTGAAAATTTTACATGTCCGGCCCCATACAAAATCAGTTGAAATTTTTTTGAAGTCCTGCACACCTTTGCTACGCTCCAACCAATGCTTCTTTATTCAAATCTCATTATTACCCTCTTGTCATAAAAGGTAAACAATGAATCATTTTGGGCCCTGTTATTAGATAAACAATCATCGCTTTTCGAATAGATGGGATGACTAAAAATATCCAATTTGGTACAGTCTTTCGAGTATATAGATTCCGTTTCAGGTACCCTTCCTACTTACTTTCTCATTCACCTCTCTAAGCTTTTTACGGGATAAACACTTGAGTGTGAGTTTGGAGTATTAGCTCTCTGGTTAGGGGAAAAGAAGAGAAAACTTTACTTTCATTTTAATACGATAACGATGGGTAGTATTTAACTGCCCAACAATCTAACCTAGCTAATCACAAAAAAATACTGATTTGAACTACTAAAATTTCAGTGATTTTCAGTGTTTTTGGTATGCGTATGCAACTCAGGCATTTTTTTTGGTGCATTTATATATTTCCCAATAACAATGTACACTAAATATGTTTCTTAAAATTACAACTATTAAGAAGATAGGTTGTATGTCAGTAGTGGCTGCCCGTGGCTTGGTCTTTGTGGTCTATGTTGTAGCCTGGGTGGATCATAAATTGTCATGCATTTATTAAAATATAAAATAGTTATTTGTTATACAAGAGAGCAAAATCATTTTTCGCAGCGAGTGCTGAATTTAAATCACGAACTAGCGAAGTAGTCTAAAATTGAATCACGAGCGTAGCGAGTGATTCAAATATAGACTACTGAGCACAGTGAGTGATTTAAAGGCACGAGACATCAGAAAATTTTGCTCTCGTGTTAAACATACAACTTTTCACCTCTACCAGCGAGAAAAGTGTTACAGGTCAGAAAAACAACATTGAAGGCAACATTTAACAATAAAGAAAACGTCAAAATTAATAATTAAGAGTAAAATTGGTGCAATTATGCAAGTTGAAGGTATGTTTGCATTGCGTTCAAAAACTGCACTGCATGTATTTTTTATGAAAACCAAACATGATATTAGTAAGCGATATAATGTTCACTTCATATTATTTATTTTGAATATTGCGTGTTTAATAAAAAACAATAGTAGTACAATCGTATTTATATAATTTGTTATTAGAATTCATTAATTTTTCTTATCTTATATTTATATCATGCATGTGATAGATTTGGGGCGGATAATATAGAAATAGAACTATTCTGATAAATTAAACTGTTCAATTAACTATAAACAAAACTATAAAGCTTCTATTTCAATAAGGTCAGGATTAATAAAAATCTCAAATCTAAATATAACTATTCTGATAAAAGCATCTAACTATTCAAATAACTATAAACAAAACTATAAAGCTTCTGTTTCAATAAGGTCAGGATTAATAAAAATCTCAAATCTCTAATAAACTATTTTATTCTTTGAAATCGTCCATTTATTTTTTTACCTACCACCCGTTAAGGACATCTTTTAGCTGACAAGAACAACGGGCGAAAAAAACTCACCAGCTTTAACAGAAACAACGACATTTATAAATAATCATGTCGTTGTTGAACATACAACACATTTAACAACATTTACAACAACATTACTTTTCATGATAAAAGATTTAACAACATTTACGAATATCATCAAGCATTTTCTATAAACTGTTACTTTATATTATTTCAGTACTCTTATAATTTATTCGAAACCGATAAGGACCGATAAGGACAACTTTAATTTAATATTATCAACAAATAAGCATTTACATTTAACAAGTTACCGAATATCCTTCGAACAAGGGCAAAACTTCAGCAATATTTACTAGACAATACATCAGCATTAAACAGCAAGAAAAAACAAGAAATGAGAAATATGAAACAACGGAATAGTTACTTAACTTGTACACCGCTCACGGCCCAAACCAGACTAACTAAATAAAATGGCTGCCTCGCCTTATAAATGTTAGCGTCTACCGCCAATTCTACTGACAATTTCCGTTTACGGAAATTACAGAAAATACCACAATACAAACATAACAGTTATGAAAAAGTATTCCAAAATCAAAGAATGATTTTACTTAACATTATTTGTAAATACAATAATTATATATTTGTTTTCTTTTCAACCGGAAGTAACGTGTACAAACGTAAAAGTACACGTTACTTAGATACTTTATATTACATTACCTTTTAGTAATAAACTAATTGATATGAATATTAAAAGTAATAACATGATTTTATACACATTATTCAGTACTTATAGGCAAATTAAAGTACAATTGCTTGATCATTGTTTGTTGACGGTTGGTCCCGCCACAAATCAAAATACTTTTTATTAGAAACAGGATACATGTTGTAAAATGTTATCTCCGTAATTAATATAATGAATTTAGATGTAAAAATAACTATTTGACATTAATAACAAAACTCCATATCATATCGCTTTGTTGTCGGATGGCACCGACACAAATCAAACTTCTATTTAATGAAAACACGATAAATAAGGTACAATGTTATCCCCAAAATTAATTTAGATGTAATAAATACTAAATTGAATCAATAACAAAACTTGATATTCTATCACGGCCATACTGACAAGTACTTCGTTCTCGAAGTACTAGATCAGCTTAAGTACTTAATTAATCTCATGTGTCACATCTAACGTAGATTTATCGAACCTTCTGTGAGCCTCGCCATGTCCACTACTTTACCCTCTATCGGTGAAGACCAAGAAGACACCAAACTCACAGCAGTAGTGGATTTAGTCAGTCAGTCAGTATGAATAGTGTGCCTCGACATGTACGGCTCCATCACCGCTGCCCGTGAAGACCAAACCGACATCAAGCACACTATCGACCAGCTTCATAACCTACTGTGAACCTCGACATGTCAACGGCATCACCCCCTGTCGGTGAAGACCAAGAAGACACCAAGCCCACAGCAGCAGGGGTCAAACACACTATCAACGAGCTTCTTTACCTACTGTGAACCTCGACATGTCAACGGCATCACCCCCTGTCGGTGAAGACCAAGAAGACACCAAGCCCACAGCAGCAGGGGTCGTTGTCAGTCAGTAGTTAGTCACAGTAATGCTGCGCCGATCCCAAACAAAATGGGATAAGGGCAGGAGAGTGATGAGTCATCGTCATAGTCTGTAACTTTTAGTTTTATTTAATATTCTATCATGGTTATCCGTGTCATAATCGACATTGAACTATAAAATTTCATCAACAGACGATCTGCATTAATTGTACATCTACATTAATTGTACAATTCTTTTCATGATTTATACTAAATCATCAGAACAAAATCCAATATTTATCGACATTGAACTATAAAATTTCATCAACAGATCTGCATTAATTGTACATCTACATTAATTGTACAATTCTTTTGATGATTTATACTAACTCATTAGAACAATATCCAATATTTCTTATCGCCACTATTACATTCCCAAGATAAACACTACATCTTAGAATGAAACGGTCATTTGGAAACAAAGTCGTTATTCCTCAGACTATTTTAGTTGGAATTTTCTTTTATTACGCCTATACAAACGTACTGCAAACTAAACTGCACCGGCATGGTATACGTTCCCGTGGGAACGTATAGACATCCATCAATCAAACTGAAATTAATATTTCATCCAAATCTGTTTACACAAACTTAAAACTTTCACTGCTGGACTGCCTGGACCATTATTTATATTACGTTATAATTATAATAGGCTACAGTAAAATTTGGCTGTTATAAAACAGATTCAAGTTATAATTTTCACATAAAATTTGGTATTCTTAAAGTTATATTTTCTCAAACTTCATCATTAAATATCTACATTTTCACAACAGTGAAAACACCCCATTAGGCATCTTGAAATATTCGCTATCGTAATGAACATTTCGAATCAAATACAATATATCAAAGATATCTTAAGGCCTATATCCTAAGGCCTATCGATAAAATAATCAATATGACATTGTTTACCAATTTTCTTTTTAAACCGCTCGGCCAATCTGATAATATTTAATACATAATATATTGTATCCATCTATTTACTGTCGCAACATTATCTCCTTACCTTAACCATGATTACTACAAGGTGTCCCGAAAATACTAACTTGTCGACCGACATTGACGCCGAGTATTATAGTTTTGCCACTATAAACTAATTGTTAAGTGGATCATGATAATAACTGGTTCAACCTTACAATTACCAAATCTCACGAGAACCATAATTAGCGCCCCAGTAAGTAACACTTATACTTTTATAAATATGCCAAGAAAGTTTAAAGATCGAAACTCACATCGGCCCTAGCAACTTACAATGATCGTCAAAAGGACAGGACTTAATTTAACAGATCTTATGAAACTTATGGTAACGTATGGAAACTTCTATGGAAACGTATGGAAATTTCTATAGAAAGCTATCGAGGAATATCGAGAACTACCGAAAACCATCGAAAACTACAGAAAACCATCAAAAACTACCGAAAACCATCGAGAACTGTCGAGAGCTGTCGAGAACTGTCGAGAACTGTCGAGAACTGTCGAGAACTGTCGAGAACTGTCGAAAACTGTCGAGAGCTGTCGAGAGCTGTCGAGAGCTGTCGAGAACTGTCGAGAACTATCGAGAACTATCGAGAACTATCGAGAACTATCGAGAACTGTCGAGAACTATCGAGAACTATCGAGAACTGTCGAGGACTATCGAGAGCTATCAAAAGCTATCGAAAAGTATCAAAAACTATCTGACATTATTGAAAACTATCGACAACTATCGAGAACTATCGAGAACTGTGAAGAACTATCGAGAATTATCGAGAACTGTAGAGGACTATCGAGAACTGTCGAAAACGATCGAAAGCTATCGAAAACTATCGAAAAACTATCGAAAACTATCGAAAACCATCGGAAACCATCGGAAGCCATCGGAAGCCATCGGGAACCATCGGAAACCATCGGAAACCATCGGAAACCAACGGAAACCAACGGAAACCATCGGAAACCATCGGAAACCATCGGAAACCATCGGAAACCATCGGAAACCATCGGAAACCATCGGAAACCATCTGAAGCCATCGAAAACCATCGGAAACCACTGGAAACCATCGAAAACCGTCGAAAACCATCGAAAACCGTCGAAAACCATCGACAACCATCGAAACCCATTGACAACCATCGACAACCATCAAAAACTATCGACAGCCATCGAAAGCCATCGAAAACCATCGAAAACCATCGAAAACCATCGAAAGCCATCGAAAACTATCGCAAACTATGGAAAACTATGTAAACCCATGGAAATCCTATGGATAACAGAAAACCCGTGGAAAACATATGGAAAACCCATATAAACGTTTGGAAAACTCATGAAAAACGTTCGGAAAACCAATGAAAAACGTATGGAAAACCCCATGGAAAACTCATAGAAAACCCATGGATAACCTATGGAAAGCTATTTGAAAACGTATAAGAAAGCCTATTGAAAACGTATGAAAAGCCCATGGAAAACGTATGGAACAACCCATGGAAACCTATGAAAAACGTTTGGAAAACGTATGGGAAACTTATGGAAAACCTATGGAAAACCCATGAAAAACGTATGGAAAATGTACTTATGGACAGATATCAGTTCCTAGTCTACTAGGTAGTACATTTTTTTGATTAAAACCAACAAACCGAAACCTTGTTTTTTTTTCATCAGGAAAAACAAATTCAACATTGATAACAAACTGTAATACATACCGTTAGACAAAAGACAGAAGTTGTTTTTCAAATTTGTGTACCGTTCTTACGTGGCCGTTTTATCATAAGGAAGCTATTTAACATCAATAATATTATAGTGGAGCAAATCGTTCCAAATGATTAAAGTTAAATAAAAAAAGGATAAAAATAAATCTAATCTCACTGTACTCCGTCTATCAAGGAACAAGTCTAAAGATGGTTGTGGTGGCAACTAGGTAATACGAAAGAACCATAGCAATCTATTTAAACTTAATTAATGGGTAAGCTTTTTAACAAGAGGTATACTTTGTCGTACAGTGTTAAAACCTATTAACACATGTTATAACTTAGATAAGATAAGATAAGATAAAAATATTCTTTATTCACTTAGACATAATAAATATGTACTTATGAATCGTCAATATTTTCCTACCTTATATAATTAACTATCACTTTCTAGAAGCCACTTCAAAATCAAAGTTTTGTAAGATAGTATACCAATGGGGAATTCGTAGTAGGTATAAAACAACTTTATAACTTTAGTACCTACCTAGATTTGATTAAATTTCTTTCATTAAGTTATTATTTGAAAATCTAAGTAATGCTATGCTAAAAAAGAAATTAGAGCCTTATAAAATAAATATGGCAACAATACTTTTCAATTGCCCATATTGTTGTATAACATAAAGCAAAGATTTGAATACTAAAATGTAAAATGTCATTGTTATTAGCAAAATCTAGTTAATCTTACATTATTTTGATTCAATAATGATTAAATTACTACGCGGTTCAAAATACCAAGTTGCACCACCAGAAACCCTTTATTTTACAAACCACTAAAGGAGGTATAATCACGATTTAAACTAGCAAAATAGGACGACAAGAAAATGATAATTTTATGTACCTACCCGACTCCATTCCACTATATTTTACGACTTAATTGTTAGAATAACACTGACTTTCACGTACTTAAACCTTTCTAAACCTAAGGTTAAGTAAAATTATATCACTAATTTTTCACTTTGCTCCAAAGACCGCCTCTTGTTTATTTTTAGTTGCAAATGACTAATGTTAATCAAGGAACACTGGAAAGCTACCGCACTATTAACTATTGTATAATTATACTAGCCGGCAAGATTTTCAGAAATGAATCCTAGTGTTGCATAATAGGTTTATCTGTTTCTAGCATTTTAAAATAAATATCTGTAGCGAGTCATATTATCACAACAATGATTACTGTAAGTTAACACAAAAAAAATCTTTGGTATGATAATCTAGTAGGTAATTTTCAATGTTATTGAATAAACAACATAAGCTAATAGCTAAGTAATCTATTCGAAGGTACGAAAAAATAAAACCAAAATGAAATACAGAAGCCCCGAAAGGCTATACCAGATTTAGCGACCGTGGAGATGCGGTTTCATCTCCATTGGGGAGGTATCTGTACATCATCACCAGGAATCAGCTCCATTGCCAGGTTGGATAGAAGAACGGCAGCGCCACCTTGCCACGATGGATGACCATAGTTTGAAACGGCAGCGTCGCTGAATGTAGCAGATAAACCGAAACCGCAGCAACATGAAAAATAAAACATATATGTATCAGTAATGGGAGCAAGACCATCCCACTTCTGATGATAGATTTGGGGCGGATAATATAGAAATAGAACTATTCTGATAAATTAAACTGTTCAATTAACTATAAACAAAACTATAAAGCTTCTATTTCAATAAGGTCAGGATTAATAAAAATCTCAAATCTAAATATAACTATTCTGATAAAAGCATCTAACTATTCAAATAACTATAAACAAAACTATAAAGCTTCTGTTTCAATAAGGTCAGGATTAATAAAAATCTCAAATCTCTAATAAACTATTTTATTCTTTGAAATCGTCCATTTATATTTTCACCACTCGAGCTCGAAAAGGGCGCTTTTGGCGCCTAAAAACTCGCAGCAAAATCGATTTTTGCTGCGAGCGTGAGGCAAAGTGCTTTTTTAATTTCTTACACCAACTTTTGAAATAATTAAGAAAAAAAGAAATAGAGTGACAAGGATGAGACTTTTAAAATTAATATGAGCAAAAAGGATAGATAGATAGCTTTATGTCCATGGACATGAAATATAAAGCTTAAAAAAGAAATACACGGATACCAAAGGTTCGAAATAAAGAGTATGGACGAAATGAGGTCGCATGCATGATATAAATATAAAATAAGAAAAATTAATGAATTCTAATAACAAATTATATAAATACGATTGTATTACTATTGCTTTTTATTAAACACGCAATATTTAAAATAAACATTACAGAGGAATAAAAAATACTTGTGCTAATATCATGTTTGGTTTTCATAAAAATTACATGCAGTGCAGTTTTTGAACGCAATGCAAACAGTTACCTTCAACTTGCATAATTGCACCAATACACTCTTAATTATTAATTTTGATGTTTTCTTTATTGTTAAATGTTGCCTTCAATGTTGTTTTTCTGACCTGTAACACTTTTCTCGCTGGTAGAGGTGAAAAATTGTATGTTTAACACGAGAGCAAAATTTTCTGATGTCTCGTGCCTTTAAATCACTGACTGTGCTCAGTAGTCTATATTTGAATCACTCGCTACGCTCGTGATTCAATTTTAGACTACTTCGCTAGTTCGTGATTTAAATTCAGCACTCGCAGCGAAAAATGATTTTGCTCTCTTGTATAACAAATAACTATTTCATCCCATCGATTCGAAAAGCGATGATTGTTTATCTAATAACAGGGTCCAAAACAATTCATTTTTTACCTGTTATGACAAGAGGGTATAAATGAGATTTGAATTTTGAACAGCTTCATAACAGGGTCCAAAACGATGAGATTTGAATTTAGAACATAATTAAGGAAGCATTGGTTGGAGTGTAGCAAAGGGTGTGCAGTACTTAAAAAAAAATCAACTGATTTTGTATGGGGCCGGAACTTTTTTCGGGACCGAGAAATTTTCAAAAACGGAATTTTATAAAATTGAGAATATCTCGTAAACGGTGAGTCGTAGCTAAAATCTAACAAAATTTTCAACCCCCCTACGGCATCCCCGGAGATACTTATAAGAAATCTGATGGACATATATTTTTTTATTTTTTTTTTATTTCAAAACCTCATTTTTTTTTCTTGCCCGACTAGCGCTATGATGTATCCGAACGACAAAGAAAGGTAGGTAGTTTGAGTTGTCTTTACTGCTTTTCTTATACTGCTTTTCTTATAGAGGGGGATGAAAAGCAGAGTGTATTACTCGGCCGCAAAATTATTTTCACCTCGGTTGGCGTATATTTAATCCCTCGCTGCGTTCAGGATTCTACTTTAGAATCCCTCGCTGCGCTCGAGATTCTACTCTAGAATCCTTCACTGCGCTCTGGATTCAAAATAGCGCCCTCGCCGTAAATATATTATTTTGCTCCCTTGTAATACAATCTACTATTTTTTAACAACGGCATCAACATGGTTTTTTTAATGATGAATAGCTTTCCGCCCGCGGCTTCGCCCGCTCATCGTTTTTTTCTAATACTTCATATTCAAAAATAAAAATTGCACTGTGTATGCGTAAAAGTAATCTGAACTTTAAATTTGTTCAAAAATAGGTATTCACGTCCAAAAACGTAATTGTTACTAACTAAAACGATCTCGTGATAAGCTATAAGATGTTTCATCTCACGAGCGCGGGGAGCCACGCTTGTGTGTGTAGACCGCAGCCTCCTTTTGCCATACAAACTGTCTGTCAAACCGTGTAGGCGGACCGCGCTCGTGAGATAAAACTACATGAGCTTTTGAATTCTGGAAAATAGGTATTAGGAGCTTTTGAAGTGATTGTTTTTCCGAGTCGTTACTCGCAATTTTGCCAGCTACTTTTGACGAAAAATCTCTTCTTATCTCTTTTTGATGAATCATTTTTCATCTTTTTTTCATGTAATAAAAATAATCTATATCTATATATATATAAAAATGAATCCCTATTTCCCTTGGTCACGGCATCACGCGTGAACGGCTGGACCGATTTGGCTAATTTTGGTCTTGAAATGTTCGTGGAAGTCCAAGGAAGGTTTTAGCGGTGAGAAAATAGGGGAAGGAGGGGTAAGTAGGGGTAGAGTAGAAGTAGGGTAGGGGTAGAGTAGGGGTAGGGTAGGGTAGGGGTAGGGGTAGGGTTAGGGTAGGATAGGGGTAGGTTAGGGGTAGAGTAGGGGTAGGGTAGGGGTAGGGTAGGGTAGGGGTAGGGTAGGGGTAGGGTAGGGGTAGGGGTAGGGTATGGGTAGTGGGGAAGGGTAGGGTAGGGTAGGGTAGGGTAGGGTAAGGGTAGGTAGGGGTAGGGTATGGGTAGAATAGGGGTAGGGTAGGGGTAGGGGTAGGGGTAGGGTAGGGGTATGGTAGAGTAGGGGTAGGGTAGGGGTGGGGTAGGGTAGGGTGGAGTAGGGGGTAGGGCCACGGGAACGAAGTCGCGCTGGGTCAGCTAGTATCTATATAAAAATGAATCCCTATTTCCCTTGGTCACGACATCACGCGTGAACGGCTGGACCGAATTGGCAAATTTTGGTCTTGAAATGTTCGTGGAAGTCCAAGGAAGGTTTTAACGGTGAGAAAATAGGGGACGGAGGGGTAAGTAGGGGTAGAGTAGAAGTAGGGTAGGGTAAAGGTAGGGTAGGGGTAGAGTAGGGGTAGGGTAGGGTAAGGTAGTGGTTGGGTAGAGGTAGGGTAGGGGAAGGGTAGGGGTAGGGCTAGGGGAGGGGTAGGGTAGGGGTAGGGGTAGGGTAGGGGTAGGGTAGGGGTAGGGTAGGGGTAGGGTAGGGGTAGGGTAGGGGTAGGGTAGGGGTAGGGTAGGGGTAGGGTAGGGGTAGGGTAGGGGTAGGGTAGGGGTAGGGTAGGGGTAGGGTAGGGGTAGGGTAGGGGTAGGGTAGGGGTAGGGTAGGGGTAGGGTAGGGGTAGGGTAGGGGTAGGGTAGGGGTAGGGTAGGGGTAGGGTAGGGGTAGGGTAGGGGTAGGGTAGGGGTAGGGTAGGGGTAGGGTAGGGGTAGGGTAGGGGTAGGGTAGGGGTAGGGTAGGGGTAGGGTAGGGGTAGGGTAGGGGTAGGGTAGGGGTAGGGTAGGGGTAGGGTAGGGTAGTTTTTTTCATGTAATAAAAATAATCTATATCTATATATATATAAAAATGAATCCCTATTTCCCTTGGTCACGGCATCACGCGTGAACGGCTGGACCGATTTGGCTAATTTTGGTCTTGAAATGTTCGTGGAAGTCCAAGGAAGGTTTTAGCGGTGAGAAAATAGGGGAAGGAGGGGTAAGTAGGGGTAGAGTAGAAGTAGGGTAGGGGTAGAGTAGTGGTAGGGTAGGGTAGGGGTAGGGGTAGGGTTAGGGTAGGATAGGGGTAGGTTAGGGGTAGAGTAGGGGTAGGGTAGGGGTAGGGTAGGGTAGGGGTAGGGTAGGGGTAGGGTAGGGGTAGGGGTAGGGTATGGGTAGTGGGGAAGGGTAGGGTAGGGTAGGGTAGGGTAGGGTAAGGGTAGGTAGGGGTAGGGTATGGGTAGAATAGGGGTAGGGTAGGGGTAGGGGTAGGGGTAGGGTAGGGGTATGGTAGAGTAGGGGTAGGGTAGGGGTGGGGTAGGGTAGGGTGGAGTAGGGGGTAGGGCCACGGGAACGAAGTCGCGCTGGGTCAGCTAGTATCTATATAAAAATGAATCCCTATTTCCCTTGGTCACGACATCACGCGTGAACGGCTGGACCGAATTGGCAAATTTTGGTCTTGAAATGTTCGTGGAAGTCCAAGGAAGGTTTTAACGGTGAGAAAATAGGGGACGGAGGGGTAAGTAGGGGTAGAGTAGAAGTAGGGTAGGGTAAAGGTAGGGTAGGGGTAGAGTAGGGGTAGGGTAGGGTAAGGTAGTGGTTGGGTAGAGGTAGGGTAGGGGAAGGGTAGGGGTAGGGCTAGGGGAGGGGTAGGGTAGGGGTAGGGGTAGGGTAGGGGTAGGGTAGGGGTAGGGTAGGGGTAGGGTAGGGGTAGGGTAGGGGTAGGGTAGGGGTAGGGTAGGGGTAGGGTAGGGGTAGGGTAGGGGTAGGGTAGGGGTAGGGTAGGGGTAGGGTAGGGGTAGGGTAGGGGTAGGGTAGGGGTAGGGTAGGGGTAGGGTAGGGGTAGGGTAGGGGTAGGGTAGGGGTAGGGTAGGGGTAGGGTAGGGGTAGGGTAGGGGTAGGGTAGGGGTAGGGTAGGGGTAGGGTAGGGGTAGGGTAGGGGTAGGGTAGGGGTAGGGTAGGGGTAGGGTAGGGGTAGGATAGGGGTAGGGGTAGGATAGGGGTAGGGGTAGGGTAGGGGTAGGGTAGGGGTAGGGTAGGGGTAGGGTAGGGGTAGGGTAGGGGTAGGGTAGGGGTAGGGTAGGGGTAGGGTAGGGGTAGGGTAGGGGTAGGGTAGGGGTAGGGTAGGGGTAGGGTAGGGGTAGGGTAGGGGTAGGGTAGGGGTAGGGTAGGGGTAGGGTAGGGGTAGGGTAGGGGTAGGGTAGGGGTAGGGTAGGGGTAGGGTAGGGGTAGGGGTAGGGTAGGGGTAGGGTAGGGGTAGGGGTAGGGTAGGGGTAGGGTAGGGGTAGGGTAGGGGTAGGGTAGGGGTAGGGGTAGGGTAGGGGTAGGGTAGGGGTAGGGTAGGGGTAGGGTAGGGGTAGGGTAGGGGTAGGGTAGGGGTAGGGTAGGGGTAGGGTAGGGGTAGGGGTAGGGTAGGGGTAGGGTAGGGGTAGGGTAGGGGTAGGGGTAGGGTAGGGGTAGGGTAGGGGTAGGGTAGGGGTAGGGTAGGGGTAGGGTAGGGGTAGGGTAGGGGTAGGGTAGGGGTAGGGTAGGGGTAGGGTAGGGGTAGGGTAGGGGTAGGGTAGGGGTAGGGTAGGGGTAGGGTAGGGGTAGGGTAGGGGTAGGGTAGGGGTAGGGTAGGGGTAGGGTAGGGGTAGGGTAGGGGTAGGGTAGGGGTAGGGTAGGGGTAGGGTAGGGGTAGGGTAGGGGTAGGGTAGGGGTAGGGTAGGGGTAGGGTAGGGGTAGGGTAGGGGTAGGGTAGGGGTAGGGTAGGGGTAGGGTAGGGGTAGGGTAGGGGTAGGGTAGGGGTAGGGTAGGGGTAGGGTAGGGGTAGGGTAGGGGTAGGGTAGGGGTAGGGTAGGGGTAGGGTAGGGGTGGGGTAGGGGTAGGGTAGGGGTAGGGTAGGGGTAGGGTAGGGGTAGGGTAGGGGTAGGGTAGGGTAGGGGTAGGGTAGGGGTAGGGTAGGGGTAGGGTAGGGGTAGGGTAGGGGTAGGGTAGGGGTAGGGTAGGGGTAGGGTAGGGGTAGGGTAGGGGTAGGGTAGGGGTAGGGTAGGGGTAGGGTAGGGGTAGGGTAGGGGTAGGGTAGGGGTAGGGTAGGGGTAGGGTAGGGGTAGGGTAGGGGTAGGGTAGGGGTAGGGTAGGGGTAGGGTAGGGGTAGGGTAGGGGTAGGGTAGGGGTAGGGTAGGGGTAGGGTAGGGGTAGGGTAGGGGTAGGGTAGGGGTAGGGTAGGGGTAGGGTAGGGGTAGGGTAGGGGTAGGGTAGGGGTAGGGTAGGGGTAGGGTAGGGGTAGGGTAGGGGTAGGGTAGGGGTAGGGTAGGGGTAGGGTAGGGGTAGGGTAGGGGTAGGGTAGGGGTAGGGTAGGGGTAGGGTAGGGGTAGGGTAGGGGTAGGGTAGGGGTAGGGTAGGGGTAGGGTAGGGGTAGGGTAGGGGTAGGGTAGGGGTAGGGTAGGGGTAGGGTAGGGGTAGGGTAGGGGTAGGGTAGGGGTAGGGTAGGGGTAGGGTAGGGTTGGGTAGGGGTAGGGTAGGGGTAGGGTAGGGGTAGGGTAGGGTAGGGGTAGGGTAGGGGTAGGGTAGGGGTAGGGTAGGGGTAGGGTAGGGGTAGGGTAGGGGTAGGGTAGGGGTAGGGTAGGGGTAGGGTAGGGGTAGGGTAGGGGTAGGGTAGGGGTAGGGTAGGGGTAGGGTAGGGGTAGGGTAGGGGTAGGGTAGGGGTAGGGTAGGGGTAGGGTAGGGGTGGGGTAGGGGTGGGGTAGGGTAGGGGTAGGGTAGGGGTAGGGTAGGGGTAGGGTAGGGGTAGGGTAGGGGTAGGGTAGGGGTAGGGTAGGGGTAGGGTAGGGGTAGGGTAGGGGTAGGGTAGGGGTAGGGTAGGGGTAGGGTAGGGGTAGGGTAGGGGTAGGGTAGGGTAGGGTAGGGGTAGGGTAGGGGTAGGGTAGGGTGGAGTAGGTGGTAGGGCCACGGGAACGAAGTTGCGCTGGGTCAGCTAGTGCAATATAAATACGAGTATAAATCTGCAATATAAAACAAACAACACTAAAAAGGTTACTATTTTTATCATCACTGTCTAACATATCATTTTTGAAGTTTTATTTACTCCTGGCAAAACCAGTTGTGCTTTGCCTGGATCTAAAAATACTTAGAGTTAGCCAGGTTATTATTATGTGGCTGCATAGAAAGACCATTACTACTTACGTGCGAAGTAATCTTGCAGGCGCCACGTATTTTAGATTTTGTTACTGGTTACTGAGGCGTTAATTATTACACTTGAGGCTAACTCTCAGCTTAGATAAGTTACCTAGTGCTTAGCAACCTTCTCCCCCCTATTTCCCAATACGTAGCCGAGACGCTCGCTGGCTTCTACAGGCATCACTGCTACAACAAAAATTATATAACTTTATTGAAATAAAAGAGCCAAGGAATATAGATATAATATAGAATATATACGCGCATTATAGATTTCTAAATTGGAAATTTATGTACCTACCTATTTTGTTTTTAAGGTTTTTTGGGGTTGAATACCCGTGACCATGGTCCCTGAAAATCCAAAAAAACTTTTACTAAGTAGGTATAAAATCGCGTTACAATACGCAAAAGATGTTTTATTTCAATGAACAATAATCTCCGCGTGAAAATTTAAGATTTATGCTTGTTAATCAAACTTCAATAAAATTTTGTAGAGTCGTGGATTAGTGGGTGCCTAGTTTTTATGAACATTCTGTCATAAAAACTACCGGTGCGCTGTCTTGTAAAGTGGTTTTATGTAAATGTGTTAATATTAAGGTAGTCTTAATCACAATTCGTGAATCGCTAATTAAATTATTTATAATCTATTTCCGGAAAACTTAACCGATATTCCTATACATTACCTAAGCCACTTTCCTCTGAATAACTGGAACAGCAATTATATGCCGTAAAATTGATTAACACTGATAAGTAACTATATCGAATGGGGTTTATATATAAAAGTGTGCTGTTTATTTCGTTGCCGTGGTTATATGTAAAATTTTGTATATGATTGAATTTGATTTTAATAATTATTGATGGACCGTTTTATGGAGCCAGATCGTTTCACATAATCAATTTTTCGGTTATAATAGTGTTGCAGTTATGTTATGAAAGCAAACATTTGAAAAGATCATAGCGTTTTCGTACGAAATTTGCATATTGATTTCCTGTCAACAATTCCTTAGCATTATTATGCCATCTGATATCGAAGTCTGCTGTACTGGTCATTTCTTTTACTTTATTCTATTGCTAGTGTAGGCAAGAAAGCTAGTAGACCCCCACAGTAATTCCTCAGTCAGAATAGTATATTATGATACAAGTGAGCTTAGGTTGCTCATTATACACAAGGCTGTGGGTTGCAGCCCGAGCCGCAGGCGAGGGCGTAAATCAGCCGAGTGTCTAGTGAGTAAGTTGCTCACGAGTTTCATACGCACTTTTTCAACACACTTGCGAGGAAAAACAAAAATTTATTGCATACATATTGTATTATCCTAATATTAACTAAGGGAAAAAGCGCGCAAGTTTTTTTTTTGCACGCGCCAAATGTGAGGTGATTGATTACATATAGCCATACAGCCTACGTCAAAATAATTAAGTATAATAATAGTGATAAAATGCAAATGTTTTATAACAAATTATTGTGAATTATAAATAATTTGATAATAATATACTTAATTATGTTTTTTGTCTTAATTAGGGACACATTTATTTATTCTAAAAACGTAAATGGATTTTCAGCCGTATAAAACCTCTTTGTTGTTACAAAAAAAGAACTGTATCTATTACCCGCTGAAATTGAAAATGCTCTGTTGACTCGCATATAACTTGCAGTTAGGTACTAACTTAACTTTGTAGGGATACTGTTTTACCCGGTTAAATTGAAAAGTCTCTGTTTACTCGCATATAATTTGCAGTTAGGTACTTACTTAACTTTGTAGGGATAATCCTATTACGCAACTAGTACTGTAATATTATTATGCACGCGTGGGTTATAGTTCGGTTTATGGCCCTAAGATCGATGTAATAAGGCTCACTTTATGAGCAAGTGTGTTGAAAAAAACTTTACAGCATGATAAAGTATCAATAAATTAAAAATATTGTATAAATTTCCAAAAAAATAATAATAGTAGAAGGTTAGGCATTTTTTAATGAAAGTCTTATTTCATTGATATCTTTTTTAGGAAAAATGCTCCGTTTAAACTTTCTTCACCGGACATATTCATGTAACGTATAAAAACAATATATGAAATATCCAAAAAATATCCCAGTAGCAACACCAAATTTTAATAAAATTATTGGTGTGATTTGGACCGGAAAATATCTCTGTCAAACTTTTTTACGGAATTACCTATACCATTTTGTCAACTACCGTACTCATGTTTGAAAAAAGTTTTGGATTTTTATCAAGTATCACATACCTACTGGTATAAATATTTGGTAAAATAAATTTGGACTGAGAAATTACTCGGTTCAATATAAACAGATTTGTTTATTTATGATTAAATACCTAACTTCAGTGTAGGTATTTTTTTTGGATATTAATATAAACGTTTATGGCTTATACTATATTAAAACACAGCAAAGTTTCATCGACTGAGGAATTAATGTATGGGTCTCCATACAAAGAACCGGTTTATTGCCTACACTATTGGATGCATCGCAATATCTCAATGTCACTATGCGTTGTAAAGTTGTATTTACCCTACAATTTTGTCAAAAAATATGTTATGAAAATGTAATGCTCCAGCTTTTGATTACTCTTGATTCGATTCCTTAAACATCGTATTATTGTAGAACAAAATATAACCTTATAGTGAAACCGGACGCAATAACTAGTATGGCTGGAAAAAATGATAATACCAATGTCAGGGTAACCCAGCGTGGGCATGCCGCATACGTAGCATCATCCTATTAATATTATAAATGTGAAAGTTTAGATGTTTAGATGTTTGTTGCTCAATCACGTCAAAATAGCTGAACGGATTTGGCTGAAATTTGGGACACAGATACTTTGTAGTCTGGAGAGGAATATAGGACAAACAAAGTTTTGGGCGTGACGGAAATTAGAAAATTGCTTAATAAAAATTATATATCTTATTGTTAAATGACTCAAACAGAAAATGAATACTATACTTACAATATAAAATAAACCTTACAAGTAATTGTAAAGTCTACAAAATAACTGAATGAACAATTTTGGGAGTCAAGGAACATTTGTATGTTATTAGGTATTTAATTTCCGTCGCGTTTAGCGTGACGGAACCGGATGACATAAATTAGGACCACGACGGTATTTATGAATTAAATTTGAATGGTAAGGAACGGTATATTGGTTCAAGCATGAGGTCAACAACTAATTTCTGCATATAATAATCTAACTAGCTAAATGTACATGCATTTCAAAACATTAATTAAAAGGGCGAACGGAAATTAGAATAGTAGTAAAGCATGCAAACGGAAATTAGGTATTTACAGTCGTAGCTCGCCAGCGGAACAGGTGACATGATACAGGACCGTGTCGGTTGCCTGCCTCGGCACTAACTGAAGAAAGACGACGTTGCGGCACAGAATATAATTAATAGTACTAAGTTGTGGTAGGGATGGGAATTACATAGGGCGTTTGTGCACTACACTGTATTTTACCGATCCGGAAAAAAACGGATGCTTGTATTTTAATAATTAACTAGCGGCCGCCCGCGGTTTCACCCGCGTGGTTCCCGTTCCCGTGGGAATATCGGGATAAAAAGTATCCTAAGTTACTCCTTATTACATCAGCTACCTGCTAGTGAAAGTTCCGTCATAATCGGTCCAGCCGTTTCAGAGATTAGCCGGAACAAACAGACAGACAGACAGACAAAAATTGTAAAACATGTCATTTTGGTATATGTACCGTATATATAATCATATGCATGTAGTAAAAAGCGGTTATTTTAATGTTACAAACAGACACTCCAATTTTATTTATTTGTATGTATAGATGTATAGATTAATATAAATTATAGAATTTATTTATTTCGTGTAGTTTAGGGTTCGAAACATTGAAACTACACGAAATAAATAAATTCTTACTATTATAAATGATTAAATTATTAAAATACAAGCATCCGTTTTTTTCCGGATCGGTAAAATTCAGTGTAGTGCACAAACGCCCTTACTCTGCTAGTGAGATATTCGCTACTTTTTGACTGGTGACGGAAATTATGTATAATGAAAGGACAAACATATTTTTCGTTATATCTGAGAAAATATACTATTTAAACAGATAATTTTTTGTGAATAATAAAATGTATTTATTAACTTCCCAATTGTATCGACTGAAATGTACCAATCGTAGCTAACTTCGCGACTGTTGAAGCTAGAAAGCTTGATTCTGGGTTCCGGACAGCGAACGGAGCTTAGGAGAACAACTTAGAAAAACATATGTTGAGTGTTCTTTTACCAAATTATGTGTATATAGTACCAATTTATAAAAGGCAATTGCTAGACATAGTCCCAAAAAAAACAAGCTCGAAAATATTACAAACTAGTCAGATATTTGTATGGACGCTCAAAAACCAAGCCTGCTGAGAATGATCGAACTACTTTCGATGGGACTCAAACTTTATTCATGTGCTTTCAATGTCCGGGTGAATGCCTTTTTTTCTGATACTTCATTTTCAATAATAATATTTGCATTGTGAATGCAAAAAGAATAAAAATAATTTTATATTTTATTTTAAGTTATGAATATTCAAAACATTGGCTTCAATCGGTATCGTCTATATTTAATTAAAAAATGTTTGCTTATATATTGTCCTATTAAAAGCTTATGGCCTATAAAATATAACAGACAAGTGCATTAACGCTTTTTCGGAATACTAGCACAATTCAATGGTCAAATGATGTAAATTGGATGTGCGAACTTGTTAGGTGACTCACATTGTATGGTGGGCAACAGCTGGAAATATTTTGAGAGTTGTGTAGCGTACAATAACAAGGTGTGATATGACACTTAGGTGATGTTTTATTTAATTTGATGATTCGAATGAAGTTTTTTTTATAGAGATGTTTGTAAAATAGGAATAAAAAAGAGCTTTATTTAAATTTATGGCTTTATGTTAACAGATTATTCGGTTGAACTATTTATCCATCCATCCAACCAACCAACTAGCTTATATTCGCACATTTCGCACACCTGAAACAGAGTTATAGATATGCCAAATTTCATCAAAATTGTCCGGCCTCGTTATCGTTACCAAGACCACCGGTACCTAGGGGGCTTAAAATCATGGTCAATTTAAGTCCATATTATGTCCATATACGGGCATAATATTATGGTCTTCTAATGTCAAATGAAGCCCATGCTCATATCCATATTTTTTAGCCGGTAGCCCCCGTGAACCAATTTTTTAGGTCAAAACGTTCTCGAGAATCTTGATAGAAAGAAAATATTAATAAATAAGGATCGTAACATTCACACTATGCAATGAGCTGAGCAGCTCAAACCCTAGTTCATTTCAAAAGGAATCCACGAAGGAGGTTTTACCTCTGAGTCTTATTTTTTTATTTTATTGTAGGTACTACGGGAAAACCATTCACATGCCTATAACCAAAGGAGGCATAAATTAACTGCATATTTTGTTCTTATTTTTGATGGTAATGTTATCTATTAAAATATTATCCATATGAATTGTTCATTATCTCTATACGTATTAGAGCCTATGCAAACGTATTTTTGTAGCGCCGTAAAAGTTTGTAGTGCCTGTTTTCCTTCGTCGACGTGCGCGTGCATCGCTACAAACATGCGTCGACGACGCCGACCAACGCGGCGACGCGCGACGACGAGACGGCGCGATTTTTCACGAGACACACGCGCGTCGAAAGCGACTCTTTTTGCGGTGCATTTGAATAATTTAGACGTGCTAAGGTCTGTAGGCTGCGTGGGACTTGCGTGCGTATCGCGTCTGTATTGAAAAGGCGCGTCAAGACGGCGCTTTAAAAAGTCGCGGTGTGCATAGGCTTACATGACACATCTTGAATAGACGGGGCGCGGGCGTATCATAAACAACGCCTGACTCCATCGGAGCTGGTTGTGACTTGTGAGACGGATCAATTTTTTCTAAGTACTTCATTTTCCAATTTCAACGCCTAACTTTTATTTATGATAAGCGCTGAAACTGAAAATTTTCTTAAATTATTCTTCTAAAGAACCTTAATTATTTACTTATTTGCATTCACAATGCAATTTTTATGATTGAAAAATGGAAAATGAAGTACCTATTTAGAAAAAATCGAATCGAAATCGGGTCGATTTTTTCTAAATACTTCATTTTCCATTTTTCAACCTTAATTATAATTTCATACGCATTAGTCAAGTGTACGTGCAGTTGACGTGCAAAACCGTTTTAGATAACGCGCGGCTTTGACAAGTGCGACAACGTTTTCTGTTCCGGTGATAATCTATGGAACTAAAACAGTTTTCATACGACAGTCTATTTTGACAGCTAATTTCGTATTGTATATAAGCATAGATGTATTATACATCTATGTATATAAGTGGTTCCTCTGTCACGGATGTCACCGGATCAGACAGGATTGTAGGACTATAGGTTTGCGTGACGTGTGCGTCGTTATGTCATTACGGCAATACGAAGTTAAACGTCAAGACCCAAACGCGATGAAGACCGAACGAAAAACAGAAGATATTGAGAAAAACAGTCACAGAAAGTGATGTTTTCGTTCGTGCGAGCGAGTTTTCGTGTTCAGTCAAGTTCTGTGATGTTTTCGTTCGTGCGAGCAGGTGCGAGCCAGATTTTGTTTTTTTACATGCACGAGCTTTCAGTAATCAACGGATAATGTCACTAATTTTTAACCGACTTCTAAATCAAAAAGTAGGAGGTTCTCTATTCGTCTGTATGTATGTTTTTTTTTTGTGTATGTCCACCGATTATTCGAAGACGGCTGAACCGATTGAAATGGTTCAAACGTTATTACATCAGGTTGGTTTCCAAGTTGGTCCCATTTTTTTAAATTTTGAAATCGGTTCAGTAGTATTCAGGAAATCTTGAAAATACTGTTGTTTTCGTTACCACTTTATGTGAATTTAATACGTATCTTTAGGCATAACTCCTTTGTTTATAAACCGATTTAGATGATTCTTGTTTTGTTAAAAAAGGGATACCTCAAGGTATTTTAACCGACTTCGAAAAAGGAGGTTTTCAGTTTGATCACATACCTATTTACCAGAAAACACATAAATTGCCTGCACGATGCACTAAAAAGAGTGAAATAAAAATTATTTTTATAAAAAAATAAAACCGCCTTCAAAAAAACCACATCAAAAAAGTAAGAAATAATTCCTCAACAAATAAATAACGTAAGTAATTTGAAGTCGGGCGGGTTTTAACAAAAACAACAAAAAATTGTACATGTTTCACGCCCGAGTTATTTATTTGTTGAGGAATTATTTCTTACTTTTTTGATGTGGTTTTTTTGAAGGCGGTTTTATTTTTTTATAAAAATAATTGATCTGAAAATCTGAATAAAATGAATTGATATTTATTTTATAGTTGATAGGAGTAACTGAATTTCATAAATTCAAATTACTCCTATTAGTGCCCATTTTCGTAGTGCATCAACAATTTTCCTTTGTTAGTTAATTGAACCCCCTTTTATCTTATTATTAGGATGGTTCGCTTTATTGTGCCGCTCGACAGTTTTATTTAAGCCTGTCCATCCCTAATATAGTATTATTAATTTGATAAAAATGAGCTGCTCTATAAAAATGTGGATAAAAAAACCAACGGGACAGTGCAGTCCATCAATTATTCCAAAACGCGCGGCATAATAATCGTATAAGTAATGACAGCAATCAGAGCGGCGCTCGCTCGTGTCGCTTAATTGTTGCAGATCCGAGCAGAAACGTATGATCGGCTTTAATTACGTGTTTATGATGCGCGCTGGTCAGAGGCCACTGACTCGAACAGGCGCCGCTTTTTTATATTAATTAAGCCGAACTCAATCCCGGCTAACGGCCGCAAACATTACTATGCTAATTTATTATTAGGGTATTTTCTTGACATCCGCAATGTGACACACATTTTTTTAAGACTTAACTGTAGCGGAAATATGATTGATAGTTGACCGTTTAAGTATGCTTCAGCTGTTCATATCTCGAACACTAATACGGGTTATTTTTCTGTGCAGATCTCGATCTGTGTGCTTAATCTCATTTGCTTGATAAATGTGCCCTGAGCCAAACGGGAGCTATGTCACACGCTCGCTCAAGGGGACGCCTAAAATGATAAATTACTTATTAAGCCTAAACGTTCTGTCATATTCTTGAGTAAGTGCCATGTTTAAATGCAAATGAATGAATGCTTTACAACAAAAAAGATAATTTTCTTAGCCCTCTGCTAGCCGTTCCTTCGGACTACAGTAGGAAAGTATTCATTATTTGTCAACCTGTAGCATTATTAAAGTTTTCTTTTTCTTAAGAATGTTTTATAAGACACAAAGTCATGAAACACCTTTGCTTATATATTATGATGACTCCTCAACTTTGTAATGTGGTTCAGAGCAGTAAATTTTCCCGCGGAAAATCCTGCGTCGCTCGCGAGCACTTCCAACTTAGAAGTACTTAACCTGGAGCGCTCGACGAGGGAGTTCATAAAAAGCGGCCCGGTCACGATATTGTTGCGGAGTTGATCGTAGGCGCCACCTGCTCAAGACAATAATTCGGGCAAGGCCCGAGTAGGGCGGAGAGGATGTGTGCACATCCCGGCCGTGTAGTGGTGAGACTATTGATTTTGTCCACCCCGCGGCGGGAACTGCATTGGGTACCGCTGCCTAACTCTAAACTTATTACCGGTCTATTATTATCAATTTATTGACCGCTCCGCGAATGTGTGCTCGATTCTGCAGAGCTGCGAGGGTTACTAGCCGTTTAAGATCGCTTAAATTTTGATGCGAACTTTACTTAGGTTTGTGTTTTTAATAAGTATCTACCACACACTTTGTGCCTGCATACTGTATAAAAGTTGTTCCATATTAAACACCTAAATGCTTTATTCGCGGCTTCACTTTCTATTTATAGTTTCTCACATTTTCATCTATATGGAGATGATAAAATTACATGTCAGCTTAATATTTTTGATAGAATCAGTGTCACATAGATATAAAAACACACAAAAATACCTACATTTATGCTTAATCTTTACATATTTCTTCTATGACAAATATTTCTTTGCGTCATCAATGGAAAATACTTCAAGGAAAATCTGTTAACCTATTACTTCGAATGTGATCAAATTATTAACTCTCATTGCGGAATCAAAAAAAAAGGCAGTAATTGTTTCTGATTACAAAATTATTATTACCGTGTCAATTTTCCTTGCAGTTAAAAAAAACTCATATCTGGACCTTCCACGAATTTCCCGCGAAACCGGTCAACAAACTTGCTCGGTCCATGCCTCCCACATTTACGTCAGTTGAATAAGTATTAAGGATAACATTGGGTCCCGTTCAGTAAAATGACTTGGTAAAATTACGCGAATTATGTGTTTTAAAAGGCGTTTAAATGTAATTGTGTCTTTTTTATAAAATCTCCACGACAAGAAAATTCTTTCTTCACGTGACTTATAATATTTCATTTCTATTGGTAATTTTTGCATTTGCAAGACTATTTTTTTTTCTAGCCTATATAAATATATAACTGGGTGGCATAAAATACCTAAAATACAGGTACAGGCTATATTAAATCTTATCTTTATGAATGAAAAAATAATAGACGTAATATAAGTGTTTTATAATTATTTCTGGAGTTTAAATAACTATAATCGATTTATGGTTGCATATATTTAAAAACCATGAGCCGTGTCGCTCTCGTCACAGTTGTTATTAATTTAGACGTTTCTTAAAAAAAAAACAAATTTAAGAAAAATTGGTTGTACGTATAGATAAATAACAGAGTAGATATTTAAAAAGATATAAAAAAAATCTGATGGTGATGTGATTGTGGTTGATAAAATTGAAAGGAAAAAAATATTACGAGTACATAAAAACAAAATTACGACTGAAATGTATCAAATAGATTTGATTTTTATTTATCTAAGCAATTTTTTTTATATAGGTAGTTAAATAGATTTGAACGAATGAGCCTTCGAATATTAGATGCTTGTATTTTTAAATTAATTCACTCGTTATGGGAAATCCAAACAAATAACGGCGTCACATAACTTGATAACACACCCACGGCAATATTGCTTGAGCAGAGCAGTAACTGTAAGTTAAGGTAAACATTGGGTTTTCGACAAATGCGTCACGATATTTACGGCAAAAAATCTGGCTAGTGCAATTTTTACGCAACCGCCGCGAGTTCCATAGTAATAATATTGTTTTTGTCAAGACTTCCATCGGCTAACTAAAAGATTTTTCCCTTTGCTTTGTGATCTGAACCTGAAGACCTTCCTTTGCGTTCTTGAGGGTAAGTTTCATGATCGACAGACGGTCGAAATACAAACGCGCTTTTCAATCATAAGCTTTAAGTGTGATGAAGGCTAAGTGCTACCCCGTAGCGAATAAAAATAAAAATAAAAATAAAAACTTATTTTCCTTAAGAAAAATTATACTCTAGGCCCTGAATCTCCTTTTATTTTTTTAATAATAATAGATAAATAAAAAATAAACTTTTCACGTTTTCTCTGAAAATAATAAAATAGTAAGTATTAATAATATTTTTTCTCTTTATGTGCTTACGTGTACTCCTGTCCTTTTGAGAATCTGTCCCTATGAGATAAAATGCCGAATCTTACAATAGGTAAACATACATAGTTAAATGTTAAATCTAGTACAATTTCTCTTCCAAAAAGCTCGATGACTCGTTATGTTCGCTTACAAAAATAAACCCAAGAAAATATTTATGAGCATGAGCACATACTTCGGAAGATAACTTCAAAAGTTCCTCAGTTATTGAGGATTCCGGGAGTAGTGCGCTTCTACCTTCAGCCTTATCATCATTAAACATCAGGTGTGACAAAGGCAAAGTGCCACCCGGTTGTGGATAAAAAAAAGTAAAGCCGTCCCAATGGTAAAGATAAAAGACCACGCTAGCGTGGATATAGATATACTTATTTTACGGTGTGAAACTGCAGAATTTTCTAATATTACTGGCAAAAAGGCTATTGTGTCTAAGTTTTTTCATTATAAGAACTGAAAGAACTTTTGTGTGCAGAATGCAAGCTATTGCATAAAGATAAAAGAGGCGGTGAATGTTCCAAATCAGCGCATAAGTCTTCAATCTCTGATTTATCCAGAAAAACAGTGATATCTCTATAACTTATCACTATAGCAAGAAGAAAACGATTTATGTACCAGGAAAGGAACACTGGCAAACACAGTTACACATCCTTAATATCATTCTGATGTACCATACTAAGGACATAGAAAAGCTAACACCAAAATCATGATTGTGATTTTATCGATTAACATCAAATATTACATAAACCGAGTAAAAACACTTTCAAACGACGTTTCTAACTAAAAACTTATTAATTAAAAATGTACGCACTCTCGGTAGTGTGCGTTTGCGTAATCGACCTCTGCGACGTTATTTTGCGACAAAAGTGGCACAATTTATTTAAAGTTATATATTCCATAGAGAAGGAGCGGCAAAATGTGAAGTTTTAAAAATGTGTTACCCGAAGGTTCCAGATTTAATTTTGTCTATGTCCTAAAAGTTAAAGCGTTCATACCATGAAGCTCGACTTAATACAGTATTAAGTCGAGCTTCATGGTTCATACTCATGCGAGTATGAACTGTTAACGATAGAGGTTAAAAATGCATATTTCAAATAAGCACATCTTAGATTTTTGCGCTGTTCATTGAAATGTTTCCAGTTTTCCGTGACTACTGCCCCTGGAAAGGTGCCGAAACTTGCGTCGGAAATAACTAAAGATTCTTTAAAAACACATCTTAAATTTACCAAATTACCTATGTGTGCAATATACGCGTGATGAGATCCCTGAAAAGTGGTTTTAAGTATTGCATATTTCAACTTTAACAGAAAATATTTTTGTTTCAAATCCAATTAATTAAAGCAGGAATTTAAGCTTAAATATAAATTTGCTGGACAAGTTTATGCCCGTCATACATTACCGCGTGGCTTATAAAATAATTCCCACTAGTACACTAGCTAGCGGAAGTACGAGTTCACAGAACTCCTCCTTGAGGCTTAATTGGTACACATGGGCCATAGATAATAATAAAGTAGGTACTTAGTTATCCTGCCGCCTTAAAACTTCACATATAGAGTTCATATTTAAACAGCGCAGTGCTCGGTATCATGCTTTATTTAACAACAAATGGCTTTGCATAATGTTATTCAATTATATATTTTAAATAAAAAATATTCACCGCTCAATGAAGTCCGGATTTGTCGCACTAATCTTAATGAAAACGTTTTTATCAGGACTGATTAGATTAGATTAATATTGGCGCTTTTTTATTACTTATTTCCGGTAAAAAATGGTTAAGAATTATTCTGTGGGATATCTTTAGTTCAACAGTAATAATAAAAGATATGAATATCACCTTCATGTTTGGTAAAGGAAATAAAGTTTCGTACACTGCAGATATTTTTATCGGATTTTATCTACAACAAAATCCGATGTGTAGTCCTTTGGGATAATGTCGCCGTCGCCTCAAAACGTTCTTTCCTACGACCATTTATAGTGAAAAAGGAGCTTTTGTACAATTTCATATGTCCCAATTTCATACAATACTATCTTGAAGACATCTTATAAGTTATAAGAAAATTTTCACCTTAATTCACATTTTTTTTACTATCTGTGGTCTCAATTGGTTGGCGTCAGAGATGCCAACCACGAATCATTTCTCTTCTGAGAAAAGTCACACTCGGTCTGCGTCATGAATATTAATTTACTTAATAGTAATATTTATTATGAATGAACTTGTTGCTGCACAAACATAGTATTGGCATACCAATAAGTCATACATGCATGTAAGCGTGATAAGTTAATAAAGTTCCAGAGAATCGTGGCCTACCTAAAGAAGTGGGAAAATTACTAACAAGTTTTTTATATCCATAAAAATGGGTTAAACCAACAACATCATTAGCTAATTCAATTACTTAGAAAATAGTAACAAGAGGTATTCACGATCACGACTCTTCGTGCCACCCTCAACTACGACAACCTGTGGAAGTAATATCATTTTCCATTATTTTCAAAGATACAAGTCTTGAAATGAACTTGAAATAAATTGTGAGTGAGTTGTGGGTTTTCTAATTTTTCATGTTATTACATTGCAGAAAGTAATACCTACTCGATTTACAAAAATATTTTTAAACTGAAATACCTACTTATAAACCAAAATATACATTAGACTGAAAATAACGATGAATAAAATTACAAAAATTTACAATAACAACTAAAAAAATCGGCCAAGCGCGAGTCAATTATCGTACCACAATTTTCGTTATAAGTGTTTATTGAGGTCTACAGCATTGTTTACTCTCTTATTTTAAAAGTTGAGGGGGGGGGGCACACATTTTACCACTTTGGAAGTGTCTATCTTTCAAAATATTGACTATGACAAAAAAATTTAAAGACCTATCTTAACCTAACCTAACCTAACCTAACCCAAGCAGTAACCTAATCGGCAGCAGCGAGAAAGACATCACCGCGAAAATGGCTATCGCAGCGCACTTCAGGAAGCGGCGCGTAAGAAGGAAAGGGAGGAACGCGAACTTCGTGAACGCGCTGAACGCTTAGAACGCGATAAGCTTCGTCGAGAGCAGAAGCTAGAAGACGAGCGCTTAAGACGAGCAGAGCGTGAGCTCGATAGAAATTTTCGATGGGAAATGTTCGAGAAACAACAACTCGCTGTTGCCGAGCAGCAGGAAAGGCGACGAAGGGAGATGAGGGAGGCCGAGGAAAGACGCGAGCAGAGAGAGCGTGAGCGAGATACACGCTTAGCCGAAGATCGGGCTCGAAGAGACGCAATCAAATATGAACGCGATCTCGCTCGCGAGGAAAGATCAAGAAAGGAGCGCAGTGATCGTGAAGCATCCGCTCGTGCTTCTAGAGAAATCGCTCCTAGCTATTATAATTATAATAATAATATTTATAAGATACTTAGATATAGCTATGTCTAAGTGTCTTATAGGTACATAGAAATAAGACTAATAAGAGAATATAATATAATAATACCTAAAATAAGAATCTGTTTGTTCTACGCTACACCTACCACCTACCATAATAAAAAAAAAATGTAATAGTTAGTAAGTGACATTAATAAAAATAAAAAAAAGGAATACAAAAAATAAACAGTTTTAACAACATATATAAAAAAATATATATATAATAAAATAAAAAATATACTTAAAAGAAAAAAAAATTTGATCTATCATTTAAATTTTCAGTTATAAGAATAGCAATCGGAATGCGAAATCACCGTCACTGAAGGTACGAGTATATCTAACCTATTAAATTTTATCGTCTATGTAAGTTTTAGGTCTATGAAGTGTCGCAAACAATAATAATTACTTACCCAAACTACATTTATAAACTTAACTACATATTATTTAAATTTTTACTTTTCTGCATTCACAATGCAATTTTTATTATTGAAAAATGGAAAATGAAGTATTAAGAGCAGTCGCCCGGATAGCGAAAGGGTTCGTGTCCCATCGGAGCTGGTTGTGAGACGGGTAGATTTTTTCTAAATACTTCATTTTCCATTTTTTTAACTACATAATATGTTTTTACTATTCAAGAAAAGAGCTCTAGTTCACTTCTTATCTGGTGTAAATAAACAGTAAATATAAAGGTAGAGTGCGCGCCAGATAAGTCAAAATCGAATACTGATCTTGTCCTTAAGCTTAGAACAAATTACTGTACCTAGCACCAAAAAGCCCCAGCCGTGCCCAGAGTTATCTGACACGCACTCTATAAGAAAATCAACGCGTTCATTCAAACTCCGAAGTATGTCCTTGTCACGATAAACTGTCGTTTGGGGACGCCCCACTCAAGGTGGAACTTTTTATAGAGAACACCTCAACTTTGGAAGAAAATGTTTACGGGATGGGAATTTCACAGGATCAATGGGAATATTTCGGAACGGATCTTATTAACTCAACACCGTTGACCTCAGTATTAAATGATCTGAGCCGTTGACAAATAAGATAAGGTAATTTAAAATATTCATTTATTCACATGGACATTATAAATATGTAGGTACTTACTTATGAATCGTCAACATTTTCGTCAATATTCCTCGTGCATCTCAAATACAAGGTTTATAAACGTCATCTCAATCGTATCACTCTTGTCAGAGTGGTCGTGGTCAACAAGAAGTGCTATGGGTAGCCGATGTAGCTTGCTTCACGATCTTTCGCCATCTCTCCCTATTGGTGGTCAATCTAGTGCACTCGTACTCGTACTCGTAAAAACGTAAGCGTGGGTAAAACAATATTTTGATTTTTCCTATTCCCTATTTTTCTTAATTATGTTATAGTGAGTGATAAATGAACTATAAATACCATTAAAATAACATGCATTAATTATGATACTTCTAGATAAGTTGCAAAAGCACTTCGGTAACGAACATCAAAACATAGACGAAACCACAGCGGTGAGACTCCGTGTACGCACAGTATATAATACAGGGTGATCCATTGGGCCGGATCAGTATGGGAAAGTTTGAAACTATAAGAGATAGAGATATTTATTCTAAGGAACCATGTCGTCGATTTTAGATCTGTGAAAAACTGCATTCAAAGATTTTTAAAATCTCATGCACGACTCGGGAATCGAACCTTGTCAGTTTTTAAAACAAAAATGTTATTTATGTCATTTTATTACAAAAGTTGATTGTGTAGGTTTTTAGGAATACAATTTACTATGGAACCCTATGTGTACAATTAAAAGAAAATGCTGCATTTTACTATTTTATTTTATTTTATTTAACTAAGTAAATGTTCAAAATGACAGCTACTTTCTACAATAATTTAACTCTTTTAGGTAACGATTTGTTACTGCGTTATGTATTTTCAAGTGGTTAATCTGCGTTAAAATGGTCTCTATGGCCGCTGTTAGTTCTTCAACGGTGGTGTAGCTGGTTTTGTAAACTTCTTTTTTCACGTAACCTTACAAGAAATAATCTAGTAGGGTTAGATCTGACGACCTCGCAGGCCATTTGGTAGAGCCATATCATATGACAAATAACAAAACTCATTTTCTTTTAGTTGTAGACATATCCATAGTAAAATGAATTCCTAACAATCTATACAATCAACTTTCGTAATAAAATAAGGTACTATTATTGTTTTGGAAACTTAAAAGGTTCGATTCCCGATTCCTGTATGAGTTTTTTTTTTAATCTTTGAATGCAGTTTTTCTTAACTCTAAAATCGACGACATGGTTCCTGAGATAATATTTCTCTAACTCTTATAGTTTCAAACTTCCCCTTACTGACCCGTCCCGGTGGATCACCCTGTATATGCTATTGGTGTACTTACGTGAGAGTTCGAGCGCCCGGTGACATTTGAGCCGGAGCGTCTAACTCTAGGGTTGATACCGAAATGGAATATAGTTTTGTGTCAAAGAAGATTACACATAGGATGTTATATAATGTAGGTAAGGGTGGTATTCCACATATCAAAGATCTTTGTGCAATATACATTTGATCAAAGAAATTGGATTACTTTGTCATCCAATCCATTTTTCTGACATTCCACTAGATTAGATTTAGTTTAGTGAAACTTTTTTAGGAAGAAGACGTCGTTAATAAGAATATTCAACATCTACCGTGATTTCGTGGTATCCCAAGGGATTTCGTGAAATCTCTGATATCCTCATTTCTCTGAGACATATTATTATATTCTTTGACTAAACACAAAATGTTCATCGCTTACATGTTTCTACCGGGTGGCGCTCGAACCCTCAAACCCATATGCTCGAGTACTGATAAATACCACGTACTACTGCGCCATCGGCCCCATCAAAGGAGGTCACTAATAGTCCATACATCTTTGGCCATGTTTGTACCTTGAGGTACATAGGTACCAATGTGTAGAGAAAAAACGAGGATTTCGAAAAACGTATCATTTTACTTTTATATTTAGATAAAACTAGATAATAAATTAATAAAGTTGTTAATTACTTGTAACACATTTTTATTATGTGGTAACATTGGATGTTCAATTGCGTTTAGTATCAGACTTCTGGGAGTCTACCGGCTAAAATATATGGATATGGACATGGGCTTCATTTGACACTTGAAGCCCATATTTTGTCTTTATATGGGCATAATATGGGCTTCAAATGTCAAATGAAGCCCATGTTCATGCCCATATTGTTAAAAATATTTTATATACTGTTAATTATTGCTAATGCATAGCTACTTGTCGTCCATTTTTATCAACACGTAATTTAATGGGCGTAAAACAATAAAAAATAGAAAATAATAATATTACAATCAGAAAATAAATTGTCTCTTTGCAAGTAACAAAACGCTTTCTGACAGCTTTTTGAGTACAAACAGATTATATTCATAATCGTATCACAGATTATTTATCATTGACAGAGACTAAAATGGCGTATTTTTTCAAACTGAAATTATTATTTTTTGTCTTTTTCAAATAACTAACAAACAAAGTAGACCCTGTTTTATTATTCACCGTTTCATAGAGTATTTTTTTCCATAAAGTGTACCTCGGTACATTAACTGGTCAGATTTTAGTGACCTCCTTTAATTATAATAAACATAAATATTAATCTGCCAGTGTGCAGACAGTGTAAAGCTGTGTAAAGCATAGAGTTTTATTTATCTGCAATTTTTCTTCCCTCAAGTTCTACCCTTAGTGAAAACTTTACTCCTGTACCTTTATCTATTCAGTCTTAATATTTCCTCTGACAAAACATTAGGATACATGACTAGATCAGCAGATATAGAATAATATCTATAGGATATGAAGTAGTTTTAAATTGTATATACATTAGATTTTTTTTTAACTAAAGCACTTCTTACAAAATCTACTCCAACGTTATACCTAGCGTCAACACATAAATTATCTTTATTCACTAATAAATCAAGATCCGTAAAATACAGGTCAATAACATAAAGTTTAAGTGACATTCATAAATCTTCTCTGCTTAACATGTTCGCCAACAAATAATTAAAAGTGAAAGAGATAGGAGAATCGAATTTTGATTAAAATTATCTTATTCCATTTATCCATAATCAGAATCTTTGAGTCCGTTTAACTGAGTGTTAAAAGACTAACGGTTTTATAGTTAACGTTTCAAACTTTTAGCTTTTATCTATAATTAAAACGAAACTATTCTTGATTGACAGACAGAATTTACGATTTGAGAATTTTAGCATTTTATTACGGAACTTCCAAAACTCGTTTATTGTTACAGATTGTAACATTTGTGAAGACGCGGCGGCGACGACGCGTTTCGTTTCCCATAACGGGTTTTTCCGAGCTTCCGACACAGACTTAATTTATTATTCACTCCAACATAGTTAATTCGAGTATTTTGCACTCCATATATCATGTGACGTATCTTTGTGTTGTAGAACGAGATTACTTTTTTATGAGTCACACTACCTCCGTGCGTCGGTCGGTCTCTGACGTTTGACCCATCTTAAAATATTTAACCTACTTAGAATTTAGGGGCAATAAAACCAAAAATAAACGACCTTCCAATCTTCGGCTACATCTGCTGTTTTTTTGCGTTACCTTGCAGATTCTATGGGTTTTCCTGGTAGTATAAGTGTTTTCCTGGATCACGTGAAATGCAGTTCTTAGATTGGAATAAATAAATAAGTTTTCCAAGTGGTCACGGCCTCTGTACTTTTCCATGGAAATTGCAAAAAAAACCCAACATACATTTTCATACACTTTCTGTAAAATATATAAGTCCCTACCTAATGCACGTCGAAATCGTTGAACCGTAGAAAGTTGTTTTATTTATTTTTACGATAATTTCTGCTGTTCAGATATTCTTTTTTCTGTAAGTACCTACCTACATACTTTAACAACTTCAAGGTAAACAGTTAATAATAGCATCTAGTTGTTTGTGAAAGTGTACTTGCACCCAATAATTTCAATAATAGTGTTATTGTGTCAGTACTTACCACCTAGAAGTATTTCAAGAACAGATTTGTCTTAACTGCTTTTTTTATAATGTAGATTCGCAAACATCATCCCCTCGAATAATTCAACAATCAAAGAACAAATCTATGTTAGTTCAGACACGGAAATTCTAAATTTAGCATAAAATGATCAAATAATTTTGTTTAAAAGCAGAAAAGATTTCCAAGTTACAATACGATGTGCATTGTAATGGACAAGGATTTTCGTAAATTCGGATGTTTTAGTACTTGGCTACCGAGTGACCTGGCATCCACACATGATCTCATACTACGTGATTAAGTGTGTTTGAGTACAAAAATGTCAGCTTTAGTGAAAAATAAGGAAACCATTGGAAATGCGTCCAGTGACCCTCAATAAATCGGTATTTGCTGGACTTTTTTTTAATCGGATTACATTCCAACAGCGACAAGCAAATATTTAAGTGCTTTCTTTTTCGCTCATTCAAAATTTCACACTGTGTAGGTATGTGAACTCGTTGGTATCTTTTACTCATGACAAGCAAAATTTATTATTTGAATGTAGGTAGGTACTGACGTTTAGATTCAAAGTTAACTTTTTTGTGAATTTTTTTTTTGTAGAAGTGCATGCGTTCATTGATTTATAATAGAGTGGTAATTGCATAAAAATATTACTTACAGTAATTAGTAAGTAGATAAAAATAGACGCAGTCGTCAAAACTAAGGGAGAGTAAGTAATTGATTCATCGCCAATTTAATGCTCTGGCTAAAGAATCGGCGTTGGTACCTTTTAAAATTTTTGCTAATCGATGTTTTTAAATTCAGTTATACCCAATTAAATTCAATCTTACTAATACTAATACTTACTAATCTATATATATAAAATTCAAAGTCCTGACTGACTGACTGACTGACTGACTGACTGAGATATCAACGCACAGCCCAAACCGCTGAACCTAGAGACTTCAAATTTTGCACATAGATACGTTATACAGTGTAGGCATCCACTAAGGAAGGATTTTTGGAAATTCCACCCCTAAGGGGGTGAAATAGGAGATGAATGTTTGTATGAAAGTCCGTCAGTTTTGAAGTTAGGATCTTCAAATTTTGTATTTAGGCTGGCAATTAAAAGTTAATATTTACCTGTGTCAGCGTTTTTGACAATTCCACCCCCGAAGGGGTGAAAAGAGGGGTGAAATGTTGTATCTGGAAAGTCCTTCAATAAATTTATTATTTAGGCTTATGGTCGGAAAGTAAAACAAATAAGCGAACACAAATTTCGTATTTTTTCGAAAATCAACCCCTTAGAGGTCAAATGGGATAAATAAACCTAAAAATCGATATGGATGTCGTTATTGAGGTTTTATGGGATGATGATTGCAAAAATGGCATTTATATTGATGTTTAACACGCTGAACATGATTCAACCCCTAAAAGGTTGAAATAGGGGTGAAATTTTGAATGAAAAATCGGGATAAAATAAAAATTTGAACTTGAAACTTTTTAGGCTTACTTCTTAAAACAAATAGGCAACCCATTTCGTAATTTTCCCAAAATCAAACCCAGGGGGTAAAATAGGGGATGAATATGTGTATGAGAGTCCGTCAGTTTTGAAGTTAGGATCTTCAAATTTTGCATTTAGGCTGGCAATTGAAAATTTATATTTTCCTGTGTCAGTGTTCTTGACAACTCCACCCCCGAAGGGGTGAAAAGGAAGATGAAATGTTGTATCTGGAAAGTCCTTCATTTAATTTATAATTTAGGCTTATGGTCGGAAAGTAAAACAAATAAGCAAACACATATTTGGTATTTTTCGAAAATCAACCCCTTAGAGGTCAAATGGGATAAATAAACCTAAAAATCGATATGGATGTCGTTATTGAGGTTTTATGGGATGACGATTGCAAAAATGGCATTTATTTTGATGTTTAACACGCTGAACATGATTCAACCCCTAATAGGTTGAAATAGGGGTGAAATTTTGAATGAAAAATCAGGGGGTAAAATAGACACTTCAACTTGAAACTTTGTAGGCTTACTTCTTAAAACAAATAGGCAACCCATTTCGTAGTTTTCCGAAAATCAAACCCAGGGGGTAAATAGGGTATAGAAACCTAAATCATCTTAAGTACCCTAAAAGTTCTTGGTACCTAAGCTACTCAGACCTAACTTTTTAATTGTGAAACAGACACTTATTATTTACTAGCTTCCGCCCGCGACTTCGTCCGCGTGGACATTCGAGAAAATACTTAGGGGACCAATAACCAGGATAAAAAGTATTCTATGTTTTAATTGCATAAAAATCCTATCAGCCGTTTTTACGTGATTAGGCGGGTCCTCCCTCACCAAGTGAGCAGCCTCGTGCGAGGCCAGCCGCACGTGGCAAGGTTCTGCCACGCGCGAGGCTGCTCGCTTGGTGACGGAGGACCCGCCTAATCACGTAAAAACGGCTGATCGGATTTTTATGCAATTAAAACATAGAATACTTTTTATCCTGGTTATTGGTCCCCTAAGTATTTTCTCGAATGTCCACGCGGACGAAGTCGCGGGCGGAAGCTAGTATATTATAAACGTGAAAGTTTGGATGTTTGGACGTTTGGCTGTTTAGATGTTTTTTTTTATTTTTTGCATTGATGTATAAACTCTACTCTCTACATACAATGTACGCATGTTGGTACTGGTGATTAAACTAGGGTTTTGTGCATATAGGTATTTTTTGTGTATTTTTTCTTTGTGTGTAACTGCCAAACATGCTGTGGCAGCTTATAAATAAGGCAACACTGTTACTTATACCCTTTAGGGTATTTTAATGCATTGTAAGTATTTAGTGTATGTTCTTGTTAGCTGTCCCATATTCCGAATAAATAAAATAAAATAAAATAAAAAAGATATCATTTACAAAATATTGCAATAGTAAAATTTAAAGCATTTTAGTTTCAATCCATAATACCGATATTCAACACACCATCATAGTTTAAAGGAGACCATTATGCTTCGATCAACAATAACAACAATAAAGTATGAAACTATGAAGTCAATAAGTCATCAGTCAGTCGTCAACATTACTTCACTAAACTATAAATCGCTTTATGGGTTGTGGTACAGGCAGGCTAATTTTCTCTCCATAACATTTTTGGATCAATTCATTTCAAGGTAAATTACGTTTATTACGCCCATGAAGGATTCCGTACCTACTTTACGTACCGACAACATATACTTACCTAGCAGAAATACCACTAAGTATCATTTTTTGCCAGAAAAAATAACTTTGTTTTGCAGTGTTTGTATGGAAGACAAAGTTATATTTGCGGTTTTTGAAAATGTGTAAGGTATATCTCAAAAACTGCTGTCTATATCTCGTTCAAACCAATTTCCGTTGAAAGCGTTTATTAAAATCTACCTGCAGCATATTTTATTTATTTTTCACTCTCATTTAAAAAGTGAGAGGGGGGGGGGCACATATTTGGGCTACGAAACCCTAAAAAAGTAATGGTATTAATTGTTAGATTGCCTACTTAAAGTTTTTTTTTTGTCAGAATCACAATCTACAGATGCTTGGTCCGTACTCTTATCATATTATTTTGTTTAATTTAATTAATGTGGTCACTGATCACATCGACATCGCGAAATTCGTGTTATGACTCTGACGAAAACGCTCACGAGACGCGTTGTGGGAATCATAGAAAGACCACATAGCGAAATAGGGTATTTGACTGTTGTTGAAATGTAGATATTTAATTATGACATTCAGAAATATAACCTTATCGAATAACAAAAGTAAAAAAAAAAATTTAATCTGTCTTATAACAAGCGAATTCTCTTTCTAACGAAATTTTTTATCGCGAGAGTATGGTGCTACCAGCATGTGACGTCACTGGCTGGTAGCGCTATCCTTGTCTTATTAGAAAGTTTGATGGTCTTTATATCGCTGAAAATACGCAAGATATTTGAAAATAAATACCTATGTTGTGTTGCTAATATTTCAATAAACATTGTAAGTCAATAAAAATTAACAGTCAAATACCCTATTCGTGACGTGGCTGTCATTAATTACGACCACACCGCGTTTTGGCAATGAAGAATTGCTACGATGCGTTCTGTGGCGTAACCATATCACGACGATCAGGTCGTAAGAGGGTTGTAATGACTGTTTCGGTTTTTATTACTTGAAACAATTTTTAATTTCATTTTAAATACCGATACTTGCCTAATTCTTATATTAAATCTCACTTAAATTGTACTGCAGAAAGATAACATGCAACACTGTAGGTAGATGTTACAGAAGCTATTTCTTAATAACTATGCACTTACTAACATTGACTTTTTACTTTAGTTTTCCTTTACTCAACGAACAATAAAATAAGATTGCTAGTGCTAATTTGTCGATTGCTTATCAAAAAGTAGCGTGCACAGGTAGCACTATAGTAAAAACCTAAATAATTATGTTAAGCTTTTTCGTTCTGATTGGCCACTATAAATGTACCTATACTAATATTAGAAAGAGGAAAGATTTGATTTTTTGTTTGTTTGTTTGTGTGTGTGTTTGTAATGAATAAACTCAAAAACTACTGGACCGATTTTAAAAAATCTTTGACCATTAGAGAAAACTGTATTCTTCCTGAGTGACATAGTCTATATTTTATGCCGAGATTCCCACGAGAACGGGTACCACGCGGGTAAAACCGCGGGGAGCCTCTAGTTTTTAATTTATTTGTCATCAAGAAATATCAGATCCAAGGAGACCCTTAAACAATTAAGTAAGTATCCCATATTTTAATATGTAGTAATACTAAAGTTCTAAGATATAAAGATTCCTAGAACCTAGCAGCACCCCGCGGCTTCACGCACTTGCAATCATTGCTTATTCCGTGTGGCGCTCGCTGTTGTTGTTCACACACGTAGGAGCAGTAATAGCCGTCATATAGATGACCTATTAGAATGTTTTCTTATGAAATATTAGACACCATCTCAGGGTACCATTACATCTATATCTATCTATACTTATAATAAAACTGTAAACGATCCAATTCTGTACATTGAAAAGAAATAGAAAAAATACCACCAGGGGTCTTCTTAAACGAAACAGATACCAAAAATATAGTTTTTGAATTTTTTGTCTGTCTGTCTGTCTGTTGTCCGCGTTTCACACAAAAACTACTGATTGGATTTTGATGAAACTTTTTTTGTTATATAGCTATTGGCCCTCGCCAACATATAGGCTATAATTTATTTTGAAGATCGTAATATCTGATGTGGAACCATAGCAGTCCAGCCAAACTATGAGAGATATAAAAATACCGTCTTAAGGAAAATTGTTAAACGTGATGGGCACTTTCTATTGACGTACAAAGTTTGAAGGTCTGATTCACCTGATGTAGAACCCTAGCAGCCAGGATAAACTATATGAGATACAAACATGGCGTCTTAAGAAAAGTTGTTTCACGTAATGAACATTTTCTATTGACGGAAAAATATCGAAGGTCTGGCTTACCTGATGTGGAACCCAGCTAAACTATAAGAGATACAAATATCATCTTAAGAGAAGTTGTTCAGCGTTATAAGTATTTTCTTTTGACATACAGTCTATACTAATATTATAAATGTGAAAGTATGAATTGACGTGTTTTTTAGTATGTACGGGTAGTTTAGGAGCTAGAAAGTAACATAGACTAAAAATATCACTTTACCTCGGGATAACGTAGTGTAGTACATGCGGGCGAAACCGCGGTCGGAAGGCTATGTTATGTAAATTTTTAATGTGCTAATATGTATCATAGCATTCATAGCGCTGTACTAATATATATTAAACTAGCTTTCCGCCCGCGGCTTCGCCCGCGTGGACTTCCCGACCTTATCCCGCGGGAATGTGACATTTTTCCGGGATAAAAGTAGCCTATGTTCCTCTCCAGGCTACAAAGTATCTGTGTCCCATATTTCAGCCAAATCCGTTCAACCGTTTTGGCGTGATTGAGTAACAAACATACAAACATCCAAACATCTAAACATCCAAACATCTAAACTTTCACATTTATAATATTAGTAGGAAGTAGGATAAGTAGGATAAATAAATAAAAAAAACAAAATAGCTTATTAGCCTTAAAAATTAAAAATGCTGCCGAAAGTCACTATTCCACGCGGACGAAGTCGCGGGCACAGCTAGTCTAAAAATAAAAACTACTACTTACGACCTTTTTTAAAATACATAATTCATTGTTAAATAGTTCTAAATTACTTTTAATTAGACATGCTTGAAGACCTATCAGCTAGTTAGTTTTCATATACTTATTCAGTTTTTCACCTAAAGTTTTTTTGTATACGGACGAATTCACACTTCATTTGCTCCCATTTATATTCATAAATGCATAGATTACATAATTGTCGTCCAATTAAGCTATAAGCATATAAGTAGCTATAAGTATCAAGGTATATTTATCAGTAGACCTTATTTTTTTGGTTCCTTGCTCACTTATCTTCTGACATAGTGGGTCAGAGTCTTTGTTGGCTTGGTTTTTACTATCAATTAACATGCACTATACTATGAATGAAATCTATCTACCCTCCAAAAATGGTGTCTCTGCCTTCAACATAAATGGAAATTCTTTTACAAACTGAAACACCTTGTAGCACCCTGTATAATGGGAATTTTCGAAAACCATCTCTTAGTGCTCACGTACACCATAAAAGGTATCTATTCTCCAAAAATTGTGTATCTACCTTCAGCCCTATACAAATCCCCTTACAAACTGAAACACCGTGTAGCAACCTGTACAATGGGAATTTTCCAAAATGCTTTCTTAGTGCTCACCTACACCATGGAAGGTATCTACCCTCCAAAAATGGTGTCTCTGTCTTCAGCTCTATTCAAATCCCCATACAAACTGGAACACCCTGTAGCACCCTGTATAACGGGAATTTTCTTAAACCCATTCTTAGTGCTCACATACATTATAAAAGGAATCTACCCTCCAAAAATGGTGTATCTATCTTCAGCCCTATACAAATTCACTTTTGGTCCCATAAAATAAGTTGTTTGTTTTCACGAGTAGAATAATCCCTGAAATTATTCGGGTGATAAAAATACCGTGTATACTTAGTACTGTAATTCGTATGTAAGTGCAGTACCCACTCTTGGATGCTAAATGATCGATATTGTTTTAGATTCAAGAATTATGAAGGATCCAGGTCCCAGGTTATTAGAGATGTATATAAGTAAACACGCTATGTTGTCTATTTATAGTGGATTATCGAGCGCGGCTTAACGGGCGGGGCGCGACACGGCGCGGCGCCGGCGACGATTCTTGTTTGTGCGATTGCTATCAGAAGCGCAAGCCCCTATTCCTCGCAGTGCTAATCAATGAATAATTACTCTGTTTAAGGGGCACCTCTATAAATAGCCGGCTGGAGCGCTGACCTGGAGCGACGGGTTAGTCCGGCCTGACAGCCGCGGACGCTACAGCAGTCGCGCTGCCCCCGCCGCCCCTTGCCGCCCCCGCTGCCCTTCCGCGCGCTCACCACCGCCTCAGCCGCACTACTCGACACGCCTTCCGATTCTGCATCCTGTCATTTTTTGCAAAATTACTCACACAGGAATCTTTGTTAGCGAATGCCCGCATCGCAGTTTCATAAAACAACCCGTCTTGAAAACATAATGCACTCTGGGCGCGGCTAAACAATGTGAGGATGATTGTGCGTGTGATTCTACGAGTAACGGCAGTTCTAACCGAAGCTATCGAGCGAGGTGGTGCCGGGGTTATCGGTTATCGAGCCGTCTGCAAATTCGTACCTGCCTACATACTGCACATGCACACCATGTAGGTCTCGTCAGTGCAGTACCTGCAATCTTCACACGTTTATATTTAAGTTTATTTTTAAAATACTTGCAAAAATTTACTTATTTTTCGTACTTACGTCGTTCGTTGTTTTTTTTCATCAATCATTTGCGTTAATAGTTTTTATTCCCAAAAGACTATTAAATGTAACACTTTTTGTTTGGGTTCAAGAATATCAATTACGTACAAGGCCGTATATAATTTTTACGCTTATCCATAAAGGAGGCTGCACAGTTACAAAACGAGACGTCAGTATTATACTCGTAATTTTCACGTCACCTTACGCGTTGTTTATTAATAAGCGTCCGCAAAAGGCAAGGTGAGTTTGTTTATTTTTCTTTTTTGAATCAAAGATTGCCAGTAAAGAAATGGTAATGACATAGGCAGTGGTTGTGGTCGCAAGGCTGAAGGTGGCGAGGGGACCACGGGCCAATTATCGCGTCACCCGGACACCTCACGACCGCCGCGAATCGGAAAATAAGTGATTTCGTAATGAGAAACGAGATATCAACATTATAGATAGTAATGAAAGCAACATACTTAAAGTTTGACATGAGATGTAGAGCTTTCACTTTGTTTCTTTTTTTAAACTTATCTAAAAAAGCTTTGAAAACATTCAGAGTTAACTAATTTTAAATGTTGTCAATTTGTTCGGTCAGTCTTTTAATTCTTTCAAGTTGTGTACTTAAACGAGATAAAAAAAAAGTGAAGAATCATAGCCGGCCGGCGGCGGCGCGGCGCGCGGCCGCCTGGAACAAATGCGGAGACGACGCCAATTTGCCACTCAACATGACAAGACGCTCGCCACCTTATTTGTATAACGTTAACATGCTCCACTAACTCTATATTTGTTTCTGTCACACAAGGAGGCTTCACCATAGGTGCTACATTTCTTGTGATACTTTATGTAAGGTCATGTATAATCATCGCGTCCTCAACCTATTTAATCTTGTCGTGTCGTTCAGTCCAGACTTACGGTAATTGAGGACGCCGGAGTGGCCTTGGAGGCGCAAATAAGACTCGATAGAGCTACAGAAGAAAATGAAAAAAATGACTTCACAGCTATTAAACTTGTTATAATGAATTACGGCATTGCAAGGACGCTGTAAAGTTGAATATTGCATCAGAGCCGTCGGGACCGGGAGGCAACGTACGCGTGGAATGTCGGCGGGCAGCGCCGGCGCAACCGCGCGCCTAGGCCGCCGGTGCACTCTCATTGGACACTGAGTAAAGTGGCTTCTTTGACAGAAGATGATTTACGTGACACTTTAGAAAGGTGTACATAAAAGGTTTTGCTACCAATAACCACCATCTAAAGATGTAATTAAGCGATTGAAAGTGGTGAGCATTTGCGCTGATAGGTAGAGACCTAAGGGTGCCGGCAGGAATGCACCGCTCGCTCGCTCCCGCGCCCGTCGCCGCGCCGCCCGTGACTCACCTCGCGAACATCTCGGTGCTTGGGGAAATACGTACTTAATTGAGCTCCAATCATTTCGCTCAGCGATACCTTGACGTCACATGAGCCGAACCGAACCAGAGATCACTGGCCACCGATAGACGTATCATATCCTGATATGCGTAATCGCTCTTTTTCAGAAAGCTCAGCAAAAAAGAACCTATTACACTGACATTAAGAATAATGGACTGATGACTCGTACCGTCTTAACACAAATAAACGATGATTATTTGTTAAGAACAATATAAACAAATGTAGGTACTTACCTACCTATAGTCGTATCACATCAAAAAATATCTTTGTGTATTTATTTATTTATTTATTTACATATTTAGTACACACACATAAGAGTAAAACAGAAAAGAAAGAAATAGAAAAGTATTGTACAGGGGCACGGCTTATTTCAAATTGAAATTTCTACCAGCCGGCCCGTTAAAGGAAAGAACATAGAAAGGGGCAGTCTGTGTGTCTCCAGATACAAATACCATACATACAATACATATAATTATATATATATATATAATATTATAATTCTAGTACATACAAATAAACATAAATGAAATAACTATAAATAAGATAAACCATATATGATAATGCTATATATACTAATACATAAAAATAAACTATATATAATAGATAGATAATATATAATATATCAGATGAGAACTGTAAATAATACAACAACAGAAGAGAGGATAGTGCTAAAGACATGAGGATAAATAATAATTTTTTAGATGTTTTTTAAACATAGATATCGTGCGACAATCTCGTATGTCGGCCGGCAGTGAATTCCAAAGACGCACTGCATGAACGGAAAAGGAATAGGAAGCAAAGTCAGAATGATGGGGGAGGAACTTCAGATGGGATTTGAGATGGGACCTGCATGGAGAATTGGGTGAATGAGAAAAGGAGAATCGATCCCGGAGGTATGAAGGATAGGTAGGATTGAAAAGGATGTTATAAAGGAGACAAAGAATTCTAAGATTCCTGCGCAGACGTATGGGGAGCCACTTGAGTTCCTTCCGAAAGTTGGAGACGTGGTCGTACTTGCGTAGACCGAAAATGAATCGAATGGCAAGGTTTTGAAGGCGCTCAAGTTTATTCAGAAGTTGTTCAGTGGCGTCCAAGTAGCAGACATCGGCGTAATCAAGAAGAGGTAGAATGAGAGACTGGGCAATTGAGATTTTGGTAGGCAAAGGGAGAAAACTTTGAAGGGATTTTAAAGAGTGAAGGGAAAAGTAGATTTTGCGGCTGACGTCAGCGATATGGGTCGTCCAAGAGAGATTAGAGTCAAGGATCAAACCCAGATTCTTGACGGTGTCGCTATAGGGAATGGATATGCCATCCAGCAATACCGGAGGTATTTGAAGTTGGCCAGCTAAGTTGATCCTATGTCTGCTAGCGATGATGATGGCTTGTGATTTGCTTGGGTTAACCAAAAGTCCGTAACGCCTAGCCCAAGTAGAAATACGGCTGAGGTCATCATTGATTGACGCTATCGCTTGGTACGTTTCGTCAATTTTAAAGTGACGGTAGAGCTGCAAGTCGTCTGCATAGAGATGGAAGTTGGAGCAGATGACTGGAGTAACTGAATTGATGAAAATAGAGAAGAGAAGTGGAGAAAGAACACCTCCCTGCGGTACGCCCGCAGTGAGCTCACTCCAATCGGAAATAGAGTCTTCATGGCGAACACACTGCGCACGTCCACGAAGATAAGAGTCAAACCAAGAGAGCGAAGAAGTAGATACGTTTATAGAGGAAAGTAAAGCAAGAAGAATATCGAAATCGACAGAGTTAAAAGCGTTGCTGAAGTCCAACAAAACCAACACTGAGAGTTCTTTTCGTTCCATGGCCCAGCGTAAGTCATCCGAGACATTTAGTAAGGCAGTGGCGGTGCTGTGACCAGGACGGAAACCAGATTGATATTTATTCAAGAGCCTGTTGGCAAGAAGGAAAGAGGAAAGCTGTTTATGGACGATATGCTCGAGAACTTTGGATAAAAATGGTAGGATGGAGATGGGACGAAAATGGCAAGGTAGAGTTGGATTAGGAATTTTGGGTAACGGAATTATGTGAGCCAATTTCCAGATCTTAGGGAAAGACTTTGTAGTGAGTGATGCATTAAATATTGCGGTGATGAAAGGAAGAAGAATGGACAAAATGGGAATAAACATTCTCGAGCATACGTTATCCTCACCAATGGATTCAGACGAGATAGCTAGAATGGCACTTTTGACGTCACTCTCTGAGACAGAAGAAAGGTCAAAGGAGGTGCAGTCAGGACGGGAAAGGGTGGACAGTTGCTCTAATGTGGCTGCTTTGATATTAAGATCTAAACTGACTGGGGGGAGAGAGAGATGTCTATTTAAGGCGTTTAGGTCAGTAGTAATAGGAAGGGAAGAGGAGGATTTAGCTACGCCGACAGAGCGCAGAAATCTCCACACATCCGCCGGGTTACGATTTGTCAGGGAATCGTGAAAGAAGCGTCTCTTGGCATCCCTACACAAACGACTGCAGCGGTTTCGAAAATGTTTAAAGCTAATCAAATTGTCATCAGTAGGGAATTTTTTGTACCTGCGCTTCGCTTTATCCCTAAGTGACATGAGCTGTTTTATTTCGGCGTTGATCCAAGGAGCAGGATGGTGTTTAATCCTGATGCGTCGTGATGGTGCGTGTTTGTCGTATAAAGAAATAAGTAGGCAGTTGAACCTCGAGATCGTGTCATCTAAACTGGAAGTATCAAACACGGTTGACCAATCCACGTTGCTGGCGTCTTCTCGCAAGGACTCCAAGTTAATGTTATTGAAATTTCGGCGAAGAATATATCGAGGCTTACGTTTAGGGGGACGAATTAGGTAGGACAGGTAGGTCATATCATGATAAGAAAAGCTAGCTGGGACTTGGCCGTGAGAAACAACTTTCTCAGGATTAGAAACGATCATGAGATCGAGGAGAGAGGGCGCACAATTCGGAAAATGATGAGTGGGTGATAAGGGGAGAATACTTAAGTTGTATGAGGAAATTATAGTTTGGAGTTTGGAAGAACGGGTGTTTGACTTCAGTAGACATGTATTAAAGTCACCCATTATGATGACTTGGTCGTAGGTTGGCCTAAACTCTTCAAGAAGGTCGTCAAACGAATTAAAATAATCAATGGAGAGGTTAGGGGAATAGAAAACACCGAGAAGTAATTTGGTATGACGAAAAGATATTTCTAGGAAGAGGTGTTCGGCTGACGCACTATATGCAGAAGGTGAAGTGCTAACAACACGGTATTGTATGTCAGCGCGGAGGTAGATAGCTACTCCACCACCACCCTTACCAGTCCGATCGTTACGAATAAGGTTGTATCCAGGAATAGTGAATAAAGAAGAGGGTAAAGAGGGCTTAAGAAATGATTCTGATATTAAAAGTGCATCTACTAATGAGCTGCTAATAGACGCCAATAAATCAGAGTAATGAGCAGGAATACTTTGTACGTTAACATGGGCAAGATTGAAATTACAAGGGTGGTTGGAGAAGTAGGAGTCCAATTTGTCATGCAATGTCCCTGAGGAATCACTGTCTGCACTGATAAAGCTACATAATGAAGAGGAGCAAGAAAAGAAGCTGTCATCTAAATTGAAAGAGTTCATGAGTTATATGAATATAAAGATAAATAAAGGCTGTAAGTATATTAGATAATATGTATACGAATAAACAACTATAATACAAAAATAAATAATTTATGCTATATAAAATATATATATATCGGAGTCCTTTACACATGCTGCTTGCACAATATAAGAACAGATGGAAATTAAACAGTAGAACTGGATAGGTACAAAATTAAGAAAAGAAAATAAAAATTACAATAATGAATCTAGGCAGGTAGGTACTTAAATTCTATTGAATATAATTTTACAGTTGCAATACAAAAAGCAAATATTATGTAGTTAGTTGAGATGGTTGAGACAAAGTAAACTATATTAAAATTATGTTACTCTGCATTGCACCAGCCAGTCAATAAACAACAGAGTAATGAAACTTATTGACTTATTATTATGGCAGTAAACCATAAAAAGAAAAAAAAAAAAAAAATTGTCTGTCATAAAATATTACAGCCTGTCCAGTGCGTAGCAACAGAGGTCAGTGAGTGTTGTGTTAATTATGACCATGAAGTTTGACTTAATACTCTGAGGTAACTGGAGCTCACACCCTGAATAAAAAAGTGTCGCCAGCAAATTTGACATTTATGTATGTAGTGGCTGTCAGCTGTCTCATATGACCATACGTATTTTTAAAAAGTGTAGGTGAGACGGAAGACAGCCACTGTGTTATTTGTGGTATTCAAAAAATTGTTCGTACTGCACGCTCCAGTTACCTCAGTATTAAGTCGAGCTTCATGATTATGACCATCGCCAAAAGAAGTGTCTGTCACTGTCAATGTCAAGTGTCAGTTCGATTGTTTTGTCATGTACTGAATCCTATGGAGATGGCATACCTACGAAAAATTGAAGCATACACACACACACAAGCACACATATCGAGAAACCAAAATGGCGCCTTTCCGTAGTGCTGCCCTATTTGTACATCGATATATTTATTGATGAAGTTATAGATACAAGTATTTTTGTGACTACCTACCTACATCACCCTATATTTTATAAAAGCAGTTTCGTAATCACCTCGATAGTTTAAAACGGAATTATAGTGTATAATTATATACCTAGTTTTTTAGAATAATAAAACTTAATAATGTGCTTAAAATACACCTACATTTGCACATAATTAAGTTCTTTATGACAATGACACAATGTGTATGTGTTTGTGCATGTACGCACACAATCATTGGCCCGACCGCGCGCGTGAGACGCAACAACTATAAAGCCCCCAGTACAGGATGGCCGATCATGTTGGCCGACCATGATGGGCCATCGTGTACAGGGGCGGTTTGCGTGTGATTGCCTTCTGCGAGTAACGCAAACTGGCCCTGTACACGATTGCCCATCATGGTCGGCCAACATGATCGGCCATCCTGTACTGGGAGCTTAAAGCCCCTCAGCCAACATGATCGGCCATCGTGTACAGGGCCGGTTTGCGTGTGATTGCCGCCTGCGAGCAACGCAAACCGCCCCTGTACATGATGGCTATTTTTATGTTTTCCGAGTCACGCGTCTATACACATGCGAGACCTCCATAGAATTCCAGATCAAAGGTCGCGAGAACCAGTTTAAGTAAAAAAAGGTAATGAAATAAAACAAAAAGCTCCATATTGTAAAAACCTATTATGTTTATACAACAAGGATTGTTTTTTTTTACATAACACACATTACAATATAAATCACAAAGGAGGATGCCTACTAGGTACTAAGAAGCCCTACACTGGGATTCTATTAAATAATAAATGTAATTTCGATATAAATCTTTACTGCGGCACCATGGCCGATATATTCTATATCTACTATAACACGCGACCGCGGAATCGTCTAGACTCTAACAAACTACTCGCGTAGGTAATGACAATCCATTCGATATTTTGAATACTGATTTAAACATAAATCAACCATAGACAATGCAAGGAGGTATCATATCCTAACAATATGATACCACATGCCGCCGCCGCAACAAAAAAAACCTTTCTTACTAAAGAAATGTTTTTTCCTACATGGATTACCCTAAAGCGAAGGCCCTGCCTACCTTGGAACGATATCACATCAATAAGACTGGTCCTCACTAACGGACAGCCAGGACAATGGTCGATATAATTATTAATTTCTTGAAATCAAAACAAACCAACCATTGCATTGGCTTGACATACCAAAACCAAGGGAAAAGGTCTGCCCAGCCTTAAACCTAACCTTAATACATCATATGTAGTTACAATCAAAGCTAACCCTAGCTCATTTAAGCATTAACTAAGTCGAAATTCCAAGATCAAACATGTCGGACAAGCACCAATAATATATTGACTACGAAATTACCCAAAAATAACCCTCATCTCAAAAGGTGCCCGACAACAAGCTTAGAACTTCATAAACCTGTGGTAACCTCAAGCAGACTGTCTACTAGGGGCCACCACAGTTTATGTAGCGTGGTGTCGACAACATTGCCAGTCAGGGTTAGAGGGATCCTGCAACAAACAGGATATGACCCTGGTCCTTATTGGACCATCAGGGTTTCCTCCCCCCTCACCAACAAATGTTGACGTCACCTCGTTCCTTAAGTGACATCGAAACAACTTACAAACTAACTAAAACGGAAATAAAATGAAACACAGAAGTGTTACTTTTGTGGTCCAGATCATTAACGAAACGTGATGTCAATATCAACATAAGTTAAGGTCAGGGGATTCTCACTCCTAATTAGATAATAGGTCATCGTCCTGCCCTATCCCATGAAGGTAAAGAGACACGACACGATGTCTACTAATTAGTAAAAATGCAAAAAAATAATTGTTTTATTAAATTAAACATTAAAAAAAAATTAAATAAGTACATCATAAATGGACCACAGGACACTTCGTGGGCTTCAGGTGCAGTATTTCCGTACATGAAAAAGAAACACATATTAATACAAATCACACAATTATACATTTCAACTATCTAACAATCACTATTATAAAACATCCTAAAATCCTATCCTATTTCTATCCCTATTATAAAATGAATCTATAAAAGAAAATTTGTTTTTACATTTAATTTTATATGTAACAAATTTAATTCGTTTCTTATTTCGTAAAGAACTAATATTACATAACGAACTTATATTGGATTTCGAAATCCTATTCATATTCGACTTTTCAAACTTTTTCGCGCCTATCTTCATTTTACTGTCATTCCTATTTTTATTCATAAAAAAACTTTTTAATCTAGGAATGACATGCGAACTTTTTTCTGACATATTACTTTTTCGAAAATTACTTTGACATCCGTCATTCGAGACATCTATCACTTGTGACTGTTGTGACTCATTGTCATCAATGTCAATCGATGTCAACATAAAATTCATGTCAACATTAAATTCAAAATTAATTTTTTTGTAAATTATACAAAATTTTTCAAAATTCAAAATTATGCTATTCCTGCTAATAAAATCACAACCCAACACTATGTTTGGTACAATGTCCCTTACAACAACGAATCGCTGTGTAAACAACACGTTATCTATCAAGAAACATACATTAGTTTTCCCTACTATTGAAAGTTTTCCACCACTCACATTTCGTAGTTCAGCGTTCACCATGTCCACACTGAGACCTAGACTGTCTACTACCGTCTGTGATATTACCGACACACTCGCACCGGTGTCCACCAAGGCGTCTATTTTCTGACCACGACACTCAATAGATAAAAACGGCGTACGCTTACTTGTGTTGTGATTGTCCTGCACCAACGTCAGCTGCATACAATCCTCTTCTCTACTTACAATAATATTATTATTAGATTGTGGGGACGTCTCAGTCGTCCTCCAAGATGATGTCGTGATGGGCATCATCGGGGCTTGAGCTCTAAAATCATTCAATTCACTTGCATCATACAAATCATGGGGTTTTTCGTTTGGCGTGCGAGAGGCACAATGATTGGGAGTTGGCACATTCTCTAACTCCGGCACAAAATAAACACATTGATTAGATTTATCACCACTGCTAGAATCACACATATTAGGGGCACATTCCTCGAAGCACTCAAGATTATACAATTGTCTCACTACTTTTTTCAAATGCGTTTTGTCGACGTAGATTTGCGACATCAATTTGCTGCGTGTGACAACGTCGGTTGTCCGCAGGAATTGTTGTATGAACAACTGTTCTGTAATTGCGTTCCCAGCACGAGTGGCCAGAATATCCAACGCATACAGGTATTCCAACGAATTTTCGTTGAAATACTGCTTTCTCGCAAAAAATTCAGCAAGTGGGTCCGATACAAGACCAAACTCCCTGATAAACTCCTTCTTCATTTCGTCGTAGTCTTTCACCATATCGACGATCTTATCGTAGAAATATCGGGCTGCGCCCGTGCAGAAAGCTCCGACGACGATTTTCTTGGCCTCGCCTTCGTAGCCTTGCAGAGCCGTCATCGCTTCGTAGCTCCGAAAAAAAACTTCGACATCTCCGTGGATGCCGTCGAACAATAAGACCTCCATCTTCACCAAAGGGTCTGAAACATGGAAACTACAGTATAGATCTGCGAAGATTTGCGCCTAACACCATAAGAAGCCCTACACTGGGATTCTATTAAATAATAAATGTAATTTCGATATAAATCTTTACTGCGGCACCATGGCCGATATATTCTATATCTACTATAACACGCGACCGCGGAATCGTCTAGACTCTAACAAACTACTCGCGTAGGTAATGACAATCCATTCGATATTTTGAATACTGATTTAAACATAAATCAACCATAGACAATGCAAGGAGGTATCATATCCTAACAATATGATACCACAGTACCTACCTACCATAGAAAAAAAGATGTCTAAAAAAAACAAGCATTATTAAGTAATAAAATAATAAACAGTTTGAATCGAGATCTTTACTAGCAAGCATATTTTTTATATATATTAAGAATATAGCGAAGCGACATCTAGTGGTAAAAAAATATACTTACTTTTAATGTGCTAGAATGAATGTAAGTTGGACAACAACTTTACAGCAAAATTACATTAAAAAACACGTTATATATAAGTATCCAGGTTTTCGCAACCGGAACAGAAAACGTTGTCGCACTATAATTTTGATTTTGCCAGTGGCCTAATTAACGTCTTTTTCAAAACTTAAACTGTCGTTGACGTTTGAAACTGCTCTTCAAAATTAAAAGAGCACATAAAAATAGTTTTCGTACGAGTCTTTAAACTTTCCTTTCGCATTGTATCCAGCCATATTTTTCTTTTTTTGTTATTTTTAGGCAACCTAAAACAATAAAAACAGTTTAAAAATTAATACACACATTTTACACTTGAAATTTGAAAACATCGATAATTCGATAAGAAAAATGCTATAAGGGCAACTCTAGCGCAAAACAAACAGATTTATATTTTCTTGAAATACACCAACAAAACTCACCAAAATAAGTAGTAAGCTACATTTGGTATGAATTCTAAGTAAACTATTCACAGGAAAACCAAAACACAAGGCATTTATTGTATTGTTTTGGTGTTTTTGCAAAATAAATAGTACGTACCGGTGTAATGTAATGTTTGGACGATTTTCACTTTTTTTGATGCCACAAACTACCACACTGCAATTAGACATGTTCCTTGTTGCTTTCTCTCACTTATTTTTTTTCCCTTTTACTCACATGAAAGTCTCAAATTAAAAGACTTTTATCACAAAACACTGCAAATACAACTCGCGTTGACAGCTCACATACCGAGAAACCTAAATGGCGACCGGCTTCAATCATGCATTACGATGACGTCACGTTTCAATGTTGCCAAAAAATAGGTCGAATAAATATATTGCTGTCTCTTTTTACATGAAGTATTGGAGGTAAGATAGAACAAGATGGCTACAGGTTTATGAGTACAATGTCGATTTAGCTCATATTTGTATAACCGATAGTTCATATAGAACAATATGCCATCTCCATAGGATTCAGTACTCAGAGGTCTTGTATGTCAAGCTAATTAAGATAAAGATAAGATAAAAATATTCTTTATTCACTTAGACATAATAAATATGTACTTATGAATCGTCAATATTTTCCTACCACCCATTCAAGACTTTTTTAACTGACAAGAAGAATGGGCGCAAGAAACTTGCCAGCGTTTCTTAGTTAGGTAACGACATTTACAAAAAAAAACATATCGTTACTAATACAACAATTGCTTAGTATAAAAATACATCATATTAAACAGTGATTATGTTATGTGTTACATCATGACCATGCATTGCGGTCATTCAAATAATCGTCTACTTTATAGTATCCTTTGCTCATCAGCGACTCTTTAATGTAACATTTAAATTTATGCAATGGTAGTTCGATTATATGCTGTGGAACTTTATTAAAAAAGGCTATGCTTTTCCCCAGAAATGAGGCTCTGGATTTTTCTAGCCTAAACTTGGGAACGACAAGTTTATCTTTATTTCTTGTGTTAAAGCGATGAATATCGCTCTGCTTTACAAATGTATTATAACACTTTTTCACATAAATTATATTTTCATAGATGTAATGTCCTGCAACAGTTAAAATGTTTATTTCTTTAAATAGATCTCTTAAAGAATCTCTCGATCGGAGGTTGTAAATGGCGCGAATAGCCCTTTTTTGGAGCACGAATATACTTTGGATGTTAGCGGCTGAGCCCCACAACAAAAGGCCGTAGGACATAACACTATGAAAATAACTAAAATAGACTATTCTAGCCGTTTCAATATCGGTTAAGAGCCTTATTTTCTTAACTGCGAATGCAGCCGAACTGAGTCTACTCGCCAAGGCTTCGATATGAGGATCCCATTGTAGTCGCGAGTCTAATATAATACCTAGAAATTTTGTATTGTTAATGAATTCGACTGTATCGCCGTCTAGTCTAATATGAAAATCAACTTGTCTTACATTAGGTAACGAAAATTTTAAACACTTAGTTTTCTTTGAGTTTAATGATAAATTATTACTATTAAACCAATGTGACACTTTTGAAAGAGCACTATTTACTTCGTCAGAACAGTCATCACCTCTATCTACTTTAAAGACTAGAGATGTATCATCGGCAAATAGCACCGTCTCACATAAATTCTTCGCGTAGTAAGGAAGGTCATTTATGTATATTAAAAACAACAGCGGGCCCAATATTGATCCTTGGGGTACGCCCATAGTAATGGGAGCTCCGGTAGACTCAGTTTTATTAATAACTACCTTCTGAGTTCTTTCATACAGATATGAATGCATAAGGCTTACTGACATTTCAGAAACACCATAATGTTTTAACTTCCTTAATAGTGTTTGGTGATCAACACAATCGAATGCCTTGGAAAGGTCACAAAAAATAGCTATTACATCCTGCTTGTCCTCCCAGGCATCAAGTACATGTTTTAGAAATGCAACCCCAGCATCAGTTGTACTTTTACCTTTTGAAAAACCAAACTGTTTCTCATGCAATATACTATTTAATTTAAAATATTCTAAAAGTTGAGCATAAATTAATTTCTCAAATATTTTACTTATTGCTGGTAGTATGGATATAGGTCTAAAATTTGCTGGGTCACTTTTGTCACCAGCTTTAAACAGAGGAATAATTTTACTATTCTTCATTAAATTAGGAAAGACCCCTTCACTTATACATTGGTTAAAAATTATTGCTAATGATGGAGCTATCACATCAATTATTGATTTGATGATACTTGTAGATATGCCCCAGAGATCTTCTGTTTTCTTAATATTTATTGCTTTGAATGCTTTAATAATATCTTCGGTAGTGACATAGCTAAAACTAAATGTTTCCTGGCACTTGTTCACACTAGATTCCATAAGAGAGACAGCGGTGTTGTGGCAAGAATTAAGTCTGCTAGTAGTTTCTAACGGTATTCGAGCAAAGAAACCTTCAAAAGCACTAGCCACCTCAATATCTGATTCAAAAGTCTGATCACTAATTTTTAAGTTAAATGAATTAATTTTGCTTTTTGTTTTGCCAGTTTCTTGGTTTATAATACTCCAGGTAGCTTTTATTTTATTTTCAGATGATTTAATTTTATTTGAAATATACCTTGATTTTGCCAAAGCACATACTTTCCTAAATGTTATTGAATATTTCTTGACATATTCAATGAAGCTAGGATCACAGGAAGTCGTTTTTTGTGCATAGAGTTCAAATAACTTTCTTCTGCTATTATAAATACCAGGTGTGGCCCAGTCACTAAACTTCTTACGATCATTACACTTTATAACTTTTTGTTTAAAATTGTTACTAAATTCTTTTTCAACAATATCAAATAATGATTGATAAGAGTTATTAGCGTCAGCAGAAGCTGGCAAACATTGAATTTTATCTTGTACATTATTTCTAAATTTATTAATACCACGTTTCGGTATTGGCCTGCAAATTACTACGACTAATTAATACGACTGTCATGTCAATCAGACTCGAAATTAAAATTAAAAATTACAAACAAAAGAAACCTACCAAACATAAAAATAAGAGAAGAGAGAAAAAAAAATTATAAAGATACCCTAAAACTAACTTATCGAAAGTAGATAGGACTGGACACTGGACTGGAGCAATGCAACATGAGAGAGTGTACCTAGTGAAACTTTTCTGAGTATGATACATTATAGCTTCCTAGAATGTTGAACTATCATACACGGCGCCTCGCCTTCCTCGCCTCTCGAGCAGATTGACCAGCATCGGTCGCACTAGAAGAAGTTAATTAATGTTTCTGATTCAAATCACCTTTAGATTCAATTTTATAGTCAATGACGTTTTATTATTTGAGTGTAACGTGTCTATTAATAAAACGTCATAGTTTATAGTAGGTATTTTAGAATATTATGATCTTTTCAATATTTTTTTATTGTGTCCGACATCAAAATATATTTTTCTATTCAAATAACATATAAATAAATAAAAGCTCCAAACTTGTTTTCCTGCCACTCGTACATAACTGCCATGAAGAACGAGCGAAATAAACTTATGACACAATACGAGTACACAATGTCACAAACAAGTAGGTATGTACCTTACTTATGAATTTATTAGTAGGTACTTCAAGGTGCTTCAAGCTTCTTTATGCATAAGTAGTAATTTAGCTAGAGGATATAATAGAGCAACTTTTTATCGAAAGGCGCATTCGTATAATATTTTAAGATAAAATTACCCAATCATCCAGAAAATTAAGTTCCATGAAAAGTAATAGATATATGAAAAACCGAACCGTTGCTGTAATTTCGTCGAGTTCCCAAGTATAAACTGAGAAAGGGAGAATTATATTGGATTATCCTGAACCTCTCGTAACCGGTATGTAAGATGAATCTCTCAGAAAAAGGGTCTTCTAAGTTACTTGGCCGGCCTTGGTGATTTATATGTCATTGCCACCAACGACGACAGTAAAAATAAACTTAATATAATACAGTGGCTCTTAGTGATCCGAATTTATAATGCTTTAGTCATTTCAATTAATATTTACTCAATATCCCGACCCTTGCAAAAACAATTACGAACGTGAATTTTCTATTAAATCCATCTATAGTTAATCTGAGCGCATTAAGGCGACCCGGCCACGTCACGAAAGGATCAAACTTGGCGAAAGTTTAAGCGCCGAGTTCATTACTGTGGTGAACCGAGTTGGTCAGAATTATTTAGGAGCAAATTTCAGGTGATGCGATAGAAGCTGTACAGTACGATTTTATTACAAAGTCAGAAAGTGCTTCCTTTCACTAAAATGCTCATTTACTTGCTATCCGAAACTTTATCTTGACGAGCTATCCTGTATTCCGATCCCGTACCCTGCAAACTTGGCCCTGTTTCATAAATGTTTTATATGCGATCTCATTCTTTTTGCTGGTCGACTGAACGAATCTATACAGTATATCATCCTTGCATGCTCTGGAAACTTCCTCGAAAGGTAATCTATGAAATGAATGGCGAGGTGAACTTTTGGGAAGCGTACACTTACGTAATATTTTGCTTCTTCCAAAGATATCGCAATTCTTGGTATTTGAAAGAGTGAAAAAGTGACCCATGTTTCTAGAAGAAAGTTGTTCACTTACCAATTCTGAGTCGAGCTTAAAAATTTGGATGGTGTTCAAAAATTAACCCTGTATACTAGCGTATTGCATCATAGCACAGCCTTCTCTATCGACGATAGAGATGGCTGTGATCATAGATGTTTTTAATACATCTATGTATTGCATAGAATAATAAAAGCTTTGCTTTAAAATTGGAATCCTACTAACATTATAAATGTGAAAGTTTACATGTTTGGATGTTTAGATGTTTGTTACTCAATCACGCTAAAAAGGCTGAACGGATTTGGTTGAAATTTGGGACATAGATACTTTGTGAGATGAACATAGGCTACTTTTTTATCCCGGAAATATATCACATTCCCGCGGCATAACGTCATGAAGTTCACGCGGGCGAAGCTACGGGCGGAAAGCTAGTAAAAATATAAGAAGCAGCAATCTTGTATCTTCTGTTGTGTCTTATATAATTATAAAACAGAGTTGCGATCCAGAAATTTCCTCAGTTTGAGGTTGGGGTTCCCGAACCCTCGCGACTCCCGAATCCTGTCAGTTCAGGTCAACTGACGGCTGACTCATTTTTCTTCAAAGTTTCCAAACTTATGTCAGTTTATTTAGGTGCTGGCTTGACAATCTGATAGCTTTTTCCGTAACGATTTCATGTTGTTCTTACCAATATTATAAATGCGTAAGTTTGAACGTTAGATGTTAAGAGGTTTAGATTTTAGATGTTTGGATGTCTGGCAAAACGACTGAACGGATCTGGATGAAATATGGCACTATAGCAATATAGCTTATGGTCTATAATAGCTAATAGCATCCGCCCGCAGCTTTGCCTGCGTAAACTACGCGATGTTTTCCCGATGGCGCGAAGCTGATTAATTTATTAATGTTGAACCATATAAATGTTTTCAGAGAGATGACAAAGTTCATTTAAGCCAGACTTAAAACAAAGGGTAGAAGTGTAAGAAGCAAACGTAATTTAAAGTTGTCATGACAAAAAAAGTTAATTACCTAATTTAAGTAGGTACAATAACAATAAAAAGGATAAAGCCGCCATTTATCTCCTAAAGTACCAACAAGAAAGCGTACACTGGCAGTAAGTGAAAATAAGAGGGTCACTTGTTAAATCTTATTTGTCAGAGCGCGTGACAGTTGTAGGCTCGTAGCAAGTAGTACCCCAGCGGCGGCGGCGGCGGGCGGTTGGTGCGGCGTCAGCGCGGGCGGGCAGCGGCTCGGGCACGTGAGCACACGATTGCTAAATAATATTGATTTTATGGCGCGCCAGATGGCCGGCCGGTCGCCGTCTGCAGCCCCCGCGCTGCACCGACCCCCCTCACCCCCGATTGAGATTTATCCTCCCGGCCCAAAACAGCCCCCACACCAGAATGGATTATTCGATTTATATTAAGTTTCCGCAATTTCCATTTAGACAGATCCGAATGCGGTAGGTGAGCTCTTTGTAAATATTTTCGGAGGGCATGTCACAGCGACTGTCGTTAATAATACAATGCGTATTAATCTATTGATCGTATGCATGAGCCATCTGTTGCATCGGCTTCTCATTCGTGTAAATGGCCTACATTTGTTGTGTTGTCCTTGTGATTGAAAACATAAAATGCAAGTCATTTAAGAAACATCATTATTAGAGTTTATTAACCGACTTCTAAATCAAAAAGGAGGAGGTTCTCTATTCGTCTGTATGTATGTTTTTTTTTTTTTTTGTATGTCCACCGATTACTCGAAGACGGCTGAACCGATTGAAATGGTTCAAACGTTATTACATCAGGTTGGTTTCCAAGTTGGTCCCATTTTTTGAAATTTTGAAATCGGTTCAGTAGTTTTCAGGAAATCTTGAAAATACTGTCGTTTTCGTTACCACTTTATGTGAATTTAATACGTATCTTTAGGCATAACTCCTTTGTTTATAAACCGATTTAGATGATTCTTGTATTGTTAAAAAGAGGATACCTCAAGGTATTTTAACCGACTTCGAAAAAGGAGGTTTTCAGTTTGATCATATACCTATTTACCAGAAAACACGTAAATTGCCTGCACGATGCACTAAAAAGAGTGAAATAAAAATTATTTTTATAAAAAAATTAAACCGCCTTCAAAAAAACCACATCAAAAAAGTAAGAAATAATTCCTCACCAAATAAATAACGTAAGTACTTTGAAGTCGGGCGGGTTTAAACAAAAACAACAAAAAATTGTACATGTTTCACGCCCGACTTCAAAGTACTTACGTTATTTATTTGGTGAGGAATTATTTCTTACTTTTTTGATGTGTTTTTTTTGAAGGCGGTTTAATTTTTTTTTTTCTACAAATTTCGTGAAGGTAATTTCTGCCTCGTCAGCCTTTCTGAAAGGAAAACCTTTGTGAAAACACTTAAACGAATGTTCGCACCCGTGAGTCGTCTCGTCTAAGCAAACAAGGGCGCTACAATGAGATAGCGCGCCCGATTCACTCCGGAAATAGAGTAATAAAATAAAACGGAAGCTATCACAACGCGCAACGCAAATTTGCGCGTAAAAAGGACGTGAAAAACGAATGAGCTTATATTCCATTTTGCATAATCTCCGTCTAGACGGAAGCTGGATGCTGTGGGGTCTGCATTCTCTTATTGAGTGTAAGACTGCCGGCCCTGGATTTGCATCCCACACGTTTGTTTGTGAACTACGAATGAATTACGAGCGATTTTCACAACTTCATAAGCACTCGGAATCCAGGTGAGCTCGTAAAGTTATCTCGATGCGAGGAGTTTTTTAATCCCGGCTTTATGGTGGCTTGCAAAAGGTTTACGTTCTGCGAACGGTATTAAAGACTGTTTGCGAAAGAAGACTTGGAACGTTCAGAGTTTGAATGCGAGCAGTATTCGCATTTCGCGATAATGAATGTTGAAAAAGAAACAAACATTGCCGAGGCACCCCATCGCTTGTTGCCGTATCGTGTTGCGTTGTCAACGAACGCCTTTCTGACCATTTCTCATTAATTCTAATTACTCTCAAATGTTTTGGGTTTCACAGAGAATGAAACGTTATTCAGTGATCCTTTGAAGTGGGGAACAGAGAGGTTTGGTGACTTACTTATGATAAGTCTTAGTTATTACTTTCTAGTCAAGTAGTCTTTTCGACAATATTTTTGTTTAATCAAATTTTGCTCGAAAGAGAAAGTAAACCATTGGTTTTTCATGCCAGACTAAATCAGAAACTATGTATGTTAGTTAATGCTTTTTCAAAATTCTACTATATATTTATTTATCATGACAGATTAAGCAAAAAATATGTTTCATAAATATTTTCAAATAATTGCAGGAAACTTTTTTGAGCGCTTCGAGAAGTTCTAATTGTACCACCACGGCTTGATCGAAGCACCATGGTTAAGAATACTTGTTTTCTTTTAATCATTTCTTATTTTGTTTGATGAAACACTCTTATCTACCAGACTTTTGCTTTAACCAGCTACCTAGAAACTATTATTACTACCTAAAATACTTAAATTATTACCTATAATCTAACTGTAGGTTATTACCTACCGTTAGATTATATTATTTATATAAATCTAGCTCATTAGTGTTATTACTAGCGAATACTGAAGAATCGTAAATTGGGTTGTTAGAAACTTTCTGAGTACGGAACCATAAATAGAGTGATTGTAAAAGATTGCTCGATACCGTCGGTAAGACTGAGAGGAATTTCTGCGAAGTACATGGATGGGATCCACACATTTGCTAATGGTTTAGACTTCCGTCTGTGCAAACTTTTTAGTGACCGTCGGGTAACGAACGGAGTTCAACGAATTAATTTGGCTAATGAAAACACAGCGGCAGAGCGGCGGAATCTCATTAAGAAGGATACAAACACCGTCGCATAATTACGAGGGCATGGCATTTGTCATGCTATTTTATGGATGTATCATTATGATATCTCACGGGGGCTGGGAACGGCGGCGGTGGCGACACCTGTCGGATCTGGATTATAACTGTGGGTGAAAAATGGATGATGCCGTCGTCAGTCGCGGTGCGCGCTAATTGGAAAGGTATTAGCACGTATTAGCACAGAACACGGAAAGATTTCTCTCTCTTGTTCTGTGGGTATTAGCGTAGACAAGAAGGTCGTTACCGCATGCATGCTCCATTGCTCCCCGCATGCAATCGCTCTGTAAGCCTGTAAAAAGCTGTTGCAATCGTGTGCTTTGTTGTTCCCCTCGCTTTTCTTTCCACGTATAGTCAGATTGAAATTGAACAAAATAGTAAAAAGATATTAACCCTCGAGATTAAAAAAAGGTCTTCGGGTATCTCCTTCGTTTTCTTTCATTTTAAATATTTTAATATTGTTGTAATTTAAACTTCTGGATTGTAAATAAAAAGGAGGGGTTTGTTACAAGTATTTTGCAAGCATGCACTTACAGTAATATCGTAAATAAGTATTTATGTTTAACTTGCGTTTATCTTACTTAATTTACTTTTGTAACTTATAGTGTCTGCATTCACAATATACTTACAACTATTTATTAGTACGAGCGCAGTGTTAACATGAAGGATGGTATTGAACATTTGAAAGTACGAGTGACTGCGTTATTTTATTGAACGGCCCATCTTTGCCATATCAAAACATTCAATTCAAAATGCCACAAATTCAATAGCGTTTTTATATGACTGATAGTACAATGGACTTGTGCAATATGGGATTAAGTCTTCACGTAATTGAAGGACAATCGTAATGTCAAGCAACATCGAATTTTTTTTGGCTGTGTTCTGTGATGAGATCATAGTCAGCTAGTGAAGCATGACCGCGGGTAGGGTTCCTCAGTTAATTTGACGACGACCACAAAACCGCATTGGAAATCTTTGTAATGCGTTACAAAAAAATATATTTTGTGAGGTATTGACGTTATATCATATGAAAAATCAAACAATTTCGCAATACTAGTAAAGGTTTGTTATTAATTTTGGATTTTAATAATCAGATAAATAATAATTTGGAATAGTACTTTCCACCTCAACTTCTAACAATCCCCTTTAGTATGGTAAATTTATCAAGCTCTCTAAATACTTAAACAAAAGATTTTCTTCCAAATCCGCAAAAATTTTGGCGAATCTCATGGATTCTCAGCAATTGCAAGCCAATTTGCATAGGTAGGTAGCGCGGGATTCAAATCTTGTGAATAAGTTGAACTGATGAATATAAATAAGGATGACACCGAATCGCATTACGTCGAACAGGAGCTCGCACGCCGCACGACTGCCAACGCGCCGGCTAAACTGTGAGATTGATCGAAGAATCAATTTCGAGATACATTGCGGTTTCACGAGGTGCTCTAAAATTGCATATTCGTATAATAAACTAATTATAAAATAAACTTTGAATCTTTCATAAAATTAATCCGTGATTTCGCTAATCATTGATTTCGATTGACCAGACTTGGAGAATCAAATTCGAGATAAGTAGAGGGACATTGCGGTTGTATGAGGTATTATTATTGAAGTAAAGAACTAGGTACCTACTTTGACTTTTTTAGTTGAGGATTCCGGGAGAAGCGCGCTTACTCCTCCAGCTTACATCACTTGTCAATAGGTGTTATGAAAGCTTAATACATTAATTTCATATTATAAACATACCTTGCACATGAAACAGTTTAAGAATCTGAAAGCAAAATGCACAATTATAATTAAACCTCCTAATAACTTCTGGAATAGATGAAATAACGGTTCATTAAATTAAATGTTGTAAAATGTTATATTGGATAACGGTGATAAAAACATAAGTTACTTCTTATGGGCTTGTTGTACTTTGTAAACCAGTCAAACTAAATTTTGAACAAATTATTGACACTAAAATGAAAATAACGTTTAGGTACTTACTCGTAATTATAGTAGCGGTTGTTTAACTGTTGTTAACAGAATTATAATGTGGTGAGAGAATACAATAATTATGACTGTTGGAAACATTAAATTTAATCTATGATTTTAGCTATATCTGTATTGTCTATGAAAGATGTCAAATGTCATGTTGCTCTCTCTCAATATAAATCATCAACCGAATGTACGTATTTTCATTTCTCCGGACCAAACCTTTTCATGGTCCTTCAAACTTGGAAAGAAAGTGTTAAATTCGTTTCAATAAGGTCCCGGTAGTGCAAAAACGTATTCGTCAAGCTCCAAAACGGAAGCATTGGACATCATCTTTTTCGTCATTGTCATCGACCACGAGCGGTGAGCATCCATTTGTTATAGATTACGTATAGTCACTCTATCGAATTATAATCATACACTGTAGTGCATTCACCGAATCGATACAGTCGCCGAACTCTAAATATATTTCTCCTGTTTTATCCTTAAGTTTGGGGATGGCTATATCTCGTGTTCGCTTCGAACGATTGGAACTGTCAGATGAATCGCAACGGTTGACTGGGTATAAGTGTTTGTCTTGTGACTTAAGTTGAATGTTATTTTATTTATCTCTAAGTCGTAGGATAATTTGATGAATTCTTCTTTTTCTTACCGAGTCGATAGCAAACTAGAAACCTAAACAGTGTCGGATCAAAATTCGGCTACGAGGATCGCAGCATTGGTAGCCTCCATTAGGTCTTCCTGCGTGCAGCTGGTTGGACACGCAGGGCATGCACGATGTCAGATGTTCCATCATCTGAGGAACAGCACCACACCTACACGCTAAGTCCGCGTCGACCGAGAATCCCCACCTAGACAGGTTGTCCTTACTGCGGCCGACCATCGTCCGGAGTCTATTTAGAGACTTCCAGGCAGGCCATGGTAACTCGTGTCCAGGAGGGAGGGTCTCAGAAAGTGGAACAAACAGGACAGCAAGGTTGACACTCTCTCGCTACAGCCTACGCCTTTCCTTCGACCGATCACCGCTATGAAGAGGTAAAAACACAGTTGTTGAAATTTTTGCGGCTTTTCAATCTTTGAGGCACCGGGTCGTGATTGAAAAGTGGATGCCGAATGTCACTCATCATAGCGGTCTTCTCGGAGCAGCTCAGGAGGTTTATTTACCAACCCAACCTGAAGTTTGCGATAGTTTATTATTAAATAATAAAAGTAAATCCCCCACAAAAACTACTGACACCAAAAGAATTATGTTCTGTGATGGGTTGGGAAGAATTTAGCCCAATTTATCCAGAAACAGTCAAAGGAAAATGTTATTAATTATTGTATGCCAGGTTCCAGTGTAAATGAGACCATAAAAATAATTAAGTTTTTTTTTACTGAAAACACAAACTTGATAATTTTAATTGGGAACAGGGATAAGTTCCTCACATGGAGGAGTGGCTATCTACCTCCGCTCACCTCACATATCTCCTTTTCTATTCTTAGTCACTCTCCTCAGCCACCTCCTCCGAACTGCGCTGAGCTGAGCATCTCTTACTTGAGATATCTCTGTCCCATTCAAAACTTCTCTTAGGCGTTTTCTACAGCCCCTCGCTCCGTGTTGACTACTTTCAGTCCTTTGAACAGCTTCTGGAAAATTATGTTCTCTCATATCCTCATAGTATAATTATGGGTGATTTCAATACATGTCTTGTTGAAAATGATGTCCGAGCCAAAAAATTGTTGTCTATTGTAAATTTTTCTAACTTACAAATCTTACCGTCAAAGGAAACTCATTACTTTCCCAACTGTGTCCCTTCTCTTCTTGACCTTATGATCGTTTCCTCTCCTGCCGCTGGTGTAAAACACGGTCAGCTTTCTGCAGACGCTTTCTCTTACCACGATTTGGTATATTTATCATACCGGATTCGCCTCCCTAAGCAAAAACCCACTGTACAGCTTCAGTGTAGTTTCAATACTATTGACCTTGACAGTCTACTTCATGATGCCAATAACATTGATTGGTCACCGATTTTTGAAACGTGGATGAACAGATTATTTTTTTGAATAAATCAATAACAGCGCTATACGATGTTCATGCCCCTGTCCGCCCTATCAAAATAAAACACCTTCCGGCTCCCTGGCTGACTGACGAGATACGGGCGCTAATGGCAAAAAAACAGTGCCAAAGCAAGGTACAAGGTCGATCCTTCCGAGAGAAATAAATCAAAATACATCCGGGCTAGAAACCGGTGCAATACTATACGGTGGTAAGGGACGCTCAAAGGCGCCACATTTACAACTCCATTGAAAATGAAGATCCTACGAAAGTCTGGAAATTTTTAAAAACTCTTGGCGTTGGCAAAGCTCCCGTAGATAGTTCCCATTCTAACATCGATTTCAATCAACTTAACTCTAATTTCACTTCTGCGACTCTTATTGATGGCAATCTTAAAGCCATCGCCTTACTAAATCTTTCAAATTTGCCAACGCAAGATTCTTCTCCTTTTGTTTTTCATCAATTTGCAGACTGTGATGTAAAGAGAACAATTTTGTCGATCAATTCGACTGCTGTGGGTGCTGATTCCATCTGCCGCAAAATGATCCTCCACATCCTTGATGTCCTTCTTCCTTTAATTACCCATATCCTGAATTCATCTATTACTACTGGTAGCTTTCCTACATCCTGGAAGGACAGTAATGTCATTCCACTTCCCAAAAAACCTAAACCTACACTGCTCACCGACTTCCGTCCAATTTCCATTCTTCCCTTTCTCTCCAAGGTCCTGGAAAAATTTATACACCGCCAGCTTACTGATTACCTGAACTCAAACCATCTTTTTAATCCTTATCAGTCTGGCTTCCGCAAGGGTCACAGCACTTCAACAGCATTAATCAAGATCTCGGATGACATACGCCAGGGAATGGAAAATCAACAGCTGACTATACTGACATTACTTGATTTTAGTAACGCATTCAGTTCCGTTGATTTTGACATCCTTCTTATGCCCGTTTGCACTAAACTCGGGTTGAGCTTGTCCTAGATAAGATACATCTTAGCTTAAGAACAGCCTAAAACAGCCGAGCTAAAATTTTTGTTTGCACTGACAGACTACGTCGTAGCTTAGTCATCGCCTTGTTAAGAGAATGAATGAATAAATTCAAATATTAATTGTTTATGGATTTTATAACTGGCGAGGTAAAGTAGGTCACTGGATATTTTTTTGGTTGAAACTTCTCATTGATTCCTTCGTGAGGAGACTTCGTTAAAAGGAGACACAAGCTAAGGCGTTGTCTATTTTATTTGGTAGGGGGTAATTCACCGAGAAAAGAAAAAGTCAACTGAGCTCAACTGTCAAGAAAAACATAAATACAGTTTTTTTAAATAAATGATGAATGACGTATGTCACATGTGTTGTGTCTCTATCTAACAAACAAGAATACAAAAGCCACAAGCTTTTCTGTTCCGGTGACAGCCGTGACAGAGGAGTCACTTGCAATACGAAATTAGCAGTCAAAATGGACTGTCGTATGAAAACTGTTTTAGTTCCAAAGATAATCACCGGAACAGAAAAGCTTGTAGCACTACTCTTTGCTCACAATACCACAGACAATAACCACTGATATAGGTATTTCTTAAGCCTCAGGTGCTCGATATTGGGCCCGTAAGTTAAGAATAACCTAAAGTGCATTTAAGAATGTCTTAAGGTTAGTGCAAAGCAATTTTTTGTTAAGAATATCTTAGCTAGCTAGGAAAAGACTTAGGCGATTCTTAAGTTTAGTGCAAACGGGTGTTTGTGTCTTACGTTCTCATCACATATCTCCTACTGCAATTGATTGGTTTCGAAGTTACCTGCTAGGGCGACGGCAGCGCATCCGCACTGGAGATTCCTTCTCTGAGTGGTGTGACATCAATGCCGGCGTTCCTTAGGGTGGCGTCCTATCTTCTCTCCCCTTTTTTCAATATTTATTAACACTATCTCTGAAACTATTTCCAGTTCCTACCACGTCTACGCGGATGATTTGCAAATTTACACACATGCACCTTTATCTCAGCTTCAACAAGCAGTAGCGGTAACCAACTCCGACTTAGAACGAATTAGCAGCTGGAGTAAATATTATGGCTTAGTTGTGAATCCTATTAAAATCCAGTGCATTATTATTGGCAGTCCTTATTTTGTCGCAAGGATCGATTTTGACCAGCTTCCTATGGTGTCCTTTGATGGTACAGTTATACCGTACTCGAAAACTATCAAGAATCTTGGTGTGATTTTCGAGCAGAATTTGACATGGAGACCGCAAGTTGACGAGACGAGAAATAGTAGATTGTACAACAAGTGCATAAAACATACCATTTTACCCGAGACGTATATATCCACCCGAGCCGTAGGCGAGGATGGATAGTCAATTCGAGGGTAAAATGGGTTTATGTACGAGTTATACACTCTGCTTTTCACTTCGAGTGTGAGGAAAATAAATTACAATATTGCAAAAAAAGAAAAAATAAAGACTTCGCCAATTGGCGGGAAAACTTTCTTTTTCTTTTTTTTATACGTGGAAGTTGCAGCACAGTTACTTAGCATAGATCGTAGTCCATAATGCTCTTGAAATACTTATTTCTTACAAAACTCATTAATTTTGCCTAGTTTTATTTATTTAGTAATTTAACATGGATTATGTACAAAATTTAAGAAACAGAATGAAACAACAAGTTTATTTTAACGAAGTTTAATTGCGTCTATGACTGTTTACCTGACGACCTTTGAAAATATATTTTTTCACTTCTCATGCTCGTAAAGTTCGTGTTTATGTTGAGTATAGTCTGCATAAAATCGCTTTTTATGCTCTAGTGCATAAAGTAAAATCTTCGTCTGTCACAGACTCTAAGACAAAGGTCGTCAGGTAAACAGTCACACGCGCAATTAAACTTCGTTAAATAAACTACATAAACTACATACAAAATTTTGTACATAATACATGTCAAATTACTAAATTAATAAAACTAGGCAAAATTAATGAGTTTTCTATGAAATAAGTATTTCAAGAGCATTATGGACTACGATCTATGCTAAAGTAACTGTGCTGCCACTGCCACATATAAAAAAAAGAAAAAGAAAGTATTCCCGCTAATATGGCGAAGTCTTTATTTTTTCTTTATTGCAATATTGTTATTTATTTGCCTCACACTCGAAGTGAAAAGCAGAGTGTATAACTCGTACATTAGACCCATTTTACCCTCGAACACTTGTTGTACAATCTACTATTGCTGCTTACGGTTCTCTTAACCGGCTCCATAATATCTTACCAATCGGGACCAAAACTATGCTGGCACAATCTCTCCTGTTGTCCATCATCGACTACGCTGACGTCTGTTACACTGATCTTTCTGAGGATTTGCTTAATAAACTTGAGCGTCTGCAGAATGTCTGCATTAGATTCATTTTTAATCTCCGTAAATATGACCACGTGTTTCATTTCCGTTCTAAACTCAAATGGCTCCCCATTCGCCGGCGCAGGGACTTACACACTCTTACGCTCCTCTACTCCATCCTTTTTTTACGAACCTCTCCACAATACCTGAAAACCTGTTTCTCCTTTCATTCCTCTTCTTCGCAGTGCACTTTACGCTCTGCAACTAACCTCTCTTTTGAAGTTCCACGACATTCGACCGACTTTATCTCTTATTCCTTTTATGTACATGCTGTCCGTTTGTGGAACTCTCTACCCGAGGATATCAGGAAGGCCCAATCCTTAAGGTCCTTTAGCGATAGAGCTCGAAATCATTTCCTTTCCACTGATTTATAGCTATTTATTTATTTTTAATCCTTTTAATTTCCTAATTCTATCTTACCTTATCTTTCATATTACTTTGTATACATATATTTTTTTAAGTATTTATTGTATTACACTTGTCCTTTAAAAACGCACCGACTTCCCTTTTGTCCTTATATCTTAATTTATTATTTCACAAAATGTTGCCTGGAAGAGATTGCTGCCTAGAAATAAGGACGCCTTTTGTATACTTCTCTTTTTGTGATTGTTTTCTTTCTGTATTCATTTGTTTGTGTGCAATAGAGTGTTTATTATTATTATTAAATAAAAATCAGTTAATATCCTATATTTCAACACATTATGTTCATTAAATGTAAGGAAAGTTATGTTTACATTTTCCCTAAAGTAAAAGTTTCTAACAGTTAGAAAATAAATTTAGGTAGGTATAGTTAATTTGAATTTGACACTGAACACATGAGCTTGTCATAATAAAGAACTTCATGTTATTTACAGCAATATAGATTCCCACAATAAAACATAAAGAGGGTCGTTGGGAAGAAATTTTCCAACCTGTTAAGTCTCTCGTAGATCACAAATTCAGATTTACCTATCAGCCAAATAAGTGGCTTATTGTTGCCTAAACAGATTGCCATGAAGCAGAAGACACTATAAAAAATAATAAAAATAATTGACATCAATATGTTATTGTATAATGTATACTTGACACAAGATACATACTACTTATCTGCCTAATTATTATCAGAGACAAATAGCACTTTCGCTATCTTTTTATATTCAACAATTAGTCAATAATTCGGCTTTTAAAACCAGTCTGCTTCTATTGACCAGTTAATTTCTGTCATTAATAATACAACGTTGGAATCTGTTCCATACAATTCGATTCTTTTGAATCTGAATACTGACATGGCTTATTTAAATTACCATTAGAGACGACAGAGGGGCCCTCTACCCCAGTGTTGACAAGAGGAAAGCCAAACTGTTTAACAATGTTCATCAAAATATGGAAGTTTTTTTAACAAAGACCTGAAAATAAGTTTGTTTCTGTAATTTTAGTTTAGACCCCATGAATTAATGTAAAACTTCGATAATTATAGAGTTGTAAGCTCGTTTAGTAGGCAATCTGCTATCAGAGGAGGGTCCCTTATAATGTTAGGTACTACATGATAATTTCCAATACAAAGAGCGCAAAGATATTGTATCCCTCTCCATTGAACGAATCATTGAACTATCCTGTGTGGAACTAGACCAATTAATTATAATATGTTTTTATAGACCCCCAATAGTAATTATTCAGAGTTTGAGTCCACTATATAGAAAGTGTTAAGGTTATCCTGTAGAACCAATAAAAAAGTTGTCGTACTAGGGGATTTCAATGTATATTTTAAACCGTAAATTGGCCACACTCTTAACTAGATTTTTAAACTTATTTAAGACATTAAATTTAATACAATATACTTTTAATGAGCCTACACGAATCACACACACAACTGGCAGTTGCTTGGACAATATTTTTGAGAGGGGAGTACCTTTCTTCTCCGAATATTGATCGTCCGTAAATCAAAATCCCTAACGTGCTTGCTATAATCATCACTATCCATAATGTTCGTGTATGCTATAATAATTAGATAGGTATCCGAATTTTTCTTGCTATAAAGTCACATGTCCTAATTGTTATAATAAATAATCTTGTAGTCCGCGAATGATGGTTTATAATAATATTGTTAGTCCTAAAACATATGTTATTGCGTTGCTAAGTAAGGCTAGTATATTAGGTTTTTAAACATTTTTTTTATCCATAATCTAACGTGTCATAATGTTTTTAACCGACTTCTAAATCAATTAAAAAACTAAAAAAAACCCGTCTGCGGTGCAATAAACTAAAAAGAAAAAAACAAGCAAAAAAATCGATTGTGGATTGAATATGTTCTTAGTTCTTACTAGTAAATTGTATGCAGCGTTATATATATTAGGTACTTAATACAAATTTTAAGTAAGAGAATTCTCGGAAGCAAGCGGGATCCATTTGCGTATAAAATCTATAAAAATATCATGGATCCCGCCTGCTTCCAAGAATTCTCTTACTTAAAATTTGTATTAAGTACCTTATATATATAACGCTGCATACAATTTACTAGTAAGAACTAATAACATATTCAATCCACAATCGATTTTTTTGCTTGTTTTTTTCTTTTTAGTTTATTGCACCGCAGACGGGTTTTTTTTAGTTTTTTAAATTCGTTTTTTTTTATTTTAAGCTTTTTAGTTAAATGTTCTATGTACATGAGCAAGACCTCGCAGACGTGTCAATTCTTGTAGGGAGTTTTGGTCGTTAACTTCACGAAAAACCAAAATTCTACACAACTCCTATTATTATCGCCTCCTAACAAATAAACCAAAGAAAATAAAACTTCTAAACCAAAAATCTAACTAAACAACTCCTATCCTATTATAATAATATTACTATTACTATTATATTATAATAAACCAAAAAAAGAAAATAAAACTTCTTAACTTAACTATCAAATCAATGAAAGAAAACGATTTCGTTAAAATTCGACGAACAGTTTTTTTTAAATTAATAAAAAATCACGTCATATTATTCTACCTAAAACAGATATTTTATTTTAACATCGCAATTCGCTATCATTATTGTATTGTACAGCCGGCCAAGAAAGTGGTCTACCAGTTTTGACAATAGTTCCCGTGTCAACAAAATATCGCTAAAGGCGAATCTTTAAAATTGTTTGTTAACTGAGAAAATTGACATGAAATCATAGAGCAAACACACAATGTTATTTTCGCCTTTGTGACCTATGCATTTGATCATAATTTGCAACAACAAACAACCCTCACAGTTTTTCATAAACTTCAGAACTAAGGAGGTTTTTTAAAGTAGAAAACTCTTTCACTGGAAAAGAACATATATATCACTGACAAATTAATGTCAAAGGTATTTTCCTATACTCCCTAAACTAAAGTAAAATTTATTCATTATTTTACTACAATGGCTCGAAAGCTCAAATAATCGCACTTCACAATGATGGATTCAATATTAGTGAGATTTCTAGAGATCTAAATGTGTCTTATGGTTCAGAGATGATGGATCCGCAACTAAAGAACAGCAGAAGCACTGCAAGGGCACTGCAATGAGGTATGGGAGGAAACCCGTGAGTCTGATATCTGCTCGAGGCTGGTGGGCTCAATGAGGAACCGACTCCGAGAAGTTATAGAGGCAGATGGCGGCTACACGTGATTTAAACATTTTTTTTTAAGTGACTTATTCCATGTGAAAAATAATATTTTTAACAACCAAATAATTAGCATTTTCACTACCGCTTCTTGTTACAACCCTTGTCCCGTCCTTTTCTAATCGAGCAAAGTGGATATCATTGGGGGAGGCCTACGTTTAGCAGTGGACATCCATTTATGCAAGGTGTTAAACCAGGCGACTAAAAATTACTGGGTTGAGCGACTAAAAATACTAAGTGAGCAGCGGCAAAATAGGTTTAGGTTAGATTGGCGACTAAGTCGCTCACCTAGTAATTTTGGTACCCTAAAATGTTTTTTAGTCGATCGGTTAATTACTATCCTTACAAAAATACCCCTAAATACTGAAATTGGTAATTCGTTATCGATAACTGAACAACTTTCCCAAGGAACATTAGGGCGGTTACAGATTAGCGTTTTATACGCGCGTATAAGCTCGTTTTCGGAAGCGCAATGTAGGCGCGTATAGTATAGGCGCGCCTTTTGCCACACGCGCGATTCTTGTATGCTTGTATAAGCGCGAGCCATACGCTAATCAAGCGCAAGGTTCGAGCGAAAACGCCGAAATATGCCCGTTTTCGCGCATTCAGTTTTTTGAAGTCCGTATTTTGGCTCGCGTGAAAGCGCGTATGCCGAAAAAAACGCCAGTTTGAAACCACCCTTATACCGCAATATTAGAATCAAGAAATTTGTATGTTGTTGATGAGAATCAATATTCGACGATTCGAAATTCGAAAAACGAATTGGCGAAGTGCCATAAAATTCAAGCAAAGGAAAATCAACCTTGTTGTTAGTTGACGAACAAACGAACTTCACCCTTACGGTGGTAGACCACATATTTGGCCGACTGTACCCTCAACATCAACAATTCAAGTTATTTCAATTTTTAAATACACTCACTTTAAAAAATGGGACTACAGACAGTCCCAAGGATCACTTTGAATGAAACCAACTTTTTTGGGTACTGTAGTACCCAGAGGTCAATCGACGGGTAAAAAAATCTGTATATTTAATAGACAATGGGAAATGTATCTAACTTTCAGTATTTTATTTTTGCCAAACGTTAGCGCGTTTTAATCGACTATCAGCGCCATCTAGCTGTGACCAAAGAAAACAATCCTACTAATATTATAAATGCGAAAGTTTAGATGTTTGGATGTTTGGATGTTTGGATGTTTGGATGTTTGTTACTCAATCACGCCATAACGGCTGAACGGATTTGGCTGAAATTTGGAACACAGATACTTTGTAGCCTGGAGAGGAACATAGGCTACTTTTTATCCCGGAAAAAATCACATTCTCGCGGGATAACGTCATGTAGTTCACGCGGGCGAAGCCGCGGGCGGAAAGCTAGTATCTATATAAAATTCAAAAATGAATGTTGATAAGCGCAAAACTCGAGAACGGTTAGGCCAATTCGGCTAATTTTTTTTTCATATGTTCTATAAAGCACGCGGGAAGGTTTTTTATGAAGAAACTGCGTGAAAAATAGTAAAACAACACTTTTTATTTTTCCCATAAAAACAATTAGCACTTATTAGTCGAAATTAGTTCAAAACATATCACTTATTTATATTTTCGTCATCGTCTTTGTAACCTCCTCATTTTGATACCCCACTCGATGGGATTAAAAAATATTTTTTTTTACAATGCACAGAATATATCGCCTAAAAGCCGCCATTTTGTTTTTTTGTTAATTTTGATGTCCCATTGTCACTCGGCCCGTTAAGACGAATCTGACGACGTATCATTTATTAAAATCGGTTCATCCGTTTAGAAGTTATGAGGGAACATAGAAACGGACACACATACATACAGGTCAATTACATAACCCTTTTTTGGCTTCGCCGCAGACGGGTAATTTTTTGGCTTCGCCGCAGACGGGTAAAAAGTAGGAGGTTCTCTATTCGTCTGTAGGTATGTTTTTTTTTGTGTATGTCCACCGATTACTCGAAGACGGATAGACCGATTGAAATGATTGAAACGTTATTACATCAGGCTGGTTCCCAAGTTGGTCCCATTTTTTGAAATTTTGAAATCGGTTCAGTAGTTTTCAGGAAATCTTGAAAATACTGTCGTTTTGCGTTACCACTTTATGTGAATTTAATACGTATCTTTAGGCATAACTCCTTTGTTTATAAACCGATTTAGATGATTCTTGTTTTGTTAAAAAGGGGATACCTCAAGGTATTTTAACCGACTTCAAAAAAGGAGGTTTTCAATTTGATCACATACCTATTTACCAGAATACTAGTAAATTGCCTGCACGATGCACTAAAAAGAATGAAATAAAAAAATTAAACCGCCTTCAAAAAAATCACATCAAAAAAGTAAGAAATAATTCCTCACCAAATAAATAACGTAAGTACTTTGAAGTCGGGCGGGTTTTAACAAAAACAAAAAAAAATCGTACATGTTTCACGCCCGACTTCAAAGTACTTACGTTATTTATTTGGTGAGGAATTATTTCTTACTTATTTGATGTGAGTTTTTTGAAGGCGGTTTTATTTTTGTGACGTAGTCATCACGTGTCCGAATCTATGAGAATATATTATATGTTAGGAAACATCTTAACTCATTCACTAAGCATTAGTGATATTCATAATTTGAATACCTACAAGAAATAAAAATAAGCTTGTCGTTCCGAGTTTTAGATCTTAGACTTGAAAAAATACAGGCTCTTCAATAAAGTTCCACAAGAAGTAATCGAGGTGCCTTTGAATAAATAAAAAAAAAAACATTTTAAAAAGACGCTCTTATGCAAAGGCTATTTCAAAGTAGAGGATTATTTAAATAATCGCAAGGCATGGTTGTTATAGTAACACTCACAATGTATAAAAGGAAAATATTCCAGTAGGTACATACATAAGTATGGGAAAATTTTCTTTCAGCACTAGCTTTTTTATAATTTTTACTAACTTACCGTTTTTTCTAGCAACGACATAATTATTTTGTAAAGGGATAAAATTTAATGACCACCAAAAAAACAATCGTTACCCTAAACAGCCTCATCCAAAAAAAATATATTATGTACAAATAAATGAAACCTGTACCAAAATTATTCGGGCTTTTTAAGTCATGCCTGCACTACAAAAACTTTTCATAACCCAAAAAGGCTACGGGCGTTTGTGCACTACCACTGAATTTTACCGATCCGGAAAAAAACGGATGCTTGTATTTAATTAATTACTAATATAAATGATTAATTATTAAAATACAAGCATCCGATTTTTTCCGGATCGGTAAAATTCAGTGGTAGTGCACAAACGCCCTACGTGTGCACCAAATTTTAACTAGCAAAGTTTTGTGTTATTACTACCCAATTATATCACTACGTTTGCCATAAAATGTATGTGTCACCGGAAAATTACAATAACCGCAAATTTATAATTTTCCTAGGAAATTTATAAATGTACGGAAGTCCTGTAGAACACGTGATAGGTTAGAAATTTAAGGCGATCGCGAAGCGCCAGCGAAGCGATTGCCTTAAATTTCGTGGTTATTTTTTTTTAGAACATTTATGAATTTGCGGTTTTTATTATTTTCCGGTGACATATTCATATAAACAAGTACAGAGCCACAATCTTTTCTGTTCCGGGTACAGTCGTGACAGAGGAGCCACTTGCAATACGAAATTAGCTGTCAAAATAGACTGTCGTATGAAAATTGTTTTAGTTCCAAATATCATCACCGGAACAGAAAAGATTGGCGCACTATAAGTATATTATATTGATGGCAAATTGGTTGAGTCTCGCGGCTTTATTCCCACCCCTCCCATCCGTCGCTACACCGCCACCGCTAATTTTAAAATTACACTGAGGACTGCCTTATTAAGTTTTAAGTTTATTCGTATGTAAACTGCCGCTTGAAATGGTAGCCATTAATAAATGAATGCAAACTTATGTTTTTTGTTGGGGGCCGTTATTTTATTGAAAGCTCTAAGAAGCTCAGCCTTTAGTAAACATTTTACGGTAGTATCGGTAAACCTTTAGAACTTCATTTATATTTTTTAGGTAAACAATGATTTTTATATATTAATTTACTTTATTAGGATAAAATTGTGTAACATATCTGGATGAAATTTTTAAATAAAATGCGAGTACATATTTGGTGCATGCGTGGCCTTTTTGGGTAGCTCAGCGATTATTCTGAAGATACTTGGCTTTTTTAGGTTAGCAGACTTTACGTTTATTGGTGTTAAGTTCATATTAAAATGGGGATTAAATTCTGGTAAGTACTTACGATTTTTTGGGCGTTATATTTCATTATATCTGGTGATTGCTTAAACCTAAGCCTTTTGTAAATGCGTTGCTTCTGTTAAAGCTGATGAGTTTTTTTCGCCCGCTTTTATTTAATTTTATTTCATCTAGGTATGTCGATATTTTTTTTTAACTTTGACTTTGAATTTTCGCCTTTTTTTTTTGCAAAAACACGGATAATTAGACAATGGTGATAAATCATTCTCAGTCTTAGTGAAAAAAGCCAGGTTGTTTTTGAGAAAACTCGGGTTGCGTTAGTAACATTTAATATTTAAGTAAGTATATCTTTAACTGTGATTGGATTGGTGATTGGCTTGATTTTTGCTCGCTAGCTAACTCTTATTATGATTGTTTCCTGCATTAGTTTGACATTTAAAACGTCAAGTCGCTAATCAATCTCTTTTCACTATCAGCAGCTATGCTGTTAATGTCCCCACTGCTGCTCGGGATGATAAGTTTCTGGCCATCCATCCCGTGACCGTCAACTGAGTAAGTTGCTTCACCTCAACGACCGCAGGCCGAGCGTGCTTACCACACTGCGTCTCGTTAACTAGGTTTAACTCGATTAACAAAACATAGTTATGCAGTTATTGGTTTGTTCAGATGGCACGATTAGTTAGTCACCATCCGGCAGATAGCTAGCAGCTACAACGCCATCAGTACGGAAGGCACAAGCCAGTACCGCCGCTTGCGCTACCGGTACCGGCTACTAAATGTGTCTACTGCCTATTCATTCAATACGCGCGCGACCCGTCACGTTCTCTCTTACGTCTTATTAGAGCTTAAAATCTGTCAGAAAGTCACGGAGATCTATGAGCACGAAAATCTTGAAAGTTTCTTTAAAAAAAAAATATTCAATGGATTTCAATTTAATGTAACATAAATTAGTTGGAGTGTATGGGCTTTTCAGTTATTGCATTAACACGTTGTAAAAATAAATAGTGGCTTCCCGCGGTTATACCCGCGTAGTGCCCGTTTCTGTGGGAATATCGGGATAAAATAAAGCGTATACTATATCATTCAGGAAGAATATAGCTATCTAATGGCGATCGTTTACAAACAAACAAACACACAAACAAAAAGAAGCAAATCTTTCCTCTTTATAATGTGAGTATTGATAACGCCAAATACATAATAGAAACGCAAAATGTTCATATTATGTTAGTCCTGGGTGGAGATTGAACCCACAACACTTAGGTGCTGTAGACACACGGTCAGTATACCACTGTGCCATCGGACCCAAGAACATAAATCGCGGGGTAGTTGCGACCGCGTACGGGGTGATTGCCCATGCCCCAGAGTTATTTTGGCCTGCACCTGTCCTTGGCGAAGCCTCCTAATCCGGCGGCGTAAACAATGAACCTTGAAAACTCATAAGTATCTATAATAAATAACAAAAAGTCACACGTTCCAGTGGCTACATACGCCAATGCTAGTCTCAGATGGAGGACGATCCCACAACTCCTTGCTCAGTAGGCCTAATCGTATCACCGAGCCTTCGAGCCTGTTGAGCTCAGGAATAGGTACAAACCAGAAGCCCAAGAGCACACAGACACAAGGCGGGGTCGTTGCGACCGCGTACGGGGTGATCGCCCGTGCCCCTAGAGTTATTTTGGCCAGCGCCTGTCCTTGGCGAAGGCCTCCTAATCCGGCGGCGTAAACAATGAACCTTGAAAACTCATAGGTATCTATAATAACAAAAAGTCACACGTTCCAGTGGCTACATACGCCAATGTTAGTCTCAGATGGAGGGCGATCCCACAACTCCTTTCTCAGTAGGCCTAATCGTAACACCGAGCCTTCGAGCCTGTTGAGCTCAAGAATAGGTACAAACCAGAAGCCCAAGAGGACACAGACACAAGGCGGGGTCGTTGCGACCACGTACGGGGTGATCGCCCGTGCCCCAGTTATTTTGGCCTGCACCTGTCCTTGGCGAAGCCTTCTAATCCGGCGGCGTAAACAATAAACCTTGAAAACTCATAAGTATCTATATAACAAAGAGTCACACGTTCCAGTGGCTACATACGCCAATGTTAGTTTCAGATGGAGGGCGATCCCACAACTCCTTCCTCAGTAGGCCTAATCGTACCACCAAGCCTTCGAGCCTGTTGAGCTCAAGAATGGGTACAAACCAGAAGCCCAAGAGCACACAGACACAAGGCGGTATCGTTGCGACCGCGTACGGGGTGATCGCCCGTGCCCCAGAGTTATTTTGGCCAGCGCCTGTCCTTGGCGAAGGCCTCCTAATCCGGCGGCGTAAACAATGAACCTTGAAAACTCATAAGTATCTATAATAACAAAAAGTCACACGTTCCAGTGGCTACATACGCCAATGTTAGTCTCAGATGGAGGGCGATCCCACAACTCCTTCCTCAGTAGGCCTAATCGTACCACCAAGCCTTCGAGCCTGTTGAGCTCAAGAATAGGTACAAACCAGAAGCCCAAGAGCACACAGACACAAGGCGGGGTCGTTGCGACCGCGTACGGGGTGATCGCCCGTGCCCCTAGAGTTATTTTGGCCAGCGCCTGTCCTTGGCGAAGGCCTCCTAATCGGGCGGCGGCGTAAACAATAATGCGCGAAACCGCAACAATTACTTGGTAAACAAAGCGTTTGCCGGTAAGCGGTGCTATTGCATTAATCATTTATATAAACAACTGCGACTGTGATATTTGAATTGATATTTTCCTGTAGCCTAACTTGCATCCCTCAATTTAGATAAAAGGTAGTTTATTTCCTTACGCAGACTACTCTAAACTATATTTACCTATGTTAAAGTATTTCTTCATAGTTCAAAGTCAGAATGTTTTACACGGAAAGAGTTATTAGCACACTTATAATATACTACTCAAAACAAAATACCCTTATTGGGCTTTTTTCATACAAACAAAGGAAAAAAGTCAAACTTCATGTGCCATATAACGATATATGGAGCGTAAAGTTTGGTTTATTGTTTTTTCTTTTTCTTGAGAATATAATAGCGGTTTTTGGCAATTTTTGAAAACGAGATTTGACAATTGGGTGTTTGGTCTCTCCATTCCCTTATTCGTCTTAGAACAGATTCTGGTTACGACAGATTCTTGTTACGGCAGATTCCTGTTACGGCAGAAGTAACATTGCCAACAAAAGTAAAAACCACACAATTTATTATTCGTCTTAGGACAGATTCTTGTTACGGCAGATAACAATATAAAATAAAAAAATAAAAATAAAATATAAAGAAAATCCATTGACGTAAAAATCAATGCAGATATGCAAAAAGTTACACATCTATGAGACGCTAAAGTGAGCACGTTTGTACGAGTATGATTTTGTTTTGAGTACCCAGTTAGTATTAGAAGAGAAAAATTAAGGAATCACTACCCCTTGCAGGATCCAAAACAAAACTCATCCTAATACCTTCCGGTAGGTATTGATTTTATATGTTATTTATCGCGTTCAAGAATGTTTTTTGCTTGCTATTGTTTTTTGGTAGGTATTATGAAGGCGATAGCCTCAGCTAATCCTGTCTAAGATAAGTTTATTTTTTATCTTAGTAGGTAAGTACCTATTTTAAGTGTTATATAATGATGAATTACTATTTAGGTTCTGTAGGACAGACTTTTCTGAGGGTATGGAAAAATATTTTGTCACCTTCGATCATTCGAAGTTTGTCACGATGAAAATAACAGGGAGTAGTACCTACACAGGACTTTGTAGATGGTGACGCCAGAAAATGACATTCAAAACAGATTCTCCTCCACGGAAGTCGTCAATCATTACTTAGTAAGAGAGTAGAACTTTACGCAATAGTAGGTTTTAAAACACCTTGTATACCTTGAGCTATAAAACATCGTACTTGAATTATTATCGAAGAATAGATCATGTGCATATGTAAACACTAGACCATGGAGTACCGTAAGCGTCTATAGGTCATTGGCTCATGAAGAGACAATCATACTGATTTTGTTGCCACAGATAAGCATACGTAGGTACTAAAGGTGTAAACACCGGCCGACTACTGTGTGTAAATTCCTTTGCTTTGACATGACATAAAACGTTCGGTGACAGCACTTGTAGGTAAGTATATAAAATGAGGGTTGCAGGAGGAAATTAATGTTTCACTTATAAACCAAGTATTTAACTATGTATAATTAATTATCAAAAGTCACTAGAGCTATATATTATGTGGGTTCTCCCTTGTTTGTAATAACAACGTTTGGTCTAATCTCACTTTTTCTAACAACGACGTTTAAAATAATAATCGTTTGGTATAAAATTGGTTAATATAATTTTTCTTTGACATAATACCTATTAATTTGTTATAAACACGTTTGCGCTATAACTTACTTGACATATTATTCATTTGATATAATAATCGTTTGGTATAAAAACGTTTGGTAGAAAATTCCTGTACCTACCTCCTCGGAAGTCCTGAAGAACAAGTGATAGGTTACAAATTTAAATTTCTTGGTAATTTTTTTTTGTGAAACAATATTAGTTGTATTGATACAAAAAATAACCACGAAATTTAAGGCGATCGCTTCGCTGCGCTTGATGAAGATTGCGTTAAATAAATATTAGGACATACGATTATTATATAAAACTATATGTATTGTATGTTCCTGCTAAACAATAGTCTGACAAATAAATTTTAGGTCAAATTAATAATTATGCCAAACGATTTTATACCAACTGACATTATACAAAGTAAGATTCGATCAAACGTTGTTATTTCAAACAAGGGAGAACCATTTATGTGGCTTTAAAAACTAATAAAGCTCAGTAGTATCCTGCAGAGATTGTGGAATGCACGATGCTCGTAATGCTCGCAGTTTACTGGTCAATAGCACAAAAATACTGGAGGAGAGGAGAGACGTCCGCGTCGGCTCCTAGGATAATCTAGCCGCTTAGTCCTTAGTGATTTATCGCTACGCACGCGCCGGCCCATTACCGAGTGACTATCAATAATACTCGTACTTCCAGCATCCTGGTGTATTCTGACATTTCTTAGATCGCACCATCTCCTACTAGCAGATTATATTCGCCATTATGAAAATAATATGCAATAATATGCTTGATATATAGCTTTTGACAACAAAGGACCACTATTACCCGTTTAAAGCAACTGTTCATAACATAATTATACACTTCTATAGAGCTGTCAACATTTTTATTACGAGAAATGCATGGTAATCATGGCATTCCTGGTTCGTACACACTCACGCACTGAGGTACAGGTGTGGTAAAATTTCCAGGATGTGTAAGTACACAGTACACACTTAGAGCTAACGCGCACTTGTGATTTTTAGTCGACCGATAGTTTAGTCGGAATCGTAAGACGATCGTGATTAAGGCGATACTCGGAAAAATTATGCTAAAGTGAGATAGCAATGAGAAAACGACGCGCGCGGAAGCGAGACCGATTTTGCCGATTATGCAAAAAAAACACAAAATCACTTCGTATTCAAAAACTATAGCGATTTTTAAAAAATGCTTCTATACGATCCTAAATATTATTGGTGTCCACTAATTAAACCAATTTTCAATAGTATATGTATCCCCATTTAAGAATAATCTTGATATTTCTTATTTTTTTGAGGTATTTTCGAAAATAAAAAGTGTCGAGGCAAAATCATAAAATCGTGTTTCTGAAACTATACGATTCTAGATAAAGGTATGAAGAAATAAATCTTATTACCAGATTTATAACAACTCTAACCGTCCTATAGTTTTATATCAAAGAGTCCATACTTTTTCCGAGTAGCGCCATAGTTGGGCGAAAGTTTGGTTGAATGCAGTGCGCGCGCTCACATAGCCCTTCATGCACATTACCGACCGGCCGGCAGTTGTGCTGTGCAATAGTTTGATCGAACAACTATCGGCCGATAGTTTGATCGGTCGATTTTTAATCGTCAGTGCGCGCACTGCCATTTATCTGTATACTGAATCCGAGAACGATCAAACTATCGCCCGATTAAAAATCACAAGTGCGCGCTGTTAGATAAAAGTGTAAAAAAATGTTTAAAGAGGACTCCTGGGAATAATGGAAGAATTTATCCAATACAGTAAGTTAATATTAGCTTTGTCTAACATATCGAGGTGGGATCACAAAGTTACGTTATAATCACAGATAATATAATACGGTTATAATAAAGTAACTCGACAAGTTCCATGTTTCTGTCTCCAAATACTAAATCACGTTTTAGCGCAGCAAGTTGTTGGCAAATTAAAACTAGAGAAGCTCATTGGCATTTTGATATGGCATGAACAATACGTTCATCAAAGATGTCATATCATTACTAACCATAACACTAGATAACGCCTTACGAACTAAAACAAAACTCAAATATTGCACCGTCTTACCTTTTTGAAACGTAGAAAAAGGTTACGAATGTTAATTTCGATCTTATCTCATATATTACAATATTTACAACAAGCGATGATAAATAGGAGCGCAGCTGTGAAGTGAGCTCTTATTCGCTCGGCTGTTTTTGACACTCTAACCGGTTTTCTAGTGGTACTTACCTATTGTTGATCGAAATATATGGCATAGAAAAAAGTAATAATTAATTGATCTTTGAGGATCGCGACGGACGCCCAGGTACCCAAAATTCTCAAAACACAACGCTCAACTCTATATCGCCTTTTGCTGAGCACCTAATCATTTTATGCAATGTTTATTCACTCATACTTATATCGTGGAGCAAAAAATATGCTAATAGCATGCAAATATTTTATCCTCTGTTATCATGTGGCCAAGTACACAAGGCAAGGCGACAGAACGACGGTACCCACTTGTCCAACGGTACTATTTTACGTGCTCAACTGGACCACTGAAAGTTAACTTAACCCGTAAACTTTAACGGTTATTTGATTTATTACTATAATTCTTAGACAATTAGGTAAAGTTATAGCGCTAACTTTAAATATAGGTTCAATAATTGATGGCCGTTCAATGTTCATAATATTTTAATGGCCATTGTCATTTGTCAATAGGGTTACGACTTTTTGTGGAAACAGAGTACGAAGATTTAATACCGTACCGACTACAGCTTAAAAATAAATAATCACACTAATTTATATTTATAGCTTCGATCAACAATAACAATTGTTGATCGAAGATTTATAGTTTTATTTATGATATGACATGATAGCCTCTAAAAATGCCACGAAACTCTGTAATTGCCTTAAGAGTCTTATAATGATAAGTTACACTAACTGATTTTGTAAAAAAAAAGCTGTTGAGTTTCTAAATAAACAAATAATTTATCAATAACCATTTTCCATTGTTTTATGGAGCCGTCCGGCGACTGGGCCCATTGCATTTTTTAAATATTTTTTTTTCGTAATAAGTGAGAAAAGTAAGTGTTACCAAATTCGATTTATGGCGATACTAGGAAAAATTATGCTGAAGCGAGATAGCAATGAGAAAACGACGCAAGCAGGAGCGAGACCGATTTTGCAGATTAGGCAAAAAAAACACAAAATCACTTCGTATTAAAAAACTATAGCGATTATTTAAAAATGCTTCTACACGATCCTAAATATTATTGGTGTCCACTAATTAAACCGATTTCCAATAGTATATGTAACCCGATTTATGAATAATCTTGAAATTTCATATTTTTTAGAGGTCTTTTCGAAATAAAAAAGTGTCGAGCCAAAATCATAAAATCGTGTTTCTGAAACTATACGATTCTAGATAAAGGTATAAAGAAATACATATCTTATTACCAGATTTGTAACAACTCTAACCATCCTATAGTTTTACATCAAAAAGTCATCAACTAACGTAAGGGCCCCACAGACTATCAGTCTGCCAACAGGCAGGCCGTTGCCAACAGGCAACGGCCTGTCAGTTCACACACTCACAGTTTATCAAGGTTTATGACTGAATGCGCAGGCATAGTGTGTGGCCGATGAGTGGCGCGAACCAATTTGGCGCAGGGGTAGGCTACCCACCTTCTGCGCCAGTGGTCTCGGGTTCGATTCCCGAACAAGACAAATATTTGTGTGCATGAACATGTCTATTTGTCTTGGTCTGGGTGTTAACTATGTATATTAAGTATGTATTTACAAACAAAAAGTATATAAGTATATATTTATCCGTTATCAAGTTTTCCATGACACAGTTTGTTAATGAAATTAACATGGGCTTAGATAATTGGTGTGAATATAAGAAGTTATTTATTTATTATTTAATGTCGACAGTTATCGGTCGGACAGAAACTACCGACTAAAACTAAAACTGACGAGTTAGTGTGTTAGTGTGGGCTAACTAAAAGCCGGTTTTCGACTATTGCCGACGGGCAATGATTGGTCAGGTGTGTGGCCGTTGGAGGTCTCGAACGGCAGACGGTCTATCCGATCTAGGACTGCAAGCGGACTGATAGTCTGTGTGTGGGGTCTTTACATTAATCGTGTGTAGTGTAATGTATTTTTTCATCCCATCGATTCGAAAAGCAATGATTGTTTATCTAATAACAGGGTCCAAAACGATTAATTTTTTACCTGTTATGACAAGAGGGTATAAATGAGATTTGAATTTTGAACAGCTTCATAACAGGGTTCAAAACGATGAGATTTGAATATAGAACATAATTAAAGAAGCATTGGTTGGAGTGTAGCAAAGGGTGTGCAGTACTTAAAAAAAAATTCAACTGATTTTGTATGATCGAGAAATTTTCAAAAACGGAATTTTATTAAATTGAGATTATCTCGTAAACGGTGAGTCGTAGCTAAAATCTAACAAAATTTTCAACCCCCTACGGCAGCCCCGGAGATACTTATAAGGAATCTGATGGACATATTTTTTTTTTTATTAATTTTTATTTTTATTTCAACACTCAATTTTTTTTTCTTGCCCGACTAGCGCTATGATGTATCCGAACGACAAAGAAAGGTAGGTAGTTAGAGTTGTCTTTACTGCTTTTCTTAAAGAGGGGGATGAAAAGCAGAGTGTATTACTCGGCCGCAAAATTATTTTCACCTCGGGCGGCGTATATTGAATCCCTCGCTGCGTTCAGGATTCTACTTTAGAATCCCTCGCTGCGCTCGAGATTCTACTCTAGAATCCTTCACTGCGCTCTGGATTCAAAATAGCGCCCTCGCCGTAAATATATTATTTTGCTCCCTTGTAATACAATCTACTATTGTTGTTAACATAGTAGTCACCATATGCAAGGAACAAGCACTAAATAATGAAAGAAAATCGAATATATAGACTATTTCCTTTTTTGCTATATTTCCTACCTTCCTCCTAACATTCCCAATTTTTTTCCCACCATAGATTAGTGAATTCTACAGTTAGTGGATGACCACTGGCGAGAGTTCCTGTTTGCCTTCAATCAGTATTTACATAGAGGTTGTAGGGAGTATGTGTCCGCGCCGGCCGCCGCGGCCGAGGCGCGCAGAGGTTTGTGTCAGCACCGGAACGTCTGCGTCTGTTTGTCTTAACGCAATACCTTTCAATGGCTATCCCGAGTTCATTGGCACTTTGTCTTTGGCGCATCCATAGATTTGTGCAGTACTCGTGCGCATCACCGTTTGTACAGCACGCACCCACCAAACTGGTAACTAGCCTCGTAACATGATCTTTGGTATGCCATTAGTGTGTTGACACGTTAAATATTAAATAATTGTGCTTTAACAAGAGCTTTACAACGTTTAAGTTAGCTAAACGTTTAATTTAGACCCGAAGGCAGCTTCCACGATTCGTGATATCATTACATTGGCAAATATCGTAAACGTGTAGGGAGTTTTGTTTGGAAACGAGAAACACACTAATGGTTTGTTCCCGTCCTTATTTTTTGGTTCCTTCTGGTTATTTCAGTATTTATTCAGCATAGATTAACGAGAAGCACTTGAAGCGTGTTTCAGAGGTTTTATTGTATGTATAATACTGTAGTTATAACGTTTGCTCCTTCGAGCATTACAATTTTATTAGTCGTAATGCAAATAATGTAGCCCGGAATAAAATTCGAAAGAGGTGTTATTTATTCAAATTTAACTCCTAATTAAGTCGCATCTGGGAGCATTCACCTCCAATAGGTACCGCCATCAGTTTGGGCTGTCATTCAGATCCGTGTGCTCTCAATTCCACGGTAAGAAAGAATTAGTAGGTATGCAAAAAAAGTGTTCGATTTGTCTTTATACGCATTCGGCTGTTACTATTATTTTGGTAGAAAATGTTATCTGATTGATTGATTGGCTTTAACTATCAATAAGTATTATGGATTATAAAGATTCTCATTATGATTTTGAATGAATAATGATCCTGTCACTTAACTGTTAAAAGATTTATTCGTATCAATTGACGTAGCTTTTGACTTACTTGACTTAATGTCCTGTGACCCCTGGATGATGAAAAGGGCGTCCACAGTAAATTTCCAACGCGGTCGGTTTTGAGCATCGCGTTTTAATTCTCTCCACGTCTTCCCAATGCTTTTCGCTTCTGCTAGTACCGTACGGTGCGACGCCAGGTTGGTCGAGGACGGCCACGTCATCTTTTCCTTGGGGGTTCCAATCGAGTGCCTGCATAGGTACTTATATGATCAGAATCTATCCGGAGCGTGTGGAAGATCCATCGCCAGTTCCGGCGCTTGATCTGCTGGTCAAAAGGAGATTCATGACAGAGCTCTAGCAGCTGGTCGTTAGAGACGGACCAGAAGATAGATACCGAGAATACGGCGTAGGCAATGGTTGACGAATACCTGAATCTGGCGCGAGATGCCTTTTGTGACCTTCCACGTCTCGCACCCATACAGGAGTACCGATTTAACATTGGGCCCGAAGATTTTGAATTTGATCATCCGGGTCAGCTTCCGTGACCCGCATATAGGTCCCAGGCGTGCGAAGGAAGCTCTGGTATCCGCGAAGTAATGTCCTCTTCAGTTCCTCCGGATTCTGAAACGTCTCTCCCGAGGTAAGTGAAGTTGTAGACGCGCTCCCCAACATCTCTGCCTAACAGCACCGGTGCACTATTCTTCACTCCAGATCGCACCTCTTGAGTCTTTCTGATGTTAATTTTTAGACCCACTCCGGCTGCCTCCCCTACAGATCACCTAACTTTGCTTGCATGTCGGCGTCCTTTAGCAAGGCAATAAAAATGTCGACATTTTCACCACGGCAAATTATTTTAGCTCCATAAAACAGTGGCTGACTGACGTTACATAAGAGATAATTTTAGTGACGACGGGTCGTTTTGTGACTTTTAGATCGCTGGGTACTAGGTCCCATTTGGGAGTTTAGTGCGACACGGCGATTGTATGGAAGCTATTGGTAGTTCATAGATAAATAGGGTGTCAAAGGACGCTGATTGACCAGATCTATCAGATGGTAAAGGAATTTAAAAAAAAACCAATAAAGGTATGCTCGAAAATTTTTGAATTTTTGACTGGGGCCGGATGTCTCGAGAACTAAGTAAGTCGAAATTTAAAAAAATAAAAAATGGTCCTAGTTTATTTAGTTGGCGGTCGAATGAGATAAAAAAAAATTTAAAAATAGTATATTATGATACAAGTGAGCTTAGGTTGCTCATTATACACGAGGCTGTGGGTTGCAGCCCGAGCCGCAGGCGAGGGCGTAAATCAGCCGAGTGTCTAGTGAGTAAGTTGCTCACGAGTTTCATACGCACTTTTTCAACACACTTGCGAGGAAAAACAAACATTTATTGCATAAATATTGTATTAACCTAATATTAACTAAGGGAAAAAGCGCGCAAGTTTTTTTTTAATACAGTTGCTCAAAAAGTGGCGTATTGCAGGGACGTATAGCGTTCGGGATGTGGGCTATTACACACTCGAACTTTTTCTTTACCTTTCCCGAACTCGTGCGTTTTCTTTCCCAACTGTCAAAATATTGTCTATTAAAAAGAAAAAACCAACCACGAAGTTTTTACTAAAAAAAAACATAGAAGTTTTTATGATTCATGCAAATATTTCTAAAAAGAAGCTACTAATTTGTTTCAATATCAGATTTAAAAGTAATTTTAATTATACATTAAATTAATATTAGTATCGGCCAAATTAAATTTATGAATATAAAAAATACATAAAATTGGCTGTATGACCACAGATTACTAAATATGGTATGACGTGCACTATTTACCATAGTATCTGCTTAAAGGAGTTTGCGCAAGTAAGTGAAAAGAAAATGAGGGACCTTATTTCTTAATTTTCTAAATTAGTTTTTTCTGGTTTTTATTGTGGTAGGTACTTAGTATGGTGGAATTAGTGCAATAATGTGGCTTTAATGGAAAACGATGTGGTAAAAGAGAGAAATAAGGAAAGGCGCTCCTGTAGGATTCGGATTGCTTTTGTTAGGTTTCATTTCATTTCATCTCATTTAATTTAATTTTCATTTCATATCAATAAAAAAATTATACTGAAGCCTTGGCTGTATGATCATAGTTTCCTTTGCCAACCCAGAATGGGTGATGAAAACAAAAAAAAAGTCTCTGCTTATATTCTTTTACGATTAGTTAGTTGAGTTTATTGTATTTTATTATTTTAGGAGTTTTTGGCGCCATCTTGGCGGGTTAGGTTAAGTGGATATTTTAATTAATCGCAATTTGTTTCATAGTGGACTTTGTGACTCAAGATAGGTGTAGTTTTGTGCCCCAAGTGTTTACGCAACTGGACGATGTGTGGAATGATTAAAATATGCGCTATCTCGGTAACGTGATGCCGAGTGTTTTATTGTAGTGGTGACTACCTCAGCAAGAATTACCGAGAAGACCGACTCGACATACTTGACGCCAAATACTCCAAGAAGCATTAGAATGTAGCACACCTACATTCTAATGAAAACATAAGAAACTATAATAACATACATAATACTCAAGAATTGGCAGTATGGCTTGATGTCTTCGCCTGTCCAAAAAGGACGAACTTTTTTACAATACAATTTACAAATTATTATTTTATTAAATTGCTTAATTTTTTCGCAACTGTATTAAAAATAGTTGTTCAGTACACGTGCGGAACCGTCATTGCAACTTGTTCCGACTGTCAACCCTCACCTTCGGCTGCGCCTCGGCTCGGGTAGACATTTGTCGGAACTCTTTGCAATGACAGGCTTTCCGCACTTGTAATGAAATCTACTATTTTGCACGCGCCAAATGTGAGTTGATTGATTACATACAGCCATACAGCCTACTTCAAAATAATTAAGTATAATAATAGTGATAAAATGCAAATGTTTTATAACAAATTATTGTGAATTATAAATAATTTGATAATAATATACTTAATTATGTTTTTTGTCTTAATTAGGGACACATTTATTTATTCTAAAAACCTAAATGGATTTTCAGCCGTATAAAAAACCTCTTTGTTGTTACAAAAAAAGAACTGTATCTATTACCCGCTGAAATTGAAAATGCTCTGTTGACTCGCATATAACTTGCAGTTAGGTACTAACTTAACGTTGTAGGGATACTGTATTACCCGGTTAAATTGAAAAGTCTCTGTTTACTCGCATATAATTTGCAGTTAGGTAGTTACTTAACTTTGTAGGGATAATTCTATTACGCAACTAGTACTGTAATATTATTATGCACGCGTGGGTTATAGTTCGGTTTATGGCCCTAAGATCGATGTAATAAGGCTCACTTTATGAGCAAGTGTGTTGAAAAATATATTACGGGCTGTAGTTGCGCCCAAAGAGCATTATAATCACTACGTTGGTGCGCCCTCAAAAAAGTACCTCGGCGAGTGAGTTGTAGCGCAACATGGTTATACAGTTCTGAGGTATGGAAGTTGGGTGTGTATGAGAGTTTATATTGTTGTAGGTGGTGATTGGAGGATTTTAGGAATATTTTGAACTTCTTTCGATTTTTCTTTAAATTTTTGGGTAAGTACTGTAAAATTTTTAATTAATGAGTACTTACAGGGTATGGGGAATTATGTAAAAAAACGAATTGTTGGTGGATAGTGTGATGATGTTTGGGATAAACAATTATTGTATCTTCATTTCTTTTCGCATTATTCGCATTATATCTTACAATTTCGTGTATTTCTGATTAACATTTATTTTTAAGATTGATATTTAACATGTTAAATTGCAAGTGTGTAGAGTTAAAATAAAAGTTTGCAAGTTCTACAAATTGAAATTGTGAAAAAATAAATTTGTAAAAATCAAACTTGTGTGTTCATTTCGTTTATTTCCTTATGCCTGAATTTTATTTTCAATGTCCTAGTAGTTCGTGCTATGCAGGGAATCTGTGCATTACTTTTAATACTTCATTTTCAATAATAATAGAGCGTTTACTTAATCAATGTGAAGATCTTACCTACTACTCTTACACACGAAAGAAATACCCTTCCAGATACAAATTTATGAAATAATTGCTATTTCAAATTATTTTTACTTTATCGCATTCACAATGCATTAACAATACCATTCTTCGTTTACTGATTAATAAGACAGCCTAACGACAGCGTTTTGCATCATCTTTTTAACTCTATTTGAGTCGAGGCGAGCCACAGGGCCGTCGTCGCCACATGTCAATATAATTTGAAAGTTAGTGTTAAATAAAACGGTGTTCAATATTGTGTAACAAAACAAGGAACACAAAGGGCGTTACACTCTGCGTGCAAACATTTAACCAATAGGTAGAGACGCGTGCGTCGCTCACACCGCGCGCCGATCATCAAATTATCACCAGCCATTACTCAAAGGAAAAAGGTGAAGGTGTTAATGAGAACAATAAAATCTGCCTACATCGAAAAATAAGTCGAGCAATCGTCCAACCGTCTTTTCCTACGCGAATTCTGTCAGCCATTATGAGTGTTAACTAAACACGCGTTACTCTTGTCCTCATAACGATTCCACTAATGAAAACATATACACAGTCAACAGTTAATATAACGGTAATTAGGTACTATGCCAGGAAATAAACTTTTCACACGTACTTAATGAACAAGTCACCGACGACAGCGCTTCAACTTATATTAGTATCTGTGTGCCTCGAACGTATATAATATAATTGTATGCGAACTCATTAAAATAACAAATTTATGGCTAGGGAAATTGCGAGTCGTGATTAGAGGTTTTCAATTCCAAGCCTACAGAAGCCTCGCGACTGGAAATGTTTAATAGATCTCTTTACCTCCACGAAATTACGCTATCACAAACTAAATGCCAGTATTTCTCTATAATAAACGAATGAATCTATCAACGCGCAAAGTTAGAATGCAAAAATTTTTGTTTACCGGATACGTCTAAGTGCTCAGCGGTTATGAAGTAAATAAAATAGTTTAATTGAAATATAATTATGTACGGTTGTGGGTGAAAATCATTTAAAATGACCATTTTGACATCAAAATTTGTCCACGCGCGATATTTTACAAAATATTCTTTTAAATAAAGCAATGAGTACCCACGTTAGTAGAATGAAACATTACTTAAATAAATATATATAAATTTCAATGTACCTTATCAGTATTTAACAAATATACTCCTATATTCGCTCCGAGCCCGGATTTTTTCCATACAAAATAATTTGTCCTGTGCGTGACTAGCGTTACAAAGTACACCTAAATAAATATAATAAAAAACAGTATTCAAACAAATGATTATTTTTTGTTTAAGACATATGATTTGTTGCTGATATCGGGTTAAACTATTTTATTTTCTTATTTCTATAAATAAATTTTAGTCCTCAAATAAATGTCCAATAATGTGTTCATTTTTGTTATTCATTTTTCTAACCAGATAAATTAGTATTATTTGTTGTTTACCAGAGGGCAACACTTGCTCTCTAATTAGCCAATCAGATGCCAAAAGCGATTATGTGTCGGTCATTTTGTCATCGCATGAAAAAGTGAGTGAACGCGTGGTTTTCTGTCTCCGAGCGGAAATTACAATTTTGATTCATCATTTTTGTTGTCTACCAATCTATGCAGGTAAGAAAATACTTATATATTTAATCAATTCATATAGACGGTTTGTCTTCGATCTTGATTGAAATGCAAACAGCTTTTACTCATGACGTTCTCGTTTGGCTTAAAATATTTTCGATTCTATTCCAAGTAGTAAGTTTGTTCATTTTTGTTATGTTTTTTTCTTACGTAACAAAAATGATATAACAAAAAGGAACAAAAGCCGTATTCACAAGACTGATTTTTTTTTACCCAAACACGGTGATGTCCAAAATGAGGGTTATGTGTTTAATCTGTGTTTTTATGTATTTCCAGACTTTAATTACGTAGTATCCATGCTGTTATTGTGCTGTTTGGTTATTTGTCCATTTTGTTTGTTACTAACAATATTTTTCGTATTTTATTTTTTTACTTTTTTGCATTCACAATGCAATTTTTCAATATTTTTCTTTTAAGAATGCCGATGTAAGCAGCTGAACGACAGCGTCCTTATAGACAGAGGCTAAAAGACCAGAATGCCCATAAATGTTTTTTTTACATATTATTGATCGTGACTGTACAGAGTTTAAGTGTCATTGTTATTGATTTTACCAATCAGCTACCAATGAATGAAGCCTTTGTGTTCATGAAAGTTAAAACATTTTATTTGTTATTATAAGTGTTTTTTTATTAAAAGAATCATAAAAATAATGCTTTTTATTGTTCCTGGAAAAAATAAATCAGTTTTATGTGACTTGTGAAAAGACCCTAATATTTCAGCTTTGTTATTTTTTGTTACGGGTTTCATTTTTGTTACGGTATCATTTTTGTTTCATTTTTGTCACAATGGTCATTTTAAATGATTTTTACCCTTGTATATCTGAGCGAATGTGTTAGAGTAGTAGGAGTTTATAAAGACGAAAAAGAGTTACCTAATAGGTAACTATTTAGTAATCTGTGATTACACTAACTTAAGTTACCTTTTTCCCTAGACGCTTAATATGGCCCATAAAATGTTGCTAGTGAAATTGTTGTCGTACTATTATTGAATACAGTGAACATGTGGTATAAATCGATCTTCTTCTTCTTCATCGATGCACTCTTGGCAGAGCGGTCGTGGTCGTCATGTAGTCGTGGAAGTGGAGGGGGCAGATACAGCACGCCGCACGATGCCTCGCCATTTTTCTCTGCTCGAAGTCATCCTACTGCACTCGTTTAGGGACCCGCCCACAAAAGACTTGATCTGATCGGTCCAACGCGTAGGTGACCTCCCGCGCGGTCTGGTGCCTTCTACTTTCCCCTGGACGACAAGGCGCTCGATGGACACGTTATCGCGTCTCAAAACGTGACAAAAAAATGTTAGTATACGAGACTGTACAGTGGAGAATAGACGCTGCTTTATGCCGAGTTCCTGGAGTATGGAGACATTTGTACGAAACTCGGTTCATGAAATTCCAAGCATTCTTCTAAATCATACTTATCATAAATCTAATCATAAATCGATATCATTTTGTTACATAATCAACGCGGCATTTTTTTGTAGTAGGAGCTCTTCCTAACTTTTAGCACAGCTTTTAATCAACTTACTGTCGTGCAGAATAGTTCAGATTTTCTTTAACTAATTAACAGAATTAACACTTAACACAAACTAATGTAATTCTGTTTTAGTGTAATGTAATCAAGTTATAATAAAAAACGATTTTATCGATTGATTAAACTTATTTAAAACTCAAGTACTTAACAAGTAGTTACCTTCTTTTGAGACTTTTAATTAATAACTTCTTGGGTTTCTGGGCATAGTACAGTCAAAAGACTGATTTAAGGGCCCCACAGCCACTCGTAGCAGTCCGCCTCCAGCAGGCACTGGGGGCCGATTCTCAGGCAATCGAGAAAAGTTCATATTTATAGCTCGAAATTCAAATATTTTACGAAGATAACACATTTTGTGTATTGTCAGAATTTCACAATCGAAAAAGTTCGAACGAAAACCAGTCGAACGCAACGAGTGCTACAGACCAATAGATGTTCGTATACGAACTTAGCTGTCAAAATGAATTTGTTGACATGTGGGACAGCTTAGTTTGTTTGAAACGTTCTAACTTTTCAATAGAAACCACAAACAAAATGTCCGAAATACGAATTACCACACTGAAAAAGTTCGAATGCCTGAGAATCGGGCCCCAGGCCTGTCAGTTGGCGCGCAATTGGCCACACATTTACAGTTTTATATACAAAACCGAATATATCATGACCGATTGCGGCCAACTGAGACGCCGTTGCCTGCTAGCGGACTGATAGTCTGAGGGGCCCTTTATACCATTTCCTCAATAATTATGAATCAAAAATAATTTGGATTAAATGCATTGAAAAAAACCTTTTCCTTGGAGTAAACTTTTACGTACTTAAATGTAAGTAAGTATATGATTTAAAAATTACGTGCGCAAATCTAACAAGTGATTTGGTTTGAGACTAAGTTTTTTTTATCCACAACTTTGTAGCACTAGCCTTCATCACACCCTGATGTTAAGTGGTGATAAGGCTGAAGGTAGGTCACTACTCCCGGAATCCTCGATCACTAAGGAACTGCCTATCTTATCTCTAACTGCTGGAACACAATAATGCTGAAAACATCATTGTTATGGCGTCGGACTTAGATAAGACGGTGGTAGCTAGTCAGGCGGACTAAGAACAAGTCCTAACCACAGAGGCGGTTGTTATATATATAAAATGTAATGCAGTACATAACCGCATCAAAAACTAAAACTAAAAATTCATCAACTACTTGCACCTGTGAAAATTGAATCTCATAAAGAAGTTTGCAGCATAATTATATCTGTCATACGTGGAGCCATGAAAAAGTTTCCGGTAATGATATAAAAACCACAATTGTAGGTAATTGTTGCTCCTTTTGCTAAATAAATCAATGAAAATAATTCCTTCAGCGTCCCAGAAGACTGAGCCTAACTTGCCCGCGGTAGGAACAACTTTAAATTTTTTAACAACCGGTGAAGGGGGTCGTTTCCAAGGTACCTAATTACTTTGTTTTTTGGTCTCGGTATCAAAGTGGTGTGCCCATGTCCCGTCTACAGTCACGATTCACGAATAGTTGCAAAAATGTTGCTGTATCTACTTGAAAAAGGCTAGTTTTTTTTTGCAAATCTCTACTCGCTTTTTCTTCTGCGCCTCCGTCAATATTGGTGGAACTCACCGCACCCAGAAAGGCCCCCTTCTGAAGTTTAGTCAGAAAGTATTAACTGACCACTCACAAAAGAAATCTTGAGACTCGAACGTAAACACTTCCAAAACATCCAAACTTTCACATTGATAATAAAATGGAAATAAAATAAAATATGTTTTATTTTCTCCACAATAAAAACAATGTTACAGTTGAGGTTTTATACAATTTTATATTAAAAGTATTGTGGAGACTGATGCCCTATTATATTAGTAGGATTCTCATTACGTTTCGAGGAGGATACGACTTTGAACAGCTTCCCTCTGTTATTCGGTACTCGGAAACTGTAGAAAGCCTTGGTGTTAGTTTTGACCAGCATTTTTCTTGGAGGCCACAGGTTCATGAACTTAGTAAAAACATTTTCGCTGCATACGGATCTCTTAACCGGCTCCGTAATTTTTTGCTTATTACCACCAAAACCACTTTGGCACAATCTCTCCTGCTATGTATTATTGACTACGCTAATGTCTGTAACACTCATCTATTGGAGGAGTTACTTGGTAAACTTGAGCGGCAGCAGAACGTCTATATCAAATTTATTTTTAACCTCCGCAAATATGACCATGTCCACCACTTCCAATCCAAACTTAATTGCCTCCCTATTCGCTGGCGCAAGGACTTACACACTCTCGCTCCTCTAGGTACTCTGTTCTTTTCTACCAATGTCCCCACCTTACCTTAAAAGCTGTTTCTCCTTTCATTCCTCGTCTTCGCAGTCTACTCTAGAAGTCGACTAATCTTACTCTAGAAGTTCCATGGCACTGTACCGAATTCTTTTCCTACTCCTTTTCCGTACACGCTGTTCATTTGTGGAACGCATATTATTACCTAAGTGTATCAGGAAAGCCCAAACTCTGGGATCCTTCCGCAATGGAGTTCGTAGTTATTTTCTTTCTTCTGGTCCTAATTGTTAACTATCATTTATATGTTGTATTTTATCCCTGATATTTCTTATAAATTATATTTTACTCTTGTACCTATATTTTTTGTGCAATAAAGCGAATTTTATTATATATTTTTTTATTACTTAAATATCGAATACTGGAAGCTTTTTGATCACTCCTCGTACCTTACTATTATTATAAATGCGAAAGTTTGGATGTTTTATTAAGTAATCACTACTAATCACGGTGGAAAGGCTGAACTGGACCCTGATTCACAAACCGTCGCAAACACTTCCGACAGTGGAATGTATGCACTATCTCTGTCACTCGCTATAGAATAGACAAAGACAAAGCATAGAATTCGAATCCGATTCCGTTTCCGACTGTTCGTGAATCAGGGGGCTGATCGGGATAGGCACGGAGATCGATTATAGTGTGGACTAGAACAGCCTTTTTATGCTAATATTCTCACAGGAACGAGAAATAATAATATGAGCTTATCAACGTATCTATCACTAACATGTTTTAGGGTTCCGTACCAAAATGGTAAAAAGGAACCCTTATGGTGTGACTTATGGATATCTCAAGAACACTAATGCTTATCAACTTGAAATTTGAAATAGTTTTAGATGTCGTTTGCCCAACTATTTTGCAAATAAGACAGAAATAAAAATATTTAGTTTTTTAAGCCTACTTTTGAAGGCCAGTACCTAAAGTAACATATTCAAATATATATATTTATGATGGTAAGTATGGAACCTTCGGTGCGCGAGTCCAACTCGCTCTTGAAATTACGAAATTACAACTAAAGCTAAACTAAACTTTGCGTTCGAAATATACTCTAAAAGTCAAGACGAATCGGTACGTAATTATTATATTTAGAAAAGGAACTAAGAAGGAAAATATATTAGAAATAACCACATGTGTAAGTAATTTGTAAATATTGAATGAATGAAATTCCTTGTAAAGAATGAGTCATCTGTTCAGATAATTTCATTTTATAAGAAACTGACCTTACTGAACCCGAGTAGGTACCGACTTATCAAACAAAAAAAACGGAAAATTTGAGCACAAGTTTGTATTACTGACTCACTTCACTACCTACCCAAAATGCTTCTTTGTTTAGTCGACTCTCGCAGTTTGGATAACTAGGTACAGCGTTGATGGCAAATATTTACAACGATACCTACCCCTATTATAGAACTTACAGTTTCTGATATTTGTTAAAAGCTCCTATTTTTTAAAACTTACAGTTTCTGATATTTGTTAAAAGATTAGGGCGAACAGACACAAAATCTATTAAGTAATGATATTTCCAGATGGCCAATCACGACAAAATAACTTTTTTTTTAATCCACAACGGAGTAGCACTTAGACTTCATCACGATGTTAAGTGATGATAAGACTGAAGTTAAAGCGCACTCCCCCCGGATTCCTAAATTGCTGAGGAACTGGCTATCTCAGGAATACAATAGGTAATTATCAAAACATCGTTTTTATGGGGCGTCAGACTTAGACTTAGCCAGGCGGACTTCGAACAAGTTCTACTACAGTACCAACCAGAATGTGATGTAACAAAATTAAAATAAAAATTATAATTACAAGTCAAAAATGCTTTATAAATATACCTATGCTACTTAACTAAGAATAAATTTCCTATTTCCATGAGAAGAAACCTAGATTAATTAGTTAACGTCTCTGATGAAGGTAGTATTTTTTGTTTTAAGTAACTAATCGTTGCGTTGATAAATTAAGTTCTGTGTTTACTCATGACATTTCCGAATATTAGACACGATATAGCATGTTTTAAGGTTATGGTACCTGTTAATTGCAGAGATTTTCTCGAAAAAAATACCTTTGTATTTTTATACTGCTTGGTGTTAATGTTTATTTTTAATGGGTAGGTATATAAACTTCCCATTGAGGAAGAATGTTAAAGTAACTATGAAGTCGTTGCAAGTTCAAACTTTGTAAACAACCATAACATAGAGCAGGCGGCGTTGTTTTTAAATTTTACATGGATATTTGCGATTTGGGAAGCAAAAAGTTAATTGGCGCCGCATTATTAGCCGGGGCGGTGCGGCAGCGGCGGCGGGGCGGCGCGGGCGCAGCGGTCAACGCTCGCCGCCCAGTAAAGTTGTGCTATTATGTTATATTCGTATATTATAGCATATCGTTATGCTACATTAAAATAATAGGTTATTTTTAATGCTATAATATATTAGTATTAAGTACCTACCTACCTAATATAATAAATAACCTATTATAACCTATGTTAAACTAAAAGTAGTTATTATTGTTTTTTACACTACTTAATGATCAATTACTACTAATAAACCAATTCTTTATTCTTTTTTCCACTTCACAATTTTACAAAGAACAACACGAATAAATTCATATTACGATACTAAAAACTTAAGCCCCAAGCCAGCGTGAGTTCGCGATCAAGAATTCCACAGGATAGCATTAGTTAAATATTCTAATAACAGTAATAAATATTATAGCAGAAAAATAACATGTTCGTTCAAATCGCATGTCGTACGTGATTTATGATATTAGTCCTTATTGATCAGACATTAGAGTCTGTCTCAACTGTTTCAAATATAACGCGTTATTTGGTTTCCCAACTTTCAAAATTCAACTCTATTTCTGTTTGATACAGTTGAATTTTGATAGATTTGATTACCAAGAAAAGAGAGAGCAATACTTGCATAGCGTGCGGCTGGACCAAGAAGCTTAAATATCGACTGGATAGAGAAGGAGAACACAGTTCATTCGTTCAGTTCTGTCATTTCATTTGTTCATTTCGAATTCACTAGAAGGCGTGCGGCGCCCTGCTTGATATAATTTAATATAGCAATAGCAGAATAAGTTATATTTTTATATTAGGTGCGATAGTTATCTTTTTATAACGTTATGCTATATGCGTTATCGAATATAACGCACACCTTTACCGCCCAGCCGCGGAAGGTCGCCGCGCGGCCTTCTTTCGTGAACCATCCGCCTCTAACATACCTGCGCCGGGCACCCTGTATTTATTTCGATACACTTACAGTTATGTGTGCTCTCGTGAGCATATGTGGGTTATGTATCTGTGTCGACTCTAACTACTCCGAACGAAGCTAATTGAATCCAACGCTCGCTAGAAAAAAATCAATTGCAGAAAGTGATGGCGTGTCAAATTTAGCACATCCATCGTCCCGTGGTTCATTTAAGCGTCTTCGGATCACACGACGATTTTACCATAATAGCATAATAACTCTTTCCTGTACTTCGGTGGGAACGAAAAACTGACACACATCGCGATTAAGCGCAGTCCCTTTATGTAGCGCGATGCGAAGAAGATAACGTAAATATTGTGTTTAATTAAAGGTTGCGTTGCAAAATTGTTATGAAAGCGTTCTTTATGTTAGATTTAGGTGAAGGCGCCGGGTGAGGGTAAGGTTAGCTGAAGCTGTGACCCGAACGTTCGTCAATCCTCGACGTCAATAGCTACGTATGCACACGTCGAATTTTCCATTCAATATTATTCTGTTCGATTAGATCGTATTCACATTAACGTGTCATTGCAGCCTTGCGACACGATTTCTCCTCTTGACAATTCGCCTCTTCTCATGAATGCGATTTGCGAAAAAATTCGAATCATGATCTCCTAATAAAACATGTGGCATGCTTCACAAAGAACTATGGTGACCTCGAAATGAAAATCATGCAGCACTCCTAACCGTTATAATAACGAGGTCATTTATCAACTTTGGATTTGTTTCTGTCTGTACGCATTAAGGTATGTATTACATGATAGAATATGATACATACGTCGATGGTCAGAGCGGATGAGCTTGCGTTGGCTTTCACTACTTGCGGCTTACTGAGTTAATACGAGTAAGGTGTAAACACTTCGCTGTGTTCCACATTATTAAGCTTCAACAGATAATATCAAATTATTGGTACCACTTTCTTTTTATTTCATACGTTGTACTCATGTATGTAAATCACGGTCAAAACAGGTGTAGCATTTACAGCTTTCAATCTGATATAATTCTTTGGAAAGTTCCTAAGGTGAGTTTGAATTGTAAGTCAATTCTCAAACCTGAGTTTAACAAAAAAACTTGTATAATATTTACACATGGGTGTAAAAGTGATGTGTAAGTCGATCTCTTTAGATTTAACTTAATACCTATTTTATTTGCAACTCGTAAAACATACTATGTATAACTTTTCATTTATATTGTTGTTTCTAAGCAAGGACCCTATAAAATAATATATGAACGGTAGTTAACAAGCATGTAGGTAACTACTGCAATTCAATAGTAACAACCAGAATTAAGTGTAACCAAGATTTATATACAAATGTGACAATGTTCGAGCATATTAACAATAAATATTGGTTTTGTTTTTCATAATTTTGCTATATTGCACGGGTGCATTTTCATATCCTTATCTAACCGGTTGACTGGTAGAGCATTTTGCAATGAAGTCAAAATAAACCTAGTTTGTTTTTTGAACACGCTATTTACGAACTACCAATACGATACGTGTAAAAGAACATGTATTTAATACATAGTCTAGTTCTTGGAAAAAAGTATTAAAAGATCATTGTAAGCAGGCGCGTATCCAGGGTGGTGCAATGGGGGTGATTGACTCCCCCTCACGTACATTTTTACTTATTTTTTATGAATAAGTATATCACTTCCCGAAAGTTTATCATGTGATTTATACCATCTTTTTTCAACCCAATTTGAAGCGGGCCCATAGACTAAAGACCCAAGGAGGAGAAATAAGCTAAAAAAGCCGGGGATCAAAAAGTACCGTGTACGAAAAAGATGGGAAAAAAGAAAGTGTTTATATTGGTGGCATATATTCTGCCTTTACCTTAAAAAGGATTGAATTTAATTTTTAATGTAAATTCATATATTTCGCTAGTCTTGGCAGGCTGCTTCCGTCATAGATCACAAGTCAAGCTCTCGAACCTTGTCGAGGAGGAAGTACCTCACGGATAGCTCTTCCAATATCGTGCCTACGTAATTGAACAGTAAATCAAACAAACTCGTTAACAGACAGACAATCTCACGTTTTTTTACCTCCACAGCGAGTACCTTTGCGACTACGTAATGTTTGTATCTACTTTGATAGCTTTTCTGAACAAAATAAGCTATAAATATTTACTGAAACACTCCGTTTTTCAAGTTTATGCTTGGACACGTTTGCTTAAATGTACTATTGACCTTATCCGATTGCTGAGCATATTTTTATAAGAATTTATAAACTATTAGTCTAATAAAAAAAGTAAATACACTTTTGTGTCACCAAACATAAATAAACGGTGCTGCACAACCATTTAACTCTACAAATTGTCAAATTGTTTTTGATTCCTGTTTGTTTATTATACACTATTTGAGAATACCCAAATAGTAGGTATACCTATTAAAAAACGTCATAATATTTCTAGATAGATTTGACACTTTATTAATTACTAGCTTTCCGCCCGCGGCCTTGCCCGCGTGGACATCACGACGTTATCCCGCGGGAATTTGATATTTTTTCGGCATAAAAAGTTCCTCTCCAGGCTACAATTCAGCCAAATCCGTTCAACAAACATACAAACATCTAAACTTTCACATTAATTATAATATTATATAGTAGGATTAGTTAGTATGGTTAGTAGTACGCGTCATGCTCGCGAGCCATGCATTAAGTACCCAGATCAGCCCCCTTATTCACAAACCGTCGGAAACGGAATCGGATTCGAATTATGTGCTTTGTTTTCGTCTATTCTTTAGTGAGGAACAGAGATAGTGCATACATTCCGCTGTCGAGAGCGTTTCCGACGGTTTGTGAATCATGTGGCTGGACGCTTCTTAGATAATTGAAATATAAATTCATTACATATTTAAAATAATTTCATACTCAAGAGTCAATTTGTGTTTCAGTTTTAGTTCGATGTCACCAAAACGATTGTAAAATAGACAATGTCAGTGTTAACTGAAAATCAACTGTAACAAATATTGCGAATTTGATCAAGTATTCTTCAGTTAAAACACCACGACTAGATTAATCACCTCTTATTATAATGGAATCCTATTACTGGTGCTATTTCCCATTGTTATATTTATTTGTGAAGCCCACCGAACTATACTCGTGGCAACATATGAACGGTAGTTTATATCTCAAGCCTACTCTCTTCCCCTTGCGGTATGTAGGTAATGCTGTGTTCTCACGAGCTGATTTTGAGTTGGTCAAATAAAATAATTTGGGCCCAAACCGTGTGAACTAACTCAGAGATGAATCGTCTTAAAGCATACTTGGACTTGAAAAGAGAACGCACGTAAGTTATAGTTACAGTGAATGATTAACACAATCTTGTAGATTATTTTTACTTTTTTGCATTAACAATTTAATTGTTAGTATAGGAAAAAAGGTATTTAAAATCTCAATTTAATTGTTGTTTCATAATTCGACTTCGTAGCTCAGTGGTCAGAGCAGTCGCCCGGTCAGTGAAAGGTTGTGAGTTTGAGTTACATCGGTGCTAGTTGGGAGGCGAGTCGATTATTCCTAATACATAATATATCATTCACAATCTTGTAGCTTTCTATGATTCGACTAGATCTGAAAGATTCTACGAATTTAGTAATTAATTTTATCGACGGGAGACTTTCAGCTATAAATAGGTACGTATGTTTGCTGTTTGTAACAGTTGCTTTTTTGAATACGTATATGTAGGACGGTATGGCCAAAATAGCAAAAATGTATGTTCTTCCTCTCATGAAAAAGTAATTTTGACAGTAAGAACGCCGCACAGTGAGTGGATTTGGTGAAAAATCCTCATAAAGAGGACGTAAACTTCAAAAATGATCACAGAGTCGTGATCGAGGCACTAAACGAGCACTTGAAAGAAATGGGATCCAGGTGGGAAAGTTCAGGTGAGCCGAGGGGAGCGAGCATAAAACGCAAGGGAAAATGAGACCGCCCGCCCGCGCACCCCGCCCCCGTAATAACACCGCAAATTGCTTCTTCTAAAACAACTTTATTTACCTATTGCAAATTGCTACGATTACAATTAATTTTATTTGCTTCGGAGCGGTACTCACGCGTTTTCACGTCTGATGTATGATGTAGTTAACGACCGTCCTTGCGAAGGCCGACCGTTTATGTTTAACTAATAGCGCATAGATGATGATAACCGTGTAAATTCTAATCCGTACCTACGCTACGTGACGGGTCTCGGTTTCTTACGCAAACCGTGGTGCAGAGAATACGGAAGTGTAACCTTTAACATCGGACCCTGTTCAAACAAACGCTGATATAGAATTACTTTAATATTAATGTGCACGACTTTTATCAAATTAACGAAAACCAAAAACACGATTCCCAAAAAATCATAATTTAAATTATAGATGTTTTTGCGCAAATTTAGTTTAGTCTTTCCATAATTTGCTGCCAAGTGAACTATTTTTCTAATTAATAGTGAAAGAAAAAGTGAAAATTAAAACACTGCTTAACTATAACAATAAATTGATAATTAACGGACAAGTTAAAGGCCTCCATGAGCAGTCACACAAAAAATATTGAAGACAGATTACTTTCACTTCGATTCTAGTACCAGCAAAAACATTAAGTTGAGCTCTCAGCCATAACTAATAAATAAATCATAATAGAAAAATCTAAATAGTGTTTATGATTTTTTGAGGTTCATACAGAAAACTTGAGTTGAGCAATAACAAACTTAACAAATAAATAAAAAAAAATCACATCAAAAAAGTAAGAAATAATTCCTCACCAAATAAATAACGTAAGTACTTTGAAGTCGGGCGTGAAACATGTACGATTTTTTGTTGTTTTTGTTAAAACCCGTTAAGTACTTACGTTATTTATTTGGTGAGGAATTATTTCTTACTTTTTTTATGTGATTTTTTTTTAAGGCGGTTTTATTTTGACCTGAATGTTTGTGTGTGTCTGTTGGTGTGTTCCCTCGTAACTAGGTACTAAACGGATGACCCGACTTTTAAAAATGATACGTCGTTAGATTCGTCTGACACTGAGTATATTTCAAAATAGCGGATTTTTGAAGGCGTATTTCAATAAAAAAATACTTCAAACCCACAAAAAAAATATCAACCCCATCGAGTGGGGTATTAAAATGAAGAGTTTTAAATAGCGATTCGATAAATATACTACACACATAACACCCTAATGAAACGCATAACATTTTTCGCCATAAACATGAAACGCATCGTGTTGAATGAAAGGCATAGGCAATCATCGAAATGCATAGGTTATGCAAAGGCATAATTTCATAACGCATACTTTGTTAGGCCCAAATTTGCAAGGCATAATTTCAATAAGCGTAACTATAAAAGGGCATAACTTTGAAGTGTCATAAAAGGTACTTAAAAGGCTAAAATTTAACGGGGAAATACGTTTACTTATTTATTTTGAAGTTAGGTCTGTGAAAATAAAAAGAAAATCTTTTCTGGCTCTTCGCCGGCCGTTGCCGCGTGCGGCACGCTCGCTTCGCTCGCTCGCCTCGCGCGGCCTTTTGGTCGCTGTTTTAACCTAACCTTAAACGACTGTTAGGGTTTCTTGGGTATTCATTCATTTTTATTTTCTAATTAAGTTAAAAAAAAATTGTAAAGTTAATTTTTCAACAAGTAGGGGCTATTGTTAGTTAACAAAAAAAATCCAAACCTCCGTTTTCATTGAAGACATTAGAAAATGTTTAGACAATTGCTCTTGCGCTTCTTGGAGCCCCTCATATATATACTAAATAGGATAAAAATTTCGTATTCCGTAGGAGTTTACAAATTCCCACTGAAATATTTCATATACGGCTATAGGCTTATAATTTCCCACTATATTTGAATGAGAAAAAATACTTACGTAAAAGCTTTCATGCGCTTTATTAAAATATCATAAAACACACATGTTCTATTTTAGGAAATAAAAACAGTTGCATACTTACAAGAATTTTTCTGGACGTAGGTACCTAGTTCCAAAAATAAACTCAAATTTCGGGAGAAAATGGTCGTTGAAATGAACTTTTATCTTTGAATGCCTATTGACATTGATAGATGACATTGCGAAATAAGTGTTACCATAAAAAAACATGTGGCAATATGCACGTCTCGGGTAAAATGGCTCGTTTTATGCTCTTGTTGTACAATCTACTATTTTATGTCATCATTTAATTTAATTGTTTTTGAAATGAAATAAGTGTTGCTCAATTGTTTAATTTGCATAATGGTTTATCTAATATTTGTACAGTTCTATGGTCATTACATATTTACACCAACATTAACACTTTAATACTAGAATGTGGTAGGCATACAATCTATTTTTGTGTCGTTTATAGAATGGGTTTCACTTGGTTTTTTCAATGTCTTATAACTCAGGCTAACATTATTTACAGAGTTAGTTTTCCGATAGAAAGCAATGTGTCAAGATTTCGACACTTACAGGCAACGTTAGGGAAAAGCATACCTCTGAATATTGCTTTAATCGATGCGGTGTCCCGCAAGGCAGTGTGTTAGGGCCATTATTGTTCGTAATTTACATGAGCTTTCTAATATAACAGATCAAAAGTGTATATGGTTTGCTGATGATACTACAGTTATCATTAAGTCCCAAAACAATCAAAATTTGGAGAATATAGCTAACAGAAACCTAAATAATATAAATAATATTAAATGACTCAAGTATAATAATTTGCAAATTAATTTAAACAAAACTAATTACATTCATTTAAAGACACGAAACACTTTAGACGTAAACCATGACATCAATTTTATTATAACGGACATCAAATAGACGCTGTTAATAGTACAACATTTTTAGGCATTCAAATTGATAACAATTGCAATCGGAAAGCTCACATTGATAATTTAGTTATAAAACGTGACAGGTATTTAAATATGTTTTAAACCTAATTACGGGCAGAATAAAATTAATAATCAACCTACAAATAGGGATATGCATGATCCAGATTAGTTGCTATGCAACGTTTGATATTAACATAGAACTAACCACAGTTTTAATATTTAATAATAATTAATAATATATTTATTTATTTTTCATAAGTTCACATTTACAATTTTAAACAACAGACATTACATATTACATTTTGCCTGAACTTGGAAAACCTGTGTTCCAGGCGAGCGTAAGGCAGGTATTTAATTACAGTATTAGATTAAAACTTAAACTAATCACTTACAATTATACAACGAAACATTGTAAATGTTTTAACATTCTTAAATAGAAAAGCCACACAAAACTACACTTTAAAACTTAATACTAAAAGTAAATTTCAGACGCTTTTTTAAATATAACTAGTAACTTCTCTGTTTCGTCATAGGGCATGTCTTGCAGTTGCCAGGGTGTTGCTAGGTGTTGCCTAGCAACTAATCTGGATCATGCCTATCCCTATCTGTGGATAGATTATTAATTCTGACTTATTATCTCAAGAAACAGCTCTCCTAGCATACCACGGATATGTAGATATCAAGTGTGCTACGATATGGTCTTATTCTTTGAGGTAACTCAGATACATGCATAGAGCATTTAAAAGGCAAAAAAGTGTGCCAGATGTATCTATCTGTGCAGCTGATTATTAAGACAATTGTAAACCTTTGTTTAAAACATAAGAAATATTATCTTTGCCCTGTCTATACATTTTTAAATCTGCCTGTTTGTTAAAAAATATGAAATTATTTATAACTATTTATTTAAATATATATATTTTTTTTATCCACAACGCGGTAGCACTTAGCCTTCATCACACCTGATGATAAGTGGTGATAAGGCTGAAGGTGGAAGCGTACTACTTCCGGAATCCTCAATCACTGAGGAACTGGCTATCTTATCTCTTAACTGCCGGAACACAATAATGCTGAAAACATCATTGTTATGGCGTCAGACATAGAAAAGATGGTGGTAGCTAGCCAGGCGGACTAAGAACAAGTCCTACCACCAACCAAATTATTTATTAAATGGCATAGTGAGTATAGAGGTAGAAAAGCTTGTGTTCGGAATGCAGTCCACGATATTTGTAACATCCTCCTCCAGCAGCACATCTCACAAGCGTCAATGCGATCTCGGTCCGCATTTCCCGAGCCGTAGCTTAAGATGGAAAACACTAGAGAGTAAACCAATTTTATCTTTGTCTTGCGAGATATGATATGTTTCGGTCTCTCCATATTCTCTGCAGTTGGGGCATTGCGCTCTTGGCCATACTGATACGCCTCCTGACTATTTTCACAAGAGACCGAGTTGCTGATTGTAGCTCCCAAGTAAATAAATTCGTCTACCTTTTCGAGGGGTAAGGCCCCCGTGTTGTGGAGTGAGTTGAAAAATAATAAGTACGACCATAATAATGCGAATAATGTGAAATTGTGACCTTTTAGCAATAAGTATCATTATGTCCGACGACCAATGCCTCTATAATAGCATTAATATGAAGGTTTCATATTTATATATGGCTTAAATTAAAAAAATCGTCATTTATACGGCTCATCATCAATTACGTTGGATTTGCCAAACTGTCAATAAATATATGAAACTCTAGCCTGTACAAAAGAAATAAAAGAGCATCAATTTGCCATTAAAGTGAGAAGATTAAAATCGTCTTGCTATAATGATAAAGCTTCAAAAGGACATGGTTGGAGCATTAAATTAGCTACGAACTAATTAAACGTAGTTAGTCTGCGCGTTACAAATGATACGTTCGGTCGCCGGCGCTTGCGCACGTCAAGGAATGTCGCGCAACATCCACATTTTTCTATGTAACTATTTATAATACTATCATATTACGTGTCTGCACTGTGCGAAGCAAATTAATAAAAATAACCGTCTATCATTAGCAGAGGGATGTTGTAGATTCCGTATTGTACAATATTTTATTAATAAACAGAAATAACACTATAAACAGGTTTAATACAAATTTCAACCAAGAAGCTATTTAATGTCCATTTTTTTTCAGTATTACTGCATAAAAACACGATCATCGTCTGATTATTGTGTTATTTTCCAGACTAGACCTTCAGATTCTGTTTTTGTTCGATACGCGAAGTCTCAAGCAAAGTAACGTTGTATTAATTCTTAATTCCATTCTACAATCAAAAAGTTTAGGAAGATGACACCAAATATATTATTTCTAATTATAACATAGTACAACCATCAAATATGTAGGAATGACACAAAAATAAAGCTATTAGCAAAAGAAAAATGTTTTTCTGATTAAAAAAGCTGAGGCCAATATTTGGAAAGTTGGAATAGATTAAATAAACAATTTGAAATCTCAAAACATGTTATTTACAGTGGTGGACATATAATTAGAGACACCTAGAAGATATTAATTTTTCAAAGTTTACCAGCGCTATTTTTTTAAAATAATGAAATAGGAGCTTGCATTACTCTTTAAATAATTCTAACGGTTATCGTGAAATTAAATAAAGACAACAAAGATGTCGCATTTTAAATTTTTATTAAGTTTTACTTTATTGCAAGCAGTATGAACTAATAAATAAATAAAAAAATAAATAAAATAAATAAAATTCATGTATTTCAGGCGAAAAGCCCATAAGATTCGCATTACAATTAAATTAATAAATACAAGCAAATATAAAATAATAATACTTTTTAGAGGAGTTAGTAACAATTTTTTTTTCTTAAACCTATGTTAGTATTGTTAAATAATGCAGCTACTTTTTTAACCCCATCGCTATTTCGACCCAGTGCCTTTGAATGGGGCAGTCTGGTCTAATAATACAAAGACTTGGCCTAAATAAATAAAGACACACAAATTAAGTAAATATGTAACTATTTAAAAAAATATTGAATTGAACTCGACTATTAATTGGTTTTACCTATATTAAACATAAAACCACGTTATTAAGATTTTGTCGCACGCATGTCCTTTAGCAGCAATGACAGCCCGACATCGCCTAGGCATTATCAAATTATTGCAGGTTTCAATCGAAATCTGCTCCCATGCCTTTTTGAATGCCGTATAAAGTTGATGCATTACTTGTAAGTTTGTTTGCCACTATTTTCTTCACCACAAGTTTACGATCGGGTTAATGTCAGCACTGTACGTTGGCCAATCTAAAACTGTTACTGATTACCTCTTAGGAAATTCTTTGACCACTGTTGAAGTGTGCTTGGGATCGTTATCATGTTGAAAAGTCTATCTTACCGGCAAATGATCCTCGGCTTAAAGTAACATGATTTCTTCTGAAACATTCTTAGATTCAAATTTATTCATCTTACCCTCTATTTTTTTGATAGGTCCCACACCATGACCAAAAAATTATACCCAACTTTGAAATTATATACCCCCTCCATGTTTGACTGTTTTCTTTGGTGTACCTACTTTGAATCCATTTTTTTGGAGGACAGCTCACGTAAATTTTTCCATCAGAGTTAACCATAAGTTTAATTTTAATGTCGTAGTGTCGTTTTGTCCAGTGTACATATTTTTGGCAAATTATAATCTTGCTCTGCATTTTTCTTTCTTCCAAAGTGGGACCTTACGAGAAATTATTCCAAACAAGTCTACCTCACAAAATCGCCTTCTAACCGTTCTAGCAGACACTCATCTAGACCCCTTTGAATTTCTAACCTATCACGTGTTCTACAGGACTTCCGAGGAATACATGCTGCCATACTTAACCATCCGGCGGATTCAACCATCCGCCTGCGACATATATATTCTTTGCCAGCGGCAAATGGATCGAAAAAGCTTGACGTGTTACATTTGAAAAAGGAATTAAAACTACTATGAACTTTTATGCTGTTCTCATTTTATTTTAAACTAGCTGTTGCCCGCGACTTCGTACGCACGGTAAAGTGACTTTTGTATTTGTTTATTTTATGTGTAATCTACACTTCCTTCCAGTGACCGCAAGGTATATGTGTGTGTATATGGGTGTAGGTCTCGGAAGCGCGGGATTCAGTGTTGCGCTCGCGATTGCTTGTTAACCAAGCTTCACGGTCCTCATCTGTTTCGAAAGCACGAAGTAACCTCATCCTCTTAGCTGACCTAGAGCCTTGCGATAAATTACTAATTTGTTTTTCTAGATATTTCAAATAATAAAACCTAATCGTAATCAAATCACAATAATCAATGTCCATTTTCCAACAATTCGAATTGATTTACAAATCAATAAATTGAGATCTAATTCAAGTATAGTCTACGTATTTTGAAAAAATCGACCCTGCTCTAAACACTGAGCTACGGAGTCGTTAAAGAGGAACGACTCCGTAGCTCAGTGGTTAGAGCAGTCGCCCGGATAGCGAAAGGTCGTGGGTTCGAGTCCCATCGGAGCTGGTTGTCAGACGGGTCGATTTTTTCAAAATACTTCATTTTCCATTTTTCAATAATAAAAATGGCATTGTAAATGAAAAAAAGTAAAAATTTCAATAGTTTACGTATTTTTATTCATTAAAATCACATTAACTGAGTTTTCTCAGGGTGTCAGCCGTCAAGGGTAAGAATTTAATATAGTCCCACACTTCTGTCTGTTCCGGTGACAGCCGGGGCAGAGGAGCCACTTGCAATACGAAATTAGCTGTCAAAATGGACTGTCGTATGAAAACTGTTTTAGTTCCAAAGATTATCACTGGAACAGAAAAGCACGGAAGAAGCCATCATGTTAGTCAGGCTCAGTAGGCTATCAGGCTTTGTAGTGATAACAAACTGTAAAGTTTTTTTATTTTATTGATTGATAGGCAAGCGCTTGTCCGCTATCACGCCCCTAAGCGTTGATGCGATCTACGATGAATCGCGCTTGCCTAATGCTGCGTACACACCGAACCAACTAAGGCCAAGAAACACCATCCAAGGGGTTCTGTTTTCCCCTCTGTCTCAATTCTGATCATCTGATCAGAAACTCCTAATGTGAACTGGAATCGCTCCCAGTGATCATTTACCTAGCTTTAGATTGATCTTCGAAGGCCAGAAACGTGAAGCGAGCAATGCCTGATGTCGTTTGTTGGCGTTTGTGGGGTCGCCGGTTTGTACACAGTCTAAAAGGTACCGGTATAAAATATTATAAGAAAAAACCGGTCAAGAGCCAGTCGGACTCGCGCCCCGAGAGTTCCATACCATCTTTTATAAAATAGAAAAAACTACAACTGTGCTTCACCCAAAGCAACCTGCGAGTAGGTAGGAAGGAGGACATTTGAGCCACCAGACCCAGCAATCCCAACTGATGAAGATTCTAGCGACGAAGATCAACCAGGTTATGTCAACAATCTTACAGGCCGGCAGCTCAGCTCTAGGTCAGCTCAGTGGTCTTGGCTGATAAAAAGAAGGTCCGTAATAGCAAAAGCACTTCATTGACTTTGAATTAAACGTAAAAAAATAAATAAGTAGTTTAAAAAACTAAAATAACACACTTTTATAGAAACATAATGAAAAGTACAAAATAACCGTCTATTCAGTACCTAACTGAAATTAAATACGTGGTGCGCGTTGTCAATATTAAGTACTTGAATGAAATGCATGCTTTGCAAAGGGCGCACCACACTTTTTAATTTCAGTTAGGTACTGAATAGACGGTTATTTTGTACTTTTCATTATGTTTCTATAAAAGTGTGTTATTTTAGTTTTTTAAACTACTTATTTATTTTTTACTTTTTAGTTAAGTATAATAAATGGCAAGCCATGGATGGATGGTAATGGATTTCACAGTCTATTCATGTGTCTGCCCACCCCGTAAACATAATAACTCAAAGGCGTGATTGTATGTATTTAGTTTTACAAATTCAAGTGGAGTCTATAAGTTAACGGATGCGCGAGCCCAACCCTTACTTCCTCCCTGCTCCATCATCAGACACTCGCTACCAAGTATAGCGAATAGGTCTCATCAGAACGAAACAAATGAGCCCAAACTCAGGGGTTTTCTTGTGCTCATTAAGGACTTTCACTGGCTTCCTCCCAGCTCCATCATCAGACCCTCACCACCAACTGTAACGAATAGGTCTTATCAAAATAAAACAAATGAGCCCAAACTCGAGGGGTTTCCTATTGGTCATCAAGGAGTGTCACTGGCTTCCTTCCTGCTCCATCATCAGACCCTCACCATCCATTGTAGCGAATAGATCTCATCAGAACGAAACAAATGAGCCAGAACTCGAGGTGTTTCTTATTGGTTATTAAGGAGTGCCACTAGCTTCCTCCCTGCTCATCCATCATCAGACCATTACCACCAAGTGTAGCGTATAAGTCTAATCAGAACGAAACAACGGAGCCCAAACTCGAGGGGTTTCCTAGTGGTCATTAAAAAGTGTCACTGGCTTCCTCCCTGCTCCATCATCAGACCCTCACCATCAAGTGTAGCGAATAGGTGTCATCAGAACAAAACAAATGAGCCTAAAGTCGAGGGGTTTCCTAGCAGCCATTGATGAGTTCTATTGCCCACCTCTTGACTCCATCATCAGATCAGCTCGATGGTAGCAAATTATTGTATTGTCATCGGATTCATAAAGACTTGCAAAGTTTCAAATCAATGCGACGATTAGAAGTAGGTTTAAATTGAATTCCAAGATTTTCTTACATTGTGACTTAGTTACAAGTGAAGCTAATAAAAGTGTGGTAAAAATCGTACAAATTTTCATCGGCGCGGTATATTCGTCCGAGAATTCGCGATGTAGAATATTGCAGTTTTTGGTCAGCTCCATCTCTTGACCGATAGTGGAACTAATATAATTTTTGTTGATGATTTCTGAAAAAGTTTACTATTTAGAGACATTGTTTTATTTTTCCTGTAATCTTTACATAAACTTCGCTTAACTTCAGATCTTACAGTACAAATAAATGTAAAAAAATAATGGTAATTTAAAGTTTAATCACTAAAAAAACTAATACAAACTTACATTTGTAGTAAATTTCATACAAAATGTGAGTCAGTTTGTCTACGTTGTATAATATCAAGAAATTTTCCCACAATAAAAGGTAAGGTCAATGTGGGGAAGTCTGTCTAGGAGGTAAGTCCGTCTAGCGCCAATAACTTCCATTTTCGAATGACTAGCTTCTAATGCCTCGGTCGGTAAAACAGTATTACGGAGCTAGTTCGAACTGAGAATCATAGACGTCGCTAACATCATTAGGTTGAAAGAAATTGGTAGGCCATTTTTTTTCGAGTTTTGTACTTGAAGCTGGAGTGTAACGTCTCTTCAAAAAACAAAAAAAAAAGTAGAAAATCAAGGGAGTTCTTGGAGTTTCTTTGATTACGCAAGTCATTTAGTGATCAATATACTTATTTCTGGTGATGAATTCATTTATAGTGCTTGAGTTTCGTAATTATTACCTGCAACAAATTACTAACTACAAAATGTAATAGTTGGGAAGTCCGTCTGGCATACGTAAGGTAAGTCCGTCATATGACGGTCTTGCCTCAATTGCAGATATTGTCAACCTTTTCAGCTGCACGTATTTTACCTGCATGATAAAGCCGTGATATAGATAAATCCCTAGGGATATAATTATGTACCGTAAGATAGTAATGAATCGCTTTCGTATATCTACCTTATTAAGAATATAAAAATTGAATTAGAAAATAAAAATTTATGTTTTACTAGGAAATTGGCTACATAAAATTTTATTAAAAATGTTTGCAACCACTGTCACCAAAGATATGCCGGACTTGCCTTAAAATTAAATAAAATCAATTATCTTTGAAATGTAAACCTTATAGACAAATACATAAATCACACATTTCAACGCTAGTTTAACGTCACTGCTAGAAACTGTTTTCATACATATTGCCTCACAAGTTATGGATATAGTGCTAGTAGACGGACTTACCCTAAACTGCACGGGAAGTCCGTCTACACGCCGTGTTTTAAAAAATATCATATAAATCTAAAGATAATTGCAATTCATACTATTTTAAGACCAATTTAGGTAAATAAATATATTACCTATAATTTCCGACGACACAAGTCACTTTAGAAAGCGTATCTCGATTCAATAAGTTCAGTTGAACTTAAATTTTAGAAAAGTATGCCGGACTTCCCCACATTGACCTTACCCTATATGTTGACCCAGGTTATAAGTTATTACTACACAAAATTTGGTAAAAATCCGTCCAGTCGTTTTTGCGTGAAAAGCAAACATACAAACAGACGCGCCCGCAAATATAAGTTTGTCAACGTTTTTTTAAATATGAAGAAATTTTTCCGCAATAAAAGGTACCCTTTATGTTGACCTAGGTTATAAGTTATTACTACACAAAATTTGGTAAAAATCCGTCCAGTAGTTTTTGCGTGAAAAGCAAACATATTAACAGACGCGGGCAAATATAAGTTTATCAACGCTTTTTTTAATTGGAAAGAAATTTTCCCGCAATAAAAAGTACCCTATGTCGCTGCGCGTGACAAATTCCATATGTGCATTTTTTGATTTTTGTTTTTTGCACTTAAAATAATCTCTGTTTGATGCTCTATGTGCTCTTAGAATCATTTTTGTGATATTCGAAATAGAAACAAATCTAACAAATTCCATATGTGTTTTGACCGTTGGGAAATAGCCGTATGTGCGGAAATGCACATAAAGGATTTGCGTTCCGTCTTAAGTCGCCCGCCAACTGTGTCAGCGATGTGAGAGTTGTGGTGTAAACAACATAAAAATATAGTTTTTAGGAGATAAAGCATAGTAAAATGGGTAAGTGCATTATGAATTTACCGCATAGTCGTTGTTTTTTATTTAATTGTCTCATGTTCTTTAATAACAAGGGCAGGGGGTGCTAAGAATCCCCGGGTAAGATCCGACTACCAACAACGACGTCTCGACCTGGCAACCTACAACATGCACACATTGAGGCCCGACGCAAAGCTCGTAGAGTTGGAAGAGGCAATTAGTAAGTAGCATTGGGATATTATTGGATTATCTGAAGTCCGAAGAGAGGGGGAGGATTCGATTATCCTGCAATCCGGTAACTTACTTTACCACCGAGAGGGCGACCAACATTCTCTTGGTGGTGTCGGGTTCATCGTCCACAAGCAAGTTCCTTGTTAACAACGTGATTAGGTGCCATCGGAAGTGTGTCGAGCAGGGTAGCGTACCTGATACTCAGAATATCGAAATAATATTCACTGAACCTCGAAACACGACGATGTCGAAGTGGGGGCTATGTATAAAGAGATCTTTAAAACTATGCATAGCTATAAAACCCACTACACGGTTGTGATGGTGGATTTCAATGCGAAGTGGGGCAACGTTGCGGTGATGAGTTGAGAGTGGGGCAATTTGGATTTGGGCAACGGAACGAAAGGGGCCAGTTGCTGACAGACTTCATGCCCGTAAGCCGCAAATGGACCTGGATTAGTCCGGACGGTAAAGTAAAAAACGAGATCGATTTTATCATGTCGACAAAGAGGCACAAATTCAATATGTCAGTGAGATCAACGCTGTTAAGATATTAAGCGATCACCGCATGGTGAGAGGCACATTGAATATTAACGTCCAGCTTGAAAGATCGCGACTGATAAAACCCACGCTCCGACCAATACCGGCTCAAATTCAAAACTCCGAATGCTTTCAGCCCGAGCTCCAAAACCGCTTTGCAGCCTTTGAGAACAGCATAGATGTGGACGATCTAAACAGCAGAGATTGCGAGTTTCTATGGACAGCTATATTCCACGCAAACACCTGTTGAAAGCAAGGCTAAAGACTCAAGAGCCAAGCTTACCCGACACTATATAGAAGATATCCCGGACGTCAGCCTTTACGAGATTAGAATGGCCCTCAAGCATCTTAAAAACAATAAGGCTGCGGGCGATGACGGAATCACAACAGAGCTTCTGAGAGCGTGCAGAAAGCCGATACTTAAAGTCCTCCAGACGGCTTTCAATTCAGTCATCCTCGACGGCAAAACGCCAAAGGCATGGGGTAGAAGCGATGTGATGCTGTTTTTCAAGAAGGGTGATAAAACTCTCTTGTAGAACTACAGACCCATCTCGCTTCTGAGCCATATCTATAAGTTGTTTTCGAGAGACATGACGCATCGTCTCGCTCGCAGGTTTGACGACTTCCAACCTCCCGAACAAGCCGGGTTCCTAAAAGGCTATAGTACCATAGACCACATTCATACACTGCGGCAAGTTATACAAAAAACCGAAGAGTACAACTTGTCACTTTGCTTGGCGTTCGTGGACTATGAGAAAGCCTTTGATTCGATTGAGACGGCGGTGCTGCAGTCTCTCCAGAGGTGTTAAATAGACTACAGGTACCTCAGCATCGAGGTGCTGAGGTACTTATATCGCAACGCCATCATGTCAGTCCGATTACAGAACCAGAGCTCTAATCCTATGCAAACTACAGCGACTTGTGAGACAAGGAGACGACATCTTTCCGAAACTGTTCACAGCTGCGTTGGAGGATATTTTTTAAGCTTCTGAACTGGAAAGGATGCGCCATCAACATCAATGGCGAGTACCTAACACACCAACGGTTTGCCGTGGATGTAGTTCTTATGGGTAAAACCTTGGAAGACCAGAACACAATGCTCGAGGATCTCAGTAATGCTTCTCAAAGTGTGGGTTTTAAGATGAACATGGATAAGACGAAAATCATGTCCAATGCCCATGTTGCTCCCGCTTTAGTAAATGTTGGGAACATTACACTCGAAGTTGTTGACCACTATGTTTACCTGGGACAGACGGTCCAGTTAGGTAAGTCCAACTTCGAGAAAGTAATCTCTCGTTGAACCCAGCTCGGATGGGCAGCATTCGGGAAGCTCCGGCATATATTCGCGCTGAAATACCTCAATGTCTCAAGACGACAGTCTTTGACCAGTGTGTGTTGTCAGTAATGACCTATGGAAGTAAGACGTGGTATTTTAGTATGGGTCTCATAAGAAGGTTTAAGGTCACCCAGCTAGCAATGGTGTGAGCGATGTTTGGTATTTCTCCTGCTCCCGCAGGAGAAGTAGACCAACCGACATCGTTCGAAGGATTGGATCGTTTAAGTGGCAGTGGGCGCGAAATAGTGCGGAGAACCGATGGCTGTTGGGGTGAAAAGGTTCTTGAATGGCGACCGCGTACCAGACGATGCTCCGTGGGCAGCTGGGCAGGCCCCCTACATGGAAGACTGACAATCTAGTCAAGGTCGCGGGAAGCCAAAGGATGCGAGCAGCGCAGGACCGATCGTTGTGAATATCCTTGGGGAAGGCCTATTCCCAGCAGTGGGCATCGTTCAGCCGTCATGATGATGATGATGATGGTTTTGTGATCTAAGAAAACCATGAGATCACAATGATACAACCTCAAATAACAAAAAGTGTCAGAAAGCCAAATTCTTTAATGTGCATAATGCACATACATCATTATTTTAGTCGGTTTCAAACCAGTTATGTGCACATTTTGGTGAAAAAAAAGTCTAGTGCCTTAAATAACTATTATTTGTGTAAAACTTTGTAATTGTAATATGTTTATAATAAATGTCTATGATATTACATTAACGGTTTTTCAATATTTCCGTTAATTAATTCAATAACACGTTTTTTGTTGTTTCCCAAAACCTAACAAAAAACACATGTGGAACTTGTCAGGCGCAGCGACGATGTTGACCCAGGTTATAAGTTATTCCTACACAAAATTAGGTAAACATCCTTCCAGTAGTTTTTGCGTGAAAAGCGAACATACAAACAGACAAACAGACAAAAATTTTATTATCTATCGTTTTGGGGTCTATATCCTACACATCACATAGCAGTATTTTTTTTTTTTTATATTTCATGTACAGCCTTTTTTTCTCTTTCTGTTTTATTATATGTATAGATATACGATTGTTGCAACGAGCGCAAAGTGAGTTAATTAATGCACGAGTGTTATGTTGGTGTAACTACTATGTCTAATAAATTAACACGAGTGCAGTCATTAGGTACTCACTCTAGAGAGGTGCGTAATCTACTTTTCTTTAAACTACCAATCTACCTACCGTGCCGTGATTTTATATATTCTAACCTAACCTAACCTGAAACGTCGTTACATTTTTTGGTTGGGGGGGGGCCTCGCCCCCCAAGCCCCCTTGGCGGGGTCCATGTCCCCCGTCCCCCCTTCTCTGTTCTTTCCATAATATATACAAATTTTGAAAATTTTATTTTAAAGAAAAAAACTTTTTTTCTACAGGCATCAGATGCCTACTATTTAACTCCAGCGTTCCTGAGGAGGTCGAAAATGTTGTTTTCACTTCTCATGCTCGTAAAGTTCGTGTTTATGTTGGGTATAGGCTGCATAAAATCGCTTTTTATGCTCTAGTGCATAAAGTAAAATCTTCGTCTGAGTCTCAAACTCTACGACAAAGGTCGTCAGGTAAACAGTCACACACGCAATTAAACTTCGTTAAATAAACTTGTTATTTCATTCTGTTTCTTCAATTTTGTACATAATCCATGTTAAATTAATAAAATTAATAAAACTAGGCAAAATTAATGAGTTTTCTAAGAAATAAGTATTTCAAGAGCATTATGGACTACGATCTAGATGCTAAAGTCACTGTGCTGCCACTGCCACGTATAAAAAAAAAGAAAAAGAATGTCTTCCCGCCAATATGGCAAAGTCTTTATTTTTTCTTTTTTGCAATATTTTTATTTATTTTTCTCACACTCGAAGTGAAAAGAAGAGTGTCTAACTCGTACATAAAACCCATTTTACCCTCGAATTGACTATCCACCCTTGTCTACGGCTCGGGTGGATATACGTCTCGGGTAAAATGGTATGTTTTATGCACTTGTTGTACAATCTACTATAGATTTTAGCTACGACACGCACCGCTTTCGATATATTCTCATTTATACAAGCTTTTATTTAACTTGCCATGTTAGTTAGTTAGTGGGGGACAAATCTTGCAAGCTAAATTTGACCCACTTCCCAGTGTCCGATTGAGCTGAAACTTTGCACACAGGTTTGGTTTGGATGACAATACAATATTAATGAAAAACAGTGCAATAATGAGATTTCTATCGTTATTTTGATTCATATTGGTACCACAGCGTAAGAACAAGGGAAATATATAGACTGTGTTGGTACTATGTACAACTACTACTGGGTGGCGCAAAAGCACTGGCACTATAAAAATTACTTTTTTTTATATGACATCTACTGTTATTCTAATATTGAAAACGGTGTTGTAAACAAATGTAAAATTTGCTAAAAAATAAACATGGACCGATATGGGGAGTACCTATATGACATACAAGAACGTGGAATAGTCGTGACAATGTTTTTACGTAATAATTCATCAGTGATAAAAACACAACGTGAACTTCGTCGACGATTCAAGATCATCCGATCTGACCTTTCTTTGGGGTTATTTGAAATCTCTGGTGTATGTGAACAAGCCACAGACTCTCGCAGCCCTAAAATGAAATATTAATCTAGAAAAGTAACATATCGCTAGGAGTGTTACGGCAAGTTATGGAAAATGTCATAAATAGGGCTGAAATGTGCGTCAACTCTGCAGGGCACCGTTTAAGAGACATCATCTTCAAATCCTAATGAGATGAAATTTCATGGCATAAATATACGTATATAAAAAACTAATTTTAGTTTTCTAATTAAGAAAAAAGTTGTAGCTGAACCAAATTGTGCCAGAACTTTTGCGCCACCCAGTACAATCAACAGTAAAGGTGACACCAACTAAACATATAGGTATTACGAGTACGGATGACACCAAAAACAAAGCTATTAGCAAAAGGAATGCTTTTCTAATTAAAAAGGCCGTGGCCGATATTTGGGAGCTCAGAGATTGATGGGTGGAATCTTGCGCGGCGTGCACTAGATGCTACGTGCGCTCGCGACGATGATTGATGCGGGGGCAGTGAAAGCATTTAAGTGGATACACACTTCTTCTAGCGGTACCAAACCCTACCCAAGTGATACGGCAAGCGCGGGATGAATTGGTTGCTGAAGGGTTCCTTATCAAGAATAGGATTACTCATACAAAATAAACAAGAGTAGGTAGTCAAAATGTTTAAGTTTTAAGTTTCATAACCAAATCGCGCAATTTTACTATACAATTGAATGACCATAATTTAGAGTAATTTTATTTATTTCATTTTATCTGGTACAATTTTTTCACTTCCGCTACAGTACTGCACTTCTTTTCATGGCTTTTCTTCGCTTTTGGCTATTGTATCTTTCCATTTGAATATTTAAGTTATTTCGTATTTTCTCACCATACTGTAGACAAATTATTTAAACTTAGTAACTAAGAGAACTTTTCCTTCTCCATCTTTATGGCAGGCCTCTGCCCCAGCACTGAGGACATTAAATGGCTTGTGATGATAATGATGATGATGAATAACTAATGTCAAACCATAAATGTATTATGATTTGATCAACGTATTTCGAAACAAAGAACGCTTACGCACTACACACGGATCTCCAAAAAGAACGTCCAAAACATGCGTAACAATTTTTCTCCTACATTGCACAATACAAATTTGTTAACGGGAATCAACCATCTACACTCGACTTTTTTGTTTGTGCATTGGCGAGTATAAATTGATAATGTTGGTAATTTGGCGTTGGCCGAGTGCCGTTGCCCGCTACGCTAATGAGTTTATAATGGATACAATAATGTGGGATGATAATAATATTTTCCGAATCAATGTCTAGGTCGAGTACGCTGCACCACATCTTGTGTTTAAGTAATGTATGCAATTTGGTAGCATCGAGTTTTAGTTTAGAATTTAAGAGAAACTTACAGGAAGTCAATAAAATAATCATGAATAGTGTGTTGTAGTAGCATAGCATACATACTTTTGTAGATTGTATGTTTTGAACGAAGTATTTTAATATGGTATACTAGTGGCTCCCCGCGATTTTACCCGCGACCCGTTCCCGTGGGAATGTCACTCGGGAAGAAAGTAGCTTTTTAATGTTGAAAGAATTTTTAATATCGGTCCAGTAGTTTTTAAGTTTATCCATTACAAACATAAACAAAAAATCTAATCTTTCTTTTCTATATTATTATTACTTAGTATACTTAGATATAAGTAGTAATAATAATAATAATTAGTAAAGGACTTCGTTTAATTTTCTTGTGCGAAGTATTTTAGTTTTCTTTAATGTATATACCTCAAGAAATGATCTTCGAAATAGGTATGTAAAGTACCAATACAAGCGACATGCCGTTTTCACGCGTTTTCAATATCCCAATACAAAGGTACATTGTGATCCCAATGAAGAAAATGCTGCGAAAATGACAAGCGAGCATCAAAACGGGGCAGATTTTTATAAAGAAGTGTCCATTCATATATTCCAACCAAGTAGAAAGACCAAATTCCTAGTCGATTTTCTTAAAAAAATATAATTTTAATAAGTATAAAAAAAACATAGAAAATCCAAAAAAACCTAGTTTAGCTTTCACAGACTTTTGATAATACACATGTTCCAATTAAGTATCAGCATTATTTCCTCATATTCGAAACACCATACCACGAAGAGCATAACAATGAGACAAGCACGCCCGGAGGTGCGAGCGACCACCGCAAACAAGCGTAAATTATCACGGCTGCAACGCATCAGATCAGTCGGCACACGGCTTCATTACCGTACCACGGTGAAAGAACCGGTAACATTGTATTTCATAAATTATCACATTGCACCTTTTCGTGAGACGGCACTAAGAAAACAACCAGGCAAACAAAAAATACTAATTGACTGCCTGCGGGGCTAGAAGCAGGAAGTGTGTCTTTAAAACAGCAGAACTGCTATTCTGTAACATCATTTTGTGGCAAACCTTCCATGTAATTCAACTTTGTGTCAAAAAAACTCGGGAAGTCGAAGTCCTCGTTACTGAGGAACGTAGTGACTTAAGTGACGTTTATATACTTTTAGCTCTAAAAACGGGTGTCATCTATCTGGCAGAAGCTCGAACCTTTGGCATAATTTGAATTTCGCAGAATTTCGTTTAGCATAACGTTTATTTGGTGACACGATTATTTGCTATATTTTCATTTGGAATACTTTAAATATGTCAGAATTTAATTTGGAATCATTTCGTATGGCATACTGTATTTTCTATAAAATTACATTTTAAGCATCAACTGATTCAAAATATTGTACCTATTATAAAGTCATTAACTTGTGTTTTCTGAAATGTTGCGCTACTAAATTCATTGAGAGAAACGAACCGCTGCAAAACCGACTTCACGTACTCTTGTATACCCTACCCCTATAGTGTAATTTAAGCCCGCGTAGGCGCGGAGGGGTGAGGCGAACCGCGAGCTAAGGAGCAGGTGGTTTTAACAGGTGGCTGAGGCTGGTCGGCGAAGTCGGCCAACAAGCCGATGCTGCGGTGGTGAGTGAAAATCATCTGCGATGGTAAGCTCGCGTGGGACCGCCACAACCACGCCGGACCCGTGACAGAATCCATGCCTTCTGCAGGTTGCATGTTTGTATACCTGCTGCATTTTGCATGCTTGCTTGCACGCTGCATGCTTGCTTGCACGCTGCATGCTTGCTTGCACGCCGCATGCTTGCTTGCATGCCGCATGCTTGCTTACACGCCGCACGCTTCCTTGCACGTCGCATGCTTGCTTGCACGCCGCGTGCGTGCATGCTTGCATGCTGCATGCTTGCATACTTATTTGCTTGCTGCTTGCATGTTTGTAGCATTTCTTATATAAAAATAAAAAACACATTATTTTTTTATTTATTTTACTTTATTCAGGAAACAAACAGTCTTTTACATTAATTTTAACCTAAACATTATGATAAAAATCTTATAGACCTACAGTCCCATAAAATTCATAACTACACACAGTTCATGTATTTTTAGCAGACACATTTTAAAAGATTAGGTAGTTAAATAGGAACTTTAGTAAACCCATTGATAAACTACGCAAATGATAATAACAATATACTATAGATAGTGCTAACAATTTTTTAAGTAAATTTTTGTAGCCAGCTAGGCTATTACAAAACAAATCTATATAATTAAATTTATTATTATATGTTTCAACACTACGTCGAAAGAAATTATTGTTGGTATTATACTGTCTTATACAGAGGAACAACAAACAGTTTTTGGGGGCGAGAGCTAATGTGTTAATAATATATGTTCATAATCAGGAGATTTATTTTATTGCTAAATGTATGCAGAAAGAAAAAGTTGTATAGTTACTAATATTAATTTTTTACGATGTGACATGTATGCTAAAACACGATTCTGACTGTAAACTTTCTGCGATATGATGGTTCAGCCATTTAATTTTTATTTATATTACTTATTTATTTATTCAAGTAAAAGACACTCATAATGGTTAGTAACATGGGTACTTAAAAGCTATGTTACTTTTTTTTTACATGTACATTTACAGGTAACATCAATATAGATATACGAAAAATAATGAATTAAATAACAAGCTGGGATGTCACCCAAAAACAAATGTACCCATTTAAATACTAAGTATCACAACACAGGTAGTAAACATATTATTATAAGTATGAAAAATAAAAAAGAGAGCTTAGGTAATTACAATAATTAAAACTAACAAACTAAATTCAAACAAACAAAAGTTTTAAAAACAAAAAAATAAAATTGGAAGACAAAGATCTATCGATCTATAGTATATCTATAGTATCGATAGTATCGATACTATCGATAGGCCTATCGATAGTTTGGCATTTTCGATTAAACCTATCGATAGTAAAACTATCGATAGTTAGGCAACACTATTATGAATACGATTTTTTTTTTTAATGTCTAGAAACTTTCTGCGTTTTGAATGTATGCTAGCCCAAGGATGCCGGCGCCGGAGCAGCCGAAAAGGGCCAGAGAATTATAAAGTAGATGAGTGTATGCCATGCGATTTTCTGCGAAATGAAGTTTCTGCCATCCGTTGATATGCATAACAATATTATGACGTAAAATAACATAACATGTCATGTTATATGGAAGTTGCTTGGTCAAGTTTGCATTTTTTGCAGAATTCTGTAAATATGTTAAATAACCGCACCACCGAAGGAGTTCTTAGGAAACACGCAACCGTCGTCGCTGGAAATGGGATTCATTTACGGATTCTAATCCCAAAAATATTATTAGCACAATGATGATATCATGCAGTTAAATACGATGGTTGCGATCGTGGAACTGTTGTATGTAAAGGTCAAAAATAACCAGTTATGGGAAAAAAATACCTATATTTTGATTATAACGTCATACAAAATAAATAAACATCGAATAATATTACGCAGCAATAGTGTGAATCTTAGTTCGAAGAAACACCCTTTCATATAAACAGAAATGATTGATGAGCTATGTAGTAAATAACTGACATATTATTTAGAAACTAGCACTCCGCTCGCGTCTTCGTCTGCGTGGACTCTCTTTTTAGCCCCTTAGAGAGGGAATTTCCAAAAACCCTCTCTAAGTGCACCCCTACACTCCCCAAGGAACATACATGTTAAATTTCAGCTTTTTGTGCCCTGTAGTTTCGGCTGTGTGTTGTCTGTCAGTCAGTCAGTAATGCAACGGGTCCAATTGTAAATCTAAACCATTCTCGATTTCACACAAGAAAGACACACAAAAAATTTCATTAAAATCGGTCCAGTCGTCTATAAGGAGTTCAGTTACATACACACGCACAGAAGAAATATACATAAAGATATATAGATATAGATATTATTACAGGTTATCGTGTTGAAAAATTATAATATTGTGACAGTATAAAAATCTGAGTATAGAAACTTAGTAGGTAATTAGGTAGTTAGCCTTTTCACAGACTTCCAAACGGGCATAATACATGGAAAAACTCGATTTTCTGATATATTTTTTGCTACATACAAAACGGGTGTTATTTGCAAAGGAAAGTGACAGAAAGAATAAAACTATTACTTTTTTTCATACAATACAACAAAAAGTAAAAACTGATCACGTACAAAAAACAGTAACGTCATTTATCACTCGCAGTAACGATTAAATTGAAATAGCAGTACCTGAACAAGGCAGAGGCTGCCAGGTGGGCCAACGCAAATATCCGGTTGGCAAGGAGTCAAGGAGGCGATCGATACCACACTTCCCGTTTAGGATTATCGGACCAATACGGTAACTAGCCCTTGTTAACTAATGTTAAAATGTTTACTGGAAAAAAAAGCAAAAACTCTTTACTCAAAGTATACAGTGAGTTAATCAAGACATAAATAAAAGTAGGTTCTTTAGGCAAGTCTTATATCTTACGAATATTTTATTTTTTTGGAATAATATTTAATTAATTTTATTCTTGTAATTCAATGTTTGACTTTCATGTCATATGTATAGTTAACGGAGAAGAGAGTAATAAAGAGTACCTACTAGTTTCACCGAATTTTCCTAAAATGATGTACCATTTCGCTTTATCATTTCAGTGTGTCAGAGTCAATGAGGAGATGCCAGGTGGAGAGGAAGAGAAGGACTGGGAAGATGATAATGATTTCAGTATGTCAGTCAGTCGTTCATTTTATATGACTGTATTTTAATATATTTTTCATCCCATCGATTCGAAAAGCGATGATTGTTTATCTAATAACAGGGTCCAAAACGATCCATTTTTTACCTGTTATGACAAGAGGGTATAAATGAGATTTGAATTTTGAACAGCTTCATAACACGGTCCAAAACGATGAGATTTGAATTTAGAACATAATTAAAGAAGCATTGGTTGGAGTGTAGCAAAGGGTGTGCAGTACTTTAAAAAAATTCTACTGATTTTGTATGGGGCCGGGACTTTTTTCGGGATCGAGAAATTTTCAAAAACGGAATTTTATAAAATGGAGATTAAGTATCTCGTAAACGGTGAGTCGTAGTTAAAATCAAACAAAATTTTCAACCCCCCTACGGCATCCCCGGCGATACTTATAAGGAATCTGATGGACATATTTTTTTTTTATTTTTTTTCAAAACTCAATTTTTTTTTCTTGTCCGACTAGCGCTATGATGTATCCGAACGACAAACTCAAACTCAAACTCAAACTCAAACATTTTATTTGCTTCAAAAATTGTGTTTCACATTGAGGTGGTCAACAATGGTATAGATGGATCAACAATAATTTACCCTAATTTAGTAGGCATGCAAATGTATATATAATATTAAGAAGATGTCGATGTTTAATCAGTCAATTTAAAAATAATGCATAAGGAACAAACTCTGATTAAAATTAATAGAAAAAATTAAATTAAATTGAAATGTCACATTAGTATATCATTTTATGTCTTATCATCTTATGTCGCTGTATTATAAAAAATGTCAGATTAGATATTAATTAGGTATGTACAGTGCCACAACCTTTTCTGTGCCGGTGACAGCGGCGCTACGTACGTTTTTCTTTTTTTTCTTCTAAGAACTTCAGCCGCCAGCAGCGCTATGGTTGGACATCAACTTGACAGCAAAATGACATTAAAAAAAATCACGTTAGTTTCACATTTTGGCCACCGGCACAGCAAAGTTTGTGGCACTGTAAATCGTATCATGTCATTTTCTTTCCATGTATTCACGAATGGAGTAGATGTTGTGCTCTTGGAGCCATTGTATCAATTTATTTTTAAATATATTAAGTGGCTGATCAGCAATGTCAAATGGTAGCTTATTGAAAATTTTTATCGCCATATAGAAACAATTCTTTTGATAGAAGCTTAATTTACAATTTGTTATGACTAGTTGGTGTTTTCTAGAGTTTCTATAATTTGACTTTAAATGGTTACATTTTGTAAGGTATTCTGGGTGCTTTTTAACTAAAAGACATAGTTCCAATATGTAAATACATGGCAAGGGGAGTATTTTATATTTATGAAAGAGAGGTTCACAAGATTCCCTTTAGTTTATTCCCCGCCTAGGGCGCGAATACACTTTTTTTGTGCTATGAAAGCTCTCTCAAAATCTACGCTGTTACCCCATATTACTATGCCATAACGCAGTAGAGAAGAAACATATCCATGGTACGCTTGTAAAGCAATTTGAAGAGAGGCAATGTTCCTGATTCTATACAGCGCAAATACAAATTTGTTTAATTTAGTGCAAACAGTATCTACATGATTTTTCCAACTGCAGTATTGGTCTAATTTTATACCTAAAAATACTGTACTGTCTATGATGTCAATTTTATTATTGTTGTAATGTATGTCAATATTTATTTTATTTGTTTTGTATGTACGAAATTGAATAGCTTTAGTTTTAGATATATTAATTTTAAGGTCATTTTTATTCATCCAAATGATAATGTCATGAAGTGTATTTTTAATGTCAAGTTCAAGTTCGTCAATATTTTTATTTTTAAATAGAAGTGTACAGTCATCCGCAAATAGAAAGCAATCATTTTTAGTAACATTTGGAAGATCATTTATATATAGCATAAATAACAATGGGCCTAAAATACAGCCTTGGGGGACTCCATTAGTTATTTTTCGATATTTTGATTTTGCTTTGATTTGCGTCTGATTTTTTAATCGCGTTGTCTCAGTGCATTGTTGCCTATTTGACAAATAGCTGGCAAACCACTTATGTGCTATTCCTCTTATACCGTAATCATGAAGCTTTTTTAGCAGTATTTCATGGCTCACGTGGTCAAACGCTTTTGACATGTCAAGAAATACTGCTACTGTTGGCATCCTATCATCAATTCCTTCTACAATTTTTTTAATTAATGTGAAACAAGCTAGTGATGTGGATTTACCTTCCTGAAAGCCAAAGAAAGGTAGGTAGTTTGAGTTGTCTTTACTGCTTTTCTTATAGAGGGGGATGAAAAGCAGAGTGTATTACTCGACCGCAAAATTATATTATTTTGCTCCCTTGTAATACAATCTACTATATCATTATATTTTTTATACATTTTATGATGAGACAATATCTTTTTATATGACTCTTACATAGTTATACCTAATTAATATTTGCATTTACTATTAAGTCAGCCATTGAGTAGCAACTACTACGAAGTACCATTCGTTCATTTTTATTTATTCATAAAATAATTATTAATTATACTATGTGAAAAATTATTTCAAATGAAACAAAAAGTAGTAGGACTTAAACTAGGTGCATTGTCAATATAATGTGTGGCTTTGGCAAAAGTAAAAGTGCGAGCACAATAGAATAACCAAGTAATGATTGATTGAAAGTGAAAAAGTAGGCGATCGAATGACCCAGCCAGTCTCGATCGAATGTGACACGGAAGATATGATTATTCGCGCTAGTTAAAAGTTAAATATAATACAATAGAGAGTAAAAGTATCAAATTGAATCCTTGGCCGTACAAAAGTATTAATTACACACTTCAAAATTAATTATTAATGTACTTACTACAAAATTAATTTCATTTAACGATACAAGTTTGTTTTTCTTTTATTTATGGAAATCTTAACTGTGCCGTATTTATAATATTCACTGACGTATTCGCTATAACTCGGGTCATTATCATATTGATAACTGCCGCTCGTTACATCTTACAAGAGATCGAATTTCTAAAGCCTTTCATCCTCTATTCACCCCTTCTAATTTAACGGCGCTATAAAAAGGTGTCAAAAGTTTTCGAAACAGTTTTTTAAGTAATATCTTTCTTGAAAGTAATTTATATTATAGGATTAAAAATGTTAACATAATAATGTAAGTAGGTATATACTTATGTGAGGTTTCTATTTTCGACAACGAAACGGTAACGACAACGAGTCGGTTGTCTAAAGTGTCGATCGTCATCCGTTTTCTTGCTACCGCTGACGAATATCTGTTTTTATTATTAACACGCTTTTATTAGCTTCACCCTCAGATCATATAAGTATAATTATGATCTGAGGCTTCACCTGTGTAACTAACAAAGACACAATGTAAGAAAATCTGGGAATTCAATTTTAACCTGAAACTTTGCAAATTTATAGGAATCCGATGACAATTCAATACTTTGCTACCATCGAGCTGATCTGATGAGTCAAGAGGTGGAAATAGAACTCTTCAATGACTGCTAGGAAACCCCTCGATTTTGGGCTCATTTGTTTCGTTCCGATGAGCCCTATTCGCTACACTTGTTGGTGAGGGCCTGTTGATGGGGCAGGGAGGAAGCCAGTGGCACTCCTTAATGACCCCTAGGAAACCCCTCGAGTTTGGGCTCATTTCTTTCGTTCTGATATGAGACCTATTCGCTACAGTTTGTGGTTAGGGTCTGATGATATAAAAGTGTTTTTTAGTTTTTTTAAACTAGGTACCTGCTTATTTTTTTTAAAGAACGGTTTTAGCTTACGGAATACCATTCGTAAGCAAAACTGGTTGAATTGAAACCGGGCGTTAGTGATTGTCCTTTGCAATCTATTATTACACCCAGCAAGGACATTAAATAATTTTTACTTTTTTCCATTCACAAATTGCAATTTTTATTATTGAAAATGGTAGCTGTGCCGTGTGTAAATGTAGCCTTTCACTGTCCAGGATGTTCTGACTGCTGAGCTACGGAGTCGTTGAGCCACTTAGAGGATGGGTCGTATTCACTGTCTACCTAAGCTGTTTGACACCCCTCTACAGCTATCAAATGAGGTAAAATACTTAGGTATATTATTAGATAGCAAGTTAAACTGGAACAATCACATAGAACACAAGGCCAAGACATCTAGCGTCATCCTCTGGCAGTGCCGCAAGATGGTTGGTAAACGCTGGGGTCTTGCTCCTAAAATATTTCTCTGGTGAACACACTGCCCTTACGCACCAACATGAATGGAGCTCACTGGAAACATGCAAGCAGGCGAAAATGGCACTACCGCGCCTGGACGCCCGTTTGTCCAGAGAGGAAGGAGGAAGAGGAAGAAGAAGAGAGGATGGGTCGTATTTTTTTTTCTAATAAGTATTTCATTTTCAAAAATAATGGAAATGAACTTTAAAGCTCGTGATTTTAATTCGATGAAGTAAACAGTTAGTCATTTCACCTGTAGCATGGGCCCTTCACGCTCAAAAGTACAAGAGGTCAAGGTGAACATAGGCTAATTATATTATAATCTAGCGTTTATCAGGCGGGCATGAGCGGCGGCATCGGCGGTGACGCCATGCTGACCATCTTCCTGACTCACGCGCGGATCGTGACCCGAGCGCGGATTTCGATTCTGACCCGACTGCCTTCGCAGTGACTTTACATTTATCACGTATTACTAATCATTTTTACTTTATCGTTTGCGATCGATAATTGATATTCGCCGCTTGTTAATACCGCAATACATCCAGTAGTGCGAAAATTGATGCTACATAAATCAATTTTACACACCTAATTATAAACTTCGACTAGCTTATTATTCAATTTGCTTAATAAAACGGTTATTTTTCAAACATTATACTTACATCTTTATAAATAATTGTGAATAACAGTTGCATCATCCTACATTTGTACTTTTCGTAATAAACAACCACTATACTATGTAAACACAGACGATTGAGAACAAAACTAAATGTCTTTGAAAATAAATGGTTAGGAGAGCTCAGCCCAACTAACATAGGCAAAGGTCGGAAGAAGAAGAAGGAATAGACAACCACAAACACATACGAACTTTTAAAAATGTTACGTAAGCAACTAATTGATATAAAACAGCCATTATCTACTTATTGCAATTCTTATTTTTCAAATGAAGAATCTTAATTGATTATTGTTTTAGAACACGTCTATCGTTATTTTATATTGTGTTACAGGAACAACCATGCTTTCGGCATAGCATTACCGCGTCGAATTGTTTTTTGCAGGTGTCTTCATTACGTTTATCGAAACGATCGCCTCACGCCCGGCGGATCGCGATTCCCTCTTAGTCATGTTGGTATAACGCAAATAGTGCACGCTAGATCCGGCTGCGGCTATTGAACGATGTTCCCATAACTTTATATCATGCTTTTATAAATGAGCGTGTGTGTCAGAACCACCGACAAACAACTAAGGATCATCTATTCACGAAGAGGTAATTAACTCTGCCTCGAATTCGACAACACAATAGCTATCGTTCTGTATCAACAAAACGTCTCATGTTTTAATATGAGGTAAAAACCAACCGTAAGAAGATAAACAAGTCAGGCGACATACTCAGCGCATACTGAGCAATGCTGCCATTTCCATTCTGTAAGGTGATTATTTTTTTACCCTTATACAAATACCTATATGCGTTCACTACAGTTATAGTTATTAAAGATAACACATTAGATTATCTTATTGCACAAACACGTCGCTCTGCGTTGCTCATCCTTATTTATAAACATCATTTCTAAAGTATGTGTTTCCGCCTTTTGTTTTTACTCGTAATGTTATAGCGCCTTAACAATCAGTACCGTTATCATTTAAGCGATTCTCTCGTGAGAATGAAGATTTATTAAGTAATTTACCAGAGAGGCGATGGAAGAATGCACTACATTTGGATGGGCAATTTGTAGAGTTGAATCTTGACAAAAAATATTGTACAAGCGAGATATGTTATGGTAATCTACTCAGTGGAAATGTAAAGAAAACAACACGCGCAACTTCAATTTACAGATCATGTCATTAGATATACCTACCCAGATGTTCATAATGATGACCTCACGTTAACACTAATTAAATAATTACAGAAGGTTCATGTGTTCTGGTGTTCAATGGAAAGATTACTGATAGGAAATAATATAGGTATTCGTAGTTATTGCAAAAAAACGTGAACTCAATTGGTATGAGTTTTAAACTATGTAGTACTAAAAAAGCATTAGCCTTTTTATTAGAGTAGATTAGAAAAGTTCCGTATTTAGTTAAAATTATGACTTCACCTCAAATCAAATTGTTTATTGTAGTGTTTGTAAAATGTTGTTCCCAGGTTTTGGGATTTTTTAAACAAAATATAGGCTGCAGACACGAAATAAATTATATATTCTCGATTGAACAAACTCGACTTTACAGATGCAGGGAGCAAGCTTTGCAGCTCACATAATGAGAGGACTCTTTTTGATTCTTGCACTTCGTGCGAAAGTTGGGAATAGCCGATACGGTGGGTAACATAATATTTCAGGTATCTTTCAGGAGGATTTCAGAAAGTGATCTATTCTCCCTTTGTTAGACTTAATCTGCAAGAGTCTCTTGTACATGCACCAGTCACAGTCTGCTCGTGATTTATCACATTTGTCTAAAATCTAAAATGCTTCAAGGATGCGCGCGGGAACGCACTGTTCGTGCGTGCTTAAGGGTGCGTTTCCAGAGAAGCGGAGCTGAGCTGTGTTTCGATACATTTGACAGTTGAGGTCAGGTCTCTTAGGTCCGCGCAACTCCAGTTCTGTGGAAGCGCACCCTAGACAGCAATGGTCGCATTGCACGTCTCGCCGCACCAACGCCACGGCCACTCACGTCACCGTCTCGTCGCATCATACGCACCCGCTGACATGACAGACAGGAATCCAATCAACCGATATTGATCTAAAACACCAAAATCTTAAAAACGTACCAAAAGGTTTACCTTACTTTTGAACCTTCTTATCATTTTTAATACTGAGTAATGTAAGAAAACAAATGTGCATCGCGGTAATTATTCATAGATATTGCAATTAGGTATCCTACTTTAATATTATAAATGTGAAAGTTTAGATGTTTGGATGTTTAGATATATGGATGTTTGTTACTCAATCACGCCAAAACGGCTGAATGGATTTGGCTTAAATTTGGGACACAGATACTTTGTAGCCTGGAGAGGAACATGGGCTACTTTTTATCCCGGAAAAACATCACATTCGCGCGGGATAACGTCATGTAACGTGTAGTCCACGCGGGCGAAGCTGCGGACGGAAAGCTAGTTATGTTCTAAATGATTTACAAAAAAGAATAGAGCATATAGACTAAAAAACTTATCAATCAAACAACATTATTTGCCGTATGGGAAGCGAATCCAATATCCGATGCACACAATGTGAAATTGAAACACTTTGCCTCGGGTTATAGAGGCTTACCGTCATTATCGGAATACCCATGAGATCTTGAGCAGCAATTGAATGGTATTCAATCGCTGTTCACTCATCCAATACACACGGTATCACACCGTCATTTGTCTCATCGTCGTCAAAGTAATTGAATGAACATCGCATTAATCGAAGTCATGTTATCAATCATCAATTTATCTCTACGACACAGTGATACCTAAAGTGCGACAAGCTTTTCTGTTCCGGTGATAATCTTTGGAACTAAAACAGTTTTCATACGATAGTCCATTTTGAAAGCTAAATTTCGTATTGCAAGTGGCTCCTCTGTCACGGCTGTCACCGGAACAGACAGGAGTGTGGGACTATAACCTCGCCTCGTAGAAATTAAATTAAATGATTGTATGCAATATAAGTAGGTATGCAATTCAATAGGTAGATGTAAGTCCATCGAAATCTTATTTCTTATAACTTTTTATAATTTATTTTACGGTTTTTACAGGGCTTTTTATGTGTCAACTGAATGTTACTTACTGCTATATACATATACATGTTAATTGTAAAGATTATGGTTAGGATTAAAAAACAATAAAATAAGATATTAGGATTCAACTAAAATGAAATGAAAATGAAAATGAAAATGAATAAATTATTTATTTCCACCAAAATATACATAAGTATTATGTAGGTAAGTACATAGTTTTGATTTAATTCTAGTACAAAGCATACTTATATTATTTGGATGGACTGGAGCCTAAACTAAAGCTCTGTAACGAACGGTAGGTATAATATTTAATTTAATTATAGACATTTAAGTACCTAGATATTATTACGAGAATCAACTGTTCTTGAATATCGAGAAATGTCAACAAAATATTTTGTTTTTTAGCTTCGTAGCCATCCAATATAGATCATAATTATTGGACTTTGGTACTATATAACCATTTACCAAAGTGAGGATTCCAAACTATAGTTTGGTTTATAATAAATACAGAAATAGTATTAAACAGGTGCGTTAGTAAAAATATTAAATTTTAGAAATAATCATTATGATTTATCTTATCGTATGAAGGAAGATATACAAAATAAAAAATTTGCAAAATTGACGTAAACATTTCAACATATCCTTTCTTTTCAAATTGTTAAAGAACCATATCAGTTTGCCTGAACTTTTATCAAAAATTAATTTCATCACTAAAAGCTCGGCTACCACCAAGCTCCCCACGTAAATTTCACGTTTTTATTGCTCCTCGCACTCGGAAAAACTACACCTCTAAACAGTAATTTCTCACGTTGTACTCGCACTTATAATAAAGAATTTCATGACAATTTGCATCCAGCTTAATAAAATAATTACTATATATTTTATTGTAAAATCTAAATGGCAATATTCTTGAAAAATGGAAAATGAAGTATTTAAAAAAAATCGACCCGTCTCACAACTAGCTCCGATGGGACTCGAACCCACGACCTTTCGCTTTCCGGGCGACTGCTCTAACCACTGAGCTAACGACTCCGTAGCTCAGTGGTTAGAGCAGTCGCCCGGAAAGCGAAAGGTCGTGGGTTCGAGTCCCATCGGAGCTAGTTGTGAGACGGGTCGATTTTTTCTAAATACTTCATTTTCCATTTTTCTGTAATAAAAATTGCATTGTGAATGCAAAAAACTAAAAACTAAAATAAGGCAATATTCTTATTCTTACTTTCGAATTTATGTTTCTACCACAGTTTTTTACATTGTTGAAACATCTCTCACGAAAAAGTTATTTGTATTTTTTGTTTGTTTTAAAATTAATTTTAATTTCGTTTTAAGATAGCAAATACCATGTTGTTTATAATAGTGAACACTCCTTGTCTATCATTTAAGTAATTTGTTTAAGAGTGATTTGTTTTGTAATGACTGTAGGTGTAAAAATAAAGAGAAAAAATATATATTATTGAATTAAATATTACCTTTACATTAACACATCTTAGATTTCTGCGCGAACTGTTCATACGAATAAAACACTTTCACGGATTTTTCACGCAATTTATTTAACAACTTGGTTAAATTTTAGTTGTATTTAGAGGTTTTTTGGTTCATCCGACGTTTTGGCACCTTTCCAGGGGCCGTGGTCACGGAAAACTACCCACTATTTTTTTGATTTTAATAAAAGAATATAGCTATACAAATATTTTACAATTCCAGAATAGTTAATACCACCACACTACCATAGTTACTCGACCATGTGTTCCAAGAATAGCTAATGATCGAATAACAAAGCAAGTTTACATTTCACCACCCCTCGCATCGCTGTTGCTATCGCAGAATTAAAAAGGATATTTTATGTAGAGTAATTTTATTCCTATCTATGTAAATCTGGTCCGCCTAGTTTTTAAAATGCATGACTTTATTCGTAGTTGCAAAGCGTTGCGCGTAAAAATGCTAAGGTTTTCCCTGGGTAAATGAGAGCACTATCTGAGTTAGCTCCCAGGCTACTATAAACAAATTCTGATCACACCGGAGGCGAGGCGACCGACGCCGGCGCGGCAATGCGGACGACGTGAAAATTTACCGTACCATCTCGGACACCTAAGTAAAGTGGAAAACTACTCTTACATAACATTACATAGTACATACATAATACTGAAGCTTCACAATTTACGAAAACGTTACATTACTCATATTTTGTGTCACCTGTTAGCTTTCTCCAATCATTAAAGTAGCTACGTATCCCTTGAACCTGCAAGCTGCAAGTTTTTAAAGGTATCTTCAAATAATTGTCAAACATTAATGCTTAAATACTTTTTACAAGGGCACTTTCTCGAGATAATGTCACCGCATCGTTATCACATCGGAAATGAGTGATTATTAACCGCTATATTTAATGATGATCTGCGTGTGAACTCGGCAACTCTTGCATTGTTGCTTGCAGGTAGGTGCTGTTTTGTGGTAGCAGAACTTGCAGTAATTATTATCGAAGCTTTGATAGCGTAATAAAAATGCAGGATGTTTTTGAAGAAAGACATGCAGGCGTAGCCAAAGATGTCCCTCGATGTGACCCAAGAGGCTATCTGTTGATATCGGTGAGTGGGCTCGAGATTCGACGGCCGCAGTAACGGGACCCCGCTGGCGGCTCTGCACACAAATTAATAGTAACCGCTCAAGGCCGCCTACAAGCAATCGGCATAGATACATCGGTTTGTCGACTATGAGAACACAGCGCCTTCCGACTCTCGGTCAAGAATGAGGCCGAGAAAGCGGCGGCGCTGGCCGGCCGCACGCCCAACCTTCTCGCACCCACCAAATTGCCTTTTATTGTTAAAAAAAGCAGGAACACCGCGTTACTAATTTGATTTTTGCAAGACACATTATCGAATTGATACGCTACTTAATGTGAAGCTTTGTCATCCAAGTTAGTGGGACTTTCTCCATCCTTATTAACAAAATATGCTTAATCATCGCTGTGTAGAGAACGGTTTGCGCGATGTGAGTCTGCTAATTGAATCCTTATCGGCGGGTACCGGGTAGATATGGGGCGCGTGCCGCCATCGGCACCGAGCTCCATTCATAAGTTGGTGTAATTAATTTGAATGGAAGAAGCACAAAGGTGGCAGCGTCTCCGCACCGACAGCCGGCTGGGTGCGTGGTTTTTGTGTCGGTCGTGGGTGTACTGTTACTGTTAGCCGAGTTTCGGCCGCCCGTCAGCGACTAACCTTGATACTTTCAGTTACGACGTCTATTTTGCACTCCTCTTGTTGCCGCTGACATCTTATTGTGGCCGAGTTAACTGACAAAAAATATCAATCAAAATTCTAGCACAAGAGCCCGCGGCATTCGTGCTGTCTCTTGCTCAACACATAAATGAGAAGAGCATATAACTGCTTCGCTTTTACCTTTAGAAGGCATGCCGTGTATATCAGTACAAATAGAGGACTTTTATGAATTTATGTTACACACGTGTTTTTGTTGGCGTGTAGTTAATGCATGTCTTTGTATATTAATTACACTTTAATGCTTCTAACCATACAATAATACTATTACGGAAATTTCACGTTTCCAAAAAACATACTACAATTTTCATGAATTAGCGCTAGGTAATAAGAAAAGACAAGGTACCGAGGCTATAACTGTTTCTAATAATGTTATTTCCAAAAATAAAAGCTTTGTATAACGGTCTCTTTAAATGTAAAATACTGGCCAGGAAATGTAAAAAGTACTACTACCAAAACCACATTTGATTGTATTTGCCAAAAAACGAACCCGCACCTGAGATTCAAACATCATTTGGAGATAAAGCATTCGCCCACAGCGGCCACCGCGTATTCAATAGATTATGAAACAACTTAACTCACGGTTACATCATACATCTATAAATAGGCGTCTTTATGTACGCGACGATGACCGTTCTATTTTAATAAAATAATCGTTATGTTTGTAAAAACAACTATTTTTAAAAAGTGTACATAATTAAAACCCCCATTATGTTCTAATATGTGAGTACATAACAAAATGAAAATAAATAATTACAGTTATCGCAATATAAGACAGCTAAGAAAGTCACAATGCAGTTCGAAACCTAATCATCATGATTGGACGAGCTACAGCTACAATAGATGCAGAAATTTAAATTGAGATCTGGCATGTAATCGACAGTTTATTTTCAATTTCAATACAATGCCTAGGTAAAATAAAACTGAGAAGGAGATAGCATAGTTACCCACAAAGCAAAAAGTTACTTATGTCCGCTGTATTCGGATACAGAAAACTTATGAACGCGCACACTAACTCTGGTGACAAGTTTATATTAAATAGGTAATGTTTTATTTATGTTCGCATGCATACTTATTGCGCGATAAGTTTTAAATTTACAATAAAACCTAAGTATATACCAATATACTCGTATATAAACATCAGAGAGTAATCTTACAATCACAAGAACTATGAGGTAAGGAACGAGATATAGCTTGCGAAGTGCAAGTTCAGTGACTTCGACTTCCCTTCGGTGCTGGCGAGGAGCTGCATTCGCGTTCCGAGAACCTGTTTGCGCATCCCAATATTGCGGTTGGGGAGATTTTGGTGGCCAATTAAGTGTAGTTTCGGGTTCGATGGAGTAAAATTGGCTCGTATTGAATATTGGAGTACGTTGCGGTAAAGTTGTTCGTGTTACATAACAATTAGAGTGCGGGGCGCGGTGCGAGCGCGGGCGCAGGCTACGCGGGGTCATTGGCAACGCAGCGCGGGCTGCCACTTAGGTTCAAGGGTATGTCGACCGGGCTTACATGCCGATGCGTGCGACAAACTACTTTCTTTATTTTCATCGTCTAGAACGTTACAAAATTAAAATAGCAACACTCAGCAATTTTGTTAGTCACGTAAAACAAATATACCTACTACAGCATCTGTTAGTAGTAATCGCTAACAGAAAAAAACAGCGTCGAAACCATTTTACGAGAAGATACTTAGTTTTTGTATTGTCTGAGGTTAAGGTGCGAGAACGTAACACTAGTCAATAAAATCCGTTAAGCAAACATTTTAAATGAAGTAGGTGAGCCAGCGCAAAGTGGTTTTACGATGTGATAAACACCAAACGAGAACTTTGCTAATAAATACCGCTTGTTCCATTGAATTTACAAGTGACTAACTAAAACTGTTGAGATGGGGGCCAGGTACTTTTCTAAATATACTAGGTCAGTTAATTTAATTATAACGAAAACAAGTGACTGTTTTTAAAGTAGGTGTAACATTGCTCCACTGTTTATTAATAAGATATATTAATGATTAAGACTTGAATTTCCATGTTCAATAAGTACTTAAACTTATTAAAAAATATTAAAAATATCATATCATAATTAAAGCTATGCAGTTGGCAGCATGTAGGACCACGCTGCTGGAGCCACAGTTCTGTCATTAGCAGGCTCTCACGTCCAGTGCATTCGCTAATTCCTGATCACCGACACTCGGAACTGGATAATCGATTTTACATCATTACCTTCATCTTAATTACTTTTAGTACTTACTTACCTATGTTCGTCGAGGATCAGTTTGATTGTTCTCTTTTATAAAGTTTCAGTTTTTTTAAAGATAAATTGGAATTTACTGTTAGTTGAAATTACAAAATAGTGTTTGGATGTTCAAGCAAAGTTTAAGTATCTTGATTGAGGTATTTATACTTTTTTTGGTTTAACACCATTTTAGAGCAATCATTTTAGGTACAGGCATTTTTATTTCATATGTCTTTAAAAGATTTAACTCTTATATTTTCACTAAGCTATGATGCTAATTTGTATGTATGAAATAACAGAGACATGGAATGCAGAAATAAGAACAAAAAATAATTAGTACCTATAGTTTTACCGCATTTTTCATAAGTCACGTCTAGTCTAAACTTATAACATCACGCCATCTTCAAGCGGACGTTGATAATATCTTTATAATTTTACGTCAATTAGTGTATTTAAAAAAAGCGATCTTTAGTTCTTTTTTGATTGTCCATAAAATTCTAAATTACATATATGGTAACATTATGCAAATCAAAACATTTTTCGTATGAATGGGGGCCCGCAATCTGTCTTAATTGTCTATCAGTAATAAAAATACAAAATATATTATGACGAACCAAACGTATGATATCTTTAACTTTTTATTGATGCCTCTTCCAACGGTCCAACTGCGTTTGGTCGAAATGCATATTTTATTACTTTACCAAATTGTCGTAATACATTTTATCTAACCTGATTTTAATTATTTTTACTCATTCAATTTAATGATTTTAATGTTTCGAGGTTGTGATTGCAACATATTGATTCAGAAAGCTATACAATAAAAGTACTAGCAGCGAGTTTAAGATGTAACGTAGGTAAAATTCAACTTAGAAAAGAGCGGGCTTAAAAGCGCTGTGTAGCTTTTCGCCAATCTGTTTTCGCATGGTTCTCGAGTAGTCAGTTAAACGTGCTATTTATCGATGTTGCACCGCTAATGAAGTATGAAATTTTCCGTATGTTCATATATTGTAGTGCTCGTTCTGGCACTGGCAGCAATCATGTGTCACTGCGAAGGCATTCTAGAACCACCTGTGATCGGCAGTAAGGGCTCTCTCTCATTGGAACGCCATGGCAGCAGCGACGCAAGCACCTTTTAATTAACTTTTAGGAATTTTGTGACACAATTTTACATAAATAAACCCCTTTGCAAAAAAAAACGCGCATTTTTATTTTTTATACAAACATGTTAATTTCATGGTCATATAAATAAAACTGTCAGTATATTTCTCCAATAATTTATGTGTGAAATGTGTTGGATAAATGTTTGATTTTCCGATATTTGAAACAACTTTGGAAATCTCTTCACATTTCCAAACTTCAAAAAAAATATAAAACATTAGTTGAATCTGATCGAACAATGTATGGAACGTGAACAAACTTTTAATCTTTTTTCTCTGTGTCTCTGGGAATCTCTCTGTAAGTATCTGTAGGGAAATGGCATAGTAAAATACTTTTACTATGGAAATGGGGAAGGGTTTGTTCTTATTTGAGGCTTTAATTCAAAAGACGAGTAATTTTTCATTTTCATTTTAATAATAGTGATACTTATTAAAGAGAAATAATGAATAGATGTTCTGCAATAGAGACGTGAAGTGAGCAGTTTTGTATAAAAATATAGCAAGTGCCTTTTTTTTTGCAACGAGTGTATTTGTGAGTTATTGGTGTCGGCTGTTGGCGTCGGCGACGGACGCTGCCAAATCATTCCAATGAGATAGGTAGTGCTCTTTTAGTTCCCTATAAAACTGTTATAGAGTAAGAAAACAAGTTTTAGATAAAAGAGGTTATTGTAAATAACAAACCGGTCAAGAGCGTGTCGGACTTCCGCACCGAGGGTTCCGTACAATCATAAATATCCTACTAATCCTACTAGTAATATTATAAATGTGAAAGTTTAGATGTTTGGATGTTTAGATTTTAGTATGTTTGTTAATCAATCACGCCAAAACGGCTGAACGGATTTGGCTGAAATTTGGGAACCAGATACTTTATAGCCTGGAGAGGAACATAGGCTACTTTTTATCCCGAAAAAATATCACATTCCCTCGGGATAACGTCGTGAAGTGCACGCGGGCGAAGCCACGGGCGGAAAGCTAGTAAATAAATAAAACGTGAAAATGTTTTTATCGGCGATGCTATATTCGTCAGAGTATTTGCGGTGTAAAATATTGCAGTTTAGGTCAGCGCCATCTCTTGACCGATAGTAAAACTAATGTAACTTTTGTTGATGATTTCTGACAGAGTTTACTATTTAGAGACATCGTTTTATTTTTCCTGTAATCCTTACATAAACTTCTATGACATAAAATAATTTCCGATTTTTCTCTATGCAAACCTCGGAGATAAGGGGGGAACTGTATTTTTATTTACATTTTTCATCAAAAGTCAGAAACTATGCGGCCTTAGAAAAAAGAAAAAATGTGTGAAAATGTGCAAGCAGCGCTATTTCATGTGATATCCCATATGTCCTAGTAGCCCCACATAGAATTTTTAAGACCCCCTTGCAGTCCCTGTTGCAAAAAAAATTGATAGAATTAGTAGTTCTCGAGATATCCCGCTGAGACAGACAGACAGACTTAGTCGCACCATAAGGATTCCTTTTTAGGTACCAATTTGGTTAGAACCCTAAACAGAGGCTGGCTTAAAAACTGCGAGTTCGCATCGCATCGCAAAAATCTGTAATGTAAGTAATCTGTAATGCGTAATTTGAGAGATAGAAAGAGATTTGTATCAAAAAATATTTTTATAAAAAAATAAAAAATCACATCAAAAAAGTAAGAAATAATTTCTCACCAAATAAATTACGTAAGTAAGTACTTTGAAGTCGGGCGTGAAACATGTACATTTTTTTGTTGTTTTTGTTCAAACCGACTTCAAAGTACCTACGTTATTTATTTGGTGAGGAATTATTTCTTACTTATTTGATGTGATTTTTTTGAAGGCGGTTTTATTTTTTTTATAAAAATATTTTTTTCATCCCATCGATTCGAAAAGCGATGATTGTTTATCTAATAACAGGGTCCAAAACGATTCATTGTTTACCTGTTATGACAAGAAGGTATAAATGAGATTTGAATTACGAACAGCTTCATAACAGGGTCCAAAACGATGAGATTTGAATTTAGAACATAATTAAAGAAGCATTGGTTGGAGTGTAGCAAAGGGTGTGCAGTACTTAAATAAAAAATTCAACTGATTTTGTATGGGGCCGGGACTTTTTGCGGGACCGAGAAATTTTCAAAAACGGAATTTTATAAAATTGAGAATATCTCGTAAACGGTGAGTCGTAGCTAAAGTCTAACAAAATTTTCAAGCCCCCTACGGCTTCCCCGGAGATACTTATAAGGAATCTGATGGACATAATATATATATATATATATATATATATATTTTTTATTTCAAAACTAATTTTTTTTTTCTTGCCCGACTAGCGCTATGATGTATCCGAACGACAAAGAAAGGTAGGTAGTTTGAGTTGTCTTTACTGCTTTTCTTATAGAGGGGGATGAAAAGCAGAGTGTATTACTCGGCCGCAAAATTATTTTCACCTCGGGCGGCGTATATTGAATCCCTCGCTGCGTTCAGGATTCTACTTTAGAGTCCCTCGCTGCGCTCTAGATTCTACTCTAGAATCCTTCACTGCGCTCTGGATTCAAAATAGCGCCCTCGCCGTAAATATATTATTTTGCTCCCTTGTAATACAATCTACTATTATTTCACTCTTTTTAGTGCATCGTGCAGGCAATTAAGTATTAATTAAGTATTCTGGTAAATAGGTATGTGATCAAATTGAAAACCTCCTTTTTTGAAGTCGGTTAAAATACCTTGAGGTATCTCCTTTTTAACAAAACAAGAATCATCTAAATCGGTTTATAAACAAAGGAGTTATGCCTAAAGATACGTATTAAATTCACATAAAGTGGTAACGAAAACGACAGTATTTTCAAGATTCCCTGAAAACTACTGAACCGATTTCAAAATTTCAAAAAATGGGACCAACTTGGAAACCATCCTGATAACGTTTATAACGTTTCAAACATTTCAATCGGTCCATCCATCTTCGAGTAATCGGTGGACATACACAAAAAAAAAAAGAAAAAACATACATACAGACGAATAGAGAACCTCCTCCTTTTTGATTTAGAAGTCGGTTAAAAAGAAACTTTCTCTGTCAAAAACATAACTACCTACCTAAGAACATGCTCGTTTGCAAAAAAAACATGGCGCGCTGCATAATATGCGATGCGACGTTGCATTGCAATTTTGTGTGAGAGCCCTATAACTATAACTTTTCATAAATGTTTTCGTGTTACCTCGTATGACAGTCAATTAAACGTGCTATTTATCGATGTTACGGTGCGGTGGTAATGAAGTTTTTCGCAAGTACCTACTAGGTCTAATTTCCCATACAACATTGTAGAAGTCGTTCTGGCACCGGCAGCATTGTTGTGTCACTTCACTGCGCAAGCATCCTCGGGCAGGCAGTGATCGGCAGTAAGGGTTGTAGGTATCTCATTGGAACGCAGTGGTAGCGATATTAATAACAAAGCCGGCGCTGAGTAGGCTAGTTCGAGTCATCGAGTGATAGAGGCCTGCCTCTGCCCCAGATAAAGACAAATAGATGTGTTCATGCACACAAATATTTGTCTTGTTCGGGATCGAACCCGGGACGTCTGGCGCAGAAGCCCGGTATCCGTCCCTCAGCGCCAAGTCGGTTGCAATTGCAAAGCGATGCCAGCAGCATTTACTTGACTTTTGGCTGCTCGGGGCGTCTCGGTCGCAACCAAGCAGGCGCAGATACAAGGGGGGGGGGGGGGCAATGGGGGCGATTGCCCCCCCTGACACGCAATTGAAACGCACATGAAATAGAGCTCTTACAGTTATTGAATAAGAACAAGCCAACGATCTTAGATATAACTAGAGTATTGTAATTAGAAAAAATGTGTGTTTAATATCTACGAATCTTTTCGCTTTTCCTCGACTAATCGTCAATGAAACTTACCATGAAAAATTAAAATAAATAACTATATAAGATAAACGTGCCATTTATCGATGTTGTGGTGGTAATGAAGTTGTACGCAAGTGCAAGGTCTAATTTCCCATACAACATTGTAGCGGTCGCTCTAGCAGCAAGAGCATTGTTGCGTCACTGCGAGAGAATCCTCGGGCCTGTGAACCTGAGATCGGTGGTAATTGTTACGTGAATGATGCTCACCTATGACACATTGTTGGCGGTGCTTTATGTCCATAGGGCTGCTAGGTAGTAAATACTTTTCTCGATTTTTTGTGTATTTTTTGCGATATGTGTGTCTGTGACTTTCACATTATCATTATTACTTTTGGCGGCTACTATCTTAAAATCCTGCAAATTCCTTATTTGAGAATGATAATTAAATGAAGTTAAAAAACAAAATCTTCATTATGAATGAAGCAATAGTAATTCCAATACCTATTTTTTATTGAACATTAGTAGATTGTACGTCAAGTGCATAAAACGTACCATTTTACCCGAGACGTATAGGTATATCCACCCACCCGAGCCGTAGACGTAGACGAGGGTGAATAGTCAAGTCGAGGGTAAAATGGGTTTTATGTACGAGTTAGGTATAAACTCTGCTTTTCACTTCGATTATGAGGAAATTAAATAGCAATATGTATTGCAATTGCAAAAAGATAAAACATAGACTTCCCGCCAATATACTTTTTTTTCTTTCTTTATATACGTGGCAGTGGCAGCACAGTGACTTAGCATAGATCGTAGTCCATAATGCTCTTGAAATACTTATTTCTTAGAAAACTCATTGATTTTGGCTAGTTTTATTGATTTAGTAATTTAACATGGATTATACAAAATTGAAGAAACAGAATGAAATAACGAGTTTATTTAACGAAGTTTAATTGCGTGTGTGACTGTTACCTGACGACCTTTGTCACACTCTGAGACTTAGACGAAGATTTTACTTTATGCACTAGAACATAAAAAGCGATTTTATGAAGCCTATACCCAACATATAGACGAACTTTACGAGCATGAGAAGTAAATAGTAGATTGTACAACAAGTGCATAAAAGGTACCATTTTACCCTAGACATATATATCCACCCGAGCCGTAGGCAAGGGTGGATAGACAATTCGAGGGTAAAATGGGTTCTATGCAGGGACTAAAATATCGATAAAAAAATATATCGATATAAAAAAATATCGATAAAATGTATCGATATTTCTATTATCGATAATTATATCGAAAAAAATATCGATAATTAATAATCGATAAGGCCTTGCTGCGTCATATCATGTATGCATGTTGCCAACTTTACGTCCGTCTGAATATTGATTGTCTGGTGTGGTGTGGTGTGTGTGGCTCACACACTCACACGCCACACACATGGGGCGCGCCGTTGCTGTTATTTATCTTTTACTTATATTCTTTTAGCGTACTATCGTTATGATTAATAATTATGTTAGTAGTGTTTTATAATAAGTGATTGACATGCGTTAGAAAATGAATCCTTATAACTAAATAAAAAAATTACCAGATAGTCAACCATTTTTTTAAATTTTTTAAAGTCGTTTTTTTATTTTACTTAGTGCTACTTTCGCTGTCATCCTCGGTAGCCTCACCGCTATACTGTAAAAACGTACTAAATGACATTTTACCGAAAAATGAATTAAATACATGTCTGAATTTTAAATTTTGTTCTTTCGTCTGGTAAAATGGATTGTAATTTATATGATCAAAACGATAGTTTAGAAGTTATGTAGAGGAAATACGTACTTTACCTCAATTCAGTTCAGCAAAACGTACAAAACAGAATTAATTGCATGATTGCCTTATTCCTAACAATGAGTAGGGGAAGCCTAGTAAGGGTAAGACGAATACTCAATTTTATTAAAAACCTACAATAGATGGCACTATTGGACGAGCTCGGGTCGGTAAAACAGTCATTCTAAAGCGCCATGACAACCAAAACAATAGTTGCGGTAATTCGTTGTCAATGAAAAGAAAAATAAAGGCTTTTTGCTGTTTTATTACGATTTTTTTGCAAGGGTTGAGTATTTATTTTTTGTATTATCCACTCAATGGCTACGCACGCTTAAATATGCTTACAGGACAATGGTTGCTCAGCACAGCTCCGCTCCGCTCCGCTTTGCTCGCTTGGCTTTAAATTAAGTTTTACTCAAAAACTGGAAGGATTTTCATTCTGGAAAATTCCCATCCAGTAACTCTGTTACTCGTTGGGACAAGTTAAAAAGAAAAGCAATCCCTACCAGTCACACAGTGACTCGTTGGGACAAGTTTGAAAGAAAAACAATCCCAACCAGTCGTTGAGTTGAGTGAGCTAACAGACATTAGTACTTTATTGGCTATGCATGCCGGCCAGGGTCTATACAAAAGTGCCAATCATTCTTTGGTTGGGAGATTAAAATTAAAATATGTTTTATTTTAATTAATAGTGTCACGGAAGTATTCATTTAAACTTCGTGTCCTAAACAATTAATAATTGTCCTATTACACCAAAAAATTTATTTAAATTAATATTTTAAAACATAAAAACCTACTAAACTTTATTTTAAAATTTCGCTTTTTATTAACCGGTAAAAACGCTCTTCGCCATGTTCTGACGTCATAAAATTTGTAACCAACCACTTGACAGTGTTGACAGTGTCAAGTGGTTGTTTACTTACCTTAGGGTAGTTCCACTTAACAAAGATCTTTCTCCAATATGCATTTGATTAAAGAAATTGGACGACTTTGACATTCAAATTTATACATTCAACATCCATCTTTGATAAGTGGAATACACCCTTACTTATATGTAGAAAAAGTGAAAGTACGTTTATTTGTTTGCAAATTTAGAAATCCAATGACGTCACAACATGGATGATAGTGTTTTCATCAGTTCAAATGAAAAATTAAAAAATATATTTATAAAATTATTTTTACTTATCAATAGATATTGTACTTTTAGATACAAGCGGATTCATGGTCGAAGATATTGTCCGAGTGTCTGCGTTTTTGTGAGAGGATATGTTGAATGCAAGGGAATGTAGATTAATATATTAATTTTGTGTTTTTTTTTTTATTATTATTGTAGTAGTAACGCCTAATTGAATTGAATGATGTCTTTAATTAATGTTATTGGTGTATGTAACCGTTTTAATTAAAGTAAATAAATAAATAAATAAATTTATTTCATGATATCGCTATATTACGTTTTCCTAAGCTAAATACTAAAGGAAATATTCATTCGATGTATCAAATTCAGTATGAGTCAAGTAGCCTATTAATAAATTATTTTTTGTTTTAAGTATTAATGATGACATTGAAGTATTCATTTAAATTGTAATAGCATTTATTTATTAGAATTTTTTGATTGGTTAGTAAACAAAGAATACTTATTTTCATTAATTATTGAAGGAGGTAATTTATTATATATTTTAATAGATGAATGTTATGTACTATTAGATGTAAGTTTTAATCTGCAACTTGGCAACATTAATTTATTTTTGTATCGTGATGGATATTTCAATGGAATATCTTGTCGTTTTGTGTAAAATTCGCTATGTTTGCGTACAAATTTGCAAACTTCGTAAATATACAAACACGGCAGGGCCAGTATTAAATAAATATTTTCTTACAATCACACCAATTATCTAAGCCTATAGTAAATTTCTTGAGAAACTTTGTCTATGTGAACTTGATGACGAATAAATATATACCTAAATATTTTTTGTTTGTAAATACATACTTATTATACATAGAAAACACCCAGACCAAGACATATAGACATGTTCATGCACACAAATATTTGTCTTGTTCGGAAATCGAACCCGAGACCTCTGGCGCGGAAGGCAGGTAGTTTACTCCTGCGCCAAATCGGTCGTCAGGTATCGTCAGGTAAATATATTTTAAAATACTGTTTGCAGCTTTCAGTTTCTTCGATGTTGGCTATAATGCGAATCAATTTCTTTTGCATGGTGAGTAGCACCGCCGCGTCCGTACTGTGGCCCTACAGCACCACTCCATTCAGGCATGTATTTAACAAATTTTTCGGTAAATTGTCATTTAGTACGTTTTTGCAGTAGGTATAGCGGCGATATGTCCTACCGAGGATGACAGCGATATCGCGTACCGACTCGGTCTCGCTACCGAGCGCGAGAGCGATATCGCTTATATTTGAGCAAGGCTTTAAAAGGGTTAAAATTAAGGATATAACGATACCGTAGTACCTACCGTATAGTAAATTTTTACGATCATTAGCTATCGTCAACATTACGATACGATATGTTATGTGTACGATTCATTCTTTTTCCATATTTTTTCAGTTTCGAGTGAAACAACGTGGTACCTATTTGTTTTCTCAATAAGAATTTTTGATCACAAAACTTCTAAAGTAAATGAAACAAATTAGTTTTACTTTCACATGCTAAATAGACCTTTTAAAAAAATTTACGTTATTATACATTTAAATAAATAAATTAATCAATTTAGTTTTTGTTTTACTTAGACTTAATATTGATATAAAAACATATAGGTATTCAAACAAAGCTTCAAATAAATTCAACAAAATGCTATCAAAAAGAAGTCGTAATGCATTCGTATCGTAATTTGTTATCGTATTGGGTCATAACGATGTATTCGTCATTCGTATTGATATCGTAATAGCCACAAATAGGGTAAATTACTAAAATACGCAAAGAACGCATTTTACTTGGCAACTATCTGCCGCTTGCCAAACAAAACTCAAAACGAAATCAAACGCTTGTCGTCGTGCGCCGTCGCGACGTTGTCGCTCCGACGGTAATCCCCTGATCCGATCCTCTCGCCCTGCTAAGTTTGGCAACGTCGCACTCGCACGTTTCGTACATTATCGATATTAAAATATCGATAAAATTATCGATATTTTAATCGCTATTTTGTATCGATATCCAACTATCGAAATTTTATGCTTATATCGATATTTTTCAAATATCGATATAAGTCCCTGGTTCTATGTACAAGTTATACACTCTGCTTTTCACTTCGAGTGTGAGGAAATTAAATAACAATATAACAAAAAAGAAAAAATAAAGGCTTCCATATTAGCGGGAAGACTTTCTTTTTCATTTTTTTTATACGTGGCAGTGTGGCAGCATTGTGACTTTAGCATAGATCGTAGTCCATAATGCTCTTGAAATACTTATTTCTTAGAAAACTCATTAATTTTGGCTAGTTTTATTAATTAAGTAAGTATTTTAAGTTGGATTATGTACATATATCTACGTACAAAATTGAAGAAACAGAATTAAATAATAAGTTTATTTAACGAAGTTTAATTGCGTATTATATGGCGAAGTCTTTATTTTTATTTTTTGCAATATTTGTATTTATTTTCCTCACACTCTAAGTGAAAAGCAGAGTGTATAACTTGTACATAAAACCCATTGTTTTATGCACTTGTTGTACAATCTACTATTTTCCTTGAAGTAAGTAAAGAACTAGGAAATACTTTATTATAGTGGTCATCCAACCGATATGCAAATGTATATAGATACATTTGCATATTTTTAAGCCAACTAAAGAAGTTGAGTATGACTAACAACACTAGCGCTATTGCCCGTGCCAGGTAATTCTTAGGGTTTCAACTATAAATAACTATTAATAGACGCTTGCCGCGAAAAGCAATCTCGCAGGATGGAGCTAAAAACCTTAAACATGCTTTATAACGAAGCTCATTAACTCCGGGCACTTGACAAAAACGTGTCGAGTCGGGCGCACTTAGGGTCCTTTCTCCTTCGCCACGGCGGCGCACGGTTACAATGTATTGTTATTACGGAATTTCATAGTCGAATAAGCATGGTAGACACTTCATTTGATATTACGTAGTACGCTTAACTTAGATGGACGGAAGATGGAAGACTTGCTAATTTAAAACCCTTTTCAACTGGGTATTTGTCAGTTTTGCTATCTGACAATAACGTGTCGAAGCGACCTCGCTGCCGTTTGAAATAAAACTAGCCTCGTGTACATCGGGCATTATATAGCTCATTTACAATGTTTTTTATTAAGGAATTTTATATTCGATTAAACACGATAGACATTTCATTTCATATTTCATATATGAAACATCCTTCACTTAGTGCATCACCTGCGCGCAGTAACGCATCGCAGTATTCGCAGTAACGCAGCGTTCGCCCTTAGAGTTCCCTTTTCATCAGGATCTGTGTCAGTTTTGCTTATCTGACAAAACAGTCGCGCTTATGCCCAAGATAGAACTAGCCTCGTGTGTATCTGGCATTAGGGTCCTCTCTCCTTCACCACAGCACGGTGGACACTTTATCTGATATTACCTATGTATTCCGTTTAAACGCAGATGGATGGAAAACCTCACTGGTTTTTAGCGTTCCGTAGTCAACAAGGAACCCTAATAGTTTCGCCATGTCTGTCTATCCGTCTGTCCCCAGCCTAGCTCATAGACTCTAAGTACTAGAAAGCTGTAATTAAGTATGAATATACATATAAATCACGCCGACAAAGTGGTGAAGTAAAATTTTGAAAATATTTTTTTTTTCGGTTACCTCCTCTACACTTGAAGTGGGGATGTATTTTTTTTCTTGTCTACCCTATAGTGTAGGGTGTCGTTGGATAGCAATTTTAAAAATATTGCGGGTTTTGAAAACAGTTTTTTTATTGAGGCATCCGTTTGTGAATTATGCTTTAAAGTGCGAAATTTTGTTAGAGTCAAGTGTCCCCACCCCCTTCCAGCCAAATGGTTGTTTTTGGATACGTGGAAAAATTCACGATAGTTGTTTAAATTATGACGAAATTAAAAGGAAAACTATCACAGCTAAGTAGGCTTTACAAGTTTTTGAGATAACACATTTTTGAAAACCGCAAATATAACTTTGTCATTCATACGAACACTATGAAAAACAAAGTTATTTTTTTTCTGGCGAAAAATGATAGTGGTATATTTGCTAGGTGTATGTAATCGGTACGTTAAGTGGGTACGGAACCCTTCATGGGCGAGTCCGACTCGCACGTGGCCGATTTTTTTTATTTTGTTAGTTTATTTAATATCTGATGCCTTCGGATGAATGTATTCGTTGCACGTATTTGCATCCCTTTCTATTTATACTCTGTGCGTCCGCGCGCACTGCGAGACCTCATAGTAATGTTTGTGAATACGGGTGTTAGGTATATCTCTTTCCTCTGGTAACTTTGTACGATATGCAAGCAAATACTTAAATAGGTACCTACACGTGTATGGAAATAAAATACTTACGTAAAGTTAGTAATATTTCATGTAAGTAATCAATATTTTATCTATAAGTAAGTACTTAAGTAGGTACTATGTAAGTATCTATTGTACTGATGTTATAAAGACGAAAGATTTGATTTTTCGTTTGTTTGTAATGGATAAAAATAACTCTACTTACCAATTTTAAAAATTATTTCACCATAAGAAAGTTTAATTATTCCTGGATGACAGAGTTTATATTTTTTCCCGATATTGCCAAAGGAACGGGTACCATGCGGGTCAAACCTTGCGGAGTCGCTAGTTACTAATAAAACCCTTTGCAGAAAAACGGGCACTTGCTTTATTTCCATACAGTCATTGAAATATAACTGTTAGTAGGTATATTTCTAAAATAATCTCTGCGCCAAATGTGTTTAATAAATGTTTGTTTTGTCGAAAATCATTTGAAACAACTTTGATAATCACTTCCCATTCCAAACCTTCTATAAAACGCTCGCACTCATGCTTATAGCGAAGCTTTATATATGTCTGTCTGGAGTTCCCTAAGCATCATATATAAAAAATCAAGACTAAGTGATTAATATAAGTTAGTATTGTTGTTCCCTACCTTCAGCATCAGGTACGTCAACCCAAGTTAACGAAAATGCCTACTTTGAAATACGCATAAATACGGCCTAATCCAACACCTTTTAGTCGGCAGAACATTGCTCCATGAGCGTTGATGTCTAATACACGCAAGAAAACTCACAAAATCAATTTAAAAGGAACAAAACAAATGATGACATAAATTTATTCTATTATTAAGAGGAAAAGCGAACCTAAAAGTAGTGTGCATTTCGTCATTTGTTAGAAAAATGTGTTCGCAAAACAAACGAAAACACACAACACAAGTAAGTGAGTAGCAAAAATTTAATATCATAATATGATAAGCACATGAGCGTTGATGTCTAATACACGGCGCGGGCGCAGCGCTTGCGCGTGTTGGTCATTCAGCGCGAGTATGAATGAGAATGAATTGTCACAAAAACAAACCTCAATGGGCCCGGTCGAGTTGGGCGGCCACACGCTATTGTAAATAAAACTGGATTTTTGTTACAAATTTCTTATTTATCATTTATTTAGTGTTTATTGCAACGTTTACGGTTGTAGGTTAAAACTTAAGTCTAATTTGGACTTAAAAAATATTTTCTCATATTATGAATATAAATTGTTACAAAAACAAACGTCGATGGGCCCTGAGTTCGGCGGCTATAATATGCTCGTTACTGAAAACAAATCTACTATGCTGGATTTGGGGTCTATAGTCAGACATTAACTTGATAATCAATTGAAAAAATATAAACAGATTTATTTGAAATATCGAGGTCCGTTAAGGAATAGGCTACTTGACCCTTGTTTATTCGTGTCCTAAACGATTAATAATTGTCCTACTACACCAAAAACATGTATTTATTAATATTTTAAAACATAAAAACCTACAAAACTTTATTTTAAAATTTCGCTTTTTATTATCCGGTAAAAACGCTCTTCGTCATGTTCTGACATCATACAATTTGTAAACAACCACTTGACAGTGTTGACAGTGTCAAGTGGTTGTTTACTTTTTTTTTACCTTAGGGTAGTTCCACTTATCAAAGATCTTTGTCCAATATTCATTTGATCAAAGAAATTGGACGACTTTGACGTAAAATTTTATGCATTCGATATCCAATTTCTTTGATCAAATGTATATTGGACAAAGATCTTTGATAAGTGGAATACACCCTTACTAATATGTAACAAAAGTCAAAGTGACGTTTATTTGTTTACAGATGTAGAAATCCAATGACGTCACAACATGGTCTATCTTACAACCTTTTTATTAACTTGCCATGTTAGTTAGTTTGTTAGTTAGTGGGGGACAAATCTTGCAAGCTTAATTTGACCCACTTCCCAGTGATCGATGATGGAGCTGAAATTTTGTATTCAGGTTTGGTTTAGATGACAATACAATATTAAAGAAGGTACAGTCAGCAAAAAAGGTTGCCATGAAAATGATTTTTTTACAAAAACCTATTTAAGTATTTTTTTTTATTATAATTTAACTGATAAACTGAACTAATTTATACTGATGTGCTCTTATTAAATCATTGACATTAAATTGATTTCTATCACAATTAAATAATAAAATATTATAATTGACTCAAAAAACACATATTTTTCCGACAACACATCTAAAAAAAGCGTTAGTTTTGTTAAACTGTCAATTAGTTTGGTATGGTTTTCAAACCAAATCTAATGTGATTAACAATTGAAATTTATTTCCTCAAAATATTTATTGTTTTGATTTAATACTGAGAGACTATCAAAGACGCAAAATGTATACTTTTGAGTAAACCGACTAAAAGGTGTTATATTTATTAAATTTGTGTAAAACATTAATTTACAAGATTAAATTATTAAATAAATAATTCAAACAAGTAAATATTATCATAAAGGAGAATGAACAAAAGTGGTCCAAATATCCACCACTAACGAGACCTATACTGACTTATAGTCCATTAAAAAGTGAGTAACTTTCAGTATGGGACAAAAAAATAATAAGCTGTCAGTACCTATTAAAGTAATTGTGTATTCTCCGCAGTCATTCGTTTGGTTGATTTCTTTACGTCGCCGCGTCGTCTGCGCGAATTACTTACTTACTTGCGATTTTGGCTACCTTTTACTGGACTTTTGCTGATACCCTTATTGCGACCACCTTCGGACTTTCTATTTTTGCTAAGTTATTGTTCTTTTTGCTTTCTTCCCAGTTTTTGATCTTCTTTTCTTTCAGCGAGACCCTTACACGGCACACCAAGTGACATGACATAATATGCGTAGATTAGTTCAAAATGTGCGATGGACAGAATGATATCAACAATATTTTTCGCATAAAAAGGTACAAAACATGAATTTTCATTTAGTCATAACTTTTTACTGACAGCATATTTTTGGTTGCGGTCTGGTTACAATTACTCAGTATTTAGTAGACTATTTTATTATAAGGGTCTCGTTAGTGGTGGACATTTGGACCAAACTCCATACATTTTTGGTCAATCTCCTGTATCTTTTCTTTTAACTGTCTAAAGGCTCATTTACGCCGAAGCAACACTGTGCGACATTGCTGCATGCTATGTGGCTATTGTGGCGTACGTTATCTTGTGGTATGCTACATAATCCATCATTTGGAATCCATCGTGTTTGGATACAAGCTGTGACAGTCTTAATTTTGTGGCATTTGGCCTTGTGGCATGCCACAATGTCGCACAGTGTTGCTTCAGTGTAAATGAGCCTTTAGAAATGTAACAGCAACATGCATTGAACTAAATAACAATCCGTAACTCTGCTACTCTTCTATTCAATCCTTCACATTATGCACAATATGGACACTACATAAAGAACTGCAAAAATCTCACAAAATCAAGGAATATGAAAACAAATGATCATGTTTATTCCAATAAAAGGAAAAGCGAAGTTACAAGTGGTGTGCATGTCGTCATTTGTTTAAAATCGTGTTCGCAAAGACCTTCTTCGCGCGGTCCGTTAACAAAAACCACCAAAATACTTCGCGGATGAGCTAACCCGCCCCGTCCGACGCACGACTCATTGATTAACTATAAAAAAATTCAATCATCGACAAAAATTAATAATTCCTACCGAAATTATCGAGTTTTAAGTTTACAACGCTTTGTGTCTGGTACGCCCGGAACAAATAGCTGGTAGCTAGAATTGCGCAGTTAGCGAGCAATGTTATATCCTAGGCATATTATTAGTACTTATCTGCCTAACTGTTTCCGCACTGCACGAACTCAACATATTGCACATCAAATTGTGGATATAATCTCAGTAGATGGAAGCCTCTTTAAATAGAGTGTGTGTAAACGACGAGGATTGTAACTAACGCGTAATAATCATAATTTTAGTGCTTGCATTTTCAAACATTTTTAATGGGGTGTTATTTATTTTGTAGTGCATTAACTGATAGTTTAAGTAGCAACTACCTACTTAAAATAACTGGTCCTATTGCGTGCCGGTTTGCGACTTTGCCTACTGAGTCAGGGTCAGGGGTTGGGGATTCGCTCTCCAACCAGGACAAACATTTACGACACGAATAACTTTTTGTTTTTATTCCGCATCGCGGTCTTATCATCTGTTTATGAAAATAATAGATCTTTACCTATGAAATTGCCGTTTTCTATGGGGAAATTGTAGGAAGTTGGAATTAGCATACAAAGATATTTGGGGATTTCTTGGACATGTGAACTCCGAATTCAACGAAACTTTCGAGATATGATCAGACAAAATTAATCTAACTATTGCCTATAATCTCATTTAATAAACTGTCTTATAATAAAAAAAATATCTGTTCAAAGCTGTCAAATTGACGACAACCAAAGAGCGGTACTTTGAAGCAGTTTTAAAAAATTTGGACGCGTGTTTAATTATTCTTGTCTTAGATGTTTAACATGACGACATACTCTATTTTCGAAACTGACTATAAATTTTGATATATTAATATTAATTAAAAAATTAGAGACCAATAAACATGTGAGAAAAAGACGGCAATTTCATATGTAAAGACGTATGTAGATATGCCTATTATTTGCAACAGTTCTGACATCAGTATCAAATTCTTAGCTAGGTACAATATTAGCGCAGCTGTAAGACCGAACATAGAGTTTAAGATAAACAACAAAATATTAAATGCAAATAGTATGTCCATGGGATAGTTCCCTTTGAATCACGTAACTTACTTCCCGTCCTGGAAGTCTCTTCAAAGAACAAACCGATTTTGTATCTCACTTCCGTTCTATTACATGTACAATGCAACTTCGTTGCACCGGAACTGCACCGTGTTGTGTTATTTCAATATCAGTTTCCTTTTACGCAAAAGTTTGAAAAGCCCTGTCTCAAAAGGCAGTTTCTCATGATAACTACCTTCCATGCAAACCAGAAGATAACCAGGAAGAGCTTTTCCCGACAATAAATATAAAGAATATGTGGAATTATAATTCTATGTAAGGAAAATCATTCCTTACTTGAATAGCGGAATTTTTATTCCCATAAAAGATATTCAATGGAATAATGAACTCATTATAACATTTCAACACCTCACCATTATGGTATAACTTACGTACCCATTATTACAAAAAATGGATGATTCACATATCAAATAGTACGTCTGTAGTACTGATTGAAGCTTAACCGGATACGGTTTAATAGCCCTGCTGATGTCAACGCAGTATCTTCAAGGAGTCGAAACTTTGTATAAAAATAATCGTTCGTTGTGAGGAATGTCTGTATTTCCGGAGTATTGACTCTGAATATAATTAATATATGTAATGTAATTAACTATCTGAAGTTTGATAATTACAAACATGACTTCCTCTTAGGTCATGGAAAATAAAAAAAAATTTAAGGATGCCTTAACTACCTTATCTGCTCTATCTTTCGAAAGCTGTGATTACTATTTTAGGACAGTGTCATTATCATCAATTAACTACCTATTAATAACGAAATAGGTATTGAATGAATATTTTTCAAGGCGGTGGCTATCTTTTGAATCAAAAGTTTTGACAATACAAAACCAATGAAATCGATTGCAAGTTTTGCATACGCAATCAAGCCAAATGCCATTACTCTAATAAGTGCTACTTAATGGAAACATAATAATCAAAACGTGATAATTTAATCTCTATTGAATTTAAATTAAAGGGTTGTTCCGTATTCATCCTATATATGACGGTTCATCCCTCTCAAAGGAGATCGGACATTTTTGTGAGAAGCCTGGTCCAAATAGTTTAGGTATTACCTAAATAGTTAGTGAAACTTATTTTAACGAAAAGATCATTGATAATACTAAGTTTTTTTCTTATAAACGCAAAAAAATCCGTACTGGAAGAAAAAGTTATTGAACAAAATAAATAAGACTTCACTATCACTTAAGATACCTATTTATTGTTATTATTATTTATTTAATGACTTTTTTTCTCCTAGAACGGATTTGTTGCGCTCTTAGAAAAAAATGTAATATTAATTTTGTGGAACGATGCCATACAACAAGTCGGACGTGAGGGTTTGCTATCAAAGTCTATTCTGAAACTACAACAGCATGTTCATTTCAACATAATATTTATAACTTTTCATTGTGCTTGTTTTTTTTTAATATTTAATTTTAAAAGGGCTTGTTGCATGGGTTGGTTAATCGAGATCATAAATGCGCTATTATTCCTTATTTGGATGTGATTTTTTTGAAGCTTCAATTTACTCTTTGAAATTATGTTTCATTAAATATCATTCCATAAATAATAAAACATACAAAAAAATAAGTAAGTATTGATAAAATAAATAGTTATAATTTTACGTGATAACGTCATAAATTCATAATATGAAAACATTGATGATGAAAAATTGCATACTTTTATGAATTGCATTAAAATATTATCACTGAATACGGTATTTTACTAATTTTTTTTTTATTTCTTTAAAAGTTTTTCGAAATATTAGCTACACAAAACAAGTTTTTATTTTGAATTATCTTGAATATTTTCAAAGATATAGGACTTCAAACTTTATAATTAGACAAGGAGAGGACGCTATCTTTGTGACGTCAGTGCGTTAGTAGCGTCATAGTCACGCCATAGAAGATTTCGTTTTAGAAAGAGACAGCTATAGTCAAAATCAAACAGACTATAATTCTTTTATTATAAAACAGATTCAAATTATATTTTCACATTTGGTATTTTTAACTGCAATATTTTTTAACGTCATCATTAAATATCTACATTTCAACAACAGTAAAATACCCTATTATCATTATTTTGTACAATACAAAGAAGGAGTTAATTGCTAGTTACATTACACTTTTTGGTCTAAGTTTATATGGCAAAAAATTGTTTTCGATTTCGACCGCCGCGGCGCCGCGCGCAGACTTATCTGGCGCGCCCTAGTAGCACAGAATAAGCAACTTTTCATACAGTAGGCCGACGGAGACGTCTAGACAGGTCAATCGTGCGGGGCTTGCGGGGTGAGACGGGGGAGTGGTTGTCCCGAGTTACATACAACGCCGTTCATAGTAACTCGGGACAAGTCTTCCAGGGCTATCACGTCTTTACCGTTATAATTTATTTTTTAAATTAATATTATGGTGCATACGACATGTAGTGTGAGTGCGTGCAAATCTTCATCTCGCTTATTAAAAAAAGGCAATTTCCAAAATCCAAGATGGCGGCCAACTTTTTTGTTTGCGGGCCGACTTTGATGAAAATTGGTTTTTGGTACAATTTTGAGAAGAAAACAACAACAGAATGTCAAAAATTAAAAAAAAACCAAGATGGAGGCCAACTTTTTTTTTGTAAGCCGATTTTGATGAAATTTAGTTTCTGGTACTATTTTGACACGAAAAAAACAACACAATGTTAAAAGTATAAAAAAATCCAAGATAGCGGCCAACTTTTTTGTTTGTAAGCCGATTTTGATCAAACTTAGTTTCTGGTTCTATTTTGAAAAGATAACAGCAACGATATGTCAAAAAAATAAAAAAATCAAGGTGCAGCCAACTATTTAATTTGTGAGCCGATTTGGATAATACTCGATTTTTGGTACTATTTTGACAAGGCAACAGCAACGCTAAATTAAATATACATAAATGTTACAATTACCACAGTATAACCAATTTTTTATATAGTAGGCCAACGCCCTTGAAGTTAGGCGATACCGACGTCTGTATAGGTATTTCCGTAACTACGGAAGGGTTGTAACAAAATTAAAATGTGGCAGGTACATTTTGGTGTATTGCGAGATAAAATAAAATAAATAATTATGGTTAGCATTTTAGAAGTATCAAAATAAAATATAAAATATAAGTATCAAAATAAAAGTTTCACTAATAATTGTATCTGTCTGTCTGTCTGCCATGAAATTTTGCAAGGTAAATTTGACCTACTCCTGACGTTTGAATGGGTTGAAGTTTTGTTAAAGAAAAATATTCAGATTGGAAATAAGCCGATTCATATTTCTTAACCTTTAAAGCGCCTTCGTCTATATATCAAAATCATTATTTTCAAACTCTGTAACTTAATATCAATTATTATTTTATTTACTTATTTTTTATTTTTTTAAATAGGGTTTACAGCTGTCAAAAACACAGTAAATTACGAAGGATGTTACGTCGTAATTTACTGAGCTTGTGTTAAAGCAAATTAATAATTAATTAAATCTTTTACTTGACATAATGATGATGTTACTTGACTCTGTCTCAAGCTTTCAAATAAAAACCAGTTACATTTTAATAAGCGAAAAGAGAGAAACAAAAACAAAAAACGGCCACCATCTTGACCATTTGTTTTTTTTTACATTGTGTTAAGAACGGTTTTCTTGTCAAAATAGTACAAAAAACCGAGTTTTATCAAAATCGGCCCACAAACAAAAAAGGCGGCCGCCATCTTGGATTTTTAATATTTTTAACATTGCGTTGCTGTTTTCTTGTCAAAACAGTACCAGAAACTGAGTTTCATCGAAATCAGCCTGCAAACAAAAAAGTTGGCCGCCATCTTGGATTTTTTAATACTTTTAACATTGCGTTGCTGTTTTTTTGTCAAAATAGTAACAGAAACTAAGTTTCATCAAAATCGGCTTACAAAAAAAAAGTTGGCCGCCATCTTGGTTTTTTTTTATTTTTGATATTGTGTTGTTGTTTTTTTGTCAAAATTGTACTAAAAACCAAGTTTCATGAAAATCGGCTCACAAACAAAAAAGTTGGCCGCCATCTTGGATTTTTAATATTTTTAACATTGCGTTGCTGTTTTCTTGTCAAAATAGTACTAGAAACTGAGTTTCATCGAAATCAGCCTGCAAACAAAAAAGTTGGCCGCCATCTTGGATTTTTTAATACTTTTAGCATTGCGTTGTTGTTTTCTTGTCAAAATAGTACCAGAAACTGAATTTAATCGAAATCGGCGAGCAAACAAAAAATTTGGCCGCCATCTTGGATTTTTATATTTTTAACATTGCGTTGCTGTTTTCTTGTCAAAATAGTACCAAAAACCGAGTTTCATCGAAATCAGCCTACAAACAAAAAAGTCGGCCGGCCGCCATCTTGAATTTTTTAATAATTTTGACATTGCATTTGCATTATTAAATTATTTTATTAATTTAATATCGCAATACCAATGTACCCACCCGGGGTCATAAAAGGTCCACCGTCACATTTTAAAGTGACAACCCTTACGTACTTACGTAAATACCTATTCAGGCGTCGGCATCGCCCAACTTCAAGGGCGTCGTCCAACTGTATAGAAAGATTGCTTAAACTGTGCTAGTAGTGTACCCAGAGGTGACAGTCCCGACTTTTAACGATCGTAAAGTTATCGACGGTTGTCGTTAATATACACGGTAATTTTTTTATCACCCCGGATAGAATTAAAAGGATTATAACTCAAAATGAGGAATTTGGTGGGATATGGGGCTATTTTTAGAGTAAAAGTGGGTTTTGTAGTATATTTGATCGATACCAAGCCACTAAATAATAGTTAAAACTAGTTTTGTATTGTAATTCGTGTAAATTGCTACAGCAACCATCGCTGACTTAACGATTTAAAAAAGAACTTAGCGATGTTTACGTCAAACATAGCGTGGAAATTTGAAAGTCCGCTGAGCTAACAACAATAGTAGATTGTACAACAAGTGCATAAAACCACAGATAATATAATACTACGTACCATTTTACCCGAGACGTATGTATCCACCTGAGCCTTAGGCGAAGGTGAATAGTCAATTCGAAGGTAAAATGGGTTTTATGAACGAGTTATACACTCTGCTTTTCACTTCGATTGTGAGGAAAATAAATAGAAACATTACAAAAAAGAAAAAAAGACTTTGCCATATTGGCAGGAAGACTTTTCTTTTTTTTTTGGGCAGTGGCAGTGGCTGATTTTAGCATAGCTCGTAGTCCATAATGCTCTTGAAATACTTATTTCTTAGAAAACTCATTAATTTTGCCTAGTTTTATTAATTTAGTAATTTAACATGGATTATGTACAAAATTGAAGAAACAGAATGAATTATCAAGTTTATTTAACGCAGTTCAATTGCGTGTGTGACTGTTTACCTGACGACCTTTGTCGTAGAGTCTGAGACGTAGACGAAGATTTACTTTATGCACTAGAGCATAAAAAGCGATTTTATGCAGCCTATACCCAACATAAACACGAACTTTACGAGCATGAGAAGTGAAAAATTAATTATGACCAAGCCGTTTTATCATTTATGTAATCGTTATCAGTAGGTATAATAATATCCCTTTTTAACGAGAACAGAATAACTACCTCCTCTAACTCTAACTTAAGTTTGGAGGTTTAGGATAACGCAGTCTAGCCATACGCTATGGCCTAAGACAAATAATGACCACCTACCAATACGAATACCTACTTCCTACTCCTACCAATACGAATACCTACCTCCATGAAATGAAACGGTGGCCCACGTATAAATGAATTCTAAAATAAATAAAGAATTGAAATGTAATGTAACTACTAAATAGTAATTACATATAAATAGAAACTAGTATGTTTCGTTAGAAAAACGATGCGCCAAGCTAATAGATAATAAGGTTTTATTGCCTGTCAAATACTTGACACGCATCGACGCACGAATTTGCACGATGCGAATTTGCAGCTTTGTGTGGGAGCCAATACAGATCACGAAGGAACTACCCATACCTATCTCTCGAAAGGCAATTAGAATTACCTACCTATCTAGTTTATAATTTTATTATTACCTACATCGTTATTTTTAATTTTGTTTAGAAAAATATAGTAAGTTGCAAGCATTCCCACCGCATTCCAACCCGTTTCAAGTGAGTAAGTAAGTACCTAAGCACTATAATTCTTTTTAGTGTTAGCTTCAACCTTTTGCTTATTCCGCGGTACAGACACAGGAATCGTTGGATGGACAAGCCGACTGGACCTGGTTCAGGATACTCATAAATTCGTTATAAGGACTGACTTAGGTAGGCTTGGAGCTGAATTAAGGCAAAACATTTGGTTTTTATTGTGACTGATTGAAATTAGTTTAACATTACAGGATTAGATTACGTATTGCTTATTCTGTCTATTAGCCCGAGCAGAGTAGGAAAATAAGAGGAACTAACCTATGTAGTTCCAAAAGCTTTAGGAACAATCCTACCCTTAAACAATTAAAGGTAGGTCTTCTGATACTTTATAATAAATTCCTCTCGATTACACGCGCCGCGGGGGGTTGAGGGGGGTTAAAGGTCCCTTTTTTCAGTGTCTCGTTCGAAACTCGTAAACGGTGCGTCTTAGCGACATTACTACCTACTAAGAAACAATCAGAGCTTATTAATTTCCCACAGCTTTGGTCATACACTTAATTGCGGAAAAATGTATGGTTTTTAAGATTTCACCTGTACAAAGTTTATTAATGTTTTCTAAATTTTTTTGGCACTTTTTTCTTCTAACTTGCCTATCTAGGTCCTTACTCGTTTGTTTTACAGAAATATCATCAAAAAAGTTTTAGATCACTAAATTTCCTTTAACTATAGAGATATTCACTAGTGGATTCGGCAAACTTCGTACTGCCTTATCGACAGCCCTACCTACCGGGTCCAATTATAAATCTACCATTCTCGAATCAACCTGAAGACTCACAAAAAATTCATTAAAATTGGTCTAGCCGTTTAGGAGGAGTTCCTACCCCTACACAATTCTAAAACCTATTGTTACTACAAAGGTTAGTTCCCCTATTTGCCCTTTTTTGGTTCAGTCTGCTCGTACTAATACGTACTTAGATACGCGAAAAGCATGACGCAATAGTAAAGTTCCGCCTAGGCACCTAGGTAATGGCACAGAGAGCTAACTTCTGAAACAGTTACATTAAATTATCAATCTTTTCCCTACGACAATTAGGTCTAAAATCACTACATAGTATAAAACAAAGTCGCTTTCCGCCTCTGTCTGTCTGTTTCAGAGCTTTCTTCTTTTAAACGACGCAACGGATTTTTATACAGTTTTCACTGTTATTTAGAAAAATTATTCCCGAAGGTTTATACATACAAAACATTCTAATTAAGTATTTGTAAAATAGAGAAAATTCCATGTTTTATGATGAAGCCGTCAAAAAATCTTTTTCTGGCGCTTACATTGCGAAGGCTGCGGCAAAACCGTATGAGATACATCAAAATTATGTATTACGGAATTGTAGACCATAAAAAGGCATATAAAAAAAGTCCGCGATAGCATATATCTATATCATAAGATTGATTCACACTAATCATTTTTATCTACACTCATGTTATATTATTCGAATTATGAACTCATGCCTGAACGTATATTGATACTCTTTATGCCAGAGTCAACTTCAAAAAATAAAAGTGTTTAATAATGGTTTTATGATACTATGCGATTAATATAAGAATAGGATAGAGACGCCGCCATGTTGTGACGTCAAGCTGTCAAAATGCTGTCAAACTAACTTCACTTCACTTCAGTATGGTGTGCAAAAAAAGAAATTTATCGTGACTGATCATGTCATACCTTTACGATAAATAATGATGTTCGTGCAAACCAAAACATATGTATAATTTGCAGATAAGAATTATACAAATCATTAACTTGATTTTTTCGGAAAGTATAGGACTCATGAAAGTATGCTTTTACGAAAATGATCAGGTAATTTGAATCTCAATCAAATTAAAATTTTGTGATATTTAACTGAAACCATTTTTTCATACATTGTTCTGATGCTTCAATAACACAGAATAAATTGAATTTTGATTCTATTTACTGGTTTAAGAATTTAAATAAAACAGGATTTCAAGTTATGAAAATAATTTAATAATCGACTTTACAATAAAATGGGTAAATTGGGGGTCTCGTGAAAAATTGAATTGGTCTATCATGGTAAAAGGATTGACCAGCTAGAGTCTGCACGTTGATTGAAGTTAGATTCGTCAGAATCTAGCTGTTACCAGGGTGCGCCGGGTATCGGTATCACGGGGAACGATTCAATCTAGCCACTCGGGGAGGCGCCTTTCGTGAATCCGCTAATGAGCCGTTTTCAGGGCATGGTACAAAAAAATATCACTAGATGGCATTTCATAATTTGGAATCGACTTGTCAAAAACTCCATGCTTTGTTTTTATAAAGGCAGACAAAAGTCATGGCCATTTCTTTTTTTTTTCACAACCACACACAATCAGTATTATGATTATTATATTATTATACGCATGAAAATTTGCGTAAATGCCATCCAATTTTTCTATGTACACAATATCTATTCTAATCGCTTTAATCCACAGTCATTTCAAATTTTCGTCAATGGGGAATGCATTAACACCTTTATTTTGACACGAAACAACGGCACAGGCTCGCATTATTATTACATTATTAAAGGTAGGTACGTAGATTTTAAATAAACTTTCTTCTCTAAATAAATAATGTTATTTAATAACGGTTAGCTTACTGTGACATATACAAAGGTACTTTGTGCTGTGACAGGATTTTTTTTCTATGATGGAAGTGGAAAACCAACCAAACTCATGTGCATCCCAGAGAGAGGATAATCACTAGAGTGAGTGTCAGTCAGCAATTTTTGGTGATTAGTACGCCATCTAGCGCGTGATTACAGTACCTTTTTTTTTTCTAGAAAACGGCTCATTGTAAATCAAAACACAACACATTATGCTTGCTAATGTTATTCCACCTCTTCTATTCCACACATTTGAGAATCATTGTCCCGCTGGTTTGAGCTGCTACTGCTACAAGGACATTGAAGACTTTTCCTTCTGACATTGCAAAGTACTGTAGAAATATGTTCTAGTATTTTATCAAAGCTTTGAACAAATACTCTAATACCACATGTATCCAAACATTTGTTCAAATGTTTGTGCTATGTCTGGCGCCGGCGGCATAACGAAGGGCATGAGCAGTAAAGTTGTGTACGAAGAAAAAGGGAAGTAGGTGGATTTAAAAAATAAAAAACTTCGTTTTGAAAGTGGCAATACCCAAACCACCTTCTGCCAAAATAAAAAATAAACTATTTTCATATTGTTTTGCACTTTCTTGCGAACTGTACCTTTTCAGAGTGAAGTTTGTCAACAACCCGTCCTATTCTTATAATAATCGCATAGTACAACCGGATACAGCTTTCACTCATTATAAAACACTTATTTTTCTTAATTTTACAATCTCCATGGCAACCGTAGAATTTACCGGCCATGACTTCCAACTCTTTGAAGCCCTTCTTTAGCCGGCAACAATAAGAAACTTTTTTTAAATTAGAATTTTGAATTTAGAAGGTATAGACCGTATAGATAGACCTATCAGTGGGGTTTGGCGCCAATCCACATTTTATAATTAATATTTCATTTGGTTAATTTTTGAAATATATGATAAATGTAATGAGTGTAGATAAAGTAGTGTATGAGACTGCACATAACTCGGTATTAAAACACTCGTGGAATACTATTAAAAAAACTCGCCAAGGCTCGTTTTTAATCTACCACTCGAGTTTTAATACCCCTCCTTATGCGACAGTCACATAAACTACTATTATCTTTAAGAAATTAATTTAAAATATTACTTTATTTGCAAAGCTAATTTCTCCTAATCAGTATTAACCCTCTGCGACTGACGTGGGAGTCTAACAGACACCGCGAATTATAAAATAGAGCGCCGTCGCTCTTAGTACCTTACTGTAGTAAGTTCAAACGTCGATCAACGTGTGTTACATTATTCTAGTGATTAAGTACATTGCGAACGCAGGGCAAAACCGTATGAGATACATCAAAATTATGTACTATGGAACTATACAGGGTGATCCATCGGGACGGGTCACTATGGGAAAATTTGAAACTATAAGAGATAGAGATATTTGTTCTAGGGAACCATGTCGTCGGTTTTAGAGTTAAGTAAAAGTGCATTCAAATATTTTCAAAAAACCTCATACACGACTCGGGAATCGAACCTTGTCAGTTTTAAAAACTAAAATGTTATGTAGGTAATTTTATTAGAAAAGTTGATTGTGTAGGTTGTTAGGAATACATTCTACTATGGAACCCTATGTCTACAATTTAAAGAAAACATGAGTTTTGTTATCCGCCATACTCAAATCAATACATAGGCTAACGCTTACCTACTAGGCCAGTCAAAATCGACATCGAACATCGCAAACGCGCATATATCTACGATTTTTTTATATGTTGTTAGGTCCCTTGAGAGTAGTTTACACCCAAGTTTGCAACCCTGAAAACCCTGTGCTACCCTCATGGTGCTCGAAAAAACTGCAAAATTTTGGCACTTGTTTGAGTGTTTTCAAAAAAACTACCCTAAGGAAGCGTTTTTGAAGTATGGTTGCAGTATAATTTAATAAAGCTAACTAAATTTACTACAATTTGAGTTTAGCCCCAGTACTCTTGGTCCATTGGTTGCAGAGATACAGCTAGTCAAAGGTTTATGATTTCAAAACAAATAAACGTAAACACTGAGTAGGTAAATCGCTGCGTTTTAAGGTAGGTAAACATAAAAAACCAACTTAAACAAATCTAAACTATAAAATAATACTAACTTACACGGTCAAGCAAGAACAATTTAGACTTTCGCCCTTTTGGAAGGACCAGGTCTCATCCAGTTTGGATTAGTGGGAGTGGGGGGGAGGGGTAATGTTTTCTGGAGGTGGAGGCGGGTCGGTATATGGTATTGGGTCTGCCACATTCTCGTCTTCCTCATCCAGGACGATAGGGATGGCGTTGTTGCAATTTCGACCGTGGCAAAAGGAACATAGGATAGAGCACTTGAGCCCGGCCTTTCTGCAAGTGCACGACCCTAAGCATTTTGTAATTGTGGCTTGCAAATGCAATTGCTATTTTGCATTTGCAAGCCACCATTTTAAGCAGGGTCTTTTTAAACTGAAACAAGTGACAGAATTTCAGTTTTCCGAGCACTTCAGGAGAATTGCCCATCTTTGACTTGCTGTATCTTCGCAAACAATAGACATAGCGTGCTCAGGTTTCACTGAAATTGTAGCAAATTTAGTTATCTTTATTAAAGTGCAGAACAAAGATACTTGAAAAACGCTTCCTTAGGGTAGTTTAAAAAAAAACTAAAACAAGGGGCAGTTTTTCGAGCACCATGGGAGTAGCACAGGATTTTCAGGGTTGCAAACTTGGGTGTTAACTACTCTCAAGTGGCCTAACAACATATAAAAAAATCGTAGTTACATGCATGTTTGTCCTTTTTTGTGTCGATATTGACACCATTTGGAAGAGGAAATTGTGATTTCGCGTCGGGGCGTTACAGTTTTAAGATTTTGAAAATAGAATGTGAACTGAAATCCTAGAGGAATGGCGATTTCGTTTTTGCGAAGTTTTGAAAATAGCTGTCATTTAGAACATGTACAATAAAATAAAATAGTAAAATGCAGCATTTTCTTTAATTTGTAGACATAGGGTTCCATAGTAGAATGTATTCCTAACAACCTACGCAATCAACTTTCATAATAAAATAACATAACATTTTTTGTTTTAAAAACTGACAAGGTTCGATTCCCGAGTCGTGTCAGTATGAGTTTTCTGAAAATCTTTGAATGCAGTTATTCTTAACTCTAAAATCGACGACATGGTTCCTTAGAACAAATATCTCTATCTCTTATAGTTTAAAATTTTCCCACGCTGACCCGTCCCGATGGATCACCCTGTATACCATAAAAAGGCCTATAAAAATTCCACGAGAGCATGGCTATAGCATATATCTATCTCATAAGATTGACTCACAGTAATAATTTTTGTCTTTAAGTAATTAAGATTTAAAATATTACTTTAAGTATTTGAAAAGCTAATTTCTCCTAATCAGTATTAATCCTTATCTAAATAAGTATATTAGTTACCGTGCCATTTAATGTAAATAAAATTGTCCTTTACCTTATTTAATTTAAATAAATACTTACTTTAGATTTAGATTATCACAGATTTAAAATTTCACGCAACCAAAAAAATCCTTTGCAGCGAAACGGTAACAATAATGTATTTCACAGAGTGAAAGAAAAAATTTATTTAATGTAGGTGATACGAAGTTCACTGTGTCCACTAGTGTTTAATATTACCTATCAATTTTGCAAAAACACGTGTGTTTTGGCGCTAAAGTAAACTTATTTTTTCCTGGGTACCTACTAGAGTGCGCTGCGCGCGGTCGAAATCGAAAACTAATCTTGCCATAAAAAATATAATGTAACTAGCAATTAACTCTTTTGTATTATACATAATAACGATAATTCAGTGATAATAATTCAATTCAATTCATAAAAGTATGCAATTTATTGGAAATATGTGATAGTAAAAAACCACGACACCTATAAGTATAGCTTTCAGGCGGGATTCGAACCCGCGCCTCCGGGAATCCGGCCCGATGCTCTGACCAACTAAGCTACCGAGGCCCGATGCTCTGACCAACTAAGCTACCGAAAGGCCTACACGACTCGTCGAATTTTGCTATCACTTGTTACGCTGTAGGCCAGCGTTGCACCATCAATGTGAGGAAACCCTCGCATCCGAAAGAAACATTTTTACAAATGTTTAACAAGCGATTAACCTTGGGAGGACCTGGGTTTTTTTATATGGCCCATTTTTTTATGTAAACAAAGCACTTAAGAGCGCGCTATCGCACTCCCGAACATCTGGTTATACTTACGAGGTCTTTGGTTACATTTATGAGTAGCTGATTAGCAAAAGCATTAAAGTTAAGCTAATGGACAGTTTTACGACATGTTTTGTTTTTATAATCGTCGTTCAAACTCTACCTTTGTGTAAACAAATGACAATAGTGCAGTACATTCGAAATCAATTTTTTTCACATAGTTATCGATGAAATAACATATAAAAAGTATATATATTTAGAATCTACATAAAAAAACCTATCGAATAAAAATATAATAAAAGAATAAACAATGCTTTTGGTTTTTTTCGAAATTTTCAAAAATTTAATTACTTCCGTTTTGAAAAAAACTCAAAATTCAAAAAATTTTATTTATTTATTTTTTTCCGGATCACATATTATAGTTTATTTTTACAGTACGACGAGTTTATCTCTCTTTTTAACATCGAAAACCGCATTAAAAAAATCAAAAAACTGCAATAGTTAGAAAAAAAAGAGTCCCCTACTCTTTTTTTTCTTCAGATCCGCGGCATAAGCCGTCATAGGTCCGCAAGAGGTGATGAAACAGCCATTAAATTGAGATTCATTCGAAAGAAACATCTTAATCGCTTCAAATTTGAAAAGGAGGAGGTTATCTGTGCGTCGCGTTTTTTTTATGTGTATGTATGAACCGATTGAAATGATTCAAACGGTCTCAGGTTTTTTCCCAAGTTGGTCCCATTTTTTGAAATTTTTAAATCGGTTCAGTAGTTTTCAGGAAATCTTGAAAATACTGTCGTTTTCGTTACCACTTTATATGAATTTATTACCTACGTATCTTTAGGCATAACTCATTTGAATATAAACCGATTTAGATGATTCTTGTTTTGTTGGAAAGGGGATACCTTAAGGTATTTTAACCAACTTCGAAAAAGGTGGTTCTCAGTTTGACCCGTAAGTATATGTATGTTTGTTCGCGAGATGCGGTTTTAAGAAAAATATTTTTTTACATTTAGGAGAAGGTTTTGGTATTAAAACCGATTACAAAAAAGGAGGTTCTCAGTTTGATCCGTATGTACTTATGTATGTTTGTCCGCGATTATCTCACGTTTGGCTTAGGTACCCGATTTAGATGCGGTTTTCATCAGACAAGTAGGTAGGTAATTTTGATTGATGCTGTTTATGTGTAGGTACATCCTAACTAGCGTTGCCAAGTGTCCCGATTTTAGCGGGACGTCCCGCGAAATAGCCGATTTTTATAATGTCCCGCCGGGACAGGTATGTGTGCCGCGTTATGATATTTTTCAGTTAGACAAAGAAACAAAACAATCAGAGTAATATTTAACGGAATATACATTTTAATCAATTATTTTGAGTACCTATTTTAATTGTAGTTCGCAGTGTTTTTGTTTTAGCAGTGTGTAGCTGTGGACCACGTTAAAGGTAGAAACAATTAACGAAATTGAAAATTTTTAACATTTTAAGTAGGTACTTAAAATGTATTCCTATTCTCAGTTTTATTTTTTGCAGAGAGTATTGTCTCAAATGAATATTAAATGGACAGACGTGCGAAATCGCAGTTTACCAAAACTTACCCGATTGGAGTTGCTGTAACATTAAATTTTCAACTATCTTGTAAAATTTTGAGAAGAAAAAAAACAAACAATTGCTGAAAAAACCAAAAAGTAAATTGAAATCGGTATGACAAACAATATTATTTAAAAAGGGAACGTTATCAATAAAAGCAATAATTCATTAAAATATACTTTAATTTTTTTTATCCCTTTATTTCTTGCTGTCCCGCGGCAAAATTTTTTGTCCCGATTTTTTTATTCAATTTAAGTACATGTCCCGAATTTCTGAAAAAAATACCTGGCAACCCTAATCCTAACACACCTATTTACCAGGATACACGAAAATTGCCTGCATGATGAACTAAAAAGAGTGAAATAAAAATTACTTTTATAAAAAAATAAAACCACCTTCAAAAAAATGACACCACAAAAGTAATGAGAGATTTTCTGCCAGCAAATAAAATAAAAGTTTATTTATTAGCTCGATAGATGGCGCTGACCTGACATGTATCTCATCTGATCTGGCCTACACTTGTATTTCAAAGATGTGCAAGAAGATGCAAGGCCAAAAAAAAGTTGACGTTGACGGAAGAAAAGAAATGTCAAATAATTCTAATCCTCTTGTTTTTCGTTGCAATACCATACCGACCATACCGCGAGTTGTAGATAAGCCTTTCAGTCCTGTAAATGTTTCTTGGAACTTTTTTCTTTTTTAATCATCTGTCAGAAAATCCCTCTCTAAGAAATAATACCAAATAACGTAAGTTGGGCGGGTTTTAGCAAAAACAACAAAAAAATGTACCTACATGTTTCACGCCCGACTTCAAAGTAGGTACCTAAGTACTTACGTTATTTGGTATTACAGGGATTATTTCTTACTTTTGTGGTGTAATTTTTTGAAGGCGGTTTTTACCAATTCCTTTACTGATAAATTTCTCATTTCTATGAACATAATGGTATAGCTATACCCAAACGTATTTACCGGATTCATCCTTAGTAAATTAATACAATTCTTTGTATCGGTAGGAAGTTTATTACTCGAAGCCCCAAAGGTTACGACTGAGGTCCCAGCTCTTGGCCTACTATAATAAAGGGAAATAATTTGAAAGCAAGCGCTGCACAACCTAATGAATCGCCAATAAAAATAGCAGACATCTTCCATTACCGACGACTATTACGATCTTCGTTAATGCCTTTTCAGCCGTCCGTCCCTAATTACCAGACATGCTGGATGCATAGTCATCACATAAATTTAATTTAATTTAACGTTAGCAGTTTGACTTTACTTCATTTCATTTGATGGTATTTTGTCTTCATTGTAGGTGGGTACTATTTCATTTATATAGGAGTTTTAAGGGTGTACATCAAACATTTAAGACCCCTATTTAATCTCCAACAACGATAACCAACGTAGTTTGGTTACACGTGTTAGGTACTTACACGTTTAAATTTTTTATCCGGCCTCCTATCGTAGTATTATTATGATCACGTAAGAATCTAAATAACCCATCCGTGTCAATACCTACATCTAGTTCACATCAAATAAAAACTGAGTTTAATTCAATTTTATGTAGAATTGCTCCCAACCTATCAGAGTTAATTTTATATCTTACTTGTTTTTGCTACAACCAAAGTAGAAACAAATTGATTTATTATACAGATTTCAATAAGAAGAATGGCAGTTCAAAGACGTTACCAGTTTCTAAATCTGAAGTCAGGCTGGAGCTGGTAGCACTCGCAATGTATTTGTTAGTGATCTAATTAAATAAAAAAAAGTTTGTCAATTTGACATAATAATATAAGTACAATTTATGAGTTCACAATGTTAAGTTTTGCAAAGCTTTACTCGTAAGTACTTCTTCTACCAGTCCTTATAGTAGCTTTATATACACGAAGTTGTTACTCAAATAATTAAAACCTGCCAGGTGGTAAAATATTTCTACTACCTTAATACAAACGGGTATCATCTGCTACTACTCAACCAATAAAGTATTTATAACATAAATGAACCCCTTTATTTCCCTTAGTTATGCAAAACAGTAACGCAAATTGTTTCGTGTAAGTACCTACTTGTTCCATTTCTATTACCGGTCACATACGCATTTGTTATAAAATATTGCAAGTAAATGTCGGTATCAATTACATTATATTATTATTGCGGAGACGGCAACTTTAAAAAGTAAGCAGACAGCATTCCTACGCGCCCTGGACTCACTGAAAATCTATCCCTGAGCGCCAATTACCTACACTACACTCTGGAAGGCACGCCTTGCACTTATTTCACCTTAACATAAACTCAGTTGATTTCCTGATTGGCCACACGGAATATTTGCGTGAATAAGCCCTATGTCAGAACAGTTTTATGGAAATATTAATCATGATTTACGCCTCTCTCTTCATAGCGAGCAAATATTCTCATTAATAGTATAATGGGAGCACCATTAAATAGGAACCTATCCTATTACACTTGATTAAAAAGTGATAAGACTATAAAGACTATGGTATTTTTAGGGTTTCCGTATCAAAATGAAAGAAACCCTTATATAGTGAGACTCAGTCTGTCTGTCACAACTGGACATCTCGAGAACTACTAATGCTATCAACTTGAAATTTGGAATAGTTTTAGATGACGTTTGCCCAATTATTTTACAATTAAGAGAGAAATAAAAATATTTATATTTTTTTTGCAACAGAGACTGAAAGGGGGTCTTAAAAATTCGAAGTGGGGCTACTAGGGCTTAAAGGGTATGTGGAAGAGCGCTGCTTGCACATTCGAAAAATAGAGATACAAGAAATTGCATAGAGAAAAATCTGAAATTATTTTATGTGATAGAAGTTTATGTAAAGATTAACGTGATGCTCTACAGCGGGACCACCTTGAGCTACGTTAATTTAATTAGCATCAAAAAAATGTAGAAAATTTGTATATAATTGTAAACGCAATTAAAAAAAATGTATATCTATAGTTTCGTTGTAAAAACGAAATCAATGTGGTCCCGCTGGGGAGCATACTCTACAGCGGGACCACCACTATAATTCCGTTACTGAAGGCTTTTCAAATTTGTTTATGAGACCAAAAAAATGTATATTAAATGTATAGTAATAAACTTCAGTCAATTTGATATTTAGTTTGATCTATACCAACTTACGGCCACTTTTAAAATTTCCTTACGAATATTAGGTGTCCGTTACCCCAGCCGGAAAAGTTTCTAGAGGAAAACGAGTTGATAAAAAATATCTTCCAAACCCTACTAGCTAAGTCACCTACAAATTCAATTTGAAATTTAGGTTTCATGCTCAAAACGTACTAAGTTAAGTAAATAGTACATTTTGGAACGAATCTGTAATGACTTAGCAAGTTTTGGCCTTGGCTTTGGCACTAAACGCTATCAGTCAATATAAAAAATAGCGGACTGCAAGAATGCAGGAAGAGCTCGAAAACGTAAGAAAACCCTGAAAATTAGAAAAAAATAGGAAAAAAATATGTACAAAATTCCAATATGTGCTACTTTAGTAAAGAACTTAGCTCATTTCGGAAACAATCGGTAATATTATTTTTTTCAATTTATATTATGCACAGAGTATCTACCTAATAACTACATTACATTCACTAAACTACATACAATAAAATCAAAAACAATAGAACATAAAAATCAACATTACTTTGAGACAAGAAGCCAGGAGCAGACCCATCCCACTGGTGGCACCCGTTCACGAGCATGATGCATAAACCAGCCATCACTTTCGCCCGACTATATTTTAGGGAACGTAACGACCCGCCTCACACGACACCACCGCAGTAATGTTTACAGAGAGCATGACTTACTCAAACAACTCATCTCAAAACACCGAAACCAATGTAAGAATATAGTACATGATTAATTTTGTAAAACAAGACTCACAATCAACTACAAGAAAAAACCTTGTCTGCTTATGACCAAATTGCTTTGTCATTTAAGTTATCACTTACAGTGTAGTAGCCCTTCTTGAGGAGGCAATTTTTCATACCAATGTAAGAATGTAGTACATGATTAATTTTGTAAAACAAGACTCACAATCAACTACAAGAAAAAACCTTGTCTGCTTATGACCAAGTTGCTTTGTCATTTAAGTTGTCATTTACAGTGTAGTAGCCCTTCTTGAGGAGGCAATTTTTCATATGATTCTTAAACTCTCCAAAGGGTACCATATTACTAGGAATCTTGTTAAAGATGTGTATACCTTAACCCATGAAGGACCCATGTACCTTCTCTAATCGATACCAAGGCATTCCTATTTCTTGTATTGCGACTATGCAAATCGCCATGTTAAGTAAGTATACAAATTTATATTATGACGCACAAAAAGAATACAATTTAATATAAATTGAGATGCAGCTGTCAGTATACCATCTTTTTGAACTTCTCCCTAAGATAATGTTAAGAGCTTAGTTGATAAATGGCCCTTATTGCCCGTTTAACTAAAATTAATATAGCATCCTGTATACCTGCGTCATAGCTATATTCTATATTACATAAAGAAATAAAAATTCGTCCCAGAGCCATTGTGAATTCGTTGCGAAACTAATAATTATACAGTAGTTATGTTACTTCTTTTAACTGGCAACACTTCTCCTAACACTGATTTGAATTTGACACATGGTATAAACAGATCCATAATACAACAAAAATTTTACTTTTGTTACAAAATCATAAGATTCATCATCATCCTGGATCTTGCTCAAGGCGGGAAAAATGGATATTACCTGGGTCTTCTTTGTTCCCATATTTAAATAATTGAATATTTTTCTAAATTTCATTAAGTCAGGAATACAGTTGCAAAACTTCTGAAAGATTCGGAATAATTACGGAATACTTCTCAGAAAGTTTCTTTCCATCAGAATTTTTCAAAATAGATTCGATTAAAAATATTGGAAATTCTTTTTATCTTAGGTCAATCTTGCTAGAAGGACAATTTTGATCTACATTGAATGGCCAAGGTAACTAATATACTTATTTGGATAAGGATTAATACCGATTATAGGAGAAATTAGCTTTGCAAATAAAGTAATATTTTTAAATTACTTAAAGATAAAAATGGTTACTGTGAGTCATCCTTAGGAGATAGACATATGCTATTGCGGACTTGCTTTTTTGTTGGCCTTTTAATGATATACAATAATTCCGTAGTAAATTATTTTGATGCATCTCATAAGGTTAATTCAAAAACATTAAAAATTTGCTAAAATAATACGTACGCACCTACTTAGGGAGGTACCTACTTACTTCAACACTTAAAACATCTACAGAAATAAGAGGTGCCTACCTACTTAGTAAGATCTAGAGAGAATCTATACATCCACTAGCTTTCCGCCCGCGGCTTCGCCCGCGTGGACTTCACGACGTTATCCCGCGGGAATATGATATTTTTCCGGGATAAAAAGTAGCCTATGTTCCTCTCCAGACTACAAAGTATCTGTGTCCCAAATTTCAGCTAAATCCGTTCAGCCGTTTTGGCGTGATTGAGTAACAAACATCCAAACATCTAAACATCCAAACATCTAAACTTTCACATTTATAATATTAGTAGGATACTTACTTTTACTATGATTGACTTTTTTCTAGTTAGGCAGGTATTTCAAAATAAATGTCAACTGCATCCTACTGCTTTTTACCGATTGCTGCTTTTTTATCGTTACCTACTCCCGTATTTTTCGACGATCGAAATATTCCGAATGTTTCGTAATACTTCGGAATATTTCGTAAGTATTCCACGGGAATGATTCGGAATTATTCCCGACAGCAACTGTAGTCAGGAAACATTCCTTCAGCAATGCAATCATTAAAAATAACAGCAAGATATAGAGCAATGGTGTAAATAATGCTTTTAAGAATAGTTACAGATAAACCCCATAAATAAGTTACCTACACGTGAAGTTGGGATGTATTTTTTTTCTTATCTACACGATAGTGTGGGGTGTCGCTGAATAGCAGTTTTAAAAATATTGCGGGTTTGTAAAACAGATTTTTGATTGAGGCATCCGTTTGTGAATTATTAAGCTTTAAAGTGCAAAATTTTGTTATGGTCAAGTGTCCCCACCCTCTGCCAGCCAAATGGTAAATGGTAAAAGGCAAATGGGTAAATGGTAGTTTTTGGATACGTGGAAAAATTCACGATAGTTGTATTTAATATGACGAAGTTAAAAGAAAAACTATCACAGCTAAGAAGGCTTTACAAGTTTTTTTTAATATAATCGTTTTCGAAAACAGCAAATATAACTTTGTCATTCATACGAATACTATGATATACAAAGTTATTTTTTTCTGGCGAAAAACGATAGAACTAATTTTCTAGGTGTGTGTTATCGGTACGATAAGTGGGTACGGAACCCTTCATGGGCAAGTCCGACTCGCACTTGGCAGATTTAAAATTTTAAAGTTAGTTAAAAAGTAGTTATTATTTTTTCATCAATGACTGAGTAAATATTAACGATGTAACCAACTGGAAAAGAAGTTTAATTAGTTCCTTATTCTTATTGTTCTTACATTAAACGAGTGAGGATTTCTAAATAGTGTGGCTACTTGGAATAAAACTCCAACTAGTTACATTAATGTAACTAACTACAATGTAACTAGATGGAACATACGCAACAGAAAGAGTTTTTTTCCGTTTTATTCCAAAGTATAAGGCCCACTCATTTTACATTTGGCGCATATTTGTGCAGAATATGCCTTAATTATGCAATCAAATAGTTTTCCTCTAGAAACTTCTTTCTGGCTGGGGTAACGGACACCTAAAATCCGTAGGGAAATTTTAAATTAGTCGTAATTTGGTAAAGATCCAACTAAAGATCAAATTGACTGTAGTTTATTAATATACATTTAATATACATTTTTTTGGTCTCATAAACAAATTTGAAAAGCCTCCAGTAACGGAATTATAGTGGTGGTCCCGCTGTAGAGTATGCTCCCCAGCGGGACCACATTGATTTCGTTTTTACAACGAAACTATAGATATACATTTTTTTTTATTGCGTATACAATTATATTATTATTATATACAAATTTTCTACATTTTTTTGATGTTAATTAAATTAACGTAGCTCAAGGTGGTCCCGCTGTAGAGCATCACGTAAAGATTACAGGAAAAATAAAACGATGTCTCTAAATAGTAAACTTTTTCAGAAATCATCAACAAAAATTATATTAGTTCCACTATCGGTCAAAAGCTAGCGTTGACCTAAAACTGCAATATTCTACACCGCAAATGCTCTGAGGAATCTAGCCTCGCCGTTGAAAAAATTGTCACGTTATATTAAGGATATAGCATAGGTAAAAAAAATATCGTCGATGGCCGTTGCTTACACAAGCGAGGGGGTGCTGGGATCGGTAAGACTCCGGCCGCGGCACTCTCGTAGACTGAGAAATACGTGTAGACGCGGCATGCAGCGCGCATTCTATTTACATCTAAAATATCACCTATGTGCGCTTTTACTAAGGACATTATATTATGTAGAATGCAAGAAGAATTATTAATGAATATTTATTGTAAACGTCGGTTTGTAGGAAGAGTAGATCTTAGATATTATTCGTATGTAGTAAAAAAAGCTTTTTTTAACAAAGATAGTCACTTCAAACGATTCTTCAAAATGCAGAACACAGCAGCAGCTATTTATATTTATTTTCTATCTCTAAATCATTTCGATAATATTATATCCATTATCGAAATGATCTTCGCAGGCAAAACTACAACATTTGCTACAAATTACACTGAAAAAAATAAATAATGTATACTGCTCTAACCAGTAGGTACATTTTCAGATTTATTCCAATCAAATTAATAAAACTTATAATTTATTATGAAAAAATATAAATAACTCATACTAGCCCATCATCTAATACTTTTTTACTCAATCAAAATAATCAATATTTAAATAAGTATACCGTTTATATAAAATCAATACCAAAAATGATAATATCAAATAATACAATAACTTGTGTCATTGAAAATTGGAAGTAACGATCACATACACCCAGATACAAGAAAATATCTAAAAGTTAGTTTTCGACATTTACCCGTCCGAGAATCGAACCCGGGACCTCAGAGATAGTGGCACCTAGAAAACCGGTGCGTACACCAATCGGCCACGGAGATCGTCCAATTTGTTTAAACAAAATGTAGCGCAACTGAAATAATTGATACTTTGTTTACTAATGTAAACTTGTCACGTAAGGTTATAAATCAGCCACTTTAAAAAAACCTTTTTTCATTAATCATTTTAAAATATCTTTATTTTTCATTGTCACTATTTTTCGCCATGTACGCATCATATCCCTTGTGCTCCAAAAATGGGTAAAAAACGTAAAAACTTGCCTAACGTCAGGTTCTTTTTTCTGTTTAAATATTATGCGATATGCTGAAATATTTGTACTAATTAAAAATTAATACCGAAGCAACAGCAACACAACTATATGTTAAAATTTTGTGCAAAGGCAGCTCTACTTAATTCTGTGGAACTTTATTAAAACTAGCTACGCTTTTCCTCAAAAACGAACTTCTTGTTTTTTCAAGTCGAATCCTTGGAACGGCAATCTTATTTTTATTTCTTGTTTTGAATTGATGTATATTGCTACGTTTTACAAATGTATTGAGATACTTCTTCACATATACCATATTCTCATATATTATTATGTATTGTCCTGCAACAGTTAATATGTTGATTTCTTTGAAAGAATCTCTTGGCCGAAGTTTGTATATGGCGCGAATAGCTCTTTTCTAAAGCACAAAAATACTTTCGATGTTAGCTGCTGAACCCCAAAGTAATAGGCCGTAGGACAATACACTCTGAAAATAGCTAAAATAGATTAACCTTGCCGTTTCAATATCGGTTAAGAGCCTTATTTCTTTAACAGCAAATGCCGCAGAACTGAGTCTACCGGCCAAGGCTTCGATATGAGGGTCCCATTGAAGTCGATAATCTAATGTTATATCTAAAAATTGAGTACTGTTAATTAATTCTACTACATTGTCATCCAATTTTATGTGAATATCAACCTGTCTTACATTTGGCAGGGTTTTTTTTTCACATTTTGTTGTTTTTCGAGTTTAATGATAGATTAATTGATGGTACCACGGCAAAAAGAAATTGCCACAGTACCATCAATGGTACTGTCTAATGGTACCATGGTAAAAAAATAGATTATTGCTATGAAACCAATGCGCAACTTTCGATAAAGTACTATTTAAAGTGTCATCAGCAAATAGCACTGTCTTGCATAAATTCTTTGCTTAAAAAGGAAGGTCATTTATATAAATTGAATTCTTTGTTTAAATGACTGGAATTCTTTGTTACCTCCGGATGACCCGGAATCGGCTACAAATAAGTTTTACGATATTTTAAACGAATGTATCAACAGATATGTACCATTAGTTAGAATTAATGGTCATAAAGCTTATCCTGTGTGGTACAGTAAGGCTTTGCTTCGAATAAATAGTGAAAAAATGAAAGCTCACTCAAGATGGAAGAAATCGAAGAGTGAATTAGATTATGACGAATTTTCTCTCCTACGTAGAAAGCAACAAAGAGTTCAGAATGAATGTTATAATAGACCTATAGTTAGTACAGAAATAGCTATAAGATCGACGCCGAAAGCTTTCTTCAGTTACGTTAAGTCTTTACGTGGTGGCTCTAATTACCCAAAAAATATTACCTATGGACAAGTCTGTTATAAGGACGGTAAAAATATATGTAACGCTTTCAATAGTTTTTTTAGTAGCGTCTTTGTTGAACCATCAGCATCGAGTGGTTTAGTGATACAACCGGAGAACTTCGGTGGCGATACTATATCTGATTTAAGTATCTCTGCTACAGCTATCGAGGAAGCTGTTAAAAAGTTAGATCTCTCCAAGGGTCCTGGTTGTGACGGAATCCCACCGATCTTTTGGGTAAATTGCATTAAATCATTAATTCTTCCAATTTACATAATTTTTAATAGCTCTCTTCGTTATGGTGTGTTTCCATATCTCTGGAGAAAAGGTCATATTATCCCATTACATAAGAGTGGTTCGAAAGCGAAGGTAGAAAACTATCGTGGTATCACAATCCTCTGTACAATGGGTAAATTATTCGAGAAGCTTGTATATGATGCTATTTATCCACTGATCATTAAGAGTATCCCCGTTAGTCAACACGGTTTTGTTAGAAAACGATCAACGCTTACGAATTTAACTTGCTTTGTAGAATATGTGCTTAAAATATGGATGGAGGAGGTCAGGTCGACGTGATCTACACCGATTTTGAGAAAGCTTTCGATCGTGTGGATCACGTCATCCTACTCCAGAAGCTCCATACGCTTGGAATTAGAGGCAATCTACTCAGATGGGTTGAATCTTATTTAAAAAATCGTTCACAGGCGGTCATTGTAGGTGGTTACAAGTCAAATTTTATATGTATACTTAGCGGCGTTCCTCAAGGCTCCCATTTGGGCCCTTTGTTCTACAACGTTTACATTTACGATATCGCAAACCAATTGAAGCATTCAAGACACTTACTTTACGCGGATGATAAGAAAATATTCTGTTTAATAAAAACTTATAACGATTGCATTAACGTTCAAAAAGACTTAGATAGTTTAACTGAGTATTACAATCTAAATAAAATAAACATCAACTTAAAAAAATGTCATTGTGTACGTTTTACTCGAAAGGTAAAGCCTTTTATTTTTCCATACTCATTTAGCGGTTCACTAATAAGTTCTACTTCGCAAGTTCGTGACCTAGGAGTGATTCTGGATGATAAAATGCTATTTTGTGATCATATCGACTCAATAGCTACTAGGGCATACAAAAATTTAGGATTTGTATTACGGTCTTGTAAACCTTTTAAAGATATATCAACATTAAAATGTGTTTACTTCGCATATGTCCGTTGCTTACTTGAATATGCTTGTTCGATTTGGTCACCTCAATATGCGGTGTACATCAATCGTCTGGAAAAAAAAAAGTGGAACAAGCTAATCGAAGGCGTAGAAGGCATGGTGTTTTATAAGGAAACTAAATAATGATCCTAAAATCGCTGATCGTCATTCCAATGTGAACACAAACCAGATCGCTCACCACTTACTCCAAAATGGGAAAGCTTCCACGAAAAGTCTCCAGAAGAAATTTACACGAGACCCTGGTAAAGAGGTTAACCACTTGGACGAGGCTTTTACAGAAACAGAGCTCAAGTTTGCCCTTGATAAGCTCAAAGAAGGTAAAGCCGCTGGCTTTGACAACATCACGGTCGAGCAGCTGAAACGGTTTGGTTTCGTACTACTTATACAAAACTGTCATTTCTTGCATGGCAGTTTCCAAAGGATATGTAATCTAATCACTGACGTTTTAGCCACCTACTTTTAATAAATGACATTTGTGGCAGAGAGTGTATATAAAACTTCTTCGAGATTATTTATTTTTATGAGTTTATTATCTTTGATATAATATGTTAGTCAGTTTAAAGTTAGCCCGCCATTTGTTTATACTTTGTGCAATGAAATTTAAATAATGAAATAAATATTCCTCCTTCGGAAGTACTTGTACCTATGCAATATTTCATTAGAGTATCAACAATTTTACTCCGACTATGCAAGTCTCCTTACAGAACTCCGCAAACTTATCTGACGCGGTGGTTAAATTTGAGAGTTTAAACTGTCAATACAGCTGACAGACCTTTCATTCTTTTTATTGCTACTGGCGCCTCAACCATCGGTTTTAGATATTGTTGTGGGAATTTCGAATTTCGAATTTCAAAACCGCGAGAGCAAGAGCATGTCTTGCAAGAAATTGTATGCATGCTCTAATTTTGTACTAGGTATTGAATTATAATGGAAAAGAGAATGTAATAAAAAACAGCGAGTTGCACTCCGGGAGTGCCGGCAGAAGTGAAAACTTGAATATAAACGTTGTGCATTTTTGATATTCTTAAATTTTTTACCAGTTGATTTTTAGAAAATATACTTATAATAATGAACTAGATGCGTTGATAAAGGGCTCCGTAGACTTTTTCACAAAAAAAAGGAGTTTGGACAAAAAAAAAGAAAATAATACGGACTGGATTTGAACCGAGGTCTTCTGTCTTCTGTTCTGCCGCCGCGCGCCGCCTGTTTTGTCTAACCGAGGTGCCAGAGCTATCAGACCATCGGGAAAGATGGCGAAATTTGCCTTCGTATTCTAATGACATTGTAACAGTTTTTCGATCAGGCCCCCAAGTACGTCTTACGGTCACGTGATCCTGGGACCGTACTCTGAAACGCAAATCCGAAACTTCGGTTAGCCCCGCCCCTATCACTCGATTCCGTTATGACTCGAGAGTTTCTCACATTTCCAATTTTGTGAGGAACCTAAAACGAACATAAATTTAATATACAGTAGTAGAAGTTAGAAACTTAGACTAATTATGTACCTACCTACAACACAACAAAATATAGATACTCAAATAGTACAACTTTTATGGGCTCTTAAGTATCTTAGGCAATTTTACTTATCCTTCACTTTTATTTCAAACTATTAATGTTTGCTTTAGGTAATGAGTAAAATTATTACTTGTCCTAGGTTACATAGGTCTATGGTTATGCAATAAATGGCAAAGCACTCATCTATTACCCAATCCTGAAGCGCTAGTTCAATATTTCCTAGCAAAATAAGCATCTTTGAAAAAAATTAGGATCCTGGTTTGAGTTTTTTTTTTCAATTTTGGCGCAATCGGAGCGATACAGTCTCCACGTCCAAACGCCGCCAATGCCAGGCGGAGACTGAAGAATTATGCTGCGAAACGGTGTACGATGCATTTTGGGATACTAGTTCTTGAATATAAATACTACAAAAAAAATTTTTAGTAACTTCCCTAGATATGACTAAGAACTACTTACACAAAAAAAATTAGCTTGATTACTCAAATAGTTATTGAGATAATTGAGTTTAAGACGGAAAAAAGGGGTCTTGAAAATCATTTTTTGTAGACATTGTATTTATTTTATTCAAATAAAATTTAGTAACTTCCCTTCATAAAGAAAAGATCTATCACATATAATATTTTGGAAGACCTAGCAATGATACTTTGTCAGGAAATTTAATTTAAAAACATTGAAAATTCTGAGTTTGATCGCCGGAATGCCCTTAATTTAAATTTATGATGGTACGGAACCCTCGGTGCGCGAGTCCGACTCGCTCTTGGCCGGTTTTTATCTACGTCAACTTAGTTTTTATATTAAGTAAAGGACAATTACATAGGCGGCCGAAAGTGTAATTACTAGCGCACCGCTCGCGACTTTGTCTGCGTGGACCCCCTTTTCACCCCCTTAGGTCCGGTTGCTCGAAGCTTGGTTAGGGTTAAATTATGGTTAAAGTAAAATTAACCGGCGGTCAAATTTAAAAAGCGTTGTTGAAGCAGCGGTTACTTTAACGAGCAGTCAAATTACAGATTTAACGGCGGTCAAAATAACCGACAGGGTGGGGGTGGTTTAAATTTCGCCATTAGCACAGCGGTGACACTCCGTGTCCGTGAGAGTTCGAGCGCCGGTGACGTTTAGCCGACGCTAGGGTTGATACCGAAATTGAATATAGACTTATGGCAAAGAAGGTTACGTGTAGGATGTTATATAATGTGTGTAAGAATATTTAGGTAATGAAAGAAACGTTCAATCTTCAATCAACTTTTATAGATATTTTTATTAAATATCTTTACAAATGGGAAATAATAAAATTTCCGACACAATAAAATATGAACGACATTGAATAAAATACTCAAATAAGAAACCGAGCAGCGTTATATTTTGTTTGCGAAAAATTAACTAAGCTAGCGACAATTTACGAATGACTAATTTCGAGTCGAAAATCTTCTTCTCGATCGTCTAGTCGATCTTGCTACCGTTGGGGAACTGCATTTTTGTATTTTTAAATGTTATATTTTTTTATGTTTTATAATGTAAAAAAAAATATGTTTAGAAATATAATTTTGTAAGTATTTTAAATGTAATAAAGGGAATAATAATAATTATATATGTACGTAAAATAAGCTACTAACAGTGGGACACAGTTAATGTGTCCGAATAAAATACTAAATCGTCCAAAGAAAACACTAAGTTAGCGACAAAAATACTGAGATAAGTGAATCAATAATCGCCCAAATAAAAATTAGTCCTCTCAATAATTATTTATTATCGACTGAATTTTAACAACTTTCGCATTTTTTTGGCTTCCTAGTAGTTCCTATTTGAATGTATGAAGATTGCGCCAGCCCTCGGCCAAGGCATTCACCCGACTGCCCGTTCCCCGCCCCGCGCGCCTCTCTCGGCCCCCGCTCACATCCAGACACCCACACATAGCCGCAAGCGATTTTACGTGCACACATGCTTAAGTGTCGTTTCTTTTCGCGTAAGTGTATATATTCTTTGCCATTAGTAATTAAGGGAAGGTTAATAAAATAGTACAGACAACACTTTTAACCCTAAAATAACCAATGTATTTTTCTTTTACCGATGTCAAAATTGACATCAGTTAAATTTTAACTTTTGTCAATTTTGACAAAAGTTAAATGTACGAGCAACCGGACCTTAGAGAGGGAAACTTATGCCCGTTTGCACTAAACTTGGGTTGAGCGTGTCAAAGATAAGATACATCTTAGCTTAGAAACAGTCTAAAACAGCCGAGCTAAAATTTTTGTTTGCACTGACAGACTACGTCGTAAATTAGTCATCACCTTGCTAAAAGAATGAATGAATGAATTCAAATATTAATTGTTTATGGATTTTAAACCTGGCGAGGTAAAGTAGGTCACTGGATATTTTTTTGGTTGAAACTTCTCATTGATTCCTTCGTAAGTTAAAAGGAGACATAAGCTAAGGCGTTGTCTATTTTATTTGGTAGGAGTAATTCACCGAGAAAAGAAAAAGTCAACTGAGCTCAACTGTCAGGAAAAACATAAATATAGTGCGCAACCTTTTCTGTTCTAGTGGCCAAAACTAGAACTAACGAGTTTTGTTTTTAATGTCATTTTACTAATACTTTCATGTTTTGCTGCTAAACATAAGCGCCGCTGTCATGGGAACAGAAAAGATTGTCGATCTGTAATGTTTTTTTAAAATAAATGATGAATGACGTATGTCACATGTGTTGTGTCTCTATCTAGCAAACAAGAATACAAAAGCCACAAGCTTTTCTGTTCCGGTGACAGCCGTGACACAGGAGTCACTTGCAATACGAAATTAGCTGTCAAAATGGACTGTCGTATGAAAACTGTTTCAGTTCCAAAGATAATCACCGGAACAGAAAAGCTTGTCGCACTACTCTTTGCTCACAATGCCACAGACAATAATCACTGATATAGGTATTTCTTAAGCCTTAGGCGCTCGATATTGGGCCCGTAAGTTAAGAATAGCCAAAAGTGCATTTAAGAATGTCCTAAGGTTAGTGCAAAGCAATTTTTTGTTAAGAATGTCTTAAGTTAGCTAGGAAAAGACTTAGGCGATTTTTAAGTTTAGTGCAAACGGGTGTTAGTGCTTCCCTACACTCCCCAAGGAACATACATGGCAAATTTCAGCTTCATGTACCCAGTAGTTTCGGCTGTGCGTTGTCTGTCAGTCATTAGTCAGTCAGTAACGCAAGAGTTTAAAATAATATAAATGGATCCTTTGTGCGCATTAGGTCACTTTCGCAATTCGTCACATGAGATGTTTGCCACTTTATCGAAAAGCCACATTAGCTTTAGGACATTCGGTGTTTACATAATATTTTATATCTGCCCCTATGAAAAATTGCTATTCGAAGTTACTTAGATCAATTGCAGATTCTTGTTAATATATTATAGCTCAAAAATGAAGGCTAATAGAATAATATAATAGAATAATGAATCTTCATCTTATGTATGCAGTAGATAATTATCAAATGTTAACATCATTTGGCGGCGCTGATGGAGTGTTTGCTTACTAAGTAGGTACCATTAAAATCTCACAATAAAGATTCCGTGCCCATCTATAGGCACTTATTGCACTGATAACCATATATAGAGTATAAATAAGTTTTAGTCATATCTGTCGATGAATAAATTATCTTCAATCTATTTATCTATAGTGAATAAGCTGTTTTAAAACATGGCACGAGTTGTACGTAATAAACATACTAAACTCAATCTTTAAATATCTTCGATAATCCTGCAGTCGTGACGTTTTAACATCTCCATTACAGGGTACACGCGTGCACCTTGCAATGGCATTTTGGTAAATAAGCCGGCCTGCTAGCGCAGCGCCTAAAGCAAGATGCGCTGCACGGCAAATAAGTATAACGGTACCTTTACAGCCTCACAGCACACCGATGCGCCGCGCCACGGAACTTTGCCAATTCCCATTGCTTAACTCTTAACATCGGAATTCCTCACTTGTGTGACCGTTAATAGATTTTTCACCACTCCAGCTCGAAAAGGGCGCTTTTGGCGCCTAAAAACTCGCAGCAAAATCGATTTTTGCTGCGAGCGTGAGGCAAAGTGCTTTTTTAATTTCTTACACTAACTTTTGAAATAATTAAGAAAAAAGAAATAGAGTGACAAGGATGAGACTTTTAAAATTAATATGAGCAAAAAGGATAAATAGATAGCTTTATGTCGATGGACATGAAATATAAAGCTTAAAAAAGAAATACACGGATACCAAAGGTTCGAAATAAAGAGTATGGACGAAATGAGGTCGCATGCATGATATAAATATAAAATAAGAAAAAATAATGAATTCTAATAACAAATTATATAAATACGATTGTACTACTATTGCTTTTTATTAAACACGCAATATTTAAAATAAATAATATGAAGTGAACATTATATCGCTTACTAATATCATGTTTGGTTTTCATAAAAATTACATGCAGTGCAGTTTTTGAACGCAATGCAAACAGTTACCTTCAACTTGCATAATTGCACCAATTTTACTCTTAATTATTAACTTTGATGTTTTCTTTATTGTTAAATGTTGCCTTCAATGTTGTTTTTCTGACCTGTAACATTTTTCTCGCTGGTAGAGGTGAAAAGTTGTATGTTTAACACGAGAGCAAAATTTTCTGATGTCTCGTGCCTTTAAATCACTCACTGTGCTCAGTAGTCTATATTTGAATCACTCGCTACGCTCGTGATTCAAATTTAGACTACTTCGCTAGTTCGTGATTTAAATTAGGCACTCGCAGCGAAAAATGATTTTGCTCTCTTGTATAACAAATAACTATTTCATCCCATCGATTCGAAAAGCGATGGTTGTTTATCTAATAACAGGGTCCAAAACGATTCATTGTTTACCTGTTATGACAAGAGGGTATAAATGAGATTTGAATTTTGAATAGCTTCATAACAGGGTCCAAAACTATGAGATTTGAATTTAGAACATAATTAAAGAAGCATTGGTTGGAGTGTAGCAAAGGGTATGCAGTACTTAAAAAAAAATCGACTGATTTTGTATGGGGCCGGGACTTTTTTCGGGACCGAGAAATTTTCAAAAACGGAATTTTATAAAATTGAGAATATCTCGTAAACGGTGAGTCGTAGCTAAAATCAAACAAAAATTTTCAACCCCCCTACGGCGTCCCCGGAGATATTTATAAGGAATCTGATGCACTTAAGTTTTTTTTTTTTTTTTTATTTCAAAACTTAAATTTTTGCTATGATGTATCCGAACGACAAAGAAAGGTAGGTAGTTTGAGTTGTCTTTACTGCTTTTCTTATAGAGGGGGATGAAAAGCAGAGTGTATTACTCGGCCGCAAAATTATTTTCACCTCGGGCGGCGTATATTGAATCCCTCGCTTCGTTCAGGATTCTACTTTAGAATCCCTCGCTGCGCTCGAGATTCTACTCTAGAATCCTTCACTGCGCTCTGGATTCAAAATAGCGCCCTCGCCGTAAATATATTATTTTGCTCCCTAGTAATACAATCTACTATACCATCAAAATCCGTAGTAAAACTGATTGAACAAAATATCCTTCTTCATTTTACCTCATACCCAATCTAATACAACCTTTACTTCATTGCCACTTCGGTGGATAATCCTCTAGTCTGTGTGAATTCTCTTCATAGCGATATTCGATAATGGTAATTATTTAATCGGTTTTTATTCATACAAGGCTAATACAACCTTCACGTCTTTTAACGCATACAAATATAATTAAATTTTGATTAGTTAATTCTGTTTACTTGCATGTAATCATTGTGAGCTTAGCACTGCAGATATTTTGGGATAATAAAATAAAAGAAAAATGTTGAAGTAATTCAATGTTTATTAAAACGTCATGATTAAGACATAAGTAACAGCATCAAATTCGTTTAAAAAAGAAATAAAAACTCGTTACAATAATATTAATTATACAGGAGTCAATTTATTTTATTTTGTTTTATACAACACGTTTTTTATATTTTTTCTATAAAGTAAATAACTTGCTTCAGACGTTTACATTGCATGATCTGTGAACACAAGTAGGTCGAATTACATTTATAATTTCATTATTATTCTCTGTACTTAATGCGCCTAGAGTGAACAAACAATATAAGATTAACTTTCATTGTACTATGTTTCAGAAATACTCTGGTATATAATCTTTACTTTGTGTAATATTTCTAATTTTAAGCCATAACACACTGCTAAGTAATCCAATAGCTGTTTAGCCAACCTATAATTATATTTATGTTATATAGAGATACAAAAGTAGTTTCTTTTATAACTGTTCTACAACTGAAATGTATTCAAATTCAATTCAAAAACGAATTAGCAGTAAATAAGTTTTCTATAAACCTTTATATAAAAATCCCTTGAGAAATTTTACATTCAACTATGGGTAATATCTCGATATAACATAGCTGAGTGTATTGGAACTGTGAATGCACTGACCGATAGAAGCCGTCTCTATAATGCATCTTATAACGGATTACTTGAAATACTCTTAGACTAAGCATTGCATTGAAACCACGCTAATTTTAAAATGTAAACGAATGGCACAAAACACTTTACTGCAACATTCAAACGATTATTTTTCATGAAAATTAGTTTCTAAAATTTATATAGTAAGGTCGTTAGATAATATAATGTGCAGTCGATTTTATTCTGGATGAATATTAGTCTATCAATAGCCTATGTGAAAAAGATGCTAAGCAAGCCGTACTTGACGTTACCGATAGGTCATATAGTATATTTTGTTACTATTACCTAGCTACAAAATAATAAAAAATATACTTAATTTGTAAAAAAGTAAATATAAAATAATAGCTCAGCAACACTAAATTTACGATTTATCTAATACCTTGAAAAATATAACTGAAATACGTAAAAATAACAAAGTAAAAAGTCGCCCGGGTACACGTATGTTAAAACCTAGGACTCTTAACAAAATTCATTAACGTTTTAAACCATCTATTGGTGTGTTATTTTACTTAATCTATTCAATTCCTATACTAGATCCACGCAGCCGCGCCGGCTGCGCGCACTACACTCGTCGTGTCGGCGCTATTCGATAACTTTATTACTATCTCCCCATTTATTTAAGTCGCCATGCAATTTGACATTATCATAATATTCTATATGATGAGCTAATAGATTTTGATTAGTATATGCTCAGTTTTGACCCTTATCTGTTGCTGGTGGTTGTGGAACAATCTGAAACAATAAAACATATTTAAATTTTATAAAACAAAATAAGTATTTGGCGGTCAAATGCTTAACAAGTACTTATAAAAAAAGTATGTTGCTATTGATCAAGGAAACGAGACATTAGTCATAACCATGTAGAGCACCTCAACTAAAAAACCTTACAGTAAAACTGTAACCCAAAGCTACAGTATGTTGCTGCTTTTTTATCCACCTGTGGGGGTAAATACCATTTATATAGAAGGTTGCACTAACTCTGCTACTCATCTGCTAACTAAACGAATTGAATGTCAGAAGTAATCTTTATGAAGGTATGTAATCGCGCTATTGCCGAGTATCTGGCCCTCAAACGTTAAAGTTTGGCGAGTGTTATCTGTAAATGTATTTTTGGTTGTATTTTAATGTGAATCAAAAAAAAAGGAAGTTTTGACTTATCAATGACAAACACGAGAGTCAGGTTTTAGTAGCGTTTAAACACTTTCCTCGAGAGATTAATAAAATACCAGCAACCCGCCCCGACCAATCGTTCGTTGTTGATCTATTAGTCAAGTTTATAATAAAACATAAAATTATGATCCTATTTTCCATCATATTCCTTACATATTAAAACGTGACAGATTGCGAAATAACGGGTATCCCTGCGAGAGACACGGTAAATATTGTGGGAAAACCCATATCATAAAACATTAAAGATTAGCCTATAAATTTAAACAATCTATTAGTAGAGGAGTGTAGGGAAAAATGAATTCAAAACTGAGTCATCGTATTTGCAAGATGACCCAGCCAAACCATACAAAAGGAAGATACAGTACCCGTTGATAAATATTGCACATCCACCTTTGAAAAGAGACGATCGGCTAATTTCGGCTTCGTAGAGCGTTATCTCTGTCGCATGCTACCTATATGTGACGCACGAACGAAAGCATATCTCGAGCAGGTAATTCCGCGGTCATCGCTTTGACGCGCAGATTCCTGTCGTCACCGTCAGTGACCAGAACAGCACCACTAAGCTCACAACAGATTAGTACCCAGAGTTTTTTAATGTGAAAACGTTACTATCGCGTATTACGAATTACGAATTCTATGCTAGATCTTATTTGTTTACAATAAAGTACAAACTATCTGTCAAAATCGCGATAGTATGTGAATTTACTAACTTACACTCAGCCCTCTATTGTACTCACCGCGTCGTCGGGCGTGATGCCGGCCCACTGTACGAACGAAGGCAAGTCTCTGGCGGGCAATTCTGCAGCCATCGCTTTGACGCGTAGATTCCTATCGTCAGTGAGCAGCACCACTTCGCGTACGCGACGCGCACCCTGCGACGCATCGAAGTCTTCCGGGCGGGACTCTGTAACAAATGCCGTGTTTATAACAAAACGCTAAAATCTTCCTCACAACACGAGACTTTTGTTCAAAATCTCGCCAATGTGCCGTTTTTATCCGCAGGCTATCGTCCTTGTCGAGCTCAATGAATTGCTACCGTGTGTAAATTGCTACCGCTAGTGTAGAGTAGTAATATTCCAAAATGGGAAGTCTCTGTTTGTACTGTACGGTATAAAGCTTTGTTTCTCGCGCGTAACAGCAGACTTTGAAATCGATAGTTGTCAGTAGCGCCAGCTAGTGAGCAGAAATAAGGTAGCAATCATTATATAATTTTAGTAGAAATTACGAGTAATGTACAGCACTCACCAGCCCGATTACTCTTGAACTGAATTGCAATGGCATTAGATTGAATTTTTGTCAAATGTCAAAAAATACCTTATTGCAAGGCGATAAGATTCACTGATACAATGATTGATGATCTTATTTAAATTTGTTTCAAGAGTAAGGGGCAGGTTGAACATGCATCTCCAGGTCCTCATGGTACTCGATCGTCATAATTTTTTTTTTAACCCTGGGTAAATGCCGTCGCATTCCCCCCTGCCCGGGGAGACGAAGGGGATATGTGAGGTTCGAACCCACTAAAACCCCCGGAGTGTTCTCTACCCACGCTGACGGAGACTACGGAGACAGTTTCCCACTCAATCCGCGCCTTCCCCCCCATGTCAGCGAGCGTGGACGACGCTCCGATCTGTCATAATAATATTAGGATGACATTGATGCCAACCTCCGGTGTGGCGCGCCGAGAACACCAGGCGCGCTCTTCCAACACAGGGCCATGATGGACGGCGAAGTTCCCCGCTCGGCCGCCCGACCCCCTACCTATTGCACCGCGTCCTGGCGCCGCCTCTCCCTCGAGAGGCGTGCGGAGCGGCGAACTTCCTGGCGCTGCGCTTTTGGTCGCTGCACCTCTTGGTGTGGCGGGAACGCCATATCCATGGCCGTCCCAGTCTCCTGATTGCTATGGGCCGAGCGACTTCTGCCCCGACACACAGCTTCTCGTCCAACAATCCTAAGGCAAAGAAGGCCAAACCGCAGGTGGCACGCTTAGTGGCAAGAGGTTAGCTGATCGCTTCGATGACTCATCCTAGTGAACCAACACAAAGCACCTTATGTGTGCGGCCTCACCGCACGCTGAGTGGGTCGCTTGACGCCTCGATAGTAGCCGTAAATTTCATCCAGATCCGTTCAGTAGTTTTTGTGTGAAAGAGTAACACACATCCATACATCCAGACATCCATCCACACTCACAAATTTTCGCATTTATAATATACTAGCGGCCGCCCGCGGTTTCACCCGCGTGGTCCCCGTTCCCGTGGGAATATCGGGATAAAAAGTACATATAAACCTTCCTCTTGAATCACTCTATCTATTAAAAAAAAACGCATCAAAATCCGTTGCGTAGTTTCAAAGATTTAAGCATACAAAGGGACATAGGGACAGAGAAAGCGACTTTGTTTTATACTATGTAGTGAAGTAGGATTGACACTTAGATCACCAGACACCGAGCTTTGTAGCCAAGCAGTATGGCCACTATGTATCGAAGCGTCTCAACAACTAAGCTTGCCTCTTAGCTACCCTCTAAGCGTACTACCTGCGGTGGGGCCTTGGCCTAACCTCCCCATCAGGCTGACTGCCGACTCTCTCCGGGGGATTTTCTTCCGGGCGCTTGCCCACGCCTTCTTGTGGCCTCTCCTCAGGGCGCTTGCCCCTCACAGGCGGTGGGTCACACCACCCGCTACCCATAACATGTCCGGCCGGGCGCCCACTAGCAACGCAGACAAGATATTTCGTCTCTGCATTACACCCAGCCGCCATATGGCCGGGCTCCCCACAGAGGGTTAAAACAGAGGCGGCCTCTATCCATCTCCTCAGGCCACCTCGGCTTTTAACTGTTAACTGTTTACACGGTGGTGATAGCAAATGATATCAGTTAGCTGACATCTGTTCGAAATGGATCGCCGCCGCCTTATTTTGCGTAATGTATTGTCGTTTCAATTTGTCACTAAGCACTTGTCGTGTCTGTTTACACAACAACCGCAAGTAACAAGTGCTTAGCGAACTGTGGTGGGGGTAGTCTACTTGTCACTAAGTAAATAGAATCGCTGGCAGTGTCACTAATAATAAGCACGTGAATACGTGCTTATTATTAGTGACACTACCAGCTAAGCTGAATAGCTTGTTTATGCGGTAGGTATTAGTTTAAGTGACAATTACTAAGCATTAGCTACTAGGTCCGTGTTATGCCCGGTTCACATTATATCTTAGTGTTTAGGAGAGTGCTTTAGGCGAGTAAAACTAAAATCCAATCCTATTTTGATTCTAATTGAAAGGCAAGTAGAGTAGAACCGTACTAAACCGTATTAAAGCGAGTAGCGTTAACACGTTTCTACTAAAGTACTCTCCTAAACACATGTAAACCGGGCATAAACTCTGCATAAACGCACGCGACACCAACAGCAACCCATGCGCCGTCACTAGTCGCACGCTACCGCCTGTGCTGGTGCCCGTTTTCCGCAAGATTCCCATGAAAGCGCCGCGCCAGCGTTGCCGCTCATGCGGGAATACTTTTCTCAATTTGCATAGATATTAAAAGCAATGTTTGCACTCACCAGGTTGCACAGTCAGGTTCTCATGCAGGCTGAGCGCAGTAGCGAGCACTCTATCGTCATTGGTCGCTCGCGGCACGTCCTTCTCGGCCGTAAACGCGCGCGACGCTAACAGCGACCCGCGCGCTGTCGCAAGTCGCACGCTACCGCCCGCGCTCGTGCCCGTGCCCGTGCCCGCTGGCCCTCCCACTCCACCCGATATCCAACAAATCGCCGCGCCAGCATTGCCTCCCACGCGAGAACACTTCTTTAAGCCCTCCAGCTCTGATAGCACTGTGCGGACAAAATTATAATGTCTTACTAAATATTACTATCATTAAACATAAAGGTTAAAATAAAGACGGAATTTACCTTACATAAAATTATATTTATTATTACTCAGATAAACTTCATTCACAATGTAGGTTCTCCAGCTTCGATTACAGTAAAAAACTGTATGATGTAAACCATCACCCATGCACAAACAAAACAATCAATTTAACTATATTACATAGTTCAGAGCTTGGGCCCGATTCTCACGCATTCGAACTTTTTCAGTGTGGTAATTCGTATACGAACATTTTGTTTGTGGTTTCTATTGAAAACTTAGAATTTTTCAAACAAACTAAACTGTCCCACATGTCAACAAATTCATTTTGACAGCTAAGTTCGTATAAGAACATCGATTGGTCTGTACCCTGGGGGCCGATTCTCAGGCAATCGAGAAAAGTTCACATTTATAGCTCGAAATTCAAATATAACACAGTTTTTGTATTGTCAGAATTTCACAATCGAAAAAGTTCGATCGAAAACCAGTCGAATGCTACGAATGGTAAAAACCAATAGATGTTCGTATACGAACTTAGCTGTCAAAATGAATTTGTTGACATGTGGGTCAGCTTAGTTTGTTTGAAACGTTCTAGCTTTTCAATAGAAACCACAAACAAAATGTTCGACATACGAATTACCACACTGAAAAAGTTCGAATGCCTGAGAATCGGGCCCCTGTACCACGTTTTCGATCGAACTTTTTCGATTGTGAAATTCTGACAATACACAAACTGTGTTATATTCAATATATTTGAATTTCGAGCATATAAATGTGAACTTTTCTCGATTGCCTCAAAGAATATAGGGTAAAGTACCCAATTATCAGCACATTAAGAGTAAAGTCCTAACTTATACCCGTTTATGACATTTAAAAATACGTTTTCACCCGTTATGACGAGTTTTCTAGTTTCAATATTTAATCAGTATGATTATTTATTTAAAAAACATAGTTTATCCTTGTCCAATTTTTTTTTAGATAGGCAAGAGCAAAAAATGACAATCTCACCATTTATCAGCACTGTGATAGTGGTATTGAAATTATATGTTTTTTTTTTATAAATATGTTTTATATAGGTAGGTACTCTGTTAATAAACATAAAAATATTTTTTATACATATATATATATATATATATATATTATATATTATAATTAACATATAGTCTAACAGTATTTATAAACTTAACAAGGCTTAACATCTTTATAGTTATGTAGGCATTTAAATAATTTGTTCAGACTTAGTAGTTAAATCTCACTAGAAAGCGACTTACTTAAATAATCTGGATGGTAGGTAGGTATTACTAGCTGATAGGTAGGTACAACTATTATGGAACATTGCATAGCAATAAGAAAATTTAAATAAAAAAGAAAAGATCTTGCTCTACATCTTTAATCAATTATAATCTTTTATTTTCTTCTATTCTTTTTTCTTGTTCTTGAGAAGTTCTTGTTTGTGCATTTTTTTTCTTTTATTTGGTTTATTTACTTCCTTTGGTTTCATGGTAACTAGAGGGCTCTGAAAAAAGGAAAGATGATGAAATACTAGGATAACCAAATTATCAGCATACTTTTGATCTAATTATCAACACTATGCTGAACAAACAAAAAATTCATTCTTTACAAAAAATAGACACGGCATGCAAAAAATAGAATAAGTAGGTAGGTATTTACGTACTATTTTCTATTTATCAGTACCAGTGCTGATATTTGGAAATTTGCAAAATAGTGGATCCATATATCAGCACCACATTTTTACCAATATATCACCATAAACGCAAATTCTTCTTTTCAGATTATCCTCATAAACTATCTTATAAATCAGAGAAATCAAAAGTTTCAGTATAAAATATCTAAAAGATCTAATATAGTATAAAATATAAACACATGAACTTACCGTCGATCACAAGGAACTGGCAAAAACAGGACAAACTGCAGGATACAAACGTTTAATCACAAGTTTTTCGCCATTTTCAAGTCGGAAAGTATGGTATTGCCGAGAGTAGGATTCCAAAAACATCAATTTATTTATTTTCCAAAGTGGTAACTCAAATAAATTTGTGAAAAACTTATAATTTTACTATTTATTCAGAGTGCTGATAATTTGGTGCAGTGCTAGCAATTGGGTCCGTTACCCCATACACATTGCGTGATTATCGGCCCCCAGGTCACGTGTCCGTCTTACGAATTTTCGATCTGACGGTCACGTGTCCTGACGCGAGATTAAGGCGCCGATTCCCCAAAATAGGGTATTTTAAATTATGGATTACTCGCAAATCACAAGTACTTAAAATTTGGAAAAAATATATTATTGAATAAATATATATTTGAATTTCGAGCCTATAAATGTTCTTCTTTCGATTGCGTGAGTATCAGGCCCCAGATATCTACCCAGAACAATTTCTTAGTTTAGGCAACAACTACTGAGAAGTGCTACTGTACAATATGAGGCTACGTCGTAGCACACCTCCATAATGATGTAGCAGCATGCCTCAGCCGTACAGCGTCCATACGGCTGGCAAGGCACAGCAGCGATGGCCTACAGCGGCTTTGGGTATAACTACAGAATACAAGAATAAGGCTAGAAGTAGCATGTCCGGCATTTTGCACTGAATCAAAACGTGAATTGAAAACAAGTTAGTACTTACTACTACTTGAAGAAATTAAAAATCGTACACAGGTAAAATGTATAAAAGGTAGGTATGCTGTTTTGAGCAAAGGCTTTTGTACACCTTTCCCTCCCACTTACTATTTTTAACCTCTTTCTTGTGTGCTACGGGTATAACAGCTAGTGAAGAATGCTACATGCTACGCTGCTAAGTCACTTACCGATTAGAGGCACAGCAAGCGTGTACGGTTGACCCGGCGCCGATGCAACGGCTTGAAGCAGCGACAGATGATCGATGAAGCAGTTGGTGTCTGGCACCAGCCACCTCGGCCGCACTTCCATCTCGACGCTCACCCAACCGCCACGTAATATTTCCTGTGAGACAATTTAATACAATACGTTTTAGGCCTTGTCTCTTCTTCTTTGTGCCACTCTACATGTTCGGCAACGTTGCAAGAAAACGAGCGACGTTGCCGAACATGATGCGCCTTAAAAGTGCCAGCTGGCAACGTCGCGACGCGTCGTATGCAACGTTGGCGAACATATTGATGAAAGACAAAGCTTTGTCATCAAAAATGATTTGGTTTAAAAATAGAATAGATACAGAAATAAACTGGGGACTCATAAATAAATCTAAACATGGTAAATATCCCGTTTTTTATAATAGTTATAGAGAAATAAATTGATTTTCTGTTCCATTGCCATATAAATCAAGAAAATGAATTTTATAAGATTGAATAAAGTTAAGTACACTGTTTGAATAAAGGTGATAATGAACTATGAAAACCAACAGCAGTTAGCAAATAAGTGTTAACTAATTGTTTAGAAAGGAATTAGATTCCAAACTTAATGCAAATTAATTTATATACCAATACACATACTCTGTTCAAACAAAAAATAACATCACAAACTTGTTTTAATAGAATATCGTGATGAGCTTAGGTTTCTGTAGCCAAGATCAGTTGATTATTTAATGACTTTAGAGAATTTTTGGAGTAATAAATACATTATTACTTAACAATCAGTAGCAATAAGTTTATACAGAATTGTAAATTTTGATATAATCTCATCAAAAATTCATGTAATCGATGTTTATGGTTAAAAATAGCGGCATGAGCGCGCGATCGGCGGACGGCGCGTGTGAAATGTAAACATGAATATCATTTAACGCTCCAACGCGCGGCTAATGCGAGCGGTATTCATAACACCAAATTAGCGGAACTCTCATATCAATGTCTATTTGCATATTAGAACCTGACAGGAGTACTTAAAATTACAGATGAAGAAAATAATATTATGCGAATATCAGAAAAAGTTGATGATGATGACTTTCGAGTGGTGGTTTAAGTAAGTGGTAATTAATAGCAATTAATTTGTATGTATTTATGTAATACATACAACAGTATAAGACTACTGACTTTAATTACAATTCAAAGTCAGCTTAACATTCTCAAATATTAACAAAATAAACATCGTTGTAATTGTTTACATCCTGCGACAATTGGTTGGGAATTAACTATACATTTAAATTTCATACCAAAAATCTTGGTAATAAAGCACAAACTTGCATGCGTTGTCGACGCCGACACCGCTCGCTCCAGAGCGTAGCCTTCCTCGTCTCGAGCCATTCTTTGCGCTGTAGCAGTTTCCTCGTAGCCTCATCCGTGCCATCGGGGCCTGACTCCAGCCCTTCGCCCAAGCTGGTCGGTCCACTCCTGGTACCTACCACTCCCATTCTCCTCGGCCTACGTAATAAAGCACAAACCTGCATGCGTTGTCGTCGCTGCTCCAGCGTAGCCTTCCTCGTCTCAAGCTGTTCCTTGCGCCGCAGCAGTTTCCTAGTGGCTTCATCCGTGCCATCCGGACCCGACTCCAGACCTTCGCCCAAGCTGGTCGGTCCACTAGTAGTACCACTCGCATTCTCCTCGTCCTCCGAGTCCTCGGACTGCAACAACGTCAAAGAGATCAAAAATTACTACATAAAAGGTTCTAGGTTTTTTAAGAGAACAATAAAACAAAATGTTCCGTTGATAATTTTATGTAAAATGAAAAACTAAATGCAAATATAATTAAAATTTTCCTTGGCGTGTTTCAGAACCAGTACCTATCCTTATGAGAAAAACTTGAATCGTCAATACTAAATAAAAGTCGGTTTACGGACGATGATAATTTTATGTGATAACGTCATAAGAAAACATTGATGAAAAATCATGTGGAAGTATAAGGTTACCTTACCAGCGACCTCTATCGTCAACTTGATTATAGAACAAGCATTTTATCACACATCTAATTTACATCCTTGTTGAAGCATTGTGTCACTAGTGACACTTAATTTTGTTTCTTTATTTTGATTTACATGGTACAAAATTATGTTACCGATAATCTTTACAGTTAATTTGATAATTAATAAAACAAGTAAGTATTGTTATCAATAATGTTTAAAGCTAATTTGATTATTAAAAATATCCCGCTGTCTCTCTTCTACTCGGACGCAATAGCGCGAGTCTGCTGCTGCATATAGCAATACCAAATTTCAGAACTCTAGGTATAAGGGAAGTACTACTTCTATTTTGAGCTCAGGCGGAACGTGACAATGCGCCATCCTTTTTCGTGTGTGCAGCAGGCGTTCATCGATTTATAAGACGTCAAAAAATTATTTTTATATAAAAATAAAACCGCCTTCAAAAAAATTACATCAAATTAAAAAGTAAGAAATAAACCCTCACCAAATAACGTAAGTACTTTGAAGTCGGGCGTGAAACATGTACAATTTTTTGTTGTTTTTGTTAAAACCCGCCCGACTTCAAAGTACTTACGTTATTTGGTGAGGGATTATTTCTTACTTTTTAATTAGATGTAAATTGGTGTTTTCACTACATAGTATAAAACAAAGTCGCTTTCTCTGTCCCTATGTCCCTTTGTATGCTTAAATCTTTGAAACTACGAAACGGATTTTGATGCGTTTTTTTTTAATAGATAGAGTGATTCAAGAGGAAGGTTTATATGTACTTTTTATCCCGATATTCCCACGGGAACAGGAACCACGCGGGTGAAACCGCGGGCGGCCGCTAGTTTTTTTATAAAAATAATTTTTATTTCACTCTTTTTAGTGCATCATGCAGGCAATTTACGTGTATTCTGGTAAATAGGTATGTGATCAAATTGAGAACCTCCTTTTTTGAAATCGGTTAAAATACCTTGAGGTATCCCCTTTACAACAAAACAAGAATCATGTTTGATTATAAATCGGTTTGTAAACAAAGGAGTTCTGCCTAAAGATACGTAATAAATTCACATTAAGTGGTAACGAGAACGACAGTATTTTCAAGATTTCCTGAAAACTACTGAACCGATTTCAAAATTTCAAAAAATGGGACCAACTTGGGAAAAAACCTGATATTATAACGTTTGAATCATTTCAATCGGTTTAGCCGTCTTCGAGTAATCGGTGTACATACATATAAAAAAAAATATACGCGACGAATAGATAACCTCCTCCTTTTCAATTTTTGAAGTCGGTTAAAAACTGTATTTTAGTTAGACTATCAATAGCAAAAATAAAGTAGCCCCTGTAAAATTAAACTTTATTGGAATACCCTTAAAAAGGAATTGAAACCCATCGTTAAGCCCATACGCAGAGTCCGTAAAGATAAAATTTGCATAGAAACTGTTCTTAAGTTACGATTAACACATAGGACTTATTTTAATACTAAAAGATATGAGAATCGCCTCTAGGCGCCATACTCGTTTAACTAGTTTCGTGTAAGTTGCACTTAGAACCGATCTGTGTTGTTAATTTTCGTTTTAAATAATTTACTTCATACAGGTTACATCTATTTAAAGATGTGTTCATGTCAGTAGCGCGCCCTATTAATATCAATGTATTAATAACATACCTACACATAGGCTTGTAGCCTATTTAGATAATTTTCACTTCTCATGCTCGTAAAGTTCGTGTTTATGTTGGGTATAGGCTGCATAAATTCGCTTTTTATGCTCTAGTGCATAAAGTAAAATCTTCGTCTATGTCACAGACTCTGAGACAAAGGTCGTCGGGTAAACAGTCACACACGCAATTAAACTTCGTTAAATAAACTTGTTGTTTAATTCTGTTTCTTAAATTTTGTACATAATCCATGTTAAATTACTAAATAAATAAAACTATGCAAAATTTATGAGTTTTGTAAGAAATAAGTATTTCAAGAGCATTATGGACTACGATCTATGCTAAGTAACTGTGCTGCCACTTCCACGTATAAAAAAAAGAAAAATAAAGTTTTCCCGCCAATATGGCGAAGTCTTTATTTTTTCTTTTTTGCAATATTGTAATTTATTTTCCTCACACTCGAAGTGAAAAGCAGAGTGTATAACTCGTACATAAAACCCATTTTACCCTCGAATTGACTATCCATCCTCGCCTACGGCTCGGGTGGATATATACGTCTCGGGTAAAATGGTATGTTTTATGCACTTGTTGTACAATCTACTATTCTCTCATTTTATACATTAACTAGCGGCCGCCCGCGGTTTCACCCGCGTGGTTCCCGTTCCCGTGGGAATATCGGGATAAAAAGTACATATAAACCTTCCTCTTGAATCACTCTATCTATTAAAAAAAACGCATCAAAATCCGTTGCGTAGTTTCAAAGATTTAAGCATACAAAGGGACATAGGGACAGAGAAAGCGACTTTGTTTTATACTATGTAGTGATATGATTCAATTAGATACTTGGCATCAATCAATAACTTCATATCTACTGCTTTTCCTGTTAATCGAACATGTGCCCAAATTTAACCCGTACTATTATGGTAATGTGTGTGTGTTCCCCACACATAGACTTTTATTTAAATAAAATATTTATATCAATTTATTTAGAACTTACAACTTCCTGTAGACATAAATGCTGCTTGATATATTATAAACGATTGTTTGATTTGATGCGTTCTTCGAGTTCTCTATGAGGTAACAGTAAATATGAATCTTACCAAATGCTGCAGCGGCTGATGCAGCGGCTGCGCGCGTTGGACTGCGCTCACGTAGCGGGGCGGAGCGCCCGCCGGGTATTCTAGCCGGAGGACCGGCGGCTCCACGCCCACCAGATATCTGATACAAATGGACGAATTGAAGACTTTCTTCGAGTACAATTGTATCCCCTCATGACTATGGTTCAGGACTTAAAATTATGAAAATCGTCATAGCGACATCACTACCGGCTCACTTATTATTATTACATAATTTATGGCCGATTTCCTGTTGCCGAACTCGCTAACAGTCGAGCGCTGGCTTCGTTTAAGCGTTTTGACATTCCACTCCAGCGCGTCAGCCCTTTTCTAGAGAAAAATAACTGACTACTGGATCCGAATTGAGACGCCTAAATTCGGATCCAAGAAGTAGTGCTACTGGCTTCATGTAAACCGACCATTATGTCTATAAACTTACAAACTGAAAGTCATAATTTTCTTATTTATCACATTTCTGGAAGATTAAGCAAGTGAAATGAAGTAAGATAAGACTGCCCCTTCCTAAACTAAATGGGTCGGGAGTCGGAAGCACAAAGTCTCACGACCAAATACTGGATCTGCGCCTGCTCGAGGAGCTAGATGACGCAGTGGTTCGGCCTTCGATTCAGCCGGGTCCATATACGGTATAATGAAAAACTGAACGAACTAGAAGCAATCGCATGTAATTAGCATTTAAAGTAGTTAGCTGTTTTTAATTACAAGTTAAATAAATAATTAAAAAACTAGGCTGATAAAGGGAGGGAAATGGGAATTTCAGATCATAGTGCAGTGTACGGACTAAACACTCACTCAGTGCCGAAGAACAGCAGCTTTCTCGTTCTCAGCGCGTGTTCCGCCGCGTGGTGTGGAACGGGCGGCTCGCCGCGCACCCACGCTACTCCTGCCTCCATGTACATGAGCGGTGTGAAGCCGCCTAATGTGGCGTCTTCAGAGAGGCGGACGGCTATGTAACCTATGAGTAAACACATAGCAATACATGAATATACGATATATGACTCTTTGCGATAACTTCCGAACATCAGCTTCATAATATCCATCGCACATTGGGGCGGATAGAGACAGATAGAGACGGCACCTGCGAATCAGCAGTGCCGCCTATTGGCCGTCCTAATCAGGGACGCCTACTCGACGTTCCTACATTATTAGGATTAGGACTACTGAATTATTATTATTATTATTTACGCTTTGTTTACACAAACGGAATTTCGCAACCCTAGAATTCAACTGATTTATTATGTCTAGGTGGCAGGCAGTTTTGCTACTAAAATTTTAACATAGTATAGCGATAACGAATATTGCTGCTAACTATTTTATTTTTATTTTATTTATTTGGCTTATCAACTAAACACATACTTGACAGCTGAATTCTATGGAAATACAATATTTCAATAATGAGTTTCATTGAATACTAAAGAAGAACTACCACATTCTACTAACGCGTTGCTTGCAACGAGCAACTCAATGAACAGCGTTTTACGATAACTAGTCAAATCTAACTTGCTTTGCCTTAGAGCTTTTTATAGCACATAGCAAAAACATAAACAAGTTTTTTTCGGAATAATACTCTTAAATAACGCTATACCAACATCTTTAAGTGTTTAATACACTCTTGATAACCAAAACTGTCATCGACACTGTTTTTTGCGTGCGAGTAGCGGAGTTTTTGTAGAGAGATCAAGAGTCGAGATCGATTCCACACCACATATGACAAAATTATAGTTTTCCTTTTACCGGTCGTTACCACCTTTATCATTATCTTTTAGGGCCTTATCATACTAGCAGTTGCTTCGGGGCTTCGGGGCGCGACGGGCACGCAGCGAATACGTCGCGGACGCGAAACGAGATCGCCGCGAATAGCAGCGTGGACGCCATTTTATACACTCTTCGTACTTTTCTTCAGGTGACACTGATAATCTCAAATGTGTGTCTTCATGTCATAAGTCAGTTTGTATCTTATGTAACAACTCATTAAATGTAGGTCTTGACATTCGCAGGTAGGAACGAAATTTTTTAGGATTATTTTTTATTCGTCTGCAAAACAACACAAAGTAGTCGCTCTCTTCCAGACGATTAATTGATGATGGAATCCTCCCAAAATCGACTTCGTTTTCGTCTCCTGCGTCCTTGAAGTAACAAAACCATAAGCAGTTTTCCCCGTCGGAATCCATTTTGTTACCGAGTGTACTGTACGTCATAAACTCGTTGCGTATCTGCTACGCGTCCGCGAAGTCCTCGATGCGTAACCGCGGCGTGTTCCCGACGTATTCACTGCGCGCCCGCTCCGCCCCGAAGCCGCTCGCAAACCGCTAGTATGATAAGGCCCTAAGTCATTGGATTATGTACTGTTATTTGATATCCGATTGACTCTAACATTGATACCGAATCAATAACATACACTTCAAAACATCAATTTCATATAAATATAAATAAGAATATAAACATCCAAGATTCGACTAGCACATACTTTGGTTGACCCCACAAAATTAATTCTCTGCGATGATTGAATCCGCAGCCGTAGGTTTAAAGGCAGGGTCAATAAACTCACGAAAGGAGCCGTTCATCAATAGACGGTAAGTAAAGTTAATTTAAAATTATAGGCTTTTTGATGGCCACAATCAAGCGCTGCATTCAAGGACGGCTTGGGATAACGGGGCGGCAGAGAGATGAGTGCGAAACGTGATTGAATTATAAATTAATGGACAACGCTTACTGGACTGGTAGCCAAACACTTTAAAACACGAAACGCAGTTAACGCGAACTTCTTTTGTTCGGCCGACGCAGTGATGATTAAGATAAATGAAAACAAAACTTGTATACTTCACTTTTTACTGCTTGTTTTTAGAATGATCATATACAGTAGCCCTAGTATGAGTTTTGATAGTTTTCGAACAGTTTGATGGTATCGTTTTGTTTTCATACATTTCACACTAGCGCCTCTAGCGGAAACTACTATGAACTAAAAATGGCAGTATGAGTTGAATCGAGTAAAAGTTTTCGAAAACTTTGTAAGATTTCGAGTAGTTTTTGATAATTTGGTAGTATAAGTTACTGGTTTGACATCTAACCTATAGTAAACGTAAACGAAAACCAAAACTTTTATAGTTTTCTTCGTCACTGAAAATTACTTAGTGAGTTCATAGAAATAATTGTTTTTAACGTGAATTTATGTGAAAATATTGAAAATGAAGTATTACAAAAAGTAGATCCGTCTCACAACTAGCTCCGATGGGACTCGAACCTACGACCTTTCGCTGTCCGGGCGAATACTCTAACCACAGAGCTACGGAGTCGCTAAGTAGCGGAGCGACTCATTTTCAATAATAAAAATTGCATTGCGATGGCAAAAAATAAAAATAAGAATAATCCCTACTAATATTATAAACTAGCTTTCCACCCGCGGCTTCGTCCGCGTGGACTACACGACGCGACGTTATCCCGCGGGAATGTGATATTCTTCCAGGATAAAAAGTAGAGTAGGCTGCGATGCGAAGATTGTGTATATTTGTTTGTCTGTCTGTCTGTATGTTCCGTTTTCATGTCAAAACGACTGAACCGATTTTGATGAAATTTGAAACGAGATAGTTTCGAGACCTTAGGAAGGACATAGGCTACTTTTTTTCCGCGGGAATAAGGCTCATTCACCTGGGAAAATCGGTAGATACTAATATTATAAATGTAGTGTGTTCGTTTGTCTGTCTTTCACAACAAAACGGATCGACGTGATTTTTGGTATGAGGATAATTTGGGAGTTAGAGTCAAAGGCTACTTTTTATCTCGGAAAATATCACTATCCCATGGGATAACGTCCACGCGGCCAAAGCCGCGGGCGGAAGGCTAGTGTGAATATAATGTGTTAAAATGCCCGATGGTATTTTGCCTTTACATTTCTATGTAGCACATTAAGGACTTACAGCGGCTTTCAAAGATCACAAAGACAGAACTAAGGTATGTTTATTTCTCATCTATGTTGATTGACTTTCTTTTGACCAATATAGGTACCGATACATAAGTATAACAATAATTAGAATTTTGCTTTTTAGGTGTTGTCTGCGTTATTGTTCTATGAGAACGGAGACTGCCAATGCCAACGGGTGGTTGGGCTGGCTAACCACTTTTCGCAAGAAGCTACGAGTGGATTTATCAGCAAGGTTACTACAGCCCTTACCCACCCTCAAGTCATTCACTTAAGACAAGCAAGTGGGTAAATAAAACAAAGGAAAATGAAAAAACTTATATATTGTTAAATTTATGTTTATATTCTTATAGACTACAAACTTAGTTCCTAATCTTCTTTATTTCAGATGTCTTATTCATGGTATTTCTTGCTTCGTAGGTTGTGTTGATGCCTGCAAAAGCCTGCATGCAGGGCCACCACCTGTTCCACTGATAGAGCGGTGGATTTTGGCTGCCTTCCATTTGTATTGCCACATCTTTACATGCAAACAGAAAAACCAATAATTATTAAACAAACTTGTCGACATGCAATGATGTTTTTATTGACATGAAAAACCATACATAGCTACATACCTTTGTCCACTTTTTAGCCGGCTTGAAACTGCCGGTTGTGTCCAAATTAGGGACACTTGTGAGTTATAACCCCTTGTTGTGGGCCGTTACTCATCCATGGGAGTCCTCACCAAATTGATTTAAGTCACCATTTCTGAAAAATTAAGCAATATTGTAAACCGCTTTCATAAACCAATGTTACAAGATATTTCATAACTATTTAAACAATATTGGATTAATTTTCTCGGTCGAGATTACGTGTTAGAGGTATTTGATATCTTCTAGTGTAAATATCTTGTTAAATAAACCAGTAAATAGCATTTAAAATGCAAAAAATATGTGTAACATTATTTCGTAAAAAATTTGTTAATTACCTTTCCATGATCACAACATGACCTCAAATTGCGAAGGAATTGTTCGCGACATATGAAAAACAAACTTCAGACACTGAGAATTTGTTAAATTATGTAATAAGTAATGTATTTTCATTTATTTAGTCTGAAAACCACAAAACAAACAACACTGACTGACGTTTTGAACTTAAAACTATAAAGAAAACGTCAAAGTATTTGAGTCTTGCGTCTTTATCTATTTTGTAGTGTAGAAGTGAGAAAAAGTATATAGATTCACTCTATATCGTTCGTTCATTCTATCGTATAGTCGATGGTCGATATAGTTTAAACTACAGTCACTCATACTACCAATGATGTAGTTAACTGAAAGTTTGGCGTTTAAACGAAAACTATCGTAGTTTAGGTTTTTGTAAAACTTGTACTAGGCCTACAGATTAAAAGTATAACTTCCTTGTTGCGCAATGTTGTTGTATATAAGATGGTGTAAAACAAACTGCAAATAGAGCAGGAGGTGTTCAGGTCAAGTGAATAGAACATAAAAAAATAGAAAAAAATATCCCAATTTTTTTATATTATTTAATTTTACAAAAAATTCTATTATTATTTTTTGATATCAATTCAATAGTACAATACCAAACGTTTTAATAAAATTATTTCATTTTACGATGAAAACAAGTAATTTCAGAGCGCACGCGGGCTGGGTGCCGATGCCGGCTGCCGCCGCGGTCATCAACCCCGGGCGGTCCAACAGCTGATCGGCCAGCCGCTATAGCGATACTCCTACCGCGCTATTGTATGCGCCCAATAGCTTCCGGATTATCGTTTACCTGTCTCGTGGTTAAATAAGTAATTTTGTTTTTACGTTTGGTATTATGTTAAATATTGAAGTGATATCCATAGATAATATTAGAATTTTTTGTAAAATTAAATAAAAAAATAATAATTTTAGGGATTTTTTTTCTATTTTATTTACGTTCTAAACACTTAACCTGACCACCCCCTGCTCGTTTTGCAGTTTGTTTTAAACCATCTTATATAACATGATAATATAATTATGGTGCTAAGTTGTGTTTTAATCAAGGCATTCATTTCAGTAATACCTACTATGACATACAGCCGAATAACAGTCGTTTTTATTGGCATTGATTTAAAGCGGCAGTTGTATATTGTAGAATTGGTAAGTTTAAAACTACAAAATACATGTTTAAATAACAAGTTCAGAAGTAAAAACTGAGCAGTAAACTAAATCAACTCTCTCTGAACCTTAATCGATTAATCGCGAGAATCGATCACAGACTCGTATGGTTACATGCCTAATCATGTCACTTTAGCATGTGTCAAAACGGGCATCTTATTTTGTGACGACTGTAGGTTAGGTTAGAACAGTGACCAAAACGCCGCCAGAAAAGACTTTTTTATTTTCACAGACCTAGCTTCAAAATAAATAAATACAAGATAATACCCCGTTGAATTTATGCATTTTGAATATTATGCCTTTTAAGTATTATGACATTTAAAAGTTATGCCTTTTGATAATTATGCTTATTGAAATTATGCCTTTCGATGATTATGCCTTTTAAAATTCGGGCAAAAAAAGTATGCGTTATGAAATTATGGCTTTAACTGATCATAAAAATATAGCTTTCTAATGGTGAAAGAATTTTCGGAATCGGTCCAGTATTTTCGGAGCCTATTCGATGCAAACAAACAATCAAATCTTTCTGAATAAAAAGTTATGTATAACCTATATAATAACATACTAAATGTTTAAATAACAGTTGGAAAAATTATGTCCCGGTTTTATTTATCATTTTGTAGTTAAAATTACATTGTTAAGTTTTAAAACCTACTTATCTTTTAATTTTATTTTGACATACTAGAGGCCGATACCCGTTCCCGTTGGAATATCGGGATGAAATGTAGCCTATGTCACTCGGGAAGAATGTAGCTTTCTAATGGTGAAAGAATTTTCGGAATCGGTCCAGTATTTTCAGAGCCTATTCGATGCAAACAAACAATCAAATCTTTCCTCTTTATAATAGTAGTATAGAATGAGTCACACCAATGATTTTTGTTATCAGCATATCTAAAATATGTTACTCGAGAAAAAAGAATATGTTTTAATTTTTTTCCTATCTTCAAAAATGACTGAGATATTGAACGTTAAAGTACGGCCTCCGTGAAAAATTCGGGTGAGCCAATGGAATTAACGTGTGACGTCACATCGCGATTGAGAGTTGGCGCTTCCGTATTTCTCCTTTGGCTAAGAGTTGCGCTCTCACGGTTTCGCAATATTTTTTTTTTTTTCTTATCGATCAATTATCAATTTTGTATTGAGCCCATGTGCCCATATGCCCAAAAACACCGTCAAATACATAAGTTGTACTTTCGTGATTAATAAATTAAATCAACTTTCGTAATGGCGGGCGGTATTCTGTCAATATAAATAGCAACCGTCAAACTTCGATCAACAATAACACGAAGCCGTCAAATGGACAGTAGGTGACAGTTTTACGAGTGCGGCTGCGCGCGGTCGAAATCGAATACTAATCATTTACCTTAACCTTAGAACAAAGAAAATGTACTGTAACTAGCGCCAAAAACGCACCAGCACCACCACGGACTCTATGTAGGTACAGTTGGACGGAAATCACCCGCAGCAGCCGCAATCGGAGATGTCACTGCGACATGACGTCATCGCAATAGCGCGCAAGGAAAGCAAATTTACAAAAGCTGGTGAAACTTTACAACGCTGTAACTTTGGAAAACCTGGACAGATTTCGATGAAACAAAAACTGTTATTACTTGCACGAGTACGCGCATTAAATGCAGTAATTTTTATAGTTATATTTTGATGTGTTGGTGTGACTCATTAGATAACCATATTCAAGATTTTGCATATTGCATTGTTTACTTTTTATTGACCTTTACCCAACTTATTATAAAAGGGTACTAAATATAGACATGGAACGAGTAGTGATTCGCCGAGTACTCGGCCACCGAGTACCGAATCCAAACCGAGTACTCGGCCCATGTCTAACTAAATATATAATATTTACCTTCTTTTGGTTCATTTTCCAAGTCAATCGTTTTATCGTCGAGAGCTTCTAAAATATTCATGAGTTTCGCCAGAAAATCCCATGGATCGTTATCAGTTCTGAAAGATAACGATTATTTAAAATATTTAGTGAATTTTATGGTCTCTACGACATCGTCCTAAGTTTGATTACTTACTCAATTGCAAAATTGTCGAATGAGGGTGGTGGATTCCAGATACTACTGTGACATAACATCCAGTCGGACCACACCTGTTACCAAAGTAAATCACATATTATTACATGTTGAACCATCATATTAGTTATATTACAAAATAAAGTCGATTCAATTAATTAATCTAGTTAGGTTTAGCATGCAAGTAATTTTTCACACTTATGCTCTGAAATGTTAATATTATATTTGAGAAAAGAATGCAGTACGTGGCACTTTTCCGAGGTAAACATTCTAAATTTGAAAATCACTGCAGTAATGAATTTCAGTACTTACTTACTGCACTAAAATCAGTGCAGTAAGTAAGTACTGAAATTCATTACTGCAGTGATTTTCAAATTTAGAATGTTTACCTCGGAAAAGGTACTACCCAAAGATATTATGATAAATCTCATTTTGTTCTTTCGATTGATGTTCGTGCTAAGGGTAGGTACATAGCGCTTGTGGTATACGAAGTAATATACCCTGTGCGCACCGTATTTAAAAAAAAAGTTAACCTAATTATGATATAATAATTACCTATATAATAATAATAATAATGTGGCTGTATGGTGCAAATGTCCCTTTGCTTTTTCTGTTTTATACACAGGAATAACGAAAGAAAAAATAAAGAAAAAAAGTTGGTAGTACCATTGCAGATCACTGCCCGGGAAAACAATAACATTTACATTTAATAATTGCCCGAACATGTGTGATATAAATTTTAAGAAAATCATTCCCGCCGTTTTTTTAATATTGGTTTGTGAGGCCATGTGGAACCGACGGTCATACAGCCTATTAAAACTTACTACTTGCTACGAAAGTGCGCAACTTCAATACCCGCTTCTGGGCGGTAGATGGCGCTGTACATATTTCCCATACAAAATTACTCGTAAAGGATATTTTGTCTATGATAAATCTCATTTTGTTTTTTCGATTGATGTTCGTGCTAAGGGTACATAGCGCTTGTGGTATACGAAGTAATATACCCTGTGCGCACCGTATTTAAAAAAAAAGTTAACCTAATTATGATATAATAATTACCTATATAATAATAATAATAATGTGGCTGTATGGTGCAAATGTCCCTTTGCTTTTTCTGTTTTATACACAGGAATAACGAAAGAAAAAATAAAGAAAAAAAGTTGGTAGTACCATTGCAGATCACTGCAGTAATGAATTTCAGTACTTACTTACTGCACTAAAATCAGTGCAGTAAGTAAGTACTGAAATTCATTACAACAGTGATTTTCAAATTTAGAATGTTTACCTCGGAAAAGTGCCACGTACTGCATTCTTTTCTCAAATATAATATTAACATTTCAGAGCATAAGTGTGAAAAATAATACTATTATGGGCGATTTATACATAAGTGTGCCCGGGAAAACAATAACATTTACATTTAATAATTGCCCGAACATGTGTGATATAAATTTTAATAAATATTATTTAGTTAAACAGTTTTTTTTTATTTCCTCGCATTTCTTGAGAAAAGCACTATACAAGCCTTGTACGGTAAGCAAATTACCTGTCCTCGGCTGTAATGTACTATAACAAAACCTATTTTAAAGAGTCTTTCTTTCTTTCTAGAGATAATGTTTAATAATGTTATGTTTAACAACAAGGTAAACTACCACTATTATAACCTACCTTGATAGCAGGCAAGAGAAGCAGCGCGTCTGTGTGTTGTTGTGAGTTGACGGGCTCTGGCAGAAGCGCGCAACAGCGCTCCAGAAGCGCGCCAAACATCAGCAAAGATATGCTTAGCGCGCAGTCGAGCCAGGCTGAACGCTCGCCACTGCTGCCGTCTAATAGAACAATAGTAGATTATATTACAAGGGAGCAAAATAATATTTTTGCGGCGAGGGCGCTATTTTGAATCCAGAGCGCAGTGAATGCGCGAGGGATTCTAAAGTAGAATCCTGAACGCAGCGAGGGATTCAATATAAGTCGCCCGAGGTGAAAAAAATTTGCAGCCGAGTAATACACTCTGCTTTTCACTTCTCTTTATAAGAAAAGCAATAAAGACAACTAAAACTACCTAGAAAAAGAAACTACCTAATAAATGTACTTTTTTATTGAGTCTTTATTTGGCGTTCGGATAGCGCAAGTCGGGTAAAGTCTGCTACTATACAGCTTATCCTTACACATTTGCAATAAATCTTTTTGGTGTAACAAAATAATAAGTAAGACTTAATGCTTCTTTATTTATATTCTAAATTCAAATCTCATTGTTACCCTCTTGTCATAACACATTAACAATCAATCGTTTTGGACCCTGATCTGAAACTATACAATCATCGCTATTCGAATAGATGGGTCGGAAAACATGATATAATTCTTATAAATTAAAACATAAATACCCTATCCAACTTTTGATCTAATGGTATACATGACAATACAGTGAGAGCCTGTTGTACTTCTAAGTTATTAAGATTACAAGTTGACTATATTTACTTAACATTAAATATTTAAAATATTTGGTTATTTAAATCTCTAGTTAGCGATATTTCATGTGACTAATCGACTTCTCGTCATATTCACATATTTGGTTTCGCATTCAAAACTGCTCATAATAAATCTCTAAACATATTTATTTGTGAGAGTTTGTAATCAATGCTTCCTCACTTGAGCGGCAATTTTTTCTACAATTTTTAAAACACGTCTAGAACGGTAGACGAACTTATGGACGGTAGCTTGTTTGATAAATCAATATTTGATTGAATCGAACTATTCATTTGCAAATTGACGGCAGACAAAAAAACAACAAAAAACGGTGGGAACTAACATGTCTAGAATCACTATCGTCAATTTATGATTTCCGATAAATTTTCTTTAAAATCATGCTTAGGTGGTCCTCCAAGTGAACTTCTGTTTTATTATATATTTTGTTAGGTGGTTAGGTCTGCTAACGATGTTTACAAAAAACAGGTCGTCAATGAATAGTTCACGCAGAAAGTTAAGATGTGTTTAGGTCGTTAAGATTGACAACGACTAATAGTTTTGCATACAATAACTGGCGATCGATAATGAATTAAATCGTAAAAAGACGACTATCAATATCACACTTTATGTACCTTATATACAATAAAAAACCTAGCCAGTAAAAACGCACAACATTATTACAGGACGTGACGTTACTGCGCGTCCCATCATCAAATTTATATTCCTTATTCTACCGGGTTCACATAATTATGGTGAAGGAAACATAAGAAGTATATTTTATCCCGTTATAAATCCAGGTTCCCAAGAAATACAATACAACAATGTAAGCTTTCTCGTGTAATATCAAATATTGGATCTTAATGCTGTTTGTATGTATGGTAATCATTAGTCCTGACAACGTCCGCGTAACAGTGATTATTGCTTGTAATTCGATATGTCCTTGAAACGAAACGAAGTAACATAAGTAAGCCATGGCTAGTCAGTGAATCGCGATGGGTCCATGCCAAAGTCAGCATCGATGGATGATGACCATAGATCCTGCTAAGCCGGTTTCGTATAAATAGAGTGGGCTAAAAATATACTGCACGGATTGCACTGCTTACGAAACCCTTACTGCATACCTGCATACTATCTATATCTATTACATTCAATATTGTACGCACTACTACAACTTGCTTCCGAGAAACTTTAAAGTTTGAATTGAGAAAATATTTTAATAAAAAGCGTAATAACAGATCCTGTTCATCGATATAAAAAATTTGTTATCCTGTGCATTTAACGTCCCTTAATATTATTTTTTATCTTTCTTTCCAGGAAATTCCCGATGACGCCCTTCGCCATAGGGCATCGGCTTGCAGAACGGATAATTATGGTCCTCTTCGACCATAACTTTCTATAATAATTCAAAATATCATTACGGGTAATGGCGTAAAAGTGTGTTCGTCACAGAGTGGCGTCGCAAGTCAGTTTGTTGAACCTGTCGTCATCAAATGTGTGCATTTGTGAGTCGCGCGCGGCTGCCGCGTCGCCAGTCGGGAGTGCAGTGCATCAACCTCCGATAACTTGTAATTTGTAATTACAAACCTACCGCACCGGGAACGAACTGCAGGAAATAGCCGTATTTACAAGCCTACCTTATTATTAATTTAGTAAATCGAATACGTGCAAGTTATTATATTATTCAATTACACAAACATAAGTCTTTAGTCTTTAAACCTAACTCTTAAAGCTCGGTGAGTAATATTACCGTTGTATTTTTAATTAGCTTCTTTAATTGCTTTCAAGTGGTACTTGGGCAAAAAGGAAGACATATCCATAATTATTAATCGCAGTCAAAAATAAGAGTATTCGTACGTATTGCAATTTTTTTTAAACAATAATGTATCAGAAAGTCTTTTCGTTATATAAATGCGTAATTATAGTAGAGTAATATTGATATTTTATGGCCGTTATTTGATAACGACTTTATTACCATAGCAAGCTTTAATAAAACAGGCCCAGATCTGCAATTAAGAAATATCTTGCTATTTTACTACATAGTGTCGCGACTCTGTAACGTGCCATCAGCAGCCCGCGGCCCTACGCTTCTTTGCCTCAATTATGTAATAAAAAGTGGATACGTTCTACATACATACTGGTTCTGTAACTGGGTTCATAACGAATAACATGTAGTTTATTTCTCTTTTACATGCGCAAACACATTGATGCGTAAATACAGCTAAGTAAATACAATAATAATAAACCGAGTTCATTAAAGTCCATGTTTGATTACCTATACGCGGAGAAGCGAATACAGTTTTATTTTTCATTCCAAATAATGTTCGAAAAACTGGTTTTTAATGATATCGCTATGTAGTCCTACTGAATTCGAATTGCGCTAATGAGACATTGTTTAATAAAGCATGACAGTCTCGTCCGTGACAATAAACAAGCTTTGGAAGTGCTTTGCCTTGTTACTGAGCGTTCTTTTGTTTTATCAAAACAAAAGAATCGTAGACCACCGTTGGTAATTAAAACTTTAACGCGATTAAATCCGCAAGAAACTGCGTAATATTATTATACAATTACAATAAATTCTCTAAGATAGGAAGATGATTTAATGTTTATAAATGTTTTTAGTGTTTGTTTTATTCTTAGGTTAGGCAAATTTTCTGATGGCAGTACATGAAACATAAATTTTAGTTGCTGTTGATCAATAAGTCTCGTCATCTCTATACGTTGGCACATATTATCGTAGATATACTACCACCCAGTTGCAGAAAGCTCCATTAAAGTTAATGCTTGATTCCTTCTATTGCTGTCACTTTTCGTTGTCAAGAAATAAAAAGTGACAGCAATAGATTTAATGAAGCATAAACTCTAATGAAGCTTTCTGCAACTGGGTGTGAGTCTAGCTATCGCCTTTGTGCCCTTTAGCACTGAGGCGCTTAAACTATACTTACTAAAATATTTCAAAACGCTAAGCCTCTCCACACACGGGCCACAGACCACAACCACAAAACGCCGCCACCGACCTGTGTATGGCACCTAAAGTGTTTAATAAAATACCATCCAAAATTAGGGAAATCGATAACCTCAACAGATTTCGATGTAAATTGAAAGACATATTAGTTGACAAAGCCTATTATAGTGTTGAAGAATATTTAGAGGATAAACATTTGTAACTTTTAAATTTATTTGTTAATTTGCATGCCACATGGTGAAATACGATTAAGCTACATACAATAAAATATTCAATACCTCTGTCTACCTGTATTTGCAAAAAAATCGATTTGAAATTGATTTGACCTATTTCCTGTATTGTGAAAAACGAAATATATGTTGTTAGTTGTTGTTTAGGAATATAACGAAATATATTCCTAAACAACTTGTAAACCTAGTATTAGCAAATAAAGACTATTCTATTCTTTCTTCTATTCTATTCTATTCTATGTAGCGTTTATGTTTGATGTTGATTTTTCGCACGAACTGGACCGAACTATCTCCTGAGGATGCCCCGGGTTGGGGCGAAACACGTGTAGAGTAGTCTAATCGGTGACGGTGCAAGGTGTATTGCTGTCTTGCTAGATGCAGGTATTGTGCACTGGTGTTTTTGTGGTGTGCATGTGCATTTTTTACGGGCGGGCGGGCGGTGCATCTTGCATATTGTGTTTTTTGCGGAAGTAAGCCACATATACAGTGTGTTCGACAAGAACGTGACCGGTATATTTTTAAATTTTGGAATACTATTTATAAATATAAATATAAGGCTGAATAGAACAGTCCTTTGCCTAAAATGCTTTGTAAAAAAACACGAATTTTCCCTCCAGTTTTTTGCAAAAAAATATAATTTTAAAAATGAGTTCCGCGTACGTTTCCTGTTTTGAAGCTGTATTTCTCTGTACTCATCCGAAAGGACCCAAAATGTCCCGCGACCAGGCCGCCCACTATGTGAAAAAGTCCAAGGCCTTCGTGAGCAAGTGGGTAAAGAGATATTCACAAACAAAAACCGTCGATGACTTACCAGATCGTGGCTAATCGGAAAAGACGTCTGTCGCAGAGGATAAACATATAGTGCAGCAGTTTTCCAAGAATTCATTGTTATCACTTCGCTCTGGGTAAGAGCAGTTGAAGAAAAAGGGTATAATCATATCACTTAATTGACACCATCAAAAAGTTTAGTTGTAAATGGCGTGAAATATCGAAACACTGTGAAGAAACCTCTCCTTTCTGAAACGCATGTTGAAAAAAGGCTGCATTGGGCGTGCGAAAACAAAGACCATGTTTGGGACAAGATTTTTTTCCGATGAAGCTTCATTTTGACCAGCTGGTTACTCGAATCGAGCTTGGACTACCGCTGATCTTACTTGTGAACTGAAGTCCGCGTGGAGGTCCTTTACCACTTTTACCTCGCAGCTATGCTGAAAAATTGGTGAAAAGTATGCCGCGAAGATAGCAAGCGATTATAGACAATAATGGAGATTGGACGCCGTATTAATATTAAAGCATCGAACAGCGATAAAAGACTTAAATAATTATAAATTTATCGTTTGATATTTCTAAGGTTTTCATTAAAATTTGCCGGTCACGCTCTTTTCGTACATAGTGTATTTCGTTTTTCACAATGGTTAGGGACTTCCGCCAAGTGACGCCTGATTCAATCAAATTCTATTTCCTGTAGTTTTCATACATTTTATATGAACTCGCCGCACACAGTTGACGTCCGCCGCCGCCGCTAGTCGTCACTTGTTTCTTCTTCTAGCTTCAAGTGGCGGCGTTTGTGACTGTCACGTTTGTCACTGTCTATTTTTGAATCACTCGTATGACACCGAGTTGCCGCATGCGACATAAGCCGCACTCGTCTTCCAAGTCGCATGGCGCCGATTTTCCGTATTTTTGAATCGTTCGTTTCCAGTGCTGCCAACATAATACGATATGTCGGGTTTTATCCGTTTCACGCAGAATTTAGAAAAACCGGTAACTTCTGCAACGAAAACGGAACGTAATATTTATGTTTAAAAAACTTTTTTGACTGTCAATCAATGTGTAAAAACTGTTGTGATTGTGAATTGTGAATTTGTGTTGCACTTGCACTGCATTATTAAGTTGTTCCTTCCTAAAGTATATTTTGTGCTTTTAGTTTTGTGACTATGTCGTCAAAACAATAAATTGTTTTTTACTAACAAAACGAAAAGATTTGCTTGTTTTCACAAACTTGACAAGAACAAGTAACGTGAGATGTGACACACGCATTGATTTTTACAGTTATTCTATCGCTCGCCTGTCTGCAACGAGTGGGTAGGGGCACTCGTTGCGGTCGAGCGATTCAAAAATACGGAATTTCAGATTCCGAACGAAAATCAGTAGAAGTCGAGCGCTCGTCTCGACCCGAGTGATTCAAAAATAGAGTTCCATGTCGGTTTCCGACCAACACTTCATCATCGTTTAGTGAGCATTGCTGTCGAATGAAACTGACTTCATGAGCTGTGTTATTGTTGATCGAAGTTCATGAGTTTTAGTTTTTATATACCACTAAATTTTAATTAATACAAAGATTTTAGGGGATGATAGTGTCCATCAATACGAAAAAAAATTACTAAAGGGACAACCACGGAATCACGAAAAAAAATCAGCTGTTCCACAACACAAAATTACAACTTCGACTCGACTGAAATGTATGGAACAGCTTTTAAGAAGAATAGTCCAGTCACGTTAGGAAAATAAAGGGGTCAATCTCGGAATGAGAGATATAAGCTGTAAACTCGTGTACACCTTCATTTTGGTGTCCTAAAAGTTGTCTCAAAAGTCACATCAAATCTCTTAAGTTATTCAAGGTTAAAGGTCACAAAAATCTCAAAAACGGTTAAGCGTAAAAAAAAATTGGAAAGAATATTTGTCGCAAATTTTATGTTTTACATTTCTTATGATAAATGTCAACATCATTGGAGCTATAAAACCGAGAAAATCGCGAAAAACTGATTTCTGTGACCTTTAAACCTTGAATAACTTACTAGACACAAGATTTTATGTGACTTTTGAGACAACTTTTAGAAAACCAAAATGAAGGTGTACACGAGTTTACAGCTTATTATCTCTAATTCCGAGGTGACACCCTAATTTCAATGGACTAAGAAAGAATATTTGTTATCTGCATGTTATAAAATACATTATACATCATTGAATTACGATATGGTTTTGTTCACCTAGAAAAATATTATCAGGCTATTTGGCATTTTATTGCACACTCTTTTGAAGCTTAACACCTTTGATTTCATTGTAAATCAACATTGTTTCAAAGCCCATCAGTAAGGTCCACTTTAGTATTGTGGTCCTTCGAGCCGGATACATTGAAAGTTTGAAACAAGTAAACTGTATAATAAATCGATAATAAGGGCACTTATCTTTGAGAGAAGAAGCGGTGGTTTCAACAGAAAACATGTTGAGGGCTGTCAGCTGTAGCAACCTCGCCGCCGCGCCGGCGTGGGCAGGGGCTGTCGGTGCAGCAGCGCGCGGAACTGGCGCAGCATCGACGCAGCGCAATCGTGGAATTTCTCTATGCTGAAGCGGGATAACCAACCTTTGATAGAAGCAGCGGTGGTTTCAACAGCGAACATGTTGTGGGCTGTCAACTGTAGCAACCTCACCGCCGGCGTGGGCAGCGGCTTTCGGAGCAGCAGCACGCGGAACTGGCGCAGCATCGACGCAGCGCACTCGACGAAACTCTCCATGCTGATGCGGGATTACCAACCTTTCAGAGAAGCAGCGGTGGCTACAACAGCAAACATGTTGAGGGCTGTCAGCTGTAGCAACCTCGCCGCCGGCGTGGGCAGCGGCTGTCAGAGCAGCAGCGCGCGGAACTGGCGCAGGTGAAAACTCTCCATGCTGATGTGGGATTACCAACCTTTGAGAGAAGCAGCGGTGGTTTCAACAGCAAACATGTTGAGGGCTGTTAGCTGTAGCAACCTCGCCGCCGCGCCGGCGTGGGCAGCGGCTGTCGGTGCAGCAGCGCGCGGAACTGGCGCAGCACCTACGCAGCGCAATCGTGGAAACTCTCCATGCTGATGCGGGAGTACCAACCTTTCAGAGAAGCAGCGGTGGTTTCAACAGCAAACATGTTGAGGGCTGTCAGCTGTAGCAACCTCGCCGCCGGCGTGGGCAGCGGCTGTCGGTGCAGCAGCGCGCGGAACTGGCGCAGCATCGACGCAGCGCACTCGTGGAAACTCTCCATACTGGTGCGGGAAAATTACGTGGCTAAGTGAGATCACACACTCACAGTTTTTCATACAAAAACAGAAGTGAAGCGGCCTATTCGATCGAGGACTGCAGGCGACTGTGTGTGCGAGATCATTTATGGGACACACTGACACAACAGATTCTAAGATAATAACACTGCTGGTCGGTACGGTATCAAATATAGCTAAATATAGAGAGGTTGCAATTACTGAACACAAGAAAGAAGTTAGAAGTTGTAAGTAGGCGGGGCAAGTATGGAAAAATCCTTTGCTCAAACAAAACAGAACACCCCTATACATTTTACCTGTGTACAATTTTGAATAGTAGTAGACTAGTTTGTTTTGATTCACGCTTATTCAGTACGAAATGCGTGGCATGCTACTTCTAAACTATTAATTGTGATCTGTGGTTGCAATCTTATTAACGGAAGGCGTTATGGTTGTGGCTCGTTCAACGAGAGGCAGCGCGTCAGGCGGCGCGGGCAAAATGTGCTATAATAGGGGATCGGACTGTTATTGTTATGTAAATATTTAATAATAACATTCAAAAATATAACATTGAAGAATAACACTTTCACTTTTCGACATATTAGTAAGGGTGTATTCCACTTATCAAATATCTAAAAAGCGAAATTTTGAAATAAAGTTTTGTAGATTTTTATGTTTTAAAATATTAATAAATACATTTTTTTAGTGTAATAGGACAATTATTAATCGTTTAGATCACGAATAAAAAGGGTCAAGTAGCCTATTTGCCCGCGCCCCGCGCGCGGCGCCGCCTGACGCGCCACCTCTGGGAATCCTATGGTGCGGTTAAACGCCTACGCTCGGCGCAGCTTGGCTCGGCTCCTCAAAGTTTGTACAATCCATCGCTTGTCGTTTTCTTTGAAACGCATAAAAGGCGCGCAGTGGACTGCACGCGGAGGCAGTCGCCCACATTGTGTTTTGGTTTCGTTCACGTTGAAAGGTTTCTACGAGTTGGTGTTGGAGTAATGAAATGGTTCAACTCTTCATTGAGTTGTGTGAAGAGGAACCGGCCATATGGAACCCAAGAGATCCAGGTCACAAACATAGCAACAATGTGCACAATGTGTGGGCAAGAATTAAAAGTAAATTCTGTGATGGACGAATATCACTGCAAGAATTAGAGAAAAAGAAGTATAATTAATTAATTGCATCTTATCGAAAATTATTATGCGAAAGTTAAAGTACGTTTTATAATTCGGTGCAAAACAAAAATTTTGTCACTTTCACATTTGAGTTTGGCAACAGGGTATCGTAAACCTTTTTCTTCATGTCTCTTTTAAACCAAATTTATTGTGAGGTTGTGGTTTTACAGATTTTTTTAAATCTACATAATAAGAACTATATCTTGGATTAAAGCGCACAAGATAATGCAAAATGGGTTAGATAATAATAGTAGAGACACAATAGTAACAAGTAACAACGGTTCAAACTTAACAATTAACAAAAACAATAACAGAAACAACAATAATCTACGAAATAATGTAAAAGAAGCACTAAGAGCCCGCGTAAAGTAAACAAAATACAAATCAAAATCAATCAAATAATCACACAAATGTTAAAGAGGTTTGTCACCCCTGCCTCCCAAATATTTTGCGCCTGCGTGTTGCCAGTACATGAAAAAAATATCCATCTAACATCCCTTCGAAAAAATTATTTTGTTGTTTACGTAAGAGTAATTTCCATTTTTTTACTTTTATTGATAATGTTTAACAACTATAGATCCATTCAAATCATGTTTTGAATTAACGGCAATGTCGTTCACAAATAAAGAAATCTACAGAATGTGTATAATAGAGTTTTATGTGGTAATACTGTTTTCTTTTTTTTTTGCACCGAATAATAAAACGTACTTTAGTGCAAGCGGATTTAGCCGAGCCACGTAGATACACGGACGGCGCAGCTCGCGTGGGATCGTGCTACCCCGCGCCGTTTAACCACACCATTTCATCAAATGTTTCGGACCTCGAAGCTACATCAGCTTCGAGGTCCGAAACAATACTAGGTGGTACTGAATACCACACAGTAACAATAATACTGTAAAAAAGTCATTTTTTTTTAAATTCACTTTAAATTTTTATTAAAATTTTAACACATTTTAAAATACAGTCAATGTTTTTCTATACAAGGAAAGTACTTACCCGATTTTTGTTATTAATTTTCCATGTACATGCAAATAACTAGTTATGAAGGTTTTGTTTAACTGAAACAAAAAAAACATGTTATACAAAAAATGGAAACCATGTTATTAAAGAATAACAAAACAAAATAAGGGTTCTAGCAAACAACATACAACGTGGAGACGACAATGCGACAGTAAATGAATCGGTTAATTAAGAAGCGAAACATCTCATGGCACGCAAATTTTTCAGGAGAAAAGAAAAAATATAAAAACCTAAATGTTTCTTGTCTTACCATCATGTAAATATTTGGTACACTCTACTATTTAAACTATTGTACTTACATATTCCATTTCTTGACTGTTATGTCTGTCTTGCCATAAAGAATCGAAATCTATAGCTAAATAAGATAAAAAGAGGTAACATGTTCCCTTTCTTTTAACCGATTTCAATTGGAAACAGTGGTAGCACTAATCCAAAAAAGTAGGTACTTATATTTAAAAAAAACGAAAACGGCGACCTGCCCCCTGATTCACAAAACGTCGGAAAGGGAAACGGACTCGAATTCTGTGTTTTGTCTTTGTTTATTCTATAGTGAGTGACAGAGACAGCGCGTACATTCCGATGTCGGACGCGTTTCCGACGATTTGTGAATCAGAGGGCTGGTCAAGGTTGGGGGAAGCCGCTGGATGCGGGCAGCGCAGGACCGATCGTTGTGGAGATCCTTGGGGGCGGCCTATGCTCAACAGTGGGCGTCGTTCGGCTGACATGATGATGATGATGATGATATTGAAACTATCAAAAATGTATTAAAATACAATGAACAAATGAATTATTTTTCTTTTCGACCTAAGTAAATAGCATCAATACAGATGCGCAACACCATATTTTGTAATACCATACAATGTCAGGTCAACGTCAATGAGACGCGACACGATAGCATTGTGCGCCGGCGCTTAGTACAGCAGTAGGCGATAAAACCCTTGGAAAGAGACAATCGGTTAATTTCGGCTTCGTAGAGCGTTATCACTGTCGCATAGTACAATCAATGTATACAACGAGCAATAATATGTATACAACACGGAACTATGTCCTATTACAGTATTGAATGACTTTTGTGGCACTACTATACCTTTTTTTCGGAACGTTTCAATGTGACAAAGTTCTATGTTGTTAACATAATATTGCTCGTGACTGTACCTATGTGACGTTTTGACAATCGTTGTTTATGGATACCGGACTGTAAGGCTACGTCCGCATAGGCAGGTGGCTTGCTTGGCGCCAAGAGCCTAGTGGCTTGCATTCTGGCTACTTGCTAGGATACACGGTGGCCGCACTGAAGGTGATTTGCGTGGTGTGTCGCTAGGTGCCTTGGTCATTTGCTTGTCGGCACGTTGACGAGAGTCACTTTAAAAAATAGCTCTAAAACTGCAACTTACAGGAAATTCATCTTTAAAATATACCATTTCACGGCCTTCTCCATCATATTGGGTTCATGACATAAATAAGTCACGGTCAAGTCGTGGGGAGTTTAATGTTCTGTATGAACAACTGCGTAATTTTGGCGAAAATTTTTACGAATATTTGCGTATGACCAGAGAAACATTTTTATGGAGTTCATGAGGCAGACTCCACAGAGGTTCTCTTTTAAAAACTGATGCAATTAATATTTCATCCATTTTTTTCTCCTAAAATACCTCGCGCCTCGCGACAAAAACCAACAGGTTTGTTTACTTGGATACACGCTAGGTGACTCGCTAGGCTCTAGGCGACAAGCAAGCCGCCTGCCTGTGCGGACGTAGTCTTAGTTCTTGCAACAGAGATAACGCTCTACGAAACCGAAATTAGCCGATCGTCTCTTTCCAAAGGTCGCGTGCAGGTTAGGTAGACAATGATTTTATAAAAAAATATTTTAAGTGACTAAGCTATTGGCTATTTTTAATGATTTTTTTATGCAGACTTCATGCGTTATCAAACGATATTTAATTTATTTTGGCATTGTCGTTTTTCCTGGGCATTTGTTTAAATGGCGTAAACATGATAGCAACTCTCAAGCGATCGCATGAAGAAACAATACAAATTATACAATACATAATATTGTTTCTTTGTAATGGGAATCCACACGCATCCAAGCTTAGCGCAGATGGCGCCAGGCAGCGGCGCGATGGCCGCTGTCAAAGTTGTTGCTACTTTGTTTACTAAAGGATTTTCGAGATTTTTTATATTAAAACCTGTAGGCCCTTTCTTTTGTTACCTTCTACCTGGAAGCTCAAGGAATTGAAAGGCGAATTAAAAACCGTGGAGGAAAGATATGAAGAAGAAATGGGAACTTGTTCAGAGGTAGACTTATTTAAAAATATATCTTTTTTAACAGAGACAGCATAAAAATTTGTAGATCTTTTAGTTTGAAAAGTAATAAATCATAATTGATTCATGATAATAGCACAGTCTATTTATATTTCCCTTCCCTACAGTCGGCCAACGGACACGTCTAGACAGAGCAATCGTGCGGGGTTCGCGGGGCGAGAGACGGGCGGCGGTAGCGTCCCCAGCTGCCATACACTCGCTGGGGACACACCGGTCAGGAGTGACGCATTTTATTTTCACATTTTACATAACATCAATATGCATAAAATATTTTTTTGATGGTTTTTATTTTGAAAATTTTATAATAATCATTTTCACAAACTTTTACACTTTGACTTTTAAATATAAATCCAGTAACTAATTTTATCGTTGCCTTTTTGTAAAATTTTATATTGTTGAAAAATGGAAAATGAAGTATTTAGAAAAAATCGACCCGTCTCACAACCAGCTCCGATGGGACGGTTCGATTTTTTTCTATTTTTTTTCTAAATACTTCATTTTCCATTTTTCAATCATAAAAATTGCATTGTGAATGCAAAAAAGTAAAAATTTTAATAAATTTTATATAGGTAGTATAAACATTTTGTTTACGAAGTCTTTTCCCAAAAATTACAACCAGAGTAATCCAGCATCGAGGAGGAGTCGTATCGTGTGAGGCGGGTCGTTACGTTCCCTAAAATATGGTTGAGCGAAGCGATGGCTGGTTCATGCGTCATGCTCGTGAACGGGTGCCACCAGTGGGATGGGTCTGCTCCTGGTTTCTTGTCTCAAAATATGCAGATGTTATGAGTTTTATTTTATCGTGGCTTGTATGGCACTGTTTATTATCGACTCTTATGTTCTTAAACTATTCAAAGTTTTATTACCCTTGTTTTGCATTTATATTTATTATTTTATTTGCTACGTTTTTGGTTGGTGTGTATTTTAAAGAAACTACCTTTTTGATGTCTATTTCTTCATCATCATCATCATTTCAGCCGTACGACGCCCACTGCTGGGCATAGGCCTCCCCCAAGGATCTCCACAACGATCGGTCCTGCGCTGCCCGCATCCAGCGGCTTCCCGCGACCTTGACCAGATCGTCGGTCCACCTTGTAGGGGGTCTGCCCACGGAACGTCGTCCGGTTCGCGGTCGCCATTCGAGAACTTTTCCGCCCCAACGGCCATCGGTTCTTCGCGCTATGTGTCCCGCCCACTGCCACTTCAACTGAGCAATCCTTCGAGCGATGTCGGTCGTTTTAGTTCTCCTGCGGATCTCATCATTTCTGATTCGATCGAGCAGGGAAATACCAAGCATCGCTCTCTCCATTGCTTGCTGGGTGACCTTGAGCCTTCTTATGAGACCCATAGTAAAAGCCCACGTCTCGCTTCCATAAGTCATAACTGGCAACACACACTGGTCAAAAACCTTAGTCTTGAGACATTGAGGAATTTTGGACGCAAATATATGCCGGAGCTTCCCAAACGCTGCCCATCCGAGCTGGATTCGACGAGCGATCTCTCTCTCGAAGTTGGACTTACCTAATTGGATTGTCTGTCCTAGGTAGACATATTGGTCAACAACTTCGAGTGTAATGTTCCCAACATTAACTGGAGCGGATACAACATGGGCATTGGGACATGATTTTCGTCTTATCCATGTTCATCTTCAGACCCACTCTTTGGGAAGCATTGCTGAGATCTTCGAGCATTGTGTTCAGGTCTTCCAAGGTCTCAGCCATGAGAACTACGTCATCGGCAAACCGCAGGTGTGTTAGGTACTCGCCATTGATGTTAATGCCGAATCCTTTCCAGTCCAGTAGCTTAAAAATATCCTCCAACGCAGCTGTGAACAGTTTCGGAGAAATAACGTCTCCCTGTCTCACACCTCGCTGTAGTTGGATAGGATTAGAGCTTTCGTTCTGTAATCGGACCGACAAGGTGTCGTTTTGGTATAAGTATCTCAGCACCTCGATGTACCTGTAGTCTATTTGGCACCTCTGGAGAGACTGCAGCACTGCCCAGGTCTCGATCGAATCAAAGGCTTTCTCATAGTCCACGAACGCCAAGCATAGTGGCAAGTTATACTCTTCGGTCTTCTGTATAACTTGTCGCAGCGTATGAATGTGGTCTATGGTACTATAACCTTTTCGGAACCCGGCTTGTTCGGGAGGTTGGAAGTCGTCAAACCTGCGGACGAGACGATTCGTAATGACTCTCGAAAACAACTTGTAGATATGGCTCAGAAGCGAGATGGGTCGGTAGTTCTTCAAGAGAGTCTTATCACCCTTCTTGAAGAACAGCATCACATCGCTTCTGCCCCATGCCTTTGGCGTTCTGCCCTCGAGGATGACAGAGTTGAAGAGCTTCTGGAGGACCTTAAGTATCAGCTTACCGCCCGCTCTCAGAAGTTCTGTTGTGATTCCGTCATCACCCGCCGCCTTGTTGTTTTTGAGCTGCTTGAGAGCCATTCTAATCTCGTACAGGCTGACGTCCGGGATATCTTCGGTATAGTGTCGGGTAAGCTTGGTTCTAGGTTCTGTAGCCTTACTTTCAAAAGGTGTTTGCGTGGAGTACAACTGTTCATAGAAACTCTCAATCTCCCTCAGGATTTCAGGTGTTGATGAAATGATACTACCGTCCTCAGCTTGCAGCCTCGTCAGTTGACTTTGCCCTATAGCCAGATCTCTAGCGAACACTTTGGAGCCTTTGTTCCGCTCAATGGCCTCTTTAATGCGCTCGGTATTAAATTGGCGAAGGTCGCTTGTCAAGGACTTGGAGATCTACCTATTTAGCTGTCGATAACGAAGGGCATCCGCTGAGTTCTGTAGTTTCATTTCTGTCTATTTCTTAGTTATTGAAAATTATTTACTGCTGTGATTACCGGGGTTTTTTATTTTGTTTTTAAATTTAATTACATATTATAATTATGTTAAAGTCACTTTTTAATTTGACGACTCTGTATGAAATATGACAGGGAGAAAAAAATAGACCTTGGCGAGTTTCTTGCCGGTTCTTCTCGTTACAAGGCCGCCCGCCGTAGGATTTGCGAACCGATATTTATCAACCACGGAAGCCAGGACACTGCTGTGTGACTGCCACTGTCAGCAGTGTTGCCTTGCGGGTATTTTTTACCTGATTTCAGATAATTTAGGCTTTGAGCGGGAACGTTTACTGATAGCGAGCGACGACTGTTGGATAAATATGGGTATTTTTGTTACACAGGCACAAATTGTACAGGCAGGAACCCAACACTATTTAAAATAGTAACTATTGTGTGTTTTTTTTTCATTTGTGCATGTACTAGTTGATACTTGAAACACTCATTACTATTTTTAGCCTATTCGCCCTAGCCCCGACGAATCCGGGTAATTTCTAATTCGGTTTCGGACTTTTTCTAGTTTAATAGGCGGCAACACTGACTGTCAGTCATCGACAATTTGACCGTATAGTCGTAGTATAACTACCATAGAGTACAGTGGTGGCACAAACTTTTCTGTTCCGGTGACAGCGGCGCTATGTACTTTTTTCTTTTTTTTGTAGCAATTTAACCGGCCCTGACTTCTAAGACCTTCAGCCGCCAGCAGCGCTATGGTTGGACATCAACTTGACAGCAAGTGACATTAAAAAAAAAATTGTTAGTTTCACATTTTGGCCACCGGAACAGAAAAGATTGTGCCACCGTAACTTATTACTATAGCCAGATCTCTAGCGAACACTTTGGAGCCTTTGTTCCGCTCAATGGCCTCTTTAATGCGCTCGGTATTAAATTGGCGAAGGTCGCTTGTCAAGGACTTGGAGATCTACCTATTTAGCTGTCGATAACGAAGGGCATCCGCTGAGTTCTGTAGTTTCATTTCTGTCTATTTCTTAGTTATTGAAAATTATTTACTGCTGTGATTACCGGGGTTTTTTATTTTGTTTTTAAATTTAATTACATATTATAATTATGTTAAAGTCACTTTTTAATTTGACGACTCTGTATGAAATATGACAGGGAGAAAAAAATAGACCTTGGCGAGTTTCTTGCCGGTTCTTCTCGTTACAAGGCCGCCCGCCGTAGGATTTGCGAACCGATATTTATCAACCACGGAAGCCAGGACACTGCTGTGTGACTGCCACTGTCAGCAGTGTTGCCTTGCGGGTATTTTTTACCTGATTTCAGATAATTTAGGCTTTGAGCGGGAACGTTTACTGATAGCGAGCGACGACTGTTGGATAAATATGGGTATTTTTGTTACACAGGCACAAATTGTACAGGCAGGAACCCAACACTATTTAAAATAGTAACTATTGTGTGTTTTTTTTTCATTTGTGCATGTACTAGTTGATACTTGAAACACTCATTACTATTTTTAGCCTATTCGCCCTAGCCCCGACGAATCCGGGTAATTTCTAATCAGTGTGGTCTTCGACCCTAAGACATCTGTACTAATTTCAGATTCAATATGAACATCATCATGAAAAAAAATTATTGTGAAAGGAGAAAGACCAAGTTACAATGGATGGCCGTATAATGTTGCATCAAAGCCGCTATTTTATTATGTAGGTAAAATATCTAATTACTTCTCTCCGATATTATATTGAAATTAAAAACAAGGGTTTAGAAATTATTTCATAAAATGTAACAGTATAAACAGCGATTGTTTCGGTCGAACATTCTTCCAAGTAACAATACACCACGCGAATGATTCGACATTTTTATAGAAAATATCACGATTCACAACTACAATTTAAGGTTTAAAAGTCTACATCAACGATTTTTTAAATCTAAATAACAGAAATCTCCAGTTCATACGCTCCGTCCGATGTGGATATTATAGTATACTCCTTTAGATAATAAGTTACGGTGGCACAATCTTTTCTGTTCCGGTGGCCAAAATGTGAAACTAACAATTTTTTTTTTAATGTCACTTGCTGTCAAGTTGATGTCCAACCATAGCGCTGCTGGCGGCTGAAGGTCTTAGAAGTCAGGGCCGGTTAAATTGCTACAAAAAAAAGAAAAAAGTACATAGCGCCGCTGTCACCGGAACAGAAAAGTTTGTGCCACTGTACTCTATGGTAGTTATACTACGACTATACGGTCAAATTGTCGATGACTGACAGTCAGTGTTGCCGCCTATTAAACTAGAAAAAGTCCGAAACCGAATTAGAAATTACCCGGATTCGTCGGGGCTAGGGCGAATAGGCTAAAAATAGTAATGAGTGTTTCAAGTATCAACTAGTACATGCACAAATGAAAAAATAACACACAATAGTTACTATTTTCAATAGTGTTGGGTTCCTGCCTGTACAACTTGTGCCTGTGTAACAAAAATACCCATATTTATCCGACAGTCGTCGCTCGCTATCCGTAAACGTTCCCGCTCAAAGCCTAAATTATCTGAAATCAGGTAAAAAATACCCGCAACGGCAACACTGCTGACAGTGGCAGTCACACAGCAGTGTCCTGGCTTCCGTGGTTGATAAATACACTGTTACTTTAATACCTAATTGTAAATCCCTGTTCATAATTAATACCGGTACCGCTAGCAGCAATAAACGTAATTTATAATATTTAATTCATTTAATAATATTATTTTTTTATTAATTTAATTCTTTTTTTTTCCCTATAAGAAAGTACAAACTTAAATAATTTTACAATTGCATTGTGAATACATAAAATTAATTTGAAATCATTAAGGCATTAAATATTGAAAAAGATGTATTAGAAAAAATCAACTCGTCACACAACTAGCTTCGATGGGACTCGAACCCACGACCGTTCAATATCGAGGCGAACACTCCAACCACTGAGCTACGGAATCGATGCAAATGCAAAAAAGTTCAAATAATCATAAAATATTGTTTTTAAAATTGCTTTATTGAAATTGTTTTGCCTGTCTCTACTTTTCGCGGCCACTCACACTAGTGTAAAAACCAAGATACGGCAAAAGATCTATACCCGTGTGCACTATGGTTGATTTATGTTCCTATTTTCATACATTTTAAAATTGTAGGTCGCCGCGAATGTAAACTTTAATAACTGCAATGAAAATACAATTTCTTAACCGAGCTATAAATAACACAGCGGCCAACGCCGTTTAAGTACGTCATACTTTAACGTTTAATATCTCAAAGCCGTTAGTGCAATTCAAAATATAGTTTAGTTAACAGTAATCCGCTCTTCTAGTAATACAAACTTAACTACAGATGCTATTTGAAATATCATTGCACCTAGTCTTATTTATTACATTATTATTTTACACATAATCACTATTCTAAGCAATAAAAGCTCAGCTCATTGATTGGATAAAAGAATATAGGAATAGGTTATAGGTATACCCCCTTACTAATAATCGTTGTGTAAAGTTACACCATGTGTAAATCTGTTGTTGTCACTTATGTTGTCTAAAATGATGACAGAGACAACAACAGATTTACACCAGGTGTAACTTTACACCACGTTTATTAGTAAGGGGGTTAGTGTTTAAAATTAAAACTCTAGTTTTGATGAAATAATTTTTACGAATAAAGTTAATTTAATCGATGACTGGTTCATTTTAAAGAATCCTAGCGCTTTACGTTTAATTTTTATCCAAACTAGTGAAATGTAAAAGGCAACTAATACAAAGCCGCAGTCTACGACACTGTTGAGTTTGTTGCACTACAGTTTTATTACCGATGTATTTATAACTAATGACCCGGTCACGTTTCGCATGGATGAAAATATTTTTATTTAAATTATTAATCCTTATTTTGGTATGAAACGTAGCGTTAGTATGTTACTAATTAATGCAGAACAAACTTGACATTGTTGTTGTTAAAAAATTATAATAATTGGAAACCAGCATAATACAAGCAGGGGAAATTGCTTACTGGACAAAACAAAAAACTACAAACAAAAACTCACTTCCCAAAACACGTAAAAATGAAAAGTAGAAGTTTATAATGTTACTATGTTTTAATGGTTTATAGTGTAGCCGTTAACATCTGAGGCGTCTGGTCATAAGTCTTTTAAATAAATCTATCTCGCCAGCACTCATTGGGCTTATGGAGCGCAATAGTGATGTGCGTAATATTAACGAGTGAATATCGCAGTAACTATGTGATTGGACGGGTCGGGCTGCCAAATTCCGATATTTCTGCTTTTATTCGGACCACTACAGTTGCTCTGCTTAGCCCACATATAAATGCTGCATTTTCTCGTCTTATTGAAATTAATCCGAGATATTTATTCGAAGTCACTTTTTAGTTTATTTCAAAACAAAAACACTAGGTGTTATTGTTGATCGAAGACAAAAACACGTTGAAAAATTTGAAAATGAAGTATTTTAGAAAAAATCGACCTGTCTCACAGGGTCGATTTTTTCCAAAAAGCATTCACAGTGCAATTTTTCAATAATAAAAATTGCATTGTGAATGCAAAAAAGAAAAAAATTCAATAACTTGCAAAAACACGTTGTTAATAACTGTCTGAAATTGTACTTTAATATCACCTTTTTATTTATTTAAATACCATGTTGGCGAGTAAATTTTTCATTGTGCACAACTATCGAAGACGAAGTGAGACAAAGTATGCGGCAATAGAAAGTTAATACAATAGTGTGAATATAACAATCATTGTAAAGGACGATCAATCAGTGATCAGCGTGCGTAATGAGGGTTACTTTGACTCATAGACCGCCTGTGAGCAGGTAGGCATCTATCGATATTTTGCAAGTCGTCGGCACATTCCTATTGTTACTGACGTTTATGACGGGACGACTCAGATGATAACGGCCGAAGTATAGTGCGTTATAATAATATTAAAAGTGGTTATAGCATAGCAAAAGCACAATATAAAGAACGAACAGTACTTTGACTCCATATAAACGGACGAATCGGCGCACGCACACATACAAACGTCGTTTACACGGCCGCTAAGCATACTTCGAATGGCAGAGCAAGTCAGTGTCACGCCACGCCGCGCGCCGGCCGAAATTGTTGTGCTCTATGGACACGCTGCTGACGCTGCGCCGCCGCTCACCCGCGCCCCCGCTGCGTCCCTTTCGTTTCGTGTAAATTCAAAATATGTATTTTTCTTTCACCAATATATAAATCACTAGCTCTCCGCTCGCGGCCTCGCCTGCGTGAACTATAAATTTTCGACCCTTATTTCACCCTCTTAGGAATAGTATATTATAAAAACACTTGTCCTGAGTCACTCACTCAAAGTGTTTTTATAATATGTTTAGAAACGTAATTTAATTAATTATCATTAAATTAACATGATTTATTCTTAATCCTAAAAGAACACAATAATAAAAATTCTATACTTAATATAATTTATTAAAAGTAGGTAAGTACTTTTAACTTTGTTGCATTCACAATGCAATTTTTATTAAGTATTGAAAATGAAGTATTAGAAAAAAAACGAACCGTCTCACAACTAGCTTTAATAATAATAATAATCATTTATTTCAGGCATCATAAAAATATTACAACTTAAGGCCCATATAATAAATACCTTACAAACTAACATACATACATTTATATAAAACTTAATAATATACTATTTGTTCACACGTATTGTAGGCGGCGACGTGTTGCGCAAAGCAGTGTCCGGTAGCCGCCCTCGAAACCGGCGGAACATGACACCCCTCGGCCAAAAGTCCTCTTTCATGAAGGTCGACAGATGTTCAGTCGGCACCCTCACCACAAATGAGTTGAAATTCACATTGTGGCGGGACTCCAACCGCTCGACCCTCAGAGTAAATTTGGTTTTTACTCTCATATACTCCACAATATCTTCAGGTTTTGTGGAGTAATGCAAGCGTGACACGTACACCAGCGTCGTCGGGATAGCCGGCCGCAGCAGGTGGTTGTGTCCAGTCAGGGCGGTGCCACACATGTTACGATGGGAGGTCTTCTTCCGTTCCACTTTTTTGAAGCCGTCATCATCGGAACTTGTTTTCTGTCTCCGCGCTTTGATGGGACTCGAACCCACGACCTTTCACTGTCCGAGCGACTGCTCTAACCACTGAGCTACGGAGTTGTTAAACGATTCCAAACCTACAAAATGTAAAATTATTACTTTTGAATGAAAATAAAGTAAGTATCAGAAAAAAGACCCGTCTCACAACTAGCTCCGATGGGACTCGAGTCTCGAATCCACGACTTTTCACTGTCCGGGTGACTGCTCTAACCACTGAGCTACGGAGTCGTTAAGCGACTGAGCCGCGGAGTCGTTAAGCGACTCCGTAGCTCAGTGGTTACCTACATTTTGTAAGTACCAACCCTAGCGCCCTGTTGAGCTTTAGGTATCAAGGTCACGCACGCCTGAGTCGGGCTACTGTTCGTTCTTTATACCTTTTGTGGCAAAAGTGAAGTAAAATTTAGTGCGGTAGTGTGTGGATGCCTAAATGTTAATGTATTTTGACGGATTTCTGGGAAATATTGATATTTTTGTGCGGTTACGGACTTGTTGATATCCACGGAATTCCGGTTTGGTATAGAATATAGGTGCCCACCATGATGGTTTGTTCTTGATACATTTGCCTGTTGAATTATTTTTACCTTTAACTATATTTTTTTTGAGTTAAACGCTACCCGCTTTATTGCTATTTTTATATTCCGTGTAGTACTACGGAGAAGGGGTGCACCGGTGGGCCGCACGACATCTCGCCCCGGTACACGTGCCCGTGTCACCCGAAATGCGGCCAGTGTTGGTTACAGTTTCACTCAATCTTATTGCCCGTCGTGAACTAAGCCACTATGCGCTGTAGAATACTCCCCAATCTCACCTCCACCAACCGCATGCCTCTAAATTCCGTTTCACGCAGCGTCTCGCGCGATGTTAACAGAAGTCATCGAGTTTGAATAGTACTGTACCTCCACGGAAGTCATGGCGGCGAGCCGCTCGTCGCCCGTGTCGTGCTGCAGCGTGGTGGTGCGCCGGCCGCTGGGTCGCACCCACACCTCGCGCCGGTACCCGTGCCCACTTCGCCCGCACTGGTTGTTTTCAGCGTCACCGTTGCGTGTGCCTTCTAACGCTGCCCGACGCTTACGCTCTGCTGCTTCATACTGTTAGCGACAGACATAAGTTATACTTCATTCCAAACAAACGTGAAATTCGTCAGCTTACCAAAGACTATATTCTCAATTCTTTATTGCTATTCCACAATGGTTGTTAGGTCTTAAAAATAACAAATCGTGAACATCATGGACCCTGTCGGGCACAGCAAAATTAGAAGGGAGGAGGGCACAATTTAATATCTCATTTTCATTTCTTGTACCAATTTTGTAAATTTTTATATTATAAGAATATAGGATATTTTAACTAATAGGTATGGCTTTTTATCTCTCATTTGTTTAATTTAATATTTAATTTGATACACCTTGTTAATATGTTTCATTTTTAAGAAATAATAATAACAGGTTAAATTTTATTTTTAACTGTGAAAAAACAATTTAATTAAGTATAGCTTATATTTGTAAATTGTATTTAATTAAAATTAAGGATTTTTTTTATTTGATTATATAAATAAAATTGATTGAATTTAATAACAATGAATTGATTTTATAATTATACTATAGAGACTGATTAGTGAAACTTCGATAACGGATTTCAGTCTGAACTCTTTTAAGGCGAACTGATTAAATTAGTGAGTCGTAGTAATTATGACTATTAACTTGAACTCACGTCGCAATAGTAGTTTATGTGACTGTCGCATAATGAGGAGTATTAAAACACGAGTGGGAGTTTAAAAAACGAGCCTTGGCGAGTTTTTAATAGTATTCCACGAGTGTTTTAATGCCGAGTTATGTGCAGTCTCATACACTACTTTATCTACATTCATTACAATTATTATATTTTTTTTAAATAAAGCCAATCAATATTAATTATAAAATGTGAATTGGTGCCAAATCCCACTCATAGGAGTCTATACGGTCTATTCCTTCTAAATTCAAAATTCTAATTTCAAAAAAGTTTCTGATTGTTGCCGGCTAAAGAAGGGCTTGAAAGAGTTGGAAGTCAGGGCCGGTAAATCCTACGGTTGCCATGGAGACTGCAAAATTAAGAAATATAAGTGTTTTATAATGAGTAACAGCTGTATCGGGTTGTTTCATAATGACCATTATGAAACAGTTTTATTTTTTAAAGTTGACTATGGCATAAAGTGTATCATTATACGTTCAGGCATGAGTTATTCATAATTCGAATATTATAACATGAGTGTAGAATAAATAATATTCGAGCTTGAATTAAAACTCTATCGAAGTTTCACATCGCGTATCGACGAACTTCATGTTTGCTTACATCCACCAACAATGATTTGAAATGGAGCATAGTTCGTTATCAAAGGAAATATTAATAGTCCAGTCAAAATAAATATTTTTGTATGGAGTAGGTTGCAATAAAAGCACTTCGGGTGATAATTTAGAATAACATAAATGAGTACTTGAAAAACCGGAAATCAGAATAATCCCTGATATTAACTACTTACTTGTTCGATTTGGCGCAAGGGTAGGCTACCAACCTTCTGCGCCAGAGGTCTCGGGTTCGATTCCCGAACAAGACAAATATTTGTGTGCATGAACATGTCTATTTGTCTTGGTCTGGGTTTTTACTATGTATATTATGTATTTACAAACAAAGAGTAATTTAAGTATATACAGGATATTTTTTTATCAGCGCACAAATTTTTAGGATCGTCTCAGAATCGATAAGTGAACAGCTTTCTCCTAGAAACATGGGTCGAAATACGGCAAAAATTTTTGGACTTCCCATACTAATTCGATCACGTGACGTGATCAGTACGATTTGTATGAAAAGTAACAAAAAAATGTCATATGTCGACCTATGTTTCTAGGAGAAAGTTGTTCACTTACCGATTCTGAGTCGATTCTAAAAATTTGTGCACTGATAAAAAAAATATCCTGTATATTTATCCGTTATCAAGTTTTCCATGATACAGTTTCTTAATGAAATTAACATGGGCTTAGATAATTGGTGTGATTGTAAGAAGTTATTTATTATTATTTATTAAAAATAAATTACTTAGAGGTGCAATTAATATGACCCGAAACCTTATTTTGCTTAGACTATAAACATTGTCTCCAAGTAATTTTACTATAACATTTGATAGATATCTTGGGCCAAATCATTTACTTCACAATAGATGATTTGTTCCAGGGTACGTTTTAATGACAAAAGACGTTAAATCAAATCGTGTGCATTATCCAAGGGAGAATATTTAGGGTTATTGGGATCAAGTTTCAGTGATTAAATTAAAGTAAATGCGTAAGTGGAATTTTGATTTGTGTTCAGCAATGAGTCACACCAAAACATCAAAATATGACTATTAAAATTACTGCATTTAATGCGCGTACTCGTTCAAGTAATAACAGTTTTGGTTTCATCGAAATCTGTCCAGGATTTCCAAAGTTACAGCGTTGTAAAGTTTCACCAGCTTTTGTAAATTTGCTTTCCTTGCGCGCTATTGCGATGACGTCATGTCGCAATGACATCTCCGATTGCGGCTGCTGCGGGTGATTTCCGTCCAACTGTACCTACATAGAGTCCGTCCCTGCGCAATCTTCGCGCAACTGGTGCGTTTTTGGCGCTACTTACAGTACATTTTCTTCGTTCTAAGGTTATGGTAAATGATTAGTATTCGATTTCGACCGCGCGCAGCCGCACTCTAAAACTGTCACCTACTGTCCATTTGACGGCTTCGTGTTATTGTTGATCATGAAGTTTGACTTAATACTCTGAGGTAACTGGAGCTCTCACCCTGAATAAAAAAGTGTCGCCAGCAAATTTGACATTTATGTATGTAGTGGCTGTCAGCTGTCTCATATGACCATACGTATTTTTTTTAAATGTAGGTGAGACGGAAGACAGCCACTGTGTTATTTGTGGTATTCAAAAAATTGTTCGTACTGCACTCTCCAGTTACCTCAGTATTAAGTCGAGCTTCATGTTGTTGATCGAAGTTTGACGGTTGCTATTTATATTGACAGAATACCGCCCGCCATTACGAAAGTTGATTTAATTTATTAATCACGAAAATACAACTTATGAATTTGAAGGTGTTTTTCACATGGGCTCAATACAAAATTGGTCATTGATCGGCTATAAGAAAAATAAATAAATTTATTGCGAAACCGTGAGAGAGCCAAAGGAGAAATACGGAAGCGCCAACTCTCAATCGCGATGTGACGTCACACGTTAATACCATTGGCTCACCCGAATTTTTCACGGAGGCCGTACTTTAAAGTTCAATATCTCAGTAATTTTTGAAGATAGGAAAAAAATGAAAACATATTCTTTTTTCTCGAGTAACATATTTTTTAGATATGCTGATAACAAAAATCATTGGTGTGACTCATTGTAAGTCCCGTGCCGTGCTATGGTAGTGCCGGCACATAAAAAGAATAGGTAAAGAATACCCCTTCTCTTCCCGTGGCAGTTTGACGCGAAACTCGTTGGAAGAGGCAATTAGTAAGTTACATTGGGATATCATTGGGGTATCTGAAGTCCGAAGAGAGGGGGAGGACTCAATTAATTTGCAATCCGGTAACTTACTATATCACCGGGAGAGTCCCTCGTCAACAACATGATCACCATCGGAAGTGTGTCGAGCAGAGTAGCGTAGCGTACATGATACTTAGAATATCGAAACGATATTCGCTGAATGTCATACAGGTCTACGCTCTGACCTAGAAACACGACGATGTCGAAGCGGAGGCTATGTATGAGGAGATCTCTAAAGCCATGCATAGCTATAAAACCCTCTAGACGGTTGTGATGGGGGATTTCAATGCAAAGTTGGGGCAACGTTACGGTGATGAGCTGAGAGTGGGGCAGTTTGGATTTGGGTAACGGAATGAAAGAGGCCAGATGCTGGCAGACTTCATGGAGAGGGAGAACCTTTTTAAGATGAACTCCTTATTTAGGAAGCCCGTAAGCCGCAAATAGACCTAGATCAGTCCGGACGGTAAAGTAAAAAATGAGATCGATGTTATCATTGGTATATATATATATCCAATGATGTCGTTGTGATCAACGCCGTTAAGACAGGAAGAGATCACCGTATAGTGAGAGGCACATTGGATATCAACTTCAAGAGTGATTTCAGCTCGAGCTCCAAAACCGCTTCGAAGCCCTTGAGAAAAGCATAGATGTGGACATCTATACAACATAGTGGTGGATACTGTCCGCACTGTAGGGTCTAAGTACTATAAAACCCGCCGTCCCTAATTGAAGATACTCTCCAGCCAGACTCTCCTACTCATGGATCAGAGACACGAAATGAAGCTACAGAACTCAGCGAATGCCCATCGTTATCGGCAGCTCAATAGACAGATATCTAAGTCTTTGACGAGCGACCTTCGCCAATTTAATACCGAGCGTATTAAAGAAGTGTTCGCGAGAGATCTGTCTATCGGGCAAAATCAATTGACGAGGCTGAAAACTGAGGAAGGTAGCATCATTTCGTCAACACCTGAAATTCTGAGGGAGATTGAGTTTCTATGGACGACTATATTCCACGCAAACATATGAAAGCAAGGCTTTTTAACCGACTTCTAAATCAAAAAGGAGGAGGTTCTCTATTCGTCTGTATGTATGTTTTTTTTTTTTTTTTTTTTTTTTGTGTATGTCCACCGATTACTCGAAGACGGCTGAACCGATTGAAATGGTTCAAACGTTATTACATCAGGTTGGTTTCCAAGTTGGTCCCATTTTTTGAAATTTTGAAATCGGTTCAGTAGTTTTCAGGAAATCTTGAAAATACTGTCGTTTTCGTCACCACTTTATGTGAATTTAATACGTATCTTTAGGCATAACTTCTTTGTTTATAAACCGATTTAAATGATTCTTGTTTTGTTAAAAAGGGGATACCTCAAGGTATTTTAACCGACTTCGAAAAAGGAGGTTTTGAGTTTGATCACATACCTATTTACCAGAAAACACGTAAATTGCCTGCACGATGCACTAAAAAGAGTGAAATAAAAATTATTTTTATAAAAAAATAAAACCGCCTTCTAAAAAACCACATCAAAAAAGTAAGAAATAATTCCTCACCAAATAAATAACGTAAGTACTTTGAAGTCGGGCGGGTTTTAACAAAAACAACAAAAAATTGTACAAAAAATTGTACATGTTTCACGCCCGACTTCAAAGTACATACGTTATTTATTTGGTGCGGAATTATTTCTTACTTTTTTGATGTGGTTTTTTAGAAGGCGGTTTTTTTTTTTAAATAATTTTTTAGCCTTGCTTTCAACATGTGTTTGCGGCCCTAGGGCCAAGCTTAACCGACACTATACAGAAGATATCCCGTACGTCAGCCTGTATGACATAAGAATGGGTCTCAAGCAGCTTAAACACAAAAGCCTATGCCCAGCAGTGGGCGTCGTTCAGCTGACATGATTATCATGATGACATGTAAAGTTTTTAGTTATTATTTTCATTTCAAGAAATCAGTAAAATTCTTGTTACTAACAAAAATAAAATAACTTACCTTTTTTCTGTTTTCATCAAATAGTGATAAAAGACTTTCACGTGCGGAATGAAATGGATTCGACGACATTAAACTTCTCATATAATAATACACTGCATCTAGTTTCCTTCTCTGAAAAAAGATGAAAACGTTAACAATTCCAAATACCTTAATTCAAACTGATGAAGATTATGTTCTAAAGCGCCTTCAAATTAGAGGCGTTTGGAAGCGCTTCAACGGCGCTACCATAAAGAAGCTCTGCAGTGGCGCAGTAGACGCGCATCAGTAATGCTTTATAGTAAGTTCTATTGACGACGTCTCGTTTCATGGCTTAACTATCAATGTCAAGCTAATCTGCATTCATAATGAGGTTCAATAAGCGTGTCACTTTCCTATGCAAAAATAACGTGCGTGTGAGCGATACGACTGCGTTGCGCTTCTAGAAATTATATGAAAAGTAGCAGTGCGCGCTACAGTGGCGCTACTGCAGTGCTTCTTCAAGCCTCTAATTTGTAGACGCCCTAAGCGTGATTCATAGACTTACTGCATATATCGCTAGTATTGCTAGTTGATTGTAAGGCCTTCCGTTTTTAGGATTGATTTGTTGCGCTTTCGTATACCAAAACTTGCTCTTGGCGAAATTATTTGTCTCGTTAACTTGTTCCTTGTATCTCGCTAAGTCCCCAAGGAATATATACAACTTCTGAACTGAGATCAATGCTAGGCCTACGTAGCCGAGGCCTTTGGGCGGTATCACATGATTATCATTTATATAATCGTCAGTATTAAACTTGTAAGTCTTTTCTAGCAGCTGAACGAGACTCTCGAAGAAACTATTGCCTTCTTCGATAATAATATTAATTAATTTTACAACTTTAGTTTTATCATCGGGTGCAACTTGTGAAAAACTTTTTCTTAACATCTCTATAAAATTATAATATAAAATCTTCCAAAAATGATGTTCAATATTATCCGCCTGACAATATTTGAGATCGGACATCAGCAGTCGCTGGAGGGCATTTTGTAGAAACTTTCTGCAAGTAAAAAAACACATGAAAAATTATAATATTAAACAATAGTGTTTACATTTACACGATTGACCTTCGACAATTTCATGGCTTCTGTTTAAAATCGCGTTGCCAAACTGTGCAAACGAGCCTAGCTGTAATTGTTATTTTCGGTAAATACAAGATGTTACGAGGCTATAGTCCAATACAAACCACTTGTCGTTGTCGCTGCTCGTAAACAAACATGAGGTTCGACAGCTTACCATAGACAATAGAGACTGATTAGTGATATGTGAAAGCTGTGAAACGGGGTAGAACCTGGTCAAGAACTACCTCCTCGCGGTCCACCTTGGGCAACGGATTATCTCTCCAGCAAATCCGGCTAAATGCTCTTGACCCTAACGGCTCACAAGATTAGTCCTCGAGTATTCTGAGAATCTCCCGGTGCTTTTTCACTGCTGTATGCGGTCTAGCGCAACTTCCATAAAAAAAAAGTGTTGTATGATGTTTGTACCAGAAATAATGGTGGCTATCGCTGTCTTGCTTTCACCTATTTGACTCTCACTCACTCTGACTGACAGCCAGCCGCCAAATTTGACATTCTTGTCGACTGTAAACGAAGCTTGATTTTTGTATTATTGTGTGAATTTGTGCATTTTGTGAATTACTCTCAAAATTTCGCCTTAATAGTACGTTTTCGTGGTCCCGTGTGATCTGTTGAGAGATGCATTACAAAACTTGTGAACTATATTAGGTACTTATGTGGTTTACGAGCCGGCCGGTCAGAAGGCCAAAAGCGTATAATAAAGAAAGGTAAGCATACATTCACATTTTGTTATAGCCATTACATTAAGGATTACGTGATTTAAAGGTTTTCTATTAAAATTTAAGAAATTGAGAAGATAAACTGATAAATAGTGCTTGACATTTTTTATTCGACAATCAATAATTTTTTAACCGACTTCAAAAATTGAAAAGGGGGAGGTTATCTATTCCTCGCGTTTTTTTATATGTATGTACACCAATTACTCGAAGACGGCTGAACCGATTTAAATGATTCAAACGTTATAACATCAGGATTTTTCCCAAGTTGGTCCAATTTTGAAATCGGTTCAGTAGTTTTCAGGAAATCTTGAAAATACTGTCGTTTTCCTTACCACTTTATATGAATTTAAGAAGTATGTTCAACTATAACTTTTTTGATTGATGCGGTTTATGTGTAGGTGCAATATATCATACCTATTTACCAGGATACACGAAAATTGCTTGCATGATGCACTAAAAAGAGTGAAATAAAAATTCACTCTTTTTAGTGCATTCGTGCATACAGTCGGGCCGGGCGGGTCTAAACAAAAACACAAAAAATTGTAAATACCTACATGTTTCACGCTTGACTTCAAAGTACTTACTTTGAAGTCAGCTGTAAATAATACTTAAGTATTATATAAGTATTAATTAATACTTAAATGCGTATTAATTACGTACGTGGATTTTTTTAAGGCGGTTTTTTTTAATAATTATTATTAACTAGCTGACCCAGCACGACTTCGTTCCCGTGACCCTACCCTACCCGTACTCTACCCCTACCCTACCCCTATTTTACCCCATACCCTACCCCTACCCTACCTTTACCCTACCCTACTTCTACTCTACCCCTACTTCCCCTATTTTCTCACCGTTAAAACCTTCCTTGGACTTCCACGAACATTTCAAGACCAAAATTAGCCAAATCGGTCCAGCCGTTCACGCGTGATGGCGTGACCAAGGGAAATAGGAATTCATTTTTATATAATATATAGATTTACATGCTATGCTATGTTAACATGTTTCTTGTGAATATTCCAGAACCTTCAACTACGACTGCAAAAGTAGCACCTGCACCTGCAGCCCCTCGAAAAAGAAAACATTTTTTTACTTATAGTATTTTTTATTGCCAAATGTATGTATATATATTTTAAGTTCGATTAAATTAGACTTTGACTTTAATAATGGAGTTTACTTTTAGCCCCATTTTCGCCAACGTGAAATTCTTGTTAAACTTGGTTAAAATTTTTGAATGAAAATTTTATGGTCACATAACTCTCGTATAATTTAAACCGAGAATTAACGTTAGTTACGCTAACGTTAATTCTCGGTTCTCTAAGGCATCAATCAATTAGACCCTAAAGTTTGAAAAATGATAGAAATGGAATCCCGATATTTTTTAATATCGCCATCGATAAAAAAAACCCACGACTGGTACATCACTATTTCGGTTATTATGTTGGGAACCATGTACGTCATGTACGTCATAATTTTCAGCTATGTGGTTGGTATTCCGTTTTAGTATAACTTCCATACAAAACGATAATTTAATTTTTGTCTATGAAAGACCCGTCTCTTAAACGTAGTGATTACATGCTCTTTGGCTGTATGTACATCATGTACAACTCAACGGCCTTTCTCAAGGCTACTCCAAGAAAGGTCTTTGGACAAGAAATATGGGCATTCAGTACGTATTTTGCTATTAAATATTGAGAGATCATCTCAAAGTAAATGTGACTTCATGGCAAGATTGGCCCATGAACATGGCGCCAATATTATTTGCATTCAGGAACACCATATTGGCAAGGAAAGTGATTTATCCCGAAGAGGTGTTGCCATTGATGGCTATAAAATTATGAGCTATATAATGTCCACCACACATACGGCGCGGCAATCTACCAAAAAGTTTCAAGGAACGACTACAGCGTATCGATGACGTCCTCGGAGAATAATGTTGAGAACATTGAAGCACACTTCGGAAGCCTTAACCTTGTGTCTAGCTATAAACCACCAGCAACTTACCTTTCCTGCCAGTAACTACCAAGTCAACCCTATCCTTTCGTCCGTGACTTTAACTATCATCACACAGCCTGGGGATACAAGAAAAACAACCGTAACGGAGAGGTTCTGCACTCATGGGCTAAAGCAAATAACCTTCGCCTAATGTTTGTCGAAAAACAAAAGCCATTCAGGTCTGCCAAATGGGGTAGCAACACAAACCCTGACCTATAGTTTGCATCTGAAGATAACCAAGGCAATAATCTTCCTATATCTAGGAGCATCCTGCCTACACAGACACTGCACAGACCTGCAGTGATCGCCATCAGCATCCAGGTTCCATTGATTAACGGCCAGAATTAATAACCTATCCACAGATAGGGATAGGTGCGATCCAGATTAGTTGCTATGCAACGCCTGATATTAACATAGAATTAACGACAGTTGCTAGGGTGTTGCTAGGTGTTGCCTAGCAACTAATCTGGATTGCACCTATCCCTATCTGTGGATAGGTTATTAATTCTGGCCGTAAGTCGACGCCTCGTCCTCGCTGGAATTTCAAAAAGGCAGACTGGGACACCTTCTTCACAAGCCTGGACTCAACCATGCGCTCCATAAGTCCGAAGGATAACAACTACAACCGTTCTATTTGTAAAATCGGATCGAATCGGATTCGGTATCGAGCGTTTTGCAGCTGCTAGGACGGCCCGAAAAACGCTCGATACCGCAGGGATTCCGTAGAGTCTATGTCCCGGGCTGGTCAGGTGAGTCCGAAGAAGATAAGATAGATAAAATAAGATACGATAAGATAAGATAATATAAGAAACTTTTGGAATCACTAGACGAATCAATAAGGGCAAAAAGGTAGACTAGTGTAGAGACCATGAATTTACAGCACGCACAAAAAACCCCAACTATCCATCCAGGATCTATCGTTAAACGATTGCAATCTCTCACCAAAGCCCTGCTACTGACAAAATATTGAAAAATGAGCTGCGTCACAAGTGGATTCGTCATCAAAAAACAGGCGAAGAGATAAAAACCTTAAAACCACAAAACTAAATAAAGCCCTGACGACACATATTATATCCCGAGTTCCTACTACACCTCGGAAAGTTTGCAAAGCGATGCGATGGTTGCATGGTTTTCCCAAACACGTCCTCGAAACTTGCTCAATCCCGGAAGCTCTAAGGAAGGCAAAGGTCATCGCGCTTTCAAAATAAATCCAGGTAAACCAATAGACGAAGCGTCAAGTAACAGACCTATATCACTCTCCTCTCTGCTACATATAAGCTTCTGGAGCGACTGATGTACAACCGAATACACAAAGACTTAAATGCCGCCATTCCACCTTCACATGCAAGTTTCAGAGAGGACAGAATCTGTGCTGCCTCGCGCTGACGTCTTATATAGAAACAGGAAAGAGGCTCCCTAATAAAGTCTGTGGTCTAAAGACTTTAATGGCCTTTGTAGACCTCAGCGCTGCTTACGACACTACGACACAACCAAATTTGGGGAGCCTCATGTACAAGTTGGGTCACGTAATACCGTGTAAGAGAACACTGGGTCTTGTAAAATGTCTTCTGGGTCCCAGAAACATTCAAGTACGCCTTGGCGAAAAACCGAGCAGCCAAAAACTTTTCAAAAATGACCTCCCACAGGGTTCAGTTCTGGCACCGCTCCTTTTCAATACTTACATCGGCGATATGTCTGACACGAGGAGCCGCAAATTTGTATACGCTGACGACCTAGCACTGGCCTTCCAAGCAAAGTCTATCGAGGAGGGCGAAGCTGTTTTAACCGCGGACCTAAATTTGAAGGGCGAAATACAATCTAACGGAGGCGCCTATGCAATCCATACTAATATTATAAGGTGAAAGTGTGTTTGTTTGTTTGTTTATTTGTTTGTTTGTTTGTTTGTCCGTCTTTCACGTCAAAACGGAGCTACGGATCGACGAGATTTTCGGTAAGGAGATAATTTGAGCGCTGGAGAGTAACATAGGCTACTTTTTATCCAGGAAAATTATAAAATAAAAATGGTAATTTTGTATAGAAAACCGTTAAGCTGTCATACTTCACACAACTGTCATTTCTTAGCAGCTTCTAAAGAGAAGGTATGTCAAAGAGTATGTAATCACTGACATTTTTGCCGCTTAGGATTTCTTTTTTTTTATAAGTGACATTGTGTCAGGCAGTTGATACGAAGTTCGTGTCCAATAAAATTTGTATGGCAAAACAACGTTTGCCGGGTCAGCTAGTAGCATATAATATCTACTGTGCCTATGGCGGGTGTAACACCCAACGTGCTGTATGGGTAAAGCTGAATCGTTTCAGAACGGGACACGGCACATCAAACCACCATCTCCACAAGTGGGGTCTCATACCAAACTCTATACCACATCGTTGAGTACTACCCACTATACCGTTTCCCGGACGGCTTAGCAGAGCTTCACCAACTATCACCTGCAGCCAAATGGTTAAAATGGTTAAAACACCTAAAAATTGAGGTTTAGGATGACGCAGTCTAGTCATACGCTATGATGAGGATCAGTGATGTGAAAATTTAATGGTGGATGGTGGATAGTCTCTGGTAAGCTGACGAACTTCATGATTGTTTACGCGCAGCTACAAACTCTTAAGAATGGACTATCCTTCTTCCTACTATCATGCCAAAACGGCTGAACGGATTTGGCTGAAATTTGGAACACCGATACTTTGTAGCCTGGAGAGGAAAAAGGCTACTTTCTATCACAATTTATGAAGGTTTTCCGTAAATTGGCTACTCAGCAACGTTCACACTACATACCTGGTCACGAGCACGTCCTCCCAGTGGGCAGCAAGCGCGAGCGGGCCGCGCAAGATGTGCACCTGCAGTATGGCGTCGCATCGGTCGGAGCGGTCCAGCTCATGCAGCAGCGAGCGGTGGCACGACGCGCCCTCGTGGCCACACGCGCCACGGGACGACGTCTCTGTCATACCTCAGTATCGTTCACGCAACATACCTGGTCTCGAGCACGTCCTCCCAGTGGGCGGCGAGCGCGAGCGGGCCGCGCAGGATGTGCGCCTGCAGTATGGCGTCGGCGCGGTCCACCTCCTGCAGCAGCGAGCGGTGGCGCGCCACGGGACGACGTCTCTGTCATACCTCAGTATCGTTCACGCAACATACCTGGTCTCGAGTACGTCCTCCCAGTGGGCGGCGAGCGCGAGCGGGCCGCGCAGGATGTGCGCCTGCAGTATGGCGTCGGCGCGGTCCACCTCCTGCAGCAGCGAGCGGTGGCGCGCCACGGGACGACGTCTCTGTCATACCTCAGTATCGTTCACGCAACATACCTGGTCTCGAGTACGTCCTCCCAGTGGGCGGCGAGCGCGAGCGGGCCGCGCAGGATGTGCGCCTGCAGTATGGCGTCGGCGCGGTCCACCTCCTGCAGCAGCGAGCGGTGGCGCGCCGCGCGGGCCGCGTCGCCCGCCTCGTGGCCACACGCGCCGCGGGCCGACGCTTCTTTCATACCTAAGCAAGATCCATATTAATTATTTAGATGTTATTTGTTTGTTTGTCCGTCTTTCACGTCAAACCGGATAAAATTAAATCACAGTCCCGAGGGATAGCGTCGTGAAGTCCACGCGGGCGAAGCTGTGAGCGAAAGGCTAGTTTTAAATAAATCCTGAACCCATACTCTATAATAATCTAGCAACCTAAATACTACTACGCACCGTACTACGCAGTTCTCAGTCAGTCAAATTAACAACTAGTGTAGGCAAGGAAGCTAGTGGACCCCCAGAGTAATTCCTCAGTCCGAAAAAACTTTAAAGCATGATAAAGTATCAATAAATTAAAAGTACAGTCGCCAGCACGTCAGGTTTCAAACAAACTGTCAAATTTCTTAAAATAAAATTCAACCTTATATGTCCAACAGATAGAGTTCAGTTGCAATTAAGTAATAAATTTTGACTTTTTGTAGTAACCCGACGTGCTGGCATCTGTACTGTATAAAGGATGATGGGCAAAGGATGATGGGCAAATTTGTATGGGACCCGTCCCCACCTCCAACCAACATACCTTTTATGTGTGTCGACAAATTCATACGTATCTATAAAGAGATTAATAGCCATATTCAATGTCTAAATCCATGGGATTTAGTCAAACCGAGAACCTCCTTTTTTGAAGTCGGTTAAAATACCAAAACCTTCTCTTAAATGTAACAAAATACTTTCCTGAAAACTGCATCAAAATCGGTTCAGCCAAACGCAAGATAATCGCGGACAAACATACATACGTACATACATATTTACATACATACATACAGGTCAAACTGAGAAGCTTCTTTTTTGAAGTTGCTTAGAAATGGTACAAATCAAAGATTTTTTTATTAACGTAGGTGTTACTTTTGTATTAAATAACAATCATCATCATCATCATAATAGAAGAAGAATAATAATAGAAGGTTAGGTATTTTTAATGAAAGTCTTATTTCATTGATATCTTTTTAGGAAAAATGCTCCGTCTAAACTTTCTTCACCGAACATATTCATGTAATATATAAAAACAATATATAAAATATCCAAAAAAATATCCCAGCAGAAACACCAAATTTTAATGAAATAATAGGTGTGGCTTGGACCGGAAAATGTCTCTGTCGAACTTTTTTACGAAATTATACCATTTTGCTAAGCCTACTCATGTTTGAAAAAAGTTTTGGATTTTTATCAAGTATCACACATCACATACTGGTATAACATAATAACTCATTTGGTAAAATAAAGGACTGAGAAAATACACGGTTCAATATAAACAGATTTACATATTTAGGATTAAATACCTAACTTCAGTGTCGGTTTTTTTTAATATTAATATATACGTTTATGGCTCATACCGGACGACGTTCCGTGGGCAGGCCCCCTACAAGGTGGACCGACGATCTGGTCAAGGTCGCGGGAAGCCGCTGGATGCTGACAGCGCAGGACCGATCGTTGTGGAGATCCTTGTGGGAGGCCTATGCCCAGCAGTGGGCGTCGTTCGGCTGATATGATGATGATGATGATGATGATGTATGAAATGTTTATCGCCAAAAAGTCGGCCATTGTGCAGATTCAGCATGGTGTTTTCACCATGGTGATTCTCTTTAATTACAATATTATTTTTGAAAATTATTTAATTATGAATCTTATAAAATCGCTTCCTAACGAACAGGAAAGAAATATACAAAATTATAAAATCATCGGAATTCATGCATGTAAACGGCGCGGCGCTGCGTGGAATTCATGGAACGGTGTTCTCATTTGTCATGCTAGATGAAATGAAATTCGAGGCATAAAAACGGATTCGCTTTTTCAGAATTGCGGAATAAATATTATTTATGAACCTTATCATAATTTGTAAGAACTTAATAAAAAAATAATTACCTCGCTCCATCCTCATATCCAGTTTCGTGGGACTTGTTTGAACAATAATAGGTTTTGAAGGATTATGATGATCATACAAAGTTTTCTGTGTTTCCATGGAACCTCCTCTTCTGTAAAAAGAAATAAAATAATATTTATACTTTCAAGCACAAAATCAAATTCTCCGTTTTCTAGCTTAATAAAATTAAACCAACCCTTGATCTTTCTGCGTATGTGGCATTGAGCCCTGTGGTAGCACAAGGAGACCGGGTTGATTTGCTGAAGACTCTGATACAGATTTGTCTGACATGGTGCTGTTCTTTCTAGTACGATGATTGGTTTCTTGCGGTGCATCGTTATAGTGTTTTTTCGACTCAAGAATCTCTTCACGCCAGTTCATTGTGCCGCCTGGGTGATTTATGGGAGCAGGGTGGTGTGTGGACGCATGATGTTGATGCGATGGGGGATCCCGCTGATGCAGTGGCGCGGGGTTATGGCTAGACGGTGCAGCGTCGCTGTTTCGACCGCGGCGACGGCCCGCGCGTTTCCGGGAACGCCTTCCACTGCCCTCGCCACTGGCAACTTCCGTGACCATCTCTCCTGCGTCTCCACCTCCGCCTGCTTTTGGTAAAACCGGCGCGGGCGATCGACGACCGGGCTCTGCACTTGGCGCATGTCCACTACTCGCGAAACCGTTACTACGTTTCTAGGAAAAAGTAATACATTAAAATTAAAAATCTATTTATTTAGTAGCTAGATTTGTATGCTTTATAAATAAGTCACTAACCTGATTATTTGATAAGGATTTTGGAACACCAGATGGTACACGAAAACCTTCACTATCCCTTGGGCTCATTGCACGATTAGCAGATGTGTCTCTACTGTTACATTGTGAAACAATTCTCCTAAAACATAAAAACAATAAAAAAATGAACACAATAATTTACACATTAAACATTTAAAACGCTAATATAACAATAATGTTCATTAATCCTTCAACGCCCCAGAAATGAGACAATAGATTTTCCATTGTTCTCCGGCCCTATACAGCCGGTCAGGCGTCAATGGGTTATTCTGATACAGTCTGTTCAAATGGAGGATGAGTAGTCGGCAATTCTGCTACATGTTTGTTTTTGTTTTTTTTTAACTTAGGTGTTAATACTTTGTATGTTTGTGTTGAGTGTTTTTTTACTTAAGTTTTAGTTTAAACTCGTTTTTTTAATTTGTATTTTATCGTCACTGATGTCAACTACTGCGCTCAACAGAATATCAGTGCAGAAAGCCTACGCTTGCTGCTCATACTAAGTTGGGCGCAATTTTAACTTCACACGTCACAGTTTTTGTTTTCCCTTTTTCGTATTTGTGTAAATTTTTAGTTTTTGTTGTACTCGTGTTCGAATTATAGTAATTTGTTGTTTTGTCATATGATGCCAAAATAAATGGTTTTTCTTTTTTTCTTTCAAATGCTGAATTCTTAATAGTTAACCTACCCTTCAGCACTAGCCTCCCTGCTGTAAGACCGCAAGGACCTCCAACGGTCTAAATCATCTCTACTGTTCCCTATAGTAGATGACCGGTTACTCCTGTGGCTATCTCTTCTTTCTCTGTCTCTCTGTTTCAAATTGGAAAATATGGCTTCATGCTGAATGCTGACATTGCTATCTTTTCTGCTTCTTTCTGGCTCATGTTGTATGCTTGCATTACTATCCTTTCTATTGCGCTCTGGTTTTTTTTCAGAGTTTTTGTGGCCTCTGCTAGAACTTCTGTAGAAAAAGTATCAAGGGCAACTTAAAAATGAATAACATAACAAACCTTACTGTCTTTTTAATGTATCAAAATATAAAGAATGTGTTTATGACAAATTCACTTTACAATATTTATGAAAGATAACGACTACTTGTACTAAGTGAAGGTTAAAAATAGGAATAGTTTTTTTTTACCTCCTATCCCTACGCCTAGATCGTCCATTCCTCTTTGACTCTCGAGGTTCAGATACCTTATTTTCTTGGGATACCACAGGTGTCACATTTTGTGAGAAACTGGTGGAGGTGTCAGAAATTTCATCCAACTTTATATGCTTCTCAACTTCTTCAGTCCAATCCTGGAAACACAAATAGTAACCTTATGTATGTAACCTATATCTTTTCTTTTAAATCATTATGTATAATGTAACACAATAACTAATATAACAATTTGTCCAATGTAAATTAAAATGTATTGTTTAGTTTAGTTTGTGACTTTTAACTGTCTATTGAGATAGATGCATAATATACTCACTAAATTCGTCATATCCAACAGACTAGTAGTAATTTGAGATATTGTATCATCTTCAAGTTGAGAAGTATCATCATTTTGAGACTCTTTATGATTGTATGAGATACTTTGGCCATCATGTATTCCATTGTTGGATGCTAGAACGTGAAAGGGATTAGAAACACATAGAGATAAGTTTTTAATCTTAGAAAGTGATATCACTTACTGTACAAATCATTCTGACTCTCAATACTACTTGTCTCCGGCCATATTTTTTCATTTTTGTTATCTGCATTGGGTTCGTATAAATTCATATATGAACTACTGGGTGTAGATCTTCTAGAATTTTGTACATCATAATTTTTCAAATAACTGTTAATAAACTTTTCTCTATCAAAACCTTCATTGTCGCGTAGTCTCCCACGGCCTCTTGATGGTAATGTTTGGGACCAATTCAAATTTGAGTTATAAAATTGACTTTGATTATAACTAGGTTGGACAGAACTATTAGAAAATTGCCTGTCTTTGTGTATTTGATCAACACTGTCAAAGCTATGATGTCCGGATTGCTCTAAAAATTTTTTTCTAAATCTTGGAGGTATATTGTCTATATTAACCATGAATTTAGGTCTTGAGATATCAGAACAATAACCAGCTGAATTTCTACGTCCTGAGGGAGGTTTTCCTCCAGCTGTAGAAACATGTCTTCCTGCTGAGGTTTCCATGCTTCTGCTATCTCGACTTCTTTCTGTACCACTCTTCTCTTGCATGCAATGGGTTGGGGAAATAGACCTTGTCTCTGAAGCCTGTCTATATTTTCTATTATTATAATTAATATCATTATTAGTTACATCTTTGTAATTATGGTCACCATAAGATCTATCTTTTCTAGAGGCACCTCTGGAATAGGACCCTGTACTGTTATTGACACCAGATTTCTCTTGTCTACTTGACATTCTTCTGTTATTGTACTGACTAGAGTTATCAGACCTTATAAATGTGTTAGTTTGTCTTTCAACATCCGAAACTGTATCTCCTGATTTTGGTACATATAACAGCTTTTCAGGTTTTTTGAGACGATGATTAATTTGCTCCTTGTGTGTGTCACATAAAGATTCACTGTTTATTGAATTTTGAGAACCGTAATGGTCTGATTTACCATCCAAACCATAACTTGAACGCCTTAACGGACCACTGCCAGGCTTATAGAACTTTTGTTGAGGTTTGTTTTTTCTATATTCTTTACAATCATCATCCATAGTACGCACACATTAAAAACAATTAAAAAAAACACACCAAATTTAAAAACATTATAAGAAATCGAGCTAAACTGATTTTAAAAAGATTAAAATGTTGTTTTTAAACCGAATTCTATGCGATGTATTTTAATTAGCTCGATAAGGTTATGTTGAAATTAACACTTGATTGATAAATAATAAAATAATGTGTTTGTAGTGGTAAATCATTTACCTACTTGATTTATATAAATCTCTCCACAAAAGTTTACAAATACAACGATTAAAATATTTGGCGATAAAGTTAATTGCATTTATTTATTAAAATTTCTGTTATCCCCCTTTTTGATGTCTTGTTTCAGGTTCATTTTATCACTATAGTTTTTGACATGACAGCATTTAGACGAATAGAATAATAATGTCAAGTCGTCAATTCAAATCACTGTCACCCCATTGGTGATTAGTTGCATTAGTTTTTATCCACCAATCAGTGATAGCCACAGATTAAAAATATTTATTTTGCTCCTCTACTCTACTCTACTCTATGATATTTGTAGGAGTTGCACTGTGCAGCTCCTTGTGAGTATATTTATTCTATGCTGTGCAGTCAATCAGAAATTCTGTGAATAACGATTTTAAATAAAAAATATCTAAATATGAACCATTTATTGTGATGTGACCTTTTATTTAAGAAAAGCAAGGATCAATCATGCACTTGCTACTGTTGCTCTGGCTGGTAGGACTACCTAGAGGTAGCTACAGCTACACTACCCACACTTTGCATTTGAAAAGAAAGTGTCGGATAATGACTTTATATTATTTATTTTATTTGTAACTGTATAACATTAGTGTGTAATATGTTTATTTTTATATCGTATTAATAGCAGATTTATGTTATTTTAATACTAAGATAATGCACAATTTATTTTTCATGATATTTTGTTGAAAATAACAATGTTTCATACAGAGAAAGAAAACAAAAATAAATATGTTTCATTATAATTTTCTTATTTTACGAGGCAATAAGTCTTAAAACAATTTTTGTTATTTTTCCTTTAATGTTACGTAACGAATTTGTATTTTTGAATCGTGGCATTTTGGTCATAGATAAATTGGTAACCCTGATGATGTAAAATGTCAATTTTAGAAAGTTGTCTATTAAAATAGCGCAACTAAGCACGTTTGATACTTAGATTAGAGAAAAATCTCTTGGAATTTCCATTGAATTTTTATTAAGATTGTATAGTCAAACTATGTTTTCAATCTGCAAAATTGCAATGGGTACTTAACCCGTGGCTGACGTTTAATTTTATTTATTTATAAGAAATAAATAATTGTACATTTGTATAGTGATAAGAGTAATTACCGTGTTTATTTTTATCGATTTTTATTAAAATATAGTTCATGATTAAGAAATAATGTCCTTCGAGTACTTGCCCGTGGCTGAAGACGAAAATGAAGAACCCATAGAACTACCAATTGAGGAAGATGGGACTCTGATGTTATCAACAGTATCAGCCCAGTTTCCTGGCTGTTGTGGGCTGAAGTATCGTCACCCAGAAACGAAAAACATCCGAGGTATCAGATTAAGAGATGGCAGATTGTATCCTCCTCCAGAAGGCTGGGGTACACATTTGTATGTTTGCAGTTTTCCTAAAGAAAATAAACGTAAATCTGGAGAAAATGCTGAAACATCTCTAATGAAGAACAAAAGGAACGATAACTTGTGTTCTGACTTAATTGTGCTGGGTTTACCATGGAAAGCCACTGAACAAACTGTTCGTGAGTATTTTGAGAAGTTTGGGGAAGTTTTAATGGCGCAGCTCAAAAGAGACCCTAAAACTGGAATGTCAAAAGGCTTTGCTTTCATCCGCTTTGCTTCTTATTCTTCACAAATGAGAGTGTTAGCCCAAAGACATATGATTGATGGGCGATGGTGTGATGTTCGGATACCAAACTCCAAAGAAGGATCAGTTACATCCATGCCTTGTAAAGTGTTTGTTGGACGCTGCACTGAAGATTTAACAGCAAATGATTTAAGAGAATACTTCTCTCAATTTGGTGAAGTGACAGATGTATTTATTCCAAAACCATTTAGAGCTTTTAGTTTTATCACATTTTTGGATCCAGAAATAGCACAAAGTCTCTGTGGACAAGATCACATTATAAAAGGTGTTTCTGTCAATGTATCAAATGCATCTCCTAAGCAAAACAAGGGTGGTGCCAACCAAAGGAACTTACCTAGTAGAAACTATGAAGAAGGCCACCCGCACAATGTATCTAACAACAACTCGTGGAGTAGCCGTAACATGGATATGGTAAATATGCAAGCCCTAGGTATATCAGGTCAGCATGGGCAGACTGCAGTGGCCGGTGGCGGAGGTCAAGCTCAGGGTGGTAGTCTACCTTTAGGTATGGGTGGAATGCCAGTGAACCAGGCTTTAGTTGCAGCAGCTCTCAACCAAGCCGGCTGGGGACTAATCAACAACATCCCCTCGGGTGGTTCAGATCAAGGTGCATTTGCTGGCCCGGCATCTTCTGCTCCTCCCGGCCCACCGAACTTTCTCTCGTGGATGCAACAAGGTACTTCGGCTCAGGGTCCTTCTAGTCAATGGGGACAAAGACACCAATCCCAAGGCCACTCTGTTTGATCCGATATTTGATTCAAAAAGCTCATGATAATCACTGTGATTGTAGCAACAATTAGATAAAATTATCATTTTGTTTGTAACTACAATATAAATGAGTTGTTCTGTTGGTGAAGAGTGGTTAACATAGTTTGCTACAGATGTTATTTATTTATGGAATTGCTTGAGTTTTGTTGATTTTTCTGTATACATAAATAAGAAAGATTATAGAAGGATGGTGTAGTAATAAATGAATCAGACATATACCTGGAGTGGTAGATAATTGTGAATGTTTACAATTAAGTAATATAAATGTTGTGCTTTTATTTGTCAATTCACAATTTTGAAAATGGCCTTAAACCTACTAATTATTAGTCACAATTAACTATTCAAAGCAAATTTTATTTTAAGAATAATTCTTGCTATAGCCCTATTTGCTATAAGTATATCTCGGCTGTAGTTATTTGATTTTCTTACATTAATTTTTCAGTTACAAAGTATAAAATTCTACCATATATTTGTTTCCATTATAAAAGTATTTGATTGAATCAGTTGTCACGTGTCACATGGCAAAGTGGCATTAATTATAAATGGTTATTTAGTAAATTTTTGTACTGGGTATTTGACTGTTATTGAAATGTAGATATTTAATTATGACATTCAGAAATATAACATTATTGAATAACAAATGTGAAAAAAGATATTCAATATGTATTATAACAAGCGAATTATGAGCTACTTAATTTGTGACTCTAGCTATCTCTTTCTAAAACGAAATTTTCTATGGCGAGAGTATGGCGTTATAGAAATGTGACGTCACGTTTCTATAGCGCTCTCCTTGTCTAATTAGAAAGTTTGATGCTCTATATCGCTGAAAATATGCAAGATATTTGAAAATTAATACCTTTGTTGTGTTGCTACTGCATAAATGAATATTTTAAGTCAATAAAAAAATTTCAGTCAAATACCCAATTGTCAGATTTATATTCAAATTTCATTCAAAACAATATTGGTTTGTTTGACTGCTTTAAGACACAAATTATAATGTTATTAAATATTATGTCTGCAATGGTTGATGCACATTTTTCACTAAATTAATGTTAAGCAGAAAAAATAAAATCCTTTTTATATGGCACAACACAACATGAGGTAAAAGTATTCTGATATACATTTACATACTCATATTAAAATTGTAACATTTTATTTACAACAACAATATTTTTTACAAATGGTTTCTAGTTGGCAGACTTTTCAACTTCCATATTGGAAGAAAGTTATTTATTTTCTTCACTATACTATTTGAATTGCTTCAAATATTAGAAAGTGCATCTACTGCTATAGACAAAAAAATAACACATAGTAACTGATTTTTCTCAGGTTAACAGGATTTGTACTAACACTGTCCAGTATTCATCTTTAAACATAAGTATTCATATGACATGTGGTGGGTGGGGTTTAAAAAATCGGATTATAAATAATATTATAAGGTTTATTAAAACACATAAATTTAAAGACAACAAGTTAATTGGAGTTAATATATTATTTAAGGTAAATTACATACTTTAGGAAATACATTTTGAATTATTTAATTTGACCATATTGCTTATTAGCACCTTTGTTATGCAAAGTCAACAGCATACAGCATATCACTTTTGACAATTGATTTTGAACCTTAAGGGCCTAAACTGCGCCACGCGGACGCCCGCGCGGTTCCATACAGCACCCGCGCGGGCAGCCGTCGCGGGGAGGCGGGCCCCGCGCCCGCGCCTTGTGGCCCGTTTCCCCGCGAGACGGTCGCCCGCGTTGGTGCCCGCCAGCGGGCCAGCGGTAGCACGCACGGGCTTGTTCAGTCAATAGCGCTATGTGATGCGGGTCCACGGAGCCCGCGCGCGTGTCCACGGAGCCCGTGCGCGTGTCCTCGGACGGAGACACGCGACGTGTGCCCGTCGCGGGCGCCCGCTTTACTCAGTTTAGGCCCTAAAATGCTGGCTTTTGTGGTCAAAATTAATTGAGGATTTTTTTACAACTTTTACAAAATAATCATGTTAGTCTGAACCATGTCTGAATATTGTTCTGCTTGATAAATTAACAGTGCTGTCTTTACCTTTTTGTCTTTTATGGATCCGATGTAATAGGTACATATTTTTAAAATCTATTAAATTTTGTCTATTTTGATAAACTAACTTCAATGTTCTTAAGTCTGTTTGCCATAATCACGACAAATTATCTGAAACACTGTTTAGAATTAAGAAAGTTTTTTTGTACATTTAATAGGTATATGTTTTAACAACAGACTGTTGAAAGTTCATAAGTACTTGTATAAAAGAAAATAGAAATCTATTGAATTGTTATCATTGTTTATCAATATTGTTGATTGTAATAAATTTATTGCGTGTTTTCTCAGATGGATGTGGGTATGAAACTTGGAAGACAGATATCTATTTTTGTCGATCTATGATGGCTAGAATATTTTTGTGGATAAACAATGTGGTTGTCTATTGAATGGGTAGATAAATGTTAAATATATGCACTGATGCAATAGCCACTGTATATTAAATTACAGAATAAAGAAAGAGCTGTACAAATTTCCTAGACTGTATATAAATATGGAAAAGTGACGTCATACCTTAGGTAAAATCAGTCAAATATAAAATGTTATTATTAGACTTGCAATCAGAACTGATTCCTTTTTATTTATTACAGTTATGTATTTTTAAAGTGTCTGGTAATTTGCATGTTATAGGATGAAACTGCAACAAGATAATTATTATGATTGAACATGCAACCACTTACTGAATCTTTCTAGTATGAGATTTGTTTGATTTATGGATTAAATCCAAGTCATGCTATTGGCAGTTCACCGTTATGAATCAGTGTACGAAGTGCGAATTTTTAAGTTACAAGCTTCGATCAACAATAGTACTAGATGAAGGCTCACAAACGAAATCAAAACTTTCTTTGGCATCTTCTAACGGAGAAAAATGGTTAATGTTACGATCTTATGTCATAAATGACAGGAATTACTTATAAATATACGCTCAAGTAGGCGTATATCGCTCGGCCATGTTTGTCACTCCAACTATGTATCTAGACCTAGGTGTTATTGTTGATCGAAGGTCACAAGGTTTTTATATGAAATTTTGTATATAATGAACAGCCCGCCATCTTAGTACTGAGTCTGAAATAAGTTTTAAAGTACATCAGCGCCATAAAAAATTCTAACGCATCCGCGATCGAGCTCAGTAGAAAAAACTCTAACTAAGCTAAGTTGTAGTTCTCACTATTACCGTTTAGTCGCAAGAATAAATAAATTGTGTTAAATATTTGCAGTTTTGAATATCTTAAACTAGACTACGCTAGGTGTCTCCACTTATTGGAAGTAGGTATCGATATTTCGATGTACTAAGCCATCGTTAAAACAATTAAACTTTATAGCGACTCGACGTAACAACATCAATCAAACTGTATTAAGAAACTCATAAGTTGCAGTTTTGCTATAGTTTGACCAAAAGCGCTGTACCTACCGCTCCCTACCTTGCTGCGCCTTCGTAATGAGCGGTAACGGTCAAACTATATCACATTTGATCAGTGTGAATAATACATCTATACTAATGAGTAATATTATAAAGCTGAAGAGTTCGTTTGTTTGGTTGTAAGAACACACTAATCTTAGGCGCTAAGCGCATGCAGGAACTACTGGAGCGATTTAGAAAATTCTTTGACAATTAGAAAGCTACATTCTTCTCGATTGACATAGGCTACATTTTATTCCGATATTCCCACGGGAACGGGTTCCACGTGGGTAAAACCGCGAGGATCCGCTAGTATGATTTAAGTGTATTTTTATCAAAAATATGGAATGATTTTTGTCAGACGGGTTCATCTATTTTCAGAAAATAATAAAGTTGAGTGTTATAATGATATAACATTATGACAGTGTAGGTACGTACACTCCGTATACATTGTCGATTATGGAATAGCGAAATGATGCAAGTCTAATACTATATCTATTTTAATATTACCTACTGTAATAGGACAGCCGTAGCTGTTTAAAAACTACGTAATAGTTAAGTGTAGGTAATGACATTTTGAATAAATGTGTATCCACACAAAAGCCTTAAGGACGTTCCCTGTTATGAAGTACAATGCAAACAATGCTTCGGTAATTTTGATACAAAGGTTTGAGAAATTGATTCCAATAGAATTGCACTTTGTATAAGTAAAATAAATTTTGGGTTAGTACCTATCTAATGTTACCAAGCTTTCATAGTTATTATTTTCTCTGATATCTGCAATATTTTCACCTCGGCTATTATGTACCTATCTATATAATTTCATTAGGTTAGTGGAGGATTTGGTTTTGTGTTATTGTGTAAGTATACATAATGTTTTGGCTTAATTTTGTTGTTTTATAACTTATTTCGATTTATCCATTTATTGTTTGGTCCTAATTTATATGCATGTCGTCGGTATTAGATATGAATTAAAGTGTGTTTTGTATTAGAGATAATACGGCTACTTTTTCGGACATGTAGGTATGTACCTTACATACGAAGTCAATTTCAATCTAAAGTAGCTTTATTTACTAACATGTCCCAACAGGACAGTCAAATGTACAGGTAGATATGTTGGAAATATAAGGAACTTGAAATCATTGACTTCTTAAAATACTTCTTACCAGCATATAATATTTTTTTTAACTTCATGTAAATGTTTGTTGTAAGTATTAAGGTTATCCAAATTATGTTTGCTGAGACATCTGCAAAGATTGTATTTGTAACATATCTACCTTTAAACGATTTACCTTTGCCTTTCCCTTTTGTGCTTCTTTAATACAAACATAATGTTTTTAGAATTCCCCTCTAAGCGCTGTAATTCTAGCAGTATAATAAAATGTGCAATATAATGTTTAAATCATTCTGTTTACATAAAAACAATAATATGATACCTACTTAGTGCAATCAGCACCGATATGACATCATGTGCACTTAGTTATTTATTCGTCAATTTCTTGATACATTATTGATTGTCTTTACCAGAAACGAGTTTAGTGGAAAGAGTCGAATGGTAATACCGAGTTTTGTATTCTGTGGTTTTGTGCTTCACCTATTGTTTGATGTGTATTGCGTTGGTCAATCAGGGGGCTAAATAGGTGTTTCTTCATCGGCCGACGCCACACCCAAAAACAACATTGGTGGGCGCATTTTTCTATGAAATCGTTATGGTACACCTGCCGTCTCATTGGCGCGACATGTCGATGTCGTCGGGTGTCGCATGTCGTGTCGCGTCTTGTCGGCCAATAAAGATACGTTCATTGTGTAATGGTTGGTACACACGCAGCGACTTTGATCGATGGCGACTCGCTAGCGACTTATGATTAGTATCGAACATAAGTCGCCAGCGACAATAGATCGCTGCTAAATTCACGTACACGCATGATTTTGGCATCGCCAGCGAGTCGCTAAGGAATCGCTATCGATCAAAAGTCAGATAAATATTGGAGTAATACAATCAAGAGGCAATGCGTACCAAAGAAGGTACTTTTGTGAAACTACCCTACTACCTATACTGTGAACTCGTAACGGATACGGTAGGTTCTCTACCTACCAACCGCAAATAATATAGGTAATCTAAAATTTGCTGTTGCTGGCGTTAATGCTTCCCAGATTTAATTCTATTGAATTTGTACTTACTTAAATATTATGTCAAAGACAAATTATTATAAATTGAAGCTGTCAGATATCTATATATGCATAAGACAATAATATAAAACAAATTATCCTTTAATTGTCTGGTAAATATTGAATGGAAAATTATCATCGGTCTATAAAAATGTAATTTTAGTGTAAAGAAATAACTGACCATAGCTACAAATCGCTAGATAGACAACTTGTTCCATTGTTGTTCTGTAGTGGATGGTTAATTCTCGAGGTGCTCCGCGTCATGGCTCTTGCATGATCATGTGCGCAATGCCTGTAAGTTAAGAAGTGCGTTTGGAAAGATTCTTGTAAATTAATAAATGTCTATTTATTGTTGAGTCGAGTGCAGTGTCGTGTTGAATACTGGTGTTTTTAAATATGGTGTAATTTATTGTAAATATCACATAGTGAAAATGATTGTGATCAACTGGTACGTGTCTATTTACCCTCTAATTAAATATATCGACATCGGCTGCTATAAAAAAAACATGTGCATCGAGACTTGGTACCATTTCAGAGTCCAATCAATACGAATTATGTGTAATTTCCAGTTACCTTTACGTTTTTGTAATTTAGGTACCTACCGAAAGCCACCTATTTTTTGTATAATTATGTTTATGTATTTCATCTTTATTATCTAAGGGTGGTATTCCATTTATCAAAGATCTTTGTCCAATATTGCATTTGATCAAAGGAATACCGAGTGTGAAATTCTATCCCAAAATACGAATGGTAAAATCACTGCAGGCCAAATGAACGAAATCCCAAATCACATTTTACCAAAAACATTTTAAGCCGAATCACGTTAATCCAAATGCACGAAATCCCAAATCACGTTTTACCAAAAACATCTTTAATCAAATCACGTTAACCCAAATGAACGAAATCCCAAATAACATTATACCAAAAACATTTTAGTTGAAATCACGGTACATAATCCAAAAAAAAAACGATCGAAACCACAAATAACCAAAAAATGATCCATGCGAAAGTTTATGAGGATGTTTGGATGGATGGATGTTTGTTACTCTTTCATGCAATGACTACAAAACGGATTTGGTTGAAATTTGGCAAACAGATACCAAGTAGATAGCCTGGATTAAAATATAGGATACTTTTCATTCCTACGGGAAGGGGGTCATGCGGGTGTAATCTTATTTTTAACAGGTATATCGCAGGTTCAATCTATAAATAAATATCAGAAGTCAGAACCTTAAAAAATCCGTAAGAAAACCATCATCATCATCCACTGCTGTAGGTACATAAGCATTCCCCAAATTATATACCTAGGTACGTATTATTGCAATTACCTACCTGCAAGTTTGCTGGGCAAAGCTAACAGGGCATTAGGGTTCATGGTTATTTCTTACTGTAGTTTTGAACAACTAATATAAATTTAAAATGTTTGAACAACATAAACGATTTTTATTTACAACAATTAAATTAACATAAAAAAAGTTTTGTTCATACAGCTGTATTAATCTGATTACATACATATGTATTATCTGTTGTAATGTTTATATGTTTATTATAAATATATTTGTCTTTATTTCATATATATAATAATATTAATAATACATAATATAAAAAATATCAAATACTAAAAAAATACACTTTGATAATCACCGCTCTTTTAAACAAGAAATAAAAATTGGCCCAGCTAACTTGCAGGTAATTGCAATAATACGTACCTAGGTATATAATTTGGGAAATGCTTATGTACCTACAGCAGTGGATGATGATGATGATTTTCTTACGGATTTTTTAAGGTTCTGATATTTATTTATAGATTGAACCTGCGATATACCTGTTAAAAAAAACTAAAAAGAAAAAAACAAGCACAAAAAGATCGATTGTGGATTGAATATGTTCTAAGTTCTTACTAGTAAATTGTATGCAGCGTTATATATATTAGGTAGGTACTTAATACAAATTTTAGGTAAGAGAACTCTTGGAAGCAAGCGGGATGCATTTGCGTATAAAATCTATAAAAATATCATGGATCCCGCCTGCTTCCAAGAGTTCTCTTACCTAAAATTTGTATTAAGTACCTACCTAATATACGCAGACGGGTTTTTTTAGTTTTTTAAATTCGTTTTTTTTTATTTTAAGCTTTTTAGTTAAATGTTCTATGTATGTACATGAGCAAGACCTCGCAGACGTGTCAATTCTTGTAGGGAGTTTTGGTCGTAGGGGTTATTTAAAAGTCGCCTTGGATCTAGTTCACTAATGGCTAAGCCTTGTGTTGACTTCGGTGACTCAATCTTTCTTCTGGCTGCTTGCGTTCGCAAGCCTTTTTGGTTTTTTAATAAAGTGCCATATTTTATCCAATACTTAACGTATAAATAAAATTAGTGATGGTTTGGTTATCGATATAAACCAATGTAAGAATTAAATAATAAACAAAACTAACTTCACGAAAAACCAAAATTCTAAACAACTCGACTCCTATTATTATCGCCTCCTAATAAATAAATAAACCAAAGAAAATAAATAAAACTTCTAAACAACTCCTATTCTATTATCTATATATATAAAATTGAGTGGACATAACTCACTCATCACGAAATCTCGAAAACTACTGGACCAACGAAGATGTAATTTGGCAGGAAGGTAGATTATGCCTAGGAGACGTCCGCTAAGAACGGATTTTAGGAAACTCCCCCCCTAAAGGGGGTAAAATGGGGGGTTAAGGTTATATGAAACTTCTTCATTAATGGATTTAGAAGCATGAAAATTGGTACGTTGGATACTGGTTATGACTGAAAATGATCTGAGTAAGCAAAGTAAAAAAATCTCCCCCTTAATAGGGTAAAATGGGGAGGTAAAGTTTATATGGAACTTCTTCATTTCTGAACTTAGAAGTTTGAAAATTGGTATGTTGAATACTGATCACGATTGAAAATTATCTGCGTAAGAGAAGTTTAAAAACTCCCCGATAATGGGGTAAAACGGGCGGATTAAGCTTATATGGAACTTCCTCATTTCTAAACTTAGAAGTATGAAAATTGGTATGTTGGATACTGGTCACGATTGAAAATGATCTGCGTATGCGAAGTTATAAAAAACCCATAATAGGGTAGAAAGGGGGGATTAAGGCTTATATGAAAACTTCCTCATTTCTGGAGTTAGGAGTATGGAAATTGGTATAAAGAATACTAGGTCATCATTAAAAATGATCTGCGCAGGCAAAATAAAAAAACACCTAATAGGGTAGCCCTTTCTACCCTAATTGAACTCTGACCGGGAAAATTTCATACGGTTTTTTTAACTCGAAAAAAGTACAGTTCCCTTGGGATACAGTTTTTTTTGTTCACTTTATTCAATGAAGCATGGGTCCCATGACAGCTCATTTTCGTGCAAAGCAAACAATTCTTTATGCATTAGAATAAAACTCAAGAGAATCAGTATTACACATTTTTTAGCAAAGTATTGACTTAATTTTTTGCATTTTGGTAGTTGAAGAGAAGGAGAATGTCCGAATATTATTCATACGATAGTAGCTCCTGTTTGTCTAGGTATCGTAACCTTCTTATGCCTAAACCACGGGTAGCGTGCTCGGCCTGCGATCGATGAGGTTATGTTACTTTTGCAATGGTCTATCATGGGATTGCTGTTAAAAAATATATCGTGCTTTGGAAGACACGATAAGCTGATGTTTCTGGCTGCATTTGGATTGGTTAGTACACCATAACTTCAATGGGTCCGTGTGGAAGGTCATGGCCCATTCTCCTTATCCATCTATATGAAGGCCTGTGCCCCAGCAGCGTGGACATTAAAATAGATTGATGATGGTACTGATGTGACCTTAGAGAATGCATATCTATCTACTTTTTGACACAAAATTTTGCGATGTAGTACCTACTCGCGGACGTAGTCGTAGACGTAGTAGTATAAATGCGAAATTGTATATGCTCACGTCAAAACGGCTGAACCAATTTTGATGATATTTGGAATGGAGATAGTTTGAGAAAGTGCTTCCGGGTGCTCCTACTAATAACTCCTACTGATAGGAGCACCGGGACACCCATGTCCTGATGCTAGGAAGGACATAGGCAAATTGTAACCGCGGGAATAAGGCTCATTCCCATGGTAAAATAAGTTTTAGCTCGGGCAAAGCTGTAGATTGGAATTGGTATTTAAGGCGATAGTTTGAGTTCATGGGAAGGATGATGTTTAGAATAGAGACAGTTTAAGGCCCTGGAAAGGACATATTTTACTTTTTACCGCGGGAAATCTCATTGTAAGGAAAAATCACTTTAAGCGCGGGCTAATTTGGGGGCAGAAATTGGTATTTAAGTAAATAATTTGAGACCCTGGCAAGGATTATAATACCATATTCCCACGGGAAAATCAATAAGTAGGTATTATTTGTTTGTCCGTCTTTCACGTCCAAACGGAGTAACGGATCAATGTGATTTTTGGTACGGGGGTAGATTGGGAGCTGGAGAATGACATAGTTTATCCCGGAAAATATAACATTCCATCAGGATAATGCTGTGTAGTACACGCGGGCGAAGCCGCGGGCGGAAAGCTAGTATTATATATAATAAACCTTCTTGATTGACTAACTCAAGTGATTACATGCTCTTTGCTTTGGACTAACTTAACTATCAATGAAAAAAACGTTTTCGAAACAATATTCTTAAATTAAAATTAATTAAATTTAACATCGCAAATCGCATCTATCATTAATGTATCACAACATTTTAAGTTATTTCAATTTATTAAAAGTTTTAAATACACTCAGTTAACAGTATTTTATGTTTGCCAAACGTTAGCGCGTTCTAATCGACTATTAGCGCCATCTAGCTGTGACCAAATAAAACAAAATCTATTTAAAATTCAAAAATGAATGTTGATAAGCGCAAAACTCGAGAACGGTTAGGCCAATTCGGCAAATTTTTTTTCATATGTTCTATAAAGCACGCGGAAAGGTTTTTATGAAGAAACTGCTTGGAAAATAGTAAAAACAACACTTTTTATTTTTTCCATACAAACAATTAGCACTTATTAGTCGAAATTAGTTCAAAACATATCACTTATTTATATTTTCGTCATCGTCTTTGTAACCTCTTCTTTTTGATACCCCACTCGATGGGATTAAAAAATATATTTTTTTACAATGCACAGAATATTTCACCTAAAAGCCGCCATTTTGTTTTTTTGTTAATTTTGATGTCCCATTGTCACTCGGCCCGTTAAGACGAATCTGACGACGTATCATTTATTAAAATCGGTTCATCCGTTTAGAAGTTACGAGGGAACATAGAAACGGACACACATACATACAGGTCAAATACATAACCCTTTTTTGGCTTCGCCGCAGACGGGTAATAAGATAACACCCGCGTGGTTCCCGTTCCTGTAGGAATGAAAACTATCCTATATTTTAATCCAGGCTATCTACTTGGTATCTGTGTGCCAAATTTCAACCAAATCCGTTTTGTAGTTATTGCACGAAAGAGTAACAAACATCCATCCATCCAAACATCCTCATAAACTTTCGCATGGATCGTTTTTTGGTTATTTGTGGTTTCGATCGTTTTTTTTTTGGATTATGTACCGTGATTTCAACTAAAATGTTTTTGGTAAAATGTGATTTGGGATTTCGTTCATTTGGGTTAACGTGATTTGATTAAAGATGTTTTTGGTAAAACGTGATTTGGGATTTCGTGCATTTGGATTAACGTGATTCGGCTTAAAATGTTTTTGGTAAAATGTGATTTGGGATTTCGTTCATTTGGCCTTCAGTGATTTTATCATTCGTATTTTGGGATAGCATTTCACACTCCGTTTACCACCCTTATTACCATAGTACTAAGGGTGCATCCAATTTATTGGATCAAGAAATTGGATAAAATATTTGATAACCGAAATATCACCCTTAGTACTATGGTAATAAGGGTGGTATTCGTTTAATCAAATGCAATATTGGACAAAGATCTTTCATAAATGGAATACCACCCTAAGATAAACATCGATAATAGCATCTACTTATCAATACCAGTTGCTTTAGTAGGTAGTGCAATACCAATGTTCTCGAAAGGTATTAGAACTTTCTATGTAAACACATGCATTGATATTTACTTATCTAGATGTAGGTAGGTATAATTTATTCGTGATACTGAATGATACTGTGGCCATGGCGCTATTTAGCACTCTGTCAAGTTACGCGTGTTCTAATAAATTACAACTAATGCACTGTAATATTTGATGATTTATTGCACATCCTTGTCATTTGCTGCTCCGTGATATTAAAATGACTAAATAATACCAATGTGCTAGGGAGATTCTACATTATTTATATGATTCTACATTTTAATTTGAGTGTGAATAATGAATACTTATTGACATGAAATTCATGAAATAAAATTTATTTAGCGTTGCAATCATGTTTTATTTGTTTTATGGATAATTTTTAGTGTCGCTTATTAAATAACAACTTTCCGCCCGCGGCTTCGCCCGCGTGAATTACACGACCGACACGTTATCCCACGGGAATGTGATATTTTTCCGGGAAAAAAGTAGCCAATGTTCCTCTTCAGGCTTACAGTTGCAAAACTTCTGAAGTATTCGGAATAATTACGTAATACTTCTCATAAAGTTTCTTTCCATCAGAATTTTTCAAAATAAATTCGTTTGAAAATATTGGCATTTTTTTATCTTAGGTCAATCTTGCTAGAAAATATCATGCCCGAGTCCGGCGGGCGACGACGACGACGGATGAACAAACAACTCGTGCGCGGCGCGCGGCGCCCGCCGCAGAACAAATTCTAGTGGCGCATGGCAGGCGGCGCGCGCGGCGCGCAGGGCGGGCGGGCGAGATTAGCGGGGCGGGGAGTGGGAGGCGATGCCCCCCGGGGAATTATTCGACCGCTCCCCTTCCCCGCAGAGAAGGATTCATAATGTTTCGCAATAATTCGCGGTCTAAGAAAATATTTCAATTTCGATAAAAATAAACGTGAGCGTTGTTTTTAAAAACGAAGTGCTTACCTATTTGCTCAGTGATGGATTGATGGTGAATTGGTTGTTATTATTATTGTAGCGTAATTAGCGTAAGTAAAATTTGAATGTTTATTTTATTCCTTACCTATGTAAGGCGACATTAACAACAAAAGTAGGTAGGTACCTACTTACAGCAAAACACAAATTTTTATAGGTACTAGCGACCCAGCCCGGCTTCGTTTGAACAATTTGTGGGTGCTTCGAATCTGTGATAACTTCTAAAGTGTTCATTTAAATGAAATACGGTAAAGGATAATTTTGATCTACCTCAATGATATCGTTTTACCTACATTAAATGACCAAGGTAACTTATATAGGTACTTATTTGGATAAGGATTAATACTGATTAGGAGACATTAGCTTTGCAAATAAAGAAATATTTTTAAAAAACTTAATAAATATAAAAATTACTGTGAGTCAACCTATAGAAATAAGGCGACTTCGGGTCTTTTTGTAGGCCTCTATGATATACAATGCCGTAGTAAATTATTTTGATGTAGGTAGGTATCTCATACGGTTAAGGGTGGTATTCCACTTATCAAAGATCTTTGTCCAAGAAATTGGACGTCGAATTGTATGAAATTGGACGTCAAAGTCGTCCAATATGCGTCCAATTTCTTGGATCCAATGCATACTGGACAAAGATCTTTGATGAATGGAATACCACCACCCTTAGCCAGCAGCGTTCGCAATGTACCTAAGCGCTCGAAAAATCGTTTTTTGACGGCTTCATCAAAAAACATGTAATTTTTCTCTATTATATAAATACGTAATTAGAATGTTTTGTATGTAGGTATTTATTAATAAACCTTCGAGAATAAATTTTCTAAATAACAGTGACAGCTGCATCGAAATCCGATGCGTGGTTTAAAAGAAGAAAGGTTAGAAACAGACAGACAGAGGCGGAGAGTGACTTTATTTTATACTATGTACCTACCTACTTACCTACCTAGTGATAGTGAAGTGATGACCTAAGCCTCGGCACGGCACTTGTATTGCTAGGTACGACCACTTATATTGTGGTTCGACGGCTATGCCGATGACGGCTATACTCCGTGACTCCGTGCCGAGTTTTGTACCTACCTAGCAGTGGCAAAACGAAAGGGTACATACCTACAAGCCGATTCTAATCGGCTTACCTTATTATAGTTTAAAACCTTTTATCATAGTTTAAAAATATGTTTTCATCCGTTTCAAGCAATTCAAAAACATTAAAAATTCGCTAAAATAATAGGTACTTAGGTAGGGTATATGTGCCTACTTAAGTACCTACTTCTACACTTAAAACTTCCACAGACATTTTATTTAAGAGGTACCTAGATAGTAAGATATCCATCCATACTTCTTTTACTATGATTGACTATTTTTCTTGCTTAGGTAGGTATTTAAAAATAAGTGTCAAAACTGCTTTCTACTGCTTTTTTACCGATTGCTGCTTTTTTATCGTTACCTACTCCCGTATTTTTCGACGATCGAAATATTCCGAATGTTTCGTAATACTTCGGAATATTTCGTAAGTATTCCACGGGAAAGATTCGGAATTATTCCCGACTGCAACTGTATTCAGGCTACAAAGTATCTATGTCCCAAATTTCAGCCAAATCCGTTCAGCCGATTTGGCGTGATTGAGTAACAAACATCCAAACATCTAAACTTTTCACATTTATAATATTATAATATATATAGTAGGAAAAACCAATCAAGTGCGAGTCGGACTCGCGCAACGAGGGTTCCGTAGGCATCTATACAAATAAATAAAATTGGAGTGTCTGTATGTAATATTAAAATAACTGCTTTTTACTACATGCATAATAATGATTATATTTGTGTGCATGAACATGTCTATTTGTCTTGGTCTGGGTGTCTTCTATGTATATTAAGTATGTATTTACAAACAAAAAGTATATAAGTATAAATATTTATCCGTTATCAAGTTCATGTAGACACAGTTTCTTAAGAAATTAACTACGGGCTTAGATAATTGGTGTGATTGTAAGAAAATATTTATTTATTTATTTATATATACGGTACATATAGCTACCAAAATAATATTTTTTACAATTTTTGTCTGTCTGTTCCGGCTAATCTTTGAAACGGCTGGACCGATTTTGACGGGACTTTCACTGGCATGTAGCTGATGTAATAAGGAGTAACTTAGGATACTTTTTATCCCGATATTCCCACGGGAACGGGAACCACGCGGGTGAAACCGCGGGCCGCTAGTTATATAATATAGAAGGTAGGAAGGAGGACATTTTGGTAGTAAATAAAACGTGAAAATGCTATCGGCAAGGCTATATTCGTCGGGAGCACAGAACAGAAAAAAAGAGTAGAAGTCGCAAGTGGGCGGTACCCGCGTACCCCAAGATATTATGCGGAGCTCCGCTTATCTGTGCATGTGTGCGTATTTTGCTTACTCAGTTGCAATATCAATCCTATATCCTAGCACTCTTCACGGAATGTTATAGAAAAAAAATAGAAAGATGCCACACTGTGCAGTTTTGGAGTGATAAAATGATAGTCGACAGACTAATTTATCTAAACGAAGCATAACATATCACCGTTAAGTGCAAAATTCTGTTTATTTAATTAAAATTAATAAATAATAAAATGGAATTCTTCAAAATAAAAACACAATCTGATATCAATCTTATAAACTCATTTTTAAGGTGTAGATTTGAATGTGCAATATTAATTTTCTCGAAGTTTCTACACAACATAAAAATTTTGATAGCATGCTTTTGCTACTCAATTAGTGATGTATCTGTTTCCGTTTCCTGTAGTGATTTGCCTGTTAATCGTAATGCCTGAGCTTCACCTGCGTCTAATGCCATTAATTAGCGCGCTATTTGATATAATACGCAGGCGTAGCCGGGTCTTAGCGCACTAATTTGATACAATTAGCACGCTAAGACGCGCATGCCGTTATTAACGCCGTTAGGCGTCACGCAGGTGAAGCCCCGGCATAAATACTACTAATATCTAAATAGGAAGTTAATACCTACCTACTTTAATTAAGGATTCAGATTATTTGCTAAAGCTTTCATAATACCTACCTATTAACATTTCCTGTACATAAGTAAGTACATACATAAATAATACAATGAACATAGCTATCAACTTCTTTCTATTCAAATTCGTAAATTTATAAAATGCCTACTAAACGTTTGCAAAGTGTGATTTCATACACAACACAACCCACCAAACTAATTTTTTTTGCAAAAAAATGTAGTGGTCTACAGATACGCGGAACTTAGGTCCATAGTTCTAAATGCAGGTCCGTATTAAAGAACAACACTCAAGTGGAGATCTCTTCGCAAGTATAGTTAGTAAGGGATGCAAAAATACATGCAATGCATCATTCATCCCTTGCTAACTATTACTGTTACTATTACCGTTTATTAAGGGCCTTAGATTAATATGGGCGCTCTACAATCGCGCGCGATTCGTGGGCGTGAATCGCAGTGCGTTTCGCAGTAATAATCACGCGTGAACTCTTCTTGGCTCTACATTCGCAGATGGAATCATGTCACTTGCTTTTCGCAGGTTCGTGTCTTGTTAACCACTATTAGTGTCTAACAACTATTAGTGTTATTACATTACAACTATTACTAACACTCGCGCTTTCACGCGTTCACGCATAGATATCGCGCGTTCGCGCGCGAATGTGGAGCGCCCAATTAATAATGAAATAATAAAACAATGATATATCAATATTAGTTCGCAATTTAATGTGCAGTTTTGGTTGTCTCGAAGTTTCTAATAGCCCGTACACACGTTCCGATCCGACCGCCCCCGGCGCGGCCGGCGGCGCCGAACGGAACATGTGTACTAGCCTTAAGCAATTGATTGAGCATGCTTTTGGCATTTTTGGTGCTACTCAATTACTGCCTGTACACACTGGGCGCTCGGCGAGCGACGACGTTACATTTTTTATGCTGCGGCTGCGGCTACATTAGCGTCCGATAATTCGTGCGAGTTATCGCGCTAAAATTATCATTGTTGGGCATACGCGATGTTCTTGTCTACATTAGCGGGCAAAGCTTCGTGTTGCGTTGTCGCGCTAACTATCGCGATAAACCTGTCAAGTGCGAGCGATATTTATTTTATTTTAATTCTAATTATTTATTTTTAAAGTGAATATACCTACTACTAAATATTCTGTTGTTGGTTCTGTTGTTATCGCGATGTTCTTAAAATTATTTCAGTAGTTTTTGAGATACGAGTATAATATGGTAAAGTCTACACTTAAAAAAAATTTGAAACAAAGCTACGCAGTATAGCATAATCGCCGTTCTACTGTTTATCTTGATGTGCTGTTGAGTGTACCTACTTTAAAGATATTTTTTTCTTTTCAGTTCGCTGTCGGTTTAATTTTTTATAAGATTCATTATCACATAAGTCACATCTGTTTCATTCTGTCACATAGTTAGTCAGCTACAAAACATAATAATAATTCCTATAGGAAATCCCTTAATTATTATTTAATTTATCTGAATTGAATTGTAATTTATTAAATTTAATACTTTTTTATTTATAGTAAAGTCATTTTATGATTATGATATTTCATTTCCATACAAAGCTACAAAATAGCAAATTTAATAAAAGTAAAATAAATAAATCTCGCTCGCACTTTGACGGTTTAACGCGATAGCCCGTAGTTAAGTAGCCCGTAGCAATAGCTTTGTCGCGATGTACCCGGCTACATTAGCGCGTTCACACGATTCTTCGCCGTAGCCCGCTAATGTAGCCGCAGCATTATGAGAATCTGTAGTTCTGCTACTGCCCACTAGAGGCGCTGTACAGATTTGCATACAAAATGCAACGCCACTTAAGCATCTACACACGTTCCGATCCGACCGCCGATTTGGTCTGCTCCAGACCAAATCTGGACGTGTGTAGCGTAGTCGTCCGACCATAATTATTATTATTCGTGTTTGACGCGGTCGGCCGGATTTGGTTCGCACGAACTTCACTTCCTACCAAATCGGAACGTGTGTAGGCTTCCGACCAGGTGGCCTTATTTTTAAGTTGAGAGAGTGAGACGCCGCTATACGGCGTGTAGAGCGGCGTCTCACTCTCTCAACTTAAAAATAACTGCTATAAGAGCTTGTGGTAGGCCACCAGACCAACTTGGCAGTGTTGACAATTTTGGAGGTTTTCCCCTAGATTTAGGGAGAAAATAAGTAAAAGCGGAAATATTTAAAGCAGGTAAATTACGTTTAAGGGATTTTCAGAGGATTCAATTCAATGCTCGTTCATGAGTTTTACATAGGACTGAACGAACGAAAGGTTTAAATATGGCCATTTATGAAAAGATTTTATTTATCTATTTGTTTTTTTAGAATATTTTGTTGCAATTTGTCGTAAAACTAAATATATATAACAAGGGCATAACATCTCATCAATAAGTGCTGCTTTTAGTAAATATTTAGCATGTTTTAGTATTTTATTGAAAATAACAGAAAATTATAAAATAATGAAATTGTTTTTTATAGTAATAAAACATTAAAAACCGAAAATATGTTTCTTTTTAGTTTATTTATTGCAAGCAAATTGATGTTTTCAGTATTTATAAACAATAATAATATTGGGAGATTAGCAGTGGCTGGCAACACTGCAACAACGGCTAGAGGTCGGCCAGACCAAATCGGAACGTGTGTAGCGCCGACCGATTTGGTGCGGCAGATTTGGTTTGAACGTGTGTAGGCGCGGTTCAGACCTGCAGTGAAGTTCGCCCGCACCAAATCGGCGGTCGGATAGGAGCGTGTGTAGCGGCTATATCCCTTTAAAGCGCCATCTATTGTGTAAAAGCTTTAACATGCTAAATAAAAGCAATGATGTCTGTAACGCCATCTTGTGCTCAGTGGCGGGTACTAACAGTAACGCTATCATTAGTCATTACGCATAATTTACTTGTGTGAGTTGGGTGTACGCAGGTTTTCATAGGAGATGCCGTGTCATGCGACTTCTACTCTTTTTTTCTGTTCTGTGGTCGGGAGAATTTGCGGTGTAGAATATTGCCGTTTTAGGTCAGCGCCATCTCTTGACCGATCGTGGAACTAATGTCATTTTTGTTTCGAGATATCCAGCTGTGAAAGACAGTAATAGCCTCTACACACGTTCCGATCCGACAGCCGATTTGGTCTGCTCCAGACCAAATCTGGACGTGTGTAGCGTCGTCGTCCGACCATAATTATTATTATTCGTGTTTGACGCGGTCGGCCGGATTTGGTTCGCACGAACTTCACTTCCTACCAAATCGGAACGTGTGTAGGCTTCCGACCAGACCAACTTGGCAGTGTTGACAATTTTGGAGGTTTTCCCCTACATTTAGGGAGAAAATATGTAAAAGCGGAAATATTTAAAGCAGATCAGAGTATTCAATTTAATGCTCGTTCATGAGTTTTACGTAGGGTAGGTCTGAACAAACGAAAGGTTTAATTATGGCAATTTGTGCAAAGATTCTTTTATCTATTACCTAGTTTTTTTTCGTTTATTTTATTTAAAAACTCGCAATTTGTCGTAAGTCTAAATATTTATAGTAAAGGCATATCACCTCATCAATAAGTGCTGCTTTTAGTAAATATTTAGCATGTTCTAGTATTTTAATTAAATTAACAGAAAATAAATAAATAATGAAATTGAATTCTCTAAAATAATAAAACATTAAAAACCGAAAATCATTTTCTTTTTATCTATCTATTGCAAGCAAATCAATGTTTTCAGTATTTAAAAATAATATTAATCTTGGGAGATTAGCAGTGGCTGGCAACACTGCAACAACGGCTAGAGGTCGGCCAGACCAAATCGGAACGTGTGTAGCGCCGACCGATTTGGTGCGGCAGATTTGGTTTGAACGTGTGTAGACGCGGATCAGATCTGCAGTGAAGTTCGCCCGCACCAAATCGGCGGTCGGATCGGAGCGTGTGTAGATGCTATTAGTGTCTATACACGTTCCGATCCGACAGCCGATTTGGTCTGCTCCCAGACCAAATCTGCGCTACACACGTTCCGATTTGGTCTGTTCCGACCAAATCTGCGCTACACACGTTCCGATTTGGTCTGGGAGCAGACCAAATCGGCGGTCGGATAGGAGCGTGTGTAGCGGCTATATTATAGCATCTACACACGCTCCGATCCGACCGCCGATTTGGTCTGCTCCAGACCAAATCTGGACGTGTGTAGCGTCGTCGTCCGATCATAATTATTATTATTCGTGTTTGACGCGGTCGGCCGGATTTGTTTCGCACGAACTTCTCTTCCTACCAAATCGGAACGTGTGTAGGCTTCCGACCGGACCAACTTGGCAGTGCTGACAATTTTGGAGGTTTTCCCCTAGATTTAGGGAGAAAATATGTAAAAGCGGAAATATTTAAAGCAGATCAGAGTATTCAATGTAATGCTCGTTCATGAGTTTTACGTAGGACTGAACAAACGAAAGGTTTAATAATGGCAATTTGTGCAAAGATTCTTTTATCTATTACTTAGTTTTTTTTCGTTTATTTTATTTAAAAACTCGCAATTTGTCGTAAATCTAAATATTTATAGTAAGGGCATATCACCTCATCAATAAGTGCTGCTTTTAGTAAATATTTAGCATGTTCTAGTACCTATTTTAATAAAATTAACAGAAAATAAAAAATAATAAAATTGAATTCTTTAAAATAATAAAACATTAAAAACCGAAAATCATTTTCTTTTTATCTATCTATTGCAAGCAAATCAATGTTTTCAGTATTTATAAATAATATTAATATTGGGAGATTAGCAGTGGCTGGCAACACTGCAACAACGGCCAGAGGTCGGCCAGACCAAATCGGAACGTGTGTAGCGCCGACCGATTTGGTGCGGCAGATTTGGTTTGAACGTGTGTAGGCGCGGATCAGATCTGCAGTGAAGTTCGCCCGCACCAAATCGGCGGTCGGATAGGAGCGTGTGTATTGGCTTTAATAGCATCTACACACGTTCCGATCCGACCGCCGATTTGGTCTGCTCCAGACCAAATCTGGACGTGTGTAGCGTAGTCGTCCGACCATAATTATTATTATTCGTGTTTGACGCGGTCGGCCGGATTCTCTGAGTACTGAATCCTATGGAGATGGCATACCTACGAAAAATTGAAGCATACACACACACACACAAGCACACATACCGAGAAACCAAAATGGCGCCTTTCCGTAGTGCTGCCCTATTTGTACATCGATATATTTATTGATGAAGTTATAGATCAAGTATTTTTGTGACTACCTACCTATACTACCCTATATTTTATAAAAACAGTTTCGTAATCACCTCGATAATTTAAAACGGAATTATAGTGTATAATTATATACCTAGTTTTTTTTGAAAAATAAAACTTAATAATGTGCTTAAATTATACCTACATTTGCACATAATTAAGTTCTTTATGACAATGTGTATGTGTTTGTTCATATACGCACACAATCATTGGCCCGACCGCGCGCGTGAGACGCAACAACTGTAAAGCCCCCAGTACAGGATGGCCGATCATGTTGGCCGACCATGATGGGCCATCGTGTACATGGGCGGTTTGCGTGTGATTGCCGTCTGCGAGTAACGCAAACCGGCCCTGTACACGATGGCCCATCATGGTCGGCCAACATGATTGGCCATCCTGTACTGAGGGGCTTCAAGGCGAGAAGAGCCGCCAAGTGCTTCCTCATCTATAGTTATATCGTAAACAGGAAAGATTTGATTGGTTGTTGTTTGAATTTAATAGGTTCCAAAACTACTAGACTAATTTAGAAATTTCTTTGACCATTAGAAAGCTACATTCTTTCCGAGTGACATAAGCTATATTTTATCGTGATATTTCCATGGGAACGAGTACCATGCGGGTAAAACCGCGAGGATCCGCATGTTATTATTAAATTTATTGCTTGTTAAGTACATAATGTATCAAAAATTCAAACGCAGATACAGATTAAAAATAAGGTCCTGTAGTTTATTTACAAACTAACCTTAGTAAAATATAGTTCCTGTTGCAGTAGTAGTAGATAAAAGACCAACCTACTATATTTTACTGAGGTTATAGTTTGTAAATAAACTACACGACCTTAGCTTCAATCTGTACGACTGTAGATACATTAATACTTAGCCAGCAATAAATTTGATTGAGGGCGCCCCACTTGTCGGCTCTACTCGCCTTTACTTAGAAACTGCAATTTTATGATCAAATTTCTTATGTTTTCCGAGTCACGCGTCTATACACATGCGAGACCTCCATAGAATTCCAGATCAAAGGTCGCGAGAACCAGTTTAAGTAAAAAAAGGTAATGAAATAAAACAAAAAGCTCCATATTGTAAAAACCTATTATGTTTATAAAACAAGGATTGTTTTTTTTTTACATAACACACATTACAATATAAATCACAAAGGAGAATGCCTACTAGGTACCTACCTACCATAGAAAAAAAGAAATGTCTCAAAAAAAACAAGCATTATTAAGTAATAAAATAATAAACAGTTTGAATCGAGATCTTTACTAGCAAGCATATTTTTTTTATATTTAGAATATAGCGAAGCGACATCTAGTGGTAAAAACATATACTTACTTTTAATGTGCTAGAATGAATGTAAGTTCGGCAACAACTTTACAGCAAAATGACATTAAAAAAACACGTTATATATAAGTATCCAGTTTTTGGCAACCGGAACAGACAAAGTTGTCGCACTATAATTTCGATTTTGCCAGTGGCCTAATTAACGTCTTTTTCAAAACTTAAACTGTCGTTGACGTTTGAAACTGTTCTTCAAAATGAAAAGAGCACATAAAAATAGTTTTCGTACGAGTCTTTAAATTTTCCTTTCGCATTGTTCCAGCCATATTTTTCTTTTTTTGTTATTTTTAGGCAACCTAAAACAATAAAAACAGTTTAAAATTAATACACTCAATTTACACTTGAAATTTGAAAACATCGATAATTCGATAAGAAAAATGCTATAAGGGCAACTCTAGCGCAAAACAAACAGATTTATATTTTCTTGAAATACACCAACAAAACTCACCAAAATAAGTATTAAGCTACATTTGGTATGAATTCTAAGTAAACTATTCACAGGAAAACCAAAACACAAGGCATTTATTGTATTGTTTTGGTGTTTTTGCAAAATAAATAGTACGTACCGGTGTAATGTAATGTTCGGACGATTTTCACTTTTTTTGATGCCACAAACTACCACACTGCAATTAGACATGTTCCTTGTTGCATTCTCTCACTTATTAATACCTTTTATTCACATGAAAGTCTTAAATTAAAAGACTTTTATCACAAAACACTGCAAATACAACTCGCGTTGACAGCTCACATACAGAGAAACCTAAATGGCGACCGGCTTCAATCATGCATTACGATGACGTCACGTTTCAATGTTGCCAAAAAATAGGTCGAATAAATATATTGCTGTCTCTTTTTACATGAAGTATTGGAGGTAAGATAGAACGAGATGGCTACAGGTTTATGAGTACAATGTCGATATAGCTCATATTTGTATAGCCGATAGTTCATATAGATCAATATGGATCATCTCCATAGGATTCAGTACTCAGAGGCCGGATTTGGTTCGCACGAACTTCACTTCCTACCAAATCGGAACGTGTGTAGACTTCCGACCAGACCAACTTGGCAGTGTTGACAATTTTGGAGGTTTTCCCCTAGATTTAGGGAGAAAATATGTAAAAGCGGAAATATTTAAAGCAGGTAAATTACGTTTAAGGGATTTTCAGAGGATTCAATTTAATGCTCGTTTATGAGTTTTACGTAGGACTGAACGAACGAAAGGTTTAAATATGGCCATTTATGAAAAGATTCTATTTATCTATTTGTTTTTTTTGAATATTTTGTTTAAAAACTAGCAATTTGTCGTAAAACTAAATATATATATATAAAAAGGGCATAACAACTCATCAATAAGTGCTGCTTTTAGTAAATATTTAGCATGTTTTAGTATTTTAATGAAAATAACAGAAAATACGGCTATTATAGCCGCTACACACGCTCCTATCCGACCGCCGATTTGGTGCGGGCGAACTTCACTGCAGATCTGATCCGCGCCTACACACGTTCAAACCAAATCTGCCGCACCAAATCGGTCGGCGCTACACACGTTCCGATTTGGTCTGGCCGACCTCTGGCCGTTGTTGCAGTGTTGCCAGCCACTGCTAATCTCCCAATATTATTATTATTTATAAATACTGAAAACATCAATTTGCTTGCAATAAATAAATTAAAAAAATATATATTTTCGGTTTTTAATGTTTTATTACTATAAAAAAACTATTTCATTATTTTTTAATTTTCTGTTATTTTCATTAAAATATTAAAATATTGAAATATTTTTTTTTAAATGTCATTCTGCTGTCAAGTTGATGTCCAACCATAGCGCTGCTGGCGGCAAAAGTTCTTAGAAGTCAGGGTTGGTTAAATTGCTACAAAAAAAAGAAAAAACGTACGTAGCGCCGCTGTCACCGGAACAGAAAAGGTTGTGGCACTGTACAGTGCCACAAACTTTGCTGTGCCGGTGGCCAAAATGTGTAACTAACGTGATTTTTTTTTAATGTCATTTTGCTGTCAAGTTGATGTCCAACCATAGCGCTGCTGGCGGCTGAAGTTCTTAGAAGTCAGGGCCGGTTAAATTACTACAAAAAAAAGAAAAACGTACGTAGCGCCGCTGTCACCGGCACAGAAAAGGTTGTGGCACTGTAAGCGCGCTACTCGCCGCTAGAGGCGCTAATACAGTTTTCATACAAATTGTCATAAATACGGAATCGAAATAGTTTGCGTTTTTTGACATAAAAACTTACACTACGGGCACTGTTTACCATTTTGGAACGGAAACGCAACTCTAAAAATACTTATCTTGGGATAATAGTCTTTAAACACATTCGATCCGACAGCCGATTTGGTCTGCTCCCAGACCAAAACTACGCTGCACACGTTCCTGGGAGCTGGGAGCACACGTCTGGGAGCAGACCAAATCGGCTGTCGGATCGGAACGTGTATAGATACTATTATCAACAAGTGAACCAAAATGTATTATTATAATGAAAATTATATCAAGGAAAGCGGAATCTATCTATATATATAAAATTCAAAGTCCTGACTGACTGACTGACTGACTGACTGACTGACTGAGATATCAACGCACAGCCCAAACCGCTGAACCTAGAGACTTCAAATTTTGCACATAGATACGTTATACAGTGTAGGCATCCACTAAGAAAGGATTTTTAGAAATTCCATCCCTAAGGGGGTGAAATAGAGGATGAATGTTTGTATGAAAGTCCGTCAGTTTTGAAGTTAGGATCTTCAAATATTGTATTTAGGCTGGCAATCGAAAATATTATTTACCTGTGTCAGCTTTTTTGACAATTCCACCCCTGAAGGGGTGAAAAGGGGGATGAAATGTTGTATCTGGAAAGTCCTTCATTTAAATTATTATTTAGGCTTATGGTCGGAAAGTAAAACAAATAAGCAAAAACATTTGTTTCGTATTTTTTCCAAAATCAACCCCTTAGAGGTTAAATGGGATAAATAAACCTAAAAATCGATATGGATGTCGTTATTGAGGTTTTATGGAATGACGATTGCGAAAATGGCATTTATTTTGATGTTTAACACGCTGAACATGATTCAACCCCTAAAAGGTTGCAATAGGGGTGAAATTTTGAATGAAAAATCAGGGTTAAAATAGACATTTCAACTTGAACCTTTGTAGGCTTACTTCTTAAAACAAATAGGCAACCCATTTCGTAATTTTCTCAAAATCAAACCCAGGGGGTAAAATAGGGGATGAATATGTGTATAAAAGTCCGTTAGTTTTGAAGTTGGGATCTTCAAATTTTGTATTTAGGCTGGCAATTGAAAAATAATATTTTCCTGTGTCAGCGTTTTTGACAATTTCACCCCCGAAGGGGTGAAGAGGGGGATGAAATGTTGTATCTGGAAAGTCCTTCATTAAATTTATTAACCTTTTGACTGCCATGTCTTCTATAGAAGACAAACGTTTTTGAGTCCTCCACGCTAAGACTTTAATATGAAGATGATAACTAATAATTTTTTATTTTGTCTTCTATAGGAGACATTGGCGGTCAAAAGGTTAATTAGGCTTATGGTCGGAAAGTAAAACAAATAAGCAAACACATATTTCGTATTTTTTCGAAAATCAACCCCTTAGAGGTTAAATGGGATAAATAAACCTAAAAATCGATATGGATGTCGTTATTGAGGTTTTATGGGATGAAGATTGCAAAAATGGCATTACATGATTCAACATGATTCAACCCCTAAAAGGTTGAAATAGGGGTGAAGTTTTGAATGAAAAATCAGGGGGTAAAATAAACATTTCAACTTGAAACTTTGTAGTTTTACTTTTTAAAACAAATAGGCAACCTATTTCGTAGTTTTCCGAAAATCAAACCCAGGGGGTAAATAGGGTGTAGAAACCTAAATCATCTTAAGTACCCTAAAAGTTCTTGGTACCTAAGCTACTCAGAACTCACTTTTTGATTGTGAAACAGACACTTATTATTTACTAGCTTCCGCCCGCGACTTCGTCCGCGTGGACATTCGAGAAAATATTTAGGGGACCAATAAACAGGATAAAAAGTATTCTGTTTTAATTACATAAAAATCCGATCAGCCGTTTTTACGTGATTAGGCGGGTCCTCCGTCACCAAGCGAGCAGCCTTGCGCGAGGCAGAACGTTTGCCACGTGCGGCGAGCCTCGCACGAGGCTGCTCACTTGGTGAGGGAGGACCCACCTACTCACGTAAAAACGGCTGATCGGATTTTTATGAAATTAAAACAGAATACTTTTTATCCTGTTTATTGGTCCCCTAAGTATTTTCTCGAATGTCCACGCGGACGAAGTCGCGGGCGGAAGCTAGTCTATACATAATTAATAAAATCGTAGACTTTCCGTGTCTGTACATTGAAGATATTTATAAAAAAAAGTGTGCTACATCACGGCGCGGACCACTTTGAAAACCGCAATTCTGACTACATCGTCATTTTGTCCTATTTTTGTCCCAAATTTTCAGAAAATTACAAAATTTCAGAATTTTCTAAAGGGGATGAAAAGATATAAGCGATTTCAATGGTCCATGCCAAAGCAAACCTTCATTAAGGCACGGACAGGCTATATTTATTGAACCATAACACCTAGCTAGGATCTGATTAGTATAACATTTTGTCCCTTTTTATAGAACCCGCAATGCCTGAAATCAAAACGAAATGAAGCGCCGTTTAAAAGATATAAAGGAATGATTTGGTCCATGCCATAATTAACCTACATCTTGGCGCGGACTTTTTAACCAGGTCACCTAGAGAAAATCTGCTTATTGGAAACGATTCGTGTACATTCGTCCTAATTCGTCCCAAAAGCCACAGAATTCGTCCCCCTTTGGTTTAGGAGAAAATCGGAATTAAAATTTTGTTTTTATAGTACAGGAGCTGACTTCCTATTTAGTGACGATGTTTGTAACTTGTTCTTGTTTTGCGTGTTTGTGTTGGAATAATGAAGTGTATTAGTAACACAAAAGCATAACGTAAAGTAATACGTAACTTTTATGCATTTTCGAAACTCAAAACCTTAATTTTTAAGTCATAAAACAAAAATATTTTCATAAGAGATATTTTGATCCTGGGCTCTTAGACTAAATCAAAAACATGTATAGTCGCGTACAAAATAATTTTGATAGAGGTCATGTATGAAGTTGAATTTCAATGTTATATTGCTCTTCTTTCGAAATTATTAATATTTGGAGGTGGTGGTGAAGTGAATAGTGGACCTGACCTCAAGAAAACCCCTCGAGTTTGGGCTCACTTGTTTCGTTCAGACGTGACCTATTCGCTAAACTTGGTGGCGTGGGTCTGATGCTGAAGCTGGGAGGAAGCCAGTGGCACTCCTTAATGGCCAATAGGAAACCTTTCGAGTTCTGGCTCATTTGTTTCGTGCTGATGTGACCTATTCGCTACACTTGGTGGTGTGGGTCTGATGATGGAGCAAGGAGGAAGTCAGTGGCACTCCTTAATGACCACTAGGAAACCCCTCGAGATGGGCTCATTTGCTTCGTTCTGATGAGACCTATTCGCTACACTTGGTGGTGAGAGTCTGATGATGGAGCAGGGAGGAAGTCAGTGGCACTCCTTAAGACCACTAGGAAACCCCTCGAGTTTGGGCTCATTTGTTTGGTTCTGATGAGACCTATTCGCTACACTTGGTGGTGAGGGTCTAATGATGGAACAGGGAGGAAGTAAGATTCCAGATTCAAATTTGTTTATTCAATTTAGATTGTTATTTACAATATTTGTGAACGTCATAGAAGCTACGCCATCGGTTCGCAAACCCTACAGCGGGAGGCCTTGGAGAAGAACCGGCAAGAAATTCCAAGGGTTGTTTTTTTTTCTCCCTGTTTTATTTCATACAGAGTCGTCAAATTGAAAAATGACCTTAACATGGTATGGGTATGACTAAGGTCAGTTTCCATCACAATTACACAATGGGTTATTTATGATAAATACAGTTAAGTATAGGCGAACTAATGATCATAGCGGTGAACAATTTTCAATTACTTAGGAACTCTACTTAAAGCCTTAATATTAGTTAAAAACAAAAGACAATTCTACTATATACTGCAAGTTGCGCCATACATGTTTCAAATGTAATCTATATATCTATCTATCTATCTATACATATAATAAAATAGTAGACTTTCCGTGTCTGTACATTGAAGATATTTGCAAAAAAAATACCAGAACATGTTAGAAATAAGCAATAGAGCGTATAAATATCTTTTTTTTATTTTTTGTCTGTTTGTCGGTTTGTCTGTTGTCCTGTTTGTCTGTTTGTTTGTGCCGGGTTCACGCAAAAACCACTGAACGGATCTTAATGAAATTCTGTACGAAGCCAACTGGTTACTCTTAAAAAAGTATAGGATACCTTTTGTCGCGTAAAAACCCCTTATTCCTACGGGAAAATACAAAAACTGATTCTTACTAAAATAGATGGCGCCACATGATTATGAAAAAACGTTATATTTAATCGCTGTCTCAATTAATATTGAATCATGTTATTTTTTTGTACCTGCTTCAAAAAATAATATAAATTGAAACCCATCCAGGCCCATATAAAATTATAAAAATAATTTCATGTTATTTACGTCATTATAACTACTAAGCAATAGATGGCGCAGGAAGTCAGTAAGATTACGATATACCTCTCACAAAAGTACATTCGAATGATTATATTAAGTAGGGTGAAAGCCCCCTCTGTTGCCACTTTAAGATGTTTATCTCTTCTTTCGCCTATGGTCTTAAGTAGGTATCTATAAAATATAAAATTTATATCTAAAATTGTCAAGAATGCGTATATACTTATACTTTTCTTTAAATTTTTACAATAAAAAAAAACAAAAAAAAATTACCTACCGACTTCAAAAAGTATTTTTCACCTGAAAAGGAAAATATAATATCTTTCATTAAGGTACCTTTTTGAGGTCGGTGCCAGTCAGTTTATTTTTTTAAATTACTTTTTATTTCTTAAGTTTTAGTGTATATTGTACCATAATATACCCACATATCGAAAACTACTAAACCGATTTTGATGAATCTTAGACTGTTCGATATGCCTTTAGATTTCGAGAAATTCGTGGACAAACATAGTAAAAAACATATAACTATACGTATAACCTATTTTTTAAACTTAACACGAGCGAAGGGTGCCAATTGATGTGTTTTTGTTAATCAAATTTTAAAAGATACATCGAGAAATCAATACTTAACTAACTTAGATAAAATAAAACAAACATCTAATTTGATGTTAACTGAAAAACATTTATTGAATAATATTCCTAAGTCATAAGGAATTCTTACTATTGTTATTATGACTTAAAAGTCATTGATAAAAAGTATATATTAAAAAGCAAAAGTTATTAACGAAATGTTTTAAGCTAAGTAAGCACTCGGGGCAGTGGCCAAGACTGAAGTTTTCACCCTATTGATGTAATATTTCTATTTCGCATTTCCACTCGACGCTAGATGTCGCTACAGTAAGTATAGTGCCACAAACATATCTGACCCGGTGACAGTGGTGGTGGAGGAGCCACTAGCAATACAAAATTAACTGTCAAAATGGACTGCCGGCAGTCAACAGTATATTTAGTACCAAAAAATAACCACTGTGTGAAATAAGTTAGTCGCAATGTAGAATAGACAAAATGACACCAATGTCATTTTAAAAAATTTGCTCATAAACGATATGTGGCCAGTACGTAGATATACCTACACCTACCTTTTTTATGCCATTTAACCGGCTCTGGCTCCTTAGGCCTTCAGCCGTAGGTACCTTCCACTTACCCATTAAAATAATGGAATATTAAAAATAGTTTTCATTCTAACTTATTTACTTATTCATTTATTTACTAGAAAATCTTACATAAATGTATTTGATTATAAATTAAATGGTACTTATATCATTACATTTTATACCTGTTACATCAAGAAAGTTAATTACAAGCTCTCACAAATAGAGGGACAAATAGGAAATGTCAAAATACTAGCCTTCCTCCCGCAACTTCGCCCGCTCGGACTAAAAGACGACGACGTTATCCCGCGAGAATGTTATATTTTTCAGGGATAAAAAGTAGCCTAAGGCAGCCATTACACGGTCAATCCAGATCGCGATAACGATTTATTATGTAGATATTTTGCGATCAAGATCGCGATCCGTCAATCAACTTCGTACACAGTCAATCTGGATCGTGATCATTGATTTTGATCCCGGATCGCGATCCAGATTGACTGTGTAATGGCTGCCTAAGTATGTCATTTTCAGCTGCCAAACTGTTCTCATGCCAAAAGTCACGTCGATCCGTTGCACCCATTTTGACGTGAAAGACGGACGAACAAACAAACCCACTTTCACATTTATTTATTATGGATACACACAATCTCTTTTTCATTTTATAGTAAAAATATGATTGACCTGATATTATGCATTACTAAGTAAGAACTTCTGTTTGAATCGTGAAAGCGCGCATGCTGCTGAGCCGGACCCACACTAAACGATAATACGCGCTCTAATCGCGCGCGGTAAGAGTGCGCTCCACTGGAGCTCCATAGTAGTGGTCGGAGTGGACGTGCCTCGTGCGATCCAAGAGAACAAATAAGATTCACGATCTATGATCCCCAATCTTAGATCGTGGTTGGCCAATCCAAGATGGATCGTTTGGTGTGGTTCAGTCTTATGAACCTCGCGTAGAATAGATCTAGGTATTGCCCGCTAGCAAGCAACGTCGAAGAACGAAGGACGGCTGTTCAAAATAATCATTATCATTATACACTGTTATGTGTGATACATGCATTTTTGCGTATAAAAACAATATAAAAATACTAGCTGTTGCCCGCGACTTCGTACGCGCGGTGTAGTGACTTTTGTGTTAAGATAAGTTATCACAACTTACTGTAAATCGAGATTTAACAGCCTAAACCGACCTAGATAGCGGTTTAAATTTAAATCGAGATCGGTAACAACAAGTAGCTAAATGGGATTTAAAATAAAATCGAAATGCAAGTGGCCCTTTTGATTTATGAAGAAGAGAAGAGAAGTTTGTTTTTTTTCTCGCCTCTAAGAGATTTCAGACTTCAGTACCCCTAGTGTAAGTTTTTATGTCAAGCGCGCTGCTCGCCGCTAGAGGCGCTTATACAGTTTTCATCCAAATTGACATAAATACGGAATCGAAATAGTTTGCGTTTTTTGACATAAAAACTTACACTACGGGCACGGTATTTAATTTGACATAAATTTCAGCTTGATTTCCCACGCACGCATAGGTACTTGAGAAAAAGTTTCTTGACAGACGGATAAATCTATGAATGAGGGCTCAACTATGTTCATGCAGCATATTATTATAATAACAACATACCATGTTCATATCCTAGCCTGCTTTAGACCCTTTTAGTAGAGAATAGGACTTCAAGAAGACCGTTATGAAATCTAGGCAACAAACACACATAAACTAAACGAACACAAAAGTCACTACACCGCGCGTACGAAGTCGCGGGCAACAGCTAGTTCTTAATAAAATGAATAAAAACAAAAGAAAACACGTTTCAAGGCAAGCAGATAAGAGCAGACCCATTCCCACTGGCAGCACCCGTTCACGAGCATGACGCATGAACCAGCCATCGCTTCGCTCAACCATATTGTATATGGTAAGGATTCGGCTCGCGCATCTGGTAACTAATAGACTCCGCTTGAATTTGTAAAACTAAATACATACAATCACGCCTTTGAGTTATAATGTTTACGGGGACATATGAGTGAACTGTGAAATCGATTACCATCCCCATCCATAGCTTTCCATTTGTTAGACTAAAAAGTAAAAAATAAATATGTAGTTTAAAAACTATAAAAACACACTTTTATAGAAACAGACTAAAAAGTAAAAATAACTGTTTATTCAGTAACTGAAATTAAAAAGCGTGGTGCGCCCTTTGCAAAGCATGCATTCAAGTACTTACTTAATATTGACAACGTCAACTTCGTTGAGTGACGTCATAATGTTAACTTACACTCATTGCAGTTTAAACTATGTACAGACGTGGTTTGAACTATTTACCTAATTCATTTGTCGTTGTTAACCCATTTAAGCCCGCTGGGCCAGTTATTCAGGAACCCACATTTTTTATATTTTATTAATATCTTTTGCTTAAAAGCGAATTTGTGGAGCTAAGACATGTGATGTTGTTTTAAAAATAACAGGTACTAAAATTAGTGACCAAATTAGTCAATAATAGTTGTTTATGTACTTCTTCAGCCATATAGATTTTCGGTTAAACGTAAGAGATATTTTTTTAAGACTGCATTAGCATATACTATACAGGGTAATTTTTTTATCAGTGCACAAATTTTCAGGATCGACTCAGAATCGATAAGTGAACAACTTTCTCCTAGAAACATGGGTCGAAATACGACAAAAATTTTTGGACTTCCCATACTAATTCGATCACGTGATCAGTCCGATTTCTATGAAAGGTCAAAAAAAATTTGTCATATTTCGACCTATGTTTCCAGGAGAAAGTTGTTCACTTACCGATTCTGAGTCGATCCTAAAAATTTGTGCACTGATAAAAAAATTATCCTGTATATTGCTTTATAATTTACTTGTTCATAGTATCTAGTAGTCTATAATGCCAATCGGTGAAATATTTTACAAACATTGATATAATTATTGGTATTTTTGTAAAGTGTCCCCAAATGGGTCCAATGGGCTGATTCATAGTATTTTTTTAATATTATTGCAGATATAACTTTGGTGTAAAAAACGACGAAAAGACAGTTCAATTTTGCAATTGAGTATAGGGGACTAGAAGAAGCGGTTAATAGTAAAATATATTGTGTGGAAAGGATGATCCTGATGTGAACTATGACCTAGTGGTACTTCCTCCAGACCCAAGTATTTGAAATTCGAAAGTTTTGACACACTTTTTACATTGCCAGCGTGCTTTTTGGCACTTGATACATCGCAACTGACTCTGCAGCTTTTGGGGAAAGTGTCCAACACCATCTAAGCTCATACTTGGCATCGCTGAAGATAGTTTTCGACGTCTGTCATGGGGTCTTTTAGGTTCCGCATTCCTCAAATACAGTCGGGCGATACTTCACCGAAACTGCAGCTGGACTTGTTTGTCTTCCGCAATGAGAGTATGGAGATGCCAAGCATTAGCTACTGCTAAGTCAAGCATTCATTCCCATTCAGAATGGACGGAGTTGATCAGGCAGACTAGTCGATTGCCGTGTATAGAACAGCTATACGAGGGAAAAAATAGTGGTGGGGGGACCCACCACTATTTTTAAGTCAAGCATGTAAGTGAACGGGAGTTCACTTACATGCTTGACTTAGCAGTAGCTAATGCTTGTCGTCCGTCTCCACATCCTCGCTGCTGAAGACAAACAAGTCCACCTGCAGTTTCAGCGATGTATTGCGTGACTGTATTTGAGGAATGCAGAACCTGAAAAACCCGATGAAAGATGTCGAAAACCACCTTTAGTGGTACCAAGCATGAGCTTAGATGGTGTTGGCAATACTTCGCTGAAACTGCAGGTGGACTTGTTTGTCTTCAGCAGCTAAATAACCTAAAAGACCCCATGACAGACGTCGAAAACCATCTTCAGCGGTGCCAAATATGAGCTTAGATGGTGTTGGACACTTTCCCCAAAAGCTGCAGAGTCAGCTGCGATGCTTCAAGTGCCATAATAAAGCACGCTGGCAATCTAAAAAAGTGTTAAAACTTTGTGTATTGAAAAAGGTTATTTAAAAAAAATACCACACTTAAGCCCAATGGCCCCAATTGAGGACGGTGTTTTTATATATATAAGAAAAAATAATATTTTTATTTTTTTCTTCTATAATGTCTTACTAGCCCCTAATAATTATGTTTATAAAGTTTTTTTCAAAATTCTGCTTCTACTTTGTATTTGGGTCTAAATGGGTTAAATACTCAAAGTATCTCATAACACCATTCTTATTAATTACTAGCGGCCGCACGCGGACTACACGACGTCATCTCGTAGAATTTAATAAATTTGTAAGATAAAAAACAGTTATTTCGATCTTCAAACTAAATTACAGCCTATACAAAAGTTTCACCAAAATCCGTTCAGCAGTTTCTGCATGAAACGCGAACAACTGACAGACACACAGACAAAAACTTAAAGTTTTAGCTTACTTCGCCATCACCACGTGGAGGTAGCTTAGTATTTACGAATTTTTACTTTCATCAAAATCAGCCCAATTTTGATGAATGAAACCCGGTTTTTAGTACTATTTTGACAAAATAATAGAAACGCAATGTTAAAAAAATTAAAAAACAAGATGGCGGCCAACTTTTTTGTTTGTGGGCCGATTTTGATGAAATTCGATTTCTAGTACTATTTTGTCAAGAAAATAACAACGCACTGTTAAAAATATTAAAAATCCAAGATGGCAGCCAACTTTTTTGTTTGTGGGCTAATTTTGATGAAACTCGGTTTTTGGTACTATTTTACCAAGAAAAGAGCAACACAATATAAAAAAAATATTAAAATCCAAGATGGCGGCCAACTTATTAACGATTTCGATGAAACTCGGTTCTTGGTACTATTTCGTCAAGAAAAGAGTAACGCAATGTTAAAAAAAAACCAAGATGGCGGCCAACTTTTTTGTTTGTGGGCTGATTTTGAAGAAACTCGATTTCTAGTACTATTTTGACAAGAAAACAACAACGCACTTTTAAAAATACAAAGATGGCGACCAATTTTTTGTTTCTGGGTCGATTTTGATGAAACTTGGTTTTTGGTACTATTTTGAGAAGAAAACAGCAACGCAATGTTAAAAAAAATAAAAAATCCAAGATGGCGGCTAACTTTTTGTTTTTAATAATATTTTTAACAGTGCGTTGTTATTTTCTTGTCAGAATAGTACTAGAAATCTAGTTTCATCAAAATCAGCCCACAAACAAAAAAGTTGGCCGCCATCTTAGATTTGTTATCATTTTTGTCATTGCGTTGCTATTTTCCTGTTAAAATAGTACCAAAAACCGAGTTTCATCAAAATCGGCCCACAAACAAAAAAGTTGGCTGCTATCTTGGATTTTTTATAATTTTTGTCATTGCGTTGCTATTTTCCTGTCAAAATAGTACTAGAAATCGAGTTTCATCAAAATCGGCCCACAAACAAAAAAGTTGGCCACCATTTTGGTTTTTATATTTAAACAGTGCGTTGTTATTTTCTTGTCAAAATAGTACTAGAAATCGAGTTTCATCAAAATCGGCCCACAAACAAAAAAGTTGGCCGCCATCTTGTATTTTTTTTTAACATTGCGTTACTCTTTTCTTGATGAAATAGTAACAAAAACCGAGTTTCATCGAAATCAGCCCATAAACAAAAAAGTTGGCTGCCATCTTGGATTTTTTGTAAGTTTTGTCATTGCGTTGATATTTTCCTGTTAAAATAGTACCAAAAACCGAGTTTCATCCAAATTAGCCCACAAACAAAAAAGTTGGCCGCCATCTTGGATATTTAATATTTTTAACAGTGCGTTGTTATTTTCTTGTCAAAATAGTACTAGAAATCGAATTTCATCAAAATCGGCCCACAAACAAAAAAGTTGGCCGCCATCTTGGATTTTTAATTTTTTTAACATTGCGTTACTCTTTTCTTGACGAAATAGTAACAAAAACCGAGTTTCATCGAAATCAGCCCACAAACAAAAAAGTTGGCCGCCAGCTTGGATGTTTAATTTGTTTAACATTGACGACATTTGACGACCTCCGTGGCCGAGTGGTGTACGCACCGGTTTTCAAGGTGCCGCTATCTCTAGAGGTCCCGGGTTCGATCCTCGATCGGGTCTCGGGTGTCAGTGGCAATACCCGTCGTTGTTTCCAATTTCCATAACACTAGTGCTCGAGCTACTATAATTTGGTATTTTAACAATGTATGTGATGGTGACTAATATTTGATATTATTTAAAGAAAAAGCCTAAAAGAAGCTATAGCCTAAATATAAACCTATTGCTAGAAAATACCCCTACAAAAAGACCATGGCTTTAATTTAAGTCTAAAAGCCTATAGTCTTTGGGAACACTAGTAAAAGCCGTAAACTCTGTACTGTTGGAAAATAGCTTAAACATTATGACGTCACAGCTATCGCGACCAATCGTGGAGCGTTTATATATAAAGTTTTAATTGCTTATAATTAGTTGTTTTAATTTTTAGTTCTTTGCATTCACAATTAGGGACACGGTATCGAATAGAAAGTATCGATACGGTACTCGTGAGTAGTATCGAAAAAAAAGTATCGTACTCGTAAAAGTATCGATAGAAAAGTATCGATACCTTAAGGTATCGATACTTTATAGTACTCATTTAAAAGACCAAACAAAAAAGGGCTCAATTTCAGAATGATAGAAAGTAAAAATAAATAATTCAAACAAGTTCATTGAGAAATCAATCAGCCTTTATATTATTATTTCAATACTTTTTGCAACCATTACTTTCATTAACTATATAAAAGCTATTCTTACATAAAATTTGAAAATCATATTTCTTTTAACATTACACACTTCCTTTATAACATACCATAGTTACTTTCAGTATACATACTTTTCTGTAATCAAGGGTTATTTCAATAAAACAAAAATGTATAATAAAGAAGCCTAGCCTCAAATTAAAACAAATGAACTGACAAATCCAAATCAACATAAATTGAGTATTAACTTTTTTCTTTACTGACAAAATTACAAACAAAATACCTACTTTTCACAATCTGAAAGTAAGTTGATGTCCCACCACCTCCCGGCCGGCGCCGCTAGAAACCGAAGAATCAACTCCATCCCCCAACACCACCAACACCTACACCAGAGCCAGAATGAAGTGGGCACTACCCCGCAATATTGTGCCCCGCCACTTCCCCAAACCACCTCACCCAATCCTCACATCCCTTCCAACACCTCTACCTTATATTATAGCCCGTACCCCGTTTGCGCGCCCGCTCGCAGGCGCTAGCTGGGCTTCCCCCAATGGGGTCTCACTCGGCTGGCTGACCTCGCCGAGGGCCACGAACATCCGACGGGGCACACCACTCGTCCGAGAACGGCCGCGCAAAGTAGCACCAAACACCGTGGGGCAGTAGCCTCGCGAGATGAAGCCCGGGGAAGGAGCAGAAGCTCTAACTCGAACCCGCCTTCATCGGCGGAAGAAATCCTTGATGATTAAATAAGTATGAATTATTCGATACGATACTTGCCAAAAAGTACTCATCAGTAAAAGTAACAAAACAAAAAGTATCGAGTACAAAAGTACTCGGTATCGAATAAAAAGTACTCGATACAAAAAGTATCGAAAAAAATTCGTGTCCCTATTCACAATTCACAAAATTCGACGCTTCTCGTAACGACTCCGTAGCTCAGTGGTTAGAGCAGTCGCCCGGAAAGCGAAAGGTCGTGGGTTCGAGTCCCATCGGAGCTGATTGTGAGACGGGTCGATTTTTTCTAAATACTTCATTTTCCATTTTTCAGTGCTTATAATTAATTGAAAAAAAGATTTTTTTAAGTTTTTCCATTAAATATCAATATTATTGAAAAATGGAAAATGATGTATTTAGAAAAAATCGACCCGTCTCACAACCAGCTCCGATGGGACTCGAACCCACGACCTTTCGCTATCCGGGCGACTGCTCTAACCACTGAGCTACGACTCCGTAGCTCAGTGGTTAGAGACGACGGTTAACGACTCCGTTACGAGAAGCGTCGAATTTTATCAAATACTTCTTACACGCTGTATAGCCAGCGTTAATTTCATCAATGTGAAGATATTTTGCTCATAAACGATATGTGGCCAGTACGTACCTAGATACCCACCATTTTTTATGCCATTTAACCGGCCCTGGCTACTTAGGCCTTCAGCCGTAGGTAACTACATACTTACCCAATAAATAAAATAAACGAATATTAGAAATAGTTTTCATTCTAACGTATTTATTCATTTATTTACTAGGAAAGCTGATTGATTTTGATTAAAATTAAATAATTAAATGGTAGGTATATAATTACATTTTATAACTGTTACTTAGAGAAAGTTAATTACAAGCTCTCACAAATAGGAAATGTCTCCATAAATATCAATACAGTCAATCTAGATCGTGATCTTGATCGCGATCGAGATTTACTATGTAGATATTTTGCGATCAAGATCGCGATCCGTCAATCAACTTCGTACACAGTCAATCTGGATCGCGATCATTGATTTTGATCGCGGGTTGCGATCCAGATTGACTGTGTAATGGCTGCCGTGGCCACAAATTGCCGTGGCTGCCTAAGTAATTATGTCACTTTTCAGCTGCCATACTATTCCCATGCCAAAAGTCACGTCGATCCGTTGCACCCATGTTGCACCAAAGCCATCTTCTATCTCACTCGTTGAGGAGCGCAAGCACTGCTTGCGCTCCTAGGTATAGCCGCTATTATTTCTCGGCTGCTTGCCAAGCAGCCGAGAAATAATAGCGGGCCATGGTTGCACCCATTTTGACGTGAAAGACGGACAAACCAACAAACCCACTTTCACATTTATAATATTATGAAAAGTTGCTTATTCTGTGATATTAGTATGGATGGATACACACATTCTCTTTTTCATTTTATAGTAAAAATATGATAGACCTGTGCCCGTAGTGTAAGTTTTTATGTCAAAAAACGCAAACTATTTCGATTCCGTATTTATGTCAATTTGTATGAAAACTGTATTAGCGCCTCTAGCGGCGAGTAGCGCGCTTATATAGTTTTCATACAAATTGACATTAATACGCATTCGAAATAGTTTGCGTTTACTTGACATAAAAACTTACACTAGGGGTACTGTACCCCGAGTGTAAGTTTTTATGTCAAGCAAACGCAAACTATTTCGAGTACGTATTTATGTCAATTTGTATGAAAACTGCATAAGCGCGCTACTCGCCGCTAGAGGCGCTGATACAGTTTTCATACAAATTGACATAAATACGTACTCGAAATAGTTTGCGTTTTTTGACATAAAAACTTACACTACGGGCACTGATGTTATGAATTACTAAGTAGGTAAGAACTTCTGTACCCCTAGTGTAAGTTTTTATGTCAAAAAACGCAAACTATCGTGAGTCCGTATTTATGTCAATTTGTATGAAAACTGTATCAGCGCCTCTAGCGGCGAGTAGCGCGCTTATGCAGTTTTCATACAAATTGACATAAATACGTACTCGCGATAGTTTGCGTTTGCTTGACATAAAAACTTACACTAGGGGTACTGTTTGAATCGTGAAAGCGCACATGCTGCTGAGCCGGACCCACACTAACGATAATACGCGCTCCAATCGCGCGCGGCAAGAGTGCGCTCCACTGGAGCTCCATAAAGTAGTGGTCGGAGTGGACGTGCCTCGTGCGATCCAAGAGAATAAATTAGATTCACGACCCATGATCCCCAATCTTAGATCGTGGTTGGCCAATCCAAGATGGATCGTTTGGTGTGTATCGTGATCGTATCTGTCTGTCTGTCTGTATGTCTGTTTGTTCCGGCTAATCTCTGAAACGGCTGGACCGATTTTGACGGGATTTTCACTGGCAGATAGCTGATGTAATAAGGAGTAACTTAGGCTACTTTTTATCCCGATACTCCCACGGGAACGAGAACCACGCGGGTGAAACCGCGGGCGGCCGCTAGTATGTTATAAATATAACTAACAACTAATTACGATCCGCGCCAAGCCAACACTCGAGTCTTTGTGGTCGAGTCGTGCGTGGCCATGGAGCGAGGGCTGATCGTGTTAATACGTGTTCGTGGCTCGTCGCATTCGCATCGTCTCACAGTGATTCGTCCCATACAAGCATAGTGGACAATATTATTTAGACCTTAAAATTAAGTTTATACGATGCGTCTTTATGTGGATTATCGGAATAAATAACAATAATAAAAATAGGTACATGTAAAAACTACTTGATAAAAATAAACCAACATAACTTGAACTCTCCTTACCTACTTCTACTATGTAAACTGAAGTCAGCTTATAGTGGGATTTCTTTAAGATGTATCGATGAGCTCAGTGGCGCCGCCAATGGAAATAAATCAATTGCATTTTATTAAAGGCTTGGATTAAAAGTTTCGGTTATTTCGCGCAAATAGAAGAGAAAAAGGAAATTTTTAATTGTTTTTTCATGGCCTCAAATATGAGCACCAAGTTAAGGATCTCTATATTGCCAAATGTGGCCACTTTTGGCACTATTGAGATGTACGACTTATTGCGTAAGTTTGAGTTCTCAAAAGTATATTTATAAAATGCATTCCACTCTTTCACCTGCGCGAAATAACCGAAACTTTTAATCCAAGCCTTTAATAAAATGCAATTGATTTATTTCCATTGGCGGCGCCACTGAGCTCATCGATACACCTTAAGCATAAATCATTAATTTCTAGTTATCTATACCTACATCTAAACATACAAATAAATAAAATTGGAGTGTCTGTTTGTAATATTAAAATAACCGCTTTTTACTACATGCATATGATTATTTATACGGTACATAATACCAAAATAACATTTTTTACAATTTTTGTCTGTCTGTCTGTTTGTTCCGGCTAATCTCTGAAACGGCTTGACCGATTTTGACGAGACTTTCACTAGCAGGTAGCTGATGTTATAAGGAGTAACTTAGTCTACTTTTTATCTCGATATTCCCATGGGAACGAGAACGAGGCGGCCGCTAGTCTATATCTATACTAATATTATAAAGAGGAAAAATTTTATTGTTTCTTTGTTTGCATCATCATTATTGGAGAATAGGCTCCGAAACTACTGGACCGATTTCGAAAATTCTTTGACCATTAGAAAGCTACATTCTTCCCGAGTGACATTGGGTATATTTTATCCCGATATTCCCTCGGGAACGGGTACCACTCGGGTAAAACTGCGAGGATCCGCTAGATTTTTCATAAGTTTTTAAAAGTAAAGCGTAATTTAACTGCTGCTAAATAAACTATGACGAGTTCATGAAATTATAACAAACATTGAACAAATAAATTTTGCTTTCCTAACACTGTAATAAGATGGATTTAAGTACTTTACATAGCATACATTTTGAAAGTAGAAACTCAAATAACCATTCATTTTTATCAAATTCAGAATGTTTTATCCATTCTTCAAAAAAAAAAATTTTTAAAGTTATATAGTTTCTAAAAAATAATTATTATGAACACCTTCCGCTTGAGTCCGCTGCTTGTTATCATTATTTTTATAAAGTACGTTAATTTAGTTAATTCTAGTCTAACAAACATTGACGTTGAGACGTTGACAAAGTGAAGATCAGAAATCAACTAATTTTGTAATTATTTACCCAACTTCTGACACTTAAAAAAATATATTTTAAAACTTGACGGTATTTGAACAAAACTTTTATTTGATCCATGTCAGGCCTATTTCACTCCCCGTGTCGGCTCGAAAACGCGGCGGCAACGCCGGCGTTGTAAATCCATAGAAATTAGGTCCGCAAAAGAGCTAGAATATAATGCGATAGAAAGAGATGCAACGACAACGAGTGGCCGTTCGTAAATTTCCTGCACCGTACAAGCTGAATTCTACTTTATTGCGTTATACCTAGTTAGAGTTGCTATTTATTTAAATGACTTAGCGGAGTGAACTATCTGTTACATAGTAGGTAAAGTAACTATTTAGTAATCTGTGTCCATGTTAGCTAGGAGGTTAGGTATCGTTATAATAGCTAGCGCATCGGAAGAAACTCGATAGGTAACCCTTTTTGTCAACCATGATCGGGAAATCGAATCACAGTGCGTCTGTCTGAAAAAATATATTTATTATAATATCTAAGCCTTATTCCCACGACAAGTTATTGTTTCCAATTTCGTGACGGGCCATGAATGATTCGTGGCGTCGTGGTGGGTGCCGCGGACTCTATTCGATCGACCGATCTGAGTTTTGTCCACTCAGATCGGTCGATTCTGTGGATCGTCAGCAGGAAAGCTCAAACTAGGCGTCCATTGGTTGGACAACCTAGCTCATTTATCTTTTTTAGGTAGGTACGTTAAAAAAAATCTCCGCTTTTACTGTCACCGCTCGTCACCAGGCAACCTTTATTTTCATGAAGCTCGACTTAAGCTTCATGTTTATTACCACACTTTTATTAGCTTCACTTGTAACTAAGTCACAATGTAAGAAAATTTTGGAATTCAATTTTAACCTACTTCTAATTGTCGTATTGATTTGAAACTTTGCAAGTCTATATGAATCCGATGACAATACAATAATTTGCTACCATCGAGCTGATCTGATGATGGAGTCAAGAGGTGGGCAATAGAACTCTTCAATGGCTGCTAGGAAACCCCTCGAGTTTAGGCTCATTTGTTTTGTACTGATGAGACCTATTCGCTACACTTAATGGTGAGGGTCTGATGATGGAGCAGGGAGGAAGCCAGTGGCACTTCTTAATGACCACTAAGAAACCCCTCGAGTTTAGGCTCCGTTGTTTCGTTCTGACGAGACTTATGAGCTGCACTTGGTGGTGAGGGTCTGATGATGGAACAGGGAGGGAGCCAGTGGCACTCCTTAATGACCAATAGGAAACACCTCGAGTTCTGGCTCATTTGTTTCGTTCTGATAAGACCTATTCGCTACACTTGGTGGTGAGGGTCTGATGATGGAGCAGGAAAGAAGCCAGTGACACTTCTTAATGACCAATAGGAAACACCTCGAGTTTGTGCTCATTTGTTTCGTTCTGACGAGACTTATGAGCTGCACTTGGTGGTGAGGGTCTGATGATGGAACAGGGAGGGAGCCAGTGGCACTCCTTAATGACCAATAGGAAACACCTCGAGTTCTGGCTCTTTTGTTTCGTTCTGATAAGACCTATTCGCTATACTTGGTGGTGAGGGTCTGATGATGGAGCAGGAAAGAAGCCAGTGACACTTCTTAATGACCAATAGGAAACACCTCGAGTTTGTGCTCATTTGTTTCGTTTTGATAAGACCTATTCGTTACACTTGGTGGTGAGGGTCTGATGATGGAGCAGGGAGGAAGTCAGTGGCACTCCTTAATTACCACTAGGAAACCCCTCGAGTTTGGGCTCATTTGTTTCGTTCTGATGAGACCTATTCGCTTCACTTGGTGGTGAGGGTCGGATGATGGAGCAGAGAGGAAGCCAGTGACACTCCTTAATGACCACTAGGAAACCCCTCGAGTTTGGGCTCATTTGTTTCGTTCTGATGAGACCGATTCGCTACACTTGGTGGTGAGGGTCAGATCATGGAGCAAGGAAGAAGTAAGGGTTCGGCTCGCGCATCTGGTAACTAATAGACTCCACTTGAATTTGTAAAACTAAATACATACAATCACGCCTTTGAGTTGTAATGTTTACGGGGTGGGCAGACACATGAATGGACTGTGAAATCGATTACCATCCCCATCCATAGCTTGCCATTTGTTAAACTAAAAAGTAAAAAATAAATATGTAGTTTAAAAAACTATAAAAACACACTTTTATAGGAACAGACTAAAAGTACAAAATAACCGTCTATTCAGTACTTAACTGAAATTAAAAAGCGTGGTGCGCCCTTTGCAAAGCATAGCATGCATTCAAGTACTTAATATTGACAACGCGCACCACGCTTTTTAATTTCAGTTAAGTACTGAATTGACGGTTATTTTGTACTTTTAGTCTGTTCCTATAAAAGTGTGTTTTTATAGTTTTTTAAACTACATATTTATTTTAGTTATACTATTGTAGTCAATCAAAGAGACGATAAAAATTATTGTAGGTACAGAACCACAAACATATCTGACCGAGGACAATTTTGGAAGTAAAATAACTTTGGAAAATGAAGTATTTAGAAAAAATCGACCCGTCTCACAACTAGCTCCGATGGGACTCGAACCCACGACCTTTCGCTTTCCGGGCGACTGCTCTAACCACTGAGCTACGGAGTCGTTACGAGAAGCGTCGAATTTATCCAATACTTCTTACTCGCTGTATAGTCAGCGTTAATTTCATCAATGTGGAGATATTACTACCCTCACACGCGAAAGAAATACCTTTCCAGGTATTTGGCAATCGCTAAAGATGAAATTACTGTTGCAAGTTACTTTAATTTTTAGTTTTTGCATTCACAATGCAATTTTTATTACAAAAAAAATGGAAAATGAAGTATTTAGAAAAAATCGACCCGTCTCACAACTAGCTCCGATGGGACTCGAACCCACGACCTTTCGCTTTCCGGGCGACTGCTCTTACCACTGAGCTACGGAGTCGTTACGAGAAGCGTCGAATTTATCCAATACTTCTTATTCGCTGTATAGTCAGCGTTAATTTCATCAATGTGGAGATATTACTACCCTCACACGCGAAAGAAATACCTTTCCAGGTATTTGGCAATCGCTAAAGATGAAATTACTATTGCAAGTTATTTTAATTTTCGCCCAGTCGAGCAGTCGCCCGGAAAGCGAAAGGTCGTGGGTTCGAGTCCCATCGGAGCTAGTTGTGAGACGGGTCGATTTTTTCTAAATACTACATTTTCCATTTTTCTGTAATAAAAATTGCATTGTGAATCTAAAAAACTAAAAATTAAAATTACTTGCAATAGTAATTTCATCTTTAGCGATTGCTAAATACCTGATGGAAAGGTATTTCTTTCGCGTGTGAGGGTAGTAATATCTCCACATTGATGAAATTAACGCTGACTATACAGCGAGTAAGAAGTATTGGATAAATTCGACGTTTCTCGTAACGACTCCGTAGCTCAGTGGTCAGAGCAGTCGCCCGGAAAGCGAAAGGTCGTGGCTCGTGGGTTCGAGTCCCATCGGAGCTAGTTGTGAGACGGGTCGATTTTTCTAAATACTTCATTTTCCATTTTTCTGTAATAAAAACTGCATTGTGAATGCAAAAAAACTAAAAATTAAAATAACTTGCAATAGTAATTTCATCTTTAGCGATTGCCAAATACCTGGAAAGGTATTTCTTTCGCGTGTGAGGGTAGTAATATCTCCACATTGATGAAATTAACGCTGACTATACAGCGAGTAAGAAGTATTGGATAAATTCGACGCTTCTCGTAACGACTCCGTAGCTCAGTGGTTAGAGCAGTCGCCCGGAAAGCGAAAGGTCGTGGGTTCGAGTCCCATCGGAGCTAGTTGTGAGACGGGTCGATTTTTTCTAAATACTTCATTTTCCATTTTTCTGTAATAAAAATTGCATTGTGAATGCAAAAAACTAAAAATTAAAATAACTTGCAATAGTAATTTCATCTTTAGCGATTGCCAAATACCTGCCGGCCTAGCATGAGCGGCTTATAACGCGCGATATGATATGGTACGGCATGCCGTCTTACTTACACCTTAGTGGGGTAAGCAAGACAACTTGCCGTAACATATCATATCGCGCGTTATAAGCCGCTCATGCTAGGCCGGCTGGAAAGGTATTTCTTTCGCGTGTGAGGGTAGTAATATCTCCACATTGATGAAATTAACGCTGACTATACAGCGAGTAAGGGCGTTTGTGCACTACACTGAATTTTACCGATCCGGAAAAAAACGGATGCTTGTATTTTAATAATTAATCATTTATAATAGTAATTAATTAAATACAAGCATCCGTTTTTTTCCGGATCGGTAAAATTCAGTGGTAGTGCACAAACGCCCTAAGAAGTATTGGATAAATTCGACGCTTCTCGTAACGACTCCGTAGCTCAGTGGTTAGAGCAGGAAATCGAAAGGTCGTGGGTTCGAGTCCCATCGGAGCTAGTTGTGAGACGGGTCGATTTTTTCTAAATACTTCATTTTCCATTTTTCTGAAATAAAAATTGCATTGTGAATCCAAAAAACTTAAAATTAAAATAACTTAAAATAACTTTTCTTAGAGCGACAGCCATTTCGGTACCTTATAATTTAGTATTGCTATGCTAGTGGCGCCTCCACCATTAGAGGGACCAACATAAGTTTGATGTCATCCATACTATCCATACTAATATACTATATACTATATATATATATATATATATATATAATATATATATATATATATATATATACTATATATACTATATATATACTATATATATACTATATATACTATATACTAATATTATAAATGTGAAAGTGTGTTTGTTTGTTTGTTTGTTTGTCCGTCTTTCACGTCAAAACGGAGCAACGGATCGACGAGATTTTCGGTATGGAGATAATTTGAGAGCTGGAGAGTAACATAGGCTACTTTTTATCCAGGAAAATTATAAAATAAAAATGGTAATTTTGTATAGAAAACCGTTAAACTGTCATACTTTACACAACTGTCATTTCTTAGCCGCTTCCAAAGAGAAGGTATGGCAAAGAGTATGTAATCACTGACATTTTTGCCGCTTAGGATTTTTTTTTTAAATAATTGACATTGTGTCATGCAGGTGAGACGAAGTTCGTGTCCAATAAAATTTATATGGCAAAACAACGTTTGCCGGGTCAGCTAGTTTATTATATTTATATACTAGGAAAGGATATTTTGTGGTGACTAAAACTCCAGCCAGCGAGTCATAGTAATAATAAAAGAAATGACATAATTTATTTGTGAGAGAACAACTTCGATCAACAATAACACCTAGAACAATCATAAACCATTACCTATAGCGAATCTAAAATTCGAGTATAACGGATATTCGTTAGTTCGTTAGTTAGCCATTTATCGTCCACTCACGAACATGAAAGCAATTCAGTTTTTCTTTTATATCAAAAAAAGAAGTAATACGAGTATTTGATTAAGTATAAGTGTAGTGGACTAGCAGTAAATGTATGCAAAATAGAGGAAGTGGAAACACGTCGTGGGTTGGGTACAGTAGGTACCTATCGAAGATAAAGGATCATAACGGAAAACGTTAAAAGTTAGTTTTGATTTATGACCGTTACGTTATACCACAGATAATATAATACTATACTAGTGTTATACCTACTTACTATTGTAAGAATTTGATTGAATCAGGCGTCACTTGGCGGAAGTCCCCAACCATTGTGAAAAACGAAATATATGTAGCTTACTTCCGCAAAAAACACAATATGCAAGATGCACCGCCCGCCCGCCCGCAAAAAATTGCACATGCACACCACGAAAACACCAGTGCACAATACCTGCATCTAGCAAGACAGCAATACACCTTGCACCGTCACCGATTAGACTACTCTACACGTGTTTCGCCCCAACCCGGGGCATCCTCAGGAGATAGTTCGTGCTAGTTCGTGCGAAGAACCAACACCAAAACACCACTACCTACCTACCTACCTACCTACCTACCTACTATTGTACCTACTTACTTTAATTCATTGCTTTAATGGCAGTAACTAAACTTTTTACCAGCTCTGTTATGAGCAGTATTGTGACAAAACTTCTTGGCAGTTCGTGGTCCTTTTATACCTACCTATCTTCGAACAACAATATTTGTAATTGTTGATCGAAGCTACCTACAATAAATTCTTCTTCTCGTGGTAGGCAAGTATATCATCCATAGACCGCACCGACACTTTTATATACTGTGCCCTGTGCCAATACTAAAGATTTTAATGATAGAACAAGCGTCAGTGTCATCTTCATGTCAAAAAGCAAACTACGGCGAAACATAAATCAGTAAATTGTTTGTGATAAAAAATGTGTTCACAATTTTGTATAAACGATATGTTGGACAATTTTATTTTAGGTCATTTAGAACAAGATAATGGAACTGAGAAGGAAATTACCAGCTGGACCCATGGCTCCATCTAGCATGAAGGCAGCACAGAAAACTTTCGGTGTTCATAACACCTATGTATACAAGAGTAATGCCCCTACGAAAGAGTTGATCACTGTCCACACTGCTACTCCTAGTGTAGAACATAAATCTTATCATGCAGAACAAAACCAAATATTCCAAGGAGAAGTTAATGTTCTCTCTGTAATGTGAGTCAACGATGACTTATCATATCACATAATTATACACAGTAGATATCGAAATTATGGTACCTATCAATCGCTATAATGAGCTATGGATGGAGCCCATATGCCCCACCGACGAGGTCGTTATGAACTTCATCATGTCAGCCGAACGACGCCCACTGCTGGGCATAGGCCTCCCCCAAGGATCTCCACAACGATCGGTCCTGCGCTGCCCGCATCCAGCGGCTTCCCGCGATCTTGACCAGATCGTCGGTCCACCTTGTAGGGGGCCTGCCCACGGAACTTACCTATTTTAAATTACAGAGAAACCAACAAAGACATTATGTGCTGCAAGTACACAGAAGATGTCAAGGATGTAGCAGTTGGGTTCACAGATGGCACCATCCGGCTGTTTGACTGTGCTACTGGCAACGGCACCCACACGCTGGTCGACGACGAATGCAAGTCGTATCCCGGTCCGGTAACCGCCATAAAACATCGTCCAGTCAGCAAAGCTCATCCCATCACTAATATGCTTCTATCGTGTTGTTAGTATTTATGTATTTTTATAATTCAACAATTCCCTGATATTTATGCTTGTATGTAACAACCCAACTCGACAACAAATCAAAACATGGTAAAATCCCGCTTTTTTAATATTTACAATGTTAATGACCATGAAAGTTTAAAGTTATTTTGTATGTAACAAGCTCACCTAATACTTACATGTTCTGTTCCAATTTTGTATACATTTATTTATTTCTGCTGCTTCTGCTTACATTTATTTAGTGACGCAGCGATTAATCTTTTTGCCATACTTAACATACCGTACCTACGTTTCATAAGGCGCTAACATTGGTCCACTAGCGCCGCCAATTCATTTACTTTTTACTACTTGTACCTAAACCCTAAGGTTTAGGTCCTAAACCAAGAAAATATTAAAAAAAACGAAACAACCATGCCTTCTTAAATTGTCTCTACTCTTTAATATTTTTCATTCTTTGTACCTACTAGTTTTAAAAGGAGACTGGCGAACTTCTGTATTTTCAGACCTCGATTTATAGGTCTCGTTCATGGAAAAAATCTAATGGTACCTAGAGAACTATGCTAGACTAACAAAAAAGTTAATTGTTTGTACGCTTTTAAAGTTGGGACAACAGAGATATAGTCAATAACAAAAATCATTTATACATTTTATTTAAAAACAACGCAAATAATATTCACTAATAAATAATGAATGGTAAAATAGATGAATGGGTAAAAACAAATAACGAAAGGAATCATTATTTTAATAAAGACATAAGTAATATATTATTATGTTATGTACATAATAATATATTAAAAACTGATGAAGATCCGCACGCAAAGCTTAGCGCAGATGGCGCCAGCGGCAGCGGTGCGATACTTACCATAGGTGGCCAAATTATTAGGGACAGTACTGAGATTTTTTATTTTTACAGCTCAGTTGAATTTCTGTAACAAATGATTGGTTGTAGGTCTCTTATGTAATTTTTAAATGATTTTGTATTCTATTGAGATCATAAAAACTAAAAATAAACATACAAAACTGTTATAGTTTCTTTGTATAAGTATAAATTATACTGATAGACGTAACTAAAGTAAGTTTTAATATGTATTTTGTAATGCCGCCTTTTGCTGCAATGCTCTTAATGCACGCTTTTGCATTTTCCTGTAGTGTGGGGTTGTTTTTTCATTCTCGGATGATAGTTTCTATCAACTGCCGCTTGGTGTAAATTAGTTCTTTCGCCATCACCAGTCTGGTGAGTTCCCACATAGAGAACTATGGGGTTTATTTCTGGCGATTTCCCAGGCCGTAGCAAAACAGTGAAATTTCTATTATCCAAGAATGCAGTCACACTTCTGGCTTTATGGCAAGATGTAGAGTCATGCATAAAGATGTAGTAGTTATCAGGTAACCATTAAAAAACCTACGGCAGTAGGTGAGTTTCTATGAGTTGCTTGTACCTACTGGTCTTGGTTCATGGTCATTTTAACAATGTATAGGCGCCCCATGCCTTAGGCTGAAATGCCAGACTACACCATGACACTAACCGGGTGTTTAACCCTCTCCACTCTCCACTAGGCAATCTGCGTGGTTTTTTTTTCCCAGGGCGTCGTCGTCTCACAAAAGAACTTTTGTGAGACGACGACGCCCTGGGAAAAAAACTTTTTGTCAACCAAAACTTGAAATGTTGAGTCGTCGGAAAAACACACCTGTAAAATTACAGAATTTATAGAAGAAAATCGTTAAAGACCTATTTAAACTACTCAAAAAAGTTTTAATTATTCGACTCCAACCTGCAACAGTTATATTTTGATGTTGTCTAGCCCAGTGCAGTATTTTCTTTTTCATAGGATCGGTTAGGCGTGGTTTTTTGGTAGGTCGCCCCGACCCATCAGCTTCTGTTCGACCGCCTCTGTATTGTCCTTTCCGAAATATTTACACCATCGTCGTTCATCATCATGGTCAAACGAGCAACGCACTTTTTATGATTTTTGAGGCAGATGTCTCTGATTTTTATATCAGTATGAAGAGTGGTGATCCTTTTCCTGACACATTTGCCATCGCGATTTGCTTCTAGAGGTTTTCTGTTGTAAATTTTAGTTTTTATTATATTAACGGCAGACTTTGAAACCCCAGCAATAGCTGCTATGTCTCTTTGGGAATGTGTAAAATGCTGTGACAACGTTTGTATCTCTCTACATTTTCTTGGAGACAATCTAGCCTAGCCTTAACTATTCAAAAAAACTAGAAAATTAAAGTTATCGCGTCGAGAAGACATTAATAGAATGTAAATTCATAGACAAAACAGCAAGAATGTTGTTTTATGAACAATTAGTTACCTTATATGGTTATTTAGGACAAGAAAGTCGGTTAAAACTAATAAAAAATATAACAAACAAAAACACTACAATACCGCGCTTTTTTTTTAAATATCTATATGGGGAGAAATGTCACATTATCGACAGATGAATCGCATATCCTGTGTAGCCACTTGCCAAAAACAATAATAAAGATACCAGTAGCAATATCAAACAAAATAAACTTTAAAAAACAACATAATTTACAGAAACTAATATTACAAACTATAAATTACATAAATATGAGCACTGTCCCTAATAATTTGGCCACCCACTGTACATATGTCTTTATTAAAATAATGATTCCTTTCGTTATTTGTTTTTACCCATTCATGTAGGTATCTAATAATATGTAAATAATAAATGACGTTGTTTTACATGACTATTGCGTCAAATGAAACGGATTTATGAAGTGTTTCAATGTTATTTTCATAAAGTTAATAGGTATATTAACTTTATGGTTATTTTGCCCTTTTCACTCAATTATTTGCGATTTGAAAATTATTTATCTTTTTATTCCATTCTTTAATTAATCAGGCGTTTGTAAAAGTTAATTGTAGGAGTTTAAATTAATTTAATTTTCATGTTTCTGAAAGTGTACGACTTCGTAAAATATTAGGGCGAGTCTCGCCGGTCTCCTTTACTTAAAGCAAAAGGCCACTTTTGGTTTAAATGAATTTTAAAACTTACAGAAATTATGAAAACTGTTGAAGAGTTATTAAAAGAATTTAAGATGGATGGTGGCATGGTTGTTTCCTTTTTTTAATATTGATCTGGTTTACGTATAATAAAAATAAATAAATTGGCGGCGCTAGTGGACCATAATGTTAGCGCCTTAAATAGAGACCCTTAAACTTATAAATCTGAACAGCTTGAAGTTTCTATAAAAAAAGCTACCTGCCTGTATAAATGTATTTTCATTAGATAAGAAAAAAATATCTTTTGCGTCACCCCTTTTCTGGCAAGTTTGGAGACTCGTGATCATTTCAGAGTGCTCAATACAATGCTAGTTGTTCCTTCAGACTTGATACAGTATTAATGTATTCTGTTGGGTGGCGGGCTGCCAATCCCATACAAAACAGTTTAGCGATCAGCACTAGGCACTCTATTATTAATCAGTTAAATAATTTTAGATGTCAATGGGTGTATAAAATGTTGGAAGTACAAATACGAACAATGTCTGTACACAATCAGAGAAAAGCGTCAGACATTAGGTTTGTGTTACCACCCGCATTTTACAAAGTTTGTTACTTACGGCGATGATGCGAAACTGAATATGTACGACGAAGAGGCGCAAACGCAAGAGAGAGCTTTTTATTCTAGGTAACAATTAAATTAGTGTTGATAATAATTGAATAGAGCGATACTACTAATGCAGCTGAGCTGAGGCGTAGTTGTAGTTGGTGCGTTGCGTACGTAGGTACGTATCTAAGGTCCTCGCCTGTCAGAAGTTCAGTTATCATAAGATCTTAAATTCGTATAGACTATAGACTAAAGTAGTTCCTTATATTGATTAACTGTAATTTTCAGTCCAATGAAGAATATTGTAGACGGGCACACATCACGAATCTTCGCGTGTGCTTTTAATCCAAAGTCGCACCATGAACTAATATCAGGTGGATGGGACGACAACGTGATCTGTTGGGATGACAGGCAGCCTTACGCGACTCGGCACATTTTTGGGGTGCATATGTGCGGAGAAGGTCTCGACTTCGACAAGCCTGGAAAGCAGGTGGTACTAGCGGAACATAATTCTTTACTACAGTATAACGTTAAGGATTAGCTGCTACGCACCCAAAAGCGGCAGCGAAATCGGCTAAACATGCGAAATAGAATCAAATCGCAAAAATATGTAGATATATAACATCAATTTTAATACTTTACTTTACCTAAGTACCTAGCTTCGATTTTTTTTTAATCTAACTCAAATAATGAAAAGCTTTTCTAAATTGATCCAGCCAAAGATCGAATTCGTTACGATAGGTAGGTACTTAGCTCAGACATAGCGATGGCGTGCAACCCTCTCGACCGTTTGAATTTGGTACCTACTTGATCATCATCATCATCATCAGTCGTACGACACCAACTGCTGGGCATAGGTTGCCACAAAGATCTTCACAACGATCTCTCCTGCGCTGCCAGCATCCAGCGGCTTCCCGTAACCTTCACCTGCTCCCTGATTCACAACCCGTCGGAAACGGAATCGGATTAGAATTCTGTGCTGTCTTTGTCTATTTTACAGTGAGTGACAGAGACAGGGCATACATTCCGCTGTCGGGAGCGTTTCCGATGGTTCGTGAATCCGGCCAGAATTTGGTACTGTACTTTGTACTAATAGAGTGTGTATCAAACGGTGAACATACAAATAATAATTACAAGCATTATAATTTATTTTTTTAGATATTGACCTGTGCATGGCAAGACAAAGATAGCATCCAAATATGGGATTACGGCTCTTGTAAACTAATTGAAACAATAGTACCTGACAATTACCAGTCTAGGTTGTTCTGCGGAAAGTTTGTTCCGAGGACAAGTCTTATAGTGTGTGGGGGATCGGATGCCAACATATTGAGGGTAGTGGATGTCAACTTGAAAATAGTAAGTTTTAAATAATTTTAATGACTGATGAATGCATTGAAATATCAGGGCTGCCCTGAGACGGTTGGGTTCTGGGGATTGGGAGAGAGTTATGTTATGTCATCAAGATTCTACTTCTCTAAACCGCACAATCATGATCCAGGGTTTCCCTATCCCTATCTCCATTGTAATAAAAAGATAATCGCAAGATGTGCTTGCAGGGGGCCAATTCTCGCGCCTTTGATATGATATCGAATTTGATATAGTCCGCGTCACATAACTTGGCATTTTTCAGAGGGCGCTGATCGTCGTGGTTGGTCGGAAAAATAAGCCTTATTCCCATGACATAATTTTAGTTCCAGATTTTGACACACGCCAAGTTATATGGCGCGTACTGTCGAAATAAAATGGCGGATGTCGATTGAAACAGAATTTTTGTAGTCACATTATAGAAATGTCTATGCCCAGCGCTCGACCAAGGAAGTATCGCTCGACTTGCATCGAGTGGTAAAAGTCATCCGATACAATATCGCACGTAAAGTTGTATTTTTAAAAACTATAGACATTTTTATAGTACATATCAGATTGCGCGCGATTGGGACGTTTTTGGCGCTAGTTACAGTACATTTTTTGTTCAAAACTTATGGAAAAGATTAGTATTCGAATTATAGTGAGTTATAGTGAGTTAGATATATACCTATCGATAGATCTGAGAAAATCTAACTATTTATATATTTAATTCCCACCCAAGTAGCTTTCTATAATAAGAAAATAATTTTGTGTTGTGCGTGCGTGATTTAATTTAATGTTGTTACCTACTTCTGGCCGTTCTGCCCCTGATTCACGAACCGTCGGAAACGGAATCGGATTCGAATTGTGTGCTTTGTCTTTGTCTATTCAATAACGAGTGGCAGAGACAGTATATACATTCCGCTGTCGGGAGCGTTTCCGACGATTTGTAAATCAGGGGGCTGGTCGAAGTTTATTACAGTATCCATTATTATTCTAATGCAGCAATTGTATTAATCATTTTGTTGCAGACTGAATGCTCAATCCGAAACAACCCAGGAGGAATTTATGCATTCGATTTTGGAACTATAAGAAGAAAAACTAAAAAAGTGCCAGATACCTACAAGAGGATAAGCGAAATTGACACCATACCTAGAGTCGCCTTCGTGACTGGTAAAAGGGTGCAGACTATAGATTTCGGATAATCTTATACTACTTATATAAGATTTTTATACCGATTAAATATTTATATAATGTAAATAGGTCAAAACTAGTTGAGGTTAGGACAGTTCTACATTGTAGCTCGTAGCTCTACTCGTTTATAATATTAGGCAATGTTTAAGTTATATTTTTTGCGCCGTAGTTTACAAATAAAACTAAATATTGTAATAACCGAGTCTCATTTCAATGCTTTTTAAACCAAAACCTCGAATCATTTCAACCACCTTTTTTATAGATATGCAGGTATATAAAATGTGATTTTGAAAAATTTAACACAGCTTCTATGTAAGTATAATAAAATATTAAGCATTTAACTTTAACTTTAATGTGGTGAATGTGAATGAAGGTGGCAAATAAGAGACATGCGCTTAAAAGTTGTACATCAGTTCTATTTTGAATTTATTCTCTCTTTTAACATTTCGCTACGCACAAACAGCCGTTTAATACAATTTATGTGATAGACAAATACACTGTGATTTCATTTGTAAATAGTTATAAAACTCTAGAAAGATAAAATATCGAGTTTGGCAAGAATTCATAATAAATAAAAAACATAAATACTTCTACATAGTATTATATACAGGATTTGAACATCTATTATTCGACCGATTCAAGTTGAGCCTCGTCAACGGATGGGTCTTTCCGTGTTGCAATTGTTTTTTGTTTTGAGCTTTCGACATCACAGTTGAAACCACCACATTCGAGTAGTCGAGCGGCGCGAGCGACACCACTGTGGGCGCGGGCGGCGGTCGCTCCCCGCCCCCGCCCCCGCCCCCGCCCGCCGGCGTCCGCAGCGCGCCGCAGAACGAGTTCTGCACGCGCGCCCGGCCCTCGCTCTCCGCCGCCCGCCGCGTCGGCGCCGGCGCGCGGCCCTCGCTCGCCGACTCGCAGCGCGACCGCCCCGGCCGGTCGTACCGGCCCACCAGCACCTTCACGGACAGGTCCTCCGACGGCGGCGACGCGAGCGACGTGCGGCCGCGCGACTTGGACCGGCGGCCGGCGTCGCCCTCGGAGCGCGCCTCGAACTCCTTCTTGAGGTTGCTGACGAGGCCTATGGGCGCGGGCGGCGCGGGCGGCGGCGCGGCGGGCGCGCGCAGGTCGCCGTGCGAGGCGCAGGCGGGGCGGCGGCGGCGCAGGCCGGCGCGCAGCCACGTGTCGGCGGGCGCGGACGCCGACAGCCGCCCGCTCCACGTGCACGAGCCGCGCGCGCGCGACCGCTCCATGCGCGCCGCCGCGCTCGCGAGCTCCTTCAGTATGGCACAGGTCTCGTTGAATTTGCGCACGTTGTCGTTGATATGGGCGCGCGCGGCCCGCGCCTCGGCGTGCTCGGTGATGATAGCGAGGTCGGGCGCGGCGCGCGCGGTCGGCTCGGGCCGTTCGTCGTCGATGCGGTCGCGGTCGCGGCGGCGCGTGTCCCCGGGCCCCCACGACGGATGGCGCGACAGGTCGGCCACGACGGCGCTGTCTGACGAGCTCCACGAACTCTGCCGACTCGGCGGCGGCGCGTCCTCCTCGCCTCGGCGGCCTTCGCTCTCTACGTTACGATCTAAAGAATTTGAAAAAGCGTCACTCGGTTTCATTTTCATGTCTATGATTCCACTATCACTTTTCACTATATTATCACTATCTGCCGCGTTCCTACTATCTTCTCCGCGAGACCACGTCGTTTCCCCCGGATCCCACGTGTGAATTTTGTCGGTTTCGAGATTAGAATTGGTACATTTCTGAGCTAAAGTTTTAGAAGGCGAAGTTAGGAGATGTTTGGTCTGTGCGTCCGAAACTTGGATCACCGAGGCGGTAGACGCGTCGGAAGATCTGTTGCTCGATGTGTCGTTTGCAGTTCCGAAATTTAATCTTTGATATCTCTTGAAGTCCCTCCGCTCCCCGGAGGCTGCGCTTTCGATTTCGTTGACTATGTGTTTGACGGAAGGGGCTCCTTCCTCCTTCAGCCTGATGATTTGATTGGGCGAGACGCTGTAGGTCCCGTTGGCGTAGGGCATGAGCATGTGGCGGTGCTCGGAGGCGAGGTTCTCGAGCGACACGGAGGTGGGCGGCAGCAGCTCGGACGCCAGCTTGGTGTCGGGCGACCACGAGCGCGGCCGCCCCGAGTACGAGCCCGTCAGCGCCAGAACCAGCGGCGTCGGGTCCATCGCCTTACTCTCGTTCTTCGAAGACGTCTTCGGGGATTTTAAATTAGTTTCCGACTTAGAGCGTTGCAACTTTTCTTTGTTCTTCATAGCATCTAGAATACCCTGGTACGTTTCGAGTTGGTTCAAAAAATTTGTGTTCGGTTTGATGCAATTCCTTTTCGCTTTGACGTGTTTGAGTGCTTTCTCGAAATTCCAGTTGAACGCCTTCATCGCGTAGGCGATGACTACCGAAGCGGATCTGCTGATGCCCATCTTGCAGTGAACCAATACTTTCGAACCTTCGTTTCTGGCTTTGTTTATGTACTTAAATGTGTTGTCCCAATGTTTGAGTAGATCAGTCTTCTCGTCGTCATATACTCTTACATTTAAATAGTCAAACATTCCAGGGAAAAAGTTATCGATTTCTCTTGTCACATTCAATATATGCCGCACCCTGTAATGCACAAAATTCATTATCTTATTAAATAATAATATAAAATACACTTAATTCAAAGCGGTTTCATAGTTTCAATGATAAAATTAAATATATTTTGACACTGGCGCAAAGTCTCGCCACAGAGGACTTCTATCGTTCACCAAAATTACACAGACAAGACTAAAACTTGATCATATTTTGCAATTTATACCTAATAAAAATATATAAAGTGGTTAACGTCTTACCCATTCCTCTGTAGTTCCTCCAAGTTGCTGGCGTTCCACTCGGAGCCCAGGTAGACGTGGTCAAACACCTCAGTGGGCGCGTCCATCTGGCCCAGTATGGTCAGCATTTCCTGGTCTATGAACGACTTGTACTCGGCGAGGTCCATGTCCAACTCGTCCTCTAGTCTCCCGCGGATCGCCTTGCTCGTCACCTCGTCTAGGTCCACGCTCATCATAATCTCTTTCAATGTGCAACGTATCACGCGCTCTGTTTCATCTCTTTGGCGCGGCCTGAAAAACAAATGATATAAAGTTCTTTAAATACACAACGTTAGTATTTTTTTAATAATCAGATTTTCGGCATTCTTGATAAAATGATATCGATTAATAAGTTGGTTCTTTTAATACAAAGCGTTCGCATACATGGATTGAAATCGCTGCATATCTGTGTTAGACCTTCGGAACTCGGAGGATAGCTGCAGCGATATTTCTGACGATGTACAACAGTTATTTTCAGTTATAATTGCAGTTCTAACAAAGGTTTACAGCCAAATTAGGCTCAACATACTTCTATAAGCAAGTAATGTATTTCAATTAACGCATTGCCCGAAGTCGGATCCTTTTCGAGGCCAAGAATCGGGGTCTAGGCACTTGTATGCGTGATTTGTGATGTTACGCGCAAATACCGTTCAGTAATTACGTTCTAGCTGTAATCATCAAATACTGTTAGAGTATTGTGTTTCCTTCCGTACGATTTTCCTTGAAACACATTGTCGTTAATTAAGCCGAATTAGATTTAATATTTTTAGGATCATATCTTAGCCAGAACTGCTTAAATTATCTTTTTTTTTGTTATATAACTTTTTGCTTTACAATAAAGCATTGATTGTTTTGGAGATCCTTGGGGGAGGCCTATGCCCAGCAGTGGGCGTCGTTCGGCTGACATGAAAGCATTGATATTCATTGTTTATTTTGTTTTGTTTTATCATTATCATTTTCCTCATACACAGAACATAACAGTTGATTAATTTAGTACGTGTTCCGTTATGAAACACGCTAATTACTATTCTAAATTTCTGATTCATATCCGTCTAATTACCTAGGTAAGGTACTCGGTATTAAGATTTAAGCTTCTATCATAACCGCGTAACAGAAATATGAAAAAAAAACACTATGTCTTTGTTGCGTCAGGGGCGGGATCACGACGAGTAGTCGCGCGCGCGTAATAAATTCAGCAAAATACAAGAGCACCGCGTGGTCATACGCCGCACGCTTGCTAGCGGTGCTCATGTATTTTGCTGAATTTACTATGCTACCACAGCGTAAGAACTAACAGTGGGACAACGTCTTTGAAGCCTCGCGCAATGCCGCTTTTCGTCATTGCCGCAGGGTTGTCACATTTTTTATTTATTTTTACGTAGTCTGTTCCTTATTTAAGTAATATTATACATAAGCGGAATTATGGGTATTTCTTTGTTTGTTACTCAATTACGATGTAACACAGACTTGGATAAAATTTGGTACACAGATAGACATACCCTAGAGAAAAACAGAATAGTTTTCATCACTTTTAAAGGTTTCCTATGGATGACATTCCTGAAGTCTACGCAGACCATATTCGTAATTAGCACCCCAGAAAACCATGAAATTAATACCCATATTATTATATTTAAAATGTCGAGTCTGCCATCTTGGATCCTAAAATAGATGTTATATTCGTAATCGGCACCCCCGAAAACCATGAATCCAACACCCATATTGACTTTATTTAAAATGTCAAATCCGCCATCTTGGATCTCGAAATAGATGTTAAGTATATTAATTTGTTATCGGCACCCCCGAAAACCATTTATTCGATACCCATATTGATTTTTTTTTATGTTGAGTTCGCCATCTTGGATCTCGAAATAGATTTACGATTTCAATTACTCGATGCTGGCCTCCTCCTCGATGCTGGACTACGCTGGTTGTAATTTTTAGGAAAAGACTTCGTAAACAAAATGGTTATACTACCTAGGTATATAAAATTTTACAAAAAGGCAACGATAAAACTAGTTACTGGATTTATATTTAAAAGTCAAAGTGTAAAAGTATGTAAAAAACCGTTTACTTGCATAATTATTATTATATTCAAAATAAAAATCATCAAAAAAATATTTTATGCATATTGATGTTAAGTAAAATGTGATAATAAAATGCGTCACTCCTGACCGGTGTGTCCCCAGCGAGTGTATGGCAGCTGGGGACGCTACCGCCCCTCTCTCGCCCCGCGAACCCCGCACGATTGCTCTGTCTAGACGTGTCCGTTGGCCGACTGTAGGGAAGGCAAATATATAGACTGTGATGCTACTATACTGTGGGATCCCGCCCGCCTGACCCAGCGTACACCCTTAATGAACCTGATGAATAGAATATAGAATAGAATAGAATATCATTTATTTGCATTTGATTAGGTTACACTGAAGGTCTTATAATAATAAAAGTTCTGCCTATTCAACCATTAACAATAGATGATGATGATAGACGATGCGAGATTTGATGCGGCGTAAGTAGTGTGATGAAGATGACACAAGACAAGAGCGATCGGAGTTCATGTGGCCCTCGTAGTAGGCACACCACACGTAGGACGTGCCGCCCGCGATACTCATACTCACTTGAGCCTTAGTGAGTCTGGCGAGGGCGGCCTGCGTGACTCGATGGAGTCCATGGCGTGCCACTCGTTGAGGCAGGAGCGGTCGGAGTCCACGTGGCGCTCGTAGTAGGCGCACCACGCGTGGGACGTGCCGCCCGCGAAGTGGTTCAGTTCTCTGGCGCGCCCGCTAGCGCGGTGGAGCGTCTGCAACGCTGACCTACAACACGCAGGTTCATAGAGTAACTTCTTAGGTCTTTCTCACACTATACAACGTACTATGCGTCTGACTGGCGATGTATCTGAACTTCAAAAGACCATTGCTGGACTTGTTTTATTCATCGTTACTAGAAACTGCTACGCAATTTTGTGGAACCCGACAAGTTTCTTTGGATAAAAATATCTAAATGAAGTTAAATACTAAAAATACTTAAGTACCAAACTAATCATTCAAACTTGCATATCCGCCTTAGAAATTGAGCAAGACGTGTGTGTTTATGCGATTGAACAAATTAAAACAGCACCAAATTGCTATTGTAAGAATTCAAATAGTTTACATTGAATAAAAGCCGCGACCTTTCAAGACAGTGTTTTGGACCGGCTTCAACACAACGCATGTAGGCCTCATTAATTTAGCTTTGCCGACTTTGATCAAACCTTCATGCTAATTGCGTCTGAAGGTGAGATACGAAAATGGCAAGTATTTTTATACAGAGCACCATAATCAAAATCAGTACAAATATTAGAATAAAAAAAATAGTAAATTCAAATATGTATGACCGATGTGTATAAATCCCAATACCGAACGTTAAACAGTCGTCTGTTTGTTTATCATGTGCTATTAGATAAGTTAACAATTGAAATTAAATAACGAGGTTCATTACAAACACGGAATGCATAGATAACCATAAGTAGTAATGGACGCGATGTAAGCTCACACTTACCACATGGCTTGTACAGACACCGGCTTGAATATGTGTTGTTGGCTACACACACACACGCTAAACCCTCTGTGGACAATGAATCCCTAATTAGTTATTGTTCCAAGCTTGCTTAAATGTAGCGGCGACAAATGGGCGACTTGCCTTTATAGCCCTTTATAGCTATGACTATGAACTGTCTTCTTTGGTAGCGCTACTGTATGTATGTGGTTTGGTGGATGACCACAAAATCGAGTTATGCAAGGTCAGTAGAATTAGTCGCCACAAATAGCGCGGTCATTTTTGTGCTTTCCTTTGGCGACACCGTGCTTCACGGTATTAGACACAATGGAACACAATAAGCGCAATTTCAACACAAGTGAGACACTGTTATGTCACATTGCAGTGAAGTACAAGTACTCTGTAGGGCACTGTAACATTTGAAACACTTAGCTAGTTTTAAAACAGTTAAATCTTGTTAATACTTATTTAAAAAACTTTAATGTTATTTTTTTTATTCACAGCACATGCCTGTTCCTGTTCATTTCCAACTGAAATAGCTTGTATAGACTTAGCGTCAATATTGAATAGATTCATAAAAAAACTATAAACGTTAAAAAAGGAAGAACGTTTAACCACGAGATGAGAAAATATACCAGTTACAGCTGGCAGTGACAAAAAAATGGAAAATCTAAAAGTGCACTCCTCATATGGCTCATTCAAAAAAGACCAGGGGACTTATTTTTTTAATTTCACCACTCGTGTCGAGCGCTCGCTTAGTTCTCATATTTGATATATTTTACTCATATTTGCCATGAAAATGAGTACTAAGCGAGCGCTCGACCCGAGTGGCGAAATTCAAAAATAAGTCCTCTGGGGGTCTATTTTTTAATTTCGCCACTCGTGTCGAGCGCTCGCTTAGTACTCATATTTAACATATTTAACTCTATGAAATTTTACAAGCTGCCAGCTAATTTTCGCGCCCAGCCATGTTACGGTGCAGCGGCGACAGCGACTGCACTATGTCTATCATGAAATTATTTCCTTTTGACGTTCTTATTTGTGAGTATTTTATTAATTACTAGCTTTCCTCCCGCGGCTTCGCCCGCGTGGACTGCACGACGTTATACCGCGGGAATGTGATATTTTTCCGGGATAAAAAGTAGCCTAAGTTATTCCTTAGTACATCACCTACCTGCCAGTGAAAGTCCCGTCAAAATCGGTCCAGCCGTTTCAGAGATTAGCCGGAACAAACAGACAGACAGACAGACAGACAGACAAAAATTGTAAAAAAATGTTATTTTGGTATATGTACCGTTTATATAATCATTATGCGTGTAGTAAAAAGCGGTTATTAAAAACAGACACTCCAATTTTATTTATTTGTAGTATGTAGTACTTATGTAATATTTGTAGTATACTTAGATAATTAAACGACACTGAATTAGATAAGTACTAATTTTCAATAGGAAACAACCCCGTGACGTGATGAAGCTATTTAAAAAAACGGTACAAATACATTCAGTACCTATTTTGAGCGTAATCGTGGCGTGGTACATCCGAACGTCTACGAACAACATTGTTATTTTTTTTTTTTACAATTTATGCTTGACAAATATTTTCTAAAAGTATTAAATGTGATTATAAAAGTGTTGTTCATATCTCTGTACTTATATTGTTGTATTACTGCATAATGAATATAATTGAGACAGTTTAATTCCAGAAAAATGCTTGACTCTGACATGTTGAGAGTAGAGCACTACCTCTATGAGACATGCAAAACAAGGAAGGAGACTAAGTAACTAGACAAATACTGGCAGGTAAAAAAAACCGATATATTCCGTAGCATTACCCATCGCCGTCGAGTTTGATGGAGGTGTCAGCGAGCACCCTCAGCACGAGGCCGACGGTGGTGCGCTCGTTGCAGTCGATGCCGAGCAGAGCCGCCTCCTCGTGGTGGCACACCACCACCAGGAACCGCGTGCGCCCCGCGTGAGCGGACTCCAGTTTCACCGCCTTCGCAACAGGGATGCAGACAATATTAAACAGATCCATACAGCATACTGCCGGCCTAGCCATGAGCGGCTTATAACACGCGATATGATATAGCACGTCATGCTGTCTTGCTTACACCTTAGTAGGGTAAGCAAGACAGCATGACGTGTTACACCTTAGTAGGGTAAGCAAGACAGCATGACGTGCTATATCATATCGCGTGTTATACCTAAGCCGTTCATGCTAGGCCGGCAGGTGATCCTACTAATATTTTAAATGCGAAAGTTTGTGAATATGCATGTTTGTTACTCTTTCACGCAAAAACTACTCGGATTTGGTTGAAATTTGGCACACAGATAGTAGATAGCCTGCATTAAAACATAGGATACTTTTTATCCCGATATTTTCACGGGAACGGGAACCACGCGGGTGAGACCGCGGGCGGCCGCTAGTGTAATATAATGGTGCGTGAAAAATGATAATGCAAAAGCAAGGGGTGGCTGCAGAAGTCACGGCTGATAGAGATGAATGGAAGAAAAATCGGCCAAGTGCGAGTTGGACTCGCCCATGAAGGGTTCCGTACCCACTTTAGCTTAACGTACCTATTGCTTAAACCTGGCCAAAATTCCACTATAATTTTTGGTCAGCAAAATATAACTTTGTTTTTCATAGAGTTTGTATGAATGACAAAGTAACATTTGCGGTTTTTGAAAATGTGTTATAAGTGCTTACTATATCTCGTTCAAATCAATTTTCGTTGATAGTTTTTATTAAGATCTACAACATATATTTTTTCTAGATTTTTCACTTATTTATTTCAAAAGTTAGAGGGGGACACACACATTTTACCACTTTGGAAGGCTCTATCTTTCAAAATATTGACTTTGAGAAAAAATGGTTGGAGAAACCTTAATGTCATTTTTAAAGACCTATCTATAGACACCCCACACGGATATTTTTAATTAAAAAAATATGTTTAAGTCTCAGTTCTATGTATGGAGAGCCCCCCTTACTTTTTTTATTTTATTTTAGTATTAAAATCTTAAAGCGGTTCATAGAATACATATATCTATCAAGTTTCAACTATGTAGTCCTAATAGTTTTGGAATAAAGTGGCTGTGACATACGGACGGACGGACAGACAGACAGACAGACAGACAGACAGAAAGACAGACAGACAGACAGACATGACGAATCTATAAGGGTTCCGTTTTTTGCCATTTGGCTACGGAACCCTAAAAAGGCATATCTACTGCGCCGACCCCATGACAATGGGGAAAAGTCAGGAGAGTCATGTAGTATGATGATGATGATACTTAGTGAATTCAATCTTATACTTGGCAGATCAGTGGAGAATATTTATGAATCTTATGATAAGCAACTAGACAACTATTAATAAAAATCTATATATATAAAAATGAATCCCTATTTCCCTTGGTCACGACATCACGCGTGAACGGCTGGACCGATTTGGCTAATTTTGGTCTTGAAATGTTCGTGGAAGTCCAAGGAAGGATATAGGGGTAGGGTAGGGTAGGGTAGGGGTAGGGTAGGGTAGGGGTAGGGTAGGGTAGGGGTAGGGTAGGGGTAGGGTAGGGGTAGGGGTAGGGTAGGGGTAGGGTAGGGGTAGGGTAGGGGTAGGGTAGGGGTAGGGTAGGGGTAGGGTAGGGGTAGGGTAGGGGTAGGGTAGGGGTAGGGTAGGGTAGGGTAGGGGTAGGGTAGGGGTAGGATAGGGTAGGGTAGGGGTAGGGTAGGGTGGAGTAGGGGGTAGGGCCACGGGAACGAAGTCGCGCTGGGTCAGCTAGTAGACAATATAAATAAATCTGAGCGAATTTTAGACGCTTTTTTAGTGATTACATATAAAAAGGTACCTACAACCCGGCATAGAAAGCACAAGTAGGTACTTCAGTACCTATATTAGTAAGTTTTAAAAAGAGAATGGGAGGAGGAGGATGTTATATTTTCTATAACATTTATTTTTTCCTACAAACGATGCAGCCGGCCTAGCATGAGCGGCTTTTATCGCGCGATATGATATGGTACGGGCAAGTTGTTTTGCTTACCCCACTAAGGTGTAAGCAAGACGGCATGCCGTACCATATCATATGCGTGATAAAAGCCGCTCATGCTTGCTAGACCGGCTGGTCTAATAAAAAAAAGCAATATGGTACCATTTTGAGCGTTTCTTCGGGTCGCAGTAAATAGAACATAGCTTGCAGGTGGTGCTGTATGTCGGGTTGCGGCTGCACGCGCGCCGGCGAGCGCGCCTGGTCCGCGCAGCCGCGCTCCGACCCGCCCAGCACCAGCGCCGCGCCTTTGTTCGCGAAGTAGCACTCATTGAGGCTGCAACAAACATTTGTTAATGTTAAAATTAGTCTAATATTAATTAATAATAGCTCTTAACATTTATCGATACAGTAGATAGGTATTTGAGTTGAAAATTCTGAGTTAAGTTAACATACAAAATGATTAGGCAACATAAGAAACAATGATTATGTGTTATTGTCCTTCAATCAAGCAACAAAAATTTTGCATTGAGGCACACAACAGTAATTGCTTTTTAAATGTAATGCAACCGCAAAATGTATGAATGACGCCATTTTTAGTAAAGTTGCTGTAATAATCCGTCTTGTCTTTAACCTCCCTTTCACCGGCGCGGGCGCAGGCCGGAGTTCGAGTCTGCTCGCGCGGCGGGACGACGCGCTGGCTGGAGTGGTACACCCGGTTGCTCAACCGAACGCCCGCAATCAACGTGATTACTCATTCGCTACTTCGGAACAGACCAACGTTCATTTAACGCTAAAAACAAAACAAAGCTACCGACAAATAGTACAACCTACTATAAGGAAAATGCACGAACATTTCCAAGAACTCCAAAGAGAAATAACGTACCTACTATTAGTACTATTATATATTCTGTGGTAAAAGTGCACATATTAAAATGTTTCCACTCGGCTGGTATATCGTTTACATACCCGTTAACACATGTATGGCTAAAAATATAGAGACAAAGGTGCGATTATGGAGGCTCAGTGACATTTAACTTTATACGGCCCGAGCGCCTTTCAAAAGTAATATTTGTATTGGGCGTAAAACATGATGAGGTCATCCGAAAATAGCGCAACGGGAAACATGTGGGATGAAGATAGTATTAGCTATAGAAGGGAAGGTGAGACGCATGTTTAATAATAGAGTGAAAATAATGACAGCATTAGTTAGATCGGCCGCAATTCCTATGTTGACTTGCATTAAGTAGCAAGGGCAATCGTTCTCAAGGTTCATTAAAAATAGCAGCGACGGCGGTAGCGGCGGCGGCGTGTTGCCAAAGCAGCGTTGCCCGCCCATACTTGTACGGCGCGGCACGGTGGTCGCCGCGCGCCGCCCGCCCCGCTGAGTTGTGTGCCTCAGCATCACGCTTTACCTGATTCGGCGAACTCCAAAACATGCGTACGCGGTGGCCTACTGATACGCAAGAGGAAACATTTGAATGACTAGACGGCGAGGCAGACGAAAAACAAGAACCGTTTACGTTTCTGCCCAATATAGAGTCACCATCTCCCAACGCAGCGCTTTGTTAACAGTGTGTCCAAAATGTGGTAGGTTTTTTTTAAAAGTATTTAACTACAAAAACAATACTGAAGCCTGAAGGTGCCTTTTGCTATAAACTTAATATCTTTTTATTACCACACTTTTATTAGCTTCACTTGTAACTAAGTCACAATGTAAGAAAATCTTGGAATTCAATTTTAACCTACTTCTAATTGTCGTATTGATTTGAAACTTTGCAAGTCTATATGAATCCGATGACAATACAATAATTTGCTACCATCGAGCTGATCTGATGATGGAGTCAAAGGGTGGGCAATAGAACTCTTCAATGGCTGCTAGGAAACCCCTCGAGTTTAGGCTCATTTGTTTTGTTCTGATGAGACCTATTCGCTACACTTAATGGTGAGGGTCTGATGATGGAGCAGGGAGGAAGCCAGTGGTACTTCTTAATGACCGCTAGGAAACCCCTCTAGTTTAGGCTCCGTTGTTTCGTTCTGACGAGACTTATGAGCTGCACTTGGTGGTGAGGGTCTGATGATGGAACAGGGAGGAAGCCAGTGGCAGTCCTTGATGACCAATAGGAAACACCTCGAGTTCTGGCTCATTTGTTTCGTTCTGATAAGACCTATTCGCTACACTTGGTGGTGAGGGTCTGATGATGGAGCAGGAAAGAAGCCAATGACACTTCTTAATGACCAATAGGAAACACCTCGAATTTGTGCTCATTTGTTTCGTTTTGATAAGACCTATTCGTTACACTTGGTGATGAGGGTCTGATGATGGAGCAGGGAGGAAGTTAGTGGCACTCCTTAATTACCACTAGGAAACCCCTCGAGTTCGGGCTCATTCGTTTCGTTCAGACGAGACCTATTCGCTACACTTGGTGGCGAGGGTCTGATGATGAAGCTGGCAGGAAGCCAGTGGCACTCCTTAATGGCCAAAAGGAAACCCTTCGAGTTCTGGCTCATTAGTTTCGTTCTGATGTGACCTATTTGCTACACTTGGTGGTGAGGGTCTGATGATGGATCAGGGAGGAAGTCAGTGGCACTCCTTAATGACCACTAGGAAATCCCTCGAGATGGGCTCATTTGTTCCGTTCTGATGAGACCTATTCGCTACACTTGGTGGTGAGGGTCGGATGATGGAGCAGGGAGGAAGTCAGTCGCACGTCACACTCCTTAATTACCACTAGGAAACCCCTCGAGTTTGGGCTCATTTGTTTCGTTCTGATGAGACCTATTCGCTACACTTGGTGGTGAGGGTCTGATGATGGAGCAAGGAGGAAGTAAGGGTTCGGCTCGCGCATCTGGTAACTAATAGACTCCACTTGAATTTGTAAAACTAAATACATACAATCACGCCTTTGAGTTATAATGTTTACGGGGAGGGCAGACACATGAATGGACTGTGAAATCGATTACTATCCCCATCCATAGCTTGGCATTTGTTAAACTAAAAAGTAAAAAATAAATATGTAGTTTAAAAAACTATAAAAACACACTTTTATAGGAGAACAGACTAAAAGTACAAAATAACCGTCTATTCAGTAACTGAAATTAAAAAGCGTGGTGCGCCCTTTGCAAAGCATGCATTCAAGTAGGTACCTACTTAATATTAGTTCTCCTATAAAAGTGTGTTTTTATAGTTTTTTAAACTACATATTTATTATACATCTATCACTGGATTTCAGTTTGACATAAGTACTTACTTTTATTGATACGTCAAATACAAATCACTGCGACGATAAGTGTCTTTATACAGGGTTATTTTGAAACCACTGGCCAAATTTTTAAGCTCGACTCAGAATCGGTAAGTGAATAACTTTCTCCTAGAAACATGGGTCGAAATATGTCTTTTTTTTTACTTTTCATACTAATCATACTGATCACGTGATCGATTTAACTAGTATGGGAAGTTCAAAAATGTTTGTTCTATTTCGACTCATGTTTCTAGGACAAAGTTATTCACTTACCGATTCTGAGTTTAACTTAAAAATTTGGCCAGTGGTTTCAAAATAACCCTGTATTGTAGTCAAATACACATATTAATGAAATGACGGTGATGGTGATGGATGTTGAGTTACACAATAAAATTGGGCCCCTGCTCGATCGTCTATCCACAGCCTAGCGCCTATAGCTATTGATAATTTTGTATCGGTCAATGGATGGGATGGTTTAAATCGATCGAGGCCTGTTGAGCAACTCTACATACAACATTTAGATACTTGCCAAAAAAAAACTGACAAACAAACCAACTTACTAGCGCATTTTTAAGTATGATACGTAATTAAAAACTATCACGTGGATCGACATCAGCTATAAAGGTGAGCGTGAGGCAGAAGCTCTTCGTTACCAAAAATGGTGTGACATGCAACAGATTTAAGAGAAATCCAACATAGAATCAAAGTTATGTCAAAAGGCCTAATCAGACGACGGACTTTTGTCCGCCGGACTAACTTAAAAAGTGGTAATTTTCGCCACGAACTCAATGCATACGACATTTATTTGATTCGTAAAGATCTAGCAAGGTGGCAGGAGCATAATGGGCAGAACAATCTTCGTTGTTTACGTTGTATTCGCAGCAAATGTTTCCACTATTAGGTTATGTCGGCGGACAAAAGTCCGTCGTCTGATTAGGCCTTAATGGTGTTTACACAATTTTAAATATTATAGGTATTTTAGGTATAGGTACTGAAGTAGGAGTCGAACCACTTGTGCATAATATTAATAATAATTGTAATAATAGGAAATCACTACCGTTCAGAGGCTTACTAACAAAACAGACTTACAAATTAAAACTTGGAATATAGAAGACACATAAATAAAGAAGTCAGACTTCTACAGAGATTCACCCTCTACAATGATTATGATGACTTGAAAACACGAATGATGGTGAATGGAATGACTAATTACCTTTATCTTGTAAACTTGTAATCTTATAAAACCCACGCCCTCTACGATAAAGCACGATAAAGATATTTAGGTAAGTACCTATAAATTAATTACAGATAATAAAAAAAAATCAGTTATGTTGCCTGGGTTTTTTATTGGACATTCTCCTTTGATTCAACATTTTATTATTTAACATCATAGGCACAGGATTTGGTTCACCCTTGTTTGGTAGAACAACGTTTCGTTGAAAATCGGTTCGACTAATTTTAGTTACAATAAAGTCATTTCACAGAATTATTCATTTGATCGAATGCTTATTTGTCATAATTTTATTTCGTATAATTATTTATTTGGACGAATGTCATTTTACCGAATTTTTAATTGCGCTAATTTTATTTGGACGAATGTCATTTTACTGAATTTTCAATTGCGCTAATTTTATTTAAACGAATGTTTAACTAGACTAATAATGATTTAGTCGAAAGATCGTTAATATTTGAGTGGCTCGGAAGTCCTGTAGAACACGTGATAGGTTAGAAATTTAAGGCGATCGCGAAGCGCAGCGAAGCGATCGCCTTAAATTTCGTGGATATTTTTTTTTTGTATCAATACAAGTTATGGATTGTTTCACAAAAAAAATAACCACGAAATTTATAACTAATTCAATTTATAAATAAATTTCTAACCTATCACGTGTTCTACAGGACTTCCGAGGAGTACAGGGCTTTTCTTCCAAACGTTTTTATACCAAACGATTATTATATCAAATGAACATTCTATTTTATGATCATTAGCGCAAATGTTGTTATCGCAAATGAATATTCGATGAAATGAACATTCTATTTTACGATCATTAGCGCAAACGTTGTTATCGCAAATGAATATTCGATGAAATGAAAATTATGTCAATCGATATTATACAAATTGATTATTTTCTCAAACGTTGTTCGAATTAGTGAAATTCGATCAAACGTTGTTCTGCCAAACAAGGGTGAACCACAGGATTTAGCTAGACAACCCATTTGCGTTGTATCAATTAAAAAAATATCAGTTATCATATTATTATATTCTTTATTATACTTAATTAAATGTGTTTAACAGGACCTAGGTGTTATTATAGGTGTCGAAATTGTTTATCGGAATTTTTACTATTAGCTATATTATACCGTAAAAATTAAAATGCACGTTTCATCTGTACAAAAAATCCTTTTGGAATAGACTTATTAATTAAATTGATATTTATTTATCGCTATTTCTAAATACATTGGAGCCCGTACTTCTGTAACCTTGTCAGTTGTCAGTGATGTCACCTTCTGTAATTTTACTAAAACTGCATCCGGATTTTTACGTTTAATTAGATTAAATTTCTCGACTACTGCGAGCAACGCTAACCTATTACCTAGTGATATTATAGGTAATTACTTCATATTGCCGAGTGTTTTTTACATTCCCAGAATGAAATATAAACGCTTTTTGAATAATAATATTATTTTCACTTCTCATGCTCGTAAAGTTCGTGTTTATGTTGGGTATAGGCTGCATAAAATCGCTTTTTATGCTCTAGTGCATAAAGTAAAATCTTCGTCTAAGTCTCAGTATGTCAAGCAAACGCAAACTATTTCGATTTCGTATTTGTCAATTTGTATGAAAACTATATAAGCGCGCTACTCGCCGCTAGAGGCGCTAATACAGTTTTCATAATTGACATAAATACGGAATCGAAATAGTTTGCGTTTGCTTGACATAAAAACTTACACTAGGGGTATTCTTGTTCGTTCGTTATTCCTGTGTATAAAAACAGAAAAAGCAAAGGGACATTTGCACCATACAGCCACATTATTATTATTATTATTATATAGGTAATTATTATATCATAATTAGGTTAACTTTTTTTTAAATACGGTGCGCACAGAGTATATTACTTCGTATTGTACCACAAGCGCTATGTACCCTTAGCACGAACATCAATCGAAAAACAAAATCAGATTTATCATAGACAAGGTAATTACTTCCATGCTCGTAATATCCTTTACGAGCATGGAAGTATTACCTAAATAATACTTCCATGTTTACGAGTAATTTTGTATGGGAAATATGTACAGCGCCATCTACCGCCCAGAAGCGGGTATTGAAGTTGCGCAATTTCGTAGCAAGTAGTAAGTATCAAAAGGCTGTATGACCGTTCCACATGGCCTCACAGACCAATATTAAAAAAACGGCGGGAATGATTTTCAGCGGTTCATTCAGCTTATATTGTGTAATAAATTATCAAAAAAATTATTTTTATAAAAAAATAAAACCGCCTTCAAAAAACCACATCAAAAAAGTAAGAAATAATTCCTCACCAAATAAATAACGTAAGTACTTTGAAGTCGGGCGTGAAACATGTACAATTTTTTTGTTGTTTTTGTTAAAACCCGCCCGACTTCAAAGTACTTACGTTATTTATTTGGTGAGGAATTATTTCTTACTTTTTTGATGTGGTTTTTTTGAAGGCGGTTTTATTTTTTTATAAAAATAATTTTTATTTCACTCTTTTTAGTGCATCGTGCAGGCAATTTACGTGTTTCCTGGTATAAATAGGTATGTGATCAAACTGAAAACCTCCTTTTTCGAAGTCGGTTAAAATACCTTGAGGTACCCCTTTTTAACAAAACAAGAATCATCTAAATCGGTTTATAAACAAAGGAGTTATGCCTAAAGATACGTATTAAATTCACATTAAGTGGTAACGAAAACGACAGTATTTTCAAGATTTCCTGAAAACTACTGAACGGATTTCAAAATTTCAAAAAATGGGACCAACTTGGAAACCAACCTGATGTAATAACGTTTGAACCATTTCAATCGGTTTAGCCGTCTTCGAGTAATCGGTGGATATACACAAAAAAAAAAAAAAAAAAAAAAAAAAGAGAAAAAACATACATACAGACGAATAGAGAACCTTCTCCTTTTTGATTTAGAAGTCGGTTAATGAGTTCTGCCAATGAAACATATACAGACATTGTATGTACCTACTCCACTAAATTTGAGAGCAGAAGCAAAATTAATAACAGAAAACTTACTGCCAGCAAAATCAAAAGAAAGATATGAAAACCTACCATCTGATTTGGAAAAGTGAAAAAAAGGCGCATACGTTTTCGGAATCTGTGTTGTTGCTGTATTTTAATGATACATCATTAAAATAATATTATTATGGGCGATTTATACATAAGTGTGCCCGGGAAAACAATAACATTTACATTTAATAATTGCCCGAATACCTATGTGTGATATAAATTTTAATAAATATTATTTAGTTAAGCAGTTTTTTTTATTTCCTCGCATTTCTTGAGAAAAGCACTATACAAGCCTTGTACGGTAAGCAAATTACCTTGCCTCGAATGATTAAAGCCCTCGCCTGCGGCTCGTGCTTCAAACCATCCTCGACAATGTAATTTCTTACTTACCTATCCTCCTGCTGTAATGTACTATTAGTAACTTTGTGCTTTATTTATTTACTTACTTTGATTTTGTGACATTGTATTATTAATTTATTTAAGAAAATCATTAACTTAGCACTAAGCGTTACTTTTATTAGTTTTTAAGTTGATGGAATCTTTAAATTTTAATGACTTTTTCACATTTTAGGTAGGTACTGTATTTTATTTTGTTTCTTTTTCTTGATCGTTTTAAAAATTGTGTTTTTATTATTTTATAACGTGAAAAAGCAAATAAAGAACGGACTCCCTAGTATTATGTTTTATATATATTTTTAATAGTTATTATTATGACCGATCCTCTTAGAGCTACTTGCCCACACTGCCCTGGCTCGTCTCGCCTTTTTGTTGCGCCTCGCGGTCTAAACGTACACATAGGCCGTAAACATAAAGACTGCCAAAGTCAGCAGCTGGATCCAGTGTCTGCGCCGGCTACTCCTCAAGTCGAATATATAGACCTCAATCATCTATGCAATTTGAAAAATTCAGTTCGCGTCCTTAAGCACATTCCAAAGGGAGCCAGATGTTTGGCCGCGGGCAAACTGGCGCAGATTATAAATAGGTGTGTAGACTTGAATGGTATTGAGGATTGGCAGGCTTTGCTGACCTACGCCTATACTGCATCGAGGGTGCCCGACGGCAGTGACAAGCGTTCACTCACCACCAAGGTTAAAGAAAATATTGATAGGAGCTTTTGCCACTTGGTCGAAGGTTCGCCTATTCTTTCCAAACCTCCATCCTTATATCAATCCATCACGACTAAGGTTTACGATGGTGATTTGAGAGGGGCTGTGCGCCTGATGGTTTCCGATAGCTCCCTTGCCCCAAGGACTGGCGAGACCCTTGATGCTTTAAAGTTTAAACACCCTCACCATCAAGACCGCTCTCTTTACCACCTGAGCCGGATTCGTCGTGTCCTTTCCTTTCTGTGACTGTATCCGAAATTTGTGACGCTATTGGCACTTTTCAGAACGGGTCAGCACCTGGGCTAGATGGACTGCATCCCGAGCATTTTAAGGAGCTTATTTCCCTCTCCGCGGGGGACAACGGACATTTGCTTTTAGTCTTTAACCAGACTCTCAAACTTTTTGTTGAGGGGTTTACTTAATAGAGAAGTTTGCCCTTTTTTATACGATGCTTCCCTAATTGCCTTAAACAAAAAAGATGGAGGGATAAGACCAATTGCCGTTGGTAGCATTGTTCGCCGCTTGGTCGCTAAACTTGCTTGTCGTGCCGTTAAATCTGAACAGTCGGTATATTTACAGCCTCATCAGCTCGGTTTCGGCACTCCTCTCGGTTGCGAGGCTGCAATTCATGCAACTCGTGCGTTTGCGTTTTTAAATAACAACTAGGACAATATAATAGTGAAGCTAGATATTCAAAATGCTTTCAACAGTTTGGAGAGGGATGCGATATTAACAGAAGTCAGGGAGCACATACCTTCAATTTATCCCTTTCTTCATCAGTGTTATTCGGCGTCTAGCTACTTATATTTTGGTGATTCTCGTATCCTGTCACAGACGGGAACTCAACAAGGCGACCCGTTGGGACCTTTGATTTTTAGTCTGGCAATTCACAAACTAATTCGCTCTTTGGAGTCTCCTCTGAATGTCTGGTACTTGGACGATGGTACTGTGGGAGGTAGGCCGGAAGACGTGGCCAAGGACATTCAATCGCTCATCCCCGGATTGGAAAGTATTGGTCTGAAAATCAACATGAGCAAGTGCGAGTATTTTCCGTGCAGCGGTAATTCGTCGTCTATAATCGAAAGTGTCCTGCCTGGCATTAATATGTTAGACAGAACTAATTTCAAGATTTTGGGTGCTGCAGTGTTTTCAGAAGCAATACCTGATGTTTTGATGGCTAAGAACCAGGAGCTTTTGTCAAGTCGCGAATGCTTGTGGCGGTTACCAGCTCATGTTGCTTTAGTTCTTCTTAGATCTTGTTCGTCGATGCCTAAATTAAATTACACTGTTAGAACAGCTCCAGTATGGCTTCACCAGGAAGCAATGTCAACGTCGGACAATAGTCTGAAAGAATTACTGGAAAGTATTCTGAATGTCTGTCTGTGCGATGGGCAGTGGCATCAGGCATCCCTGCCTATAAGGCACGGTGGACTTGGCATTCGCCGAATACAAGACGCGGCGTTACCGGCTTTCTTGGCTTCTTTGCATGGGGCCCTGAATCCAGTCACTCGAATCCTCAACATTAAAGGTGACAGTTTTCGGGCACCCTTTGCGGACGAGGCTTTGACTGCCTGGTCTATTTTTTGCCCGAATCATGATCCTCCCGAGCATCCTGAGGTTGAGAGGAATCGGGAAGACATCCGGTCCAAGTTAACCCTCGAAGAGCTTATGTTTGATGCCAGTAATACGGATCTGGCTAGGCTTAGGGCGGCAGCACGACCAGAGTCTGGGGCTTGGCTACACGCATTGCCTTCTCCACAGTTAGGCACTCTCATGGATGACGACTCATTGCGGTTGGCTGTAGGGTTGAGACTGGGGTGCAATGTGGTTGAGCCACACCGCTGCATTTGCGGAGTCCAGGTTGAGGCTGACGGGCACCATGGGTTGAGCTGCTGTAGATGCGCGGGTAGATTCCCCAGACATCATGCTCTTAACGATATCATCCACCAAGCTTTGATCGCCGCCAACATTCCTTGCGTTTACAGACGGCAAGAGACCAGATGGTCTTACTTTGGTGCCATGGGAGAGGGGTCAGTGTCTGCTGTGAGATGCGACCTGCGTTAGCACTTTTGCGGCCAGTCACTTAGGTTACACGTCGCGGACTGCTGGATCAGCTGCCGAGAATGCAGCTGATCCAGCAGCTGGGCAAAAGCACATAAAGTATGAGGCTTTCAAACAAAATTAGTTTTTTGTCCCCTTTGCGGTGGAGACCTCTGGGGTGTGGGGCTCAGAGGCGATAGCTTTTATTAAAGAGCTCGGAAAAAGGTTAGGTCAACGCGAACACGATCGCCGCAGCGGGTCATACTTGGTTCAAAGGCTTTCCCTGGCAATACAGCGTGGCAACGCAGCCGGTATCATGGGAACCTTTGAACCGGAGATGACTCGCGGCGGTCTTTTAGATTAAGTTTTTTTTTTATTTTTTTATTTTTTTTTTATCTTTTACCTTTTTGATAATTAAAACTTATTAATGTTAAGCATTTTGAATAATGATATTTCATAATTTAAAGGTAGTAAAATTATATTTAAAACTGAGGACATTTCGACTCAACAGCTCGTAAGTATTAGTATTAGCATAGTTAGAACTAGAAGCTATTGGATAACAAAAAATAAATAAATATTGAACACCATCACATATTATGTATATTTTTCCAAATGGTACTAAACTATAGTAGTTTAAGCACAGAATATATTTAAGCACTAATATTATGGAAATTGGAAACAACGACGGGTATTACGACGACTCGAAAATTGAAAAGTTTGTTTTCAATATATATCCGAACGGGAATCGAACCCGGACCTCTACTAGAGATAGCGGCCGGCCGGCACGGCCGGCACCTGTACACCACTCGGCCACGGAGGTCATCAAATGGATGGAAGTACATTGTTTACATTTTATTCAGGGGGCAACTAATGTATTGCCCAGTTTTCAGGTTACCTTTGCAATGTAATGTTTAATATGATTTTCTTTTCATCAGAATCGTTCCCCAAAGCACAGAATAATATCCCAAAGTTCACAGGTGATATGATAACATTAGATTTGATTTTTTAAACTTTGAAGAAGTACATAGTGTAATAAAAATAACAGTATGCCCGTGACGGTAAAGGGAGATTGTCCCGTCGCTGGTTTAGTATTTTTGCCTTGCTTATTGTTATGTATTATGTAAAATAGTGCAATTAATCCCTTGTTTTATATTATTATTACAAAACATTATTTTAATTATTTGTTTGGGAATTTCATAAATCTGCTGAGAAATTTCATCAAAGGCGAAATGTACGATAAAACAAAATATAAATCCGCAAACAATTGAGGTTATTGAGATGGAATATTGGATGGTGTTGAATTTAACGATATCAAGTCAATACAAACTTGCAGAAAAATTCCAATATTCTATTTTGCGAGGCCCAGTAATTGGATATGTAAAATCAAATAATAATCAAAAATCCAGACACATATAATTTTAATTTAGCTTCTATTAATGTCATTTACATAAGCCTTTATGAATAGTCACACATAAACGCTAAACCATGAAGGAAGTCGAAGAGTCATCAAGAAAACCGAAAACAGAAATAAGTACCGTTCATATGACCTGGAAACCTGTTCCCTTTTTAAGCTCTTTGTTTTTATGAAAAAAACTAAACCGACCGAAATTGGCCATGTTGACAGTAAAGTTGTATTCATATTCATCACAATTATAACTGTATCAACTGAAAGGACATAAACTAAGAGAGTTAGTCAGGAGCCTGCCCCTCCTGAAATTCCAGTTAGATTCCAATCAAACCAGAAGTTAGTGAACTACTAATCTTTATACTGAGAAACCGACATTTAATATTAAATGCTTATTAAATATTTTGCCTATTGGCAAGCAAAACATAATAAAGTGTGGTTAGTATTTAAATTATAATATACGTTTTTGTTTTTACTTTGACCTGTTTTTTTGTAACGCTCCAATTGTTCAAGGTTAAAGAATTATAAGATATAATTAAAAATAAATTTTAATTGACTATTAAATTAAAAAAAGTCCGGTTTTACAAAGAATGGTTGGTCCGTGTAAGCACAAAGTAACTACGCAGGCGGTGGTGTAAGTAGTTGGTTTTTGAAGTGATTTTCTCTACAGTGATCCCAAGAGTTTAGTAAGTAAAACATTTTCCTTCTTTTGCTGTACTTTTCAGTCCAAACTTCTTGGTCTGAAACGTAAATCCTTTACCTCCACAAATTATTAAAATTATTAAATTCATATTAAATATTGGACACGATCACATACATTGTTGCAATACCAAAATATAGTAGCTTACGCACTACTATTATGAAAAAAATACTAGTGCTTAATACTAGCGGATCCTCGCGGTGTTACCCGCGTGGTACCCGTTCCCGTGGGAATATCGGGATAAAGTATAGCCTATGTCACTCGGGAAGAATGTAGCTTTCTAATGGTGAAAGAATTTTCTAAATCGGTTCAGTAGTTTCGGAGTCTATTCGATGCAAACAAACAAACAAATAATCTAATCTTTCCTCTTTATAATAATAAGTATAAATTAAACAAAACAAAATAATATAAATTAATTGATCAATTCAAATCAATAAATAACATATAATATATAATAGCGTAGTTACGATAACTAATATTGGTTAAATATTGCCAGATTTGCCAGTAAGTGGGTACAACAATTAACAGCGCATACCTATCAATTTGAACTTCAATGCATGTCTTGCGTCTGATAATTTTAGCATGTTTGATAGATTGTACATAGTGTATTTTTTATTAGATGTATGAAAAAATATAAAATTTAATACAAAGGGTCAATATTAGGTACCCTTGTTGTGCAATGTACTTACTTACATGAATTTGTTAAAAAAATACAAATATTTACTTATACAACTCTTCAAACTTTAATTGGCAATCAAGTTATTACGTACCTGAAGGCGACCATATCTCGACCAAATCACAACAATCCATTCATAAATGTAAATACTCCGTGTTCAAACTGCACTCAATATTAACTTTACTCAAACTGGCACTAGAACCTAAACATGGTGCTACGTCATAACGATGTGTGGAATATCGCAAGCACGCGAGCTGTCGCAAAACAAAATCGCGAATCCGTAGAGTGCACCTGACTACCGCGGGGACAGACTAGGACTGCAGTAGCGTGTAGTGCTCCGGGCGCGAGCAGAGCGTCCCGATCACAGTGCGTGCCCTATGGACGCCAGTTGCCCGCTGAGCACACCCGACGAGCGACATCATTACTTCCCTCCGAGCCGAGCACAAACTGCCGCGTAAATATAGAAACTGGACGCAGAACAGGAACACGAGGCGTTTAGAAGCGTGCACCGCCCTACACGCGTAATGTTATTGCTTCTTGATGGCGAATATAAATAAAATAAAAGATGATGAAACGCCGTAAATAACATGTAAGCCTGTCGCGCACTTACAGACCACAAACCACAACACGTAATCTAGTCAATTATTATTGAGGTCGAACTCCGCGATCCGCTTTCAGTTTCGGAGATTCGTCCCTGATATTTAGCATGTAAATGTAACAAAACAAAGCAAAGCGGACGGAGGTTCAAGCTCCGAAACGAAATGTGATGCGAGTTGAAAGGATCCCTTCTCCCTGTAACCTTTCGGAGTTCAGTCTGTAGCATTTATATTTCCAATCGGAAAGAGCGCTGGCCCTGACCTAAGAAATAATGATTTTCTCTTCACATGCGTTTTCTAGCTAGGTTATTTAAACGGACGACTTTAAGAATGGACTTTAAATAATGTTGGTTTAAGACTGGCATGGCAGGTCATTAATTGAAAAATAACAAATATTCCAACCATATTTGCTAAGTCTTATCGCCTTCCTTACTGAGTATTGTATATCGTAGGTAAGTACTAAGTAATTATTTGAATTAAATTAAATAAATTAACTTTAAAAAACTTCCAAAAACATTTTGGTCACATTACATTTAATATGACTTATTATTAGGATATTATAGTACACATTTAGGCTATAATCTATACATATAATAAAACAGAAACGGAAAAAAAGTCTGTACTTACATGAAAGATTTAAAAAAAAAATTATTGCTATGTGATGTGTACAGGATATAGACCCCAAAACGATAGATATAAAAATTTTTGTCTGTTTGTCTGTTTGTATGTTTGCTTTTCACGCAAAAACTACTGGACGGATTTTTACCAAATTTTGTGAAGTAATAGCTTATAACCCGGGTCAAGATATAGGGTACCGTTTATTGCGGGAAAATTTCTTTATATTTAATAAAAACCCCTTATTCCTACGGGAAAATACAAAGACTGATTCTTACTAAAATAGATGGCGCCACATGATTATGAAAATACGTTATATTTAATCGCTGTCTCAATTAATAATGAATCATGTTATTTTTTTTTACCTGCTTCAAAACATAATATAAATTGAAACCCATCCAGGCCCATATAAAATCATAAAAATAATTTCATGTTATTTACGTCATTATATCTACTAAGCAATAGATGGCGCAGGTAGTCAGTAAGATATATCACAAAAGTACTTTCGAATGATTATTTTAATTAGGGTGAAAGCCCCCTCTGTTGCCACTTTAAGATGTTTTTCACTTCTTTCGCATCATAACTACTAAGCAATAGATGGCGCAGGAAGTCAGTGCCCGTAGTGTAAGTTTTTATGTCAAAAAACGCAAACTATTTCGATTCCGTATTTATGTCAATTTGTATGAAAACTGTATTAGCGCCTCTAGCGGCGAGTAGCGCGCTTATATAGTTTTCATACAAATTGACATAAATACGGAATCGAAATAGTTTGCGTTTGCTTGACATAAAAACTTACACTAGGGGTACAGTAAGATTACGATATACCTTTCACAAATGTACATTCGAATGATTATATTAAGTAGGATGAAAGCCCCCGCTGTTGCCACTTTAAGATGTTTTTCACTTCTTTCGCCTATGGTCTTAAGTAGGTATCTATAAAATACAAAATTTATATCTAAAATTGTCAAGAATGTATTTTATACTTTTCTTTACATTTTTAAATTCTTACAATACAAAAAAACTACTTAAAAAATTTTATAGACTCCAAAAAGTATTTGTCAACTGAAAAGGAAAAATATAATATCTATAATTTAGGTACCTTTTTGAGGTCGGTGCCAGTCAATTTTTTTTTTTAATTTCTTTTTATTTCTTAAGTTTTAGTATACAATAACAATACGTTTTAGTGAATTGTACTATAACATACCCACGGAAACTACTAAACTGATTTTGATGAATCTTAGACTGTTCCCAACGTTAGAATACACCAAATTTAAATCAAATAGAATCATCTCGATATGCCTTAAGATTTCGAGAAATTCGTGGACAAACATAGTAAAAAACATATAACTAAGTATTCATACCTATACTTACGAAATTTAGTTTTATTTTAGTAAATTAAAAACCAATTTTTTAAACTTAAAATGTGCGAAGGGTGCCGATTGATGTGTTTTTGTTAATCAAATTTTAAAAGATACATCGAGAAATCAATACTTAACTAACTTAGATAAAATAAAAGAAACATCTAATTCGATGTAAACTGAATTATTACTATTGTTATAATGACTTAAAAGTCATAGATAAAAAGTATATTATCAAGCAAAAGTTATTAACAAAATGTTTTAAGCTAAGTAAGCACTCGGGGCAGTGGCCAAAACTGAAGTTTTCACCCTATTGGTGTAATATTTCTATTTCGCATTTCCACTCGACGCTAGATGTCGCTACAGTAAGTATAGTCACAGTAAATATATATGCTACTTCATATAGTGGTGCCACAAATATATCTGACCCGGTGACAGTGGTCGTGGAGGAGCCACTAGCAATACAAAATTAACTGTCAAAATGGACTGCCGGCAGTCGACAGTATATTTAGTACCAAAAACTAACCACTGTGTGAAATAAGTTTGTCGCAATGTAGACAAAATGTCACCAATGTAATTTTGAAAAATTTGCTCATAAACGCTAAGTGGCCAGTACGTAGATACCGACACCTACCTACCATTTTTTATGTCATTTAACCGGCTCTGGCTACTTAGGCCTTCAGCCGTAGGTACCATCCAATAAAATAAAGGAATATTATTTATTCATTTATTTACTAGGAAAGCTTACATAAATGATGTTAAATTAAATAATTAAATGGTATATCATTACATTTTATACCTGTTACTTAAAGAAAGTTAATTACAAGCTTTCACAAATAGGAAATGTCTCCATATCAAAATACTAGCCTTCCGCCCGCGACTTCTTAAGCTCGGACTAAACGACGACGTTATCCCGCGGGAATGTGATATTTTTCAGGGATAAAAAGTAGTCTAAGGCAGCCATTACACAGTCCATCCAGATCGCGATCACTATCGAGATTTACTATGTAGATATTTTGCGATCAAGATCGCGAGCCGTCAATCACCTTCGTACACAGCACAGTCAATCTGGATCGCGATTATTGATTTTGATCGCGGATCGCGATCCAGATTGACTGTGTAATGGCTGCCAAAGTATGTCACTTTTCAGCTGCCAAACTATTCCCATTCCAAAAGTCACGTCGATCCGTTGCATCAATTTTGACGTGAAAGACGGATAAACAAACAAACCCTCTTTCACATTTATAATATTAGTATGGATACACACAATCTCTTTTTCATTTTATAGTAAAAATATGATTGGCCTGATATTATGCATTACTAAGTAAGAACATAAATTTTAGCTTGATACCTCCCACGCATACTTGAGAAAAAGTTTCTTGATAGGTAGACGGACAGATCTATGAATGAGGCCTGCATATTCGATATTCTTTAGACCCTTTTAATAGAGAATAGGATTTCAAGAAGAGCGTTATGAAATCTGGGCAACAAACACACAAACTAAACTAACACAAAAGTCACTACACCGCGCGTACGAAGTCGCGGGCAACAGCTAGTCTATATATAAAAATGAATCCCTATTTCCCTTGGTCAGGACATCACGCGTGAACGGCTGGACCGATTTGGCTAATTATGGTCTTGAAATGTTCGTGGAAGTCCAAGGAAGGATATAGGGGTAGGGTAGGGTAGGGTAGGGGTAGGGTAGGGGTAGGGGTAGGGTAGGGGTAGGGTAGGGGTAGGGTAGGGGTAGGGTAGGGGTAGGGTAGGGGTAGGGTAGGGGTAGGGTAGGGGTAGGGTAGGGGTAGGGTAGGGGTAGGGTAGGGGTAGGGTAGGGGTAGGGTAGGGGTAGAGGTAGGGGCAGGGTAGGGGCAGGGTAGGGGTAGGGTAGGGGTAGGGTAGGGTAGGGTAGGGGTAGGGTAGGGGTAGAGGTAGGGGCAGGGTAGGGGTAGGGTAGGGGTAGGGTAGGGGTAGGGTAGGGTAGGGGTAGGGTAGGGGTAGGGTAGGGGTAGGGTAGGGGTAGGGTAGGGGTAGGGTAGAGGTAGGGTAGGGGTAGGGGTAGGGTAGGGGTAGGGTAGGGGTAAGGTAGGGGTAGGGTAAGGTAGGGGTAGGGTAGGGGTGGGGTAGGGTAGGGGTAGGGTAGGGGTAGGGTAGGGGTAGGGTAGGGGTAGGGTAGGGGTAGGGTAGGGGTAGGGTAGGGTAGGGGTAGGGGTAGGGTAGGGGTAGGGTAGGGGTAGGGTAGGGGTAGGGTAGGGGTAGGGTAGGGGTAGGGTAGGGGTAGGGTAGGGGTAGGGTAGGGGTAGGGTAGGGGTAGGGTAAGGGTAGGTTAGGGGTAGGGTAGGGGTAGGGTAGGGGTAGGGTAGGGGTAGGGTAGGGGTAGGGTAGGGGTAGGGTAGGGGTAGGGTAGGGGTAGGGTAGGGGTAGGGTAGGGGTAGGGTAGGGGTAGGGTAGGGGTAGGGTAGGGGTAGGGTAGGGGTAGGGTAGGGGTAGGGTAGGGGTAGGGTAGGGGTAGGGTAGGGGTAGGGTAGGGGTAGGGTAGGGGTAGGGTACGGGTAGGGTAGGGTGAAGTAGGGGGTAGGGCCACGGGAACGAAGTCGCGCTGGGTCAGCTAGTTATTAATAATTATTGTGAACAAGTCCATCCAAAAGTTCGTAGCCCCAATCAATAGCCATTTGACATCAGGCAATAGACCGCAATGGGAGTGACCGTGAATGCATGGCTTTAACGCACGTAGGGGATGGGATGACCAGTGCCATGACGAGCGAGCGCAGAGGGTCAGTTCAATCAGTAAATCAAGAACAAGAACTTCTCACTATGTCTCCTTCGGAAATGTAAGGTGTCAGTTGAAGTATTTTCTTCATTTTCTTCTAATGGAGCCAGGATTACATACAATGCAAGATATAATGACGTTGGGCGTCAATTGAACTGTACTGTTGTTTCACCGGTATATAGGTATGCGTCGGTCGTCGCGGCGGCGGCAAGTAATGAATTGAAGATTGTATGCCAAGAATATCACTTCAACCGCATGCATGTATTAGAGATGGTTTGGCGAAATGTGAGAAATGTGATCTAAAATAACTGTTGTTAAAGGAGGCAAGTATATAACTGAAGATTACATGGTGGACCGACGATATTTGGTTAAGGTCGCGAGAAACTGCTGGATGCGGGCAGCGCATGACCGATCGTTGTATAGAGATCCTTGTGGGGGAATCCTCCACATCATTGGGTGTCGTAGGGCTGATAATGATGAGATAAGTTAATTGTTAATATTTTGTAGAATACATTTTAACAATCATTACCTACCTCTTGCTGACACGGTTTGCCACATCGTCTTCTGCACAATCACTAGGTTTGCCTTCTGCCTCATCCTGTAAAATATAAAGTCCATTAAAATCATGAATGGAATATGTATCGCACCGGTACGGGCGACTGCGTGCAACGCGACGCGACGGCGATTTCGTGAAAACAAACTCATATAAACATAATATATTATGTTAGTGGCCGCATTGCAGAAACGACAAGCGAAATCATGCCGGGGCCACACTATCGGAATACGGCGATAATCAACGGGATATGCCATATTCTAACATAGTGTAGCCACGTTATCGCGATAATTAACGCGATAATTTTACTACGGCATTCCTACGCTGGATGCCGTTTGCCTATTCACTCGGGTGGCGGCGCGGCGGTACAAAGGGATTATCGCGAGAATTCTTGCGATCGAGCGGCCACACGATCGCGATGAATTTACCGCGATAATTCACTTTAATTCACGCGATGTTGGACATCAGCATATCCCGATACTGACACATCACCGTGTCACGTCGCACACTGATACCATATTGCAAAAGTAGGGACTTAGGTTCATATTTTTTTTCAGGTAAGTATTATAACATCCTTGACATTAATTAAACTGTCTAACGACTTTTCTCTAAAAGTACTTATTCATGCTAAAAAAAGAATTAAAACTTTTTTGTATGGTAGGAATAACAACATGTCAAATTGATTATTATTCCCTTTATTACATTTTAAATACCTACTTACAAAATTATATTACTAAACATTAAATTTTTACAATGTATAACACTAAAAAATATAACATTTAAAAATACAAAAATGCAGTTCCCCAACGGCAGCTAGATCAGGGTCCCGGCTACCGATGGTTAAGGATCCAGAGACAGGAACCTTCTCACTATACGGGCCGTGTCCAGAAGTACTGCCTTCTGCATCTGACTCCCGATCCATCCACCTAACGCAAGCCTCTTAAGGTGTTTATCGAGGCTCTTGGCTATCAGACCATGGGCAGATATGACTATCGGAACAATAATTGCTGAATCAATGTCCCACATGTCAACAATCTCGTGAGCTAAATCAAGATATTTGTTTTCTTTATCTTTTTCAGCTTTCACAAGGTTGTCGTCATGGGGAACAGTGACATCAACAATTATTGCGCGGCGTTCGTGTCGATCTATCAATACAATATCAGGCTTATTAGCTACAATAGTCCTGTCTGTAATGATAGATCGATCCCAATATAATGTGGCATGGCTATTTTCAAGGACCTGTTCTGGTGCATACCTGTAGTACGGCACCTCGGATGCTACAAGACTATGTTTCAGAGCAAGTTGTTGGTGAATTATCCTGGCCACTTGGTTATGTCTATGCAAATACTCACCGTTTGCGAGACGAGAACAACCGGAGATTATATGCCTAAGGGATTCACCCGGGCGATGGCACGCTCGGCAAATATATACTGTGCCATCCCTTAGGATATACTTTCGGTAGTTATTCGTCATCACAACCTCATCCATAATTGCACAGACAAAAGCTTCGGTTTCACCAAAAAGATCACCGAAACGGAGCCAGGATACTGAGGCTAATAAATCTACGTCAGGCCCATGAAGAGCCCGGTAGAATCTGCCATGTAACTCCTTGCTTTGCCACACAGTGCTGCGGTCGGAAGTACTAAGTACTACAGGTTTGCGCCAGTTTTCTTTTGCTAAAAATAGAGGAGTCAGTCCATTGTCAACAGCAACTACATCTCTATGAGACCCCATATCGACTTGGAGAAAATACTCCCTAAATCAAAATCAAAATCAAAATCAAAATTATTTATTCATTTTAGGCTGATACAGCACTTGTGAACGTCAATGAAGCTACGCTATCGGTTCGCAAATCCTACGGCGGGAGGCCTTGTAACGAGAAGAACCGGCAAGAAACTCGCCAAGGGCTATTTTTTTCTCCCTGTCATATTTCATACAGAGTCGTCAAATTGAAAAGTGACTCTAACATAATATAATATGTAAAGTCACTTTCCATCACAAATTAATCTTAAATTTAAAAACAAAACAAAAAAACCCGGTAATCATAGCAGTAAATAATTTTCAATAACTAAGAAATAGACATCCAAAAGATAGTTTCTTTAAAATACACACCAACGAAAAACGTAGCGAATAAAATAATAAATATAAATGCCAAACAAGGGTAATAAAACTTTGAATAGTTTAAGAACATAAGAGTCCATAATAAACAGTGCCATACAAGCCACGATAAAATAAAACTAATAAGTAACAATAAAACATAAAAAATCTGCATATTTTGAGACAAGAAGCCAGGAGCAGACCCATCCCACTGGTGGCACCCGTTCACGAGCATGACTCATGAACCAGCCATCGCTTCGCTCAACCATATTTTAGGGAACGTAACGACCCGCCTCACACGACACCACCGCAGAAATGTTTACAGAGAGCATGACATACTCAAACTACTCATCTCAAAACGCAGAAACCAATATAAGAATGTACCTAGTATTAATAATCTTGTAAAACACGACTACAGAAAAAATCCTTGTCAGCTTATGACCAAGTTGCTTTATCATTAAAGTAATCACTTACAGTATAGTAGCCCTTCTTGAGGAGGCAATTTTTATATGATTCTTAAACTCATCAAAGGGTAACTCTAAGATATCACTCGGAATCTTGTTAAAGATGTGTATACCTTGACCCATGACATGAAGGACCCATGTACCTTCTCTAATCGGTACCAAGGCATTGAAAGTTTATTCCTATTTCTTGTATTGTAACTATGTAAATTGCCATGTTTAGTATACAAGTTAATATTACAACGCACAAAAAGAATACAATTTAATATAAATTGAGATGCAGCTGTCAGTATACCAATTTCTTTGAACTTCTCCCTAAGATATGTTTTAGAGCTTAGTTGATAAATGGCCCTTATTGCTCGTTTTTGCAGAATAAATATAGCATTAATGTCAGCTGCTAATCCCCACAAAAGAATGCCATATGACATGATGCTATGAAAATAGCTAAAGTATACAGTCCTAGCAGTTTCTATGTCAGTTAACTGTCTAACTTTTCTAATAGCGTAAGCTGCAGAGCTGAGCTTACCAGCTAATGCAGCAATATGCGAATGCCACTGAAGTTTTCTGTCTATAGTTACACCCAGAAAGACTGTTGATTCAACTAAATCTAATTTTTCATTATTCATTACAATTTCTATGGGTGGAGATTGTACATTTGGTAAAGAGAATAGAACGCATTTCGTTTTCTTTGCATTAAGCTGTAGATTATTAAAACTAAACCAAGTGAGTATTTCCGAGAGTGCTTTGTTTACATCGTCAAAATTTGATTTATTTCTGTCAATGTTAAATATTAAGGAAGTATCATCAGCAGACAAGACAATCTCGCATAAGCTTTTAGTAAAGAAAGGTAAATCGTTAATATAAACCAAAAACAAGAAAGGGCCCAAGATAGACCCTTGAGGTACACCTAGCTTTACATCAGAACCCATTGATTTCACCCCATTTATATCAACTGTCTGAGTTCTGGAACTAAGATACGAGTGTAATAGTTTTTGGGCATTATTTTTTACACCGTAATGATTTAGCTTCAACAGCAGCGTTTGATGATCTACACAGTCAAGAGCTTTGGACAAGTCGCAGAATATGCCAAGAGCATTCTGCGACCCCTCCCAGGCCCCAAAGACATGCTTAAGAAGTGCAACCGCGGCATCAGTAGTAGACCTACCCTTCGTAAAACCGAACTGTTTGTTATGCAAGAGGTTATTTAAAGTAAAATAAATTAATAATTGCTCCAGTATTATTTTTTCAAAGATCTTGCTCAAGGCGGGTAAAATAGATATTGGTCTGTAATTACCTGGGTCTTCTTTGTTCCCGGATTTAAATAGTGGAATAATTTTGCTAAATTTCATTAAGTCAGGAAAAATTCCTTCAGCAATGCAATCATTAAATATAACAGCAAGATATGGAGCAATGGTTTAAATAATGCTTTTAAGAATAGTTACCGATATCCTACTAATATTATAAATGTGAAAGTTTAGATGTTCGGATGTTTGGATGTTTGGATGTTTGGATGTTTGGATGTTTGTTACTCAATCACGCCAAAACGGCTGAACGGATTAGGCTGAAATTTGGAACACAGATACTTTGTAGCCTGGAGAGGAACATAGGCTACTTTTAATCCCGAAAAAATATCACATTCCCGCGGGATAACGTCGTGAAGTCCACGCGGGCGAAGCCGCGGGCGGAAAGCTAGTACTCCATAAATCATTGGTACCATTCATTTTAAGAGATTTGAATGCTTTAATTATATCAGTGGAATCAATGCTTTTAAAAATAAACAATGAACTACATTCGGACACATGTCTTTGGAGCATTGAGGCCACAGACGCGGGTGAAGAATTCAAATTAGACGTCGTTTCTATTGGTATATTTACAAAAAAGTTATTAAAAATATCAGCTATTTCCTTTTCTGAATTTATTTGGGTGTCATTAATTTTAAGCGTCAGGCTGTTGTCACGTGGTTTATATTTGCCAGTTTCACGCTTTATAATTTCCCAGGTTGTTTTGATTTTATTGTTAGAATGCTTTATTTTTTCTTTAAAATAGTTTGACTTAGCTATAGAACATGACTGTTTAAAAATTTTTGAATATTGTTTAACATGTTCTACAAAACCAGGACTGTGATTACTTTCTCTTAGTTTATACAGTTCATATAGCCTGTTTCTACTTTTATAAATACCTCTCGTAGCCCATTGACAAAACTTTAATTTTTGGGTACACTTAATAGTCTTTTCTTTAAAAGAGTTATTAAATTCTTTAATCACTAATCCAAAGAAGTTACTGTAAAGTTCGTTCGGATCGTCATGTACATATGGCATTAAAGAAACTTTATCATAGATACTATCTTTAAAATTATCTAGACGTGTTTTTGTAATTGGCCTACATTGTAAAGTGACAGGTGCATCAACGACGTCCAATTGGTATGCTGCCTGTAAACCGTAATGGTCGGATGTCGGATGTAATTTTTTTAACAACTAACTACTAACTAACCTAAGATTGCATATCTATATATATATTATTATTATTGATTTGTCTCAAAATTATGAAAAATTTTAGGCATACTACGTATATAAGAATATAGTGGGAGTGTTTCTTGACATTTTCTCTCCACACACCGAGTGAATATAAGTGCGTACTTCTGAGTTACAGGAGCGCAGAAGATTTCTTTTGCTCTAATGATGTAATCGTCTGAAATTATTACTGAGGGTTGAATTTTTGAGATAATATTTTATGACATCCTTGACATAAAACTGTATGGCGTTTTTTTCTATCAAATGACTCCGTCATCCTCAATGAAGAGAAAATGTCAAGAAACACCCCCACTATATTCTTAAATATTAAGTTTTAAGCGCGTCACAAACGGTGAAGATGCTATAATATTTTATCTTAAGATATCGTAAGATAAAATATTATAGCATCTTAAACTATCACACACGGTTAAGATACGATATATTTTGGAATCTTTTCACTCTCTTGATATCCGTCCTAGGTAGCGGACGAATATTTTGTAAACCATCTTATACAGGGTGATAAAAAATGAGCAATTCGGATTTGCTATTAGACTTATTGGACAGTTCACCAGAAGATAATTCTGACCTGGAATTTGATATAAAAATTTCTATTCGAACTCTAGATCAGTTTGGATAGAAAATCATACTATCATCATTAGGTAGGTACCTACTCCTTACGTTTGACGTTTCAAAGCGTCATTATTTCTAAGCAAACTTTTTGGTTAAACTAGGTGTAAACTTACTCTTCGTTTATTATGAATGTGTTACGGGACCCCCTCGTCGGCCAGCGGTACACTAGCCGGAACGTCGGAAGTCACCGCATAGTATTCAATTAGAAGATGTTGTAGAGAATAAAAGATTGTTTCAGCACTTGGAGAGTTGTTTTATCAAATATTGTAAATTAGAAATATGAAAGAATATGAAGAATAGGAACTGTTACTATAATTAATTAATTGGCTATTTAATAGTTATTACATTTCACTTATAAATTTTTGGTACGCTAGCTCGCACGCGAGCTCTGTTCAGCTTGATTGTTCTGGTAGGACTGAATCAAAATGCTGAATAGAGCACGTGGAGCGAAGAATTACGAAAGAACAGTGGTACAGCATAAAATTGATGGCCAGTAAGTAAAACTATAATACTTTCCAGCCACTATGGAGTTTCTAACCATCCATAATGACTGGAACGAAACGGCATCGTTACAAATGTTTTGACTTTTTCGTATTTATCCCAAAATGTTTAAAAAATAAATGTCCACCCGTGCGAAGCCGGGGCGGGCCGCTAGTTCTCTCTATGCCCAGCACCGAAAACGGGACAACCTGTATACACATCTTTTCGTATCCAAAATATATATTTTGTATGTTAAGATAGTATCTTAACATGCAAAATATATATTTCCGTATCTTAACATACGAAATATATATTTTGCCGTATCGCCTAGCATCTTAAGATACTTAATATGAAAATATATGTTATCTTCGGCGTGTGTGATGGTCCATTGAATTGTATGGCGAGCGATATTCTATGTTAAGATAAAATATTATAGTATCTTCACTTCACCGTCTGTGACGACCTTTAGACATACTACGTACTTATTTTTTAAGTAAGTAGTATGACTAAAAATTTTTATCATTTTGAGAAATTTTACATGTTGTTGCTATTCCCATACAAAAAAAGTATAAATATATTTTTCTAGTATGAATAAGTCATTTTAGAGACAAGTCCCTACTTTTGCAATATGGAACCAGGGTGCGTCGCTCTGTCGCCGTACCAGTGCCATATCAGTACCATGGCAGTGCGGCCTTGGCTTTAGTGTAATGCGACTGAAAGTTTTGTTACAATATATTAAGCTTAATAATAATTTCATTGTAATTAATGAAAGATCTTTTGTTGTAATCGCACAGGAAATCAATAACCATTATACCTAAGGTATTATAGGTATAATACCTTGGACCAGAATTATGTCCTATACTACTATGGTTGCCTAATTTTTCAAGGAAATATAAATTTCTCATAACAAATGCCAGTAATGGCACAGAATAAATAATTGTACACTGGTACAGAATCTTCAGTCAGCTAAACCATTTAAATAAATAGCAACTCTAATTACAACGAAATAAAGTGGAATTTAGCTTGTACGGCGCTAATTACTCAAAACTCAAAAAACTCAAAACTCAAAACGTTTATTTGCTTAACATCGTGTAGTACATTGGGGTGGTCAACAATGATATTAAGACGAACAACAATGTTCTACCCTAATTATGTGGGCATGCAAATGTCAATTATATATTATGGGAATGTAATTATAATATCTCAATATAAATTAACAAAAATTAAAAATAATTAAAAATGTCTGATAAACCATTATGAGTCCTAATGTCAGTGGCTAATAAAAATTACAAAATGTCAAAATATGGTCAATACCTACATTAATTATTATAGAATGTCATTTTCTCTCCAAGTACTCATTAATGGAGTAGAAGTTATGCTGTAGGAGCCATTGTACCAATTTCTTTTTAAATATATTTTTATCAAGTGGCTGATCAGTAATGTCCAGCGGTAGCTTATTAAATATTTTGATAGCCATATAATAACAATTTCTTTGAAATAGGCTTAAATTACATTTAGGTATAGCTAATTTATTTTTCCTAGAATTTCTTAAGTTCGTTTTTAATAGGTTACATTTTGTAAAGAACTCTGGGTGCTTTTTTACTAACATACATAATTCTAATATGTAGATACATGGCAGAGGGAGTATTTTGTGTTTTTCAAACAGGGGTTTACAAGATTCCCTTTGTCTTATCCCGCATAAGGCGCGAATACACTTTTTTTGGGCTCTAAAAGCTCTTTCAAAGTCTACGCTGTTACCCCATATAACTATGCCGTAACGCAGCAAAGAAGAGACATATCCGTGGTACGCTTGTAAAGCAATTTGAAAAGACGCAATGTTTTTGATTCTATTAAGTGCAAATACAAATTTGTTTAATTTAGTGCAAACAGTATCTACCTGATTTTTCCAACTGCAGTATTCATCTAATTTTATACCTAAGAATACTGTGCTGTCTACGATGTCAATTTTATTATTGTTGTAGTGTATGTCAATATTATTTTTTTTTGTTTTATACGTGTGAAATTGAATAGCTTTAGTTTTAGATATGTTAATTTTAAGGTCATTTTTATTCATCCAATTAATTATGTCATAAAGTGTATTATTAATGTCAAGTTCAAGTTCGTCAATATTTTTATTTTTAAATAGAAGTGTGCAGTCATCTGCAAATAAAAAGCAATCATTCTTAGTAACATCTGGAAGATCATTGATGTAAAGAATGAATAGTAATGGCCCCAAAATACTGCCTTGAGGGACTCCATTAGTAATTTTGCGATATTTTGATCTTGCCTTTACTTGCGTTTGATTTTCTTTCCGTGTTGTTTCGGTACATTGTTGTCTATTACACAAATAGCTGGCGAACCATTTATGTGCTATTCCTCTTATACCGTAGTCATGTAATTTCTGTAGCAGTATTTCATGATTCACGTGATCAAACGCTTTTGACATGTCAAGAAATACTGCTACTGTTGGTGTCTTATCATTTATTCCTTCTGCAATTTTTTTAATTAAAGAGAAACAAGCTAGAGAGGTCGATTTATCCTCCTGAAAACCATATTGTTGTTGATTTATAATGTTATGCTTGGTAATATAAGATAAGATAAGATAAAAATATTCTTTATTCACTTAGACATTGTTCGGAAAAGATCGACGTTTCTGAACGCAACTCTAATGTCACGTCAAATTGACATTAGCTGTCACTTGAAGTTGACAGTGACACTTGATTGAAATTCTCGTGGAAAAATGTCGGAAGAATTTTGCTGAATTTGTTAAAAATCGCTCGCGTTGAATGTGCCTGGCATATCGAGTTTGAATACATCTTAAATTATCTATGTGATCCCGTTTTGTACGACCAAGGTTTTGATGCCATCTCTGGAGTGGCCGGTCGCGGATGCTTTGAAAGATAACCTTTTCTACCACACGCGCTTGTTGCAGGGACTGTAAATCATAATAAAAGAGGCTCCCCCGTGTGTGTCTTTGTGTATCTATTGTTGAAACGCCCAGTGTCTTGTGAACGCTGTTATTTGTGTTGTGAGTGAGGTCACTAATTGGTAAGGTCTGCAGAAGAAGAAGATACCTGGGGCGCGCGCCCCGTCTCGCCGCAGCCGAGGAGACGGTCGACCCACAGACCCGTATGTAACCTTACCTTACTTAAAAGTCTCTCCGCTGTGTATCGCAGTCCTATTGTTCAGTTACATCCCGGCTGAAACCAAGATTTGTCCGGAGTCTATACTCATGATAGCCTTCCACTGCGCCAATGCTGACTCCGCGGTCTAGGCAGGGGTGTACTGAACATTTCTTGGTAGCAAGAGCGTAGCTTGAAGGCCTGAGAGGCCCACGCCAAAATTTTGTCTATTAATCAGTGCCGTTTGATGACCCAGTCTGGTCCGGACTAGATTAATTTGTACTTGTAAATGGTAATTAACTTGCATTTGAAAAGTAAAGGGCATTCCTTTGTTATTGGTTCCATGTCTTGTAATTAATTGTCATGTATTGAAGTTCCAAAATGTAAACAGATACCTTTCTTTGTTCATAATAATTATTATTTAGTTTTGTCAGCAAACTTGAGTTATGAATATTGACAAGTTTGTTGCTAAAATAATAGCTAATAAAAGGTCAGCTAATAAGTTTGCACTCAATACTTAGTGAAACTTAAATGATTTGGGACATTGTTTACACATTGAAACTCATTGAAACTTGTGCTTTGAAATAATTGAAATTAACTTGTTGTTGTGTAACAGTATGTTGTGTTGATATCCAAGTGAATTTCAATAGTCAGTGAGTTTTGTTGTTTTCTGATAACCTCCAGATATTTAAGAGTTTGTGTCATTATAAATACTTTGTTGTTGTAATATTGGAATTTTGTGGTTAGTAATAACCTCCAAATATTGGAGATTTTGTGTTATAGTGAATATTTTGAATTTGTTGTTTTTGTTGATAAATTTGTGACGTTACAATGACGGCCTCCTCTGCTAAAGCCAAAATACGTTCTGAGTTACGGTGGTTGGCTTCTGCGGTCGCGTTGTTGGATCGACCGGATAGAACGGAGGCCTTGTTGAACAGATACGGAGATCTGCCCATACGTTTGGCTGTTGTTGATGAGCAGTATGCCTTATTTTTGGAAAGGACTGTTGAGGCCGAGGTGGAAATGCGACAAGAAGTCGATTTGGATGTGGACCAGTGTTATGATTTTGCGGACAGAATTACCCAGGTGGCTCGGCCTTTGCAAGTGGCAAGAGAGAATGAACCGAGCCCGTCCCCGGTCACATCTAAAAGTATGCCCCCTCTCTTTGCTAGATTGGCCCCCTTAGACTTAAGGCGTTTTGCTGGTCGTCTAGAGGACTGGGAGGGCTTTATAAATATTTTTGATAGTCTCGTACATGCCCGGGATGATTTGACCCAGGGCCAAAAGTTGGCTTATTTATTATCCGTGTTGGAAGGGGAGGCCCTTGAATCGGTTCAACATTTGGCCCCCTCGGATGAAAACTACCCTATTGCTAGGGATTTGATTGCCCGTCGGTACCAGAACGTACGACGTCTGGCGGACAACCATGTTGCCGCCATTTTGAATTTACCCCGCGTTGCCAGCGTGATGCACTTGAGAGTGGCTTTGTTGAATCCGCTGTTGGTTGCCTACAACGCATTGAAAAACTTAAAACTCCCAGTGGAGCAGTGGTCGTTTTTGTTACTGCACATTGTCCTGGGAAAGTTGCCGGACTCTGTTAAGGTCCGTTTTGAGCAGCAGTATGGTGGGGATAGTGCGACTTATCTGCCACCCTTCTCGGACCTCTTGACGTTCCTGGAAGGAGAAAGTAGATTGGCAGATAATTCCTCTCTGGCCGGTCCTATGGGACCCGAACGACCTGTGCCACAGAGTAGATCCCCCACCGGACCCCCCCGTAGGGGGCGTATGGCCCCTCGCGCGCCCGGCCGCTATGCCGCCGTCCAGGAGACCGCCCGCTGCTTGTACTGTCGGGAACCGGGTCACAGCACGACCCGTTGTGATAAGTTCCTCGACCAGCGCGTCCAAGGCCGTCGAGCGATCGCGCGACAACGGACATGGTGCTACTCGTGCTTGGGCCTGCACATGCAGCGCGAATGTACCCAAGCGCACCCATGCCGCTTTTGTAAGGGCAACCACCATCCCCTCCTCTGCATGAACAGCCCAGAGGGCGGCGGAGCGCCGCAGCGCGTCGCTGCAGGATCACCTCGTATGGGTGGGGGGCTCGGACCCCCCGCGGTGTTTGCATCCCGCAGCAGTTCTAGTGGCCACCAGAGTGGCCCCAGACGCTCTCCGCCACGTTTTGAGCCTCAAACGGGCGGGGGTCCCAGGGACCCCCCCATGGGAAACCGATCCCCAAGGATGGGGATGAGTTATGCGGGCGTTGCCGGAGGTCGTAGAGGCCCCCCGCGACGTTTTGAGCCTCGCACGGGCGGGGGTCCCATGGACCCCCCCATGGGAAATCGGTCCCCAACTAGGGGGTTCGATTTTGCGAGCGATGCGGGAGGTCGTAGAAGCCCCCCGCAACGTGTTGAGCCTCGCACAGCCGGGGGTCCCCGGGACCCCCCTTCTGAAAATCGGTCACCGTGCCCCCGCGACTATGGGGCGACGTACACGGTGGATGCTAGGCACCGATTCTCGCCGCCGCTCGCCGAATACCCGCGTTTGGAGCGGCGCCCGCCCCGTCTTCAAGGGGCCGGGAGATATAACCCGCCTGATACCGGGCGAATTGGACGTAGGCAGTATGTGGGAGATTGGGACCCACTGGATCGCTATGAGCGACCCCCTTACCATGGGGGGACGTCTGGGGACCCCACATACTAGCAATCAACGTGTTTACGGTCGATTGTAGCCACCCCTCCAGAGACCGTTTTGTTGCCCACGGCCTCTGTGCTTGTCAGGGGATTGAATGGCGACCTTGTGGAAGTTCGCGCCTTGTTGGATTCCGGTGCTCAGGGGTGTGTTGTGTCATCTTGGTTAGTTAGGCGGTTGGGCCTCAAGGTGCACCCCCACACGGAAGGCGTGAGAGGTGTTGGTGATGTGAAAGTCCCCGGGTTGTTAGGGCATGTTGACTTCACATTTACATCACGTAATAAGTCCACGCCAGGCATTAAGACCTCGGCGATTGTGTTGGACAAAGTTGTTGGCCGTCAACCTTCAGTTGACTTGGGACCGAGTATGTTGTCTTTGGTGTCTGATTCCCCACTCGCCGATCCAAATTTCTTCCGCCCAGGCCCGATTGATGCTCTCCTTGGAGCCGATGTCCTGGGGCGAGTTTTGTTGACGGGGAAGCGAGTTTTGCAGCCAGATGGCTTGGTAGCTCTGCAGACGACACTCGGTACAGTTGTGATGGGCCCTGCTCGCCGCGTTTTGGATTCCCTTGATGAGGATCGCGGTCTTGTTTTTAATGTGTCTCTCTCCGAAGTGGTGCAGAAGTTTTGGGAGGTTGAGGAACCTCCACCAGCCCCGCGGGTTGACCCAGTAGCGGATGAATGCGAGTTGTATTACCAGAATAACACTGGTCGCCTCCGCTCTGGTCGTTTGATCACCCGTCTCCCCTTTCGTGCCGGCCGACCTCCTCTGGGCGAATCCCGACCGCTAGCGGAACGTAGGCTAGTGGCGATGGAGCGTCGCATGAGCAAGGATCCGGTCTTCCGCCAGAAGTATGTTGAATTCATGCGGGAGTATGAGGAGTTAGGGCACATGTCCGTGAGCGATTTGGATTGGCGCTCCGTTGAGCACTTCTTTTTGCCGCACCACGCCGTTTTGAAATCCGGAAAGATTCGGGTGGTCTTTGACGGTTCGGCTCCCACCTCTACTGGAGCGTCCTTGAACCAGTGTCTGCATGTAGGTCCCAAGCTGCACACGGAGATCTCAGACATTTTGACCAACTTCCGGCGGCACCAAATTGTATTTATGACTGACATCCGGATGATGTTCAGACAAACGGTCATCCATCCCGAGGATAGGAGGTACCAATTGATTTTGTGGAGAGAGAGTCCTAGGGACCCCTTGTTGATTTATGAATTGAATACGAATACGTACGGTTTGGCTTCGAGCCCGTTTGTTGCGATTCGTTCTTTGTTGGAGTTGGCCGAGAAGGAGCGCTTGAGATACCCTCGCGCCTCCGCCATTTTGGCCAGTGACGTCTATGTGGATGACATTTGCACGGGCGCCTCATCTGTCTCAGAGGCGATTGTCCTGAGAGACGAACTCACCGCCCTTTTGAAGTCGGGAGGTTACGAGTTGAGGAAATGGATATCCAACTCGCCTGATGTACTGGTAGGTTTGCCCGAAGAGCACCAGCAGGACCCCCACCTATTCGAAAATGTTGATAATCCCCATGTGGTGACCGTCCTTGGCGTACAGTACAAACCGGTCTCTGACACGTTCACTTATTGTGTGGATTTACGACCACCGAAAGTCTGGACCAAGCGTTTAGTATTGTCTACTGTCGCACGTACCTTTGACCCCAATGGGTGGATTTGCCCCGTGCTGTTTATGGCCAAGTGTTTCTTGCAACGGTTATGGGCTTCGGGGGTGTCGTGGGATGAACCCCTCTCGGACGAGTTACTCCGAGATTGGTCGAGCTTCGTTTCATCCCTCCCCGAGATTAATGAAGTGCATTTGCCGAGGCTATTCCTCCCTTCTGAAAATTGTAAAGTTACTCTTCACGGCTTTTCCGATGCCTCCGAACGTGGATTTGCTGCGGCCGTGTACCTCCGCACCGTTACTGTTGACGGAGTTGTTGCTGTGCATCTGGTGATAGCGAAAAGCAAAGTCGCTCCCCTTCGGACTCGTCATACGATCCCGAGGTTGGAATTGTGTGGAGCTGCCCTCCTAATGCGTTTGTTGAACCACGTATGGCTCACTTTAGGTCGATCTATTGCAATACAAGAGGTTTATGCTTGGACGGACAGTCAGGTCGTCCTTTGTTGGTTGAAGGCTCCGGCGCACACCTTGGACGTGTTTGTGGCCAATCGAGTGTCGCAGATTTGTAATTCCGACATCGAGTTGATTTGGAGACACGTGCCGGGAACCATGAATCCCGCGGATTGTGCGTCTCGGGGTTGTGTAGCCCCAACCCTAATTAACCACCCCCTCTGGTGGGGCCCACAGTGGTTGATGCGGCCTGAGTCGGAGTGGCCGCCCTCTCCAGCGTTGTCGAACGTAGCCGTTCCTGATATGCGGGCATGCGTCCTGGAGACTAACCCCGCCGGGGAAAAGGATTTGTTGTTGGATCGGTACAGCTCCTTACAGAAGCTGCTTGGTGTTACCGCTTGGATCAGACGTTTTGTGTACAATTGCAGAAACCCACGCGCGAGGCGTGATTCGTCGGTTCTCACTCCGGACGAGCGTAGGGACGCGCTCTTGTTTTGGGTCCGGAGAGTACAAGCTGATAGTTTTGAGTCCGAGATTGAAATTTTGCGTTTAGGCCGTCGCAAGTTGAAGGGCGCGGTATCGCGATTAAATCCCTTCCTGGACGAGAGTGGGCTTTTGCGAGTCGGCGGAAGACTTCGAAATGCGAACCTGCCGTATGGAGCTCGTCACCCCCTTTTGTTACCTAAAGCCGGACATTTGACTCAACTGATAATAACAGATCGCCATGTGAATGCACAACATGCTGGCTGTAATGCTTTGTTGGCCATTTTGCAGCGTGAATTTTGGATTTTGTCTGCTCGTCGAGCCATTCGCACTGTGGTTTTCCGTTGCCTGCCTTGTTATCGATTGAAGGCCGCGACCATGCAGCCCCAGATGGGTGATTTGCCTGCTGATCGCGTCACGGAATGTAGAGCTTTTGCCGGAGTCGCCACCGACTTCGCCGGTCCCTTTACTGTAAAGGCTTCGAGACTGCGTAATGCTAAAACCTATAAGGCGTACTTGTGCGTGTTTGTGTGTTTGTCCACCAAGGCTGTCCACTTGGAAATTGTCTCGGAATTGTCTACCGAAGCCTTTGTCGCCGCCTTGAGCAGATTTGTTTCCCGTAGAGGACTGCCGTCATTGATACGTTCCGATTGTGGTACTAATTATAAGGGAACGTGTAATTATCTTAAGGAAGTAGTTAAGTTTTTTGTTGATAATAAAATAGACATTGGAACCACCCTCTCCCGGCGTGGGATAATCTGGAAGTTTAGCCCTCCAGCTTGTCCGACCTGGGGAGGAATTTTTGAAGCTTGTGTAAAGGCTGCCAAGACACACTTGCGTCGCGTGATTGGAGAAACTATTCTCACGTTTGAGGAACTTGATACGGTATTTTGTAAAATTGAGGCCGTCCTCAACTCGCGACCCTTGTGCCCGTTGTCTTCGGACCCGAATGACCTGGAAGCGTTGACGCCAGGTCATTTCTTGATCGGACAGCCCCTTTTGGCGTTGCCTGAATATCCGATTCAGGATGTAGGATCCCATCGTTTGTCGCGATACCAACTTTTGAAACAGATGTCCCAAAACTTCTGGGCACGTTGGTCGATGGAGTATTTGCATATCCTACAACAGCGCGTGAAGTGGACAGATAAAACCACCCCACCCCAGACTGGCGACCTCGTGTTGATTAAGGATGCTAACCTGCCGCCCCTATGTTGGCGAAGGGGGCGCATTGTTAAACTCTACCCCGGAACTGACGGAGTTCCTCGTTTTGCTGAGGTTTTGGTTCGAGATTCGGTTTTGAAGAGAGCAGTTAGTGGGCTCTCCCGATTACCCGTAGATTGACGTACCGTTCTTAACGGTCCGGGGCGGGGGGATGTTCGGAAAAGATCGACGTTTCTGAACGCAACTCTAATGTCACGTCAAATTGACATTAGCTGTCACTTGAAGTTGACAGTGACACTTGATTGAAATTCTCGTGGAAAAATGTCGGAAGAATTTTGCTGAATTTGTTAAAAATCGCTCGCGTTGAATGTGCCTGGCATATCGAGTTTGAATACATCTTAAATTATCTATGTGATCCCGTTTTGTACGACCAAGGTTTTGATGCCATCTCTGGAGTGGCCGGTCGCGGATGCTTTGAAAGATAACCTTTTCTACCACACGCGCTTGTTGCAGGGACTGTAAATCATAATAAAAGAGGCTCCCCCGTGTGTGTCTTTGTGTATCTATTGTTGAAACGCCCAGTGTCTTGTGAACGCTGTTATTTGTGTTGTGAGTGAGGTCACTAATTGGTAAGGTCTGCAGAAGAAGAAGATACCTGGGGCGCGCGCCCCGTCTCGCCGCAGCCGAGGAGACGGTCGACCCACAGACCCGTATGTAACCTTACCTTACTTAAAAGTCTCTCCGCTGTGTATCGCAGTCCTATTGTTCAGTTACATCCCGGCTGAAACCAAGATTTGTCCGGAGTCTATACTCATGATAGCCTTCCACTGCGCCAATGCTGACTCCGCGGTCTAGGCAGGGGTGTACTGAACAGACATAATAAATATGTACTTATGAATCGTCAATATTTTCCTACCACCCATTCAAGACTTTTTTAACTGACAAGAAGAGTAAAGACGTGTTGCCATCACTTTTTCAAATATTTTAGATATCACCGGTATAAGTGTAATGGGCCTGTAGTTACCCATATCACTATCGTTGCCTTTTTTTAATAAAGGCTTAACTACCGATAATTTAAGTTTGTCTGGAAAGATGCCCTTTTCCAGGCATAAATTAATATTTTTGGCGCGCACATTTTAAGAACATCGGTACTAATTTCATCGTAACCCACTGATCTTGTAGTTTTTAATCCCATAATGATTTTTTGTACCTCAGTTTCAGTTGTAGGGTACAAGAATATACTGTTATTTAGTCTATTTTTATTCGTATTTACTAATTTACTACCAGTATTTTGTGCAATGTCAATAAAATAGTCATTAAATAATTCAGATATGTCATTTATATTATTCGTAATGTCATTGTTGTGTTTAATTGATTTTATTTCATTTTGATTAGGATTTTTGTTTATGTTATTATTTATTATTTTCCAAGACGCTATGCATTTGTTTTTCGCATTAAGTATATATTTAGAATTATTAATTCTCTGTGCAGCATTCATACATTTATGTAGTAGTTTAGTATAGTGTTGATATTGCCTTTTATTTCCCTCTTTATTGTTTTTATTTGAATATATATAATTATGGTATAATTTACGTTTTCTTACACAGCAATTTCTATGTCCTTTTGTAACCCATTTTAATTTAATTACGAACGGCCACACGTAGCATCTTTTTCTATCGCATATATTCTAGCTCTTTTGCCGATCTAATTTCAATGAATTTGCACCGGGCGCCCGCCGGTAAATCCATAGAAAATAGATCCGCAAAAAAGGGCGGTACGGGCGAGAGTGGCGCGCAAGTAGGCTACATCGAGTGACAAAATATTTGATCACAATGTTAAGAAATGTTTTCATTGTTAGGGAAGGTAATGTGTAAACATTTCTAAACAAAAAGTGTAGAAGCACATAAAACAACAATTCCTGACAAAATGTAACAATTATGGATAAAAAATAAAGAGAAATAAAAAAAAACAAATGAGTTCCATACTTAACCCCAGCAATGCCTAGCCTGTCCACATGGACACCAAATTAGTAGAAAATGTAAACATTGACTGTGGTCACCAAAACTGTTTTGTTTCTATGGCAGGTTTATGTAATGTCTGTCAAAGTATCAAAATATGGCATCGTGTGATGATTCCTGGCATGGCCACGGAGGATTTTCTTAATATTTTTGTGGTATATTTTCATGAAAAAAAAGTGTACTTTAATGTACTCTTGAACAAAAAAAATGTACTCCTCTGGTTTCAACGTTCTGGCATACCTAAAGTGGTGATCTATTTAATGATATTAAGAGGTACCAATTTTGTAGAAAATATATGTACCTACTTAACTTTACAAGTCAAATTACAGGTGAATTGAGTGGTTTTAGCAGTTTTAAAGTCCTATAGTTTTAAATCATAAGTCCATACTTTTTCCGAGAAGCGCCTTAAGTGGTGATGGCTGAAGGTGGAAGCGCAGTACTACCGGAATCCTCAATCACTGAGGAACTGGCTATCTTATCTGATTCTCTAATTGCCGGAACACAATAATGCTGAAAACATCATTGTTGGTGGTAGCTAGCCAGGCTGACTAAGAACAAGTCCTACCACCAACCACGATTGAACGATTTATTCGCATTAATTTTATTTAATCTACCTATACGAATAAAAATTTATTGACTTTGACTTTGACCAAATCAAATACAATATGTATCCCCCCCCCCCCCACCCACTGGGAATCGAACCCGGGACCTCTGGGTCTGAAATCGGTGGTGCGAACCACTAGACCACAGAGGCGGTTAAAGCAGTAGGTATCTACATAACCACAGTTCAGGAGGTTTTTTTAGATGTGGATGTGATAAGAAGCTAGGTAAGTAATTAAACCTATTAAAAGAACTGAGATTGAATAAAACTGCTAAAACTACTCAATTCTCCTGTAATTTGAGTTGTAAAGTTGAGTACATATATTGTCTACAATTTGTACCTCTTAATATCCTTAAATAGATCACAATATCCTAAAATCTAGCGTGGTTGTGCCAGAAAACTCGTCCCGGGCACGACCACTTTAGGTATGCCAGAACGTCGAAACCAGAAGAGTACAATTTTTTTTGTTCAAGAGTACATTAAAGTACACTTTTTTTCATGAATGTGTACCACAAAAATATTAAGAAAACCCTCTGTGGTCATGCCAGGAATCATCACACAATGGCATCTATACATCTAAACAACTAAATAAAATTGGAGTGTCTGTTTGTAACATTAAAATAACCGCCTTTTACAACATGCATATTATAATTATATATATATACGGTACATATACCAAAATGACATGTTTTTCAATTTTTGTCTGTCTGTCTGTCCGTCTGTCTGTCTGTTTGTTCCTGCTAATCTCTGCAACGACTGGACCGATTTTGACGGGACTTTCACTGGCAGGTAACGATGTAATAAGGAGTAACTTAGGCTACTTTTTATCCCGGAAAAATATAACGTTTCCTCGGGATATTTTATTTCTTTCATTGCCCACCAATATTTTACAAATAAATAAGCTGAACATCAATTAAATAGAAAATATTAGCAGTTCTTAATCATAACCTTACTTTCCCAAATGCAATGCATGAAGAATGCTCTTTTTTTGTAACGGGTGTTATGCATAAGAGGCATGCTTTAAAGGTTAAATAAATCTAAGAAATTATTAAAGTATTCAAATAATATTTCAGGCACTGGGGGCCGATTCTCAGGCAATCGAGAAAAGTTCACATTTATAAGCTCCCAATTCAAATATTTTTAAAAAATAACACAGTTTGTGTATTGTCAGAATTTCACAATCGAAAAAGTTCGAACAAAAACCAGTCGAACGCAACGAGTGGTACAGACCAGTCGATGTTTGTATACGAACTTAGCTGTCAAAATAAATTTTTTGACATGTGGGACAGATTAGTTTCTTTGAAACATTCTAACTTTTCAATAGAAACCACAAACAAAAATTTCGTCATACGAATTACCACACTGAAAAAGTTTGAATGCCTGAGAATCGGGCCCCTGGTTGCTTAAAATAAAACTATTCCTTTCTAACAGCGAAACGCGCAATGTCAATCTGACAGTAGTTTTCTTGTTTGAGTTTTGATAAAAATAAACTACCATCAATTGTATAGGTACAGTAACCTGACTTTGATATGAAAAAACAGAATAAATTCGAAAATAAATTAATAAATTAAGGGTGGTCTATCAAAATATAGGCTTTTAAGATTATCCTAAGACACATTTTCTTTTAAAATCAGCATTTTAAGAAAATATGTTGCGGTAGCGTTTTCCATGGAATGACCCTTTACATAATCTACTATACATTGGATTAGACTAATATTGTGAAAGAAAGACGCTAGAGCCACCACAATTGATTGACAGCTTGAAACTTCAATATAGTGTTGAAATGTTTTGTACACTAATTTTGGCATAAAATAAGTAATTATTAGCATATTATGGGTCTTTCCAAATGAGCAATTTTGTATAGCAGAGCCACCAACTCATTTTACTACAATTTTTTAGTTCTATACTTCAAAAACTGACACCTGGGAACCCTGGGGTCACAAAATTCAACTGAAATAACTTGTCTTGAAATAGACTAATAGTTTTCAAAGAATGTTCAATCTAAATAAGTATGTATTTTAATGTTAATGTTACTAATACTAGCTGAAAGTTAAATCCGTCATACAAACCTTGGACTTCTTAAAACTGGCAATCTTTACAGTGAATATGAAAGGTAATGACTGATATTAAAGTTACTAGAGGAGTATGAAACTGTTTCAAAGCAAACCAATTTTTTTTTTACTTCTGTTAGCTTATAGCACAAATGTTATGAGAGTATGGCTTATTTTAGATACCTATATCATTTACAGATTGAAACAATTATTGAATATTATGATCATAGTGAATGCAGCCACCTTAAAACATTTGCTAAATTTATAGGAACTCTTTGATTTGTCAATCAGTAGTACAATGAAGTTTAACAATATCTGACCATAAATGTTAGCTTTGCCTGCTTATTCATTGTACATAAAACAAGATCCTTTTCTTCACAGGACCTTAAGAGAATGATACAATTCCAAAAGGTTTTGCGAACAGCTTCGATCAACAATAACACCTAAACAGTTAGAAAAAGGGTGACAGTTTGTAACTACCATTTGTCAATTTTTGGGACAGATTTGATCAATGTTTACTATACTCAAAACAACTCACCGTTTTTCTTGGTGTTTGCACACTTGGAGAACGTCGTATTGTAACAAGGGCCATACCACAATAACTAACACTGTCAAATCATTTAAGTTTTAACACAGTAATACACAATCACAAACAAAAAGAGAAATACATGCTATCTGTATTATGAATCAGCTAAGCTAATATTTATAATCCGGGTCAGGATTTTATTTATTTATTTGGTTCCATAACTCTTTACTTAGCGAACTAAACAACCCTGATATTCATCAACACTTTTACATGACTTTTACTAATGCAATATATAAATTTCCTGAAAATATAGCAACTCCTACCTTTTTACGTACTGACCATAGACTAATTAGTTAGACTTTTTTTTTCCCTAATGGCCCCAGTACAGGTTGGCCGACTATGGTCGGCGACCATGACCAATACATCGTACATTGACACTTTTGAACGAACAAGTTTAAAAACGTTCTTTCAAAAGTGTCAATGTACGATGTATTGGTCATAGTCGCCGACCATGATCGGCCATCGTGTACTGGGGGCTTGAGAGACACTACACTCTTTTCTACACCTCAGCTCTACACTACAGTCGTCACAAAATAAGATGCCCGTTTTGACACATGCTAAAGTGACGTAATTAGGCATGTAACCATATGAGTCTGTGATCGATTCTCGCGATTAATCGATTAAGGTTCTGAGTAACTAATCGATTAAAGTAGGTTTGCAACTTATGTGGATTAAGACTAAAGTTATTATTATAAAATGTTAAACTTACTATATAGGTACTTATACTTTTAATAAACATATTATTAAAGTATACATTGACCTTTTATTGTCTAGAAACTTAAATTGAATCCAATTAAATTGCATAATTTATACAGGGTAAATTTTTTAACAGTGCACAAATTTTTAAGACCGCCTCGGAATCGGTAAGTGAACAACTTTCTCCAAGAAACATAGGTCGAAATATGATAAAATTTTTTTGACTCTTCATACAAATTGGACTGATCTCGTGATCTATTTAGTATGTGAAGTCCAAAAATTTTTGTCGTATTTCGACCCATGTTTCTAGGAGAAAGTTGTTCATTTACCGATTCTGAGTCGATCATAAAAATTTGTGCACTGATAAAAAAATTACCCTGTATAAGAGTGCAAGTATTTTAACTACAGCTCACAGCATAGACATGATATTATGTTCATAGAGTAGGTACATTACTTATTTAGCGGACTGTACACATTGGCCCAACCATTGGCCAATACGTCGTACATTGACACTTTTAAAAGAACCTTTTTAAAGTTCGTTCAAAAGTGTCAATGTACTATGTATTGGCCAGAGGTTGGGCCAACCAACGTGTAAAGGCCGCTTATGGTGAACGCACGCTTGTGCCATGCGAACGCATCGAAGGAGCCGAACGAAACAATTTTAAGAAATCTCTAGAAAGGTGAACGTGGTGATTCGACATGGTGAGGGTGTGCAAGGTTGTATAGGTTTTATCTAAAGATTTTTTTTCATTCGGTTCATTCGAAACGTTCTCCTTGGATAATAATAAATATAATAAGTGTGTGTTTACCTAGAAACTGTTTTATCGAAATCATTGTTGCCAATTCATAATTTCACTAATGCTTTAAGCGCCAATCTAGTTTTCACACAAAAAAATATCAATTTTACAAATTAATCTATTAGTGGTTATAACGATTATTTCGACAAAATTGAATGAAACTGGAGAAATCCTGCACACAACGGTTACAACACTAGTATTTAAAAAAATAAAGACTGAGAACGTAACTGTTTTTCGTTACGTTTCGTAGTTAATCGAATCTGCGTTTACTTTAGAATAAACGCAAAAATAATACGCGGAATACACTTTGCCTTAATTTATGATGCGTTAAACAATTAAACATATTATTTTCAAACACCTTTGATAAGTAATCAGCATTTATTTGATTTTTTGGTTTTCGTAACAAGTTACATTCTAGGGTCATTACCATGTGTCAAAACGGGCATCTTAATTTGTGACGACTGTACACACCTACACACTGACCTCTATTGTTTATTACCACACTGGACTGGCTGAGCTGGGGTGTGTAATTTATGATATAACAACATTTCGTATAATACTCACAAAATATAACAACACATTACATAAAATCATTTCATATAACGTTCATTTTGTATAATCAACGAATGATATAAATTCAAAATATATAATTTTAAAAATCTCGCGGCTGTCACAATCTCACGTCAAAATTAGTTATCAGTACCATCGTATTGACACTACAACGCTTCAAATTGCTATACACATGAAGCTCGACTTAATACTCTGAGGTAACTGGAGTTCTCACCCTGACTGAATAAAAAAGTGTACAGTGCCACAAACTTTGCTGTGCCGGTGGCCAAAATGTGAAACTAACGTGATTTTTTTAATGTCATTTTGTTGTCAAGTTGATGTCCAACCATAGCGCTGCTGGCGGCTGAAGTTCTTAGAAGTCAGGGCCGGTTAAATTACTACAAAAAAAAGAAAAACTTACGTAGCGCCGCTGTCACCGGCACAGAAAAGGTTGTGGCACTGTACCCAGCAAATTTGACATTTATGTGTGTAGTGGCTGTCAGTTGTCTCACATATGACCATACGTATTTTTTTTAAGTGTAGGTGAGACGGAAGACAGCCACTGTGTAATTTTTGGTGACAAAAAAGTGTTAGTACTGCACTCTCCAGTTACCTTAATTTACAGAAATAAGTCGAGCTTCATGGCTATACACAATTAGCATGTGTGGGTCATCAGCTTCCTCATAAGACATAGAGAAATTCTAAGCATGCTCTATTTTGATGCAAAGTTGGTGCAATCAAACGTGTCAGTAATAATTTTAGTGCAACCACAAGTTCGTTACTATGAGTTGTTTTTTGTGTGTTAGCTGGAGAAATGTGTCACCAGCTTACACATGCCGTTAAGGCAAACCAGTGAGGTTAGGGTTTTAGACTATAGTCCAAAAGTTAATGCACAATTGGTGCAATGAGAACCAGAAAAACTAACCGTCACACTCTAATACTGTTGAAACTACGATCATAAAAGTGTGTGCGAGCTGGAGTACCGTGTCTCTGGCTTGCACATCTGTATCTTCGTAATTATATAAGGTACGATGATGTGTTATACCTCAAAAGTTGCTGCAAAAATGATGCAATTAGAACCAAATTTATCAAATCTTTAGGTAAAATAGTTTTGGAGCTACGAACCGATAAGTATGTGTAAGCTGATGACACGTAACACGGGCTGACACATGGTGAATCACTGTAACTGTATAAGTAAGAGTTTCGTATTATATATCAAAAAAAACCTTATAGTTGGTGCAAACACGAGGCATGATTTCAAATCTCTGGGCCTCTTAGTTTCAAAATTATAGGCAAAAAACTGTTTTCCCGCCAAAAAATTCAAAATAATGGTCTTGGACGCAGCTAAGTGCGGCGTTGCCGTTCCGTGCGCTACACTGTTGCAAACGAGTTTGAACTTAAGAGCTGGTGTTATTAAGAGTCACTTTAATTGCGCTTTCGATCGTTTTCATTTCTGTTCTAAGAATTTTAGGCCAGGAGCCGTCTGATATAAGTACGCTGATTCCTAACCTTTTTATGAGAAACAGATGGTTTAATTACAAGTAATTTTTAAATTTTGGCGTTAGAAACTTCACACTCATTTGTTGATAAAGCAAAGAAATAATTAGATTTGGCACAATAATAAACATAGAGGAATGCAGAAAGGTAAAATTTATGTAGATACCTATAAAACCTACTACGTATTTATTACAGAGAGAAGGCTTCATTCATAGAACGGTGCGAAATGATTACACTACTACCAGTCTACTTACTACATACAGTCAGTCATCGCGTTTGACATTGGCGAAAATGTCGCCGATGTCCAGACAGTTGTAATACTGTAAGGGTTGTCACGCGTATAGTTGTACGAAGTCTTACTTCGCCGAAAAAAAGGAGTTACATTTTATACATCTTGCTTGACTAACTTACAAAAAAGGCATAAAGATATGGCGAAGTTCACAGGTTTATATTGTGACTAGCCTTCCGGCCGCGGTTTCGACCGCGTGGACTGCACGAGAACGAGACGTTATCCTATGGGAATAATATGATGGCGGCCAACTTTTTTGTTTGTGGGTCGATTTTGATGAAACTTGGTTTTTAGTACTATTTGGACAAGAAAACTGCAACGCAATGATAACGTTTTTAAAAAAATCCAAGATTGCGGCCAACTTTTTTGTTTATCGGCCGATTTTGATGAAACTCAGTTTTTGGTACTATTTTGACAAGAAAACAGCAACACAATGTTAAAATAATTGAAAATCCACGATGGCGGCCAACTTTTTTGTTTCTTGGCCGTTTTCGATGAAACTCGGATTCTGGTACTATTTTGACAAGAAAACAGCAACGCAATGATAAAAATATTAGAAATCCAAGATGGCGGCCAACTTTTTTGTTTGTTGGCCGATTATGATGAAACTCACTTTTTGGTACTATTTTGATTTTTGACAAGAAAATAGCAACGCAATGTCAAAAATGTAAAAAATTAAAGATGGCGCCCAAATTTTTGTTTGTTAGCCGATTTTGATGAAACTCGGTTTCTGGTACTATTTTGACAAGAAAACAGCAAAGCAATTTTAAAAATTTAAGAAATCCAAGATGAAAATGAAAAAAATGAAAATGAAAATGAAAAAATGTTTATTTCAACAAAAATAGATTAGATTATACAGTGTACATACCAGCAACAATATATGTATCCTATTTTGTTGTAGTGATATATCAACATTAAAGTTTACCTGTGACATCAACACCAAAATTTTTTGTATCGTTGATGCCAGTACGATTAACAAGAAAAAATAGCCTCATCTTATCCTAGAGTAACATAAAATAAGTTAATAATTGTAGTAAATTTTGTTTTTTACTCTGACTGTTTCTGAAACATTTCTAGCTAATATAAGTACCTAAAATATAATAAAGTAAAAGAGTGAATTGGCATAACACGGATTTTATCAGAATGTATGGACAGTAGTGGGTATGTATATTATATATTAATAATAATAATATATGTTAAAAGAAATAATAGATAATTAAATTTATATAAAATAAATATACGGTAATTTGGAATTATGACAGCATTTGAAAAATGTTTTCTGTAGTATCGTAAGTAAGGGTTGAGAGCCATTTTGCTACGACTTTTTTAGCTTCATATATTGTAGCAGATTTCAGATCACAAAAAGAAACAGCTTTGTTGTAAATCATGCTATTTATAAAAGGAGGAAAACGTTGGGCAAAAGAGGTATTAACTGGGTGGACTGGAATTTTGAATACTCTCCGCAATAGCAATTGGTTGTAGTTTTCTGATTGAATAGTTATTTTATGGGTAAAAATAGTTGATTTGAGGACAAACAACTGTCGAACGGTTAGGACTGAGCTGTCCTTATACAAATCTACTGTTGGATACCTATAAGGCTTATACATCATTGTTTTTAAGACTGATCTTTGAGCTCTTTCAATTACAATCATTGTACTTTTTGAGCATCCACCCCAGCTCATTATGCAGTAAGAAATGAGAGATTCACATAAAGTCAGGTAGACAGATCTGAGCAGTTTGAAGTTGGCTACGTTACGGAGTCTTCTCATTACATGAATGGTTTTGCGAACCTTCCCTGCCAAACTACTAACATGGGCCTTGAAATTCAGATTCTCGTCCAGAATAACACCAAGGTATCTTATTTGATCACACCTTTGAATATCATGACAGTTACAAGAAGTGGCATCCTGGCAGATGTGGATTCGAAGGGATACTAAAGAGTTGGAAGGTGCCGAGGCTAATGTTTTATGAAAGCAGATGAATTTAGATTTATTCGGGTTTATTGTTAAAAGATTCCTTTGAAGCCATTGAGTTACTATTGTTATTCCTTGTTCAGCGCATGCAAGAGTTTCTTCCCAAGTAGCACCATGGAACAAAATTGACGTATCATCAGCATAACATATTATGTCAGCATTTCTGAGACTAAGATCATGGATGCCATTCATATAAACAATAAAAAGCGTTGGGCCGAGAATACTTCCTTGGGGTACGCCATAGTCAACAGAATCAAGAATACTGGAAAAGCCGCCAACGCTAACACATTGTTTACGTCCCTGCAGATAGCTTTCGAACCATGCAAGGCAGATGCCGCGGATACCCAAGTGTTCCAGTTTCTTTAGAAGTATCGGGGCGGAAACAGTATCGAACGCCTTGGCAAGATCTAAAAATACCCCAATGCATTTATTATTACGGTCAAGATGTTTAGCCGTTGTATTAACCACAAGAGAAACTGCCCCATCAGTCGATTTCTTTTGACGGAAACCGAATTGATTATCTGATAAGAGGCCATGAGACTCAATGTATTTAATAAGGCGCCTGTTGACAATCTTTTCAAGGAGTTTAGCGAATATATTCAAAAGTGATATGGGGCGATAATTGTCAGGTGAGTCACGGGAGCCTGCTTTGTGAATGGGAATAACAGAAGCAATTTTCCAGTCGTCTGGAAAAACTCCCGTGGTTAAACTTGTGTTAAAAATTAAGGTTAGCGGTTCAACAACATATTCTTTAATGTGTTTTAGCAAAAGATTGGTTATGCCGTCTATGCCCGCGGCTTTGTCAATGTGTAGGTCATTTATAAGAGCGTTAACTTCGGAAACGTCGGTAGGTTCCATAAAGAAAGAGTTGAGGAGATGTTTTTTACACTTGGTATTTGCGGCTAAGCTTTCTTGGGTAGCATTGAGACCAGTAAGTATACTATCAGCAAGTTTTTTTCCTACTGTTGAGAAGTGGGAGTTACAAATATTTAAAGATCGTGTTGCGTTAACTGAATCGTCAATACTAAGGAGTTCCCGGGGTTCTTTTTTATCGTATGAAAGATAACAGATATTTTTGATGGATTTCCACAACTTCTTTGGATTATTTTTATTTTCGTCCAGTTCTTTAGATTGATACTGCTGTTTTAGGTTTCGCAAAAGACGGTTGCAGAAGTTTCGGTAACGTGTGTACACTAGTCGAGTCAGCTGATTTCCTGGGTCACGTCTGGATAACATGTGAAGACGGTCTCTATGTCGCATGCATCTGATTAAACCCGGTGTAATCCAGGGTTTCAATATACGTTGAGACCGTTTCTTTAGCGAGGTTTGTGAATGCTTGGTCAAAATTTTGTTAATAGTTGAGGTGAAAATGTCTACTAAAACGTTCACGTTGTTACCTTTGAAAAGGTCTTGCCAATTTATAGATTTAAGTTCTTTTGTAATAGCCTCTATATCCCTTTTTGTAGAATTTACACAAAGCTTATATAATTTTGAATGGGCAAGAGACATTCCTGCGATCGCTATATCATGGACATCATGGTCAGTTATGTCCGAGGAACAGACTAAACCGATCAGGGGTAGCGAAGATTTAACAAATATGTGATCGAGACAAGCCTTTTTCCTAGTAGGGAGAGTTATTGCCGGTTTCAAGTCATGTTCAGCTAATAGGCAGAGATAATCTAGACCAGACCCAGTATCAGAGGTTGAAATTATGTCGATATTTATATCCCCGACTAGGAAAAGGTTGTGCTCGTATTTGCATTTTGACAGTATACAATCAAGTGACGACAAGAACTTATCAGTATTAGTGAATGAAGGTGATCGATAAATGCCTAGAATCGAAGCGAATCGAAGATGGCGGCCAACTTTTTTGTTTGTGGGCCGATTTTGATGAAACTCGGTTTTTGGTACTATTTTGACAAGAAAATAGCAACGCAATGTCAAAAACGTAAAAAAATTAAAGATGGCGCCCAAATTTTTGTTTGTTGGCCGATTTTGATGAAACTCGGTTTTTGGTACAATTTTGACCAGAAAACAGCAACGCAATGTTAAAATTATAAAAAATCCAAGATGGCAGCCAATTTTTTTGTTTGTGGGACGATTTTGATGAAACTCGGTTTTTGGTACTATTTTGACAAGAAATAAGACGAATTAAAATTAAATATAAATAAATAATAATAAATAAATAACTTCTTACATTCACACCAATTATTTAAGCCCATGTTAATTTCATTAAGAAACTGTATCATGGAAAACTTGATAACGGATAAATATATACTTAAATACTTTTTGTTTGTAAATACATACTTAATATACATAGTTAACACCCAGACCAAGACAAATTGACATGTTCATGCACACAAATATTTGTCTTGTTCGGGAATCGAACCCGAGACCACTGGCGCAGAAGGTGGGTAGCCTACCCCTGCGCCAAATCGGTCGTCAAACCGACCGATTCGGCGCAGGTAAAAATACTTGCCTCTGGGAGGCAAGGAACCATTGAGTAAATAATATGTTAAAATTTAGTATAAGCACGTATGAGCAGTTTTCAGGCTACGCTTTTGCATTAACTCTCGAGAAATGGCACTAGTTAAAATTTAAGAAATGTATTTTATAAGAATTTAACCGGCCATGGCTTCTAAGTAGTGTTCCCGAATATAGGCTTTTAACCCTAAATTTTAACATATTATTTACTCAATGGTTCCTTGTATCAAGGCATCATCAAGAGGCAAGTATTTTTACCCGCTTCAATGGTTTCTTGCCTCCTGGAGGCAAGCTGACATCTAATTAAAATACTTTAATTAATTGTGTCAAAACACTCTCTGTTCCTATCCAAATTATACCAATATTAATCTAGACACCTTATTTTAATCGTAGAATAAGAAATAATGTCCAATCGCGGTTTTTTTTTTCAGTTTTGTGATATTGGTGTCATGTAAGTGGTTTTTGAGGATGCTTAGCTCGATTTTGATGTGCGTTTCGGAATCCAAGATGGCGGCCGCGCTTTTTTTTTAATTTTGTGGTATTGGTGTCATGTAAGGGGTTTTTAGGGATGCTAAGCTCGATTTTGATGTGTTTTGGAATCCAAGATGGCAGCTGCGTTTTTTTTGTATTTTGTGATATTGGTGTCATGTAATGGGTTTTTGGGTCTGCTAAGCAATTATTAACTGTCCTAGTTTTAATAAATTTTTCCAGCGCATTTAATGCCGTTAGTCACGAAATTCTCCTAGCTATGCTCGGTCGGTTAGGTATATCTTCTATGGCACCTACTTGGTTCTGTTCCTATCTTGGCGATTGCCAGCAAGCCGTGCGAGTAGATCGGACGCTGTCTGACTGGCTCGACTTGGAGGCTGGCGTTCCACAAGGCGGTGTACTCTCCCCTCTTCTCTTTTCCTTGTTTATCAACTCTCTGACCTCTCATTTCTCCTCTTCTTTCCATCTCTATGCCGACGATCTACAACTTTATGCGCAACATAATATCCACAGTTTAAATAAAGTTGTCGCGCTAATCAACTGTGATTTGATGAAGATTTCTGTGTGGTCGACTAATTATGGCATATCAGTTAACGCGCCTAAATGTCAATCTTTAATTGCTGGTAGGGTAGTTCTCGACAGCTGTCATGCGTAAACTGGAATAGTTTCTACAATTTGGTATTTAACGGTGTGATAATATCCTACTCACAACAAGTGAAGGACTTGGGTTTGACTATATCGATGCCTGCCTCTCTTGGAAAGATCATATCGAACAAGCATGTCTCAGAGCCACTAATGCACTTAGATCTCTCTATAGGTTTAAGTTCTTTCTGCCTACCAGTATTAAGATTGCTCCAATACAGACGGTTGTCTTACCTATAATTGTCTACGCTTATGTCTGTAATACCAACCTCAAAAGAAAAAAACCTTCGCAGTAAGTTGGATCGTTTCCTTAAAAACTGTATTCGTTTCATATATCGATTACGTAAATACGATATCTCTCAACACCGTCAGCAGCTCAATTGGCTCCCTATTCGCGAGCGTAGGAACGTTAGAGTTGTCTGCATGCTCTTCAATATTCTATTAGATCCACTTACCCCAGATTAATTGAAATCCAGATTTCAGTTTCTGGGCGACTCTAATAAAAAAAAAAAAAAAAAAAAAATAACTTCTAACATTCACACCAATTATCTAAGCCCATTTTAATTTCATTATGAAGCTGTATTATGGAAAACTTGATAACGGATAAATATATACTTAAATACTTTTTGTTTGTAAATACATACTTAATATACATAGTAAACACCCAGACCAAGACAAATAGACATGTTCATGCACACAAATATTTGTCTTGTTCGGGAATCGAACGTATGAACGTAATGTGAACGTAGCCTTCGCTCTAGTGACAACTTTCTCCTGAAAACACCATCCCACTCTTCTGGCTTCGTCTCCCAATCATTTTCTTTTTCGCCTGTACAACTTTGGAACGATTTGCCCTTAAAATATCCGCAGTGCCCCAAGTAAGTGCGTGTTCAAGAAAATGGTCCGCGAACATTACTCGAGCTGATTACACTTATCATGATAGATCGGTTCTGACTTTATGTGTTATTTATTTATAGTTGTATGTATAATATGTATATGTATAACTTATATATCATGTTATTGCTACTTTAGTATGTATACCTTTTAATACTCGGATATTTATAAGCATTTACAAATTTTCATTTGTTATTTAATTTTAGTATTTTTTTCTTGCATTAAATTAGTTCCTTCTGTTTTCTTTTAACTGTCAATTTTTTTATTGCTGCTGTTCATTTTCTTCCTGACACCCATTCCAGTTGACTGGAAGAGAATGCATATCAGCATTGAGCCCGCTATTTGTTATATATTTTGCAATAAAGATTAAATAAATAAATATGCACGATTTTGATGAAACTAGGTATTTGGTAGTATTTTGACAAGAAAACAGCAACTTTTCCATACAGTAGGCCCTTGAAGTTGAGCGATACCGACACCTGTATAGGTATTAACGTTAGTACGGAAGGGTTGTCTTAAAATGTGAAGGTAGATGTTTTAGGACCCCGAAGGTATTGTGGAAAAAAAAAATCGGGGCAGGAAGTCTCAAAATTATATTATTTTACATGCTTATATTTTATTTTAATTCGTCAATTTTAACATTGCGTTTCTTATTTCTTGTCAAAATAGCACCAAAAACCGAGTTTCATCAAAATCGTCCCACAAACAAAAAAATGGCCGCCATCTTAGATTTTTTATAATTTTAACATTGCGTTGCTGTTTACTGGTCAAAATTGTACCAAAAACCGAGTTTCATCAAAATCGGCCAACAAACAAAAATTTGGGCGCCATCTTTAATTTTTACATTTTTGACATTGCGTTGCTATTTTCTTATCCAAATAGTACCAAAAACCGAATTTCATCAAAATCGGCCCACAAACAAAAAAGTTGGCCGCTATCTTGGATTTTTAATATGTTTTACATTGCGTTGCTGTTTTTTTGTCAAAATAGTACCAGAAACCGAGTTTCATCAAAATTGATCCAAAAACTTAAAAGTTGGCCGCCATTTTGGATTTTTTATATTTTTAACATTGTGTTGCTGTTCTCTTGACAAAATAGTACCAAAAACTGAGTTTCATCAAAATCGGCCAACAAACAAAAAAGTTGGCTGCCATCTTGGATTTCTAATATTTTTATCATTGCGTTGCTGTTTTCTTGTCAAAATAGTACCAGAATCAGAGTTTCATCGAAAACGGCCAAGAAACAAAAAAACTGGCTGCCATCTTGGATTTTTAATTATTTTAACATTGTGTTGCTGTTTTCTTGTCAAAATAGTACCAAAAACTGAGTTTCATCAAAATCGGCCGATAAACAAAAAAGTTGGCCGCCATCTTGGATTTTTCAAAAATTTTATCATTGCGTTGCAGTTTTTTTGTCAAAATAGTACTAAAAACCAAGTTTCATCAAAATCGGCCCACAAACAAAAAAGTTGGCTGCCATCATATTACTCCCATAGGATAACGTCTCGTTTCGTGCAGTCCACGCGGTCGAAACCGCGGGCGGAAGGCTAGTCACAATATAAACCTGTGAACTTCGCCATATCTATATACCTTTTTAGTAAGTTAGTCAAGCAAGATGTATAAAATGTAACTCCTTTTTTTCGGCGAAGTAAGACTTCGTACAACTATACGCGTGACAACCCTTACAGTATTACAACTGTCTGGACATCGGCGGCATTTTCGCCAATGTCAAACGCGATGACTGACTGTATGTAGTAAGTAGACTGGTAGTAGTGTAATCATTTCGCACCGTTCTATGAATGAAACCTTCTCTTTGTAATAAATACGTAGTAGGTTTTATAGGTACCTACATAAATTTTACCTTTCTGCATTCCTCTATGTTTATTATTGTGCCAAATCTAATTATTTCTTTGCTTTATCAACAAATGAGTGTGAAGTTTCTAACGTCAAAATTTAAAAATTACTTGTAATTAAACCATCTGTTTCTCATAAAAAGGTTAGGAATCAGCGTAGGGCAGAGGTACCCTTTGTGGCCACTTTAAGGAATTTTTGACTTTTAAGCACTAAGTACTAAATGGACTTAGTTATTTAAGACACAAATTATATCTTAAATTATTGATAATTTATCTAGCTTTAAAGGTACATTTTTCAATTTTTTTAAAGTTAAATAGTTTTTTGTATATAATACAAAATGTGTGAGAGGTGCCAAATGTACCGGTTTTGGCCACTTACTGATAATTAAACTTTTGTAAGTATTGCGAAAAATCAAAACCAAACCCAGGTAAAATCAATATATTCTAATGCGCTAGAAACCAGTCAATTGCAAAACAACAATTTAATTGTAAAAAACAAAGGTTTATAAAGTATTTCATCCAAAACAAATTTCTTAAAATTTTCATACAAAACATTTTTTCAAACAGAAAATGGAATTTATTGAAAAAAAATCTTATGACATAAGGAATTCTAACGGTTGTTATTATTACCTTAAAATACTTTATTTTAATTGCCTTTATCAGAAATGGCTAAAAGTTGTTTAGAAAACTTTTAGAGCAAAAAGTGGCCAAAACCGGTACAGTGGCCAAAACCGGTACGCCTGCCCTACTTATATCAGACGGCTCCTGGCCTAAAATTCTTAGAACAGAAATGAAAACGATCGAAAGCGCAATTAAAGTGACTCTTAATAACACCAGCTCTTAAGTTCAAACTCGTTTGCAACAGTGTAGCGCACGGAACGGCAACGCCGCACTTAGCTGCGTCCAAGACCATTATTTTGAATTTTTTGGCGGGAAAACAGTTTTTTGCCTATAATTTTGAAACTAAGAGGCCCAGAGATTTGAAATCATGCCTCGTGTTTGCACCAACTATAAGGTTTTTTTTGATATATAATACGAAACTCTTACTTATACAGTTACAGTGATTCACCATGTGTCAGCCCGTGTTACGTGTCATCAGCTTACACATACTTATCGGTTCGTAGCTCCAAAACTATTTTACCTAAAGATTTGATAAATTTGGTTCTAATTGCATCAATTTTGCAGCAACTTTTGAGGTATAACACATCATCGTACCTTATATAATTACGAAGATACAGATGTGCAAGCCAGAGACACGGTACTCCAGCTCGCACACACTTTTATGATCGTAGTTTCAACAGTATTAGAGTGTGACGGTTAGTTTTTCTGGTTCTCATTGCACCAATTGTGCATTAACTTTTGGACTATAGTCTAAAACCCTAACCTCACTGGTTTGCCTTAACGACATGTGTAAGCTGGTGACACATTTCTCCAGCTAACACACAAAAAACAACTCATAGTAACGAACTTGTGGTTGCACTAAAATTATTACTGACACGTTTGATTGCACCAACTTTGCATCAAAATAGAGCATGCTTAGAATTTCTCTATGTTTTATGAGGAAGCTGATGACCCACACATCAATTAGCTGTCATTTGTATGGAGACAGCCCATGAAGAGAGTGCAGCAGGCGTAGCATGACGAACCCGACAAAGATTTTGTCTACCCCTTAATGTTATTTTTGACATTTCAACGTAGACAAAACCGCTCTCGAGGTCGTCATGCTACCCGTGCAGGAGGCTTACCACAAGCTCTTAGCAAACAGAACAAATGCAGGGGAGTTTTATTGCAAGGTTTAAAATAAACTTCTTGCTAATCGTACCATAAGCCAAAATTAGCAGTCTTTTAGCAGGCCTGGGGGCTTACCACAAGCTCATAAAGCAGTTATTTTTAAGCCTTAAAAAAAACTGCCCTGCTTATCGGTACCATGAACCATAACAATAGCAGCGCTGTTAGTCCTAGACGTTCACCGGTCAAACAGCGTTGCTAAACGTACCATGAGCTCACTTTAGCACGCCAGCAGGCCTGCCAAACTGTCATAATTAGCAGTTTTTAAAAAGTTGGTCTCAAGCAGCTTTATAAAGCCTGCTAAGGGTGGTATTCCACTTATCTCAAATATTTGATCAAAGAAATTGGACGAGGACGATTAAAGATCTTTGATAAGTGGAATACCACTGATAATTTTGTTCGTTATTAAATGAATGATCAAGCAATTCTGTGGTTTTTGGAAGACGAAAGCTTTCCGCAATAGAAAGAAAAAAGCGTGGCGTAAACTAATACGAGAACAAAGCAATCCATTGGAAGTTTACGACAAAATGGATTTTATTCGGAGGTTTTGGTTTTGGTTTCGGGGCCCTTTAGACCTCTGATGCCCGTGTCCATCGTTCCAGCAGCGCCACGGTCTCCGATTTGCTTGAAAAAAATACACCATGCAGGCCAATTTCACGAACCCCTGATTCACGAACCACCGGAAACAGCATCTGATTTGAATTCTGTGTTTTGTCTTTGCCTATTCTATAGTGAGTGACAGAGACAGTGCATACATTCCGCTGTCGGCGTTTCCAACGGTTTGTGAATCCGGGGGCTGATACTGCAGCGGCAACGAAATCTATAGATTAATCCGTTCAGGCAAGAGTGAGTGAGTTCTACCCATTCAAAAATTAAAACAAGAGTCTTACAAGATTCTTATTTTCTCGAACTTTGTAACATTTAAATTATTTATTTTAGGTATTGTCTGCTTTGTCCTTTTTTGCCACCGGCTTCTCTGAAAAACCTTTGGCAGTGGGGGACATTGGGGGCATTCCATGACACAACAAACCGTGTCAAGTAGGTTACTGCTGCATTATTGTGAAGCGTTCCGAGCGCTTTTTTCTTTAATACGAACTTGTTAGCAATGGATGAATGTATTCGGTGCATGTTTTCGCATCCCTTTCTAACTAAGCTTGAGAAGAGATCTCCACTTGAGTATCGTTCTAGAATACGGGTCTAAGTAACTGTGTTAACTTTGTTTGTTGAAATAAGCACTTTTCCAACTTGAAACCAAAGCTTCAAACACATTTGTAAAAAAAAAAAAATTGTTGCGAGTAACGTTCGGAAACTAGAAGTGAGGCTTGATTATAAAACTCTGTCAAGAATAATATTTAAAACCATTTTTTTACACTGCCGTTCAATTTTATTTCCATAAAAACATCTTGTTTTAGGTTTTCCTTTGCGTTGTTATTGTATTTTATTTATAAAATGTTACTTTAATACGAAACGGTATTTACCGGTAAAAATCATATTTAGTTTTCGAACGCAAACAACATTTTGGCTCGACAGGCCAGAGACAATCATTCAATAGCAACAGCAGTGCAGCAGGCCTGCTAAAAGACTGCTAATTTTGGCTTATGGTACGATTAGCAAGAAGTTTATTTTAAACCTTGCAATAAAACTGCCCTGCATTTGTTCTAAAGAGCTTGTGGTAGGCCACCTGCACGCGTAGCATGACGGCCTCGAGAGAAGCTTTGTCTACCCCGAAATGTCACTTTTGTCCGGTCGAGAGTGAGAAACTTTCGTTGCGAGCATGAGAAACTCGAGAAACTTGTCGAGTCTTCGTGTAATGTCAAAAGTCGACAAAACTCTACGGTCGCGAGTATTTGCGTAGCGAAAAAATTCTAAATCTATGGTCGCGAGCACGACGACCACTTTATTTGATAGTTGAGACGGAGTTCTTTGATCTGTCAAAGGAAGGAGGGCCATAGCTAGAAACAGCTTGAGACCTACCTATCAGAGGATTTAGTTAAAAAATAGTTGATTTCTAAGCAAAACTCCATGTAATTTCTAATGGTCAATTAAAACTGCTATGACCAAATGAGTCAGACCCTCAGTTCATCAATAGGGTATTACACGCTTTTTTGAAAACTGTCTAAAATCAATCCTGAGGTCGTAATGAACCAGTAAAATTTTTATTTCAATGCTATGATACCAAAAAATGCCTTAATATCTAAATTCATTTTTGATTTTTAGTTTTCGAGCTAAAAAGCTATCCGCCATATTGTATCGGCTCGTGACGTCACTCGGATAGTACATTTGTAAACAATACGACTCTGCGTAAGCCCAAGTAAAACATTGTCGAAAATAATGAGTTTTAATGTAATATCCATTGGTGTCTTGTGCCCGGGTGCAAGAATACGAGTATAAAAACTCACAAAATTTATGGATTCAAGTGCCAACTGATATTAAAATGAGAAAAACTTGGTTGAAATTGGCAAGAAGATATCCAAAAGCAGTTTTCACAAAAACTAGACTGTATTTCTGTGAAGATCATTTTGATGTGTATGCGATATATATATAATATAATGGTTAATAGAGAATAATAATACACAAAAGAAAACTTGGTGTTCTTCAAGAAAGTTGTAATTTGTTACATACAAAACAAACGTCATATTTATAGGTTATGTTTTGAACCTAACTTTAAAAACCTACATAAATATATTAAATTCCATATCTGAGCTGGAAAATGATATGGAGATTTATACACAGTATAAGATAATGGGTTCTGTGAAACGAATTCGGATGAGGCCAAACTGCAAACCATCCAGATTTGATTGCCAAGACTGAAAACACAAATCCACTCCAAGTGAACCTCAGCAGGCCTTTATTAAAAGGCAAAAAAAGAATGTCTACGAATGTCGAAGAGGCCATAAGAGAGGAGAATGATGTTGTATCAGTCAGTACCATCTTGTAGTCAAATTAATTTATTTTATTTTTTGTGAGTACCTAATTTAAGCAGATGTTATAAATTATTAACATTATCAATAAGACAAATATTATACTAACCATATTTTACTATTAGTTCCAGATTATATTTTGACATCTGACAAGAATAATAAGTGTCATGACATGACAAAGAAGTCCAAGTAGTACAAGCCCAGGAACATAATAGCAGTTCAACATTGTCGGATACTATAGAAGTAGAAATGTGCAGACTTGTATAAAAAACAAAGACAGTATGACATCACCTTTGAAGATAACTACACAGTTGTCTCGTTGACTTGCATTGCAACATCACCTTTATAGTCTACCGGCCACCTGAGAAAATTCCTTCTCCAACATGAATCTTGTCGGTATCTCTTCTGTATACCTACAACAGGTATGGATGTGTTCAGGGCGTTGTGTAAATCACGAAACTGCTTGTTCCACCACAAAAAAACATTACAACAAGCAGGTAGGTATACAGAAGAGATACCGACAAGATTTTTCAAAATCTGGTCGTGGCCGACCTACTATTTATAGCTTCTTTGACATTCATAAGTGTTGTAATCAAAACCTAGAGAATAAAGAAATTATGTTTGTTTTAATGCCGTTGGTATGTCTTTTATTTAATTAAAGTGGTTTCAAAGGATTAAATTAATACCTAAACAGACAACTCTGGTTTTATACAAGGTATAATTTTTATTATTATGTTATAAAAAATATAACCAAGATAAAGTAAAAGTCTATTTCTTCCTGAAAATAAATTCAATAAAACAATAATTTTATTACATAATGGATGTATTGTAAAAATCAACTAAATAGGTTACAACATAATAAACAGAGTCCTACTTAATTTATTATTATTTCATTTATTTAGTGGATCAACAGTTAAAACTACAAAATATGAAACTATAAATAGCTACAGGAAACCAATTATAGATCCACACCAATATGTAACAGCATAGCATAGCCACCAGAGTACCATCCAGTTTTACAACGGCTCACTTCATAGCATTTCGAGGCTGTGATACTTCCATATCTTAGTTAGTTCATGCCACAAGCCACTTTTATGTTGATCTCTTGTTTCACTTTCTATCATGATTTTCGTTAAAAACCTCTCTGTTTTCTTCATCATTTTTAATTATTAGACGATGCAGCGAAAGAGTTTACTTTCTGTCAACATCAGGTTCATGCTTCAAAAATGGCATTTGTGTTGATTTTTCTTTTTTTTGCATTGCAAAACAAATTCATTTAACACACTGCTGTCTGGAACTATCTCTTTAGGTTTGCTTTTAGAGATTTCTTTTGTACTTACATAACATTTTTATTAATGAGCCAACCTTAGCCAGATTCGATTTACTCCAATAACATTCAATCGAAGTACAGGACGGGGCTTCGGTTCGGCGGTGTAAGTGTAACCACATCAAAAATGCAACACCGTGTTTGTAGCCACCTTCTGATGAGGGGCAATCGTGGCACTGGACACTAGTAACAGTCTCTTCCTGTTCATTCACAATAAGTGTCACTGCACTAGGACCGCACTTTGTGTTCCGGGCATACCGTACAGTTTGAGTTGCACGTAGCCTATAGCGTCGTCGTCCCCGTATGATTCTCTTCCGGACCTGATGACAAGAAAATAGGTTAAGTTGGATTGTAATAGTCAACACGGCATTATCACGCATTATCGTGTTGTGTATTGATTTTGTATTTATTATTAGACCAAACTTGATAACATTAAGTAGGTACTGTACTTACATTGCTATTTTAACATTTCTCTCTCAACTCGGCTGATCAGAAATCGGGTTGGATGCAAAAAAAAATTGCCACCATCAACGTATTTATCCTTGGTAGATTCGTGCTTTCTGCTTTCACGAATCCGTCTTCCATGATGCGACATTAATAAAGTATAGGAAAAAAGTCCTTTTACGTGATAGTAACTATTAGATTACGAAAATATCATGAAATAACACAAAGCTCGACGTCGTCAGTACTAGTTTGTATGACAGAAATACCTATGTTTATTTTTATGCTAACCGATTGACGTCACATCCTAATCCAATATGGCGTATGGCGTTTCAGACATTTGAAGAACAGATTAAAAAAGACGATTTTTAAAATTGAATTATAAATTTAAAAATCCCTTTTTATTAATAAATATACACGTTTCTCGTTTACTTTTTACGTTATCTATCATAAAAATGCATTTTTATATTTTTTCTTTCTAGGTGTAAAATACCCTATTGTCAAAAATTTGCTGTCACCTGTCAAAGTAATTAAGCATTGATTGTTAATAATTTTTAAATCCGAATATAGAGTGCTCGTCAGATAAGTCTGCGCGCGGTAAAAATCGAATATTAATCTTCTCTATAACATTAGAACAAAAAAATGCACTGTAACTAGCGCCAAAAACGCGCCAGGCACGTGCAGAGTTATCTGACACACACTCTAGTAAAGAATTCGTGAAATCTTTTCAGAAGTTTTCAATCAGCGGTTTTCCTTTGACAGATAATACGTCAAAATTAGTTCCAAATCTTTTAATAGATGTCACTATTTCGAGTCAGCTGTCAAACTAATTTTATAGTCGTTGGAAGCCATAGATATAGTTTGGTAGTACAGTTTATATTAGCACATATATATTTACTGTGTTGGTAGTAGGTATATAAGTAGTCTGTGGTTCTATCAATAAGACAAATAAATTTTATTATTTAATAAATAAAGATTGAGCTTGCAGTTTAACATAAAAAACCATACAAACAACATAGATAACTAAATAAAAACTGTGAACCTTTGCACAAGAATAGCTTATTCCCCGTAAGCTTGGCATTTCTTTTCTTCAGTTCTGCTTTCAAAGCAGCGAGTGACCACGATCCGTAGTCCTTGTCCATGATGCATGGCACGGCCAATCCCGTTCAAACGTCTTGTCCAAATCGCAAAGGCAAACTCAAAGTTCGTAGAATACGCCAAGGGTTTTTGTCTCCGCAACTATTTTGTCACTCGCACCAAGTCTACAGTGGGGTTATTGTCTAACTCAACATCAATCGCAATCGCTTTCAGTTTGACATCCATCACGCATCCATCACTTGTTGTTGAAGAAAGTTGACAAATTTTTAGTTGACAAAAGCAGCAATGGCCATGCAATACTTTCAAACTGAATGCGATTGCGATTGATGTTGAGTTAGACAATTACCCCCCAGGTTGGTATGAAAGTGCGCGCACGTAGCGACGCGACACCCGGACACAGAATAATAACCCAGGAGACTTTCTTGTCCGCGGGTTCGAAGACAAGCCCGCGACGCAACTGTCTCCTTCTCTATTGGTTTCAATGCAAGTGCGCGCACGGCGACAAATAACTTGCCGGTAGGCCAGTACTTAGCTACTCAACCGTCGCCCGGGGTGATAGCGGTGATAGTGTGTAGTAACGGAAAATCTACATACGCTTCCTACGATCGATCTAAAATATAGTTAACTAGTTTTCCGCCCGCGGCTTCGCCCGCTAGGACTACACGACGTTATCCCGCGGGAAGGTGATATTTTTCAGGAATAAAAAGTAGCCTATGTCCTTTCTCAGGCTCTAGACTATCTTTGTACCAAAATTCATTCAAATCGGTTCAGTAGTTTAGGTGTGATTGTGTAACACACAGACAGACAGAGACGCATTTATAATATAAAATATAAAATATAAAATAAAAAGTAAGGATAAGGATAAGGATAGGTAGTAGGAAGTAGGATATCCTTAATATTATTAAAATACTTTTTAAAATGCCAGTAGTAGAAGAAGATATTGATAACTGTTATACAATAAAAATTTAAAAGAATATTCAGATGTTCATGCTAAATCTTAAGCTTAGGGAGAAGTTTGTCAGCAGCTATTCCAGTGACCGTCAGAACCGCAGGTCAACAGTCGTATTTAACTTTGAAATTGCGTCTAAAAATTACTTATGAATTGCTTATATTTGCTTACCATGGTGAGAGAATTGCTTATTGCATAATTTAAAAGAATTAAAACATTTAAGGTTGACCGTCCATTCTGATGTCAGAATGGCTGGTCAATCTCTGTAGAGTAGTTACTATGTAGAATTATGGAAATATTCTTGGGCCAAAAATTGCTTATCAATTGCTTATTTCACAATTTGTAAGCCTAGACCCTGTTATTCTTTCCTTAAACTAGGTACAAGCAAGTACGAGTTTAAAAGTCCTAGCGCCTACTAAAAGTATGAGAGCAAAGTGACGTATGTTGATAATTGCGTTTATATTACAAAAGGTTTTAAATGCCTGCCAAAGTGCCAATATTGAGATGATATCGAGAAAATAAAAAAATACTTATAAAAATATATGTTTAGTCACTAATATCTTATTATTCGGACCAAATTCTTTAAAGATGCTGCCGGTAGCATCTATACTGAGAACTAATTTATCAAGTTTCTTTATTTTTTACAGCAGGCTTCTTGCAAGTGAGTCCAATAAATAACATAAAAAGGGTACAAAGATATTTGCTTTATGGCTTCTTTATATGGTGAAATACGAGTCATTATCCACAAAGATAGTATTTGATTTCTATCATAATATGAACTTTGTTTTTTTTCATATTTAATTTGCCTCAAGCATCCAACAGTCGGCATGTGTGGTGGTTCATTGTCAACTGCATCCATCAGTTCATTAGCTAATTGATTACGATATGTGATAGCAGATTTATATTTTAGTTCCTCTGACATTTCAACGCGTTTTGCTGGAGATAATTTAATCTTTTTGTCAGCAACATGAATAAACGATGCATCGAGATTCATTACAGTACACATACAGCGAGCAATTTTATCGACAGGCCAGGAAACCGCAATATTTATCAATGCTTTGCATTGTTTACATAAACCTTTGCAAGTGATTTGATCCTCATTTTTTTCGGAATATTGTTTGAAAATCCAAGAACATGGAGTTTTCATTGCTTTCCATATTTCTTCTCCTAATATATGAGCCCACATATGTTTTGGCAAACGGTATTTTTGTGTGATAAGAGGTTTTGAGTTTTGGATAACTTTAAATTGCTTACTTATCGGTTGTATTTTATTCCATTGATATAAATCAATCATAAAATCAAATAAAATCATAAACTTTAAACTGTCATAAAGGCGTATTGTTATTTTTCACTGTGGGCAACTTTTTGGCCGAAGATGTAACTGTTTTAGTTAAGTTTGGCTTTCTAGTTTAAGTATGGCTGTTGTTGTCACAATAAATAAAATTAAAATTAAAATAAAAAAAATTAAAGCTTATCGACTTACTTGATGAGCATTCTTTTTAATTCTGGGTAGTACTAATATTGTATCTGAAACTATCCTCTTCTCTTATTTTGGGCATATCAAAGAAATAATTATAATTTTTCTTTACAGAGAGATATTATAGTTCTTGTTCTGTAATTGGCCTGGGTAATGCACTTTTTATTTCCGTAAACACTGGGTCGCTTGCTGCGGGAAGGTTATTGATATTTTTATATATGATTTTATATGGTGAAAACGCTTTCTTTTGTTCCTCCAAGGAATTCACAAAATTTCTTCCTCTTTTCATTATGAAAAATAATGTAATGGCTATTTAAAAGACTTTAATGAACGCAATTATATAAATATTAGGGCAAGTAAAAAGACGACGAGAGTAAGTAATAAAAATTAACGTAGGGTAGATTCATTTCATCACAATATTGGCAGGCATTTTAAAACCTTTTGTAATATAAACGTTTAGTGAGAACGACGGGCAAAGGCGAAGTATCCCAAGTAAAACTAGACGACTTGATTGCAAAATGTATATATTGATGAAAATTAGCACAACACAAGTTATTTAGCATGACATCCTATATAATTTAATTACGAACAATGACAAAAATCTAATACACTGTTGCAAGACGCTGTATCTGTCAATCACAATAGCGAACTGCCAGAAGTTAAAAAATCCATAAAAAAGGGGGAGTTTCCTGCAGTAATTTTTCGATGCACTAGATGGCGCTGTAACTCTAATACAACCTACTTTTTTCAACATTTATGGCAAAGGATTAGTTCATTGAGCCTTAAAAAGACTTGTGTGTCATTCCTGTTGTGTGTCGATCGGTTGTACTGTCAAATTAATCTGTATGGTTTTTGTGATTGAAGTTCACTTTCTACCTTATCTGTGGGATAATAATGTACTCTTTGGTAGATTATTGATTATTTTAAAAGCGGCCCATTCACGGCAGGCCGCCCCGCCATCCGTCGCGCCTCACGCAGGATAGTGAATGTTGTTGCAGGAGCCTCCTGCGACAACATTCACCATCCTGCGTAAAAGCCTAGTTTACATTGGTCGAGTAGGCGGCCGAGTTGAGTAGCGAGCGACAAAAAGCAGGCTAACTCGACCAATGTAAACGAAAGGGCGAGTAAAATGGGTAGGGCTAGCACAACTTGAGCGCGACTCGAGTGACAAAGAGTCGCGGGAACTTTCAACCAATCAGATCGCTCGTAGATAGCGCGCGCGACTTAAGGCGAAGTGCTGATCGCGCTAAGTTGTGCTAGACCTACTGAGCGAGTCGAGTGGTCTCGCGCGGAGCATAGTTGCTCGGCCAAGTTGTTCCCCACCACTTGTAACTCGACTCGTCTGCCTACTCGCCCTGTGTAAGCCGTTGACTCGCTCGGAAAACCAACTGGGCCCAGTACTTTTACCAGAGGTTCTAGGCCCAATTACTTTACCAATGTAAACGGTGGAAGGCGAGTCGAGTAGTACCTCAGTTACTGGACCCAGGCAGGGGTGCTACCGGCTAAAAAATATGGATATGGGTATGGGCTTCAACTGTCATTTGAATTCCTTATTTTAATAAATTTCAGCAAAAATCTATCAAGATAAGGAATTCAAATGACAGTTGAAGCCAATACCCATATCCATATTTCTTAGCCGGTAGCCCCCATAGATTTTTGCTGCTTTGTTCTATTGAACGTTGCTAGCTAGTTATCGTCATACCCGACGTCTTAAAACAAGGAACTGATAGCGGCTATTTTCTTTATAAAATAGACTTAAAGTTCCCAAAAACGTATGAAGTTCATACCCATAAAGTTACGCGGTAGCCCCCAGGTCGCTAGGCCGCCGAGCTGCTCTTTTAATGTAAACTAGGGCGGGACGGCCTGCCGTGAATGGGCCGCTTTAGTCTTCCTATTAGGCGCCTATTAGACTGTAGGTTTTGCTGTCAGTTTGCTATCATTCACGATTCTTTTAGCTAATCAAAAAGAACCATTCATAACGCTGCCCGAAGTTCCTCTATACCGATTGGTTAGATAGTCATGAGTGATGGAATTGACTGATTGTTGCATGACCGTCTAATGTACGCCTTACTACAGACATACTATTTTCTTTGCTATTTTCTATTAGGTACTTTTTCGTTTACTTCTTCAGAAAAAGTTAGGTCGCTATAGTGGGGTAGCGCCATCTAGTACAAATTTTTGAACTGCACGATGAAACGTCAAAAGAAACTCTCTCATTGTAATTACCGCAGACCATAGATGTATTATTCCTGTAGATGGATCACAAAAATAAGCTATAACTCACCCATCCTTTACCCCTTCTAACACTATCAAATTGTCATAAGATAGAAAGAGACATACATGTTAATCTGTTGCGTCGTAATTAGTGAATGTCTCCATTTTGACTATGCAATGCTAGATGATGATGATGCAATGATAGTGCTGTGGTTTTTTTTTATAACAAGTTATCGATAAAAGATTAAAAATAATTTGAATGCAATGCGATACATAAAATTACAATCAAATGCATATGTATATATCGCAGGCGTATTGTATACATATTTCACCGTATTACATAGCAACTAGCTGTATTGGAAAACAGCTCCGCATTGTAATGCGGCGGATTCAAGATACGCCGTATTCAATACGGCTGATCGAAACTACGCCGCATTGAAGGCGGCTAGAGACTTAATGTAATTGGGCGGTTCATAATCCGCTTTTCTGTCAGTTTTTAGTACTAGTCGTGTCCAAAGTGCTCATCATTTCAGCCGTACGACGCCCACTGCTGGGCATAGGCCTCCCCCAAGGATCTCCACAACGATCGGTCCTGCGCTGCCCGCATCCAGCGGCTTCCCGTAACCTTGACCAGATCGTCGGTCCACCTTGTAGGGGGCCTGCCCACGGAACGTCGTCCGGTTCGCGGTCGCCATTCGAGAACCTTTCCGCCCCAACGGCCATCGGTTCTCCGCGCTATGTGTCCCGCCCACTGTCACTTCAACTGAGCAATCCTTCGAGCGATGTCGGTCGTTTTAGTTCTCCTGCGGATCTCATCATTTCTGATTCGATCGAGCAGGGAAATACCAAGCATCGCTCTCTCCATTGCTCGCTGGGTGACCTTGAGCCTTCTTATGAGACCCATAGTAAAAGACCACGTCTCGCTTCCATAAGTCATAACTGGCAACACACACTGGTCAAAGACCTTAGTCTTGACACATGAGGAATTTTGGACGCAAATATATGCCGGAGCTTCCCAAACGCTGCCCATCCGAGCTGGATTCGACGAGAGATCTCTTTCTCGAAGTTGGACTTACCTTATTGGATTTTCTGTCCTAGGTAGACATAGTGGTCAACAACTTCGAGTGTAATGTTCCCAACATTAACTGGAGCGGATGCAACATGGGCATTGGACATGATTTTCGTCTTATCCATGTTCATCTTCAGACCCACTCTTTGGGAAGCATTGCTGAGATCTTCGAGCATTGTGTTCAGGTCTTCCAAGGTCTCAGCCATGAGAACTACATCATCGGCAAACCGATCCAAAGTGCTCACTGCCTTAGAATTTTGTTTACGCTATGAAACTTCGGCATAGGTCGAAATATGGCAAAAATTTCTTCCCTCCAGCCAGACAAAAGCGCACGCTCAGCTGATCGATCTAGTGTGGTAGTTTTTTTTTTTTTTTCGACGTATGCTATGCTCCAAAGAGAAAGTTGTTCAGTTTCATGGTCTAAGCAAGCCCTTTCATTTTGAATTAGTGCCAAATATGAAGTAGGTACTATAATTATACTTGAAGAGATCGATGGCTCATTGGTACGCGCATTCTGCATCCGGTGGTTGATGTTAAGTAACATTCGCTGCGGTTGGACATCTGCTATGGAATTGCGTAAAGTCAATCGTATTCATTTGCAATTCATATTGTATCAAAATAAATGTCATTCCATACAAATTGCAGCCGATTGAATTCGATATGAACTGTCAAATTAATACGATTATCTTACGCAATTGCCCCCCTGAATGGTGAACCAAAACTTTATTATCTCGGTCTCCTCTGTGCTTCGGAAGGCACGTTAAGCCGTTGGTCCCGGTTGCATTAGCAGTCGTTGGCACCCTCACCCACCAATCCGCATTGGCTTCGAGTGGTGGGTTATGGCACTTATGGCCCATTCTACCTGTGGTGTTTTCATGCACAGGGAAGGCTATATGGGCTAATTGGGCTATAGCCCAGCAGTGAGGACATTAATATGATAATGATGATAATTATACTATTTATACTAGGAGGTATAGTCGTAAAACTAAACGAGATTTCTAATCAATTTATTAAATTAAATAATCTGCTGAATGATATCAACTAAAAATAATACAGATCTCATGCTAATTTTTATACTCTTAATGTATAATTTTTATTAAGTATAAATCCACAATTTGCTTTAATAAGTGCATCGAGCATATTCTTGTTTGTTGCGAAGGTCTCCAATCGTCGCCTTTTCTTACGTTTCTTATTCACGTTTCCTTTACATCGACGGCGGCGCGGCGGTGGGAAATCTGTTTAAAATTGAGATAAATTAAGTTTAAATACAAAATTATTGTTAACATTACAATTTTTTATCGATATTACATATTAAAATCGGACTACAACACTATCAGGTTGGTCAAATGTCAAAAAATCCCAATAGGCTTTAAATTATATATTTTTAGCCTAAAAACACCCGATTTTCTTCAACCAAGTCAATGTTAAACTGTGTATACACGTACAGCGATTTATTTTTTGCAAATACGGACCAGTAAGCTATAAAAAAGTGTTCGCAAAAACACAAAACAATGAGTGTGACTTACCTCTGAAATGATATGTGTTCATTATTCTCTTTTAAAACACTCACTCTGCTTGAATAACCGGGAACAGTACAGGCCATTCTTAACAAACAACAGATTTACCGCACCACACCATCAAATCTTTCTATATTTTACTACAAAAAAAGATTTTCTTTCTGAAGCATTTGTAACCAGCTGGTTAACAAACAAATATGACGTTCACTTTTAAGTGGCGCGCGGCTCATTAAGACGCACACGTTGGGCTATTGTTATCTCTTTTTAACACACGAAATGTCGCCATTAGAGAGACGAGAGTCGATTATAGAAGGAATCGTTCATATTTTTATGCTCCATCTACAGGAATAATACATCTATGCCGCAGACTATAAATTTTATATCGCGCTGGCCGCACGCCACGACTCGCACGCAGAGGTAAGACACTGTCTCGCTCTGAGGCCGAGTAGTTATCGGCGGCGGCGGTCGATAGATGGGGCTGCCGGTCTGCTATAAACGCAATTATCAACATACGTCACTTTGCTCTATACTTTTAGCAGGCGCTAGGACTTTTAAACTCGTACTTGCTTGTACCTAGTTTAAGGAAAGAATAACAGGGTCTAGGCTTACAAATTGTGAAATAAGCAATTGATAAGCAATTTTTGGCCCAATAATATTTCAATAATTCTATATAGTTACTACTCTACAGAGATTGACCAGCCATTCTGACATCAGAATGGACGGTCAACCTTAAATGTTTTAATTCTTTTAAATTATGCAATAAGCAATTCTCTCACCATGGTAAGCAAATATAAGCAATTCATAAGTAATTTTTAGACGCAATTTCAAAGTTAAATACGACTGTTGACCTGCGGTTCTGACGGTCACCTATTCCAGGTTTCCAGGTTCTTCGGCTTCTTTAGACAAGTGCACAGACCACAACCGCCTTTTCGAAATCCATGTTGATGACTGCGAGCAAAAATTACAAAAAAGTTGTGCCGCTGTCGCTCTCGTGTGCGCATCTTTTCGCGGCGAAGAGACGGCCGGCGACAGTGTCCATTAAATTGCCGCGTATCTAAGTCACCCGTGCGCGCTAGCCCTTATCTCATCATGCATAGAAGAGTCGTCAGGACAGGCACCAGTAGGAAAAGCCAAAGTCGTCGGTTATAATAATACACGGAAAATACAAACGAAAACAACGAACCACAAACAGAAGCGAACAAAACACACTGATTATAGTTTTTTTACCCTGTGACACTGACGAGACAAACAAAGACAAAATGACACAGAAAGCATTGATTATTTTTGCTTGAGCGAGTGAGCAATGTTTATGGTCTATAACATGCCTACATTACCTTGTATGAGTGAGGGGTGAGGCCGCCATTTTTTGCTGATATGGCGCAGAAGTATTGTGATGGTAGCGTAGAACTTCTACGCGTCGGTGGCGTTTAGTGGCGTATAATAGTGACGAATAAATGTAAAGGTTCGCATACACATGCCACTGTGTAATTATTTTTATGAATCTTGTATAAATATACCTAGTAATAAGTTTGTAGGTAGGTATATAAATGCACAAGGAAACTCTCTGAATGAATAAAATAAACTTTATTTACTTCTTACTCTTAGTGGCAAGTCACTCGATACAATACACTAGTATTCTTTACTACATACCTGGGTCTTCTTTGTTCCCGGATTTAAATAGTGGAATAATTTTGCTAAATTTCATTAAGTCAGGAAAAATTCCTTCAGCAATGCAATCATTAAATATAACAGCAAGATATGGAGCAATGGTTTAAATAATGCTTTTAAGAATAGTTACCGATATCCTACTAATATTATAAATGTGAAAGTTTAGATGTTTGGATGTTTGGATGTTTGGATGTTTGGATGTTTGTTACTCAATCACGTCAAAACGGCTGAACGGATTTGGCTGAAATTTGGGACACAGATACTTTGTAGCCTGGAGAGGAACATAGGCTACTTTTTATCCCGGAAAAATGTCAAATTCCCGCGGGATAACGTCCTGTAGTCCACGCGGGCGAAGCCGCGGGCGGAAAGCTAGTAAAGAATAAGTACAACGGTCACAAGCGCACGCCTTCGCGCCCGCACCGCACCGCCACGTCTCTCCGCCACTCGCCGCGCATGCCGCCATCGCGCCGCCTAGCCACTCACTGCCCACCACGGCTTGTGTGTGTAGTTTTGAAATTAGACCGAAAAAAACAAAATAAATCACCGATGCCTCCGCTATGCATCCGCTGTCTGTGTGTGGTGAGGTGACTTTAGGAGATAAACGCGAGGGTCCATAGGAAAAGAGGAAACAACGCGGGCGTATGTACCTACATACCTATCTGCGGGCGACGGCTATTTCCTATTATAAGACAATCTTAAGGGGTTTATTAATATTAGTTGTTATTAGACACTTAATAGCATGATATTCATGCCTACTGATATGATTTACTTAATAATGTTTTTGTTGTCACTGTATTTTCTATAACATTTATTCTCTATAACATTTAGTATGAAAAAACGAGTGGATACTCACCTTTATTTTGGTGGTGTAGAGGAGGTGACGGATATCTGCGCTACCGTGGCGTTAAAGTAAGAAAATGGTGGCGAATTTCTACTTCTACGCCATCGTCGCGTTGAGAAAATGATTCATATCTCTGTAAATAACGTACGATTTGAGTGGCATTCTAGCTCCAAACATGGCTTTCACTTCTACTTACATGGTGCACTGATAGGTTTTATTGTAACAGATAAACTTAATTTTTAGCACGCAAAAGTCACCTCTCGAAAAAAATGTGTACACAATCCGAAACCGACGTTCATAGCCGCTACACACGTTCCGATCCGACCGCCGATTTGGTCTGCTCCAGACCAAATCTGGACGTGTGTAGCGTAGTCGTCCGACCATATTCGTGTTTGACGCGGTCGGCCGGATTTGGTTCGCACGAACTTCACTTCCTACCAAATCGGAACGTGTGTAGGCTTCCGACCGGACCAACTTGGCAGTGTTGACAATTTTGGAGGTTTTCCCCTAGATTTAGGGAGAAAATATGTAAAAGCGGAAATATTTAAAGCAGGTAAATTACGTTTAAGGGATTTTCAGAGGATTCAATTTAATGCTCGTTCATGAGTTTTACGTAGGACTGAACGAACGAAAGGTTTAAATATGGCCATTTATGAAAAGATTCTATTTATCTAATTGTTTTTTTAGAATATTTTGTTTAAAAACTAGCAATTTGTCGTAAAACTATATATATATAAAAAGGGCATAACACCTCATCAATAAGTGCTGCTTTTAGTAAATATTTAGCATGTTTCGTATTTTAATGAAAATAACAGAAAATTAATAAATAATGAAATTGTTTTTTTTTGTAGTAATAAAACATTAAAACCGATAATATTTTTATTTTTAATTTATTTATTGCAAGCAAATTGATGTTTTCAGTATGTATAAATAATAATAATATTGGGAGATTAGCAGTGGCTGGCAACACTGCAACAACGGCTAGAGGTCGGCCAGACCAAATCGGAACGTGTGTAGCGCCGACCGATTTGGTCTGGCAGATTTGGTTTGAACGTGTGTAGGCGCGGATCAGATCTGCAGTGAAGTTCGCCCGCACCAAATCGGTGGTCGGATAGGAGCGTGTGTAGCGGCTATCACATGTCAACTGTCAAAAAAATGGCCACCATCGAGCCTCTGTCCATTTATTATAGAAACTCAGTGTTGCCACCTCCCGATACAAAACTTCCTGAACCGAAACCTTCATAGACATAATAATATAAAATATCGGTGGCGTTGACAAAGTGGCGTAGAATTATAGTTTTTGTCAATAAACTTATTCAGAAGATTTTTCAAAGAAAGTCTTAGGAAAGTCGTTATGAAATTAAAAGCATAGATAGCCATTTATATAAGTATTCTTTACATATTAACAGTGTCTAAATAACTCTCATACTTTTATGTACACCATTGATCAAAATGCACCTCTACCTCAACGGATATGAGTTTTTGTGGGATATTCCTACCTTTTTTCAAGTTTTATTCGAAATATATTTTTGGTTGATTATCTGAAGTGAAACAATCATAATGTCCACTTGAGCCTCTTTGTTACTTAATTCGAAACTGTTACCAAAAATTTGCTAAATATCATACTTTTCAAAATACTGACCGCGGAGAAAAAAGTTTGTGAAATCAGCAAAAAATGGCGGCCTCACCCGTATACAATTTTTGACAGCTGAGGTCAAAATGCGACATCTATTGATGAAAAAACGTACTAAAATCTCTACCTGTCAGAAAAACGCTCATTGTCTAGAATATACCATTACCATTACAGATTTATAAAGGTTTAGCTTGGGCTCTCAGTTCATCAATTTGTACAATAATGAATCTTCCAAATTTGCAAGTAAACTAAAGAAATACATAAAAATACTTTGAATTTCTGATTCTTTAACACTTCTGGGAATTTCTAACGTAGAAACAATGGTGCAAACGTTAATAGTTTAGTAATAATTGGAATTTTTTTATTTTGACAATTGATGAACTGAGGGCCTGACGTTTTCGGTTCTACTGACTAGGCTTCGCCACATAGATTAATGAAAGTAAGCTTACGTTTTTTTAGGAAATCTTTACTAGAAGTTGACCTAGCATCCGTTTCTCTAAGTACCATACTTTCAGAGATTGAATTTTTTAATTTTTGTGAGAACAAAATTGACAGATGGTGACCATCGATTTTTATTTTTTTTAAGGACGGTATTATTATAACAAAGTGTAAAAATGAGCACTCGCGACGCGACGTAAGCCCCCAGTTGTCTCATATGACCATACGTATTTTTTTAAAGTGTAGGTGAGACGGAAGACAGCCACTGTGTAATTTGTGGTGACAAAAATTGTTCGTACAGGGGGCTTACCACAAGCTCTTATAGCAGTTATTTTTAAGCCTTAAAAAAAACTGCCCTGCTTATCGGTACCATGAACCATAACAATAGCAGCGCTGTTAGTCCTAGACGTTCACCGGTCAAACAGCGTTGCTAAACGTACCATGAGCTCACTTTAGCACGCCAGCAGGCCTGCCAAACTGTCATAATTAGCAGTTTTTAAAAAGTTGGTCTCAAGCAGCTATAAAAAGCCTGCTAAGGGTGGTATTCCACTTATCTCAAATATTTGATCAAAGAAATTGGACGAGGGCGATTAAAGATCTTTGATAAGTGGAATACCACTGATAATTTTGTTCGTTATTAAATGAATGATCAAGCAATTCTGTGGTTTTTGGAGGACGAAAGCTTTCCGCAATAGAAAGAAAAAAGCGTGGCGTAAACTAATACGAGAACAAAGCAATCCATTGGAAGTTTACGACAAAATGGATTTTATTCGGAGGTTTTGGTTTTGGTTTCGGGGCCCTTTAGACCTCTGATGCCCCCTGATTCACGAACCACCGGAAACAGAATCTGATTTGAATTCTGTGCTTTGTCTTTGCCTATTCTATAGTGAGTGACAGAGACAGTGCATACATTCCGCTGTCGGGAGCGTTTCCAACGGTTTGTGAATCCGGGGGCTGATACTGCATCAGCAACGAATTCTATAGATTAATCCGTTCAGGCAAGAGTGAGTGAGTTTTACCCATTCAAAAAATAAAACAAGAGTCTTACAAGATTCTTATTTTCTCGAACTTTGTAACATTTAAATTATTTATTTTAGGTATTGTCTGCTTTGTCCTTTTTTGCCACCGGCTTCACTGAAAAACCTGTGGCTGTGGGGGACATTGGGGGCATTCCGTGGCACAACAAACCGTGTCAAGTAGGTTACTGCTTCATTATTGTGAAGCGTTCCGAGCGCTTTTTTCTTTAATACGAACTTCTCCACGAACGCTGCGTTTTCGTGGAGAAGTCCGTATTAAAGAACGACACTCACTCAAGTGGAGATCTCTTCTCAAGTATAGTAAGCAAGGGATGAATGTATTCGGTGCATGTTTTCGCATCCCTTTCTAACTAAGCTTGAGAAGAGATCTCCACTTGAGTATCGTTCTAGAATACGGGTCTAAGTAACTGTGTTAACTTTGCTTGTTGAAATTAGTCACTTTTCCAACTTGAAACCAAAGCTTCATCAAACACATTTGTAAAAAAAAAAACATTAGTTGCGAGTAACGTTCGGAAACTAGAAGTGACGCTTGTTTATAAAACTCTGTCAAGAATAATATTTAAAACCATTTTTTTACACTGCCGTTCAATTTTATTTCCATAAAAACATCTTGTTTTAGGTTTTGCTTTGCATTGTTATTGTATTTTATTTATAAAATGTTACTTTAATACGAAACGGTATTTACCGATAAAATCATATTTAGTTTTCGAACGCAAACAACATTTTGGCTCGACAGGCCAGAGACAATCATTCAATAGCAACAGCAGTGCAGCAGGCCTGCTAAAAGGCCACTCGCCATTTCTTTACCAAAACCACCTGAAAGGAATGTGACGAGGATGTGATTTCTTATTTCAGTAATCATTTTTAATGTACCGGCTACCCGGCAGAATTATTGACAAAAATTGGTGGGCCAGAGGAAAACATGCTGTTGACGTTACTTTTGAGACAAATAGTCCAATTCCAAGAGCATCTCAGAATGTACCGACGAAATGTATGTCTCAAAGGTGTCACAAATGTTTTGTGACAGCTACAGATGCATTAAATACTTTTGTTATGCGTTTGGAATAGAGAAATAAGCTTAAGTTTATTTAAAAGCATGCTTTTATATGTCCAGCTCGGAGCCACTAATCAAAATCGAAAATATTCGTGAAATACGCATTTTATTACAACTAAAACAAAAATTGTAAACCGTTTTAGTCACCTTAATAGCTCATGAATCTGATTCGGTGACTTGTTCATTAGTTTTAAAGAAAATTTGAAATTATTTTTTCTATGAAGCTCCGATTCGGGTGACCATTTCGTGTTCAACTTTAGGACACATTACCTATGTATTTATTATACTTCTATATTTAGTTCAGAAAGCATAGTTTCTGCCTAGACGTAGCCATCGCATAAGAATTCGGTTATGTTATGTACAGTCTGATGTGCCGCCGTGTGTAGCTAACACACGGCGGCACATCAGACTGTACATGTTGACCTTGAGACCGACTTTATGCCCTACGTAATAAAAGCTGTTATCGCAGTTCAACTGTTTAACCTGATGTGCTGTCGAGTCTACATTGATAGTAGGTATTTAAAGTTCTAAAAGGTAGTTAGGTAGATATATCTTGAAATACATTTCATATATAAATTAATAATACCCAATGTCTCACGTGAGATGTCGCTTGTGTCAACACTGTCAACCAACCGCGTGAAGTTTTATAACCTTAGACAAGCTTATGTGCGGTTTCATATACCTCATTTCATTTCATTCATCCATCGGGACGGATCAGTATGGGAAAATTTTAAACTATAAGAGATAGAGATATTTGTTCTAAGGAACCATGTCGTTGATTTTAGAGTTACGAATAACTGCATATAAAGATTTTCAAAAAACTTATGCATGCCTCGGGAATCGAACCTTGTCAGTTTTTAAAACAAAAAATGTTATGTTATTTTATTCCGAACCAGCGGCCACCCGCGGCTTCGCCCGCGTGGACTACACGACATCATCCTGGGTTATTAAATAAAGGACAATGAACATTTTTGTGTACATGGTAGCTGTCGTTTCTTTTTTCTTGTGGCCATCGACCAAACATTAAAATATAATTTATTGGCAGCATTACAGATAATATTTGCAAAGAAAGTATACCTGTAAACTCGATCCGAACCGAGTGAGACTAGCTAGAACTTAACTTTGTTTCTTATAGTGTTTGTATGAAGGACAAAGTTACATCTGCTGTTTTTAAAAATGTGTCTCAAATAGTGCTTACTGCTTATTTCTTATATCTCATAAACACATCTTAGATTTCTGCGCGAACTGTCCATATAAATAAAACAATTTCACGGATTTTTTCACGCAATTTATTTAACAACTTGGTTAAATTTTAGTTGTTTTTAGAGGTTTTTTGGTTGAAAAATGGAAAATAAAGTATCTAGAAAAAATCGACCCATCTCACAACCAGCTCCGATGGGACTCGAACCCACGACCTTTCACTATCCGGGCGACTGCTCTAACCACTGAGCTACGGAGTCGTTACGAGAAGCGTCGAATTTATCAAATACTTCTTACACGCTGTATAGCCAGTGTTAATTTTATCAATGTGATGATATTACTACCCCCACACGCGAAAGAAATACCTATCCAGATATTTGACAATCGCTTAAGAAGAAATTACTATTGCAAGTTATTTAAATTTTTACTTTTTTGCATTCACAATGCAATTTTTATCATAGAAAAATGGAAAATAAAGTATTTAGAAAAAATCGACCCGTCTCATAACAGTGGTTAGAGCAGTCGCCCGGATAGCGAAAGGTCGCTATAATGCAGAATTTACGAATATTTTGTGTAAAGAAATAATTTTCGTTTTGCACTAGGGCTGCATCTAGTTATCGATATTTCGTGTCCACTGTCTATCACGCGGTAAACGAATATGTATTATGACGATATTACACGGTTCACTTCTGTCTTTCAATTTGGATGAAGCCAATGCCGTGCCGTGTAGTGCCGGCACATAAATAGAATAGCACTACTCCCTCTCTTCCCGTGGGTGTCGTAAGAGGCGACTAAGGGAAAACTGCCATCAGGAGATGGGCAGCAGCGTCTCCAGTTACAAAAGGCCAATACTGCGATCGCCAACCCGCCTGCCAAGCGTGGCGATTATGGCACAACCCCCCCTAAAATGACAACGCAACCAACATATCGGCCCCCAGTCCCCGGCGGCCTCGCTATTCCTAGCTACGGTAGCGGCTATGGTAACGGCGGGGCAGGGGGTGCTAAGAATCTCCGTGTAGGCTCCGGCTACCAACACCGACGACTCGACCTGGCAACCTACAACACGCGCTCATTGAGGCTCGACGCGAAGCTCGTAGAGTTGGAAGAGGCAATAAGTAAGTTACATTGGGATATCATTGGGTTATCTGAAGTCCGAAGAGAGGGGGAGGACTCGATAACCCTGCAATCCGGTAACTTACTTTACCACCGGGAGGGCGACCAACAGTCCATTGGTGGTGTCGGGTTCATCGTCCACAAGTCCCTTGTGAACAACGTGATCACCATCGGAAGTGTGTCGAGCAGGGTAGCGTACCTGATAATCAGATTATCGAAACGATATTCGCTGAATGTTATCCAGGTCTACGCTCCGACCTCGACACACGAGGATGTCGAAGTGGAGGCTATGTATGAGGAGATCTCTAAAGCCATGCATAGTTATAAAACTCACTACACGGTTGTGATGGGGGATTTCAATGCAAAGTTGGGGCAACGTTGCGGTGATGAGCTGAGAGTGGGGCAATTTGGATTTGGGCAACAGAACGATAGAGGTCAGATGCTGGCAGACTTCATGGAGAGGGAGAACCTCTATATGATGAACTCCTTCTTTAGGAAGCCCGTAAGCCGCAAATGGACCTGGATCAGTCCGGACGGTAAAGTCAAAAACGAGATCGATTTTATCATGTCAACGAAGAAGCACATATTCAATGATGTCAGTGTGATCAACGCTGTTAAGACAGGAAGCGATCACCGTATGGTAAGAGGCACATTGAATATCGATGTCAAGCTCGAAAGATCGCGACTGATAAAATCCACGCTCCGACCAATACCAGTTCAAATTCAAAACCCCGAGTGCTTTCAGCTCGAGCTTCAAAACCGCTTCGAAGTCCTTGAGAACAGCACAGACGTGGACGATCTATACAACATGGTGGTGGATACTGTCCGCACGGTAGGGTCTAAGTACTATAAAACCCGCCGTCCCAAATTGAAGAAACTCTCCAGTCAGACTCTCCTACTCATGGATCAGAGACACGAAATGAAGCTGCAGAACTCAGCGGATGCCCATCGTTATCGGCAGCTCAATAGACAGATATCTAAGTCCTTGACGGGCGACCTTCGCCAATTTAATACCGAGCGTATTAAAGAAGCCATTGAGCGGAACAAAGGCTCCAAAGTGTTCGCGAGAGATCTGTCTATCGGGCAAAGCCAATTGACGAGGCTGAAAACTGAGGAAGGTAGCATCGTTTCCTCAACACCTGGAATCCTGAGGGAGATTGAGAGTTTCTATGGACAGCTATATTCCTCGCAAACACCTGTTGAAGGCAAGTGGACTATGAGAAAGTCTTTGATTCGATCGAGACCTGGGCCGTGCTGCAGTCTCTCCAGAGGTGCCAAATAGACTACAGGTACATCGAGGTGCTGAGGTACCTATACCAAAACGCCACCATGTCGGTCCAATTACAGAACCAGAGCTCTAATCCTATCCAACTCCAACTACAGCGAGGTGTGAGTACAGTTGCAAAACTTCTGAAGTATTCGGAATAATTACGTAATACTTCTCATAAAGTTTCTTTCCATCAGAATTTTTCAAAATAAATTCGTTTGAAAATATTGGCATTTTTTTATCTTAGGTCAATCTTGCTAGAATATATCGTGCCCGAGTCCGGCGGGCGACGACGACGACGGATGAACAAACAACTCGTGCGCGGCGCGCGGCGCCCGCCGCAGAACAAATTCAATTCTAGTGGCGCATGGCAGGCGGCGCGCGCGGCGCGCAGGGCGGGCGGGCGAGATTAGCGGGGCGGGGAGTGGGAGGCGATGCCCCCCGGGGAATTATTCGACCGCTCCCCTTCCCCGCAGAGAAGGATTCATAATGTTTCGCAATAATTCGCGGTGAGCGTTGTTTTTAAAAACGAAGTGCTTACCTATTTGCTCAGTGATGGATTGATGGTGAATTGGTTGTTATTATTATTGTAGCGTAATTAGCGTAAGTAAAATTTGAATGTTTATTTTATTCCTTACCTATGTAAGGCGACATAAACAACAAAAGTAGGTAGGTACCTACTTACAGCAAAACACTAATTTTTATAGGTACTAGCGGCCCAGCCCGGCTTCGTTTGAACAATTTGTGGGTGCTTCGAATCTGTGATAACTTCTAAAGTGTTCATTTAAATGAAATACGGTAAAGGATAATTTTGATCTAGGTACCTCAATGATATCGTTTTACCTACATTAAATGGCCAAGGTAACTTATATAGGTACTTATTTGGATAAGGATTAATACTGATTAGGAGACATTAGCTTTGCAAATAAAGTAATATTTTTAAATAACTTAATAAATATAAAAATTACTGTGAGTCAACCTATAGAAATAAGGCGACTTCGGGTCTTTTTTGTAGGCCTCTAGGATATACAATGCCGTAGTAAATTATTTTGATGTAGGTAAGTAGGTATCTCATACGGTTAAGGGTGGTATTCCACTTATCAAAGATCTTTGTCCAAGAAATTGGACGTCGAATGTATGAAATTGGACGTCAAAATCGTCCAATATGCGTCCAATTTCTTGGATCCAATGCATACTGGACAAAGATCTTTGATGAATGGAATACCACCACCCTTAGCCAGCAGCGTTCGCAATGTACCTAAGCGCTCGAAAAATCGTTTTTTGACGGCTTCAAAAAAACATGTAATTTTTCTCAATTATATAAATAGGTACGTAATTAGAATGTTTTGTATGTAGGTATTTATTTATAAACCTTCGAGAATAAATTTTCTAAATAACAGTGACAGCTGCATCGAAATCCGATGCGTGGTTTAAAAGAAGAAAGGTTAGAAACAGACAGACAGAGGCGGAGAGTGACTTTATTTTATACTATGTACCTACCTACTTACCTACCTAGTGTTAATGAAGTGATGACCTAAGCCTCGGCACGGCACTTGTATTGCTAGGTGGGTCAGGCCGTAGATTTTGCCACATTCGAGGGTACAAAAGTCTCCGCCTCATATAATTTTAAATATAGTACTCTTAGAAATGTCTCAATCTTATCATCGTGTTTCCTAAGAAATAGCAAACCAAGGCAGATATAGATATTTGGATAAGTTTATATATTTGGAAAACTATTTGACATTTCCCTCCCAAAAGTGACGGATTTTTTATAAAAACCGCGAATCCGCAGTGGTAGGTGTCCAGCTTAAACATCGATAAAATTATCATTTTTTAACTTATTGATGAGCTGTTTGATTTGACGTTATAAAATAATAATAAGGTTGCCATTCCTTTAATATCTTTGCGTCTTTCCTAAGAAAAAAGATAAAATTTCGGCAATAAGATTTTTTTTTTGAAAAACCATTTCTTTGCGCTACTTATATTGCGCAACCATTTTCACCCATTTTATGGTTTTAAAACATTTATTAAGATTTTGTTTGAGTGCTGGCATCACCAAAGTATCGTATTCTATGGTCAATGCAGCGTTGACGACCATATTTTTTGACATTTCGGTGTCAACTCCGATCAAAGTGAAAAGTGTCGCCTACTTTGCAGAGTGCATTTTTTGAGATTTCAAGGTAAGTTTTTGATTAAAACTTATAATTGTTGTTGCGCATGGTTTAATTAGATGTGTGTGATCTGTATATGTTAAACTAGCCTTGTTAAATAGTATATTTTAAGAGTTATAATCGATTTCATTTGCGCCTCGGTTCCGCAAAACTGTCTTTATGTCACTTTGCGATACCGGTTGCGTAGAAATTGCGCCACTTATTTTACGCTATTGAATAATAGTGCATGCACACAAGGTTTTCAAGTTTTTTTATTATTTTGAAATTACTTTTAGCTGTAATTCCGCTAAAAACATGACTAGCATTACTATTAATTGATTTGTTAGATTTTATTAATATTCTATAAGTACAGGGTGTTCGGCAGAACGTTAAACATACGAAAATAGGGGTAGGTGCGGTGGTCTGCTACCTAACCAGCCTCAAAAATTTTACCTAGGTCCAAAGTTTTTTTATTTTGTATTTTATAAGTTTTGGAATTTCGTCACTTTCATACTAACTTTTAAACCCATGTAACTTTTTTTTTATTGACAGATCTATTTTTTTTATTATTTTTGGCATCCTAATGGTTGGCAGGTCCTTTTAAAAGTGATACTTCAAGCAGGTTGTTGCTAGAGTCAAAGTAATGGACTCTCAAACATTGAAAAGAGTTGAAATAAATTTTAAAGTTGTATTATATTTATATTATTAATAATGAATAATACCAAATACCTCCATCTAACAAATTAAATGTATTTTTTTTGTAAATTGAACAAATCATACATAGGTACTTACTAGTTTTTGTCATCCTGTTTAACTTTTCATTGTGCGCAATATATAAAAAAGAATTACTCATAGGTAAATTATTGTTAATTATTAATTAAACATACTTACATACCAACATCGTGTTTCTTTTTCTAGTTTGATGCAATACCTCTTGTTAGTACATGTTTGTTAAATAAAATCACATTAATGTACGTGCTCCTTAATAATTTTGCGCTACCATTTTGCACCACTTTGTGCGACCGACTCGTAGAAAATTTGCGTCACCATTGCGCTATTTGTGGCAAAATTTACGGCCTGACCCAGGTACGACCACTTATATTGTGGTTCGACGGCTATGCCGATGACGGCTATACTCCGTGACTCCGTGCCGAGTTTTGTACCTACCTAGCAGTGGCAAAACGAAAGGGTACATACCTACAAGCCGATTCTAATCGGCTTACCTTATTATAGTTTAAAACCTTTTATCATAGTTTAAAAATATGTTTTCATCCGTTTCAAGCAATTCAAAAACATTAAAAATTCGCTAAAATAATAGGTACTTAGGTAGGGTATATGTGCCTACTTAAGTACCTACTTCTACACTTAAAACTTCCACAGACATTTTATTTAAGAGGTACCTAGATAGTAAGATATCCATCCATACTTCTTTTACTATGATTGACTATTTTTCTTGCTTAGGTAGGTAGGTATTTAAAAATAAGTGTCAAAACTGCTTTCTACTGCTTTTTTACCGATTGCTGCTTTTTTATCGTTACCTACTCCCGTATTTTTCGACGATCGAAATATTCCGAATGTTTCGTAATACTTCGGAATATTTCGTAAGTATTCCACGGGAAAGGTTCGGAATTATTCCCGACTGCAACTGTAGGTGTGAGACAGGGAGATGTCATCTCTCCCAAACTGTTCACAGCTGCGTTGGAGGATATTTTTAAGCTGCTGGACTGGAAATGATGCGGCATCAACATCAATGGCGAGTACCTAACACATCTACGGTTTGCCGATGATGTAGTTCTTATGGCTGAGACCTTGGAAGACCTGAACACAATGCTCGAAGATCTCGGTAATGCTTCGCAAAGAGTGGGTCGTTACGTTCCCTAAAATATGGTTGAGCGAAGCGATGGCTGGTTCATGCGTCATGCTCGTGAACGGGTGCTGCCAGTGGGAATGGGTCTGCTCTTATCTGCTTGCCTTAAAATGTGTTTTCTTTTGTTTTTATTCATTTTATTAAGAATTACATTTGAAACATGTATGGCGCAACTTGCAGTATATAGTAGAATTGTCTTTTGTTTTTAACTAATATTAAAGCTTTAAGTAGAGTTCCTAAGTACTTAATTGAAAATTGTTCACCGCTATGATCATTAGTTCGCCTATACTTAACTGTATTTATCATAACCCATTGTGTAATTGTGATGGAAACTGACCTTAGTCATACCATGTTAAGGTCATTTTTCAATTTGACGACTCTGTATGAAATAAAACAGGGAGAAAAAAACAACCCTTGGAGTTTCTTGCCGGTTCTTCTCCAAGGCCTCCCGCTGTAGGGTTTGCGAACCGATGGCGTAGCTTCTATGACGTTCACAAGTATTGTAAATAACAATCTAAATTGAATAAACAAATTTGAATCTTGAATCTTGAATCTCAAGATGAACATGGACAAGACGAAAATCATGTTCATCATCATGTTGGGAACATTACACTCGAAGTTGTTGACCACTATGTTTACCTAGGACAGACGGTCCAGTTAGGTAAGTCCAACTTTGAGAAAGAGATCTCTCGTCGAATCCAGCTCGGATGGGCAGCGTTTGGGAAGCTCCGACATATATTCGCGTCCGAAATACCTCAATGTCTCAAGACAAAAGTCTTTTGGAAGTGAGACGTGGTCTTTTACTATAGGTCTCATAAGAAGGCTCAAAGTCACCCAGCGAGCAATGGAGAGAGCGATGCTTGGTATTTCCCTGCTCGATCGAATCAGAAATGATGAAATCCGCAGGAGAACTAAAACAACCGAGATCGCTCGAAGGATTGCATCATTGAAGTGGCAGTGGGCGGGACACATAGCGCGGAGAACCGATGGCCATTGGGGCGGAAATGTTCTTGAATGGCGACCGCGTGCCGGACGACGTTCCGTGGGCAGGCCCCCCACAAGGTGGACCGACGATCTGGTCAAGGACGCGGGAAGCCGCTGGATGCGGGCAGCGCAGGACCGATCGTTGTGGAGATCCTTGGGGGAGGCCTATGCCCAGCAGTGGGCGTCGTTCGGCTGAGATGATGATGATAATGATGATGAAGCCAATTGAACAATGTAAACGTTAAAGTGAATCATTCGATGGCAACGCTCAACCACATTCAATCGCGTTGAAAGAATTTAACTTGCTTTTCACATTTTCACCTTTGCGTTCAACTATCAATGCAATTGAACGAAAGTTGAACGTGTAAACAAGAATTGAATGATTTACTAGTTGTTCATTCTCAAGGTAGAAATTTGCAAGCAATGCGAATTGATTGGTTATCTTTATAATTTCGATAGTTCACTTTTAAGATACGTGTAAACAGCAGTGTCTTTCTCTTCTGCGCCTTTCAACCAAAGTTAATCAATTTGGTTGAACCGTGTAATATCGGCATTACTGTTATATTATTTATGGCCGGTTTCAATAAACTACTCCCCGGTAAAGATAAGCTTACCTTACCTGAGTTTAGTTGCCTAGATATTTTTGTTAATTAGTGTCAAATAACAACGGGTGCAGTAACAGAACCAGGATAAGCTTACTTTTACCGGGAGATAGGCTATTGAAATATCTTATACTGATACTTAACTGATCCATAGGCATCAGTTTTTGACTGTTAGAATAGGTACCTATACTATCAGCCTACTAATATTATAAATGTGAAAGTTTAGATGTTTGGATGTTTGTTACTCAATCACGCCAAAACGGCTGAACGGATTTGGCTGAAATTTGGCAAAAGGATACTTTGTAGCCTGGAGAGTAACATATTTTTATCCCGGAAAAGTATCACATTCCCGCGGGATAACGTCGTGTAGTCCACGCGGGCGAAGCCGCGGGCGGAAAGCTAGTTAGTAATATAAGTATCTTTCAGATTTCATACTAACTTGGATACCAGAAAAACATGGACTAGATTGATAATATGCAGTAAGCATTTTGATGAAAAATATTTCCAAACGCGAGGAGTGAAACGTACTGTCACTGTGGAAACACCAACAAATTGTTCAAAGGATTGTGCGAAGCATGGCCGGGTCACTAGTGTATAATAAATGATTTAAAATCTCTTCGAAGTTTTTCTTAAATATGCATACTTCACTGCAAAATCGTAGTTTTAGCCATGCAAAATCCCTTCCCATCATATTTTAGTTATATTAATAATATAACTATATATTAATATATAATTATTAGACGACCTCCGTGGCAGAGTGGTGTACGCACCGGTTTCAAGGTGCCGCTATGTCTAGAGGTCCTGGGTTCGATCCCTGGTCGGGTAAATGTTGAAAACGAATTTTTCAATTTTGCCTATGGTCTGGGTGTATGTGGTAATACCCGTCGTTGTCTCCAATTTCCATAATACTAGTGCTTGGATTGGAACAATGAATGTGATGGTGTCCAATATACAGGGTAATTTTTTTATCAGTGCACAAATTTTTAGGATCGACTCAGAATCGATAAGTGAACAACTTTCTCCTAGAAACATTGGTCGAAATACGACAAAAATTTTTGGACTTCCCATACTAATTCGATCACGTGATCAGTCCGATTTGTATGAAAGGTCAAAAATTTTTTGTCATATTTCGACCTATGTTTCTAGAAGAAAGTTGTTCACTTACCGATTCTGAGTCGATCCTAAAAATTTGTGCACTGATAAAAAAATTATCCTGTATATTTATTTATTACTCTTTTTAATATTATCGATATCGATATTAATCTGAAAAGCGACATGACGTACATCACTGACACGCATACATAAACAATTTTACACACACAAATACCATTCAATTTCGGTTTCGTTTGACAGCTCGTGGTTGTTCCTCTATTCCGATAGGTATATTAACTTTTATGGTTCGGCCCGAGTTTACAGGTATACTTTCTTTGCAAATATTTTCTGTAATGCTGCCAATAAATTATATTTTAATGTTTGGTCGATGGCCACAAGAAAAAAGAAACGACAGCTGCCATGTATACAAAAATGTTCATTGTCCTTTATTTAATAACCCAGGATGACGTCGTGTAGTCCACGCGGGTGAAGCCGCGGGCGGCCGCTAGTTCGTAATAAAATAACATAACATTTTTTGTTTTAAAAACTGACAAGGTTCGATTCCCGAGGCATGCATAAGTTTTTTGAAAATCTTTATAATATGCAGTTATTCGTAACTCTAAAATCAACGACATGGTTCCTTAGAACAAATATCTCTATCTCTTATAGTTTAAAATTTTCCCATACTGATCCGTCCCGATGGATGAATGAAATGAAATGATGTATATGAAACCGCACATAAGCTTGTCTAAGGTTATAAAACTTCACGCGGTTGGTTGACAGTGTTGACACAAGCGACATCTCACGTGAGACATTGGGTATTATTAATTTATATATGAAATGTATTTCAAGATATATCTACCTAACTACCTTTTAGAACTTTAAATACCTACTATCAATGTAGACTCGACAGCACATCAGGTTAAACAGTTGAACTGCGATAACAGCTTTTATTACGTAGGGCATAAAGGCGGTCTCAAGGTCAACATGTACAGTCTGATGTGCCGCCGTGTGTTAGCTACACACGGCGGCACATCAGACTGTACATAACATAACCGAATTCTTATGCGATGGCTACGTCTAGGCAGAAACTATGCCTTCTGAACTAAATATAGAAGTATAATAAATACATAGGTAATGTGTCCTAAAGTTGAACACGAAATGGTCACCCGAATCGGAGCTTCATAGAAAAAATAATTTCAAATTTTCTTTAAAACTAATGAACAAGTCACCGAATCAGATTCATGAGCTATTAAGGTGACTAAAATGGTTTACAATTTTTGTTTTAGTTGTAATAAAATGCGTATTTCACGAATATTTTCGATTTTGATTAGTGGCTCCGAGCTGGACATATAAAAGCATGCTTTTAAATAAACTTAAGCTTATTTCTCTATTCCAAACGCATAACAAAAGTATTTAATGCATCTGTAGCTGTCACAAAACATTTGTGACACCTTTGAGACATACATTTCGTCGGTACATTCTGAGATGCTCTTGGAATTGGACTATTTGTCTCAAAAGTAACGTCAACAGCATGTTTTCCTCTGGCCCACCAATTTTTGTCAATAATTCTGCCGGGAAGCCGGTACATTAAAAATGATTACTAAAATAAGAAATCACATCCTCGTCACATTCCTTTCAGGTGGTTTTGGTAGAGAAATGGCGAGTGGAACCGAGCTGGACATGTACACGCTAAAAGACTGCTAATTTTGGCTTATGGTACGATTAGCAAGAAGTTTATTTGAAACTAACTAATAAAACTAATAAAACTGCCCTGCATTTGTTCTGTTTGCTAAGAGCTTGTGGTAAGCCTCCTGACAGCCACTACATACATAAATGTCAAATTTGCTGGGTAGGTACACTTTTTTATTCAGGGTGAGAACTCCAGTTACCTCAGTATTAAGTCGAGCTTCATGAGACAGCCTATCCAGTGGTATTTTATAGTGACACTCAGCGGCGCTACGTATATATTTTTTGTAGTAATTTACCCGGCCCTGACTTCTAAAGCCCCCAGTACAGGATGGCCGATCATGGTCGGCGACCATGACCAATACATCGTACATTGACACTTTTGAAAGAACCTTTTTAAATTTGTTCGTTCAAAAGTGTCAATGTACGATGTATTGGTCATGGTCGCCGACCATGGTCGGCCAACCTGTACTGGGGGCATAAGGCGTCCAACACACTGCCTCCGGTTTCCGCACTAACGGACGGAGATGCGGCGTGATTTTTCATACACTGCGGGTTTTGTATGCACATCAAAACTCTACAGCCATAGTTAAGAAGCGCACTACCACAAACCGGAGCGTCGTGCGGTGCAGTGTGGGATCCGCCTAAAGCCCCCAGTACAGGATGGCCGACCATGGTCGGCGACCATGACCAATACATCGTACATTGACACTTTTGAAAGAACCTTTTTAAACTTGTTCGTTTAAAAGTGTCAATGTACGATGTATTGGTCATGGTCGCCGACCATGGTCGGCCAACCTGTACGGGGGGCTTTAGACTTTCAGCCGCCAGCATCGCTGTATATAGCTGTATATATATAGTATATAATATTATATTATCTGTGATTAAAGATATTTTATTGGGAGAGTCCTGCAGTTATTTTTCGATGCACTAGATGGCGCTGTAACCCTAACACAACATCCTTTTTTCAGCATTTATGGCAAAGGATTAGTTCATTGAGCCTAATGCCCCCAGTACACGATGGCCGATCATGGTCGGCGACCATGACCAATACATCGTACATTGACACTTTTGAAAGAACCTTTTTAAACTTGTTCGTTCAAAAGCGTCAATGTACGATGTATTGGTCATGGTCGCCGACCATGATCGGCCATCGTGTACTGGGGGCATTTAAAAGACTTGTGTGTCGGTCGGTTGTAGGTACTGTCAAATTAACCTGTCTGTGGTAAAGTTTTTCTTCTCTCTCTGGATTTCTTCCGCCGATGATGGCGGGTGCGGGTTCGAGCTTCTGCTCCTTCCCCGGGCTTCATCTCGTGCCCTACTGGATGTTTGCGGCCCTCGGCGCGGTCAGCCAACCGAGTGAGACCCCATTGGGGGAGGCCCAGCTAGCGCCTGCGAGCGGGCGCGTAAACGGGGTAAGGGCTATAATTTAGGTGGGGGTATTGGGTAGGAAGTAGGAGTGGACAGAAAGGGCTAGGGAGATGGCGGGGGCACACTGTCACGCGGCAGCTCCCACTTCTTCTTGGCTCTGGTGTTGATGTTGGCGTTTGCGAGAGAAGCTGGATCTTCTGGGATCGGCGGCAGTGGTCTTGCGGGCGCGATGCCCTGCAGGTGCTGATGGGGGCCGTGGTCGGCGCAGTCGAACATTCGACGCGCCAGTCGTTTTCTTCTGTCAGGTCTGCGCTGCGGATTGCTTTACTTATAGAAGTGCTCAGAACAATAACTAAAGCACATCCATCTCTATCGTCTTCTACAAGCCATGCCACAGCCATCTCTATCGTCTTCTACAAGCCATGCGCATAAAGTTGGCAACGTAGTTTTAAGTGAACCGATTTGACACCGTTTGCACCGTTTGACAGGTAAACAGCGAGTAAACCTCGAGTACTGAATCCTATGGAAATGGCATATCTTCTATGTCATCTATACAAATAAATAAAATTGGAGTGTCTGTTTGTAACATTAAATAACCGCTTTTTAAGACGTGCATATGATTAAATATACGGTACATATACCAAAATGACATTTTTTACAATTTTTGTCTGTCTGTCTGTTTGTTCCGGCTAATCTCTGAAACGGCTGGACCAATTTTGACGGACCGATTAATACGACAATTAGAAGTAGTTTAAAATTGAATTCCAAGATTTTCTTTCATTGTGACTTACTTACACCTCACTTTTTCTTATGTATGCCACCTCCATAGGATTTAGTACTCAGAGGAGTAAACCGGTTCACAGCAATGTTGCCGTTCCGTACCATAGCATGGCTTGTAGAAGACGATAGAGACGGCTGTGGCCATGCGCATAAAGTTGGCAACGTAGTTTTAAGTGAACCGATTTGACATCGTTTGCACCGTTTGACAGGTAAACAGCGAGTAAACCTCGAGTACTGGTGGCCTACCACAAGCTCTTATAGTAGTTATTTTTAAGTTGAGAGAGTGAGACGCCGCTATACGGCGTGTAGAGCGGCGTCTCACTCTCTCAACTTAAAAATAACTGCTATAAGAGCTTGTGGTAGGCCACCTGAATCCTATGGAGATGGCATATCTTCTATACATCTATACAAATAAATAAAATTGGAGTGTCTGTTTGTAACATTAAATAACCGCTTTTTACTACGTGCATATGATTAAATATACGGTACATATACCAAAATGACATGTTTTACAATTTTTGTCTGTCTGTCTGTTTGTTCCGGCTAATCTCTGAAACGGCTGGACCGATTAATACGACAATTAGAAGAAGTTTAAAATTGAATTCCAAGATTTTCTTACATTGTGACTTAGTTACACCTCTTTGTCTGTATGTCTGTTTGTTCCGGCTAATCTCTGAAACGGCTGGACCGATTAATACGACAATTAGAAGAAGTTTAAAATTGAATTCCAAGATTTTCTTACATTGTGACTTAGTTACACCTCACTTTTTCGTAGGTATGCCACCTCCATAGGATTTAGTACTCGGAGGAGTAAACCGGTTCACAGCAATGTTGCCGTTCCGTATCATAGCATGGCTTGTAGAAGACGATAGAGACGGCTGTGACTAAAGCTATAGAAACCGTGCTAAAATAACAACAAAATGCATTACTTCGTACTCTTTTATCTTATGCAGTAGTACACGTGTAAAGCTGGAAACACATTTCGCTGGCGCAGCGCAACGCAGCGTCGACCCGGGTGTGCACACTTTATTAGCGTGGCGCAGCGTTTCCTGACGAAATTTTTGATCAGTGTCAATCGAGTCGTTGCCGAGCTAACATCTGCATTATGTTTTCTTCTAATTTTGAAAACAATTTCTGTTCTTACTTGAACATATTGAATCCAAAAAAAAATATGTTGATGATTACGATGATAATATGATGATGAATGAAGACGAGATGCAATTTATATCTATACTAATACTATAAATACACTTTGTTTGTTTGTAATAGATAAACTCAAAAAATACTGAATCGATTTTAGAAATATTTAGTGTAATTTATTTTCAAACCAGAATCATACATTATTTTTGTTATAAAATTAAAAAGTATAGTGTACTAAAAACACTTAAAAACTGTTTTAACAGTATAATTAACAACCCTACATCATAGATGTATTATTCCAAAGCCATCTTCAAGCAGCCGAGAAATAATAGCGGGCCATGATTATTCCTGTAGATGGTCTGACGATACAATGCTAGAAAGTGGTGGGGGGCCTGGCGCAATCGGAGCCGGGCGGAAACGCTGCGCTGCGTCAGGGAAATGTGTTTCTAGCCATACTAAATGTATGGCTAGAAACACATTTCCCTAGCGCAGCGCAGCGCAACGCAGCGCAGCGCAGCGTTTCCGCTCGGCTCCGATTGCGCCAGGCCCCCCACCACTTTCTAGCATTGTATCGTCAGATGGCTCGGTAGCGGACTGCGCAGCGGAGCTCTGCATTTTGCTTTTTACTACTTATGTTCTCCGATTTCTCCGTCAATAATGGGCCAATTTAAAAAAAAAATTTTTTGTTTAGAAGAGTCACCAATACCATAGTAAAACAATTTACTATGCCAATACATTATCATGTAGGGTTGTTAATTATACTGTTAAAACAGTATTAAAGTGTTTTTAGTACACTATACTTTTTAATTTAATAACAAAAAGAATGTATGATTCTGATTTGAAAATAAATTACACTAAATATTTCTAAAATCGGTTCAGTATTTTTTGAGTTTATCTATTACAAACAAACAAAGTGTATTTATAGTATTAGTATAGATATAAATTGCATCTCGTAATCATTCATCATCATCTTATCATCGTAATCATCAACATATTTTTTTTTGGATTTAATATGTTCAAGTAAGAACAGAAATTGTTTTCAAAATTAGAAGAAAACATAATGCAGATGTTAGCTCGGCAACGACTCGATTGATACTGATCAAAAATTTCGTCAGGAAACGCTGCGCCACGCTAGTAAAGTGTGCACACCCGGGTCGACGCTGCGCTGCGCTGCGCTGCGCTGCGCCAGCGAAATGTGTTTCTAGCTTGAGACCGCAAACAGTAGGCTAATATAAAAGTTTAAGCGCGGAGTGAGACCCCCCTGGCCAAAGTTTTATTCTTGCGTATAGTAGGGTGTCCATTTCGTTTGTAATCTATAGACTGGAATTTATTTTCTTGCTTAACCCAAACATTAATTTTCATTGTTTCAGATTTCCTAAAGATGAAGAAATTAAAAAAGGTTGGCTTAACGTTATACCTGAAAAAAATTACACAATACTCAGCAGAAGAAGAAAAAGAAGAAGAACTTTATCGGAAAATAGGCATGAAACAGAACTTATTAAATGTATTATAAGTCATCTGTATTTTAATTTAAGGTTAAAAAAGTAGGTACGCAAAAAACGAATCTTTAAAAGTAATTGGACACAAAGCCTCCATGCGTCAAAAGATCCGCAAGACAATTTTGTTTAGCAATGTATAGTCTAACTAATAAACAGATTTTTATTACTGTACGTGAACTTAACGTATGAAGTTCATATCCATAAAGTTACGCGGTAGCCGCCCTGTTTTGATCGATCTCCAAACTATCGTCCAACACTCCAGCTGTGAAGCATGTTGGAGTGTTGGAATGTTGGACGATAGTTTGGAGCCGGCATTAAGCTAGAAACACATTTCTCTGGCGCAGCGCAGCGCAGCGTCGACCGACGCGAGACCCGGGTGTGCACACTTTACTAGTGTGGCGCAGCGCGTTCTGACGAAATTTTTGATCAGTGTCAAGTCAAGCGAGTCGTTGCCGAGCTAACATTGCATGTTTTCTTCTAATTTTGAAAACAATTTCTCTTCTTACTTGAACATATTGAATCCAAAAAAAAATATGTTGATGATTACGATGATAATATGATGATGAATGAAGACGAGATGCAATTTATATCTATACTAATACTATAAATACACTTTGTTTGTTTGTAATAGATAAACTCAAAAAATACTGAACCGATTTTAGAAATATTTTGTGTAATTTATTTTCAAATCAGAATTATACATTATTTTTGTTATAAAATTAAAAAGTATAGTGTAGGTACTAAAAACATTTTTATACTGTTTTAACAGTATAATTAACAACCCTACATGATAATGAATTGGTGACTCTTCTAAACAAAAAAATAATTTTAAAATTGGCCCATTATTGACGGAGAAATCGAAGAACATAAGTAGTAAAAAGCAAAATGCAGAGCTCCGCTGCTGCGCAGTCCGCTACCGAGCCATCCAGGGGAGCTACCGGCTAAGAAATCTGGATATGGGTATGGGCTTCAACTGTCATTTGAATTCCTTATTCTGATAGATTTTTGCTGCTTTGTTCTGTTGAACGTTGCTAGCCATGAAGTTTGACTTAATACTCTGAGGTTACCTCAGTATTAAGTCGAGCTTCATGTTGCTAGCTATAGTCCCACATGCATGTCTGTTCCGGTGTCAGCCGTGACAGAGGAGCCACTACTTGCAATACAATATAAGCTGTCAAAATGGACTATCGTATGAAAAAGTTATAGTTCCAAAGGTTATCACCGGAACAGATATGCTTGTCGCACTATAGTTATCGTTATAACCGACGTCACAAAACAAGGAACTGATAGCGGCTATTTTCTTTATTAAATTGACTTAAAGTTCCCAAAAACGTATGAAGTTCATATCCATAAAGTTACGCGGTAGCCCCCCATATGTAGTGATCTGTGGAGCCATCTGACGATACAATGCTAGAAAGTGGTGGGGGGATGGTGGGGGGTCTGGCGCAATCGGAGCCGAGCGATCGACGCTCGACGTCGCGCCAGATCGCTCTGCGCCACACCACACTGCATAAATTATCTGCAAAAACTGGATTTAAAATTTACATCCCATACATTTGTTATTTCACTTTCTTGTTTTAGTTTATTTCACCTTGGTTTATCGTGCTATGGAGAGCGCTATCTCTACATCTTGGACCCACCTGAAAATCCGCGTCACACTATTTGCTGTGGCATAAGCTGAGGTTGGGTCCATTTCGGCTAAAATGTTTGTTTTTGTTTATGTAAACAACCTTGTTTGTATGTTTGTTACGTATCGGTGCAACATATGAATTGCTGACCGGAGTTTACCTTATTACTGGGCCACATGGAAATAACCCTGCACGAGGCGCCGACGCAGCACAACGTGGCGCCGCCGCCGCCGCCGCCCCGCGCCGCCCGTCGCCGGCTCAAGATACACATATTCACGCCACTTTTGTTTCCCACATCGATCAATAGTCACGCCATTTAATTGTAATTTTTATTGTAATAAAACTTTAAGAATAAACTTTGATTTTTTTTGGAACCTTCGGCTGTCGCTTTTATAATTGGCGCAGTCGGTAGGATCGCTGTAAAGTAGAGTCAGTGAATCGATCACGTCCTAACGGCGGTCCCGAATCTACGGAAGCTGCAGTCCGGAGGAGATACAGAAAATCGATCGACAGAGAAATCAAAGATGTAAGATAAGATAAAAGATAAAAATATTCTTTATTCACTTAGATATAATAAATATGTACTTATGAATCGTCAATATTTTCCTACCTGTATATGTGAGTACCTAGATCTTACTAGAGTTGCTCTCCTTTTTATTCCTAGTGTTCTTATAATTTTCCAAGATTTTCCACCCACGGCAATCTCGGTCACGTAGTGTAAGTAATTCAAGTAGGTTAGCAATTTTAGATTCGAACAGAGATTTAAGTTTAGAATCAATCATGGGAGGACCAGGTGTCGGAATAGATGAAGCTAAGTCAGAGGCTAGTTTTTCAACTAGAATTAACGACTCTTACGTCGACCAAATTTATAGGGTGCTTAGAATCGTTCCCGATTTCGACGGAAATTCGGCAGTGCTAACGCGATTTATTAATTTGTGCGACACTATCGTGTCGCAGTACGTGAAAGTTGAGCCCGGTCACGATCTCGGCAACCTAGCCATAATAAACGGAATTTTAAATAAAATAACAGGTCCCGCGGCCCGCACCATAAACTCCAATGGAGCCCCGGGAAATTGGTCAGGGATACGTCAGACGCTTATTAATAATTTTGCAGACCAGCGCGATGAGGCCTCGCTTTACAACGACTTGTCGCTTCTTACACAAGGTTCGTCCACACCTGGGGAATTTTATGAACAATGCCAAAATTTATTTAGTGTAATAATGACATACGTAAATTTACACGACGAAGTTTCGACTACAATTGAGGCAAAACGCACCTTGTATAAAAAGTTAACCCTTAGATCTTACCTGCGTGGTCTACGCGACCCCCTTGGTGCTCGAATAAGATGTATGCGACCTGAAACTAATCTTAACCAAAGTAGAGTTAGAAAATATAAAAGAATACTTACGTCAACAAGAAATCATACAAAAATATCACGAAGGTAAAACGAACCATCGTGGTATTAATGAATGTTTGTTGGCCTTATCATCCAAATTTTATTGGCCAAAGATGAAAGAGCATATAACAAAGTATATAAATGAATGTAATATTTGCGGTAGAGCTAAATACGATCGTCATCCCATTAAGCAGAGATTTTGTATAGTGCCCCCTCCTAGTAAACCATTTGAAACACTTCATCTCGACCTTTTCACAGTTTAAAGTGAAAAGTACCTGTCTCTAGTTGATGCTTTCTCCAAATACGCTCAAGCGTATTATCTAAGAGATGGCACAGCGTTAAGCGTAGTTCAATCATTACTTCAATTTTGTACTCACCATGGTGTTCCCATAACAATAGTTACAGATCAAGGCCCTGAATTCTCAAACCAGCTATTTTCCGAGTTCACGAGGCTGCATAAAATTCAGCATCATAAAATTCTTGCTCATACTCCCAATGACAATGGTATAGTAGAAAGGTTTCATTCAACCATCCTGGAGCACCTAAGAATCCTTAAACTTGAAAAGAAGAATGAACCAATTATTAATTTAATGCCTTACGCAATACTCGCATACAACAGCTCCATTCACAGCTTCACCAAGTGTAGACCCATAGATTTGATAACAGGACATTTTGACCCACGCGACCCGTTAGACGTTGACTTAACTGAACACCTCCTACAACAATACACATTAGAACATAAAAACGAATGACCAACGTGTACGACTTAATTAACGAAACAGCCTTACATAACAGGACGGAACTAACTGAAAATAGGAACAAAGACCGTGAACCTGAAAAAGAATATCTCCCTAACCAACAAGTTTTTATTAGAAATCCCCTAGCTAACCGACAGAAACTAGCACCCCGTTATACTCAGGACACTGTACTTGCTGACCTCCTAATCCACATATTTACTAAAAAGAAACGTGGCCCCGTCGCTAAGTCACGCCTGTAAAGAAGCCCTAACGACCCGACATTGTTACAGGACACTTCTATTACCGATCCTGCTTCAACTGACCAGAGGACAAGAAATAACGATTGACTCCTTAGACGATGGACCAGGAATCCTCCCTTTCAGACTAAGACCCACGAAGATTGTAGCTCATTATCACTCCTTTCTAAACCATATTGACCTTAATAATATCTCTTCACAAATTAATTTAGTTAAACTACAGTTAAATGAACTAAAGCCGCAACTAAGTAATAAAACACTATCTTTGTACGATCCACATGTCGTGCATTTACGTTCTAAATTAGATAACATTTCTGAGCAATTATTAAGTTTTAAGCCAAATCGTAATAAGAGAGGTCTCATCGACGGTCTCGGATCCGTAATTAAATCAATTTCCGGTAATCTCGATTATACGGATGCTATTAAGTACACTAATGCAATTAAAGTTCTGCAAAATAACGAACAGAAATTAGAATCTGAAATAAATAACCATATAACGCTTAATAAAAATTGGATTTTCCATAGTTCAAAGGCAATAAATATTTTAGTGCAAAACCAAGAAAAAATCAACCAGGTTCTTAAAGTTATAATGGACAGTGATAGTAGCAAAGATAACGATCTTATTAAATATGCCCATCTGGCGCAGCATCTTATTATCTTAGGAGATAATGTTGAAGACTTATCTCAGGAGGTATATAAGTTAGAAAATACGTTAGCTTTTATTCGTACATCAGGTACGCCACATTCTATATTAAGTATTAGCGAGGTAAGGAATATATTAAGTAAACTAATGACTTTATATCCTAAAGATGAGGTCATTGAAGTAGAATATAGAGATTTCTATGACATAGTTAAGTTAGGCTATTTTTACGTAGATAATCAGATAACTATAGTTATTAAAGTGCCGATTGCCTACCCATCCAATTTTTCCCTTTATAAATTAGCCATTATCCCAAATAAGAATAATAAAGTCCTAATACCATCCTTACCCTACATAGCAACTTCTGGGACAGATTACATGTACATGGAGGCTGAATGCCCGAAGGTAAATTCATGGTTTCTCTGCGAAGCGCAATCCCAGTATAGAATCCAGAATGATCCCGACTGTATCCAGCATCTTATCAGCAAACAGCAACTACACGAATCCTGTAAGCCAACCTCAATATTACTAAAGAAAGAAGCGCTCGAACAACTAGACGATCGACACTACACACTATGCTTTCCCAAGCCAACCAAAGTCAAGATTACCTGCAGTCAAGAACTATACAAAACTCTCCAGGGAAGTTACTTAGCTGTCATTCCGTTTAACTGTTATCTTAAAGCGCCGGAATTTACTGTAGCTAACACTAACGAGCGAATCGAAGGACATCCCGTGAAGATCATGGAAATGCTTCAGTATGATGAGTCGAGGCACCAAGAAAATCCACACTTCATCTTAAACACCGTCGACTTGAAAAATCTCCACACCATCAATACGAAGATCTCCGCGCAGGCTCCGATTCATCTGGAACAAGTAACCGACCTATCGCTATATCATACTACGATCCCAATCTACGTCATACTACTACTGAGCGTCGTAGCACTGATCGCTGTCGTAGCAGTCCGACGACTACGAACCCGTAGTGCTAGATCCAGCAACAGCCCCGAAGGAAGTAAGAACAAGGTTCCCGATGCGATTTATGCATTACCGAATCCGAAGATCATGGACCAGCGAGAAATAAGAGTAGATCCCAGTCAAATCTCAGCGACCATCTCAACCAAAGGTTTTCAATAGTCACTGAAGTACGGGGGGAGGTGTTACGTATCGGTGCAACATATGAATTGCTGACCGGAGTTTATCTTATTACTGGGCCACACGGAAATAACCCTGCACGAGGCGCCGACGCAGCACAACGTGACGCCGCCGCCGCCGCCGCCCCGCGCCGCCCGTCGCCGGCTCAAGATACACATATTCACGCCACTTTTGTTTCCCACATCGATCAATAGTCACGCCATTTCATTGTAATTTTTATTGTAATAAAATTTTAAGAATAAACTTTGATTTTTTTTGGAACCTTCGGCTGTCGCTTTTATAATTTGTTTTAGTTTAAGTATACAATATATGTATAACTAGCGGCCGCCCGCGGTTTCACCCGCGTGGTTCCCGTTCCCGTGGGAATATCGGGATAAAAAGTACATATAAACCTTCCTCTTGAATCACTCTATCTATAAAAAAAAACGCATCAAAATCCGTTGCGTAGTTTCAAAGATTTAAGCATACAAAGGGACATAGGGACAGAGAAAGCGACTTTGTTTTATACTATGTAGTGATAATCGTACTTCGTACAAAATGAAAAATTTTCTAAAAATTTGGGATCGAAAAATGTTGTAAATAATCGTACAAATACGATTTAAATCGTACATCTGGCAGCCCTGCTGGGCTCAATTACTTGACCAATGTAAACGGTGGAAGGCTGGAAGCCGAGTCGAGTAGTACCTCAGTTACTCGGCCCAGGGGGCTACCGCGTAACTTTATGGATATGAACTTCATACGTTTTTTGGAACTTTTAGTCAACTTTATAGAAAAAATAGCCACTATCAGTTTTTTATTTTATGGCGTCGGGTATAACGATACCTAGCTAACAACGTTTCACAGAAGAAAGCATCAAAAATCTATCAAATTAAGGATTTCAAATGACACTTGAAGCCCATACCCATATCTATGATATGGGTATGGGCTTCAACTGTCATTTGAATTCCTTATTCTGATAGATTTTTGCTGCTAAGTTCAGTTGAACGTTGCTAGTTCATATCCATAAAGTTACGCGGTAGCCCCCCTGCTCGACCAATGTAAACTATGCTTAAATGTATGAAACCGATCGCGCTGCGCCAGAGAAATGTGTTTCTAGCTTTAGATTGGTTTGGCTATTTACCTTTTTTTTTGTTTTGCGTACCTTTTTAGCCATTTTCGTACTATTTCAGAAGCCCGGTGGTAACTTTTTAGAAACGACTACTGGCAACACTGCTCATTGCATTGTGATTTGGTTTTTTTTCTCGGGCGGGAATTTGAACGCACTAGGCGCGCTTTTTGAAAAAAATTCTTTATTAATCTAATATCTTAATTTTCTTTGTAAATTGTTGTAAATACTATTCTACTAACTAATACAAGTGTAAATAAATCATTTACCATGCCGGACGGGCACGACCCGCCCAGCGGGAATGAAAAACGAAAAGTTCCCAATAGATCAAGCGATGGTGATCAAGGCGTTTCGGATGATTTCTATAAACCGTATGTAAAAAGTGGATACAAAAGGCTGTTTCCAGAAAATGCGGTGAGTGCAGAATATTGTGTATTTGTCGAGAGTTATAAAGAGGATGAAAAGTTGGGCAACAACAACCCGATTGTGACCACCAATTTATTTAAAAATGAGATAAAGGGCATCAATAACATCAAAAGGATGAACCCAAACAAAATTTGCATTACTTTTTCCCAAGCAAATAATGCTAACAATTTTTTGAGAAGTGAAGAATTTCTTTCACGACACAAATTTAAGGCATATATACCAGCAGCAGCAGTCGAAACAATAGGTGTGTTGCGATACGTACCTACAAGTATTAGCAATGAAGAACTTTTTAAGAAACTAGGTTCACCATTCGAAATTGTCGCTGTACGTAGATTTACAAAAAAAGAAAATAACGTTGTTAAAGCATTTAAAACGGTCTGTATAACGTTCTTATCCAGGGGTCTCCCGGATTATGTGTTTTTGGACTTATTTCGCTTTAGAGTACATGAATACAATGCACCGCTGCTACAGTGTTATAAATGCTTTAAGTTCAACCATGGTGCTAAAATATGTAAGTCGACGCAAAAATGCTCTGTATGCTCTGAAGAACACCACTATTCCCAATGTCCTGATAATACAATTATTAAATGTATTAACTGTCAAGGTCCTCATCTTGCTATTTCACGAGACTGTCCTATTAAAAAACAAAAAATCGAAGATAAGAAACATAGAACGACTTATTCTAATGTGGTTTTAGCCGGCAAAAAGACTGACAATTTATATAAAAATTATCAAACTAACTTTCCTGAGTTAAAAAACACCAAACCAATGAAACCATTTATTCCAAAAGCTCAAGGCTCCACACCTACCCCACCAACTATTACGGTAAATACCTTGGAAGAGAACAAAACTCTCCCCAAATTATCTAATGAAAAGCTTATAGATGAAATTATAAATAATGATTTTATTCGTAAAGCAATTGTAGGCGCTTTAGTCTCTATTGCTAATGAAGGAAGAGCAATTACCAATAATGTTATTCAAGAGATACTTTTAAAATCACTTAAACCAAATCCATAATGGATAAACACATTTTAAAAGTATCTCAATATAATATTGAAGGTTTATATAACAAAAAACCACTCTTCATTGATTACCTCCAAAAAAATGACATAGATGTTTGTTTACTAAATGAGACATGGCTTAAAGACAATAATCTACGTACCTATACCTAACTATAACACAATGAGCGTTTTTCTGACAGGTAGAGATTTTAGTACGTTTTTTCATCAATAGATGTCGCATTTTAAACTCAGCTGTCAAAAATTCTATACAAGCTATAATGATAGAGGCATGTTATAGACCATACACATTGCTCACTCGCTCAAGCAAAAAAATCTATGCTTTATATTTCGTCGTTTCATTCTTTGATATAATATTTACAGAGTAGTCCCTTTAACCTACAGGCAACTTCGCACGTCTTTAGAGATTAAAAAAAAAAAAGTTCTCTAATCTGTCATTTACTGTTCTGTGGTCAGTTTGACGCCATTTTTCTCATTCCTTTTTCGTGCGAGGCAACGAGCGCACGCGTCTATTTTTAAATGCCGAAACGCAGCGCACAGGAAAATGTTGAACGAGTCCAACATTTATATTCTTCAGAGAATGAAGATAATGCCACAGGTACGTTTATAGTGCTTTATCAATTCCTATTCGAATATTTGTGCATACAAATTATTAACAAGCTAGACAATAGTTAACTAAATTTATCAGATTGATAAGATACAATTAATACTTTTTTGTTTCTTGTTGTTCACTGGTGAACATTAACAAGTGATTTCACTAGATGCGTTTATTTAGTTACATAAAATCAAAATTAATCGAGATTGACTGCGAGTCAATTGCGATATCGTAATTAGCTGCGAGCTAATTATGGGTCATATTTATGACATAAAGTAGAATCTACCCGCGTTCTAGGATAGACGCATGTTACCGACAGTTTATTTAGTTACATAAAATCAAACTAAATCGAGATTGACTGCGAGTCAATCGCGATATCGTAAATAGCTGCGAGCTAACTATGGGTCATATATTATGACATGAAGTAGAACCTACCCGCGTTCTAGGATAGACGCATGTTATCTACACTTTTTTAGTTACATAAAATCAAACTTAATCGAGATTGACTGCGAGTCAATTGCGATATCGTAATTAGCTGCGAGCTAATTATGGGTCATATATCATGACATAAAGTAGAATCTAACCGCGTTCTAAGATAGACGCATGTTATCTACAGTTTATTTAGTTACATAAAATCAAACTAAATCGAGATTGACTGCGAGTCAATCGCGATATATCGTAATTAGCTGCGAGCTAATTAGAGGTCATATATTATGACATGAAGTAGAATCTACCTGCGTCCTAGGATAGACGCACGTTATCTTCAGTTTATTTAGGTAGTTAGTCAAAATCAAACTAAATCGATTTTGACTGCGGGTCAATCGCGATATCGTAATTAGCTGCGGGCTAATTATGGGACATATATTATGACATGAAGTAGAATCTACCTGCGTTCTAGGATAGGCGCACGTTATCTACAGTTCATTAAGTTACATGAAATCAAACTAAGTCGCAATTGACGGGGGGTCAACCGCGATATCGTAATTAGCTGCGGGCTAAGTATGGGTCACATATTATGACATAAAGTAGAATCTACCTGCATTCTAGGATAGATGCACGTTATCTATAGTTTATTGTCTGCGGGACAATATAAATTATTAAGCCATAATAATTTATTAAATTATTCTTAGAATTTTATTTTTTACATTCTACCCTCATGTTGTTTTTTTTGGCAAAAAAGAGTATGTTTGTTTTGGATACAATAAATATCATACAAAACGATGCGGGACTTTATCGAACAATCTTTGGAAATATCCATCCAACAAACCTTGGATGCCGCAGTATCGCAAACGGCTCACTCAAGAAATTACATCGATAACTTTCGATCCACAATAATATTGTCAGCGTTGAGGGCGTCTACGTCCGATACGCCTGATTTTGGAGATGCCATTCAGCTTAGCTAATTTATGGACACCTTTATGAAAAATAGGTCTACCAAAAGATCAGAAAGAGAACTTGATGCAGCGATTGCTGCCGCAGTTTCTGAAGTCGTCGTCGTGAGGGGACGCTACAAAATGTTTCTTGGTTTTCAACAACAACTTGATATGGGTACCTCGGCAATAGGTAAATAGAGCAATGGACACACTGCTCTCCTCAGACGATAAGATACAATCTCTTTAGTATTTAAGCGACGACTGTCGCATTTTGGTATTGATTTACACCCTTTCCTAACGAAAGATAGGATTAAACTTATTACATCTAGTTTAGAAAATAATTTCCTGCACGTCCTACCAGACTCCGATAGATATGACTCTTTATTGGGTAATACATCATCCGAAAATATAAAAGCCAGTAAGGCAATCGAACGACAAGGTTCACAGATTTGGAAAACATTCACAATTCAGAAACCTTCTGCAGTCCAGTCCACAGTCATTCGTCCTGCCCATCAGGGAAACCGGTCAGGACCTCCTCAGTACCCGTGAAACAGGGGGGCGGCGGGGAGGTCAAACCACAGGACAGGACAGAGGCTAGCGCCGCCACCGCGACGAACCTACCCTCAGCCTGCTTCGTCTCATGCGAAGAACTACAATCAACCCAGGCCCCGTGCACGGCCACAATAACAAAGGTACACGCTGGCAGAATTCAATACTTTTATGATTGTTGGTTTCATATAACATACAACAAAACGGTACTATCATGGATACAAAACGGATATTATATACCCTCTTGTACAGAAGTGACAGTCTGTCGTGCTTTAATCTAAATTTACCCCCGAAGAAAGTCACAAGATGGTCCAAGCTATAAATTAATTAATTGAATTGGAGCAATTTCACAATGTTCCCCGGTAATTGACCAGTTCATATCAAGAACTTTCCTTGCACCCAAGTCTAATGGTGGTAAACGCTTTGTCTTAAATCTTAAATCATTAAATAAATTTACTGAGAAGAAAAACTATTTTAGAATGGAAGACTATAGAACATCTCCTTAACTTATACCACAAGGTAGTTTTGTAGCACCGATTGATCTCAAAGAGGCGTATTTATGACTTCCAATATGTAAGGAAGACCGAATAATATTTAAGATTTCATTTTCAAGCTCCAAATTCAAACTTAGCTATCGACGAATTTACTGACTTGCCTTACGGCCTATCCGTAGCATCAGCATCCAGGGTTTTTACCAAAATTATGAGAGAGGTTATATTATGTCCTATCTTAGAAGCCAAGGTCATAAATCAGTAAATTTATTTCGACGATGCTTAATAAATAAATTCTTTATTAAATTTATCAGACAACACTGTGGCCCATAGAAGGTTAGTAAAAAGAATCTTAACATATTAAGGCATCGGGGACACTTCCGTACGACTACGTACGGTACGACTCTTAAATCGTTACAATATTTAGGTTTTGTTGTAAACCGCGAAAAAAGTGTGTTAACGCCTTCTCAAGTCTGTACTTTCCAAGGCTTTTTATAATTATGATACGCAACATTTCTCGCTGTAAAACGCAGAAACATTGCACAAACGATCAGAAATTATTTAAAATTACCGAAACGTACAATAAGAATCTTTGCTAATTTTATTGGTGTTCTAATTTCGGTCTGTCTAGCAGCTAAATAAGGATTTAACTTTAAGAACGCCAGAAGTTTTTGGCATTGCAGCGCCATAACGGTAAATGCAAAGCAAAAATTTAATTTTAAGAAGACCAAAACTGGTGCCGCAATAACTCTTTTACAACATTCTGTCCTATGAAAGCTTTTACAAAGGAAGACGATATTTTGCAATATTACTGTGCATGGATAATACTACAGTAGTATGCTACATTAACCGTCAAGGTAGATGGAATAAAATTTCCACGCTTAAAGAAGTTGACACGATGTAGGTAGATTCATCGCCATTTGGCTACACGCGTCATAAGTAAACACAAAAAATAACGGCTCAGATATCGAGTCAAGTAAAAGCAACCCCGATACTGAATGGGAGCTATCTGACGAAGCTTACGTTGATATTAAATCACCGTCCCGCGCCGTACCGTTTCACTGTTCTTAAACCATTAAACAGTAACATCGGCTCACATGAGTGTATTTAACGAGTTCTAAAAGGCGCTTACAAAGTTAAACCAAGTCGCCCTAAATATACCTCTACTTGGGACCCACAACTTCTTCTCAACCACATACCTAATTGATACCCAAATTTAGTACTGAGCCTAGACAAGAACACTTTGTACAATGCACAGGGTACAAACTTTCACGCTTATAAAACTAGAAAATGTATTCATTTCTCAAGACGGTGTTAAGATAGCCATAACCGACATTATTAAAACTTCGGTCCCGGACCGCGAACAACCCATGCTGTACTTGCCATTCTTTCACGAGAAAATAAATATATGCCCTGCTTCAGTCCTCGTCGATCATATATATTTTTCAAAAAATATGATTACTTCGAATGCAGACAAACTGTTGTTAAAATACAAAAAACTCCACAAGCGCACCAGCTCGCAGTCTATAAGCCGCTGGGTTAAATAAGCTATTGGGAGCTTGGGAGAGAGTGGCGATAGCATACGATACGCCTCCATCTCGACCGTGCTTGCTCACGACTCAGTGTTTGTAGACGAGATAAGAAAGACAGCTGGTTGGACAAGTACCTACATCTACACAGCCTTTGCTCGGTTCTATAACCGGCCTATTGAAAGCGAAGATGTCTTCGCGAGAACCGTAACGTTCCCTACTAATGATTAGTTACTTTTTTTTTTTGTTGCTGATTTATGACTAGGTATTTAATTTGTACGGAGAAAACTTAATATTATTTAAGGGTTGATTGTTTACATTCTGCTTATGAACAAATACATAATATGTTTAATTGAGATGGTTATTTATACTTATAAAAACAACCCATCAACACTTCTAGAACAAAACTTAAATCTCTAAACATCTACTCTGTAAATATTATATCAAAGAATGAAACGACGAAATATAATAGATGATCAAACGAACTACTGTGAAGTTCGATCGCTATTATATGAGTCGTTTCATTCGAAGATATAGCAACCCGCCCAGCCCAGTAAACCTCAGCTGCAGGCGGAGGTTTACAAACCCACTAGTTAAGCTTTGTTCTAGAACACCGCTATTACTCTGAACTTGCTCTAAACGAAATGAGAAAAATGGCGTCAAACTGACCACAGAACAGTAAATGACAGATTAGAGAACTTTTTTTTTTTAATCTCTAAAGACGTGCGAAGTTGCCTGTAGGTTAAAGGGACTACTCTGTAAATATTATATCTTCGAATGAAACGACTCATATAATAGCGATCGAACTTCACAGTAGTTCGTTTGATCATCTATTCTATTTCTATTTTGTCTTTGTTTGTCTCGTCAGTGTCACAGGGTAAAAAAACTATAGTCAGTGTGTTTTGTTCGCTTCTGTTTGTGGTTCGTTGTTTTCGTTTGTATTTTACAACTTTCTTGTAATTTTTGCTCGCAGTCATCAACATGGATTTCGAAGAGGCGGGAATGTGAGAAAAATATTACATTCCCGCGGGATAACGTCGTGTAGTCCTAGCGGGCGAAGCCGCGGGCGGAAAACTAGTTAACTATATTTTAGATCGATAGTAGGAAGCGTATGTAGATTTTCCGTTACTACACACTATCACCGCTATCACCCCGGGCGACGACGGTTGAGTAGCTAAGTACTGGGCCCCTATCGCCCTATTTTGCAATAAGAGCGATTTCATTACAACTCCATTTTAATCAGTTTACGATCGTGTCATAAAAAGGTATCGCCCTAACGTTCACAAACGGATGGAAGACGGATTGCGATGGCATTGCGATCGTTTGGATCGGTGAATGAATGATACCAGTGATGTTACTTTTATGAATGAATCTTTTCAAAAATAGAGTGTCAAGTTGTCAATGTCAGTGTCATCCAACTGTCAAATACAAGGGATTTTAGGCGGTTGATTTTTGTGGTGCGTTGTGCGTGTGTGGAATTGGAGTTTTTCTGTTGAGGTGCAGGCTCGTTTTGAAATTACAACTTTTACAATAAATTTTACTGGCGTTTACTTTGAATTATTTCGTAGTACTTTTCAAGTTTTAGCGCGCTTGGCCTGCGATCGTTGAGGTTAAGCAACTTTCGCAATGGTCGGTCACGGGATGGGTGAACAAAAACTTTTCATCTCGAGCTACTCCGTGCTTCGGAAGGCACGTTAAGCCGTTGGTCCCGGCTGCACTTGCAGTCGTTAATACCCACCAATCCGCACTGGGCCCGCGTGGTGGGTCATGGCACAGAATAAATAATAGTGCTAGTCATGATAAGCATTCTCCTTATCCATCCATGAGGAAGGCCAGTGCCCCAGCAGTGGGGACATTAAATGGCTGATGATGATGATGATGATGACTTTTCAAGTCTAGTCCAGCCCCCTGATTCACGAAGCGTCGGGAACGGAATCGGATTAGAATTTTGTGCTTTGTCTTTGTCTATTCTATAGTGAGTGACAGAGACAGGGCATACATTCCGCTGTCGGGAGCGTTTCGGACGGTTTGTGAATCTGCCGGCCTATTTGAGAATAAACTCATCACTGGGGAAGACGGCTTTGCCTTGGTAGGTAACCTCCTTCATACGGGCTCTTTTCGGGACCTCCTCTCCGCTCTTGGGGGATGTTGGAAGGCAGTGTCGAGTGTCTTTCTTGAGCCGTTTAGAGTCAAGTAGCACCCGTCACCTTACTTCATCTGATTATCACTTTTTTGTGTATTTTCGACAAGGTATTATTGTTTTCCGGAATTAACAACCACTCAGCAAGAGAATAAATACGTTTTAACAACTTGAAACACACAGAATCTTACTAAAATCCGCTAATAATTTCTGAATAATGTTGAAAAAACTGCCTCCGACTAGCTGTTTATTTTGACATAAGCGAACGGTCAGTTATCGGCTGCAATGTAATCATTTTACGTTTAAAAACCTAGCGCGATTCGAAAAATCGTTCCGAAAAGGAATGGTAATGGTATTGTTGTCGTTGAGAAAATAGCGCGATACCAAATGGGCGATTTTCTGAAAGCTAAGTCACTAGATGGCGCTGTCCCACCTATGCAGTTAGAAGGAACGGAACGTTATAAATTTTACTTTGACGCGACTTTTTTACGTAAAACGGAACGTCAGACAGATGTTATTTATTTACCTAAATCTTTAAATTTACCTATTTCGTTTCTGTTCCTCAAAGTAGTACTTATTTAATATATTATTAGTTTCCTTTGGGTTTTTAAAAAGTAATTAATTTAAATATGTTTCATACCAAAATATACCATAGACATGTACATACTTATTCAACGCCATCTAGTGAAGCCATTGGAAGCTTTTTTTTTTTTAAATGGCCTCTCAGAAAATCGCTCATTGTCAAATAAGAGCAATGTATGTGTAATATAAGCGCATTTAGCATAGGGCGATAGGGCCCCTAGCCGACCGGCAACATATTTGTCGCCGTGCGCGCACTTGCATTGAAACCAATAGAGAAGGAGACAGTTGCGTCGCGGGCTTGTCTTCGAATCCGCGGACCAGAAAGTCTCCTGTAGTCCTACCACAAGCTCTTATAGCAGTTATTTTTAAGTTGAGAGAGTGAGACGCCGCTATACGGCGTGTAGAGCGGCGTCTCACTCTCTCAACTTAAAAATAACTGCTATAAGAGCTTGTGGTAGGCCACCTGGGTCATTATTCCGAGCCCGGGTGTCGCGTCGCTACGTGCGCGCACTTTCATACTAACCTGTAGACTTGATGCGAGTGACAAAATACATAGTTGCGGAGACAAAAACCCTTGGCGTATTCTACGAACTTTGAGTTTGCCTTTGCGATTTGGACAAGACGTTTGAACGGGATTGGCCGTGCCGTGCATCATGGACAAGGACTACGGATCGTTGTCACTCGCTGCTTTGAAAGCAGAGCTGAAGAAAAGAAATGCGAATCTTACGGGGAAAAAAGCTATTCTTGTGCAAAGGTTCATAGTTTTTATTTAGTTATCTATGTTGTTTGTATGCTTTTTTATGTTTAACTGCAATCTCAATCTTTATTTAATAAATAATAAAATTTCTTTGTCTTATTGATAGAACCACAGACTACTTATATACTACCAACACAGTAAATATATATGCTAATATAAACTGTGCTACCAAACTATATCTATGGCTACCAACGACCATAAAATATATAATGGTTTGACAGCTGACTCGAAATAGTGACATCTATTAAAAGATTTGGAACTAATTTTGACGTATTATCTGTCAAAGGAAAACCGCTGATTAATCAGGTTAAACGTAGTGATTACATGCTCTTTGAATCAGGTCCATAGAGTAACTTGTATATATATCAGGTCGGTATAGGTGGTCGAGGTGGAGTCTCGATCTTGATCAAGGATAGTTATAAGTTTTCCGTTGCACCAGTACCATTTTACGACGAACTGCAATCTGTTGCTATTATATTATACACAGGCGCTGGCAAGTTGACTCTATTATGTGTTTACTGTCCCCCTCCTAAACACGGGCGTTCGACTTTCCAGAGCAATAAGCTTAAAAACATCATTAACAACCTACCGAAACCAATCATGGTATCTGGGGATTTCAATGCACATCACGTAGCATTCGGTTGCCTGTCTTGTACCAGCCGAGGCAATGAAGTTTATAATGTTTTTGATGAATCCGATTTATGTATTTTGAACTCGGGCTCACCGACTACTGTCGGCCGGCCAGGCTATAATCAATCTGCAATAGATGTCTCTTGTATAAGCCCTAATGTGGCTCCATTGTGCGACTGGAGTGTTCACCCCGATGCGATGGGTAGTTATCATTATCCCACTCACATAGATATTCAGGTCTCCATTGAAAAATACGAGATAGGACCACCGACAGAACGCTACATTTATAACAAAGCAGATTGGATAAATTATACAAAAGAAAGTGAAAATGCTTTTCATGATTTATTTTTAGATAATAGTAACCCTTTAAAATCCTATGATCAATTTTGTCACATACTTAACAATTTGAAAGAAAAATATGTACCGAAATTTAAAAAGGAGTCCTCATATCGTAAACGAATACCAGTGCCGTGGTGGGATAATGAATGTGAAGATGCAGTCATTAAAAGTAAAGAAGCATTAAATTTTTATAGAGCTAACCCATCTGGGTCAGGCCGTAGATTTTGCCACATTCGAGGGTACAAAAGTCTCCGCCTCATATAATTTTAAATATAGTACTCTTAGAAATGTCTCAATCTTATCATCGTGTTTCCTAAGAAATAGCAAACCAAGGCAGATATAGATATTTGGATAAGTTTATATATTTGGAAAACTATTTGACATTTCCTTCCCAAAAGTGACGGATTTTTTATAAAAACCGCGAATCCGCAGTGGTAGGTGTACAGCTTAAACATCGATAAAATTATCATTTTTTAACTTATTGATGAGCTGTTTGATTTGACGTTATAAAATAATAATAAGGTTGCCATTCCTTTAATATCTTTGCGTCTTTCCTAAGAAAAAAGATAAATTTTCGGCAATAAGATTTTTTTTTTGAAAAACCATTTCTTTGCGCTACTTATATTGCGCAACCATTTTCACCCATTTTATGGTTTTAAAACATTTATTAAGATTTTGTTTGAGTGCTGGCATCACCAAAGTATCGTATTCTATGGTCAATGCAGCGTTGACGACCATATTTTTTGACATTTCGGTGTCAACTCCGATCAAAGTGAAAAGTGTCGCCTACTTTGCAGAGTGCATTTTTTGAGATTTCAAGGTAAGTTTTTGATTAAAACTTATAATTGTTGTTGCGCATGGTTTAATTAGATGTGTGTGATCTGTATATGTTAAACTAGCCTTGTTAAATAGTATATTTTAAGAGTTATAATCGATTTCATTTGCGCCTCGGTTCCGCAAAACTGTCTTTATGTCACTTTGCGATACCGGTTGCGTAGAAATTGCGCCACTTATTTTACGCTATTGAATAATAGTGCATGCACACAAGGTTTTCAAGTTTTTTATTATTTTAAAATTACTTTTAGCTGTAATTCCGCTAAAAAACATGACTAGCATTACTATTAATTGATTTGTTAGATTTCATTAATATTCTATAAGTACAGGGTGTTCGGCATAACGTTAAACATACGAAAATAGGGGTAGGTGCGGTGGTCTGCTACCTAACCAGCCTCAAAGATTTTACCTAGGTCCAAAGTTTTTTTATTTTGTATTTTATAAGTTTTGGAATTTCGTCACTTTCATACTAACTTTTAAACCCATGTAACTTTTTTTTATTGACAGATCTATTTTTTTTATTATTTTTGGCATCCTAATGGTTGGCAGGTCCTTTTAAAAGTGATACTTCAAGCAGGTTGTTACTAAAGTCAAAGTAATGGACTCTCAAACGTTGAAAAGAGTTGAAATAAATTTTAAAGTTGTATTATATTTATATAATTAATAATGAATAATACCAAATACCTCCATCTAACAAATTAAATGATTTTTTTTTGTAAATTGAACAAATCATACATAGGTACTTACTAGTTTTTGTCATCCTGTTAAACTTTTCATTGTGCGCAATATATAAAAAAGAATTACTCATAGGTACATTATTGTTAATTATTAATTAAACATACTTACATACCAACATCGTGTTTCTTTTTCTAGTTTGATGCAATACCTCTTGTTAGTACATGTTTGTTAAATAAAATCACATTAATGTACGTGCTCCTTAATAATTTTGCGCTACCATTTTGCACCACTTTGTGCGACCGACTCGTAGAAAATTTTGCGTCACCATTGCGCTATTTGTGGCAAAATCTACGGCCTGACCCATCTATTGAAAACTATATTGAATACAAAAAAATTGATGCAGCAAAAAAGAGATTTATCAGCGAAAAGAAATCAAACAGTTGGTTAAGACGATACTCGGAAAAAGTACGGACTTTTTGATATAAAACTATAGGACGGTTACAGTTGAGATTTTATATTATTTTTATGCATTCACAATGCAATTTTGTAAGTATAGGAAAAATGTGATAGTAAAAAACCACGAGCCCCATAAGTAGCTTTCAGGCGGGATTCGAACCCGCGCCTCCGGGAATCCGGCCCGATGCTCTGACCAACTAAGCTACCGAAAGGCTTACACGACTCGTCGAATTTTGCTATCACTTGTTACGCTGTAGGCCAGCGTTGCTTCATCAATGTAAGGAAACCCTCGCATCCGAAAGAAACATTTTTACAAATGTTTAACAATCGATTAAGATGAAACAGCCATATTGAGATTTTATATTATTTTTATGCATTCACAATGCAATTTTGTAAGTATAGGAAAAATGTGATAGTAAAAAACTTTTTTACTATCACATTTTTCCTATACGGTTACAGTTGTTCCAAATCTGGTAATAAGATATATATTTCTTCATACCTTTATCTAGAGTCGTATAGTTTCAAAAACACGATTTAATTAGTTTGCCTCGATGCATTTTATTTTTGAAATAACCTCTTAAAAATAGGAAAATTCAAGATTATTACCAAACTATACTAGATATTCTTCAGGAAATTGTTTTTATTTGTTGAGCCAAAAAATACTGACAATCGTATAGAAGCATTTAGCTGTAAACCTCATACTTTTTTTTTTACGAATTTATTTGTGTTTTGTCGCTTACGTCGAAATTTTCAAGCGACTCGTTAGCTTCTGGGCGCAACGAATTTTGGACTATGTTCATCAGAAATAAGTATGATTGCGTAACCGCATTATCGTGTATAGGGCATGCAACCGGGTTTTCCCGGTTCTTAAAAACCCGGGGTTACCCGGGTATTTGGAAGTTCGGCTAGAACCGGTTCTAAGGAATGGGAACCGGGTTTAACCGGGTTTGATGTGATAAGAAATGGGACGTGATAATATTCCAGTTCCAGATAAAACATGACTAATAAGCATAATATTTAGTCAATTAAAAACCTTAATACGTATTTTAGAGGAAGCATAGCATAATAGCTAACACTAATAACTTTCACTAATACTAAAACCAGTTAATGTTACAGTTACAGAGCGATACTCACTCCAACCAAACCACATATTTGATAATAAAATGACTATTGATAACAACATTGGTAGCCTTTGCAATTGAGATATATCTGCTAGTTATGTATGGTGGTGTCATCTGCATACCCGATAGTATTGTTCACCAGCAGCCGGCCTAGCATGAGCGGCTTTTATCACGCGATATGATATGGTACGGCATGCCGTCTTGCTTACACCTTAGTGGGGTAAGCAAGGCAACTTGCCGTACCATATCATATCGCGCGATAAAAGCCGCTCATGCTAGGCCGGCAGGTCATTAATATGCAGAAGGAACAGTGTCGCAGACAAGACAAATTCTTGCGGAACACCTTCATCAATGGCTTTTGGGTCGGATGATTGACCGTCCACCACAATTTGGATTAGACGATTATGGAGGAGGTCAGCAATCCAAGTGCAAAGGCTATCAGTAATACCGTATGAGGGAAGCTTACTTATAAGGCTGCCAGACCTTACCAAAGGCTTTGGATATGTCGAGCGATACGGCAAGGGATACACCATGTTTCTCCATCGCTTCACTCCAAAGATTGGTGGCATACACAAGAAGATCTCCAGTCGACCGACCACGGCGAAAATCAAAATTTGCGGTCTTTGAGCAGGACGTTGTCTTCGAGGAGACGGCCCAAGAGACATGGCACACAGAGTACGGTCGTGACTAAAATTGACCTGTATTTGGAAGGGTCGGCACAGCTGCCCTTTTTGGGCACAGGCAAGCTTCCACGTTTTGCAAGTTTCCACGATTGGGGTACTAGTCCAGTCTCAAGTTAGAGGCGGTACAGGTGAGATAACACAGGACTCAGTTCAGGTGCACAATTGCGCAGAACATTTGCTGGGTTACCATCGGGACCACTATAGCTTTGATCGCATCTAGAGTACGGAGAGCTTTGAGTACCTCTTTGTTGCATATCTGTATATCTCCTCTATGGACGAAGACTCATAGGTGAAACTTTGTTACCGACATCAAAGTGCCAATTTTCTACAAAGAGAGAGACACACAAGTTTGTTTTCTCAGTCGCAGTATGAGCAAAGCGATCTATCAGGTTTCAGCAGAGGTGGAAAAGAAGGGCGACAGAATCTAATTCGGCAGTTTTGGCTAGAAACCAAAACTCTCTACTTCCAGATGGGTGGGAAGTAAGTTTATTAGCTTCAATGCGGCCGATGTGGTCAAAACGTGCCCTGCGCAATAGGTATTCGTTTACTAGACTTGGCGACTTGGTTATATAAGCTTTCTTCAGAGTGTGTTTCCGGCGATTTGCGCTTGAGCATCAGCCCAAGCTAAAAAGCTAAATCCTTCTGCACTTCGGCGCTACGACAGTCAGCATTGAACCAGGGACCGTACTCTGAAACGCTAATCCGAAACTTCGGTTAGCCCCGCCCCTTTCACTCGATTCTGTCCCGACTAGAGCGTGAGAGGGACGGGTATACCGAAGTTTCGGGTTTTGCGTTTCAGAGTAGGCCCTCAGGGGCTAGCGTTACCGCTCGAGGGAACATCGGAGTATGGGATGTAATATTTCATACCCCGAAGTATGATCTCGGTGACAGCGTCAGCGCATTTCGACGGTTCCTCTGATAAAAAGCAGCATTGCCACCAAGGAAAAAATGCAAAGAACTGACGCATAATCACGTCATTCCAATCTGCCGAATTCCCCCTAATGTATTTTAATTTGAGAAGTAAATAAATTTACATAATAAAAAAACTTCTTACAATTGAAAAAAACCCGGGTAATACCCGGGTACCCGGTTCTGACTCGGCTAAAACCCGGGTTTTAAAAATAAGGAACCAGAACCGGTTTTGCATGCCCTAATCGTGTATTCAGTGCTGCGACAGCTCTCTCCGACGCCGGACCTGTGTTAGTTTAGCGAGCGGCTGACATTAAAATTGCGGACTATATTTTGTGACTTGACCATTACTTTAAAGTTATTATTTAGTATTAATATATACTGCACTTGCACTTAGGTCAGTGTTACATTTTATTAGTTTGAAGTTATTTAAGTAGTAGGTTATAATATTGTAAGTTTTTAATTATTTTGTAAATATTGTTTTAATCATGGGTAAAAAGAAACTCGTATTACCTAAACTCAAAAAGAAAGAACGCTTTATGGATCTCGTTCGTCAAATGGCGGAGACAAATAAAAATAAGTAAGTGTGTTTCATAATATTATAATAATTTTAGAATGGGACAATTTTTTTTTAATGAAGTTATTTTACCCATTTTTATTTGAGAATTACTTACCTTTTTACAAGCTTTTATTTAACTTGCAGTGTATGTATGTATGCATGTCCGTTCGTCAAATCTTGCGAGCTAAATTTGTCCCACTTTCCAATGTCCGATTGAGCTGAAATTTGGAATTTACCTTTAGTTCCGATGACAATGCAATTAAATATATAATCAGTATAGTTATCAATTCAGAATTCTTGCAAATTTTCAAGTACCGTAAACTGCTGCAATTTTGCCCCTTAGCTTCAACTTTGCCTAATCTATTAAAACTAACATAACTTCACCACCGCCATCTATTTTTTACTTTTGATAATGGGAGAAAAACCTTCGTTTTAATGGCAACCCATTTCATTATTGTTCGTTGTGGCAACACCGTCACTTTTTTGTCTGGCACCTTTCAACGGTCACAAGAAGTGTGCACGTTTTTTAAGTCAGTGCAAAACTTTTTGTTTTTCATTGGAAAAATCGAGAATTTCAGCTTTCTTAGTGTTTACGGGGTAAGCAAATGTGCTCTTTCTCATGTTTATAATGGTTATTCTTGTAAATGTGATCATTTACGACTAGAACGATGGTAGGCAATGTTGTGAAGGCTTCTCGGTCACTTAGTGACTCAAGTTTGCCTAGTCCTAGGGTTGTCACTAGTTACTCAACTACAGTGAAGCGTTTGGAGGGTTTTGATTCTAGCAGTACATATAGGTATGTTTTGTTAAGTTATTAAAAAAAAGATATATTTACATCTATTACATAGATATACTTACGCCTATTTCCCACGGGGTAGGCAGAGACTATGGATCGCCAACTGCTACGATCCTTGCACAATTCTTTCGCTTCATTCACATCCATCAATCTTTTCATTTCATACATGCCCGGCGATTTTTGTCACTGCGTACACCAGTCTTTTTTATTAAACCTCCTACTTGGTCCGTGTAGGTTTTGTTATACTTACCATTTTATTTCACTTTTTGCAAAAATAATTTATATTATATAGAATTATACATCTTTTGTTGGTGTCCATAGTGGCATATAAGGTATATTAATATACTATTATTTGTTACTTTTGTTTTGTGATTTTAATTTGACTTATTAAAACTTAAATAAAGAAAACTAGTTTATTCCTGTCAGATTTGTTTGATTGACCCTATTATAACGTTTGTTTTGGTTAAAAGAGTATTCCACATGATGGTACAAAAAAACTTTAATTGTTTTTATTGAATATACCTACTTAGTCTTTTACATTTTGTGTTTTTCTATTTGGAGCAACCCTAACCATGCTTAAAACTTACTATGAAAATATTTACTGATACTGCTCAAACTGTGCCTGCTTGTGGCCAACTTTGCCTGCTTGCCAGAAAACTAAATTGATGGTTCTATGTGGTAACCCATGCACATCTTTATGGTAACACATTCTTTATGGCTCTATAATTAAGATCAGTTTTTAAATGCGGTTCGTATTTTTGCTAATAATCTTCTAGGCAAAGTTGAGGCTTTTCATCACAATTTTGCCTACAACTTTGACGGTTTCTGGTGATCAATTTAACAGCAGTTTCGGCGTTATGAACCTTAAGATTTATGGCATAGATCTCCAATTAGACCGCTAATGTAAACATGGAGACAGATAATAAATACTTGAAGAGATATTTTCAAAAAACCATAAATTTCGTGCAAAGTTGCAGCAGTTTACGGTACTATATTCTTGTTTTGTTGTGATGGTTACTTGACACGTGCTTGACCAAAGCCATCTTCTATCTCACTCGTTGCACTTGTAACAAGCCATGCTCCTTGGAAAAGCGGCAACGTTGCAGTCGATTACGTCAACGTGTTCTGTTCCGGTGGCCAAAACTGGAACTAACGTGTTTTGTTCATAATGTTATTTTACTGTCAAGTAGCACTGTCCAACCAGCGCTGCTGTCACCGGAACAGAAAAGATTGTTGATCTATACACTTTACTCTTTGTTCTATATAAACAAACAATCGTGTAGTGTTGCCAGGTTAGGCGATAACTCTCAAATTATGTGGAAGTAAAAATCAACGAACACTCAAAAAACAGTATAGAGGTAAATGCTTGGAACACAATCTTTGACTTTGTAACTTTGTTTGGGCTAATAAGGAGGTAAACATAGCAAAAGTCCCCGCCCGTAGCCCTTAATCCGGGGGGCGGGGGGGGGGCGGTTTGAAGGTCTCATTTTTTTTTCAACCCGATTTTAGGACAAACTAGTTTTTCCTAGGCCAAACTAGTTCATCGCGTTGACATTTCAGAGAGCGACTTTGCCTCGGAAGACCTGTAGATGTAGAACATAGATGTATTATTCCTGTAGATGGAGCATAAAAATTTGAACGATTCCTTCTATAATCGACTCTCGTCTCTCAAATGGCGACATTTCGTGTGTTTAAATGAGATAACAATAGCCCAACGTGTGCGTCTTAATGAGTTGCGCGCCACTTGAAAGTAAACGTCATATTTGTTTGTTAACCAGCTGGTTACAAATGCTTCAGAAAGAAAATCTTTTTTAGTCGTAAAATATAGAAAGATTTGATGGTGTGGTGCGGTAAATCTGTTGTTTGTTAAGAATGGCCTGTACTGTTCTCGGTTATTCAAGCAGAGTGAGTGTTTTGAAAGAGAATAATGAACACATATCATTTCAGAGGTAAGTCACACTCATTGTTTTGTGTTTTTGCGAACACATTTTTATAGCTTACTGGTCCGTATTTGCAAAAACTAAACCGCTGTACGTGTATACACAGTTTAACATTGACTTGGTTGAAGAAAATCGGGTGTTTTTAGGCTAAAAATATATAATTTAAAGCCAATTGGGATTTTTTGACATTTGACCAACCTGATAGTGTTGTAGTCCGATTTTATTATGTAATATCGATAAAAAATTGTAGTATTAACAATTTTGTATTTAAACTTAATTTTTCTCAATTTTAAACAGATTTCCCACCGCCGCGCCGCCGTCGATGTAAAGGAAACGTGAATAAGAAACGTAAAAAAGGTGACGATTGGAGACCTTCGCAACAAACAAGAATATGATCGATGCACTTATTTAAGCAAATTGTTTAAGAGTATAAAAATTAGCGTGAAATCTGTATTTGTTACTTGATATCATTCAGCAGATTATTTAATTTAATAAATTGATTTGAAATCTCGTTCAGTTTTACGACTATACCTCCTAGTATAAATAGTATAATTATAATCATTATCATATTAATGTCCTCACTGCTGGGCTATAGGCCTCCCTTGTGCATGAAAACACCACAGGTAGAACGGGCCATAAGTGCCATAACCCACCACGCGAAGCCAATGCGGATTGGTGGGTGAGGGTGCCAACGACTGCTAATGCAACCGGGACCAACGGCTTAACGTGCTTTCCGAAGCACAGAGGAGACCAAGATAATAAAGTTTTGGGTCACCATTCAGATATCCAACCGCAATGAATGTTGCTTAACATCAACCACCGGATGCAGAATGCGCGTACCAATGAGCCATCGATCTCCTCAAGTATAATTATAGTACCTACTTCATATTTGGCACTGATTCAAAATTAAAGGGCTTGCATAGACCAAGAAACTGAACAACTTTCTCTTTGGAGCATAGCATACGTCGAATTATAAAAAAAATATTCTGCCACACTAGATCGATCAGCTGAGCGTGCGCTTTTGTCTGGAGGGAAGAAATTTTTGCCATATTTCGACCTATGCCGAAGTTTCATAGCATAAACAAAATTCTAAGGCCGTGAGCACTTTGGACACGATTAGTACTAAAAACTGTCAGAAAAGCGGATTATGAACCGCCCAATTACATTAAGTCTCTAGCCGCATTGAAAAGCGCGAAGCGCTCTATTCAATGCGGCGTTGTTCGATCAGCCGTATTGAATACGGCGTATCTTGAATCCGCCGCATTACAATGCCGTGCTGTTTTCCAATACAGCTAGTTGCTATGTAATACGGTGAAATATACAATACGCCTGCGATATATACATATGCATTGTAATTTTATGTATCGCATTGCATTTAACTTATTTTTAAATGTTTTATCGATAATTTGTAATAAAAAAAACCACAGCACTATCATTGCATCATCATCATCTAATGTCATCTAGCATTGCATAGTCAAAATGGAGACATTCACTAATTACGACGCAACAGATTAACATGTATGTCTCTTTCTATCTTATGACAATTTGATAGTGTTAGAAGGGGTAATAGTGTAGGCAATGAACAGATTCTTTGTATGGAGACCCATACATTAATTCCTCAGTCGATGAAACTTTGCTGGGTTATAAAATAGCATGAGCCATAAACTTTTAAATGCTTATCCAAAAAAATACTCAAACGGAAGTTAGGTATTTATACCTAAATATACAAATATGTTTATATATTGAACCGAGTAATTTCTCAACCCAAATTTATTTTACCAAATGAGTTATTTATACTAGTATGTGATACTTGATAAAAATCCAAAACTTTTTTCAAACATGAGTACTGCTTTTGAATGATAATTCCTTTTTTGACTCTCATTTTCATTGAAAAATTGCTCCGTCGTTTTTTTTTACTTATATGACCTTAGAATGTAATTTGACGATACGAGTAAGAACATCCAAAAAAAAATTATTACCAATATTGATTTATTTTAAACTATGAATAATTCAATATGGAAAACTGCTCAGCATTATTTATCTTTAAAATTATGTTAAAAAGTCACATATACACACAAATCTAAAATATCCAAAAGAAATATCATCCGGAACACCAACATTTTGAAAGCGAAGATAAATCTCTCCCCTGTTACGCAATAATGTACCGTCTTTCGTTACCAGTTGGGTGCAGATTAGCGTCCTCGTGCTAATAGTACGACCTTGAACGCGTGACCCTGTGACTGGGGGCACAACTGGGGGGCCGCGTTCGTGTCGTCGGTCGCTGTGTGATTCTTTATTTTTTGTTTTCTTTGTACAGTCAGGGACAAATTCGGTGAACCACTTCCTGCTTATTTTTGTGTAGCTAGTGTGACTTAAAAAAAAAGTAGCTCCTCAGTTTGACCATATTATAGTATTCTTTGGTTTGGTTTGACTATGTTTGTATGTATGTTTGGCCGATTATCTCGCGTTTGGCTGAACCGATTTTTATGCGGTTTTAAGAAAAGTATTTTTTACATTTAGGAGAAAGTTTCGGAGTTTTAACCGCCTTCGAAGAAGAAGGTTCTCAGTTTGACTCGTATGTTTGTATGTTTGTCTCCGAGATGCGGTTTTCAGAAAACTATTTGTTACATTTAGAAGGTTTTGGCATTTTAACCGACTTCAAAAAAGGAGGTGTTCAGTTTGACCCGTATGTATGTTTGTTTGACTTTGAGATGCGGTTTTCAGAAAAGTATTTGTTACATTTAGGAGAATATTTTCGAATTTTAGCCGACTTCAAAAAAAGAGGTTCTCAGTTTGACCCGTATGTTTGTTTTGAGATGCGGTTTCCAGAAAAGTATTTGTTACATTTAGAAGGTTTTTGCATTTTAACCGACTTCAAAAAAGGAGGTACTAAGATAAGATAAAGATAAAGATAAAAATATTCTTTATTCACTTAGACATAATAAATATGTACTTATGAATCGTCAATATTTTCCTACCACCCATTCAAGACTTTTTTAACTGACAAGAAGAATGGGCGCAAGAAACTTGCCAGCGTTTCTTAGTTAGGTAACGACATTTAAAAAAAAAACATATCGTTACTAATACAACAATTGCTTAGTATAAAAATACATCATATTAAACAGTGATTATGTTATGTGTTACATCATGACCATGCATTGCGGTCATTCAAATAATCGTCTACTTTATAGTATCCTTTGCTCATCAGCGACTCTTTAATGTAACATTTAAATTTATGCAATGGTAGTTCAATTATACGCTGTGGAACTTTATTAAAAAAGGCTATGCTTTTCCCCAGAAATGAGGCTCTGGATTTTTCTAGCCTAAACTTGGGAACGACAACTTTATCTTTATTTCTTGTGTTAAAGCGATGAATATCGCTCTGCTTTACAAATGTATTATAATACTTTTTCACATAGATTATATTTTCATAGATGTATTGTCCTGCAACAGTTAAAATGTTTATTTCTTTAAATAGATCTCTTAAAGAATCTCTCGATCGGAGGTTGTAAATGGCGCGAATAGCCCTTTTTTGGAGCACGAATATACTGTGGATGTTAGCGGCTGAGCCCCACAACAAAAGGCCGTAGGACATAACACTATGAAAATAACTAAAATAGACTATTCTAGCCGTTTCAATATCGGTTAAGAGCCTTATTTTCTTAACTGCGAATGCGGCCGAACTGAGTCTACTCGCCAAGGCTTCGATATGAGGATCCCATTGTAGTCGCGAGTCTAATATAATACCTAGAAACTTTGTATTGTTAATGAATTCGACCATATCGCCGTCTAGTCTTATATGAAAATCAACTTGTCTTACATTAGGTAACGAAAATTTTAAACACTTAGTTTTCTTTGAGTTTAATGATAAATTATTACTATTAAACCAATGTGACACTTTTGAAAGAGCACTATTCACTACTCAGTTTGACCCCTATGTATGTATGTTTGACTTTGAGATGCGGTTTTTAGAAAAGTATTTGTTACATTTAGGAAAATATTTTGGAATTTTAGCCGACTTTAAAAAAGGAGATTCTTAGTTTGAACCGTTTGTTTGTGTTTGTCTCTGAGATGCGGTTTTCAGAAAAGTATTTGTTACATATAGAAGGTTTGGGCATTTTAACCGACTTCAAAAAAGGAGGTGCTCAGTTTAACCCGCATGTAAGTATGTTTGACTTTGAGGTGCAGTTTTCAGAAAAGTATTTGTTACATTTAGGAGAATATTTTTGAATTTTGGCCGACTTCAAAAAAGGAGGTTCTCAGTTTGACCCGTATGTTTGTCCTTGAGATGCGGTTTTCAGAAAAGTATTTATTACATTTAGAAGGTTTTGGCATTTTAACTTACTTTAAAAAAGGAGGTGCTCAATTTGACCCGTATGTATGTATGTTTGTCTTTGAGTTGAGATGCGGTTTACATAAAATTATTTCTTTACATTTAGGAGAAGGTTTTGGTATTATAACCGACTTCAAAAAAAAGGTTTTCAGTTTGATCTGTTTGTATGTATGTTTGTCCGCGATTATGTCATGTTTTCTGAACCGTTTTTGATGCTTTTTTCAACATACTAGTATTTTTGATTGATGCGGTTTATGTGTACATCCTACTAACATAGCTATTTAAAATAATGCCACGAAAAAGTTAGAAATAATAGCTCTAATAGGTACTGTATTCACACCAAATAACGTAAGTACTTTGAAGTCGGGCGGGATTTAACAAAAACACCAAAACATGTAGGTACGCTCGACAGCACATCAGGTTAAACAGTTGAACTGCGAAGCCAGCTTTTATTACGTAGGGCATAAAGGCGTTCTCAAGGTCAACATGTATAGTCTGATGTGCCGCCGTGTGAACATGTTTCACATCTGACTTCAAAATACTCGTACATACATTATTTGGTGTGAATACAGTTATTAGAAGTATTATTTCTAATTTTATTGTGGCATTTTTTTAAAGCGCTTTCACTTTTTTATAAAATATTTGTTTTACTATTTGGTTATTTATTAAACTAGGATACCTAGAACAATACATAAGCGATTAGGGAGAGTTGGGCGAGTTGATTTTAACTGTCTACGTTTACGAAAACTATTGGATGAACTGCTCATGTCGGTAAAGTAGTTAAACGACATGAATGAGATAGAGCGATTTTACGAATACAGTTTTCCAAACTCATACCAAGTTTTACTGGTTGTACGTGCACACAAAAATACAACGTTCCATAGCGAGCAACAACAACCGTAACGTGTATTATAAACGCAAAACAACCATCGACCGGGAGGCGACCGTCGGTAACCCTACCTGCTCGAGTATCATCATAAATAATAATAAATAAAATAATAAAAAACTTCTTACATTCACACCAATTATCTAAGCCCATGTTAATTTCATTAAGAAACTGTATTATGGAAAACTTGATAACGGATAAATATATACTTAAATACTTTTTTGTTTGTAAATACATACTTAATATACATAGTTAACACCCAGACCAAGACAAATAGACATGTTCATGCACACAAATATTTGTCTTGTTCGGGAATCGAAACCGAGACCACTAGCGCAGAAGGTGGGTAGCCTACCCCTGCGCCAAATCGGTCGTCATCATCAATCATGACATGCTCATTGTTAGTAGTAAGACAAAAAGTTACTTTAAAAAATAGATTAGGTTGTCTAGTCGCAACCTGGCCCTCTTAGTGCAGTCATGAAAAAAGTGCGGCTAAAATGATGAGAAAACATATCATCAAGTACCAGCATGAAACGCTGTTCATACGATCAGGCTTGATAGATAGACTAGAAAAATGTGGTAATAGTAATTAACCATTTCAGAAATATTTCACTTTAAATTTGCTTTTTGCGAAACAAAACCTAAACCTTTACTGCTCTTAGTTAATTTATTTTTATTTCTTTTTCGCACTATTGAGTATTTGCTATTTTTGAGAATGGGTGTATCAGTTAACAAAAATAAATAATGAAACTCGAAATAATTGCTCTCAGTTTTTACATAGTAACCGCAACTTTCAAGCACGTTGGTTGGATAAAATCGTAGAAAGTCAATCTGCAGATGAAATGCAAACACTTCAACATCTTTTTGGCAATCCAAAAAGGTATAAGAAAGAAGCTCGTTTTGGGGAAAAGTGTAGCTATATTTAATAAAGTTCCACAGAATTTAGTAGAGCTGCCTTTGAACAAATTCAAATGTCATGTCAAAAAATCACTCATGGGCGAAGCATATTTATAAAGTAGACGACTATTTGAAAGACCGTAATGCGTGGATTTGATGTAACACATAACCTTAGCTGAACTAGTGTTATATTATTATTAAAAAGTTGTAAAAGTTAACGATATAAAGCTTTGTAAATATAGTTACTCCAAATGATTAAATCTGATAAGTTTATTGCGCCTGTTCTTCTTATCAGTTAAAAAAGTGTCGAACGGGTGGTAGAAAAATATAGACGATTCAAAAGAGCTTATTTATTAAGTCAAGTTGAATTCAGATATTTTTTATCATTTATTTTATACCAATTAAGGTCACTTAAGGTCAGAGAGCGGTGACGAGTAGTAAAATAAATATTGTTTGATGACAGGAAAAAATAAGCATTACGTTAAACACAGTTAAAATGACATGTTGCAGTATTTTTATCAATCACAACACATGTTTTACGTGCTCACCCCTACCTATAAGCCTATAACTAACACAAAGGATAATGGGCTTTTTTATATGGCGAATTGACGTAGTACAACTAACAGAAATTACATCCTTTTAATTTGTAGTACTCGATAGTAGGCCTAGTTAGAATAACCTTTACCTAATTTCATCTGCATTATCACCCACATTGAAGAAAAGTGAAGTCCAAAAGATGTGTAATAGCTGGAATTAAAAAGTCGAAATACCCTGATGATATCGAATCAGGCGAACAATATCTGAGTGCAACCGCGCGCTTTAGCGGATAGGGATTATGGCAAGATAATGAAAAAAATAACTCGAAAAAATTTAAACACATCTTAGATTATTTAAATTTTTAATTTTTTGCATTCACAATGCAATTTTTATTACAGAAAAATGGAAAATGAAGTATTTAGAAAAAATCGACCCGTCTCACAACTAGCCATCGGAGCTAGTTGTGAGACGGGTCGATTTTTTCTAAATACTTCATTTTCCATTTTTCTGTAATACATCTTAGATTTCCGCGCGAACTGAAAAAATTTATATTATTTTCAATTTATAAGCTATCCTGTTAAATTGCTCACCTGGTAACCTAAAGCACGCGCACATTAAGGGCCGACGCGAAGCTTTCAAGTTGGAAGAGGCGATTAGCAAGTTACAATGGGATGTCATTGACATAACTAAGGTCCAAAGAGAGGAAGAGGACTTGATTATCCTACTATTCAGCTTATACCTTGCTATACCACCGGGTGGGTAACCAGCAGTCCATTGGTGGTGTTGCGTTCATCGTCCACAAACCCCTCGTTAACAACGTCGTCACCATAGGGAGTGTGTCGAGCAAGGTAGTTAGATACGCTACCCACCTACTCAAAATATAGAAACGGTATATGGTGCATATCATACAGGTCTTCGCTCCGACCTCGAAACACAACGATATTGAAGTGGAGGCTATGTATGGAGAGATCTCTAAAGCCATTCAAAGCTATACAAAACCCACTACACGTTTGTGACAGGGGATTTCAATGCAAAATTGGGGCATCGTTACGGTGATGAGTTGAGAGTGGGGCAATTTGGATTTTGGCAACGAAACGAAAGAGGCCTGATGCTGGCAGACTTTATGGAGCGGGGGAAAACCTCTTCCTACTGATGAACTCCTTTAAAAAGCCCGTAAGCCGCAAATGGACCTGGATTAAGCCGGAGGGTAAAGTTAAAAACAAGATAGATTTTATATGTCGACGAGGAAGCAAATATTTAATGATGTCATTGTATTCAACCTCGTAAAGACAGGAAGCGATCACCGCACAGTTAGAGCACATTGAGTTGAGTAACAACGTCAAGCTGGAAAGATCTCGACTAAAAAAATCTACGCTCCGACCAAAACCAGCTCAAATTAAAAAACGCGAGTGCTTTCCGCTCGAGATTCAAAACCGCTTCTAAGCCCTTCCATCCAAGCATCGATGTGGACAATCTATATACAACATGATGGTGGATACTGCCCGCACGGAAATGTCCAGTTATTATAAAACTCGCCGTAACAAATCAAAGAAACTCTCCGGCCACACGCTCTGACTCATTGATCAGGGAGAATTCACTGTTCAATGTTTAATTGATGATTGATTTAATTGATGAAACAAGCTCGTAATGCCTCGGTACCGTTTAGAAAAGGTGCACGGATCTTTCGTTGGTCAAGGTATACACATATATAACAAAATCCCAAGTGATATCTTGGATTTACCATATCTAAAGTTTAAGAATCATATAAAGAGTGGTCTCCTCAAAAAAGGCTATTACACTGTAAATGATTACTTGAACGACAAAACACCTTGGTCGTAACACTCGTAACGAATGTTCCTAGTATGATATTGTGAGTCGTGTCCTTTATTTTATATTATTAGCGTTTATATTAGTTAAGCTTTTAATTCGGTCATTTAAGGTAGGCAGTTTGAGTATGTCATGCTCACTAAAACATTTCTACGGTGGTGGCGTGTGAGGCGGGTCGTTACGTTCCCTAAAATATGGTTGAGCGAAGCGATGGCTGGTTCATGCGTCATGCTCGTGAACGGGTGCTGCCAGTGGGAATGGGTCTGCTCTTATCTGCTTGCTTTAAAATGTGTTTTCTTTTGTTTTTATTCATTTTATTAAGAATTACATTTGAAACATGTATGGCGCAACTTGCAGTATATAGTAGAATTGTCTTTTGTTTTTAACTAATATTAAAGCTGTAAGTAGAGTTCCTAAGTACTTAATTGAAAATTGTTCACCGCTATGATCATTAGTTCGCCTATACTTAACTGTATTTATCATAACCCATTGTGTAATTGTGATGGAAACTGACCTTAGTCATACCATGTTAAGGTCATTTTTCAATTTGACGACTCTGTATGAAATAAAACAGGGAGAAAAAAACAACCCTTGGAGTTTCTTGCCGGTTCTTCTCCAAGGCCTCCCGCTGTAGGGTTTGCGAACCGATGGCGTAGCTTCTATGACGTTCACAAGTATTGTAAATAACAATCTAAATTGAATAAACAAATTTGAATATTTGAATCTTTGAATCTTGAATCTTGAATTAAAACAACCGTCCACTGAACAGTTATTATAACTTATTTTTTGTTAGATTTTAAATTATTTTTATGCATTCACAATGCAATTTTTGTAAGTATAGGAAAAATGTGATAGTAAAAAACCACGAGCCCTATAAGTAGCTTTCAGGCGGGATTCGAACCCGCGCCTCCGGGAATCCGGCCCGATGCTCTGACCAACTAAGCTACCGAAAGGCTTACACGACTCGTCGAATTTTGCTATCACTTGTTTGTTTCATCAATGTGAGGAAACCCTCGCATCCGAAAGAAACATTTTTACAAATGTTTAACAATCGATTAAGATGGAACAGCCATTAAATAAGATTTTAATCATAAAAATAATTTAAAACTTTGTTTTAATAACAGTCTTACACAATTTATCCTCTTCTTTTTACAAACTTATTTCGTTACATATATATATTTTCTATATGTCACTGCTTTCTCTGTCAATACGTATTTAGTTTAGCTACTTTACCTAGAGTGTTATACATATTTGTATTTTTATCCACAACGGGGTAGCACTTAGCCTTCATCACACCTGATGATAAGTGGTGATAAGGCTAAAGGTGGAAGCGCACTACTCCCGGAATCCTCAATCACTGAGGAACTGGCTATCTTATCTTTAACTGCCGGAACACAATAATAGATAAGATGGCGGTAGCTAGCCAGGCGGACTAAGAACAAGTCCTACCACCAACCAAACCGAATATAATATGTACCCCCACTGGGAATCGAACCCAGGACCTCTGGGTCTGAAATCCGTGGTATGAACCACTAGACCACAGAGGCGGTTAAAAAAGGCGGTATTTTCAAAAAGATGTTGAAGTGTTTTCATTAATCTGCAGATTAACTCTCTAAGATTTTTTTAAGTTGCGATTGCTATTTAAAAATTATAATTTAAATAGTTATTGTATGATAGCACTTATTTCGAGTTTCATAATTTATTTTTGTTAACTGGTACACCCCTCCTCAAAAAATAGCAAAAACTGTAACTTAACGGAGCTAAAAATAAATAAAAATAAATTAAATAAGAGCAAAACTCAAAAGGTAGTGTAGTGTTTCGATAAAAAAACTAAAAGTAAAATATTTCTGAAATGGTGGTACACCCCTCCTCAAAAAATAGCACAAACTGTAACTTAACGGAGCGAAAAAGAAATAAAAATAAATTAAATAAGAGCAAAACTCAAAAGGTAGTGTAGTGTTTCGATAAAAAATCTAAAAGGTAAATATTTCTGAAATGGTTAACTTTTGGATATAGTACATTATTAATAACCTAAATAGTGGTGTCGTTTAATATTAAGGTCGAATTTCCCTGTTACCCTGTACATTCATATTATTGATGTAAGTAACAATACAAACATAAAATTGCTCGGGCACAAAAGACGGCCAGGCTGCGGGTCGGCAGACCAGTATTTTTTGTAGTAGGTTGGCCTAAGTTACAGTAAGACGTTAGTTTGATACTGGTACCCCATGACATGTAAACCACCCCGCAAGCCGCCGCTAAAATTGCTCGAACTGACAAAGTGGCCAAGACGGCGCGTGGCAGACCACATTTGGTAAAGACAATGTCACCATAATTATTTTGCCTCGACGATTGATACGTGAAAATAGAATAGATCGCACGAGCGGACGGCGGCGGCGCGGCGGCGCGGTGGCGGGGCGGCGGGGAACCCGTCCTGTACGTCTCCCGCGCCCCGCTCCTATGCTACGCCTCGCTTCGTACTCACAGCTCCCGATTGCTGAATTAAGTTTTTCTATGTAAAATGCTTTTAGGTTTTGGTTTTTTTTTGGATATTGTTGTAGTTGAAAATAAAGTGAACTGTGTTCTTAAATCAATAAATAAAACAGATAGAGAAATTTTCCACTGCGAGTAAAACAGCAATTTTTAAAATAGTTTAATTACATGGTTTATTTTTTAGATTTTCATTTAGTGGTTATAAAACTTCAATAAAATAGCATTTCCGTAAAAAAGTTCGACGGAGAAATTTTATTTTTCGAGTCACACCAAAAACACATATTTTAGTAAAATGTTGTGTTTCTGCTGGGATATTTTTTTGGATATTTCATAAATCATTTTAATACGTTACATGAATATGTATGGTGAAGAAAGTTTCAACGGAGCATTTTTCCTCAAAAAGATATCTATGAAATATGTCTTTCATTAAAAAAACCTAACTTCTATTATTATTATTCTTTGGAATTTTATACAATACTTTTAATTTATTGATATTTTATCACGTTGTAAAGTTTTTTCTGACTGACGAATTACTGTGGGGGTCAACTAGCTTCATTTCCTACACTATAAAGGATGGGTGAGTTATAGCTTATTTTTGTGATCCATCTACAGGAATAATACATCTATGATGTAGAACATGACACAAAAAAAATAACCACCATTTTAACCAATCACGTGTTCTACAGGACTTCCGAGGCAAACTCGCTCTCTGAAATGTCAACGCGATGAACTAGTTTGGCCTAGGAAAAACTAGTTTGTCCTGAAATCTGGTTTGGCCGGTAAAATATATACAGTATTTTAAAAAACTTTTAGCCCAAACAAAGTTCCAAAGTCAAAAATTGTGTTCCAAACATTTCCCTCTATATCTCTTCGTTGACTAGGCTTAACTTGATATTTTTAGGAATCAGTAGGGATTGATAAGAAAAATGAACGGTAACATACAAATTTATTCACATAAAACAACAATTTTATTAGAAACTAACTTCAACTAAAACGTACAATACTAACAAAGAGTAGGCACTTTTACAAGGAACAAATGGACAGCAGTTGATGGTAAATTGTCGACACCTCGGCGTCCCGATGCAGAAGAGAGAAAAAGCCCCGCAAGAGCTCTGCAGCCGGTTTTATAGTGCGCGCGCCATCTGCGTGCACTCGAGCGCCCTCTGCGAGCACCTGCGCGCCATCTACGCGTATCACTTTCCCGCTAACACGGCCTCTCCTGACTTGAGGACGTCCTCGTTCTCTTCTACTTGAAGCTGAACCACTGCAGAGGCTCAGGCATCGGGTTCTCGGTAGACACGTCGCATCTCTCGGCAGTTTGCTCAGGCGTAGACTCCTCATTTTGGTCAGCGCCTATTAACAGAAAGCACTAACTTAAAACACCTGTAACCACCTCTTTAGCAATGTGCTAAAGAGTTCACAATTTTAGCAATGTTCTAAAGAGTTCTTAAAACAGCTGTAACCACCTCTTTAGCAATGTGCTAAAGAGTTCACAATTTTAGCAATGTGCTAAAGAGTTCACAATCAATGTTGAGCCCTAGGCAATACGTTAGCATGGGTGCAACTACAAAGACCAGAGAGGAAGCACGACGTTAGCTATCTCGGTCGACAGGAAACATAGGCACGACGTTAGCATATTTCCTGTCCTACAGGTACCAGCAAGGAGGAAGCACGACGTTAGCTATCCTTGAGGCCAACACACATACCAACAAGAAGGAAGCACGACGTTAGCTATTCTTGAGGTCTACACAGGCAGCAGCACCGACAAGAAGGAAGCACGACGTTAGCTATTCTTGCGGCCCGCACTATCAAACTCACTATCGAAGTACATAGCGCACGTATCAGGTGTCCATTCCCATAGTGCGCGCGCCATAAGCGCGCTGTCTACGAGCCGTCTGTGCGCCAGACCCGTGCGCCGTTAGCGCGCTGTCTGTGAGCACGCCGTCTGCGCGCCATCTGCTGCGCGCCGTCTGCTGCGTGCCGTCTGCACGCCGTTAGCGCGCACCCGCGCGTCATCAGCGCGCACCAGCGCGCCATCTGCTGCGCGCCGTCTGTTGCGTGCCGTCTGCACGCCGTTAGCGCGCATCCGCGCGTCGTCAGCGCGCACCAGCGCGCCATCTGCTGCGCGCCGTCTGCTGCGTGCCGTCTGCACGCCGTTAGCGCGCACCCGCGCGTCGTCAGCGCGCACCAGCGCGCCATCTGCTGCGCGCCGTCTGCTGCGTGCCGTCTGCACGCCGTTAGCGCGCACCCGCGCGTCGTCAGCGCGCACCAGCGCGCCATCTGCTGCGCGCCGTCTGCTGCGTGCCGTCTGCACGCCGTTAGCGCGCATCCGCGCGTCGTCAGCGCGCACCAGCGCGCCATCTGCTGCGCGCCGTCTGCTGCGTGCCGTCTGCACGCCGTTAGCGCACACCCGCGCGACGTCAGCGCGCACCAGCGCGCCATCTGCTGCGCGCCGTCTGCTGCGTGCCGTCTGCACGCCGTTAGCGCGCACCCGCGCGTCGTCAGCGTGCACCAGCGCGCCGTCTGCGCGCACCCGCGCTGCCTGCTGCGCGCTGTCTGCTGCGCGCCGCTCGCGCCAACAGCGTGCCTCGGCGCGCCGATAGGGTGCACCAGTGCGCCGTTCGCGACGATAGTGTGCACCAGCACGCCGATAGCATGCACCAGCGCGCCGCCTGCACAACAGATGTGCGCAATAAACGCGCCGTCTGCGCGCCGTCTGCGCGCCACCTGCGCGCTCGCTGTAATCGCGCTGTCTGAGCGCCATATGCGCGCCATCCCAGGTAGCAAACTGGGATATGCGGTGTCGTTTCCGCTGCGCACCGTCTACACCTTCATGGTGCAGGGGCACCATGAAGCCGTTAGCCTGGGGTGAAGGCTGCCTGCGCTGATACTCCAATGATGAGAGACGATCTAGAATGAGTTGCATAAGTATTTTGTTGTTGTAGTTAATTTCGTGGTGAACCATGACGCCTTCGCGTTTTTTTGTATGTTTGGATCGCGATCTAGATCCTCTATGTCTTGACCGGCTTTTATGATTTGGCATGATTAACAGCCTTAGAAAGTAGCCGGATTTACGTACGCTACTTTAAGTAAAGACACGAGAAAGAAAACAAAAAATTTAAATAAAAATATATGGACCGCAACTATTTTTATGCTATGACAGTATTAAAAATCAAGCAAAAAATCAATAGCTAAATGCTGCTAGATAAAGCACTTCATAACGTTGAAACAAAGAAAAACTATTCCTCTTGCGAAAAAAAAAGAAAATGGGGGTAGTTTTGTAAAAACTTACCAGAATGTTCACCAACATTATCTTATCAACTACGTACTTACGTTAGTATCTGAACACAAGAATACACACAACACGGTTCAAAAGAAAATCGTTAGAACCACATACGAATGTATGCAAAAAAATAAAAATGTAAAACTGCCCACTCAATTTACTTGCGCCAGGAAAGGAACCAAAGCACATCAAGGCACAAAACACGCGAGTCCTATCCCACTTCTGATTTTAGGAATCAGTAGGGATTGATAAGAAAAATGAACGGTAACATACAAATTTATTCACATAAAACAACAATTTTATTAGAAACTAACTTCAACTAAAACGTACAATACTAACAAAGAGTAGGCACTTTTACAAGGAACAAATGGACAGCAGTTGATGGTAAATTGTCGACACCTCGGCGTCCCGATGCAGAAGAGAGAAAAAGCCCCGCAAGAGCTCTGCAGCCGGTTTTATAGTGCGCGCGCCATCTGCGTGCACTCGAGCGCCCTCTGCGAGCACCTGCGCGCCATCTACGCGTATCACTTTCCCGCTAACAATATAATATATTAAAAAAAAATAACTTTCGCCGTAATTCAATTCACATCTTAGATTTCTGCGCGAACTGTTCATTTAAATAAAACACTTTCTCGGATTTTGCACGCATTTATTTAACAACTTGTTTAAATTTGCTTGTTACAAAATAAAAAGAAAAATTATTATTTTTGCACATTTTGGATATTTTTTTTATCTGGATGTGGCAAGTCGGAATACTCTTTGGTCATGTCAAGGAACGTTGCTGTTTGATTTTCTTGATTGCTGTTTGGGTGTTTTAATACAATATCTATTGTATAATTAGTGCATATAAATACGTGATCATTGTTGGAAATTACTTATGAAACCTTGGATCTCGAAAGATTTGGATTCCCGAAGGAGGAACACTGCGTCAGCGATGGATTCGTGCGATACCTCGAGCCGACTGGGAGCTTACAACATCGTGACTGTGATATAGTTAAAATAAAACAACCCTTAGTTATGTACGCGTATTATTTGATTTTAAGGCGCTATAATCAGGAATTCATCTCATCTCATGCATACAAGAAATTAGGATTACATTTTACTCCCTAAGGACTAAAGTGGTTATTTAGTCCCGCTTCGTAGGGCTATATTTGCGTACTTTTAGAGCATGAGAATTGAAAATTATTATTATTTCTATTAAAACATTAATTTAAAGTCCCTATACTTAGGCTTTTTCTCAATTACTTACTTAAAAAATTTACATTTAATTAAAAGTTCCCCTGTCAGTTACAGGCCACTCGAAATGGTTTTGAAGAATTTTTCGTCATTCTTTTGTGACAGGTACCTACCGTTAAATTTTTTTCAAACCCAAGACCTTTTTTTTGTTTATAGGTCTTTTTCTTTACAAGCCCGTTGCATTGGCAAATCCAGGTGATTTCTGTGGGTATTTGATAAGAAAAAGTGATGTGATACAAGGCCTTGTCCAGTGATGTGATACAAAGCCTTCGCCAAGGCCAGATTTGGTGTAGCTTTTTTGATTTTTTGATTTGATTTGATTTTGATTTGGTACGAACGTGTGTAGCACGGATTACCTATATTTGCTTTACAGCAAAGTTCGTCCGCACCAAATCGGCGGTTAGGTCTGGTCTGGACGTGTGTAGGATACGAGGACGTGTGTGCACTATTATTTATTCTGTGGTAGCGGCTATAAGAACTAACGAACGAACTTTAAAAAGAAGCAAAAAACGCGAAGTTGCTTTAATCAGACCCTACTAGGTGTCACTTCACTACATAGTATAAAACAAAGTCGCTTTCTCTGTCCCTATGTCCCTTTGTATGCTTAAATCTTTGAAACTACGCAACGGATTTTGATGCGTTTTTTTTAATAGATAGAGTGATTCAAGAGGAAGGTTTATATGTACTTTTTATCCCGATATTCCCACGGGAACGGGAACCACGCGGGTGAAACCGCGGGCGGCCGCTAGTTGCACATAAATAGTTCACTAAAGTCAACGACAGATGGCTCCAAGTTAATACAACCATAGTCTACCTACAGAAAAGAAATATCCTTCTTTTCTTTATGTAAGTACTATGTTTATCAACTTTGATAGAAACTTAAATGTGTCTTGTTCTTTAGTATTTATTTTTTAAATACTTACTAAAATTTACAACTGAAAATCAGCGTTTGCTTGCGTTGCAAGACAAGTAATATGACGCTGAGCTGCGACCATTGAGTAGGTACTGCTGCGGCACGGCACACACACATTTTTATTTGGAACTTTTTGTCTTATTGAGTCTAATTTGTGTTTTCTATTCTTGTTCGTAATACAGTGCTACCTTCTCTTATACCTATGTGAATATGCCTTGTATTTAATGAATACTTATGTGTGTGTCTATAGTAAGAATCTACAATCTCTATTTGGTGGTAAAATATATATAAGGTCCTTCCTAAATAGTGCACATAATTTTAAGTCGTCAATGTACTCACGCATACAAAGAGTTATTACTATGGTACCAACATTGGAAACGCGAAAAAAAAAATCAGCTGTTCCATAGAAAACTTTAAATCGAATAGATCAAAATGTATAGAACAGCTGATTTTTTTTCTGAAAAACTGAAACATGTCCAATAACTAAAAATACAAAAATAAATTATATTAAAAAAAAAACTTTTATTTAAAATCAAGCTTTTATTCAAATGTCCTAAAAATAATAAAATAAACTGTGTATCAAGTCAAATCCAACAAACTTATTACATAAAACAATTTATATGTTTTAAAAGCTTGTCGCGAGATTTTATTGTTACTGGGCTTGCACTAAACACAAATGCTTTAACTTATATTTGACATATGAAATTAAAGCGACAAGCTTTTAAAACATATAAATTGTTTAATGTAATAAGTTTGTTGGATTTGACTTGATACACAGTTTATTTTATTATTTTTAGGACATTTGAATAAAAGCTTGATTTTAAATAAAAGTTTTTTTTAAATATAATTTTTATTGAATTCTTTTTACTTTTTTGCATTCAAAATGAAATTTTTATTATTGAAAAAAGTCGTATAACAATACGGATACGACTCCATAGCTCAGTAGTTAGAGCATTCGCCCGGACCCATTGAAGCTAGTTGTGTGTGACACGGGTCGTTTTTTTATAATACATAATACGTACTTCATTTTCTGGGACACGAACCCACGACCTTTCACTGTCTGGGCGAATGCTCTAACAACTGAGCTACGGAGACGTATGATGTAATAATACAACTCCGTAGCTCAGTGGTTAGAGCATCCGCCCGGACAGTGCAAGGTCGTGTGTTCGAATCCCATCGAAGCTAGTTGTGAGACGGGGCATTTTTTTATAATATGTAAGGTCAATGTGGGGAAGTCCGGCATACTTTTCTAAAATTTAAGTTCAACTGAACTTATTGAATCGAGATACGCTTTCTAAAGTGACTTGTGTCGTCGGAAATTATAGGTAATATATTTATTTACCTAAATTGGTCTTAAAATAGTATGAATTGCAATTATCTTTAGATTTATATGATATTTTTTAAAACACGGCGTGTAGACGGACTTCCCGTGCAGTTTAGGGTAAGTCCGTCTACTAGCACTATATCCATAACTTGTGAGGCAATATGTATGAAAACAGTTTCTAGCAGTGACGTTAAACTAGCGTTGAAATGTGTGATTTATGTATTTGTCTATAAGGTTTACATTTCAAAGATAATTGATTTTATTTTATTTAAAGGCAAGTCCGGCATATCTTTGGTGACAGTGGTTGCAAACATTTTTAATAAAATTGTATGTAGCCAATTTCCTAGTAAAACATAAATTTTTATTTTCTAATTCAATTTTTATATTCTTAATAAGGTAGATATACGAAAGCGATTCATTACTATCTTACGGTACATAATTATATCCCTAGGGATTTATCTATATCACGGCTTTATCATGCAGGTAAAATACGTGCAGCTGAAAAGGTTGACAATATCTGCAATTGAGGCAAGACCGTCATATGACGGACTTACCTTACGTATGCCAGACGGACTTCCCAACTATTACATTTTGTGGTTAATAATTTGTTGCAGGTAATAATTACGAAACTCAAGCGCTATAAATGAATTCATCACCAGAAATAAGTAAATTAATCACTAAATGACTTGCGTAATCAAAGAAACTCCAAGAACTCCCTTGATTTTCTACTTTTTTTTAGTTTTTTGAAGAGACGTTACACTCCAGCTTCAAGTACAAAACTCGAAAAAAAATGGCCTACCAATTTCTTTCAACCTAATGATGTTAGCGACGTCTATGATTCTCAGTTCGAACTAGCTCCGTAATACTGTTTTACCGACCGAGGCATAAGAAGCTAGTCATTCAAAAATGGAAGTTATTGGCGCTAGACGGACTTACCTCCTAGACGGACTTCCCCACATTGACCTTACTTCATTTTCTAGGACTCGAACCCACGACCTTTCACTGTCCGGGCGAATGCTATGACCACTGAGCTACGGAGTCATATTATTTCACTGTCCGGACGAATGCTCTAATCACTGAAATACGGAGACGTATATTGAATACGACTCCGTAGCCCGGACAGTGAAAGTTCGTGGGTTTGAGTCCCACCGGATCTAGTTGTGAGACGGGTCGTTTTTTACTAGTAAGTACTTCATTTTCAATTATTTATTGCTTTATTTCAGAAAAAAAAAACTGCTTCTGACGATTTTCCCGTAGAACAGAGACTACCAGTACCAGTGGAGTCGCAACGTGAAATAAGTTATTGTAAATCATTAGCATTTGTTGCAGACACGTAAGTTCACTCCTTCTCATATTTATTGTCTTACCCATACTATTTACGCTATGCATTTTACTAATGCAATAAATTGAATATTAGATAATGATATTTTTCATTGATTTGTAGGAAAAATAAAACTACGATTGATAGTGATAACACACCCGTAGAACGGAGAACATCAATGGAATCGCTACTTGACTTGGATGTTGATAAATCTTTAGGTGTTACAGACGCGTAAGTACCTACCTACATACATACCATAATGTTATACATTGTCTTTTACTTATGGTATAAAATTTAATGTTAGATATATTGACGTTATAATTTATAATGCTTTTATAGGAAAAATAAACCTAGGACTACGACTGACGAAAGGCCCGTTGAAGTAAGATCATCAGTGGAATCTCTACTTGACTTAAATTTTAATAAATCTCTTGTTGTTGCAGAAGCGTAAGTACCTACAAATTATTAATTGGACTTATATTTGGATATAAGACTATGACAGTCTAATATTCGAATATACATAGATCGATCGGGAATGTAATTATAATAATTTTTGTTTCAAACAAAGCACTTAGCGCTCAAAAATTAAAATTTCTTAAAGTGGCCACTAATGGTGCTTCTACTGTAGTGTAAGGTAGACGCCCTATTAGTGGCCACTTTAAGTTAAATTATTTGTCTAATGGCGTTTATGGTTTGTTGTCAATAAACTCAAGAATGCCTGTTTTCCAGATATGTCAAATCTGCACCAGCAAATAAAGCAAGAAATAAGAAGTTATCTAGTGATAGTAGTTTTGCTCAACGTAATACCCGAAAAAAACCTCGGGGGGTATCAGCATGTGAAAGGTGTTTTAGAAATGACGATGTAAGTTGTTGTAAAATTAGTATAACGTCAGCTTAACTTACGCATACAGACCCAATTTCAAAATATAAATGACTTGTTTTGTTATTTTTTATTCGTTTTAGGAAGAAACAGATGATGGACACCGAATTATTCAAATAAGTTATTTCCTAAACCAGCTGTCTAATATATCTTCCCACGATTCATTGTTTGAATGTTCTATGAGTACTATGAAGCTTGTTTCAGAAATAAAACATGGCCTCATATCAAAATTTTTATTTAAATGCTTAATGTGCAAAAAAGATTTTGAAGTTCATAACTCTCGAGAAAATCTAAACCGCAAAGCAGTAGAGGGTGCAATGGTAGCTGGTTGTGGTTATGCACAACTCAAACAGATGACTGCTGCCTTAGATTTGCCAGCGATCTCTCTGTACACATATGAAAAAAGTCATGACGAAGTATGTCAAGACTGGGAGGCAACAGCATGGGAGGAGATGAAAAAAGCTGGCGACGAAGAACGGGAAGCTGCAATCAAAGAGGGAAAAGTAAACAAAGATGGTATAGCCCTCATAGACGTTGTTGTTGACGGTTGTTGGTGCAAGTGGTCGTATAAAACGAACTACGCTGCACTCTCTGGAGCTGCCGCTATAATCAGAAGACGCTTCGGAAAAGTTTTATTTATGAGCGTTAAAAATAAATATTGCTGCATTTGTGCAAGGGCCGAAAAAAGGAAAGAAACAGTTAAACATCACATGTGCTACAAAAATTTTTGTGGTTCTTCTACTGCAATGGAAGCAAGTATAATCACTGAAGGTTTTAAGCGGTCAATAGAGATGCACAAACTTATTTATTCCAGATTTATTGCAGATGGAGATAGTAGCACGTATGCGAAAATTTTAGAAACGCGGCCGTACTCGGATGTTACTGTAGAAAAAATCAATTGCAAGAACCATATTTTACGTAATTATTGTAATAAATTTCAACAATTAAAAGTTGACACACGATATAGCGTCAAAGACCGAAAACAAATTACCACTGAAAAAATACTCAAGGCCAGAAAATATATCTGTGACTCTATAAATCACCACAAAAAAAAAACAAGGAAAGTGACAGTGTGAAAAAATTGCACAATGAAATAAATATTTCTGTTAGACATGCATTTGACAACCATGAAGAATGCAATGATTTTTTTTGCCAAAAAGCAAAAACTAAAGAAGGCTCCCAAGATCTATTTAATACTCCCCTTTGGCAAAAAATTCGATACATTACAGCCAACGTTGCTTCAAATGCACGAAGTTTAATTGAAAACGTCGACAGCAATGTCGTAGAACGATTTAATGGTGTTATCGCAAAGTTTGTTGGGGGAAAACGTGTGAACTACGCTTTAAAGCGGTCATATCAAGGTAGATGTGCAGGAGCTGTAGTTTCTTTTAATACAAAAAAAATACACACGACTGTGTCAAAAAACATTCATAAAAAATCACCAACAAAGTTATTAAAAAAGTTCGAGGAAAATATTGAAAAAAAAGACAGTACAACCAAACAATCAAAAGAAAAAAAACAGACATCTTATGCCAAAAAAAATTGATTTGAACTATGGAGAAATTGTTGAAACTCCGGACATGGATGTAGAAACATACGAGATGGCGAAAGCCACATTTTTAAAAAACTTAGAAAAAAGTGAAGAGGAAAGAAGTGAAATTCAAAAAAGAACAGTATTACAAAGTGAGTGTGGAGAATGGATGGAGTTGCGGAGAAACCTTTTAACAGCTTCAAATTTTGGAAAAGTAGCCAAAAGAAAGAAAAATAATAGCTGTGTAAATATTGTAAAAAACATGCTATATCGACCAGAAATATCACATGTAGCTTCCATAAGCCACGGTAAAAAGAATGAGAAGGTGGCCCTGGAACAACTATCCAATTTATTAAACCTAAACATCGAGCAGTGTGGTCTGTTCATCGATCAACAGTTTCCGTTTTTAGGCGCCACCCCGGATGGTCTCAGGTCAGACGAAAATACAGTGGTAGAAATAAAGTGTCCTATGGCGCCTTATAGAATAGGTATAGACGAAGCCATAAAACAAAGTAAAATGCATTTCTGGCGATACAATAAAAAAAATAAAGAAGTGACTATAAACAAAAATTCAGATTGGTTTTTCCAAGCACAAGGACAACTGCATATTTGTGGTAAAGCAAAATGCTTGCTGGCAGTGTGGTATGGAGATAATAAAATTAAAACAGAACTCATACATAGGGATGACAAATTCTGGCAAGAACGCATGGAGCCTAAATTGCTTTCATTTTATTTTGATTATCTTTTACCCGAATTAGTGGATCCGAGGTTTCCTAAAAACAAACCAATACGTGTGCCTGACGAGACAAATACGGGTACCACTGAAAAAAGAAAAGACAAAGAAAATGTAATACCGACGATTGATTCAAGCAAAGAAAAAGAAGAAATTGAGATAACGGAAAAAAGAAAAGACAAAGAAAATGTAATACCGACGATTGATTCAAACGAAGAAAAAGAAGAAATTGAGACAATAATTGATTTTGTAAATTTTTAAATTATTATACTGTTTTTTTAAAGTATCAAAATATCTTTTAATTCTCCATTTATTTATCTTTACTAATATTATAGAGGAAAGATTTGTAATGTATGTATGTTACAAAAAAACTCAAAGACTACTGGACCGATTTCAAAAATTCTTTCACGGTTAGAATGCTGTATTATCCATGATTAACATAGGCTATAGAATATTATAGAAAAAATTAGGGATTCGTATAAAAACTTCGATAATGTAACTCAAGGTGTGAAAAACGATACCAAAAAAATCCTTATACCGCAAAGGCTGCTAAAACTATTGACAATAGAGCAAAGTAATGTACTACAGTTTTGTAGAGAACATTAATATCTACAAAAAAATCTGCAATACCATATGTCTAACTATTACAGTTACGTCACAATAACTACTTTTTCATATTAAAAATTATGCAATAGTAACGCCGCCTGTACACACTAGGCCACATTATTCGTAACTTGGTATTAATCCTTATCCAAATAAATAATTTCGTATTCAAGACTGTTTCAATACCTGTAGATTACTCTTTGAATTGATGAAATCAGACATTCCATTTTAAAGATATTACGGTTTTGTATTTTGGTTTACCGATGCCAGTGGCAGGGGGGGCTCACTCCGCAATTCAATCGACTACGCGCTGTCTACCGCGAGGTAGAGAATAGGCGGGTGTCACGCGCGCTCACCGCTCAGTTGTGCATGCGACGCCACGCGAGAAAGAAGTTACTTATTTTACTTTTACACTTTCGCGCCAAAACACACTACGTGTTACCTTATGGTTTTACTTTGTGTGACTATACTGTCTTATTCTAAGTATCTATAATACTTAATGATCCGAATATTTGATTTAAGGACCCCCGGACCCACCTTAGCATACGTAATTACGACAAAAAATAAAAATTGACAAAGCGATTCTAGCTTTTATACCTACATAGCTAGGTTAGGTACCTACGAAAAAGAATCAATAGGAAGTAGCTGTAGCACTTTTAATATAAGTACCTACCTACCAAATTACAAAATATCTACCTATTTTCTGTCTTAGAATAATATAATAACTGTGAATGCTCTAATAACCACTGAGCTACGGAGTCGTTACGGCCTGGCCACGAAAATGCGCGGCGGCCGGCGTCGGCGGCGACACGGCGACGAGCGAATTGCGCAATCATTGCGCGCTCGCAACAGACGTCTAATCAAATAAGTCAATGAGACGCACCAACGGATGCGCAATTCACTCGTCGCCGTCGCCGCCGCGCATATTCGTGGCCAGGCCGTTAGAGTATTCGCCCGGACAGTGAAAGGTCGTGGTTTCGAGTCCCATCGGAGCTAGTTGTGAGACGGGTCGACTTTTTAGCGACTCCGTAGCTGAGTGGTTAGACTGGTTAGAGCATTCGCCCGGACAGTGAAAGGTCGTGGGTTCGAGCCCCATCGGAGCTAGTTGTGATGTGAGAAGGGACGACTTTTTCTCATACCTACTTCATTCTCAATTTGTGAATGCAAAGAAGTAAAAATAAAAAATCTAAACTATCTGTATTTAAAAATCATTTGCGCTATTTGTTGTTCCTTTTACCACTTACCTGCTTACTTCGTCGTTACATTGCAGTCAAGTCGACCGCCGACCCTACGCGGCAACCAAGACCACCCAAAACCAATTTGGCTTAAGCGTTTCCGAGTAATAGAAGCGTATTACGTACAGCTACGGTTCAATTTCGCTTGTAATGAACGGTAAATTAGTTAGGCAGGCGTGCGGGTGCAAATTATTTTAGACCTAATTGTCGCGTGGACAAGATTGATAATTTATTGTAACTGTTTCGGAAGTGAGCCTTCTGCTACAAATATTATTCTGTGCCAGTGGCCACGACGCGCGGCACTTATTTGCATTCACAATGCAATTATTATGATTTAAAAATTTAAAATGAATCGACCCGTCTCACAACCAGCTCCGATAGGATTCGAACCCACGACCTTTCGCTGTCCGGGCGACTGCTCTAACCACTGAGCTACGGAGTAGTGAATGCAAAAAAGTGCCGAGCGTCGTGGCCGCCGACGCCGGTGTCGCAAGCTCAAAACCGTAATATCTTTGGAATGAATTGTCCTATTTCATCAATTCAAAGAGTAATCTATAGGTATTAAAACAATCTTGAATACAAAATTATTTATTAAGGTACGAATAATGTGACCTAGTTTGTACACTTTGTACCAGGGGCGTTATTGCATACTTTAATATGAAAAAGTAGTTATTGTGACGTAACTGTAATAGTTAGATATATGGTATCGCGGACTTTTTTGTAGATATTAATGTCCTCTACAAAACTGTAGTACATTACTTTGCTCTATTGTCAATAGTTTCAGCAGCGTACGCGGTATAAGAATTTTTTTGGTATCTTTTTTCACACCTTGAGTTACATTATCAAAGTTTTCATACGGATCCCCAACTTTATCCAAAATATTCTATAGCCTATGTTAATCAGGGATAATGTAGCATTCTAAAAGTGAAAGAGTTTTTGAAATCGGTCCAATAGTTTTTGAGTTTATTCGTTACATACATTCATACAAATCATTCCTCTTTATAATATTAGCATAGTATAGATTAAACATAATTTTCCTGTTGCGACTCCGTGCGTCTCTTGTTCTAAAAACAAATATGGTCGTCGGAACTAGTCGGCCCGCGCCGGCCCGCGCGCGATGTTTCTAAGCGGGGGGCGCCCCGCATGACCGCTTACGAGATTAGAAAACTCCGCCCCTCACGATTTGATTTATTTTCCGAGTATCGTCTTAAAATTATGTCAATCATTTAATAGATATACTCCAGTTAGCAATATATGGAATTACATGAGACGATTCAAGAGAGCATCTTCGCCAAAACAGCCTAAGAATGATGAATGGATTCCAGAATTCATAAACAAATATGCTTCACCTTCAGCCCCTGAAAAAAATGTTAATTTAGTTGAATTAGAAACATTTTTTGAATCTAATGGAAAATCAAATGCTCATTTTCTTACAGTACCTTTCACTTTACAAGAATTAATAACTTCATTACAGTCTAGAAAAGACACTACTCCAGGTCTAGATGATATAACATACCAGGGCCGGATTTAAGCACAGGCTACATAGGCTGCAGCCTAGGGGCCCGCACCACAAGAGGGCCCGCGCCACATTTCTAAATATAAAAAATATCAATTTTCAGTTTTTATAGCACTGTGACATTTCTAAATATAAAAAATATCAATTTTCAGTTTTTATAGCACTGTGTGACCTAAACCCGCACTTAGGTAACGCTTATCCGTGAACACTCTGTACACTGTGTATTAATATAATCCCTTCTAAAATTTGGCGCGGAAATGCAATTAAGATGAAAAAATCTTATAAAATTTACATAATGGCAGTCTATTGTATAAAGTCGGTTCTGGCGCTTCGCAAGCTGCTGTCGCGGCGGCACGCTCGCTTCTCTCGCTCGGCTCGTGCGGTGGGTTCATGTAAATCTAACATGCTCGTCGTTTCGCTTCGCTCCTCGCACCAACCACTCTTGCGTCGACGTATTTGTTTCCGCGCTTTAAAATTTCGGATTTAAGTATGTTCCAAATAGGTAATGAGTTCATTACATTAAAAAAATATGAATAAGGCGAGGAATCCCGACGGATATAGGCACGCTAACGCTTGCTCGGCCGCGCTCTATACACTTCGCGTGGACCCAGCGGCAGCCGACAGGGAACTGTGAACTCACGAGCGCACCGCGAATCGAAAATCACTTAAAATTCAATAAAAATTAAATAATAAAAATAAAAAATTCATGATGGCCGGAATCCCTCGGCTATTTAAAGACAATTATTTTCATATGTTTTTCATTAACTAAAACCAAGCATACTGCAAGTAATATGATATTTGAATTATTATTAGACGGATGTTTGAGATTTTATTGGACACAGTAAATGTTTTTCCAATCGAAAAAAACAGCCGGAAGCACTAGATAAATAACTGTAAAATAACATATATTTTTTCCAAATTTTAAGTACTTGTGATTTGCGAGTAATCCATAATTTAAAATACCCTATTTTGGGGAAACCCTCGATGTCAACAAATGGAAAGGAGAGCCGATGATTATCCCAACGTAATTATATTTTGTAATAAATAATTTATCTTTTAACAATCTTTTTGACCGACTTACAAAAAAAGAACAGTAGGTACTCGATTCGACTGTCTTATTTGTTATTTTTATATGATACTAGCTTCCGCCCGCGACTTCGTCCGCGTGGACATTCGAGAAAATACTTAGGGGACCAATAACCAGCATAAAAAGTATTCTAAGTTTTAACTTCAAAAAATCCGATCAGCTGTTTTACGTGATTAGGCGGGTCCTCCCTCACCAAGCGAGCCTCGTGCGAGGCAGAACGTTTGTCACGTGCGGCCCCCCGCATTATTATTATTGGTCCCCTTAATATTTTCTCGAATGTCCACGCGGACGAAGTCGCGGGCGGAAGCTAGTAAATAATAAGTGTCTGTTTCACAATCAAAAAGTTAGTTCTCAGTAGCTTAGGTACCACGAACTTTTAGGGTACCTACTTAAGATTATTTAGGTTTCTATACCCTATTTACACCCTGGGTTTCATTTTCGGAAAACTACGAAATGGGTTGCCTATTTGTTTTAAGAAGTAAGCCTACAAAATTTCAAGTTGAAATGTCTATTTTACCCCCTGATTTTTCATTCAAAACGTCACCCCTATTTTAACCTTTTAGGGGTTGAAGCATTTTCAGCGTCTTATTTTAATTTTTAGTTTTTTGCATACACAATGCAATTTTTATTACTGAAAAATGGAAAATGAAGTATTTAGAAAAAATCGACCCGTCTCACAACCAGGTCGTGGGTTCGTGTCCCATCGGAGCTGGTTGTGAGACGGGTCGATTTTTTTTCTAAATACTTCATTTTCCATTTTTCATGTTCAGCGTGTTAAACATCAAAATAAATGCCATTTTTGCAATCGTCATCCCATAAAACCTCAATAACGACATCCATATCGATTTTTAGGTTTATTTATCCCATTTAACCTCTTAGGGGTTGATTTTCGAAAAAATACGAAATATGTGTTTGCTTATTTGTTTTGCTTTCCGACCATAAGCCTAAATAATAAATTAAATGAAGGACTTTCCAGATACAACATTTCATCCCCCTTTTCACCCCTTCGGGTGGAATTGTCAAAAACGCTAACACAGGTAAATATTAATTTTCAATTGCCAGCCTAAATACAATGTTTGAAGATCCTAACTTCAAAACTGACGGACTTTCATACAAACATTCATCCTCTATTTCACCCCCTAGGGGTGGAATTTCCAGAAATCCTTTCTTAGTGGATGCCTACACTGTATAACGTATCTATGTGCAAAAATTTAAGTCTCTAGGTTCAGCGGTTTGGGCTGTGCGTTGATATCTCAGTCAGTCAGTCAGTCAGTCAGTCAGTCAGTCAGTCAGTCAGTCAGTCAGTCAGTCAGTCAGTCAGTCAGTCAGTCAGTCAGTCAGTCAGTCAGTCAGTCAGTCAGTCAGTCAGTCAGTCAGTCAGTCAGTCAGTCAGTCAGTCAGGACTTTGAATTTTATATATATATATAGATGTCAAAAGAAAATACTTATCACGCTGAACAACTTCTCTTAAGATGCTGTATTTGTATCTCTTATAGTTAAGCTGGGCTGCAAGGGTTCCAAATCAGGAGTACCAGACCTTCGATATTTTTCCGTCAATAGAAAATGTCCATGACGTTAAACAACTTTTCTTATGACGCTATGTTTGTATCTCATATAGTTTAATCTGGCTGCTAGGGTTCCACATCAGCCGGCCTAGCATGAGCGGCTTATAACGCGCGATATGATATGGTACGGCAAGTTGTCTTGCTTACACCTACAAATATTTGATCCAAGAAATTGGACGAGGACAACTTCGAATGGTTTCATTGATAAATTCTTTGATGAAATGCATATTGGACAAAGATATTTCATAAGTGGAATACTGTAGAAAGGCTTGTCATTTGCGTTTGGTTATTAATTGATACGTACATTATTTATTTTAGGAATACTTGTTTTTAATACTATGAAGAACTAAATTAATTGTTTTTATCGACTTTGTCCGTTGTCATTTAAAATATAAATAATAAGAGTAAAAAATGCAGAGAAATAATAATATTTTGTTAAATATTGGTATTTATTTGATATGATGCAACAAGACGCGACTATCATTCACTCGCGAAATCCAGATCCGGAAAAACAGTTAGCCGGTAGCTCCAATTGGAGCCCATATTATGGGTCTGGGCTTGAAATCAGAAATATGGATCTGAACTTCATATTTTTAGCCGGTAGACCCCCTGGTGTATGTCCTGATTTTAGTAACTGACAATTAATATAGTTAGTAGGTTGTGAAATTTCTAACATTTGTGGAGATAAGAGTCTATTTACTAAACATGGATTTTGGGATGATATGGCTTTTAAACAAAAACTTTCTGCTAATTGTAAACGGCGAAATAATAGGTCTTTACATATGAAATTGCCGTTTTTTTCTTTTGTACATATAACTTAATAACTTTTATAATATTAGAAATATATAATTTCTTTAATATTGCGTTACATTAAGACCGTATCGAGCAACTTTTGATAATTTAATAACCACGATATTTGATTATTTACATAGAAAAAACTTATTCCGAAAGTTACGACTATTTTTGTTTCCAGAATTTCGTACTTTATTAGTTGTAACTTAGTGAAAAAAATTTTTTTTCTCTTAACGAATGTGTCATTTAGTAGTTAAAATGTCCATAAATACGTGTGTAAAATTTTGAAAATTTACATAATATTAGTCGTTAAATAATAACAAAAACGTTAGTATGGAAAAAAAATAATTACAGAAATCTCCATACAAAACGGCAATTTCATAGGTAAAGACCTATTATAAGTGGTTTGATGCAACACTCACTTTGCATTACGTGGATCGGGGTGGAGCACATTGCTCCACTTATAATTCTTAGCGCCTTATTTTGGATTACATCTAGTTTTTTCAAAAGACTAATGTTAGCATTCATATAGGCTAAACTGCTATAGTCAAAGTGACTTCTCACTATACTTTTATATAACATAGATAAGGTTTGGGGGTCGCCTCCCCAATGTACTCCAGCTAGTGATCTTAACACATTTAAGCCTTTTGTAGCGCTACCAATAATTTTATTTACATGATCCTGAAAATTTAATTTTGAGTCTAAAACAACACCTAGGAACTTATGGCTTTGAACCCATGGTAAAGGATGGTTATCATACATTTCATCATTATTAATCAAAGAATTTGAACATTTTTTTGAGAAAATTATTGCCGAACTTTTAGAGCTGCTAATTTCAAGTTTAAGTTTATTATGATAAAAGTTAGAGATCTGCATTAATGCTCTACTCAATTTGTTAATTGCAATATTTACATCTTTATGGACAGTATATACAAGTAGATCATCTGCAAACTGTAAGAAATGTACATTGTTCTCTTTTAAGAACTGTTTTATTTGACAAGTGTAAATATTATATAATAAAGGAGAAATAGTTGCCCCTTGCATTGTTCCTTTGTATATACTTCCTGGTCCATGTATAATGTTGTTATATTTTACATACAGAGTGCGATCATATAGAAAATTAAATAACCATTTTGTTATTTTTCCAGGAATACCAATTTCAAACAGGATCTGAGATAAAACAGATGGAACGACATTATCAAAGGCACCTTTGATATCAAGAAAAGCACATACAGTAACTGAGTGACTCAAGAAAGATGTTTTTATGTCTGATATAAGTGATACAAAGCTTTCTGTTGCACTGTGACCCTTGCGAAATCCAAACTGTTCTGCAGGTAAAATATTGTCACTTTCTATGTAATAATCTAGTCTTAATTTCAACATGTTCTCAAATACTTTACCTACACAAGACGACAAAGAAATAGGTCGATATGAGTCACTATCTTCAGCAGGTTTGTTAGGTTTTAAGATTGGAATTACACATTGAGTTTTCCAGGCAGAAGGTATGGTTTGTGATTCCCAAAGCAAATTATAGATTTGAAGAAGTACTTTTTGAGCATTTAAATGTAGTTTTTTTAACAGACTGTATGTTACAGGGCCGGATTTAAGAACTATGGACCCCTAGGCTCAGACTGTGGTGCGGGCCCCCCGTCTATACAATGAGGAATTTTCCTAAAGGTATCGTCAGCTAATTTCAAAAAGGTGCAAGAGATAGCGCTAGCTAGCAAAACTTTTCTTTTCTTTTTCAATGACTTTATTCAGATTTTAGCTAAATAGGTAAATAATCTTGATAACTAAGATTATATTTTTAAATTACGACTAAAGATAAGATAAGATAAAAATATTCTTTATTCACTTAGACATAATAAATATGTACTTATGAATCGTCAATATTTTCCTACCACCCATTCAAGACTTTTTTAACTGACAAGAAGAATGGGCGCAAGAAACTTGCCAGCGTTTCTTAGTTAGGTAACGACATTTACAAAAAAAAAACATATCGTTACTAATACAACAATTGCTTAGTATAAAAATACATCATAATATTAAACAGTGATTATGTTATGTGTTACATCATGACCATGCATTGCGGTCATTCAAATAATCGTCTACTTTATAGTATCCTTTGCTCATCAGCGACTCTTTAATGTAACATTTAAATTTATGCAATGGAAGTTCAATTATATGCTGTGGAACTTTATTAAAAAAGGCTATGCTTTTCCCCAGAAATGAGGCTCTGGATTTTTCTAGCCTAAACTTGGGAACGACAAGTTTATCTTTATTTCTTGTGTTAAAGCGATGAATATCGCTCTGCTTTACAAATGTATTATAATACTTTTTCACATAAATTATATTTTCATAGATGTAATGTCCTGCAACAGTTAAAATGTTTATTTTTTTAAATAGATCTCTTAAAGAATCTCTCGATCGGAGGTTGTAAATGGCGCGAATAGCCCTTTTTGGAGCACGAATATACTTTGGATGTTAGCGGCTGAGCCCCACAACAAAAGGCCGTAGGACATAACACTATGAAAATAACTAAAATAGACTATTCTAGCCGTTTCAATATCGGTTAAGAGACTTATTTTCTTAACTGCGAATGCAGCCGAACTGAGCCTACTCGCCAAGGCTTCGATATGAGGATCCCATTGTAGTCGCGAGTCTAATATAATACCTAGAAATTTTGTATTGTTAATGAATTCGACCGTATCGCCGTCTAGTCTAATATGAAAATCAACTTGTCTTACATTAGGTAACGAAAATTTTAAACACTTAGTTTTCTTTGAGTTTAATGATAAATTATTACTATTAAACCAATGTGACACTTTTGAAAGAGCACTATTTACTTCGTCAGAACAGTCATCACCTCTATCTACTTTAAAGACTAGAGATGTATCATCGGCAAATAGCACCGTCTCACATAAATTCTTCGCGTAGTAAGGAAGGTCATTTATGTATATTAAAAACAACAGCGGGCCCAATATTGATCCTTGGGGTACGCCCATAGTAATGGGAGCTCCGGTAGACTCAGTTTTATTAATAACTACCTTCTGAGTTCTTTCATACAGATATGAATGCATAAGGCTTACTGACATTTCAGAAACACCATAATGTTTTAACTTCCTTAATAGTGTTTGGTGATCAACACAATCGAATGCCTTGGAAAGGTCACAAAAAATAGCGATTACATCCTGCTTGTCCTCCCAGGCATCAAGTACATGTTTTAGAAATGCAACCCCAGCATCAGTTGTACTTTTACCTTTTGAAAAACCAAACTGTTTCTCATGCAGTATACTATTTAAATTAAAATATTCTAAAAGTTGAGCATAAATTAATTTCTCAAATATTTTACTTATTGCTGGTAGTATGGATATAGGTCTAAAATTTGCTGGGTCACTTTTGTCACCAGCTTTAAACAGAGGAATAATTTTACTATTCTTCATTAAATTAGGAAAGACCCCTTCACTTATACATTGGTTAAAAATTATTGCTAATGATGGAGCTATCACATCAATTATTGATTTGATGATACTTGTAGATATGCCCCAGAGATCTTCTGTTTTCTTAATATTTATTGCTTTGAATGCTTTAATAATATCTTCGGTAGTGACATACCTAAAACTAAATGTTTCCTGGCACTTGTTCACACTAGATTCCATAAGAGAGACAGCGGTGTTGGGGCAAGAATTAAGTCTGCTAGTAGTTTCTAACGGTATTCGAGCAAAGAAACCTTCAAAAGCACCAGCCACCTCAATATCTGATTCAAAAGTCTGATCACTAATTTTTAAGTTAAATGAATTAATTTTGCTTTTTGTTTTGCCAGTTTCTTGGTTTATAATACTCCAGGTAGCTTTTATTTTATTTTCAGATGATTTAATTTTATTTGAAATATACCTAGATTTTGCCAAAGCACATACTTTCCTAAATGTTATTGAATATTTCTTGACATATTCAATGAAGCTAGGATCACAGGAAGTCGTTTTTTGTGCATAGAGTTCAAATAACTTTCTTCTGCTATTATAAATACCAGGTGTGGCCCAGTCACTAAACTTCTTACGATCATTACACTTTATAACTTTTTGTTTAAAATTGTTACTAAATTCTTTTTCAACAATATCAAATAATGATTGATAAGAGTTATTAGCGTCAGCAGAAGCTGGCAAACATTGAATTTTATCTTGTACATTATTTCTAAATTTATTGATACCACGTTGCGGTATTGGCCTGCAAATTACTTCGCGTTTAGGAATAACATTATAGTGCTCAAAAGAAGCTAGTTAAAAATTAGCTGACGATACCTTTAGGAAAATTCCTCATTGTATAGACGGGGGGCCCGCACCACAGTCTGAGCCTAGGGGTCCATAGTTCTTAAATCCGGCCCTGTAACATACAGTCTGTTAAAAAAACTACATTTAAATGCTCAAAAAGTACTTCTTCAAATCTATAATTTGCTTTGGGAATCACAAACCATACCTTCTGCCTGGAAAACTCAATGTGTAATTCCAATCTTAAAACCTAACAAACCTGCTGAAGATAGTGACTCATATCGACCTATTTCTTTGTCGTCTTGTGTAGGTAAAGTATTTGAGAACATGTTGAAATTAAGACTAGATTATTACATAGAAAGTGACAATATTTTACCTGCAGAACAGTTTGGATTTCGCAAGGGTCACAGTGCAACAGAAAGCTTTGTATCACTTATATCAGACATAAAAACATCTTTCTTGAGTCACTCAGTTACTGTATGTGCTTTTCTTGATATCAAAGGTGCCTTTGATAATGTCGTTCCATCTGTTTTATCTCAGATCCTGTTTGAAATTGGTATTCCTGGAAAAATAACAAAATGGTTATTTAATTTTCTATATGATCGCACTCTGTATGTAAAATATAACAACATTATACATGGACCAGGAAGTATATACAAAGGAACAATGCAAGGGGCAACTATTTCTCCTTTATTATATAATATTTACACTTGTCAAATAAAACAGTTCTTAAAAGAGAACAATGTACATTTCTTACAGTTTGCAGATGATCTACTTGTATATACTGTCCATAAAGATGTAAATATTGCAATTAACAAATTGAGTAGAGCATTAATGCAGATCTCTAACTTTTATCATAATAAACTTAAACTTGAAATTAGCAGCTCTAAAAGTTCGGCAATAATTTTCTCAAAAAAATGTTCAAATTCTTTGATTAATAATGATGAAATGTATGATAACCATCCTTTACCATGGGTTCAAAGCCATAAGTTCCTAGGTGTTGTTTTAGACTCAAAATTAAATTTTCAGGATCATGTAAATAAAATTATTGGTAGCGCTACAAAAGGCTTAAATGTGTTAAGATCACTAGCTGGAGTACATTGGGGAGGCGACCCCCAAACCTTATCTATGTTATATAAAAGTATAGTGAGAAGTCACTTTGACTATAGCAGTTTAGCCTATATGAATGCTAACATTAGTCTTTTGAAAAAACTAGATGTAATCCAAAATAAGGCGCTAAGAATTATAAGTGGAGCAATGTGCTACACCCCGATCCACGTAATGCAAAGTGAGTGTTGCATCAAACCACTTATATTTCGCCGTTTACAATTAGCAGAAAGTTTTTGTTTAAAAGCCATATCATCCCAAAATCCATGTTTAGTAAATAGACTCTTATCTCCACAAATGTTAGAAATTTCACAACCTACTAACTATATTAATTGTCAGTAGTATTATATTATCTGTGTTGTCAGTTACTAAAATCAGGACATACACCAGGGGGTCTACCGGCTAAAAATATGAAGTTCAGATCCATATTTCTGATTTCAAGCCCAGACCCATAATATGGGCTCCAATTGGAGCTACCGGCTAACTGTTTTTCCGGATCTGGATTTCGCGAGTGAATGATAGTCGCGTCTTGTTGCATCATATCAAATAAATACCAATATTTAACAAAATATTATTATTTCTCTGCATTTTTTACTCTTATTATTTATATTTTAAATGACAACGGACAAAGTCGATAAAAACAATTAATTTAGTTCTTCATAGTATTAAAAACAAGTATTCCTAAAATAAATAATGTACGTATCAATTAATAACCAAACGCAAATGACAAGCCTTTCTACAGTATTCCACTTATGAAATATCTTTGTCCAATATGCATTTCATCAAAGAATTTATCAATGAAACCATTCGAAGTTGTCCTCGTCCAATTTCTTGGATCAAATATTTGATAAGTGGAATACCACCCTTAACTTTACTTTTTGAATTAAGTAAATAACACAAAATTAATAAAATATAACGAAAAAGGCATATCTTTGAGGGTCAACTATGGTTTCTCTTCGATTTGTGTGCGCTAATTACGTGAACAATTTGACAAATGACCCCGTCATGGCAAAATTTTGTAGAAGTTATTGTTTGGTTGGGTATTTTGTGGTTAATGTTCTTCATTTCCTCTTATGATACTACCCGTAAGGCTCATTATCAGAGCAAGGTTGCAGATATTTATCAAGATTTAAAGAAAAGCAGACCGAATGTTCCTTATAAGTTTAATATTGACATGATGGAATGGACGGCTACTCCAAGACAAGAACATTGTTTATAAGATGATAATTACAGAGAAAATCATTCAACAGAACCTTTAAAAGATAAACAGTACAAAGTATACCGTAATAATGTCTTAAAATATGTGTTGTGAACTTGTGACAGTAACAACTTGGTTAATAAATGCATGATGATACCATTTTGCAGTTCTTTATTTCTGGTTGTTAATTTCTTGTACTTACCTACTTATACCTTTGTGTTTACATAAATTATTAGTATATTGTGACAAATTCAGACTAAACAAAGCCAATATTCTCAATTAAGAAGTGCCACAACACAACCCTTCCAGAATTGAAAATAAGCAATGTTTAGTTTCTTGAATTCATATTTTTAACACTTATTTATGTAACATAGGTAGGTACTTATTTTTATCATTATCTTTATTTTATATAAATTTGCTATGAAAGAGAAATAAAATTACTATCATTTATGAGGATGATTAAATAGTTAGACCTGTAAATACATAAGTTATTTATTTCTTCAGCGGCCAAATGTTATTTTATTTTCTGATTTTTCAGTTTAGCACATTTTATGTTTTCAGTTGCTAACTTAAATATAAATAAGTGGGTTTTTGACATTACAATATAACAGCAATTAAGAAAATTAACAAATTGTCTATCAACTCATAATTTTATTTGGAAAATATGAGCTTTAAGCGCTGTCTCCTAGAGTTGCACACAAAAGACAGGTATAGATGTGCATTGTAGCTATGCTATATTGTACTTAGTAAGTACAACATAGCATAGCATATTATGTAGTTGTACTACTTACTACAAAATACTTTTACAAAATAGCACATAACGTGGATTAGGTACTTTGAATAGAAATTGCTAAATAAATAGGTTAATAATATGGATTATTTATTCAGTAATTCTAAAATAATTGCATCGTCCCGAAACGAAAAACAGACAAACTAGAGTTAGTCTGTTAAGTATAGAGTATCTAACAAATGATAACAGATGGGAGCTTTTATTGAAATTTATAACTTAAACTTCTATCGATTAGGTTAAAAATAAAAATTTATTTGTTCGACAGAAATGATTAAAAATAAGCAATGATTAAACTGTTCAAATAAAATAAAATTCCTTTATTTCAGACCATTTCTTTGCTTACTGACTATTTTAGTACAAAATCACAATATTAAAATTAAAATTGAAAAAGTAAATTAAAATATGCTACTTATGTTAACATAAAGTTTCACCTAGCAAAATATGGAGAGACTAACTTCTCTCCACTCTCCTCAGAATGCCTTTGAAAAAAGAAGCCAGATGCACTGCAGAAACGTGGAAGCGCCAACAAGGATTTTAAGATGTTACTGTATAACACACGCAGGGCATTGTAGGAAAGCTGGATAAAGTTTGACCACAGACTACTGGTATAAAAATTTTGACAATAGGCTTTAAATAAAGTAAAATTTACTTCTACTGTACACCAAGCAAACCTGTGTCTCACCATGTTACCACTGACCAACAAAGCCCTGCATCCCTATCCATCTATATCAGAATAAATTGTCATACAGAGTTTCAGTTACTATATGCCCAAGGTATTTAAACTGACTTACACGGCCCAAAGGAATCCTGTTCAAAAGTAACAGGGGCACATTTTCAAGTCTCTTAATGTTACCCCTGAAGATCATGAATTCACTCTATTTCTATGTCATCAGCATAACTGATATTATTCACACAGACATTATCTATATAACAACCAAGTGTGCTGCTCAGCCCAGCGATGAGCTTGTCCATATATACATATATAAGAGTGAAGTCAGCCCATCCTGTCTAACACCACATAAACTCTTCAGAGCATGTATTTCCCCACTTTACCACATTTTTCTGATTACCATACCAATGTGCCAGTAGGTACATTTATAACCTCAGCCAACGAGAAACATCTTTAAGTTTTGTCCAAAGGTCCAAAGCTTATCATAACTTCATAACACACAAGATCAAATGCTTTGCTGAGGTCTTAAAACATGCATTTATAGGAAGGAGTTAGCTTTATAACATAATAAATAACAGAGAACTTTAACACAGCTCAATATCACTTGTAAAATAATATGTCAATCAAATGCACTTTCCGTAGACAATATCCACAAAAAAGTCGCTATTGATAATATCACACAACACAATTACTCCAAGGAGGATAATAAGTATTATCTAGCACTTCAGCACACTTCAGCCAGAATGGTGGCTAGGCTAGGCTAGTGATTTGGTTTAATTTTTGTGTTTCGGATAAAAATCCTCAAAGCAGTAAAAACAAAATATATAACCGTACCTACATAAAATAAAACTTTCCTATTTTTGATTTACATAGTATCTTCATTACTTTAGTTAAATGCCTAATTTTTATCAAAAGTAGGTCAACAATTTATCTTTAAAGTTATGTAAATTCCGATAACGAAACAAGAAACGAAAATTTGAATTTCGCGGGTAAAATTCCATTACATGACTTCGAGAGAAAGGAACAGCGAAATAGCAATTTGTGTTTGTCTCTTTCGCTCCATCTTTTCGCTCTGCTTTTAAACTCTCTTCTGCTAAAGTTCAACGTTTTACAAGTGCTAGGGGTATATTTACTATAAATGAAGTTGATTACACTCAAAAGTAGCAAGTTACTTCACACAAATTGAGAAATTAAACTTTTCCATGAATCTTCCGATACCAAAATACTCGCCTGCTTCATTTGACATAACGATATGAATCTGGGTTTCGAGTTTTTACTTTTTAATTTTTACAAAATACCGATTCTGGGCTCCAACTGTCAAAAATGTATAGAGAATTTTCTTCGTCATTCACTCTTTTTCTGACATATGGGTATGGGAAGAAATATGAAGTCCATGGAATTAGGCGGTACCGCCAAGTTCAGATTATGGGCTTCAAATGTCAAATAAAGCCCATATCCATATCCAGATTTTTTAGGCGGTAGACCCCCAGAACTCGTTTCAATTATAGTATACATGAATTATCTTTATGAAAATTTACATAAAAATATTCAATGGCCTTTATATAAAATCCAATATAATGCTCTAATAAACTGCAATATTGTAATACATACAGAGCTCATTAACAATAATGCTGAATTATTACAATTTATGGAAAATAAAGACTATTATAGTATTTATACAGATGGATCTAAATCTGATAATAGTGTAACATCTGCCTTGTTTTTTTGGCGGGAAGAAGTTGAAAAGGGCGGTCGACTAAAATTATTTTTATCTTTAAATTATTGTACATATTAAGTAATTCGTGTAATTTTAAGTGTAAAGTCTATTTCTTTTTGTTTATTTATATATATATATAGGTATATAATCTTCATAGTGGTAAGTCAGTAACTTTATTTGTACATATATTAGGTAGTTCTTTTTCATACTTAGCGCCATGGATCTTGAACCTGATCCTGACCCACCACCGGATGGAAATACATTTAATCCTATTTTAACATTAATTGCGGCTGATAATTTTCTTACCTCGGAGGAAAAAAAGACAAAGAAAACAAAGTCCCCAGTCCCAAGTCAAAAACCAAAAAGAAAACTTGGTTCTTTAATTTCTAAACCAAAACCATTTCATCCTATTCCACATCAGGTTATTTCAGAGTCAAAGTCAAAGTCAAAGTCAATAAATTTTTATTCATATAGATTAAATAAAATTAATGCTTATGAATCGTCCAACATTTTTTTACCTACCACCTGTTATGGACATCTTTTAACTGACAAGAAAAACAGGCGAAAAAAACTCATCAGCTTTAACAGAAGCAACGCATTTACAAAATAATTATGTCGTTGCTAGACAAAATGGTACAATAATAAAATTTATACAAAAAGCTAATGCTGAAGGAAAGTTTTCACATACTTAAGTATAGGAATATTTTCCTTTTATACATTGTTAGTGTTACTTACTATAGGTAATTATTACAACCATGCGTTATGATCATTTAAATAATCTTCTACTTCTACTAAGTCATTAAAAGATGCTAACAATGCCAAAGTTTTATCCCCAAAACCTATCCCAACTCCCGTAGTGCCCCCCGGCGGCGGCAATAGCTCTTCTGTATTCACATACAGAAATTATTACAGTGCTACTGACAATGGTCCATATGTTGTGCATGTTCAGTTAAACGAAACTTCTCCCTCTGCCGGCACCACTTTACATCCAATTAAATTCGGAAACTTATTGTACAATAATAATTGTAAAAATATCCTGGAAGATGGTATTTTACGTGTTGGTCGCAATCGTTTGGCTATCAATTTTAAGACTTCTGCTGATGCTAACCAATTTCTTAATAGCAGCTTCCTTACCTCTGACACCTACAAGGTATCAATCCCTACGTTTAATATCTGTAAAATGGGTATCGCCAAAGGTATTCCTGCCGAATGGTCACATGATGACATTGTAGCAAATACTCGAATTCCAGATGGTTTTGGACCAATTATCCGATCTCGGCGTCTACATAGAAAGCTTACTAATGCTGAAGGTGTCTCCTGGGTGCCTACGCAAACTGTTGTTTTAACCTTTGATGGTCAATCTCTCCCACCAAAGATATTTTCTTTTTTTGCCTCCATACCCATAGAACAATACATTTACCCAACAGTCCAATGTTTTCAATGTTGTCGGTTTGGACATACTCGTACTCAATGTAGGAGTCAACCTAGGTGTTATAAATGTACACAAGATCATTCAGGGTTTAATTGTAAAATTGAAATTTACCAGTGCATAAATTGTTCAGGCAACCATGAATCCACTGACAAGAAATGTCCAGAATTCATAAGACAATCAAATATTAAATACCATATGTCACACAATTCTATTTCATACCAAGAGGCTATCAAGATGGTGCCTCCTCTTAAGAAATCATACTCTGAAGTTGCAGCAAACATTAACCACCAGCATCCAAAACCCTCTGCTTCACCTGTCTCTTCCCCCCCCCACAATGAAACAAAGTTATAAAAAAACTTTTTTTATTAATAAAAAGCAACCAACGGCTGTTTCATCTGGTTATGACAAGAAAGCTCACAATGATATTGTAAATGAATATGCTATTCCTGCCCCCAGCAATGGTTGTGGCTTCAAATCCTCAGACAATAATAATTCTGATTCAGTTTCACAAGATGATCTTAATAATCTTCTTTCCTCACTTGTTAATATTATAGTAAATTCTTCTCTACCGTACTCCGTTGCCATTTCTCTAATTCAGAACTTGTCTATCTCTATATTCCAAATAATCAAAAATGGATCAGATTCTTCAGTGGAATAGTAGAAGTGTAAAATCAAAACACACTGATTTAATATCATTAGTAAATAATCATAATCCCTTTTTGCTAGCTATTTCTGAAACTTGGCTAGAACCAGGTACATTGTACAATTTTCCTGGTTACCACGTCCTCCGAGATGATAGGCCTGATGGCTTTGGAGGCGCAGCCCTCTTTATCAAAAAACGTTACTTGTTTACACAATTACCTCTGCCACCCCACAATAACACCCATATTAATGCTGTAGCCGCTAGATTGGGTAATATTACAGTGCTTTCACTATACATTTCTTGTAAGAACTCCTCTATTATTCCCATAATGAAGAATTTTCTTCAGTCTCTTCCTTCCCCTATTATAGTGTTAGGTGATTTCAAATTTTCAACGCTCACCATTCACTTTGGGGTGCCCCCAACAATGACTCGCTTGGAAATGATTTAATAGAGGTTATCGACGATTTCACTTTGTGCGTTTTAAATGATGGCTCTCCAACGCGCAGAGGCCGTCCTGGTCAACGACCAAGTTATGTTGATATTTCAATGAGTTCTTCATCGCTGTCTTCCCTTTTATCTTGGAAATGTTTACCACTAACTCATGGTAGTGACCATTTCCCAATTTTGATAACATTGCCCTCTAAAAGTCAATCGGTGTCTCCTCTTCCTCCTTTACTGAAGTATAATATCGCAAACGCTGATTGGAATGAATATAGTTCTTTAATAGATGATCATATAAAACCGCTCCCCAAAGTAAACAAAGATAACCTCAACGAATCCTACAATCTTTTTGTCTCATCTATTATCTCTGTCGCAGATAATGTTTTTAAGAAAAAAAAAAACTGTTAAAGGTAAAATCTCTTCTCCGCCTTGGTGGGATCAAGAGTGTACGGCGGCTATTAAGGCTCGAAATAATATCGAGGAAGATTGTAATTCCTATTTAAATAATGTAAATTATTTCCAATTTAAAAATGTCACAGCTGCTACTAAACGTTTATTAAGAAAGAAAAAGAAAGAGGGTTGGAAAAAATTCTGTCTATCTTTATCGCCAGACACGCCCTCAACGGTTGTTTGGAACAGTATAAAACGATTTCGTTGTTCCCAAAAAGCAGTTAACTTAACAATGTATCCAGTTTTAATTTAGATTGGATTGCCCCTTACAACAATAAATTGGCTCCGTGTTACGTTCCCAATCATTTTGAAATACCAAATAGTTACAGCAATGTTGGCATTAACGATCATTCTGATATTAACTCTCCATTTACAATGGAAGAGTTGAAATCGGTCTTAAATCATGTTTCAGATTCTTCCCCTGGCTTAGACGGTATTCCTTATTCGTTTCTTGCTAATGCTAAATCCTCAACCCTTTCCTTTTTATTAAATATCATTAATGTAACCATAGAATCTGGTATAATTCCACCTTCCTGGAAAGAACATTTAGTGATTCCGATTTTAAAACCAGGTAAAGATCCTACGGATCCTGCTTCCTATAGGCCTATTGCTTTAGCTTCAGTTATATCAAAATTAGCCGAACATCTTATTAAAATCAGGCTAGAATGGTTTTTGGAACATAACAACTTGTTAGCTCATTCACAATTCGGGTTTAGAAAAGGCCGCAGCACCCAAGATAGTCTCAGTATATTTTCAACTGATATATTACTTGCTTTTTCTAAGAAACAAAGTGTAGCTGCTGCATTCCTTGACATTTCGTCAGCGTATGACAACGTTGACCTTTGTTTGCTTAAGCAAAAACTAATAGATCTTAAGGTTCCATTAAAATTTTCAAATTTTATTTTTAATCTATTTTGTGAAAGATCTGTTACTTTAAGAGTTCCAGGCGCAACGCCTGTGCCTCGAACCCTTTGGAAAGGCGTTCCACAAGGTTCCATCTTAAGTCCGCTCCTTTATGACGTACTAGCTGACCCAGCGCGACTTCGTTCCCGTGGCCCTACCCCCTACTCCACCCTACCCTACCCGTACTCTACGCCTACGGCTACCCTACGCCTACCCTACCCCTACCCTACCCCTACCCTACCCCTACCCTACCCCTACCCTACCCCTACCCTACCCCTACCCTACCCCTACCCTACCCCTACCCTACCCCTACCCTACCCCTACCCTACCCCTACCCTACCCCTACCCTACCCCTACCCTACCCCTACCCTACCCCTACCCTACCCCTACCCTACCCCTACCCTACCCCTACCCTACCCCTACCCTACCCCTACCCTACCCCTACCCTACCCCTACCCTACCCCTACCCTACCCCTACCCTACCCCTACCCTACCCCTACCCTACCCCTACCATGCCCCTACCCTACCTCTACCCGACCCTACCCTACCCCTACCCTACCCCTAACCTACCCTACCCTACTTCTACTCTACCCCTACTTACTTCTACTCTACCCCTACTTACCCCTCCTTCCCCTATTTTCTCACCGTTAAAACCTTCCTTGGACTTCCACGAACATTTCAAGACCAAAATTAGCCAAATCGGTCGAGCCGTTCACGCGTGATGTCGTGACCAAGGGAAATAGGGATTCATTTTTATATATATGATGACTAGCGGCCGCCCGCGGTTTCACCCGCGTGGTTCCCGTTCCCGTGGGAATATCGGGATAAAAAGTACATATAAACCTTCCTCTTGAATCACTCTATCTATTAAAAAAAAACGCATCAAAATCCGTTGCGTAGTTTCAAAGATTTAAGCATACAAAGGGACATAGGGAAAGAGAAAGCGACTTTGTTTTATACTATGTAGTGATACACTATCGATTTGGAATCTAGTATAAAGCCAGACTGTAACGTCCTTCAATACGCAGATGATGTTTTAGTATATTCTGTAAATAGTTCCATAGAGTCTGCGGCATCTAGTCTTGAAAGATCTTTAAATAATCTTTCATTTTGGTTAGATAATCATAATTTACAACTTTCAACTTCTAAAAGTACTGTAGTTATATTTTCTAAAAAGAGGGTCGTCCCAGTTATTAACATATGTGTTAAGGAAGTTGAATTGTCGGTTTCTAATGAAATCATATTTTTAGGCAAGAAGTTCGACAGTAAAAACTCTGAGGTTGCGCACGTTGATTATGTTGTAAACAAATGTGAAAAAAATATTAATATTCTAAGAGCTCTCGCTGGCGTTTGGTGGGGTTCTCATCCCTTCACTATGAAGTTAGTGTATAATGCCTTAATTAGGAGCATTTTAGATTATGCATCATTCACTATGTCTCCCTTAAGTAAAACTGCTGCTAAAAAATTAGACTCTATTCAATTTAGATGTTTGCGTATTGTTATCGGTGCAATGAAGAGTACTCCTACAAACGCTTTACAAGTAGAAAGTGCCGATCCTCCATTAGATTTAAGAAGGCAATATTTATCGAATAGGTACTTCTTAAAAATGTATCAGTTAAATTCCCACCCCCTCATTCCAAGATTAGAGGAGTTAAATCAGCTTGTTACCAATAAAAAAACCATTCCATATTTAGTCAATAGTTTGAGAGAAGCTGAAAAAATCAGATCGAGAGATAATATAGCTAAATTCTCCACTCACCCTTTGTTCTCCTTTGATTACTCCTGTCTTATTTTTATTCCTAATGTTTTGCTTTCAATTGGCATAGATAAACAAACGAAAGATCCTAATTCTATACTGATAACTTTTATTAATGAAAAAGCCTTAGATTGTGAAATATTCTTCACTGATTCCTCTAAATCTCCCGATACAAACAATACTGATAATGTAGGCGCCGCTTTCTTGAGAGATGCAAATGGATTTTTTAAACTTTTTCAATATTCGAGTCTTTCTTCAACTTACAGTGGAGAAGGGTTTGCAATTTTAGAGTGCATAAAGTTTATTATTTGTAACAGAATTGCTAAGGCTTTCATATTTTCGGATTCTTTGAGTTTTTTGCAATCCTTACTATCGTGTCCATTTTACAGTAATTCCATAAGCCCCCTAGTTTTGGAAGTAAAAACTTTGTTGAAAGAATGTGCAAGTTTAAATTTAATCATTACTTTAGCTTGGATTCCCAGCCACGTGGGCATTCAGGGTAACGAAGCTGCTGATCATTTAGCCAAACTAGCTGCCAGACAAGGTGACTCTTCTTCACAACATATCTTCTCACAGGACTTAGCCTCTCTTCCAAGGGATCTATTGGAAAAAAGCTGGTGTCGTGATTGGGAAGAGTCGTGTCAGCATAAAGGCAAATTTTATCGGGACAATCAACCTAATATTACATTCAAACCTTGGTTCTCAAAACTACGCTTTGACAAAAAGCTAACATCCACTCTTTCCCGTTTACGTTTTGGTCATTGCAGTTCCCCATCCCATCTTGCTAAACTACGCGTTCGCGACTCCTCGCTCTGTGAGTGCGGACTTGACGAAGGTAACATCTTACATATCCTATTCCAGTGCCCCCTATATAATTCTTTGCCCTTTTATGACATCCTTTTAAAATACAAAGCTCCTCTTCCCTATAACCTTCCTCTATCCTGTCCTTATCTAATAGAATTTATGTTAAATGTCTTATTAAGTTTTTGTCTCACCATAATATCTGTTTATAATTCATCCTTCATATATTTATTATCTATTTATCAATATTAAATATATTTACGACCCATGCCCAACTCCAAACCCATCCTTCCTTCTCCCACACTGAAACTGGCAGAAGTATTCCCCTGTCAAGAGGAGTGGATTGCCACTACAAAATAAAGAAGAAGAAGAACTATAATCTGCCTTTTATGATCCACAACAAAACCTCAATGAATGTTTTGCAATTCCAAATACATGTTCAATATATACAGCTGAATGCTATGCTATATACCAAGCCTTATTGTATATATCTAATGTAAATAGTAATAATTCATTTCTTATTGTAACTGATTCACTGAGTGCACTAAAATCTCTAGAAAATAACAAATGTAAATATGATGTAAATTACTTAGTTTATTACATTAGGGAACTTTTGCATAACTTACATGAATGTGGAAAAAATTTACATTTTATGTGGGTACGTTCGCACTGTGGCATAAGTGGAAATGAAAAAGCAGATGAAGCAACAAGGAAGCCTACAAAAGTAGACCATACCTGTTCTATGGAAGTTCCATTCACCGACTACAAGTCCAAAACCAATGAACACCTGACACTGCTCTGGAAAGAGTATTGGGAAAGCCTTAGTCGAGAAAAGGGTCAGCATTACAAATCAATCCAAGGAAGCCCGCCCGCCCAACCTTGGTGGTACAGGAAAAAAGTGCCCAAAAGAAAATTTATAACAACAATAAATAGATTGAGATTTGGCCATGGCCAATTTCGCACTCACCTGCATAGACTGAAGATGGCAGATAGCCCCAGGTGCCCTGTCTGCGATGTGAACGAAGACCTAAACCATATCATTTTCACATGTAGAAGATTTAACTTACACCGTCTAACTCTCATCGCGGAACTATCAGATATCCACAAGAAAATACCACAGAAACTAGAAGATCTTTTAGCAAATTATAGTAATTTCATGCCGCTTTACAAATTTATCAGCAACACAATCGACAAACTCTAAAATAATATCCGAAAAAACAATCCACAGATCACTATATACTAACAATCAAACAAATAGTAAACAAACACAGAGAAGTGTCAATGTCAAATGTCAAAAACTCAAAATTAACATCAAGACGGGCATAAAAGGGCTCGAAAACCCAGTGCCGTTAAAAAACTTTCCAAAAAAAAAAAAACATTGTGATTTGTGATTGATTGATGATTTTTGTTGTCTATCCATAAATTTGTGATCCATAATAATTATATAATTTGTGTTTGTGTTGTGTCTTTTTGCGACGTCGGCGTCGAGACTTTATCCACACATTATCGATGCATCGAACTTTAAATATTTCATGTCATGTCCGTTTTTCCCAAACTATGTAACGTGAAGACAATTGAAAAATAGTGAACATATTCGTGTCTTGTATGTTTGTATTTTATCCTCAGTGTCTAGTAATATTACTTTCTATTGATGCTGCGTTGCTGTAGATTGATGTCTAATGACTCTAAAATTGTAATGACATCGATTCAACTTTATAGATACTTGTTACGGCAGTGCGAAAAGTTACCTCCTGATGCTTGTAAACATTACAAGTTTGCAGTCAAACAGGTACTTGGGTATAGCTTTCGCTTTTCCAGACAACTTTGAAATAAACAAAAGCTTGTTATATGGACTGTTTGAGGTTTTAACAACAATTTATATTGTACCACTTTCTTAATATAATAATATATTTATTCTGAAAAGCAAGCACTACCTATATTCATTCAATCTTTTTATGAATAGGCTTTCTTCATCTATTTTTGATTTATCTCAGTTTGCTCTTCATTTCAGAATTACAAGCAACATAAGTTAGAACCAGACCCAGAAAGAGTCAGAGAAATAATTCTCAAAAGCATTGAGGATGCAAAGTGGATTGTGAATAAGGTAAACAGTCAGAAATGGACTGTGCTTTAAATAACATAATAATATACTACTAGGATTACATACATGTTCTATTATTTTGTGCTTCAAGACTAAATTATTTATTATTTTCTATTTTTCAGTATACCGCCAAATAATGGAGTTCATTCAATGTTGCACTAAAATCCGATGCAAAAAGCATTTACATATTCTTATTCTGTAAGAAAATGAATTCATTTGGAGATAAAATTGAAGACTATGATATATTAGAACATTTAGGTAAAGGTGGATTTGCACATGTTTATCGTGCAAGATGTCGCAGCACGGGCATGTTTGTTGCCATCAAAATGATAGACAAAGCTTTAATGGCAAGTGCTGGCATGATAGGAAGAGTACGACAAGAAGTTACTATACACTCTCGTCTAAAGCATCCTGCCATTCTAGAGCTGTATACATTTTTTGAAGATGCACATTATGTTTATTTAGTATTAGAACTAGCACATAATGGGGAGTTAGCAAAACATTTCAAATTAGGAACTCGAGGGCTATCAGAGAAGGCAGCAGCAGATATATTTAGACAAGTAGTCAGTGGAGTCCTATACCTCCATACTCATAATATAATTCACAGAGATTTGTCTTTGAATAACTTACTGCTAACAAAAGACTTAAATGTCAAAATTGCTGATTTTGGATTGGCTACTCAATTAAATGGACCTGATGAGAAACATGTTACAATGTGTGGGACACCCAATTACATATCCCCAGAAGTAGCTTCCAGAGAGTTGCATGGATTACCAGCAGATGTGTGGGGCTTAGGTTGTATGTTATATACACTGCTGGTTGGAAGTCCTCCATTTCATACTCAACATGTTAAGACAACATTAAATAGAGTTATAAATGCAGATTACAAAATTCCACCAGAGCTGTCTCCTCCAGCACAAGATTTGCTACAAAAACTACTATGTAAGGACCCCACAAAAAGGATAACATTAAAAGGAATAATGGATCATCCCTTTCTAATGAACACCAATATAGTTCATTCAATTACAAAACCAGATGTATCAAGAGATTCAGGGTTTCTAACAACATTACATAGTACACAGCATAGTGGTAAAACTAAGAGTGAAGATAGGCTAAACTCTGATTATATCTGCATTAGTAAAAAACATGGGGGTGGCAATTTGATGCAAACAGATGTTCTGCAACCTGTGACTTTTAATGTTTTTTCTGGTGTTCAAGATGGCCAATCTCAGTCCTCTTATTGTAACAGCCACGATTATAGATTAGGTATGAACACTATTAATCATTCAAAAGAAGTTATTGATTTTCAAAATCAAATCCAAGCAACAAGTACTTTAATGTCCCACAAACTGCCAAATGCTTACAGTGGAAACACAGCATTAACACAAAACATCAGAAAATTAGACATTAAAGCTAGCAATGCTGGAAGTAGTGCGACTGATAATAAAGAAAATATTTCTAGAGCTTGCAGTGCCAATTCTAATACAATTGGTGTACCTCCATTGTGTGCAGAAAGGCTGCCAGCCATATCTCACAAGACTAGAAATGCTATTTTAAAAATTGAAGCGGACTCTGTTATTGTTGAGTTTATAAAGAAAAAAGGCAAAGACAGAGAAGAAAAAATTGTGGAAGTGTGCAAAATAACTAAAGATGGTATGAAGGTAGTTATTTATTCAGCCGATAATTATAAAACTATTGGAGCACAAAATTCGGAACACGAACCAACTCCTGATGAAATATTTTCATACCATAACTTACCACAGAAACATTGGAAAAAATATTTGTATGCTTCTAGGTTTGTTGACCTTGTTAAAGCTAAGACCCCTAAAATAACTCTTTATTCTTCTTTAGCTAAATGCCAATTGATGGAGAATAATTCAGACATAGAAATGTTTTTTTATAGTGGTGAAAAAGTAGCATTTACATCTCCAGAGGGCTTAAAAGTCATTGATAAAAGTTTGAGAACTTATATGAATCCATCACATAACCCTGAATTGAAATATTTATTAGATCACTATGAAGAGTGTTCTAATAGAATAAATAGAATACAGATGGCCTTATCATGTATCAGTGATGAATGTTTTCCTCTTATAGTAGGAAAAAGACCTATTCAATCACACTCAAATAACTTGGCTTCTCCCCAACCTGGATATTCAACTGCAAATTATAGCACCCCTATACTCAATGTAGGTTCATTTCATAGAACTGCTGCAAGCTCTACCCAAGGACACAGTGATTACAACAATGTTAATTAAGTTAATTGACAATTTATTTACAGTTTTCTACAAAATTCATCTTGAAGGCTTTTGACTTCATGTAAATTGAAATATACCTGTAAGCCTTTCAAATAATTCTGGTATTAAAATAATACAATTTATTTTTATTTATATTTTTATGGAGTTATAATTTGTGTATTTTATGGGCTTGCTGAATAGTGTTTTATTGTAATGTGACCGTCTATTAATAATAGATCTTAATTAAAATATTTTTCATTGTATTTTATTTAAATTAAACTGTACGGTAGTCCACCTATTATCTGCCTAAGTTGCCTAGTCTAGTAGTGGAGGCAGTTATGTTATGAAGTTTACCCAAAAAAAATTGTATTAAGCTATGTGCTTCGTCACATTATGTTCCTTGAGTAATTCTAAGCATTTCTAGTCCGGGTACTAATATATATTCTGTGGTCCGGGAGGCAATAAAAAACTTGAGGCTCGACGAGGAGGGCGAGGTACAAAGATGGCCGCCACCCGTCATCTTAAAAAAAATCTATTGTCGTCCGGCTACTAAAGCAAGTTTGGTATCATTTTCGTATAAACCGAAGACGTAGAATTCATTGCTGATATTAGTTTTTTCAGTTTTATAGTGATTTTAGAAGCAAAACGTAAAAAGGTGAAAGTTTTGGATGGCGATTTTTGCTTTAAGAGCTAATAACTTTTGTAATAGTCACAAACAATATCATACAAATAATACTATAATAATGCGCCATTTATGCAGATTCTAAGGATAAACACTTTTAATAATGTCCTTCCTTATACAAAAAGATAGTGAAAAAAATATCAAATGACCGCAGCGTGGGTAGCTAGGCTCGCGCTGTGTGGCGTTTATCTTACAAAATGGTCAAGTACGAGTATCTGCTTATGCTTACTTTGTTAAATTTTATGGGCCAAAGAAAATACTTTCTATATCCTTACTTCCTACTAATATTATAAATGTGAAAGTTTAGATGTTTGGATGTTTGGATGTTTGTTACTCAATCACGCCAAAACGGCTGAACGGATTTGGCTGAAATTTGGGACACTTATACTTTTTTTCGTCTGGCAACACTGGCCGGAGCACTTGTCAAATTTTAACAGCCGATTTTAAAATTAATTTTAATTATTTTATTATTTAATGTTCCATATAAAAACTGTTTAAAAGTGTAATTTAACTAATAAATAGCCTTATCAAGTGTTAGTGTCATAAAATAACTGGTGGTTTTTACACAAAAGAGATACAAAAATTTGTAACGTCAGAGTGACGAACATTTGAATTTGAAGTCGAATTCAAAAGAGGATTTTTCATGAAAACGGACAAATCTATGGACTACAGCACATAAAACCGGGGAAGTACTTTTTAGTCTAGTGCAGTTTTGTGAAAAAGTCGTCTAAATCGTGAGTTTTAATTGCCACTCCTCTAAATACCAACGACTGGTATCGTTGGATTCGTCGTGGTCTCCAGATTACGAAACTGTGAGTCGTAATGTAAATTTTTGGTGGAGGGGGGAGGTAGGGGGGTTAAAGATGGCGGATCAGTACTTCAGTTAAAACGCTCTAGTCTGAGAAATACTGTACCGATTTCTTTGTTTTTGGTCTCATTTGAAAGAGGATAATATAAACTAAAACTCATTTATAGACATTAAATACTGTACTGCACTGGTTGAGGCGCAATAAAGGAAAACATATATTTTTTACTTAATTACATTTTTTTTATTGCGAATAATTCAAAAAATAGTAAGCTTTCATGAAAATTATGTTACATAAAAATTAAGAAAATTTAATAACCTATTCAAAAAGGTAAGTATCTTTACTCTAAACATATGTACGACCAATTAATAGGCTTTATAACTTAACACGGCGCAGCATATCCGAGCCACCGCGACCGGGAAGCCGCGGGTCTATGTCTTAATTAAAAAGCTCTATTCTAAAAAATTCTAAACCAATTTCTTTGTTTTTTATCTCATTTGAAAGAGGATAATATAGAATAAAACTCATTTATAGACACCAAATACTGTACTGCACTGGTTGAGGCACAATAAAGGAAAACATTTTTATTTTACTTGATTATATTTCTTTTATTGCGAATAATTAAAAAAAAAATATGTTTTCGTGACAATTATGCCGTATATTTTTTTTTTTTATTTAATAACTTATTCAAGAAGGTAAGTATCTCTACTCTTACATTATATACGATCATTTAATATATTTTATAAAGTAACACGGCGCAGCATATACAAGCCTCAAGCGACAGGGAAGCCGCGGGTCGTTGCTTTAATTTAAACGCTCTATTTCAGAATAGAGCATTTAAATACTTATTAGATAATATAACTTACTAATGAAATATTTTTGTCGACAAATATCTTAACTAGGTACTTACTTATTTAACTGTCCAATGTATTTGTCATAATTATTATATTGACTGATATACGTCTTGATCAACGTGACAAACATATTTCATACAATTTTTCTTATTTTTTACACAGCCATGTCTAGCTGTTCGGCATCCACTTTTGCACTGGCATGCCACCAACTCTAGTCCTTTAATAGATATTGGAGACTGGAGGCTAGTTACTGTTATCAAATTACCCTCTCTTAAATGCCAACCCTAAAGTTCTGGTGAAGGCAGTATTTGTAATGCATTATCAGCAATTTTCCAAATGAATGTTTGATAGTTTGCTCTTTGTAGATGATGGCCAAGTGCTTCGGATCTGGTTGGCAACTTTTCTAAGCTATTTATGTTTACAAACATTGCAGCTCTAAGTTGATCGATTTTATTTATCTATACTAATATTACACAGAGGAAAGATTTGATTGTTTGTTTGTTTGTTTGCTTCGATTAGGCTCCGAAACTACTGGACAGATTCAGAAAGTTCTTTGACCATTAGACATAGGCTATATTTTATCCCGATATTCCCACGGGAACGGGTAGGTACCACGCGGGTAAAACCGTGAGGATCTGCTAGTACTCAATAAATAAGTAAAATTTTATCATAATTTTGGGTCACACAGTATTTTCTTTATATATTTTCTCTATAATTTGGTTTCGTATGAGTGTACATTTTTAAAACAAACTTCGCAGCATTCTCTATTTGTATTATTGCCGAATGTTTTTAAAAGCTCATAGTGTTCCAATAAGACAGGCTAACAAGCTTTTTTGACAACCCAGCAAAAGAACTCGTTGTATCACAGCCTGTGATGGCGTGGTAAGCAAACAGAGACTGCTTTTCAGCACCAAGACTCCTGCTGATATCGTGCACAGGAACATATTTAGGTAATGTGGCTATGCCACATTAAACGCATACTTTGTTTGGTAACTTATCGATATGATGAATCAGCAAAAGCAGAACATTAGTATGACGACTCTGAATCACTACTGTTTTAAATCCTCGCTGGGCAGCGTCTGTAGCATGTAGTATGATCCTCGTGTCACCTTCCTCGTGATCAATTTGCAAATGAAAAGTTTATTTTTCAGTGTTCGTGGAAACTGTTAATAGGTATGTCTTTGACACCACCTGCCTGCAGTCAAAAGTATCGCTAATTCAGATACGACCTAAGAAATGGGATCGCTTCATTCATCATTCAAAAAATATCTATCTATCGTCTATAGTATAGACGCTGCCCAGCGAAGATTTGAAACAGTAGTGATTCACAGTCTTAATACTGATTCTGCTTTTGCTGATTCATCAAATCGATAAGTTACCAAACAAAGTATGGGTTCAATGTGGCACAATACCTTAATATGTTCCTGTGCACGATATCAGCAGAAGCACAGAATACTAAAATAGTACAAGTCGAAGGAGTCTTGGTGCTGAAAAGCAGTCTCTGCTTGCTTACCACGCCATCACGGGCTGTGATACGAGTTATTTTGCTGGGTTGTCAAAAAAGCTTGTTAGCCTGTCCTATTCGAACACTATGAGCTTTTAAAAACGTTCGGCAATAACACACACGTCTATGATGATGAAATAGAGAGTGCTGAGAAGTTTGTTTTAAAAATGTACACTCCATAATAAACCAAATTAATAGTTATAATAAAATAGATCAACTTGGAGCTGCAATATTTCCAAACATAAATAGCGATAAGTTGCCACCCAGATCTGAAGCACTTACAAAGAGCAAACTATCAAACATTCATTTGGAAAACTGCCGATAAAGCATTACAAATGTTGCCTTCACCAGAACTTTGGGGTTGGCATGATAACAGTAACTAGCCTCCAGTCTCCAATATCTATTAAAGGACTAGAGTTGGTGGCATGCCAGTGCAAAAGTAGATTCGGCATCTACTACAACTAGATATGGCTGTGTAAAAAATAAGCAAAAATTGTATGAAAGGTGTTTGTCACGTTAATCAAGACGAATGTTTCAATCAATATAATTATGACAATACTTTGATCAGTTAAATAAGTAGGTAAGTTTGTACCTACTTAAGTACCTAGTTAAGATATTTTCCGAAAATTTTTTTCTTAAATATAAGTTATATTATTTAATAAGTATTTAAATGCTGTATTCTGAAATAGAGCGCTTAAATTAAAGCAACGACCCGCGGTTTCCCTGTCGCCTGAGGCTCGTATATGCTGCGCCGTGTTACTTTATAATAGTACATTACAGCCGAGGACAGGTAAGTAAGAAATTACATTGTCGAGAATGGTTTGAAGCACGAGCCGCAGGCGAGGGCTTTAATCATTCGAGGCAAGGTAATTTGCTTACCGTACAAGGCTTGTATAGTGCTTTTCTCAAGAAATGCGAGGAAATAAAAAAAAACTGTTTAACTAAATAATATTTATTAAAATTTATATCACACATGTTCGGGCAATTATTAAATGTAAATGTTATTGTTTTCCCGGGCACACTTATGTATAAATCGCCCATAATAATATTATTTTAATGATGTAAGTATCATTAAAATACGCCAACAACACAGATTCCGAAAACGTATGCGCCTTTTTTCACTTTTCCAAATCAGATCGTAGGTTTTCATATATCTTTTTTTGATTTTGCTTCTGCTCTCAAATATGGTGGAGTAGGTACATACAATGTCTGTATATGTTTCATTGGCAGAACTCATTTTGATAATTTATTACACAATATAAATAAATAAACTGTATTGATATCAAATCAACCGCTGAAAATCATTCCCGCCGTTTTTTTAATATTGGTTTGTGAGGCCAAGTGGAACGGTCATACAGCCTAGTGATACTTACTACTTGCTACTAAAATGCGCAACTTCAATACCCGCTTCTGGGTGGTAGATGGCGCTGTACATATTTCCCATACACAATTACTCGTAAAGGATATTTTGTCTATGATACATCTCATTTTGTTTTTTCGATTGATGTTCGTGCTAAGGGTACATAGCGCTTGTGGTACAATACGAAGTAATATACTCTGTGCGCACCGTATTAAAAAAAAAAGTTAAACTAATTATGATATAATAATTACCTATATAATAATAATAATAATGTGGCTGTATGGTGCAAATGTCCCTTTGCTTTTTCTGTTTTTATACACAGGAATAACGAAAGAAAAAATAAAGAAAAAAAATTGGTAATTAATATCTTTGGGTAGTACCTTTTCCGAGGTAAACATTCTAAATTTGAAAATCACTGCAGTAATGAATTTCAGTACTTACTTACTGCACTGATTTTAGTGCAGTAAGTAAGTACTGAAATTCATTACTGCAGTGATTTTCAAATTTAGAATGTTTACCTCGGAAAAGTGCCACGTACTGCATTGTTTTCTCAATTATAATATTAACATTTCAGAGCATAAGTGTGAAAAATCTATTAAATGGTGGTATATAATGTAAGAGTAAAGATCCTTACCTTTTTGAATAGAATTTTAAATTTTATAATTTTTTATACACCATAATTTTTACAGAAACTTACTATGTTTTTAATTATTCGCAATAATAGAAATGTAATCAAATAAAAAAATATGTTTTCCTTTATTGTGCCTCAACAAATGCAGTACAGTATTTGATGTCTATAAACGAGTTTTAGTTTATATTATTCTCTTTCAAATGAGACCAAAAACAAAGAAATCGGTTTAGTATTTCTCAGAATAGAGCGTTTTAATTAAGGCATAGACTCGCGGCTTCCCGGTCGCGGTGGCTCGGATATGCTGCGCCGTGTTACTTTATAAAGTCTATTAAATGGTTGTATATATGTTTAGAGTAAAGATACTTACCTTTTTGAATAGGTTATTAAATTTCCTATAATTTTTATATAACATAATTTTCACGAAAGCTTACTATTTTTTGAATTAGTCACAATAAAAAAAATGTAATTAAGTAAAAAATATATGTTTTTCTTTTATTGCGCCTCAATCAGTGCAGTACAGTATTTGATGTCTATAAACGAGTTTTAGTTCAAATTATCCTCTTTCAAATGAGACCAAAAACAAAGAAATCTGTACAGTATTTCTCAGACTAGAGCGTTTTAACTGAAGTACTGATCCGCCATCTTTAACCCCCCCCTACCTCCCCCCTCCACCAAAAATTTACATTACGACTCACAGTTTCGTAATCTGGAGACCATGGCGAATCCAACGATACCCGTCGTTGGTATTTAGAGGAGTGGCAATTAAAATTTTTACCCTTAGTACTAGGCTGAACTAGACTATTTGTTCCTAACTTAATTTTAGTAAATAAACTGCGTCATTGCGACATCAACAGTTTTTCACAATCACATATACTTATATTTTTTTTTTTACTTTGTGGCTAATTGGTTCTCAATAATTCTTACTGTCCACATTAAATACGACTTACACAGAGTTCACCTATGTGAATAACGTCACAGTCATTACGATTTGGCACAGTTAACCTCTCTTTGTTTGACTAAAAGTGGAAAGAAAGTTGATGGTGACTACTTTTGTCACAGACACTCATCAAACTTCTACACTCCACAAGCATTACACTTACATTAAAACATCAACATCACTGTTAAACAACAACATTGTTAACCAATCTGCCTTGTGAGTTGTGTTCTTAATTTACTTGTACATACAAATGTTTTGTTTTTTTTAACACTATTTAAACTGTTTGGTGTCTAAAACCTCATTCATATAAGTATTCAATGAAACCCTTTAAGGTCGTCACAGACGGTGAAGATACTATAATATTTTATCTTAACATAGAATATCGCTCGCCATACAACTCAATGGACCATCACACACGACGAAGATAACATATATTTTCATATTAAGTATCTTAAGATGCTAAGCGATACGGAAAATATATATTTCGTATGTTAAGATACGGAAATATATATTTTGCATGTTAAGATACTATCTTAACATACGAAATATATATTTTGGATACGAAAAGATGTGTATACAGGTTGTCCCGTTTTTGATATGTTGTCTAGGATGGTTAGTGAGTATTAAAAATGCAAAATGCAGCATGCAACATTGTGAAGAATCTTTTCTGGCTAAAATGCACCTAAACGAAGATATTAGCGAAAGTTTTTAGCTTATTTCAAGACTTTTGAATTACTCTAACATTTTAATTTTTCACAACTGAACTTCGTCGCCATATAATAAAATGTTGTAATTATTTACTAGTATATATTAAATAAGGTTTCAAAGTGCTACGACTCTGGGCCCATTTTGCACCTTGTTCTTTAAAAGTTTGACAAATTCCTGGAAAACCATTTAATTAAAAGTGCATATAACTATCTGTCCTAGTAACAAAATTTAAAGTGTTAATTATAGAAAATTTAATTTTCTACAACATTGTGAAGACTCTTCTCTGGCTCAAATGCACCTAAACGAAGATTTAAGCGAAAATCTGAAAAAAATGCCGATTTTTTTCAATATGGCGGCGGGGGCGGAGGGCGAGGAATTGTGCATTTTGCATTTTAAATACTCACAAACCATCCTAGACAACATATCAAAAATTAAAAACTACCGGACCACTTGTAAGCTGAAAACCCTCTATTCACTGGACTAGTACTGTTTTAAGTTTTTTCAGTGTTATTTCGTTCCAATCCAATACCATTGTGTAGTACACACACTATGGGTTAAGTACCTGTTTAATTTAAATTGTTTGCATTTTCTAGGTATCAACTTATGAGTAAAAATAAAAAAATAAACAAAAATATGGAGCAATGGTATAAATAATGCTTTTAAGAACAGTTACCGATATACCCCATAAATCATTGGTACCATTCATTTTAAGAGATTTGAATGCTTTAATTATATCAGTGGAATCAATGCTTTTAAAATTAAACAATGAACTACATTCGGACACATGTCTTTGGAGCATTGAGGCCGCAGACGCGGGTGAAGAATTCAAATTAATTGTCGTTTCTATTGGTATATTTACAAAAAAGTTATTAAAAATATCAGCTATTTCCTTTTCTGAATTTATTTGGGTGTCATTAATTTTAAGCGTCAGGCTGTTGTCACGTGGTTTATATTTCATAATCATTTAAAAATATTGTACATGATATACTTTTGCATAAAGTGGATAGTTTAACAAATTTAATTGTTTTATGTGGGGACAGCTCCAAAGTTAAGAAAAATGATATTTTGCAGAATATAAACATTTTATTAAAATTACAGGCGGACACCGGCTGTAAATTGGTAATCAGCTCATTTCCAAATGCAAATAATTTAAGTAGGGCGCAAAACAATTTTATTTTTGAGTTAAACTCATACTTATTTAATTTGATTAGTTGTCATAGTGACAATATTTTATATTTCGACATTAATAATTTTATTAATTATTTTACTTTGACCTCAGATACTATGTATCTTGCAAATAGGTTTAGGACAAAAATAGCTAATTTGTTAGCTTTTAATTTACAAGACACCTATGAAGGTGTCGAACCAAAGTCTATTGACATTGATATTAGTAGCAAATCTACTAAGAAAAAATGTAATAAATACAATAAGAGTAAAACTGTATTACCTAGTGTAAATGTTTCTTGCTCAACTTTAAACTAAGCAACAGCCAAGCCCTCATGTATTAATTTATTGTGTCAGAATATTCAGGGCCTGTCTGGCAAAGTTTTAGAATTAGAGTTATTTGTTGAATGTAACAACATTAATATAATTTGTATAACCGAACACTGGCTGAAGCATTGTGATGTGTCATGTAATGTGAATAATTTTCAATGGTCAAGCTTATTGTCTAGGAAAACAACGACCTGTGGCGGCTCTTTAATTTTGGTTAAAAATGATATTAAGTAAAGAGAAAGAAAGGATATTGTGGACCTTTCCGTAGAACGCCACGTCGAGCTCTCGTGTGTTGAATTAAAAAGCTTAGTAATAGTTTGTGTATACAGACCCCCTAAAGGTAGTTTCGAAACCTTTGAATCGGTAATGGAGGATGCTTTAAAAAAACTAAAGCAAAAAAATAAGCCAGTAGCTGTATGTGGTGATTTTAATGTTGACATTCTTGAAAGCAGTGCACTTACTACTCGGCTGTTAACCTTGTTTAATTCTTTTAATTTAGTTAATCAGTTTTTAGAACCTATTCAAATTAATTGTCGTTTCTATTGGTATATTTACAAAAAAGTTATTAAAAATATCAGCTATTTCCTTTTCTGAATTTATTTGGGTGTCATTAATTTTAAGCGTCAGGCTGTTGTCACGTGGTTTATATTTCATAATCATTTAAAAATATTGTACATGATATACTTTTGCATAAAGTGGATAGTTTAACAAATTTAATTGTTTTATGTGGGGACAGCTCCAAAGTTAAGAAAAATGATATTTTGCAGAATATAAACATTTTATTAAAATTACAGGCGGACACCGGCTGTAAATTGGTAATCAGCTCATTTCCAAATGCAAATAATTTAAGTAGGGCGCAAAACAATTTTATTTTTGAGTTAAACTCATACTTATTTAATTTGATTAGTTGTCATAGTGACAATATTTTATATTTCGACATTAATAATTTTATTAATTATTTTACTTTGACCTCAGATACTATGTATCTTGCAAATAGGTTTAGGACAAAAATAGCTAATTTGTTAGCTTTTAATTTACAAGACACCTATGAAGGTGTCGAACCAAAGTCTATTGACATTGATATTAGTAGCAAATCTACTAAGAAAAAATGTAATAAATACAATAAGAGTAAAACTGTATTACCTAGTGTAAATGTTTCTTGCTCAACTTTAAACTAAGCAACAGCCAAGCCCTCATGTATTAATTTATTGTGTCAGAATATTCAGGGCCTGTCTGGCAAAGTTTTAGAATTAGAGTTATTTGTTGAATGTAACAACATTAATATAATTTGTATAACCGAACACTGGCTGAAGCATTGTGATGTGTCATGTAATGTGAATAATTTTCAATGGTCAAGCTTATTGTCTAGGAAAACAACGACCTGTGGCGGCTCTTTAATTTTGGTTAAAAATGATATTAAGTAAAGAGAAAGAAAGGATATTGTGGACCTTTCCGTAGAACGCCACGTCGAGCTCTCGTGTGTTGAATTAAAAAGCTTAGTAATAGTTTGTGTATACAGACCCCCTAAAGGTAGTTTCGAAACCTTTGAATCGGTAATGGAGGATGCTTTAAAAAAACTAAAGCAAAAAAATAAGCCAGTAGCTGTATGTGGTGATTTTAATGTTGACATTCTTGAAAGCAGTGCACTTACTACTCGGCTGTTAACCTTGTTTAATTCTTTTAATTTAGTTAATCAGTTTTTAGAACCTACGAGGGTTACAGATCATTCAGCAACTTGTATAGATAATCTATTTTCAGAATGTGACCCGGTAAACAAATTAGTTGTTAAAAAAATTACATCCGACCATTACGGTTTACAGGCAGCATACCAATTAGACGTCGTTGATGCACCTGTCACTTTTCAATGTAGGCCAATTACAAAACCACGTCTAGATCATTTTAAAAATAGTATCTATGATAAAGTTTCTTTAATGCCATATGTACATGACGATCCGAACGAACTTTACAGTAACTTCTTTGGGTTAGTGATTAAGGAATTTAATAACTCTTTTAAAGCAAAGACTATTAAGTGTACCCAAAAATTACAGTTTTGTCAATGGGCTACGAGAGGTATTTATAAAAGTAGAAACAGGCTATATGACCTGTATAAACTAAGAGAAACTAATCACAGTCCTGGCTTTGTAGAACATGTTAAACAATATTCAAAAATTTTTAAACAGTCATGTTCTATAGCTAAGTCAAACTATTTTAAAGAAAAAATAAAGAATTCTAACAATAAAATCAAAACAACCTGGGAAATTATAAAGCGTGAAACTGGCAAATATAAACCACGTGACAACAGCCTGACGCTTAAAATTAATGACACCCAAATAAATTCAGAAAAGGAAATAGCTGATATTTTTAATAACTTTTTTGTAAATATACCAATAGAAACGACAATTAATTTGAATTCTTCACCCGCGTCTGCGGCCTCAATGCTCCAAAGACATGTGTCCGAATGTAGTTCATTGTTTAATTTTAAAAGCATTGATTCCACTGATATAATTAAAGCATTCAAATCTCTTAAAATGAATGGTACCAATGATTTATGGGGTATATCGGTAACTGTTCTTAAAAGCATTATTTATACCATTGCTCCATATCTTGCTGTTATATTTAATGATTGCATTGCTGAAGGAGTTTTTCCTGACTTAATGAAATTTAGCAAAATTATTCCACTATTTAAATCTGGGAACAAAGAAGACCCAGGTAATTACAGACCAATATCTATTTTACCCGCCTTGAGCAAGATCTTTGAAAAAATAATACTGGAGCAATTATTAACTCATTTTACTTTAAATAACCTCTTGCATAACAAACAGTTCGGTTTTACGAAGGGTAGGTCTACTACTGATGCCGGGGTTGCACTTCTTAAGGGCATTCCGGCGATCAAACTCAGAATTTTCAATGTTTTTAAATTAAATTTCCTGACAAAGTATCATTGCTAGGTCTTCCAAAATATTATATGTGATAGATCTTTTCTTTATGAAGGGAAGTTACAAAATTTTATTTGAATAAAATAAATAAAATGTACTAAAAAAAATGATTTTCAAGACCCCTTTTTTCCGTCTTAAACTCAATTATCTCAATTACTATTTGAGTAATCAAGCTATTTTTTTTTTGTGTAAGTAGTTCTTAGTCATATCTAGGGAAGTTACTAAAAATTTTTTTTGTAATATTTATATTCAAGAACTAGTATCCCAAAATGCATCGTACACCGTTTCGCAGCATGATTCTTCAGTCTCCGCCTGGCATTGGGGGCGTTTGGACGTGGAGACTGTATCGCTCCGATTGCGCCAAAATTGAAAAAAAAAACTCAAACCAGGATCCTAATTTTTTTCAATGATGCTTATTTTGCTAAGAAATATTGAACTAGCGCTTCAGGATTGGGTATAGATGAGTGCTTTGCCATTTATTGCATAACCATAGACCTATGTAACCTAGGACAAGTAATAATTTTACTCATTACCTAAAGCAAACATTAATAGTTTGAAATAAAAGTGACGGATAAGTAAAATTGCCTAAGATACTTAAGAGCCCATAAAAGTTGTACTATTTGAGTACCTATATTTTGTTGTGTTGTAGGTAGGTACATAATTAGTCTAAGTTTCTAACTTCTACTACTGTATATTAAATTTATGTTCGTTTTAGGTTCCTCACAAAATTGGAAATGTGAGAAACTTAAGATAGGTAGGTGTAAAAAATTGCATCTAGAAATAAGAAATTCACTTGTTGAAAAAGTTTTTTACAGAGACATAATGCAATAAAAAGCAATTCTTGAAATAAAACCGACGTAAGTTTTTTTCATATACCTAGTTGATCTAATATTACCATTACACCAATTTTATGAGACTGTGAAAAGTCCAGCTTCTTACCTTTGAGTGAGGGACATATACCGCACCATTTTGTGAAAATTTCAGGTTCAAAACATTCTTGAATTGACAACTTCTTTAGCGGCGTTGTGCACTATTTATTGTGATGGGTAAAAGCTGTTTAACTCGCGTCAGAGGGCCTACTCTGAAACGCTAATCCGAAACTTCGGTTAGCCCTGTCCCTCTCACTCTCGAGTCATAACGGAATCGAGTGATAGGGGCGGGGCTAACCGAAGTTTCGGATTTGCGTTTCAGAGTACGGTCCCAGGATCACGTGACCGTAAGACGTACTTGTGGGCCTGATCGAAAAACTGTTACAATGTCATTAGAATACGAAGGCAAATTTCGCCATTTTTCCCGATGGTCTGATAGCTCTGGCACCACGGTTAGACAAAACAGGCGGCGCGCGGCGGCAGAACAGAAGACAGAAGACCTCGGTTCAAATCCAATCCGTATTATTTTCTTTTTTTTTTGTCCAAACTCCTTTTTTTGTGAAAAAGTCTACGGAGCCCTTTATCAACGCATCTAGTTCATTATTATAAGTATATTTTCTAAAAATCAACTGGTTAAAAATTTAAGAATATCAAAAATGCACAACGTTTATATTCAAGTTTTCACTTCTGCCGGCACTCCCGGAGTGCAACTCGCTGTCTTTTATTACTAATTCTCTTTTCCATTATAATTCAATACCTAGTACAAAATTAGAGCATGCATACAATTTCTTGCAAGACATGCTCTTGCTCTCGCGGTTTTGAAATTCGAAATTCGAAATTCCCACAACAATATCTAAAACCGATGGTTGAGGCGCCAGTAGCAATAAAAAGAATGAAAGGTTTGTCAGCTGTATATTGACAGTTTAAACTCTCAAATTTAACCACCGCGTCAGATAAGTTTGCGGAGTTCTGTAATGAGACTTGCATAGTCGGAGTAAAATTTTTGATACTCTAATGAAATATTGCATAGGTACAAGTACTTCCGAAGGAGGAATATTTATTTCATTATTTAAATTTAATTGCACAAAGTATAAACAAATGTCGGGCTAACTTTAAACTGACTAACATATTATATCAAAGATAATAAACTCATAAAAATAAATAATCTCGAAGAAGTTTTATATACACTCTCTGCCACAAATGTCATTTATTAAAAGTAGGTGGCTAAAACGTCAGTGATTAGATTACATATCCTTTGGAAACTGCCATGCAAGAAATGACAGTTTTGTATAAGTAGTACGAAACCAAACCGTTTCAGCTGCTCGACCGTGATGTTGTCAAAGCCAGCGGCTTTACCTTCTTTGAGCTTATCAAGGGCAAACTTGAGCTCTGTTTCTGTAAAAGCCTCGTCCAAGTGGTTAACCTCTTTACCAGGGTCTCGTGTAAATTTCTTCTGGAGACTTTTCGTGGAAGCTTTCCCATTTTGGAGTAAGTGGTGAGCGATCTGGTTTGTGGTCACATTGGAATGACGATCAGCGATTTTAGTATCATTATTTAGTTTCCTTATAAAACACCATGCCTTCTACGCCTTCGATTAGCTTGTTCCACTTTTCTCTCGTTGTTTCGGATATGGCTTCTAGCAATTCATTCCCAAAATCGATGGTGTCCTGTGAGATGGGATCTAATTCATACTGGTCTTGGTATGTCATCCTATCATATTATATTTAAAAACATATATTTGATGCTTGGGATAGCAAGCGAGATGTAGTTGGTATTTATTGTGACCTCTCCAAAGCTTTCGATTGTGTTAATCACCAAACGCTTTTAAGGAAATTAAAACATTATGGTGTCTATGATAAATCGGTTAGCCTTATGCAATCATATCTATGTGAAAGAACACAGAAAGTAGTTATCAACAAAACTGAGTCTACTGGAGCCCCTATCAACATGGGCGTACCCCAGGGGTCAATACTGGTCCCTTTTACTGTTTTTAATTTATATAAATGACCTTCCTTTTTAAGCAAAGAATTTATGCAAGACAGTGCTATTTGCTGATGACACTTCCTCTAGTCTTTAAAGTTGACAGAGGTAATAATTGTTCTGACGAAGTAAATAGTACTTTATCGAAAGTTGCGCATTGGTTTCATAGCAATAATCTATTCTTTTACCATGGTACTATTAGACAGTACCATTGATGGTACTGTGGCAATTTCTTTTTGCCGTGGTACCATCAATTAATCTATCATTAAACTCGAAAAAAAACAAAATGTGAAAAAAAATTCCCTGCCAAATGTAAGACAGGTTGATATTCACATAAAATTGGATGACAATGTAGTAGAATTAATTAACAGTAACTTATTTTCATTTTTAGTTTTTTGCATTCACAATGCAATTTTTATTACTGAAAAATGGAAAATGAAGTATTTAGAAAAAATCGACCCGTCTCACAACTAGCTCCGATGGGACTCGAACCCACGACCTTTCGCTTTCCGGGCGACTGCTCTAACCACTGAGCTACGGAGTCGTTACGAGAAGCGTCGAATTTATCCAATACTTCTTACGCACTGTATAGTCAGTGTTAATTTCATCAATGTGGAGATATTACTACCCTCACACGCGAAAGAAATACCTTTCCAGGTATTTGGCAATCGCTAAAGATGAAATTACTTTATTACTCGATTTTTTCTAAATACTTCATTTTCCATTTTTCAGTAATAAAAATTGCATTGTGAATGCAAAAAACTAAAAATTAAAATAAGTTGCAATAGTAATTTCATCTTTAGCGATTGCCAAATACCTGGAAAGGTATTTCTTTCGCGTGTGAGGGTAGTAATATCTCCACATTCATGAAATTAACACTGACTATACAGTACGTAAGAAGTATTGGATAAATTCGACGCTTCTCGTAACGACTCCGTAGCTCAGTGGTTAGAGCAGTCGCCCGGAAAGCGAAAGGTCGTGGGTTCGAGTCCCATCGGAGCTAGTTGTGAGACGGGTCGATTTTTTCTAAATACTTCATTTTCCATTTTTCAGTAATAAAAATTGCATTGTGAATGCAAAAAACTAAAAATTAAAATAAGTTGCAATAGTAATTTCATCTTTAGCGATTGCCAAATACCTGGAAAGGTATTTCTTTCGCGTGTGAGGGTAGTAATATCTCCACATTCATGAAATTAACACTGACTATACAGTGCGTAAGAAGTATTGGATAAATTCGACGCTTCTCGTAACGACTCCGTAGCTCAGTGGTTAGAGCAGTCGCCCGGAAAGCGAAAGGTCGTGGGTTCGAGTCCCATCGGAGCTAGTTGTGAGACGGGTCGATTTTTTCTAAATACTTCATTTTCCATTTTTCAGTAATAAAAATTGCATTGTGAATGCAAAAAACTAAAAATTAAAATAAGTTGCAATAGTAATTTCATCTTTAGCGATTGCCAAATACCTGGAAAGGTATTTCTTTCGCGTGTGAGAGGGTAGTAATATCTCCACATTGATGAAATTAACACTGACTATACAGTGCGTAAGAAGTATTGGATAAATTCGACGCTTCTCGTAACGACTCCGTAGCTCAGTGGTTAGAGCAGTCGCCCGGAAAGCGAAAGGTCGTGGGTTCGAGTCCCATCGGAGCTAGTTGTGAGACGGGTCGATTTTTTCTAAATACTTCATTTTCCATTTTTCAGTAATTAACAGTACTAAATTTTTAGATATAACATTAGATTATCGACTTCAATGGGACCCTCATATTGAAGCCTTGGCCGGTAGACTCAGTTCTGCGGCATTTGCTGTTAAAGAAATAAGGCTCTTAACCGATATTGAAACGGCAAGGTTAATCTATTTTAGCTATTTTCAGAGTGTATTGTCCTACGGCCTATTACTTTGGGGTTCAGCAGCTAACATCGAATGTATTTTTGTGCTTTAGAAAAGAGCTATTCGCGCCATATACAAACTTCGGCCAAGAGATTCTTTCAAAGAAATCAACATATTAACTGTTGCAGGACAATACATAATAATATATGAGAATATGGCATATGTGAAGAAGTATCTCAATACATTTGTAAAACGTAGCAATATACATCAATTCAAAACAAGAAATAAAAATAAGATTGCCGTTCCAAGGATTCGACTTGAAAAAACAAGAAGTTCGTTTTTGGGGAAAAGCGTAGCTAGTTTTAATAAAGTTCCACAAAATTAAGTAGAGCTGTCTTTGCACAAAACTTTAACATATAGTTGTGTTGCTGTCGCTTCGGTATTAATTTTTAGTTAGTACAAATATTTCAGCATATCGCATAATATTTAAACAGAAAAAAGAACCTGACGTTAGGCAAGTTTTTACGTTTTTTACCCATTTTTGGAGCACAAGGGATATGATGCGTACATGGCGAAAAATAGTGACAATGAAAAATAAAGATATTTTAAAATGATTAATGAAAAAAGGTTTTTTTAAAGTGACTGATTTATAACCTTACGTGGCAAGTTTACATTAGTAAACAAAGTATCAATTATTTCAGTTGCGCTACATTTTGTTTAAACAAATTGGACGATCTCTGTGGCCGATTGGTGTACGCACCGGTTTTCTAGGTGCCACTATCTCTGAGGTCCCGGGTTCGATTCTCGGACGGGTAAATGTCGAAAACTAGCTTTTAGATATTTTCTTGTATCTGGGTGTATGTGATCGTTGCTTCCAATTTTCAATGACACAAGTTATTGTATTATTTGATATTATCATTTTTGGTATTGGAATAATATGTATTTTATTTTATTTTTTTGTACTTAAACAATATTTTTATTTAAGTGTTTTTTTTATATATTGATTTATATTATAGATTGATAGCGTGATTTTATATAAACGGTATACTTATTTAAATATTGATTATTTTGATTGAGTAAAAAAGTATTAGATGATGGGCTAGTATGAGTTATTTATATTTTTTCATAATAAATTATAAGTTTTATTAATTTGATTGGAATAAATCTGAAAATGTACCTACTGGTTAGAGCAGTATACATTATTTATTTTTTTCAGTGTAATTTGTAGCAAATGTTGTAGTTTTGCCTGCGAAGATCATTTCGATAATGGATATATTATCGAAATGATTTAGAGATAGAAAATAAATATAAATAGCTGCTGCTGTGTTCTGCATTTTGAAGAATCGTTTGAAGTGACTATCTTTGTTAAAAAAAGCTTTTTTTACTACATACGAATAATATCTAAGATCTACTCTTCCTACAAACCGACGTTTACAATAAATATTCATTAATAATTCTTCTTGTATTCTACATAATATAATTTCCTTAGTAAAAGCGCACATAGGTGATATTTTAGATGTAAATAGAATGCGCGCTGCATGCCGCGTCTACACGTATTTCTCAGTCTACGAGAGTGCCGCGGCCGGAGTCTTACCGATCCCAGCACCCCCTCGCTTGTGTAAGCAACGGCCATCGACGATATTTTTTTTACCTATGCTATATCCTTAAGCATGTCTTTGGGGCCTGGGAGGGGTCGCAGAATGCTCTTGGCATATTCTGCGACTTGTCCAAAGCTTTTGACTGTGTAGATCATCGGACGCTGCTGTTGAAGCTAAATCATTACGGTGTAAAAAATAATGCCCAAAAACTATTACACTCGTATCTTAGTTCCAGAACTCAGACAGTTGATATAAATGGGGTGAAATCAATGGGTTCTGATGTAAAGCTAGGTGTACCTCAAGGGTCTATCTTGGGCCCTTTCTTGTTTTTGGTTTATATTAACGATTTACCTTTCTTTGCAAATAGCTTATGTGAGATTGTCTTGTTTGCTGATGGTACTTCCTTAATATTTAACATTGACAGAAATAAATCTAATTTTGACGATGTAAACAAAGCACTCTCGGAAATACTCACTTGGTTTAGTTTAATAATCTACAGCTTAATGCAAAGAAAACGAAATGCATTCTATTCTCTTTACCAAATGTACAATCTCCACCCGTAGAAATTGTAATAAATAATGAAAAATTAGATTTAGTTGAATCAACAGTCTTTCTGGGTGTAACTATAGACAGAAAACTTCAGTGGCATTCGCATATTGCTGCATTAGCTGGTAAGCTCAGCTCTGCAGCTTACGCTATTAGAAAAGTTAGACAGTTAACTGACATAGAAACTGCTAGGACTGTATACTTTAGTTATTTTCATAGCATCATGTCATATGGCATTCTTTTGTGGGGATTAGCAGCTGACATTAATGCTATATTTATTCTGCAAAAACGAGCAATAAGGGCCATTTATCAACTAAGCTCTAAAACTTCTCTTAGGAAGAAGTTCAAAGAAATTGGTATACTGACAGCTGCATCTCAATTTATATTAAATTGTATTATTTTTGTGCGTCGTAATATTAACTTGTATACTAAACATGGCGATTTGCATGGTTACAATACAAGAAATAGGAATAAACTTTCAATGCCTCGGTACCGATTAGAGAAGGTACATGGGTCTTTCATGGGTCAAGGTATACACATCTTTAACAAGATTCCAAGTGATATCTTGGAGTTACCCTTTGAAGAGTTTAAGAATCATATAAAAAATTGCCTCCTCAAGAAGGGCTACTATACTGTAAGTGATTACTTAAATGACAAAGCAACTTGGTCATAAGCTGACAAGGATTTTTTCTGTAGTTAATTGTGAGTCGTGTTTTACAAAATTATTAATACTAGGTACATTCTTATATTGGTTTCTGCGTTTTGAGATGAGAAGTTTGAGTATGTCATGCTCTCTGTAAACATTTCTGCGGTGGTGTCGTGTGAGGCGGGTCGTTACGTTCCCTAAAATATGGTTGAGCGAAGCGATGGCTGGTTCATGCGTCATGCTCGTGAACGGGTGCCACCAGTGGGATGGGTCTGCTCCTGGCTTCTTGTCTCAAAATATGCAGATTTTTAATGTTTTATTGTTATTAGTTTTATTTTACCGTGGCTTGTATGGCACTGTTTATTATTGACTCTTATGTTCTTAAACTATTCAAAGTTTTATTACCCTTGTTCGGCATTTATAATTATTATTTTATTTGCTACGTTTTTGGTTGGTGTGTATTTTAAAGAAACTACCTTTTGTATGTCTATTTCTTAGTTATTGAAAATTATTTACTGCTATGATTACCGGGTTTTTTATTTTGTTTTTAAACTTAAGATTAATTTGTGATGGAAAGTGACTTTACATATTATATTATGTCAAAGTCACTTTTCAATTTGACGACTCTGTATGAAATATGACAGGGAGAAAAAAATAGCCCTTGGCGAGTTTCTTGCCGGTTCTTCTCGTTACAAGGCCTCCCGCCGTAGGTTTTGCGAACCGATAGCGTAGCTTCATTGACGTTCACAAGTGCTGTATCAGCCTAAAATGAATAAATGATTTTTGATTTTGATTTTGTAGCCTGGAGAGGAACATAGGCTACATTTTATCCCGGATAAATGTCACATTCCCGCGGGATAACGTCGTGTAGTCCACGCGGGCGAAGCCGCGGGCGGAAAGCTATATATTATAAATGCGAAAATGCGAATCTGTCTGTCTGTGTGTTACACAATCACGCCTAAACTACGGAACCGATTTGAAAAAAAAAATTGGTACAGAGATAGTCTAGAGCCTGAGAAAGGACATAGGCTACTTTATTAGTGTGCTACATCACGGCGCGGCCCACTCTGAAAACCGCAATTCTGACTACATGGTCATTTTGTCCTATTTCTGTCCCAAATTTTCAGAATTCGTCGTAAAGGGGACGAAAAGATATAAGCGATTTAAATGGTCCATGCCAAAGCAAACCTTCATTATGGCACGGACAGGCTATTGTAAAAGAAGTTGGGTCAGGGTGGCGAAATTAAACTGCAGTATTAAATCAATTGCGTGTTCAGTCACCAAAGTTACAAACAGGAATGAATTCAAACTAACTACATCCCGCGGGCCCCAAATATAATACGAGTAATACAATCTCGACACAAAGAACAAAGCGAAAGGTAAGACTACGCCGAAGTAATTAGTTAATGTAAACAAAACACGAGTCGTAGGCTCATAACGAATATCAACGCAAGGCGGTCATTCCTTATCAAACAATTAATGGGGCCCGGTGACGGGAGCTTTGTAGAACTTTATAACACTCGGCCATCCTGCAACCACGTCGTGTCCACACGGCAGCGTTTAATGTGATCTCTCCTTGCTGGTGTCTGAACCCTGCAACAAAATGATCACACGCAAGTATTTTGGTATTTGTAATGTAACTCGTTCGAAAACGTAACTATCATAAATATTATCAGATGAAGAATCACACAGTAACAATGTAGGTAGGTAAACGAAATGTTATGATTGCATTGAGTGTGTATTAAATTTGACACAAAGTCCCCAAAGAACCGACTGGAGCCATTGCACAAAGTGTCAGATGTAGTCGTTATTTCCAAACTCATATAAGTATTTTCATTATTCACACAGTGTAGAATTTATTCACACTCTGTATAATCAATAAAACAGCGTAGAATCTATTCACAAAGCATAGAATCTATTCACGCAGGTCAGTCTATTCACACAGTATAGACTCTATTCACACAGCGTAGACTCTATTCACACAGCGTAGAATCTATTCACACAGCATAGACTATTCACACAGCGTAGGCTCTATTCACACAGCGTAGAATCTATTCACACAGCATAGACTCTATTCACACAGCGTAGAATGCGACAGTTCGTTTTTTGTTTATCTATTTTTTCACAACGGTGTAGCATTTAGCCTTCATCTGCCTATGTATGTTAAATCTTATTTCAATGACAACACAAAGTCCACTTGTAAATTTTATTATTTAATACAACTCTAAATTATAGATACATTTACAGCATTTAATCGTATTCAATACATTTAGCTTTCTAACAAATCTATTAGGTCATCTCTATCTATTTCATGATCGCTGTTAGTACTATCATCATCGGATACTGTAGGTTTATAAGGTCGAAGAGCTTCACCTGAAACTACAGCATTAAATTTTCTATAACCTTTTATTCCTTTTATACTGGCAATTGTATAACGGTCTAGAGAGTGGTCAGCTACACAAATCTTATAAGGACCTGTGTAAAGATCTTCGAGTTTCCTCGCAACTTTAGAAGCAGGATCTCTGGTTGTGCCGCCTTTCCACAAAACGAGTTGTCCAACTGTATACTTTTTGCATTTCTTATGTTTAACATCAAACTTAGTTTTCATTAATGTCATATTACGGTCAATACGTAATTTAGCCGTAGCTCTACGCTCTCCTAATTGTTCTTGCTGCGCGCTATAATTATCTGGATTTGAATTAGGATATGCAGGAAGACGAGAGGTGCCGTGCCCGAACATGAGTTTAAAGGGTGCAACACCTGTAGTGGCATTAGGAGTATTATTAATACCCCATACAACATCTAACAGTTTTTCATCCCAAGTGCATTCACTTTCCGACATGGTATTAAGACCATCAATGAGGGTTCGATTTACTCGCTCAACTTGACCGTTTGATCGTGGGCTGGCTATAGCATTCAAAATATGTTTGAACTGCGCTTCTTCTGCGAACTGCTTAAAATACCTACTTGTAAAAGCTTTACCCCGATCAGTAACGACTCTGTGAGGAAATCCAAATAAATTAAATATGTCCTTAAGAAGTCTTATTGTTTCAATGGAACCACAACTTTTCGCAGGTTTGGCAAACACAAATTTTGTGAACGAATCTATAATCACAAGAACGTAGTTGTTTCCCTTCCTTGTCTTAGCGAATGGACCGACATGGTCAACATGCAACGTATGCATAGGAATAGGTTCCTTGGCAATAGGATGCAATTCCCTCTGTTGCTTGCCATATTCGCCTTTCCCATAAGCGCATCGTAAACAAGAGCTAATATATTTGCGTATAAAACGCGTCATTCCTGGGAACCAGAACTGTTCTTTAATAACCTGCTCACAACGATTGAAACCTGGGTGTCCTATTTGATCATGAAACTTTTGTAGCAAACTAAATTTGGCTGATTTCGGCATGACAAATCTTTCACCTGCCAATGTCTTTCTGTATAAAAGATCCTTCTTGATTATATAATTATTTGTGATGTCACGATTAGTCGTGCCCGCGCGTATTTGAGTCATTATACTCTGAATATTATCATCTTGCAACTGTAAAGTCACTAACCAATCCGTATCATCAATCAATAATACTGTTTTAGCAACAGGATTTCTACTCAGGGCATCCACGTGTTTCATTCGTTCACCCTGACGATATTCTATTTCTAAATCAAAATCTTGAATAGTAAGCCACCAGCGAGCTATGCGGGGAATTAAATCCTTTTTAAGGAGAGTGGTACGCAACGCAGCGCAATCCGTGACAACTTTCACATGTATACCCGTCACATAAATTCTGAATCGTTTTAGTGATTCTACCACAGCAAGTGTCTCAAGCTCGTAGCTATGGTAAAACTGCTCGTCTTGACTCGTGACCCTACTAAAGTACGCGATCGGTCTTAAACATCCGTCAGATTCACGCTGCATAAGTATTCCCCCTAAGCCTAATTTACTTGCGTCAGTATGTAGTTCTGTCTCAGCATTTCGATCATAAATACCTAAAACTGGTCGCTGGATTAGTCTCTGTTTTAAGGTTTCAAATGCTTGTTGTTGTTTCGAGCCCCATCGCCATTCGGTATTCTTTTTAGTTAATTCTGTTAACGGCCGTGCAATTTCAGCAAAACCTCGGATAAATTTTCTAAAATATGAGGTCAAACCAATGAATTGTCTGATTTCATGAACGTTTTTTGGTACTTTGTACTCGGCAACACTATTTATTTTAGCTTGACCTGGTCGTATCGTACCTGCTGTAACCTCATAACCCAGATAATTAGTGCTCTTTTTGAGAAATGAACATTTATTTAAGTTTAATTTTAAATTTGCATCTCTGAGCAGGTGGAGCACCTTTTCTAATGTCCGTAATCCTGTTTCAACTGAGATAGATGCAATCATCACATCGTCTAAATACAGAGCTATATCTTCACTAACACTTCTTAAAGTCATGCGTAATAATCGAGAGAATACAGCCGGTGCATTAGCAAGTCCAAAGGGCATTTTCAAAAATTCATACTGCCCTGAGGGTGAAACGAAAGCAGTTTTATGTACAGAATCTGCAGCCATGGGAACTTGATAATAGCCTTGTGCAAGATCAAGGGTAGTAAAAAATAACTTCCCACTCAGACGTGTCACTTGATCTTCAATATGAGGTAATGGAAAACGATCTTTTACTGTTCTTGCATTTAAGGCTCGATAGTCGACACACAACCGGTAATCACCTCCTTTTTTCTTAACTAATACTACTGGACTAGCATAATCTGATTCGGACTCCTGAATTATGCCAGCATCGATGAGATCTTGAATTTTGCTGTTCACAATATCATTTTTTTTATGAGATAGACGGTAAGGTTTTAAAAAAACTGGTTGATCTACCGTTGTTTTTATATGCATTTCCATTAAATCAGTACAACCTAACTCTTTTGTAGAAAAGGCAAATGAATTTATATGTTTGTTAAGAATATGTAAAAGTCTGCCCGTATCCGCATCATCCAGTTGACCAACATTTATATCGCTTACTGTGAGCACTCGCTTTTCAGGCTCTTCTATTCGGTTCACTGTTTGAAGGCAAGATGTTTTGCTCAAATCACCGAGTGAAACTAATTCTGCTCTAGCAATTAATTTGTTTGCCTTCCACTCAATAGCCTGATCGCCTACATTGATAATCTTTAAGAAGCATTGTTTTGAACTTATAATGGCTTGTGGAATTAAATAAGATAAACTCCCTAATTGAAAGTACACAGGTTGAGTCATAAGTGTAACATCATGTTCACTGTGTGGACACTCCACTTTTACTTCTACATAAGCGTAATCTCGTATTGGCAAAAAAGTATCATTTTTCAAATAAATCGGAAACTTTGAAACACAGTCAAATATGCTCAACTTGATATTTGATAAAAGATTTTCCAAACCACAAGTAGTTATAAATCTCACAGAGTTTGCTGTCGTAACCAAACTAACATTTTCTTTATTAATCATTGGTTGCCCGATAATCAAATCTATTTCTCCAAAATTATAATCTGTAATTTCAACTATACCGTTTAACATAATATCATCTACTTCGACATTTATAAATGATGTACCCAATGATTGTATATGTGAACCTCCAAATCCTTTCATAATGACGCTAGATGGACTAACTTTTAAATTCAAATTTGTTGCCTGCGTAGTTGTTATAATGTTCAATTTACTGCCTGTGTCTACAAAAGCAAGGACCTGATTTCCATCCACATATACTATTCTTTTATATAAATCTTCATGTAAATTATGTGTGACAACCATGACATTACTGACCTTATTTGATTGTTGACGCGAAGTCCCTGCAGCAAACCAGCAGCTCGCAGCAACGTGCCCGATGCGCTGGCACACCTCGCAGCGTCGTGGCGAAGTCGTGCAGTCCCTTGCCTCGTGTCCTGGTTTTCGGCACACGTAGCAGATCTTCGGTAATAACGGTTTCGATGTTTCCGATGAAGTATCCTTGTTCGTCGTTGTTGCAAAATAGTTATTACTCCCGTAGGTGCCTCTTCTCCAAGTAGATTTCCGTATGGCACTTGCTGCTTCAACCCGCTTGTAGTTTTCAAGCGATGATAAGTAACCAAAATATAAGTTTTCGGGCGTATTGCATTGGTATGCCTTGGCGTTCGCTCTCAGTTCGATTGGCAAGCCTCTGATAATGCAAGAAATTGCTGCTTCTCCATCGATATTACACTTTTTAAGTAGAGACAGTTTTGAGTGGTAGTACTTTGTCATCGTTTCCGATTCCGTTTTCGTCCGTGCCAACATTTCTTCCAGTCTGTTTACAAAGTCAGTTGATCGCGGAAAAGCGGTTTGGAGCGCTTGTTTCCATTCTTCCCAGGTCATATCGTAGTCCTCTAGGTCGTCATACCATTCTCGTGCAGAACCGCGAAGGCGAATTTGCATTATAAATTGCCGATCTTTACTGTTCCACTCATAGACATCTCCGAGTTGGTCAATCTTATGTAACCAGCTTTTTATGTTGCTTGATTTATCTTCCGGGCGAAACTTCGGTATAATTTCTGCATCAGTTGGTGTAACTCGTAGTCTCTTGTTTGTCTGCGGCGCTACGTAGTGTTCTTCCAGGAAAAAAAATTCATTTTCTTCTTCCGTCGATGACGATGTTGAATCCTTGCGGCGGCGCTTGCCAAGACCACGAATATAAGGTCCAGACATTGTCCCTTATCCCACTTCTGAAGTGTAAAAGAAGTTGGGTCAGGGTGGCGAAATTAAACTGCAGTATTAAATCAATTGCGTGTTCAGTCACCAAAGTTACAAACAGGAATGAATTCAAACTAACTACATCCCGCGGGCCCCAAATATAATACGAGTAATACAATCTCGACACAAAGAACAAAGCGAAAGGTAAGACTACGCCGAAGTAATTAGTTAATGTAAACAAAACACGAGTCGTAGGCTCATAACGAATATCAACGCAAGGCGGTCATTCCTTATCAAACAATTAATGGGGCCCGGTGACGGGAGCTTTGTAGAACTTTATAACACTATATTTATTGAACCATAACACCGGCCAGGCTATATTTATTGCATATTATTGATATCAATATGTTGTTGAATAATGTATACTTGACTAAAGATAAATATTATCTGCCTAATTATCTTAAGCGACAAATAGCGGTATCGCTATCATTTTATTTTAAACAATTAGCCAACAACTTGGCTAGTATAACCTCTGCTTCTATTGAGCAGTTTAACTTTGATACTTCTAATGTAACTTTGGAATCTGTTCCAAATAATTCGATTCTTTTGAATCCAAATACTGGCATGGTTAATTTAAATTACCATTAGAGACAACGGAGGCATACTCTAGCCCAGTATTGACAAGAGGAAAGCCTAAATGTTTAAAAATAGTACACCAGAATATCCAAGGCTTTTCTGCTGGCAAAGACCTAGAAATAAGTTTATTTTTAAATTGTGAAAATATTGATGTGTTATGTGTTACTGAACATTGGTTAAAAGAATATGAATTATTGTTAAATTTGGATAATTATAGTGTTGTAAGTTCATTTAATAGAAAAACTACAATAAGGGGGGGTTCTTTAATAATTTTACCTAATAACACACAATATAAAGAGCGAAAGGATATAGTATCCCTCTCTGTTGAACGAATTTGTGAGATATCATGCGTGGAACTTGAACAAATAATTATAATCTGTGTTTATAGCCCGCCTGGAGCAAATTACACAGTCTTTGAGTCCACTATGGAGGATGTTTTGAAAATATGCTGTCGTAAGAATAAAAAAATTGTAGTTTGTGGAGATTTTAATATAGACATCTTAGATATTAAATTAGCAGAACTCTCCAGTAAATTCCTTAATCTTTTTAAATCATTTAATTTGCTTCACACTTTTAATGAACCGACGCGAATTACGCCAACATCGGCTACTTGCTTAGATAACATCTTTTCCAACTGTAACTTAATTGAGAAATCGGTAATTAATATTATTAAATCCGACCACAGTGGACAACTAGCTTCTTTTGAGCACTATAATGTTATTCCTAAACGCGAAGTAATTTGCAGGCCAATACCGCAACGTGGTATTAATAAATTTAGAAATAATGTACAAGATAAAATTCAATGTTTGCCAGCTTCTGCTGACGCTAATAACTCTTATCAATCATTATTTGATATTGTTGAAAAAGAATTTAGTAACAATTTTAAACAAAAAGTTATAAAGTGTAATGAGCGTAAGAAGTTTAGTGACTGGGCCACACCTGGTATTTATAATAGCAGAAGAAAGTTATTTGAACTCTATGCACAAAAAACGACTTCCTGTGATCCTAGCTTCATTGAATATGTCAAGAAATATTCAATAACATTTAGGAAAGTATGTGCTTTGACAAAATTTTGGTATATTTCAAATAAAATTAAATCATCTGAAAATAAAATAAAAGCTACCTGGAGTATTATAAACCAAGAAACTGGCAAAACAAAAAGCAAAATTAATTCATTTAACTTAAAAATTAGTGATCAGACTTTTGAATCAGATATTGAGGTAGCTAGTGCTTTTGAAGGTTTCTTTGCTCGAATACCGTTAGAAACTACTAGCAGACTTAATTCTTGCCCCAACACCGCTGTCTCTCTTATGGAATCTAGTGTGAACAAGTGCCAGGAAACATTTAGTTTTAGCTATGTCACTACCGAAGATATTATTAAAGCATTCAAAGCAATAAATATTAAGAAAACAGAAGATCTCTGGGGCATATCTACAAGTATCATCAAATCAATAATTGATGTGATAGCTCCATCATTAGCAATAATTTTTAACCAATGTATAAGTGAAGGGGTCTTTCCTAATTTAATGAAGAATAGTAAAATTATTCCTCTGTTTAAAGCTGGTGACAAAAGTGACCCAGCAAATTTTAGACCTATATCCATACTACCAGCAATAAGTAAAATATTTGAGAAATTAATTTATGCTCAACTTTTAGAATATTTTAAATTAAATAGTATACTGCATGAGAAACAGTTTGGTTTTTCAAAAGGTAAAAGTACAACTGATGCTGGGGTTGCATTTCTAAAACATGTACTTGATGCCTGGGAGGACAAGCAGGATGTAATCGCTATTTTTTGTGACCTTTCCAAGGCATTCGATTGTGTTGATCACCAAACACTATTAAGGAAGTTAAAACATTATGGTGTTTCTGAAATGTCAGTAAGCCTTATGCATTCATATCTGTATGAAAGAACTCAGAAGGTAGTTATTAATAAAACTGAGTCTACCGGAGCTCCCATTACTATGGGCGTACCCCAAGGATCAATATTGGGCCCGCTGTTGTTTTTAATATACATAAATGTACTTCCTTACTACGCGAAGAATTTATGTGAGACGGTGCTATTTGCCGATGATACATCTCTAGTCTTTAAAGTAGATAGAGGTGATGACTGTTCTGACGAAGTAAATAGTGCTCTTTCAAAAGTGTCACATTGGTTTAATAGTAATAATTTATCATTAAACTCAAAGAAAACTAAGTGTTTAAAATTTTCGTTACCTAATGTAAGACAAGTTGATTTTCATATTAGACTAGACGGCGATACGGTCGAATTCATTACCAATACAAAATTTCTAGGTATTATATTAGACTCGCGACTACAATGGGATCCTCATATCGAAGCCTTGGCGAGTAGACTCAGTTCGGCTGCATTCGCAGTTAAGAAAATAAGGCTCTTAACCGATATTGAAACGGCTAGAATAGTCTATTTTAGTTACTTTCATAGTGTTATGTCCTACGGCCTTTTGTTGTGGGGCTCAGCCGCTAACATCCAAAGTATATTCGTGCTCCAAAAAAGGGCTATTCGCGCCATTTACAACCTCCGATCGAGAGTTTCTTTAAGAGATCTATTTAAAGAAATAAACATTTTAACTGTTGCAGGACATTACATCTATGAAAATATAATTTATGTGAAAAAGCATTATAATACATTTGTAAAGCAGAGCGATATTCATCGCTTTAACACAAGAAATAAAGATAAACTTGTCGTTCCCAAGTTTAGGCTAGAAAAATCCAGAGCCTCATTTCTGGGGAAAAGCATAGCCTTTTTTAATAAAGTTCCACAGCATATAATTGAACTACCATTGCATAAATTTAAATGTTACATTAAAGAGTCGCTGATGAGCAAAGGATACTATAAAGTAGACGATTATTTGAATGACCGCAATGCATGGTCATGATGTAACACAACATAATCACTGTTTAATATGATGTATTTTTATACTAAGCAATTGTTGTATTAGTAACGATATGTTTTTTTTTTGTAAATGTCGTTACCTAACTAAGAAACGCTGGCAAGTTTCTTGCGCCCATTCTTCTTGTCAGTTAAAAAAGTCTTGAATGGGTGGTAGGAAAATATTGACGATTCATAAGTACATATTTATTATGTCTAAGTGAATAAAGAATATTTTTATCTTTATCTTATCTTATACACCTAGCCAGGATCTGATTAATATAACATTTTGTCCCTTTTTTATAGAACCCGCAATGCCTGGAATCAAAACGAAATGAAGCGCCGTTCAAAAGATATAAAGGAATGATTTGGTCCATGCCATAATTAACCTACATTATGGCGCGGACTTTTTAACTAGGTCACCTAGAGAAAATCTGCTTATTGGAAACGATTCGTGTACATTCGTCCCAATTCGTCCTAAAAGCCACAGAATTCGTCGTCCTTTGGTGTAAGAGATAATCGGAATTAAAATTTTGTTTTTATAGTACAGGAGCTGACTTCCTATTTAGTGACGATGTTTGTAACTTGTTCTTGTTTTGCGTGTTTGTGTTAGAATAATTAAGTGTATTAGTAACACAAAAGTATAACGTAAAGTAATACGTAACTTTTATGCATTTTCGAAACTCAAAACCTTAATTTTTAAGTCATAAACAAAAATATTTTCATAAGAGATATTTTGATCCTGGGCTCCTAGACTATATCAAAAACATGTACAGTCGCGTACAAAATAATTTCGATAGAGGTCATGTATGAAGTTGCATTTCAATGTTATATTGCTCTTCTTTCGAAATTATTAATATTTGGAGGTGGGGCTCCCACCGTGGGAGTGAAGTGAATAGTGGAGTGGGGATTGGGGGGAAAAAAGGGTTTGTTTGTATGAAACTTTTCTTCCTTCAATGGAATAACTAGGTACTTGAAACATTGTACACTCGACAGCATATCAGGTTAAACAGTTGAACTGCTATAACAGCTTTTATTACGTAGGGCATAAAGGCGGTCTCAAGTTCAACATGTATAGTCTGATGTGCCGCCGTGTGTACATATACAGGGTTATTTGTTATTCATTTAAAACATCTCGTGGGGTTAATCAGACCATCAAACTGAACAACTTTCATTATGAGACAGATATTAGATTGGAACAGCTGATTATTTTTCACCGTAGAGTTAGTCCCATAGTGAAAGTTGTTCAGAATGATGGGTAGAACACCAGGGTTTCGGCTTTAAAACCAATAAAAATTCAGCCCGTATAAGTTTTATCATTATAATTAGAAAAATATTATTAGGTAGGTTACAATTTATTAACTGAGGGCCTGACGTTTTCGGTTCTACTGACTAGGCTTCGTCACATAGATTAATGAAAGTAAGCTTACGTTTTTTTACGAAATCTTTACAAGAAGTTGACCTAGCATCCGTTTCTCTAAGTACCATACTTTCAGAGATTGAATTTTTGATTTTTGTGAGAACAAAATTGACAGATGGTGACCATCGATTTTTACTTTTTTTAAGGACGGTATTATTATTGGAAAGGATATGATTTACTTTTTACCACGAAAAAAAATCTCATTCCCATGGGAAAATCACTATAAGCGCGGGCAAATTCGCGGGCAGAAATTGGTTAGTACTTATTTAAATAGTTTGAGACCCTGGGATTATAATAGGCTACTTATACTTATATACGTATTATTTGTTTGTCCGTTTTTCACGTCAGAACGGATTAATGTGATTTTTGTACGAGGGTAGATTCGGAGCTACAGGATTTGATACATAGGTTACAAATATTATTCTGTGACATAGGCTACTGTATATCCCGGAAAAATATCGCATTCCCTCAGGATAACGTCGTGTTAGTACACGTGGGCGGTGCCGCGGGCGGAAAGCTAATTTTGATATAAAACAGTTACAATCTATTTTGTAGCGAATGATGTAAGAATGACTCAAAGATTTTATTTTTCAGCTATTGCCCTTGCACTACAGTCAACGAATGCATACAATATCAATTTACGATGAGGGACAGACGACAGCTAGAAATCATTCCTGTAACGGAAGCTGCACTTCGCCAGCACACACAGCGGGCAATATATCAAGGAGTGCATGTCTGGGGAGAAGCCTTAATGCCTCTCCAAAAGTTTCCGAGTTAGCAAAAATCGTTGCAACTCCCAAAAAAGACAATTAAAGTGCAATTATGTCTGTGTACCGGAAACTGCGACATTAAATTGTTTTATAAAAATACTAGCTGTGCCCGCGACTTCGTTCGCGTCGAATAGTGTCTTTCGGCAGCATTTTTCATTTTTTAGCTAATAAGGTTTTTCGTTTTTTTGTGTATTTATTTTATATATATTAGTTTAGCGCTATGATACATACTAACACATTAAAAAATTATTTCACATAGCCTTCCGCCCGCGGTTCGTCCGCCTGTATTACACGACGTTATCTCGAGGGAAAGTTATATTTTCCCGGGATATCAATTAGTCTTTGTCGCCGCGGAAACACGCCGATCCGTTGCTCCGTTTTGACGTGAAAGACGGATATACAAACAATACAAACAGTATGTCAAAAGAAAGAACTTATCACGCTGAACAACTTCTTTTAATATGCTATCTCGTATAGTTGAACCTGGCTGCTAGGGTTCCACATCAGCTGACCTAGCATGAAACGGCTTTTATCATGCGATATGATATAGAACGTCATGCTGTCTTGCTTACCTACCCCACTAAGGTGGAAGCAAGACAGCAAGACGTGCTATATCATATCGCGTGACGTGATATAATGATGGTAATGCTAGCCAGGCAGGTGTACCAAGACCTTCAAACTTTGTACGTCAATAGAAAATGCTCATCACATTTAACAATTTTCCATAAGATGGTATTTTTATATCTCTCATAGTTTGGCTGGACTGCTATGGTTCCACATCGGCCATTTCGATCTTCTAAATAAATTATAGCCTACCTATAAGTTGGCGACAACTAATTGCCTGAAACGTGGACAACAGACAGACAGACAAAAAATTCAAAAACTATATTTTTGGTACTGTTCCGTTAAAGAAGACCCTTGGTGGTATTTTTTTTCTATTTCTTTTCAATGTATACAGCCCCTGTACCGGTAAAAAAATATGGACATGGGCTTCATTTGACATTTGATGCCCATATTTTGTGCTTTTAATTTAAGGGCATAATATGGGCTTCAAATGTCAAATGAAGCCCATGTCCATACCCATAATTTTTAGCCGGTAGCCCCCTGGGGGGCTACCGCGTAACTTTATGGATATGAACTTTATACGTTTTTGGGAACTTTAAGTCAATTTTATAAAGAAAATAGCCGCTATCAGTTCCTTGTTTTGTGGCGTCTGGTATAACGATAACTAGCTAGCAACGTTCAAGAGAACAAAGCAGCAAAAATCTATCAGAATAAGGAATTCAAATGACAGTTGAAGCCCATACCCATATCCAGATTTCTTAGCCGGTAGCCCCCCTGAATAGAATCGCATACAGTTTTATAATACCTAAGTATGTATGAATTATTTTATTTATTAACTTAATATACACGGTAATTTTTTTATCATCCCGGATAAAATTAAAAGGATTATTCTGCTCATGAAAACAAAAAAAACATTATTATGGGACCAACACTAAAATCGCAAAAAAGCAGCTATTCCATACAAAAGTGCAAAAATATTTAATAAAAATGTATGGAAAAGCTGATATTTTTTCGCGATTTTAGTGTTGGTCCTATAATAAAAGTTGTTTGTTTTCATGAGTAAAATAATCCCTAAAAATATCCGGGGTGATAAAAAAATACCGTGTATATTACATAACGTATTTAACACTTAAAAAAATTATATCACATAGCCTTCCGCCCGCGGTTTTGCCGCGTGTACTACACGACGTTTTTCCGAGGTAATGTGATATTTTTCCGGGATAAAATTAGCCTATGGGACTCTCTAACTCCTAAACCATCCACATACTAAAAAAAACAGGTCGATCCGTTGCTCTGTTTTGACGTGAAAGACGGACATACCAACAAACACACTTTCACATTTATAATATTAGTATATATTGTATGTCAAAAGAAAATACTTATCACGCTGAACAACTTCTCTTAAGATGCTGTATTTGTATCTCTTATAGTTAAGCTGGGCTGCAAGGGTTCCAAATCAGGAGTACCAGACCTTTGATATTTTTCCGTCAATAGAAAATGTCCATGACGTTAAACAACTTTCCTTAAAACGGTATTTTTATATCTCTCATAGTTTGGCTGGACTGCTATGGTTCCACATCAGAAATTGCGATCTTCAAAATAAATTATAGCTATATGTTGGCAAGGACCAATAGCTGTATCAAAAAAACTTTCATCAAAATCCGTTCCGTAAACTTTATTGCCGACGACGTCATCACACGAAAAAAATCATCCCCTGTTTTCACCCTCTTTAGGGTAGTTTTTTTTACAAACTTTGAATGTCGTATTTTTTTATCTAATCAAAAGCCTATACAATAATTTTGAAGCTTCTAGCTTTAAAAATAACGAATTTCCATACAAATTTTCATCCCCTATTTCAACCCCTTACAGCCCCTTGTTCACATAATAAAGTGTGTGCTACATCACGGCGCGGCCCACTCTGAAAACCGCAATTCTGACTTCATGGTCATTTTGTCCTATTTCGTCCTATTTCTGTCCCAAATTTTCAGAATTCGTCGTAAAGGGGACGAAAAGATATAAGCGATTTAAATTGTCCATGCCAAAGCAAACCTTCATTATGGCACGGACAGGCTATATTTATTGAACCATAACACCTAGCCAGGATCTGGTTAGTACTTATAACATTTTGTCCCTTTTTTATAGAACCCGGAATGCCTGGAATCAAAACGAAATGAAGCGCCGTTCAAAAGATATAAAGGAATGATTTGGTCCATGCCATAATTAACCTACATTATGGCGCGGACTTTTTAACCAGGTCACCTAGAGAAAATCTGCTTATTGGAAACGATTCGTGTACATTCGTCCCAATTCGTCGTAAAAGCCACAGAATTCGTCGTCCTTTGGTTTAGGAGATATTCAGTTTTTTTATATAAGTACAGTCACGTACAAAAGCGTACAGTAAAAATTAATTAAAACTATTCCGTTCCGTAATACTCAGTGTTCCGATTGTAAAACATTAAGCGAGTTATTTAAATTTTTATTGTTTTGCATTTACAATGCAATTTTTATTATTGAAAAATTGAAAATGAAGTACCTATTTAGAAAAAATCGACCCGAATCATCGGAGCTGGTTGTGAGACGGGCAGATTTTTTTCTATCTTGCGGCTCTTTGCGAAAGCTACATCCTTTTGCACGAACTTTTCGTAGATTGAGGAATGCACGAACAGTCTCTGTGAACATTAAGTTTTACAATCGGAACATGAACAGAATGCGCATTACGAAACGGAATAAAGTTGAAGGCTTGTAAGGGCGTTTACACACGAACAACGACACGAGACGATTTACTAACAGTGTTGCCAGAACGTACCAAAAAGTACAGTTTTCTGTACCATTTACCATCAAACCGTAAACTGTAGGTGCTATTTTGTTGCATGGCAACTGCAGTTCACAGTTTGCCGTATCTGTCAGCAATTCGCTGTTAAGTTGGTCGTACTGTCTTTATGTATGCTCAATGCTGTGAACTGAACCGTCTTTTATTGAAAAATAGTGCTGACAACACTGTCGCGCAGTTTGTAAATCGTGATTCGTGTCGTGTCGTTGTTCGTGGGAAAAGCTCTAAAGCCGCGTTTAAGCCGACACAAAACATGAAGCAAAATGGACAAGACAGGTAGATGTTGCGAAACATGTGTTTGAAACATGTTGCCTGGTCTAAACGGCTCTTAACCAAGCCACAAACACCCAACCAAAAAAAGAGAGCGTTCTTGTCATACGTGCAGTGTTGCCGTTCTACCGGATTTTTAAATAATTTGCAACTTTTTGTAGTCTATTCGCTAAAAAGAATATTATTATAGTAATATACTGGGTAGTGCAAAGGTAGGTACTTACTGCCACTATAAAAATTACATATTTTATATATGACATCTCCTATTAATCTGATATTGAAAACTGTGTAGTAAACAAATGTAAAATTCACTCAAAATGTACAGGGTACACCTTACTTAACCCCTGATAGAATCGAGTTGAGGTCAAAATTGAATCAAGATAAAAAAAAAACACCATTCTAGTAACGACTGTATAGCGCCAATGGAGTAAGTAGTGATTGAATACCGAACTAAATGAAATCGTTATAGGTCTACTGTTCTATAGATTTAAGGTCTAAAATCACACCTTCGATCACAACCAGCTTTGTTGTGATCGAAGGTGGGATTTTTGACCTTAAGTCTATAAAACAGTACGAAATAACTAAAATCTATAAAACGGTTCGATTTTCATCTCAACTCGATTCCGTCAGGGCCTCAGGGGTTAGGGGGCAGTTTGTGTGCATTTGCAACGGCAATCACAAGCAAACTGGCTCTGTACTTGTACACGATCGCCTATCATGGTCGGCCAATGGGATCGGCCATCCTGTATTGGGAGCTTTTCTTGCCGACCATGATCGGGCAACGTGTACAGGGCCGGTTTGTGTGTGATTGCCGTCTGCGAGCAACGCAAACTCGCCCTGTACACGATGGGCCATCATGGTCGGCCAACATAATCGGCCATCCTGTACTGTTAAAGTTTTCCGTTCCGTGGTTTACCATAAATTTATTTACCGTTTTTCTTTCTAATAACTCTCGCTTGCGCGAGTTTTGCGCGCTTAATGGTGTGTGCATTAAAATTCGGTTTTGGTAAAATAAAACCGTACCTTGAAGTTAAAAACCGTAGTTACCTTTTCAGAAGCCAACCGTCCTTTTTTGGGAAATCATACTGGCAACACTGGTGAGGTGTGCCGCAATATATTGTGTGCCGCAATTCATCAACTATATTTCCCAAAATAAAACCTTTTTTCAAAGTGATTTTACTGTGATTTTGCAATAAATAAATGTGATTTGGTATTAATATACTACTACTAATATACCTACTAATATTATAAATGTGAAAGTTTAGATGTTTGGATGTTTGGATGTTTGTTACTCAATCACGCCAAAACGGCTGAACGGATTTGGCTGAAATTTGGGACACTTATACTTTGTAGCCTGGAGAGGAACATAGGCTACATTTTATCCCGGATAAATGTCACAGTCCACGCGGGCGAAGCCGCGGGCGGAAAGCTATATATTATAAATGCGAAAATGCGAATCTGTCTGTCTGTGTGTTACACAATCACGCCTAAACTACGGAACCGATTTGAATAAAAATTGGTACAGAGATAGTCTAGAGCCTGAGAAAGGACATAGGCTACTTTATTAGTGTGCTACATCACGGCGCGGCCCACTCTGAAAACCGCAATTCTGACTACATGGTCATTTTGTCCTATTTCTGTCCCAAATTTTCAGAATTCGTCGTAAAGGGGACGAAAAGATATAAGCGATTTAAATGGTCCATGCCAAAGCAAACCTTCATTATGGCACGGACAGGCCATATTTATTGAACCATAACACCTAGCCAGGATCTGATTAATATAACATTTTGTCCCTTTTTTATAGAACCCGCAATGCCTGGAATCAAAACGAAATGAAGCGCCGTTCAAAAGATATAAAGGAATGATTTGGTCCATGCCATAATTAACCTACATTATGGCGCGGACTTTTTAACTAGGTCACCTAGAGAAAATCTGCTTATTGGAAACGATTCGTGTACATTCGTCCCAATTCGTCCTAAAAGCCACAGAATTCGTCGTCCTTTGGTTTAAGAGATAATCGGAATTAAAATTTTGTTTTTATAGTACAGGAGCTGACTTCCTATTTAGTGACGATGTTTGTAACTTGTTCTTGTTTTGCGTGTTTGTGTTAGAATAATTAAGTGTATTAGTAACACAAAAGTATAACGTAAAGTAATACGTAACTTTTATGCATTTTCGAAACTCAAAACCTTAATTTTTGCATTGCGGGTTCTATAAAAAAGGGACAAAATGTTATAAGTACTAACCAGATCTCCTGGTCTACTGGTTTCCCGTGGGAATATGATAGGTACATTTCTGTGTGGTAAAAAGTATAAGTAGCCTATTATAATCCCAGGGTCTCAAACTATTTAAATAAGTACTAACCAATTTCTGCCCGCGAATTTGCCCGCGCTTATAGTGATTTTCCCATGGGAATGAGATTTTTTTCCGTGGTAAAAAGTAAATCATATCCTTTCCAATAATAATACCGTCCTTAAAAAAAGTAAAAATCGATGGTCACCATCTGTCAATTTTGTTCTCACAAAAATCAAAAATTCAATCTCTGAAAGTATGGTACTTAGAGAAACGGATGCTAGGTCAACTTCTTGTAAAGATTTCGTAAAAAAACGTAAGCTTACTTTCATTAATCTATGTGACGAAGCCTAGTCAGTAGAACCGAAAACGTCAGGCCCTCAGTTAATAAATTGTCAAAATGAAAAAAATCCAATTATTACTAAACTATTAACGTTTGGACCATTGTTTCTACGTTAGAAATTCCCAGAAGTGTTAAAGAATCAGAAATTCAAAGTATTTTTATGTATTTCTTTAGTTTACTTGCAAATTTGGAAGATTCATTATTGTACAAATTGATGAACTGAGAGCCCAAGCTAAACCTTTATAAATCTGTAACGGTATATTCCAGACAATTGAAAACTTCTGAAAAGATTTCACGAATTCTTTACTATATTCGGATTCAAAAATTATTAACAATCAATGCTTAATTACTTCGACAGGTGACAGCAAATTTTTGACAATTGATGAACTGAGGGCCTATCTCATTTGGTCATAGCAGTTTTAATTGACTATTAGAAATTACATGGAGTTTTGCTTAGGAATCAACTTTTTTTTAACTAAATCCTCTGATAGGTCTCAAGCTGTTTCTAGCTATGGCCCTCCATCCTTTGGTTAATTCGATTTGATGGTTGTTTGGTTGCTGCCATGGAGCTAGACTTAATACTGAGGTAACTGGAGTTCTCACCCTGAATAAAAAAGTGTACCCAGCAGACATTTAGTATGTAGTGGCTGTCAGTTGTCTCATATGACCATACGTATTTTTTTAAAGTGTAGGTGAGACGGAAGACAGCCACTGTGAAATTTGCGGTCAGAAAAAAGTGTTAGTATTGCACTCTCCAGTTACCTCAGTATTAATAATAATAATAATAAATCATTTATTTCAGGCGACTTATGGCCCATACAATAAATACCTTACAGACTAACATACATATATTTATATAAGACAATTTTATTATAAAACTTTAATTGACTTTCGGCGTCGTATTAAGTCCTATGATTAAGTCTATCTCCATGGTTGCTGCACTTTGAGCCACAGAACGGGTGAAACCTATGGGTGCGTTCCGTCGTTTTGAGCGTGGTTGTTTGGTTAAAATTTCACCCGTTTGAGTTGCAATCGAGCGACGGAACGATCGAGTTGTTTTGATAACCTCAAAATTTTTGACGACGCTTGTGTTGGAAATTATTTACTTTTGCTCGAGTTTTATAGCTATTTCTGCAACATTTTGACTTTAATCCTCCTGGAAGATGAGATAGACGAAGTAATTACGGCGATAAAGTAAAAATTTTTCGAGACGTCATTCAAACTTTGACACTTTTCATTGTTCAAACGTCAAATAGCTGTCAGAGTGAAATCGAGCGACGGAACGATCGAGTTGTTTTCATAACCTCAAAATTTTTGACGACGCTTGTGTTGGAAATTATTTACTTTTGCTCGAGTTTTATAGCTATTTCTGCAACATTTTGACTTTAATCCTCCTGGAAGATGAGATAGACGAAGTAATTACGGCGATAAAGTAAATATTTTTCGAGTCGTCATTCAAACTTTGACACTTTTCATTGTTCAAACGTCAAATAGCTGTCAGAGTGAAATTTCACCAAGCCACTGAACGGCTAGAGCGCGCGCCGGAGTGCGCTCGAGTGCACTCGAGCGAAGCCACAGAACGCACCCCTGAGCCACAGAACGGGTGAAACTACACTCTGACAGCTGTCAGAGTAAAATTTCACCGAGCCACGGAACGGCTAGAGCTACATTCTTTCAGAGTGGCATAAGCTATATTTTATCGTGATATTCCCACGGGAACGAGTACCATGCGGGTAAAAACGCGAGGATCCGCATGTTATTATTAAATTTATTGCTTGTTAAGTACATAATGTATCTAAAATTCAAACGCAGATACAGATTAAAAATAAGGTCCTGTAGTTTATTTACAAACTAACCTTAGTAAAATATAGTTCATGTTGCAGTAGTAGTAGATAAAAGACCAACCTACTATATTTTACTGAGGTTATAGTTTGTAAATAAACTACACGACCTTAGCTTCAATCTGTACGATTGTAGATACATTAATACTTAGCGAGCAATAAATTTGATTGAGGGCGTCCCACTTGTCGGCTCTACTCGCCTTTACTTAGAAACTGCAATTTTATGATCAAACTTTTTATGTTTTCCGAGTCACGCGTCTATACACATGCGAGACCTCCATCGAATTCCAGATCAAAGGTCACGAGAACCAGTTTAAGTAAAAAAAGGTAATGAAATAAAACAAAAAGCTCCATATTGTAAAAATCTATTATGTTTATACAACAAGGATTGTTTTTTTTTACATAACACACATTACAATATAAATCACAAAGGTGAATGCCTACTAGGTACCTACCTACCATAGAAAAAAAGAAATGTCTCAAAAAAAACAAGCATTATCACTATCACTACAACATAGTATAAAACAAAGTCGCTTTCTCTGTCCCTATGTCCCTTTGTATGCTTAAATCTTTGAAACTACGCAACGGATTTTGATGCGATTTTTTTTAATAGATAGAGTGATTTAAGAGGAAGGTTTATATGTACTTTTTATCCCGATATTCCCACGGGAACGGGAACCACGCGGGTGAAACCGCGGGCGGCCGCTAGTTAAGTAATAAAATAATAAACAGTTTGAATCGAGATCTTTACTAGCAAGCATATTTTTTTTATATATTTAGAATATAGCGAAGCGACATCTAGTGGTAAAAAAATATACTTACTTTTAATGTGCTAGAATGAATGTAAGTTGGACAAACAACTTTACAGCAAAATGACATTGAAAAAACACGTTATATTATATAAGTATCCAGTTTTTGGCAACCGGAACAGAAAACGTTGTCGCACTATAATATCGATTTTGCCAGTGGCCTAATTAACGTCTTTTTCAAAACTTAAACTGTCGTTGACGTTTGAAACTGTTCTTCAAAATGAAAAGAGCACATAATAGTTGATTGTACAACAAGTGCATAAAACATATAGCCCGAGAGCCAAACTAATTCGCTCTATGGAGACTCAACAATAATTCTATATCAGTAATTTCTTAACATTGAAAATTAGATTATCTAGTTTAATAAATAATTCATTAGTAATCCACCAATATTTATGACAGCGACATTAAAAAAAAACAAATACAAAGCTTTAAAAAATCTATAAAAAATAGGCAAAAATGGTAAAGTGTTATTCACTTTACATTTGAGTACATTTATTGCTATCTTTCGTAAAAGTAAATAATCCCCCTATATTTGTAAATGAAAAACAAATAAACTTAAAAAAAAACTCTCTACGTAAACTCAAATTGGCATTACACCTATGTTAAAAATGCTATCAAAAACAACCGACTTATTCCTAAAGTATTAGTTTCCCGTTTTATATCTTTATGGATTTCGACTTTGGTGCTTAGATATGGTGAACATAAACACATGTTAACGATAAAATTGGTGATAGCATATTTGCTGAAAGAATTGCACCATTTTCGGGGTATAACTTTTTTTTTATACCTTCCAAAGAGATATTATGTTGGATTCCAAAATATAGTCTCTTAAAATTATATTTAAGGGGCGTTTACAAAAATTTGGCCTGTTATTGAATTTTTTACAAAAATATCGGATAGCTCTTGGGGTAATACCATTTTACCCGAGACGTATATATCCACCCGAGCCGTAGGCGAGGATGGATAGTCAATTCGAGGGTAAAATGGGTTTTATGTACGAGTTATACACTCTGCTTTTCACTTCGAGTGTGAGGAAAATAAATAACAATATTGCAAAAAATAAAAAATAAAGACTTCGCCATATTGACGGGAAAACTTTATTTTTCGTTTTCTTTTTAAACAGCAGCACAGTGACTTAGCATAGATCGCAGTCCATAATGCTGTTGAAATACTTATTTCTTACAAAACTCATTAATTTTGCCTAGTTTTATTAATTTAGTAATTTAACATGGATTTTGTACAAAATTAAAGAAACAGAATGAAATACTTAACAAGTTTATTTAACGAAGTTTAACTGCGTGTGTGACTGTTTACCTGACGACCTTTGTCTTAGAGTTTGAGACTTAGACGAAGATTTTACTTTATGCACTAGAGCATAAAAAGCGATTTTATGCAGCCTATACCCAACATAAAGACGAACTTTACGAGCATGAGAAGTGAAAAAATAGTTTTCGTACGAGTCTTTAAATTTTCCTTTCGCATTGTATCCAGCCATATTTTTCTTTTTTTGTTATTTTTAGGCAACCTAAAACAATTAAAACAGTTTAAAATTTTATTAATACACTCAATTTACACTTGAAATTTGAAAACATCGATAATTCGATAAGAAAAATGCTATAAGGGCAACTCTAGCGCAAAACAAACAGATTTATATTTTCTTGAAATACACCAACAAAACTCACCAAAATAAGTAGTAAGCTACATTTGGTATGAATTCTAAGTAAACTATTCACAGGAAAACCAAAACACAAGGCATTTATTGTATTGTTTTGGTGTTTTTGCAAAATAAATAGTACGTACCGGTGTAATGTAATGTTTGGACGCTTTTCACTTTTTTTGATGCCACAAACTACCACACTGCAATTAGACATGTTCCTTGTTGCGTAATGCTTTCTCTCACTTATTAACATCTTTTATTCACATGAAAGTCTCAAATTAAAAGACTTTTATCACAAAACACTGCAAATACAACTCGCGTTGACAGTTCACATACCGAGAAACCTAAATTTATGGCGACCGGCTTCAATCATGCATTAAGCTAGAAACACATTTCGGCGCAGCGCAGCGCAGCGCGATCGGTTTCATACATTTAGTATGGCTAGAAACACATTTCCCTGGCGCAGCGCAGCGTTTCCGCCCGGCTCCGATTGCGCCAGGCCCCCCACCACTTTCTAGCATTATATCGTCAGATGGCTCGGTAGTGGACTGCGCAGCGGAGCTCTGCATTTTGCTTTTTACTACTTATGTTCTCCGATTTCTCCGTCAATAATGGGCCAATTTAAAAAAGATTTTTTTTGTTTAGAAGAGTCACCAATTCATTATCATGTAGGGTTGTTAATTATACTGTTAAAACAGTATTAAAGTGTTTTTAGTACACTATACTTTTTAATTTTATAACAAAAATAATGTATAATTCTGATTTGAAAATAAATTACACTTAATATTTCTAAAATCGGTTCAGTATTTTTTGAGTTTATCTATTACAAACAAACAAAGTGTATTTATAGTATTAGTATAGATATAAATTGCATCTCGTCTTCATTCATCATCATATTATCACAGAGTTAGGCTTTAAAGTTTGAATTGATTTATTATTGTCTTTATTATTTATTAACTTTTATAGGTTTTATTAGTATATATTGCTTATTTATTATATTTTATTATTATTATGTCAGATTTAGAGGATGGATTTCAATCATGTGAAAGCTCGGATCCGTCGTTTTTCTCTGCCACCGATTCGGATGTGGAGACTGACGACTTGAGTGTGGATCTTTGTAATGTATTCGGCCCGGTGTCCCGCAATTTCAATGTCTGTCACATTAATGCACAAAGCATACCCAGACACCACTCTGAGTTACTTAATACATTTTCCTCAGACTTAATACACGCGGTACTTATCTCAGAGAGTTGGTTGCAGCCATGCCATAATTCCACTACTTTCTCATTGCCCGGCTTTGTCCTGGTGCGTAATGACCGACTAGTGAAAAGAGGAGGTGGCGTGGCTATATACCTTCGTAGTGGTATCCCATTCAGGGTTCTTTCTACTTCTGATCAACAGGTAAACAACATCGAGTACCTGTTTTTGGAGATCTTGATTTCCGGGGTGAAAGCTGTTCTTGGAGTCGTATATTGCCCTCCAGCTGTAGACTATATCGCTTCTCTTGCTTCCGTTTTAGACACCTTCGCTTCAGACTACGCACATCACATAATCATGGGGGATTTCAATACTGATCTCCTTAAAAACTCTCCTGTCTCTCGTAACCTCCGGTCAACAATTGAGTCCTGCGATTTCTCTCTCCTTAAGTTTAATGCTACTCACCACAACATCGATACTAGTGACTCATGGATTGACCACGCTGTCGTCTCGTCTCCTGGTTTCGTTTCCTTACACGGTCAATTTCCTGCTCCTGGTTTCTCCCGTCACGACCTGATTTTCATGTCTTATAAAATTAAGCCTGTAAAACGTTCTCCTGAAGTGATAAAGTTAAGGAACTTCGCACGATTAGACCGTGACAAACTCGCTGACGATGCATCTTCTATTGATTGGTCTGGGGTTCTATCAGCGCGCGATATTAATGATAAAATTTTCCTTTTTTCTCAAATCCTACTATCCTTCATTGACAACCACGCTCCATTGCGTGAAGTGAAACTCAAAAGACCACCTGCTCCCTGGATCAGTCCATTGGTGCGCATGGCTATGAGAAGACGTAACAGAGCTTTTAGCAAATTTAAAAGATCTAGGACCGACGAAAACTGGGCTCACTTTAAATCTTGCAGGAATCGTTGTAATCGTATGGTGAGAGCTGCTAAACGTCATTATTTTTACGATAATCTTCTTAACTCTTTTCCGGCCGGCACATGGAAATTCTTAAAATCTCTTGGTTTAGTAAAGTCACAAAAAAATGATATCCCACACCCTTTCACCCTTAATGATATTAATAATCACTTCTCATCAACTTCCGTTTCCAATATTTTAGATAAATCTAGTGCCCTTAATGACATTCCATCATTGTGCAGACAACCACCACATAGCTTCACTTTCACACCTGTCTCCGAGGACGAGATTCGTAAATTTTTTATGTCTCTAAAATCAAACGCAGTTGGGTGCGATGATATCAGTCGACAAATGATTTTATTATGCTTAGCGAGTGTCCTCCCAATCATCACTGATATCATCAACTGCTCTCTCTCCTCCGGAAGTTTTCCTTCAGTCTGGCGCGGGGCGCATGTGCTGCCGCTGCCTAAAAAGAAAAACCCAACTACTCTTAGCCACTTTAGACCTATTTCATTACTCCCCTTCCTTTCTAAAATACTCGAAGCAGTAGTCCATAGACAACTATCCTCCTTTCTTTCTGAAAACAATGTCCTTTGTCAGTACCAGTCTGGGTTTCAACGAGGACATAGTACCTCAACGGCATTAGTTAAAATTACAGAGGACATGCGGGAGGGCTTGGAGGATTCACGGTTAACGGCTTTAGTCCTCATTGATTTCTCTAACGCTTTCAATGCCGTCGATCATGATATTCTCCTTGCAATCCTCTCACATTTGCGGATCTCACCTCTGGAACTAGACTGGTTCTCTTCCTATCTTCGGGATCGCAGGCAAGCGACTCGTGCTAAGGACAACATGTCCGACTGGTGCGAGTTAACGGCAGGTGTCCCTCAAGGCGGTATTCTTTCTCCTCTTCTATTTTCAGTTTTTATCAACTTAATTTCTCCTATTCTTCACAGCTCTCATCATCTTTACGCAGACGATCTGCAAATATACGCGCAAGCTGAACTCAACAATTTGGGTGATGCTATAGACGCTATAAACGGCGACCTCCAGCGTATCTCCGACTGGTCCAACAAGTTTGGAATTAATGTCAATCCTGGCAAATGTCAGGCAATTGTAGTAGGTAGTCCTCATGCTGTATCAAGGTTGGACATGAGTTCTGTTGGGCCTCTCACTTACAGGAACACGCTAATTGAGTTCAAGCCTCATGTCGTCAATTTGGGATTAGTCATCGACAACACATTGAGCTGGCGGCCCCAGGTTGATTGCCTGAGCCGGAAAGTCATTGGCATTCTTAGGTCCTTTTATCAATTTAAAAACTTCCTTCCTATCCCCACCAAAATCCTATTAGTACAGTCCACAATTTTTCCTATCCTTGATTATGCTGATGTGTGTTATGCTGATATTTCCCAGGAACTTCTTAACAAGTTGGATCGCCTACTCAACAGCTGCATTCGCTTCATTTATGGTCTCCGTAAATACGACCACATCTCGTCTTACCGCAGTGACTTGAAATGGCTCACAATTCGCCAACGTCGGGATTTACGTATTCTCTCCACTCTCTTTTCAATACTTAACGATCCACATGCTCCTGGATATCTGAAATGCAAATTTCAGTATTTGGGGGCCTCCCACAACCGAAATCTTCGCTCAGATAGCAAACTTACTCTTAGCACTCCCTCTCACCGTACTGGTTTCGTTTCAAACTCTTTCAGTCTTCAAGCAATACGACTCTGGAACGCACTCCCGCCCCACATTCAAAGAGCCCCAAATAAAACCAGTTTCAAAAGATTAATCCGTGATCAATTTTTAAACTCTCCACCGACATCACATTAATCTGACAACTATTTTATATTACCCTCTAAACTATACTGATATAGTGTTTATATAATTATATTATAGTATGATATATATTTATATATTTATATATATGTATATTGTATATATGTATGAATGTATGTATTAGGTAAAAGTAATTTATGTATATTTGTGTCTTATTTAGTATTTATGTTTTCAGAACATGATGTTAGTATGAACATTTATATTTTAATTTGAAATTATTCTCCTATCAGATTTTTGCACCGCCTCTGATGATCTCGGTACCCAGCTCTCTGGTTGACTGGTAGAGAATGCCTTATGGCATTAAGTCCGCCTTTTGTACCCTTTTGTGCGATAAAGTTTAAATAAATAAATAAATATTATCATCTTAATCATCAACATATTTTTTTTTGGATTTAATATGTTCAAGTAAGAACAGAAATTGTTTTCAAAATTAGAAGAAAACATAATGCAGATGTTAGCTCGGCAACGACTTGATTGTGCTCGATTGACACTGATCAAAAATTTCGTCAGGCAGGACTCCGCAGGACGCGCTGCGCCACACTAGTAAAGTGTGCACACGTGGTGCACACCCGGGTCGACGCTGCGCTGCGCCAGCGAAATGTGTTTCTAGCATAATGAAAAATGGGGAACTTGCATTAAAATTATTTTGAGAAATTATATTAATAATCCAATGATGATAGCCATTAAAAGTGCATTCGTGGAAGATTTATTCCAAAACTATTATTATTTTGCAAAATATTTTAATGTAAAGTTACGTAAATTGAAACGTGATTTGAAACACCAATCAGCGCGCAGTGACGTCATTCCATTAGTCACATGCTGAGTTCAAAAACATACAGGAAGTATTTAAAATCACTCTCCAAATTTGAATATGGTAATCTTTAGGCAAAATGATGAAATACGTATATTTACTTTTAGTGTCGCCTAGTACAAAATTTTTAAGTTGAGTCATCACAAAGTTACCCCTAAAAGACCTACGTTTTTGGTCACTCACTGCGCAACGCCCCACCCGCTTGCGCTAAGTAAACATACACCCGCAGTAAGTTCATTGATAGCGGCCTGGTATATTCCCCGCGCCCCGCACGCACCCGACCGACCGACCCGCCGACGACGGCCGAGCGCGCTCGAGCGACAGACCGCATACCCTCCCCGCGCCCACCCCGCGTCCTGGTGGCCGAGACGGGTCATAAAAGGTCACAAGAGTTCGCTTTAACCACCTCTGTGGTGTAGTGGTGGTACACACCACCGGTATCAGACCCAGAGGTCTCGGGTTCACTTCCTAGTGGGGGTACATTGTATTCGATTTGGTTGGTGGTAGGGCTTGTTCAAAGTCCGCCTGGCTAGCTAGTTAGCTACCACCATCTAAGTCTAATGCAGTAACAATGATGTTTTTAGCATTATTGTGTTCAGGCAGTTAGAGATAAGATAGCCAGTTCCTCAGTGATTGAAGATTTCGGGAGTATTGCTTCCACCTTCACTTCAGCCTTATCACCACCACTCACCACTTAACATCAGGTGTGATGATGATGAAGGCTAAGTGCTACGCCGATGCCCTCGGATACAAAGTCCGTGTCAGATAACATTGGGGTGATTTGTGGAAGATACGGAGTCGTTACTCAGTTGCTCAGTGGTAAGAGCATTCGCCCGGATAGTGAAAGGTCGTAGGTTCGAGTCACATCGGAGCTAGTTGTGATTGTGAGACGGGTCGTTTTTTTTCTAATAGTTCATTTTAAAATTTTAAATAATAAAAATTGCATTGTGAATGCTTAGAATAATAACATTTAACGGTGCCTATTTAAATTTTAAACTGAGCGGTGGTTGACTGGAACAGCTGATCATGTGTACTTATGTTGCGCTCGCTGCCCCGCGAATGTACCTACGGGTTTGTGAACATTTGAAGTTCATTGCGGCTGGTCAATTTCATATGCATTTTTCGTTAGGAATTCTAAGAAAAATCATTTATCAAATAGCGTAATTTACCATACCTAACCTTTAAGACCTGCTTACTACGAATAGCTTTAAGAATTGTTCAAAGTGCATACCGTTTCTCGCCAAGCAAACTTGCACGTTTTTTTTACATTTTCCTTTAACTTTTCGCGCACTACAGTAGGTACCTACAGTGTCACTTTTCACTTTTTCAAATGCTGCTAGGCTTTCTGCTTCCTCGACATAAACACGACTTTTATTTCACTCCACATGTAAATTATAACAACAACGCACCATTTCATACTAGGTACCTTTTCACTCACGACCGAACCGAATTGAATACATCGCGAAACATAAGTACATAGCTGGTGGCACTACGGCCGGCCGGCGGCTGGGGCTGCGGCGGCGGCGCGGCACCGGCGCTGGCGCGGCCGGCCGGGGCGGCGCGCGCGCAACACGGAAGTAAACACGGAAATGTATGTAACGCAAAGGAGTAGACTATATAATTTGTGGTTGCGCGGCCGACTGGTTGCCTGCCGGTTGCCGGGGGCACCCGGGGAGACGCGCGGCCGCGGGCGGGCAGGGGGGTGGCGGGGTGGGCCGCTGGCGCGGCGCGAGCGCGGGCGCGGTTCCCGTCCCCCCTGCACTGCACCCGCGCCTTACCGGCTGTTTCATTCATTGTATTGCGCGCGGGAGGCGTTTGACCTAACGTGATTGGGTGACTATGCGATTGTGGTAATTATTTAATCGTTATCATTTGAATGTGCAAATTTTACCTACCTATTTTTTTTCATAAATGTGATCTATTAATGATACCTAAAGCCTGGAAAAAATTTGGAGAGTGGTTAAAAATGCACCCTGTATAGGTGATCATACATTCAAATCATGTCATAAAACATTAAAAACATCTACAAAATGGAAAAAGGCTTGACTAAATTCGACTCGCGAGATTTGCTTAAGGTTTATATGGACATAGTGCGGTGGTTATTTATGGAAAATTCAAATTTTTCAAGTGTAGAGATTGCTGTTTACTTTATACACTGTTGATGCAAGATTTAACGAGGTTATAATTTTTACGAATACAACGTACTTACATCAAAATGATCTTCACAACATTGCAAGGCAGATTTTGAAGAGGGTGAATGTTGTCTTATATAGCTCCTTTCATCCACTTTTCTCTAAGTTTAGGCTCTTGAGGCACAGTTAAAACTGCACACTCTATTTTGTGAGATTTAGCTTTACTTGTAAAAGAATTATCCATTGTAGTAGTAATAAAGTATCGTTTACTGACTTTTTTGTATATCAAATAAAACTGAAATAAATTAATTCTGTCTGACAAAAATAATATTTACGCGCAATGAAAAGTTATGTGCATCTGAAAGGAGTGACCACTGACCACGAAAAAAGAAACAGGTTGAGAGCCTATCAGAGAATCTTAACGCGACATGAAAAGTTATGTGCATCTGAAAGGAGTGACCACCAAAAGAGAAACAGCTTGAGACCCTGACAGAGAATCTAGTAAAAAACTTGTTGATTCCTAAGCAAAACTCCAAATAATTCGTATTAATTCTGAGTTGGACACTCAGTTCAGCAACTGTCAAAAATTTACTGTTACCTGTCAAAGTAATTAAGCATTGTGTGTTAATTATTTTTAAATTCGAATCTAGTAAAGAATTTACCTTGGTCACTGAGTTCATACAATTTGTGCATTATTGAATCTCTCAAATTTTGCAAGTAAACTAAAGAAATAGATAAAATTACTTTAAATATCTCCTTATGAAGAAACAATGGTTTTTTGTAAATGTAGCAAACAACTTTTGTATTTTTATGTATATTTGGTCATAAATAAAAAAAAAAGCATATTTCAACTTTTTCGCTTGTGATATCTTCATGCAATCCTTAAATCTTTCAGATAGACTACATTTATGAAATACAGTGCCACAAACTTTGCTGTGCCGGTGGCCAAAATGTGAAACTAACGTGATTTTTTTAATGTCATTTTGCTGTCAAGGTGATGTCCAACCATAGTGCTGCTGGCGGCTGAAGTTCTTATGGCCCCAGTACAGGTTGGCCGACCATGGTCGGCGACCATGACCGGCGATCATTTAGTGACAGTGTTCACACGATCGCCGGTTTCATTCTGCGTTGGACTGGCCGTGAGGATGGATGTGTATGCAATGACGGCTTATGCAATTTGCATTTACAGCGCTTTTAATTTATTACGAGAATGATTATATATTAATAGAGTCTGGATCTTGTATAATATGTCTAGATAAATGTAATTATGCATTAAAGTAATAATATACATATTTATCATAACACCCAGACACAGAAAAAACAAATACTTACATCATATCAATACTTCTTGGGCGAGGATTAAACCCAGTATAATAATAATAATGTATTAATAACGTTTTATTCATTTTATTTTTATTTACTTAATTTTAGATAACGAAACAGAATACTCCTATACATCTTGTGAATTTAAGTGTATTTTAATAAAATATTTTATCAAAGATATACAACATGAAGGATATTTTTGACAATGTAATATGCTCCACAAAATGGCCTGATTGCGAAAAAAAACAATAAATCTAAAATACCCTACACGTCAGTCAACGCAGAAATATTCAGATGAACTGAATGATCGGCCAACGTGTGAACGCTGTTTGTGGCCTGCGACAAACTCCCTTTGAATCGTGCACGAAAAACCGACACGGGACGGATCGCCGGCGATCATTGCTCACAGTCAACAATCACACGCAAACCGGCCCTGTACACGATGGCCCAACATGGTCGCCGACCATGATCGGCCATCGTGTACTGGGGGCTGAAGTTCTTATGGCCCCAGTACAGGTTGGCCGACCATGACCGGCGACCATGACCGGCGATCAGTTAGTGTGAGTGTTCACACGATCGCCGGTTTCATTCTGCGTTGGACTGGCCATGAGGATGGATGTGTATGCAATGACGGCTTATGCAATTTACATTTACAGCGCTTTTAATTTATTACGAGAATTTTTCTATATTAATAGAGTCTTGATCTTGTATAATATGTCTAGATACTTGTAATTATGCATTAAAATAATAATAGACATATTTATCGTAACACCCAGACACAGAAAAAACAAATACTTACATCATATCAATATTTCTTGAGCGGGGATTGAACCCAGTATAATAATAGTAATGTATTAATAACGTTTTATTAATTTTATTTTTATTTACTTAATTTTACGGACTGTGAGCAATGATCGCCTGCGAATCCTGCGATCCGTCCCGTGTCGGTTTTTCGTGCACGATTCAAAGGGAGTTTGTCGCAGGCCACAAACAGCGTTCACACGTTGGCCGATCATTCAGTTCATCTGAATATTTCTGCGTTGACTGACGTGTAGGGTATTTTAGATTTATTGTTTTTTTCGCAATCAGGCCATTTTGTGGAGCATATTACATTGTCAAAATCATCCTTGATGTTGTATATATTTGATATAATATATTTTTTATTCAATTGATAATAAAATACACTTAAATTCACAAGATGTATAGGAGTATTCTGTTTCGTTATCTAAAATTAAGTAAATAAAAATAAAATGAATAAAACGTTATTAATACATTATTATTATTATACTGGGTTTAATCCTCGCCCAAGAAGTATTGATATGATGTAAGTATTTGTTTTTTCTGTGTCTGGGTGTTATGATAAATATGTATATTATTACTTTAATGCATAATTACATTTATCTAGACATATTATACAAGATCCAGACTCTATTAATATATAATCATTCTCGTAATAAATTAAAAGCGCTGTAAATGCAAATTGCATAAGCCGTCATTGCATACACATCCATCCTCACGGCCAGTCCAACGCAGAATGAAACCGGCGATCGTGTGAACACTGTCACTAAATGATCGCCGGTCATGGTCGCCGACCATGGTCGGCCAACCAGGGGGGCTACCGCGTAACTTTATGGGTATGAACTTCATACGTTTTTGGGAACTTTAAGTCAATTTTATAAAAAAAATAGCCGCTTTCAGTTCTTTGTTTCGTGACGTCGGGTATAACGATAACTAGCTAGCAACGTTTAACAGAACAAAGCAGCAAAAATCTATCAGAATAAGGAATTCAAATGACAGTTGAAGCCCATACCCATATCCAGATTTCTTAGCCGGTAGCCCCCCTGTACTGGGGCCATAAAACACTGACTGCTTGACAGTCACAGTGAAAATTTTTTTGGTCTGGCAATACCCTGATTCCTCCATCTTTTTTGTCACGATGCCTCCCAAGAAGCAACCAGAGAAATCCGGTGTGTATTATTAATTTTGTACAAATATCTGTATATCATTGCTACTGAAACTAAAGAGAGGCACAATAAATGAAGATCTACAATTTATGTTTAAAAAGTCTACGTGTATTCGCCATCAGTGATAGTTTACCTTCGTGACATTTTGTTGGGCCACGCGGTACACGCTGCACACAATTTTCTTTTTTTCAATTTATCTTAGTTTAAAACTACTGATTAATGATACTTAAATTACTCATTTCTTATGCATAATAAATGTCTTCACAAAAAGTATTTCGTTTTGATGTTGATGACCAAATAAATTTTTAGGTTCCGGATCTTCCGGGGCAAAGCCCGCGGAGAAGAAGCCTGCATCTGCCAAAACCCCAGCGGCAGCTCCAAAAGCTGCATCTACGACTAGTGCACCCAAACCAGCAACTGCTAAAACGCCAGCGCCTGCGCCCAAAGCTGCGGCTCCCAAAGCGGCCCCTGCTGCTAAGCCTGCCGCTGCCAAGCCGGCCTCGGCTCCCGCCGCCAAGCCAGCAGAAAAAAAGGCTTCGGCAGTACCCACTGCTAAGCCTGGCTCTGCTAAAGCTGCCGCCTTGAAAACCAAGTCAAGTGCTAAGCCTTCAGTGAAGAAAGCAGCAGCAGCCTCCAAGCCCAGCAAGCCAAAGCCTGCAGCCACTAAACTCAAGATCGCTCCTAAGCCTAAGAAGACTGGCATCAAGGGACAGAAGAAAGTGGTTAAACCTGTAGTCAAAGCTCTAAAGGCGCAGAGGAAGGTAAAAATCATTATTTAAAAATGCTTCATATTATAATTATCATTTTCATTTAAGACCTTATAAATATTATTTTGCGATGTTATAATTTTGTATTTCAGGTAGTTAAAGGTGAACATGGCAAGCGAGTGCGCAAGATTCGCACATCTGTGCATTTCCGTAGGCCAAAGACCTTTGAGCCTCCAAGACATCCTAAATATCCTAGGAAATCTTTGCCCAAGAGAAATCGGTAAGAGATCCCTTATTATTTTGACAAAACTAACTTTTAAACTTTCAAGTGTCTTAGGTATTAAAGTTTTTTATTGTTAGATTTATTGTGCTACACAAGATCTTCAAAATGTTTATGTAAGGTGATTGTGATACAGTGATTTATCATTATGAACAGCTTTACACAGCTATTATGAAACTTATTTGCCACAGCCACAAATGAGTATTTTTACCTAACAGTCTAAAACGCACAATTATTCTAAAGCAACTATAAAAGACTTTAAACTTTTTAATATGGAGCCTGGCATACCTAGTTGCAAGTATGCCATATTTTGGTGTACACCTATGAAACAAAAATGTAAAATAATTTTACTTTACACATTCAAACTGAAATATTTCAAAAAGTATATCATGTACAACATTTTGTCAGTAGTATTTGTGGTTTGTAATTATTTCTTGGTTGACTGCCGCATGTTTCATAGGTGTACTCCAAAATAATTCATACTAGCAACTTAAGGCACTACTCGGAAAAATATGTATAATATAATATAAAAGTATAGGACGGTTAGAATTGTTACAAATCTGGTAATAAGATATATATTTCTTTATACCTTTATCTAGATTCGTATAGTTTTAAAAACGCGATTTTATGATTTTGCCTCGACACTTTTTATTTTCGAAAAGACCTCTAAAAAATACGAAAATTCAAAATTATTCGTAAACGGGGTTACAAATACTATTGGAAATTGGTTTAATTGGTGGACACCAATAATATTTAGTATCGTGTAGAAGCATGTTTTAAAATTCGCTATAGTTTTTTAATATGAAGTAAATTTGTGTTTTTTTTGCCTAATCTGCAAAATTGGTCTCGCTCCCGCGCGCGTCGTTTTCTCATTGCTATCTCGCTTCAGCACAATTTTTCCGAGTATCGCCTTAAGTATGTCAATAAGGTCTGATGCCTTTATATTTTTATTAATCTATCTTGTCTAATTCCAGCATGGATGCCTACAATATCATTAAGTATCCGCTGACATCTGAGGCAGCCATGAAGAAGATTGAAGACAATAACACTTTAGTATTCATTGTCCACACAAGTTCAAACAAGCACCACATCAAAGCTGCGGTCAAGAAACTTTACGACATTAATGTTGCTAAAGTGAACACACTCATCAGGTAAGATTTTAACCTAGCGAAAACCTTTGGCGTTATTACAAAATGTTGTTTAGACTTTGCTGTCTCTTTTTTTTTATACTCCAGCAAATGAACACAACAGCTTCAGTTTTAAACCAAGTCTAACTTTAGACAACATTTTCTAATAACACCATTCATTCATCTTTTGCATGTGGTTGATAAAAATGATGATAACTTGTGGGAATCTCATTGATATATAGTGAAAGAAAAATTACACAACTCTGAATGATGTTTAATTTTAAATATAAATTAGTTAATTTTACTTTGAAAATAATGTACCCTTATTATTTGTTATAGGCCCGATGGCAAGAAGAAGGCGTATGTACGACTCGCCAGGGACTACGACGCATTAGATGTTGCCAATAAAATCGGCATCATATAAATGATTTATTTTATTTTATAAGAATAAAAACAGTAAAATATGATATATTTCTTTTAATACAAGGAATAGGTTAACTAGGATAGGCAATATTTTTATACAACTGCCCAAGGAGTGTATTGTGTTTAGGGTTCATGCATGTATGTGAGTTCATTCCACCATAACTTGAATGCCCTAAGAGCCCTATAACAAATCGGCAGGCTTATTACCGATCTCGAAGTGACAGTCGCAATCGCGACAACTAACAATTAATCGCTCCCAAAACACATATTCGTATTACGGATCGTAGATCGCTACGATTAGCGCCACAAGCGAGCGATTTGTAAACTAAAATTGCATGAAAGGTACCGTTATACTGTACCGATTGCAAACCAACCGCAACTAGTAGCAGTCGCGTTGCAATTGTACAATTAGCAACAGGTTGCTTGTTTTGGTAATAAGCCTGCGGGCAGGAGTTCAGATGGCCGCCCCGGTGCGTCGCATTAAGGCTTAAGGCTCCTACACTTTTTGGTTGTAAATGTCACCTGTTCCCCGTGGTACAACCGTTCGTTGGTCTAACTGGTAGTACCATGGGGATTTTTTTTTCCCGATAAAATATCTCTTCCGTGGTACAACTAAAATCATTCCCTGTGGATCAACTAAACTGAACCACGGGTCGGGAACGCACATTTTGTCGCTGCGATGTGGTGTGGTTGTTTGTGGTACGTGTGCGTCGACACATAATGAACTTAAGTTTATAGTAATTTGTATTTTAAAAGATTATAACAAAAATGGTTAGGTTAGGTCAATCAAAATAGACGAATGGTTATCCATAATATGGAATGGACTGAAGATTTTTTTTCCCATATTTTTACTGCATAAAGGATATACATACCGTCTTATCCCCGTAGACACATTGCACAAATGTCTTTCGTTCGATTACTTTGGCTCCACCGGTGGATCCTGGCGGTGGATCCAAGTGGACGGAGGGTTACTTTATAGCACAGATAATATAATACTATACTAGTATTATAGATAAAATAATATACTAGCTTTATAGATAAAAAATATTAACTGAAAGTACCAGGGTTGCATAGCTAACCAGGAGTTATTACGAGTATACCTACTTAAAATGCTGTTGCCTATAAAATCTCGAAACATCTAAAATAACCTCTGGTTAGCTATGCAACCCTGGTATTTTCAGCTAATAACGTTCTACGAGTATACCTACTTAAAATGCTAATGCCTATATAATCTCAAAACATCTAAAATAACTCCTGGTTAGCTATGCAACCATGGTACCTTCAGCTAATATTTTTTTTATTTTTATAAGTAGTATTCGTACTAGAGAAGCGCCGAGTACTCAGTTATTACTCGTTACTCGGCGTACTCGGCAATTTATATAGTACTCGTATTCGGCCGAGTAACTCGTTATAAAAGCCGAGTAATCAAACATTAGAAAAAAATGGTTTTAATTTTGGGAGCGATAATAGTAGTCATCATCATCAGCAGTACGACATCCACTACTAAGCATAGGCCTAATAATAGGATAATAGTAGTATTATGCATATTTAATTAGGGCAATTACTTAACATTAAAATTTATTAATTTGCGAAGTTTGAATCACATGAAGAAAAAATTAAGAATAGGACACTGGAAAATATTATTTATGATATAAAATGTAATTTAGCACTAAAATTGCTTTGGCTCCATAAAATAATTCTACAAACCAAACCACCAAACGCATCACCCGTACACAATTTGTAAAGAAATGACTGACTAGGAGTAAAAGTACCTGGACGCAACAGGGTGAAGGAAGGGGATGAGGGCGGCGAGGTACCGCTCGCTCGCCGGCTGCACTCCGCGGTCATGTTTGAACGTGTTTTTCGCGTATTACTCCTATTCCTATACTTATAAACTGAACCGAGTTACTCGAACGAGTACTCGGTTTGATAAAGACAAAACGGAGTATTACTCGGTACTCGGTTACTCGGTAAACTTTGTACTCGGCACATCTCTAATTCGTACTGTCGAGGAAGACGACATTTCTTGTGTAGTGGGTCTATGGGGAAAACATGGTTTATGCATATAAAATAAGATAAGATAAAAATATTCTTTATTCACTTAGACATAACAAATATGTACTTATGAATCGTCAATATTTTCCTACCACCCATTCAAGACTTTTTTAACTGACAAGAAGAATGGGCGCAAGAAACTTGCCAGCGTTTCTTAGTTAGGTAACGACATTTACAAAAAAAACATATCGTTACTAATACAACAATTGCTTAGTATAAAAATACATCATATTAAACAGTGATTATGTTATGTGTTACATCATGACCATGCATTGCGGTCATTCAAATAATCGTCTACTTTATAGTATCCTTTGCTCATCAGCGACTCTTTAATGTAACATTTAAATTTATGCAATGGTAGTTCAATTATATGCTGTGGAACTTTATTAAAAAAGGCTATGCTTTTCCCCAGAAATGAGGCTCTGGATTTTTCTAGCCTAAACTTGGGAACGACAAGTTTATCTTTATTTCTTGTGTTAAAGCGATGAATATCGCTCTGCTTTACAAATGTATTATAATACTTTTTCACATAAATTATATTTTCATAGATGTATTGTCCTGCAACAGTTAAAATGTTTATTTCTTTAAATAGATCTCTTAAAGAATCTCTCGATCGGAGGTTGTACATGGCGCGAATAGCCCTTTTTTGGAGCACGAATATACTGTGGATGTTAGCGGCTGAGCCCCATAACAAAAGGCCGTAGGACATAACACTATGAAAATAACTAAAATAGACTATTCTAGCCGTTTCAATATCGGTTAAGAGCCTTATTTTCTTAACTGCGAATGCGGCCGAACTGAGTCTACTCGCCAAGGCTTCGATATGAGGATCCCATTGTAGTCGCGAGTCTAATATAATACCTAGAAACTTTGTATTGTTAATGAATTCGACCATATCGCCGTCTAGTCTTATATGAAAATCAACTTGTCTTACATTAGGTAACGAAAATTTTAAACACTTAGTTTTCTTTGAGTTTAATGATAAATTATTACTATTAAACCAATGTGACACTTTTGAAAGAGCACTATTTACTTCGTCAGAACAGTCATCACCTCTATCTACTTTAAAGACTAGAGATGTATCATCGGCAAATAGCACCGTCTCACATAAATTCTTCGCGTAGTAAGGAAGGTCATTTATGTATATTAAAAACAACAGCGGGCCCAATATTGATCCTTGGGGTACGCCCATAGTAATGGGAGCTCCGGTAGACATATTCTTTATGCAGTAGCGTTATACTATTATATATTCTGTGTGTGGCTTTTGTGAAATAAACATCTCCCGTCCATTCCATAATAAGGATAACGATTCGTCTATTTTGATGATTGACTTTGTTTAGTTGTTCCACAGGGAATGATTATTTTAGTTGTACCACGGAAGAGTTAGTCTATCGGGAAAAGAAAATCCCCATGGTACTACCAGTTAGACCAACGGTTGTTCCACGGGGAACTCGTGGTAAATGCATTTACTAAGGTAAGTAGGTACCTCACATTGAAAACATGACCAAATGTTTGATAACAAATCAAACTAGTGTTTAAACATTTTCTAACAGCAGTGTACTGTGTAGGAAGGAACCCATTAGGCTAACTAAATCCGAATTCCATGCGGACCAAGAGCGCGCGGGCCGGGCGTCCACTGCCTATTATAAGGTAAGGGGGGCAATTTTAATGCCCACCTTTATTTAAAATCATATAAGCTGCGTTTACCGAACATTACCCCCCCCCCCGTACCGTGTCAGAACGGATAAAGCTGCGTCCAGACTTGTAAAGCTGCGTCCAGACTTGTAAAGCTGCGTCCAGACTTGTGTCATGACATATCGGACCGGACTCCGTGTCATCGTACAAGACTTGTTACTAGGGCATCGAACCCGGGTTTACCCGGGTTTTAAGGAATAAAAAACCCGAGTTTGATTTTTAAAACCCGGAGTTTTTCTGGTTTTTCGGGTATTTTTAATACTTTGTGAAAAACGAAATATAGCTGAAATGTAGCTTACTTCCGCAAAAAAACAACCAACAAACGCTTTCGCACGAACTATCTCCTTATAGGATGCCCCGGGTTGGGGCGAAAGCGAAACACGTGTAGAATAGTCTAATCGGTGAAGGTGCAAAGTGTATTGCTGTCTTGCTAAATGCAGGTATTGTGCACTGGTATTTTAGTAGTGTACATGTGCAATTTTTTTGCGGGCGGGCATTTTTTCCCCAAAAAAACACAATATGCAAGATGCACCATCTTGCATATTGTGTTTTTTTGCGGAAGTAAGCTACATGTTCGTTTTTCACAATGGTTAAGGACTTACGCAAAGTGACGCCTGATTCAATCAAATATGTTTAATGCTTTTCTTTTTGTTATTTATTAAGTAGGGCAGGCGTACCGGTTTTGGCCACTGTACCGGTTTTGGCCACATTTCGCTCTAACAGTTCTAAACAACTTTTAGCCATTTTTGATAAAGGCAATTGAAATAAGGTATTTTAAGGTAATAATAACAACCGTTAGAATGCCTTATGGGTCAGGCCGTAGATTTTGCCACAAATAGCGCAATGGTGACGCAAAATTTTCTACGAGTCGGTCGCACAAAGTGGTGCAAAATGGTAGCGCAAAATTATTAAGGAGCACGTACATTAATGTGATTTTATTTGACAAACATGTACTAACAAGAGGTATTGCATCAAACTAGAAAAAGAAACACGATGTTGGTATGTAAGTATGTTTTATTAATAATTAACAATAATGTACCTATGAGTAATTCTTTTTTATATATTGCGCACAATGAAAAGTTAAACAGGATGACAAAACTAGTAAGTACCTATGTATGATTTGTTCAATTTACAAAAAAAAAATACATTTAATTTGTTAGATGGAGGTATTTGGTATTATTCATTATTAATTATATAAATATAATACAACTTTAAAATTTATTTCAACTCTTTTCAATGTTTGAGAGTCCATTACTTTGACTCTAGCAACAACCTGCTTGAAGTATCACTTTTAAAAGGACCTGCCAACCATTAGGATGCCAAAAATAAAAAAAAAAAATAGATCTGTCAATAAAAAAAAGTTACATGGGTTTAAAAGTTAGTATGAAAGTGACGAAATTCCAAAACTTATAAAATACAAAATAAAAAAACTTTGGAACTAGGTAAAATCTTTGAGGCTGGTTAGGTAGCAGACCACCGCACTTACCCCTATTTTCGTATGTTTAACGTTCTGCCGAACACCCTGTACTTATAGAATATTAATAAAATCTAACAAATCAATTAATAGTAATGCTAGTCATGTTTTTTAGCGGAATTACAGCTAAAAGTAATTTCAAAATAATAAAAAACTTGAAAACCTTGTGTGCATGCACTATTATTCAATAGCGTAAAATAAGTGGCGCAATTTCTACGCAACCGGTATCGCAAAGTGACATAAAGACAGTTTTGCGGAACCGAGGCGCAAATGAAATCGATTATAACTCTTAAAATATACTATTTAACAAGGCTAGTTTAACATATACAGATCACACACATCTAATTAAACCATGCGCAACAACAATTATAAGTTTTAATCAAAAGCTTACCTTGAAATCTCAAAAAATGCACTCTGCAAAGTAGGTGACACTTTTCACTTTGATCGGAGTTGACACCGAAATGTCAAAAAATATGGTCGTCAACGCTGCATTGACCATAGAATATGATACTTTGGTGATGCCAGCACTCAAACAAAATCTTAATAAATGTTTTAAAACCATAAAATGGGTGAAAATGGTTGCGCAATATAAGTAGCGCAAAGAAATGGTTTTTCAAAAAAAAAATCTTATTGCCGAAAATTTATCTTTTTTCTTAGGAAAGACGCAAAGATATTAAAGGAATGGCAACCTTATTATTATTTTATAACGTCAAATCAAACAGCTCATCAATAAGTTAAAAAATGATAATTTTATCGATGTTTAAGCTGTACACCTACCACTGCGGATTCGCGGTTTTTATAAAAAATCCGTCACTTTTGGGAAGGAAATGTCAAATAGTTTTCCAAATATATAAACTTATCCAAATATCTATATCTGCCTTGGTTTGCTATTTCTTAGGAAACACGATGATAAGATTGATACATTTCTAAGAGTACTATATTTAAAATTATATGAGGCGGAGACTTTTGTACCCTCGAATGTGGCAAAATCTACGGCCTGACCCTTATGCCATAAGATTTTTTTTCAATAAATTCCATTTTCTGTTTGAAAAAAAGTTTTGTATGAAAATTTTAAGAAATTTGTTTTGGATGAAATACTTTATAAACCTTTGTTTTTTACAATTAAATTGTTGTTTTGCAATTGACTGGTTTCTAGCGCATTAGAATATATTGATTTTACCTGGGTTTGGTTTTGATTTTTCGCAATACTTACAAAACTTTAACTTACTGTAAGTGGCCAAAACCGGTACATTTGGCACCTCTCACACATTGTGTGTAATATAAAAAAAAGAAATACTTTTATAAATTTGTAAAATGTACCTTTAAAGGTAGATAAATTATCTATAATTTAAGATATAATTTGTGTCTTAAATACCTAAGACCATTTAGTACTTAATGCTTAAAAGTAAAAAAATCCTTAAAGTGGCCAAAAAGGGACCTCTGCCCTACAAGCCACTTCGAATGCAATAATAAATGGAATGAAAACGCACTTTGATAAATTATTACAATAAAAGATGCTCTGTTGCTGCGTTCGTACCAAGAAAACAAGCAAAGCAAGTTAAATGGAACGCGCGCGGTGCGTCCATCTTAGGACATGGAGCCACATGGAATTAGAACTAGTTCTCCGATCTTTTCGACTAGTTTGTTTGCTCAATACTAATTATATTGCTCATAAAGACGACCCCGAAAATATAGCATATTTTCGGTCTGTTTGCGTCTCTCTGCAGAGAATTCACGTCTAGATGTTACACGCCAAACTCCACCGAAGATACCTTGTGCTAGCTCTTCCATGGGTAATATTCACATTCGCCACAAAGAGGTTCTCAAAGCTCTCCGTGGTCTAGGAAATAAGGTTAGTGGTTCTAATGGAATCCCGGCAATAGTCCTGCGTAACTGTGCACCCTAGTTGTCTCCTATCTTGAGCCGCCTCTCACTTGAGACAGGACTTGTCTTGTTCCTCAGTCGTGGAAGGGTGCCAATGTGCAGCCCATTTCTAAAAAATATAGCCATGCCAACCCCTTTAACAACAGGCTGATTTCAGTCACCTTCATACTCTGCAAGACTACGGAGCATGTACTGAATAAACATCTATTGGCGTAACTTGAAACTAACGAGCTCCCTAGTGACTTCCAGTATGGTTTTTGCCGCGGACGGTCGACTGGAGATCTTCTCGTGTACGCCACCCACCTTTGGAATCAAGCGTTCGATAGACATGGCGAAGCACTTGCTGTCTCGCTTGATATTTCCAAAGCATTTGATAGGGTCTGGCATGATAGCCGAATTGGCAAGCTTCCCTCATATGGAATCTCTGACGGCCTCTGCATCTGGATCACCGACTTCCTTAGGAACCGTTCAATTCGAGTCGTTGTGGATGGTCAGACATCTGACTTGAAGAACATCAACGCTGGAGTTCTCCAAGGTTCGGTATTATCTGCAACACTATTTCTTCTCCACATTAACGACTTGTTGGTGCCTGGTACATTTGGTTATGACGATGACACCAGTGTGTCTAGCAGATATCTTTCAGATGCAAGGGGTTCTAGTGATGAAGTTCAGTCTTGTCGGGAGTCACTAGTTGAGCAAATGAACCTGGTACTTCAGGCACTTCCGATTGGGGAAATGCCAACCTTGTAATAAACTATAATAAAAAACCTTAATATTATATAATTGACATTTGCATGCTTACTAAATTAGGGTAAATTATTGTTGATCCATCTATACCATTGTTGACCACCTCAACGTGAAACAAAATTTTTGAAGCAAATAAAATGTTTGAGTTTGAGTTTGTCAGTTTCAACGCCTCGCCACGCAGGGGTGTCTTTTCTCAGATAAACGGCGTCCCTTTCAACTAGCTCCGACTTTCCTGGGCGTATCCTTACCAGTAACCGAGAACCTGCAACTTGGCGTCGGTGTTTTACCGGATTCACTTTTGAGAGTGCGCACAGGAACTGCACAATCTTGTTCCTCCAGCCCCTTTCCACCATGGGGTTACCAGATGCAGGTCAGCTTACCATCCATACATCGTAGACATACCACTTGTCCGTACTAAGCGCTTCGCCAGTACTTTTTTAATGCGAGCTGCTAAAGATTGGAATGCGCTACCTGCGAATGCGTTCCACGATCATTCTTCTTCTTCTTATCAATACGGGCGGTTTCTGCAACTCGACGTCTATTGTGCCAATTTTGCGTCTGGAGGGTGCGCGGCCAAATCACTCCAGCCAGCGCAGCTCAGCCAGGAACGCTCCAAGAGCTTTCACATTCGTGATCGCTTCCTGGACGCTGCCCGGCGAGCCGAGGTACCTCGCCCGGTAGGAGGCCACCCCCCTGCATTCCAGCAGTACGTGGGCAGCTGTTTCTTCTTCCTCCATGCACCCTCTGCATAGGGGACTGTCGGTGACATCTAAATTAATAAGATGTCTGTGAAATTGTCCATGACCAGTAATAGCACCTGTTACCAGGCGAAGTTGCGGCTGCACAGTTGTATCAGGGCCCTGGATAGACGCGCATCCACGCGCGGTTGTGCGAGTTTAATAAGTTCTGCACGAATCCAGCGAGCTCCAGTTCAGTTGGTGTAATTCCGTAGTGCGTTCACGGATCTTATTTGCAAACCAGCTTGTCGGGATAGGCGCGATCGGCTCTGGGCCAACAGGGGTCGAGCCGGATGCGCGTCTGGCCATTATAACCTTGGCCTTTTCAAAGCAAGAGTGAATGGGCACCTCCTGGGTAAGGATACAACATCCTAGAGTGCATACTGTCTGCTATGCTGGATGGTGGCCAAATGCATGCATACTGTACAAATATAAAAAAAAAATAATCGTCTGCAACCAGTCCCGAAATTTATGATGGCCAGTCCTGCAAGCCTGTGAAGGCGCTAAGTTAATCTATACTTACTTAGTTTTAAGATATTCTGAAAAAATAAAAATCTATGACTTTTTATATTAGATAGCTGTTTTTGTAATTTAGAAAGTACAATTTTTTTATTTATTTTAATCCTTCAACATTCTTAACATCTTGTACTCATTGTAAAAATTGATATAATAACACAGTTTCTTGTATTCAAGATTCAAATTTGTTTATTCAATTTAGATTGTTATTTACAATACTTGTGAACGTCATAGAAGCTACGCCATCGGTTCGCAAACCCTACAGCGGGAGGCCTTGGAGAAGAACCGGCAAGAAACTCCAAGGGTTGTTTTTTTCTCCCTGTTTTATTTCATACAGAGTCGTCAAATTGAAAAATGACCTTAACATGGTTATGACTAAGGTCAGTTTCCATCACAATTACACAATGGGTTATGATAAATACAGTTAAGTATAGGCGAACTAATGATCATAGCGGTGAACAATTTTCAATTAAGTACTTAGGAACTCTACTTAAAGCTTTAATATTAGTTAAAAACAAAAGACAATTCTACTATATACTGCAAGTTGCGCCATACATGTTTCAAATGTAATTCTTAATAAAATGAATAAAAACAAAAGAAAACACATTTTAAGGCAAGCAGATAATAGCGTATTTAATAAAATTATAACAAAAAAGCTCGAAAAACCCGGTCTACCCGGATTTTGATTAGGTACTCTTAGACCCGAAAACCCGGGTTTTCAAAATTGAACCGAGTTTCTATGCCCTACTTGTTACGCTCAATGTGGACGGTCTAGGTTGTGCTGACACGGTCACAAACCATGTAGGGCAAAAGCGTACCGGTTTTGGCCACTTTAAGGATTTTTTCACTTTTAACCGCTTAGTGCTTAATGATCTTAAGTATTTTAGAGAAAATTTATAATGTAGAGTTTTAGATAATTTATCGACCTATAGGGGTACAATTTACAACGTAAAAAAAAATCAATAGTTTTTTTTATTTAGAACAAATTCTGCGGAGGGGGCCAAATACACCGTTTGCATTGGTTTTGGCCACTTTCGTAAAATTACTATATTTATAAGTTGAGTTTATGCTTAATTGATGTCTTATTAGAGTTCTGGACTAAAACACTACATGAAATAGTATTTCAATCACAGCTAGCTCCTTACTACAATTTTATGAAAAAAAAAGGTGAAAAGGTATACACCTTTATCACTTGATTAAAAGAAAATTAGCGGATTGAGGCTAGTGTAGGCTAGTGCCTACACTAGCCTCAATCCGCTAATTTTCTAGTACGTTAGCTAACAAAAATGAGTTGTGAGTCTTTTAAAATAAATGAACTTTATGATAGGTTGGAAACTTTCTACTAATGCCAAAGTGGCCAAAGGTGGCAGAATGCTAAACTTTCAAGCCCCGCTTTTGGCCACTTATTGTTTCCCAACTTTTTGTAAGAACGATGAAAAAACAACACTTAATCCATCTAGAAGAAACATATTCCAATATGATATAAAATATTAAATAACCATAAAATAATTTTATTGTAGAAAAAAATGATTCTACAAAACCTTTACCCTTAACATTTTGCTTAAAAAATCATAGCTTTCGAAAAAAGATCTAAGACGAAAAAACAGAAAGCAATATAAAAAAATAAAAAATAAAAAAAAAATCCAGGATAGCGGCCAACTCTTTTTTTTATAAGCCGATTTCGATGAAACTCGGTTTTTGGTACTATTTTGACAATAAAACAAGAACGCAGTGTAAAAAATGACAAAAGGTCAAAAAGGTTGTTAACTTTAGTTTTTTCTCTCTCTTTTGCCGTTATTAAAATGTAACACGCTTTTATTTGAAAGCTTGAAACAGTGACTAGTACACGATTAATATAAATTGAAATATATTACATACTACGTACACAAATGTTTTAAATGCGAAAGTAATTCTGTCTGACTGTGTGTTACGTAATCACACCTAAACTACTGAACCGATTTCAATAAAAATTGGTACAGAGATAATCTAGAGCCTGAGAAAAAACATAAGCTGCTTTTTAATGCGAAAAAAGGGCTGTAAGGGGTTGAAATAGGAGACGAAAATTTGTATGAAAATTACGTTAATTTTAAAGCTAGAAACTTGAAACTTATTATTTAGGCTTTTGATTAGATACAAATAAATACGACATTCAAAGTTTGTATTAATTTTACTCTAAAGGTGGTGTCCACTAATTCGATGCGTTCGAATAAATAAAACTAAATTTTTACTGCCACAAAAAATCTCCATTTTTATTCGACCAGGTCACAGATTGCATTTACACGGTAGCTTCTAGAAATGGCACAGAGAAGAGCATTAAAAAAGAGGACGGTGCGATTCTAACTTTTAATTTAAAATTGGTGGAGCAAAATTACTGTAAATATTGAAAACTAAGCAGGTGGTAAAAATAGAGAATGAAAGTTTTTGTGTAATGACGTCGACAAAAAGCTTACGGCCCACAAAATAAAATGATAATAGAAAAACAAAGATTTACGGAGTCATTACAAAATGTGAAACTGAAATTAACGAAAGTAAGAAATTTTCCAAACGCTGCGCACAATACACAATGAGCGGCGGCGGCGTAGCGCAGCGTATGTGGGGGAACGGGCAATATGCCTAAGTGTATTTGCAAAATAATATGCCAAAAAATAAAAAATGCTGCCGAAAGTCACCATACCACGCGGACGAAGTCGCGGGCACAGTAAGTAAATGATACTTATAAAGTTTCAGGGTTATAAAATATGTCATTGCGATATGGGATTATTTTGATATAGACGAAGGAGCTTTAGAGGCTTAGAAATATAAAACGGCATATTTCCTATTAATATTTTTTAAACTTTTTAGTTTTAACTAATAAAAGCTTGTATTTTTTTTTGTTTATTTAATTTTTTTAGTTATAATTATTTAATTTTTACTGTTGAACTAAATCGAGACCAACAGAAACTTAACAGGCCATCATAAAGGATTGCTTATAGAAAATTTCATGGCATTGCTATTGACCGTTGCAGAGTTCTCGCGTCCGGAGCCAACCTTAGGTGCACCGTTGAGGATCCCCCACCATAATTGAATGCATATATAAAGAAAAATGGAAATGGGTTCGAGTCCCATCGGAGCTGGTTGTGAGACGGGTCGATTTTTTCTAAATACTTTATTTTCCATTTTTCTATGATAAAAATTGCATTGTGAATGCAAAAAAGTAAAAATTTAAATAACTTGCATATATAAAATTTCGTGTCAGTGCTGTTGACTGTTGAAGAGCTTTCTCGTCTGGAGTCAATTTTACTGTTTTCATGTTTAAGTAGTTCCAAGAATCAACTTTTATCAAAATCGGCCCATAAACAAACAATAACGTTGGCCGCCATCTTGGATTTTATAATATTTTTAACATTGCGTTGCTGTTTTCTTGTCAAAATAGTACCAAAAACCGAGTTTCATTTAAATCGGCCCACAAACAAAAAAGTTGGCCGCCATCTTAGACTTTTCAATAATTTTAACATTGCGTTCCTGTTTTCTTGTCAAAATAGTACCCAAAACCGAGTTTTATCAAAATCGACCCACAAACAAAAAAGTTGGCCGCCATCTTAGACTTTTCAATAATTTTAACATTGCGTTCCTGTTTTCTTGTCAAAATAGTACCCAAAACCGAGTTTTATCAAAATCGGCCCATAAACAAACAAAAACGTTGGCCGCCATCTTAGATTTTTTTATATTTTATAATTGCGTTCTTGTTTTCTTATCAAAATGATACCATAAACCGTGTTTCATCAAAGTCGGCCCATAAACAAAAATGTTGGCCGCCGTCTTGGATTTTATAATATTTTTAACATTGCGTTGCTGTTTTCTTGTCAAAATAGTACCAAAAACCGAGTTTCATTTAAATCGGCCCACAAACAAAAAAGTTGGCCGCTATCTTGGACTTTTCAATAATTTTAACATTGCGTTCCTGTTTTCTTGTCAAAATAGTACCCAAAACCGAGTTTTATCAAAATCGGCCCACAAACAAAAAAGTTGGCCGCCATCTTGGATTTTTTAATATTTTAAAATTGCGTTCCTGTCTTCCTATCAAAATGATACCATAAACCGTGTTTCATCAAAATCGGCCCATAAACAAAAAAGTTGGCCGCTATCTTGGACTTTTCAATAATTTTAACATTGCGTTCCTGTTTTCTTGTCAAAATAGTACCCAAAACCGCGTTTTATCAAAATCGGCCCACAAACAAAAAAGTTGGCCGCCGTCTTGGATTTTTTAATATTTTTAACATTGCGTTGCTGTTTTCTTGTCAAAATAGTAACAAAAACCGAGTTTCATTTAAATCGGCCCACAAACAAAAAAGTTGGCCGCCATCTTGGACTTTTCAATAATTTTAACATTGCGTTCCTGTTTTCTTGTTAAAATAATACCCAAAACCGAGTTTTATCAAAATCGGCCCACAAACAACAAAGTTGGCCGCCATCTTGGATTTTTTAATATTTTTAACATTGCGTTGCTGTTTTTTTGACAAAATAGTACCAAAACCCAAGTTTTGCCAAAATTGGCCCCACACACAATAAAGTGGGGCGGCAATCTTGGATTTTTTATATTTTTTTATATTGCGTTCCTGTTTTCTTGTCAAGAGTTCTCATCAAGACAATTCAAACTGGTTACGTTGAATCATTGAAGAGTTCCATCAACCATTTCCTGGCTCCAGCAATAGACCTTGGAAACAACTTGGCTCAAGAGTTCTTATCAAGACAATTCAAACGAGCCCAAACTCAAAGTAGTTACGTTGAATTTATGAAGAGTTCCATCAGCCACTTACTGGCTCTAGAATTTGACCTTGGAAATTACTTGGCACATGAGTTTTTATCAAGACGATTCAAACGAGCCCAAACTCGAAGTGGTTACGTTGAGTCGTTGAAGAGTTCCATCAACCACCTCCTGACTCCAGCATTACCTTCGAAACTGCTTGGCACTAGAGTTTCCATCAAGACGATTCAAATAAGCCCAAACTCGAAATGTTTACGTTGGATCGTTGAAGAGTTCCATCAACCACTTCCTGACTCCAGCATCAGACTTTCGAAACTACTAGGCACAAGAGTTCTCATCAAGACGATTCAAACGAGCCCAAACTCGAAGTGTTTACGTTGAATTGATAAAGAGTTCCATCAGCCACTTACTGGCTCCAGAATTTGGCCTTGGAAACTACTTGGCACAAGAGTTCTCATCAAGACGATTCAAATGAGCCCAAACTCGAAGTGTTTACGTTGGATCGTTGAAGAGTTCCATCAACCACCTCCTGACTCCAGCATCACACTTTCGATACTACTTAGCACAAGAGTTCTCATCAAGACTATTCAAACAAGCCCAAACTCGAAGTGTTTACGTTGAATTGATGAAGAGTTCCATCAGCCACTTACTGGCTCCAGAATTTGACCTTGGAAACTACTTGGCACAAGAGTTCTCATCAAGACGATTCAAATAAGCCCAAACTCGAAGTGTTTACGTTGGATCGTTGAAGAGTTCCATCAACCTCCTCCTGACTCCAGCATCAGACTTTCGAAACTACTTTGCACAAGAGTTTTCATCTAGACGATTCAAAGTGGTTACGTACGTTGAATTGGTGAGTAGTTCCATCAGCCACTTCCTGGCTCCAGCATTTGACCAGATATCTGATGTGATGACGTATCAAACAAATTGTTGAGTGGAAAACTAATTATGTCCTGATATTTGTATCGCTTTCCGGATTTTTCGAAATTTTACTTTACCTACCTTTTCTTTACCACCGGTTAAAGTATTTGTGTACATAAAAACTTACACTACGGGCTCAGATAGTCTGATTTCGAGTGTCAGAAGCTGAGAAAAAGCGACGTGCTCTCACCTTGAAATCAGCGGGCTTACTAAATTTTGCTGCTAGGGCGGCTTGTATATTTAAACAATGTTTTATTTATCTTCGCGTTCTATACGAAAATGTATGAGCGAAGCGCGCTTCAAAATTGTCAATCTTTGACGCCAGATTGTTATCAATTTATATAAAAAACGGAAAATATGGCGCGGTGAATCAATTCTATGTTTCATTGTCATTTAATTTAACATTAAATATTATTAAAAAGATTATTTTTCTTTAATAATATCTTTAAAACAAAAAACGTTGATTTCACTGTTTTTAGTGAAGTTTGCGTTTTTTTTGCCATTAACGTGAGTAAAATATTTAAAATTTTCCACGGTGTTATTGTAGAGTAACTATTCCTGTTCACTATCATATTTTTTAAAGTAATATCTGTCGTTAATTCTATGTTCAAAGTTTAAAACCCTGAAAGCTGTTTTACGCTTTTCACTTACCGCCGGCCCTTAATAAAAGAATATACCCACTCTAATTGTCTTTGTTTTTCGTTCGGAAACAGGACCGGTACTCTGAAACGCACATCCGAAACTTCGGTTAGCCCCGTCCCTTTCACTCGATTCTGTCATGACTGGAGCGTGTGAGGGACGGGTATAACGAAGTTTCGGGTTTTGCGTTTCAGAGTAGGCCCTCAGGATACGGTTAGGTATTGATTATTTTAAAATTATATTTAATTATAACAAAATGATTTATATAATATATATATTTATTATAATATATTTATAAATATATTTTGATTTGTTTAAGTAATTTGGATAATAATTATTTATAGCAAAGCAAAAAGTTACTGACTCGACCACCAGTGCCCGTAGTGTAAGTTTTTATGTCAAAAAACGCAAACTATTTCGATTCCGTATTTATGTCAATTTGTATGAAAACTGTATTAGCGCCTCTAGCGGCGACTAGCGCGCTTATATAGTTTTCATACAAATTGACATAAATACGGAATCGAAATAGTTTGCGTTTGATTGACATAAAAACTTACACTAGGGGTACAGTTCACAAAAGTTGGAGCCCTTCGGAGAAAGAACTGGCAAGAAAACTACACGAAGGGGGACGATCTCCGTTTATTAAAATTATTTGCAAAAAGAACTAACCGTATCTTTAGGTAGTTCTTGCAGTGTGTGGTTTAGGTTGAGACTTTACTTGATGGATTATAGGGTCCCAAGCTGGTGGTATCTTAATTACCATGTTCGTAAAAGCTAGGTCATACTAACGTTATAATAACGTTTACTAAACGCGAAATGGGCGCATTTATACGACCTACATTGTTGTATAATGGTCGTACAAAAGTCACAAGATGACTTCGTAAGCGTCATTCAAAAGTCGTGTAAACGTTAAAGAATTACCACTTTCATCACGCAGTAGTTGCATTATAACCTTACAACAACTCGTTCAGTTATATTGTGGGCATACAGATGTTTTTAAATTACTAAAACATTTTATTTCAGTCAAGTAACAACACTTGTGAGACTTATTTATATTTCTTGTTAGTGACTCGATCGGGTCTTTTTTTAAAGATTTGAGTAAGTACAAAATGAATAATTTTTTACAAGAAAATAAAGATGAGTGTTATTTAACTTCCATATCTTGCTAAACTGTCCCTTCTGTCTCTCATGCCGTTTGGTTCGACTGGGAATTAAATTTTTATGATAATATACCTATGTACCTAAATACTATTAATATTTCCATGCCCCTTCGTAGTTTTGTGTTTAAAACATTATATTTTTATTAATAAAAATATGTTTATTTCTTAAAATGTAAGACATGTTGCTTTTGTCGCACACTTACCTCTTTATAACGTTGTAAAGACAAAGTGTCGTTGTAAGGTTATTTCAAGACCATGCAATACGCCATTGCAGCTAGCTATTAGGGTTCCTCAAAAATTTTAAAAACCCTTTTAATTTTTCAATATTCACCAAAATTATTTAAGTAAGTATCTTTAAATTTATTTCAGGCTGGTCGTTGTTAAAGTGCAGTGGAGACTACAAAACATTTTAACATATTCAAGTAACTTTATTCTGAAATATGACTTCTTAATAGATTGGTTTGGCCATAGAAAAGCACTCATTTTATATTACCGGACAAGTGCTATGGTTGCCACAGTATCATTGACTATCATAAATACTACGGCGATTTCATTTCATTGTATCAAATAAAAACAAAGTTTTATTGATTGAGATTTATTGTATTGAAAGGAAAAAAAGGAAGGAAAGGAATATCAACAAAAAATCATACACAATATTACTTTATCATAGTTATAGGAAAAATGTGATAGTAAAAAACCACGAGCTCTATAAGTAGCTTTCAGGCGGGATCCCGCCACGACAAGTGCTATGTTTGCCACAGTATCATTGACTATCATAAATACTGCGGCGATTTCATTTCATTGTATCAAATAAAAACAAAGTTTTATTGATTGAGATTTATTGTATTGAAAGGAAAAAAAGGAAGGAAAGGAATATCAAAAAAAATCATACACTATATTACTTTATCATAGTTATAGGAAAAATGTGATAGTAAAAAACCACGAGCCCTATAAGTAGCTTTCAGGCTTTATTTGAAGTCGGTATTTATGTGTGTTACCTCAGAACTTTTTAGTTAATGAACCGATTTGGATAATTCTTTTTTTATTTGAAAGGTGACGCTTCTCGTGTGGTCCCATTCAAATCATCTTCATTTATCAAGAACTGACGAGAAGTTCTGGAGTTATCCTGAATAATGCGTATTTAGACTTTAGTTTGGTTATTTAGACGACTTCCTAATTTCATCAAAGTGGGGATCATTTTCAATTATATATTTTTTTCGAAAGTTTGTACTTCTAATGTGATCTTATTAACATCAAGTCAGGATCAGGAGATGAAATCCCAGGAAAATTGAGAGAAATTCTCTAATATAGGCAAGCCTTATGCGTTCCATTTATTTTTGAAGTTAGTCAAGTATTTGCATCTGGTAGTCCTCATCTCATAGTGATGAGCTGGTGATGAAGGCTACAACTCCTTAACGGTTAGGAGCTGGAGAATAATTCCTTAAGTATTAATCGTACGTATGAACTAATAGTTATATTCTTTCAGGTTATTAGGGTGAGCTGATGATGAGAGGTGAAACTCCTCAACAGTTAGGAGTTATTATGATGTTTTATAAAACCATATGCACGAATGGACATTCAGTTGTATTCCTTCAAGTTATCTAAGAAGCTAAAGATGGAAAGCTGAAGGATATTTACAACAATTTATCATAATCACCATGTAGTTTCGCTACGATTAGGTATTTACAATAAAAATCGGAAAATAAAACGTTTTTAAAAAAAATGTAACCGCCTTCAAAAAGAATCTTCAAACAAAATTAACAAACACTAAAAAACGAAAAAAATAATTAGAATTTTTAATTAAAAGGATGAAAATGTGTGACTTTTTCTAACTGTTTGAAGTCGGTGCCAAGCCAAAAAGAATAAGACCAAATTATACTGAGTGAAATAACGAACATTTAAAAAAACCGGTCCCAAGCGTGAGGTGTAGGACGTATTTACCTCAAATACCTATTAAACTTGGCACCGACTTCAAACAGTTCATTAAGGCGCTACTCGGAAAAATATGGACTTTTTGATTTAAAACTATAGGACGGTTACAGTTGTTACAAATCTGGTAATAAGATATATATTTCTTCATACCTTTATCTAGAATCGTATAGTTTCAAAAACACGATTTTATGATTTTGCCTCGACACTTTTTCTTTTCGAAAAAAATACGAAAAGTGAAGATTATTCTTAAATGGGGTCACTTACACTATTGGAAATTGGTTTAATTAGTGGACACCAATAATATTGAGGATCGTATAGAATCATTTTTTTTTAAATCGCTGTAGTTTTTTAATACGAAGTGATTTTGTGTTTTTTTGCCTAATCTGCAAAATCGGTCTCGCTCCCGCGCGCGTCGTTTTCTCATTGTTATCTCGCTTCAGCACATTTTTTCCGAGTATCGCCTTAAGTAGCAAGATTAAAACCGCGGGGAGAAGCAATCTTACTTCCTATATGTCTGTGCTTCCTACTATCCTACTAATATTATAAATGTGAAAGTTTACATGTTTGTATGTTTGTTACTCAATCACGCCAAAACGGCTCAACGGATTTGGCTGAAATTTGGGACACAGATACATTGTAGCCTGGAGACGAACATTTAGGCTACTTTTTATCCCGGGAAAATATCACATTCCCGCGGGATAACGTCGTGTAGTCAACGCTGGCGAAGCCGCGGGTGGAAAGCTAGTAATTAAAAAAGTAGAATAAATCAAAAATAGCCTGAAAGCTACTTATAGGGCTCGTGGTTTTTTACTATCACATTTTTCCTATACTTACAAAAATTGCATTGTGAATGCATAAAAATAATATGAAATCTTTATCATAGTAAATAAAAAAAATATTGATACTGAACTGTTTGTTGTTCATGTTTGTACACTTTTCTTCTTCAACATTTGAGACTAATGCACGGTTGTTGGCGTTGTCACTACATAGTATAAAACAAAGTCGCTTTCTCTGTCCCTATGTCCCTTTGTATGCTTAAATCTTTGAAACTACGCAACGGATTTTGATGCGTATTTTTTTAATAGATAGAGTGATTCAAGAGGAAGGTTTATATGTACTTTTTATCCCGATATTCCCACGGGAACGGGAACCACGCGGGTGAAACCGCGGGCGGCCGCTAGTACTTAATAAAAGGAAATTACGATTTACTTTCCTTTTGGTGATTCCACTAGGTACCTACGTTAAAGTTTTCTCAACGATTTTCTTGCTTCCATTTTCGTATTAAATATAATCAGACTTTCCGTGAATATGGTGGCCAAGACGTTTTAAAGTCGAAACTTGACAAAATTGTGACAACAAGTTTGATCGTCATGGCATGACATTAAAAGGACATCATTTAATATAAAGGTTATATTTGAGTCGTTAATAAACAACCAAGTCATTTAAGTGTCTTAAATTGAGTGTTGTAAAACAAAATAGGGATCATTTTATAAACGTCACTTTAATACGTGTGTACAACTGCTAGGTTATATAAATATCATATAAAGGTTTTCCTAACACATAATTTGGTCACTTGAAAACGTTTAATGGATTGTAACGTTAGTATCACTATTAATTAAGTCGTCTTACAAACGTTTCAGATAAAACAGTAATATAACGTCGTGTAGTTTAGTCTTACCGATGTTGCTATGACGAGTTTATTATAACTTATTCGTCGCACGACTAAATAGTTAAATTAAAGACGTCTATAGGACCTAGTAGTCATCTCGTTATTATTATAAGACTGCTATCCAACTTGATGTCGTACAAGTCAAGACTTATATGACGTTTTTGCTTGTTGGGATGTTCCTGGTATTTTTTTTGCAAATATCTTCAATGTACAGACACGGAAATTCTACGATTTTATTATATGTATAGATAGAAGATAGATAGATATAGAATAGATAGATAGATGAAGGGTATTAAAGCCCGAAAAAGAATTCAACATTATGAGGTAAATAAACAACAAGTCCTTATGGTTTTTAGACTTGGGTTAGACATAATTGGACCTCTGGAGTCTGTCCATCCGAATAATAAAAAAGGCAACAAAACCCCACCAAAGTCCCGTTTGTTTTTTATCGGCGGTGATAATATTTTAATCTAAAAAGTAAATAATATTTTTTAAATTAAGAATTAGTCTATGAAGACCCAGTCAGAGACAGCAAGAATAGTGGGCCTTATTAGCCTTAGGTACAGTTTTAGTTTAAAATCGTTATATAGTCGCAAGAAGTTTTGGCTTTACCTTTCCTCGGACAGCTAAATATATTCAAGTCACATCAAGTAGGTACGTAAAAACGGACGAACGTAAATGTGATTTGCAAAAATCTGCGATTGTTTACGATATATATAAAATATTACGAGGGGAAGAAGTTATTCGCCCGAACAACTAATTCCCTACCAAAATGGTGGTGCGGTGCACCAAATAATGGAGATCAGTACCCCGAGTGTAAGTTTTTATGTCAAGCAAACGCAAACTATTTCGATTACGTATTTATGTCAATTTGTATGAAAACTGTATTAGCGCCTCTAGCGGCGGCGAGTAGCGCGCTTATACAGGATAAATTTTTGACCAGTGCACAAATTTTTGGGATCAACTCAGAATCGGTAAGCGAACAACTTTCTCCTAGAAACATGGGTCGAAATACGACAAAAAATTTTGGACTCCCCATACTAAATTGATCACGTGATCAGTCCGATTTGTATGAAGAGTCAAAAAATTTTTGTCATATTTCGACATACGTTTCTAGGAGAAAGTTGTTCGCTTACCGATTCTGAGTCGACCTTAAAAATTTGTGCACTGATTAAAAATTTACCCTGTATAGTTTTCATACAAATTGACATAAATACAAAATCGAAATAGTTTGCGTTTGCTTGACATAAAAACTTACACTAGGGGTACAGTAGGTGCACCCAAAAGCAAACGATGCTGCCAGCTCATTGTACTTGTATTGTCAATGTGTCTAACAACTATCGAACTACTTTATTCACAGCCTTCTCTATTGTCTTCTACAAGCCATGCTATTAGGTTTGACAACGTCGCATTTTTCGTTGGGTGTGAACCGATTTAAGGCCTGTCGCATGTTATACGATTTTTTTCTGTCACAAAATTTGTAACGCCCGCCGGACGCACTCTGCTCATATGTTTTGTTGTAGACTCCGCATACTATCAGAATTCTGACGTGTCTGACGTCCGCTTCTGATGAGTCTCGGATGCAAACGATCGGACGGCAGAAATTTTTCTGGCTTTTTGAGGGCGCACTCTCCATACACTTTGTACTAGACCCCGCACACCTGAGAGATTTTTGAGGGACAGAAAAAAAAAGAAAGAAAAGGGTTCTAATAATGAAACGAGATGGCGCTGACAAAAAGCGACGTCGGTGTGATCAGAAATAATAAACTAAAATGACGAGTTGATAACATTTTGATTTGTTTTCAAATTCGTAGGTAGCAAGTAGGTAGCACAATCTAATATTAAAACAGTAAAATAACAACGAAGTAACAAATATATCAGTGAGAACGCAACGTAAATCTACTACCTAGTTGAAGCATAAGCAATCAAAAAGTGTGTAAAATCCCCGCGCTTGACTGACATGACATGACAAGCATAGCCTAGCAACGTCGTGCATGCGTGTTTTTGACATAACTTCTAGTCTTTTAGATTACTTTTGATGCGAGCGCCATCTGTCGCCACTTTAAATCAACTTATTTTTCCTTTATAGCTGTCAGAAAAATCCCCCATTCCCATCAGATGTCAAGTCGAGTGGACGCGGAAGCACGTGTGCACTTTGTACGGCAAGACAATAAGTTCATCAAACGGTCTGAGCGACATTCGAAACAATAAAAAAAAATCCGGTAGTTTCTCATTTTTGTGTGTGTCATTTAAATAGAATACCTCTGTACTAACCAAATTTTATTGAAATTGGTTCTGATAACTTTCATCCCCTATTTTAACCCCTTACAGCCCTTTTTAGGTTCAGTAGTTTAGGCGTGATTGCGTAACACACAGACAGAGTTACTTTTTAACTAGGGATAATAGGCTGATTGACGAAGTTTTCGACACTCATTCTGAAGTAGCGAAAATATTTTTTGGATATGCTCTCAATTTCATAAACATTGTTTGTATGTAATTTTCCTAGTGTCAGCCAGTCAGTTTAATTTTAACAACGGCATTTGTTTAACTTTCAATAAAATTTGACACCCATTGAAATTGCATCCTAGACCGGTTAACAAACTATAATAAATTTCAATTCAACTTGCAATGACTTTTACATTTGCATTCCTAGTTAACTTCTCATATAACAATTTACCATTTCTATTGTATTTCCTGCGATAATCATAACAATAATAATAATAATCATTATAAGTAATAGAGACAAATAAATTGCCGTGTAAATAAGTGCGGTGACAGAGATAAATAAATGGCCGTGAAAATAAGCGTGCGCGCTAGCCCTAAGTTGAAGTTTTAACAGAAAATTGGGAAAACTTTATGAATCCTTACCTTGTTTAATAGTACACGCTATCAATATAATGCTTAATGATGTTTTCATAAGGAAAAGCATATAACTTCTTCAAATTTACTTTAAAATTCACTGAAATCACAACAAACCTTGCACCAAAACAACCAATTATTTTAAAATGACACTTGTGTATTATCCGACTAAGTTTGCTTTGTAGGAAGTTGTTACGAGCATAAATATGTCCTTAGCGCGAACGCAAATAGGACGCATAATATTAACCACTAGTTATGGTTGGTCAAATTGCCCATAGGTTTCCATAGCATCTGCTTATTTTTAACTAGATCGGGTTACCTCTAACCAAATGTTCGGTCTACGCTTAGGTTCACAAGCGACGTTGCCAAACCGCCATGGCATGGCTTGTAGTAGAGGAGGCTGTGACTTATTTCATTTTATTATAATACTTTGATTATTTTAACAGTCATTTTGAATACTGAGCCTTGTTTCCAGCTGGGCCTGAAGTGCCGCACCTATTTATTTAACCTTTATTGCAAGAGTTACAAATGGCGGACTTAATGCTAGTGAGCATTCTCTAACAGTCAACCGGAAAGGATGTCAGTGAGAGAAAAATAGGCGGCAATAATAATAAGAAAAACAGCAAAATAAAGAAATACAATATGTATCAAACACAATATACTTACTTATATTAAATACATAAATATATAATAATAAATACATATTATACAATATATAAAAATATTATACTTATATACCTACACTTATATATACCTACTTATATACATGACACAGTAAAGACCAATTAGACCGGTTAGATTACAAAACTCGGAGCCAAATTGCTCAAGTAATATTTTCGAGCCAATCTCTTGAAGACGCACTTACTAGGGGCATTACGAATGTCCAAGGGCAAAGCATTCCAGAGTCGTACAGCCGAAAGGGAGAATGACTTTGAGACAAATCCGGAAGAATGAGCGGGAGTTTGCAACAGAGAGTTGTTGCTAGAGCGAAGGTCACGTACATGAGAGCTACCCAGAAACTGAAACCTGGATTTCAGGTATTCTGGGGTAACCGGATCGAACAAAATGTTGAAGAGCGCACAGACAACTCTAAGCTACAAATATTATTCTGTGCTCTAAGTTTCCTACGCTCGCGAATAGGAAGCCATTTGAGCTGCTGGCGATAGTGGGAGATATGGTCGTATTTACGTAAGCCTTATATGAAGCGAATACAATTATTTAGAAGACGATCCAGCTTGTTGAGGAGATTTTCGTTGAGGTCTGTGCAGCAGATATCTGCGTAATCGATGATAGGTAATACAAGAGTTTGTATGAGCGTAATCTTGGTAGTAGATGGGAGAAAGTACTTAAATCTATACAGAGACCAAAGCGCATTGGTTGCTTTACGAGATATTTGTTCAATATAGTCGTTCCAGGAAAGGCAGGCGTCAATAGTTAAGCCCAAGTCCTTCACTTGTTGGGAGTATGGTATTAAAACGCCGTTGTATTCTAATTTGGAAATGGTGTTTAAGTTAAGTTGCGACAGCCGACGAGAACTACCCACAATTATGGCTTGACATTTGGCCGCGTTGACCGATACACCATAGTTAGTCGACCATTCAGAGATAACCTCTAGATCACTGTTAAGTAGTGCAATGGCATTGTTTAAGTTGTGTATGTCATCTTGCACATACATTTGCAGATCATCGGCATATAAATGGAAAGAAGAGGAAATATTTGGAGTGAGAGAGTTAATGAATAAGGAGAAGAGAAGTGGAGAAAGTATACCGCCTTGCGGGACGCCAGCCCCTAGTTCGCACCAGTCGGATAGGGTCCGATCGACACGTACGCGCGAAGATAAGAACGGAACCAGGATAGTGCGGTAGAAGAGACACCTAAACGAGAGAGCATGGCTAAGAGAATGTCGTGATCAACAGCGTTAAATGCGTTGGAGAAATCAATCAAAACTAAAATAGTTAATCGCGAACCCTCAAAGCCATCTCGAATATCTTCTAACACTTTGGTGAGCGCCGTAGTAGTGCTATGGCCAGATCGAAATCCAGATTGGAAAGGACTGAGAAGATTGTTGGAAAGGACAAAATGCGAAAACTGTTTATGAACAACAGCTTCCAGAATTTTCGAAAGGAACGGTAGGACAGAAATGGGTCTATAGTGATTCAGGGAATTAGGGTTAGGGATTTTGGGTAGAGGGAGAGCAATGGCCTTTCGCCATAAAGTAGGAAAAAGGCCAGAAGATATAGAGAAATTAACAATATAAGTCACAATAGGAAGCAAACAATCGAGTAGTAGGACAATCATAGTTCGGCTTACATCGTCGCAGCCAACAGCGTTAGACTTAATCGAAAGGATTGCCTTTCGAACTTCAGTGTCAGTCAGAGGACTAAAAGAAAATTCAGTCTCTGGAGAGGCAGCCGAAGAGGTGATGTCAGAGACAGTTGCAAGTCTAACACTGTTAGAAAGTGGGGCAGCAGAAGAAAAATGCTTATTGAGTTCGCTAGCGGTGAAAGAGGGCTTATGTGGAAGATGAGGTTTACCGACTCCAAGCGTGCGAAGGAATTTCCAGGTGTTGGCAGGGGTAGATTCTAAAATCTGATTATGGATGTAATGTCGTTTTGCTCTTCTCACCATCTGATTGCACCGATTTCTAGCAACTTTGAATAGATCCCAGTGATCAGTAGTACGGCTTCTCTTAAAGATACGAAAAGCACGATCGCGTCTTCTCATGGCCAAGCGTACGGCGGTGGTGATCCAGGGCGCTGGTGGACGTCTTAATTTAACATTCTTGAGAGGAGCGTGTGCATCAAACAATTTGATAATGACAGAATTTAAATGTGTTACCATATCGTCCAACGAATCAGCGTTCAATATGGGGGACCAATCAGTAGAACAAGCATCGCTTTGTAGTTTCTCCACATCCAGCCTAGCCAGATTACGCATAAGAACGACAGTTGGCTTCGGTTTAGGGGGTTTTAATTTATAGGCGATAAAAATGAGATCATGTTTGGAGAAGCAAGGGGCGGATATTTGACCATGTGTTAAGACGTGATCAGGAGAGGTCGTTAAAATGTGGTCAATCCAGGTATCGTCAGTAGCCAAATTATGATGCGTGGCATCAAGAGGTAAAAAGGAGAAGTTGACTGACTTTACTAGAGACTGGAACTTGCGAGAAGAGGGTGTATCCTTGAGGAGGTCTGTATTAAAGTCACCCATGATTATATGATGTTTATAATCAGTTGCAAAGGATTCGAGAACCGATTCAAGGTCGGTATGAAAGTTTATGGAAGGGGGGCAATATACGACTCCGTGTAAAACCTTAGTGCCCTTGACATCCACTTCTAAGAAAAGGTGCTACAAACACCCGTTTCGATAGTCAGATGTTGACAATATTTTATATTGATAGTGACTGGCTAAGTAGATAGCCACGCCTCCACCACCCCTACCCACACGATCATTGCGTATTAGAGTGTAACCTCGAAGACTGTAGGTAACTGTGTTGAGACATGGCTTCAACCAACTCTCTGACACCAGGACGGCATGAACATTAGTTGTAGAAAAAGAGTTTAGTAAATCCGTATGGTGGCATGGAATACTTTGCGCATTAATGTGGCACACGTTAAGGCTTCCAGTGAGGCAGTTAAACGCGCGTGCTAGATGTGTGCTTAATAAGTCATCGGTCGAGGAGTCAAGAGACTGGAACGAGGAGCAAGTACTATCATCAGCGGAAAAATAATCATCTGTGTCTGACATAAAAATATACTATTAAATAAATATAAATATAATAAGAATGAATAAAATAATACAAAAGAAAAAAAACTTATTTTTATAAAAAAAAAATATAAATACTTAAGTAAGTACTTAAAAAAAAAACTGCAAACCCTGCCGATTCACTAGTAGAAAAACAAAACTTATTTTAACTACTAAATTAATAGAATTCAACAGATAGCAAATCTATAACATAAATCTGTTATTAATAACAGGCAAAAATTAACAATAAGCGCGAATAAAAAGAAAAAAAAAAGTTTCATAAAAAATACAATCAGAAAGTAGCACTCTGCAAAACGAAACTCTTATAATTTACAATACGATAGTGGGAATCTTAGTTTGACTGATTTAATTTATTCAAATTATTAGCAATTTCTACGTCTCATTGACGTTATTGTGAAACCTGTTTGAGTGTCTACGCAATATGATTAGGTAGATAACGTCTTGCAACCGCAGGCTACGGAGCGGTGCGTTGTGTGACGTTTTGTTGTCTTTGCGGAAACAAACACAGTAAGTACCTACCTAGGTAGGTAGGTAGGTAGGTAGCTAACTAAGTAGGTACTTAGTTAATCACATTTATGAATTTACGGTCAAGAATTTGTTAGTTTCAGACAGCCTTGCTAGTTCTGTCCCGCCTAAGGTTAACGAATCTCGAGTTCGTGGTATTTTTCCTTAGGGACAAGTTAAGAAAGTAAGTACCTACCTTCTTACATTTCTATGTCAGTCATTCAGTCATCACGAACAAATTTATGTTTGTTATGACGACAAAGTAGAAATTTTGTTCCATAGAAATTCGGACGCATGAATTTGATTGCAACGAAATTGAACCCGCCCCTATACCCTGGGGCACGATGGGGTTTTCATTATAGTTTCAAAAAATTAAAATTATAACGTCATATGATTATTTACATCACCAAATTCTTTGCCAAATGATAGTTTAATAAGTAAGTTAAGTATTGTGTGTAAATAATTAGTTTTATTAATCAATAAATACATTGCGTTGATTATTTTACCGTGTATTTTCCTTAACGTCCCCATTATGCCCCCTCTCCCCTACTTATGAGCTAGATAATTTAATAATGGTATGAAGTAACCATTGACTACCAAGACGTAGTTTGTGCAGTTCGTTCCTTACCCAACTGGAAATCTCCAGGCCCGGATGGACTGCACAATTTCTGGTATAAATGGTTACCTAGCTCGCACGTTTGCTTAGCATCTCAATTTCAATGTGCTTTATTATCTCGATCGCTTCCGGAATTCATGACAACAGGCATAACCCATCTGCTCCATAAATCTGGTAGTACTGCGGACCCCAAAAACTATAGACCTTTCACCTGTCTACCAACAATTTATAAAATTCTTACGTCCATTTTGAGGTCGAAAATTAATAAACACATTGATCAAAATTCTATTATGTTCGCCTCTCAAAATGGATGTAGGAATGGGGCCCGTGGTACTAAGGAGCTACTCCTCATTGACATGGCTATTAACCAACAGGTTCGTCGAAACCGAAAGAACCTGTCGACTTCCTGGATAGATTATAAGAAGGCCTATGATTCCGTGCCGCATTCGTGGCTCATGAGGGTGCTGGAGTTGTATAAAATAAATACAACTCTACGCACTTTCTTGATATCGTGCATGCGAAAATGGAGAACGGTCCTTTTCTATCCAGGATCTCAACGGGTTCTAGGTCAGGGCAACCCTATAAAAATAGAGCGAGGTATCTTCCAGGGTGACGGTCTGAGTCCATTGTGGTTCTGTCTGGCCTTGAACCCTCTGAGTACACTTCTCGAGAGTTCAGGATTAGGCTACTGTTTACGGAGAAATGGTCAAGTAATATCACACCTGCTATACATGGATGACCTGAAACTATTTGCCCATAGCAGTTCTCATTTGACAGCGTTACTGAAGGTTACTGAAGCTTTCAGTAATGCCATTAAAATGGAATTTGGTGTGGACAAATGTGCAGTCATGCATGTAAAGCGTGGTCAGATAATGGAATCCACGGGTATACAACTCTCGGATTCTATTAATCTTAGATTTCTCTCCGTTAACGAAACCTATAAATATTTAGGTATGTCACAGGCATTAGGCATCAACGATGCTGACATGAAACAGTCGTTGCGTGAGCGTTTCTTGGGGCGCCTCTCAAAAGTCCTTAAAAGTCTTTTGTCTGGCGGAAACAAGGTTCGCGCATACAATGGATGGGTCATGCTGGTACTGATGTATTCCTTTGGCATACTTAAATGGACTCAAACTGAACTGGATGCCCTGGATAGAAAAGTTCGTACATTGCTAACAGCACATCGCATGCATCACCCACGTTCATCGACCATGAGATTGTATATCCCGCGGAAGTGCGGTGGTCGTGGCTTCTTAAATGCTAAGACATTGCATAACCGCGAGATATACAATCTTAGGGAGTATTTTCTCCAAGTCGATATGGGGCCTCATAGAGATGTAGTTGCTGTTGACAATGGACTGACTCCTCTATTTTTAGCAAAAGAAAACTGGCGCAAACCTGTAGTACTTAGTACGTCCGACCGCAGCGCTGTGTGGCAAAGCAAGGAGTTACACGGCAGATTCTATCGGGCTCTCCATGGGCCCGACGTAGATTTATTAGCCTCAGTATCCTGGCTCCGTTTCGGTGATCTTTTTGGTGAAACCGAAGGTTTTGTCTGTGCAATTATGGATGAGGTTGTGATGACGAATAACTACCGAAAGTATATCCTAAGAGATGGCACAGTGGATATTTGCCGAGCGTGCCATCGTCCGGGTGAATCCCTTAGGCATATAATCTCCGGTTGTTCTCGTCTCGCAAACGGCGAGTATTTGCATAGACATAACCAAGTGGCCAGGATAATACACCAACAACTTGCTCTGAAACATAGTCTTGTGGCATCCGAGGTGCCGTACTACAGGTATGCACCAGAACAGGTCCTTGAAAATAGCCATGCCACATTGTATTGGGATCGATCTATCATTACAGACAGGACTATTGTAGCTAATAAGCCTGATATTGTATTGGTAGATCGACACGAACGCCGCGCGATAATTGTTGATGTCACTGTTCCCCATGACGACAACCTTGTGAAAGCTGAAAAAGATAAAGAAAACAAATATCTTGATTTAGCACACGAGATTGTCGACATGTGGGACATTGATTCAGCAATTGTTGTTCCGATAGTCATATCTGCCCATGGGCTGATAGCCAAGAGCCTCGATAAACACCTTAAGAGGCTCGCGTTAGGTGGATGGATCGGGAGTCAGATGCAGAAGGCAGTACTTCTGGACACGGCCCGTATAGTGAGAAGGTTCCTGTCTCTGGATCCTTAACCATCGGTAGCCGGGACCTTGATCTTGCTGCCGTTGGGGAACTGCATTTTTGTATTTTTAAATGTTATATTTTTTAGTGTTATACATTGTAAAAATTTAATGTTTAGAAATATAATTTTGTAAGTATTTAAAATGTAATAAAGGGAATAATAATAAATAAAAAAAATATAAATAAACAAACTAAATAAACTATAGACCTATCACCTGTCTGCCAACAATTTATAAAATTCTTACGTCCATTTTGAGGTCGAAGATTAATAAACACATTAATCAAAATTCTATTATGGTCGCCTCTCAGAATGGATGTAGGAATGGGGCCCGTGGTACTAAGGAGCTACTCCTCATTGACATGGCTATTAACCAACAGGTTCGTCGAAACCGAAAGAACCTGTCGACTTCCTGGATAGATTATAAGAAGGCCTATGATTCCGTGCCGCATTCGTGGCTCATGAGGGTGCTGGAGTTGTATAAAATAAATACAACTCTACGCACTTTCTTGATATCGTGCATGCGAAAATGGAGAACGGTCCTTTTCTATCCAGGATCTCGACGGATTCTAGGTCAGGGCGATCCTATAAAAATAGAGCGAGGTATCTTCCAGGGTGACGGTTTGAGTCCATTGTGGTTCTGTCTGGCCTTGAACCCTCTGAGTACACTTCTCGAGAGTTCAGGGTTAGGCTATCGTTTACGGAGAAATGGTCAAGTAATATCACACCTGCTGTACATGGATGACCTGAAACTATTTGCCCATAGCAGTTCTCATTTGACAGCGTTGCTGAAGGTTACTGAAGCTTTCAGTAATGCCATTAAAATGGAATTTGGTGTGGACAAATGTGCAGTCATGCATGTAAAGCGTGGTCAGATAATGGAATCTACGGGTATACAACTCTCGGATTCTATTCATCTTAGATCTCTCTCCGTAAACGAAACCTATAAATATTTAGGTATGTCACAGGCATTAGGCATCAACGATGCTGACATGAAACAGTCGTTGCGTGAGCGTTTCTTGGGGCGCCTTTCAAAAGTCCTTAAAAGTCTTTTGTCTGGCGGAAACAAGGTTCGCGCATACAATGGATGGGTCATGCCGGTACTGATGTATTCCTTCGGCATACTTAAATGGACTCAAACTGAACTGGATGCCCTGGATAGAAAAGTTCGGACATTGCTAACAGCACACCGCATACATCACCCACGTTCATCGACCATGAGATTGTATATCCCGCGGAAGTGCGGTGGTCGTGGCTTCTTAAATGCTAAGACATTGCATAACCGCGAGATATGCAATCTTAGGGAGTATTTTCTCCAAGTCGATATGGGGTCTCATAGAGATGTAGTTGCTGTTGACAATGGACTGACTCCTCTATTTTTAGCAAAAGAAAACTGGCGCAAACCTGTAGTACTTAGTACTTCCGACCGCAACACTGTGTGGCAAAGCAAGGAGTTACATGGCAGATTCTACCGGGCTCTCCATGGGCCCGACGTAGATTTATTAGCCTCAGTATCCTGGCTCCGTTTCGGTGATCTTTTTGGTGAAACCGAAGGTTTTGTTTGTGCAATTATGGATGAGGTTGTGATGACGAATAACTACCGAAAGTATATCCTAAGGGATGGCACAGTGGATATTTGCCGAGCGTGTCATCGTCCGGGTGAATCCCTTAGGCATATAATCTCCGGTTGTTCTCGTCTCGCAAACGGCGAGTATTTGCATAGACATAACCAAGTGGCCAGGATAATACACCAACAACTTGCTCTGAAACATAGTCTTGTGGCATCCGAGGTGCCGTACTACAGGTATGCACCAGAACAGGTCCTTGAAAATAGCCATGCCACATTGTATTGGGATCGATCTATCATTACAGACAGGACTATTGTAGCTAATAAGCCTGATATTGTATTGGTAGATCGACACGAACGCCGCGCGATAATTGTTGATGTCACTGTTCCCCATGACGACAACCTTGTGAAAGCTGAAAAAGATAAAGAAAACAAATATCTTGATTTAGCTCACGAGATTGTTGACATGTGGGACATTGATTCAGCAATTATTGTTCCGATAGTCATATCTGCCCATGGTCTGATAGCCAAGAGCCTCGATAAACACCTTAAGAGGCTTGCGTTAGGTGGATGGATCGGGAGTCAGATGCAGAAGGCAGTACTTCTGGACACGGCCCGTATAGTGAGAAGGTTCCTGTCTCTGGATCCTTAACCATCGGTAGCCGGGACCTTGATCTTGCTGCCGTTCGGGAACTGCATTTTTGTATTTTTAAATGTTATATTTTTTAGTGTTATACATTGTAAAAATTTAATGTTTAGAAATATAATTTTGTAAGTATTTAAAATGTAATAAAGGGAATAATAATAATAATATACTATACTATACTGGCGCAAACCTGTAGTACCTACTTAGTACTTCCGACCGCAGCACTGTGTGGCAAAGCAAGGAGTTACATGGCAGATTCTACCGGGCTCTCCATGGGCCTGACGTAGATTTATTAGCCTCAGTATCCTGGCTCCGTTTCGGTGATCTTTTTGGTGAAACCGAAGGTTTTGTCTGTGCAATTATGGATGATTCGAGGTTGCGATGACGAATAACTACCGAAACTATATCCTAAGGGATGGCACAGTGGATATTTGTCGAGCGTGCCATCGTCCAGGTGAATCCCTTAGGCATATAATCTCCGGTTGCTCTCGTCTCGCAAACGGCGAGTATTTGCATAGACATAACCAAGTGGCCAGGATAATACACCAACAACTTGCTCTGAAACATAGTCTTGTGGCATCCGAGGTGCCGTACTACAGGTATGCACCAGAACAGGTCCTTGAAAATAGCCATGCCACATTGTATTGGGATCGATCTATCATTACAGACAGGACTATTGTAGCTAATAAGCCTGATATTGTATTGATAGATCGACACGAACGCCGCGCAATAATTGTTGATGTCACTGTTCCCCATGACGACAACCTTGTGAAAGCTGAAAAAGATAAAGAAAACAAATATCTTGATTTAGCTCACGAGATTGTTGACATGTGGGACATTGATTCAGCAATTATTGTTCCGATAGTCATATCTGCCCATGGTCTGATAGCCAAGAGCCTCGATAAACACCTTAAGAGACTTGCGTTAGGTGGATGGATCGGGAGTCAGATGCAGAAGGCAGTACTTCTGGACACGGCACGTATAGTGAGCATCGGTAGCCGGGACCCTGATCTTGCTACCGTTGGGGAGCTGCATTTTTGTATTTTTAAATGTTATATTTTTTAGTGTTATACATTGTAAAAATTTAATGTTTAGAAATATAATTTTGTAAGTATTTAAAATGTAATAAAGGGAATAATGCAATAAATTTTATTTCAGTTTCATGCTAGATAATTACAAAGTTTCTAATTCTATACAGATATATCTTAAAAGTAGTAGGTCTTATTTAGGTTAAGGAGTAGGTATGACTAACAGTTTTTGTGGGCAAAGATAACTAACAATATTGTTCGAAGCTGACCCTAATAGGTTATTTGAAATAACCGCGATTAGGGATTCGGCCCCAAGCCCCAAGGTATACTGGTGCACTTGAATCACGTTACAACGGGCAGTCTACAAGGGTTATTGTTTGATGGCTACTACAAAGGTAAGTCATTAGGTATCATGATTCATTATTCTAAGGATAATGAGGGTGAATTGCACTATTCAACTTCGACCTTAACGATGGCTTTAAAAATTAATATGAAAGATTTGAAAAATTTTACAGTTTTTTGTTTGCCATAAATCGGATAAAGTTGACCAGTGCAACTCAGTATAACTAAAGCGTGCAAGATAATGAATAATTATGCGTGTGTGTGTGTGCGTGCGTGCGCGCGCGCGCGCGTGTGTGTGTGTGTGTGTGTGTGTGTGAGTGTGTGTGAGGGGATGAGATTGTTGATTTATGTTTTTTTTATAGGTATTAAAAAATTATGGTATTACTTCTAAAAGACATTCGGTTTCGTCGTGTCTTTTATATGAGCCATTCGACTATAATTTTTTTACATAATTGATATGGATATTGGTAATGGTTGATAATTTTATTATATAGATATGGACCCAGAAAAATTATAAATCTTTTTGTAAAAGTGAAATTAGGTTTCGGAACGGAACAAACGCGATGTCTCCTTCTCATATTGGTGACGATGTAAGGTGTGCGAGCATGAGTATGCATTATAAATAACTGCCGGACAGTTAGGACTTTCCAGGACGTGTAAAGTTCGTAGGTGGGGAACGTGAAAGGTTTGAATGTACTTACCTTTAACACTGCCCTTTGGGCCCTTTCTATTTGCAACATGTTCGTTTTTGAAGAACCTCCCCATGCAGTAATGCAGTAAGTGATGATTGATTGGCATAACGCGAAGTATGTCATCCTTATAATGGCAGTGGAGGCAACATAGCGTAGTTTCCTAAATAAATAAGTTAGTTTTCTGACCCGGGCGGATAGGGATTCGATGTGTTTATTAAAGTTTAGGTTATGATCGATTACAATGCCGAGGTATTTTGTATGAGATATGCTAGTAATTTCCGGGCAGGTACAATGATTAGTATTTGGATGTGAACAGGTATGGGCAATGAGTGTTGGAGTCGGCAATAAAATTTGTGTGACTGTTAGAAATTAATATTATTTTATTATTATCTAGTTGAGCCCTTATAGATCTGTCCGTCTGTCAAGACAAGAGCCGTTTTCTCAGGAGTATCAAGGTGAAATCAATATCAAATTAAATACCTACTCAAGTCTGCAATACCTCGAGTCGAGAAAAAATCAAACTTCTAAATATACCTTACGGCCGTTTATGTGCCGCATATTTTGACCCTCGAAAGGTACTTAATTAAAACCTAAGTATAATAATACGCATTATTCTTTTGGTATAGGGTACTTCCCGATTAAATTTGGCAAGAATTCAGATCTTACATTAAAAATAAAGGGAAAATTCTGAAGAATGGTAATTTATAGTAAAAAGATCACAGAAAAAAGACTAAATTTGTACACATGCAATTTTATGATTGAAAAATTGAAAATAAATGAAATGAAAAAGAAAAAAATCGACCCGTCTCTCAACCAAATCTCATCGATGAGATTTGGTTGAGAGACGGGTCGATTTTTTCTTAATATTATTTATTTTTCAATAATAAAAATTGCATTGTTAATGCAAAAAAGTACAAATTTAAATACTTAAGTAACTAGTCTTTTTTCTGTGATTTTTTACTAGTTATATTAAATTACCACTTTTAAGAATTTTCCCTTTATTTTTAATGTAAGATCTGAATTCTTGAAAAACTTTAATGCTTCTAGGTCAGAAGCTAGGGACTTTACCGACTACCTGACTGGCGACTATCAGGGCAGTCAAGAAGCCAAGGCAAGTTTCTAGAATTCATAAAACGTCCGCCGTCGAAGGTTTTAAGCTTCCGCGAAGTAAATAAACAGCTATTCAGTTTTACAAGAAACAACTTTCACATACTACATGACATATACTACGTATGATTTTGTGTTCACAATGCCAGAAAACATTTGTTTTTCTGTGTCTGAGCAGCGGACTACATAAGTACCTAGTAAATTCTGTCACTCAGGTGATAAACCTAATATAGGGGTCAGGGACTTCATCACTAACATGTAAAAAAATTGTGACAATAAATATTTCTTATTTCTTTCTATTTCTTAATTAGGTAAGTACCTAATGTATTCTAGTACATAATATAAATCTTCCTTCTTTTATTATAATTTACTAATATATTGACCATTTTAACGGTAAGTGTAATATAATGTGGTAAGCATTATTTTTTTTCTGTGTTTAATTATGTTATTAATACTAATGTTCGAGGTGGGCGCTAATAACTGCGATTCAGTTGATACTAATGTAGTTATTGACGTTAATATTTGCAAGTGTAAACTTTTTTTTTAACACAAATTTATTATTATTATTTTATTTTATTTCGAATCACTCTGTTAACGAAAACCGCATTAAAATCCATTGCCATTTGTGTTATTGTAATGTACGTATGTACCTACCTAGAGATTGCATCTACGCTTAAAATGGAACGAATAAAAATTGTTTCGATAGCGTGTTCTCCAGCCAGCCTCGTCCGCGGCCGTCACCTTGAGCAGCTGACCCCTCATTGCGTCATTCAAGGTAATAAATATTTAAATTGAGGACGAGTCTTTTAAGAGCAAATTTTATATTCTCCTAACTCCGGTGGTCCTACCTACTAAACGCTACTGTGTGCTTTTTGCTTGTTGTTTTACGAGGGGTGTTCAATAAAGTATGTAGTGAGGATGACTAGACGCAGTTATTTGTTATTAAATTTTATTTTATCTTGCAATATAGTCACCTTTTAGAAGTATACACTTAGCATCATAATTATCTACTTTTCCAAACTTAAAATTCATTTTTGAAAATCTTCGTCCTGCCTGACTGCAAAAAAATCGTATAGGTACAGCAGTGATCACTGCGCGTCATCATCATCAAATTTCTGACCACTGAGGTGGTCCTTTAATCGGGGAAACAGATAAAAATCACTAAGGAGCGAGGTCCGGAAAATACGGCGGCGGGTGCTCCATCAACACAAACCCAGCACCCAATTTTCTATGCACAGGTATTTAAATTATCTACTGCACGAACTTCAATTATCCATTTTCTGAGAACACGTTCCGAAACAAACTAAACGAATGATTATATAAAAAAAAACAAAGAGAATCGATTTTTTTTTCTTTTTTAATGTTTTTAATATAATTAATAAATGAGCTTTGCCTGCCAGTATTTCGTTTTTTTCTTACCATAGAGTATAAGTAATATAATATATTATGTTATGTCATTCTCATTACAGGGGTGTTCCCCTCGCATGTTTGAAGAGTTCTAAAATTATACTTAGTTTTTTTATATTTCATACTTTTCCGATAAGTTTTAAATGACTTGAAATGCGCGATATTAAATAATAAATAAATATTTTCTTACAATTACAAATTATTCTGACATCTGCCGCCTGATTCACAAACCGTCGGAAACGGAATCGGATTCGAATAGTGTGCTTTGCCTTTGTCTATTCTACAGTAAGTGACAGAGACAGTGCTTATATTGCGCTGTCGTCGGGAGCGTTTCCGACGGTTCGTGAATCAGGGGGCAGATGGGGAGTTCCTGTGCAGTTTCTGCAATGAAGCTCCCCGCTTGTCAAACTACGCACTGCGTTCCTGATGTTGTGTAAGTATGACGTGGGCTCGGAACAGGCGGTCTACCGCGTAACTTTATGGATAAGAACAGCATATGTTTTGTTATAAAAAAGAAATAGCTTCATCAGTTCCATGTTTAGCGACAACTGGTTTAACAATAAATAAGCTAGCAACTAGCTATTAGTTACTGTTAAACTTTCTAGTGTTCTAGTGCTCAAGTGTTGTCCATATTCTTATACACAGCGCATGGACATTAAAGAAAGCCAATCGTGCACATATTGACTTCGGATTCCCTGGACAGCACATCGGACCAACCAACAACGCATCGATACTCAAAGACCTGAAGATCTCTAAAAGACTCACCACCATCTGCCCCCGAAGGGTTGTTAACTATTTGGCCATATAGCCAGAAAAAAACTGAGATAATCCTGGCGTACTTAACGGCAAAAGACCAAGAGGGCGAAGCCTGATGCGTTGGTCAGACGATCCGCACTGATTTCGTTCGACATGTCCTGCACGCTGCCACAGAATTATATTTGTAGACGCTGCATCCAACCAAAACAAGGTAGCATCCGTCGCGACCCCCAGCAGTGAGGAATATGACGCATGGAGGAGAAAGATAACGAAGTTAGCAACCCTCAGCAGAAGATTAAAGCAGCAAAGAAACAATAATGAATTCATACGACAAAATTTGTATGAAGTTTATATCCATTTTACCCGCAGCTTATTTTCTATGAACCTTTTAAGCAAGTATAACGGCCGAATACTGGAACGTCACTCAAATCATTCAATCAGCCAAGAACTACTTTAGTAATATTAAAGTATTCTTTGCAAGAACCATCCAGTATTCGGCCGTAGTGCCTAAATTATTAAGTAGGTACAGGGAGGAACGTATTCCGGAGATTCAAGGCTACCTATTTAAGGATAAAGAAGAAAAACCTTGGCCTCACTGTATGCCCCAATAGGGAAGATGCAATTTGAATATTTATGAAAGTTTTATGATTAAAATGTTAAAAAAACATAAATGAAGGGCTACTGCAACGTTTTTATTTTACATTTATGTTGATTTTTAATAATATTACAAATTAAAAATGACGTGAAACGGAACGCATTTCAAAACACCAATCAGTGTTTAGTGACGACACTCCTGTTATGAAGACTTATTCGAGGTTATGTTATCATTATAAAAGTGAATAAATTATCGTGAATTTAATTACGTTTTTTTATAAAAATGGAAGTTGGGTTTGTCAAAGCAGACTCCAGAAATTTACCTAGAGTTACTGTCGACATGGTTGTCACATTTTTTGTCGAAAGTGCCGAGTTTTCTAGTGTAGAAATGAAAGGGACTAAATTATTACGGTATGTATAAATCATAGTTGTTGTTAAACCTTGTATTTTATTCAGCGGCTTCTACACATAGAAACTTTTTTCAGAAAAAGTTTTCCTCCAAACATTTTAAACCTTATTTAAATTTTTACTTTTTTGCATTCACAATGCAATTTTTATCATAGAAAAATGGAAAATAAAGTATTTAGAAAAAATCGACCCGTCTCACAACCAGCTCCGGTGGGACTCGAACCCACGACCTTTCGCTCGCTTCGCGCTTTCGCGTTCGCGTTTGTGAGACTGGTCGATTTTTTCTAAATACTTTATTTTCCATTTTTCTATTTTAAACCTTATCTAATTTTCGACGTCGTTCTCCAACTGTAAATAGACAATAAAAATATGATAAAGACAAAGTATGTAAGTGTAAAAAGTACTAGGCAGGTAGGTAACTAAAGTGTTTTTACGTAGGTACGCAAGCAATATAACAAGTATAATCGCCAACTTACGTCAAAGTGGTCTTCACAGCATAGAATAATGGTCTTGGGAGAATAATTGTCATTCCTCTTCGCAGCTTGAAACCACTTTCTTCTCAGTTTTGGGTCAGAAGGTCCAGTCAAAAACCAATTTACTTGGAAACTTTGTTGAAGTAGATGGACACATTGGCACAAAACATGAGTCAACACGGCTTTTTTTTGGAATATTAGTGGTATTGTTGTGATCACCTGATGTTGATGGATAGTCCATTTTAAACTTTTACTATTTTTTACAATAAAATATCTCTAAAGTCAAGAAAATAAATAGGCAAAAGTATGAAAGCCACCGACCGACGAACAAGTACGATACAAACAAACCTGTGACAGACAGGAATGACGTCATCGGAACTATAAGTTCGTTTTCGCGCGAAAATGTCAACTGTCAATTTAAAACCGCATTTTTTTCGTTAAATTACAATGTTTCGATTTTTTTATATCTTTGTGGCCTATTCTACATGAAATTCTTTATAATGAAAACAAAACTAAAAATATTGCATGTTCCCTATTAAGAGTTGTTTGAAGCACAGGTACTGTTGTCTATTGAACAATATATGGTTTGGTACATTTTTATGAGTGGATTTGATTACGATTCTGTAATAAGTACCAATAATGCAAAGATGTCACGGCACGACTAAAATAAAGGTTGATCAAAATCTAGCATTAATTAAAAACTAAGTAGTAAGTAAGTAGTTATCAAAATACTTAATAAGTAAAAGTAATTAAAAACAATCTTCAAACAAAAATTAACAAACACTAAAAAATGAAAACAATAATTAGAATTTTTAATTCAAAGGACGAAAATGCGTGACTTTTTCTAACTTATCTTGGTACTTACTGAACTGTTTGAAGTCGGTGCCATCTAATAGGTACCTATTTGAGGTAAATACGGCCAACACCTCACGCTTGGGACCGGGTTTATTTTAATATGTTTGTTATTCACTCAGTATCATTCGTTCGTATTCTTTTTGGCTTGGCACCAATCAATACTTAAAGAATTATTCTCCAGCTCCTAACCGTTAAGGAGTTGTAGCTTCCATCACCAGCTCATCACTATGAGATGATGACTATCAGATGCAAATACGTGACTAACTTCAAAAATAAATGGAACGCATAAGGCTTGCCTTTATTTGAGAATTTCTCTCGATTTTCCTGGGATTTCATCTCCTGATCCTGACTTGGTGAAAATAAGATCAGGTCAGAAGTATAAATAAACTTTCGAAAAAAATATAATTTTGAAAATGATCCCCACTTTGATGAAAGTAAGAGTCCTCTATATATCCGCAAAGTAAAGTCTAAATGCGCATTATTCAGGATAACTCCAGAACTTCTCGTCAGTTCTTGATTGAATGGGACCACACGAGAAGCGTCACCTTTCAAATAAAAAAAGAATTATCCAAATTTCTGAGGTAACAAACATAAAAAAAAAAACAAAAAAAAACATATAAGTAGTCGAATTGATAACCTCCTCCTTTTTTTGAAGTCGGTTAAAAAACACGTACAAACTTGGGAAGAAGAACGTAGGAAGCAAATTAACCAAAAAAGTTGAGAGCGATCAACATTCACAAAAAATGAGGCGATAATTCCCCTACAAAAGACATCAACGCGTCCCAAAATCTAATTTTTTTTGGGTATTTTTGCTTTTGGTTTCGAAACAGATATTTTTCCTTGTTACCCACCTTACTACCAGACCTTACTACTGGTAGTAAGGGGGCACTTTTTGTTACCCGCCTTACTACTAACTGCTGTAGTAGTAGCACAGGAGATTTTTTTTTCCCACATTACTACTGCATAAAGCATAATTATGCATAAACCGTGTTTTACCTGTGGGTCCATAGAATACTTACTATATTAAAATATTATTAGCTGAAAGTACCAGGGTTGCATAGCTAACCAGGAGTTATTTTAGATGTTTTGAGTTTTTATCTCACCGCCAACGCCCTGCGTTCCCTCTCTATTAGTGTAGGCAATGTTCAGTAAGTACCTAATAATAATTCGTATACGAGAATTAGCCAAGTCAGACCTTAGGCTTCAATATATTATCCTTAGTTATAAGAAGTAATTATATTTTAAGTTTTTTTTTTATCCACAACCGTGTAGCACTTAGCCTAAACATTTACCTATGATGAAGTCGAAACACTTTTATCTAGAATAACCTAGCCACTAGATTTACCCAAAACTACAGTCGACTGTAAAATTGTTTATGTTAGAAAAAGTACTTAGACTTACATTCACAAACACACATACACACAGACACAAACACACACGCAAACAAGCACACACACACACTCACACACACACACACACACTCACTCACGCACTCACACTTTGTAATTTTAAATGAAGTACCTAAACATGCACTCTTTTGTAATTAAAATAACGCAAATAGTTTCATAGTTTATACCTAATCAAATTTCTTTATTATTACCTATATTTTTTTTTCTTTTTGTTCATTAGGTTTTGTATATTTATTTTAGTTAATTTATTTTGTAATCAACTGTAACCAACTGGGGAAGAAGCGGGTCTTTCCCAATACAAGTATCTTTATGATTACTCTAAGGGAAGTCTCAGCAATGTTTTGTTAAAGGTTATTGAAATAAATGCATTTTTATTTATTTTATTTTTATTTTAAAACATTTTATGTTCTAAATTTTCAGGACTGACCGTTAAACTTGGCACCCATTTAGATCTCACATCTTTTGTCGTTGAAGTCAACAACCAAGGCATTTCCTAATATTGAAGTTGGCTCTCACTTCACATATTTTAATGTTTTTAATGAGATACCTACTTACAAAAGTTTGACTATTAATAAGTGGCCAAAACTGGGGCATTTGGTACCTCTCACATATTTTTTTGTTATACCTATACAAATTGAAAAATGTACCTACCTTTAATTAAAGGTACCTACATGAATTCTCTTTAATTTAAGCATAAGTACCTACTTAGTTTAAGATATAATTTGTGTCTTAAATACCTAAGACCATAAAGCGGCCACAAAGGGGTCTCCTGCCTATTATTATGATGGGTGGGCCTCCCAGACCGAGAGATAAATTTTATTTTTGAACTTAGTTTTTTTGTCTGGTAAATAGGTAGGTAGGTAGGTACTTCTTTTTTGTAATGAATGAACCGTCAATATGAAGGTACAATGATTTTCTTGGACACAAAAACAAACAATTAAGTAGGTACCTAGGTAACAATAGAAGTTGCCCATAAATACTAGGCTAGGTACTTACTTAGGAACATAAGTATAATAACAGTAACGTACCTATACTCCTAAGACCTTGACCATCAGTTTGTTCGTAAGTACTATTATTATAACTCAATGGCATGGTTTTTTCGTCGCTCATTTACGTCATTAGATTGATTTAAAGGATCTAAAGAATATAATCAGATATTTTTTACCGGTATCTGATATCAGACAGCATATTTTCTATTCACGCTTGTGCAATTTTCCAGCTAATCCTGCAGCTGCAGATCATTCGCGCGATTTCCACAGACATCGTCTCGTCTCGTTTACTCGTTCGTTTCGTCGGTCGTCGTCTCGGTTGCCTTGGTGGGTGCGTGACACGTGGACGTGGGGGCCAACTCGTTTCGATTCAAGCCACCACAGCTCACGTACACACGGCTACGGCTGGCTCGGCGGGCCTCGGCCGCACTCGACAGTTCTCGTGTCTCGTGTCGGGGCGACGAGACGACACGGAGGACGGCCCATGCCGATAGCACTCTGTTCTCCGTATTCATGAACAAGAATTCCGTCACCTCACCAACACAATCAAATTGTAGTCGTCAATCAACTCGTCAGTCACAGTCAGTCAGTCAATCAGTGCAATTCGTGGTGTGTTCGTGGTAGGACGTCCTGTCGCAGGGCGTGTCGCGAACTTTTTTCGCGTAGTGTAATATTAGTAGTTAGGTAGTAACATTAGACCTTGTACTTTGCATTTAAGTGATACTTCATAAAAGTAATTGCCGTGATATAACCTCCAATATGTCAGACAACGCACAGGATATCGTGCAGGATGCCGCCGCGGTAGTTGGAACGTCACTTTTCAGCACTTTCGATATAGTTATGCTCATCGTCTTATTGGGAGCTGCGGTTTGGTGGTTATACAGCTCTAGAAAAGAAAACAAGGAAGATAAGATTGTACTTAGCAAATATTCAATTCAGTAAGTATGAATAGATACTAATTGTAGTGAATTATTTAATACTAAGTACTTGCAAAACTTGGTTACTGAATAATCATGTAAGTAGGTAATCGTTCGTGATTGTGCATAATTGTTCAAGTTTCTATATATACCTACTTAAGTAAGTAAGTGTAAGATAATCAATTTGATATCAAGAGATAGCTCAAACTAGTGATCGTCTGTGAAGGAGTTTATTGAAAGGGTAACCACTAGCATAGATAAATACACTTTAAAATACTGGTACCACTAGGTAGGTACCTATATACCTAATCATTTTGTCCTTTCCCTATTGGTCTGCCTAAATGCTGAATGAAACAGATAGAGCTATTTATGCAATTAGGTATACGTTGTTGACTGTACTTATTCAATTATGATGTAGAGATAAGTAGGTATACTTAGTTATTTGAGTGCGAACTGCGATGAATCGGAATGCGTAAGAGTTTCTATTATCGCTTACTCGAGTTATTTTTACATTACGACTTGGTGACGACATCATATAAGTTAAATGTACTTAGATAAGTTGGAACACTAATTATCTCTTAACAAAAGTGTATTCATTAGTTATATCAGCAAAAAAAATTTGATCACCGTTTTATGAACTATTGTTAGGTATAAGGTATAAGTACGCATAACAAAACTATTGGCAGTTACTATAAGTCTTAGTAAATAACCTAAAACAACTGCGCATTTGGTGGTAATATGCGAAACAAGAAATAGATTTACTTACTTAACTAAAATCAAAGTTTATAATGCGAGTCGGACTCGTGCACCAAGGGGTTCCGTACAATCATAAATATAGATAAATAAAACGTGAAAATGTTTTCATTGGTTTTTTTATCGGCGAGGCTATATTTGTCAAAAAATTTGCGGTGTAGAATATTGCCAGCACCATCTCTTGACCGATAGTGGAACTAATATAATTTTGTTAACGATTTCTAAAAAGTTTACTACCTTACCTACTTACCCTATTTATAGACATTTAATTTTTCTGTAATCCTTATAGTATCTATACACGTTCCGATCCGACAGCCGATTTGGTCTGCTCCCAGACCAAATCTGCGCTACACTACACACGTTCCGATTTGGTCTGTTCCGACCAAATCTGCGCTACACACGTTGATAGCATCTACACACGCTCCGATCCGACCGCCGATTTGGTCTGCTCCCAGACCAAATCGGAACGTGTGTAGCGCAGATTTGGTCGGAACAGACCAAATCGGAACGTGTGTAGCGCAGATTTGGTCTGGGAGCAGACCAAATCGGCGGTCGGATAGGAGCGTGTGTAGCGGCTATGACACGTTCCGATTTGGTCTGGGAGCAGACCAAATCGGAGGTCGGATAGGAACGTGTGTAGAGACTATTACATTTAACTTCTATCACGTATAATAATTTCAGATATTTCTATTAGCAAACTTCGGAGATAAGGGGAACGGTAATTTTTTGGAAAAATGTGAGATAAAAAAACTGAATGAAGTTTCGTTTCTTGTCAAAAATAAAGCTGTATACTGGCGCTATGCAAAAACACTGGTCAAGAGCGAGTCGGACTCGCGCGTGCTCGCGTACCGAGGAGGGTTCCGTTCCGTACAATGATAAATAGGTTTAAACCTATGTATAAATAAAACGTGAAAATGTTTTCACCGGCGCACAGTGATTCGTCCCATACAAGCATGGTGGACAATATTATTTAGACCTTTAAATTAAGTTTATACGTTGCGTCGTTATGTGGATTAGCGGAATAAAAAACAAAAATAACAATACATGTAATAACTACTTAATAAAAATAAACCAACATAACTTGAACTCTCCTTACCTACCTCTACTATGTAAACTAAGGTCAGCTTATAATAGATGATTTTTTTAAGCATAAATCATTAATGTCTAGTTATCTACTTATATCTATACTAATACTATAAAGAGGAAAGATTTGATTGTTTGTTTGTTTCTTAGTTTGCATCGTATAGGCTCCGAAACTACTGGTCCGATTTCGAAAATTCTTTGACCATTAGAAAGCTACCTACATTCTTCCCGAGTGACAAATGCTATCTTTCATCCCGATATTCCCACGGGAACGGGTAAGTACCACGTGGGTAAAACCGCGAGGATCCGCTAGCTTTTAACCGACTTCAAAAATTGAAGAGGAGGAGATTTTTTTTTGTTTATATGTATGTACGCCGATTTCTAGAAGACGGCTGAACCGATTGAAATGATTCAAACGTTATAACATTAAGTGTTTTCTCAAGTTGGTCCCATTTTTTGAAATTTTGAAATCGGTTCAGTAGTTTTTAGGAAATCTTGAAAATACTGTCGTTTTCGTTACCACTTTATGTGAATTTATTACGTGTGTGCCTTTAGGCATAACTCCTTTGTTTATAAACCGATTTAGATGATTCTTGTTTTGTTGGAAAGGGGATTCCTCAAGGTATTTTATCAGACTTCAAAAAGGAGGCTCTCAGTTTGATCACATACCTATTTACCAGAATACACGTAAATTGCCTGCATGATGCACTAAAAAGGGTTAAAAAATAAATTTTTTATAAAAAAATAAAACCGCCTGCAAAAAAATGACATCAAAAAGTAAGAAATAATCCCTCACCAAATAACGTAAGTACTTTGAAGTCGGGCGGGTTTTAACAAAAACAACAAAATATTGTAGGTACATGTTTCACGCCCGACTTCAAAGTACTTACGTTATTTGGTGAGGGATTATTTTTTAGTTTTTGATGTTATTTTTTTGAAGGCGGTTTTATTTTTTTATAAAAATAATTTCATAATTTTTTAAAAGTTAAGCGTATAACTGATGCTAAACTATGACGAGTTTATGAAGTTATAACAATGCTTTCCTAACACTGTAACAAGATAAGATATAAACTACATAGCATACATTTTGAAAGTAGAAACTCAAATAACCGTTCATTTTTATCAAATTTAGAAAGTTTTATCCATTCTTCAAAAAAAAAACTTTTTTTGAAAGTTAAATATTATGTTCTGTAAAAAATTTATTATGAACACTTTCCGCTTGAGTCCGCTGTGTGTAATCATTATTTTTATAAAGTACATTAATGTAGCTACCATATATAAAAATTATACAGCCTGGGTACAAGAGGGTACATGTAAGTTCTAGTCTAACAAACATTAAAAACGTAGGAAAAACCTAGTATCTGTGGAGTTCGACTCTTCATATCTCAATAACAAAACACATATTTGCTTTAGTGATTTATAGTAAAAATACTACTTACCTACTACTATACGATTCATATCATAACTGATAATTTAACTTTCTCTTTTAATTTGACGTTAAGATGTTGACAAAGTAAAGATCAGCAATCAACTAATTTTGTAATTATTTACCCAAATTCTGACACTTAAAAAATCATATTTTAAAACTTGTTGGTATTTGAACAAAACTTTTACTTGATCCATGTTAGCTAGGATGTTAGGTATCGTTATAGCTAGCGCAACGGAATAAACTCGATAACCCTTTTTGTCAACCATGATCGGGAAATCGAATCACAGTGCGGCGAGGCTATTCTTTCAAAAATTTGCGATGTAGAATATTGCAGTTTTAGGTCAGCGCCACCTCTTGACCGATAGTGGAACTAATGTGATTTGGGTAGAAAGAGTTTAACCACAGCCTTCTCTATCGATAGAGAACTATTTAGAGCCATCGTTTTATTTTTCCTTTCAATTTTTCTTTAAGCAAACTTCGGAGATAAGGGGGGGGGGGGAACAGTATTTTTTTTTACATTTTTATTTATAAGTAGTCTAAGTAGGTATTTCTTTTTTCACAAAACTTTATCCATTCGTCTTCCTTCGGCAGAGATCCGTTCAGACAGTACGCAGAATATATAGACGTCGTAGATCGATCCTAAGAAACTTGTTTGTTGTAGTGTAGCACCTGTGCACAAATTGTGCAATTAAGTCAAACTTTCGCCAACATAACCGGATTTGAATCGAACCCCCGAACTTTGACGGTCAAATTAATCTGCATCTGATTATTTTCCGTCATTAACATGTAAATTTCACATACAAATCTGTATTAAACACACCAAAGTATAACACTATGTAAGTACCTACTGTATCTGTCAGCCGAGCAGTCGTTTTCCATACTTTAACTGGCTTTATTAATAACGGGTAGGTACAGTTTAGTAAATGTTGCTACTGTATGGCATCGTCCTAGCTAACCTACTTAACACACTAACGAGTTATAAATTATAGACAGCTGAACTTAATAATAAAAAAAATTGGTTGTCTGTAAACTCGGTTTACGGACAATAATTTTACGTGTAATCGTCATAATATTATTATGAAAACATTGATGAAAAATTGCATACTTTTATGAGTTCTATCGCAATCAACCATTTTCTAACATCAAGATATCAAGAAGATAATATTGTATACCTAAATGCATTAGAAATTAATTTTTATATAGGTACTTACGCTGCTCTTACATTTAAATTCATAAAGCTAGTTCATATTTTATATGCGATCACGTTATTGTCAAGTGGTCCTGATAGATAAAATATCGATTAAAATACATTTGCCCTTCAGTCGGCAGGCTAACGTATCGTCATGTCGACTGGTTTCTCACAAATTCATTAATATACTACAGTTCACATATTTACACGTATCACATAATAAAGTTATGTTGTTTGACTGGATTTGGATCCTCGTTCACGAACTGACGTCATATTAGCCACATTTACGCGGTAAAGTTAAAAACTCGTATTTGTAAAATACTGACATCAAAACACATTTTGATGTGAATTACGTCGTAAGACGTTGTATTAATATCAGACGTAATATTGTTATCAGTGATAATTTAATAATACTAATTAAACTAGCAGGTGCTCGAGACTTCGCCGGCGCGTCTTTTATTTCTGGGGGGCTACCGCGTAACTTAATGGGTATGAACTTCATACGTTTTTTGGGAACTAAGTCAATTTTATAAAGAAAATAGCCGCTATCAGTTCCTTGTTTTGTGACGTCGGGTATAACGATAACTAGCTAGCAACGTTCAACAGAACAAAGCATCAAAAATCTATCAAAATAAGGAATTCAAATGACCATACCCATACCCATATCCATATTTTTTAGCCGGTGGCCCCCCTGGGGGGCTACCGCGTAACTTTATGGATATGAACTTCATACGTTTTTGGGAACTTCAAGTCAATGGAGATTTTTCAGTTTTGTATGGAGCCTCGGCTAGGACCTTGTACACTATACCATAGGCAAGCAAAAGATAAATATAATAACTATAAACTAATTATATCGCAATAAGCTAACGCGTTTGATGGTACAAAAGCATTATCTAGTCTTAATAATTATGCAACCCCGATTCAATATGGCTGTAAAATGTCACAATAACACTAAAAAAAAAGGTTCACATTGACAGATTATCATCAGTCATCATTGTCATCGTTTTTTCGTACAGAAACATCAAAGTTTCCGAACGTGATTTAAATATGGTTGCCAGTGTGACCATGGATGGCAAAGAATTTTTATTTCAAAGTTTATTTTTGTACCATTTATCCAGAAAGACAACGAGAATTTTAATATTTTATTTGACTTTACTATATTTTTAACTATTAGTACGAATAGTGTACAATGTCCTAGCCGAAAATGAAAAATGTCCTTTATAAAGAAAATACGTATTAAAGGTTTGAGGGCTATAGCTAAAAACAGCTTGAGACCTATCAGAGGATTTAGTTAAAAAATAGTTGATTCCTAAGCAAAACTCCATGTAATTTCTAATAGTCAATTAAAACTGCTATGACCAAATGAGTCAGGCCCTCAGTTCATCAATTGTCAAAAATTTGCTGTCACCTGTCAAAGTAATTAAGCATTGGTTGTTAATAATTTTTGAATCCGAATATAGTAAAGAATTCGTGAAATCTTTTCAGAAGTTTTCAATTGTCTAGAATATACCGTTACAGATTTATAAAGGTTTAGCTTGGGCTCTCAGTTCATCAATTTGTACAATAATTAATCTTCTTTTGCAAGTAAACTAAAGAAATACATAAAAATACTTTGAATTTCTGATTCCATAATTTGTGACACCGTCCACAACTCCACACCATGAAGCTCGACTTAATACTGAGGTACCTAACTGGAGTTCTCACCCTGAATAAAAAAGTGTACCTACCCAGCAAATTTGACATTTATGTATGTAGTGGCTGTCAGTTGTCTCATATGACCATACGTATTTTTTTCATATTTTTTTAAAGTGTAGGTGAGACGGAAGACAGCCACTGTGTAATTTGTGGTGGACAAAAAATTTTTCGTACTGCACTCTCCAGTTACCTCAGTATTAAGTCGAGCTTCATGGTCCACACCTAACCACAGATTACTAAACTAAATAGTTACCTACAGACAGGGACTTATATCGATATTTGAAAAATATCGATATAAGCATAAAATTTCGATAGTTGGATATCGATACGAAATAGCGATTAAAATATCGATAATTTTATCGATATTTTAATATCGATAATGTACGAAACGTGCGAGTGCGACGCGCGACGTTGCCAAACTTAGCAGGGCGAGAGGATCGGATCGGGGGATTATCGTCGGAGCGACAACAACGGCAAGACGACAAGCGTTTGATTTTGTTTTGCGTTTTGGCAAGCGGCAGATAGCTACCAACTAAAATGCGTTCTTTGCGTATTTTAGTAATTTACCCTATTTGTGGCTATTACGATACCAATACGAATGACGAATACGTCGTAACTAATGACCCAATACGATAACAAATTACGATACGAATGCATTACGACTTCTTTTTGATAACATTTTGTTGAATTTATTTGAAGCTTTGTTTGAATATATGTTTTTATATCAATATTAAGTCTAAGTAAAACAAAAACTAAATTGATTAATTTATTTATTTAAATGTATAATAACGTAAATTTTTTTCAAAGGTCTATTTAGCATGTGAAAGTAAAACTAATTTGTTTCATTTACTTTAGCAATTTTGTGATCAAAAATTCTTATTGAGAAAACAAATAGGTACCACGTTGTTTCACTCGAAACTGAAAAAATATGGAAAAAGAATGAATCGTACACATATCGTATCGTAATGTTGACGATAGCTAATGATCGTAAAAATTTACTATACGGTAGGTACGGTAGGTAGGGTAGGTAACCCTTTTAAAGCCTTGCTCAAATATTAGCGATATCGCTCTCGCGCTCGGTAGCGATACCGAGTCGGTACGCGATATCGCTGTCATCCTCGGTAGGACATATCGCCGCTATACCTACTGCAAAAACGTACTAAATGACAATTTACCGAAAACTTTGTTAAATACATGCCTGAATGGAGTGGTGCTGTAGGGCCACAGTACGGACGCGGCGGTGCTACTCACCATGCAAAAGAAATTGATTCGCATTATAGCCAACATCGAAGAAACTGTAAGCTGCAAACAGTATTTTAAAATATATTTACCTGACGATACCTGACGACCGATTTGGCGCAGGAGTAAACTACCTGCCTTCCGCGCCAGAGGTCTCGGGTTCGATTTCCGAACAAGACAAATATTTGTGTGCATGAACATGTCTATTTGTCTTGGTCTGGGTGTTTTCTATGTATAATAAGTATGTATTTACAAACAAAAAATATTTAAGTATATATTTATCCGTCATCAAGTTCACATAGACACAGTTTCTCTAGAAATTTACTATGGGCTTAGATAATTGGTGTGATTGTAAGAAAATATTTATTTAATACTGGCCCTGCCGTGTTTGTGTATTTACGAAGTTTGCAAATTTGTACGCAAACATAGCGAATTTTACACAAAACGACAAGATTTACTATGGGCTTAGATAATTGGTGTGATTGTAAGAAAATATTTATTTAATACTGGCCCTGCCGTGTTTGTATATTTACGAAGTTTGCAAATTTGTACGCAAACATAGCGAATTTTACACAAAACGACAAGATATTCCATTGAAATATCCATCACGATACAAAAATAAATTAATGTTGCTAAGTTACAGATTTAAACTTACATCTAATAGTACATAACATTCATCTATTAAAATATATAATAAATTACCTCCTTCAATAATTAATGAAAATAAGTAGGTATCTTTGTTTACTAACCAATCAAAAAAAATCTAATAAATAAATGCTATTACAATTTAAACGAATACTTCCATGTCATCATTAATACTTAAAACAAAAAATAATTTATTAATAGGCTACTTGACTCATACTTAATTTGATACATCGAATGAATATTTCCTTTAGTATTTGGCTTAGGAAAACGTAATATAGCGATATCATGAAATAAATTTATTTATTTACTAAAACGGTTACATACACCAATAATATTAATTAAAGACATCATTCAATTCAATTAGGCGTTACTACTACAATAATAATAAAAAAAACCACAACATTAATATATTAATCTACATTCCCTTGCATTCAACATATCCTCTCACAAAAACGCAGACACTCGGCAATATCTTCGACCATGAATCCGCTTGTATCTAAAAGTACAATATCTATTGATAAGTAAAAATAATTTTAAAAATATATTTTTTAATTTTGTATTTGAACTGATGAAAACACTATCATCCATGTTGTGACGTCATTGGATTTCTAAATTTGCAAACAAATAAACGTACTTTCACTTTTTCTACATATAAGTAAGGGTGTATTCCACTTATCAAAGATGGATGTTGAATGTATAAATTTGAATGTCAAAGTCTTCCAATTTCTCTAATAAAATGCATATTGGAGAAAGATCTTTGTTAAGTGGAACTACTCTAAGGTAAGTAAACAACCACTTGACACTGTCAACACTGTCAAGTGGTTGGTTACAAATTTTATGACGTCAGAACATGGCGAAGAGTGTTTTTACCGGTTAATAAAAAACGAAATTTTAAAATAAAGTTTTGTAGGTTTTTATGTTTTAAAATATTAATTTAATACATTTTTTGGTGTAATAGGACAATTATTAATTGTTTAGGACACGAAGTTTAAATGAATACTTCCGTGACATTATTAATTAAAATAAAACATATTTTAATTTTAATCTCCCAACCAAAGAATGATTGGCACTTTTGTATAGACCCTGGCCGGCATGCATAGCCAATAAAGTTCTAATGTCTGTTAACTCAACTCAACTCAACGACTGGTTGGGATTGTTTTTCTTTCAAACTTGTCCCAACGAGTCACTGTGTGACTGGTAGGGATTGCTTTTCTTTCAAACTTGTCCCAACGAGTAACAGAGTTACTGGATGGGAATTTTCCAGAATGAAAATCCTTCCAGTTTTTGAGTAAAACTTAATTTAAAGCCAAGCGAGCAAAGCGGAGCGGAGCGGAGCTGTGCTGAGCAACCATTGTCCCGTAAGCATATTTAAGCGTGCGTAGCCATTGAGTAGATAATACAAAAAATAAATACTCAACCCTTGCAAAAAAATCGTAATAAAACAGCAAAAAGCCTTTATTTTTCTTTTCATTGACAACAAATTACCGCAACTATTGTTTTGGTTGTCATGGCGCTTTAGAATGACTGTTTTACCGACCCGAGCTCGTCCAATAGTGCCATCTATTGTAGGTTTTTAATAAAATTGAGTATTCGTCTTACCCACACTAGGCTTCCCCTACTCATTGTTAGGAATAAGGCAATCATGCAATTAATTCTGTTTTGTACGTTTTTGCTGAACTGAACTGAGGTAAAGTACGTATTTCCTCTACATAACTTCTAAACTATCGTTTTGATCATATAAATTACAATCCATTTTACCAGACGAAAGAACAAAATTTTAAATTCAGACATGTATTTAATTCATTTTCAGGTAAAATGTCATTTAGTACGTTTTTACAGTATAGCGGTGAGGCTACCGAGGATGACAGCGATATCGCGTACCGATAACGCGGTATCGCATAAGTTCGCGATATGTACTTGTATACGTACCTGATTTATGTAAGTATAGAGTAAAACATTGTAATCGGTTTCGTTTATGACTATAGATACAGTTTGCACCACACAGGAGTGAAGGGGACACCGTTTTCATAAACATCACTTTCGCAATCCGCTTCACTCCCAATATATGGTCATCTTCAATCATGCTGGGGCATGCGCGTCTAGCAGAATGCAGAATCTAGCGCGCTAATTGTATCAAATTAGTGCGCTAAGACCCGGCTGCAACTTCGTATTATATCAAATAGCGAGCTAATTAATGGCATTAGACGCAGGTGAAGCTCGGGCATAACTGATGCGCCGCCAAAAGTAGCACTAATAAAATAAAAAAAACGACATCAAAAAAGTAAAAAAAAATGATTGACTATTCGGTAATTTTTTTATTCAGTTTTCGCAATCAGCTTCACCCCCAAGCAGATTCATACGTTCTAAGGATGATTGGATGGAATATGGTGGATATCATCAATAAAAATCTACCATCAAAGAATCTGGCACGTCATAATATAATTATGGTCATGTTCAATATCTGATGCGCCGCCAAAAGTAGCACTAAGTAAAATAAAAAAACGACATCAAAAAATTTAAAAAAATGGTTGACTATCCGGTAATTTTTTTATTCAGTTATAAGGATTCATTTTCTAACGCATGTCAATCACTTATTATAAAACAATACTAACATAATTATTAATCATAACGATAGTACGCTAAAAGAATATTAGTAAAAGATAAATAACAGCAACGGCACGCCCCATGTGTGTGGCGTGTGAGTGTGTGAGCCACACACACCACACCACACCAGACAATCAATATCCAGACGGACGTAAAATTGGCAACATGCATACATGATATGACGCAGCAAGGCCTTATCGATTATTAATTATCGATATTTTTTTCGATATAATTATCGATAATAAAAATATCGATAAATTTTATCGATATTTTTTTATATCGATATATTTTTTTATCGATATTTTAGTCCCTGCCTACAGAGTTTGTTTGTTCCACAAACCATTGAAAGATTTTTCTCTTTGGGAGTTTGTACCGTGCGTGCATTGTTAAAAATTATAAATAAAGATAACCTATTCCATTTTTGTAATGAGATTTTTCTATGTAAGAAAGTGTCCAGTAGGTGCCCTGGGTGTGACCAAAAAGTACCTTTGTTTAAGGTGTGACTTTGTCAACAAGCAAACGTCACTATCGCGTTCGCGAGAAGAACTCCATTCTAGATCCTATTGCTTTACTTTATATAATCTGTCTGTAAAAATTTAACGCAAACGCGATAGTACCTATGCGTATTTACTAACTTACATTTGGCCTTCTCTACAGAACAAGGGGACTAGACTTGATGACCTTGAATTGAAATGTCTGAACAGATCTTCACAAAGTTATAGCTAAGACCCATCTCGACCACGTCAGCTTTCGAACAAAACAAACCAACCACACCAACTGGACCAATCGGTCCAGTAGCTTAGCAGCTACGATGCCACAGACAGACACTTCTCTTTTTTCAGTCAGGGGAGGGGGGGAGTTAAAAAAACTCACCTTTTCCATACAAAAGTAGACATCGACTCGACTCGACATCGAATCCATGATGTCTTTCAATTTTCCTTTTATGTAATTTGTCATGTTTCTAAAAGAGATTTCATCTGATCAGATCAGAGAGGTAAGCAAAAGCTTACCCTATCGATATCGCGATTGATGTCATAAAATCCTGTACTTAAGTAATTTTGTTTATTTTTTATTTTAACTGGTTTGATGTTGGGTGAGGCAACTTATTTTAAAAATCTTGGTATGCAGTTTTGTTTCATTTCAAATATAAACAAAAGTTTCCTTTGAGTGAAATTTGATATCTGCATTAGTTCGAGTACCTACTTATGTAGTTACTGTATATGTCGGAAGTAAAGGCATACTTACACAAAAAATAACCATAAAATTAAAAATATTTTTAGAATTTGTTGAGGATATCAACGATATTGAACTTTTGTTTTCTTTCGAGGTTTTTCCATTATCATACCGAATGCCGTTGTGACCTTCTTATTACGTATTAAGGGTTATCTAAGTACAATTTAAATACTATCTAATCTCAGTAAGATAGTATTTTGATTTCCTACTTCGTCGTTAATATTTTTATCTTTATTCACATGACTCAATGTTACCAAAGTCAAAGAGTGATCATGAACAGGCATTTAGGAATCGGGGCCGACCCCGTTCCCGTCTCATAAACTATGTTACTTATACCTAATATAGCTATAGAATAGACTTTAATCCGGTTTGGGACTCTACACTCTGTAGTTTCCCGAACCGACCAGAGGGCTGCCATCTTAAAAACAAGGAATGGATACGTGTGAGCGTGGGCCTAATTTGATATTTGTATTCCATAATATAAGGTCATCAAAAGTCAAATGAAGCCCATGTTCGAATATCCATATTTTTAGCCGGTACAGGGGCTATATACATTGAAAAGAAATATAAAAAAATACCACCAAGGGTCTTCTTAAACGGAACAGATACCAAAAATATAGTTTTTGAATTTTTTGTCTGTCTGTCAGTTGTCCACGTTTCAGGCAAAAACTAGGTACTGAACGGATTTTAATGCAACTTTTTTTGTTATATAGCTATTAGTTGTCGCCAACTTATAGGTAGGCTATAATTTATTTAGAAGATCGAAATGGCCGATGTGGAACCATAGCAGTCTAGCCAAACTATGAGAGATATAAAAATACCGTCTTATGGAAAATTGTTAAATGTGATGAGCATTTTCTATTGACGTACAAAGTTTGAAGGTCTTGGTACACCTGCCTGGCTAGCATTACCATCATTATATCACGCGATATTATCATATCGCGTGATATGATCATGATATATCTATCATGACATATATCTTGACAGCAAGAAAGACGTGCTATAGCACGTCTTGCTGTCTTGCTTCCACCTTAGTGGGGTAGGTAAGCAAGACAGCATGACGTGCTATATCATATCGCATGATAAAAGCCGTTCATGCTAGGCCAGCTGATGTGGAACCCTAGCACTAGCAGCCAGGTTAAACTATATGAGATAGCATCTTAAGAGAAGTTGTTCAGCGTGATAAGTTCTTTCTTTTGACATACTGTTTGTATTGTTTGTATATCCGTCTTTCACGTCAAAACGGAGCAACGGATCGGCGTGTTTTTTTAGTACCTATGTGGATATTTTAGGAGCTAGAGAGTGACAAAGACTAATTGATATCCCGGGAAATCCCTCGAGATAACGTCGTGTAGTACATTCGGGCGAAACCGCGGGCGGAAGGCTATGTGAAATAATTTTTAATGTGTTAATATGTATCATAGCGCTAAACTAATATATATAAAATAAATACACAAAAAACGAAAAACCTTATTAGCTAAAAAAATGAAAAATGCTGCCGAAAGTCACTATTCCACGCGAACGAAGTCGCGGGCACAGCTAGTTTATAAATATATTAAAGTAAAAACGATGAGGCCTTCGATGGTTGAATTTCGCAACATGATGTCGAATAATTTAATCTCTTTCAATATCAAATGAATCAAATGTTTCAAAATGAAAAGTGTTAAGTAGGTACTTACACATTTTAATATATAGATTCTATAAAAATAAAAATTTAATGTAAAAGTTAATTATTAAGGCTATTGATCTTAATCTTTACCTATATTAATGTAACGACTTACAGACATCGGCTAATTAAAATTATATTAGATGTATAGAATAGATAACTAATTAGGTCAATCAATTTAGTTTACTCATTTCATTAGTTATAATGAACGTTTCTAAACATAGTTGTAATACTTAAGTATCATAAATAACACAATGATAGTAAAAACAATGTTAATTCAGGTTGATTGACAATTAGAGTAATTATGCGAAGGCATCATTTATCTAATTTAAATAAAATTTATTATTTTGGTACCACAATCAAATAAGTGGTTAAGTTATTATTTGGAAGAGACCTTATTATGCGTTTCTGTAAAGGCGTACCCCGCGCTCGATTTTTTAATCATGACTTTGTATGTAGCACATGGGAATCGAGCAGCCTAGCTCTGCTCAGAACTAAACAGTTGATTTATGAATTGATAACGGTAAAGTAGCCAGGTAGAGTATAGAGTGCTATAAACTTATCTGACGCGGTGGTAATTTCTATATAGCCCGAGAGCCAAACTAATTCGCTCTATGGAGACTCAACAATAATTCTATATCAGTTATTTCTTAACATTGAAAATTAGATTATCTAGTTTAATAAATAATTCATTAGTAATCCACCAATATTTATGACAGCGACATTAAAAAAAAAACAAATACAAAGCTTTAAAAAATCTATAAAAAATAGGCAAAAATGGTATAAGTGTTATTCACTTTACATGTGAGTACATTTATTATTATCTTTCGTAAAAGTATATAATCCCCCTATATTTGTAAATGAAAAACAAATAAACTTTAAAAAAAACTCTCTACGTAAACTCAAATTGGCATTACACCTATGTTAAAAATACTATCAGAAACAACCGACTTTTTCCTAAAGTATTAGTTTCCCGTTTTATATCTTTATGGATTTCGACTTTGGTGCTTAGATATGGTTAACATAAACACATGTTAACGATAAAATTGGTGATAGCATATTTGCTGAAAGAATTGCACCATTTTCGGGATATAACTTTTTTTTTATACCTTCCAATGCGATATTATGTTGGATTCCAAAATATAGTCTCTTAAAATTATATTTAAGGGCCGTTTACAAAAATTTGGCCTGTTATTGAATTTTTTACAAAAATATCAGATAGCTCTTGGGGTAATAACTAATATTTTTGACGTGATATAACGTCTTATAAATCGATGAACGCCCGGCTGCGCGCACGAAAAAACATGACTCATTGTCACGTTCTGCCTGAAGCTTTCCACGCGACAATTAAGTCTAAAATAATTGGCCGCACAATAATCACACACAACATAACTAGTATAAAACAAACTCGCTCTCCGCCTCTGTCTGTCTGTTTCTAAGCTTTCTTCTTTAACGGATTTTGATACAGTTTTCACTGTTATTTAGAAAATTTATTCCCGAGGGTTTATACATACAAAACATTCTAATTAAGTATTTGTATAATAAAGAAAATTCCATGTTTTGTGATGAGCCGTCAAAAAATCAAAAAATGTTCTGGCCCTTACATTGCGAATGCTGCTTAGCCAACAGCGTATGAGCGGTATACCGTATAAGATACATCAAAAAAATATGCTACGGAATTGTATGTACCTACCCCAAAAAGGCATATAAAAAATCCGCGATATCATACATCTATCTCATAAGATTGACTCACAGTCACAGTACCTAATCATTTTTATCTTTAAGTAATTAGGTAATTTTTAAATTTTACTTTATTTGCAAAGGTAATTTCTCCTAATCAGTATTAACCCTTATCTAAATAAGTATTTAGTTTCTGTGGCGATTTAATGTAGATAGATCAAAATTGTTCTTTCCCTTATTCAATATAAATAGATAAGTACCTACTTTAGAAGTTATCACAGATTTAAATTTTCACGCAACCAAAAAAAATCCCTTGCAGCGAAACACATAGCAAAAGCAGTAGCGATCGATCCTTCGATCATTTTACATGATCGAAGGATCGATCGCATGTATTTCACAGAGTGAATGAAAATCTTTAGATAATTCAGTGACATAATTCAATTGAATTCATAAAAGTATGCAATTTTTCATTATTGTTTTCTCTCATTATTATGTGGGTTCTTAATTCTTTCCAAAAATACCCAATTTTAGAGGACCGCTGTTTGCGTAACGACAGAATAGTGTTATGAAACTTGAATTGATATATCCAGTCACACCTACACCCTGTAGGTGATAGACGTTTCATAAACTTAAAAATAATAATAATAATATCATTTTTAGTATCGACAATAAATAACCTTGTAATTTATGTTACAATAAAAGTAATGTTAATTTGGTATGTAGGTACATCACAATGGTTGTTAAAAAGGTGCAGACATTGTCTTTGAATATAAATTACCAAAACAATTTTGTATGTAGGTAAGTACAGCCAGGGACAAATTCGGTGAACCACTTCTTACTTCTTTTCGTGTGGCTGTTGTCTCACCGTTCACTTGCAGTTCCTACCCCTAATTGCTTATGCATTGTACTAACCTAGTTTAATACATAGGCAATTAGTAAAAGAGTCTGCGATTGAATGGCGAGGCACTAGCCACACGAAAAGAAGTACCTACGAGGTGGTTCACCGAATTTGACCCCGACTGTACCTACAGCTCCTACAGCCTAACTTAAGAAAAAGACACTAGAATTTTAAAGGTTAATGAATATCTTCTTGACTAAAAGTGGTTTTCGAAACTTTGGAGTTCATTTTCACACGCTGTTCTTTTCTTTTGAGAGATTGCTCGAATCCTACCATGTCATATATCTTTTGTGTTTTAGGGTTCCGTACCCAAAGGGTAAAAACGGGACCCTATAACTAAGACTCCGCGGTCCGTCTATCTGTCTTTTTTTCTTTTTTTTTATCCACAACGGGGTAGCACTTAGCCGTCATCACACCAGGGGGGCAATTGCGTAAGGTAATCGTATTAATTTGACAGTATTAATACGATACTTATGCGTATTCAATTCAATCGGCTGCAATTTGTATGAAATGACATTTATTATGATACAATATGAACTGTCAAATGAATAGATACGATTGACTGAGTGGTGATAAGGCTGAAGCGCACTACTCCCGGAATCCTCAATCACTGAGGAACTGGCTATCTTATATCTAACTGCCGGAACACAATAATGCTGAAAACATCATTTTTATGGCGCCAGACTTAGATAAGATGGTGGTAGCTAGCCAGGCGGACTAAGAACAATTCCTACCACCAACCAAACCGAATACAATATGTACCCCCACTTGGAATCGAACCCGGGACCTCTTGGTCTGAAATCGGTGGTGTGAACCACTAGACCACAGAGGCGGTTGTCTGTCTGTCACCAGGCTGTATCTCATGAACCGTGATAGCTAGACAGTTGAAATTTTCACAGATGATGTATTACTGTAATTACTGTATGCCGCTATAACAACAAATACTAAACACAGAATAAAATAAATATTTAAGGGGGGCTTCCATACAACAAACATGTTTTTGGCTGTTTTTTTGCTCGATATTAATAACGGCAACAGTAGGTCTAGCACAACTTAGCGCGATTCTTTGTCGCGCTCCTTTCAACCAATCAGTACGTCACCTTAAGTCGCGCGCGCTATCTACGAGCGATCTGATTGGTTGAAAGTGCCCTCACTCGAGTCGCGCTCAAGTTGTGCTAGCCCTACGGGTAGACGCTTGAAATATTCAGAGACTATTAAGTTGTATATTCACTTTTAAAATATAATAATTAAATTTAAATAAAACAAATGTTTAAGGGGGTTCCCATACAAAACGTGATATTTTTTTGGTGGTACGGAACTCTTCGTGCACGAGTCCGACTCGCATTTTGCCGGTTTTTTGATAATATTTACACATTTTAATACGATAAAAATATGTAGTTTAAAAAAACTATAAAAACACACTTTTATAGGAACAGACTAAAAGTACAAAATAACCGTCTATTCAGTAACTGAAATTAAAAAGCGTGGTGCGCGTTGTCAATATTAAGTACTTGAATGCATGTTTTGCAAAGGGCGCACCACGCTTTTTAATTTCAGTTACTGAATAGACGGTTATTTTGTACTTTTAGTCTGTTCCTATAAAAGTGTGTTTTTATAGTTTTTTTAAACTACATATTTATTTTTTACTTTTTAGTTTAACAAATGGCAAGCTATGGATGGCGATGGTAATCGATTTCACAGTCCATTCATGTGTCTGCCCACCCCGTAAACATTATAACTCAAATGCGTGATTGTATAGGTCTCATCAGAACGACACAAATGAGCCCAAACTCAAGGGGTTTCCTAGTGGTCATTAAGGAGTGCCACTGGCTTCCTCCCAGCTTCATCATCAGGCCCTCAACACCAAGTGTAACGAATAGGTCTCTTTTGAACAAAACAAATGAGCCCAAACTCGAGGAGTTTTTTTGACGTCATTAAGCAGTTCCACTGGGTCCTCCCAGCTCCATCATCAGACCCTCACCACCAAGTGTAGCGAATAGGTCTCATCAGAACGAAACAAATGAGCCAGAACTCGAGGTGTTTCCTATTGGTCATTAAGGAGTGCCACTGGCTTCCTCTATCATCTCTATCAGCTCTATCATCAGACCCTCACCACCAAGTGCAGCTCATAAGTCTCGTCAGAACGAAACAACGGAGCCTAAACTCAAGGGGTTTCCTAGTGGTCATTAAGAAGTGCCACTGGCTTCCTCCCTGCTCCATCATCAGACCCTCACCATTAAGTGTAGCGAATAGGTCTCATCAGAACAAAACGAACGAGCCGAAACTCGAGGGGTTTCTTAGCAGCCATTGAGGAGTTCTATTGCCCACCTCTTGACTCCATCATCAGATCAGCTCGATGGTAGCAAATTGTTGTATTGTCATCGGATTCATATAGACTTGCAAAGTTTCAAATCAATACGACAATTAGAAGTAGGTTAAAATTGAATTCCAAGATTTTCTTACATTGTGACTTAGTTACAAGTGAAGCTAATAAAAGTGTGGTAAAAAATATAAATAGAATAATTAGCATATTCTTAGACTAAAAAAACTACGTTGTAAATCTCCTTTCTACAGTTTTCTGCCATTCAATAAAATATTATTAGTACACGCTCAGCAGTACTCAGCACTTAATTAATTTCCTATATGCAAGTATACGATGAATCACTACATAGTATAAAACAAAGTCGCTTTCTCTGTCCCTCTGATTTAAGCATACTTTGTATGCTTAAATCTTTGAAACTACGCAACGGATTTGGATGCGTTTTTTTTTAATAGATAGAGTGATTCAAGAGGAAGGTTTATATGTACTTTTTATCCCGATATTCCCACGGGAACGGGAACCACGCGGGTGAAACCGCGGGCGGCCGCTAGTTCACTATATTACTGATAATTATGAATCATTGTAATTAATTTCCTGTGATGATAACGCATAACATTGACGCAGACATAGGTATTGGAAATTATTCAGACAAACCTAGTATAGTATTATTTTATCGGTGTATTAATTAAGTAATAATTTTTATAACTATGTAGTGTAGGTATGTAAATATTAGCTATGAATTGAGTGGATATCGTGGACCGTTTCATAATATGCGACTGTCACATAATAGGGATTATAAAAACATTGGCGAGTTTTTTAATAGTATCTTACGAGTGTTTTAATTACGAGTTATGTGCAGTCTCATACACTACTTTATCTACAGCTACACGAATGTAAAGTGCTTCATCAGTTTCGTTGACAATTTTCATACGTTTAAAATTTCGCTAAAGCTCATATCATAAAGCGTGTCATTATAAATTATGTTATTATTCGAATATTACACGAGTAGATAATAGTAGATTATACACCGAGGGAATAAGGCACTGTTTTATGAAACGGGCGCGATATTGAATCCCTGAGCCCAGATTAAACTCAAGAGCGTAACGAGGGAATTAAAATAGAGTCCTGAGTGCAGCGAGGGATTCAAGCTCGGCTTTTCTTACCTTTTGCGAGAGAATAAAAAGCAAGGCTACTTACAAAAAACAATGTTTTATTATTAAAAAAAAACTACGAAAAAGTACGAATTGTAATTTTTCAACTTCAAACTGCTAATACTACACAGCGCTTTGCAACACTCGCGGCTTTTATTTTCTTTGTTTTGCATGGTATACTAACTTTCCGACTGCGGCTATCCTGAGGGAATATCAAATCCTCCAGCTCCTAATCTACCTCGTACAAAATATCACATTGATCCGTTGCTCCGTTTTGACGTGAAAGACGGACAAATAAATGGTACTTACCTAGTGATTTTCCTGTGGGAATATGATACATTCCTGTGGTTAAAAGTAAAGAAGCGTATTATAAATTTATAATCCTTCCCAGGGTCTTAAACTATTTACTTAAGTACCTACCAATTTCTGCTCGCAAATTTGCCCGCGCTTAAAGTGATTTGCCCATGAGTATGAGATTTTTTCCCACGGTAAAAAGTAAGTTATGGCCTTCCTGGGGCCTCAAACTGTCTCTATTCTAAAAGGAATCCTTCCCAGGAACTCAAATTTACACGTTATTAAAAAATTTACTTTTTTGCATTCACAATGCAATTTTTATTATTGAAAAATGGAAAATAAAGTATTTAGAAAAAATCGACCCGTCTCACACAACCAGCTCCGATGGGACTCGAACCCACGACCTTTCGCTATCCGAGCGACTGCTCTAACCACTGAGCTACGGAGTCGTTACGAGAAACGTCGAATTTATCAAATACTTCTTACGCGCTGTATAGCCAGCGTTAATTTCATCAATGTGAAGATATTACTACCCTCACACGCGAAAGTAATACCTTTCCAGATATTTAACAATCGCTAAGATGAAATTACTATTGCGCTATTGCAAGTTATTTAAATTTTTACATTTTGCATTCACAATGCAATTTTTATTATTGAAAAATGGAAAATAAAGTATTTAGAAAAAATCGACCCGTCTCACAAACAACTACATAATATAATTTTCAATAATGGTATAGACTTCTATGAGTTTGGCGCCATTCCACTTAATACATACTACTTTATATTATAAATGTGAAAGTGTGTTTGTTTGTTTATTTATTTGTTTGTTTGTTTGTTTGTTTGTCCTTCTTTCACGTCAAAACGGATCGACGTCATATTTGGTATGGGGATAGTTTGGGAGCTGAAGAGTAACATAGGCTACTTATTATCCATACTAATATTATAAATGTGAAAGTGTGTTTGTTTGTTTGTCCTTCTTTCACGTCAAAACGGATCAACGGATCGACGTCATATTTGGTATGGGGATAGTTTGGGAGCTGAAGAGTAACATAGGCTACTTATTATTCCGGAAAATTAAGTAAAAATTGTAATTTTCTATGAAAAAATCGTATAACTGTCTTACCTTTGCTACAAAACTGTCATTTCTTCCATTGCCGTTTCCAAAGAGTATATGTAATCACTGACGTCTGCACGGTCAAAATCGAATACTAATCTTTTCCATAAGCTTAGAATAAAAAAAATTACTGTAGCTAGCGCCAAAAATGCACCAGTCGCGCATGCGCGCAGAGATATCTGACACTCACTATGCGCGCAGATATATCTGACACTCACTCTACTTCACAGAGTAATTTTTTATATGTAGGAAATAGAGACCAAGCTTGGGCCCCTTTATTGGTAGTGTGTTGTAACTAGCGCTATCTGTTGTTTGGTGTAGGCAACTTTTGGTGTATAAACAAGATGTTGGTGACCGGGTCTACTAATAAATGGCAAAACAACGTTTGCCGGGTCAGCTAGTAATTTTTTGCTTTTTGCTTTATTTTTGAAATGTATGATAAATGTTCATAGTGTAGATAAAGTAGTGTATGAGAGTCTTAGCCACAGAACACGGAAAGATTTTTTTCTGTGTAAGCCCTGCCTGATATGTATGGGTCTGCAGTTACCTTTGAGTGCAGATACCACAGTGAGTCTATGAAAGGTAGGTATCTTCCAGGCTATTATCATGGAAAATTTTCTTGTGAATTTGAGACTGCGCTCGTTTTTAGGGTTCCGTAGCCAAATGGCAAAAAACGGAACCCTTATAGATTCGTCATGTCTGTCTGACTGTCTGTCTGTCCGTCCGTATGTCACAGCTACTTTATTCCAAAACTATTAAGACTACATACCTACTTAAAACTTGGTAGGTAGATAGATAATATATTCTGTGAACCGCTTTATTATTTTATACAAAAGTAGAAAAAAATATAAGAAATTAAGGGGCCAAGTACCACTATCATTTTCGTCAGCAAAAAAATAACTTTAACCCAATTTTCGTTGAAAGTTATCTAGAAAAAAGATATGCTGAAGAAATATTTATTAAGACCTACAGCATCAATGACGTACAGCATATCTTTCTAGATTTTTCATTTTCTTATTTTAAAAGTTAGGGGGGGGGGGGGGGGGGGAATATTGACTTTGATAAAAAATTATAAAAGAAACCTAACAATCATTTTTAAATACTTATCTAACTAAAGACACCCTACACAAAGTTTTATTTCGAAAATTAAACATTTTCAGTTCCATGTATTGGGAGGAGCTATTCTTTATTTTCATATAAAAATTGTAAAGCTGTTTACAGACTACATCTATCTACCAAGTTTCTAGTATGTAATCTTTAAAAGTTTTGGAACAAAGTGGATGTGACTGTAACATCTTTAATCTAAGCAACCTTGGATTCACAGTTTGTGATACAGCAACCTTATATGGTTTGATTGGAAATAAATGAAGCTTTCATTTGAGATGTATTTCGATTGAAAGTATGTAGAAGGTTACCTTACCAGCGACCTCTATCGTTTACTTGATTATACAACCAGCTTTCTTAATTCACATGCTTGTTAAAGCATTGTGTCACTAGTGACACTAAATTTTGTTTTCATCCCATCGATTCGAAAAGCGATGATTGTTTATCTAATAACAGGGTCCAAAACGATTCATTGTTTACCTGTTATGACAAGAGGGTATAAATGAGATTTTAATTTTGAACAGCTTCATAACAGGGTCCAAAGCGATGAGATTTGAATTTAGAACATAATTAAAGAAGCATTGGTTGGAGTGCCGAGAGTAGCAAAGGGTGTGCAGTACTTAAAAAAAAATCAACTGATTTTGTATGGGGCCGGGACTTTTTTCGGGACCGAGAAATTTTCAAAAACGGAATTTTATAAAATTGAGAATATCTCGTAAACGGTGAGTCGTAGCTAAAATCTAACAATTTTCAACCCCCCTACGGCATCCCCGGAGATACTTATAAGGAATCTGATGGACATATATTTTTTTTATTTAATTTTTTTTCTTGCCCGACTAGCGCTATGATGTATCCGAACGACAAAGAAAGGTAGGTAGTTTGAGTTGTCTTTACTGCTTTTCTTATAGAGGGGGATGAAAAGCAGAGTGTATTACTCGGCCGCAAAATTATTTTCTCCTCGGGCGGCGTATATTGAATCCCTCGCTGCGTTCAGGATTCTACTTTAGAATCCCTCGCTGCGCTCGAGATTCTACTCTAGAATCCTTCACTGCGCTCTGGATTCAAAATAGCGCCCTCGCCGTAAATATATTATTTTGCTCCCTTGTAATACAATCTACTATTCTTTAGTTTGATTTACATGGTACAAAATTATGTTACCGATAATCTTTACAGTTAATTTGATAAATTGAAACAAGTATTATGTTAGGTATCAATAATGTTTAAAACTAATTTGATTATTAAAAATATGCCGCTGTCGCTCTTCTACTCGGCTCGAACTAACATTTAAGTAATACCTACATGCAACCTTTTTGAAATCTACATTTATTTTTTAAAAGCTAGAGTGTCATCTAGTCTTTTTATGCTTTAATTAAAAAGAGTCACGTATATTATGTGACGATTTATGTAGGTACGTAATAATACAGTTACAGAGATAATACAATTCCCATTATTGCTGTGTTAATACTTAGTTAATACCGTCTCCGTCAGTTTGTCCTTCAAACGACATCAACGCACTATGTTTTTGGTATGGTACTTTAATGGCTATATATTTTTTTTAAATTCTTCGTGATCACTAAGTGTATGTTGGTTATGCTCGGTTATTACTTAATCTTTATTTATATTTGCCACAGAACACGGAAAGATTTTTTTCTCTTTCCATGTTCTGTGGTCAGCCACAGCCTTCTCTATCGTCTTCTACAAGCCATGCTATGAAGCGGAACGGCAACATTGCTGTGAACCGGTTTACTTCTCTGAGTACGAATCCTATGGATATGGCATCATGGCATACCTACGAAAAAGTGAGGCATACCTACAGATACCGAGAAACACTGGGTGGGTCAGCTCAAACCACAGCCTTCTCTATCGTCTTCTACAAGCCATGCGGATAAAGTTGGCAACGTCGCATTTCTAGTTTTAAGTGAACCTTGACACCGTTTGACAAGTAAACAGCGAGTAAACCTCGAGTACTGAATCCTATGGAGATGGCATATTGTTCTAAGTATATGAACTATCCGTTATACAAATATGAGCTAAATCGACATAGTGCTCATAAACAGCCATCTTGTTCTATCTTAACTCCAATTCTCCATGTAAAAAGAGACAGCAATATATTTATTCGACCTATTTTTGGCAACATTAAAACGTGACGTCATAGTAATGCATGATTGAGGCCGGTGGCATAGGTATGCCAACTCCATAGGTTTTAGTACTCAGAGAAGTAAACCGGTTTACATCAATGTTGCCGTTCCGCTGCATGGCTTGTAGAAGACGATAGAGAAGGCTGTGGCTCAATGTGTTTTTATGCAAAAGAAAATATTATTTTTTAAATGACTAAGCTCAACTCACACTGGCGCAGAGTCGAAGCGTATCGTCGTCGCGTCGCGTCATGTTTTTTGTCTTAGCATATTTATCTCTATTTCCTAACCATTAAGGTACAAATTTGTTTTACGGAAACCAACCACCGTCGATAGGCGTCGAGTAAATTTTTGTCAAAAAAGTCGAGTCTTAAAGTCAGGCATATTTTTCTTTATCTGAAATCCATAAAAAAAGGTTTTTTCAAAATTTGCGTAAGGTCCGTTAACCACTCTTTTAAGGCCGGTCCTTGTTTGTAAAATCTCAGTCACGTGAATAAAGTAGCGTTCATTAAAAAACATGAAAGTGCAAAAGTGTACTTGCATGATTGTTACACGCACATAAGTATGTAGGTACCTAGTATTATTTGCTGGACAGATTTTGTTTCTTAGATATTCGGAAAAAAATCGTGAATTCGTGTTTTACTACAGATGCCCAAAATTTAGTACTTAGGTACTTACATTTAATTTCTGGTATCACCTTTTCTTCTGAAAAATTTACACGGACACTCTAACTTATATTACAATTAACCCAATAAAAAAAACCTAGGAATAAAATTTCTTCTCTCGGCTGGGGGAACCACGGAGATTTACACGTCTTTATCGCATTCGTGCATTCCACTTTCGCGGTCCCCCGACCGAGATAGGAATTTTATTTTTAGGTTTTGTTTTTGTCAGGGGTTGAATGAAATTTTTATTTTTATATATTCCGCAGCTAACAAAAATACCTGGGGGGCTACCGGCTAAAAAATATGGATATGGGTATGGGCTTCAACTGTTATTTGATTTCCTTATTTTGAAAGATTTTTGCTGCTTTGTTCTGTTGAACGTTGCTAGCTAGCTATCGTTATACCCGACGTCATAAAACAAAGAACTGATACTTAGTGGCAATTTTTTTTATAAAATAGACTTAAAGTTCCAAAAAACGTATGAAGTTCATATCCATAAAGTTACGCGGTAGCCCCCCTGATGACTTTGAAATGTCTGACGATCTTCACAAATTGTAAACGTCAGTTTTCAAACAAAAGAAATAGCATCAAAATCGGTCCATTCGATAAGGAGCTACGCTACGATGCCACAGACAGACAGATACACAGACACGGAAAACTTCTAACACCCATCTTTTTCCAGTCGGGGCGCGGGGGTTAATAAATGGTCAAAGTTTTAAATTTGGATGTAAGAACTAATCTCACCAAAAACAGCATGTAAAAAGTACTAGTTAACTCTCTCTGGAGCTGCTTATTTCTCGATAAAAAGTAATAAAATCTCTCAGTAAATCCAAGCCAACTCTAATGTTACTACTACTTCCTGGGAGTTCATTATTATTAAAGTCAGATTTTATGTGACTTGGCCGTTGAACATTCTTAAGAGGGCCCTTCCCGTCATTGTTGACAAGAAATTGACAAGCTTGTTACCCATCTGCGGCGAAGTTATAAAAGGTATTTGACCTGTATGTATGTGGGTGTGTCTGTTCCTATGTTCCCTCGTAACTTCTAAACGGATGAACCGATTGTGATAAATGATACGTCTTCAGATTCGTCTTAACGGCCCGAGTGACAATGGGATATCAAAATTATCAAAAAACAAAATGGCGGCTTTTAGGCGATATATTCTGTGCATTGTAAAAAAATATATTTTTAATCCCATCGAGTGTGGTATTAAAATGAAGTGGTTACAAAGACAATCACAAAAATATAAATAATGGGCATGTTTTGAACTTATTTCGACTGCTAAGTGCAAATATTTTTATAATTAGGGCGAATGAGGCCAATAAAGGCGAGAAAAATAACCAACACGACTTAAATTAATCGCAAGAAATAGAATAAATTTCGATTCGTTAAGTTTTGTATAATATATTTGATGGATTAATAATAAAATGCTCCTTAGTATTCTAATTTCATAAATAAAGCGATAGATGTCGCTGATAATCCGTAATTTGTACGCTGATTTGTATTTTCTGAACGATATTGCCGAAATGAATAAACCTTGATCCCATCATAAACATAAAATATGTGAAGTGAGAGCCAACTTCAATATTAGGAAAAATGCCTTGGTTGTTGACTTCAAAGACAAAAGATGTGAGATCTAAATGGGTGCCAAGTTTAACGGTCAGTCCTGAAAACTTTCTTCTTATAACTCACAATAACTAACGACAACAACCAAGGCATATTTCCTAATATTGAAGTTGGCTCTCACTTCACATATTTTATGTTTTTGATGGGATATCATTACTTTTTGTAGATAAATTATTAGTAGGTACTTATTCATAATAAAATTAAATACCATATTTTTCAGTATATTTTATTTGGTCAGTTTATATTACTTTCCCTTGTGTATCAGCTACTGACAATGAAACTAATTTTATGCTCGCGTTTGGTGTGAATGTTGAAATATTTTTATCTGCAAATGTCACTGCTATGCTATCTATAAGTACTAACATTAAACTAAAAAGCTAAAAATAAAAAAAAGTAATTAAAACAATTAAAAAACCCGTCTGCGGTGCAAGAAATGATTTATTTAACTAACTTAAAAGAAAAAAATAAGCAAAATAAACGAGCGCCTGTGGATTGAATGTGTTTTTAGTTCTTACTAGTAAATTGTATTCAGTGTTATATTAGGTACCTACTTAGTAGGTACAAATTTTAAGTAAGAGAATTCTTGGAAGCAGGCGGGGGGGCCATTATATTTTTATACTTACTTACTCCGGTGGCTCAGCGACCCAAAGTGTGTCTTGGCCTCCGATACTAGAGCTCGCCATCTATCTCGATCTTTTGCAGTTTCGCGCCAGTCCCCAGCATCGAGCTCACGTAGATCGGCCTCCACCACGTCTCTCCATCGGTAGCGGGGGCGTCCGACCGGGCGTCGGCCAGTTGCTTGACCGAGATAGGCTCTTTTGGCGCTCCTCTCCAATCCCATTCTTTCGACGTGGCCAAGCCATCGGAGTCTGTGTGCCTTCGTTTCTCCAATGATATTAGGCCCAGCCAGGAGATGTTCTACTTCAGCGTTTTTTAAGATCCTCCAACTTCCATCAGCATCATGTTTAGGACCAAATATTTTACGAAGGATTTTTCTTTCGGCGACCAGAAGCTTATTTTCTTCGCTGAGTGTTAGTGTCCAGGCCTCACATCCGTACATTAAAATAGGCCTGATGACGGTCTTGTAGATCCTGATTTTGGTGTTTCTACTGAGAAGCCTGGACACCAGCACCTTGTGTAGTGCTGCGCTGCATCGTAGGGCGTTCTGGATGCGGAGGTCTATCTCCTCATGACGAGTGTTGGTGTCGGTGATTGTGCAGCCCAAGTACTTGAAGTTAGCCACTCCTTTGTATGCAATATCTCCGACATGCAGATCTTTACGTTTTTCACGGGGGTTTCTGTAGCGTTTCATGTGGAGATATTCTGTTTTCTCGTATTTTTATAGATTTTATATTATTATGCAAATGGATCCCGCCTGCTTCCAAGAATTCTCTTACTTAAAATTTGTACCTACTAAGTAGGTAGGTACCTAATATAACGCTGAATACAATTTGCTAGTAAGAACTAAGAACACATTCAATCCATAGGCGCTCGTTTATTTTGCTTATTTTTTTCTTTTAAGTTAGTTAAGTAAATCATTTTTTGCACCGCAGACGGGATTTTAATTTTTTTATTGTTTCATCCAGCGCAATGACAGTGAGTGAGTGAGCAAGTGAGAACGCGATAACATTCAACGAAAAATAGTGTGCGGAAACTGGTTCCAGGAATTACGTGTTTTTCAGTAAGCCTTACAAGTTTGTGAAATAAATATTTGTCATTTAGAATCTCCATTACATTTGCAAGGTTTCTACCAAAATATTTTCTTTGCTTTTAAAATTTATGAGTACCTAGTGATGAACGCCCAAAGTTCAGGTAAAATTTGTGCAAAAAATCAGATGTTTAGGCTTATACTGAATTTGTTACTCAAAATTTTGATTTTTTTATTTTGATAGAAACCTAGATGTAGTGCACAAGATACCTATTACTTCAAAAGTTTTAAAGAAAGATCTGTTACAACGCCCCTTAAGCATAAAATTACGCGATGGTGGACTCAAGTCAAAGGCCAAGCAACATTAATAATATAATATACTTATTAACTTTAATGAAATCACAGTAAGGAACATAAGAGTTGGCTTGGCTTTACTCAGATTCCATAACTTTTTATAGAGAAATAAGCAGCTCCAGCGAGATTTGGCTAGTTTATTTACAGAATGTTTTTGGTGGTATAATTCACTTCTTTTTGCAGAAAACTGCAGTTTCTTAAACATCAGTAGAAGGGGCTTAACACACTGAACATCTTTTGTTACGGCGACATTTCCATATCTCACATAGTTTGACTGAGCTCTGAGGGTTCTTCATCAGATACTCCATATTCTCCAGACCTTAAATTTTTGGATATCATAAGAAAGGTCTAACCAGACTGAATACATTTTGTGAAGACATCATGCCAATTACTTTAATAGTTTGGCTGGTCTTTTACGGTTTCTCCTCAGGGTCGTCAATCTACAGGGTCAGATACTGATGATCTTCCATGACTCTAGTTTTGATAGTTAAACCCTACCCAATTTCATGTCTCTAGGTTTATGGGAAGTACTAGTTCTATTCTGATGATCAGTGAGTCAGTGAGTGAATTAGTGAGTCAGTGTCGAATTAGCAAAACGTTGCTTTCGTATAACTTCGGAAATATATTATGAGCTACAGTCCTGGTGTTTGCTTATTTAAACTGTTTATGACGCTATAATGACGATAATTTCAGCGTTCTATACCTATCCAAAGGTCCTCAAATAGAGACTTGAAAATACGCTGAAATGGTTCCAGAAAAGGATAGCACGGTAGGTAGTGTTTAAGATAAATTATTTATCTTTCTACTGGTGAATAAAAATAAAAATTAGAATCTGGGGGCACTTCGCCAAGTCGAGTGCGAAGCAAGCACTGCCGTACCATCCCTTTCTGGAACCATTTCAGCGACTTCAGCGTATTTTCAATTATTCTTGAATGACGAAGGCTTTATTTTATGCCGACATTTCCAAGGGACCGGGTACCTACAATGTTGGTATAAAGGCCAGGAACAGCTATAGTGTAATAAATAAAATCGTCCTTATTTTCGCAGGACTGCTGGTTCGATCCAAGTGGCGGAGAACTCATTCATCAAGAAGCTCAAGTCCTCTGGTAGGAGCTTGGTGGTGTTCTACGGCTCGCAGACCGGTACCGGCGAGGAGTTCGCGGGCCGCCTGGCCAAGGAGGGCGTCCGGTACAAGATGAAGGGCATGGTCGCCGACCCGGAGGAATGTGACATGGTACGTTGTTTATATAGCGGACAACTCATTGTTTAAGAAGTTAAAGTCCGTTGGTAGGAGCTTGGTGGTGTTCTACGGCTCGCAGACCGGCGCTAGCGAGGAGTTCGGGAGCCGCCTGGCTAAGGAGGTCATCCGGTACAAGATAAAGGGGATGGTCGCCGACCCTGAGGAATGCAATATGATATGGTAGGTACGTTGTTTATAACGCGGAGAACTCATTCGGCGGCGCTACCTGCGCGAGCCTGCCTGACCGCACGACCGACAGCGGCAGCGGGGGGCAGGGGTGATCGTATCAAGCGAGTCCCGTGATCCCGTCATCATCATGGTGCCTCGGTGTGAGAGAAGCGCGCTTGCATATATTTCGGCGTGCGTTAATTTATTTGCGATAACTCCTAAGATATCCATTGAAATTATATGGTGTAAAAGAGTAAAATAATGTGCAAGAAATGCCTAAAGCAACATTTAGATTGATAAGGATTAATACTGTATCCGTCGAAATTTTCGACATAAACTCAGCTGTGGTTTGATCGAACCAAGGACCACAGAGGTTGCGACACCATGAAACCGGTGTGCAAGTCACACGAGGTCATTAACGAAGTAAATTGTAAATAAGTAACTTGAGTCACCAAGATAGTATGACGCTTATATGATGATAGATATATACTATACTAGCGAAAAATTTGAAGCCAATCGAAATCACTTACTGGTCAAGTAAAAGTCCGTTAACCCGTTTTCAAGTCACTAGGTACCCAACTTTCGGTAGATTTTTTGTTTCCATCCCAACGGCAATGAAGTTTTTTCATTCAAATCACAACCAATATTTAGTATGCGGAATTAGTATAGTACCTACTACGTATCTACATTTACATTACACCCCGTAGTGGATAAAAAAAACTATAAGTACAAAGTCCGTAATTACGTATACTTACATTCAATGTTGGGTGCGATTTCGTCATATCTAATGAAAACCGACGACGACGTAGGTAAGGCTGAGCGCAGACTTGAGTCAAGACAGTTTTACAGACTATTGCCATTTGCCTCACAAAACATATGAAGACGCGAAAACTTCAAACTAAACGTCTCATATAATGTCCAATATCTATATTTACCTATGTTTAAATTTTGCTTTTCATTTTCTATATCTACAAGAACTGCACTGCGACAAGTCTAACTAACGTTTGTCGGCTTCCCTTTTTAAGGGCGCGCACAACAACGACAAAACCACAGTATATATAATATAAATTATGTTATAATACTGTGACAAAACAGTCTAGCAACTTCTAGTCTCAAAGTCCATTTTGATACTGAAAAAGGGTTGTCGCAGATTCGCTAATGGTGTGCGGTGCGTGCGCCACGTGTCTCATCGTAGTAGATAAAACAGTTTCAATTTAGTTTTAAGGCAGATTTGTCTATTGTGAGCAAAGTCTGTCTTAAAACTGTCGTGGTGATGGTGAGTAGGTATAATATGCGCTCAGCCTATGCGATTTAAGTCTAATTGTGGTGGCGCGTCGGCATTGGCCAATTTAAGCTGCTTCGGAAATTATATTTCGTATTAAAATTGTCAAGGACATACTCGTATCAACCAGCGTCAGCTTCAACACTGACACATGCTGAACTAGATCCCTTTTGATGCAGCCATGTGGAACATTTTATAGTGTTTTTTTTTTTGTGTTTTTTTGTTTAAGTATATAAGTTATGTCCATGTCCACTGTCTGTGTCAAATAAATGTTATGATTTACGATTTATGATTTTCGTATCTACCATTAATTGAGTAATACTGGCTCGGTTTTTAATAAAATTTAATAATGTAAGCATTATTAGGTTACCTATACCTACACTACAAGTCAACATGTAAGTACGTTGATTATACACGAGCCGGCACGTGCGTGACAAGTTCTATAATAAACTGGTTATTTCTAATAGATATGATTGTGCGCAGAAACTACCTACATAGTTACCTCATTTAGTCTGATAAGTATTTGCTGATTGTGCAACTAATAAAATGTTTTTTTATATTCGTCCTACCTACATTACCTACCACATCATTACCTAGTTACCTAGGTATATCGCGGACAAAATGGATGGGGGCAACCACGGCAACAAATTACCTTATTGTTTATTGTTATGAAAGATTTAGAATCAACTTTATTGGCAGCCCTGTGTAATGCGACAGCTACAAATATCTACTCCTAACGTAGCCAGTTTTTTTACTAATAACTACATAAATGCTCAACATAATTACATGTGTTTCTAACATTCTAGGAGGAACTGACGAAACTACAGGAAATACCAAACTCGTTGGCTGTATTCTGCATGGCGACATACGGCGAGGGAGACCCCACCGACAACGCTATGGAGTTTTACGAATGGCTGAAGAACGGAGAACCGGATCTGACTGGTCTAAATTACGCGGTAAGATACTTTGACGTCACTAAGTATGTAAATTTTTGTCAATTAAGTAATTGTCAAAATTTCGGTATCCATCACGTTATAAGGTCAGGCGGGGCAAGTGCGCCGACCGACGACGGGGTAAGTGCGCCTACTATTAAAATATCATAAACTACAGATGTAATACAACTAACGTCATCAATTTATCCATGCATCAAACTAAAACGTAGTTCCACTTCACATTGTAGGTGGCTCTGTACATCACACGGTGCGTGATATCACGGTCCCGTAGGTCCTGCGTGTTAGGTGGTGTGGGAAGCAGTAGGGGGTTTAGTGGGAAGGGCCTTAGCGGCCAGTCCCACATACTTTCGGGATGCATAACCGCATTCCCGCTACTATAAAAAAGGTGGCTCTGTCATTCACCCTAACTTGACGTATCCGACACTTTAGTTTTAGTCTCATTTAAACCTGTCACCAGAGATAACCTATTGTTAATAATCCGCAAAAATCTTGGAATTGGAGATAAGACGTAACGCGTCAAACCAATGGGGTAATTACAAAGTTCAGATATTATTCTTTTCACACTACATGCTCGAATTTGCCCAATTATTTAACATGCAAACCTCACCTAAAGTAAGTCATTATTAACCAGCGGCTTATAATGAAATTCAGTACAACATTATGACCCGCTGGCTTCGATCAATAATAACCCCGCTGGTTAATAATGAAATTTGAGTTTACAGCAAAAATAGTACATGGAAATCGTACCAAATAAGTGGTCTTGCCTTGCATTAAATGAGGTAGTTCTGATTTTTTTATATGTTAGTAGTGATGAGATGGTAATGACAAATCCAAGTTTTCCACCTCGAAAGCCCTCCGGATCATTGTTAAATATTTAAAAATCCAATAAATTCTCAGTTTTTTTTACAGTTTTTGTAAATTTTTACCACCAAGGATCCGAGTCACGGCAAATGTTACTATGCACTCTTTAAAGTAGACTAAATTTGCAATAAAAAAAGAGTAATTGGGTTTTTGTAAGCCAAATAGTTTTTAAGATACGGCTATTTTAAAATTTGCAAAATTACAAAAAAGGAAGTATTACAGTTTTTTTATTTTTCGTCAACTTTGACCCCCTAGTAGTGGTTTTATGGCAAAAGTTTTTTATTAGTTATTAAAGTCCATTAAATTTCCAACAAAATGAGATTAAATTTGTCGATTTACACCTGATAGTTCCTAAGACACAGCTGTTCAAAGTTATAGAGGTAGGTAAGTAAACAATTATGTAATAGAAGGCTTTGCAAAAGGTAGTAAGCCCTAAAGGAAGAAGGATCTGGGAGACGTTCCCGTTCTACCCTGTTAATGACACGCAAACCTTAATCACCTTGAAAGCATACCAAAGATGTAAGGTTGTACCAGCAGATGTGGTTGCAGGAAAGCAGAACTCAAATGTTCGGCTGTTTGCAGCTACTGCATTGACCAATCATGCGAGAACATACCAGACCTGATGTGTGATGACATTGATGAACCATTGATTGATAACCCACCATCAAAGGACGATTTTGACCTTCCTGAGCAGTTCGATGAAGAAATTATACCTCAGCATAAGCTGCCCCCAAAAAGTGTGCTGTGGATTCAGAGGACGTGCCTGGTCCATCAAAATTATACATACAATGTACATAATTGATCCCACCACCACCCAGATCCTCCTTCCTTTATGGCGTACTTCATTTTGCAAACCCTTCTATTACATAATTGTTTACTTACCTCAATAACTTTGAACAGCTGTCTCAGGAACTATCAAGTGTAAGTTGATATTACTAATTGGTCTCATTTTGTTGGAAATTTAATGGACTTTTATAACTAATAATTTAACTTTTGCCATAAACCCACTACTATGGGTCAAAATGTCGAAAACTAAAAAAACTGTAATACTTCCTTTTTTGAATTTTTGCAAACTTTTAAATTGCCCCATCTTAAAAACTATTTGACTTACAAGAACCAAATTATTCTCTTTTTATTGCAAATTTAGTCTACTTTAAAGCGTGCATAGTAACTTTTGCCGTAACACAGGTCCTTGGTGGTAAAAATTGATAAAAACTGAAAAAAATCTGAAAATTTATGGGATTTCTAAATATTTAACAATGATCCGGAGGGCTTTCGAGGTGGAAAACTTGGATTTGTCATTACTATCTCATCACTACTAACATACAAAAAAATCAGAACTACCTCATTTAACGCAAGGCAAAATGTACGATTTCCATGGACTAAAAAGAACTTATTTGAAAATCGAACTGGCCACTACAAGCCATATACCATATACGCAAAACAAAGAAAATAAGAAGTTTTAGTAAAAATTTCATTTTTATGACAAGCTTTTTTGCTAACTGTACTTTAATATTGTATTGTCATCTAAACCAAACCAGTATACAAAATTTCAGCTCCATCGGACACTGGGAAGTGGGTCAAATTTAGCTTGCAAGATTTTTCCCCCACTAACTAACTAACATTGCAAGTTAATAAAAGTTTTTTGTAAAAACTTCGTTTTTATGACAAGCTTTTTTGTTGGCTGTACTTTAATATTGTATTGTCATCCAAACTAAACCTGGATGCAAAGTTTCAGCTCAATCGAACACTGGGAAGTGGGTCAAATTTAGCTTGCAAGATTTGTCCCCCACTAACTAACAAACTACTACCATGGCAAGTTAAATAAAAGCTTGTAAAAACCGCGAGTTGCAAAGCGCTGTGTAGTAGATATAACGAGGTTGAAGTTAAAAGATTATAATTTGAATAAAAATGTCGAGTGACGAAAGCGAAAGTGAATTTGTACGTTTTTTTAAATAAGGTTCTTTAAGTTTTAATAAAACGTTGTTTCTTTTTTGACGATTCTTTTGACGACCGATTTGGCGCAGGGGTAGGCTACCCACCTTCTGCGCCAGTGGTCTCGGGTTCGATTTCCGAACAAGACAAATATTTGTGTGCATGAACATGTCTATTTGTCTTGGTCTAGGTGTTTACTATGTATATTAAGTATGTATTTACAAACAAAAAGTATATTTAAGTATATATTTATCCGTTATCAAGTTTTCCATAATACAAGTTTCTTAATGAAATTGAAATGGGCTTAGATAATTGGTGTGAATGTAAGAAGTTATTTATTTATTTATTATTTATTCTTGTAAGTAGCCTTGCTTTTTATATTCTCGCAAAAGGTGAGAAAAGTAGAGTATTCTCTTTTGGGATAAAGCTGTTTTCGCCTTGGGCGAGCTTTAATCCGTTGCTACACTCGGAAGTTAAATCTGGACTCCCTCATTTACTCAGAATTCAATATCGCGCCCGTGACATTAAACAGTGCTATATCCCCTCGGTATATTACTATTGATATATTACAGATGACAGAGACAGAACTATGTATTAAACACCTTTAGCGTTAATCACGTTTAAATATCAGTGATGAAAGTCGCCCTAAATCTACCTATCTATTATACTCTCTAATAGTGAAATCAATGAATTTTTTGTAAAAAAGTTGAGTGGGGCAAGTGCGCCTAACCTAAAAATAGTATGGCGCACTTGCCCCGAGCTAGAAGTCACCAACTTTTATGGTTCAGGCAGGGGGGTGCCACTTCGCAGTTTAGGTACGTTCGGCCGGCGCGCCGCGCCTGCCGGGCAGGCATATCGCAGAAGGATGCCGCTCGGCTCGTACGCTCCACGTTGCGCGTAAAACGATCGATCATTTCTGTGATTTTTGTGCACTGAAACAATGACTACTAAACGTTCTTATAATCCGTTTAAAGATACTGTTGTGTTTACGGGTGTCTAAATAAAAGAAAGAACAAAAGAAACAACAAAACCGAACTCGCAAGTCTCTCGCATCGCAACCCTAACTAGCGAGCGCGCTGTTTGAGACTTTTATAGAAATAAGAACTCTCGCGCGTAGCTGTTGGATACAGTTTTGCTTGCATGCGCGATTTTTAGGTTATTATAACAGTAGGCAAGAGATGACAAAGCGACCGGATTTGGACTTTATTTTCATGCAGAAAGATTTATTTTTATTTAAAAGCGTTTGCAGAGTGCGCCTTCTGTACCTTAGTACTATATACATTCTGTGGTTCAGGTGCAGTTTTTAGAAGTACCTAACTTCTTTTAAAAGGCCATTGAGCCACAGTTACTAGACTAAAAGGAATTATTAAGTGATCCTACCAATAGTATCAATGTTAAAGTTATATGTTTAGATGTTTGTTACTCAATCACGCCAAAACGGCTGAACGCATTTGGCTGAAATTTGGGACACAGATACTTTTTATCCCGGAGCACATTCCCGCGGGATAACGTCGCGTAGTCCACGTGGGCGAAGCCGCGGGCGGAAAGCTAGTGTTAAAGTAGCTAGTGTGTCAAAAAGAAGTGAAATCCCACCAAAAACTAGCCAACTCTCGCTGGAGCTGCTTATTTCTATATAAAAAGTGACAAAATCTCTCAGTATTGTACTGTGTCATAGCGTCACAATCAATTATAATGTATCAACCAATCATAACAGCTGTCAAAATCGATGAAATCCAATGAAATCTTTTGATTGCGTCATTCGACCACAGAGTCCCACAGATTAGGTAGAAAGTGGACCCCAATCACAAAAACGCCATCTACTAAAAGCTTTTCCTGTTTTTCCCCATTGCTGCAAAAAGATTATTCACTAAAATCTTGGCTGTATGAGATTAAATTCTTTTGTCTTGTCTAAATGAGGGAAATAAAATTTTAAAAAGTTACTAGCTTGACATTGACAATGTCAGCTGACAGCTGACAGTGACATTAGAAAACGATCTTTCTTCTTTGTGTCTTTGTGGAATTAATTTGTGGATGGATGGATGTGGTTTTGTTTTTGTGGTTGTAATTGTAACGTAAAATGTAACATGTCTCCTACAAAATATTTGTAACGTATTAAAAGTAAAAATGTGTTTATAAAAGACGAAGTGAGATTTTGTTATTACGAAGAATTCAGAGGATAAGTTCCGTATGCTTATTATAACCTTTAATCAAAGACGAGGTACGCAACGAAGGAAAATGATAATTTAGCAGAAAGAAAACAACCAACAAACTTGAAATAAACATGAATTATATCGTAAAATATTCTCAAAGGTATATTATAGAATGGAAATATATGAGACGGATTATATCACCAATAAAGAAATTGCGTTATATGGTATGAATCTATAGAATGGTAATTGTAGCTGTACATTTTAGTTTTGTGTCCTTATATAAGTCAAATCTTAAACATAAGTTAGCATTCATTGGCAAGCAACAATTTTGTTTTATTTTAATTTGATAACCAACTCACAATAAATGCATGCTGTTCTTTTGAATTCACAGTATTAGTTTTTGTTTGACCTTTTTTTAAAGAATATTAATGACCTACTTTGCCTTATCATGATTAGTAGAGTATTACTGTTCCTGAGTCCATATTTTTCTTAAGAAACAATTAAGTTTTTACATAAAAAACCAAAACATTATTATTTTGTTTCTAGGTATTTGGCCTTGGCAACAAGACATATGAACATTATAATGCTGTGGCGATATATTTAGATAAACGACTTGAAGAACTTGGAGCAACCAGAGTACATGAATGTGGCCTTGGAGATGATGATGCAAAGTAAGTAAAGCAAATGTTATTATGTAATTTATTAAAACATATAAATTAATCAGTGTATTTTATGACAACCTCCATGTGTTATCATTAAGACTAATGCATGACAGTTTTGTGATGTGTTCTGATGCGCCATAAGCATACATTTGGTGTGGACTAGTGATGTGACGAATATTCGCATCCGCGAATATTCACTTATTTCCCAAAGACTATGCGAATATTTTGCGAATATGAACGCAAGAAAAAATATCCACTTTTCAGAAGTCAGTTGGTTATTTTTTTGTGGATTCGTAAATTCGTTAAGACTCCTGCACTTCCAAAAACGCTGTAATATATAAAAGCTGCTGTTCCATCTAGAAAGACACTCTTGTTTAATCTTGAGATGTGCCTATTCTATATTCTTCTCGTCTTGAGTAGAATTCGAGTGATGAAAAGGTGTTCTGATCTTTGTACATTTTGTAAGGCGGCTGTGACAGTTTATTGAGAGCTTTGAGCCTTTCTTTCAATATGTTTTGAATCTTGTGTGAAACATTCGCATTCGTATTCGCATTCGCGAATATCAGCGGCAGATATTTGCAACCGCATTCGCGTTCGCGAATGTTTAACCGCCTCTGTGGTCTAGTGGTTCATACCACGGATTTCAGACCCAGAGGTCCCGGGTTCGATTCCCAGTGGGGGTACATATTGTATTCGGTTTGGTTGGTGGTAGGACTTGTTCTTAGTCCGCCTGGCTAGCTACCACCATCTTATCTAAGTCTGACGCCATAACAATGATGTTTTCAGCATTATTGTGTTCCGGCAGTTAATGATAAGATAGCCAGTTCCTCAGTGGTTGAGGATTCCGGAAGTAGTGCGCTTCCACCTTCAGCCTTATCACCACTTAACATCAGGTGTGCTGAAGGCTAAGTGCTACCCCGTTGTGGATAAAAAAAAAAAAAGTTTAAAAATTAACATTCGTTACATCACTAGTGTGGACACGATAAATCACACTTCAGTAATGTATTCTCACCATATTAAATGTATAAAACCAATAAATTTTCTGCACCTGTGACATGCCACAACACAATAGTATGACACATTAATACAATGAATTATAGTTTAATCATTACCTCTGTACCGCTCATTACTAAGGCCTGACTATGTGGAGAATGATATAGCGCTATTGGTCAAACTATAGTTACACATTTTTTATATAATTAAGGGGTTGAGAGTTTTTTGAAGCTCACATATAATTTTTACCAACTTATTCTGTATTATTTAATTTCAGTATTGAAGATGACTTTATTACATGGAAAGATAGATTTTGGCCAGCAGTATGTGAGAAATTCAATATTGAAAGCACTGGTGAGGAAGAGTTGACGCGTCAGTTCCGACTTGTGTCTCACGAGCCGGATGAAATACCACCAGAAAACGTTTTCACTGGTGAAATTGCCAGACTTCATACCTACCAAGTACAAAGACCGTAAGTTTTACCAATGTTATAACAATATTAAGTAATCTCAAGGCAAAGTATCAATTAAGCAGAGGTACCTATGCTTTTTGAATCAAGAATCAAGAATCAAGAATATTTATTTGCGAGCATTCACAGTACAAAAGTTGTTAAGGAAAAAAAGTGTGGCGTTTATGTGATGCACCAGATACTGGCATGCAAAAACGGTACAGATAGAATTACTATAATACTATAAACTATTACCCCCTTATTACAAAACGTGGACTAAAGTTAGACCTGGTTTAAAATTCATGCTAATTCTGTCTTTCATTTGGAAAATGAAAGTGACAGCACCAGTTTAGTACCAGTTTTAAACCAGGACTATTTTAGTCCACGTTTTGTAATAAGGGGCTTACAGTTTGTGAAGAAACTATCTTATAACAAACTTTATACGTGTAGATTTTTTCTAAATACTTCATATTCAATTTTTCAATAAATCATCCTGTAATATTTCACCTAATTTCTTTGAATCATTCATTATACATTGCTACCGACTTCAGTACCAATAATATTAGAATAATCTTGTGTTTGTCACATCTGATTCTTACTTACCTGTACGCTCGGAGATGTTCAAGTTCACAGCCTTCTCTATCGTCTTCTACAAGCCATGGTATGAAGCGGACCGGCAACATTGCTGTGAACCGGTTTACTCCTCTGAGTACTAAACTATGGAGATGGCATACCTACGAAAAAGTGAGGCATACCTAGACATACCGAGAAACAAAAATGGCGACCGGTCACCGGCCTCAATCATGCATTACTATGACACAGACTATGACGTCACGTTTTAATGTTGCCAAAAATAGGTCGAATAAATATATTGCTGTCTCTTTTTACATGGAGTATTGGAGTAAGATAGAACAAGATGGCTGTTTATGAGCTTAATGTGGATTTAGCTGATATTATAGTTCATATACTTAGAACAATATGCCTACTCCATAGGATTCAGTACTCGAGGTTTAGTCGCTGTTTGCCTGTCAAACGGTGTCAAATCGGTTCACTTAAAGCTAGAAATGCGACGTTGCCAACTTTATGCGCACGGCTTGTAGAAGACGATAGAGACGGCTGTGGTCAAGTTGCATAAAAACTTGACACCCGCCACTCTCGAACTTGTGGTGGCGGAAATCAAAATTTAAACTTTTTTAATTACATTGTAACGTAATTTTTCGAGTGGTTGGCTGAGGCACATGTACATGTATTTTCTTGTTTATTGTTCTACTTATTTGGTTCTCTGTGTGTATATTTTGTTGTGTGTTGCTAAAAATAAATAATTTTCTTTCTTTTCTTTCTTTTCTTTACCTAATCCGAGTAATATGTCGATATTTTGTTTAGGACGTCTGTGTTCCTTATCCGATCGTACAGGTTAAAGACTGCTTTAATGCAATTGCCTACTGAGAAACTGAGATTTTAAACACTGAAATAAATAAAATAAATTATTAAACATTTCAGGCCCTATGATGCTAAGAATCCATTCCTGGCGCAGATTACAGTCAATAGGGAGTTACATAACGGTGGTGACAGATCATGCTTACATGTGGAGTTAGATATTTCAGATTCCAAAATGCGTTATGAAGCAGGTAAATAACACAAGTAATGACTTTACCTAGTAAGTCTTTTACACCAAACATTGTTATTTAATTCATGATATTTATTACAGGTGACCACATTGCTATTTATCCCATCAACGACACAAACTTAGTTGATCGTCTTGGCGCTCTAACGGGAGCTGATATGGACGAAATCTTTTCATTAATAAACACTGATCTCGAAAGCAGCAAGAAGCATCCATTCCCTTGTCCAACATCCTACAGAACTGCATTGTCGCATTACTTAGAAATAACGGCGTTGCCCCGTACCCACATATTAAGAGAACTTGCTGAATATTGTACAGATGAAGAAGTAAGTACTACAGCATAGCATTTTGGCAACTAGTTTTATTTTTGTTGAATACTAATCAGATAATTTTAATAACACTAGGTGCTTTACTTCGATATTTATCTACATTTTTCAGGACAAGAAAAAACTACTTCTAATGGCCACCAATTCCCAAGAAGGCAAGGCTCTGTACCAATCGTTTGTTGTTGATGCCTGCAGAAGCATTGTACATATACTGGAAGATATCAAGTCATGTAAACCACCTCTCGATCATCTTTGTGAACTTCTGCCTCGTCTACAACCCAGATACTACTCTATATCATCAAGTCCTAAGGTATGACTATAATTGTCATATTATTAAGTTTTTAATTTGCAGACTACATCCTTTGGCAAGGTTCTTGTCGGTTTTTCTCGATATTAAGCTTGCCGACGTCAAGACGTTTGTAAATGATAATTCAACTCTTTGATAATCAGCGGGCTTTACACAGACACTATCGCGATATGCAGCAATCGTGTGCATAAGAGCGTGTGTGTAAAGATGTTGGAAGGGGAAGGGATAGCACACCCTGAACTGCTTCATCATTCGTGCGCGCTCAATCGCTTATGAGGTTGCCTTTACATGTAAAATTTTGGGGAACTTTGTGAAATGGTCCCGACCATCACCCGTGACTGACGTGGTGCGGCTTCGCTGGAGTCCCCCCTCTAAATAATAATAATACACGCAAAATTCTTTCGCGCACACTAAGCGCGCTAAGTTCGCACACATCATACAACTTCAACACGCATAATTTTGTCGCGGTCTATCCTGCGTGATTAGCCTTTACACGGCCGCTCATTCCCTTTTGACAAAAACGGAGACGAGGAATCACGCGTGAAAGAACATTAGCCTATAAACAACATCAAACGGCAGACAATCGCGCGTGTCGGCTTTTCCGCACGCAATCTTGTACGCTCCTAAGAACGCGCGATAGAGTGTCTGTACAAAGGGGGCTATTCACAAGTGCTTAGACTGAATAGAAGAATAGAGTTTGATACTTTATTTAAATTTATCGGTCCAGTAAGTTTCTGTCAATTAATTAAATGTTACTAATCACTTACAGCTCCACCCAGAAACGGTGCACATAACAGCTGTGGTGGTGCAGTACAAGACGACGACGGGGCGCGTGAACAAGGGTGTGGCCACCACGTGGCTGGCGCAGCACAAGCCCGAGGCCGGGAAACCACTGCCCAGGGTGCCCGTTTATATTCGCAAATCACAGTTTAGGTACGTATTTTAAAATACCTAGTGATATCTTAAGCAGGGTACTCGCCTAGCTGAGTAGCACGTAACGTATCAGGGGGGCGATTCTCGCGCAATAGACATTATGTCGAATTAGAGATATTCCGCGCCACATAACTTGGTACACAACACAGGCCAAGTTATATGACGCGTACTGTCAAAATAAAATGGCGGACGCGAAACAGAATTTTCGTATCACATTATAGAAATGTCTATGCCCAGCGCTCGACTTGCAACGAGTGGTCAATGTCAGTCGACGTAAATGTCGCGCGTAAAGCTGTATTTTCAAAAACTATAGACATTTTTGTGACATTTTCAGTATCAGATAACTCTGCGCGCGCCTGCGACGTAAATTGGCGCTAGTTACAGTACATTTTTATAAAAACTTATAGAAAAAATTAGTATTCGAATTTGACGATGTCGAATTAGAGATATCTCTATAGATCTGAGAATCGCCCCACTGCTACTGTATCAAGTGAGTACGTAAGCAGGAGCCCGCTGCGAGCCACTCGCGCGTGAAGCGCAGAGAGCTCGCAATGACCCGCCGGCGGCGGCGGCGGCGAGTGGCGGTATCGTTGCGAACACAAAGGCGGCTAGCACTGCGGATCTGAGAGCTCGTGGCTGGATACGCGGTGCGTGGACGAGCCGTACTCACTTGCAGGTTGATACAGTACCAGATACGTTACATGCTACACAGCTAGTTGAGTACCCTGCTTTACGAGACGTGTGAAACTAAAACTATTGTTCTCTGGTACAACATGGTAGGTCCATGCATGTCAGTAACGAGACAATATTAAAACAATTGCAATTTGCCAATGGAGATGCTAGTTTAGAGTGCGGTTTCAAGTTACGGCACAGACGAATCGTCAATGACAGATCCCTTGTGAACGAGCCGTTAGGTGAAATTTTTCATTCATTCCAACTTAATGGGAGTCCACAAAAGAGTATTCAGCATTAATTATATTTTCACTTCTCATGCTCGTAAAGTGCGGGTTTATGTTGGGTATAGGCTGCATAAAATCGCTTTTTATGCTCTAGTGCATAAAGTAAAATCTTCGTCTAAGTCACAGACTCTAACACCCGTTTGCACTAAACTTAAAAATCGCCTAAGTCTTTTCCTAGCTAACTTAAGACATTCTTAACAAAAAATTGCTTTGCACTAACCATAGGACATTCTTAAATGCACTTTTGGCTATTCTTAACTTACGGGCCCAATATCGAGCGCCTAAGGCTTAAGAAATACCTATATCAGTGATTATTGTCTGTGGCATTGTGAGCAAAGAGTAGTGCGACAAGCTTTTCTGTTCCGGTGATTATCTTTGGAACTAAAACAGTTTTCATACGACAGTCCATTTTGACAGCTAATTTCGTATTGCAAGTGACTCCTGTGTCACGGCTGTCACCGGAACAGAAAAGCTTGTGGCTTTTGTATTCTTGTTTGCTAGATAGAGACACAACACATGTGACATACGTCATTCATCATTTATTTAAAAAAAACATTACGGATCGACAATATTTTCTGTTCCCATGACAGCGGCTGTTTAGCAGCAAAACATGAAAGTATTAGCAAAATGACATTAAAAACAAAACTCGTTAGTTCTAGTTTTGGCCACCGGAACAGAAAAGGTTGCGCACTGTATTTATGTTTTTCCTGACAGTTGAGCTCAGTTGACTTTTTCTTTTCTCGGTGAATTACTCCTACCAAATAAAATAGACAACGCCTTAGCTTTTGTCTCCTTTTAACTTACGAAGGAATCAATGAGAAGTTTCAACCAAAAAAATATCCAGTGACCTACTTTACCTCGCCAGGTTTAAAATCCATAAACAATTAATATTTGAATTCATTCATTCATTCTTTTAGCAAGGTGATGACTAATTTACGACGTAGTCTGTCAGTGCAAACAAAAATTTTAGCTCGGCTGTTTTAGGCTGTTTCTAAGCTAAGATGTATCTTATCTATGACAAGCTCAACCCGAGTTTAGTGCAAACGGGCATAAGACATAGGTCGTCAGGTAAACAGTCACACACGCAATTAAACTTTGTTAAAAGAAGCTTGTTATTTCATTCTATTTCTTCAATTTTGTACATAATGAATCCATGTTAAATTACTAAATTAATAAAACTAGGCAATATTAATGAGTTTTCTAAGAAATAAGTATTTCAAGAGCATTATGGACTACGAATTACGGTCTATTCTAAAGTCACTGTGCTGCCACTGCCACGTATAAAAAAAAGAAAAAGAAAGTCTTCCCGCCAATATGGCGAAGTCTTTCTTTTTTCTTTTTTGCAATATTGTTATTTATTTTTCTGACACTCGAAGTGAAAAGCAGAGTGTATAACTCGTACAATAAAACCCATTTTACCCTCGAATTGACTATCAACCCTCGCCTACGGCTCGGGTGGATATATACGTCTCGGGTAAAATAGTACGTTTTATGCACTTGTTGTACAATCTACTATTACTTGGAATTACTTAAATGAAACCGTAGGATATCGGCGAGTCCTTAACTCCGAACTGCCTCCTAAATCTTCGGATTCGGAACCGGGGATAATTTAAACTCGATAACATTAATATTTTATCTATATTTCCAGGTTACCTCTCCAAACGCAGACACCCATCATCATGGTAGGCCCTGGGACTGGTCTTGCTCCATTCCGCGGCTTCTTGCAGGAGCGAGCGTTCGCGCGGGCTAACGGCAAAGATGTCGGCGAAAACATCCTTTACTTTGGATGCAGATATCGCAGCGAAGATTACATTTACCAAGAAGTGAGTTATCCACACAGATATAGAATTTACTAGATAACGCAAATGCATGTACTTCGCGTGTCCGAACCCCGACCAAACGTCAAGGTTGGGCGCCGCTAACTTACAGTCTGCGCGTGTCTGTTGTTGCAGCCGAACGGCCGCAAAAATGCCTCGTTGCGTGACAATTAACTGCAATTTAGCCTAAAATGGTTTCGGTTTGGATTTCCCGTCACTAAATTTCGGCTGTGACGTCGCAGTAGGTGTTATATAGTCGGCACGCTTGGTTTCAATACAAATCGTGATACTTGCGTTATCTATGTAAATTCACCTTTTTCTATTCTAAACCTCAATTTAGTAAGGATGTTTTTTTACATAATATAACGTCTTGTTGTAGGAATTAGAGAAATATGAAAAGGACGGTGATGTTAAACTGCACGTCGCTTTCTCGAGAGACCAAGAACACAAAGTTTATGTGACCCATCTCTTGCAACAAAATCTTGACAAACTATGGGATGTTATTGGAAATCGCAATGGACACTTTTATGTTTGTGGGTAAGTAAATAATGTCTAACGTAATGAGTATGTCTAATGCTGGGGCTTCACCTGCGTGACGCCTAACGGGGCGTTAATAACGGCATGCGCGTCTCAGCGCGCTAATTGAAGCAAATTAGTGCGCTAAGACCCGGCTACACCAGCGTATTATATCAAATAGCGCGCTAATTAATGGCATTAGACGCAGGTGAAGCTCGGGCATAACGTATGTGCACCGGTATAATTGAACACAGTGGATGGTCTGAACAATTTGATCGCTTTGGCCTAGTCATTGTTTATGACCATTTTAGAAATTTCCAAGTATTCGGTGATCTTGACTGCTACCGAGTATATGACGCTGACTGTATTAATAACCAACATCGATTGTCCATTTGGTTTTTATATTTGAATTTCTTCTTCAGAGATGCGAAAAACATGGCTGTTGACGTAAGGAACATCGTTCTGAAAGCCGTCCAAGAAAAGGGTGGTAAAACTGAGGCAGAGGCTGTGCAATTCCTTAAGAAATTGGATTCCATGAAGAAATATTCATCTGATGTTTGGAGTTAAGCTGAAAATCTTTCTACTGTAGCTAAATTATTTGCAACTAGGCAATTCCCTCTTCAATATATCTTACTTTATTTACCCACGTAAATCTATTGTGATAATCAAGTAATACTTATGGTGGGCACAAATTTTCAATCTTATTTTGTCACAGTACATGTATCCAAAGATAATTTCGAATTGTGCTTTTGAACATAGTAGTATAATTCTGTACAAATATTACTTTCCTTTCTTTTAATTCCTAAAATTAGTTGTAGTTTTGGAGTAATGCAAATTGTTTTAGAAAAATATTTTTTGTTGTATAATCGTTGAAATTTTCCTATAAGTAATGTTTCATTTCATATGACATAAAGTATAACAAATATTTTAAAAGACCTATTGATATGAATATTCTTGTGATGTAATCTCATTTCTTCTTTCAAGAACAGCTATAAGAGCTTGTACACACTGGGCGCTTTGAAGCGTGCTTTGGTAACGCGCGCAATGAGAACCTGTCAATCTCATACATTTTTTTATAGGTATTTCGTACACATTGAACCGCGAGCTTTTTGTCAAGCGCTGTCAGTTTTGGCATTAGCCGAGCGCTCTCGACTGCCTTGGGCTGTATCATGACCCGCTATTATTTCTCGGCTGCTTGCGCTCCTACAAGTGCAACGAGTGATATAGAAGATGACTTTGGCTGTATAGTCAGGGGGGTGTCACTCCGCAGTTTAGGTACGTTCGGCCGGCGCGCCTGCCGGGCAGGCGTATGGCAGAAGGATGCCGCTCGGCTCGTACGCTCCACGTTCGCGCGTAAAACGATCGATTATTTCTGTGATTTTTGTGCACCGAACAATGACTACTAAACTTTCTTATAATCCGTATAATAAGATACTGTTGTGTTTACGGGTGTCTAAATAAAAGAAATAACAAAAGAAACAACAAAACCGAACTCGCAAGTCGCTCGCAACCCTAACCAGCGAGCGAGCTGTTTGAGACATTCATAGAAATAGAAATGCTCGCGCGTAGATATTGGGTACAGTTTTGCTTGCATGCGCGAACTCTAGGTTATTAAAACAATAGGCAAGCGATGACAAAGCAACCGGAATTGGACTTTATTTCCACGCAGAAACAATTATTTTTATTTGAATGAGCTTGCAGAGTGAGTCTTCTGTGCCTTAGCACTATTATTTATTGTGTGGTATAGTCCCACAATCCTGTCTGTTCCGGTGACAGAGGAGCCACTTGCAATACGAAATTAGCTGTCAAAATAGACTGTCGTATGAAAACTGTTTCAGTTCCAAAGATTATCACCGGAACAGAAAACGTTGTCGCACTGTACATGTGATCGCGCGCTTTCGTGTAGAGTCGACACACGTTGAGGAAAATTTTAGGGAAATTGATTCTCTAAATTTTTATGAATCACCCGTAATGTTAGTTTATAAAATATTCAGAAATTCATCAAATGATTTATAGAAATTCTATAACAATTGAAAAACTTACAATGTAACAAAGATTTCATGCGTATTTTGTCTCTTAATATTAGATGTATTATTTTACTCCGTCGTCGTCTTTCGTAGCGATTGTAGAGGAGCCACACAAAGCAATTACTTCGGAATCCATATCCGAACTAAGCCCGAAGTGTGTTCGCCCTAGACACGCCGGTCGAACTGAGCTGAGTGTGTACGCTATCAACGCTCGCCTAACGCAACGCCGAGCGCCCAATGTGTACAAGCTCTAACTAAGATGACTTGCAAATAGGGCTACCAAACCAAAACTTGAAAAGTTCGGACATTTAGTTAAAAATAAATTGTTTGTTTGTATTTCAGTGACATAATAATTATATTATTTTTAGTGTTGATGAGTAAGTCCGGATAAATTAAAATTCCGGAAAAATCGTGATAGAAGCTAAAAGCCCGGACATTTCCAGACGTAGGCATGGTCGTCTGGTTGCATGCTGGATTTAATATTGTTGATCATTAGGATCCGAAGATATGATTATGTTACATATTTTTGTATTCTTGACTTTTTATATATATAAAATGGTGTTTAGATGTTGAACTTGCTGTTGATCGAGTGTTAATCATTTTTATGATTTGTTGGTAGGTATATTATTTAATACTTTAAGTGGACTGGGAAATAGATGTAAGATAATAAAGAAGTGTAATTTTTATATATTACTTCAATATAATTTTGTATAGAAATGACTGTTTTATTTATTGGTGTACCACAGACACAGTGCCACAAACTTTTCTGTTCCGGTGGCCAAAATATGAAACTATCGTGTTTTTTAAATGTCATTCTGCTGTCAAGTTGATGTCCAACCATAGCGCTGCTGGCGGCTGAAGGTCTTAAGCCCCCAGTACAGGATGGCCGATCATGTTGGCCGACCATGATGGGCCATCGTGTACAGGGCCGGTTTGCGTATGATTGCCGTCTGCGAGCAACGCTTACCGCCCCTGTACACGTTGGCCCTTCATGGTCGGCCAACATGATCGGCCATCCTGTACTGGGGGCTTGAGAAGTCGGGGCAGGATAAATTGCTACAAAAAAAAGAAAAACGTACGTAGCGCCGCTGTCACCGGAACAGAAAAGTTTGTGCCACTGTAATATAATTTTTCGTTTTGTGTGGTATTCGGTACTTTCACTATACTACCTACTATTATAAATGCGAAAGTAACTGATCTGTCTGTTGCCTTCTAACGCAGTAACAGCTAAACCGATATTGATGAAATTTGTTATAAAGATAGAATGGGATTGTGCTTCCTATTCGTTCCCTTCCCATTCCCAAGATTACTTTGTGTCGTAAAAAGATACGGGAACCAGAGGGCCTACACTAAGAGCGAACGCGCACTTGTGATTTTTTATCGGGCGATATAGTTTGATCGTTCTCGGATTCAGTATAGAGTTAATATGGCAGTGCGCGCACTGACGATTAAACTATCGACCGATCAAACTATCGAAAATGACTGGCCAATAGTTGTACGATCAAACTATCGCACAACTATCGGCCGGGCGGTAATGTGCATGAAGGATTATGTGAGCGCGCGTCCAGATTCAAGTATTCAACTAAACTATCGACAAACTATTGGTCGACTAAAAATCACAAGTGCGCGCAGGCTCTCAAAACCAAACTATCGGCCGACAGTTTGATCACGATCGTCTTACGATTCCGACTAAACTATCGCCCGATTAAAAATCACAAGTGCGCGTTGGCTCTAAAACGCAAAATCCGAAACTTCGTAATATGTATATACCCGACCCTCTGCCTCTGACTCTACATTCTTGGCTAACCGAATTTTCGTATTTGCATTTCAGAGTACGGTTCCAGAACCGTATTATGATTATGGCCACTGTTTCTGTTTTTTTTTATGCGGACAAGTTGTCCATTGTTTGCGTAGTCCTTAATGACTACTAGCGTGATCTGATAGCCTGACGGGATAGGTTTTCCTAAACTGGGGTCCACGGTATCAGTATATTGTAGCATTGTGTATCAGGCAGGGGTCCGCAGTAGCGTGGTACCTAAGCTCTTAACATAGGAAATTATATGTAAGAATGTGCAGTAAACTTAAAATTTGTCGGTCTAGGCAAGCTACAACTTGCAAACAACCACGCGTCGTCTTTGAGCGTCGCAATGGTCGCAGTTGACATGCACATTGCGACGTCATTACAGTCTCCTTGTCGTGTCGACCATTCGGCTTAGTTATTAAACTTTTTCGGACCAATACTGTGCCTCTTGTATTGCATTATCGGTGACGCTATATAGGTCGTGTCCGTTACGCTGGCAAGAAAGTAGCTTCTAGAGGGAAGCGAGTTTGATGAATAGTTAGTGCGTAATTTGCTGTAAATGTGCGCCAAATAAAAAAATTGTGGGCCTAATACTTTTGGAATAAAACGGGAAAAACGAATTCTGCTGGAGTAACGGTGCTCCAGCAGGAAGATTCTAAACTAATGATCGGAGAGAAATAAAAATTATGTGGTCGGGTAGCTTAGGTTCTAGCAGGAATGTGCGCCAAATATGAAATTTGTGGGCCTTACAGTTTTGGAGATATTTGATTTTCTGCTGGCGTAACGTTTTGCCGAGTCCCAGATCTCGGGAACTACTGGATGTGCGATCTTACAGTAAAGGCATATAAGTAGCGCCTAATTTGTGCTGTATGCACATACAGAAAACATTTCAAAAATATTCACGGATTTGAAGTAAACAGACATTTTCAGAAATCAAAAAAATAATTCTAGCGCCTAAACTACCACACAAATATAGAAACCAAAAACGGTGTTCTATTCTTCTTGCTATTTCTAATTACCATAAAAAGTTTGAGAATCCCACAGTTACGCGTTTTTGAATAATACCCACATGAAGGTGAGACAGACAATGTCATGACTTTGACGATCAGCAGGATAAAGATATCAGAGATTATTTAGATCCTAGCCCAATAAATAATTAGTGCTGTTACTAAAGTACATGTTCTGAAAATTTCAGCATCAAATTTTTCGTAATAAAGTAAATATTCATTAAAATCCAAAACAACTGCCAGTATTCTGATTAACCGACCAAATTCGATAGACCACGAAAAAGCGACGCGCTCATACATATTGATGACCTTCTTTAATGTGTCGTATTATGCAGAAAAATTTAATGTACAGTCGCGTTCATAACTTTTTTTTGGTAAATGTAGGTGAATAGTGCTCTATCATTCAAAAGGATAGTTTGAGCTGAGCCTTTATTCATTCCAGCACAGTATAAGAAGGAACCATTTTTCCATACAGTAGTCCGACGGAGACGTCAAGAGAGACAGGTCAATCGTGCGGGGCATGACAAATAAACAAATAAACAAACTTCTTATTTAATTAATATTATAGTGCATACGATTTGCATACGTGCAAATCTTGATCTCGCATATTTTATAGAACTACTGTCTGGGACGTATTAATTTCTAAAATCCAAGATGGCGGCCAACTTTTTTGTTTGTTGGCCAATTTCGATGAAACTCGGTTTTTGGTACTATTTGGACAAGAAAACAGCAACGCTATGTTAAAAATTTTAAAAATCCAAGATGGCCGCCCACTTTTTTATTTGTAGGCTGATTTTGGCGAAACTCGGTTTTTAGTACTATGACAAGAAAACAGCAACCTATGATAAAAATATTAAAAATCCAAGATGGCGGCCAACTTTTTTCTTTGTTGGCCTATTTTTATTAAATTCGGTTTTTGGTACTATTTTGACAACAAAACAGCAACGCGGTGTTAAAAATATTAAAAATCTAAGATGGCGGCCAACTTTTTTGTTTGTGGGCCGATTTTGATGAAACTCGGTTTTTAGTACTATTTTGACAAGAAAACAGCAACGCGGTGTTAAAAATATTTAAAATCAAAGATGGCGGCCAACTTTTTTGTTTGTGGGCCGATTTCTATGAAACTCGGTTTTTGATACTATATTGACAAGAAAACAGCAACGCAATGTTAAAAATATAAAATATTTAAGGTGTCGGCCAACTTTTTTGTTTGTGGGCTGATTTTGATGAAACTTAGTTTCTAGTACTATTTTGACAAGAAAACAGCAACGCATTGTTAAAATATTAAAAATCCGTAAGTTGATAAATTGGTATGGATAAGCTGCGTTCGGAATGATTCCGTTTCGGAATTCCGTATAAAAATTCCCTCTCTATGTGCCCAGTCTAGGTGTTATTGTTGATCGAAGTGCCCAGTGTAAGATCAATGAGAAGATATGTAGCATAGAAAGTTATTGCACACTGTTTGTTGTGTTGAGCACGAATCTGTTCTGTGGCGTTGCGCTTGTGCGAGCTGTTACCACAGAATAATATTTGTAGCAGAAGGCTCACTTCCGAAACAGTTACAATGAATTATCAATCTTTTCCACGCGACAATTAGGTCTAAAATAATTTGCACCCGCACGCCTGACTAACTAATTTACCGTTCATTACAAGCGAAATTGAACCGTAGCTGTACGTAATACGGTTCTATTACTCGGAAACGCTTAAGCCAAATTGGTTTTGGGTGGTCTTGGTTGCCACACTAGGGTCGACTCGACTGCAATGTAACGACGAAGTAAGTAAAAGGAATAACAAGTAGCGCAAATGATTTTTAAATACAGAAAGCCCAGAATTTTTATTTTTACTTCTTTGCATTCACAGTTCAATTTTTGTTACTTACTTACTGAAAAAAATGAAAATGAAGTAGGTAGGTATTAGAAAAAGTCGACCCGTCTCACAACTAGCCCCAATGGGACTCGAACCCACGACCTTTCACTGTCCGGGCGAATACTCTAACGGCCTGGCAACGAACATGCGCGGCGGCGACGGCCGGCGATAAGCGAATTGCGCATCCGTTGGTGCGTCTCATTGACTTATTTGATTGGGCGTCTGTTGCGAGCGCGCAATGATTCCGCAATTCGCTCGTCGCCGTGTCGCCGCCGCCGCCGCGCATTTTCGTGGCCAGGTCAGGCCGTAACGACTCCGTAGCTCAGTGGTTATTAAAGCAATCATAATTCACAATTATTATATTATTCTAAGACAGAAAGTAGCTATATTTTGTAATTTGGTAGGTACCTATATTAAGTATGTAGGTACCTACCTTAGTTGAGTGTACATATTGTTGATGTTAGCGTAGTTATTCGATAACGTCTATCGTGAAGTGAGAACAAGCTAAGGTAAGTAAGTAGGTGGTAACAGCGCGGGCGCAGCGCACGTCCGCGTAGTTCCTATGTGCGCCACGGCACGGTTGCCACGGCGATGAGCGCTAGCGTTACGCTGCAAAGCGAAAATCACTTTGTCGATTTTTATTTTCGTCTTAATTACCTACGCTAAGATGGAGCGGGGTCCTTAAATCAAATATTCGAATCATTAAATTTTATAGATACTTATAGAGTAAGACAGTATAGTCACACAAAAAAACTTCTTTCAGGTTTTCTAAAAAGATTATAAAATTTTAATGTCTCTTTCTGTCGTTGTTAAGACAACCGAAGGCCGCACAATAATAATGTTTAATATTACGCATTTTGCTATGTGTAAAACCATAAGGTAACACACTTGTGTTTTGGCGCGAAAGTGTGGCGAAAGTAAACTACTTAGGTAACTTCTTTCTCGCGTGGCGGCGGGCGTCGCATGCACAACTGAGCGCGCGTGACACCCGTGATTTCTCTACCTCGCGGTAGACAGCGCGTATTCGATTGAATTGAGTGAGCCCCCCCTGCTGTTACTAGGGTTGCCTGCCACTGCCATTCTATTTCATTACAAAATAAGGAGATTTAATATGCGTATTCAACTGGTTCACAAAATAAATTAGTTTTCTTTCTTTCTCTCTGTAATCTACAATATTAACTCAAAATTGGCAAGATAAAAGGCCGAAAAAAATACAAAATAAAATCTTGCTTTTTCAGAATTCGAGAAAAACCTACTTCGAGAATGACGTTACCAGCTTCGGTTGTGGTTTGGTTGAAATTATTTAGCGCGATCGCCCCCCAGGAATGCAACAAAACACATTTGTTAATGAAATCTCAAATAATATATAAACATGAAACATGAATGGTTTAAACACTTTGTTAATAATTATTAAGTAGTTAGGTACTTAATGAATTATTTGTTGCTTTCTCCCACTAAAAAAAGGCTCTATAGCGCAAAGAAACTTTCTTCAAGATGAAGATTTGCCCAAGCTTTACAGCTTTTGCTAACACATATTTTTTTGCGATTAAATCTAATGATTGGCGAATGGGCGATTTTCTGATTCGTGCTGCTCGTTTTGATTAGCTCAATAGATGGCGCTGTCCCACCTATGCAGTCACTAACAACGGAACGTAATAAAGTTTACTTCGACGCGACTTTTGTTTCATAAAACGGAACGTTTTGTTTATATTTTGATTGATTTTTGCTGCTTTGTTCTGTTGAACGTTGCTAGCTAGCTATCGTTATACCCGACGACCGACGTCACAAAACAATTGTAGTAGGTATTTTTTTATAAAATTAGTAATTAAAGTTCCAAAAAGCGTATAAAGTTCATATACATAAAGTTACGCGGTAGCGACCCTGTATTATGTGATGTAGTTGGAATTGGATTATATTTTAGTATAGCGTTATTAAATAGAATGCTTCCAAGCATCTGTGCTAATTTTCGTAAGTGTATGTATGTTTGTCCACGGTCCACGAATTTCTACAAAACTAAGGCTACGTACGCACTGGCAGGTGGCTAGCTTGGCGCCTAGAGCCTAGTGGCTTGCATTCTACTAGCGCAACTAGCTAGACGCCAAGCGCGCAGTGCAGCCGGTCGCGAACATTCTAGAACGTTCGTTTTACCAAGGTGACTCGCTATGCTCTAGGCGTTAGTACTATTATATACAGGATAAATTTTTGACCAGTGCACAAATTTTTAGGATCAACTCAGAATCGGTAAGCGAACAACTTTCTCTTAGAAACATGGGTCGAAATACGACAAAAATTTTTGGACTCCCCATACTAAATTGATCACGTGATCAGTCCGATTTGTATGAAGAGTCAAAAATTTTTTGTCATATTTCGACCTATGTTTCTAGGAGAAAGTTGTTCGCTTACCGATTCCGTAGGTGTGTTACATTCCATTGCTTCTTGGAGTATTTGGCGTCAAATACGTCGAGTCGGTCTTCTTGGTAATTCTTGCTGAGGTAGTCACCACTACAATAAAACACTCGGCATCACGTTACCGAGATAGCGCATATTTTAATCATTCCACACATCGTCCAGTTGCGTACACACTTGGGGCACAAAACCACACCTATCTTGAGTCACAAAGTCCACTATGAAACAAATTGCGATTAATTAAAATATCCACTTAACCTAACCCGCCAAAATGGCGCCAAAAACTCGCAACTAGTGCCGCAACTGAGCCGGGGCGCAAACCAGTTCTAGCCCCGGCGGGCGGCGGCGCATCGGTGGACCCGTCGGTGAGAGGTCACGCACACATCGCCGCGCTATGTGTCGGTGTACCGACAGCGGGCCGCATATTATAGAGCTTATTACACTTGGCTAAATTCAGCATCTAATTAATCATACATTGCTTGTTTTGATTGCATCACTTGCTACAAATAAGCTCAATGAAAGCAATGTATGCTTAATTAGATGCTGAATTTAGCCAAGTGTAATAAGCCCTTAAGGCAGCTTGGTTATTGGTTGGTGGAATATTTATTCATGTGAGATCACTGTCTATTGTCAATTTAATCACATTGCACATTAGGTACCTATGTTTGAAAAAAAAAACGAAATAAAATTACAAAACAACCTTAATTTTATTTTTATACTTAAATAATGTTAAAATTATTTGAATTCTTTCACTTCAAGTAAAAAAACAAAACAGAAATAGCTTCATTCGTCATTAAAAATTAAATAAAAGTACTCAGTCAAATCACTTTTTTACTTAAGTGTACACAAACGTGACGTGTACAAATCTGATCGGCAAAAAAGTTAAGAAGGTCATTAATATGTATGAGCGCGTCCCTTTTATCGTGGTCTATCGAATTTGGTCGGTTAATCAGAATACTGGCAGTTGTTTTGGATTTTAATGAATATTTACTTTATTACGAAAAATTTGATGCTGAAATTTTCAGAACATGTACTTTAGTAACAGCACTAATTATTTATTGGGCTAGGATCTAAATAATCTCTGATATCTTTATCCTGCTGATCGTCAAAGTCATGACATTGTCTGTCTCACCTTCATGTGGGTATTATTCAAAAACGCGTAACTGTGGGATTCTCAAACTTTTTATGGTAATTAGAAATAGTAAGAAGAATAGAACACCGTTTTTGGTTTCTATATTTGTGTGGTAGTTTAGGCGCTAGAATTATTTTTTTGATTTCTGAAAATGTCTGTTTACTTCAAATCCGTGAATATTTTTGAAATGTTTTCTGTATGTGCATACAGCACAAATTAGGCGCTACTTATATGCCTTTACTGTAAGATCGCACATCCAGTAGTTCCCGAGATCTGGGACTCGGCAAAACGTTACGCCAGCAGAAAATCAAATATCTCCAAAACTGTAAGGCCCACAAATTTCATATTTGGCGCACATTCCTGCTAGAACCTAAGCTACCCGCCCACATAATTTTTATTTCTCTCCGATCATTAGTTTAGAATCTTCCTGCTGGAGCACCGTTACTCCAGCAGAATTCGTTTTTCCCGTTTTATTCCAAAAGTATTAGGCCCACAATTTTTTTATTTGGCGCACATTTACAGCAAATTACGCACTAACTATTCATCAAACTCGCTTCCCTCTAGAAGCTACTTTCTTGCCAGCGTAACGGACACATATAGGTCCTCAAGCGTGTAGGATGAGGGGCACGCAGGGCAGGACAAAAGATGTGCTATTGTTTGGGAGGAAGCACCACATTCACAAACTATCATCGCCAATATAACCCCACCGGCAGAGATTGTCCTTTCCGCGTCCGGTCTGAGTCCTCAGTCTAAGGGCCCTCTTATAGGCCAACGAAAATCAGATTGCTTTACATGATCGGCTGTAATATCAATAATGAAAAACTGAATTTCAAATTAAGATGCAGCAAACTTCAGGACTAACACTAGTGACTGGTACTCAAAAACACGATTTCATACAATTTTCTCGATAGAAAAAAATTGCGAAGTTGCCTCCAAACCAAAGCACTATAATTAACACGATAAACTGCTAGTATTCAAGTTATACATTAACAAAGATTGGAACTTTTTAGTTTAATTACACTATAGATAAGGCACGGCTTGTTATATATTTTTCTAAATAACCTTTAAAAAAAGAATTTCCTTCATTTATTTATTCCGGACCGGCCGAATGGGGCCGGAGAATTATATAGTAAATGCTGCCTTATGTCTCATAGAAATAAGGCAGCATTTACTTTGCAGTTGGCCGTTGCAGTTATTACTTTTGCTTTTGGCCTAGTGCGCGCCCTAAGGGACTTCTAGATTTGCCAAGGCAATGAATGGCCGGGTCTACCCCCGGAATCACTGAGAATGGCTGGAGTTTATGGAGCATATTTTCTCCCTAGAGAATAAGCCTTGCTTGGGAGGCATCACCTGAAATAGGGTGTACAAATTTCACAAAGCTGTGACGGCTCTTAAGTCTCTAGGGGACCGGTTCATAGTTGTTGTTGTTCATTTTATTGGAGCTACCAATAGTAGGTAGATCGTGAACCGGTTCCAGTCAAATTCACCGAAAAAAACTCACCAAAAGTTTTCTCACCGAAAACTTTTCTCACTGAAAACATCTCACCGAAAAATACTCACCGAAAACCAAACTCACCGAAAAAAGCTCACCGAAAACTTCTTGATTTACGACAATCTTAATCATCTAAATCGACGTATCGGGTAGATTTCTGCTCATATTAGGGTAAGGCTTATATTTTTTGCACTAATCGCACAAAGGAAATCACAACGGAATGTGTCACTACTGAAATTATGTGTTACAACGGAATTTGTAAATCTTTGTACACAAAGACTGTGTTTTTGCATTTTAGAAAGGGGTATTTAGTTCTTGTGTTTATGTTTGTGTTTGTCTTTTTTAGTGTTTTGTTTATTCAGTTTTCGTTATTCTGTGTGTAATAAATTGGTAAAATAAATATTATTATTAAATAAAAAATATGAATTTCTGTGCATATTTTTTTATTTTTCCATATTAATAAACTTATTTTAGCTCTTAGCAAATATCACAAATCAATTAAGATGCATAAAGTTGTTGCTATCGCTCGATAAAACTCAAGTCTCAAAAAGATGGCGCTACTTACGCAAATTTGGATTTTTTAATTATATAAGTAAGAAAGTTTTGCATTTTTATACTTTAATATCATCCAGGTATCCATCCAAGTATTAGTTATATGTGCTTAAAGGTCGCAAAATTATGTAGTAATAATAAATGAAATTAATCTATTTAACAATTTACACTTCCCTTTATAATTTCCGTTGTGACACGTCGCTCAAATTCGTGTCACTTTGTCGCACAACGGATAGAATTTTTAACACGTCCTAACCTAAAAAAAATCATAACATATACATTAATGAATTTATCCTTCGAAATTTGTCACAATTCATAAAAGAAATTAATGTTTTACTTGATTTTTAACTCCAAATCAAGATAGCTATTCAATTAATGATAATACAAAAGAATAAACCTTACCTTTTCTTAACGACACTCAGCAGGTTCCAGCACTTTTTTCCTAATGACACGATAAAAAGATGGTAGAATCGTTCAGAAATGTGTCAAGCATGATGGGCCAGTGTTGCCACTTTAAATAAATGAATCTTTATGGTAGATTATTATAAAGTCTGAGAAATATCGCGTCGCACACCTGAAGTATTACAACTGAACAGAATTTGGGACACCTATAAATTTGTGAATAAAAACAATACAACTGATAAATTGTAGCCTATATAGTTTTAATTTTGTAGCTATGATCCAATAGAACAAGTTATATGCGAAAATAAAAAGTTATAGTCATAAAAAACTGTAAATACCAATCATTTGTGTCGAGTAAGCGTTTGCGGACATCAACAAATTGTATGGAAGAAAAAAGTAGCCCTTTTTTGACATTAATGTATTAAATGTAAACAATAGGAATATATTAATAAAAAAAATAAACATAATAAAGAAATATACGTCTTTTTGTGTGTTTTTATTAAAAGTGGAATTAAAAAAAAAATGAAAATTATTTTTATGTTCAAACTCTTGGGACAGCAAATTTTTACAAAATGTGCAAAAACTATGAGCCTTACCCATTAATGTACTTAAATAAATAAATAAATAATCAAAAATTAGGAATTAGGTAATATAAAAAAAGCATTGAAAATGAAAATAACGACTCCGTAGCTCAGTGGTCAGGAGCATTCGCCCGAACAATAAAAGGTCGTCGGTTCGAGTCACATCGAACGACTCCGCAGCTCAGTGGTTAGAGCATTCGCCTGGACAGTGAAAGGTCGTGGGTTCGAGTCCCATCGAATTACCCCGTAGCTCAGTGGTTAGAGCATATTTTTTATTTATTTATTTATGTCACCGGGAAATTAATAAAAACCGTAAATTTATAAATTTCCTAAAAAAAAATAACCACGAAATTTAAGGCAATCGCTTCGCTGCGCTTCGCGATCGCCTTAAAATTCTAACTTATCACGTGTTCTACAGGACTTCCGTAAAATTTATAAACTTGCGGTTCTTATTGTTATTTTCCGGTGACATTTACATTAATATGAGCAGAAATCTACCCGACCCGATACGTAGATGATTCAAATTGTTGTAAATCAAGAAGTTTTCGGTGAGCTTTTATCGGTGAGTTTTATTTCGGTGAGTTTTTTTCGGTGAGAAAAGTTTTCGGTGAGTTTGGTTTTCGGTGAGTATTTTTCGGTGAGATATTTTCGGTGAGAAGTTTTCGGTGAGTTTGGTTTTTGGTGAGATTTTTTCGGTGGGTTTGGTTTTTGGTGAGTTATTTTCGGTGAGTATTTTTTCGGTGAGTTCGGCCGGCACCCGTGAACCAACAGCCTCCACAGATGTACACTGGTCGGCGGTAAAACGAGGAAGTACCCCATTGGATGTGAACTCGGAATTGATGGATGTGGACTACGAGTTCTAAGGAACAATTCGGATGTTGGCAGCACGGCAGGGTCTGCTTATGGGGTTATTAGTTGTAAGCACAACAATTTTAGCTAATTTCCTAATTTTAGACTGAACTTCTAAACTTCTAAGACAATTTTTACTCGATTCCTAAATAAGCATAGCAAATTTATTCAAGTAAAATGTACTTTAGGGTAGTAAAAGTTAGAACTATGGAATTTGCTTTGTTTAGCAAAAAATTTTAATGAAAAAAAAATAGCAGTCAGTACTACAGTTTCGAACGAGATTCAAATAAAAACTCATGGAACCCAGCCCAATGCTTTTTTATTCTATTAAAATATTTCCTATAGGGGCTATAGGTACTTACAGAATTGCATTGTAAATGAATAAAATTAGTTTTATAAATCAATTAAAGTGCTTTGCTTATTCAGGAAGGTGGAAGGGGTTAGCACCTTTAGTTTATAGTCCGTTCGGTTAGATAGTGTCGGTACACCCGCACGGCATTGTGGCAGAGCGACACTATCTAAGCGAATGGACTATATATGCTAGCCACGCCCACAGGTCGCGTGACGTGGTCGCTTGCATCGGTCAGTGTTATTTAAGTCAATACAAAGCAGTGCCGCCACGCGACCCTGCCGTGCCGCCAACATCCGATTTGTAGGTACCTTAACATAAAACTACACACGCGTTTTCCTCTCCTGCCCTCTGATTCACGAACAGTCGGAAACGGAATCGGATTCGAGAACTGTGCTCTGTCTTTGTCTATTCTGTAGTGAGTGACAATGACAGTGCATTCATTCAGCTATCGGGAGCGTTTCCGACGATTTGTGAATCAGGGGGCTGCTGGACTAGAGGAAAACAGCATGAGATGTGGTGGATGACAAATATGTTCTAATTTGTAATTGTAAATTCTATTATAATGATCATACTGCGTCAAACTACGATAAAGGTTAAAAACTCTCCTCTTACATCTCAAATAAAATAATAAATTAGCAATTATTGCTGTGATCCATTTTTATTTATCTTTGGTAGCTCCTCTACGGTATATAATTTTTTTATTAAACCCAATACAAGGGTGTAGGGACTAAAATATCAAATGAATATAATTTAAACAATAGGTGAGGGTTTATTTTAATGGTACGGGATTCCATGTGTCAAAAAATGAAAAATATTAATTTTAAACGATAATTTATTGATTTAACCGCAAATATATTAGTTTATTTACAATAGGGACGTCAACAAAATGCAAACGGAGAGCCAGCTATTTGTATCTAGTTATCAGTACACTAACTGATTTATTTAAAAACATACAACTATTCCAACACGTGAAATTTAAAAATAACACTTGCTTGGTACTTCGTAACGTCTAATCGCGACTCAACGTTGTTAAAAATAACTACGACGGATCGTCACGCTAAGCTTCCCCATAAGCTTGCCAAGTTCACTACACAATACGCATACAAAATTAAATCACTAAAAACAAACACTTAATTTTTCAACATAATACAAATACTGAATTTACTAAAAGAACACTGAATATTGCTTTTAGAACTACTTAAACACTCAAGTATGTACACTATTATACTATAAGTCAGGATAATCAACGTGCTCATTAGTATACTATTCTTTCAATAATTTACCACAAAGCTTCATTGCAGTTGCGATAGGACTTGTTACATAAAATTATGTGCCATCTGAAAGGAAATAGATTAAAGTATTTGATGGGCAAGGGTAAACATTTAATAAACTGGCTAAATACTTAGCAGATAATTTTTTGAGCTGGAAGTAACAGTTGAAGTTTATAGAAGAAAATTGAAGGTATAGTATCATAGTGAATTGCAACTATTTAGCCACCTCATTAAAAAGTTAAAATAATAATCTGGAAATTTAAAAAACATACTGATAAATTTATTTTACTAGAACCGATCACATCTTATTGTACTTTTATACACCGATACTTTACAATATTACAACTACCATACTGTTTCAGTCATTAATATCGTTAAAATAACCGCTGGTCTTAAATAGCACGCCAGCGGGGTGTTCCAAGTAAAACACCTTTGTCACAATCAAGGTACTCGCAGATATAAATGAAGCAGGTCAGTGCGCAGTTCACAGTGATAATCAACGTCTTTTGTGACAAATAATATTTTACATAATTACGTAGCTTTTAATGATAAACGAAACCTCTAGTAAAGGCACATTTTACAAGGCAGTCGATGCCTTTTTTATACACAAGTACAATAATTTCAATATCGTAATTATGCAACTCAAGTAGAAAATTAAAATCCGACAGATTTGGCACAATAGGTAAAACAAATTAGCAAATAATTTCAAAATTTACACAATTTTCAACATTATTTACCTAAAAAATGCGCAACTTTGCGTTACAGTATAATGAGCGGATCCTGAATCTCATTAAAACTACTCTTTTTAATTTAAATATAATTGATTTATCGCCATCATGACAATTTAGGAAAAGGGTCTACCAGAACCCAAATAAAATTATATATCTTATAATAATAATTACAACCGTTAGCGGTATGCCTTACGACGAAATCTACATCATCGTATAAGCGTATCGTAATTTTAACGTTTCTGTTGTGGGAGCTTAGACAAAACGAGTATCAATAGTAAGTTACAAACGAATAGGAGCTTTAAAACTAAGTTTTGCTGTAAAATAATGTACCACAGTACATAATATTCCTACTGTCGTTTCAATTTACTACTTATACATAAATGAGTCAAGATAGCTGTTTTTTTTGTAAAACAAAAGAATATCAAAACTGAAAACAGAAACAAATCATTTATTAATTTAAGAGTTTACAAATGACAACTCATACGAACTAAACGCAAGTGAGTGACTACTCAAGTTCACCGGAGCATTCAGTAGCCTTAGTGAAATCCAAATTATGTACAAATTATGCGTCAATAGAAATGCAATACCGTAAAACTAGTCAATAAGGTAATAGCGTCGAGTTAGCGGCGCCGGCGCCGAGCGCGCGCTCACGAGTCCGCGGGCACGTCCCACTCGGCCAGCCCGCGCTCCACTAGCTCGCGGTTTAGGAATATTACTTGCTGCAACAGAACAGACCAAATGACATTAAATTAAAACATTAAAAAAACATGCGCAAAGAACAAGGTGCAAAAATAGGCCCAGAGTTGTAGCACTTCGAAAACTTATTTATTATGTACCTCTCTCTCTCTCTTCGTTAGCTATGTATCCCACATGGTAATATTATGTACCTACTAGTGGATAATTTTATTACAACATTTTATTAAATGGCGACGAAGCTTAATTTGTAAAAAAAGGCTAGTGGTTCAAACAGTTTTAAAATAAGCTACATCGGACATATTTCGACCAATAATTAAGTTCGCATGTCAATCCTATGGTGCCTATGGCGCAGTGGCTTGAGCGCTCAGCCAAACCAAAATATTTTATCTACCTCCTGGGTACTCGCTAGTACTCCGTACTCGTATAATAATCATATTATCATCATCATCTCCATATCACATCCCGTGACCGCCGATTGCTAAAAAGGATGGATATCATGTCTATTGTAGTGTAATTTTAAGACGTTTTGAATCAATGTAACTTTCCCATTATAATAAAATGTTCAAATAATCCACAAAAATTGTTTAAGTCAGAGAAACTATAGTATAGTATAACTATAATATATTGTAGTATAGTATAGTTAACTCTAAAGTGATTGAGGATTCCGGGAGTAGTGCGCTTCCACCTTCAGCCTTATCACCACTTAACATCAGGTGTGATGAAGGCTAAGTGCTAACTCGTTGTGGATAAAAAAAAAAAAAAACGAAGAAGAAAAACAACTCTGCACTTTGTTCTTTACAAATCTATCAACATCTACATTATCTTCTTTCTGTATTTATGTACGTTCTTTTCTGAAAGATGACATTAACTGTACTAAATATTAAGTATGTGGATAACCTACTTAGCTAAACTGCCACAGTTCGTGTTTGTCGCAAAACTAGTCATTAACGAAGACAAAAAAGACTAATTTGAGACCTTTTGTTTCGCAGTGGCCAGTAGTAAAACAAAGAAATAAAACAAGTACAAATCGACATACTTCCGGTAAACGAAAGCTGTAGAAGGCAGCAGCGATATTATGATGACTCCTGGATAAATCATGTTTGGCAGAATAACTTAGGTGCTTTTATATAGATCAGAGACAAAATTAGAACAAACACGATAAAATTACTTCCGTGTTTTGAGTGTTGGTATTTAATAATGAGGACTTCATTTTCAATTTATAATTTACTAGCGGCCGCCCGCGGTTTCACCCGCGTGGTTCCCGTTCCCGTGGGAATATCGGGATAAAAAGTACATATAAACCTTCCTCTTGAATCACTCTATCTTTTAAAAAAAAACGCATCAAAATCCGTTGCGTAGTTTCAAAGATTTAAGCATACAAAGGGACATAGGGAAAGAGAAAGCGACTTTGTTTTATACTATGTAGTGATATCTCCATAATTTATGCACCTTAATTGCTTCAATAACTTTAATAACACATTTCTAATAGATAAGATAAACGACTGATAATTATTAATTCTAAGATAGATAATAACTGTTTGTTATTTTCAAATGTAATTGTTGCAAGAATAGAAATTTATACACAGTATATAATTATTGGAAAAAGCTATAATTTCCGGTGATGACTCATATAAGTACGATTGTTTTTGTGGGCCGATAATTTAGTTTTCTTTGTTTGAGGAGCATGGTTTAGTAAGCCACATATTCAAAGTAAAATTATCAATGGACATTCACAAAATTGACGCAATCTCATGTGACCCCAATTTATGCGTCGCATTTTGTACAAGGCCTGCTTGAGATGTTTATATGCCGAGGCCGCAGCACGGACCGCGATCGCCAGCCGGAAACATAACGAGTTCCTACCGATTGGCGGTCACTACCCGCTTCGATATAGAAAATGACCAATGTCTCATACCTACACAATTGTATCAGTCGATTTTTTAATTTAATTTAGTTGAGTAACTAGATTTTCGAGTTATTTAAAAAGTTTGTAATATGCATCGCGAAATTTGATTTAGTCCACTAGATGCGGGTAGCGCAGGTCTGCTCGTTGTGGTGGAAAGCAGCAGTGGGCGTCGGTCGTACGGCTGATGCAGGCGCGGATCCAGGAATTGGTTTTGGTTCAGGGCAGTTTGTTTCAGGCAATCTTAGCTTATTTCACGTGGTAAAAAGATGAATGCATTTTTTTATGTATAATTATGTCTGCGCCTGGGCTGCTAAAGATATATTGATTGACTATAAATTAATTACCTACTTCTTTTGAGTCTACGCACACCGCGTTTTTTGAGCGCGCCAGTGCATATAGACACGCAGGACACGCTACACAGGCAAGTCAGACACAGCCTGTCGACCTTTGCACACCTGCATAAATTCAATCCCGTCGACGCACGTGAATAATACAGTGAAAAAAGGATCATTGACATCTGCATGTTATTCTATGTAAACTTGATCATGGTTGTGAACATAGCAATGAATTGTAACTAATAATAATTATTACTAACATTATTAATTATTAATAACATTTTAATTTAATTCAATTTGTCCTTCATCCCTATCGATTTCCTTATTTATAGAACAGTTTTTATGGTTTTTATTTTAAATTTGCATAACATCATTGGTTGGATATGGTCGCTCTATTACCTAGCTGTAAGACCTGAATGTTTGTACCGATATTTCGCAAATAAAGAGTTTTGATTTGATTTGATGCTTACCTGCGGGTGCAGGGTGAGATAGAGGTGGACGAGCGGCAGGCCGGCCTCGTCGTAGCCGGCCACCTGCGCGTGCAGCAGCTGCCCCGCCGTCAGCCCCGCCATGATGCGCAGCGCCTCGCCGCTCCACTCCGGTTCTGCACATGCATACAGTCATCATCAGCCTAACTCCAGCCGACCTAACATGCGCATCAGCACGCGTAGCATGACAAACGCGAGAAGAGTTTTGTCTACCTCGAAAGTCTATAATAGACAGCCGAGCAATAGGTTTGTTTATGATGAAATGTTATTTTTGACGTTTCTATATAGACAAACCCTCTCTCGAGTTCATCATGCTACCCGAGCAGGCGAAAATTATGTGATCTATCCTCCGCGACAGCACGTGTTTCTGTTTTGCTTATCTGCCATTCACACTCAATTAGTGTAAGTTAAAAAAATAACACTTAGAAAATCAAGATTAAGGTAGGTATTGAAGATTTGTAGAAAACAGCAGATTTTTGTTTACAAGAAGTTTACTGTTCAAGAGAGCAAGACATGTTTATGTGAGCTATAAAAATATTAGTAAGTTATTAGTAAGTAAATGGTGATGACCGAGTTTCTAAGACTGCTATTTAGTTATGTTAGTACTAAGTAAAAATGTACATTCAGAATGAAAACTAGTTTTCCGCCCGCTGCTTCGCCCGCGTGGACTATCCTGCGGGTATTTTTCCGGGATAAAACGTAGCCTATGTTCCTTAGTATCTGCGTCCCCAATTTCAGCCAAATCCGTTGAGCCGTTTTGGCATGATTGAGCAACAAACATCCAAAAATCTAAACTTTCACATTTATAATATTCAGTCGGATATGAGATACTCACCCAAATATTAAAGAAAATGAAAAGCACAAATAATAAGATGCAGCAAAATTTCAACAAAACACAATAGAGAAATTGAATAATTATACTTATTGCATTTGCAGAAGTGATTAATAACATGAAAAATAATCAATAAAGAAAATAACCAATAAAGCAGCATGTGAAAAATGAGTAACATGAGTTAACAAGAATGAGGCTTATGTAGCAGGAATAAAGATATAAATTAACCATTGTTTGCTGGTTTCACGAAGGCCAGAAGGGCTTCTGTTGCCTGGAAGGGCAGTGTCATGAAATCTGAGCGGATCTGCTTGAGCTGATCGTTGTCGACGGTGAGGTACCCGCCGAAGTCGACCAGCTTCACGACAGACGTGTCATTCTCCTCCGACGTCGAGATCACTTGCGCGCGGTACCAGTTGTTCTCTGTAGGCGCGGCGCATATTGACCCCTCTGTAAATGGATAATAGATTTTACCAACTTTTATTTTTAAATATTAAAAAACCCCCGACACAAAAAACAATCCAAAAAAGTCAACCCTTTTACCATATACCTACTTACCCTTTTAGAACTTCTAGTACTAAAAGGGTATATTATACGTTAGGGGTCCCCCGAGCAAGAGAATTTTTTTTTTTTACTTTTCGAGTTGTTTTCTTTATGATTAAAAAAATATTTTTAAATTACACACAAAATTAAGTAACACGGTACCAAAGATCCCCTCATCAACTAGGAAAGAGCCGATGATCTTCATCAAACGGTTGAACAGATTTTCATGAAACATGGCTAAGAACACTTGGGATAAAATTATCTATGACACAAAAAACTAAACGAAAATCGGTTCATCCGTTTGGTAGCTACGATACCACAGACAAATACACAGACAGACACGTTCTCTTTTTGCGTCGGGGGTTAAAATATAAGGAGCCGGAACACAACCGCGTAGCAACGTCGCACCATCAAAATCATGAAGTTTGACTTAATACTGAGGTAACTGGAGAGTGCAGTACGAACAATTTTTTGAATACCACAAATAACACAGTGGCTGTCTTCCGTCTCACCTACACTTTAAAAAAATACGTATGGTCATATGAGACAACTGACAGCCACTACCTGCCACTACATACATAAATGTCAAATTTGCTGGCGACACTTTTTTATTCAGGGTGAGAGCTCCAGTTACCTCAGAGTATTAAGTCAAACTTCATGATCAAAATCAACGGCATTTGTCTAGTCTTTGGTAAACAATAAGGTTTATATTAGTTTAGTGCGGCGTCTAAGCACACGACGTTTTTTGAGCACGCCTTCGACGCGTGTCTGTATCATTACAAACAATTTGCAGCATTTTGCATGCACATTGATCATAACAAACATAACCAAAGCGCGGTTTGCGTGGGCTCTTATTTTTGTCGCAACATGCTTACGTGTTTCGGTTTAAATTTTCAAAGTTCCTATTCTAGTATGCAAAAAATAATAATTATTATTATACATTTGGTAAGTAAACAGTCAGCGTCATTTGTCGTATCTTGCAAACCGTAAAATGGATTATCAGGACACAGCAACATCAATCCTTAGATAAAGTAAAGGTTCAATGAACTTAAACCAAAAATAAATTTTACTAACCACAGAAAAGTGAGTAGAGAATATGAGAAGGATTTGAAAAATGGAAGAATTTGCTTTAGGCAAATTAGGCAATCAGGTATACTTAAGTGTAATGTAAACAAATATTTGGTCCATTTAGTTTGAGAATCAAAAACTAATTAAAAAAAAATCTATCATGAACGTGACTGTCCGCAACATTCATACATAATGCTCTAGTAGGGACTTTAAAGCAATCTTATGTTGAAAAATGGAAAATGAAGTATTTAGAAATAGTTGTGAGACGGGTCGATTTTTTTTAAATACTTCATTTTCCATTTTTCTGTAATAAAAATTGCATTGTGAATGCAAAAAACTAAAAATTAAAACAATCTTATGTTTTTACTAGTAACAAATTTAAATTTTTATGCATACGCGAATGCGAATATTTGCCGCTGACGACTGCGAATGTTCACAGTGATCTTCACACATGTTTCAAAACGTTTTGAAAGAAGGCCAAAGCTCAAGAAATTGTTGAGGCTGCACAAACAAAATGCATTACCATTTGAATTCTACTCAAGACGAGATTAGAACAATAGGCAAAAAGCATCTTTCAAGATTATACAAGCAAGAGTGTGTTACTGGATGGAACAGCACTTTTTATATGTTGCAACATATTTTAGAAGTTCAATTATTGTCTTTACGAATCCATAACAAATTGTAAAATTCTCCAACAGACTTCTGCCGCCCTAGCATGAGCGGCTTTTATCATGCGATATGATATATAGCATGTCATGCTTACCCCACTAAGGTGTAGGCAAGACAAGACAGCATGACGTGTTATATCATATCGCGTGCTATAATGATCAAGCACGTACCCAGGATTTTTGTCGGGGGGGTCCGTTGGGGGTAGTTTAGATGTTTGTTGCTGAATCATGCCAAAACGGCTGAACATGAAGTTCACGCCCATCCCGCGGATAATGGATTTCGGGGGGGGGGGGGGTGTCCAGACCCCCTGGACCCCCCCCCCCCTGGGTACGTCCTTGATAATGATGGTCATGCTAGGCAGGCTGAAGAGTGGATGATCATAAAAAACGTTATCCGTGTACTAGTTACAATCATTTGAAGTTTTGTTTTCTTAGTCTATATTTTTTCATATGTTTATATTCGCGCAATATTTGCGAATACGAATATTCGCAGATGCGAATGTTCATTACATCACTAGTTGTTACCTTTTACTGGGCGTGGAAGTGCCGGAACATCCGGGTTCTGGTAAGTAGCAGCCATGAGGCGGTGCAGCGCGTGCAGTGAGGGGAAGGTGGGGTGCAGTGGCTGCTGCAGGAAGAAGTGGCCCGCGCTCACCAAGCACGTCATTATTGTATCATTGTTCACCGATTCCACAAGCTGTAACTGATACACTCAGACTTAATGTTCATACACATTATTGTGTAGCTGCATTTCAAATGTATCATCACTCCACACTAAGACAAGACAAACTCTTACAATGAAATGCTCAAATTACACTACTTAATACTTACTTGAAGGAACTCTGGTACTAAAGGAGCCAGCCTTTGATATAACTCGGCACTGATCTCTTGAAGTGAGAAATTGGGGAACCTTTTCTCAGGAAACTTTTCTTTAATCAAGTCTAATGCTGCTTCTATTTCACTCTGAGTTCCTAAAATGAAAGGTTAGTATAACTTAAATATTGAAACAACATCCTCTAGAGAATATTAATGTTTATAAATAATGGTTTAACACATACCTTCAACTGCACAAATTTTTAGCTTTACAGAATCAGGGTGCCTCCTCACATATACACTTGCACCAGTTTTAGCTTTAATTTGAGTAACAAAACAACCATGTTTTCCTATAAGAAGACCAACCAGGGTCTGTGGTATAATGAATTGATGTATTCTAAGCCCTGTATCAGAGGGGACCATGTTCAAGGTTGTAGGAGGTGGACTAGCGGCTTCTGAACATCCTTTTCCACTGTCACTTGAACCCTGAAAACAAGTTTTTTGAAATGGATTATTCAAGCATGCAACCTTTTAATTAAAACCAGGTCATATACATATAGCTGTCAGTAAAAAATACAAAGTTGAACTGAAATGTCAAGCCAAATGTTAAATCAACAAAACTGATAACTCAGGTAATATCAAAGAATAAAAATATTTACCTCACTGTGGTTGTCTGAGAAGTGACACATGGATGGACTAGCTAACATAGGATCAACAGGACTATGATTAGCAGAATCTCTTTCCGAAATGCATCTTGTTGGTGCTGTTGAAAATCTGTTTTCACTGTCATTACTGTCGCTAGGTTCATCAACATCATCATTATTTAAAGTCATTTCATCAGTCTCTGCTGCAGTACTATTTTCAGTGATGTCCACTTCAGATGGAGCCATATCAAATTTTGTACTATTCTGTTGGGACAATTCTGAATCAATTCTATTCTCAATACTATCCTTAGAGATCACAATGTTTGTATCTCCATTTGTTTGGACAGAACAAACATCTATATCATTAATAGTGCAAGTACTTTCTGTTTTAATTGAAGAAATCTCTTCAGAGCAAGATTCTTTTACAACAAATGACGACTCTTTTGTACAAATATTAGCTGCAACAAAACTTTGAGTGTTATTTCCGAACGACATCTTTTTCTCCTTCTCAAGGGATTTCTTCTTTATAATTTTCTCTATTTCTATATCTACTTCCTCATCAGTCAAATGTAGTGGTGAAGACCTTTGAGAGCCACTTCCGTTGGGAACAATGTCAATTGGTGCAGACTTTATGACTGCACGCTCAGCTTTGCTAAGGGGTGAACCTTTGGAAGCCTCAATCTGGGCTGTCAATGCTTCAGCCAGTTCCTCTTGTAAACTCTTTAGTTTCTCTCTTCCTCCAGGGTCAGACTTGGCATACTCCCTCTTTTTTCGGATCCAAAAAATCCCTAACAAAACCGCTATTGATGGTACTGACCACATAAGTAGTTGACGACAAGGTGCCATTCTGATAAGCCACTTTTATCAATAATCTAAAACAAAAAAACAATAATTAAAAACATAGTTTGAAGCAAAAAGGAACCAAAAAGATTTTTATTTTCAATGTCTGCTAATAATTTCCCCCAAAGCTGGGGCACTGGCATTGCTTTTCCTTATAGATGGATAAGGGGAATGAGCCAAAGCCCACTCAGGTCCAATTTAAATTGGTTAATAATATTATTGGATGTTTCTAATATTAATGAAAACTGTGCAAATTAAAGGTCACCTTTGTGATATCCACACATCTAAAATAGTTCACCAAATTGATATAGATTGATTGTTTTTTCACATGCACAAAATTACTATTTGAAATGATTTTTTTTATTATTTAATCAGTTAATAAATACAAACTGTTTGTTGAATGCTTAAAAACTTTTTTTAGCAGTATAATTTTGGTCCCTTTTTAAAAAGATTTTATAGTTTGTTACAATTAAACACAACTAGACTGAGTGAATTTAGCATTATGAGTATATTGAGGAAGGCGAATACAAATTTTAGATATGCAATTGACCTACTTACGGTTAGCCATTCCATTATATCAGATTCACTTCTTTTTATCACAGAATTATCAGTGAATAGGCTTTAGGTTAGTTTTTGTCAGTGTTTAATGACACTGATTTTAAATGAAAACGACAATAAAACAAAGTAAAATTAATATTACGAATAACCTGAATGCGTACAAAGAAAGGCACAATGTATTTATGACAACTTTTTCAAATCACTACTGATCTGATATCGAGATAGTAAATACCGCTCGAGGCAAATTAAGTTCACGAATGACCACCACCTTTACAATCACTTTTTCAACGAAGACACGTAAACGAAAGAATTTATAACGTCGAGATTTTATGAAAACGCAACACGTGTTTCTGAAATTTTCGTCAAATAAACGTAACACGTCTTGTTGAGGGTCACGAGCGATGTGTGAAAAGCAACTCGACCAACACGTAAGCAAAGTGATTACAAAATGAAAGGTTACGCAATTTTAACCCTGTACAAGTGACTTCGCAAATAGTGATAAGATAGGTCTAAAGTTATTTCCCTAATGAAATTTTATTTGTTTGGAAACGACAGTAATAGCATCGTGACCTACGAGCCTACTGGCTGAACCTGGACATAATGTGGAAGCTGGTTACCGGCAAAATCCGAAAGAGTACTTACTTTGATATCCAATAAATAACTTTCACTCTTTTAGAAGATCAAATGAAAACAACCCAAAAAACTGAATAAACGATATTACTGACAAATTTCGCCAAAATTAGTCCAACAATCCACGTGCTCACAATGTTTTCGAAGCACAACAAAATTCAACATGGCCACAAATTATAACATGGCGACTGCAAGGTGGCAACATCTAGAAAAAAATCACAGATAAAATAAAAATTCAAAAGACGGCCGTCCCACAAATTATATAGACGGCCGTCCTGCGCACGTAACTTTATGGGTATGAACTTCATACGTTTTTGGGAACTTTAACCTCGTATCGTAAGGCCCAATCATAAACTTATTTATACTAGGGGTAATAGACGGACAATGGTGCGAGTGAGAAACAAGTCCTTACGGCAGAAGCTATGTGCGAGAAAGAGTTGGAAGAAAATGACAGCAGAACCCGATTTGACTTATTTAGCGTCTTTTATCATCTTGATGAAAAACGTCCACTCGATTATTTTGTGATTTTTATCGCGATCGCGTCGATTTGGCTCTTAAAACTATATAAATCAATAATGGTGTAGTGTTCTGTGTTGAATTGTAATGTTGCTTACGACAATAAACCAAATAAACACTAATTTCACAGGTAAATAGGATTGTACAATTACCATTTTCATAGTTCATATTTTAGTTGAATATATTCTCAAATACACTAAGTGACACATTAATATCATACTATTTACCGTCTATTTTCTAAATAAAGGCTGATTTTTAAACTTTATGTATTAGATAAAAAGATATTATATCCGTGAACTTGAGAAAATATGACGTAGAGGTTGATCAAAAATTATCGATATTATTATCGATACTCATGTCGATGGTTTCCAATATAACTTTGTTTGTCTTTGTGAACACTGATAGTTTTACTTAAAGCTGATTTTAACCAACATTTTTTAAATAGTAAATTATACCTACTTCAGTACCAATTTAACAATATTTTCAGGTTTCCTGTAAATCCAGTGATTAAGTTAAACTGGATAAAATTAATAAATATAATAGACTGGGAGCTTCGCCAAAACTCTGTGGTGTGCAGCAAATATTTCAAGCAAAACTGCAAAGAAACCTTGAGAAATTATTTCAATAAAATTGTTCTCTTCAGATGACAATAATTAATGTGTACCTAAATGTTCAATGGGTTTGGGAAAGGTATTTTTATTTATTTCTTTTTGAAATATATACATTTTAACTTAAAATATGTCATAATTTTTTTTCCGTAGCCCTTCAAAATACTTCACAATGGATTTTTAAAGATTCGTAAAAATGACCACCAAGTTATTCAAATTTTTGCATGCACAATGCAGTTTATATTATTGAAAAATTTAAAATAAAGTATTTAGAAAAAATCGACCCGTCTCACAACCAGGGGGGCTACCGCGTAACTTTATGGATATGAACTTCATACGTTTTTGGGAACTTTAAGTCAATTTTATAAAAAAAATAGCCGCTATCAGTTCCTTGTTTTGTGACGTCGGGTATAACGATAACTAGCTAGCAACGTTCAACAGAACAAAGCAGCAAAAATCTATCAGAATAGGAAATTCAAATGACAGTTGAAGCCCATACCCAGTGCGCGCTTTACTCCTGATTGGGGACATGCTCACTCAGTGTCCTCACATTGATCTATTCGCCGATACGGCTGAATACATATGTAGGGAGATTAAGACTTATTTAGAATTAGAAAATTTAAAATGACATTATTATTTTAGCATAGATTTTAATAATTACTTTGAATTATGGTTTAACTCGGTGAAATTCATGTAATTTATTAATTGACATAATTATTTCTTATTGTGATCATTGCCTTTTTTTATATATATATTTTTTATTGTTCTTTGAAATACTATAACGTCAAAAAAAAATTGACGAATTAATGTAATAGCTATATTTAGGTAATGTAATGTAATAACTCTATGATTTAATATTGGTTCTTGTAAAGTGAATGTTGTATGACTTGCTGGTGTTTTGGAGGCATGTTCCTCTGTAAACCAACATGTATTTTTTATCAATAAATAAAAATATCCAGATTTCTTAGCCGGTAGCCCCCCAGCTTCGATGGGACTGGAAACCACGACCTTTCGCTATCCGGGCGACTGCTCTAACCACTGAGCTACGGAGTCGTTAACGACGACGACGAATACAACGATCAACGAGTCCGTAGCTCAGTGGTTAGAGCAGTTTCCCGGATAGCGAAAGGTCGTGGGTTCGAGTCCCATCGGAGCTGGTTGTGAGACGGGTCGATTTTTTCTAAATACTTCTGGGCGGTCAAAAAAGGAAATTTTAGGGGGCAAACCTGGTTCGACGTTGCTCCCGCGTGCTGGTTGTAGAGGACGCGCGTCTCTCGTCTTATTTGACTTTCCACACCAAAAGTTCGTGATCACAATAGTCAATTCAGTTAAACTCGCGGCGATCACTTGGAAGATGTTACTACTTGACCGATATGATGAGGAACAGGAGAGCTCGACTCAAACACTCTGTCGCGTGGGCAGGCTAGATCGGAAGTGGCGAATATGGCCGACACGACACGGCAAGATGGCCGTTTGTGCACTACCACTGAATTTTACCGATCCGGAAAAAAACGGATGCTTGTATTTTAAAAATTAATCATTTATATTAGTAATTAATTAAATACAAGCGTCCGTTTTTTTCCGGATCGGTAAAATTCAGTGGTAGTGCACAAACGCCCGATGTTGGTTTACCCCCATAGGATCAAAGGATAAAAATGATGTGAGGGTAGAAGTTGGGTTAGGGATGTAGCATCGGTACAAGTCTAACTTGATAGATAGTGAAGTGAAAATTATTGAATATGACATGATGAGTCTAAATCTACCAACTTCATTTTCAATTTTTCACGTGCTAGTGTTTTCGTGACAGCCACAATGCGTGCTTGAATAATACAATATTGTATAGTCTTATACAATATTGTATAATTCAAGAAAATTATCAACATGTCTTCACAAAGTACCTAAGGTATTTAAATACTGTATTGTGCCTCTATGTACGAATACTTCGATCAAAACGCAGAATAAAACTATTTATTCGTAAAAAATCTAAAAATTTGGTGCAATGCGATGAAAAGGGACTCCAAACACTCCAGAACTAGTTTTATTAAAAAACAAGATTTCAACCAGTGCAGCTGTGCGACTAGGTAAGTAGGTATGACCGGCCGGTGCGGTATACGGGCGGTCGGGAGGAATGACGTCGAACGTGGTAAAAGCCGATTGCTAGCGAACAACCGAGGCAATAGTGTTTTAAGCAAATTAATTTTTACAATAACTTAGTAAATACTTATCGTATTGAAGTGAAATGACCATTATTATTGAAAAATGGAAAATGAAGTATTTAAAAATAAAATCCATTTTCCATTTTTCAATAATAAAAATTGCATTGTGAATGCAAAAAAGTAAAAATTTAAATAACATGAACTTAATTTTTTATTTTCCCATGTCCATTGAAGTATACTTCATAACATATGAATTATTAAACCTTGTTTGTGTTTTATTTACATTATTGTTATCGACAACCAAAAAAGGGCTTGAGGGCAGCTCTAAAACTCACGCACACGTTTACAAATTACACACACTAGCTCATGTCATTTTCGGTCTCACAACCAAGCGAACTCTGTCCGTCTATTACTAGAGTATAATAAGTTTATGGGCCCAATATTACCAAATAAGGGCTTGCAGCCCAGCACGCGTAGCATGACAAACCCGAGAAGAGTTTTGTCTACGAAAGTCTATAAATTGTGTACATGTTCAGGAGGGCTATATATATATAGGCCTTTACGTCTAATGCAGACGATCTACTCAGTGCCTCGGAGGCAACTTTTTTGGTGGCTAAATAAACCGATGCGAGAGCGACAGATGTTTCCGCAGGCCTGGCAGGGGAAGTTTGCGGCTGATGTATTTTCTCCCTCCTGTCAGCCAGTGTACTGAACCAGCATGCGTAGCATGACAAACCCTAGAAGAGTTTTGTCTACCTCGAAAGTCTATAGTTGACAGCCAAACAATAGGTTTGTCTACGATGAAATGTCATTTTTGACGTTTCGATATAGACAAAACCTTTCTCGAGTTCGTCATGCTACCCGTGCTGGGGGGCTACCGCGTAACTTTATGGGTATGAAGTTCATACGTTTTTGGGAACTTTAAGTCAATTTTATAAAGAAAATAGCCGCTATCAGTTCCTTGTTTTGTGACGTCGGGTATAACGATAACTAGCTAGCAACGTTCAACAGAACAAAGCAGCAAAAATCTATCAGAATAAGGAATGAGCGATTTTCTGAGAGGCCATTTAAAAAAAAAAGCTAATTGCTTCACTAGATGGCGTTGAATAAGTATGTACATGTCTATGGTATATTTTGGTATGAAACATATTTAAATTAATTACTTTTTAAAAACCCAAAGGAAACTAATAATATATTAAATAAGTACTACTGTGAGGAACAGAAACGAAATAGGTAAATTTAAAGATTTAGGTAAATAAATAACATCTGTCTGACGTTCCGTTTTACGTAAAAAAGTCGCGTCTAAGTAAAATTTGTAACGTTCCGTTCCTTCTAACTGCATAGGTGGGACAGCGCCATCTAGTGACTGAGCTTTCAGAAAATCGCCCATTCAAATGACAGTTGAAGCCCATACCCATATCCATATTTCTTAGGGGGGCTACCGGCTAAGAAATCTGACGCGGTAGCCCCCCAGGGGGTCTACCGCCTAAAAAATCTGGATATGGATATGGGCTTTATTTGACATTTGAAGCCCATAATCTGAACTTGGCGGTACCGCCTAATTCCATGGACTTCATATTTCTTCCCATACCCATATGTCAGAAATAGAGTGAATGACGAAGAAAATTCTCTATACATTTTTGACAGTTGAAGCCCAGAATCGGTATTTTGTAAAAATTAAAAAGTAAAAACTCGAAACCCAGATTCATATCGTTATGTCAAATGAAGCAGGCGAGTATTTTGGTATCGGAAGATTCATGGAAAAGTTTAATTTCTCAATTTGTGTGAAATAACTTGCTACTTTTGAGTGTAATCAACTTCATTTATAGTAAACTAGTTTTCCGCCCGCGGCTTCGCCCGCGTGGACTTCACGACGTTATCCCGCGGGAATATTATATTTTTCCGGGATAAAAAGTAGCCTATGTTCCTCTCCAGGCTATAAAGTATCTGTGTTCTAAATTTCCAAAACCAAACATCTAAACTTTCACATTTATAATATTATAATTATAATTATAATATTAAAGTAGGATAGGATATACCCCTAGCACTTGTAAAACGTTGAACTTTAGCAGAAGAGAGTTTAAAAGCGGAGCGAAAGATGGAGCGAAAGAGACACAAACACAAATTGCTATTTCGCTGTTCCTTTCTCTCGAAGTCATGTAATGGAATTTTACCCGCGAAATTCAAATTTTCGTTTCTTGTTTCGTTATCGGAATTTACATAACTATAAAGATAAATTGTTGACCTACATTTGATAAAAATTAGGCATTTAATTAAATTAATGAAGATACTATGTAAATCAAAAATAGGAAAGTTTTATTTTATGTAGGTACGGTTATATATTTTGTTTTTACTGCTTTGAGGATTTTTATCCGAAACACAAAAATTAAACCAAATACCTAGCCTAGCCTAGCCACCATTCTGGATTCTGGCTGAAGTGTGCTGAAGTGCTAGATAATACTTATTATCCTCCTTGGAGTAATTGTGTTCTGTGATATTATCAATAGCCACTTTTTTGTGGATATTGTCTACGGAAAGTGCTATTGATTGACATATTATGTTCTCTATGTAGTCTGTGCATATTATTTTACAAGTGATATTGAGCTGTGTTAAAGTTCTCTGTTATTTAATATGTTATAAAGCTAACTCCTTCCTATAAATGCATGTTTTAAGACCTCAGCAAAGCATTTGATCTTGTGTGTTATGAAGTTATGATAAGCTTTGGACCTTTGGACAAAACTTAAAGATGTTTCTCGTTGGCTGAGGTTATAAATGTACCTACTGGCACATTGGTATGGTAATCAGAAAAATGTGGTAAAGTGGGGAAATACATGCTCTGAAGAGTTTATGTGGTGTTAGACAGGATGGGCTGACTTCGCTCTTATATATGTCTATATGGACAAGCTCATCGCTGGGCTGAGCAGCACACATGGTTGTTATATAGATAATGTCTGTGTGAATAATATCAGTTATGCTGATGACATGGTGCTGTGCTGCTCTGCCTATCGCTGGGTGGCCAAAAAGCTCCTGCGAGGACTATATATGGAAGCACGGCCTAAGGTACAACGAGAAATAGAGTGAATTCATGATCTTCAGGGGTAACATTAAGAGACTTGAAAATGTGCCCCTGTTACTTTTGAACAGGATTCCTTTGGGCCGTGTAAGTCAGTTTAAATACCTTGGGCATATAGTAACTGAAACTCTGTATGACAATTTATTCTGATATAGATGGATAGGGATGCAGGGCTTTGTTGGTCAGTGGTAACATGGTGAGACACAGGTTTGCTTGGTGTACAGTAGAAGTAAATTTTACTTTATTTAAAGCCTATTGTCAAAATTTTTATACCAGTAGTCTGTGGTCAAACTTTATCCAGCTTTCCTACAATGCCCTGCGTGTGTTATACAGTAACATCTTTAAATCCTTGTTGGCGCTTCCACGTTTCTGCAGTGCATCTGGCTTCTTGTTTCAAAGGCATTCTGAGGAGAGTGGAGAGAAGTTAGTCTCCATATTTTGCTAGGTGAAACTTTATGTTAACATAAGTAGCCTATTTTAATTTACTTTTTCAATTTTAATTTTAATATTGTGATTTTGTACTAAAATAGTCAGTAAGCAAAGAAATGGTCTGAAATAAAGGAATTTTATTTTATTTGAACAGTTTAATCATTGCTTATTTTTAATCATTTCTGTCGAACAAATATCTTTTTATTTTTAACCTAATCGATAAATAAAAGCTCCCATCTGTTATCATTTGTTAGATACCTACTCTATTCTTAACAGACTAACTCTAGTTTGTCTGTTTTTCGTTTCGGGACGATGCAATTATTTCAGAATTACTGAATAAATAATCCATATTATTAACCTATGTGCGGGACAGATTATTACGATTTATTATGTTTAGAAATAAGATGTAGGTATATAAAATTCCTTGAGTTGACCGTTGTATAATAAAATGATATTTTTGTGTGTATTTTACTCCCTCTGCTAGGTTGAGATAAATTAGATAAGTTTTATTTGTGTTGTATATAGATCGTTTATAATGTTAAAATAATTTGTAAAATGCAAAGGGCTCTCGATACGGTATTGCCTCGACGTACGTAAGGTCCGATTCGCTATCTCGCTCACTCGCGGGATATGCTCTTCTAGCACAACCGCGCCTCTAGCGGCACATCTCGGAACTCCCTTACACGCAGACTGCCACAGTTCCGAGAACTGATTTAGCGTCGCGCGTGTAAGCCAATTCCTTGAATTCTTTTGTGAGAAAATACGCGGAAACAATTAGAGTCGCTATAAATATCGCGTGCCCTCGCATTAAGATTCATTCGCATCCAGATATTGTAAGAAGAACAATAAAGTCACTCTGCCCGAACGAGCATCAACAACCAGTGGTTTTCTTCACCGTCCGGAACCTCTCCGTCTCCGCACAGTTTATGTACACCGGGGCTGCTACCGCTCATAAACGGCCGGTCCCGTACATATTGGTCCTTCGTAACCGGATAAGAAGATACCTACTGAAGACAGCTTGGACCACCATATTGGTCCTTCGCTACCGGATAGAAAACTACAGTCAAGAAGATGGTGCTCACTAGAAGTGAAAAAGAAAGAAGAATCGCCGAGCGAATCACCCACGAAGAACCTCCTGTTTCCCCGTCACGAGGACGCGTGAGGGAGCCGCGTCAAGAAGCCTCGCCGCCACGTCGCCACGCTTCACCGCCGAACCAACGCGGCTCACCTCAGCGCCCCGACGTCTCGCAGCCACACCGACGCGTCTCATCACCGAACCATCAAGCACGCCCAGACGAACCTCCGCAACGACGAAGCCAGCACAGCCCAACGTCACGCCCGCCGCCGAGGCGCCACGTTTCAAGAAGTTCATCGCTTCACCGAGAGCTGCGCCAACCGGTGCTCCGTCAACCTTCGCCGTCTCCGCGTCGCCATGAGTCGCCACCACGCCGCTACGAGTCGCCATCACGCCACTATGAGTCACCGCCACGCCACGCGTCCAGCACACAGAAAAAGGAACAGGAGCAACGAAAACCACCGTCACACCGTCGCACCGCACCGCCCAGCCGAGCGACGAGTACGAGGGAGTCGCGCGCCATCACCACGAAGTCCGAACGAGCGCGCCTCCTCGCAGAAGCCAGAGAAGAGATAGCCGAAAAAGAGCTAAACCTCGCCAAGGCCCGGTTAGCAAGAATCGAAGCCGACAGCGACGCAGAATCCGAAACCACGGAACTAAGCCAAGACGACGAAGCGGAAGCCAATTCCAGAAACAGAACAGAAGAATGGATACAAGCCACGAAGCCACTCACAACCACCGAAGACGTCACGAAGGCGCCAGCACCGTCTCTACATACCACGCCTGCCGGGGCGACACCGAAGAAAGAGACGGCAATAGAAGTGAGCGAGCTAACTGCGGCGATTATGGAAGCAGCCAGAGCCTTTCAACCGAAGACTGAAGTGATCAGACACAGTTCGAGCGTCGAGTTACCGATCTTCAACGGCGCACACACCGACTGGCTGAACTTCAAGATGGCTTACGAAGATTTAACAGTCTACGGCTCCGCGAGAGAAAATACCGCCCGCCTACGCCGAGCGCTACGGGGAAGAGCCAAAGAAGAGGTCGAAGACCTACTCGCCGTCGTATCGAAACCTGAAGTCATAATGAAGGCACTTGAAAACCGTTTCGGCCGACCGCAAGTCATCGCAGAACTAGAACTCGAGAAAATCGAAAATATTCAACGAGTGACCGACGCACCGAGAGACGTCTGCGCCTTCGCCAATAAGATACAAAATGCCGTGACCGTGCTCTACACGTTGGGGGAAGAAGGGTACTGCCAGAACCCGAAAGTACTCAAGACGCTAGTCGAGAAACTTACGCCGAGCCTGCGATACAGATGGTACGACTTCAAAACAAAAACAGCGAAGAAAGCAAGTCTCGACATGTTCCGCAAGTTTATCGTCGCCGAAGCCGAGAACTGCAGAGAGTTTGCGCCGCCCGAAAACATCACGTCCGACGAACGCCCGTCTACGCGTCAACCGCCGCAACCAACGCACCGAACTTGCCCGCAACGCACGCATCAGCCACAGCGAACGTACTCGGCGCACCGAACAGAAACAGAAACCGAAACAAGCGCGCCGGAGAGACAACGAACCTGCGCTGTGTGCGCACAACCTAACCACTCAGCCTACGCGTGCGCAACATTCAAGAGGGCGAGCAACGACGAGAAGTGGAGACTGGCAAGGGAAAAGCGACTCTGTTTCCGTTGCCTAGGATCGAGATCGTATTCACACCGATGCAAACTGCGAAGATGCGGAGAAAACGGCTGCGCTAAGTCACATCACCGATTGCTTCATTTTGAGAGCCGCACCGAGAACGCACCGACGCCGCCGCCGCCATCACCGCCGCCGTCGCCGCCGCCAGCTGACGACGACTTCGAACCCGAGATAGTTGCAACCACGAAGTCACGCCGAGCCACAAGTACCTACCTGAAGATCATACCAGTACGAGTCACCGGGCAGAGCGGGTACATCGACACGTATGCGCTCCTAGACGACGGGTCTACCGTCACACTGATAGACGCCACCATCGCTGCGAAGATTGGAGCCGACGGACCCGCCGACACACTCGCCATCGAAACAGTCTCAGGGAGGGAAGAAGACAGAAACTCTCGACGCGTCACTCTACAGCTGCAAGGGAACAACAATGTGTTTACCGTTCAAGCCCGCACGATCGAAAAGTTGAAACTGGCGCCACAAACCGTAATGAAGTCCGACGTAGTCAACGCACCGCACCTACGTGACATCGAAGCCCACGTATACTACGAGCGAGCCACGCCGACCCTACTCATTGGCCAAGACAACTCGCACTTATTGTTAGCCGAAGAAGTGAGAAGAGGGCGCGAAAACCAACCGGCGGCATCTCTTACGCCGCTGGGTTGGGTTCTACACGGCGCCACCAACAGAAGTCGCGACCAACGTGTACACTACGTCGCTCACGTGAACGTCCGCACCGTAAACGAAAATCGAATCGAAGATCGAAACGAAGTTCGAAACGAAGATACAGACCGCGCCACCGACGAAGCAACGAAACAAGTCTTCACACCCGAATCGCGCTGTATACAACCGAAGAAACCGACATCGAAGCCCGAAGAACTCGCACTAAAACGACCGAGAGCAGCGCTCCTGAGAAAAGGCTACGAAACCGAACCGGGCCCGCCGGTCAATGAACCCGGCCGCACCCGGTACCTATCGCCCGCCGAGCTTCGCCCAGCGTCCGACGCCGCCGCCCGTTACTCCGATACATCGCTCAACGACCAGCTGATCAGCGGTCCCGACCTCCGTCAGTCACTACCGGAGGTACCTGTGCGCTTCAGCCAGCACGAAGCCACCGCGGTCGCCGACGATGAAGAAACTTTCCGCCGCCGCATCGACATCCGAAGCGCCTTACAGTTTCCGTGGCGCAACGACCGGCGGGAGAACCCGCACGAAGCACACCGTTTATTCACCGGGTCGCCGTTCCCACCCGAAGAAGAATGGCCGCGAGAAACATTTATGAAAACAGAAGCAACGGGCGAAGAAAGAAAAAACGGACGACAGATAACGCCTGACGCGTTCACAATAGCAACGCCTGTCACCGCCGCCACAGCAACGTCGGACGTCGCGAAAGCGTTACCCGACATAACACGCTTTTCGTCATGGCAACGACTTATCCGCACGACCGCACGAGTACTTCAATTCATAGAAGCGCTGAATACAAGAAAACAACGCGTCCAGTACAAACGGACAAAGCCGCGCGCGGAAGCCGATCCACAATGGCGAGCTAACAAGATAAGCTCCGCCCAGCAGAAGCCACGCCCACTGACGAACGAGTTCGCGTTCAAAATATTGAGCGCTGATTTTATCCGTCGCGCCGAACAGCTGTGGGTGACGCAATCGCAACACGATTCGTTTGGAAAAGAGATCGCCGCGCTACGAAGAAAACAAGTATTACCGACCGACAGATTGAAGAAACTCACCGTTTACGTAGACGAAACCGAGCAGCACCCGACTGAAAAATGCCTGCACACGCTACTGGCCGAAGCTGAGTACGTGGTCAACAGCCGCCCGCTCACACACGTGTCCGTCGAAGCCACCGACGAAGAGGCGTTGACCCCTAACCACTTCCTGTTGGGGGGATCAGCGCGCACACCACCGACAGGCACCTGCACCGACGCTGACCTAAGCGGCCGCGCCACCTGGCGCCGCGCACAGCGCCTTGCCGACCACTTCTGGGCGCGCTGGATGCGCGAGTACCTGCCCGAGCTTCAACACCGGCGGGAGCCCCACGGCCGTGGGCCGGCCATCAGTGTGGACAACGTGGTCCACATCGCCGACGGCAACCTGCCCCGCAACGTGTGGCCCAGAGGCCTAGTCACCGAGCTGCACCCGGGACCCGACGGCGTGACGCTCGTGGTCGACGTGCGTACCCGAGGCGGCGTGCTACGACGGCCTGTGAAGAAGCTCATCGTGCTACCGACGGCGCCCGCACCGGATTGAACTACATAAGCCGCCGGGCTTATGTACGGCGGGAGATATGTGCGGGACAGATTATTACGATTTATTATGTTTAGAAATAAGATGTATATAAAATTCCTTGAGTTGACCGTTGTATAATAAAATGATATTTTTGTGTGTATTTTACTCCCTCTGCTAGGTTGAGATAAATTAGATAAGTTTTATTTGTGTTGTATATAGATCGTTTATAATGTTAAAATAATTTGTAAAATGCAAAGGGCTCTCGATACGGTATTGCCTCGACGTACCTAAGGTCCGATTCGCTATCTCGCTCACTCGCGGGATATGCTCTTCTAGCACAACCGCGCCTCTAGCGGCACATCTCGGAACTCCCTTACACGCAGACTGCCACAGTTCCGAGAACTGATTTAGCGTCGCGCGTGTAAGCCAATTCCTTGAATTCTTTTGTGAGAAAATACGCGGAAACAATTAGAGTCGCTATAAATATCGCGTGCCCTCGCATTAAGATTCATTCGCATCCAGATATTGTAAGAAGAACAATAAAGTCACTCTGCCCGAAAGAGCATCAACAACCAGTGGTTTTCTTCACCGTCCGGAACCTCTCCGTCTCCGCACAGTTTATGTACACCGGGGCTGCTACCGCTCATAAACGGCCGGTCCCGTACAACCTATTTATTTAGCAATTTCTATTCAAAGTACCTAATCCACGTTATGTGCTATTTTGTAAAAGTATTTTGTAGTAAGTAGTACAACTACATAATATGCTATGCTATGTTGTACTTACTAAGTACAATATAGCATAGCTACAATGCACATCTATACCTGTCTATTGTGTGCAACTCTAGGAGACAGCGCTTAAAGCTCATATTTTCCAAATAAAATTATGAGTTGATAGACAATTTGTTAATTTTCTTAATTGCTGTTAAATTGTAATGTCAAAAACCCACTTATTTATATTTAAGTTAGCAACTGAAAACATAAGTTGTGCTAAACTGAAAAATCATAGAAAATAAAATAACATTTGGCCGCTGAAGAAATAAATAACTTATGTATTTACAGGTCTAACTATTTAATCATCCTCATAAATGATAGTAATTTTATTTCTCTCTCATAGCAAATTTATATAAAATAAAGATAATGATAAAAATAAGTACCTACCTATGTTACATAAATAAGTGTTAAAAATATGAATTCAAGAAACTAAACATTGCTTATTTTCAATTCTGGAAGGGTTGTGTTGTGGCACTTCTTAATTGAGAATATTGGCTTTGTTTAGTCTGAATTTGTCACAATATACTAATAATTTATGTAAACACAAAGGTATAAGTAGGTAAGTACAAGAAATTAACAACCAGAAATAAAGAACTAGCAAAATGGTATCATCATGCATTTATTAACCAAGTTGTTATTGTCACAAGTTCACAACACATATTTTAAGACATTATTACGGTATACTTTGTACTGTTTATCTTTTAAAGGTTCTGTTGACTGATTTTCTCTGTAATTATCATCTTATAAACAATGTTCTTGTCTTGGAGTAGCCGTCCATTCCATCATGTCAATATTAAACTTATAAGGATCATTCGGTCTGCTTTTCTTTAAATCTTGATAAATATCTGCAACCTTGCTCTGATAATGAGCCTTACGGGTAGTATCATAAGAGGAAATGAAGAACATTAACCACAAAATGACCCAAATAATAACTTCTACAAAATTTTGCCATGACGGGGTCATTTGTCAAATTGTTCACGTAATTAGCGCACACAAATCTAAGAGAAACCATAGTTGACCCTCAAAGATATGCCTTTTTCGTTATATTTTATTAATTTTGTGTTATTTACATAATTCAAAAAGTAAAGTTAAGGGTGGTATTCCACTTATCAAATATTTGATCCAAGAAATTGGACGAGGACAACTTCGAATGGTTTCATTGATAAATTCTTTGATGAAATGCATATTGGACAAAGATCTTTCATAAGTGGAATACCACGAAGCTCGACTTTAACTGACGTAACTGGAGAGTGCAGTACGAACAATTTTTTGTCCACCACAGTGGCTGTCTTCCGTCTCACCTACACTTAAAAAAAAAACGTATGGTCATATGAGACAGCTGACAGCCACTACATACATAAATGTCAGCTGGCGACACTTTTTTATTTAGGGTGAGAGCTCCAGTTACCTCAGAGTATTAAGCCAAACTCAAGGAATTTATAAGTACTACGTACAACAGGAAGGTGCACTGCTGCTAAAAAACGGTCCTAATGAGATAGTTAGAACGAGGTCAGTTTATCTCACTCTATTTCATTACGGCCTGGCCACGAACATGCGCGACGGGCGGCGGGCGGCAACGAGCGAATTGCGGAATCATTGCGCGCTCGCGACAGACTTCTAATAAATTAAGTCAATGAGACGCACCAACTGATGCGCAATTCGCTCGTCGCCACCACCGTCGGGCATGTTCGTGGCTAGGCCGTTAGGGTGACCATAAGTTTTAAAAGAAAAGACTTGTTTTTTTTACAATTTGTTATAATTGGTTAAAATTATAAATGCGAAAGTGGTTTTCGGTTGTGCTTTCACGCTTCGTGTAGTGAACCGATTTTGATGAAATTTGATCCATGAATAAATTGTCATACGATTGAATATAGGATATTTTATTTTTAAAATACGATAGCATTCGAATATTTACGTAATACGGATGTATTAAACAACACACTTGATTAACAATACTAACAACTTGGAAATTCGTGGCATCACGACACACCGCCACCTCCAACCCCAACAACTGGATCCTCTCCATGACCAGCTGGGTTCCCACGCCAGCCAGCCGCCTCGCCTCGCAGTAGTCTTCCCCCCTCGCAGTGACTAAGGTGTCGTCCGCATAGCAGAAGAGGCTCATCTTCGGGAGTAGAACTCCGCGGAGAACCCAGTCGAAACCGAGGTTCCATAACAGCGGACCCAATACCGAGCCTTGCGGCACCCCACGCGTCATACCCCGGCTCTCTAACCGACCCTCAGCGTCCACAAAAATAACCTTGCGGTCCTCGAGGTATGACTCTAGGATCCTCCTTAGGTACGCCGGCTCGTGGTGGTACCTAAGGGCATCCCTGATCACGGAGTAGGGGAGGGTGTTGAAAGCGTTTCGAATGTCGAGGGAAACCGCGACCACCTGCTCCCCTCTCCGGATCGCACGCTCCGTGACGTCCTTCAGTGTCACCAGCGCGTCAACGGTCGACCTATTCCTCCGGAACCCGAACTGGCTGGCCGACAAATCTGGGCCCACCTGCTCTAGGTGCTGGACGACTCGCTCTGCCAGGATTCTTTCCAGCACCTTAGCGAGTTCGTCCAGCAGAACAATCGGGCGAAACGCCTCAGGGGAATCTGCGGGTCTCCCTTCCTTCCGCAGGAGGCATAGGCGGCCCTTTTTCCATGCCCCGGGGAATTCACCTGATTCTAGGCAGGCATTATACAGCGCCAAAAGGAGTTCGACTAGGTGCTCCATAATGATCGAGAGCACCCTTCCCGGAATCCCGTCTGGCCCGGGGGCCTTCCTCTTTCCTTTTAACCGACTGATGGCAGCCTCAAATTCATCCCGCGTGATGGGATAGAAGTCATCATTTACAGTTGGGAGGTCCCTACTAGCATATGGTGCCAGCGGAGGTACATATGGAACGTCCTCCGGGAACAGTCCCGCCACCACCCGACCAAGAATCTCCGGGTTACCCTACCTTTACCCTACCCTACTTCTACTCTACCCCTACTTACCCCTCCTTCCCCTATTTTCTCGCCTTTTAAACCTTCCCTAGACCTCCACGAACATTTCAAGACTAAGATAAGATAAATCCGTTCAGCCGTTCTCGAGTTTTAGCGAGACTAACGAACAGCAATTCATTTTTATATATATAGATTCTCCGGCCCCATTTGGCTATTCCCACTGGCAGCACTCATTCACGAGCATGACGCATGAGCCAGCCATCGCTTCGCTTAACCATATTTTAGGGAACGTAACGACCCGCCTCATACGCCACCACCGTATTAGAAATAAAAACAAAAAACACATTTAAGGCAAGCAGAGAAGAAGAAGAGCAGACCCATTCCCACTGGCAGCACTCGTTCACGAGCATGACGCATAAGCCAGCCATCGCTTCGCCACTTTTTGGGCTGAATTCAATTTAAAAATTAAAAGGAAAAGTTTGCCCTACAGCGCTCTTTTGTTGATTTTTTAAAAAACAGCTAGGTAACTTAATAATTTTTGTACCCTTTTGGAAAGCTTATGAAACTAATAGTTAGTCATTTTACGTATTTGTACGCCAACTTTCATGCAGTTTTTATTCCAATAATTTAGGGCGAAGTTGGAGAAAAATGCAAAAAATAAAAATTATTGTTACTAAAAATCTTTTATTTCTGAGATTACGTAATTTTTGGGGAAGCGTTTTTTTTTTAAATGATCACTAATTATTCAGCTTTCAGAAAAGTATTGATTTAATGTTAAGAGTAGAGTAGTTTATTCACAATTAATGATTTTTGGTAACAGTACAGAAAAATTTTAAGAAATCGAAGAACCGTCACAACTCGTTAACCATCTAGTTTTGACCCAGGGGTCAAAAACTGGACTTAATTTGTTGCTATGACCTCTAGTATAACCACTTTCAAGGAATAGGTCGAGTTTCCCGGTCAGCCTGTATAATAGTACCAAGGTATATGGTTAGGAACACACTTATGCAGTGTGGCGCGACTCTTTCTGTCTCTGTCGTGTCCATACTAAGTGCATGAAATAGACATTCTGGCGTCGCGCCACACCAGTACAGAACTGTGTTTCCGACTTTGAACTAGTAGGGATGCCAGGAAATAGGTGCCAGTAAATAAAAGAAATAAATCATAATAATAGTTTATTGTTACACAGATGTTAAACAAAACATGATTACCTATACATTACTGAATAAATTGTAAGATACGAATCAGACAATAATTTTAGGTATAAACGTTTTATAGAATCAAATGAAAAGAAAAAGGAAATTTGTTGTCACCCTAATTTGTTCCATAGTAAGAACTCGTGTCATTTTCAATAAATTCTATCTCACCTGTGAAAAGAAATATTGCAACCAGCAAATGTTTCATTTCCACAGCCCATAATTATTAACGCAACACCTTTTCACGATATTGCAAAAAACACCACTACAAGGCAAAATATTTACGCATAACCAACTTGACACAACGAAGACGGGAAGACGTCATTCAGCTTGTCATGTTGCCACTTTAACATTCTGAAATCTATCATTAAATTTTTTTCTATGATAAGCCGTAAAAAACTTGAACGACCTGATCCATTTTTATGCATAATACGCTAATACCTAAATTAATATACGATGTTTTCTATTGACAAAAAATAATACGAAGCGAAAATTTAACCGAATTTTATTTTCATAACGAAAGTTGTGTACCATAAATCTACTAAACCTGTTATTTAAGTGTGCTGGCAATTTGAAAGAAAGGGACACCCTCACCTCCTTCTTGCGGTCTCAGCTGGACCGTTGACATTTTGTATTGAAATATAAACCTTATCTTTTAAATTTAAAGTGTATTTTTAAATACACAGAAATACGGAGTGCACCTTCCTGTCAAACTTCATGTGGAATACTGTAGAAAGGCTTGTCATTTGCGTTTGGTTATTAATTGATACGTACATTATTTATTTTAGGAATACTTGTTTTTAATACTATGAAGAACTAAATTAATTGTTTTTATCGACTTTGTCCGTTGTCATTTAAAATATAAATAATAAGAGTAAAAAATGCAGAGAAATAATAATATTTTGTTAAATATTGGTATTTATTTGATATGATGCAACAAGACGCGACTATCATTCACTCGCGAAATCCAGATCCGGAAAAACAGTTAGCCGGTAGCTCCAATTGAAGCCCATATTATGGGTATGGGCTTGAAATCAGTAATATGGATCTGAACTTCATATTTTTAGCCGGTAGACCCCCAGGGGGGTTACCGCGTAACTTTATGGATATGAACTTCATACGTTTTTGGGAACTTTAAGTCAATTTTATAAAGAAAATAGCCGCTATCAGTTCTTTGTTTCGTGATGTCGGGTATAACGATAACTAGCTAGTAACGTTTAACAGAACAAAGCAGCAAAAATCTATCAGAATAAGGAATTCAAATGACAGTTGAAGCCCATACCCATATCCAGATTTCTTAAAAATATGAAGTTCAGATCCATATTTCTGATTTCAAGCCCAGACCCATAATATGGGCTTCAATTGGAGCTACCGGCTAACTGTTTTTCCGGATCTGGATTTCGCGAGTGAATGATAGTCGCGTCTTGTTGCATCATATCAAATAAATACCAATATTTAACAATACATATTATTATTTCTCTGCATTTTTTACTCTTATTATTTATATTTTAAATGACAACGGACAAAGTCGATAAAAACAATTAATTTAGTTCTTCATAGTATTAAAAACAAGTATTCCTAAAATAAATAATGTACGTATCAATTAATAACCAAACGCAAATGACAAGCCTTTCTACAGTATTCCACTTATGAAATATCTTTGTCCAATATGCATTTCATCAAAGAATTTATCAATGAAACCATTCGAAGTTGTCCTCGTCCAATTTCTTGGATCAAATATTTGATAAGTGGAATACCACCCTTAACTTTACTTTTTGAATTAAGTAAATAACACAAAATTAATAAAATATAACGAAAAAGGCATATCTTTGAGGGTCAACTATGGTTTCTCTTCGATTTGTGTGCGCTAATTACGTGAACAATTTGACAAATGACCCCCTCATGGCAAAATTTTGTAGAAGTTATTGTTTGGTTGGCAGGGTTGGATTCTGTACTATAATTATAGTATTTGTACTATAATATCACCTTTTGTACTATATACTATCCAAAACCCAGGATAGTACACGATTGTACTATAATTTTACAGTTCCGTCCGTACCTACTAAGACAACTTTTTATTTTTAATCGGTCTTGTTTACGGGCACTTCCTTTATCATTGTTTATCATAGAGGAAGGAACTCTATAGTCTGTGTCAAAGAATACTGGTTTAGTATTGCCACACGCCAATGCAGACTGCGAGAGAGTATTCAAAAACTAAAAATAAGCTGGCAACTAAATCAATTGATGCGATGTTACTGACTTGCGATGCGATTAAAACCAGTAAATCGGGAAATTGTTTATCGTTTGAGCTATCATCGGATGATACGAGAAGATTTAATGAAAAAGAGAACAAAATTGATTTTGACGTACTTGCCAATGTACCAATTAATGTTTGTACGGTCGCCAGCACGTCGGGTTACTACAAAATGTCATAATTTATTAATTGGAACTGAACTCTATCTGTTGGACATAAGGTTGAATTTTATTTAAAGAAATTTGACAGTTTGTAGTAACCTGACGTGCTGGCGACTGTACCAATGTGATTTAGATGTCTGTGTATTATTTTTATTATCGTTCTCATATTTTTTTTAAATAATAACCCTGTACTATAATTTTTTTTAAAATACTATCTTTTTATTATCTATGTACTCTCCGTCTCAGAGTGCTTCAGTCCAACACCACAAATTATATAGGTAGTATCATAAGAGGAAATGAAGAACATTAACCACAAAATACCCAACCATTGGTTGGGTATTTTGTGGTTAATGTTCTTCATTTCCTCTTATGATACTACCTATATAATTTGTGGATACTACCCGTAAGGCTCATTATCAGAGCAAGGTTGCAGATATTTATCAAGATTTAAAGAAAAGCAGACCGAATGTTCCTTATAAGTTTAATATTGACATGATGGAATGGACGGCTACTCCAAGACAAGAACATTGTTTATAAGATGATAATTACAGAGAAAATCAGTCAACAGAACCTTTAAAAGATAAACAGTACAAAGTATACCGTAATAATGTCTTAAAATATGTGTTGTGAACTTGTGACAATAACAACTTGGTTAATAAATGCATGATGATACCATTTTGCAGTTCTTTATTTCTGGTTGTTAATTTCTTGTACTTACCTAGTACCTACCTACTTATACCTTTGTGTTTACATAAATTATTAGTATATTGTGACAAATTCAGACTAAACAAAGCCAATATTCTCAATTAAGAAGTGCCACAACACAACCCTTCCAGAATTGAAAATAAGCAATGTTTAGTTTCTTGAATTCATATTTTTAACACTTATTTATGTAACATAGGTAGGTACTTATTTTTATCATTATCTTTATTTTATATAAATTTGCTATGAAAGATAAATAAAATTACTATCATTTATGAGGATGATTAAATAGTTAGACCTGTAAATACATAAGTTATTTATTTCTTCAGCGGCCAAATGTTATTTTATTTTCTATGATTTTTCAGTTTAGCACATTTTGTTTTCAGTTGCTAACTTAAATATAAATAAGTGGGTTTTTGACATTACAATATAACAGCAATTAAGAAAATTAACAAATTGTCTATCAACTCATAATTTTATTTGGAAAATATGAGCTTTAAGCGCTGTCTCCTAGAGTTGCACACAAAAGACAGGTATAGATGTGCATTGTAGCTATGCTATATTGTACTTAGTAAGTACAACATAGCATAGCATATTATGTAGTTGTACTACTTACTACAAAATACTTTTACAAAATAGCACATAACGTGGATTAGGTACTTTGAATAGAAATTGCTAAATAAATAGGTTAATAATATGGATTATTTATTCAGTAATTCTAAAATAATTGCATCGTCCCGAAACGAAAAACAGACAAACTAGAGTTAGTCTGTTAAGTATAGAGTATCTAACAAATGATAACAGATGGGAGCTTTTATTGAAATTTATAACTTAAACTTCTATCGATTAGGTTAAAAATAAAAATTTATTTGTTCGACAGAAATGATTAAAAATAAGCAATGATTAAACTGTTCAAATAAAATAAAATTCCTTTATTTCAGACCATTTCTTTGCTTACTGACTATTTTAGTACAAAATCACAATATAAAATTAAAATTGAAAAAGTAAATTAAAATATGCTACTTATGTTAACATAAAGTTTCACCTAGCAAAATATGGAGAGACTAACTTCTCTCCACTCTCCTCAGAATGCCTTTGAAAAAAGAAGCCAGATGCACTGCAGAAACGTGGAAGCGCCAACAAGGATTTAAAGATGTTACTGTATAACACACGCAGGGCATTGTAGGAAAGCTGGATAAAGTTTGACCACAGACTACTGGTATAAAAATTTTGACAATAGGCTTTAAATAAAGTAAAATTTACTTCTACTGTACACCAAGCAAACCTGTGTCTCACCATGTTACCACTGACCAACAAAGCCCTGCATCCCTATCCATCTATATCAGAATAAATTGTCATACAGAGTTTCAGTTACTATATGCCCAAGGTATTTGAACTGACTTACACGGCTCAAAGGAATCCTGTTCAAAAGTAACAGGGGCACATTTTCAAGTCTCTTAATGTTACCCCTGAAGATCATGAATTCACTCTATTTCTCGTTGTACCTTAGGCCGTGCTTCCATATATAGTCCTCGCAGGAGCTTTTTGGGCCACCCAGCGATAGGCAGAGCAGCACAGCACCATGCCATCAGCATAACTGATATTATTCACACAGACATTATCTATATAACAACCAAGTGTGCTGCTCAGCCCAGCGATGAGCTTGTCCATATATACATATATAAGAGTGAAGTCAGCCCATCCTGTCTAACACCACATAAACTCTTCAGAGCATGTATTTCCCCACTTTACCACATTTTTCTGATTACCATACCAATGTGCCAGTAGGTACATTTATAACCTCAGCCAACGAGAAACATCTTTAAGTTTTGTCCAAAGGTCCAAAGCTTATCATAACTTCATAACACACAAGATCAAATGCTTTGCTGAGGTCTTAAAACATGCATTTATAGGAAGGAGTTAGCTTTATAACATAATAAATAACAGAGAACTTTAACACAGCTCAATATCACTTGTAAAATAATATGTCAATCAAATGCACTTTCCGTAGACAATATCCACAAAAAAGTCGCTATTGATAATATCACACAACACAATTACTCCAAGGAGGATAATAAGTATTATCTAGCACTTCAGCACACTTCAGCCAGAATGGTGGCTAGGCTAGGCTAGTGATTTGGTTTAATTTTTGTGTTTCGGATAAAAATCCTCAAAGCAGTAAAAACAAAATATATAACTGTACTTACATAAAATAAAACTTTCCTATTTTTGATTTACATAGTATCTTAATTACTTTAGTTAAATGCCTAATTTTTATCAAAAGTAGGTCAACAATTTATCTTTAAAGTTATGTAAATTCCGATAACGAAACAAGAAACGAAAATTTGAATTTCGCGGGTAAAATTCCATTACATGACTTCGAGAGAAAGGAACAGCGAAATAGCAATTTGTGTTTGTCTCTTTCGCTCCATCTTTTCGCTCTGCTTTTAAACTCTCTTCTGCTAAAGTTCAACGTTTTACAAGTGCTAGGGGTATATTTACTATAAATGAAGTTGATTACACTCAAAAGTAGCAAGTTACTTCACACAAATTGAGAAATTAAACTTTTCCATGAATCTTCCGATACCAAAATACTCGCCTGCTTCATTTGACATAACGATATGAATCTGGGTTTCGAGTTTTTACTTTTTAATTTTTACAAAATACCGATTCTGGGCTTCAACTGTCAAAAATGTATAGAGAATTTTCTTCGTCATTCACTCTTTTTCTGACATATGGGTATGGGAAGAAATATGAAGTCCATGGAATTAGGCGGTACCGCCAAGTTCAGATTATGGGCTTCAAATGTCAAATAAAGCCCATATCCATATCCAGATTTTTTAGGCGGTAGACCCCCTGGTCTCGTCGCACAACGTCCGGTGTCCATCGTTCCAGCAGCGCCACGGTCTCCGATTTGCTTGAAAAAAATACACCATGCAGGCCAATTTTTTACCAGTCGGGAAAAAATACGATTGATTTTTTCCCCCCACTGGATCCGAGGATATACGGGGATTTCTGTGGCGCTGCTGGAACGACGTCGTCCTGGCAGCGCCCCGCTGTTTCTCATTAATTACAAAAGCTATAATAAATCTAATAAGACACATATTTTTGGCTTTTTTTTCCATTTCACATAAGCTAATGTCCACCTGTAAATGTCGACAGATTCAGGAGTAATCGTAGGTCACTTGGGGCGCTGCTGGGACGACGTCGTCCCAGCAGCGCCACGGCCGAATCTCAGCAATTCGATTTTTTTACTGAAAACAGTGTGCCTGTATATTTAGTTCCTTCATCATAGGGTACGGAAAAAATTGAATTTCTACATTTCATCATGGAATAATGATTTTATAGGCATCGAAAAATTATAACCTCAAAAAAAATTTTTTTTGCTCTAACGCCTTTAATTGATGTATTAAATAGCATTTGCGCATTCTTTTATCTTCCTATAAAGGGAAAAAAATAAACCACTCTCGCAGCATTAACTATTCCAGAGAAATCCTAGGTTTAGATTGTGTTCCTACATTTAGGCATCGTTCCAGCAGCGCCACACCCAGTACAGCATGATCCAGGGCACCTGTCACCAAACTGAGCATGCCAATATTTACTACTACCATAGCGAACACGGGAAAAAATCTGATAACGAGTATAACACAGCGAATTTCCGAGAAATAAGCCTTTGATTCAATATGCCATACAATTGGTACATTCGAGTAGAAAAGTTTTATTTAAATTCTTTTTAGTGCCATAAACTTGGGGGCTTTAAGCCCCCAGTACAGGCTGTCCGATCATGTTGGCCGACCATGATGGGCCATCGTGTACAGGGGCGGTTTGCGTGTGATTGCCGTCTGCGAGCAACGCAAACCACCCCTGTACACGATGGCCCATCATGGTCGGCCAACATGATCAGCCATCCTGTACTGGGGGCTTCATACTTCATGTTTACCGGGCTTGTCAAGCATTGCATTGCATCATTGGGGCACAATATCGGTATCGCTATGCGGATCGCAGCTCAGCATTATTATGGTGCAAATAATGCAATGCAAGCAAAGTAATATTAACGTAATATAGAACGTACGAGCCAAAAAAAACGTTGGCTATTTGTTTCCACATGCCATAGAGAAAGGTTAACCTATGGAGTGTACGATAGAAGCATGATAGAAGTGGGTAAACCACATCATCCATCATAGCCTGACAAGGAATAGAGTCTAATTTTCTAGCGTAAGCTACATTGTCATAAAAAATATCTGATGCGGTTTTTCTTGAGCTTTATTCCAATAGCATAAACATCTTTTTGCTTTGCACAAATGAGCCGCTATTCCAACCATGCCAAATTTTACAGACTGTAGTGTCATATAGTGACATGACAATGACAGTACAGTTACCTTTGAATTGTAGAGTTATTTGGGCGGTAATTTAGGGCCGTTTATTTATATATCTGTCGTTGTTAAAAAGTAAATTTCGTATTTGGACGCATTTTGAGAAGAGAGGGGAACTGGGGGCCACGTGCAAAACTTGTAAAAGAAAAATAAAACTTGTAAAAAGAAAATAAAGCTTTGTGGAAACATAGGTACCTAACAAATCTTCGAGATCATTTAAAGAGACTACACCGCATATCAGATAACTCTGAGGAGCCTAGTATAAGTTTAGGATTCTGTGTTCTCATAAAATTAAGACAATTTCATTTTCAAATAAATCCGTTAATTAAATTTTTATCGCTCTTATTATTCGACGTACAGTCGTCACAAATTAAGATGCCCGTTTTGACACATGGTAATGACCCTAGAATGTAACTTGTTACGAAAACCAAAAAATCAAATATATGCTGATTACTTATCAAAGGTGTATGAAAATAATATGTTACATTTTTTAACGCATTATAAATTAAGGCAAAGTGTATTCCGCGTATTATTTTTGCGTTTGTTCTAAAGTAAACGCAGATTCGATTAACTACGAAACGTATCGAAAAACAGTTACGTTCTCAGTCTTTATTTTTTTAAATACTAGTGTTGTAACCGTTGTGTGCAGGATTTCTCTACCTTCATTCAATTCTATCGAAATAATCGTTATAACCACTTTAATAGATTAATTTGTCAAATTGATCTTTTTTGTGTGAAAACTAGATTGGCGCTTAAAGCATTAGTGAAATTATGATTTGGCAACAACGATTTCGATAAAACGGTTTCTAGGCAAACGCACACTTATCCAAGGAGAACGTTTCGAATGAAACGAATGAAAAAAAAATTACAATTCTTTAAATAAAACCTAGACAACGTTGCACACCTCATCATGTCGAATCGTCACGTTCACCTTTCCAGAGATTTCTTAAAACACGTTTCGTTCGGCTTGTTCGAAGCGTTCGCATCGGACAAGCGTGCGTTCACCATAAGCGGCCTGTACACGTTGGTCCAACTACTGGCCAATACATCGTACATTGACACTTTTGAACGAACAAGGCGTTTAAAAAGGTTCTTTCAAAAGTGTTAATATACGACGTATTGGCCAATGTTTGGGCCAACGTGTACAGGCCGCTATAATAAGTAATGTAGCTACTCTATGACCATGTCTATGCTGTGAGCTGTAGTTAAAATACTTGCACTTTTAGAGCTAACGCGCACTTGTGATTTTTAGTGGACCGCTAGTTTAGTCGGAATCGTAAGACGATCGTGGTCAAACTGTCGGCCGATAGTTTGGTTTTGAGAACCTGCGAGCACTTGTGATTTTTTGTCGACCGATAGTTGGTCGATAGTTTAGTTGAATCCGGGCGCACGCTCACATAGTCCTTCATGCACAGGCCGATAGTTGTCCGATAGCTGTTGTATAACTGTAACTATTGGCCAGTCATTTTCGATAGTTCGATACTGAATGCGCAGTCTACCGATAGGTGGGCGATAGTTTAGTTGAATGCAGTGCGCGCGCTCACATAGTCCTTCATGGACATTACCACCCGGCCGATAGTTGTGCGATAGTTTGATCGTACAACTATCGGCCAGTCATTTTCGATAGTTTGATCGGTCAATAGTTTAAGCGCACTGACGATTGCCAGTATTGCCACTGCCATATAACTTTATACTGAATCCGAGAATGACCAAACTATCGCCCGATTAAAAATCATAAGAGCGCGTTCGCTCTTATATAAATTATGCAATTTAAGTGGATTCGATTCAAGTTTATATAACATAAAAGGTCAATTTATACTTTAATAATATGTTTATTAAAAGTATAAGTACCTATATCCACTCAATGGTTACGCACGCTTAAATATGCTTACGGGGCAATGGTTCTTCAGCACAGCTCCGCTCCGCTCCGCTTCGCTCGCTCGGCTTTAAATTAAGTTTTACTCAAAAACTAGAAGGATTTAATAAAAACTAATTATTGATTTATAATGCTAGTTAAATTTGCAATAAGATTGTATGATTTGTAGATGGATTTTTATTACGATTTAATTAGAAACAGCGAGTTGAAGTTGCAGAAAAGGAAATGTTTTACCGATTTATTTTTAAAACATGCAATAAATACTAATAAATAAACAATTATTACAGACCAATTTGTGTTTAAATAATAGTTTACAATGTTGTTATTAGATAAAAGTAAAAAAAAGATAACTCTCTTTTAGAAAAATATTGTTTAATTAAAGATATAAAAATGTAAGTAAAGAATCACCCTTACGGGCTACAAAAGTATGGATCTATTTCGTATCGACTTCTTTTTTGTAAGTAGATAAATTTTAAATATATACTTTTTATGGGTATTGAGGGCATAACAAGTATATATTAATGTATTACAACATATTTAGTAGAATATATTTAATTATATTTTTATATTTTATTTTTCCATACTTAGCTAACATTGCCTAAATCACGCAATGGTTCCTTGCCTCCTGGAGGCAAGCAAGTCGGCGAACTTCAATCGAATATAATCCGCCAAATTTTTATTAAATTGGACTAATTTCTTGTTCTACGATTAAAATAAGGTGTCTAGATTAAGATTGGTATAAGTTGGATAGGAACAGAGAGTGATTTGACATAATTAATTAAAGTATTTTAATTAGCTGTCAGCTTGCCTCCAGGAGGCAAGGAACCATTGGGGCGGGTAAAAATACTTGCCTCCGGGAGGCAAGGAACCATTGAGTGGATATAGTAAGTTTAACATTTTATAATAATAACTTTAGTCTTAATCCACATAAGTTGCAAACTTACTATAATTGATTAGTTACTCAGAACCTTAATCGATTAATCGCGAGAATCGATCACAGACTCGTATGGTTACATGCCTAATCATGTCACTTTAGCATGTGTCAAAACGGGCATCTTAATTTGTGACGACTGTAGGTATATAGTGATTGTTGCCGGATAATCGATTCCGAATCGATTAATGAGCAATTTTCTGAGGCTATTTAAAAAAAAAGCTTCCAAATGCTTCACTAGATGGCGTTGAACGAAGTATGTACATGGTATACTTTGGTATGAATCATATTTAATTTATTTACTTTAAAAAACCCAAAGGAAACTTAAAATAAATTAAATAAGTACTGATAGGTACTACTGTGAGGAACAGAAACGAAATAGGTAAATTTAAAGATTAAGGTAAATAAATAACATCTGTCTGACGTTCCGTTTTACGTAACAAAAGTCGCGTCAAAGTAAAATTTATAACGTTCCGTTCCTTCTAACTGCATAGGTGGGACAGCGCCATCTAGTGAGCGAGCTTTCAGAAAATCACCCATTGTATTGTAGATTATTTTTGGGGCTCAAATAATCTAAGTATCGGATACCCAATCAAAAGTATCTGACGGGACCGAGTTAATGTTGTACCGAGCTCGGCCGAGTACTGTGTTTACATGTACCTAGTATTCGGCCGAGCCGAGAGTACTTGTCTCCCCACTCTACTCGGTAGGTGTAATCAGGCTATGATGGATGATGTGGTTTACCCACTTCTATCATGCTTCTATCCTACACTCCATAGGTTAACCTTTCTCTATGGCATGTGGAAACAAATGGCCAACGTTTTTTTTGGCTCGTACGGTCTTTATTACGTTAATATTACCACAGTTAACTTTTCATACAGTAGGCCGACGGAGACGTCTAGACAGGTCAATCGTGCGGGGCTTGCGGGGTGAGACGGGGGAGTGGTTGTCCCGAGTTACATACAACGCCGTTCATAGTAACTCGGGACAAGTTATCGTTATAATTTTGTTTAAATTAATATTATGGTGCATACGACATGTAGTGTGAGTGCGTGCAAATCTTCATCTTCTCGCTTATAAAAAAAGGCAATTTCCAAAATCCAAGATGGCGGCCAACATTTTTGTTTGCGGACTTTGATGAAACTTGGTTTTTAGTACAATTTTGACAAGAAAACAACAACACAATGTCAAAAATAAAAAAAAAAAAACAAGTTGGCGGCAAACTTTTTTATGGTAGGCCGATTTTGATGAAATTTAGTTTCTAGTACTATTTTGAAACGAAAACAACAACGCAATGTTAAAAATATTAAAAATCCAAAATGGCGGCCAACTTTTTTGTTAGCAGGCCGATTTCGATGAAACTCAGTTTCTGGTACTATTTTGACAAGAAAACAGCAACGCAATGTTTAAAATATTAAAAATCCTAGATGGCGGCCAACTTTTTTGTTTGTGAGCCGATTTTGATGAAACTTGGTTTTTAGTACAATTTTGACAAGAAAATAACAAAGCAATGTCAAAAATAAAAATAAACCAAGATGGCGGCCAACTTTTTTTTTGTAAGCCGATTTTGATGAAACTTAGTTTCTGGTACTATTTTGACAAGAAAACAACAACGCAATGTTAAAAGTATAAAAAATCTGCGAAGCGTTTAGTGCGGACAGGTGGAGTGTCAACAACGTAAGGCTGATAAGCTAGCCTGCGTCGTGTGCTACATCACGGCGCGGCCCACTCTGAAAACCGCAATTCTGACTACATGGTCATTTTGTCCTATTTCGTCTTATTTCTGTCCCAAATTTTCAGAATTCGTCGTAAAGGGGACGAAAAGATATAAGCGATTTAAATGGTCCATGCCAAAGCAAACCTTCATTATGGCACGGACAGGCTATATTTATTGAACCATAACACCTAGCCAGGATCTGATTAGTATAACATTTTGTCCCTTTTTTATAGAACCCGCAATGCCTGGAATCAAAACGAATGAAGCGCCGTTCAAAAGATTTAAAGGAATGATTTGGTCCATGCCATAATTAACCTACATTATGGCGCGGACTTTTTAACCAGGTCACCTAGAGAAAATCTGCTTATTGGAAACGATTCGTGTACATTCGTCCCAATTCGTCGTAAAAGCCACAGAATTCGTCGTCCTTTGGTTTAGGAGATATTCAGTTTTTTTATATAAGTACAGTCACGTACAAAAGCGTTCAGTAAAAATTAATTAAAACTATTCCGTTCCGTAATACGCAGTGTTCCGATTGTAAAACAGTAAGCGAGTTATTTAAATTTTTATTGTTTTGCATTTACAATGCAATTTTTATTATTGAAAAATTGAAAATGAAGTACCTATTTAGAAAAAATCGACCCGAACCATCGGAGCTGGTTGTGAGACGGGTAGATTTTTTTCTAAATACTTCCTTTTAATTTTTCAAACATTAAGCGTCCTATCTTGCGGCTCTTTGCGAAAGCTACATCCTTTTGCACGAACTTTTCGTAGATTGAGGAATGCACGAACAGTCTCTGTGAACATTAAGATTTACAATCGGAACATGAACAGAATGCGCATTACGGAACGGAATAAAGTTGAGGGCTTGTAAGGGCGTTTACACACGAACAACGACACGAGACGATTTACTAACAGTGTTGCCAGAACGTACCAAAAAGTACAGTTTTCTGTACCATTTACCATCAAACCGTAAACTGTAGGTGCTATTTTGTTGCATGGCAACTGCAGTTCACAGTTTGCCGTATCTGTCAGCAATTCGCTGTTAAGTTGGTCGTACTGTCTTTATATATGCTCAATGCTGTGAACTGAACCGTCTTTTATTGGAAAATAATGACAAAATGTGCTGACAACACTGTCGCGCAATTTGTAAATCGTGTCGTGTCGTTGTTCGTGGGAAAAACCCTAAAGCCGCGTTTAAACCGATACAAAACATGAAGCAAAATGGACAAGACAGGTAGATGTTGCGAAACATGTGTTTGAAACATGTTGTCTGGTCTAAACGGCTCTTAAGTTAAGAGCCATTTAGACCAGTCTTAACTAAGCCATAAACACCCAACTAAAAAAAGAGTGTTCTTGTCATACGTGCAGTGTTGCCGTTCTAGCGGATTTTTAAATAATTTGCAACTTTTTGTAGTCTATTCGCTAAAAAGAATATTATTATAGTAATATACTGGGTAGCGCAAAAGTAGGTACTTACTGCCACTATAAAAATTACATATTTTATATATGACATCTCCTATTAATCTGATATTGAAAACTGTGTAGTAAACAAATGTAAAATTCACTCAAAATGTACAGGGTACCGCTTACTTAACCCCTGATTGAATCGAGTTGAGATCAAAATTGAATCAAGATTAAAAAAAACACCATTCTAGTAACGACTGTATAGCGCCAATGGAGTAAGTAGTGATTGAATACCGAACTAAATGAAATCGTTATAGGTCTACTGTTTTATTGATTTAAGGTCTAAAATCACACCTTCGATCACAACCAGCTTTGTTGTGATCGAAGGTGGGATTTTTGACCTTAAATCTATAAAACAGTACGAAATAACTAAAATCTATAAAACGGTTCGATTTTCATCTCAACTCGATTCCGTCAGGGCCTCAGGGGTTAGGGGGCAGTTTGTGTGCATTTGCAACGGCAATCACAAGCAAACTGGCTCTGTACTTGTACACGATCGCCCATCATGGTCGGCCAATGGGATCGGCCATCCTGTACTGGGAGCTTTTCTTGCCGACCATGATCGGGCAACGTGTACAGGCACAGAATAAATAATAGTGCTAAGGCACAGAAGACTCACTCTGCAAGCTCATTCAAATAAAAATAAATCTTTCTGCGTGGAAATAAAGTCCAATTCCGGTTGCTTTGTCATCGCTTACCTATTGTTATAATAACCTAGAGTTCGCGCATGCAAGCAAAACTGTACCCAATATCTACGCGCGAGCGTTTTTATTTCTATGAATGTCTCAAACAGCTCGCTCGCTGGTTAGGGTTGCGAGCGACTGGCGGGTTCGGTTTTGTTGTTTCTTTTGTTATTTATATTATTTAGACACCCGTGAACACAACAGTATCTTATATACAGGAACATTTATAAGTCACTGTTCGGTGCACAAAAATCACAGAAATGATCGATCGTTCTACGCGCGATCGTGGAGCGTACGAGCCGAGCGGCATCCTTCTGCCATACGCCTGCCCGGCAGGCGCGCCGGCCGAACGTACCTAAACTGCGGAGTGACACCCCCCTGGTACAGGGCCGGTTTGTGTGTGATTGCCGTCTGCGAGCAACGCAAACTCGCCCTGTACACGATGGACCATCATGGTCGGCCAACATAATCGGCCATCCTGTACTGTTAAAGTTTTCCGTTCCGTGGTTTACCATAAATTTATTTACCCTGTTTTTCTTTCTAATAACTCTCGCTTGCGCTTCGCTTCTCGCCACCCAGTGACTTTGAAATAGTTAATTGTTTGTACATTAAAATTCGGTTTTGGTAAAATAAAACCGTACCTTGAAGTTAAAAACCGTACCTTTTCAGAAGCCAACCGTCCTTTTTTGGGAAACCATACTGGCAACACTGGTGAGGTGTGCCGCAATATATTGTGTGCCGCAATTCATCAACTATATTTCCCAAAATAAAACATTTTTTCAAAGTGATTTTACTGTGATTTTGCAATAAATAAATGTGATTTGGTGACAAGGAGGTATCTATGAATGTACAATTATTATAAAAAAACGTTATCTTATAAAAAAAAGTGTCATGTAACCTACCTAATAATATTTTTCTAATTATAATGATAAAACTTATACGGGCTGAATTTTTATGGGTTTTAAAGCCGAAACCCTGGTGTTCTACCCATCATTCTGAACAACTTTCACTATGGGACTAACTCTACGGTGAAAAAAAATCAGCTGTTCCAATCTAATATCTGTCTCATAATGAAAGTTGTTCAGTTTGATGGTCTGATTAACCCCACGAGATGTTTTAAATGAATAACAAATAACCCTGTATATGTACACACGGCGGGACATCAGACTATACATGTTGAACTTGAGACCGCCTTTATGCCCTACGTAATAAAAGCTGTTATAGCAGTTCAACTGTTTAACCTGATATGCTGTCGAGTGTACAATGTTTCAAGTACCTAGCTATTCCATTGAAGGAAGAAAAGTTTCATACAAACAAACCCTTTTTTCCCCCCAATCCCCACTCCACTATTCACTTCACTCCCACGGTGGGAGCCCCACCTCCAAATATTAATAATTTCGAAAGAAGAGCAATATAACATTGAAATTTAATGCAACTTCATACATGACCTCTATCGAAATTATTTTGTACGCGACTGTACATGTTTTTGATATAGTCTAGGAGCCCAGGATCAAAATAACTCTTAAGAAAATATTTTTGTTTATGACTTAAATATTAAGGTTTTGAGTTTCGAAAATGCATAAAAGTTACGTATTACTTTACGTTATACTTTTGTGTTACTAATACACTTGAGGAGCCCGTGGCGCAGTGGATAGCGCGCTCGGCCTGCGATCGTTGAGGTTAAGCAACGTTCGCAATGGTCGGTCACGGGATGGGTGACCAAAAAACTTTTCATCTCGAGCTCCTCCGTGCTTCGGAAGGCACGTTAAGCCGTTGGTCCCGGCTGCACTTGCAGTCGTTAATACCCACCAATCCGCACTGAGCCCGCGTGGTGGGTCATGGCTCATTCTCCTTATTCCATCCATAAGGAAGGCCAGTGCCCCAGCAGTGGGGACATTAAATGGCTGATGATGATGAATACACTTAATTATTCTAACACAAACACGCAAAACAAGAACAAGTTACAAACATCGTCACTAAATAGGAAGTCAGCTCCTGTACTATAGAAACAAAATTTTAATTCCGATTATCTCCTAAACCAAAGGACGACGAATTCTGTGGCTTTTACGACGAATTGGGACGAATGTACACGAATCGTTTCCAATAAGCAGATTTTCTCTAGTTGACCTGGTTAAAAAGTCCGCGCCATAATGTAGGTTAATTATGGCATGGACCAAATCATTCCTTTATATCTTTTGAACGGCGCTTCATTTCGTTTTGATTCCAGGCATTGCGGGTTCTATAAAAAAGGGACAAAATGTTATACTAATCAGATCCTGGCTAGGTTTTATGGTTCAATAAATATAGCCTGTCCGTGCCATAATGAAGGTTTGCTTTGGCATGGACCATTTAAATCGCTTATATCTTTTCGTCCCCTTTACGACGAATTCTGAAAATTTGGGATAGAAATAGGACGAAATAGGACAAAATGACCATGTAGTCAGAATTGCGGTTTTCAGAATGGGCCGCGCCGTGATGTAGCACACGCCTGCGTCTGGTTCCCCGATGGTGGAAAGGGGCTGCGGGAACAAGGTCGTGCAGTTCGCGTCAGGGCTGGGCGGTTCTAACCCCTGCCCCACCCCCTAACAAGCTCGAAAGCTCGAGAGGGGGCCGGACAGAAGGAGGAAGCGTCCTCCCCAGCTCCCCACGTGGCTACCCGCTCTTGGCGGGCAGGGCAGGTGGGGCGAAGAGGAGGATGCACCACTACCAACTAAACTCCTCTCGAAGATCTGCGCCTTACCGCCGGATCTATGGGGTCGCGTTATCACGCTCCACTCGACCCGGGGAGAGTGGCCTGTTAGGCTCCACCCTTTGGGGGACAGAGGGCCTTACTGCGCCCCCCCTTGCGGCTAGGGGAGAATGAGTTGGCGTCTCCTTCTCCCCGAATCTCCCCGGCCGCGCACGTCGGAGTCGGCTCGCTGCGACATCCGCCTCGCGAACCCTCTCCGCGGCCTCCTTCTGCGAGATGACGTCCTCGCAGAAAGAGTCCACGGCCTGCCATCCCCCCTCGCCACTCAGCATCGCAACTGTGATATTGGGTAGCGAGAGGTCCGACCCAACCGCAGCGACCAACTCCTAGCGCTGCACCGCCCACGCCGTGCACTCTTCGAGTGTGTGGCGTGCGGTGTCTTGAGGCGCACCACAATGGTGGCACGCTTGGGACTCCTCCCTCTGTATCTGACACATATACCTTCCGAAACAACCGTGTCCGGAAAGTACCTGTGTCAGGCGATATGTCAGGGTACCGTGGGCCCTCGACTTCCACTCTCTTAAGACGGGGAGAATCGCCTCCACGGTCTTATGGCCAGCATCTGGGGTCCCAGTCCGCCATGCACTTCTCTTCCGCGGCCCGTTTTGCCGCAGTGAGTTCCTCCGGGGCTAGGCGGGTATATTCCGCCCTTTGTTGCTGTCTGATTCGGTACGCCTCTGCCAGAACCTGGGCTTCTAGTTCCCAGGGGGGCGTACCAGCCAGAGCGCATGCTGCCGCATGCGATACCGTTCGGTACCCCCGAATCATTCGGGAGGCCATCACTCGTTGGGGTCGCCGGAGGGCGGCCTTATTCAGTTCATTGAGCGCGTCAGCCCAGACGGGGAAGCATAAAGCACCTAGGCGTTTGGACCAAACACTTTCCTTCAAACCTCACATCGACGTTCTAGTTCCAAGACTCCGTAAACTTATATACGTCTTTAGGTCCTTGCGACACATTGCGGACCACCATGTTATAAAAATGGTGTATTATGCTCTTTGCCAATCTGTGCTCACATATTGCGTCTCGTCTTGGGGAAGTGCAGCTGAGACTCACCTTCTAGAAATAGAGAGAGCTCAGCGCTCCATCCTCAAGGTTGCTGCCGGCCTACCTTTCCGTTACCCCACGAGTGACCTGTACAGGCTCTGGGACGTTCTCACAGTGAGACAATTATTTATTTCAAGCGTCTTGTCCAAACAACACTCTCAGTTGCACTATAATCCGAAACAGTCAATGCACACACGTAGAAAAGGAAAAGTCTGTTCAACTAAGCCTTTAAAAACAGCTACTTCACATAAATTTTTCTGCTTTCTCGGACCATTTCTCTATAACAAAATTAATGAAAATCTCAACATATACCCTCTCCACAGATTCGGCTTTAAATCAATAGTAACAAAATACCTGAAAACCTTGAACTATACATCACTCATCTTCTTCACTCATGTGTACTCCTAAGCTGTAACTGTAAATCACTAACAATAATACACTTAAAATCACATACACATACATACATATTACATAGCGAACTCTCAATCTCTCTTAGCCCAATAACTGATATGACTTACAATTTCCAACTTTCGATACTTTATTTTATTAAAATAGTAAACAAATTCGGTCTTACAATGGTCAGCTACAGTGATTTGTGGTTTTTCATTATCGTTGCGACTAGTTTTAATTATTCATATATTTATAATGAGTGATACAATGCAAACAATAAATGAATTGGATGCTTTTGAAGTGGCACGGTCCTTTGAATGTGACATTTCGAATATTACAAAAAACGTGTCCGTAGGAAACCATGATTTTACTATGATAACGCAGAATATACGCAGTATTTACAAAAATTTTGACGATTTCATGTTAACCATATCTCCTCTACCATTTAGCGTGGACGTAATTGTTTTAACTGAATGCTGGATTGATAAAAACAAACCTATACCACAAATACCTAACTACCAATCATATTGCACTACATTACAGTTGAACCAAAATGATGGTGTGGTTGTCTACACAAAAAAAACCTTAAAGCACAAAGTTAATGAAATAAATCTTACTCATGCGTCATGTTTGCAATCAGATATTTTAAATACTATAATCTTGTGTATATATAGATCGCCTTCTAACGTAAACATTGATGGTTTCATTGATAGTCCAAGTACACATTTAGACTCTCTAAATTGTTCAAAAAGTAAAATAATTACCGGTGACATAAATATAAATATTGCTCTCAAGTCTACAGAGCTGATGCATGAACAAAAAGACCGTATTAAATACCTAAATATGCTCTCTGTTTTTGGCATAGGTACTTGCTGGTCATACTATACCTACCAGAGGCATAAATTGCTTAGACCACATCATGTTGAAGATAAAAAACACTAAATTTAGTGCAACTATTGCAGTGTTACATACGAGTATTACAGACCACCTCACAACGTTTCTCTCTATAGCAAAGATCAATAACCGAATGACTGCACGCAAAACTAAATCAACTTTGAATATAGACGCAGCGGCAACTAGCCTTTTAAATAAAAACTTATCGGAGTTACTTTATTGTGATGATCCGGAAGTTGTGATCAATGGAATGATATCTAAATTAATGGAGTCAATAAAGGAAAATACAACTATCGCAAAAATACCAACAAATAATCGCATTATAAAACCCTGGATCACACCAGGACTCTTACGTTGCATTAGAACTAGAAATAAATTACAAAGAAAAGCGAAAAATGACCCCTCTAATGAAATCAATAAAATAACATTTACTAGGTACAGGAGTTTCTGCAACTCACTAATCAAAAAAGTTAAACGTAAATATGAAAGGGAACTATTACAAAAATCTATTAAAAATAATAAAATGTTATGGAAAAACATAAAGAATATCACGTATACTAACTCGCGTAATAATTTGAACTTGGAACTACTTAATGTCAAGTCATCTCCAGCTTCCTCTGCGGATTTTGTCAATAACTATTTTGCAAATGTTGGTAAAAATTTAGCAGAACAAATACAACTTTCTACTGAGGAAATGGATGATTATTTACGCAATTTGCCAAAGCAATGTAACTCCTTTGTACTATTAGATACGGACGATGGCGAAGTGAGCGAAATATTGCTATCTTTAAAAACCAGTAGTGCTCCAGGCTGGGATTGTGTTCCTACTACCTTTCTCAAACGCGTTAGAACCGAAGTTGTACCTATTATAACCCATCTCGCTAATCTCTGTTTTAGTAAGGGTATTTTTCCGTCTGCACTTAAACAGGCAATTATCACCCCAGTGTACAAGGCTGGGGATAGAGACAGCGTTAACAATTACCGCCCTATTTCTGTTTTACCAGCAATATCAAAAATCATGGAAAAATTGTTAAATTCAAGGTTACTTAATTACTTAAACAAGTATAATATACTGTCACCGTCTCAATTCGGTTTTAGACAGGGAAAATCGACTGAGGATGCGGTCTCTGCACTGACCTCTTTGGTAACTGATCACCTTGATAACCATAAAAAATGTATAGCTGTATTCCTCGACTTACAGAAAGCATTTGACGCTGTTTCTATACCGATCCTTGTGCATAAACTGGAAGCGATTGGATTGAAAGGAATTCCACTAAAACTTTTTAAGGATTATTTGTCCAACAGACGGCAAAGAGTTAAACTAGACTATTATACTAGTGGAGATGCAGAAGTGACATACGGAGTACCGCAGGGTAGCGTCCTTGGACCTACTCTGTTTCTTATTTATATCAACGACTTGTGTAATTTGGATATTGCACATGCAAAAAATTTTTCTTACGCCGATGACACTGCCTTAATTTTCAGTGATGATACTTGGGATAATATTGTGAAACGAGTAGATGGTGGACTGATAAAGATTAGTAAATGGTTACGCACTAACTTTCTCACACTCAACATTGCTAAGTCTAACTATATCTGTTTCAGTGCTTATAATAATAATCAACCAAATAATGACCTATGCATAAAAATACATAATTGCAATAATGAGTATGGCGGAGAGGGCTGTAGTTGCCCAAGTATACTTAAGGTGGAGCATACAAAGTACTTGGGTGTTTATATAGATCAACGTCTATCTTGGTACCGGCACTTGGAACATGTGCACTCTAGACTTAGGAAGTTAATATGGATCTTCAAAAGTCTAAGACACTTGGCGCCGAGTAATTTAACCCAACTGGACCACAATAAGCAAAAACAAACGAATCTCATTACCCAAATATATATCTCATTGGCTCAATCTATTTTGCTGTATTGCATTACAATATGGGGTGGTGCGGCCAAAACCCGAGTTATAGATGTAGAACGGGCCCAACGCTGTCTTATTAAAGTAATGTATTTTAAAGAGATTCGATACCCAACTGAACTCCTATATCAATTTAGTAATCTCCTCTCGGTTAGGAAGCTGTACATCCTTCAAACGATTTTGAGAACACATAGATCACTAGTTTTTGACCCTAATACAACTAAAAGAAGACGAAAAGATATAGTTATACGAGCTCCCAGGACAAACACAGTCTTAGCAGACAGACAATATAAAATACGTTCAATACAACTGTACAACACTATTTGTAAAGATAAATATATTTATGAGAAACAGTGTTATGAATGCAGGGAAATTGTCATGAAATGGTTGGAACCTAAAACCTATGATGAGATTGAGGCACTATTTTTTACCTTTTTTTTTTTATTATAGTGAGGGCAAATACTGTCTTTACGTATACCACACGGCATGTTGGACTCGGTCAGACTCGGGGCCTGTCCCTCGCCGACTATTTTTTAACTATTTTTTACCTAAACTAATGTGTAGTTTCAGGGGTTAAACCCACATTCACAACACACACACACATACACACACACACACACACACACATATATAAATATAATTACTTAACATACGTATATACTGTTTTAATTTTAATCTAATTGTTATTGCTGTTAATTAAAAATTTATTTTTAAAGTATATGTAAGGAATAATTCTATTCTAAGGAAGAGTAGTATCTCCTAACACAGGCCTATTTGGCTCAACGGGAGGTACTGGTCATTAGCTTAAGCCTTATGAATTGTTAATGCCAATAAACATATTTTATATTTTATATTTATACTAGCTGTTGCCCGCGACTTCGTACGCACGGTAAAGTGACTTTTGTATTTGTTTATTTTATGTGTAATCTACACTTCCTTCCAGTGACCGCAAGGTATTATGTGTGTGTATATGTGTGTGAAGCGCGGGATTCAGTGTTGCGCTCGCGATTGCTTGTTAACCGAGCTTCACGGTCCTCATCGGTTTCAAAAGCACGAAGTAACCTCATCCTCTTAGCTGACGTAGAGCCTTGCGATAAATTACTATTTTTTTTCTAGGTATTTCAAATAACAATAACCGTAATCAAATCACAATAATCAATGTCCGTTTTCCAACAATTCAAATTGATCTACAAATCAATAAATCGAAATCTAATTCAAGTATAGTTTACGTATTTTTAATTCATTAAAATCACAATAACTGAGTCTTCTCAGGGTGTCATAAGCAATTTAATATAGTCCCACACTTCTGACTGTTCCGGTGACAGCCGTGGCAGAGGAGCCACTTGCAATACGAAATTAGTTGTCAAAATGGACTGTCCTTGTTTTAGTTCCAATGATTATCACTGCAACAGAAAAGCACGTAAGAAGCCATCATGTTAGTAGCTTTGTAGTGATAACAAACTGTAAAGTATTTTTTATTTTTTTTTATTGATTGATAGGCAAGCGCTTGTCCGCTATCACGCCCCTAAGCGTTCGTTGATGCGATCTACGATGAATCGCGCTTGCCTAATGCCATATTCTGTGCTAATGCTGCGTACACACCGGACCAACAAAGGCCAACGAACGCCATCAAAGAGGTTCTGTTTTCCCCTCTGTCTCAATCAGATGATCAGAAACTCCGAATGTGAACTGGAATCGCTCCCAGTAATCCTTTACCTAGCTTTAGATTGATCTTCGAAGGCCAGAAACGTGAAGCGAGCAATGCCTGATGTCGTTCGTTGGCGTGCGTGGGGCCGCCGCCCGCGCCGGTCCGTACAAAGTTTAAAAGGTACCGGTATAAAATATACTAAGAAGAAACCGGTCAAGAGCCAGTCGGACTCGCGCCCCGAGGGTTCCGTACCATCTTTTCTTTTATAAAATAGAAAAAACTACAACTGTGCTTCACCCAAAGCGACCTGCGAGTATGTAGGAAGGAGGACATTTTAAACGTAAAAATGTTTTCATCGGCGTGGCATATTCGTCCGAGAATTCGCGATGTAGAATATTGCAGTTTTTGGTCAGCTCCATCTCTTGGCCGATAGTGGATCTAATATAATTTTTGTTGGTGATTTCTGAAAAGTTTACTATTTAGAGACATTGTTTTATTTTTCCTGTAATCTTTACATAAACTTCTACTTATCATATCACCTTGCAACCTGCAAACCGAAGTTTCTTCGAACTTCGGAAATAAGGGGGAGATGGTATTTTTTTACATTTTTCATCATAATTCAAAAACGATGCGGCTTAATACAAAAAGAAAAAATATTAAGAGTGTGCAAGCAGCGCTCTATTATATGATACCCTTTATGCCCTAGTAGCCGCACTTCAAATTTTTAAGACCCCCTTTCAGCCCCTATTGAAGAAAAAATATAAATATTTTTATTTGTCTCTTATTTGCAAAATAGTTGGGCAAACTTCGTCTAAAACTATTCCAAATTTCAAGTTGATATCATTAGTAGTTCTCGAGATATCCAGCTGTGACAGACAGACAGACTTAGTCGCACCATAAGGGTTCCTTTTTACCAGTTTGGTTCGGAACCCTAAAAATCATCATTATCATTAATTCATTATTTGTCTTAAGCATGGTATTAGGTACATTATTGAGTTATACAAATAATGGAAAATATCCTAAAATTGGTTATATGTAATATCACAGAAAAAAACTTTTACAAACTTTTGACCTAGAATCATAAAATTTGGCAAACTTCAGATCTTACAGTACAAATAAAGGTAAAAAAATAATGGTAATTTATAGTTTAATCACTAAAAAAACTAATACAAACTTACATTTGTATTTAATTTCATACAAAATGTGAGTCAGTTTGTCTACGTTTTATAAGATGTCAAGAAATTTTCCCACAATAAAAGGTACCCTATATATGTTGAACCAGGTTATAAGTTATTACTACACAAAATTTGGTAAAAATCCGTCCAGTAGTTTTTGCATGAAAAGCAAACATACAAACAGACGCCCGCAAATATAAGTTGGTCAACGTTTTTTTTTAATATAAAGAAATTTTCCCGCAATAAAAGGTACCCTATATGTTGAACCAGGTTATAAGTTATTACTATACAAAATTTGGTAAACATCCGTCCAGTAGTTTTTCCGTGAAAAGCAAACATACAAACAGACGCCCGCAAATATAAGTTTTTCAACTTTTTTTTAATATAAAGAAATTTCCCCGCAATAAAAGGTACCCTATATGTTGACCCAGGTTATAAGTTATTACTACACAAAATTTGGTAAAAATCCGTCCAGTAGTTTTTGCGTGAAAAGCGAACATACAAACAGACAAACAGATAAACAGACAAACAGACAAAAATTTTATTATCTATCGTTTTGGGGTCTATATCATGTACACATCACATAGCAGTAATTATTTTTTAAAAATATTCCATGTACAGACTTTTTTTCCGTTTCTGTTTTATTATATGTATAGATTTTTATATACAGATACTGAAAACCTCTTGATACCCTTACAGTAACCCCAGTCATTGATCTTTTAAATATTTGTCTGCTTCCATTCCTTGAGAAATAGCCTAATACCACTCAAAATAAGCCCCACACCCCCTATTATATTACTCACTTGCATACACATATTCTTTCACTCACAAACTCTGTACAACATACTCACTGTTACAACCAATACTCACATTTAGCATCACTCCCAATACTCACACACAATTCACATGCCCACATTTACACACACATACACACTACCTGCAACCCCTAGCTACTTATAATTATTATTTTGTATTTTTATTGTAATACCCACTTTTTTCCTAAAATCAAACCTTTTTTAATCTTAAGCTAAGTATAGCCGCAGTGGGGGGCCTAGTTTCCTGTACCCCAGGTTCTTCACGAACCCATTTCAGGGACTAGTCTCTTCCATTAGATTATAAATATATGTCTTAGTCCCATGTTTACTTTTGTGAAGAGAGAAATAAATGATTTTATTATTATAATATATTCTAAATAATATCTGTTTCAAAATAATAACTGTTTCTCTGAGATGTGGAGATTTTAAAATGTTCGGTAATTGTGTAACACATCTATCACAATCACTTTCTGTTGGGAAGAAAATTGTACAACCATTGCTGCATTAACACAAATATATCTTTTGAACTTCAACAAATTATGGAGGCAAGTAATTTGCAAAATTGAAAGTTATTGTGATGATGTTGAGAAACACACTTAGCTCCCAAAACTTGTTTAGTACTTAAATCACCGCTAGTCAAGTCAGTTGATTTTTATACAGCTATCTTATTAATAATATTACTTGTGTGAAAAATATCTAAACAATAATTAAATCACCACATCTCCATTTGGTCAAAAGTAATAAATTATCCAAATTAAATGAAAGCATGAAAAAATTGTATAGGTACTGAAGTAAAATTAATGGACTTCAGTAAGACTGTCAGTTACAACTAGTATAATTTGGAAAAAAGGATCTTTATGCATTAAATAATTCAATTTTTATGGACAGTATGTAATTTAATTATATACATTCCTAATTCTTAAAATGACTAAGGTAATGAGGGAAATTTCAAGGAATGTTGAACAGATATTTTCAAAAAACTAATATCACAATGAATGTTAATTAATTTAATAGTCAATATCCAAATGATACATACAAAACTGTGTTATAAACACATACAATTTCGAGGAATACCGAGAGCTATTGTGAAAGGGATTAATATAATATGTATATTCTGCGAAATACTTATAAGAAATCACAAAAACATGTTTATTTATAACAGCAAATTAATTTACATAGACTTACTGTAAACATTATAAGTATAGCTAAGGGATTCTATATAGCATCAACTGCATCAGCTTCATCTTCTGAGCTGACTTCATCACCAAATTCAATATCCTCATCAAGGCCATCCACAGAATAAACAACTGTCTCGTTGATACGCACAGTTTCTGGGAATTCTCCGTAGGTCTTCAGATTCCTTGCCTCATCAGGTGTGTACTTTAGGATTACGTCAGCCTTGGCATCTTGATAATCTCTTAGACCGATTAATATTATGTCTCCTTGGTTTATCCAGACCTTTTTTCGTAGCTTCCCTCTAATATGACATAGACGTTTTATGCCATCGAAGCACATGGCCTCCAAGCGGCCATTACCGAGCATCTTTGTGACTTGGGCGTACTCTTGGCCATCTTCCTTGAAGACTAACTCACGTTTTTCAGTTTCGTTTTCATTCTTTCCCCTCCTCCTGTTTTTACCACCTTTTCCTTTGTTCTTCGGCATAATTTATATAATCTTGAGTACAAACATAGGCAATTAACTACGAAAACCTCATGAATTGCTTTTGGTCGAGTCGTGTTTGACAGATCGACAGCGACAGTCGAGTCTCGACTCATTTTTTTAGTCTATGGTTTTTTTGATGATGACACGTCCAGTCAAACTGTTTTACCGACACGGCATTCTGTGATACCATTGAAAAAAATAATTGAGAAGGATTGAGAGCCCAGAGCCCACCTGCCTGTATGAACCATAAAGTTATACCCAGTGTTGCCAATTTAGCTCTTTTAGAGCTAAATTTAGCTCTATTTTCTAATGTATAGCTCGAAAAAAACAAGTTTAGCTCTTTAGCTCTACTTTTCTACAATTTTAGCTTTTTTTCCATGTACACTATGAATAAACCCTTTTGTATTATTTTGAGCTCAAAATGCTAGTTTAAAGAGCCAAAATGTACCTACATTGTCTATGGTCGGTCTATCCGGTCTATGGTTATTCTATAATAGTTTATGGCAGGCGTTGGAATCACCCATAGAATCTCTGAGTACTGAATCCTATGGAGATGGCATATTGATCTATATGAACTATCGGTTATACAAATATGAGCTAAATCGACATTGTACTCATAAACCTGTAGCCATCTCGTTCTATCTTACCTCCAATACTTCATGTAAAAAGAGACAGCAATATATTTATTCGACCTATTTTTTGGCAACATTGAAACGTGACGTCATCGTAATGCATGATTGAAGCCGGTCGCCATTTAGGTTTCTCGGTATGTGAGCTGTCAACGCGAGTTGTATTTGCAGTGTTTTGTGATAAAAGTCTTTTAATTTGAGACTATTATGTGAATAAAAGGTATTAATAAGTGAGAGAAAGCAACAAGGAACATGTCTAATTGCAGTGTGGTAGTTTGTGGCATCAAAAAAAGTGAAAATCGTCCAAACATTACATTACACCGGTACGTACTATTTATTTTGCAAAAACACCAAAACAATACAATAAATGCCTTGTGTTTTGGTTTTCCTGTGAATAGTTTACTTAGAATTCATACCAAATGTAGCTTACTACTTATTTTGGTGAGTTTTGTTGGTGTATTTCAAGAAAATATAAATTTGTTTGTTTTGCGCTAGGGTTGCCCTTATAGCATTTTTCTTATCGAATTATCGATGTTTTCAAATTTCAAGTGTAAATTGAGTGTATTAATTTTAAACTGTTTTTATTGTTTTAGGTTGCCTAAAAATAACAAAAAAAGAAAAATATGGCTGGAACAATGCAAAAGGAAAATTTAAAGACTCGTACGGAAACTATTTTTATGTGCTCTTTTCATTTTGAAGAACAGTTTCAAACGTCAACGACAGTTTAAGTTTTGAAAAAGACGTTAATTAGGCCACTGGCAAAATTGAAATTATAGTGCGACAACGTTTTCTGTTCCGGTTGCCAAAAACTGGATACTTATATATAACGTGTTTTTTTAATGTCATTTTGCTGTAAAGTTGTTGTCCAACTTTCATTCATTCTAGCACATTAAAAGTAAGTATATTTTTTACCACTAGATGTCGCTTCGCTATATTCTAGATATATAAAAAATATGATTGTTAGTAAAGATCTCGATTCAAACTGTTTATTATTTTATTACTTAATAATGCTTGTTTTTTTTTTTTTGAGACATTTCTTTTTTCTATGGTAGGTAGGTACCTAGTAGGCATTCTCCTTTGTGATTTATATTGTAATGTCTGTTATGTAAAAAAAACCAATCCTTGTTGTATAAACATAATAGGTTTTTATAATATGGAGCTTTTTGTTTTATTTCATTACCTTTTTTTACTTAAACTGGTTCTCGCGACCTTTGATCTGGAATTCTACGGAGGTCTCGCATGTGTATAGACGCGTGACTCGGAAAACATAAAAAATTTGATCATAAAATTGCAGTTGCTAAGTAAAGGCGAGTAGAGCCGACAAGTGGGGCGCCCTCAATCAAATTTATTGCTCGCTAAGTATTAATGTATCTACAATCGTATAGATTGAAGCTAAGGTCGTGTAGTTTATTTACAAACTATAACCTCAGTAAAATATAGTAGGTTGGTCTTTTATCTACTACTACTGCAACATGAACTGTATTTTACTAAGGTTAGTTTGTAAATAAACTACAGGACCTTATTTTTAATCTGTATCTGCGTTAGAATTTTTGATACATTATGTACTTAACAAGCAATAAATTTTATAATAAATTGAATAACATGCGGATCCTCGCGGTTTTACCCGCATGGTACTCGTTCTCATGGGAATATCACGATAAAATATAGCTTATGTCACTCGGAAAGAATGTAGCTTTCTAATGGTCAAGAAATTTCTAAAGTCTAGTAGTTTTGGAACCTATTAAATTCAAACAACAACAAATCAAATCTTTCCTGTTTACGATATTACTATAGATGAGGAAGCACTTGGTGGCTCTTCTCACCTTGAAGCCCCCAGTACAGGATGGCTACTCATGTTCGTCGACCATGATGGGCCATCATGTACAGGGGCGGTTTGCGTTGCTCGCAGGCGACAATCACACGCAAACTCTCACACCGGGGGCTTTAAGCCCTCAGTACAGGCCATGGCCGATCAAGTTGGCCGACCATGTTGGCCATCGTGTACAGGGCCGGTTTGCGTTGCTCACAGACGGCAATCACACGCAAACCGGCCCTGTACACGATGGCCCATCATGGTCGGCCAACATGATCGGCCTTCCTGTACTGGGGGCTTAGCCCCTCAGTACAGGATGGCGTTACTCGCAGACGGCAATCACACGCAAGCCGCCCCTGTACACGATGGCCCATCATGGTCGGCCAACATGATCGGCCATCCTGTACTGGGGGCTTTACAGTTGTTGCGTCTCACGCGCGCGGTCGGGCCAATGATTGTGAGCGTACATGCACAAACACATACACATTGTGTCATTGTCATAAAGAAAGCACATTATTAAGATTTATTTTTCAAAAAAACTAGGTATATAATTATACACTATAATTCCGTTTTAAATTATCGAGGTGATTACGAAACTGCTTTTATAAAATATAGGGTAATATAGGTAGGTAGTCACAAAAATACTTGATCTATAACTTCATCAATAAATATATCGATGTACAAATAGGGCAGCACTACGGAAAGGCGCCATTTTGGTTTCTCGGTATGTGTGCTTGTGTGTGTGTGTAAGCTTCAATTTTTCGTAGGTATGCCATCTCCATAGGATTCAGTACTCAGAGCATAGAATAGGTCAAAACTTAGTGGCCGGTAGCCCCGATACCCATTCATTGGCTATAATTAAGACCGCCATTTTGTTGGGGTGCCCCCATTAGCTAAAATTAAGGCTGTCACTTTTTTCAAGAATTTCAAGATGTCGTTTATTTAGTTTGTGTTTTTTATTTACTCATTTCGGTTTTCTAGTATTCTTTAGATGTTTTTCCACTTTTTCTCAGATATTTCTTTACAGAAATATGGATACATTATTCGAAGATGCCTTCGGTACACGTAAGTAAATCTATTTACGTAGTTTTATGTATCAATTATTTATTACATTAACCTAAATTTGAGTTTTGTTGTTTTAGGTAATTCCAAGAGGCAACTTTGTATTTCTTAAAACTAACCAAAACAAAAGAAAATACAGTTCACAACTTAACCGGAGTAAAGAAGATTCGGTTTCTCAGAAAGTTATGAAATTTATCAAAGGCAACAGAGTCGCAATAGTTTTTACAAGTGCGTCATGCCTGGCACCACAGAGGCCTCTTTATAACCAAAGTTAAACTGTGGGAAAACTCTGCTACCCTTCCACACCCATATGTGCTCATCCAGGAAAAGCTCCCTCTTGGCCTTGAACTTCCCAGATCATTATGGAGATCTTTAAATAGACTCCGTACCCAAGTTCGTCGAAGTAAAGACAACCTGTCCAGGTGGGGCTTCACCAGTAACACGGGTCTCGCGTGCAGGTGTGGTTACACACCACAGACCATGGCCCACCTCATTGATTGCTCTGCATGCCCGGACACCTGCACGCGTGAGGACCTCATGTTGGCTGCAGATAACAAGTTGAGAGTGGCACAGTTTTGGGCCAACAACATATGATTTTGTACTTGTCATTGACATGTTGAAGAAGAAGTTATGAATGAAAGGTAGGTAATGTTTGTTTATTCTTTTTATATGAATGTAAGTAGGTATGTGTAATTAATTATTGATTAGTCTTGTTAAAAAAAACCTTCCTAATACCTTATTTCAATATACATGTAGAAGTGATATCATATGGTGATAATGATAAAGCACAGTAGATTACTTGGGATTAAATTTAAATAATCAGTTGTCACATTTAACAAGTTTCAATTTAGTGAAGTTGTTAATACCAAGACCAAGTCAAGAGAAAATAACAGTGAAAGTAATTCAATAACTTTGTCAAAACATTTGAAATGCCTTATCATCAAATTCATATTTCTGATTCTGACAAACAGAACAGAATTATAACAAATGTACCGGTGGGATAATATATGATTGTTGTCGGTACGAATGATGGTTTATTGTGATTGTCTTATGACTATGTTATAACTGTTACTGCTACCTACTATCTTAGATCTTACTTAATTATATATATTACCTCTCATCAGTCTATGTACAAAGCTTATCTACTTAATAACAGTTATTAACTATAAACATTGATTATCTATAACTTGTGCATAGCGGCACAACAAACAAAATGTGCTTTATACACACTACTCTTTCTTGATTTACAAACTTTTCAGTTTAACTATCACTAATTTGTTTATAAAATGTAATGGCAGATTATAGTAACAATATGTAGAATCTATACTAACCAAATCTAATCTTTTCAGATAACTTGAGTCTCAACGAGGTTCGTGGAGTGCTGCGAAGATGCCCGTGTCTGCCTATTCTTGCGGTAATAAGTTATCAAATCAGAATTATGGTGCAAATTACTGCTGTTAGTTGCTATATTGATTACTTACTGCATTAAATGTTTAACTATTAGAATAAGTTATTGCGTCTTGCATTGAAAGTGATATTAACAGTAAATAATGAAATGGCAGATACTAAATAAAACTACTAGGAAAAATAGCATTAGCATTTGTGCGTAAAAAATATTTGCAAGCAGTTTAATTTTTCTTGTGGCTGATAAAGAATTTATATTTCTTAGTTTATCTATAAAGTCAATTTAGTAAGTAATTTCATTACTCTCATTCTTTGTCTTGTATAAATCTCAACTTATACTTATGTACTTTGTATTTGATAAAATTATAATGTCAAGTAATAAATGCCTTCTTTCATCAAATGTGTTTTTTATTTGAGCAGAATTTAAAATAATATATTGCTAGGGTTGTACCACAACCCTAGTATACGTCGATGATTTGCACAACTATCGATAACGAATCAAGGGTGTCGATAGTTCTGGCAGCACTATGTTGTCAAACTCTAATCGGGGTCCGTCATTCACTAACAAACGGCCGCTATAAGGCTTGATTCCTATCTGTACTAGTCTATATAATTTGTGGTTTATGGTTGGGTATTATCCGATAATTTTCCTAATTTTCTAAATGTAATGTATCGGCCTCGGCTGCTGAGAAAGTAGTATTATTACTCATTCATTGTTAGTGGTAAGTTCGCAGCCGCACGCAGTGTTAAACGATCGCTTCTAAACATTTGTTATTATTTTAGTCCCCTCGTGAATTGTTTAATAAATCATAGTAAGATGGCGCAAAGTAAGCAGCCCTATACACAGAAGTTCAGACAAGAATGGCTGTCTGTACCAGAATTTCAAGGTTGGCTTCAAGCAGTTAAAACAGACCCCACCAAAGCGTTTTGTAGGTACAGTCACGAGCAATAATATGTATTCAACATAGAACTTTGTCACATTGAAGTGTTCTAAAACAAAACTGTATGGGCGTTTGTGCACTACACTGAATTTTACCGATCCGGAAAAAAACGGATGCTTGTATTTTAATAATTAATCATTTATAATAGTAATTACTTAAATACAAGCATCCGTTTTTTTCCGGATCGGTAAAATTCAGTGGTAGTGCACAAACGCCCTTAGTGTCATAGAATAGAAGTTATTCAAGATTGTAATATGACATAGTCCTATATTGTTTACCTACATATTATTGCTGGTGACTGTACCTACTGCAAATGCGAGGTTAATTCTAAAAAAGGTGATTTATTAAATCATATAAAAAGAAAAAAAACACCTGAAAGCGGCGGCAGTGCGTATTTTTTAATAAATAGCAGATTATATAATTTAGCTCTTTTTTCTGAAAAAATCTAGCTCTTTTTTAGCTCTTTTTCAGATATGATCTAGCTCTCTTTGAAAATCCGAGTTGGCAACACTGGTTATACCTATCGGAAATATCAAGCCCCCAGTACAGGATGGCCGATCATGCTGGCCGACCATGATGGGCCATCGTGTACAGGGACAGTTTGCGTTGCTCGCAGACGGCAATCACACGCAAACCGGCCCTGTACACGATGACCCAACATGGTCGCCGACCATGATCGGCCATCGTGTACTGGGGGCTACTGAGTTACCTACTGATCTCTATTATATAAATATGTAGTTTAAAAAACTAATAAAACCCACTTTTATAGGAACATACTAAAAAGTACAAAATAACCGTCTACAGATTCAGTAACTGAAATTAAAAAGCGAGGTGCGCGTTGTCAATATTAAGTACTTGAAATGCAGGCTTTGCAAAGGGCGCACCACGCTTTTAAATTTCAGTTACTGAATCTGTAGACGGTTATTTTGTACTTTTTAGTATGTTCCTATAAAAGTGGGTTTTATTAGTTTTTTAAACTACATATTTATTTTTTACTTTTTAGTTTTATAAATGGCAAGCCATGGATGGATGGTAATGGATTTTTCAGTCCATTCATATATCTGCCTACTCCTTAAACATTGAACGAAACAAATGAGCCCAAACTCGAAGGGTTTCTCAGTGGTCATTAAGGAGTGTTACTGACTTACTCCCTGCCCCATCATCAGACTCTCACCACCAAGTGTAGCGCATAAGTCTCATCAGAACGAAACAAATGAACCACAACTCGAGGGGTTTCCTAGTGGTCACTAAGGAGTACCACTGACTTCCTCCCTGCTCCATCATCAGACTCTCAGCATCAAGTGTAGTGAATAGGTCTCATCAGAACGAAACAAATGAGCCCAAACTCGAGGGGTTTCCTAGTGGTCATTAAGAAGTGCCACTAACTTCTTTCCTGCTCCATTATCAGACCCTCACCACCAAGTCTAGCGAATATGTCTCATCTGAACGAAACAATTAAGCCCCAAACTCAAAAGGTTTCCTAGTGGTCATTAAGGAGTGCCACTAGCTTCCTCCCAGCTCCGTCATCAGACCCTCACCACCAAGTGTAGCGAATAGGTCTCATCTGAATGAAACAAATGAGCCCCATCTCGAGGGGTTTCCTAGTGGTCATTAAGGAGCGTCACTGTCTTTCTCCCTGCTCCATCATCAGACCCTCACCACCAAGTGTAGCGAATGGGTCTCATCAGAACGAAACGAATGAGCCCAAACTCGAGGGTATTCCTAGTGGTCATTAAGAAGTGCCACTGGCTTCCTCTCTGCTCCATCATCAGACCCTCACCACCAAGTTTAGCAAATAGGTCTCATCCAATGAATCTTAATGAAACAAATGAGCTCAAACTCGAGGGTTTTCCTAGTGGTCATTAAGAAATGCCACTGGCTTCCTCCCTGCTCCATCATCAGACCCTCACCACCAATTGTAGCGCATAGGTCTCATCAGAACGAAAGAAATGAACCAGAACTCGAGGTGTTTCCTATTGGTCATTAAGGAGTGCCACTGGCTTCCTCCCTGCTTCATCATCAGACCCTCACCATCAAGTGTAGCGAATAGGTCTAATCAGAACAAAACAAATGAGCCTAAGCTCGAGGGGTTTCCTAGCAGACATTAAAGAGTTCTATTGCCAACCTCTTGACTCCATCATCAGATCAGCTCGATGTTAGCAAATTATTGTATTGTCATCGGATTCATATAGACTTGCAAAGTTTCAAATCAATACGACAATTAGAAGTAGGTTAAAATTGAATTCCAAGATTTTCTTACATTGTGACTTAGTTACATGTGAAGCTAATAAAAGTGTGGTAATAAATAGAGGTCAGTGTAAATAGTAGATACATCTTTGGTATGAACCCATGAAGTTTGACTTAATACCTCAGTATTAAGTCGAGCTTCATGTATGAACCGCATAAACTATAGACACTACAGAAACGGTCTTTGGGCACTGACCTCTACAATATTAAGCCAGCACGGGTAGCATGACGAACTCGAGAAAGGTTTTGTCAGGTTTTGTCTATATCGAAACGTCAAAAATGACATTTCATCGTAGACAAAGCCAAGGAATTTATAAGTACTATTGGACAAAGCTATTGTTCTGCTGTCAATTATAGACTTTCGAGGTAGACAAAACTCTTCTCGGGTTTGTCATGCTACGCGTGCTGGAATACACATGTTTTTTAGTAGCACAAGCATGCTAGTTTCTAGCAGATGCTACGTCGTAGCAGACAATTAGCACGTGTATACGAAAAGAGCATGCTAGTTAAACACTCGAAATGCATTGTTATAAAAGAGCATACTACCTACAGTCGTAACCATGGAGCTAGACTTAATACTGAGGTAACTGGAGTTTTAACCCTGAATAAAAAATTGAGCCCAGCAAATTTGACATTTAGTATGTAGTGGCTGTCAGTTGTCTCATATGACCATACGTTTTTTTCAAAGTGTAGCTGAGACGGAAGACAGCCACACCGTGTAATTTGGGATCACAAAAAAGTGTTAGTACTGCACTCTCCAGTTACCTCAGTATGTAGTCTAGCTCTGTGGCGTCCGAAAGAGGTTGTTGCATTGCATTCCTTGCGGCTTTCGGCGTCACAATTAAGAGAATAAATATGAGGTGACAAATTGTCATCCTTGTCAACGGTATTTGTCTATATTGACAGGAACAATTTTTCCTGGATAAATATTTTATTACGTGCTTGATAATATTTAGCTGTAATCGTTTGTACATAATTGCAATATGCAGGTGTAAATATATATAGTGTATATACGAGTTAGCATTTTATTCCTGGTTCCGTCCGTCCTGACCCGAGAGAGTGCGGGACATTGCCACCCGCACATTATCACGTCGGGGACATTGTCACCCGCACATTGGTGACCCAGATCGAAGAAGCATCCTTCCGGCGGGCGGCGCACACTGGTAGCGGTCAACAGTTGCTCACGGTGTGGCCCGTATCGACGCGACCGACGCCCACGCCGACGGACACGGACGGTAGGATACCACGGCTCGATGTTCAATCGCCGTGGCTGAAATTGTGCCGATTTGCGCATCCAGTTCATCAGTTCCTGAATCGTTTCTCGCTTGAGGCATCGAGTTCGACAGACTTCGTGGTCTCCGTGTCGACATACGTATTTATACTATTGTACATGTCATTATACAGTGTGTAGTAATTTTTTAGATTGTAGCGATGACTTAAGTTTTAATTTAAGAATTTTATGTGGTGTTTCATACTTTTTTCCCCCTTGTTTCGTGTTTGTGTATATTTAAATTAATATATCATGGCTGAGACGGAACAATTACGGGAACAGTTTAGACTGCTTCAGGAGCCTGTTTTAAGCCTGCAGTCTGTGGGTGACCAAGCCCAGGTTAGTGAGGTGAAAATAAAACTTCCCGCTTTTTGGGCAGACAAGCCGAGGTTGTGGTTTGCTCAGGCTGAGGCTCAGTTCGAGATCTACAGGATTAAGGCCGACACCACCAAATTTGGTCACGTGCTGTCCATGCTGGACACGAGACTGGCATCCGAGGTTGAGGATGCCATCACCAATCCTCCGGCTGAGGATAATAAGTACGACCATTTAAAGAAGGAGTTAATAAGTAAACTCTCAGTTTCGAGGAGCCAGCAGATACGTCAATTGCTTAGTGACGAAGAGCTGGGAGACAGACGCCCGTCAGCTTTCTTGCGCCATCTTCGCTCCCTTGCCGGCACGGAGATGGGTGATGACAGCATCCTTCGTGAGTTATGGATGCGCCGTCTCCCTCGCGAAGTACAGCGCATTCTTATTGCTCAAAAGGACCTGCAGCTGGATAAGGTGGCTGAAATAACTGATGCTATTGTTGAAGCATCGACTCCACCTCCCGCCTGGAAGAATTGTCTCAGAAAGTTGAGGCTCTTTCTCTTGAGCGTTCACATTCTCGTTCTGCATCTCGTTCTTCGTCCAGGACCAGCTCCAGATCCAGGGATCGCCTTTGCTGGTACCATCGCACTTTCGGTACTAAGGCCTCCAAGTGCATTTCATCCTGCTCCTGGAAATCAGACCAGCGGGGAAACGATCCCAGCAATCAGTAGAGGCGGCGGCTGATTGCTCGAAGCCTAGCCGTCGTTTGTTTGTCACTGACTCCAAGTCTGGCCATCGGTTCGTTATTGATACCGGATCAGACATAAGTTGTTTTCCTCGCCATCTACTTACAGATGATTATCCCGCAACTACGTTTGATGTCAGCGCTGCTAATGGCAGCACCATCAGAACGTATGGCCCCGTTTTAATGCGATTAAATTTAGGTCTTCGACGGGAGTTTCGTTGGAATTTTGTTATTGCAGACGTCAGTGTACCCATTATCGGTTCAGATTTTTTAGCTGAATACCACTTAATGCCGGACTGTCATAATCAACGGTTACTTGATGGTCTCACTAAGATTACTGTTGCTGCAATCGCTGCCAATAGTACACGGGCTAGTGTTAAAGCTGTTGTAGCTGATTCACCTGCCGCCGCTCAGATATTGTCAGAATTTCCTGAGATTCTACGTCCACCAGGTCTACCTCGGGTTGTAAAGCACAAGACCCTGCATCACATCATTACCACTGAAGGCCCTCCGGTTTCATGCCGTCCTCGCAGACTTGCGCCGCAGAAACTTCAGGCTGCTAAAAAGGAGTTTGAGCTGATGATCAACTGTGGAACGGCTCGTCCCTCCAGCAGTTCCTGGGCATCTCCGCTGCACATGGCTCGCAAGGGAGAAAACGGCTGGCGTCCTTGTGGCGATTACCGCGCGTTGAACGCCAGAACGGTTCCCGACCGGTATCCTGTTCGCCATATTGCAGACTTTGCACAAAGTTTGGCTGGCGCTACTGTCTTCAGCACTCTTGACTTGGTAAAAGCGTACCAACAAGTGCCGGTTAACGAGGAGGATATTTGCAAGACAGCCGTTACAACACCATTCGGATTGTTCGAGTTCCCCTTTATGACGTTTGGTTTACGGAACGCTGGACAGACTTTCCAGCGTTTCATTGACGAAGTCGTAAGGGGACTCGACTTCTGTTATCCATATGTTGATGACATTCTGGTGTTCTCGAAGACCCTAGAGGAGCATGTCGAGCACCTTCGCATTTTGTTCCAGCGATTGCGAGACTATGGTGTGGTGATCAACCCCGTCAAGTATGTTTTTGTGGCCGATGACGTGAAATTCCTCGTTTACAGAACTAGCAAAGACGGCTCTAGTCCTCCTCCAGAAAGAATTGAAGCCTTGCGAAGCTTTCCTCTACCGCAAACGGTTGAAGGACTTCGCAGGTTTCTCGGCATGGTGAATTTTTATCGCCGTTTCCTGCCGGGTGCAGCTGAGATGCAGGCACCGCTTATCGATGTGTTAGCATCATCTAAGCTGAAAGGCTCGAAGCCTGTGCCATGGACACCGGATTTGGAGCTCGCTTTCTAGAAGTGTAAAGACCACCGAGTAGTGTTACACTTCTAGCTCATCCAGTTCCTAATGCCCAATTGGGATTATTCACGGACGCGTCCTCCAGCCATGTTGGGGCTTGTTTACAGCAGAAGGTCGAAGGCCATTGGCAACCTTTAGCTTTCTTTAGCAAAAAGCTGCCTGCTAAACAATCCACCTGGCCTACATATTACAGAGAGCTCTTGGCTGTTTATGAAGCAGTTCAGCACTTTCGCCACATCATGGAGGCGCAAAACGTGACTGTTTTCACAGATCATAAGCCGCTGATTTACGCGTTTTCCCAGCGGCGCGAAAAGTTACCCCCTGTGCAGCTCAATCACTTGTCTTTCATTTCTCAGTTTACGACGGATATTGTTCATGTAAGTGGGAAAGACAATGTGGTTGCAGATGCCTTGTCGCGTGTGGAGGCTCTTTCTCTTGAAAGTGATTTCACGGCTCTTGCACAAGATCAGGCGTCAGATCAAGAGTCACAGGAGGTTCTTACCGGTTCTTCGCTGAAATTAGAGAAGATTGTTTTACCCGGAACGGATATTTCAATTTTCTGCGACATTTCAACTGGTAAACATCGGCCATATCTGACCCCCTCTTTCCGTCGCCCTTATTTTGACAAACTGCATTGTCTTAGTCACCCTGGCGCGCGAGCATCTGCTCGCTTAGTTGCCGAGCGATTTGTGTGGCCTGGCATGCAGAGTGACTGTCGTAACTGGGCGCGAGCCTGTACGAGCTGTCAACGGAGCAAGGTGTCCAGACATACTGTGACGCCTTTGGGGCAATTCCCTACTCCATCGGGGCGTTTTCGCCACGTTCATATTGACATCATTGGTCCTATGCCTCACAGCCGAGGATTTCAGTACTGTCTCACAGCTGTGGACAGATTTACCAGGTGGCCCGAAGCATGGCCGATGGTCAATATGACGGCAGAAGAGTGTGCAGAGACGTTCTTCCGGGGATGGGTTTCTCGCTTCGGCGTTCCGTCTGTCGTGACGACGGATCAGGGGCGCCAGTTCGAGTCTGTTCTTTTCCGGAGTCTCTTGCAACTTTGTGGCACACAGAGGATACGCACTACGAGCTACCATCCTTGTGCAAATAGTCTGGTAGAGCGTATGCACAGACAGCTTAAGGCGGCTCTCATGTGTCACAATGACACGTGGCACAAAGCTTTGCCAGTGGTCCTCCTTGGGATGCGATCTTGTTTGAAGGAAGATCTTCAAGCGTCCCCGGCCGCTTTAGCATATGGGGAGTCTCTGTGCTTGCCAGGAGAATTTATGTGCCCATCTCCTGTGAACCGCATTGGAGAGGCTAATTTCGCGGATCAACTTCAAAAGCACATGGCGCATTTAAGTCCAACTCCACCCTCGCGTCACGGCGAACGTCGCCCGTTTGTTTTTAGGGATCTGTAGAAGGCGATCCATGTGTTATTGCGTGATGACTCTGTATGGACTTCTTTAAAACCACCGTACTCGGGTCCTCACAAGGTGGCATCTCGTGCTCAGGATGGAAAAACGCTGACGATTTTGATGGGTGATAGGCGACTTACTGTAAGCCTTGACCGAGTAAAGCCAGCTTTTGTCTTGAGCGACCCATCTCCTCCGGGTTCTTTGCCAGCCGCTGTTCTTGGGTCTCCTGCACCTGTTACTGATTCCGGACTGCCGTCTCAGCCCGGTGGCTGTATACCGGTGTATATCATACCCGTTCAGGAAGAAAGGTTCGCTTTAGGGTTCCCATTGATGTATAGTTTTGTAAATAGTGTGTACATAAGTTAGTTTTTTTTTGTTTTTTTTACTCCGTAGGGGGGTGATGTGGCGTCCGAAAGAGGTTGCATTCCTTGCGGCTTTCGGCGTCACAATTAAGAGAATAAATATGAGGTGACAAGTTGTCATCCTTGTCAACGGTATTCGTCTATATTGACAGGAACAATTTTTCCTGGATAAATATTTTATTACGTGCTGGATAATATTTAGCTGTAATCGTTTGTACATAATTGCAATATGCAGGTGTAAATATATATAGTGTATATACAAGTGCGAGTTTGATTCCTGGTTCCGTCCGTCCTGAAACGAGAGAGTGCGGGACATTGTCACCCGCACAGCTCCATGGTCGTCACAAAGATGCCCGTTTTGACCATAGATGTATTATTCCTGTAGATGGATCGATGATTCCATACAAGTTTCTTGGATGGATCACAAAAATAAGCTATAGCATAGCTCATCCATCCTTTACCCCTTCTAACACTATCAAATTGTCATAAGATAGAAAGAGACATACATGTTATTTAAATTTTTACTTTTTTGCATTCACAATAATGGTTGAAAAATGGAAAATGAAGTATTTAGAAAAAATCGACCCGTCTCACAATCACAACCAGGGGGGCTACCGGCTAAGAAATATGGATATGGGTATGGGTTTCAACTGTCATTTGAATTCCTTATCTTGATTGATTTTTGCTGCTTTGTTCAGTTGAACCTTGCTAGCTAGTTATCGTTATACCCGACGTCACAAAACAAGGAACTGATAGCGGCTATTTTTGTTATAAAATTGACTTAAAGTTCCCAAAAACGTATGAAGTTCATACCCATAAAGTTAAGCTAGAAACACATTTCGCTGGCGCAGCGTCGACCCGGCAGGCTTATTACCAAAACAAGCAACTGCTACTAGTTGCGGTTGGTTTGCAATCGGTACAGTACGGTACGGTACCTTTCATGCAATTCTAGTTTACAAATCGCTCGCTTGTGGCGCTAATCGTAGCAATCTACGTTCCGTAATACGAATATGTGTTGTTGCGGACTCTTTTCTGCAACCTTTTTCTATTTAAATTATTTTTTGAAGTATTACTTTTTGTCATTCATTACCATAACAACGAATATAAATAAACATGTCAGATGGAAAAAAGGTGTGAATTTTATTGCAACAGTTTAAAGTCATTTTAATTCCGATAAATTTATATTGAAATGTTATCGTGTGCATCTTAATAGAGCGACGGTATCATAGTGGTCCTTCGAGCCGGATGATCCAGTGCCTCCGACCGCCCGACATAAGAACCCGAACCGAACCATGTCGCGGCCGGTCACACGGCTTTACGCCAAGAACTCGATAGATCCGATCCCCGAACCAGCACAACCCGAACTACCGACATCGAGCCCTGCTTCTGCCAAACCCGTACCCGTATCGGCTAATACAAAATCTCGAAGCGAAAACAATTCCGTAAGTCACCGCACTGTCCGCTCCAACGCGAGTAGCGTTTTACTTAGAGCCAAAGAGGCCGAACTAACGGCGGCCAGAAAGTTAGCCGAAGCCACGAGAAAAAAGGCAGAAATAGAACTCAATACGGAACGAGACCTAATACAAAAGGAACTTGAAGTAGAACTCGCACGCTTGAATAGCGGAAGCCACCGCTCTGGATCTAGCCGCTCAAATCACAGTCACGTTCAGTGCCCGTAGTGTAAGTTTTTATGTCAAAAAACGCAAACTATTTCGAATGCGTATTAATGTCAATTTGTATGAAAACTGTATTAGCGCCTCTAGCGGCGAGTAGCGCGCTTATATAGTTTTCATACAAATTGACATTAATACGCATTCGAAATAGTTTGCGTTTGCTTGACATAAAAACTTACACTAGGGGTACAGGAATGGCTGTCAACCGAGTTTCATCCACATGAACAAGAAGAACCCAGCGTCGATCCCCCAAACCCACCATTAGAACCAGAGGTACGCATTGCTTATCACATGCAAAGAACTAAGCCAAGATATGAAATGAGGAATGAACGCGCACACCCCGAACCAAGTGACATTCAGCTCTTAGCACGAGAAATTGCGAATCTAAGGCGACCATCTGAACCCAAAGAATTACCATTTTACAATGGAAGCGTCAATGAATGGCTATCATTTAAAGCTGCCGTCATGGAAATTCAAGCTACTGTGACCCACAATGAACTCATATCCAAACTTCGTCGTTGCCTGAAAGGAGAAGCTCGCATAACTGTTGCCTCGCTTCTAGACACTCACGTTCCACCCAGCGAAATAATGGAAGCCCTCGAGCTACGATTTGGCCTTCCTGATTTGATCTTGCAAGAGGAGATACAAGCGCTCAAAGACCTTCCTAGGCTGATGGACAACACGGAACAGCTAAGCAAATTCGCCTGTAAAGTACGCAACTGCATTTCCACGATCAAGGCTTTGAACAAACCGCATCATCTTCTGAACACCGAACTACTACGAACATTGAAGCAAAAAATTCCTCACCTAAAATCTAGATAGATTTCATACGCTGTAGAACACGAACACAGCGACGAACCTGAACTTGTGAAGCTATCCGATTTTTTGAAGAAAGAAGCCCAATCTGCATCGAAATACTGGTTACACGAGCCGACCCGAACTTCACTGAAACCGAACTATCTGAATAGAACCCACTTTGCAGAAATTGAAGATGACGACCAAGAACACTGTTACGCTGCGAACCAGAACAATGAACCCTCTGAAACGAACTGTCCTCACTGCAAATCGACAACACACCTGCACCTTAAGGACTGCGACCAGTTCTTACGTCTCACAAATGACGATCGATGGAAACGGGCGCAAGAAGCCAGACTTTGCTTCAAATGCCTGAAGTCGAGACATCGTAGGGAGAACTGCAGGGCCCGACCTTGCGGCGTCGACGGTTGTCGTATGTCGCACAACCGATTGCTCCACTCTTCGACGTGTCGACGACCAGAAACGTCAGCCTGCATCAATCCATCGACTTCCGATAGTCAAGAGACCCCAGAACCGATAGCTGCGAAACCACTGAACGAGATTACGGCATGCAGCGGAACCAACCGTAGATCTCAAGTTTTATTGAAAATAATACCGGTAGAAGTACGAGGACCTACGTCTTCAAAACAAACTTACGCACTTTTAGACGGAGGGAGCACTTTGACCTTAATGAAGCAAGAACTTGCTTCTGAAATCGGACTTACAGGAACCAGTGACCCGTTGACCTTAGCTGGCATAAACGCTATTACTCAAGAACCAGAATCTGAAAATGTCGATGTCCAGATCATGGGACCGTCCAACATACCATTAGAACTCTATGGTGTTCGGACAGTTAGACGGCTGCCGATTGGACCACAGACGGTAGCAGACATGGACAAATACACCCACCTGCAAGATCTACCGAGCACGGGACTTTGCTACGAACATGCGGTCCCTGAACTGCTCGTGGGACAAGACAACTGGCATGCGATAGTATCCAGGGAGACCCGTCATGGCAAAAGAAATGAACCCGTGGCCTCCTTGACAGCCCTCGGTTGGGTTATTCATGGGTTTTCTCAACCATGCCACAACACCGTCCATTTCGTCGGACATGCCGAAGAAAAGATGCATGACTTGATCATTGACTATTTCAAAATCGATTCCCTTGGAGTAACGAACAAGATAAAGCAGAGTAAAGAAGATGAAAGAGCACTCGAGATCCTCCAACGTACAGCTAGAAGAGTTGAAGATGGCAAAAGATGGGAAGTGGGACTATTGTGGCGTGATAATGAACCTACCATGCCGAATAGTTTCCATTATGCCTCTAAAAGACTGCACTCCGTTGAACGAAAAATGGACAGAGATCCGGCGTATGGCCAGAAATACAAAGAGAACATGGACAATTTCCTGCGCAGTGGCTATGCTGGACCCTGTACCCCAACGCAGTCTCCGAAGAAGTGGTACCTTCCGCACTTGGAGTTACAAACATCAATAAACCAGGAAAATTAAGAATTGTCCACGATGCTGCCAGTAAAGTACAGGGAGTATCACTGAACGATAAATTACTTACTGGACCTGATATGCTTCTATCACTGTTAGCAATCCTTTTAAAATTCAGAGAAGGTAAAGTGGCTGTGTCCGCAGATATCAAGGAAATGTTCCTTCAGATACGTATCAGACCTGAAGATCGTCCTGCCCAACGATTTCTGTGGAGAGAATTTGACAGAAAAGGCGCCATGAATGAATTCGAAATGAAATCTGTGATCTTTGGAGCAACTTCTTCACCAGTGACTGCAATATTTGTCAAAAATAGGAATGCTGAAGACTTCGCTGAAGGATACCCAGAAGCCGTGGACGCAATAATTCTACATGGACGATTACCTACACAGCTTCCATTCAGAAGAAATAGCGCAGAAAACAGTAAAGGAAGTTGCGCACATAAACCAAGAAGGAGGTTTTACTCTGACACAATGGATATCGAACAGTGAAACCGCCCTACTAGATATTGATGTTTCAAGAAGAGGCACAGGCGGAGTAAATATCGATTTCAACACCAACGTCAAGATCCTTGGTTTAAGATGGAACCCGTCTGAAGACACCTTGGGCTTCAACCTAAACCTTTCGAAGTTGCCACCAGAAATTATCGATCACACAAGACGGCCGACAAAACGCGAAGCACTGAGAGTCGTTATGAGTGTGTTTGACCCTCTCGGGCTTTTGACACCGATTTTAATACAAGGAAAGATTCTTCTTCAACAAATATGGAGATCAGGAATCGACTGGGATCAGGATGTCAAAGAAACAGAACATGTCGTATGGAAACGCTGGATTAAACGCCTCACGGCCACGTGTCTCTGTAAAGTTCCTCGACATTATGCACCAGAACCCAGTCGTTGCATCATACAGCTGCATATTTTTTGCGACGCCAGCGAGACAGCATATGCAACCGTGGTCTACTGGCGCTTTGTACGAGAAGATGGGATGATATGGATCACCCTAATAACCAGCAAATCACGTGTATCACTGTTAAACCCTGTGTCCATTCCCAGGCTAGAACTTCAAGCTGCCGTTCTGGGAACAAGACTTGCTTCTACTATAGAGAAAGATCACGATACCATCAAACCAGACAAGCGTTTCTTCTGGACTGACTCTTCTGCCGTTGTAGCATGGATTAAAGGCGATCCACGTAACTATAAAACCTTTGTTTCCAATAGATTGGGTGAAATAGCCGAACATACAAAAACTGAAGAGTGGAATTGGTTACCAACATCACTAAATGTAGCTGATGACGCCACTAGAGATTTCGATGGCTTGGATGTCAAAGACCGATGGTTTGTAGGCCCGTCATTTCTTTATCAAGAACCTAGTTACTGGCCCACCCAGCTCGACAATGACAACACAAACCCAGTGGCTGTTGACCTATTGGAAATGAAGAAACAGACTCAAACTTCTTTGCCCATACACGCTTGTATTCCGGTTTTGCCCGATATTGGGAGATTTTCAAAATGGCTAAGATTAATCAGAAGCACAGCGTACATATTCTTATTCCTAGAGAATACCCGAGAAAAGAAGCGAAGTGGCCTGCGACTTGCACACTTAGAAAACGCCGAGAAAAGTTGGATAAAATATTGCCAAAGTCAAAGTTTCCCAGTCGAGCTCGATAATCTAAGAAACAATAAGACCTGTGATAAGAACAGCCGACTTCGGAATATTTGTACATACATTGATAATGATGGGATGCTGAGATTGCGGGGGAGAGCTAGCGCTGTGAGCGGAATCGATAGGAATCTCATCGAACCGATTGTATTGGATGGAAAACACCCATATACAAAATTACTTGTCCTTCACCACCATGAGCAGGCTAACCATGACAATAACGAGACAGTTGTCAACTCCCTACGCCAGAAGTATTGGGTAATAAATTTACGACCTACTGTGAGAAAGGCTGCTAAAACTTGTCAAGTATGCCGAATACGTAAAGCGCAACCAATGCATTTACCCCATGGTGATTTACCGCCAGCGAGACTCGCTCACCATTTGCCACCTTTTAGCCATTGTGGACTGGATTATTTTGGACCCATGACAGTAACAATTGGCAGAAGACACGAGAAACGATACGGCGCTCTCTTTACGTGCATGACAAGTAGAGCTGTACACGTCGAACTTGCTGCTTCACTATCCACTGACTCTGTGATACTTGCTCTACGCAGAATGATGGCTCGTAGAGGACCACCTCAAGTAATTTACTCAGACAACGGCACAAATTTCCATGGTGCCAACAACGAACTTAAAAAAGCAGCTAAAGAAATAGATCAAGAAATGCTCAAGAACTTCCTGCTCAACAAAAGCATAAACTGGAGCTTCATACCCCCAGCTTCACCGCATATGGCAGGGGCGTGGGAAAGACTCGTTCGCTCTATTAAAAAGGCACTGAGCATCACCCTTAAAGAGCGATTCCCGACCGAAGAAGTCTTACGCACTGTGTTGACGGAAGCGGAGTACACAGTAAACTCACGCCCACTCACTCATGTGTCAGTGCACCCAAATGACCGCGAAGCTATAACGCCTAACCACCTGCTTCTTGGAAATTCGAGCAATGTGCCGCAATTCGGAACTTTCAGTGATGTTGATATGATCGCTCGGAAACAATGGCGAAAGGCGCAAAGGCTTTGCAACATTTTTTGGAATCGATGGGTTCACGAATACTTACCGACGCTATTGCCAAGAGCACATGTTCTCGAAAGACCAGATCTAAAGGAAGGCGAAGTGGTTGTCATCGTTGACCCCGGATTACCTCGCAACATTTGGCCGAAAGGCATTATAACAAAGGTGTTTCCAGGACCTGACGGGCGCGTCCGAGTTGCAGACGTGCGCACAGCAGGCGGGGTGTTACGGCGACCTGCAGTTAAAATCGTCCGTCTTCCGACTGCACCTGAATGCGCTTAGCCGCATTGCCGGGGAGATATGTTGCGGACTCTTTTCTGCAACCTTTTTCTATTTAAATTATTTTTTGAAGTATTACTTTTTGTCATTCATTACCATAACAACGAATATAAATAAACATGTCAGATGGAAAAAAGGTGTGAATTTTATTGCAACAGTTTAAAGTCATTTTTGTTATAATTATTGAGAATTAAAGTTATCTAATAGGTTATAAAAGGAATCTAAATTTAATAGAACAGTGTATTGTCTATGGTAGTCAAAGTCCACAATCTGTAGTCGTACTTTTTATTGAAAATTAAACAAATGTCGTTGTTAAAATTAAAATGTTGGCTTTATAAAGTTATAATTGTATTTAATAATTATATTCAAACTTACATGTTATAACCAAAAATAATAACAGATTGGCCGGAAACAAACTCGGCAGAAGGCCGTTTGGTGTTACCGGCCATATTGTTTTGAGCGAGCTATAAAGGAGGTAGGATAAGGCGAAGCGGGCTCATTCTGCATCGGGAATTCAAAGCAAAGCTAAGTATTTTATTACATCGATTTGAGATTATTGGTGTTGTAAATTGTTAGATATCTAATGCGAAACAAACTTGAATTAGCATCAAATAGTTTCTGTTGGAATTTGTTATTCTTTGTCACATTATTCTATTGTTGTAAATGTATTAGAACTATTATCAGTATGGTTATAATTCAAATACACATTGTGCATTTCACACTTAAAAATGTAATTTGTCTGACGTGTTTTATGAAAATAAAAGTGTTTGATGAAGGGAGAATTGCACCCCTTGGCGAGTTTCTTGCTGGCTCTTCTCGTTACAAGGTCTCCCGCCGTAGGGTTTTCTGAACCAATAGCGTAGCATCCTTGACAATCACAAAGGCTTACTAATAACTTGAATAAATGAAAATGAATATTAATTATTGAGTTATTTATTGTAATACCTGACCCATAATCTTAACAATTTCAGAAGTGGGATCGATAGCTACAATGTTCCAGTTGGTTGGAGAGCTGAACAACTATCAAAGAAGAGGGCGACCTTGGAAATGCCAGGTTTCTGCTTTTGGTCACTCTACAATGGATAGTGAAGATGAAAGCCTTGAGAGTTAGGGCTTGCAAGGTAGGAATGTTCCTTATTATGTTAAAACGTGACTACTTCGCCCGATAAAGTATTTAGTTAATTTTTGACATTTAAAATCCCTTGCACCTTTGTTGCATTTTGCTCAACAAAATGGAGCTGTTGGGTTCTGTAAATGGCTAGTCGAGAACACGAACTCTCAGTTTTAAATGTAAGACAGATCATCAGACAGAACAGAATCAGTATCATTTACAACTGTTAAGCAAGTTGGAAAGAAAGAACATTAATAACATTTTAAGCTTACATGGTCATAATGAGTAAAACTATTATGTATTTAAATACTTCTAATTTAACGTCACTATAACTTTTATTGTAATTTAAACATAGTAAAAACCCCGTCTTCAATAATGGTTTTAAGAACAAATTTAGTATCAACAATTTATTTAACGTTTAAGAATTAATTTAAATTTATATTTAGTCTAAATAACTGACCAACTAACTGATCAAGTTTGATAGTAGTGGGCAAATAATATTACACTTTAATACCATTTTATCAAACCACTGTTCCGGTGTTTATGTTACCCGATTGAGCATAGAAAACGAACAAGAAAGAGGGTAGACAGATTTGTCCGCTCCTAACATCCAACCCGCATTAACTTTCTTCAATTACTCCGTGATCATGGCGTGTGCAACTGCGCCAAAATATCGGGGACTCGACAACCAATCAAATCATAGTAAAAATCCCGTTTTTACTTAATATTTACTGTTTATAGTTGGATCCGTCCGTATCATTTTTATAACTAATAATTATGTTTATTTCCTGATTATGAGATATTCTTATAACATTTTACATATTGAATTGAGGGATTTCTTAATGATCAGCTAGGGATATCTCCATAGTCACCGCTATTATTCGGTTTTATCTTTGCAAGTTTTTTATCAACTCGTCTGTAGCTGCGGGCTTTTAATACATACTATTTTTACAGTTTAAGAAATACTTTCAACTACTTATATGTAACACGTAATCATCGGGATATTTACTGGGGGCCAATTAAATATTTTGTCAGATAGATCATTAGTTAGATTTTCTTATAAAAGTTTTCAAAACCAATGAAACAAGAAAAAGTGTAATGATAAAAATTTCAGATAGTTTTGCTATATTTTAGCAGAAGTAAAATAATTATGGATATGGATATGATGAATAAAATTTGATAACATATAAAATAAAGTTATTAAGACAGAAATAAAATCTACGACATCTTGCCTTAGAGTTTCTTTATTGGCATTGTTTGTGTTTTTATTTTTACTTTTCGGTGAATCAACAGCTTATTAATCCTATAATAAGTAACAATATGGAAACATGAAAGCCAATCACAGATTTACACACATAGAAACGAGAAACAATACATACACTAGAAATATTAAACAAAAGAAAATAACATTGTTTCATACAACTCAAGACAAAGTATTGAACACAAACAAACTCGAGGCATAACTTATCCATCTAAAAAGAAATTGGTTGATGAGTTATATCATTATTATTCCATAATCTTAGTTAAATGGTTTGGTTGTGGCTTTTGCGTTATAAGTTACGTTGTCATTAACAAAAATATTGTTGATAGTTCATTATAAGTCTTTCACAGAAGTAGTACCTACCTATAGTAAAGTATAGTAAAGTATAGTAAAGTATAGTAAAGTATAGTAAAGTATAGTAAAGTATAGTAAAGTATAGTAAAGTATAGTAAAGTATAGTAAAGTATAGTAAAGTATAGTATTGTATAGCAAAGTATAGCAAATTATAGCAAAGTATAGCAAATTGTAGCAAAGTATAGCAAAAAATATCAAAGTATATCAAAGTTTAGCAAAGTATATCAAAGTATAACAAAGTATAAAAGTATAACAAAGTATAACAAAGTATAAAAAGGTATAACAAGGTATAACAAAGTATAGTAAAGCAAAGTAAAAGTGTCATTAATTATGTTCTATGCATTAACAATGGAAAATTACAAGAGGTTTCCTCAACCGAGGTGATGAGAAACAACTGAAAGGGGCTAACCCTGCATACAAATACAAATACGAATTGTCTTTATTGTGAAATGTAGCTAGTTACATTGTTAGTGTACAAAAATTGTTAAATAGGTTTTAAGACTCACTACACTTCCACCTTTTACAAGGTATACAATAATCAAAATTTCAATTCAACAGAATTATAAAAATACTAATTATCATATTAGAGCGATGTCAGGAACTAAATTAAGAATAAGTACCTAAAATTAAATTGTGTCATAAAGGGTTGACCTAGTTTAGGCTCCAGATCGCACACTCGGGACAGTTAATGTTTTCTGTAATTATCTAGATCCAACGATTAAGATACTGTACCGTTTTTGTGTGATAAATAAATATATTTTTATTTATTATTATTATTTCCTTTATTACATTTTAAATACTTACAAAATTATATTTCTAAACATTAAATTTTTACAATGTATAACACAAAAAAATATAACATTTAAAAATACAAAAATGCAGTTCCCCAACGGCAGCAAGATCAAGGTCCCGGCTACCGATGGTTAAGGATCCAGAGACAGGAACCTTCTCACTATACGGGCCGTGTCCAGAAGTACTGCCTTCTGCATCTGACTCCCGATCCATCCACCTAACGCAAGCCTCTTAAGGTGTTTATCGAGGCTCTTGGCTATCAGACCATGGGCAGATATGACTATCGGAACAACAATTGCTGAATCAATAAGATAAAGATAAAGATAAAAATATTCTTTATTCACTTAGACATAATAAATATGTACTTATGAATCGTCAATATTTTCCTACCACCCATTCAAGACTTTTTTAACTGACAAGAAGAATGGGCGCAAGAAACTTGCCAGCGTTTCTTAGTTAGGTAACGACATTTACAAAAAAAAACATATCGTTACTAATACAACAATTGCTTAGTATAAAAATACATCAATTTAAACAGTGATTATGTTATGTGTTACATCATGACCATGCATTGCGGTCATTCAAATAATCGTCTACTTTATAGTATCCTTTGCTCATCAGCGACTCTTTAATGTAACATTTAAATTTATGCAATGGTAGTTCAATAATATGCTGTGGAACTTTATTAAAAAAGGATATGCTTTTCCCCAGAAATGAGGCTCTGGATTTTTCTAGCCTAAACTTGGGAACGACAAGTTTATCTTTATTTCTTGTGTTAAAGCGATGAATATCGCTCTGCTTTACAAATGTATTATAATATTTTTTCACATAAATAATATTTTCATAGATGTATTGTCCTGCAACAGTTAAAATGTTTATTTCTTTAAATAGATCTCTTAAAGAATCTCTCGATCGGAGGTTGTACATGGCGCGAATAGCCCTTTTTTGGAGCACGAATATACTTTGGATGTTAGCGGCTGAGCCCCACAACAAAAGGCCGTAGGACATAACACTATGAAAATAACTAAAATAGACTATTCTAGCCGTTTCAATATCGGTTAAGAGCCTTATTTTCTTTACTGCGAATGCGGCCGAACTGAGTCTACTCGCCAAGGCTTCGATATGAGGATCCCATTGTAGTCGCGAGTCTAATATAATACCTAGAAACTTTGTATTGTTAATGAATTCGACCATATCGCCGTCTAGTCTTATATGAAAATCAACTTGTCTTACATTAGGTAACGAAAATTTTAAACACTTAGTTTTCTTTGAGTTTAATGATAAATTATTACTATTAAACCAATGTGACACTTTTGAAAGAGCACTATTTACTTCGTCAGAACAGTCATCACCTCTATCTACTTTAAAGACTAGAGATGTATCATCTGCAAATAGCACTGTCTCACATAAATTCTTTGCGTAGTAAGGAAGGTCATTTATGTATATTAAAAACAACAGCGGGCCCAATATTGATCCTTGGGGTACGCCCATAGTAATGGGAGCTCCGGTAGACTCAGTTTTATTAATAACTACCTTCTGAGTTCTTTCATACAGATATGAATGCATAAGGCTTACTGACATTTCAGAAACACCATAATGTTTTAACTTCCTTAATAGTGTTTGGTGATCAACACAATCGAATGCCTTGGAAAGGTCACAAAAAATAGCGATTACATCCTGCTTGTCCTCCCAGGCATCAAGTACATGTTTTAGAAATGCAACCCCAGCATCAGTTGTACTTTTACCTTTTGAAAAACCAAACTGTTTCTCATGCAGTATACTATTTAATTTAAAATATTCTAAAAGTTGAGCATAAATTAATTTCTCAAATATTTTACTTATTGCTGGTAGTATGGATATAGGTCTAAAATTTGCTGGGTCACTTTTGTCACCAGCTTTAAACAGAGGAATTATTTTACTATTTTTCATTAAATTAGGAAAGACCCCTTCACTTATACATTGGTTAAAAATTATTGCTAATGATGGAGCTATCACATCAATTATTGATTTGATGATACTTGTAGATATGCCCCAGAGATCTTCTGTTTTCTTAATATTTATTGCTTTGAATGCTTTAATAATATCTTCGGTAGTGACATAGCTAAAACTAAATGTTTCCTGGCACTTGTTCACACTAGATTCCATAAGAGAGACAGCGGTGTTGGGGCAAGAGTTAAGTCTGCTAGTAGTTTCTAACGGAATTCGAGCAAAGTAACCTTCAAAAGCACTAGCCACCTCAATATCTGATTCAAAAGTCTGATCACTAATTTTTAAGTTAAATGAATTAATTTTGCTTTTTATTTTGCCAGTTTCTTGGTTTATAATACTCCAGGTAGCTTTTATTTTATTTTCAGATGATTTAATTTTATTTGAAATATACCTAGATTTTGCCAGAGCACATACTTTCCTAAATGTTTTTGAATATTTCTTGACATATTCAATGAAGCTAGGATCACAGGAAGTCGTTTTTTGGGCATAGAGTTCAAATAACTTTCTTCTGCTATTATAAATACCAGGTGTGGCCCAGTCACTGAACTTCTTACGATCATTACACTTTATAACTTTTTGTTTAAAATTGTTACTAAATTCTTTTTCAACAATATCAAATAATGATTGATAAGAGTTATTAGCGTCAGCAGAAGCTGGCAAACATTGAATTTTATCTTGTACATTATTTCTAAATTTAGTAATACCACGTTTCGGTATTGGCCTGCAAATTACTTCGCGTTTAGGAGTAACATTATAGTGCTCAAAAGAAGCTAGTTGTCCACTGTGGTCGGATTTAATAATATTAATTACCGAATTCTCAATTAAGTTACAGTTGGAAAAGATGTTATCTAAGCAAGTAGCCGATGTTGGCGTAATTCGCGTTGGTTCATTAAAAGTGTGAAGCAAATTAAATGATTTAAAAAGATTAAGGAATTTACTGGAGAGTTGTGCTAATTTAATATCTAAGATGTCTATATTAAAATCTCCACAAACTACAATTTTTTTATTCTTACGACAGCATATTTTCAAAACATCCTCCATAGTGGACTCAAAGACTGTGTAATTTGCTCCAGGGGGGCTATATACACAGATTATAATCATTTGTTCAAGTTCCACGCATGATATCTCACAAATTCGTTCAACAGAGAGGGATACTATATCCTTTCGCTCTTTATATTGTGTGTTATTAGGTAAAATTATTAAAGAACCCCCCCTTACTGCAGTTTTTCTATTGAATGAACTTACAACACTATAATTATCCAAATTTAACAATAATTCATATTCTTTTAACCAATGTTCAGTAACACATAACACATCAATATTTTCACAATTTAAAAATAAACTTATTTCTAGGTCTTTGCCAGCAGAAAAGCCTTGGATATTCTGGTGTACTATTTTTAAACATTTAGGCCTTCCTCTTGTCAATACTGGGCTAGAGTATGCCTCCGTTGTCTCTAATGGTAATTTAAATTAACCATGTCAGTATTTGGATTCAAAAGAATCGAATTATTTGGAACAGATTCCAAAGTTGAATTAGAAATGTCACATTTTAGCTGCTCAAAAGAAGCAGAAGTTAGAGTAGCCAGATTGTTGGCTAGTTGATTAAAATAAAAAGATAGCGATAATGCTATTTGTCGCTTATGATAATTATGCAGATAGTATTTATCTTTCGTCAAGTTAAGATTACATAACAGGGTATTTATGTCAATTATTTGTATCTGACTATTATGAGATGCTATTGTGCTTAATGTTAAATTAAGATTATATCTTAATTTATTCTCTAATTGTGAAAACCCTTGACTATAGGGAAATGTAAACATAACAACTTTTCTAACATTTAGAGAGCATAATGAGTTACAGTATGATATTAAATGGTTTTTGTTTATACTATCTCTATTCCCGATTAAAACAATCAAGTTTGTGTTTTCACTATAAGATTTTTTTACAATTACTTTCATAATCTCATTTATGCTTGATCCAGGCATACAATAATTAGTAAATCCAGGCATACAATAATTAGTAATCAATGTCCCACATGTCAACAATCTCGTGAGCTAAATCAAGATATTTGTTTTCTTTATCTTTTTCAGCTTTCACAAGGTTGTCGTCATGGGGAACAGTGACATCAACAATTATCGCGCGGCGTTTAGCATCAAATAGTTTCTGTTGGAATTTGTTATTCTTTGTCACAATATTCTATTGTTGTAAATGTATTAGAACTATTATCAGTATGGTTATAATTCAAATACACATTGTGCATTTCACACTTAAAAATGTAATTTGTCTGACGTGTTTTATGAAAATAAAAGTGTTTGATGAAGGGAGAATTGCACCCCTTGGCGAGTTTCTTGCTGGCTCTTCTCGTTACAAGGTCTCCCGCCGTAGGGTTTTCTGAACCAATAGCGTAGCATCCTTGACAATCACAAAGGCTTACTAATAACTTGAATAAATGAAAATGAATATTAATTATTGAGTTATTTATTGTAATACCTGACCCATAATCTTAACATTTTAATTCCGATAAATTTATATTGAAATGTTATCGTGTGCATCTTAATAGAGCGACGGTATCATGTGTTTTGGGAGCGATTAATTGTTAGTTGTCGCGATTAAAATACTGAGCCTAAAATTTTAAGATAAGTAGTAAATAGTTCATCAGCATCAGCCATTATAAGTCCCCACTGCTGGGCTGGGGCACAGGCACAAGCCTACCTTATGAATTGATAAGGAGAATGCACTACCCACCACGTGGGCCCAATGCGGATTGGTGAGAGTTAACTAAGTACTGCAAACGCAGCCGGGACCAACGGCTTAAGGTGCCTCCCGAAGCACGGAAAAGCTCGGGATAATAAACTTTTGGTCACCCAACCTGTGACCAACCATCGCGAAAGTTGCTTAACTTTTGCAGGCCTAGCGCGTTTACCACTACGTCACGGGCTCCTCAAATAGTTCATTACTTTAATATTATAGGAAAACATATAAAAGTCTATAGTGTAATGTTACATACGCTGAAAAATAAAAATAAAAAGAGAGTGTAAGTCATGAAGCTCGACCAAGAAATTTGTATGTTGTTGTAGAGCTCGACTTAATACTGAGGTAACTGGAGTACTCACCCTGAATAAAAAAGTGTACCCAGCAAATTTGACATTTATGTATGTAGTGGCTGTCAGTTGTCTCATATGACCATACGTATTTTTTTAAAGTGTAGGTGAGACGGAAGACAGCTACTGTGTAATTTGTGGTGGACAAAAAATTGTTCGTACTGCACTCTCCAGTTACCTCAGTATTAAGTCTAGCTTCATGGTGTGTAATTAAGTAAAGACACTTTTAATTATGGCTGAAAAATGGAAAACGAAGTATTTAGAAAAAATCGACCCATCTCACAACCAGCTCCGATGGGACTCGAACCCACGACCTTTCGCTATCCGGGCGACTGCTCTAACCACTGAGCTACGGCGTAACGACTCCGTAGCTCAGTCTAACCATTGAGCTACGGAGATGGGGGGCTACCGCGTAAAGCTAGAAACACATTTCGCTGGCGCTGCGCAGCGCAGCGCGATCGGTTTCATACATTCAGTATGGCTAGAAACACATTTCCCTGGCGCAGCGCAGCGCAGCGTTTCCGCCCGGCTCCGATTGCGCCAGGCCCCCCACCACTTTCTAGCATTGTATCGTCAGATGGCTCGGTAGCGGACTGCGCAGCGGAGCTCTGCATTTTGCTTTTTACTACTGATGTTCTCCGATTTCTCCGTCAATAATGGGCCAATTTAAAAAATATTTTTTTTGTTTAGAAGAGTCACCAATTCATTATCATGTAGGGTTGTTAATTATACTGTTAAAACAGTATTAAAGTGTTTTTAGTACACTATACTTTTTAATTTTATAACAAAAATAATGTATAATTCTGATTTGAAAATAAATTACACTAAATATTTCTAAAATCGGTTCAGTATTTTTTGAGTTTATCTATTACAAACAAACAAAGTGTATTTATAGTATTAGTATAGATATAAATTGCATCTCGTCTTCATTCATCATCATATTATCATCGTAATCATCAGCATATTTTTTTTTGGATTTAATATGTTCCAGTAAGAATAGAAATTGTTTTCAAAATTAGAAGAAAACATAATGCAGATGTTAGCTCACAAATTATATAGACTAGTATGTTAGCTCGGCAACGACTCGATTGACACTGATCAAAAATTTCGTCAGGAAACGCTGCGCCACGCTAGTAAAGTGTGCACACCCGCAGGCTTATTACCGATCTTAAAGTGACAGTCGCAATCAACTTTATAAGTATACCTTTATCACTTGATTAGAAGAAAATTAGCGGATTGAAGCTAGTGTAGGCACTAGCCTCAATCCGCTAATTTAGGTAGATGGGGCAATAAAACAATAGTGCCTCCACCTTTGACATCAGAAACACGTCGATGTCATGTTTGGATAAGATAAGTGTCACTTAACTAATAAGGGACACATAACTTTAAGGGACACATAACTTTAAGGGACATTTAAACATTATGTAGTCTTCACCTCTAAAATCAACCTATCAAATCAATCTACGACGACCGATTTGGCGCAGGGGTAAACTACCTGCCTTCTGCGCCAGAGGTCTCGGGTTCGATTCCCGAACAAGACAAATATTTGTGTGCATGAATATATATTTATCCGTTATCAAGTTCACGTAGACACAGTTTCTTAAGAAATTTACTATGTGCGATATTAGTGTGATTGTTAGAAAAATATTTATTTATTTATTTATCAGTCAATGAGCGATCAGTTGAGGGACACTTATCCATGACGGCGTCTTCTACCTATTTTGACATCAGAAACACGCCATTCAACGTCACGTTCAGTTAAGATAAGAGTATCTCACTTTAAGGGGCACTTAACTTTAAAGGACACTTTACTACTATGGTGGTTTCTATTATCGGCATCAAAACGCGCCAATTTCACGTTAATATGTCATTTAACTTTAAGGGCCACGTAACTACTATGGTGGTCTCTATCTTTGACATCAAAACACGCTGATATTACGTTAATATGAGTGTCACTTAACTTTGAAGGACACCTAACTACTATGGTAGTTTCTATCTTTGGCATCAAAACACGCTGATTACACGTTAATATGAGGGTCACTTAACTTTAAGGGTCACTTAACTTTAAAGGACACCTAACTACTATGGTAGTTTCTATTTTTGGCATCAAAACACGCTGATTACACGTTAATATGAGTGTCACTTAACTTTAAGGGTCACTTAACTACTATGGTGGTTTCTATCTTTGGCATCAAAACACGCCGATTTCACGTAAATATAAGTGTCACTTAACTTTAAGGGCCACTTAACTACTATGGTGGTTTCTATCTTTGACATCAAAACACGCCGATTTCACGTTAATATGAGTGTCACATCACTTAACTTTAAGGGGCACTTAAATTTAAGTGACACTTAAACATGATAGGGTCTTCTATCTTTGACATCAGAAACACGTCGATGTCACGTTCAGTTGAGTGTTACTTAATTTCAAGGGATACTCAGCTTTAAGGGGCGCTCAACCACGAGGTTTTTTCTGTCTTTGATATCAGAAAAACGTCGATTCGATCGACGTCAAGTTCAAGTGAGTGTTGCTTAACTTTAAGAGACACTTGAAGTTCCAAGGAGTCCGCTACGAACTTAAACCTTATTCTTATACACTCATTCCGAAGTACACTCGACAGCACATCAAGTTGAAATGCGATAACAGCTTTTATTACGTAGGGCATAAAGGCGTTCTCAAGGTTAACATGTATAGTCTGATATGCCGCCGTGTGTACCTAGTAGGTACACATACATACAAAATTTTGTAACTTTTCATATAATAGAGCGGAGCGGAGCTGTGTATTCATACATTTGACTTCAAGGTGGAGTTAGGTTCTACTTTCAAAAAATGGAATCGCAACTCCACTCCGATTGACCGGAGCGAGGTTGCAAAATAAGGGTTTTATGAAACACTAGAAACAGAAGAATGAAAAAGGAGCGGAGTGAGGAAACCGAGCAGAGAAACGGAGAGAGAGAGCCCAGCTGGGCAAGCAAGCACGGTTTCCTAACTCCGCTTCTCCACTCAAGTTGCTCGCTTCACTTCTCTACCGTTTACTATAAAGCCCGGAGATTTATACTTATAACTTTTTAGATGAAAAGTGGCCCTAACCAATACTATTGATTCCGAAACAGTCCGCTCTGCATTGCTGACTCGCTCCGCTCCGCTACCGCGACATCGGACAACCTAAACATAAGTAATTTAAAGGTGAGTTGTGAGTCTATTAAAATAAAATAACTTTATGAAAAGTTGAGAACTTCATACTAATATATAATGGCAAAGTGGCCAAAGGTGGCACAATGCTAAAATTTCAAGCCCCACTTTTGGCCACTTATTGTTTTCCAACTTTTTGTGACAACAGTGAGAAAATAACACTTTATCCATCTGGAAGAAACATATTCTAATGTGATATAAAATATTAAATAACCATAAAATAATTTTATTGTAGAAAAAAAATGATTTTTCAAAACCTTTACCCTTAACATTTTGCTTAAGAATTTTACAAAATGTTAACTTTGAAACATAACATGGTGTTTATTTCTAAAATATCGTACTACATAAAAAAAGCTAAGTGCTGTAATTATTAACTAAAAGTCCAATCTTTTATTTGCCATTAATAAATATAAGCAATAGTTTTTTAATTCCTATTTATATAACTTTAAAGTGAAAAGTGACCAAAACCGGTACAGTGGCCAAAACCGGTACGCCTGCCCTACATGGAAATCGAACCAAATAAGTGGTGTTGCCTTGCATTATATGAGGTAGTTCTCATTTTTTTATATGTTAGTAGTGATGAGATGGTAATGACAAATCCAAGTTTTCCACCTCGAAAGCCCTTTGGATCATTGTTAAATACTTAAAACCCTAAAAATTTTCGGATATTTTTCAGTTTTTGTCAATTTTTACCACCAAGGATCTGAGTTACGGCAAATGTTACTATGCACTATTTAAAGTAGACTAAATTTGCAATAAAAAAATAATAATTTAGTTTTTGTAGGCCGAATAGTTTTTAAGATACGACTATTTTAAAATTTGCAAAATCACAAAAAAGGAAGTATTACAGTTTTTTTATTTTTCGACAACTTTGACCCCCTAGTAGTGGGTTTATGTCAAAAGTTTATTATTAGTTATTAAAGTCCATTAAATTTCCAACAAAATGAGATTAATTATGTCAATTTAAACCTGATAGTTCCTGAGACACAGCTGTTCAAAGTTATAGAGGTAGGTAAGTAAACAATTATGTAATATAAGGGTTTGCAAAAGGTAGTAAGCCCTAAAGGAAGAAGGATCTGGGAGGCGTTCCCGTTCTACCCTGTTATTGACACGCAAACCTTAATCACCTTGAAAGCATACCAAAGATGTAAGGTTGTACCAGCAGACATTCATTTAAGGTTGAATTTTCGCAAAATTTTAAAATAGCCGTATCTAAAAACTATTTGACTTACAAAAACCAAACTATTCTCTTTTTATTGCAAATTTAGTCTACTTTAAAGCGTGCATAGTAACTTTTGCCGTAACACACGTCCTTGGTGGTAAAAATTGACAAAAACTGAAAAAATCTGAAAATTTATTGGATTTTTAAATATTTAACAATGATCCGAAGGGCTTTCGAGGTGGAAAACTTGGATTTGTCATTACTATCTCATCACTACTAACATACAAAAAAATCAGAACTACCTCATTTAACGCAAGGCAAAATGTACGATTTCCATGGACTACTTAGGACATGCAAAATATATGAAGTGCGCCAGTATCAGACTGTGCACTACCGTCTACGACAACTTGTACTTTCGTGGTACTTTTATCATCGCGAAGTACTGGATGATGCGGCAAATGAAATCCATGTTGGAGACATTCCTCCTGCGAAACCTTGGCAAGAATACCTTTTTCAATATGATCCTTAATTACATCATTAGTTATTGCGTTCACGTAAATGCGGAAATTTTAGAAATCTTTTTTCGAGCGATAAATATCGTCGTCTAGCGGGAATATACGAATTTCCTGAAATAACCGGGGATTCCTTTAATGGTAAATCCACAGTGTAACTACCGTTATCCTTACAAACTGTGATAGAACAATAAATGTATTCGCAACGTTGCTAGTCTGGACTTAAAAACTTACTAGAAGGTAGGTCTTCTTCTAGCTGCCAGAACTTTTCTAGATTTTCTTCTATGGGTTCATATGAAAATGAATATTACGTGTCATATGCGGTGAAGAAATAATAAGGGCATCGCCCATAATTAAATAACCCAAACCCATTTTGAACAAAGCAAGGTCAAAAAACTAGTACAGCTTCTATAAAAAATCTTAAACTTAAAAGTTTTCCACGTGAGATGGGAAAAATATTAGATACTTACCTAAGTATTTTTTGACAAACACTAAGGTCAAATAAAATTTAGCTACGTTTTAAAAAAAATTTGCAACAGTTAAGTTTCCCACTTGAGCTGTGGTCTCTATACATAAGTGTATCCCGTGGGCGACGAGCGCAGGCGGCGCGGCTGCAGGGGAAGCGAGCGTTAACCCTTCTGCAGTTCATTCGCCGTCTGGCCTCACCCTCGACGCCACCCCCAGCCGACGACCCGAGTGCACGCCTGCCATACTGCAAGCCAACACTTTTTACCTACTGCCTAGCTCGAGCAAGCCATATAGTCGTACCTACATACATAACTTCGCCGCATTGTCCCAAAACCCTTTAGCAGTTAGTGTTTTTTTTGTTGCAGTCAAATGTGTAAGTAAAAACGTGGCATTTATTTATATTTTTGATATTAAAAGATAGCCAGAAGTGAGTTTCAGTTTATTGCAGCCAGCCAACCCTTACCAGTTTGAAAGTTTTAAAAGCTACAGTACCTAGATTTTTTGTTTGACAATAATTGCCGTCGTGTAGCAAGTTATCAACCCATGGCATTAGGGGCAAACTGATACTATGGAAAACGAAAACTATGAAAAAAAAGGCATAAGGTATATTTGTGAGTCTCGTCGGGCAGCTGCCCCTTCCTGCTACCCCTAGCGATGCTCCTGCTTCAGATGACAGTGAAGATGACGTACCGTTAGCTCATTTATTCGTTATTGGCCAATCATTCTCAAATAGATGACTTTACAGAGCTTTCAACTTCATCGGCAGTTAGTGATGTGACTAGTGAAGTCAGAAAACAGTGGAACCTAAACTCAGACCTGTGCTCAATTTTCTGAAAAACGTTTCTCAAAAACATGCTCCCTTTGAGGATTTTCACAGCATACACAAAGCGATGGTGCCTAACTACGGGGAACATTCCTGCTGACAGTTTCTTGAGAGGAAAACCATGGGCAGATTCCACTCGTCTTGGCTGGTTCACCTCATACCATAGACAAGGTACAGGAGAAGTCGAGCGGCTCGAGCCCTATCGTAAGCTGGGACTGGGTGCTAATAAAATTTTTCAGTACTCAGATGTCTTGCAAAAAATTTATGTGTAAGCTTCTCTTCATTCGAAGTTGGACGTTGTCGCTAGAATACAATTTTTTGTAAGAAATGTAACTTTGTATCCAAAAGAATATTTTTATTTATATTACACAAAATAATATTGTTTTTATATAGCGAATAAATGTTAGAAAGGTTCAATCGAATACCGAGTTTCTTCTTTTGTTGTGTTGTTAAAGTAGTGCATAGGTATTACTATCGTTGTTTTAAAACAACACCATTTTCCGGATTTTCTAGGTATAAAAGATTTTTTTTACTATTTTTTCTGTATCTCTTGGGGTATAAATAGGCTGTATTTAAAAACTTATTCAAATCTGGCGTAATTTTTTTTCTCGTAACAAGTGGGTTAAAATATACACCAACCAAAAACGTAGCGAATAAAATAATGGATATAAATGCCAAACAAAGACCGACCCACCCCACTGGTGGCACCCGTTCACGAGCATGACGCATGAACAAGCCATCTCGCTTCGCTCAGGCATATTTTAGGGAACGTAACGACATGTCATGTCAAAACGCCAAACACAACGTAAAAACACGATTCACAATTATCTTTCACCGCGTGCCAGACGACGTTCCGTGGGCAGGCCCCCTACAAGGTGGACCGACGATCTGGTCAAGGTCGCGGGAAGCCGCTGGATGCGGGCAGCGCAGGACCGACCGTTGTGGAGATCCTTGGGGGAGGCCTATGCCCAGCAGTGGGCGTCATTCGGCTGACATGATGAAGCTGACCATAACCAAGTTGCTTTGTCATTTACTTGTATTATGACGTCATGTCGATGACGTATAGAAATGGTTATTGTTTTTATTATAAGCTAGCGGATCCTCGCGGTTTTACCCGCGTAGTACCCGTTTTCTTGGGAATATCGGGATAAAATAGTGCTTATGTCACCCAGCAATAATGTAGCTCTCTAATGGTCCAAGAAATTTCTAAATCGGTCCTGTAGTTTCGGAGCCTATTCGAAGCAAACAAACAAACAAACAATCAAATCTTTCCTCTTTATAATATTAGTATAGATAGATTAATATTTAGATAGATTTTCTTTAAGGTAAATATGCAACATGCAATCAGATACTTTTCTAAACAAGCTAAATGTATTACCTCATCCAGCCACTCCCATAAATATCCCATAAATATAATACTAAAACTATGCGAAAGTTTGGATGATATTTACCTAAAAAATTCAGTCTATTTAATCGAAAAAATTGTAATAAGTAGTAAAAACTCACCAGCCCTGGCAAGTTTTCTATCTATATATATAAAAATGAATCCCTATTTCCCTTGGTCACGACATCACGCGTGAACGGCTGGACCGATTTGGCTAATTTTGGTCTTGAAATGTTCGTGGAAGTCCAAGGAAGGTTCTTACGGTGAGAAAATAGGGGAGGAGGGGGTAAGTGGGGGTAGAGTAGAAGTAGGGTAGGGTATAGGTAGGGTAGGGTAGGGGTAGGGTAGGGGTAGGGGTAGGGGTAGGTTAGGGTAGGGTAGGGGTAGGGTAGGGGTAGGGTAGGGGTAGGGGTAGGGTAGAGGTAGGGTAGGGGTAGGGTAGGGGTAGGGTAGGGGTAGGGTAGGGGTAGGGTAGGGGTAGGGTAGGGGTAGAGTAGGGTAGGGGTAGAGTACGGGTAGGGTAGGGTGGAGTAGGGGGTAGGGCCACGGGAACGAAGTCGCGCTGGGTCAGCTAGTTATCTATACATATAATAAAACAGAAACGGAAAAAAAGTCTGTACATGAAATATTTTTTAAAAATAATTACTGCTATGTGATGTGTACAGGATATAGACCCCAAAACGATAGATAATAAAATTTTTGTCTGTTTGTCTGTTTGTCTGTTTGTCTGTTTGTATGTTCGCTTTTCACGCAAAAACTACTGGACGGATTTTTACCAAATTTTGTGTAGTAATAACTTATAACCCGGGTCAACATATAGGGTACCTTTTATTGCGGGAAAATTTCTTGACATCTTATAAAACGTAGACAGACTGATTTTCTGTCTGTGATATTACTTAGACATATAACCAATTTTAGGATATTTTCCATTATTTGTATAATTCAAAAATGTACCTAATACCATGCTTAAGACAAATAATGAATTAATGATAATGATGATTTTTAGGGTTCCGAACCAAACTGGTAAAAAGGAACCCTTATGGTGCGACTAAGTCTGTCTGTCTGTCACAGCTGGATATCTCGAGAACTACTAATGATATCAACTTGAAATTTGGAATAGTTTTAGACGACGTTTGCCTAACTATTTTGCAAATAAGAGACAAATAAAAAAAATTATATTTTTTCTTCAATAGGGGCTGAAAGTGGGTCTTAAAAATTTGAAATGCGGCTACTAAGGCATATAGGGTATCATATAATAGAGCGCTGCTTGCACACTCTCAATATTTTTTCTTTTTGTATTAAGCCGAATAGTTTTTGAATTATGATGAAAAATGTAAAAAAAATACCTTTCCCCCCTTTATTTCCGAAGTTTGCATAGAGAAAAATCTGAAATTATTTTAGGTGATAAGTAGAAGTTTATGTAAAGATTACAGGAAAAATAAAACAATGTCTCTAAATAGTAAACTTTTCAGAAATCATCAACAAAAATTATATTAGTTCCACTATCATGAGATGGAGCTGACCAAAAACTGTAATATTCTACATCGCGAATTCTCGGACGAATATGCCACGCCGATGAAAACATTTTTACGTTTAAAAAATGTCCTCCTTCCTAAATACTCGCAGGTCGCTTTGGGTGAAGCACAGTTGTAGTTTTTTCTTTTTTACAAAAGAAAAGATGGTACGGAACCCTCGGGGCGCGAGTCCGACTGGCTCTTGACCGGTTTCTTCTTAGTATATTTTATACCGGTACCTTTTAGACTGTGTACGGACCGGCGGGCGGCGGCCCCACGCCGAACGAACGACATCAGGCATTGCTCGCTTCACGTTTCTGGCCTTCGAAGATCAATCTAAAGCTAGGTAAAGGATTACTGGGAGCGATTCCAGTTCACATTCGGAGTTTCTGATCATCTGATTGAGACAGAGGGGAAAACAGAACCTCTTTGATGGCGTTCGTTGGCCTTTGTTGGTCCGGTGTGTACGCAGCATTAGCACAGAATATGGCATTAGGCAAGCGCGATTCATCGTAGATCGCATCAACGAACGCTTAGGGGCGTGATAGCGGACAAGCGCTTACCTATCAATCAATAAAAAAATAAAAAAAAATACTTTACAGTTTGATATCACTACAAAGCTACTAACATGATGGCTTCTTACGTGCTTTTCTGTTGCAGTGATAATCTTTGGAACTAAAACAGTTTTCATACGACAGGACAGTCCATTTTGACAGCTAATTTCGTATTGCAAGTGGCTCCTCTGCCACGGCTGTCACCGGAACAGACAGAAGTGTGGGACTATATTAAATTGCTTACTCTTGACGGCTGACACCCTGAGAAAACTCAGTTATTGTGATTTTAATGAATTAAAAATAAGTAAACTATACTTGAATTAGATTTCGATTTATTGATTTGTAGATCAATTTGAATTGTTGGAAAACGGACATTGATTTGTTAAACTAATAAATAACTTTAAGTTATATTTGTAGATTCATAATGAACTTTTGTTGTCTTTTATAAATTCCTAATATTAAATGCGTTCACGCCACCATTACAAATGTTTAAAAACTTTGTACTGGCTTCTGGTGTAAAACCTCCGTAGTTCGAAACGTCAATTTAAAAAAAAGAAGAACAAAAGAATATCAGGAGTGATGTTACTTTTCCCACCACGAATTGTCATGATGACAAATTAGATTATTTATAATTATTATTTGTCCACTGAATTGGAATAAACCATGCTGAAATTGTATAAAAGTTGTTTGGAACATCGCCGAATCCTACTACCTTAATAGATTATTGTGATTTGATTACGATTATTGTTATTTGAAATACCTAGAAAAAAAAATTGTAATTTATCGCAAGGCTCTAGGTCAGCTAAGAGGATGAGGTTACTTCGTGCTTTTGAAACCGATGAGGACCGTGAAGCTCGGTTAACAAGCAATCGCGAGCGCAACACTGAATCCCGCGCTTCCGAGACCTACACCCCATATACACACACATAATACCTTGCGGTTACTGGAAGGAAGTGTAGATTACACATAAAATAAACAAATACAAAAGTCACTTCACCGTGCGTACGAAGTCGCGGGCAACAGCTAGTACCTAATATTCCCGCATTGAATGCATAAAATTAATATAAAACCATTCTGTTGGCTAGTGACAAGCCTACCCCCAACATTAGCCGCACTCAACAAACATGCCTTGCTTGCAGCTTACCAAGCGACCGTATATGGGGTAACGCTTTGAATTTAAGAGCCTCAATTCCATATCCATCTTCTTGGGAATGGCACAAAAATTCACAAGGGGGATGGACTCCTAAATGGTTCACTGCTACGCCGATTTAGTAGGGTCAAAATTAAACCTTCTCGACTATTGCGGGTACAGAACTTCCTGAAATACTATGCGCTGGTAGCTGTCGATGCATCGGCCTACCATGTACTCTACAGTGCAAATTTTGTAATAGTGGCTGTGAAAATCCAAGGTTAATGTATAAAAGATACACAATTCAAAATTATTTCCAATAAAATTTAACAATTACCTTTAGCATTAAGTAAATACTTATCTAAATTAAAATCATTAAACTATTGCATTTTGCACTAAATAATAAGATTTTGTTTCTTTTTCAGTTCAAACAGTACCATCGTCGGTTTTAAAGAAAATTATGATTAAATAAAATTATTTTGTTATGTATTTTACTTGCATTAGGTATTTCTAAAGTAAAACTTCTGACATATTTTTTTTAAACTTCACAAAAATAATCTTTCACATACTTTTTAAAATATATTTTTAAATGCATATAAGAAATATGCAATATGCATAAAGACAAAAAAAAGTCGTTTCATACATAGCTCATTGAAATCGGTGCGCCCGAGCAATTACTGCCCTCATTAGTAATCTTATATCTCCATAATTATTAAAGATATCGACAAGCAGTTTTTCTTATCAAATACTCTATTAAATTGTCAACAATATTAGTGGATAAAAAGATACCCCACGGAACAATTATTTTTTTAAATTAAGTAAAATCCGACAAATTTCTCAATATTCTTCCAAGAAAAGCTAATATTTGGGCATTTTTAAATGTATTATTTTACAATATATTTTTTCTTTGATAGATTATGTAATTATCTTTCATTTGACACCATGTTTATCAAAATCGGTGCGGTGGTTTGGCTTGTAGAATTTTTTAATTATTTTTTTAAAGAAGTGGCGCCACCTATGTTCCTAAGGGATGAAAGTTTCGCTGCTGCGGGTGAAATCGATTATTATTGTCCCTAGTATCACTGTGCAAAGCGGCTTTCCTTTATCACAAAGTGCAGCTTTTTTTCCATAAGACCTAGTACTATAACTAATAAAATAATCTAACTACACACAAAACTACGAATTCGCATCGCATCGCAAGAATCTGTCAACTAAGTAACTTGTTTCTTTGAATAGGTAGGTACCATGCTAAAGGCTACGTGAGCTTAGCAGTCCATCTGCTTCATTGTTCCTGATTATAGATAAGATTAGATAAAACCCTCGTATACTTTGGAGAGTAGTTTGACTAGTTTTCCAAAAATGTAGACTCTAGACAATTTTGTTAATTGTTATTATGTAACTAGAGCTCTCTGGCCCAATTTTATTCATCAATTTCTATTGCTATGCCCTTGCAGGGCGTCACATGTAATCTTTAACATAAATTTTAAACATCTATGTACAGGCGTACCGGTTTTGGCCACTGTACCGGTTTTGGTCACTTTTCATTTTAAAGTTATATAAATAGGAATTAAATAATTATTGCTTATATTTATTAATGGCGAATAAAAGATTGGACTTTTAGTTAATAATTACAGCACTTAGCTTTTTTTATGTAGTACGATATTTTAGAAATAAACACGTGTAATGTTTTAAAGTTAACATTTTGTAAAATTCTTAAGCAAAATGTTAAGGGTAAAGGTTTTGTAAAATCATTTTTTTTCTACAATAAAATTATTTTAGTTATTTAATATTTTATATCATATTGGAATATGTTTCTTCTAGATGGATTAAGTGTTGTTTTTTCACTGTTCTTACAAAAAGTTGGGAAACAATAAGTGGCCAAAAGTGGGGCTAGAAATTTTAGCATTGTGCCACCTTTGGCCACTTTGGCATTAGTAGAAAGTTTCCAACCTATCATAAAGTTCATTTACTTTAAAAGACTCACAACTCACTTTTGCTAGCTAACGTACTAGAAAATTGGCGGATTGAGGCTAGTGTAGGCACTAGCCTACACTAGACTCAATCCGCTAATTTTCTTTTAATCAAGTGATAAAGGTATACTTATAAAATTGTAGTAAGGAGCTAGCTGTGATTGAAATACTATTTCATGTAGTGTTTTAGTCCAGAATTCTAATAAGACATCAATTAAGCATAAACTCAACTTATAAATATAGTAATTTTATGAAAGTGGCCAAAACCAATGCAAACGGTGTATTTGGCCCCCTCCGCAGAATTTGTTCTAAATAAAAAAAACTATTGTTTTTTTTTACTTTGTAGATTGTATCCTTAAAGGTCGATAAATTATCTATAACTCTACATTATAAATTTTCTCTAAAATACTTAAGATCATTATTAAGCACTAAGCGGTTAAAAGTGAAAAACCGGTACGCCTGCTCTGTACTATAAATAATGTGATATGCGAATAAAGATTCTAATTCTAATTCTAATACATTGTGTAGGGATTTTGTGAAAATCATATTTGGCTGTAAATGGCATCCATTTAGGAAATATTTAGCTTTGAAGTGCTTTAAGTTTTGTTTGAGCAGGTGTCTACGCCCATTGTTGTCGAATAGGAATTAGGAATACTTAAAAATATTGTACCACCTAAAATGATGCTTGATTGTGCTAATAATGACAATATGTTATTCAAAATTTGCAAGACACTGCCCGTCCACGATCAAGTAAGTTATAATCTTCTCAAAGAACAATTCTTTAACCTAAGTGTTCAAGAACTAAAAAAACACAAAATTACGACACGAGAAATAACAAACCAAAAATTAATAGTGCTTAAAACCAATAATACTTATGGCCGGCGAACTAGCGCTTATTTAATTCCTTTCTTAATAAACAATCTAGACCTAGAACTAAGAAAAAGTATAACCCACAAAAATATAAAACTAAAATTAGAACAATACTTTTTGCAAAAATTGTAACAGCCTGTATGTGTAGCTGCACTATCTCTAGCGTTTGCGCCACCATCGCATGGCGGCGCTCATGTCACTCCTTGCTGTATTTATATTTATGCTAGTGAACTTGCTATTGCTAGAATAACTTTGTACCTATGTACAAAGTTGTATGTACTATGTTTGTGTTAATAAGCCTAGATTTGTTTTAACTTAAGCGAATGATTGCTGAACAGCTCATTCCTAATGTAAACCTACGTGGTTTTTTGTGAATGTAGCAAACAACTTTTGTATTTTTATGTATATTTGGTAATAAATTAGGAACATAATTATTTACCCTTATAAGTATAAAAAATACCAATTATGTGTGCAATATACGCGTGATTAAATCCGTAAAGAGATCTCTCGTCGAATTCAGCTCAGATGGGCAGGGTTCGGGAATTTCTGGCATAGAGTCGCATACAAAATTCCACAAGGCCTCAAGACTACGGATTAGCATATTACATAAATAGTGAGACTACAATGAATCTCACTCGAAAAAACTGGATTATTGTTGGTCAAAAGAACCATAATATGAGGTGGGTATCTTATGCCGTACACAAGAATCGCATTGAGAATATTCAATAGATTTTTTTTATCACCTCAATTACAAAACTGAAAAGGGGAAATCATTTTTTAATAATTATAAGGATAACTGCAAAGAGTATGGTCTGTTGACTCTGGAGGAGCGGCGCATTATGCTCGACATGGGATTGCTGTACGACGTTGTTCGTGGGCGCCTTGATTGTCCCGACCCGAGCTCGTAGATAGCATATCATTGCGGGTGCCGGGGCGTCGCACACGACACACACAGCACTTTTTGCAGTCCCATCACATAGTACCACAGAGGGCAGTGCATAGTAAAAACTATGGTCAAAATGCAGTGATGACAAGAATCTTTCATACTTATAATAAATGTTTTGGAGATGTAGATCCTTTTATTGGCAACAAACACTCATTCTTAAAAAGAGTAAAAGAATATTGGTATTAGTCACGGTATGTAGGTATATGTGTTGGTATGTATGTGTGTGCGAGTATTTAAACTAAATAATAAATTATAATCTTTATTCGATCTCGCTTTCAATTTTAATATAATTTATGATCTTATATATAATTTATGTATCGTAGTACTTACCTATATGTATTTAAACATTTTTTTTTATGTTTTTCCTGTCGCTAAGATTTCATGTAAAAAACAAGAATTTTTTTTGTTGTTTTTGGTTGTGTTGCTTTAGTTACTAGCAGTTTCTTACTTTAAGCTTAGCTCGTAAGTTTTATTATTATTATTTATTATTTATTGCTTTATTGTACAGAATACAAAGTAAGGTACAAAAGGCGGGCTTAACGCTAAAAGCATTCTCTACCAGCCAACCTTTTTTTAAGTTTTGTGTCAATTAATTAAATATTTTGTTAACTTGTGGACAAGTAATCAGGCCAATTTAATATGGTTTTAGTATATTATGATACAAGTGTGCTTAGGTTGCTCATTATACACGAGGCTGAGGGTTGCAGCCCGAGCCGCAGGCGAGGGCATAAATCAGCCGAGTGTCTAATGAGTAAGTTGCTCACGAGTTTCATACACACTTTTTCAACACACTTGCGAGGAAAAACAAACATTTATTGAATACATAACATAATTATAACTTATTCCTGATCAGAAGGTCTAAGTAGCTAAACGTCCAACAGCGCGAAACGTCTGATGAGCAGTAAGTCTAATTAGCAGAATGTCTATGTAGCAAAACGTCCAACTATCAAATCTAATGCCGCGTACACACCGCGCCAACGAACGCCAACGAAGGATATTCAGCGTTGGCTGCCGCACGTTCGTTGGCTATCGAAGGTTATAGCACAAACAACAAACGTTGAGCAAACGATCGTTGGCACTCGATTCCGGCTCCAGTGCCCAGTGTTGCCAGAAGGTTACTTTTTGTACATTTCAGGGTTTAGGTGTATCTTTTGACAAGACCTCGCTGGCAACACTGTCCAGCTTGGCAACTGACCTCTATTATTAAATTATTATTTACACACTGGAGTACTACACTATATAATTTGTGACTGGAGTCATGCTGGAGTCTGGACTGGACTGGCTGTCATAAAAGTGCCTATTTGAGTAGGTATCGCTATTTTGGCGCTGTAGGCATATAGGTACGAGTGTCTATGTAACTAAAACTAGTGATGTTCAGTCAGTTGTGGTAATGATTACTTATGTCAAAATTAGTTCTCGGGACACTCGTAGTGGCGCTTCAAATTGCCACACAAAATTAGCTTTCATTTGTATGGAGACAGCCTGTCCAGTGTGTAATAATAATAATAGAGGTCAGTGAGCTTTTGGTGAGCTTGGCTTTATTTTAATTTTAATACTAGCCTTCCGACCGCGGCTTCGCCCGCATGGATTACAGAGTACAAGCTTTTCCGGAATAAAAATTAGCCTATGTCCTTTCGCAAGGTCAACTCTATCTTTGTAGGTACCAAATTTCATCAAAATCAGTTTAGTAGTTTAGGCATGAAAGCGAAGCAGACTGACAGACAGAGGTACTTTCGCATTTATAATTAGTAGTAATACTTAAATATATTACTTGGGTATAAACAATATTTAAGTATACTATTAAATATTGAATTTAAATAAATTATGCACTCATTATAAATACCAATTTATATTTTACTCAGCCTACTATAATATTATAAATTGAATGATATGTTTGATGACGCTTGTAAAAATCAATATTGGGCGCACACACACACAAAATCGCAGCAATAAAAAGAATCATCAATAGATGGATTGATTGTTTATTTGCATATAACTCGCTACTGTACTTATTGAAATGTTAATCGGTCTAGTCTACCATATCAACATCTCCTTTCAAATTGCTTTCAAAGAAGAACATACTAAACTATCAAGACCAAAGTGTTTCTAACATAAACACAAAATTTTTATTAGTGTTTTTATGAATTATTTAATATTTAGGGCTTACATTGAATTGAATAAAAAAATATTTTATTACATTTTGTTTTATTTTGTACTTTCATACTATATAGGGTAAATTTTTGTTTCCAATTATTCACTTTTGGAAAAAAAATAAAAGTAAAGTTTCATTACACAATAACATTTGCACTTTTCACTTTTCTCATAATCTTAACAGTTGGATACATTTTAGTTTGCCGCAGCTTGTAGAAATTGTGTCAGCATGTTTTGGAAGCAGTCTTCTAAGAACATGGTCTTATACCGGCTTATATTTCCTTCATCATCATCATCATTTCAGCCGTGATATATTTCAAATTATTTCCAACATGAGCTAATTTGGATTTCTTCCAGTAGCACTGTGTGTCAGTACTGGATGGTTTTTCACTGCGCCTGTGTATTCACATCTGGAGAGCAACAGCATGTTTGGACGCTGATGACTTTTCCTTCTTTTTCATCCACTATCGCTGCATACGATTTCGAGCGGACTTTATGTTCTGTCTGTACACACCTTCAAATCAATTCATTCAAATCGCGCCGAAGTATATCCAACGGCAGCATCACCGTAAGATTATCTTGCCGACCTGAAAAGACAGGGAACGTTAATATTTTATGTTGAACATAACAAAAATAATAAGTAGTTAAAAATATGATGAGTTACACTTTTGAGGTTACGTTATTTTCGCAATGATTTTAAACTTATAGGTATTTGATTATAAATAATGTAGTGGTTGACAAACTTACACAGATGTTTTCTTCACATTCCTAAATTCAGCAGCACAGTAATCTGAATTAGAGGCAAATAAATTGCCGACCATTATTATGACTACTCCTGCCTGGGGACATTGCGATTATCGGCTTGTGCCTGGTTCCGTGGTAGGTATTATTCAATGGGCACTTTCGATGACTCTTGAAACGGTTTGTTTGGCTATTATCACAAACTTTTAAAGTGTTTTGCAAACAAACGACCGCCCGCCCGCGTAGTTACTTTGTGACAAAAGCTAGAAAAACAATTAGAAATCTAGAAGAACAGAAAAATGATTCACAAATAATCACCTCACATCACATTTGACGTCACGCTCACGCGCTGTGATTGGTGTTTCGCTAGAGATTACGCACAGATTAAACTCAACGCTCTCGCTTTTGGTAGAAACTATGCTTCAACTGAGCGTTCGTTCGTTGGCCTTCGGCCGCCGTCCACACCGAGTTCGATCTAATGGCTCAAATCTTTTGATGTTACCGCCACGCTCCGGATCGCCGGCACACGCCAACGAACGATCGTTGGCCTTCGCCAAACCGTCCAAACAGGACCAACGAAGGGCATCGAAACCCATTCGTTGGCGTTCGTTGGCGCGGTGTGTACGCGGCATAAGGGAAAAAGCGCGCAAGTTTTTTTTTTGAACGCGCCAAATGTAAGGTGATTGATTAGGTACATACAGCCATACAGCCTACTTCAAAATAATTATAATAATAGTGATAAAAAAGCAAATGTTTTATAAAAAATTATTTTGAATTATAAAATATAATTTGATAATAATATACTTAGTTATGTTTTTTGTCTTAATTAGGGACACATTTATTTATTCTCAAAACGTAAATGGATTTTCAGCCGTATAAAACCTCTTTGTTGTTACAAAAAAAGAACTGTATCTATTACCCGCTGAAATTGAAAATGCTCTGTTGACTCGCATATAACTTGCAGTTAGGTACTAACTTAACTTTGTAGGGATACTGTATTACCCGGTTAAATTGAAAAGTCTCTGTTTACTCGCATATAATTTGCAGTTAGGTACTTACTTAACTTTGTAGGGATAATTCTATTACGCAACTAGTACTGTAATATTATTATGCACGCGTGGGTTATAGTTCGGTTTATGGCCCTAAGATCGATGTAATAAGTCTCACTTTATGAGCAAGTGTGTTGAAAAGTATATTATGATACAAGTGAGCTTAGGTTGCTCATTATACACGAGGCTGTGGGTTGCAGCCCGAGCCGCAGGCGAGGGCGTAAATCAGCCGAGTGTCTAGTGAGTAAGTTGCTCACGAGTTTCATACGCACTTTTTCAACACACTTGCGAGGAAAACCAAACATTTATTGCATACATATTGTATTAACCTAATAATAACTAAGGGAAAAAGCACGCAAGTTTTTTTTTTTGCACGCGCCAAATGTGAGGTGATTGATTACATACAGCCATACAGCCTACTTCAAAATAATTATAATAATAGTGATAAAACGCAAATGTTATATAACAAATTATTGTGCATTATACATAATTTGATAATAATATACTTAATTATGTTTTTTTGACTTAATTAGGGACATATTTATTTATTCTGAAAACGTAAATGGATTTTCAACCGTATACCTCTTTGTTGTTACAAAAAAAGAACTGTACGTATTACCCGGTGAAATTGAAAATGCTCTGTTTACTCGCATATAACTTGCAGTTAGGTACTAACTTAACTTTGTAGGGATACTGTATTACCCGGTTAAATTGAAAAGTCTCTGTTTACTCGCATATAATTTGCAGTTAGGTACTTACTTAACTTTGTAGTGATAATTCTATTACGCAACTAGTACTGTAATATTATTATGCACGCGTGTTTTATAGTTCAGTTTATGGCCCTAAGATCGATGTAATAAGGCTCACTTTATGAGCAAGTGTGTTGAAAATAATTTTACTCTTTATTGTACTATATTGTTACTACCACTTTCTGTATGTTGTTCCTTAAGCTAAAAATAAAAATATAATAAAATAATTAAAAAAGAATTGGTTGGAGTGTAGCAAAGGGTGTGCAGTACTTTAAAAAAAATTCAACTGATTTTGTATGGGACCGGGTCTTGTAAAATTTTCAAAAAAGGAATTTTATAAAATTGAGAATATCTCGTAAACGGTGCGTCGTATCTAAAATCTAACAAAAATTTTAACCCCCCTACGGAACCCCCAGATACTTTTAGGGAATCCGATGTACTTACATATAATTTTTTTTTCTTCAAATTTTTTTTTTGTTTTTTCATAACTTCAATTTTTTTTTCAAACAGGGGCGTAGCCTTTGTCTACTAGCGCTATGATGTATCCGAACGCCAAAGAAAGACTAAAAAAAAATTACAACATAAGTTCTCTTTATTGCTTTTCTTATAGAGGGGGATGAAAAGCAGAGTGTATACTCGGCCGCAAAATTATTTTCACCTCGGGCGGCGTAGGGCAGAGGTAGGTGGTACCCTTTGTGGCTACTTTAAGGATTTTTTTGACTTTTAAGCACTAAGTACTAAATGGTCTTAGGTATTTAAGAGACAAATTATATCTTTAATTATAGATAATTTATCTACCTTTAAAGGTACATTTTTCAAATTTAAAAAAGTTAAGTAGCTTTTTGTATATAACACAAAATGTGTGAAAGGTGCCAAATGTACCGGTTTTGGCCACTTCTTGATAGTTAAACTTTTGTAAGTATAGCGAAAAATCAAAACCAAATCCAGGTTAAATCAATATATTCAAATGCACTAGAAACCAATCAATTGCAAAACTGATTGATGACAAGTAAAATTCGATCAATCGTTGTTCTACCAAACAAGGGTGAACCGAAATTGTACGTATTAGCGCAATTAAAATCACTGTGCGTGCGTGGTATGTTAAGTATGCCTAATAAGCTCTTCCGGCCTAGCATGAGCGGCTTATAACGCGCGATATGATATGGTACGGCATGCCGTCTTGCTTACACCTTAGTGGGGTAAGCAAGACAACTTGCCATGTCATGCTAGGCCGGCTGGCTTTCAAAAGCCAACCTTATGAAAACTGCTTTATGTAGGTACTGGAGCTGGAGCCAAAACTTGTCTACATTTTAATGGTTGGTTGGTCACCAAAGTAATATCGACTATTAGTATACCTATTTCACTTCTAGCTACTACCTACCTACTCATTTATTAAAAACAAACATTTTTTTAAATGTTATTTTTGCTTTATTGTTCCACTCACATGGCGGTGTACTACTTATTATAAACTTAATACCTATGATTTAAGACAAGTTCGATACCTTACTACATGTTTACTTACAATGACGTCAATATTTAGGAACAATATTACGCAAATAACAATAATGTGCTTCAATAAAGCAACATCAAAGCGTGTTTCTACGCAGTCTTTAAGGTATCTACGGACAATGTATACGGAAACTTGATCGCCTGATCTTGAAAGCGGGCATTGTTTGTGATACATTATATACAAAGCAGCTACATAGGCAGGTTCTTTCGTAACGGGGTCAGGGTACTGGGTGATGAGGAGCGCGCGTGCGCGAGTAAAGGTCAAGGTTGCCTTCCCTGGAAGATTTCCTTGGGGTCGACAACCCTGGGTCTATATTTCGGGGTAGATCGCTTGGAGCTCGACCTTCACCTTGTGTGACCCCCGGCACGTGTATCTGGTGCGTAGGCTGATATATACCATGTTACAGATTCAATAGCTTAATTGCTAGGAGCTTTATTCAATTTTCGTAATTTAGTTTCGTTTTTCTGGAGATGATTTTAGAACAATGAACTATTTATGACAATAAGTTTTGACGAAAGAAATTGTTCTAACCATTTTGAATTAAACTTGGCAGTAAATAAATTTTGTTATCTAAAGAGCGCGTATTAATTAAAAGTATACGAGTAAAATCTGTGAATCTATGGAAGAGGATATGGCGTTGTGACAAAGAATATAATATACACTTACGCGCACTGGTTGTGATTGTGATACACAGCGGGTGAATAACTTCGCTAGGGCTGGTACCGGGGTGGTAGACCAAGATTTACTCCAATCCGCAGTTTGCCGGCCTGGAGATTTGTAAACAACGCATGAAATGGGTTTACTAATGTTTGCCCGAATTTTAAATGCAATAATTTCGTTTGCCATAATTTCATTAGAAATAACGTTAAATTACTTACATAAAATTGTTTGCAATAAGTTTATTATTCTTATTCTTTCAAATGTCATAACTTTTTAATTCCATAATTTTATTTGCCATAATTCATTTTCAATAAAGTTAATATCCATTAAAATGATTTTCACACTTATGCTCTGAAATGTTAATATTATATTTGAGAAAAGAATGCTGTACGTGGCACTTTTCCGAGGTAAACATTCTGTTCGGAAAAGATCGACGTTTCTGAACGCATCCCTAATGTCACGTCAAATTGACATTTGGCTGTCACTTGAAGTTGACAGGTGACTTGATTGGAATTCTTGTGAAGAAAATGTCGGATTAATTTTGCTGAATTGTTAAAAACCGCTCGCGTTGAATGTGCCTGGCATATCGAGTTTGAATTGAATCCTGAATTATCCTGTCGATCCCGTTTTGTACGACCAAGATTTTGACGCCATCTACCAGAGTGGCCCGGTCGCGGCGTTTTGAAATAAAGAGTGCCACCACACGCGTTGTTGTCGGGATGATAGATTTTAATAAGCAAGCCCCGCGTGTGTTATTGTGTATTGGTGAAGCGCCCAGTGTCTTGGGACCGCTGTGTTGTATGGGTTTTGTGAGTAAGGTGACGAATTGGTAAGGTCTGCAGAAGAAGAAGGAGCTACCAGGTGGGGGGCCCCCACCTTCCGCTGCCCAGGAGACGTTCGACACCACAGACCCGTATGTTAAATCACCTTAATTCACATTAAGTCGCTGTGTATCGCAGTTTCAATTGTTCAGTTACATCCCGGCTGAAACCAAGTTTTGTCCGGAGTCTATACTAGTAATACCAGCTTCCACTGCGCTATGCCATTCCGCGGGTCTAGGCAGGGGTGTACTGAACATTTCTTGGTAGCAAGAGCGTAGTTTGAAGGCCTGAGAGGCCCACGCCAAAACTTTGTCGATTAATCAGTGCCGTTTTGATGACCATCTGGTCCGGACTAGATTAATTTGTACTTGTAAATGGTAATTAACTTGCATTTGAAAAGTAAAGGGCATTCCTTTTGTTATTGGTTCCATGTCTTGTAATTAATTGTCATGTATTGAAGTTCCAAAATGTAAACAGATGCCTTTCTTTGTTCATAATAATTATTATTTAGTTTGTTAGCAAATTTGAGTTGTGAATATTGACAACTACTTAGTGAAACTTAAATGATTTAAGACATTATTTACACATTGAAACTTATTGAAACTTATGCTTTGAAATAAATAAATTAACTTGTTGTATGTTGATATCCAAGTGAATTTCAATAGTCAGTGATTTTGAGTGAATTTCAATGAAGTGAATTTCAATAGTCAGTGAGTTTTGTTGTTTTCTGATAACCTCCAAATATTTAAGAGTTTGTGTCATTATAAATACTTTGTTGTTGTAATATTGGAATTTTGTGGTTATTAATAACCTCCAAATATTGGAGATTTTGTGTTATAGTGAATATTTTGAATTTGTTGTTTTTGTTGATAAATTTGTGACGTTACAATGACGGCCTCCTCTGCTAAAGCCAAAATACGTTCTGAGTTACGGTGGTTAGCTTCTGCGGTTGCATTGTTGGATCGACCGGATAGGACGGAGGCCTTGTTGAACAGATACGTAGATCTGCCCATACGTTTGGCTGTTGTTGATGAACAGTATGCCTTATTTTTGGAAAAGACTGTTGAGGCCGAGGTGGAAATGCGACAAGAAGTCGGTTTGGATGTGGACCAGTGTTATGATTTTGCGGACAGAATTACCCAGGTGGCTCGACCTTTGCAAGTGGCAAGAGAGAATGAACCGAGCCCGTCCCCGGTCACATCTAAGAGTATGCCCCCTCTATTTGCCAGATTGGCCCCCTTAGATTTAAGGCGTTTTGCTGGTCGTCTAGAGGACTGGGAGGGCTTTATTAATATTTTTGATAGTCTCGTACATGCCCGGGATGATTTGACCCAGGGCCAGAAGTTGGCTTATTTGTTATCCGTGTTGGAAGGGGAGGCCCTCGAATCGGTTCAACATTTGGCCCCCTCGGATGAAAACTACCCTATTGCTAGGGATTTGATTGCCCGTCGGTACCAGAACGTACGACGTCTGGCGGACAACCATGTTGCCGCCATTTTGAATTTACCCCGCGTTGCCAGCGTGATGCACTTGAGAGTGGCTTTGTTGAATCCGCTGTTGGTTGCCTACAACGCATTAAAAAACTTAAAACTCCCAGTGGAGCAGTGGTCGTTTTTGTTACTGCACATTGTCCTGGGAAAGTTGCCGGACTCTGTTAAGGTCCGTTTTGAGCAGCAGTATGGTGGGGATAGTGCGACTTATCTGCCACCCTTCTCGGACCTCTTGACGTTCCTGGAAGGAGAGAGTAGACTGGCAGATAATTCCTCTCTGGCCGGTCCTATGGGACCCGAACGACCTGGGCCACAGAGTAGGTCCCCCACCGGACCCCCCCGTAGGGGGCGTATGGCCCCTCGCGCGCCCGGCCGCTATGCCGCCGTCCAGGAGACCGCCCGCTGCTTGTACTGTCGGGAACCAGGTCACAGCACGACCCGTTGTGATAAGTTCCTCGACCAGCGCGTCCAAGGCCGTCGAGCGATCGCGCGACAACGGACATGGTGCTACTCGTGCTTGGGCCTGCACATGCAGCGCGAATGTACCCAAGCGCACCCATGCCGCTTTTGTAAGGGCAACCACCATCCCCTCCTCTGCATGAACAGCCCAGAGGGCGGCGGAGCGCCGCAGCGCGTCGCTGCAGGATCACCTCGTATGGGTGGGGGTCTCGGACCCCCCGCGGTGTTTGCATCCCGCAGCAGTTCTAGTGGCCACCAGAGTGGCCCCAGACGCTCTCCGCCACGTTTGGAGCCTCAAACGGGCGGGGGTCCCAGGGACCCCCCCATGGGAAACCGATCCCCAAGGATGGGGATGAGTTATGCGAGCGTTGCCGGAGGTCGTAGAGGCCCCCCGCGACGTTTTGAGCCTCGCACGGGCGGGGGTCCCACGGACCCCCCCATGGGAAATCGGTCCCCAACTAAGGGGTTCGATTTTGCGAGCGTTGCGGGAGGTCGTAGAAGCCCCCCGCAACGTGTTGAGCCTCGCACAGCCGGGGGTCCCCGGGACCCCCCTTCTGAAAATCGGTCACCGTGCCCCCGCGACTATGAGGCGACGTACACGGTGGATGCTAGGCACCGATTCTCGCCGCCGCTCGCCGAATACCCGCGTTTGGAGCGGCGCCCGCCCCGTCTTCAAGGGGCCGGGAGATATAACCCGCCTGATACCGGGCGAATTGGAAGTAGGCAGTATGTGGGAGAATGGGACCCACTGGATCGCTATGAGCGACCCCCTTACCATGGGGGGACGTCTGGGGACCCCACATACTAGCAATCAACGTGTTTACGGTCGATTGTAGCCACCCCTCCAGAGACCGTTTTGTTGCCCACGGCCTCTGTGCTTGTCAGGGGATTGAATGGCGACCTTGCGGAAGTTCGCGCCTTGTTGGATTCCGGTGCTCAGGGGTGTGTTGTGTCATCTTGGTTAGTGAGGCGGTTGGGCCTCAAGGTGCACCCCCACACGGAAGGCGTGAGAGGTGTTGGCGATGTGAAAGTCCCCGGGTTGTTAGGGCATGTTGACTTCACATTTACATCACGTAATAAGTCCACGCCAGGCATTAAGACATCGGCGATTGTGTTGGACACAGTTGTTGGCCGTCAACCTTCAGTTGACTTGGGACCGAGTATGTTGTCTTTGGTGTCTGATTCCCCACTCGCCGATCCAAATTTCTTCCGCCCAGGCCCGATTGATGCTCTCCTTGGAGCCGATGTCCTGGGGCGAGTTTTGTTGACGGGGAAGCGAGTTTTGCAGCCAGATGGCTTGGTAGCTCTGCAGACGACACTCGGTACAGTTGTGATGGGCCCTGCTCGCCGCGTTTTGGATTCCCTTGATGAGGATCGCGGTCTTGTTTTTAATGTGTCTCTCTCCGAAGTGGTGCAGAAGTTTTGGGAGGTTGAGGAACCCCCACCAGCCCCGCGGGTCGACCCAGTAGCGGATGAATGCGAGTTGTATTACCAGAATAACACTGGTCGCCTCCGCTCTGGTCGTTTGATCACCCGTCTCCCCTTTCGTGCCGGCCGACCTCCTCTGGGCGAATCCCGACCGCTAGCGGAACGTAGGCTAGTGGCGATGGAGCGTCGCATGAGCAAGGATCCGGTCTTCCGCCAGAAGTATGTTGAATTCATGCGGGAGTATGAGGAGTTAGGGCACATGTCCGTGAGCGAGTTGGATTGGCGCTCCGTTGAGCACTTCTTTTTGCCGCACCACGCCGTTTTGAAATCCGGAAAGATTCGGGTGGTCTTTGACGGTTCGGCTCCCACCTCTACTGGAGCGTCCTTGAACCAGTGTCTGCATGTAGGTCCCAAGCTGCACACGGAGATCTCAGACATTTTGACCAACTTCCGGCGGCACCAAATTGTATTTATGACTGACATCCGGATGATGTTCAGACAAACGGTCATCCATCCAGAGGATAGGAGGTACCAATTGATTTTGTGGAGAGAGAGTCCTAGGGACCCCTTGTTGATTTATGAATTGAATACGAATACGTACGGTTTGGCTTCGAGCCCGTTTGTTGCGATTCGTTCTTTGTTGGAGCTGGCCGAGAAGGAGCGCTTGAGATACCCTCGCCTCCGCCATTTTGGCCAGTGACGTCTATGTGGATGACATTTGCACGGGCGCCTCATCTGTCTCAGAGGCGATTGTCCTGAGAGACGAACTCACCGCCCTTTTGAAGTCGGGAGGTTACGAGTTGAGGAAATGGATATCCAACTCGCCTGATGTACTGGTAGGTTTGCCCGAAGAGCACCAGCAGGACCCCCACCTATTCGAAAATGTTGATAATCCCCATGTGGTGACCGTCCTTGGCGTACAGTACAAACCGGTCTCTGACACGTTCACTTATTGTGTGGATTTACGACCACCGAAAGTCTGGACCAAGCGTTTAGTATTGTCTACTGTCGCACGTACCTTTGACCCCAATGGGTGGATTTGCCCCGTGCTGTTTATGGCCAAGTGTTTCTTGCAACGGTTATGGGCTTCGGGTGTGTCGTGGGATGAACCCCTCTCAGACGAGTTACTCCGAGATTGGTCGAGCTTAGGGCATGTAATATCGGAAGGTTTTCAATTCCGATATTGATTTTCGATATTAGATCTCAATATCGGAATTCCGATATTAATATCGGAATCACACAAAATCTTAAACAAATAAGCATTTTTTTTATAAATTGCAAATTTTCTTTATGAACTGCACATTTTCTTTATAAATTGCACATTTTCCTTACTTTTCTTTATAAATTGCTCGAAATAAGGATGGATTGTGTACAATAAAATCAATATTTTGTGCCAATAAGCAAGACGTAGGTACTGTGGCTGTGGCGTAGTACGACGCTAGAATTTCAGTGAAGTACTTTTTTTACTATTTTATTTATCAGCGGATAACGATCGCGCTCGGCGGCTAGTAGTAGTTTGGAATATTAAGTTTTGAAATATACATTACATGTTAAGATTTTAAATTATTTTTATGCATTCAGAATGCAATTCTATAAGTATAGGAAAATGTAGAAAGAAACCACCAGCCCTGCAAGTCACCCGCCTGAAAGCTACTTGAAGGGCTGGTGGTTTTTTTCTATCAAGAATTTTCCTATATATATAATTATGTTACCGGCCAAACCCGATTTTAGGACAAACTAGTTTTTCCTAGACCAAAACAGTTCATAGCGTTGATATTTCAGAAATGGCATTCGGTTTTTTTTTTCATATTTATGTCACCAACTATGTGAGTAAAGAGGCCTAAATACCTATGAGACAGCCAGTTGATTAATGTTGTTTTAGACGTAGCTACTGAAGCTGAATAGCCATCAATGCCATTACCTACTTGAACGGTGCCCTAATAATTAAGCAGCTAGGCACTTTATTGAACGGCTAAGAGAACCATTTGGTTGCGATGTACACACAGGTGAACAGTGAGCGAGGCAGACAACGCTATCATAGTTCTTGTGATACATTCTTAGCGATACAAAGCAGGCTGGTAAGAGAAACACGGTCAATTCAGCCATCTCGCTCGGCGCTACTCATCACAACCAAGGTTTATAATCTATATTGTAGCTCCGTATGTTGTTTAACGCCGAACTAATTTATATAAAAGTAAAATAAAAATATTTGTCCGATTCCGATATTACGATATTGGATGACTCAATATCGGAATTGAAATATCGGATCTCACGTTCCGAGATTCCGATATTACGATATCACGAGATTCCGAGATCCATGCCCTAGTCGAGCTTCGTTTCATCCCTCCCCGAGATTAATGAAGTGCATTTGCCGAGGCTATTCCTCCCTTCTGAAAATTGTAAAGTTACTCTTCACGGCTTTTCCGATGCCTCCGAACGTGGATTTGCTGCGGCCGTGTACCTCCGCACCGTTACTGTTGACGGAGTTGTTGCTGTGCATCTGGTGATAGCGAAAAGCAAAGTCGCTCCCCTTCGGACTCGTCATACGATCCCGAGGTTGGAATTGTGTGGAGCTGCCCTCCTAATGCGTTTGTTGAACCACGAATGGCTCACATTAGGTCGATCTATTAAGATACAAGAGGTTTATGCTTGGACGGACAGTCAGGTCGTCCTTTGTTGGTTGAAGGCTCCGGCGCACACCTTGGACGTGTTTGTGGCCAATCGAGTGTCGCAGATTTGTAATTCCGACATCGAGTTGATTTGGAGACACGTGCCGGGAACCATGAATCCCGCGGATTGTGCGTCTCGGGGTTGTGTAGCCCCAACCCTAATTAACCACCCCCTCTGGTGGGGCCCACAGTGGTTGATGCGGCCTGAGTCGGAGTGGCCGCCCTCTCCAGCGTTGTCGAACGTAGCCGTTCCTGATATGCGGGCATGCGTCCTGGAGACTAACCCCGCCGGGGAAAAGGATTTGTTGTTGGATCGGTACAGCTCCTTACAGAAGCTGCTTGGTGTTACCGCTTGGATCAGACGTTTTGTGTACAATTGCAGAAACCCACGCGCGAGGCGTGATTCGTCGGTTCTCACTCCGGACGAGCGTAGGGACGCGCTCTTGTTTTGGGTCCGGAGAGTACAAGCTGATAGTTTTGAGTCCGAGATTGAAATTTTGCGTTTAGGCCGTCGCAAGTTGAAGGGCGCGGTATCGCGATTGAATCCCTTCCTGGACGAGAGTGGGCTTTTGCGAGTCGGCGGAAGACTTCGAAATGCGAACCTGCCGTATGGAGCTCGTCACCCCCTTTTGTTACCTAAAGCCGGACATTTGACTCAACTGATAATAACAGATCGCCATGTGAATGCACAACATGCTGGCTGTAATGCTTTGTTGGCCATTTTGCAGCGTGAATTTTGGATTTTGTCTGCTCGTCGAGCCATTCGCACTGTGGTTTTCCGTTGCCTGCCTTGTTATCGATTGAAGGCCGCGACCATGCAGCCCCAGATGGGTGATTTGCCTGCTGATCGCGTCACGGAATGTAGAGCTTTTGCCGGAGTCGCCACCGACTTCGCCGGTCCCTTTACTGTAAAGGCTTCGAGACTGCGTAATGCTAAAACCTATAAGGCGTACTTGTGCGTGTTTGTGTGTTTGTCCACCAAGGCTGTCCATTTGGAAATTGTCTCGGAATTGTCTACCGAAGCCTTTATCGCCGCCTTGAGCAGATTTGTTTCCCGTAGAGGACTGCCGACATTGATACGTTCCGATTGTGGTACTAATTATAAGGGAACGTGTAATTATCTTAAGGAAGTAGTTAAGTTTTTTGTTGATAATAAAATAGACATTGGAACCACCCTCTCCCGGCGTGGGATAATCTGGAAGTTTAGCCCTCCAGCTTGTCCGACCTGGGGAGGAATTTTTGAAGCTTGTGTAAAGGCTGCCAAGACACACTTGCGTCGCGTGATTGGAGAAACTATTCTCACGTTTGAGGAACTTGATACGGTATTTTGTAAAATTGAGGCCGTCCTCAACTCGCGACCCTTGTGCCCGTTGTCTTCGGACCCGAATGACCTGGAAGCGTTGACCCCAGGTCATTTCTTGATCGGACAGCCCCTTTAGGGGTGTACTGAATATCCGATTCAGGATGTAGGATCCCATCGTTTGTCGCGATACCAACTTTTGAAACAGATGTCCCAAAACTTCTGGGCACGTTGGTCGATGGAGTATTTGCATATCCTACAACAGCGCGTGAAGTGGACAGATAAAACCACCCCACCCCAGACTGGCGACCTCGTGTTGATTAAGGATGCTAACCTGCCGCCCCTATGTTGGCGAAGGGGGCGCATTGTTAAACTCTACCCCGGAACTGACGGAGTTCCTCGTTTTGCTGAGGTTTTGGTTCGAGATTCGGTTTTGAAGAGAGCAGTTAGTGGGCTCTCCCGATTACCCGTAGATTGACGTACCGTTCTTAACGGTCCGGGGCGGGGGGATGTTCGGAAAAGATCGACGTTTCTGAACGCATCCCTAATGTCACGTCAAATTGACATTTGGCTGTCACTTGAAGTTGACAGGTGACTTGATTGGAATTCTTGTGAAGAAAATGTCGGATTAATTTTGCTGAATTGTTAAAAACCGCTCGCGTTGAATGTGCCTGGCATATCGAGTTTGAATTGAATCCTGAATTATCCTGTCGATCCCGTTTTGTACGACCAAGATTTTGACGCCATCTACCAGAGTGGCCCGGTCGCGGCGTTTTGAAATAAAGAGTGCCACCACACGCGTTGTTGTCGGGATGATAGATTTTAATAAGCAAGCCCCGCGTGTGTTATTGTGTATTGGTGAAGCGCCCAGTGTCTTGGGACCGCTGTGTTGTATGGGTTTTGTGAGTAAGGTGACGAATTGGTAAGGTCTGCAGAAGAAGAAGGAGCTACCAGGTGGGGGGCCCCCACCTTCCGCTGCCCAGGAGACGTTCGACACCACAGACCCGTATGTTAAATCACCTTAATTCACATTAAGTCGCTGTGTATCGCAGTTTCAATTGTTCAGTTACATCCCGGCTGAAACCAAGTTTAGTCCGGAGTCTATACTAGTAATACCAGCTTCCACTGCGCTATGCCATTCCGCGGGTCTAGGCAGGGGTGTACTGAACACATTCTAAATTTGAAAATCACTGCAGTAATGAATTTCAGTACTTGCTTACTGCACTGATTTTAGTGCAGTAAGTAAGTACTGAAATTCATTACTGCAGTGATTTTCAAATTTAGAATGTTTACCTCGGAAAAGGTACTACCCAAAGATATTATTACCAACTTTTTTTCTTTATTTTTTCTTTCGTTATTCCTGTGTATAAAAACAGAAAAAGCAAAGGGACATTTGCACCATACAGCCACATTATTATTATTATTATATAGGTAATTATTATATCATAATTAGGTTAACTTTTTTTTAAATACAGTGCGCACAGAGTATATTACTTCGTATTGTACCACAAGCGCTATATACCCTTAGCACGAACATCAATCGAAAAAACAAAATGAGATTTATCATAGACAAAATATCCTTTACGAGCATGGAAGTATTACCTAAATAATACTTCCATGTTTACGAGTAATTTTGTATGGGAAATATGTACAGCGCCATCTACCGCCCAGAAGCGGGTATTGAAGTTGCGCATTTTAGTAGCAAGTAGTAAGTATCAATAGGCTGTATGACCGTTCCACATGGCCTCACAAACCATTATTAAAAAAAACGGCGGGAATGATTTTCAGCGGTTGATTTGATATCAATACAGTTTATATTGTGTAATAAATTATCAAAATGAGTTCTGCCAATGAAACATATACAGACATCGTATGTACCCACTCCACCAAATATGAGAGCAGAAGCAAAATTAATTACAGAAAACTTAGGTACTGCCAGCAAAATCAAAAGAAAGATATATGAAAACCTACGATCTGATTTGGAAAAGTGAAAAAAAGGCGCATACGTTTTCGGAATCTGTGTTGTTGGCGTATTTTAATGATACATCATTAAAATAATATTATTATGGGCGATTTATACATAAGTGTGCCCGGGAAAACCATAACATTTACATTTAATAATTGCCCGAACATGTGTGATATAAATTTTAATAAATATTATTTATAAGATTTTAAACTTTCGCGTTCCATTATAATTATAAACAAGAGTAACGGGACTCAACGCGACATTTATTATGAAGTACATATTATTATGTACTTACAGCTTGACGTTTCGGCTGTGTTGCAACAACCGTGGTCACAAGCAGACTGGCGGTGCGCGACGACGTCTGTTCGGGCGGGCTTGGAGATCTTCGGCCACCCTCAAATTGTCACTTTTTTTGTTTTTGTCATCGCTAGTGATGGGATTACGGCCCACAACACTCACAGTATCGGGGTTTGTTTTGAACGGTAAAACTCGCGGCTTACACTTGTTAATCACTGGATTCCACGCTGATGACAATTTAAACCCGTCCTCCCGATTGAAATTTTTATACTTCTTGATTATCCGTAATAAAGTTCCACCCGCGGAAGCAGATATGCTGAGACAAGATGTAGCGGTAATATTACGGAAGTCAAAGCTACCGAAAAGTAACATTACTACAGAAGAGCGTCTAGCACTGAAACAGTTGCGTAACAATAATGAAATTTTGGTGCTAAAGGCCGACAAGGGAAACGCCACTGTAGTAATGAACACTGAAGCATATGTCGAGAAAATAAGGTGTTTGCTGTCGAATACTAATGTCTACAAACTTGTAGCCTACAACCCTACGGCCAGAGTCACACGGCGTATTCGAGCCCTTATCGAACAGCACAAGGATATTTTCACGGAGGACGAGTACAATCATCTTCACAAGCCAAAAATCGTGCAACCTCCCAAACTTTATGGTCTGCCGAAGATACACAAAAGTAACATACCATTGCGCCCCATCATAAGTCAAATTGACTCACCTACATATGACTTGGCGAGACATGTTGCTGGAGTGCTGCAACCGTTAGTTGGGAATACACCGTCTTTCGTGAAAGACTCATACCATTTTAGGGATCTCGTAGGGAGCATTAAGTTGGAACCCGGAGATATTATGGTGAGTTTCGACGTGGAGTCACTCTTTACGAATGTCCCGCTTAAGGACTGCCTTGAGGTTATTAAGGGTAAACTTTACGATAATGAGCTACCGGAGGAGTATATTGTTCTAATTGAAAATTGCTTAGACGGAAATTATCTCCTGTTCAGAGATCAGTTTTACCTCCAGATCGATGGAGTTGCAATGGGTAGCCCTCTCGCGCCGGTCATTGCAAATATCTGGATGGAGCACTTTGAAGACATAGCATTAGCTACTGGACCCCAAACTGTCAAACTCTGGAAGAGGTACGTGGATGATATTTTTTGTGTAATCCACGGAGGTCAGTAGGAAGTCGAACAATATATAAATCACCTTAATTCCATCCACCCTAAAGTAAAGTTTACTTATGAGATGGAAAATAACAGAGCCTTGGCATTTCTAGACGTGCAGATCAGGGTAAGACACGACGGTACTTTATCTCACTCTGTTTACCGGAAACCTACACACACAGATAGATACCTACACGCCTCATCTCACCATCATCCTCGGCAACTTCAATCCGTGATGACGTCGTTGACCAACAGAGCTCATAACTTGTGTGACCCTGAACATCTTCAGTCGGAGCTTGCTCATGTTCAGGAGGTACTAAAACGAAACGGATACAAGGTGTCGCAGCGATACAATAGGCAAAAGAAAAGGGTAAAATATCCGGACGTGAGTCGTCAGGCAGCATTTTTGCCATATATCAAAGGCGTAACGGATAAAGTTGGAACAGTGCTCAGAAAATTCTCCATCAAGACTGTATATACTCCGTTATGTCAAATATCTAAGCAACTGCGATCGCCAAAGGACGTAATACCCTTTCAGACTCCGGGTGTTTATAAAATCGATTGTAGTTGTGGTAGTTCATACATTGGACAAACAAAGCGGACCATCGCAGAACGTGTCAAAGAACATATCGCAGCTGTTAAAAATCGACAGACGAGTAAATCCGCGGTAGCTGAACATCTTCTGGAAGCTGGAGTTAATCATTGGATGGAGTTACATGATCCAAAAATCCTCTCCACCGATCGTCATTACCATACTAGGATGGTACGAGAAGCGATTGAAATCAAGAAGTATAAAAATTTCAATCGGGAGGACGGGTTTAAATTGTCATCAGCGTGGAATCCAGTGATTAACAAGTGTAAGCCGCGAGTTTTACCGTTCAAAACAAACCCCGATACTGTGAGTGTTGTGTGCCGTAATCCCATCACTAGCGATGACAAAAACAAAAAAAGTGACAATTTGAGGGTGGCCGAAGATCTCCAAGCCCGCCCGAACAGACGTCGTCGCGCACCGCCAGTCTGCTTGTGACCACGGTTGTTGCAACACAGCCGAAACGTCAAGCTGTAAGTACATAATAATATGTACTTCATAATAAATGTCGCGTTGAGTCCCGTTACTCTTGTTTATAAATATTATTTAGTTAAACAGTTTTTTTTATTTCCTCGCATTTCTTGAGAAAAGCACTATACAAGCCTTGTACGGTAAGCAAATTACCTTGCCTCGAATGATTAAAGCCCTCGCCTGCGGCTCGTGCTTCAAACCATCCTCGACAATGTAATTTCTTACTTACCTGTCCTCGGCTGTAATGTACTATTACAATAAAACTCATTGCCTTGGTATACTGCAAGCAGGCATGCAGTACCTACCCAACCCAAGCAGGTATGCAGCACGCAAGCAGGCATGCAGCACGCAAGCAGGGGGGCGATTCTCGTGCAATAGACTAGACATGCCCCCTGATTCACAAACCGTCGGAAACGCTCCCGACAGCGGAATGTATACACTGTCTCTATCACTCACTACTGAATAAATAAAGACAAAGCACAGAATTCGAATTCGATTCCGTTTCCGACGGTTCGTGAATCAGGGGGCTGATGTCGAATTAGAGATATAGTCCGCCACATAGCTTGGCATTTGTCAGCGGTCGCCGATCTGATCGTCTCGTGGTTGGCTAGAAAAATAAGCCTTTTCTCATGTCATAATTTTAAGTTCCAGATAAAAGTGCGACAAGCATTTCTGTTCCGGTGATAATCTTTGGAACTAAAACAGTTTTCATACGACAGTTAATTCTGACCACGAAGCTCGACTTAATACCGAGGTAACTGGAGAGTGCAGTACGAACAATTTTTTGAATACCACAAATAACACAGTGGCTGTCTTCCGTCTCACCTACACTTTAAAAAAATACGTATGGTCATATGAGACAGCTGACAGCCACTACCTGCCACTACATACATAAATGTCAAATTTGCTGGCGACACTTTTTTATTCAGGGTGAGAGCTCCAGTTACCTCAGAGTATTAAGTCAAACTTCATGATTCTGACCAAATTCTGACAGGTAATTTCCTATTGCAAGTGGCTCCTCTGTCAACACACTCCGGAACAGACAGGAGTGAGTGTGGGACTGTATTTATTGACACACGCCAAGTTTTCTGCTCCTGTGACAGCACTGACCTCTATTTATTACCACTGTGACAGCGGCGCTATGTACTTTTTCTTTTTTGTAGCAATTTAACAGGCCCCTCAGCCGCCAGCAGCGCTATGGTTAGACATCAACTTGACAGTAAAATGACATTTACAAAAAAACACGTTATTGACACATTTTGGCCACCGGAACAGATAATAATGTGCCCATAGATGTATATGAATGTGCCACTGTATATGGCGCGTACTGTCGAAGTAAAATGGCGGATGTCGATTGAAACAGAATTTTCGTAGTCACAATATAAATGTCTATGCCCAGCGCTCGACTTGCAACGAGTGGTAAATGTCAGTCGTCATGAACGTAAAGCATTTTTGTGTGTAAAGCGTTTCAGATAACTCTGCGCTAGTTACAGTATTTTTTTTTGTTCAAAGCTTATGGAAAAGATAGTATTAGAATTTGACCGCGCGCAGACTTAGTCGAGTTAGAGATATCTCTATAGATCTGAGAATCGCCTCCCAGACATGCAGCAAGCAAGCAGACATGCAGCACGCAAGCATGCATGTAGCACGCAAGCAGGAATGCAGCATGCAAGCAGGCATGCAGCATGCAAGTCTTCTGCCTCGGCTCCGGCGCTGCGGGGTTCTGGCTGTCACACCACGCGTGCTAATCGTCGCAGATGACTTTAGGATGGCCCTGCTTCTCAGCACGCGGGCCGCCTCAACGTGCAGTCGGGGTCGACTGAATCGGATTTGAATATTATTCGTTTGTTATTAATTAGTTACTTATCTATATATTACGTTAGGTAAAAAAAACATTATAAGCTTCGATCAACAATAACACCTAGTTCTAGATACATAATATCTATTGGAGTGACAGACATGGCCGAGGTTATACGCCCAATTGAGAGTATAATTATAACTTGATTATTTTAACAGTGTCAATAATACCACAGTCTACTTACTACATACAGTCGTTCATCGGAGGCGTCACAGAGCAATCGTGCGGGGTACGCGGGGCAGGAGGGGAGAGGGTCCTTCCCATCTAGCATACAAAATTTTGTTAGTTAGATGGGAGCTTTGCGACAGGGCTTTCGCATTTGATTTCAAATATTGAATTAGGAAAATAAAATTTAGTGTTTTTATATTGGTTTTATGTAGGGGTTTTTTTTACGGGGTGTTTATTACGATTTTTGGAATTCAAGATGGCACTCTAGTGAAGAGATCTCTCTTCACTAGAGTGTCTTTTGTCTTGTATCTACAAATTAACATAAATACGGAATCGAAATAGTTTGCGTTTTTTGACATAAAAACTTACACTAACTTACTTAATTAGAAGATAGTGTGTATGTATATTAAAAAAAAAACGTTATTTGGTGTGTGTTTATGTTCTGGGAGTTCTTTTGTTATTATATTTATTACATAATTTGTGTCTTGTTATAAACAATTTGCTTATTTTTGTCATTGTGTGTGTACAGGACCTCCAGAATACCAGCGCTGTTACAGTGAGCAATGTTGCACACTGTAACAGCATAAGCTGAGGAGGGTCCTGATGGCTCATTATCGCCACGAATGAGGTACGTTTTTTTTTATATACATATAAGTTTGTTATTAGGTATCTGTGTTATGCGTATATTTTCTATTTTTTTTATTGTATGTGCTTTATGGGCCAATAAAACGCTTACTTACTTACTTACTTACTCACTACGGGCACAAAGTAACTACGCGGGCGGTAACTCTTTATTTTGTGCTTCGGGCACTGTTATTTATAATGTAAGATCGTAACAATCGTAACCTTTTTTCTCCGTTTAAAAAAAAGTCAGTCTGGCCATCTTCGATCAACAATAGTTGTTATTGTTGATCGAAGCTGGCCATATAAAGTTTTCATTTAGTTCGTGAGGCTTCATCTAGTACTATTGTTGATCGAAGATTATAAGACATGTATTATTATGTCATACTAGCCTTCCGGCCCGCGGCTTCGCCCGCATGGACTACACGACGCTATCCCGCGGGAACCTAATATTTTCCAGGATAAAAAGGAACCTATGTCCCTCTCCAGCTCCCTAACTATCACCATACCAAAAATCACGTCAATCCGTTGGTCCGTTTGGATGTAAAAGACGGATAAACGATTTACTTCAAATGTTTAATAGCTGGTTAAAGAAAGTGTGGGTTTTACTATTTTCCACGCAATTTTATATTTTTTCTCCATAAAAACCTTCCGTGGACTGGGACTTGACTCTTCAATTCCCAGTGTTAATCTTCATAAGGTTGTTATTCTTCTGACACTACAGGTGACACTGGGAACTGAAGAGTGGAACATATAAAAAAAAAAATTGCCGAATTGGTCCAGCCATTCGTTCTTGAGTTTTGCGCTTAGCAACGTTCATTTTTATTTATAATAGACTAGCTTTTGCCCGCGACTTCGTTCGCATGATTAATATAGTTGTGCGTTTATTTCGAAAGTCACGGATTACCAATATAATTAGGTATCAAGATATTTATTTATCAGTAGACCTTATTTTTGTTCTATGCTCACTTATCTTCTGACATAGTGGGTCAGAGTCTTTGTTCGCTTGGTTTTGCACTATGAACGAAAGTTATCTACCCTCCAAAATTGGTTTCTCTACCTTCAACCTAAATGGAAATTCCTTTACAAACTGGAAGACCCTGTAGCACCCTGTATAACACAAATTTTCTAAAACCCTTTCATAAATGAATACTCACCTACATCATAAAAGGTATCTTCCCACCAAAAATGGTGTCTCTATCTTCAACCCTATACAAATTCTTATACAAACTTGAACAACCTGTAGCACCCTGTATAATGGGAATTTTCCAAAACCCTTTCTTAGTGCTCACCTACACCATGAAAGGTATCTTACCCTCCAAAAATGGTGTAAGTATCTATCTTTAGCCCTGTACAAATCCCCATACAAACTGGAACACTGTAGCAGCCTGTATAACGAGAATTTTATAAAACCCTTTCTTTTAATGCTTACCTACACCATGAAATGTATCTACCCACCAAAAATGGTGTCTCTATCTTCAACACTATACAAATTCTCATACAAGCTTGAACAACCTGTAGCACCCTGTATAAAGGTAATTTTCTAAAATCTCTACGCCTATGCCAACAATGAATGAATTAGTGAATCAGTCAATCAATTTAGAGTTTTATATGTATAGATATAGATTATGGCAAATGAGCATTATTGCTACTAAATGATTATACATGATATAATCATTTAGTAGCATTATTAGCGTTATTAGTATAAATAAGAATAGTGCTAACGAATATTATGACCAAGGATCATTATGGCAAAGGAATATTATGAAAAAACCATAAAGTTAATATACCTGTAACTTTATGGAAAAAACAAGACAATAACGCGCCGCGTACCTACTGTGACAATACCCACGAAATGCTAAAACATCGATTTAATCAAATCCCGGAGAATGTAAAAAATTATGAATTATATAATTTCCCCAGTTTAATCTATAGAGATTTGATCAAATAATAAACTGAACATACCCTGGGATTTGATCAAATGGCCTTTTTTAATATTTCTGTGCGACATATAAATCCATCACGGCCACGGGTGCCATGGACGTTGAAGTAATTTAATCAAACATCAAATTGGCATGAATGTCTGTGGTAAAATTTGATCAAATGAGAAATTTCTTGAAAACATTTTAATTTTCGTATATTTAGTTTAAAAACAGTTTGAACCAGCCTGTTTGACCAAATTGGGACTTGAAAGTCTATGGCGATACCATCCCATTCGTAAAAGCTTTGGTGCGAAAGAAAAGAATAATGAAAATGCTCAAATGAAAGACGAACTATTTTTGTTTCACCATTTTATTGTTATTTTTTAGTAGTTATTTATTTGTTAGTTATTAAGCTTTTGTTTCCAACTATTCACACTCAGACAAGTTAAACTGTATCTCCATGGGCAAAAATTCCAACCAGTCACAAAAGATTCGTTGTGGAGATGCGCCGAATAGTGATTTTACCGAAGAACCGAATACCGAATAGTAAACGAATATTCGGCGCATCTCTACTTAGTTGTGATCTTGTGAGATTATGAAACACACATCTTACCTATTAAACTTGGTTAATTATAGCAGAAACATGTATTTTCAAAATAAATAATATTTCGATACTCAGGTAAATACTAATTTTATAGTTGGCCAACTTTGGCCTCGGTTCAAAACTAACAAATTGCTTGTAACTTTTAACTTACTCTTTTACTTATTTAAGTTACATAATAAGTTCATAAAATCCATACTTATACCCATTACAAAACATGTGAAGGTGTGTTTGTGGGTTTGTGTGTTTGTCCGTCTTTCCCGTCAAAACGGAGCAACGGATCGACGTGATCTTTGGTAGTGAGATAGTTTGGGAGCTGGAGAGTGACAAAGGCTACTTTTCGTCCCGGAAAAATTTTACATTCGCGCGGGATACCGCAGAAGCCGCGGGTGGAAGGCTAGTAATACTTATATGAGCCGCGCCTATTCTATCGATTCCGCAAAAGCGCGGTTTGACGCCTACGTAGCATGTATTATAATATAATACATAGGTAGTACCTACATACCAGCTATTCTATTGTAGGTACCTTACTAGTGTAAATTGTATTTTGATGTCAGATGGTAGAACACTATTGTTACGGTAATCGAATAGTATTTACATAACATAAACATACATTTACTGTATCTTCTGAATAGATCGGAATATTTTGGGCAACAATGATAATAATTGTTGTTATCTATGTGAATTTGTACGATAATAGAGTTGTAGAACCTCCTTAGGCCACATAGGTTATCAAAAAACGAGCTACTATGTAACACCTTGCACCCAAACACGAAATCACCCTATGTTTTACGTATGAAAGAGACGCCTTGATATTATTTATAGCGTTAGAGCTCTATCAAATTAGAAAAATGGGATGGATGGGGATTGGGAATGTTGTGGTAAAATTTGACAAGTTTAGTTTGGCTTTCGGCTTTTGACGTTGCTGCCATGGCTTCCCACCCAGTGTGATAAAGCCTTTAAGGCCTAAAAAGCTGGGAACAAGCCGGGATTTTATTTTGTAAATTCTCTACAAGCTTCCGGGAAAGCGAATGTGTAAATATGTTACAGTATACCTAGCAGTAAGTTAAAATACCGAAATAATTGTCACGTAGCTTTACAATAAACAAATGCTCGATGAAATGGTTTCATCATAGTGATATGTCATGGCAGTAACGTGGGGTCGCGTCGATAATCAAAACATGTCAAATTGTACTTTAAATTAAAAGTAAAGTACGCTTGTCATCGAAGCCAGTTTGACATTATCGGCGTCTCAAGGATACAAAGAAAAACCACGCTAGGAAAGAATGCAAGAATGCAAAGAAAAACCACGATATGTAATAACCATACTGGCATCGTTGTCGTGAACATCCTTATGAGATGCCCTAACTGTAATATTACAGGAGAAAGGTAATTCCAATTTCATAAAATGTGATTTGATGAACGACGGTTATAGTTTTATCTTGCTAATGACTCGCATCAACTTCCATTATATAATTATTACACGGGTGGTTTTAACCGAGCTACAAGGAAATAAACATGTAAATAACACATTCCGGGAAAGAGGGCTTTGATCGGCATATAATGTTTGCTAAGTCTTCCTATGAACAGACCAGTATTTATAGCGTACGTATGTTGGTACGGGTCTGAAATGTTCACGGGCGGCGTGGGGCGGGCGCGGGGCGGGCGGGCGGCGGTCACGGCCGAGGACGCGGCCTTGACACGCGCGCGCAGCCTCCGAGGCTCTACGCTTCCCACACCACACACGACACCTATCAATTTGCACTGTACCCCAGGGCCTTTATGGGCGAAATCAGAAAGTCCATTCGATATGCCATTAGAGATGAGAAAATTGTATGAAGGCTTCCATGTTAAGTAATAGACGCAAATATGAAGTCAGCGCTTTAACATAAAGACAGAGTTTATTAGAACGTACTGGAGTTGTCATTCAATGCTTTTAACATGCTTTTTACCATAACGAATCATGTTACTCCAACCTGCGAGCAATAGAGTGTGCATGCTAAAGTGTCGTATCAAAATATCAACAACAGCAAACTGTCATGACAATTTAAAGATCATAAATAAAAGAAAATCGTAAAAAGATAAATTTATGGATTGAAATGAAAATCTCTTTCTTGTGTTATGTTTATGTCACGTTATCGTTTTGTGGCCTAGCAAAATGAAGGTTTTATGTCATTTAACTATATTTTTTAATCTTGTGTCGTTCGTGTCATCAAGCCGAAATAAAGTATAGCACGTTAAATGTAGTCACTTTACGAACATTTTTTGAATATGAGACCAACTAAGTGCAAGAGTCGGATTCGTAGAAACAGGGCCTTGTCTGTCTTGTCGTAACTTATAAAATACTAGTCCTCCGTCTGCGACTTCATTCGCGTGGAATTGAGATATTCACAAAAGTTTCATTTTTACGTTTTACTCCCATAGGGGGTGAATTTCCAAAAATCCACTCTTAGTGCTCCCCTACACTCTCCAAGGAACATACATGCCAAACAGCTTCTTTTCCGGCAGTACATTGTCTGTCAGTCTGTCAGTCCGTGTAACGGAAGTGTTTTATACAGGTTGGAATTTTTTCATGCCACATGGAGGAATGTAATGGAGATTAGAAATTTTAGTGAAAAGTAACATTGCGTTATTTTTGATATGATACATCTGCATTCACAGATTTAAAAAACAAAAAGAGTGAAATAAAAATTATTTTTATAAAAAAATAAAACCGCTTTCAAAAAAATTACATCAAAAAAGTAAGAAATAATTCCTCACCAAATAAATAACGTAAGTAGGCAGGCGTACCGGTTTTGGCCACTGTACCGGTTTTGGACACTTTTTGCTCTAAAAGTTTTCTAAACAACTTTTAGCCATTTTTGATAAAGGCAATTTAAACAAGGCATTTTAAGGTAATAATAACAACCGTTAGAAATCCTTATGTCATAAGATTTTTTTTCAATAAATTCCATTTTCTGTTTGAAAAAATGTTTTGTATGAAAATTTTAAGAATTTTTTTTTGGATGAAATACTTTATAAACCTTTGTTTTTACAATTAAATTGTTGTTTTGCAATTGACTGGTTTATAGCGCATTAGAATAAATTTATTTTACCTGGGTTTGGTTTTGATTTTTCGCAATACTTACAAAAGTTTAACTATCAGTAAGTGGCCAAAACCGGTACATTTGGCACCTCTCAAACATTGTGTGTAATATAAAAAAAACTATTTTACTTTTATAAATTTGAAAAATGTACCTTTAAAGGTAGATAAATTATCTATAATTTAAGATATAATTTGTGTCTTAAATACCTAAGACCATTTAGTACTTAGTGCTTAAAAATCAAAAAGTCCTTAAAGTGGCCACAAAGGGTACCTCTGCCCTACTTTGAAGGACATTTTAGAACATGTAGTACATGTAGGATTTTTTGTTGTTTTTGTTAAAACCCGCCCGACTTCAAAGTGCTTACGTTATTTATTTGGTGAGGAATTATTTCTTACTTTTTTGATGTGATTTTTTTGAAGGCGGTTTTATTTTTTTATAAAAATAATTTTTATTTCACTCTGTTTATTCTGGTAAATAGGTATGTGATCAAACTGAAAACCTCCTTTTTTGAAGTCGGTTAAAATACCTTGAGGTGTCCCCTTTTTAACAAAACAAGAATCATCTAAATCGGTTTATAAACAAAAGTGTTATGCCTAAAGATACGTATTAAATTCACATAAAGTGGTAACGAAAACGACAGTATTTTCTAGATTTCCTGAAAACTAACTGAACCGATTTCAAAATTTCAAAAAATGGGACCAACTTGGAAACCAACCTGATGTAATAACGTTTCAATCATTTCAATCGGTCTATCCGTCTTCGAGTAATCGGTGGACATACACAAAAGAAAACATACATACAAACGAATAGAGAACCTCCTCCTTTTTGATTTAGAAGTCGGTTAAAAATACTTACCTTTTCCTTACAAAAGTTCACATCGACTCGACTCGACGTCAAATCCATGACTCTCATTGTTTTCCATTTATTTAATTTATCACGTTTCTTAGATTGATGCCATAAAAGTAAAGGATGTTGTTTTTAGGGTTCCGTACCTCAAAAGGAAAAAACGGAACCCTTATAGGATCACTTTGTTGTCCGTCTGTCTGTCTGTCTGTCTGTCAAGACCCTTTATCTCGGGAACGCGTTGAGGTATCGAGTTGAAATTAAAACCATATACTAAGATCTACGTTCCCTTAAAGCTGTAAAAAAAAAACAAACTTCAAAATTAACGTAAAAAAAAGATATGGCCGTTTATGCCACAAAAAATGCATATTTCGACACTCTCAAGGGAATCAAAATTCATAGGGTACCACTTCCCGTTGACCTAGAACTTTGAAATTTGGCAAGTAATATCGTCTTATACTACAAGTACGGGGGAAAATCTGAAACTATACAGTTGTAATTAAATCATAACTGTTTGTCTGTCTGTCCGTCTGTCTGTCAAGACCCTTTATCTCGGGAATGCTTGAAGGTATCGAGTTGAAATTAAAACCATTTACTCAGGTTTACAGTCCCTTGAGGCTGTGATAATACCAAAATTCTCAGTTAACTATAAAAAGATACGGCCGTTTATGCCGCAAAAAACGCATATATTGACAAAGAACTATGAAAGGACATCACCCATTCTGGGCTATTTCTTAAAGTGCCGGCCAACATAAATAAACTTAATATAAGAACAGAAGACACTATTCTAAACATTTTTTATTACTACAGCTAAGTTCAAAGTCTCATAGTTGAGATGATATTTAAGATCAAAGATCACCCATTCTCCATACATTTTGACTTATTTTGAAAGTGCCGGCGCACAATAACTCACTTTATGTTAAATAACAAAAGACATTATTCTATATATTTTGTATAACTACAGCTAAGCTCTATGTACCATAGATTAATTATATTTAAAAAAAAATTTAAAGCTATAACCTGACCATAGGTGTCACTTTTTTATCACTATATAATGTGTTTATGTGTGTGTTTATACACCAAAAGCTGCTTGCACCCAACAACAGATAGTGTTAGCTATGCACTTCCAATAAAGGGGCCCAAGATTGGTCTCTATTTTCTATATATACAAACAGTTACTTCATGGTGACCAGTGTGTGTTGCCAGTAATGACCTATGGAAGTGAGACGTGGTCTTTATCTATGGGTCTCATAAAAAGGCTCAAAGTCACTTAGCGAGCAATGGAGAGAGCGATGCTTGGTATTTCCCTGCTCGATGGAATCAGAAATTATGAGATCCGCAGGAGAACTAAAACAACCGACATCGCTCGAAGGATTGCATCGTTGAAGTGGCAGTGGGCGGGACACATAGCGCGGAGAGCCGATGGCCGTTGGGGCGGAAAGGTTCTCGAATTGCGACCGCGTACCGAAGGACGTTCCGTGGGCAGGCCCCCTACAAGGTGGACCGGCGATCTGGTCAAGGTCGCGAGAAGCCGCTGGATGCGGGCAGCGCAGGACCGATTGTATTGGAGATCCTTGGGGGAGGCCTATGTCCAGCAATGGGCGTCGTTCGGCTGACATGATGATGATGACACATCACATGTGGTTCTTTTGCCAATATTGTAAATACAAAAATAATTCAAGTGAGATAATATTATGATGACTCATGTATACTCGGTGCGTCGAGAGTTTTTAAAGTCAGAGTTTCTTAACTAATAACTAATTGCGGTCTGCTAATTATTTAAAAAGAGAAAATGGCTAAATATCCGCGGTGACCGCTCGCCCGTTTGGGCCGCGGTTGACAACAACTGTGCTAAGAGTAGCGCAGTTGTTGTCGGTTCGGTTGCTTTATGTTAACCCGGCCCGGTTAGTCAAGATGGGAGAAGTGAAAGTTTGTACGGAACCCTCGGTGCGCGAGTCCGACTCGCACTTGGCTGGTTCGACTCCAGGGTTGTGTACAAGCTTCTTTAAAAAATCTCTCAATGCAGTTTCGTTTCATTTCAAAAATAAAATAATGTTTAATTTTCTGACTAAATCTGATCTAAATTTAAATGACCCCATTATACCCTTTTAGTACTTACTTCTCATTTTGAAAATTTATTTTCTGACTTTTTGAGGTTTTTTTTTTGTGTCAGGGGATTTTAAAATTTTATTTTTATTTCATCCTTTCTAAATTACACATAAAAATAAAAAAACCACATTTCGCTAATTTCAGCCAAATCGGAGCAACTTAATTTTTGGCGGCCATTTTTTTGCCGCCATTTTGTTTTTTTTTATTGCACCTAAATTTGCCCAGGGTGTACATTATTTTAGTCAAAGCACCACGTCTGTATCTTTTTCCGTTTCGGCAGGCAGTTGACCATCTCCATAAATGGCCGGATGGATTTTCATCAAACGTGGCTAAGAACCATCTCAATGCATATAGCTTTCAATTAAAAAAAACCGCAATTAAAATCGCCTGATCCCTCTTTGCGCTGCGTCGGTTGTCCGCTCCTTGTTGTTGTTGAATTTATTGAAATTCAGAAGTAGTGAAATTATTAAATGTCGTATATAATCTAATTTAAAAACTTTATGCTTTAGGATTATACTGTTAATGGTCCTGGACTCCTGGCCGACTCTATAATGTTCAGTACTATTATAATTATATTCTGTGCCAATAAATACGATATCATTAACGGTTATTATCTCCTTTCTTCTGGCACAGAATTAAGGGTTTCAATGTCACATAATGAACACGACGAAAAAAATAAACAAATGCGGTTGCATTTCATTGTCTCAAGTATGCGACTGGGTAATGGGTTTCATTAGTTCAACGAATCAGGAGTCGAGAGTTGCTGGCTGGTCGATGGGAGCCGCGTAAAAACCGTGCTGTGCCTCGGGATACGGGTTCCCGATGGAGCACGGGGCGCGACGGTAAGGGAACGGGAGAGGGGGGGGGGGGGGGGCTCGGGAGTGCATCGGGACGTTGACTGTCTGGCTCCTGCTTACGTTATCTGCAGTTGCCCTTTCGTACGATGCACCGTAAAACCTCCTTCCACCCTAAGGGGGTAGACTACTGCAGACCCCTCCATTTTCCAGAAATTGCTATTGACCTGAAATAAGCTGGTAAACAAGTTTTCAGAAAACTCTTTGAGCTATCAATGTTTTTGATGTCTCTTTTATAATGAGTTGTTGCGTATCATTTATTAGATTACCGATAATTCAATCATCTGGACATTAAAAATTGTAAATATTCTAGATCATATATTCTACTAATCCTTACTTTATCTTTACTTTATATTATAAATGCGTCTCTGTCTGTCTGTGTTTTACACAATCACACCTAAACTACTGAACCGATTTGAATGAACTTTGGTACAGAGATAGTCTAGAGCCTGAGAAAGGACATAGGCTACTTTTTATTCCTGAAAAAGATCACCTTCCCGCGAGAAAACGTCGTGTAGTACACGCGGGCGAAGCCGCGGGCGGAAGGCTAGTTATATTATAAATGCGTCTCTGTCTGTCTGTGTGTTACACAATCACACCTAAAGTACTGAACCGATTTGAATGAATTTTGGTACAGAGATAGTCTAGAGCCTGAGAAAGAACATAGGCTACTTTTTATTCCTGAAAAATATCACTGTCCTGCGGGATAACGTCGTGTAGTACACGCGGGCGAAGCCGCGGGCGGAAGGCTAGTATTAAAAATATGAAAGTTCAGATGTTTAGATGTTTGGATGTTTGTTACTTAATCACGCCAAAACGGCTGAACGGATTTGGCTGAAATTTGGGACACAGATACTTTGTAGCCTGGAGAGGAACATAGGCTACTTTTTATCCCAGAAAAGTATCACATTCCCGCGGGATAACGTCGTGTAGTCCACGCGGGCTAAGCCGCGGGCGGAAAGCTAGCTATATATAGGTACTGGATGATTAACATTAACTTTCGTTATTCTTCATCAAAGCGTATTTAGTTTGAAAAAAAAAACGTTTATAGAACAAAATTTAACGCTATGAAATCTTCGAGCAACGCGGGTCTTCCGTCCCGGAACGGAAGGCCCGCGTTGCTCGAAGCTATGAAATAATCAACAAATGATTCGATGGTTTCTGAGGAATATTGATTTAAGAACAACGTTATTGTTTCCAGAAAATATTTAACATAGAATAATTTCTTAAACATTTTCTGGCGAAATGGATTTTAGACATGAAGACTTTACCTAGATGGAGCTATAACATTAAGTTTGGATTTTAAGGTGGAAAACTAAAGGTTTCTTTTACTCCCACTCGTTCAAATAGCATTAAAAAATCAATTACTGTCATTAATGATTAAAACAATGAGATGGAATATACCTACAAAGACCTTGGCAGGATGAGAGGTCAATAATTGAATCAGGCTGGTAAACAATACGTGCCCTTTCATTGTGCGAGCCTTGTGTGTAGCGATGTTATCTTGAGGGCTAAAACTATTAGTCCTATCATATTGATAGCAGAAACTTATTGCCGTAAACCTTGAACCTCAGAGTAAGGACCTACGCGTAGCATCCGCTCATTATTGACCATTGTTTTATTCATATTGTTATTATTATTATTGTTTTATTCGATTTCAGATTGTTGCTATAGCGATACTTTATAGACTAGCTAGCATAACACGTGTTATGGAATAGATTTCAATAGTTTGCGACAAAAGTAGGCATGTTGTAACATTTAGTAAATTTGAGAGTTACCAAAGGTTAAAACGTTCTTTGTAAAATCACGCCGTAAGATTGAAAAGAAAGCAATGCTATTTTGAAGGCTAATAGTTGATAGCAGCAACCTAGTGCCGTACCCGACGAACCTTGAACTTTGGCGTAAGGACCTATGGTGTAGCATCCGCTCCTTGTTGAGCACTGTTTTATTCGTATTAAGCCGTTTTTATAGGGATCTCTGGTTGCACATAGGTTTGTAACTAAGAAACACGTAGTATTGTTAACACAGTAAACACTAGGTAAGGTACAGTAAACTGAAGTTCTACACTAGGTTTAGGAGTGCCTATTACTGATAGACCTTTGGCGTATTAACAGATAAGACACTGGTATGGCTCCGTAAAAGCACATTCGTTAACGTTGAAAAAAATTAAACTGCCTTCCAAAAATCTTCAAACAAAAACTAAAAACACCAAAAATAAACAAGTAATTAATAAAAGCATGAAAATACGTGACGTGTTTATGCGTAACATGGCAACGTGGGGCAGGAGACCCCTTTGTAGATTTATTCACTTTTAAAACTCAAATCATACCAATCTTAAATTATAGAGAATTTATCTACCCTTAAACGTAGGTACCTACATTTTTAAATTTAATAAAGTAAAATAGTTTTAAGCTATTGCATAGCTTTTATCGCGGGCTTTGAGCGCGGCGACCGAATCAAGAAATTCCGTAACGAAAAAACCTAACACCTTCGGAGGTTAACAAAACATTGTTTATCTCTTTTTTTCAATAGGGGTTTACATATATTTTGTCTCTTACTAATATTGTTTCGGTAAAAAGAGATAAATATACAAAAAACCCGTTGTTAAAAAGAGATAAACGTATTTTTCTCTTTTTGATTACATGTGTTTATTTTTATATAGGTCAAATTCGAATACTAATCTTTTCCATAAGTTTTTGGACAAAAAAATGTACTGTAACTATCGCCTAAAACGTGAAGCACTGGCTGAAACAGATATAATAATAGTTAAAAAGAAGAAAAAGCAGTAATCTCAAAATTATGTCAAATTAATGTCACTCACTTGTCAATTTCGAATTTTTATGAAAAAGTTAGCTGCTAAAATAATATATTTTTGTAAAAGCAGTGCGATAATATGTTGAAAACATTGTTGAGGCAAGAGTGTGTTGGTGAATCCGTGTAATAATTAAGTACCTACAATAGTGACACATATTACTGATGACGATGATTTAAAATCACAAATTCTGAAAGTTGCACAGACCTAGGCCTAGGTCACAGTAAATATATATGCTACTTCATAGCCTAGGTGTTATTGTTGATCTCAAAAGACGAGCTGGCCTAACCTAACCAGATCAGCCTTTGAAAAGCTAACGAAGATAATTATATGGAAAGATCGCCTATTAGGTATATCGCCGCATAATCAATAACACGCAAGGTTCGATACACGAAAAGCTTACTATTTCTTATCTTCTTATATGGAGCTGAAACATGGACGCTCCAACAAAAGCACCACAAGAAGATTGAGATGTGGTGTATGATGATCAAACGGACTGCTCGTCACACAAATGTTTCCACTAAAAAGGAGCTTCGGATCAAACAAAGACTTTCGACGATTGTGCAAGTGCGAATTCTAAGAATGTTTGGACTTATCATCCATAATGCAAGCTCCTTGGAACGATTCGATTGAAGAAACAAGGAAGAGTCAACGTTTTCGCGGCTGATCACCCACAAGATGATCAAGTCCTTATCAAGTCCACAACCAAGTGTGCCCTTACAGAATGCACACGCAGTGCCACAAATAGAGAGATATAGAGGAGCATCGCCGCAAAAGCCGCTACCAACTTAGCGGACCAAGACCACAACCACTCCGTCAACCTTAGTCTTAGAAAGAAGATGTATATAATAAATACAAACATATATAATTATACAATAGGTAATAAAAATCCAAATCAAAACTGGGTGTTTTATTTTTATCGCCAACTCCTTAAAATCACTAGAACTACGATGGCTGTCCTTTCGCTAACTCAAATGAAAGTGGAAATTACATCCACTTTTTATTTGAGCTAGCGAATAGGGCCATAGGGCCAGCTGGCAGCTGGGTAGCTTTAGTACAGGCTATTTTGATGACACCAATTTACAGAGAGCAGCACTGTCGACAAGATGGCGGACATTAAAAAAAACGACTTCATAAAAATTTAGTAACTAATCGGGTCATTTTGTGTGGAGAGTCGAAATATTTTTTTCATTTCCTGATGGCCATGTTTAAAGCCATGTTTAAAGTTTTTGCAACGGTGCCCCTAACACCTTGTATACCTATATATATTCACTAGCTGCCCCGCCAAACGTTGCTTTGCCATATAAATTACTAGCTTTCCGCCCGCGGCTTCGCCCGCGTGGACTACACGACGTTATCCCGCGGGAATTATATAATTTTCCGGGATAAAAAGAACCCTTGATCCTCTCCTAGCTATAAAGTATCTGTGTTCCAAGTTTCAGCCAAATCCTTTCAACCGTTTTGCGTGGTTGAGTAACAAACATCCAAACATCTAAAAATCCAAACATCTAAACTTTCACATTTATAATATTAGTAGGATAGAGTACTTCGTATCACCATTATTAGACAGATGAAAATAAATAATCACGAAGTACAATAGACTTACGTGACAGATAAGTCTGCGCGCATGTGCGTCTGGGACATTTTTGACGCTAGTTACAGTACATTTTTTTTGTTCTAATCTTATGGAAAAGATTAGTACCTATTCGATTTTGACCGCGCGCAGACGCGGAGGCGGCCATGGAATAAATGACAGTTTGGTATCGTACGACAGTCAAAACTATTATCCATACAAAATTACCATTTTTATTTTATAATTTTCCGTAATAAAAAGTAGCCTCTGTTACTCTTCAGCTTCCAAACTATCCCCATACCAAAAATCACGTCGATCAGTTGCTCCGTTTTGGCGTGAAAGATGGACAAACAAACAAACAAATAAACAAACAAACAAACACGCTTTCACATTTATAATATTAGTATGGATTCTTCATCTATACTAAGAGGAAAGATTTGATTGTTAATTTGTTTGTTTGCATCGAAACTACTGGACCGATTTAGAAAATTATTACACCATTAGAAAGCTACATTCTTCCCGAGTGACATAGGCTAGATTTTATCCCGATATTCCCACGGGAACGGGTGCCACGAGGGTGAAACAGCGAGGATCCGCTAGTTATGTATATAGTAGAAACCATTAAACCAGGCACGTGTACTATTTAGTAGGTACCTTTGTTTTTTGTGGATAGGCACATAATAATTTTATAATAGTGGTATAATAGGTAATACACATATGCCGCGCAAAGAAAGTACCTACCTATATCTGATATTATATGTACTTATATAAATGTTCATCGCGCGAAATTCGATGATCAAACTTTTAATATCGTTCTTATGTTCAAATTTTTTTTAATGAATAATTGTTTTGGTGTGTAATTACACTATTTATGCAATAGCTTTACCGCGGCAGTCCCCGAGTGCCACACGTGTTTTTTTGTATATAACTTAAAATGTGTAAGAGGTGCCAAATGCCCCGGCTTTGGCCACTTATTGATAGTCAAACTTTAGTGAGTACATCAATACACAGCGTAAAATCAATACCACACCCAGGTTAAATCAATACCTATATTCTATGTGCTAGAAACCAATCAATTGCAAAACAACAATTTAATTGTAAAAAACAAAAACTTATAATAAATTTCATTCATAACACTTTAAAATTTTGATACAAAAAATGTTAATAACAGAAAATGGCGTTTATTGAAAAAAAATCGTATGACATAAGGAAATCTAACGATTCTTGTTATAACCTTAAAATACCATATTTTAATTGCCTTTGGCAAAATGACGAGAATTTTGAATACTTTTAGAGCAAAAGTGGGGAAAATCCTATATAGCACATAGTCTAGTCTGTGGTATGAACCTACTCTTGAGCGCATAATAATATGTCACTAGAGGGGGCGACAGTCGGCGCCTGACCCATAGAGTAAACTCTGCACGTGGCTGGCGCGTTTTTGGCGCTAGTTACAGTGCATTTTTTTGTTCTAATGTTATAGAAAAGATTAGTATTCGATTTTTACCGCGCGCAGACTTATCTGACGAGCACTCTAGTAATTACATTTACAATACCGTTGAATAGAATGAACGTGAGAGTGTTGTATGCGTTGACAAGACGGGTATTTAGGTACCAATCGAAGGTACCAATACTGCGAACACGGACAAACTGTATAGGAAAATGTGATAGTAAAAAACCACGAGCCCTAACTATAAGTAGCTTTCAGGCGGGATTCGAACCCGCGCCTCCGGGAATCCGGCCCGATGCTCTGACCAACTAAGCTACCGAAAGGCCTACACGACTCGTCGAATTTTGCTATCACTTGTTACGCTGTAGGCCAGCGTTGCTTCATCAATGTGAGGAAACCCTCGCATCCGAAAGAAACATTTTTACAAATGTTTAACAATCGATTAAGATGAAACAGCCATATTGAGATTTTATATTATTTTTATGCATTTACAATCCGCCCTCGCCTCCGGGGATCCGGCCCGATGCTTCGGCCCGGGTTCGAATCCCGCCTGAAAGCTACTTATAGGGCTCGTGGTTTTTTACTATCACATTTTCCTATACTTACAAAATTGCATTGTAAGTACTTATATTATTTAGTGTTCTTTTTGTGCTATGCTCACCGCGTTTGTAGCCGCGCATCGTCAACGGCGGCGGCGCGCTTTTTTTCAACAGAGCAGCTGGTTTGCGTGTACCTACGTGGGACACTCTGCAAGTTTTGAGTAACTAAAAAACTAACTTCTATGGATTAAATATTTTAATAAAATCTTTTCAAAGAACTCTCCACCAGCCTCTATACAAAGTTTCACGCGTCTGAACCAATTTTTTCGAATCAATTTTTTCAGTCCGCTGCAGACACCTCTTCCACGGCCTTCTCGAACGCTGATAACGCGTCTTCCGACGATGAAAACTGTATCCCTTTTAGCTGATTTTTTATTTTAGGGATGAACGGTAGATGTTAGCTGTTGAAGGTCCTTCATCCATAAAAGCCATTTGAAGTCGATCAAATGACTCATCAGGTTTTAGGCCACATTTAAAATCGTAGAAAATCATCGCACGAAAATGTTCTAGATGAACACGATAATTTAATTTGGCTCTCGAAAAAATGTGGATAGGAGGGAAATTCGAGAAATGGTATTTTTTATTTAAATAACCAAATTTTTTAAATAATTTGCAAGTGCCCTTGAAACGCTCTCGACTGGAAGAGCCGGAGAGCAAGAGTTCAGAAATAAAAGACGGTATATGAAATTAATAATAATAATAAATAATAAATAACTTCTTACAATCACACCAATTATCTAAGCCCATGTTAATTTCATTAAGAAACTGTATCATGGAAAACTTGATAACGGATAAATATATACTTAAATACTTTTTGTTTGTAAATACATACTTAATATACATAGTAAACACCCAGACCAAGACAAATAGACATGTTCATGCACACAAATATTTGTCTTGTTCGGGAATCGAACCCGAGACCTCTGCCGCAGAAGGTGGGTAGCCTACCCCTGCGCCAAATCGGTCGTCAATGTATATTTCAAATTAAATGTATATTTCGTTCTACAAGGTCAGACCGTCGATTTCTTTAAAATAAAGACCTAGGGGGGGTCTCTCGCTAGGTAATCAGTGTCGAGATGCAGTAGGGGGACTTTACTGGCGGACTTAGAGAAGAGAAGCCGCTGAAGTCTAGAGGCTGCGGGGTCTGGTCAGGTGGGCGGCACGGAGTAGGTAGGTACATACTCGGCGTGGAGGTGGTAGCACGGTGAAGCACGGGGAGCTGTTGCCCGTAGATACGACCCCAAGTCGGGGGCCAGGAGTAGATAAAAGAAGACTGATTTCTAGTCGGTTCACATATTTATATGTTAATTCTTCTTAGAGGTAGCACAAAAGTAAATTTAAGTGGGGCTATTGTTTTTTTGATACTCATAGACGACCAGAACCGTCCGAAATTCACTCATACAACCAATAGCATTGGCCGGGAATATAAATTGTATCGATTAGACACCAGCCCCCCTAGACAATTCTATTATCGAATTCGCCAGTCGAATAGAAAGAAAAGTTATGGGATTGACATTAGCGGTCACGTGACATTTCGATCGCTAATGTCAATCCCATACATTTTCTTTCTATTCGACTGGCGAAGTCGATAATAGAATGCCACTTGTCTAGGGTTCGCGTAAGTGTATATATTCTTTGCTAGGGGGGCAGTTTAATATAAGAAGTGGTATGGCTCGCGTTCGATAAACAAAATTTGTAGTTTTAACTATAATTGAATCAAAAATATCAATACACCAATAAAAAGGATAGGTACCTAATTATAGTGCATTGTGAAAGTGTTAAAGACCGATTCGGACTTCGCAAACAACAGACAGTCGTCTGTCAATCAGCTGAGTGACGGATGACAGTGGCGTTGGCATTGACAACAATACGATAAAATTTACAAGGCTATTTTTGTTTTTATTTGTAATCGATCTTTATAAAGTTAATAGTTTGTGATTAAATTTGAATAATACAATGAAGACAAGTAACTAAGTAAGTTAGCAACCGTTACACTTACACCCTAAAAAAAAACAACTTTTTTTCGCAAAACTTTCTGAGTGGCCATACCAATGCACGTCGACAACACGGCGCGTTTTTAGGGTTCCGTAGCCGAATGGCAAAAAACGGAACCCTTATAGATTCGTCATGTCTGTCTGTCTGTCTGTCTGTCTGTCTGTCTGTCTGTCTGTCTGTCCGTCCGTCCGTATGTCACAGCCACTTTATTCCAAAACTATAAAAACTACACAGTTGATACTTGGTAGGTAGATGTATTCCGTGAACCGCTTTACGATTTTAATACAAAAATAAAAAATAAAAACAAATTAAGGCTCCCCATACATAGAACTGAAACTGAAAAATATTTTTTTTATCAAATATATTTGTGTGGGGTGTCTATAGATAGGTCTTTAAAAATAACATGGAGGTTTCTCAAATATTTTTTTCTGAAACTCAATATTTTGAAAGATAGAGCCTCACAAAGTGGTAAAATGTGTGTCCCCCCCCTCTAACTTTTGAAATAAAAAAGTGAAAAATCTAGAAAAAATATATGCTGTAGATTTTAATATAAACTTTCAACGAAAATTGGTTTGAACTATACATAGTGAGTACTTTTTGAGATATAACACATTTTCAAAAACCGCAAATGTAACTTTGTCATTCATACAAACACTATGAAAAATGAAAAAGTTAATTTTTGCTGGCAAAAAACGAAAGTGTTATTTTGGCTTAGTGTAGGTAATAATGTAAGATAATGATGTAAGGAAGTGATCAGTAAATGTTAAAGAAATCAGCTTACGATGTGTACCGTATTTCTTGATATTGATATCGGTAGGTACAATTTGATGATGATGATGTATGTGTGTGCGTGTGTCTATGTCTGTTTGTTACTCTCTCTGTCCCGCAAAAAATACTGAACAACACTGATATAGCTGATACATCGGAATAACACATAGCTTACTACAATTTATAAAGATTTGGTGTAATTATCATTCAAATGAATAACTTAGGAGTTACCGCAAAAAACTACTTGGTCTCTAACAAAAAATGGGACAGTAAAAAAAGGAAACGGGACGGGATGGCAATTTTAGTGTTCGGTGTTTTAGAAGTGTGCCACATGTTGAAATGGCTGTCAATTGCTATTGACCTTAAAACAGTAAAAAAACCTTTGTGTTATGTTGAGAGCTTGGGTAGCCACCGTTTATTATTTGTCATTTGTTTCGATTTCTTTTCACGATGTGAATATTTTTAAGTTAAATATAGAAGTCAAATGTATGAGGCAGTGAAATAATCTGAAACAAAGTTTTATTATTTGAATTTTATCAAAAGTAAACGTTATTAGTCATTAGTTTTGATTTCATTTTACATCCTGAATAATTTTAAAGTTTTGATTAAGGTAGCATTTTTATATATTTATTAGTTTCGTGTTAACGACTGAAAGGTAAGTAGGTACCTATATGTTTTTTTTGGTTGCTGTTGGAAGGTTGCAATTGTGTTGGTTTGGTATTTTGTACGTAGTAAAATAGTCATTAAGGTCTATAAGTAATTTGATATGATAAGTAAGTACCGACGAATAGTTTAAAAGCGTCATCGACACTTTGTGTGCGCTGAGAGCTAAAAATTGATTCTGAATATTGTAGAACCGTAATTTTTACCGTCTAGCCAGACATTATTATTAAGTAGGTACCTAGGTAGGTAGGTATATTAAGTTACATTTTGCTGACGAAAAATAATAGTAGAATTTTGGCTAGGCAATCGGTACGTTAAGTGGGTACGGAACCCTCCATGGGCGAGTCCAACTCGCACTTGGCCGATTTTTACACGATTGCCCAAAAAAGAAGTAACTTGCATTGTGTTTAGGGTTAATGTATGTATGTACAGTCGGCCAAATATGTGGTCTACCACCGTAAGGGTGAAGTTCGTTTATTCGTCAACTAACAACAAGGTTGATTTTCCTTTGCTTGATTTTTATGACACTTCGCGAATTCGTTTTTCGAATTTCGAATCGTCGAATATTGATTCTCATCAACAACATACAAATTTCTTGATTCTATTATTGCGGTATAAGGGTGGTTTCAAACTGGCGTTTTTTCTGCGCGTATACCGTATACGCGTTTTCACGCGAGCCACAATACGGACTTCAAAAAATTGAACGCGCCTAAACGGGCATATTTCGGCGTGTTCGCTCGAACCTTGCGCTTGATTAGCGTATGGCTCGTGCTTATACGAGCATACAAGCACGTCAACGCTCGTACGAGTCGCGCGTGTGGCAAAAGGCGCGCCTATACTATACGCGCCTACATTGCGCTTCCAAGAACGAGCTTATACGCGCGTATAAAACGCTAATCTGTAACCGCCCTAATGTTCATTGGGATAGTTGTTCAGTAATGAATTACCAATTTCAGTATTTAGGGGTATTTTTGTAAGGATAGTAATTAACCGATCGACTAAAAAACATTTTAGGGTACCAAAATTACTAGGTGAGCGACTTAGTCGCCAATCTAACCTAACCTAAACCTATTTTTCCGCTGCTCACTTAGTATTTTTAGTCGCTCAACCTAGTAATTTTTAGTCGCCTGGTTTAACACCTTGCATAAATGGATGTCCACTGCTAAACGTAGGCCTCCCCCAATGATATCCATGATTAGAAAAGGACGGGACAAGGGTTGTAACAAGAAGCGGTAGTGAAAATGCTAATTATTTGGTTGTTAAAAATATTATTTTTCACATGGAATAAGTCACTTAAAAAAATTTAAATGTTTAAATCTTGTGTAGCCACCATCTGCCTCTATGACTTCTCGGAGTCGGTCCCTCATTGAGCCCACCAGCCTCGAGCAGATGTCAGACTCACGGGTTTCCCCCATACCTCATTGCAGTGCCCTTGCAGTGCTTCTGCTGTTCTTTAGTTGCGGTTCAATCATTAGACAACCATATATATTCCATATATTCCAACCATAAGACACATTTAATTCTCTAGAAATCTCACTAATATTGAATCCATCATTGTGAAGTGCGATTATTTGAGCTCTCTCGGCTATGGATAAATTTCGAGGCATTATAGTAAAATAATGAATAAATTTTACTTTAGTTTAGGGAGTTTAGGAAAATACCTGTGACATTAAATTGTCAGTGATATATGTTCTTTTCCATTAAAACAGTTATCTACTTTAAAAAACATCCTTAGTTCTGAAGTTTATGAAAAACTGTGAGGGTTGTTTGTTGTTGCAAATTATGATCTAATGCATAGGTCACAAAGGCGAAAATAACATTGTGTGTTTGCTTTATGATTTCATGTCAGTTTTCTCAGTTATCAAACAATTTTAAAGATTCGCCTTTAGCGATATTTTGTTGACACGGGAACTATTGTCAAAACTGGTAGACCACTTTCTTGGCCGGCTGTACGTGATTTTCTATATTCTATCATAATTTTAAATGCCTTAACGATTTAAGCGTATGAGGTATCATTAATTCAACAATACCCGGGTGACACAATGGCTTTAAGTTTTATTTAAATACTAGCTGACCCGGCAAACGTTGTTTTGCCATATAAATTTTATTGGACACGAACTTCGTATCACCTGATTGACACAATGTCACTTATTAAAAGAAAAGAAATCCTAAGCGGCAAAAATGTCAGTGATTACATACTCTTTGACATATCTTCTCTTTGGAAGCGGCTAAGAAATGACAGTTGTGTGAAGTATGACAGTTTAACGGTTTTCTATACAAAATTACCATTTTTATTTTATAATTTTCCTGGATAAAAAGTAGCCTATGTTACTCTCCAGCTCTCAAATTATCTCCATACCGAAAATCTCGTCGATCCCTTGCTCCGTTTTGACGTGAAAGACGGACAAACAAACAAACAAACAAACAAACAAACACACTTTCACATTTATAATATTAGTGATATTAGTATGGATTCAATATGGCAGACGTGTGGTGTCATTAAAAGAATCAAATTTGAAAATATTTATTCAATTATTGCAGTATCGGAATCAAATGATTTTTAACCGACTTTTAAATCAAAAAGGAGGAGGTTCTCTATTCGTCTGTATGTATGTTTTTTCTCTTTTTTTTTTTTGTGTATGTCCACCGATTACTCGAAGACGGCTGAACCGATTGAAATGGTTCAAACGTTATTACATCAGGTTGGTTTCCAAGTTGGTCCCATTTTTTGAAATTTTGAAATCGGTTCAGTAGTTTTCAGGAAATCTTGAAAATCCTGTCGTTTTCGTTACCACTTTATGTGAATATAATACGTATCTTTAGGCATAACTCCTTTGTTTATAAACCGATTTAGATGATTCTTGTTTTGTTAAAAAGGGGATACCTCAAGGTATTTTAACCGACTTCGAAAAAGGAGGTTTTGAGTTTGATCACATACCTATTTACCAGAAAACACGCAAATTGCCTGCACGATGCACTAAAAAGAGTGAAATAAAAATTATTTTTATAAAAAAATAAAACCGCCTTCTAAAAAACCACATCAAAAAAGTAAGAAATAATTCCTCACCAAATAAATAACGTAAGTACTTTGAAGTCGGGCGGGTTTTAACAAAAACAACAAAAAATTGTACATGTTTCACGCCCGACTTCAAAGTACTTACGTTATTTATTTGGTGAGGAATTATTTCTTACTTTTTTGATGTGGTTTTTTAGAAGGCGGTTTTATTTTTTTTAATTATTTACAGCGTGTTTTTATCGATACCTACAACGCGCGTCGACAGCTCGCTCAAAACGCAGTGTGCTTTATGCCCTTATCATACTTAACGGGAATCGTCCCATAGTCATAATACGGTTTCTGATTGAGTTGATTTAGAAGCTTGACGTCTGTACAGTGCTAAGAGTTTGATTCATCATGAGTTTAGTTATCCTGTATGCCGAAAATAATTTTATTGAGAGTTCTTCTGCGAGAGACTACCCTCTGAGCCATTAGGCCAACATTCAGTGCTTATCGTAGTTCGCAACAGGGCTTATTTCGATAGGTAGAACATTGGGCTTCGAATCCAAGGTCGGGGGTCCGTCCTTCAGCAGGCTAGCGACCTCACTCGGCGTCCTCGGGCTGTGTCAACGACTGAAGGCCAGATCCCTAAGCCCCCCTCCAACCCCACAGCCGCGCCACCCCGCGAACTTCCACAAATTAAATGAACCTCGCCCGGGTGTCTTGTTTTCGCCGAGTTGTATAACTGTTAGATTATTGCTTAAATTGTGTGTTGCTGATAATGTATTTTTATATTTAGTTACGCCCCGGAATACAAATACGTGGAAGGTTAAAGCACAGTGTTAAAGGTTTCGTCGTGAATGTGAACTTTTTGGATGGCTTATTTCTGATAATGTTGAGATGAACGAATATTTTGTCCATTTGCCTGTTAACAATTAAACAAAATTACAGCATATTATAATATTAAATGATACTGATAATAATATTTTTTAGCAAAATTAAGAAGGTCACTTAGCCTGGTTAGCCTGGAAAAAAATAATAAAAAAGTTCGAATTTGTCTTTGTTACACAAGTTAGGATAAAGATTAACAGCAGCACATTAATGTATGTTTAACGATTTATCACAGATACATTTTTAGTTTTATTTTACCGTTCCAGCAACGTCGTTCAAGCGGAATTCAGTTCATTAGTCTTCTTAGGATTTACACGGAAAACAATATTTTCGCTTAATTATAGCCAATTTGTAGGTCCAATGTGACTTTTTCAGATTATTTTGGTTTAATAGATTTTTCTTAAACAAAGAAATGGTTTCAGCATTATCTAAAACCTGTACCTATATGTCTGAAATCTTGAATGATTCCAGAAAGCCAGACGACTAAGACTTAGACTTAGGTAATTTGAGTTCATGGTTCACAGCCCAACTTTGTTCTTCGGTTAATAACTCCACTCTACTGTTGACTACACCCACATAACAACACATAAATTTTAATGACTTAGGTATTTAGTCGACACACTGTAATTGAGCTGCGTAATGTAATGCAGAGCCTCCAAAAGATGTTTATGATTCGATAGAGGGAGGGCGGGCGGGCGGTCGACTTTAGGCCGCCCTTGCAGGGCCATTCGCTGCAGCCTCAAGGCTTAAGGCCAAAGCACTGAAAGGCCCGCTCTATTGTTGGGCCTCGGCGCACGAACTCCTAACCTTGAAAGAGTTTGTAATACGTAAACAACGTATTTGTTTTGTGTATTAGATTACTTGGCGAGTGATAGTGTTACAGTTAACTGACAGTCATTATGTTTAGTATACAATGTGTTTAAATGGAGATTTCTTATCAGACTTTTATAACGGTACTAGCGGCCGCCCGCGGTTTCACCCGCGTGGTTCCCGTTCCCGTGGGAATATCGGGATAAAAAGTACATATAAACCTTCCTCTTGAATCACTCTATCTATTAAAAAAAACGCATCAAAATCCGTTGCGTAGTTTCAAAGATTTAAGCATACAAAGGGACATAGGGACAGAGAAAGCGACTTTGTTTTATACTATGTAGTGATTAAGTTTTCCTTCAAAAATATTGAAATTTTGAAACCAACATGATTCTCCAAAAAGTAACCAATGATATTTGTATGGTATTTTCGTACAAAAATGTTAAGGTATTGTCAAACATTCTAGGGAAAGTAATAATTAAGCTTGCTCTGCTCGCCAATGACTTTATCGAGCCCTGCGAGGCGACTGGGTCGATAAGCCATTGTCGATGGTTCTATCGCCGTCATTTAATGGTTGCAGTGTAGCCAGTTACCCTAATTCACTAGACTGATGGAATTAATAGGTAGTTTGGACTTTTCAATTAAGGTAAAATAGTGATGACTTGCTTACATAGGTATTTAAATAAACTATTATTGTGGTTGTATTTTTAATTTTGTAGGTGACCCGCACGCGAAGTACACACTGATGTGAGGGATGAAATTATTATTTTTTTACTTAACGCTCTCACTGATGGCTTCATATTTCTTAATCTTTCGGTTGCAATAACCTTACAAGAAACAACTTAAAAGAAACAAAAACAATACAGCGAATAATAATTTTCTATACTTCTTCCTAAATTTTCTTCGTTACATAATAGTATCGTCGTAAAGTAGAGACGAAAGCATGGTATACGATCGCTAACGATTTGATGTAAACGTAAGCTTTCGAAGCGCTTGCATCGTGTCTAGACGAAGCGCTTGCATCTTTTGGTCACTTATCATCTTCATAGTTAAATATTAGGCTTCGTCGATGATCGCCGATGCCGACGCTGCCCAACCGCGTGACAGGACAGGGGAAACACGCTGTAGGCCGCGCCACCGCCGCCGCCGCCGCCGCCGCCGCCGTCGCGTATCGATCACGGCGCCGCCACGGACCCGCCGGAATGCAGTCACACCGATGCACCTCCATATTTTTTGAAACAGAAAATAAATATGTTTCATTCGAGTTTCAACTACTCAAAAAATTTGCAAGATAATTACTATCGTATGTTGTTTTAAATAGTTAGAAGCTTTTGTTAAATTTTTAGTTAATAATAAGTAAATAATAACCCTTCTTCTGTCTCAGTCGGGTAAAAACTGTAGGTATTTAAAGTTACCCTAAGCATTTTTTTATTAATTTCCACAATTAAAATAAAAAAAAGCTGGAAATAGTAAAGAAAAAATATTTCCAAAATCTTTTGAAAATGCTCACATTAATTTCCCTGCCTCCACACTAACCCATGGTTTTAAAATAATAGTTAAAAAATATTGATTTATTTATACAAGAGTACTTAAACCTAAATACCTATAATGTTAGAACAGAGTTCTTTCAAAGTTTTATATGACTATTATTTTTGCTGAAGGGTTTGGTCACTGTTACATCATGTAGTAAAAGCAGCATGGAAAGTTAGTTATAATTATATGACATTATTGTTAAGACCTCGCTTTAAAATTTATACAGGTTGGATATATTTCATCAAACCTGAAAGGGAAAGTACTCATAATGTAGGCTAATTTCACTGAAAGGAAACATTTCTTTATATTTGACAAGAAACAAAACTGCATTTATAGATTTCTTTTAAAATACTCACATTTTCCATACAAAATTACACATCGACTCGCCTCGACATCGTATCCATGATATTTTAATTGTTTTCTTTTCATTTAATTTATCATGTTTCTAAAAGAGATTTAATTCCTATGACAGGTGTTGTTTTTTCCAATTTTAGCCGGTTCGATTTCTGGGTAGGCAAGCTTATTTTAAAAAATCTTATTTTTTTTTACATTTCTAAAATAAAGGAATATTTCCTTTGAGTAAAATTTAATATCTCCATTATTTCGAGTAGGTATCGTGAAATAATTCCACTCCGTATATTGTGTCTGAAACCTCAAACTAAAATTAAATAAACTTAATATTTTACGATAGCGATTATTCTTGTTTCCCTTAGATCTAAATAACTTTTAGACTATGAATCATACGTATACCTACGTTTTGAAGTGTCGCAAGAACATGATAATTTTATGTCGTCATATTATTATGAAGTCATTATCGATTAACAAGATGATAGAAAGATGGTGTAGGTATGCATTTTATCTGCTGCTATTTATCGAATTGTTTTTTTTAATTTGTCGTGTATTTATGTTCTATGGCGCAGTGAAGTATGTTTCACTGCGCTATTGTCTATTCAGAAAGGGGTAGTGGGCTCAATCACCCACCGGGACATATACTTACTTATTAGAAAATATATTTTTTGTGAATGAGTGACATTTCTCCAAATTTGTGTTTTGAAAATATTTGTAATAACTTCAACCTGTTATTGCTTCACTCTAGGTTGCCTGTAATTATAAGTATAGGATATAGTAGGTAATCCTACTATATCCTACTTCCTACTATTAATATTATAAATGTGAAAGTTTAAATATTTGGATGTTTAGATGTGTGGATGATTGTTACTCAATCACGCCAAAACGGCTGAACGGATTTGGCCGAAATTTGGGACACAGATACTCTGTAGCCTGGAGAGGAACATAGGCTACTTTTTATCCCGGAAAACATCACATTCCCGCGGGATAACGTCGTGTAGTCCACGCGGGCGAAGCCGCGGGCGGAAAGCTAGTAATATTATAAATGTGAAAGTTTAGATTTAGATGTTTGTATGTTTGTTACTCAATCACGCCAAAAGGGCTCAACGGATTTGGCTGAAATTTGGGACACAGATACTTTGTGGCCTGAAGAGGAACAAAGGCTATTTTTATCCCGGAAAAATATCACATTTCCGCGAATATACATAGTCAATTGTCTACTGGTGTTACTTTTCCGTTGCAATGTCCTAAAGGGTTTTTATTATTTTTATAAATTCTTAAGGCAAGTGGTAGCCACTGGTTAGCCAGCACGGTGTGAGCGCGGCGGCGGGCGGCGCAGGGCGCAGGCGCGCTGCACCCCTCGGTGCACCCCATGCGTGTCCCGGTGCCCTTCCCGGCAACTTTCACTCCCGCCGCCGCGCCGCTCCTGCGCTATCGGTGAATCGCATTGCGTCGGTTTTTCACCACCGTTCATTGGTACTGCAACCCAAATCCTGTTATAGTAAAAGTATAGTAGGTACCTACTTTGTTTCGGGTTTTTATACATGATTGAAAACAAGAGTTGGTGCTATGTTTTTACAGTACCTATAAAGTTTTTTTAGACAGTAAAATTAAGGTTTTTCATGAAATTCTTAACATCACGTAGCTGGCTATATGAATAGAATGAAAATCAAATTTTATTTAACTTTAAATATTTCAAATGATTACTTAGAAGCTAATTGTAAGGTTTATTAGGTTACTAATTAGATACCTACTCCAGTTAGTAAGCTTAAAACAATAATTAAAGACTAGCACAGGTCGTGAACCATGACTTAAGTCTTTCTCTGAAATCTAAAGTATCCAACTATTTTGCAAGTAGAGACTGCGTTCGGTTGAGACTAGTAGCCAAAATAGACGGCTGCCTGCGAAGCAGTGGCAGTGACCTGCGCTGCAACCGCCCCACGGCCGCCCGCCGCCCGCCTACCACCCGCGCCCCCTAATTCAACTATTATTAAGAATCAAATTCTGCGAAATAATGGCACACCGATCGTTAAAATTAAGCAATCAGATTTTGAAATGAACACGTTTTTCAATTGTGAAAATTAGAAATGATAAAAATATGAAAATTAAAGTTTGGATTTTCAATATTCTTTTATAAAAGAGATTTATTTTTACATGTCGTCTACAAACAAACTTGTCGTCGTCATTCGTCTTTTCTGTCTGCATGTGTAAAATGACGCTAAAGAGTATTTGCTTCAATAACTTTTTTTATTTAACCCTCCCTAAAGTTACCCCACAATTCAAAATTCAGTTGTTTACGTTGAACGTACGTTCGACTTTAGGTCACGGAAAAGCAATTCGAGTAGGCACTAAAGAATTATAGGCAAAGGACGATGGGAGAAAACGTCCCCCAAAAGCCCCAAAACCCATTTCCGACCAACAGATTTGAAATGTATCTCAGGTGAAAGATATTAATATAGTGACCACTTGTTACTATGGCGACATCCCTCAAATGTGTGGGAATTCTGGGAAATATTATTTTAATATTGTTATTTATTACAAAAGTAACACCTACATTGACTTATGCTTATAAAAAAAAATTTTATTTTGACATTGAATAGCTATTATAGTGCGACAAGCTTATCTGTTCCGGTGATGATCTTTGAAACTAAAACAGTTTTCATACGACAGTCCATTTTGACAGTTAATTTTGTATTGGAAGTGGCTCCTCTGTCACGGCTGTCACCGGAACAGAAAAGCGTGTGTCACTGTAATCTCTTTATACATACGTATGAAATTGTGGACTCACTAAAAAGGTATGTTGGAGGGGGGGACGGGTCCCATACTTTGCCCATTGCCCTTTGACGTTTAACCAACAGATCGAATATTTAGTATTTCATTTTTCATTCTTAGTATGCCAACGAGTAGGTACCCAAGTTATTGGAGAACTAGTAGCTCCCCGCAGCTTTTACCCTTTTCCGTGGGATACCAGGATAAAATAAAGCATAAGTTAATGTTGGTCAATGTCGGGAATAATGTAGCTTTCTACTGGTTAAAGAATTTGTAAAATCAGGTGGGGTTTTTTGTGTTTATACATTACAAACATACAAACAAACAAAAAATTCAAATATTTCCTCTTTAAAATATTAGTATAGACAAAGATATGGATACAATCGCGTAGCGTAGCTTAGCTTGCGTGGATAGTGGTTGTTAACGCCACATAACAGTCCAAGACATTATATAAGTACGGTTTTATAAATCCATACTAAGTAATATTATAAACAACATTTTGTTTTTTTTTTGTCTGTAACGAATAAACTCATAAACTACTGGACCAGACCGACCCACAGTCACAATCTAATTTGTATACGCCTTTCAAGTTGCAGGCGTATACAAATGAAGTAGATTTTGACTGTGGGCTCTCCTACAAAGGGCAAACAAAAAGATGCATAGGGACGCGCGTTAAAGAACATATGTAGCTGACATTAAACATAGGCGCGATTACAATTCTGCAGTTTGTGAACACTATATTCTTTTATTAAAGTAAAAAAATAGAGTAGCTGCGCCATATAACTTGGCGCGTGTCAGTATCTGGAACTAAAATTATGACATGGCGCATGGGAATATAAGCGCACGTCCTCTGCGCCCTCTGACAAATGCCAAGTTATTAGACCGAATAGCGCTGGCCATTTTTAGGTCATAAGTTTCAAAACCTCTAAAGTTGCTAATTTTTTTACTGTGGGTACAGTTGTACCTATAAAGCTTATTATTATTATGTGGCGCGGACTTCTTAGGTCGTTTTCCGTGACCACAGCCCTGGAAATGTGGCGAAACCTCGGAAAAAACTAAAAATCCTTTAAAAACATAACTAAAAATATTATGTGTGCAATATACCTATCTGCGCGTGATTAAATCAGTAAAAAGTTACTTATTAGAAATAAATGGCCTTTATCTTCTTTCTTCTCATCACATATCTTTTATCACCTTAAAATAAAAATCATCATTTCACGCGCTCTACTATCATTTTGATCGCATCTCAATCATTTGGTAAGTAATTTCAGACGTGCTTCCAATTTAGTATCGGCACGTTCATTCTATGGAAGGTCGTGTAATATCTCTAATCAGTGATAAAGTATACCTTCTGTTTAAATAGTAGAAACTTATGCTATCTCCTGGATGGTTATCAGCGTTATCTGCGCGCGTGTGATGGTCAAGATCGACCGCCTTATCAAAGGGAAGAGATAATGATTTCGATTTAATCATTTCATTACATATATTGACCGAGTTCAGCCAACATGTTACAACTAACTTTCTGGTTAATATGCATTCCCTATTTTCCCAGGCCTTATATTTTAACCTATTTAGATTCTTGGGAAATACGGTTTTCAGATAAATGCTTACACTTATTGTGCTTTTTAGGGTTTCGTAGCCTAATGGCAAAAACCGGAACCATTATAGATCCGTCATGTCTGTCTGTCTCAGACAGACGTCTGTCCGTCCGTCCGCCCGAATATCACAGCCACTTTATTCCAAAACTATTAAGACTACATAGGTACTTAAAACTTGGTAGGTAGATATATTCTGAGAACCGCTTTAGGATTTTATACAAAAATAAAAAAAAAGAAATTAAAAATGATATTTAGGTTTTTTTCATAATTTTTTTTCAAAGTCTCAAGTTTCAATATTTTAATAGATATACACTTCCAAATGTAATTTTGTCGTTCATAAAAACACTATGGCAAACAAATTTATTTTTTGCTGATGAAAAATGATAGTGGTATTTGCCTAGGTATAGGCAATCGGTACGTTAAGTGTGTACGGAACCCTTCATGGGCGAGTCCAACTCGCACTTGGCCGATTTTTTTTAAAGTTCAATGCCGGTAGTACACCGCAACCGCGAAACTATAGTAGCGCCGGCCGCCCCGCTTAGGGGACCGCCCGACTTGTCCACTGTAGGCATGTAGCTGTAGCGCACGTGTTTAACCGCCTCTGTGGTCTAATGGTAATCACCATCGGTTACAGAACCAGAGGTCCCGGGTTCGATTCCCAGTGAACCCATCATATTGTATTCGGTTTGGTTGGTGGTAGGACTTGTACTTAGTCCGCCTGGCTAGCTACCACCATCTTATCTAAGTCTGACATAACAATGGTGTTTTCAGCATTATTGTGTTCCGGCAGTTAGAGATAAGACAGCCAGTTCCTCAGTGATTCAGGATTCAGGAGTATTGCATGGTATTGTTATTCCACCTTCAGCCTTATCACCACTTAACATCAGATGTAATGAAGTCTAAAGAAAAAAAAATGCATTTATATCAAAAACCTTATAACAAAACATTGCTGAGACTTTTCTTAGAGTAATCATAAAGATACTTGTGTTGGGAAAGACCCGCTTCTTCCCCAGTTGGTTGGCTAGATGCTACACTGTTGGGTATTAAAAAAGCTTGCCGGATACACCTCCTTGTTTATCTTTGCTCGTTAGTTTCGCGGCAGGCGGTGCGCTGTGCGCTACCTAGTCTAGTCAACAGTTAAAAAATTATATTAAAAAAACCTTTTATTTAAAATCAAGCTTTTATTCAAATGTCCTAAAAAGAATAAAATAAACTTTGTATCAAGTCAAATCCAACAAATTTATTACATTAAACAATTTATATGTTTTAAAAGCTTGTCGCTTTATTTAATTTCATATGTCAAATATAAGTTAAAGCATTTGTGTTTAGTGCAAGCCCAGTAACAATAAAATCTCGCGACAAGCTTTTAAAACAAATAAATTGTTTAATGTAATAAATTTGTTGGATTTGACTTGATACAAAGTTTATTTTATTCTTTTTAGGACATTTGAATAAAAGCTTGATTTTAAATAAAAGGTTTTTTTAATATAATTTATTTTTGTATTTTTAGTTATTATTGGACGTGTTTCTAAGTTGCTTCATTTCATTTAATGCATAATTATTGCATGGTCGTTTGCCAGTTAATTTATTACAGTCTAGCTCTTCAACTGCATCAAGTCTGCAAACACACAAATATATTTTACCACCAAATAGAGATTGTAGATTCTTACTACAGACACACATATTCATTAAATACAAGGCATATTCACATAGGTATAAGAGAAGGAAGCACTGTATTACAAACAAGAATAGAAAACACAAATTAGACCCAATAAGACAAAAAGTTCAAAATAAAAATGTGTGTGTGCCGTGCCGCAGCAGTACTCAATGGTCGCAGCTCAGCGTCATATTACTTGTCTTGCAACGCAATCAAACGCTGATTTTCAGTTGTAAATTTTAGTACGTATTTCAAAAATAAATACTAAAGAACAAGACACATTTAAGTTTCTATCAAAGTTGATAAACATAGTACATAAAGAAAAAAAGGTTTTTTCTTTTCTGTAGGTGGACTATGGTTGTATTAACTTGGAGCCATCTGTCGTTGACTTTAGTGAACTATTTATGTGCAAAGTGACACATAGGGTCTGAATATAGCAACTTCGCGTTTTTTCCTTTTTTTTATAGTTCGTTCGTTCTTATAGCCGCTACACACGTCCAGACCAGACCTAACCGCCGATTTGGTGCGGACGAACTTTGCTGTAAAGCAAATATAATCCGTGCTACACACGTTCGTACCAAATCAAAATTAAATCAAATCAAAAAATCAAAAAGCCACACCAAATCTGGTCTTGGCCAAGGCTTTGTATCACATCACTGAACAAGGCCTTGTATCACATCACTTTTTCTTATCAAATACCCACAGAAATCACCTGGATTTGCCAATGCAATGCAACGGGCTCGTAAAGAAAAAGACCTATTAACAAAAAAAGGTCTTGGATTTGAAAAAAATTGAACGGTACCTGTCATAAAAGAATGACGAAAAATTCTTCAAAACCATTTTGAGTAGCCTGTAACTGACAGGGAAACTTCATTTTTAATTAAATGTCATTTTTTTAAGTAATTGAGAAAAAGCCTAAGTCCAGGGACTTTAAATTAATGTTTTAATATAAATAATAATAATTTTCACTTCTCATGCTCTAAAAGTACGCAAATATAGCCCTACGAAGCGGGACTAAATAACCACTGTAGTCCCTAGGGAGTAAAATGTAATTACTTTTTTAATTTCCTTCATGTGACATTAGATAAACTCAAACAGCCAGTAAATATACTATTAATTGTGAAGTGTGGACCATCTTCATTGCGAAAATGTTTTTTTGTTTCATGGTTTTTCCGCAAGGAAGGTGGCGCCATGTGTTTTAAATTGTCAATTTATGACTGGTTTAGCGGAAAAAACTTACTGCGAGTTTTTGGCGCCATTTTGGCGGGTTAGGTTGAGTGGATATTTTAATTAATCGCAATTTGTTTCATAGTGGATTTTGTGACTCAAGATAGGTGTGGTTTTTGTGCCCCAAGTGTCTACGAAACTGAACGATATGTAGAATGATTAAAATAGGCGCTATCTCGGTAAAGTGATGCCGAGTGTTTTATTATAGTGGTGTGGTGACTAACCTCAGCAAGAATTATCGAGAAGGTTGGCTTGACACACTTGACGCCAAAAACTCCAAGGTGCACTGGAATGTAACACACCTACATTCTTATGAAAACATAAGAAACTATAATAATTAAATAATACTCAATAATTGGCAGTATGGCTAAATGTCTTGGCCTGTCCTACAAAAGGGCGAATATTTTTACTACTACTACTACTGACCGCGAAAATGTCAGAATTTGTTAAATGTTTTTGTACTAAATTGACTAGTTTTCTCGCACTCGAAGTGAAAAGTACAGTTTGCACCTCGAGACTAAACGCCAACTTAATATACCCTCGGTTTCATTGACTCCCTCGCACGCTCGGGAGCCAAACCACCTCTGGTATATAATGGCTTCGTTTAGTCCCTCGTTATAAAATATTCTATTGATTATCTCAAATTTATGTAAATAGTATTATAGCATACTTTTCAAACAGACTGTTTTTTTGTCTCCATAGCAATTATGTGACATGGACTCATGTTCTTTCTCAAATAACCAATTCAAATCGGCTGTCGGGTTGGGACGTGTGTTCTATTACTAGTTGAATTTAGAGAGTGCGCCAGATAAGTCTGCGCGGGGTCAAAATCGAATACTAATATTTTCCATAAGCTTAGAACAAAATAATGTACTGTAACTAGCGCCATAAACGCCCCAGTCGCAGAGTTATCTGACACGCACTCTATGAAGATTGCGCTCGCTGAATGCTCGCTGATTATAACTTTATGGTACCTACCTACATTGACAAAGTGTCAAGTAACCATCACAACAAAACAAGAATATAGTACTTGAAAATTTGCAAGAATTCTGAATTGATAACTATACTGATTATACAGGGCGTCCCAAAATTAATTCACATGGAGGGAAAGTACCTTAAATACTGAAGATATAAAATTTTACTGAAAGGAGACTTCATTTTTATTTTAAAAAGAAAACGAACTGCATTCAAAGAATTTTAAGTAATCAACTGTCTGAACTGGGAATCGAACCCGCCGAATGTAAAAAAAAAATTTCTCTAATTTAATTGTACCAATCGAAAGGCTCGATCATACCTTATCATTTTTCTTTAATAACATAGCATCTTAAATAAAAGGAAGACTACGAAATTTAACATTTAATGTTGAATAACAAGTTTGTGCAGCGTTATGGATAGCCTTTCCTGTGACTGTCGTGCTCAAAACTTTAACATTTCAATGTATTACTAATGAGTGAAGATTGGAGCAATTGTCATAGTGTTTGATAAAGTTATAATGTGTTAAGTAACACCAGCTCGATTGGTTTAAAAATGTTTGAATAGTTACTTTGGTGCGGTCTATTCCAACATATGGCATAGTCGTGGGACGCCCCCAGGGCTTCCAATGACTATGTCACATGGTGGCATAGACCACACCAAATACTGTAGATAGAAAGTTTTATTGAAATGGGACTTTATTTTTATTTAAATAACAATAGAACTGCATTCATTTTTTTTTTTAATAATAGCATGTCCAAACCGAGAATCGAACCCGGACGAAATTATTCAAACTTTTTAAAACCAATCGAGGTGGTGTTACTTATCACATTATCAAACACTTATGATAGGGAATTAGGTATAATTGCTCCAATCTTCACTCATTAGTAATACCTACATTGAAATGTTAAAGTCTGTATTGAGCACGACAGTCACAGAAAAGGCTATTCATAACGGTGCACAAACTTGTTTTTCAACATTAGATGTTAAATTTCGTAGTCTTCTTTTTATTTAAGATGCTATGTTATTAAGAAAAAATGATAAGGTATGATCGAACAATCGGTACAATTAAATTAGAGAAATATTTTTTTTTACATTCGGCGGGTTCGATTCCCAGTTCAGACAGTTGATTACTTAAAATTCTTTGAATGCAGTTCGTTTTATTTTTAAAATAAAAATGAAGTCTCCTTTCCGTAAAATTTTATATCTTCAGTATTTAAGGTACTTTCCCTCCATGTGAGTTAATTTTGGGACGCCCTGTATATTTAATTGCATTGTCATCGGAACTAAAGGTGAATTCCAAATTTCAGCTCAATCGGACATTGGTAAGTGGGTCAAATTTAGCTCGCAAGATTTGACGAACGGACATGCATACATGCATACATACACTGCAAGTTAAATAAAAGCTTGTAAAAACGTGTTAAATATAGATAAAGCTCCTAAAAATATAAGCGATAGCTCATTAAATTCGGAACGATGATGTGTATAAAAATGTATTCGTAGGATTTTACAGCACGCAAAAAATTGCAAGTAAAAATGAAAAAAATGGCATTTCGTTTTTTGTTACTAACTCCAAAACTATTATTAATTAAGAAAATTGCAAACCTTAATGAGGAGGAAATTTTCGATAGTAAAGTCTTGACTTCCGGAGTTCTATCTCAATTATTTATAATTTTAATTTAACACTGAAAATAATATAAGGCTCAGCGCGGCCGTTACGGCATACGCGCGCCACCTCAAAAATAAGTACCCCACTGATTTTTTTTTTAAATATGAGCTATTCCATTATGCTTGAATGAATAAATTTCAACCGGAAGGAAGCTTTAAAGATCATTTTTCAACAAGTAGGGCTAATGTTAATCAACAAAAAAAATCCGGACCTTCGTTTTCATTGAAGACAATAAAAAATGTTTAAATAATTGCTCTAATAATTTTTCGCTTCTTGGACCCCTCTTACACATTAACTTAATAAAATCACATTGTTAAAGTTTTAAAATCGTTTAAGTACTTATTTTAATTTAACTAAATATAAAATTTCAAAAAATTGTTGTAAATGTAAAAACAACCTTACCGACCGACATATGATAGAAAAAATAAATTTTGACAGTATTAAATTTTTCGAATTTATGTTGATTAACAATAGCCCTAGGTACTTTTTTTTTTATTTTTTTTTATCCACTACGGGGTAGCACTTAGCCTTCATCACACCTCATGGTAAGCGGTGATAAGGCTGAAGGTGGAAGCGCACTACTCCCGGAATCCTCAACCAATGAGTACTTGATGAATAATTAACTTTCAAAATTCTTTCCAACTGGAATTTATTCATTCAAGTGTATAGAACACACCATAGTTATTTTATTTTATTAATATTAAATAAAAAAAAAATTCTGTGGCCTACTCACTTTTGGGGTGGCGCGAGTGCGCCGTGCCCGCCGTAACGGCCGCGCGGACCATGTTTTCAATGTTAAATTAAAATTATAAATAATGGCGATTGAACTTTCGGAACTCGTGAATTTGATAGAATAGAATAGAATATTCTTTATTGTACACTGAACACACAAAAAAAAAACATAAATGGACAATACAGTAGTGATTATACATTGTTATTGGAATTCCCTCCTCTTTAAGGACCTTAATTACTTACTTATTGAAAAAATGGAAAATGTAGTATTTTGAAAAAAAAACGACCCGTCTCACAAGTCTCACAACCAGCTCCGATGGGACTCGAACCCACGACCTTTCGCTATCCAGCCACTGCTCTAACCACTGAGCTACGGAGTCGTTAAAAATACCTTATTTTCCATTTTTCAATAATAAAAATTGCATTGTGAATGCCAAAAAGTAAAAATTTAAATAACCTTAATTACTTATTAAAAGTTTCGGAGTTTTTAACAAAAAACGAAATGCCATTTTTTTCAACTTAATTTGTTAATAACTTTTGCAATATATGCGTGCTGAAAAATCCTTCGAATACATTTTTCTGGACATCATTCCGAATCCAATGAGCTATCACTCATATTTTTAACCGACTTCAAAAAAAGGAGGAGGTTCTCAAGTCTTGTGAATTTTTTTTTGTGTGTTCCACGATAGCTCCGCCAATTGTTAACCGATTCTGATAATTCTTTTTTTTATCTGATAGACCAAAGTTTCAATTTGGTCCCATGAAAAATTTACAGTAGTCGGTTCAGAAGTTTCTTCAGAATCCTGAAAAAACACATTGTTGTCGACTGGTAGTTTTTGCTTTACGCTTATCATAATATCTTCAGGAACTATTAACCAATTTCGATAATTCTTTTTTTATTCGAATGAGTATACTCCTGAGGTGGTTCCATTGTAACCAACTTAGGAGCCGATGGTAGAATGAACGGGAAATTGGGGAAACATTTTATAGGTAATTTACGTGTTTTATATATTTTTAAAGTTTTTCAAGTATTTGAATCTGCTAATCATGATCTCATGGTACAACTCTTCAATAGTTAGGAGTTGGAGGGTAATTTTTTAAATATCGTTAATACGTAAAGATTTGTAGCTGTAATATTTCAGGTTATTTTGGTGAGCTAATGATGGAAGGTAAAACTCCGCTTAGGAGTAAGAGCATGTCTTCAAAAAGATCAGTAAGTTCCAAGATTAGTTAGAAAAAGTCGCGCATTTTCGTCCTATGAATTGAATAATTGAATTTATTTTTAATTTTTACGTGTTTTGAGAAGCGAGTTAGGTATTGTTCGCAGTTTTTTGTTTTGAAGGTGGTTTAATATTTTAAGGGCTTTATATCTATTTAGCACGTTTTTGAACTTGTTAACTACTTACCTAGACCACAGAACTCTATAATAAATATATAATCTAGACTACTACAACAGCTACGCGCGCCTTACAATCAATCACTGGCGGGCGAGTGGGCCGCTCAGCGTTGCCGCTACTTAGGTATACTTAGTTTCGCAGTGGCATTGTACTACCCCGACACTTTAAATTCATTAAAGGACTTTGTTTGATACCTCATACAAGTTTACGATTTTATTTGGTTATAAAACATCTTAATAATTATTTTTGAGACGTAATAAAGTATTTATAACAAAAATAACGCCAGTCTTCTTATCTAAGATAACATACACGCGTTACGCCCGCACGACGAACTTTAGTGATCACCAACAACATTTTAAAACACATACTTAACGCTTATGTTTTTTTTTCAGTAATTACACTATACTTCATGTAATTAAATGGTAGCTTTCGAAGATACATCTTTCAAGCAAGTTCGCGGCCTAAAGTAAACACATACCATACTAAGATATAAATTTCCTTATTCCTATCGATAATTAAATAAATTACACAAAATGATTTAGTTCAAGTTGAGAAGTTAATCTGTACGATTTTTTTAATAATACGAACATAAATTTACATAAAAATATATACATACATATAATAAATGTTGGAAATTAGAACTATTTTCTTTGTAGAACGGTGAATATAGAAAACTTTTGTTATAATCGTTTTTTAAGGTTAGTCAGTCACGAGCAACAATAAGTAAATAAATAATTTAATATAAAATAATTGTATATACTTTTGTCACATTGAAGCATTTCGAAACAAAACTAAATGTGCCACAAAAGTCATTCAATATTGTATTAAAAGCTATCGTTGATCGAAGATACATTCGAAGAAGATCAACTGTACTATGTTGTTTACATGTTATTGCCAGTGACGTACTTCGATATGATTAAAATTGTTTTAAATTTAAAATCCAAACAAAAAATTCAAAAATCGACCGTCTCACAAGTCTCACTAGTGGAGGCAGTTATGAAGTTTACCCAAAAAAATTGTATTAAGCTATGTGCTTCACCACATATGTTCTTTGACTAATTCTAAGCATTTCTAGTCCGGGAGGCAATAAAAAACGTTAGGCTAGACGGGGAGGGCGAGGTACAAAGATGGCAGCCACCCGTCATCTTAAAAAAAATCTATTGTCATTCTGGTGGCTACTAGGGCAAGTTTGGTATCATTTTGTATAAACCGTAAGCGTAGAAATCATTGCTGATATCAGTTTTTTTCAGTTTGATAGTGATTTTACAAGAAAAACGTAAAAAGATGAAAATGTTGGTTGGCGATTTTTGCTTTAGGAGCTAATAACTTTTGTAAAGTCACATAAAACACCATACAAAAAATACTATATTAAAGCGCAATATATGTAGATTCTACTAATATACACTTTTTATAATGTCACTATCCAAAAAAATTTAGAAAAAAATTTAAATGACCGCAGCGCGGGTAGCTGGATTTGCGCTATGCGGCGTTTATCTTACAAAATGGTCGAGTACGAGTATCAACTTAAGCTTCCTTTGTTAAATTTATTAGGGGGCCAAATAAAATAATCTCTATATATTTTTATAAAACAATTTAAGAACTGGTATATTTAATTTAATTACCTGGCCAGCTACCATATCTAAGTCTAACGCCATAACAATGATGTTTTCAGCATTATTATGTTCCGGCAGTTAGAAATAAGATAGCCAGTTGCTCAATGATTGAGTATTCCGGGAGAAGTGCGAAAATGTGTATGAATGTTTGTTTGTTTGTCTGTCTCTATATTTCGTTTTCACGTCAATATGGCTGAACCGATTTTAATGAAATTTGAAATGAAGATAGTTTTAGAAGACCTTAGTAAGGACAAAGGGTAGTTTTTACCGGAATAAGGCAGATACTCATGGGAAAAAGACTTTTAGCGCGGGTAAAACTGTGGAATGGAATTAGTATTTAAGGTGACAGTTTGAGTTCCTGGGAAGCTTTTTATTGTCTCGCCAAGGCTCGTTTTTTAAACTCCCACTCGTGTTTTAATACCCCTCATTATGCGACAGTCACATAAACTACTATTATTTTCTATAATTAGGTATACGAGTTTTATGATAAAATGTCAAAAATAAGTCTTTTGCTTTTTTGCTTTACGATTCTAGGACTGCGTAAAATACCCAGCGCCATTAAATAGTAGATTGTACAACAAGTGCATAAAACGTACCATTTTACCCGAGACGTATATATCCATCCGAGCCGTAGGCGAGGGTGGATAGGCAATTCGAGGGTAAAATGGGTTTTATGTTCGAGTTATACACTCTGCTTTTCACTTCGAGTGTGAGGAAAATAAATAACAACATTGCAAAAAAGAAAAAATAAAGAATCCGCCATATTGGCGGGGAGACTTTCTTTTTCTTTTTTAACCGACTTCTAAATCAAAAAGGAGGAGGTTCTCTATTCGTCTGTATGTATGTTTTTTTTTTTTTTTGTTTTTTTTTGTGTATGTCCACCGATTACTCGAAGACGGCTGAACCGATTGAAATGGTTCAAACGTTATTACATCAGGTTGGTTTCCAAGTTGGTCCCATTTTTCGAAGTTTTGAAATCGGTTCAGTAGTTTTCAGAAAATCTTGAAAATACTGTCGTTTTCGTTACCACTTTATGTGAATTTAATACGTATCTTTAGGCATAACTCCTTTGTTTATAAACCGATTTAGATGATTCTTGTTTTGTTAAAAAGGGGATACCTCAAGGTATTTTAACCGACTTCGAAAAAGGAGGTTTTGAGTTTGATCACATACCTATTTACCAGAAAACACATAAATTGCCTGCACGATGCACTAAAAAGAGTGTAATAAAAATTATTTTTATAAAAAAATAAAACCGCCTTCTAAAAAACCACATCAAAAAAGTAAGAAATAATTCCTCACCAAATAAATAACGTAAGTACTTTGAAGTCGGGCGGGTTTTAACAAAAACAACAAAAAATTGTACATGTTTCACGCCCGACTTCAAAGTACTTACGTTATTTATTTGGTGAGGAATTATTTCTTACTTTTTTGATGTGGTTTTTTAGAAGGCGGTTTTATTTTTTTATAATTTATACGTGGCATTGGCAGCACAGTGACTTTAGCATAGATCGTAGTCCATAATGCTCTTGAAATACTTATTTCTTAGAAAACTTGTTAATTTTGCCTAGTTTTATTAATTTAGTAATTTAACATGGATTATGTACAAAATTTAAGAAACAGAATGAAATATGTTAGGTGTTAATAAAATTTATTTAACGAAGTTTAATTGCGTGTGTGACTGTTTACCTGACGACCTTTGTCTTAGAGTCTGAGACTTTTTCCGAAGACTTTTGACGAAGATTTTACTTTATGCACTAGAGCATAAAAAGCGATTTTATGCAGCCTATACCCAACATAAACACGAACTTTACGAGCATGAGAAGTGAAAAGAAAATATTTGTTTTGATCAGGAATAATACATCTATGGTTTTGATAGAGTGACTGACAGTTTGACAGTGGTTTGACAGGCATACCGTCAGACATTTTTTCCACTTGGTAAACGGAATCCTTACAAATAAAATTAGATGAGATATTGCAAGGTGTAGTCGGGCGCGAGTCAGAGTGCAGTGTACTCGAGTAAAGGTCAGAGTTAAGGTTAAAGTTGATGTCGGATGGGCGTTGCAACGGTGGCGATGGCTCTGGGCGGGCGGTGCAAGGCGTAGGGCAGACACCTGAGGGCGGGAGCGCGGGGCACGCGGGGCGCCCGTGCAGATTCACTTTCGTCCGGCCACGGCCGCCCGACACGCCAGTGAGAGAAAGTTAGCCGCGCTGAGCGAACGACTCTCGCGGCGAGCGAGCGGGAGCGGCGTGCCGCGCACGCACGATACGCGATCCTACCGGTGCCGGCCTTGCCGTCCTTGCACTTCCCATGCATCCGAAGTAAACAAATGCATTTTATGTTCAAATGACTTATCAATGAAGACTTCCGCTTTTGATTCGTTTTGTTAATAAAGTGTAGAAGCTTCGCAGTTGTTGTTTGAGTTTTGAGAGACTGAGATAGGACTTTTTGGAAGAACTATGCAGTGCTACCCTAAGTTGTCGCCGAAGCGCGAGCCATCGGAGGGTGGGTACGAGGAGGCGCTGCCGGTGGTGCGTCGGCTGGAGCTGCCGGCGCCGCCGGGAAAGGAGTTCCGCGCGCCCGTACTGCTGGGCGCGCCGGCCCCGATGCCCACGCACTCGGTGATCCAGTGCATGCGCCCACCGCCGCCGCCGCCACCTCCGCCACCTCCGCGCCTGCACAAGCCACCATCCTTCGAGGAGCCATCCAGCTCCATTCCAGATTTAGGTGAGCCTTTTTATGACTTTTCCAAATAGTTTCATAAGTAATTGTGATGGAAACTGACCTTAGTCATACCATGTTAAGGTCATTTTTCAATTTGACGACTCTGTATGAAATAAAACAGGGAGAAAAAAACAACCCTTGGAGTTTCTTGCCGGTTCTTCTCCAAGGCCTCCCGCTGTAGGGTTTGCGAACCGATGGCGTAGCTTCTATGACGTTCACAAGTATTGTAAATAACAATCTAAATTGAATAAACAAATTGGAATCTTGAATCTTGAGTAACATAGGTACCTATTTTTTTCAATGGCATTTACTTATTTTGATTGGTTTATTATTTATAAAAAAATAGGTTTTTCCTATAAGGTTTATTCATTTCATTACTAGGAGTAATATTTTACGGCGATACATTTAAGTAAGTATTTTAGTATTTTTACATTAGTACTGTAAACAATTACACACGTAGGATGTTTGTATTATGCATCAAAAAAAATAATTAAATTTGAAAAATCACATCGACTTCAGCGTATAATTAGGCACTGCACTGAAAATCACGTTGGTCAAGCATAATATGCTTAAATGTAATCTAGTTGCTCTTCTATAGTTATGGATGTTAGACAGACTCTTATTATTAACTTTTGTTTACATTTTCCACGAAATTATATTTCTATGAAAAATATAGTCAATTTACCATAAAATCAATTACATCACATTTACACACACTCTTATTAGATTTAAATAACCAAGAAAAAGTCAAGATGATGATGAATACCATGTCATATCCCACATCATCATATTTTGTTCATATACATCATATACATCATCAGCGTACATGTTTTGTCATGTCATTCGGTGAAAACCTTACAATTCATCAGATTCCACCTGACTATTATGTTTTTTTTCAAGGTCCTTCAAATTTTTTTGCAAAATAATTATGGCTGATCATGAACCATGTCGCACCTCACAGTATCATTTTGTATCATGTCAATCAGTACAGCACGTTGCAATGTCCAGATTCCACTTCACCTTGATGTCTTTACTTCCTGCTTCGGAAAACTGTAACGCCGTACGTTTCCGGGTGATGACGATCTGCGCCGAAGGTCGTACCTATTTATTGAACGACATATGCATTGATGCCATCTTCATTGCACACCTTGATTGCAGTATTTATTCTGTACTTCTATGTAAAAACTTTAGATTTAAAATTATATTAAGACCTATATTTATTTTACGGTGCCACATTGAAACGCATACAGTTGATTGTCATAATTTCATTTGGCATACATCATATATAAGGCATAATATTGAAAACCATTTTATTCTTTGGCATACATTTCATAACCCATGATGATAATAATGCATAATAGTTGAAAGGCGTAATATTAAAAGGCATAATCTTTGAAATTCATATTTTCGTTTGCCATAATTTCGTAAAGCATAGGTACTTTAAAACGCATCACTTTATAAAGCATAATTAATTTTAAAACATGAATTTTATAAAAATGTCAATATCTCAAAAACGGTGCGTCGTAGTCCTAGCCAAAACCTAACGAAACTTTTGATACCATTTTAATAACCCCGGAGGGCCCGGAGGTATTTGAGAGACATCCAATTATTTAGAAACAGCATGAAGAAGAAAAATATTAAGTACTAGCGGCCGCCCGCGGTTTCACCCGCGTGGTACCCGTTCCCGTGGGAATATCGGGATAAAATATAGCCTATGTCACTCGGGAAGACTGTAGCTTTCTAACGGTGAAAGAATTTTCAAAATCGGTCCAGTACTTTTTGAGTACCCGTTCCCGTGGGAATATCGGGATAAAATATAGCCTATGTCACTCGGAAAGACTGTAGCTTTCTAACGGTGAAAGAATTTTCTAAATCGGTCCAGTAGTTTTTGAGTTTATTCGTTACAAACAAAAATACAAATCTTTCCTCTTTATAATATTAGTATAGACTAGTATAGATTTAGTTTGTACATTAGACTGATTTTTTTCCCAAACCGCATCCATTTTCGATTCGTCCGTACACGGTAGGTCTATAAAAACTGAATGCGACTCGAAATAAATACGGCTTAGAAGCAACCTCGAGGTAACTACATACATGATACCAATATATTTAAACAGAGGATGGTGTACACTATAGCGTCACCGCACACCAGCCACACGCGACAGCTACAAACGCCAGTGTTGCCCCTCCCGTCCGTCTCAATATATTTGTTTTTCCCGCTCAACGCGGACGCAAGACGCGCCGCTCCAGTGTGGCCCACGACTAACTGAGCCACCTCACAGACAGGGGTCGATCATAGTTTTTTTTTCTCCAGACGCTACTATTACGCTCTACTCCCTAGTGCTCGAGTGATTTCTGGGACTGTAGTACCAAAATTTTTAAAATTATCGACCTGGAAAGGCAAGTTGATCCTATATTAAAGGAAAATGGGAAAACTGAATATATTTAGCGTCATCGTTTATCAACCCATTAGCTTGCAATATCGTGTGTCAGCGTTAGTGGCCGGTGGCAGCTACAAGAAGCGAGTGGCGACGATTTGTAGCATGTGGCGACCACCGGCGTCATCAAGTGCGGCGAGGTTGTATTTATATGAATAAAAATGCGGCCAGGGTTATATAGGGATGAGCAGTGTTAATATAATTTGGCAGCTACAGTCGTCACAAAATAAGATGCCCGTTTTGACACATGCTAAAGTGACGTGATTAGGCATGTAACCATACGAGTCTGTGATCGATTCTCGCGATTAATCGATTAAGGTTCTGAGTAACTGATCGATTATAGTAGGTTTGCTACTTATGTGGATTAAGACTAAAGTTATTATTATAAAATGTGAAACTTACTATATAGGTACTTATACTTATACTTTAAACATATTATTAAAGTATAAATAGACCTTTTATGTTATATGAACTTGAATCGAATCCACTTAAATTGCATAATTTATATAAGAGCGAACGCGCACTTGTGATTTTTAATCGGGCGATAGTTTGGTCGTTCTCGGATTCAGTATAGAGTTATATGGCAGTGGCAGGCAATCGTCAGTGCGCTTAAACTATCGACCGATCAAACTATCGAAAATTACTGGCCGATAGTTGTACGATCAAACTATCGGCCGGCCGGGCGGTAATGTGCATGAAGGACTATGTGAGCGCGCGCACTGCATACAACTAAACTATCGCCCAACTATCGGTAGACTGCGCATTCAGTATCGAACTATCGAAAATGACTGGCCAATAGTTACTACAGCTATAGTTATAGTTACAGTTATACAACTATCGGACAACTATCGGCCTGTGCATGTAGGACTATGTGAGCGCGCGCCCGTATTCAACTAAACTATCGACCAGCTATCGGTCGACTAAAAATCAAAAGTGCTCGCAGGTTCTCAAAACCAAACTATCGGCCGACAGTTTGATCACGATCGTCTTACGATTCCGACTAAACTATCGGTCGAGTAAAAATCACAAGTCGCGTTGGCTCTAAAAGTGCAAGTATTTTAACTACAGCTTACAGCATAGACATGGTCATAGAGTAGCTTCATTACTTATTATAGCGGCCTGTGCACGTTGGCCCAACCATTGGCCAATACGTCGTATATTAACACTTTTGAAAGAACCTTTTTAAACGTCTTGTTCGTTCAAAAGTGTCAATGTACGTGTATTGGCCAGTGGTTGGACCGACGTGTACAGGCCGCTTATGGTGAACGCACGCTTGTCCGATGCGAACGCTTCGAACAAGCCGAACGAAACGTGTTTTAAGAAATCTCTGGAAAGGTGAACGTGACGATTCGACATGGTTAGGTGTGCAAGGTTGTCTAGGTTTTATTTAAATAATTTGATTTTTTTTTCAAGAGGTTCATTCGAAACGTTCTCCTTGGATAAGTTTGCGTTTGCCTAGAAACCGTTTTATCGAAATTATTGTTGCCAATTCATAATTTCACTAATGCTTTGCCAATCTAGTTTTCACACAAAAAAGATTAATTTTACAAATTAATCTATTAAAGTGGTTATAACGATTATTTCGATAAAATTGAATGAAGCTGGAGAAATCCTGCACGCAACGGTTACAACACTAAATTTAATAGGCTGTGTAGCTCTGTGGTCTAAAAACTTGGTGATGACTTTGTGACTTTTTTCTATAGAAATTTTTGATGACATAATTTTTCCATTCTCAACTTTGCTTAATAAACGCTAATCAGGACTGGCAGCAAAATTTGGGGTGATTAGTGACTTCAAGTGGGTCAATTATTTCATACTATATATTTCCTCGGTTCGGGTCGGGTCTGGGTGTAAATGTGGTAATACCCGTCGTTGCTTCCAATTTCCATAATACTAGTGAATAAGCTACTTTACTTTGGTATTGGAACAATGTATGTGATGGTATGCAATATTTATTTATTTATTTACTAGCCTTCCGCCCGCGGCTTTGCCCGCGTGGTCCACACAACATTATCCCGCGGGAACCTAATATTTTTCCGGGATTATACGTAACTTATGTCTCGCTCCAGCTTCCAAACTACCCCATACAAAAAATCACGTCGATCGGTAGCTCCGTTTTGACGTGAAAGACGAACAAACATTTACGTCAAATGTTTTACAGCTGGTTTGTATGGGAAAAAAGTGATTTGTTCTATTTTCCACGCAATTTTTATGTTTTTGTCTCCATAAAAACCTTCCGTGGGCTCTAAGGAACATATAAAAGTCCAGACGTTCTCGAGTTTTGCGCTTAGCAACATTCACCTTTATTTATATAAGAAGATTTATGATTTAACACTTGGACAAATAATAATCGAGAATATATATATTAGTAAATACCAAAAGAACTTACTAATACATATTATAAATGCGAAAGTTTGGATGTTTAAATGTTTGTTGCTCAAACACGGCAAAATAGCTGAACGGATCTGGATGAAATTTGGCACAGAGATATGTGTAGAATAGCATATAGACTTTTACTTTGGGAAAGTGTCTTACTCTCACAAAAAAAACACCATGTACCTAGTTCACGCGGGAACAGCCGCAGGCAAAAAGATAGTATGACATACCCACGTTTTGGCCCTTTAAATTGTACCTATGTAAATTTAGGTTACCTAATGAAACGCATAACATTTTTCGCCATAAACATAAAACGCATTGAAATGCATAATTCTCAAAGGCATAATTTCATAACGCATACCTACTTTTTTGCCCGAATTTTGAAAGGCATAATCATCGAAAGGCATAATTTTAATAAGCATAATTATTGAAAGGCATAATTTTCAATAAGCATAATTATCTAAAGGCATAATTTCAATAAACATAATTATCTAAAGGCATAACTTTTAAACGTCTTAAAACTTAAAAGGCTTCTGGGAAAAACAGAGAAGCAGGGAGGGGGACGGGGGGCACAGCCCCCCACCAAGGGGGCTTATAATAGGGCCACCCAAGAAATCTTAAAAGTCGTTTTAGGTTAAGTACCTAAGGTTAGAACAGTGACCAAAACGCTGCGCGAGCCTTGTGAGCGAAGCGAGCGTGCCGGCGAAGCGCCAGAAAAGATTTTTTGTTTTCACAGCCAGACCTAACTTCAAAATAAATAAACACAACATAATACCCCGTAAAATTTATGCCATTTGAATATTATGACATTTAAAAGTTATGCCTATTTAGATAATTATGCTTATTGAATGCAGTCTAAATGTAGTCTAATGTACCTACACACCAAATACTTAATATATTTTTCTTCTTCATGCATGTTTCTAGTTAATATTGATCTCAAATTAAACCATAACTGGGACTGCAAGTATGATATTTTTTTAAATATAAAAATCGTCTATCCATTGAAATCAGAAATAAACTCGACCTAACCTGACCCAAATACATAATGTAAGTTATCAAAAGTCTTCCTAAAACAGAGTTACCGAGATCGTGTTTAATTAATTGGGTGATAATTCGATCAAAAAAAATTTAACACAACAAAAAGGTTAATTTCATAATTGTTTAGGAGGCATGCGCGCCAATACGTTAATGATAACGAAGCAGCTTAATAATAATGTTAAATAATAAGGTTATAATGGCATTTCAAACAACCTGTTATTGGATTTTAAATTTCGTTTCTTTGTTATTATTTATAATTTTATAAAAAAAACAATATAAAAATCCATCACCATTGAGGTAATATGTAACTAATGACAAACCAATAAAATAAAGCTAAAGATTCACTTCTAGCTACATAACATTACTTAATAGTCAACAAACATCATGTGCATAATGTCCCATAATTGTTGACCTAGAGAAAAAACAAACAAAGTAACCGTAAAAATGGTAGACAAAAGCGGGTTGTATAATAATCCTTACCATACCTATTTTCGCGAATGCTAGATTAGATAAATATCACAAGGTCAGTACATCGTGTTGACGACGACGCGTCATTCGGTGTCATTAAGGTCACTGTGACATTGGGCAGATAACAGTGACAAAATAATAGCCGTATCTTATCTGGCAATGTCAAATGCGCGGGCGCAACAGGTGCTGTAGCGACCCCTGCACCCTGATTGTTTACAAACCTCGTCGCAAACCTGACAGCGATCCGTCAAATGACTCACGTGAAATTACGCTAACTGATCGTAATAAAGCAGTAAGGTAAATGTTAAAAAGGTGCCTTTTTAACAAAAGTCAGTTGGAGGATGAGGTGACCTGTTACGCTAGCAATGGAGCATCACGAACTTGTAGCGACTATCGGGAAATACCTTATTTATCTTAAAAATATGGTAGCAGTTTACCTAATGTAGTCGTATGCGAGAAGGCGATCATTATTTTTTCTGGTTTAAATAAATACGTCACAAATTTTATACTTACAGACAACGCATTCTTTTAAATTAATTATTAAATATTCTCAATTGCGTAATGTATATCAGAACGACGCAATTTTCTCCATATTAAGTTAATCGGCCGTGGTGCTGGATGCCTTATCATAACCTTCTGTCGTACAAATTACTTCCCGTTGATAATAATTGTTCGCAATATTTAACGTAGATACTCTTCCTGGTTTTAGGAAATACTCGTAATAGTCGTAAATTGAGTAGGTATCATTACATTGTTTTAATTAATGTCAGTTGGAATAGTTTATTTTGCAAATATCTATCTATTCATATATTCTGATTGTTTTTTCTAAGGGACAATATTGCTGTCCGTGGAGCTAATTTTAGAACGAAAATAATGTTCCTGCCCCCCTAGACAAGTGGCTTTCTATTAGCGAATTCGCCAATCGAATAGAAAGAAAATGTATGGGATTGACATTAGCTGTCACGTGACATTTAAATCGCTAATGTCAATCCCATACATTTTCTTTCTATTCGAATGGCGAATTCGCTAATAGAAAGCCACTTGTCTAGGGGGGCTGGTTTCAAAATGGTATTGGGATTGGGACCGTTCTGTGCCGATAATTCTGACATTTTGGGGAACTGGACTTAATACCTCTTATTCACGACCAACCAACGACTTAACAAGCGGCATCGCCGTGGTTTACACAAGTATTAATGAATTGGCAAGAATTGTTCGTAAAAAGTCACTCGATATTAAAGTGGTTTGTATATCAGTCGACTTCCAGTAGTTTTTGACGTATTTTTTCAAGTCACAATAACTATAATTTTATATAATATATTGTTACAATGTAACATAACAAGATTACTCGCGGTTGCGATATATGTTGTGACATTGTAAGAAATGCCTTAAGCAGAAAATCCCGGAAGACTGCACAGCAATTTTACCTCAGAGCGTACAATCTAGCGCGTATGTATGCGTGCCATTATAACGAGCGAGTACACAGGGAAGTGCTGGCTCACAACCTTGGCCGAGGTCGCCTCGCGTCATTCGCTATATACATAATAGATCGTTTGATTACATAAACAATTGCTATGTAAACCATTTTAATTGCTGAGAGAGAATCTTTCGTTTAGCAATATCTGTTACTTGGAAAAGTTTGAGTTCGTTTATGTGTGGCTTTTTTAATGATATTAAATATTTTTGTATAATATCACCAGAAAATATACTATTTGGTTATAGCTAGTCGGTATTCAAAAATAAAAAAAAAGTTTATTTTGCTTAACGCTCAAAGTGATGGGTGCAAGTGTAGCGAATCTTTTGCTGAAGGTTTATAGCAGCAAATACTACAATGAATCATTAGAGTATCTGTAATCGTATTAAAAATAACTGAAACTCTAGAATACATCTATCTATTCAGCCTCCCCCCTTTACCCCCCGCGTCCTTCGGCGGATCTCCTCCCACGCGCCGATCAACCCCGAACATGACCGCCTTAGGGTCACGGCCACACTTATTTCTGAACACATGCCCGAGCTTTTTTATATAAAGCCGTGAGTAAATACTCGCTTGTATATGATCGAAATACTGTTTTCACGATACGTGAAACCATTCCTAATTGACAAAGCTAGCGTCTAAATTTATGTCAGGTAATGATGTAATGCAAAGGAGGACGTTGGCGAACTAGTGAAGGACACGATAGTCTCACTTGATAAAAGAAGGAAGGGGTTTGTTTTTGGGTTAAACTGATTTGTTTGTTAGTTACTAACTAACTAATTAAGAGCGTGCAGTCTGCACACTAGCGCCGCCATTGGAAAAAAAATCATAGTGCTTAAATATAGATCATATTGCGAATTATCTCTCTTTAGTGCATTTCGAAGAAGCTTTGTGGTACTCTAGTCTATTGTTTTATCTAAATTTTCTAGCTTGTCGTTTAATTTAATGGAGTTTTATTGCTAAATGTGGCCACTTTTCGCAAAAAAACTGAATTAAACTAAACGACAGGCTAACGAATATCCTTTAAGCGATTAAAAGTACCACCAAGGCTTCTTTACAGTGCACTACAGAGAGATAATTTACAATTTCGTCTTTATTAAGGCACCACAGCCTCAACTAACTACCTAAATAGCGCGATGGGAAAAAGTTTTCTTGAAACTATTGACAGTTCTCATTCATCTGAAATTATAAAAAAAATATTAAGAAGTTATGTCACATACTTGCGATGTTTTTATCCAAAGTGTTACAATTACGAAAATATAATCACGTTTATTTTTTTATTACGACTGGCGGTGGACCACGGTCACGGTCAACTATAATCGAATAAACAACGTTGAGCTTGGATGTGCTAGTTGATAACTAGAGGATGAATGGCTAAAATCTTTAATTTTCGTTATCATTTCATAGATTTTCGCACTAACTCTCATTGATATGACAAATATACTTACCTAAAATTCGGTAACCACGCCGGTACCAATAAAATAAAAATTATAAATCTGAAAATGTTCATTCGTGAAAATAGATTCGATGACATCTATTATTATTGTATTTATTATACGTCTTTATGGGATTCTGTTGTTTATTGTTCTTTTCATTCCCAAAATTGCCGACATATGGTGAACAATTTTAATTCATAAAATAAAAAAGATGATGTTAGAGATGTACCTATCTACCGATACTTACATTTAATATCTAAACTCCATTCAGCAAACCATGCAAGCTATAAGACTTTTACTAACCAATCTTGATATATTATATGTCTTTATCTAAGAAATGCATTTAAAAATAAGAAAGATGTATTTTTACATACAACGTTTTAATGCAATAACCGAAAGGCACATGCACACAGCACAAGCACACCCCTACTAGCCTACCCCCTACACCTACCTACACCCCTACCCCTACAAGGGTTTCGATTTTTGCCATTCGGCTACGGAACCCTAAAAATGAAACACACAAATTAATTTTTAAATTGTATCTATCGCAATTTGAGTTTTATCTTGTCATTTGATAAAATTACAGTTTTTTTCAATAACTGAGCTCAACTTAAACTAAAATGCATAGGTAATTAATCTTAAGAATGGCAAAAATATGCGAAACTATTAACAAACTAGCGGATCCTAGCGGTTTTACCCGCGTATAAATAATATAATCTATATTATTTATACGGGGAATATCGTGATAAAATATAGCCTATGCCACTCGGGAAGAATGTAGCTTTCTAATGATCAAAGAATTTCCATCGGTCCAGCCTATTCGATGCAAACAAACAATCAAATCTTTTCTCTTTATAATATTAGTACAAGTAGATAGATATAGATATTAACTTTTTTTAAGAAACTTCCAAGATATTCGTGCTCATAGGTCTTCATAACTTTTTGACAGATTTTAAGCTCTACTATGACGTAAGAGAGCACGTGACGGACGGGTCGCGCGCGTATTTGAATGACTAGGCAGTAGACAAACATTTTTAGAAGCAGCAAAATATTAAAACAATTTTGTTTTTAAATTTCGATTTTACTCTCGATTCTGAACAAAATATTTTCTCAGTTTCGGTTAAGGGCAGGATCTTCCAAAAACTCTGTCTTTGTCTTTTTCCTTACGTGTGAAGAGTAATGAAAATAACCTCACTTTTTCATTTTTTTAATGTTTTTGTTGTTATTTTGAGCATAAATTCACTTTTTGAAAAAGTAGCCTGAGAATAGTCTACAATATGTCATTACCTATTTTTCTATATATTATTCGTGAATTAGAGGTTAATAAAATCTAAGTATAAAACCAAAAAAATATAAATATAATGAAAATTTTCTTTGTTTTTGAATTTTTTTATTGTCGAGTTACGATTCGAATATCGTGTTTCTAGCCACAAAATAATCAAGATCGTTTATGAAACTTCAACATTATATTTTTATCTGCTCATAATAAAGAGTATTTGATTGTTTACTTTTGAATCAAAAATAGGTTGATTTCGATAATTTGGAAGTACGTGCCCTTAAGTATTAATACGTTGTATATTATCCATTTCATATTATGAAAACATGGAGTTACTTTGAGTGAATAATAATTGTTACATATTTTTATTATTGCATTTTATATGAAAACATACTTCAAAATTGTTTTCATAAAATCTTTTGATCCACTAAATAGACTTTATCAATGAACATATTGGAAATGATTAGAAAAAATTAGAAAAATCCACAATCCCTTCCACAACTAGCTCCGATGGGGCTCGAACCTACGACCTTTCACTGTCCGGGCGAATGCTCTAACCACTGAGCTACGGAGCCGTTATGTAGTCTTACGACTATCGACGGGTTCGAGTGCCGTTGGAGCTAATTTAAGAGCTTAATTTCGAATAAGTACTTACTTCATTTTCAATATTAAAAGTTGCATTATGAATGCAAAAAAGTAAAAATAATAAGACTTTATCAATTTTGTAAATTAAAACCTAGTTTCTAGTGTGGCACAGAATTTAGTCGTTTTGTATTTTAATTTTGAGGAAAACAACAAAATTCAACCTTGTATTTAATTGGATAGAACCTAATCTTCGGCATAATAGCTTTCCATATTAATTAACCTACAAGATCAATCAATGCCATATTATCACTCAAAGGACGTCATTGAATTAGGTCCTTGAACGATAATAAGCACTCTCCATATGTCCACTAAATATTATATATCCTACTGATAATCTACTACATGTTCAGATTATATTTTAGCATAAATAGTCGGTATGCATACAAGTACTATGTAGGTGCATTTGTTACTTTCGTGATTGTTGATTGTGCAAGTCCAGAGTTGCAATGAAGGTCATTGATAAGAAATAAAGAGAATTACAAACGTTACCTGATGTTGCCTTGTGTGTTACTTACTCGTGTATTGTAATAAAACGAAGCAATCTCGAGCGACAAGTTCGTTTGGGCTAATGGTAGTTATTTTGAATTATATTCTGTAAAATAATTTATTATTCAGAAAAATGGAAACGCATCAGGTATAATTTTTCTAATCAAGAGTGAAAATGGTAGTAGATTAGCTGATAGAAACTACTAACTCCTAAAATAACATTGTACGAGAAATTTTCATAGCGTAAGACACATCACTAGTTTTTAATAAGTTAAAAGATTTCAGGAGATGTTTCAGTTCTACGAACCACGTTTACTATAGGACCATGATATCGCAAAAAAAAAATGTTTTAGAGAAAAGTATAATGACGTCTCTCGAACAAAATGTATGGAACATGGATGGACATTTGTTTTTGCGTTTTCGAGGATAGCCCCATAGTAAAAGTTGTTTTCACTTCTCATGCTCGTAAAGTTCGTGTTTATGTTGGGTATAGGCGGCATAAAATCGCTTTTTATGCTCTAGTGCATAAAGTAAAATCTTCGTCTAAGTCTCAGACTTTAAGACAAAGGTCGTCAGCTAAACAGTCACACACGCCATTAAACTTCGTTAAATAAACTTTATTAATACCTAACGTATTTCATTCTGTTTCTTAAATTTTGGACATAATCCATGTTAAATTATTAAATTAATAAAACTAGGCAAAATTAATGAGTTTTCTAAGGAATAAGTATTTCAAGAGTATTATGGACTACGATCTATGCTAAAGTCACAGTGCTACCAATGTCCGTATAAAAAAAAAGAAAAAAAAAGTCTTCCCGCCAATATGGCGAAGTCTTTATTTTCTCTTTTTTGCAATATTGTTATTTATTTTCCTCACACTCGAAGTGAAAAGCAGAGTGTATAACTCGTACATAAAACCCATTTTACCCTCGAATTGACTATCCACCCTCGCCTACGGCTCGGATGGATATATACGTCTCGGGTAAAATGGTACCTTTTATGCACTTGTTGTACAATCTACTATTGTAACGATAAACACTTTCATACCCTGAAATATATGTAATAATTAAGAATTAGTGGTGTATACGAACTACTAGTTTAGTTTATCTCATGCTTTTAACTGCGCTAACAATATTATTTTCATTGGAACGCCATTTCAGCTCCGCGTTTTACTTCTGAAACGCAGTACTAGGCATTTCTCGCTAGTGGCAGAATATGGCAGTGAGGCCGTCCCTGACCCTGCCTGGGTTGCCATGGTCACGGTCGATCGATCCCGCATTCCCGCTGCACCCGGATGCAGCGTGCACTCCGGGATATGGAGTGGGCACGTTTCAATACCACAATTATTGACGAAATACACTAAGCTGTTTGTCCTAGAAGAGTCCTTCAAAAACTGAATAGTACCCTTATATGAAACGTTCTAGGCTTACCTATCTTACAAGTTTTTGAGCAGAGTTCTTCCAAAACAAAAGTGCCTGGCAATCTTATATATGTGGCAATATTTAAAATAATCGATCAAGTGCGAGGAAAACTCGTATGGAGATGGCGAATATCTTAGGTAATAAATATCTCTCCAGGTTGATGTGCGTCAAGTTAGCAGCCTCACAACAGAATTAGATGGTTTTGATTATGTCAAAAAATACTGTATAAATAGTGTTAAATAGTGATGTATATTAAATAAATAGTGTAACTTTGATTCAAAAGATATTTGAGTATCTTAGTGAGGCTGCTAACTTAACGTCAAGTTAGCAGTCACCTCAAGAAATACAGTTCGTATCAATGTGATTTATATGGCAAAAAATACTGTATAAATAGTGTATCGTAAACGCAAAATTTCAAAAGTAGTGCTTTAATACAAGCCGAGATATTAGGGTCTCTAAGTGGGCTGCTAACTTGACGTTTCTTGCGATGGAGATTCCAGGGAAACAGGTACAAGTTTTAAATAAATAAATACTTGAAAAAATACTGTGTGAAATAGTGAATCTTAGGATATAAATAAAAAAAGAATTCTTCTTTGCTATTTTCAAAAAATCTAATGTAAATTTACATAATAATCTGAATATATGCTGACGATCAATGTTGAACTTTGCTCCTTAGTAATAAGGTTCAAACTTTATTTCAATCGTGAAGTGCGTACTATCGAGCAAAAAAGTGAAATAATAGGTCTTTACCTATGAAATTGCCGTTTTGTATGGAGATTTCTGTAATTATTTTTTTTCCATACTAACGTTTTTGTTATTATTTAACGACTAATATTATGTAAATTTACAAAATTTTACACACGTATTTATGGACATTTTAACTACTAAATGACACATTCGTTAAGAGAAAAATTTTTTTTTTCACTAAGTTACAACTAATAAAGTACGAAATTCTGGAAACAAAAATAGTCGTAACTTTCGGAATAAGTTTTTTCTATGTAAATAATCAAATATCGTGGTTATTAAATTATCAAAAGTTGGTCGATACGGTCTTAATGTAACGCAATATTAAAGAAATTATATATTTCTAATATTATAAAAGTTGTTAAGTTATATGTACAAAAGAAAAAAACGGCAATTTCATATGTAAAGACCTATTATATATTTTTGATTGTGTCAATACATACGTATAATCGGTTTAATGCTATTGATTAGGTATTTAAACAAATATATTTCTACCCACTTTTTAACCGACTTCAAAAAAAGAGGAGGTTCTCAAGTCGACAGTATTTTTTTATGTATGTTTTACCATAACTTCGCCAGTTCTTAACCGATTTTAATAATTCTTTTTTTATCTGAAAGAAAATAGGTAGGTAGTTTATGTGTGGTATCATGAAAAAGTTAAAGTAGTCAGTTCAGTAGTTTTTTCACAATCCTGAAAAAACACATAGTTTTTGACTGGTAGTTCCTGCTTTACACGTCAATATCTTCGCGAACTATTGACCAATTTCAATGATTATTTTTTTATTCGAAAGAGTAAACTCCTGAGGTAGTCACATTGTTACCAAGTTAGGATCTGATGGTGGAATCCAGGGGAAATCGAGGAAAACCCGTAAATTTTATGGTAATTTACGTATTTTAAAGATTTTCTAAAGTTTTTTAAGTATCTGGCAGTCATCATCACATGCTGATGAGCTGGTGATGGAAGGTACAACTCCTCAAATGTCGTTGATATGTAAAGATTTTTAGTTGTATTCTTTCAGGTTATTTAGATTAGATCGTTCTTTCATAAATAATAAATAATAAATAATAAATAATAAATAATAAATAATAAATAATAAATAATAAATAATAAATAATAAATAATAAATAATAAATAATAAATAATAAATAATAAATAATAAATAATAAATAATAAATAATAAATAATAAATAATAAATAATAAATAATAAATAATAAATAATAAATAATAAATAATAAATAATAAATAATAAATAATAAATAATAAATAATAAATAATAAATAATAAATAATAAATAATAAATAATAAATAATAAATAATAAATAATAAGTAATAAATAATAAGTAATAAATAATAAGTAATAAATAATTAGTAATAAATAATTAGTAATAAATAATAAATAATAAATAATAAATAATAAATAATAAATAATAAATAATAAATAATAAATAATAAATAATAAATAATAAATAATAAATAATAAATAATAAATAATAAATAATAAATAATAAATAATAAATAATAAATGAGTGTTTGTACCAAAATTTTGAAGTCTCTCCGGCATTTCGGAAGCGTCCCATCTTGCAGCTCTCAATTTATTTCTCCGTTTACGCTGTTTGCGTCGATTATGTAGCTTGTATATTTTGTTTGTTTATAATATACTAGCGGATTCTCGCGGTTTCATCCGCGTGGTACCTGAACGAATGTAGCTTTCTAATGATCAAAGAATTTTCTAAATCGGTCCAGTAGTTTCGGAGCCTATTCGATAAAAACAATTTAACAAACAAACAATCAAATCTTACCTCTTTATAATATTAGTACTTACTTATAGATAATTATATAATTTGTACCGCTTTAATTGTTTTCTGTTTCCCAACGGTTGACTGGCAAAAAATACTTTTAGTATTAAGTCCGCCTTGTATATTACATTACCTATGTATTATGTACAAAAGTTTATTAAATAAAATAAAAAGAAATAATAATAAATATGCTAGCCCCAAGCTTATTTTTCACATACAAAAGTTCCAGCTAATTGAACTTTTGTCCAACGACACTTGGATCGCTTATTTTGACGTTTAGTCGTTGAAATCCGATCGAAACAAAGGTCATCTAAATAGTAGAATACCTTCGAGTTATCGTTTTGAAACGATTGAAGGACGATTAATGTACCAGAATACACTTCGACGACACTTCGATAGAATCGCTGCCGCTCAAGTTCTATCGACAGTTGTGAATACGAATATGGTTTCAACGACTAAATCGCTACGATATCGTCACGGTTTATATTACGAGAATCGGGCTACTGGTCAAGGTCGCGGGAAGCCGCTGGATGCGGGCAGCGCAGGACCGATCGTTGTGGAGATCCTTGGGGGAGGCCTATGCCCAGCAGTGGGCGTCGTACGGCTGAAATGATGACGATACGATAGATTATGTATCATTTAAAATGACTGGAATAAAAAATTTGACAATATCAGTACGTCTAAAGAAAACTGTACACGACTGTACCTAAATTCGAATGTATGGTAGAAGTTAACATTAGATTTTTTGAAAATAGCAAAGAAGAATTCTTTTTTTATTTATATCATAAGATTCACTATTTCACACAGTAATTTTTCAAGTATTTATTTATTTAAAACTTGTACCTGTTTCCCTGGAATCTCCATCGCAAGAAACGTCAAGTTAGCAGCCCACTTAGAGACCCTAACATTTCGGCTTGTATTAAAGCACTACTTTTGAAATTTTGCGTTTACGATACACTATTTATACAGTATTTTTTGCCATATAAATCACATTGATACGAACTGTATTTCTTGAGGTGACTGCTAACTTGACGTTAAGTTAGCAGCCTCACTAAGATACTCAAATATCTTTTGAATCAAAGTTACACTATTTATTTAATATACATCACTATTTAACACTATTTATACAGTATTTTTTGACATAATCAAAACCATCTAATTCTGTTGTGAGGCTGCTAACTTGACGCACATCCAAAATCATCCTATAAAAAACTGACCAACTGCGATTTCTTTATTGATATAGTTACGTTTTAATTTTATGTGACTTTGGACGTTGAACATTCTACATTTTGGTTGGTTTGGTGGGCACAAGTCAACGACCAAGTCACATAAAATTAAAACGTAACTATATCAATAAAGAAATCGCAGAAAGGAACATTGGAGTTGGCTTGACTTTACTGAGAGATTTCAACGCTTTTTGTAAAGAAATAAGCAGCTCCAGCGAGAGTTGGTCAGTTTTTTATAGGATGATTTTGGTGAGATTTCATATCTTTTTGCTAGGTATTACGTATAGTATTATATTATCTGTGGTATTACACATAAGTAATAAATACAGGTATACTGATTTATTTACTGCAAATGTAACTTTGTAATCCTGTATATTTATATAGGATTAGAAAATTATTTATGCAGTTTGTGTAACTAGAAAATATCCTAGTTTTTATAGTTTTCCCTTTATGTGGCCATTAAACCCTAACTCTACCAAATTTCAGCTCTCTGAGTTTATGGGAAGTACTAGTTCATGAGTGAGTGTCTTAAATGCGAAACTTTGCTTTCGCTTAACTTCGGAACTAAATGACCTACAGTCTTGAAATTTTGGATTTTAAGTATGTAATTATAGCTTACTGGATGACGAAAATTTCTGCGTTCTGGTCTTATCCAGAGGTTCTCAAATAGGGGCCTGAAAATGCGGCGAAATGGTTCTAGTAAAGGATGGTACGGCAGTGTTTGCTTCGCGCTCGACTTGGCGGGGGCATTGCCGTGCCCCCTGATTTATATATATATGGAAGTATATTATGACGTACACATAACTACGATACAGTTTGCAAAACTTTATTTTGAATTATATTCTGTAAATTTGCGCTTTAAACGGGACCCATCTGAATTAAAGAGTATTAAGGTCTACAAATTTAAAACTGTAATTGAAATACATATTGCCCAATCGAAATGTGTATGGGAAAATATGTTTACCAACTGTAAATGTAAGTTTATTTGCAATATCGAGGATTTCCTGTAATAATTAAGTAACGAACTATTTACTGTAACTATTTCAAAATTTTAGTTTCACTAGTTTCGGAGATGGTCAATTTTCGACTTTTTTCTTGAATAACTTTTCAACTATCCACTGTAAAACTATAACAAGAATATTTTTGAGATCCTTACAATAAGTTCTTTCGTTTTGTATATCACTCGACACGATACTTACAGATTGCACATATATTTTTTTTTAAACAAAATGGCATTTATTGAAAAAAAAACGTATTTCATAAGGAATTCTAGCGATTGTAATAGGGTATTTTACTGTTGTTGAAATGTAGATATTTAATGATGACGTTAATAGTACATTACAGCCGAGGACAGGTAAGTAAGAAATTACATTGTCGATGATGGTTTGAAGCACGAGCCGCAGGCGAGGGCCTTAATCATTCGAGGCAAGGTAATTTGCTTACCGTACAAGGCTTGTATAGTGCTTTTCTCAAGAAATGCGAGGAAATAAAAAAACTGTTTAACTAAATAATATTTATTAAAATTTATATCACACATGTTCGGCCAATTATTAAATGTAAATGTTATTGTTTTCCCGGGCACACTTATGTATAAATCGCCCATAATAATATTATTTTAATGATGTATCATTAAAATACGCCAACAACACAGATTCCGAAAACGTATGCGCCTTTTTTTCACTTTTCCAAATCAGATCGTAGGTTTTCATATATCTTTCTTTTGATTTTGCTGGCAGTAAGTTTTCTGTTATTAATTTTGCTTCTACTCTCAAATTTGGTGGAGTATGTACATACAATGTCTGTATATGTTTCATTGGCAGAACTCATTTTGATAATTTATTACACAATATAAACTGTATTGATATCTAATCGACCGCTGAAAATCATTCCCGCCGTTTTTTTAATATTGGTTTGTGAGGCCATGTCGAACGGTCATACAGCCTAGTGATACTTACTACTTGCTACTAAAATGCGCAACTTCAATACCCGCTTCTGGGCGGTAGATGGCGCTGTATATAATTCCCATACAAAATTACTCGTAAAGGATATTTTGTCTATGATAAATATCATTTTGTTTTTTCGATTGATGTTCGTGCTAAGCATGAAGCTCGACTTAATACTGAGGTAACTGGAGTTCTCACCCTGAATAAAAAAGTGAACACCAGCAAATTTGATATTTAGTATGTAGTGGCTGTCAGTTGTCTCATATGACCATACGTATTTTTTTAAAGTGTAGGTGAGACGGAAGACAGCCACTGTGTAATTTGTGGTCACAAAAAATTGTTCGTACTGCACTCTCCAGTTACCTCAGTATTAAGTCGAGCTTCATGGTGCTAAGGGTACATAGCGCTTGTGGTACAATACGAAGTATATACTCTGTGCGCACCGTATTTAAAAAAAAACTTAACCTAATTATGATATTAATAATGATGTGGCTGTATGGTACAAATGTCCCTTTGCTTTTTCTGTTTTTATACACAGGAATAACTAAAGAAAAAATAAAGAAAAAAGTTGGTAGTACCATAGAAAATAACTGCAGTAATGAATTTCAGTACTTACTTACTGCACTAAAATCAGTGCAGTAAGTAAGTACTGAAATTCATTACTGCAGTGATTTTCAAATTTAGAATGTTTACCTCGGAAAAGTGCCACGTACTGCATTCTTTTCTCAAATATAATATTAACATTTCAGAGCATAAGTGTGAAAAAAATATTGCAATTAAGAATACCAAATGTGAAAAAATAATTTGAATCTGTTTTATAATAAAAGAATTATAGTCTGTTTGATTTTGACTATAGCTGTCTCTTTCTAAAACGAAATCTTCTATGGCGTGACTATGACGCTACTAACCCACTGACGTCACTAAGATAGCATCCTGTCCTTGTCTAATTATAAAGTTTGAAGTCCTATATCTTTGAAAATATTCAAGATAATTCAAAATGAAAACTTGTTTTGTGTAGCTAATATTTCGAAAAACATTTTAAAGAAATAAATTTTATATAATAAATTTTAAAATAAAAAAAAAATAAAAAAAAAAATCAGTAAAATACCGTATTGTACTTATTACCTTAAAATACCTTATTTTAATTGCCTTTGGCCAAAAGGATCGAAAGTTATTAAAAAAACTTTTAGAGCAAAAACTGGCCAAAACCGGGGCTTCTGCCCTACTTAGCAATATGTTTTCATGCTATTAATAACTTACCATTTAACGATATAACGTGTGAAAAACGAATAGGAAAATTATTGGATTTTGAGAGAAAAAGTGTTTATCGCCTTTGAATTTTCCAAATCCTAGACCTAAATAATGAACCGTAGATTTCGCTTTACATGTTTGTGAACAAAAGTAGGAATAATACTTCTATACTTACATTAATTTAAGTGTCCAACAACAACAATAGATACTTTGTGGCGTTCATCATATTTAACTCGTACCTAAATGTATAATTATAGTAAGAACACATCCTTTTAAGACACTACCAGCTATGTAACTAATGTTAAACTACGTAACTATAGCTGTGGCTTGCAGTTAGTTGCATTATTAAAATTAACTCACTTTATATATCTCTTCAAAAGGCTTCAATAAGGTTTGTTTAAATTAACTACTTATTTAATAAAACCTCCGCATTGGTCATGTAACGACCATCATAAGAGCGTGTGAAAATATTTTCATGTAGGTACGTGATTCCAACCTCAAATGTGCAAACAAAACGCATCAACATGTCTTTGTGCAAAATGACGTCCGGGCTCTGAGTTACTGATTTATATCACGAGTTCATGTTTGTTCTGAACGACCTTGGCCGAAGAACTTAAAGGACCGCGACCCGGTGACTCGGTATTAAAAATAAAATTGTACGGACAAAATATATCTGCATCAACTCATGGTTCGGCGAGTAGAATACAGACGCTCTCATTGTTAGAGCTCTGCTCCAAAGAGCAATTTACAAACAATGGTCTGAAAGAGTCCTTTTCAGACTGCGATAGTTCTAGGACAAGAAAAGGGTTGTGTGTATTAGGAACCTTTGGTACCAGGAGTGCAGAGCTAATGAGGCGGTTGCGATGACGGCGCGTGCGCCCCGATGCCCTTGCTGTGTGCATGCGGTTACGCAGTGCACACTGCGACATCAATTAGTTTTACTTGGATACGGTATATTTAATTAGGATTTGTTGGAACAGCCATTTAGGGACATAGGGCGTAACGGGCGTAATTTATTGTAATCTTAATTCATGGGCTGTTATTCAACCAATATAAAGTTTCACATAAATTACTCAATAGATTTTTCTCTGCTAGAAAAAGAGTTCTAGAGTCTGTTAGAAAAGAGTTACATCCTTATTCATACAAACGACGGTGTCAATTAATTGGACGAACCCTATTGATTGATTATTTAATTTTAGTTTTTAAACTTGTAATTATTTAGTACGTCTTGGACAAATGGACGTGTTATTATAGTAGTATCATCGTAAGCACGTCATAAATGTTTCTTGCACTGTATGCATGGCCTATAGCAATGCACGAACCCACTACCACTCTGACACAAATTCACCTCTACATGCAAGAAATGCATTTTATACGTACACTCCTACGAGACTCACATTCGCACGTCACTATTGACACAGCCTATTGATCTTGTTACGCACACACGCAAGAAATATTTCTGTCCTTTGCGCACTCGGTGGAAAATGCATTTCTGTCGAAGTGCATGTAAATGCATTGCGCGGTATTTTCTTGGCACGCGAAAACTCTTCGACAGTTCAGCGATCCTAGTACAGTAAAGTGAAACTTTGTCTCGAAATTACACTTAACCAATCTGCATTCTCGCGTCTGTATTTTATTTTTTCATGTTTTTTATCACTCACTAGCGCTCCGCTCGTGACTTCGTCTGCGTGGATCTCCTTTTTTACCCGGAGGAGAGTTTTTGAGGAGGAATTTCCAAAAATCGTCTCTTAGTGCTTCTCTAAACTCCCCAAGGAACATACTTGCCAACTTTCAGCTTCTTGCGCCCAGTAGTTTCGGCTGTGCGTTGTCTGTCAGTCAGTAACGCAAGAGTTATATATAAATATATATATATATCATCATCATCATGTCAGCCGAACGACGCCCACTGCTGGGCATAGGCCTCCCCCAAGGATCTCCACAATATATATATATATATATATATATATATATGTGTATAATATATAGTCTAGCTACGCCCTGGGGCTTCTCTCCTGTGGAAATTCGGGATAAAAAATAGCAGATAACAACCTATTCTCAGACCTACCGAATATACATATAAAATTTTATTTAAATCGGTCAAGCCGTTTCGGAGGCGTATGGTAACTAACACTGAGACACGAGAATTTTATACATTAGATGTAATATACAGGGCGTATATGAGCTGATGATAGGCAGTTAATTTATCCCTATATATTTTTATCACTGAAAATAACTATGAAAAACAAGTGCAGAAAAATACAACTGCCTTAAAAGTTTTACAAATAATACGATGGCAACTGCATATAAATATTTAATTAGTGTTTTATTGTAATTTACATTCATAATGGCAACATGCAAAGTCTGTCTACTTTCTCTGTTGTATTTTAGGACATAAACATGCTATATACAATAAACTTTATAAAAATGAAAAGTTTAAACGACCACCTCTTTGAATTTATTACTGGATTGTGTCGACACTGAATGCACTGTCACGCGGACGATCTACCAGGGCAGCAGAACAACGACGTAGGCGATACATTTTGTTGCACTTTGCAACATCATTCGATTCGACGAATAGCGGCCAAAATGCTATGCATTTGTCTGTCCTTCAAATGACATGGGAATATAAGTAGCTTGCCAATTTCGTCTCAATCTCATTTAAATAAATTTTTCACTTTTTTATGTCATTAAAATATGCATTTTGGGTCCGTATATTTTGTATTGTATTTATTGACTTGCAAATAAACCATTAACCATTAATCAAATTACGATATCTTTAAATTTTGCCACAGTTGACTGCCTAGTCAACTTTGGCAATATGTAATTTGAAGTCTAGTTGCGATGGTCATTTTCATTTCAATCAATGCTTAGTATTTATTTCCAAAGAGAAAGCAAAAATGTAAACAAAGATTAATTGTAAAACTTGTCAGAACGTTTCATGTAATAAAAAAGTATTCTATCTATATAGGTATATATATAAAACTCTTGCGTTACTGACCTACTGACAGACAACGCACAGCTGAAACTGCTGGGCGCAAGAAGCTGAAATTTGGCATGTATGTTTCTTGAGGAGTGCGGGGGAGCACTAATAGAGAATTTTTGAAAATTCCCCCTCTAAGGGTGTAAAGAAGGGGGTCCACGTTTAAATTTTGTTACACTGAGCTACCAATTTAGTTATACTTACAATGTTATTAAAATAAGCGCACAAAGTGTCGTAAGTGTACAGAATGCATAGCTTACCGATGTACGAGCGAAATGTTTTGAAAAACACCCCGACCCGAAACACATACAACCCAATTTCATTGAGAGATCATCATAACACTCTCACTTGTACAAATATTTTTCATTATTGTTACCGATGTGAGGGGCTTATCGCTCTTTATAAACATTATAAATTACAAACGATTTGAGATATGTTCGTTTGGCATACTCCGTGTTAATTCAATCAAGTATTTTAAGTTAAATGGAAAAGGTGCAAACTCTTTCAACGATTTTTTGCAATAAAAACTAAGAGTAGCGAATAAAACTTGGTATGCAATTAAAGTCAATGAAAACTGCAAATGCTCTCGCTTTTACACAGCAGTGTGGCTGCGGGCGTGACTGTGGTAGTGAGCTGAGCACGTAATAGATGTTGCTTTCTAAGCAGTGAAGGTGAGGTGCACGGTCGCATTGCTTGCAGTTCAAGTTTAGTGGCGGGCGATAATTGCAGAGATCGCTGGTCGTTGCACTTCTAACGCCCAGCTCAGGGCAACGCACTGCGCCGTGCAGCTGCCCGGGAAATAGATCTCGCCCTGACTATTTCAGAGCGCCCGCGCAGCTTATACGCACGCTCTTTAACCGTCAAACGACTTACCTGTAACGTGAGAAGCTTAGAAAAAAGCCAACGCGAACGACTAATGAAAAACTTTATGCGTATATCAGATATCCCGCGGTTGTAAGATAGAATTTGTAGTTGAAGTAACAGAATGTTTATATTATGTGCGTTAGTTAAAATAATTAATAGATTGTTTACAGTTTCGTGAAAAATAGAGAAAAGTCAAATAATAATATATAGTTGGAAATTGACAAAATTTTGTAATTTAAAAAGGTAATCACAGGGGTTATCTAAAATAGCTTTATACGAAATTAAAAAAAAAGGCGAGACACAAAAACACATTACCAAAGGAAATAAGCAAATTCCAGGTTAAAGTTACTTACTTTCCAGGTTCATAGTTGCTAAGCCCGACATTAGTGAGAAAATAACCTTACTTCTACATCTACTTTTTAACTACTTTCTACATTTACTTAATTTGGATCATGGCAAGGGCTTTCATCATAAATTTTTAGACGAATAATTGAAAATCATTCACGCGAAAAGATTAAAAAACTAGCGCAGGTCGCAAGTTTTTCACAATAAATTGGCTCTACACTGGTGCAATGTTGATGTATTAAACATATAAACCTTCTTCTGCGTAGTTCGAAAAATGCGTAAAGATGGGCGGGAAGCGACTTTGTTACTATATAGAGATAAATATGTACCTAAAACTTAACCACGTTGATATAAATAAGTAGTAGGTATGAGAATAACACAATTCCATTGCACCACAGGCATACTCGAGAGCATGACAGCGATGCACGGCCCACTTAGAGCCGAAGTTCAGGAGGGCGTTGCACCCAGCGCCTGCGCCGCGAAAGTGATTCACGATGCGAACCAACCGCCAGTTGACATTATCCATTCATTTACGATAGCCCTTTGTAAACTTTTTGTTACCACGTCAATACATTTCATCAATGCAACGACAGCTGATATTATGGTCGTTTAAGTTTTGAAATGTGAGATCTGCAGGGCTTGTCGTAACATGCACCTAAAACGTGTATTACTAGGTTAAAGTTTTGAGAACTGTATGATAACGTGTTTTTGCCTACCATCTAATTTTTTGTCTCGGCAATTAGTCGAAACATATTTAAGTCGTTACTTCATTTTTACTCAGACTACGAAAATGGAGTTTTTTTCTGAAAAGTCTTGAATCTCGATACGTCATTATTTAAGAAGCGAATTTAGGGACTACAGTTCTCAATATGGAGCACAGTGCCCGTAGCATGAAAAACTATCACTATCGTAATCGAATAGTAAACTATAGCATCCTTCAAAAGCTATCAAAGTGCTGCTGTCAAACATTTATTGAATTTCAGTTCCTTATACGGCCAAAAGAGGCGCTGCTCTGGTTTTCATACAAAATAATACGATCACGATAACGGTAACCATAACGACAGATTTTCGTGCTAGGGCTACACAGGACAAAAACAAGGCGTTTAACGCGGACCAAGTCGCGAGCGGCTACAACAAGTGAAAAAGTAAATAGTCAAATTGAAAAATTCACAACGAACTAATCACCTCATGTACTAAAAATGTATTACTATTAATTTTACTAGTACAAGCGTATTAATGTAACTAGACGATCGGGAAGACCTTAATTATAAATAACGTATAAATGTTTATACGCTGATAAGCATGGTGACAATAATAACCAATAATCATAAATGCAGTTCTTTACTCAAAGAAAATAAAACTGGCTTTTTAAACTTTATGACATAGGCGTGCGAGAAAAAGAGAAACACAACACTCGTTCTATGGTAATAATTCAACGGGTGGTACTTATATAACGAGTTGTTCGGTGGGAATGCTAGCAATAGAAAAAGTTGCAATGTTAGAAGTATCTAAGGTAGTCGGGTGCAGTGCCCTGCCAGTGCCAGTGACCTAAACGCGTAGCAGCTACGCTACAGCGGGCTACGGACGACGCAGATGGGATTATGTTTTCTATGTTTTTCTATTTAAAAATGCCTTTTTTACGGAATCGGATAGATGGATATTAATTTAAATAATTGTTTGTCTACTTCTTTAAGTACCTACTTGTTAATAATTATGTATTCAGGAGATGTGATATGCTACGATATTTTTATGTTCGGTATCCTTGTACTCAAGTAAATAAGTATATACTTAATGAAGAATTGATAATTTTTATTTTGGTCATACTTATTAATAAACTTCATATTTACATAAATTATTATTTTAACGTGTGTTACTATAGAGCAAGGGATAAAAAGTCCAAAAACTATGTGGCCTACGAAAAAAAGAAAAAATGTTTGAGAATGTGCAAGCAGAGCACTTTCATATGATACCCCATATGCCCTAGTAGCCCCACTTCGAATTTTTGAGACCGCCTTTCAGTCCCTGTTGCAAAAAAAATATAAATATTTTTATTTCTCTCTTATTTGCAAAATAGTTGGGCAAACATCATCTAAAATATTCCAAGTTTCAAGTTGATAGTATAGGTAGTTCTCGAGATATCCAGACAGACCGACTTAGTCGCACCATAAGGGTTCCTTTTTAACCGACTTCTAAATCAAAAAGGAGGAGGTTCTCTATTCGTCTGTATGTATGTTTTTTTTTTGTGTATGTCCACCGATTACTCGAAGACGGATGGACCGATTGAAATGATTGAAACGTTTTTACATCAGGTTGGATTCCAAGTTAGTCCCATTTTTTTTTGAAATCGGTTCAGTAGTTTTCAGTAAATCTTGAAAATACTGTCGTTTTCGTTTTTTTACCACTTTATGTGAATTTAATACGTATCTTTAGGCATAACTCCTTTGTTTATAAACCGATTTAGATGATTCTTGTTTTGTTAAAAAGGGATACCTCAAGGTATTTTAACCGACTTCAAAAAAGGAGCTTTTCAGTTTTATCACATACCTATTTACCAGAATACAAGTAAATTGCCTGCACGATGTACTAAAAAGAGTGAAATAAAAATTATTTTTATAAAAAAATAAAACCGCCTTCAAAAAAAATCACATCAAAAAGTAAGAAATAATTCCTCACCAAATAAATAACGTAAGTACTTTGAAGTCGGGCGGGTTTTAACAAAAACAACAAAAAATCGTACATGTTTCACGCCCGACTTCAAAGTACTAACGTTATTGAAAAATGGAAAATGAAGTATTTAGAAAAAATCGACCCGTCTCACAATCAGCTCCGACGGGATTGTGAGACGGGTCGATTTTTTCTAAATACTTCATTTTCCATTAGTAATAAAAATTGCATTGTGAATGCAAAAAACTAAACATTAAAATACTTACGTTATTTATTTGGTGAGGAATTATTTCTTACTTTTTTGATGTGATTTTTTTACCAGTTTGTTTCGGAACCCTAAAAAAATATTTACTGTCACATATATTTTTTTACAATATGATGAAGTCCCTATAGATAATAGGTTTACCACCTGTGTGGCAGAGGTCAGAAAAACAATTTAAAACATACGTACAGTAATGCATATAAATCTTGATGAGCTTAATATATAGAAGAGCCCGTGGCGCAGTGGTTACCTCGCGCGGACTGCGATCGTTGAAGTTAAGCAACTTTCGCAATGGTCGATCGCGGGATAGGTGACCAAAAAAATTATTATCTCGTGATCCTCCGTGCTTCAGAAGGCACGTTAAGCTGTTGGTCCCGGTTGCGTTTGCAGTCGTTAATACCCACCAATCCGCATTGGACCCGCTTGGTGGGTCATGGCTCCCATAAGGAAGGCCCTGTGCCCCAGCAGTGGGACGATGGATAGTAAATATCTATGTCGAAGTATTCTAGATGATACTAACAGGGAAAATGTGTAATAGAAGCCATTCAACCCGCAATGATTCACAATTGTTAAGGGTTGAGATTGATGTAAGAGGGTGTATGAAAATGAAAATGAAAATAAGACGGTCATCCAAAAGGCTGTATCATCCTATCCTGAGGGTTCGTGTTTCAGTGAATTCTGGGAAACCCCGACCACCCCAATGAGTCACTTTTCTATTAATGAAAGGGAAATTCGTATAACTTTTCCTATTTTCATGACTCATACTGAAGCTGTGTCACCAAAAAAGGCCTCTCAAGGCTGTTTTCAATGACCGGTAGGGTTTCCCTGCCATTTCAAATAATACGCTTATTCACATCTATTTTCAGCAGAAATATTGTTTCGTTTTCGTGAAATCAAACAATTTTTATTACATTACCTTAGGTAGGACGTAAGTATGAAAAACTTAAACTGAAATTTAAAATGAATTAGTATTTAGTTAAAAAATATGTAAACATATTATGCTTATGACATGATGGTGGAAAATAAAATGTCATATAAAAAATAACTATACAAGAAAAATAAAAATCAATATGTTTTGCTCATTATACAGATCTTAACAGTGATAAAATTATTAAAAAAACCGTTTTGTAATATATCTCTGTGCTTAAAATGGAAAGTGAAGTGAAAACACCTGAGCCAAGTGAGGATGCTTATATTAGCTTATGAGGATGACGTGACGGTAGAAAATAAAATTTCATTTATTAAATTAATTATTTAAAAAAGAGGTTTTGTAATAGGTATATCTCTGTGCTTGAAATGGAAAGTGAAGTGAAAACTCCTGAGCCAAGTGACACTGAACGGTCAGGAAATCGCATAAAATTACCAATGCTAGCGATACGTAATCAAGATTACCGGAAAATATCGCAACCCTTTATTAAAGCAGGTTCTTTTAAGTGTACGGTATGGCTTATAATATTATGGAAGTAGAAGTAGTAGTAGCAGCAGTGATATTATTGCAACCTTATGCATTTAATACATTGCTATGTAGCAATAAAAAATGCTTGTGGATGGTATTACCATATTCTTTTTAAAGAATCCTATTGATTACAGTTATTAAAAGTGCGAGTTCAAAAAAATATACATTTAGTTGGAAAGAACATTTTGTAAGAAATGGGTCTGGCTGCTTCTCTCAGTGTTATTATGCCATACGTATATGTGTAAACCGACAAACAGCAAACTGTTTTAATAAGTAATTGGAGCATAAGATTGCTAATCGAGTCACGTAAGCAGTAAACATTATAATGGGAGTTATGTTAAGATATCATTGCGGCGCGGATCGGGGTGGCTGAGTTTTTGCGCCCGCGCTGCCGCCCGCATACAGATGCGACGACCTGGGCGTCGACCGGCGCGAGGCGGTTGACCTCGCCGCCTGCGCAGCTTTTAAGCTGCTCCAGCTTTCGAGAAGTTGACCGTTTTCTAACGACTGAAATAGAAAATCTAATGGTGGTTTTGAAGTTGATGTGCCTGGATTAAGCGCTAGGCTAGAGTAAAATATACGACTATGTACAGATTTCTGGTAATTAATTGTCCTGAAAAAAATCATTAAGTAGTCAATTTAAATATTCTTTGGCAAGTCAGAATAAAACTAATGAGCAAATTTAATGTAGTCTTATTAAGTATTTGATATATTTCAAACTTTGCTATCAACTTCTTAAACCAAAACTTATCTAAATAAGTATTATTAACTACAATAAGCTTTTTAGAATTGAATTTCTTAGTTAGACTAATAGTTAAGAGTGTCTAATCTTGTGTAAGAGTCTAAAGGAACCCACAGATTACCAGTCCGCCAGCAGGCAAACAACAGCCTGTCAGTTGGCCGCAATCGGCCACACACTCACAGTTTTACATACAAAAACCGAATATCATAGCCGATTATGGCCGATTCAATTCTAAAAATGTCTGTGGGGCCCTTAAGAGTGTGTTATCTAGTGTTAGAGAATCACAAGAAAACTTACATTCTTGTGGTTTTCTTCGCCAATAAAAAGAAAAAGTAACACAAAGCCGTGGGTAAAACAAAGTCTTCTTTTGTGACATTGCATAATCCTCGTAGAGGGCTTTTACGGCACTCAATGCACATTATAGAATTAGCGTGAGAAGCGAATCTCTTTTGTAAGGTCAGGTCAAGTTCTCATCCAGTAGAAGTATTTATAGTGCCCGATAATCTTGTGTATGTTCACCTTTTATCTTAATTACACTTTCTTTCAAAACCTTATAGGCGAAGCATTCTATCACTAAAAAGAAAAAGTTTTTTTGAAAATATTGTTTCTCGAAACCAGCGGTTTATCACTTCAATTTATGATGAAAACGTACGTTGTCTTTTTAGGACCTCTTTCGATTTATTCAGATTTTCAACGCTTTTGGTGTTATTTCCGAACCGGTAGAAAGTGATTTGTTACTTGCTGAATTTTGTCGATTGTTTTTTTTTAGTTTTGATGGGCCGTACTTGACAAATGTCTTGAATTAGAAAAATCTAGTGGCAACAACTATTTCTGATAGCAATATGATAATCTTGATTTTTACCTTTTGAGGTCACTACTTAAATTGATTCACAGCGCGTTCACTGAAAGTGGAAATTAAATAATAGACAGAGAAAATAATTTTCAGGGACTTTATACTGTCGCAAATAAAAATTTTATGTATATTATTGTCAATGTGAAAGTGTTTTTGTCCGTCTTTCATGTCAAAACGGAGTTATGGATCTACGTGATTTTTATTAAGGGGAGAGTTTGGTAGCTACAAACTGACATAGGCTACTTTTTATTCTGGGAAATATCACATTTTTGCGGGATAACGTCGTGTAGACCACGCGGGCCAAGTGGCGGGCGGAAGGCAGTTCTATATAAGACTAACATAATGGTTTACAGAAAGGGACTATTAATTTGTTTCATAATTTGTGTACTTACTTATAAATGTTACCAGATTTAAATATGAAAGTATTTTCCGAACTCAACAAGCACCACGGCAAATTTCGCTTAGTTTTTTTTTATAATTTTTTATAAGTATACAAATTTCACTATGAAAACGAAATGTTAATTAATTGGTAACTAATATGAATAACTTCTCTATCGGTCCCGATGTAAGGGCTTCGCAATTATGCGGGAGTCGACGGCCTTACCCAAGGTCTGGCGGTCAGAAGTGCGCTATCTAACTCGGCTGTATCTATATGTCGCATAAGAACTTTGTTACTATAACTAATGTCAATAAATTCTCTATCGGTATTGTATTTATGCGGGAGTTGTCGTCCTTTGCCAAAGACGGCCTGTAACTATACCGCGTTCTGACGTTAAGGGTCACCAATTCCGCGTTTTGCCTTTGTTAAGTAAAAATATACTTCTATGTTGTGGTATGTTGACGCGCGCCAGAAAACGTATCGGTTTCATTAGTTTAGAATGGTTAAAAATACATAAATACAGTGTGTTTGTCACGCAGCGCGATCTGTGTTGCCCTACTATATATGCGCGTGCCAACACACCATAACACAGAAGTATGATTCCGTCTTATACATATGAACAATATATTTTCTATCGGTGCCGATGTTAGGGCTTCGCATTTGCGGGAGTCGACGGCCTTACCCAAGGCCTGACGGTCAGGGGCGCGCTATCTAACCCGGCTGCAGGTACCTACGCCATGTTAGAACTTCTTTACTTATTTGCTTTTATAGAGTTTTTAACCCCACTTCTACAGGGGTGAGCGCCAGTTCAGTTTTACGTAATACCAATATTAATAAAAAACTGAATTTCTAATTAAGATGCAGTAAACTTCAGGACTAACACTAGTGACTATGTTACTCAAAAACACGATTGCATAAAATTTTCTCGATAGAAAAAAAATTGCGAAGTTGCCTCCAAATCACTAATTACTTAACACGATAAACTGCTAGTATTCAAGAAATACATTAAAATAAAGCTTGGAACTTTTTAGTTTAATTACAATATAGACAAGGCAGGGCTTATGTTACATATTTTTGTAAATAACCTTTAAATATCCTTTTAAAAACGAATTTCCTTTATTTCTTCATTCCGGACCGGCCGAATGGGGCCGGAGAGTATAGTATTATTAAATTATATAGCATATATATATATAGTAAATGCTGCCTTATGTTTCATAGTAATAAGGCAGTATTTACGTTGCAGTTGGCCGTTGCAGTTATTACTTTTGCTTTTGGCCTAGTGCGCGCCCTATATAACGGACGATAAGACAATATGTGCCAAGTTTATTTTGATTTAAATTAGTCTTTAAACCTGAATTGTTGTAATACGCATATATCAAATCATTAGCTACTCTGTCTATTTGTGTTTCTGTCTGTTTACTTTTCACATCTAAATCAGTGAAAAAATGTTGATGGAATATGGCAAAGAGATCTAAGAGTAGAAACAACGTGTCCAGCTCTCCAGCCAATGTTCAACAAAAAGGAACTGGTGGCGATGCAGCGCCGTGTGTTAGTAATATCATTCATTATTTTGAGCTCCTTTTGACTTCTTCACAACTTGAAATAGATAATTCTTTGAAGTAAGGATATGATCCTTATGGGCCGCGGTATAAAAGACAGCGTGATCGAACTTAACTCCAGGTGGATCAAGTCGCGGGCGTCACATTTTCATTGAACTCCCGGTTCTCCCTATTTGTATTTCAAGATCTCGTCTAGCTCTTTCTCAAAAGTTTTTCATAATTGGTTTAGTGGCGTTAAGTTTATGTGGTAACAGACATACGGATATAGATAGAGTTACTTTCGCATATCTAATATATTAGGTACCTGAAAATGTGGAAGTATGTAGGTATTTAGATATAAATCTCCATTGTACAGTTGTAAGCATATCAAACTAATCAATTTGACTTTGTGCCCGTCCTTACCACATGAGTTATTAAAGCGGTTTTTGTAGACTAACTACCTCTAGAAGGCTTCATTTTATATAGTTCGGTTACTGCTAAAGGATGTGCACATTATCCGTTTATATTATGAACAGAGTCAACTTTATGAAAACCAAACCATTCTACTTGTAAACATGTCATTTGCCTAAAAGACTGTAACATAAAAGAGTGCCATTTATATGCATGCCCTTTCAGTTGTTTTGCATATGAATGAGTGCAGGCAATGCAGACTACATTGTCGGCGATTACACCGCATATGCGGAGTAGTACGTCGTGCTATAGGGTGGTGCGGGTGCGGTGCGTCGCTTCTCCCGTCTGCACCCACACTACTATCCACCCCCCGTCTACCCCATTGCACCGCCCGTGTAATTCACTCTCACTAACCCACTGCAGAACAGTCAATCATGCATATCGTACCTATCTAATTCAAGGTGATACTCATTGGAGGTAGAGCCCTATTATTTTTGGTGCTCTAGTCACTGATAAGGTTTGCACATGATTGGCGTTAGTTTTATTCCAAGTTGTTTTTTTATGTAGGGTTAATTTAACCCATAAGTAATAAAAATTACTAATAAGTTCCATAAGAAACCTATACCGAACAATAACTACGGCTTAGTGAAACTATTTAAAAAATCTGAGTATTGTTTTAAACAATAATTAATATTTGCATATATACTATTTTGGTTGATAATAATGAAATTACGCACTAGTCAGAATAAAAAAATTGCCTTTAATCCAAATAAAATACAGCTGCTGGATTAACAGTAAATTGTAAATAACTTTGCTAAAATTTAAAAAAAAAGAAACTTTTCCAGGTTTCTGTATTATATACACAAATAGGCTTATTTCGTTAAATTAAGGCATTCTTTAAGTCTAACAATAATGCTTTGAGTCACTTGAGAAATTGCCACGCCTCACAATTACATTTTATTTGGTCTCGGAAATGCGCGCCACTCATACCACAGACAAGGGTTGCGTTGAAAAGCACCTTTTGTGATTTTTCATATCCATTTCCCAAGGTTTTGTCGGCACGTCATACACTGCATCACTCAAAAGAGTGTGCGTTCTCTTTTTATAATGTCTGCAAGTCGGTGGTGAAAGCGCCAGGGTAGCGGGGCTTGCGGGGCACGGGGGGTAGGGGTTGAGGGGAAGTGCCCCCACGTCTAGACTGGGTCGGTAGTTTTCCGGGATTCAGCCGGCTTTGACTGCAGTCTGCTCACCCACTCATTGCACTGTAGCTAAACTTATACATTCTACCGTCTGAGGACCCTCGTTGCGTCTGACATAGCATTATATGTATTTTTATAGGTGTATAGTTATTCCAGCCAGTGGGGAAACAAGGATCAATAAGGACGTCTGAAATCACCTTGATTGTGGTACGGTGAAACAATGTCAGGGTTGGACCCGGAACGTACATTAGTCGTTTCGATTATAACGTACAGTTGTGTTATAGGGACCTTGTCAGAATTTATTATTCATCAAGGTTTGGTTGTCTATCGTGAGAGTAGGTCTAAATAATATGTTCAATTCTTTTACAAGGCCAACTCTTTTCTACAAATATATTTGAAAAACTTATCCCCGAATTTTTTTTATATGATTTCTATAATTTGTTTACAAACATATAATTTCCAATAAGCACCTTATTATATATTATATTTATGTCGAAAAAAATGTTGAATATAAACATTGCAGCCCTGATAAGTCAACGACTTAGTTTGGGAAAGCATGAGTTCAGCTTCTGTGTCAGCATCAGCGGAGTTTTATCCCAACTTAACTAGGTTTTGGTTATATTCATCGGCATCAGCTTGTATAAAAACGTATTGACATTAATATCGATCTTAATAGCAACCATTTATGATATCCTATATCGTCTAGGTAATAGGGTAGGCGATACGTTAAAACAATTCCAGGCACGTTCGATTCCTGGAGGTGTCGTCTCAGGTTGCGCGTAAACATTGCATTCATAGGCCACAGAAGGAGCTGTCTAGGACAATAGGCTGTTGCCTTTAATAAGCCTTTGTGACACCCAGTCGTCTCTATCCGCTGGTACTCCATCTATACGTAGCACGCTTCTACGAATGCGCCGGGTAATTGCCGGTTTCTATTATAAATATTAACTAACGACCATCCGTTTTCTTGTTACCGATGACGGTTGACACCTACCAGCGAAATATCTGACCAGGTGGTGGTGGTGGAGGCGTCACTAGTAATACAAAATTACCGAAATAGGTATCAGCTGTAAGGACAAGTTTTTAGTTATGATTTGATCACCGGGTCAAATAATTTTGCAGCACTGTTATATTGATAGTTCATTGTCGTCTAAATTTAATCCCTTTTTCCAATTAAGTATAAAAAAATGTTTTGTTAAATAAAAGAAAAAAACAGTACATTGTTTTCTAATGAACTATAGAAACCGGACATAATAAGCTGTTGTGAAACCCAGTCACCTAAAGGTCTCTGCATACGCGACGAGTTTTTTTTATATATTTTGACATCGTTGCATTGAAATGCCCCGTGAGTGCCACGTTCCCGTCGCGTCCGTGACTCGTGACATTATGTCCTACATGTACATTTTTGTATGAAACGTTATTTCCAAAACTTCCCGTTCCGTACCGTCCCCGTCCCGTCCGTATAAAAAACACGTATACGTCACGTATGCAGAGACCTTTAATCGCTGGTATCCCACCTAAACGTAGCACGCTTCTACGAATGCGCCGCCGGTTAAATCAGTACGTAGGTAAGCATTTCAGATGTAGATTGTTTGTGGAAAACTGCCTAATTTATATTACGTCGTAAACATGAGTTTCGTTTATAAACAAAAGTTAAAGTTAGGTTTAGGTGTGTAGCTGTACCTATTGAAACACTTTCAACGTTTCTTTTCGTATTAAAATACCGAATTAGTTACAGTTTCTGTGAGTTATATAGAAAATATCCATCTCGTCCTTTGATTTTAATACAATTACGATTAACCCACTTGGAAGTTATGTACAATAAAATTGTTTTACAAAGTTAAGAAACTGCTTTGCGTATTTTGTGAAACTTCACAATACAAGTCATCAATCAGTACCCAATGTATGGAAAATTCGGGTCTCGTAATCGGTAAGCTATGTCATCTATGTCATCCGTCAAAATGATAGGTACCAAAAAGCTGTCTAGCTGCGCTGGCTATTGAATTCTAGTTCCGTAACGTAGTTCTAGATGTAACGGAGATATGCACTTTTAAAAAAAATGATTTTCCAGTTATTTGTCAAACTTCTAAGGAACAAGGTGCAAGATGAGCCCAGAGTCGTAGCACTTACCATATATAATATTATAGTAGTGAATAATTACAACATTTTATTATATGGCGACAAAGTTGAATTGTGAAAAATAAAAAAGTTTTAGTAGTTTAAAATGTCTTGAAATAAGCTGAAAATTTTCACATATAACTTCGTTTAGGTGCATTTTAGCCAGAAAAAATTCTTCGCAATGTTGTAGAGAAATGAATTTCCTATTATTAATGTTTTAAATTTTGTTTCTAGGACAGAAAGTTACTGAGATATGCACTTAAAAAAAATGAAAACATCTTTTTTTCAGGAAATTTGTCAAAGTATTATGGTGCCCGAAAAGTGCAGTGCATTGTGAACAATATTTTCTGGCTCAAATGCACCTAAACGAAGATATAAGTGAAAATCTGAAGAAATTGCCGATTTTTTCTATACGGCGCGGCGGCAGCGGCGGAGGGCGAGGAATTGTGTATTTTGCATTTTAAATTTTGCACTAAACATTCTAGACAACATTTCAAAAATTCTGAACTACCGGACCACTTGTAAGATAAAAACCCTCTATTCACTGAAAGGACTATAATGGATGCTACAATTTATGACAAAACATTTAGATTAAAGTTAACATGTTAAACATTTAGAGCTCTTGGTGTATTAGGGATACCTACGTGTAATAAGCACAAAGCATATTTAAAAATACACTCACCTAATTTTAATTTGGTGAGTGTAAAAAAAAAACGTATAAACTTAACACTCGGCATTTCTCATCTCGAAAAACCAAAAAGTGATAATTTTATTGTAGTTGGTAATACTAAAGGGGCTGTGGTATATTCAGAGATATATGTATATCTTCTTAGTTTTTTCTAGTGTTTGCTGATTGATTTACGACTAAAGTTTATAGCTTGTTCAGAAAATAATCAAAAAGGATTTTAAAAAGGCTATGCCTCCGCTGACCTCTCCGCTTCCGGGACCAACTTGGGAAAAAACCTGATGTTATAACGTTTGAATCATTTCAATCGGTTCAGCCGTCTTCGAGTAATCGGTGTACATACATATAAAAAAAAACGCGACGAATAGATAACCTCCTCCTTTTCAATTTTTGAAGTCGGTTAAAAAATGACTGTCTTGTTTTGTTTTTTGTTGTACCTGCACTGCAACCGTTATTTTATTTTATCTTTATTTTTTATTTCACAAAAAAAATAACCACGACATTTAACTTTCTAACCTATCACGTGTTCTACAGGTCTTCCAAGGCAAACTCGCTCACTACCGGCAGCGGAACAACTTCCTTTTAAAAATACACTGACCCCTAATTTTAGTTGGTATCTCAAGAGCCACTCGGTATTTCTCATCTCCAAATACTAAAAGAAGCTAATTGTAAGTATGTACTACAGGGACTGTGGCATATTTAGAGGTGTATGTATATCTACTTAGTTTTTAACCGACTTCAAAAAGGAGGAGGTTTTCTGTTCATCTGTATGTAGGTAAGTTTTTTTTGTGTAGGGTGATTACGCCAAACGTCGGCCCCCCCCCAAACCTCGGCCGTCTGCACATTTTCAAATTGCGTTCATTCAAAAGGTACTTAAATGGAAATTTTTCCACTCGAATTGCAACCTTAGTTCATACTCTATACGTACAAACGGTTACTATCCGATTACGTCTCTCGCTCTTCGCACACTGAGCGTCAGTAGCGATCCCGTCGTTGAAGCGCTAGGTTCATTGTGAAAGTAGCTAACTTGCTGTGAATACCCACGCATCGGGGATTGATATTACACCTATAAGGCGTTTCTTTTTTTTTGCTTTAAGCTTTGATATCACTAATAAGTAAATTTTACTATATTTTAAGATAGTTTTTTTAACGTTTTGTATAATTGGATTATGAGAAAAATAGGGGGCCGCCATTAGAATATCAATTTTGACTTAAAACCCTATACTCGGCCGGGGCCGACTTAAAGTAAATGCAGTCTGTTTTATAAATTAAAATTCTACTAATCACATTGGCTGAATAGGAGAATTCGCAAAGCCTTAAGGTAAATAAATCCATTTTACGTTTAATAGCCAAATACCGGCCGGGGTGATATTAGTTTAATTACGAGATATAAGGTACACTAAACTGGGGCCGACTTTAGAAATATTAAAGGTCATAATGTCGGCCATCCTCAAATTCGACCGCCACTATACAGGAGGATTACTTTTGTGTTTACCACAGCATAAAAAAACTATAAACCTTCATTATTATTTTATCTGACTTATTTTATCATTCTTAAATGCTATTAGGAAGACGTCATAGTTATTTTATCATTCTTAAATACTATAACGGTGACGTGAAAGTTTAACTAACAATCACTGTTGATATACCTTAGTATTTTTTTAACCTTATTGATTATTAAATTCTGTTTTAAATTCAAATTTTTATGACATAAGTACTTACTTAGTTATTTACTTTTATTTAATTTTATTGTGATGTTTAACTTTGTTATTTAACTATAGGTACCTAATTTAATTATACTAACATTGTTAAAGTGTAGAAAACAACAAAAACAAAATATGTAAGTATACTTACTTAAAAAAATTAATCATGTTAATATTTTTCATTGTCTTAATTTGAAACAACCTATACCCGGCCGACATTTGGGAAAAACGCGACCGACTATAGGCAGTAAACGGCCGACTTTAGGGTTTTTTCGTTCTCGACGCTTTAGTACCTTAATACTTTTTTCTTATAGTAGAGAAGTCAACCTTATGCCTAGAAACATAAAATAGATTTATCAACCTGTCTCAAAACGCATCACAATCTATCTTTAGTTCCCAACTGATGGAGCCAGAGCGATCCAAAGTGAGAAAATCCGTAAGGGGGCCGACGTTTAGCGTATTTACCCTATGTCCACCGATTTTTCGAAGACTGATGGACCGATTGAAATGATTCAAACGTTATTATATCAGGCTAGTTGCCAAGTGAGTTTGTTTGTTTGCTTTGGTTGAAATTTTAAAATCGGTTCTGTAGTTTTCAAAAGTAATCTTGAAAAAATACTGTAATTTGTTACGTAACCAAACACAAAATAAAGTAAGTACATTGAAGTCGGGAGGGTTGTAACAAAAACAACAAACATTGTACATACCTACATGTTTCACGCCCGACTTCAAAGTACTTACGTTATTTGGTGGGAATACAGTATTAGAGGGATTACCTATTTCTTACTTTTTGGTGGCATTTTTTTGAAGGCGGTTTTATTTTTTACTAAAATAGTTTTTTGGGAAAGTCTTTTATACTGGAAGCTACAATGTACTTTAGACTAATAATTTAGAATGCTCAGCGTGTTTACAGGTTAAGCAATGCGAATATTACTGACGTAATATTACTTACTATATTAAGTACTTGCTTACTCAAAAATATAAGATATACTGACCTAATTTTAGTTTCTCAAGACTGAACACTCGCTATTTCTCATCTCGAAATACCAAAAGGAGCTAATTGTAATTGGTCACCAAAGGGACTGTGATATATTTAGAGGGGGGTGGTTGGTGCGGGGGGTGCGGTGACGCGGAAGCATAGGGCGGGCGGAGGGCGATGACCGTGAACGCGGGCGGCATCGATCCGGCGGGCGGCCATACCCTCGCGCAACGGAAAGTACGTGACGACTGTGCCGAGAGCCTACGGTAGTGTTGCCTGCTGTTACAAAAATGCAGTGAAAATAGACTTACTAAGAACGCCTCGCTAGAAAACTTAGGTTCTGTTGGGGAAAAATTTGTTTGGCTTTATTACTTACTTTATTTTGAAAAAGGAAATGAAAATGAACACAATAATTAATTCTAAATTAGCTAAAGCTAAAGTAGATTTGTGGGTCTGTTACATTTTGCCAATGAACTAATAGATCAGTCTTTATTAATTTATGTCTATAGATATATACTTATTAGACCTAAGAGAAAGACATAGACTAGAAGAAGAAAAGTAATTTCTGGCGTACATTATTTCCATCTGACATTGAGTTAGGCCTCATTTCCACCTGCAAGTAAGTCTTCTGCGATAAATGTCCGACAGTCTGTCCGATAGCAACTTGCAAGTCTAAACACGTGTTTGCCCTACGCAAGTTGCTATCGGACAGACTGTCGGACATTTATCGCAGAAGACTTACTTGCAGGTGGAAATGAGGCCTTATAATGTACTCACGTACCATCTGGTTTAAATAATAACAGTGAGCAACAGAACTACTAAATTCTTAAATACAGGCACAACACACAGCTGATAAAAAAAATGTTTATTAGTATATTGCGTAACTGAAAATGATTTTTCCTGGCAACACTGGCTCCATCGTAGTTCCGTGACTTCAAACACGCGAGCGGCGCCGCGCCGCCGCTTTTGCGTCGCAAGTCATCATCCGTCATAGCTTTAAGCTCAGGTGAACTTGAAAGAGATCCTCCAACAGGGAACATGTATGAAGATGTACTTACCTATGGACATCTGTGAACATGTTTGCTGACTTTACAGCCACTCGCGGCGCTATCGCGGTGAATGACGACTGAAGATCAAAAGAAATGGCGATCTCTTGCAACGGGCCAAGCTTAAAAGAACTCTCGCGTTTAGTATCCTATTGAAGATGTAAGATTTGGATTTAAACAAGTTGATTTTAAATTAATAAATAATTGATTAACATTATAATTAATCGGAGTTAGTTAATATTGTTTTTAAATCAGTACCTATATAAAATTAAACTTAATTACTATTAAAAGTTAATTATTTTGGTGCGAGTCACATCTGTAAAAGTACTTTTATAGAGATGAGAGGTACATTACATGCCAATACTGATAGTGTACTTAATTTGTTAGCATCTTCTAAAAATACTTAACTTAAGGAGCAAACTTATTTACGTCTAATGTTATTACAACAAAAATACATGATATTTTATTTTTCTTTTTAAAAAGTCTTAAGTTTCGAAATCTTATTAATGCGAGTATATTTTTGGGCCTGCTTTTATAGTAGACTACAGCGCAATCCCTTAGGGCGAGACTGCCTGTACGTACAAGCAGCCCTTTTTATCTCGTGTTTGGTAAAAGCTATTTCCGTCTCAGGTACCTATATTTAAAATTTGTTGTGAGCACCATAGAGAAAATTACTCTTGTTCGTTCCTTGGCCACGTGATAAATTTAAACTCTCCAAAATTAGAGGACTATCTACATTCGACTTTTCTGACGTATTTTTGATCACGAGCAATTATTTTACTTGTATCAAACTTTTTATTTAATAGGGGTTTGGGAACACTGTGCCGGTGTGATAAAAATGTGGTGTTATCTTTAAAGATGAGATATGACAGTTATAAAACAAAAAACAGAGCTTTCAATACAACTTAATAATCTTGTTTAGTCCAACGCGGTCATATAATTATTCGACAGAATCATGTATCACATATGTGAATTATATGTCGATGAAACTATATTACTTACCTACTTATAGTCCGGTCAAATTAGACCCAAAAAATAAGAGTGAAGGTTAATTCGCAAGAAGCTGAAATTTGGTGAAATTGTTCAAAACATAAAAAAAAATTAAATTTAAAAAGTCCTCATCGATCCGGTACCTGGAAAAAAATACAAACGTCCAAACATCTAAGCTTTGCATATGATCACATATGATGACGATTACAACTTTTCCAAATTTTTGGATCGATATAAGTATCTTAAAAACGGTGGCTCTTAGGATGAACGTCATTTCGTGTGTACCTTACTCCTTCTGGCTTGTGAGCTGTAAAATCCTTCAGTGACGGATAAACCATTTCTTATTTTAGTATTCAGAACAAACGTAACGCAAGAGTTTATGAATTATTGACGTTTGAACAAGGGCCACACGACCTGACGCTTCAGATTATGGATGCTGAAAATAACAAAAACTAGCTAACGAAGGTCCAGTTTCACTCCCTAGCTGCTCAGTGACGCAAAAATAAATAAGATTTAACACACAAACATCATTCAAAGCAGAATAGATCTCTTATAATCGTTGTTCAAACAAGGGCCACACGAAACTGTGTGTACCAGATTTAATTTGTCAAAATATCGATAACCATACCATTTGGAGCCAAATAAAGCAGTCTAGCAGCGTCACGTTAGATATGTGACAGTATACAACACTTCAAATCCGTTCGCGTAACAACACATCAATAGAAAAAGCAAAAACAATATTTTGACCCGTCAGACTGTGTGGCCCTTATTTAAAACCGTCACATTACGTGAATTTAGCGTTACGAATGTTGTTAAGAACATAATAGTCAAAAGAATTTCCGTCACTGAGGATCTAGCTTTACCTGGATCCAATTACTGCAGAACTTACGATGCAATTCAAGTTTAAAATTAGTATGAAAATAATCTAGGGTGACCACGAAGTAATTTTTTGCGGACATCGTATTGAAGTTTACTTAGAATGTATGTAGCTTACCTAGTGATGGGTAATTCTCCGAAAAATTTCAAACTCGGAAATTTTTCAATTTATTTTTCGGAAAAATTAAAAAATTGGAAAAGTAAAGGAAATATATCTTTTTATCGAAATTATTAGTTTAAATTAAATAGTAAATATAAAATATGGTTCATAATAAGTTGAAATTCAAAGGGTTGAATGGCTTTACTTACATGTTGTTTAAAAAAAAAAAACAAATGTGCTAAGTTATATTTTAATACAGATTCATGTACAATGGTTTATTTTTTACGACATAAACATATATAATTACGTCACTCATGATTAATCTGAATCCAAATGGGTCATTCTACCGAAACGCAAAATTTTTGTTTGGAAAAATATTGGAAATTTTGCATTTTTTCTTTTCTTTTCATTCCGAAATTTTTACATTACCCATCACTGAGCTTACCTATCGTAGCATTAGGATTTTAAGCAAATAAAACTACAGTAAATTGTTCAACAATTTATGATTTAGGTAAGTTTTATTATTAACGCTAAAGTGTGACATATTAAAAAAAGTTGTTTTGTTATTTTAATTTTTAGTTTTTTGCATTCACAATGCAATTTTTATTATTGGAAAATGGAAAATGAAGTATTTCTATTGATATATAACGATTTAAATATTTTATAGATTAAAGAACGACTCCGTAGCTCAGTGGTTAGAGCAGTCGCCCGGAAAGCGAAAGGTCGTGGGTTCGAGTCCCATCGGAGCTAGTTGTGAGACGGGACGATTTTCTTTAAATACTTCATTTTCCATTTTTCAAGTTATTTTGTGTCAAGTATGTCAATAATGTCAATAATGTCAAAGATATTACAGTTCAATCACAATATGTACAAATGATTTATTGAAAATCAGACTAGTACTATAAGGTATTCTAAAATATTCTTTTGTTCATCACAGGTCAATCATTTTATGTACCTACAAATAAACTTAAACAAAGTTGAAAAATGGAAAATGAACACAACTAGCTCCGATGGTGCTCGAACGCACGACCTTTCGCTTTCCGGGCGACTGCTCTAACCACTGAGCTACGGAGTCGTTACGAGAAGCGTCGAATTTATCCAATACTTCTTACGCGCTGTATAGTCAGCGATAATTTCATCAATGTGGAGATATTACTACCCTCACACGCGAAAGAAATAACTTTCCAGGTATTTGGCAATCGCTAAAGATGAAATTACTATTGCAAGTTATTTTAATTTTTAGTTTTTTGCATTCACAAAGCAATTTTTATAATAGAAAAATGGAAAATGAAGTATTTAGAAAAAAATCGACCCGTCTCACAACTAGCTCCGATGGGACTCGAACCCACGACAATTATAGGCTTTTTGTCCATTAATGTACGTACATTGTTGTCACCCTGTTTTAAAAATCTCATACAAATTTTATCAAGGATTGCATCGTAACTACTGCAGTGATTGGTTCCAGGTAAAGCTAGATCCTCAGTGACGGAAATTCTTTTGACTATTATGTGCTTTACAACATTCGTAACGCCAAATTTACGTAATGTGACGGTTTTAAATAAGGGCCACACAGTCTGACGGGTCGAAATATTGTTTTTGCTTTTTCTATTGATGTGTTGTTATGCGAACGGATTTGAAGTGTTGTATACTGTCACATATCAAACGTGACGCTGCTGGACTGCTTTATTTGGCTCCAAATGGTATGGTTATCGATATTTTGACAAATTAAATCTGGTACACACAGTTTCGTGTGGCCCTTGTTTGAACAACGATTATAAGAGATCTATTCTGTTTTGAATGATGTTTGTGTGTTAAATCTTATTAATTTTTGCGTCACTGAGCAGCTAGGGAGTGAAACTGGACTTTCGTTAGCTAGTTTTTGATATTTTCAGCATCCATAATCTGAAGCGTCAGGTCGTGTGGCCCTTGTTCAAACGTCAATAATTCATAAACTCTTGCGTTACGTTTGTTCTGAATACTAAAATAAGAAATGGTTTATCCGTCACTGAAGGATTTTACAGCTCTTAAGCCAGAAGGAGTTAGGTACACACGAAATGACGTTCATGCTCTTAGGAAGTATCGTACCATTTTTTATAGATAATTAAATGATTTACAATTTTGTCTTTGTAAAACTTACCGGTTTGCTGAAAAAACGCGAATTTGTCATTTGACCTCGATTTTTTTTTTCAGGTACCGGATCGATGAGGACTTTTTACATTTCATTTATAATTATGTTTTGAACAATTTCACCAACTTTTAGCTTCTTGCGAATTAATGTATCTTCGGATCATTAAGAGAGTTTAACAGAAATACTGCAAGAATTACAGTGAAACATTTTCATCTGTGTCATGAGTGCATTGGTCAATACAAGTGTTGTAAATTCAACAACTCGGTTAAGTACTCCCAATAGTCCCAGTTTTGGTAATTTTATAGAATGGTTCTTGTATATAAATCAAACCATATTAGTTATTACCTAAACCATGGCCTACTAGGGTATAGATAGGCAATTATGGCTAAACGTACTAAGCCCACTGTCCTGAAAACTAATCCATAAATAATTTGTAAGTATCAATTTGTTTTGCAACTCATAGCTCGGAACAAAAAAAGAAGAAACGATAAGACCACAGGATAAAACACATATGTAATTTATTTACAATTATACCCTTCATCACTGACATAACGTAAAAATAAAATGTATCGCTCTGAAAGAGAAGCTTAGAGAAGTAATTAATTATTAAAGAAAAGAGCGCTTAAATAAATAATTCAGGAGTACAGAGCAATCGATTTCTTCAAAATTGAATTATGCACTTGTGCCCAAAATAGCTTCCCCTGACAAGAATATCGGGGTACAACAAACGTAGCGGTTCTGCTTCCCTCTTTCCTTCGATCTAATAACGGAATAAAAGTTAGTAGGGTGCCGGTCACGGGGGTGCGTTCTTATAGCCGTCTTTATCTGGGGACTCCTGCAACCCATGCCAAGGGTGCCGTAAGGAATAAAATATAAGGCAAGCCCCTACACAATCAATACCTCTAAGAATTTTTTTTTTTCCGTATGTACTAATATTATAAATGTGAAAGTGTGGACGTTTGTTACTCAGTCACTGCCACAGTTATTGATTATAGTCTAGAATAGCATAAAAGCTACTTTTGAAACTGGAAAAATATATCATTCCCATGTGAAAACATCGTGTTGTTTAAAAATCTAGCAAAATATAGGTATGTTCGTTCAAAAGTACAATTTGGTTTCATCTAAAAATATTGATGTAAATAAGGATGGAGAAATAGTCGATCGAACGTAGGTTAAGTTTGTATTTATTAATAGAAAATAAATCAAAGATCATCGCAATTGAATACTAATAAATGCTTTTGGATGCGGGCAGCGCAGGACTGATCGTTGTGGAGATCTTTGGGGGTGGCCTATGGGCGCCGTTCGGCTGACATGATGAAATGCTTTTTAATGTTACAGACATTGGGATGTAAACAAGATACAAACTGTCACAGTTTGCATATGCTAATTAGAAAGATCTACACGCAACCCTATAGCCGAAAAGATAGGGAGATGTAATGATAACGCGTTGCACCGGGGTGTTCCGGGTGGGGGTAGGGGCGGGGGTGGCATTGGGGAAGGTTGAATGTCGGGCAAGGGCGGCGTGAGTCACGGCCGCGATCAATACTGCAAGAAATGCGTGCTCACGCCGCCGCCGCCGCCCGGCCGCGCCGGTGCATGGGACTACGATATTGGGGAAAAAGGCTATTAAGGTTTCCCCTTATATACTGAAGGTAAACCCAACTTTACTTTACACGCTATCTTTCAGCGCATCCTTAACGTGTACGTAATAAGAACGGTTTTTGGATTTCAGCTGTTAAGATTAATGTGTTGTCTACGCTACGGACTATTGCCGGCAAACTATCAGTTGTTAGAAGGTTAAATACTCTTACAATTTGCCTTCTTTATACATAAGTAACTATCTATATGATGTAGTATGGTTTTTTACCCTGTACGTGATAGGTAAAATAAAGCTAAAGATACTATACTATCCATAATCATGTTCTGCTATGAAAAAAAAATCATTTTTCACATAGAAGTATAACTACAAATTTTCATTTAAGTACTTACATCAAAAGTTGGCGCTTGCCCAGAAAGAGCGAATTAGTCGCTATTGCAACAGGGATTTTGAATACATTACTGTCAATGTAGCAGATAAGACGCGGACTACCAATACCGAGCGTACGATGAATGTCAAAAACGCGTTTAACTCGCGCGTAGTTTCTGAACGGACAAGCACTTGATGTTGTCAAAAATTATGTACATACTCGTATGTATGTTGCTAGTACCTAGTACTAGCCTATGCGAAATAAAATTGTCTTGTCTTACACCTAATTTTTGATGGATTTAAATACGAATACCTAGAGATAGATTGGTCCTTGGAGAATGCCCGCCCTTCGCTTCCCCTTGCTTTCCTTTCTGTTCCAAAATAAATCTTGAGGGGTGAAGTAATAATTAAGATGCAAATAAAAGTACTTTTTTAAGTTGCGCGAAAAATAAAACGAAGAGGAAAATTCATTGTAGACTTAAAATGTAGTTGAAATGTCTTTCCTGGAATTTTGCCATCTGGCTGAAGCTGTTCAAGATCTGATGTTGGCATGAGTACCTACGTGATTTTTGATATAACAGAATAGATATTCGGCTAAAACTTTTTCGATACTTTAGGGTTAAAAAAGATAAGGAGAAAGAAGGAAAAATTAATAATTAAGAAATACGACTGCCAAAATCGATCAAAAAAGTAAAAAAACCGGTCAAGAGCGAGTCCGACTCGCGCACCGAGGGTTCCGTACCATCATAAATTTAAATAAATATATCGTGAAAATATTTTCATCGGCGAGCCTAGATTCGTCAGAGCATTTGCGGTGTAGAATGTTGCAGTTTTAGGTCAACGCCAGCTCTTGACCGATAGTGGAACTAATTTAATTTTGTTGATGATTTCTGAATAAGTTTACTATTTAGAGACATCGTTTTTTTATATCTTTACATGAACTTCTATCACATAAAATAATTTCTGATTATTCTCTATGCAACATCGAATTTTAAAGACCCCCATTCAGCCTCTGTTGTAAAAAAAATATAAATATTTTTATTTATCTCTTATTTGGAAAATAATTGGGCCAATGTCATCATAAGGCATAAGTCATAAATTTGTATTCATATAGATTAAATAAAATTAATGCTTATGAATGAATCATCTAAAACTATTCCATAACAAGTTGATAGCATTAGTAGTTCTCGAGATGTCCAGTTGTAACAGACAGACAAAGTCGCACCATAAGGGTTCATTTAAGATCTCGTTGCAGTCGGGGAACCTTTTCAATTTTACTTTTCACTTACACAGTATGATACCCCGACTGCAATGGGACCTTGTTTTTTTAATTTTTTATTTAATTCCCTTTAGTGATTATGTATACAAATTATATGGTTTTGAAATGTGCTCGTTGAGGCCTTTCATTTTATACTTACACATCTTGCTACAAATGAGTTTTTTTTATCACAATTATTATTTAAAAGTTATATAACAAAACTATTTTTTTGTAATAACTCAAAAGTTACCTAAGTACCTACTTAAGTATATCAAAATATTTTTTTTATCCAGTACCGAAGACACGCCGACAGCTCCCAGTACAAACACGAGCGCGTGTGACGTCATAATGTTAGTTTTCACTCATTGCAATTTAAACTGAGATAATAAGACGTACAATAAAGTAGTGGTTTGATCTATTTAATTTTGTTGTCTTTGTTAAATACTGAAATATCTATATATTGAAAATTTCGAAACTCAAAAGTGGTCGGTCTTGTTACTTTTTTACCATTATGTACGAATAATACATAAACAACTCCAGAAAAAATGATTTTAAATGTTCGCCAAGATGAAAAATGTCGGAACAAAATGGTTTCAAGCAGTGCACCATCATATCCTCAAAACAAAATCATATTTTTTGTTGTGTAGTTCATTCCCATGTAAGTATTTCATAACACCATTCTTATTAAAAAAAGTAAGTATTTCCTTTTGCAAATCTATTTGAATAAAAAGTTTTTGACTTTTTTTACTTTATTAATTACTAGCGGCCGCCCGCGGCTTCGCCCGCGTAGTCTACACTACGTCATCCCGGGGAATTTCATAATTTTTTAACATAAAAAACAGTTATTTCGATCTTCAAAATAAATTACTTACAGCCTACATAATAATTGTTGCCGTGGACCAATAGCTATATAAAAAAAAGTTTCACCAAAATCTGTTCAGCAGTTTCTGTGTGAAACGCGGACAACTGACAGACAGACAGACAAAATTTCAAGTTTTAGCCAGTACTTATACTGTTTCCACCTTCTCCACGTAGTAACTTAGTTATTTACGAATTTTTATTTTTCAATGCATCCATGTACCTACTTCAATTAATTCTGAAGAAAATCTTTTATTTGAATGCCCAAGATATTTTAAGAAGTTTGTAAAAAGTAACAGTTGTGATATCACTCAGCTGTGTCGTGTGGTTAGCATGGTTCTAAATTATCTTTCTCAATATCTGAAATACGTAAAAAGATAGTGCTCATTCGCTGGACAACCTTCCTTAAGGTGGTTCGATGAGCTCAGTATGGAATGGAACCAGTATGGAACCAATGGAAATAAATGATTTACGATTTATCAAGGGCTTAGAATGAAAGTTTCGGTTTTTTGCGCAAATAGAAGAGTAAAGTGCAAATTTTAAGTATTTTTTCATGGCCTCAAATATGAGCATTAAGTTATGGATCTCGATATTGCTAAATGTGGCCATTTTTGGCACTATTGAGATTCACGACTTATTGATTAAGTTTGAGTTCATAAAAGTAGGTATATTTATAAAATGCATTTTACTCTTTTATTTGCGCAAAATAACCGAAACTTTTAATCTGAGCCTTTAATAAAATGTTCAATTTTTGATTGTTTATAATAATTGTTTTTTTAAGTTTATATTTAAAAAAAAATAAGAAATATCCAAAAAAATAATTTCAATATCCCAATTGAAGAAATAAACTTTCATTTCAACCCATCGGGGCTTCACCATGCCCACTTTCTTTGGGGCTGTTTCTTGAAGAAAGAATTCATCACAAAAAGAGAGAAAGTTAACAAGCATTTGCCCCCGATGATTTCCGCTTCCAAAGTCATGGGGTCCTATTACCAATTCATCACGATTCTGTACTCCCACTTTAGCGTTAAAGTCTCCCATTACAACGTTGTAGTGGGCCTTGGTGGTGTGGTGTAAGGCCTTAGATATGTCTCCGACTCCGTACATATCTTTCACTTCATCGTCTGAGTGTGTTGGGGTCGGTGCATAAATCTGTATAACCTTGAGGCTATTCCTCTCGGTTTGTTTAATAGGCATGTTGACAATTTTTTTATTTTATGTAATATATAATGACCTTTCAAAAATATAAACATTGGTAAAAGAATCATTTCGCTACCATGAAAACTTCCTGAGATATCACAGTTTGAAATGCACACCAATTGGATCCGCCCAGAACGCTCCATACTAACGGCTACCACGTCGTGACGTCACGCAGTGCTAACGCTAAGTTGTATGCAATGTGTAAGAATTTTATTCGGCAGCTATTTTAAATGTTGTGTTTATCAAAATGGTTTCAAAGTCAAATTGTCTATACATTAAATGAACTATTCAAAGGTATTATTTATTTTAATAAATTTTATACTTTTTAAATGGATTTGCCCACTCAACTTAAATCGGTCATAAAACTAATAAAACGCAATATATTATACCAAAAGGTCTACAAGTGAGTTTAAACGCTTAATATGTTCACGTTTTAAATTAGTATTTCGTTATTTTATTCCTCAGTCAACAACCCAATTATAAGGTATGCAACCCTGTTCGACACACTCGACACTTCTACAACGTTTTCATAGAGTGCTTTGTTTATCAGGAACCCTACGCCACCCTGGGATAGCTGGTCTCCTTCCCGGAAATATGAAAGGTGGCCCGCTTCAAGAGTGACAGTATCCTCCCTCTCTCTTCGGACCAAAAATATGCCACCTTATATTTTCCAGTTCCTGTTCGAGTTGCGCCAGGTGCTCGTCAAGCCGTAACTTGCGTCTGTTGCACGTTGCCAGGGTCAGTTGTTTTAGGCGGCCTTCCATAATCCGGAGATTCTTCGCTCCCACTGTCTTGCCTGCTGAGAACTAGGGGCCGTGGTCTGCTCGGTGTGCTGCATCGGCACCATATGGAGGGTTTGCCCATAATTGCCACGTTGGGCAAGCGAGTTGGCAATCGCAGCGCGAAGCTAGTCGCGCCGATGGTCGCTGCTGCCCAACATCGGTCTGTGTATTTGCGTAGCTCGCTCATAATGTGGTGGTTACCCCTCCGTCGGTCAGTCACCAGAGCCTCGTCCGTTGATCAACAGGGTGTGCCACGAGCAGGAGAAGTTAGCTTGAGCCCCGAGTGATGTTATTGGGAAACCTTTAAACCCCCAGTTGTGTAAAAACAGTGTGAATTAGAAGTAAAATTCTCGATACTTTTCTATCTAATTTAAAATATTTTTCTTTCTATCCCTTCGTTTAAACTTAGAAATAAATTTTACATCGTGCTATAATAGGAGGTAATACAAATCAAACTATTATTTTTGAGTTACTTGCCAATTTTCACTGGGAATAATCTCAAAGTAGAATCATATCATTCGTGTATCATAGGTACACGATTTTAGTAAAAACGACTTTATGTATGTGTCTAACCCGTGTTCGATACCCACGATTTAATTCGAATTGATACGAAGTATTACAGGTCGTAGGTTTTAGAGATTTAATGCAAAAATAATTGGCTTTCATAGTTCTAAGGAAATATCAGTACCTAGTGCAATTCTGCGTTTCTAACAGTAATTAAGTACTGTACTTTTATTACTTTTAGTTTCTTAATTGAGTCAGAGTCTTTTCAAACTGTCGGCTAATTCGCTGTAAAAATTTACCCTCTTATGAAAAAAAAGCATCTGGTCTTAGCATGCGCAACACGAAATAATTTCATTTCAAAAACTTTCGACAAAGTGATCTTACGAGGAGTGCCTTTCTACCTTAGGTTCTGAATGCTCTAAGCTTTCCCCTAAAACAATCCTTATCAAAGGAAAGGAAACTCGCTAGATTATTATTTATTCAATATAACATTGACACACCATATTTCGCAAGCTGGTCAATATTTTTTATTCGTGCACCAAATTAACTTTAATGTCATCATAACAATTAAGCATCAAATCAAATCAGTCAATTCAAAGCAGTCAATGATGGATTTTTCATTTACCAAAACAAAACTTTAAATGACTATAAAACTATGCTTATACTCCGAAATGTTCTTAAATCGTTAGCAAACACATGAATCTATTTAATCTATCCAAAGACCTTGCTGATTATTTGGTTTTGCGTATTTATTTTTCATTAGATACAGGAAGCGATAAAATCTCAAATGTATCTTATTATTCGTCCTGGTGATGCGGTCGAATCAGACGGTTGACATTGAATCGTCTTTCCCTGACCACAGACACTAACATCCGTCGCGACGAATTAAAATGTAAATATACCTGATTCATACAACACCACGTAAAGACACAGCAGTCGTAAAGACACAACAGTCCATTATTTGGTACACAAATACAATATCTCTTAAGTAATTTTCTATCCGAACCAAAAATGTACTAACTAGCTACTTGACTCTACTTTTCCAATAGAAAAAAAACATGCAAAATCTTTCCCTACTCGAGTGAAGTAAAGGGTTATTGTGAAAAACAAGGTTGCTTTGATAAAACATATATTGGATCATAATATATAAATAGAAGTGCCTTTTGGAGGAAATCTGTCAATATAATATTCAAAAAAATCAAATAGTTTTCCTTATTGTATATATCCGTAAATAGCAATAGAAGTTCATGAAGAGTTGGTAACGCCAGCTTGTTGTATCCTTTTCTACTCTATAAAGACCTTTTTTGAGGACATCCAAGTTTAAAAAATGAGAGTGGATTTTTAGTAATGTCCTTTCAAAAACACTGCTTGGTGGGAAACTTTCCAGATCTTCATCAGGATACAGGAAAATGTTTCTTGTGTGTTTTCGCGAGAGCCGCCATTATGCTTGCGTATGTTTTGTGGCATTGAGCTCTATTAATATCGGTGAACTTGACATTGAGCGCGGAGGCTCGTCATCGCCCAGATGCCCTGTCTTTTGCGCACTCGTAACCTCGTCTGGTGCTAGAGCGAGATGAACAATATTATCATTCGGTGTTCGCGACTGTTTGTAGGTCAGTCGTGCGTTTGTTCCGAACAGTAGTCCGAAAGTCGGCTGGAGGTTACATTACGTAGATATTTACGTTAGATTACCGCATAATTCGAACATGTTCAAATAATGAGCAAACTCGAATGTGCCAAGGCAAGTTAATTAGCACGTCGTAATGGAAAAGTTTGCCAAATCTTATTAAATGGCGGATCCGTCCTCTTTTATTTATTTAACAACAAAAAAACTAAATCCCCTAAATAAAAAATGACCTTAGAGCAGCAGGTAATTTTTTTACTTATTGCACATTTTGTAGACGTAACTTCTCAAACGAATACATTACATAATTAATTAAATATTTTCCTTTTTACTTTTTTACTGTGTTGTGTTATAAATATATATCAATGGTGAAGAAATAAAAATATAATAGTGTCTATACACGTTCCGATTTGGTCTGTTCCGACCAAATCTGCGCTACACACGTTCCGATTTGGTCTGGGAGCAGAGCAAATCGGCGGTCGGATAGGAACGTGTGTAGAGTCTATAAGTGAACAGAATTAAACAAAAAACGATAAAAGCGTTATCTAGTAACTGCCTCGAAACCTTCTACGTAGTAAGAACGCAGAAAACTTGCCTTGTTCAGGAAAATTCCGCTAGGTGGCGCTGATAATAAAGTCAACTTACTAGAAGGTTTCTCTGATTCCTAAGAGATGGCGTTACTCGGCGCGTAACGCAAAAGCTTTCGGAGAAAGTGGTACCATCTTTTACCGAGGCGCCCGCCGTCGCCGCCAGAAGCTTAGAGATACGATTTATCATTTTAGAAATGTTTTCTTCAATACCTAGTATTGGTAACTTTTCTTTTTATGAGCAAATTATTTAACTACTAGCCGATCCTCGCGGTTTCACCCGCGTGGTACCCGTTCCCGTGGGAATATCGGCATAAAATATAGCTTAAGATGTCACTCGGGATTAATGCAGCTTTCTAATGGTGAAAGAATTTTCTAAATCGGTCCAGTAGTTTCGGAGCCTATTCGATGCAAACAAACAAAGAAACAAACAAACAATCAAATTTTTCCTCTTTATATTATTAGTATAGAGTATAGATATAGATTAGTATTTTTTATGAAAGTCTACCAGTCCAGCCGGCCTAGCATGAGCGGCTTTTTCCGTCCGTCTTGCTTACACCTTAGTGGGGTAAGCAAGACAACTTGCCGTACCATATCATATCGCGTGTTATAAGCCGCTCATGCTAGGCCGGCTGGCCATATAAGTGTTTTAATCAGTACTTACCTAATTGCAGTCGATTTGTGAGGTGACAAAGCTATTGGATGTTATAGTGTTTTATTTTAATTTTTAGTTTTTTGCATTCACAATGCCATTTTTATTACTGAAAAATGGAAAATTAACTAAGTATTTAGAAAAAATCGACCCCGGAAAGCGAAAGGTCGTGGGTTCGAGTCCCATCGAAAGCGTTTTATTCAATAGATAATTTTCTAAAACATAAAGACGTAGTATAAAATGTTTGAGATGCATCAATTTTTAATCTTGACATTAATTTTTATGACATGCACTAGATTTTAATAAAATATTATTTTGTAATTTAGGTACATCGAATACTCTGTTAATCTTGACATTTTAATTTTCATGACATGCAATTTAAGATATAATTAAATGTTATTAATTTATAAGACATTATAATAATTGAATATAAATTTTGACATTTGGTATTTCTTTTTATTAGGCACGTACACTATAAGTTAGGCATGCATTATTATTATAATTAAAATGTTATTAGTTGCCATATCGTAATTTGTCAGAATCCTTACTTATATTATAAATGCGAAAATGCGAATCTGTCTGTCTGTGTGTTACACAATCACGCCTAAACTACGGAACCGATTTGAATAAAAAATGGTACAGAGATAGTCTAGAGCCTGAGAAAGGACATAGGCTACTTTTTTATGTGAACAAAGGGCTGTAAGGGGTTAAAATAGGGGATGAAAGTTTGTATGGAAATTACGTCATTTTTAAAGCTAGACGCTTCAAAATTATTTTATAGGCTTTTGATTAGATAAATAAATACGACATTCAAAGTTTGTAAAAAAAACTACCCTAAAGAGGGTGAAAACAGGGGATGAATTTTTTCGTGTGATGACGTCGGCAAAAAACTTTACGGAACGGATTTTGATGAAAGTTTTTTTGTTATACAGCTATTGGTCCTTGCCAACATATAGCTATAATTTATTTTGAAGATCGAAATGAAAAAATATTTAATCAAATATTTTTGCACTTTTGTATGGAATAGCTGTTTTTTGCGATTTTAGTGTTGGTCCCATAATAAAAATTGATCGTTTTCATGAGCAGAATAATCCTTTTAATTTTATCCGGGGTGATAAAAAAATTACCGTGTATATTATGTAAATAAATAAAATAATTCATACATTATAAAACTGTACCTATGCGATTCTATTCAGGGGGCTACCGGCTTAAAAATATGGATATGGACATGGGCTTCATTTGACATTTGAAGTCCATATTATGCCCTTAAAAGCACAAAATATGGGCATCAAATGTCAAATGAAGCCCATGTCCATATCCATATTTTTTTGCCGGTACAGGGGCTGTATACATTGAAAAGAAATAGAAAAAATACCACCAAGGGTCTTCTTAAACGGAACAGATAGGTACCAAAAATATAGTTTTTGAATTTTTGTCTGTCTGTTGTCCACGTTTCAGGCAAAAACTACTGAACGGATTTTAATGAAACTTTTTTTGTTATATAGCTATTAGTTGTCGCCAACTTATATGTAGGCTATAATTTATTTAGAAGATCGAAATGGCCGATGTGGAATCATAGCAGTCCAGCCAAACTATGAGAGATATAAAAATACCGTCTTATGGAAAATTGTTAAATGTGATGAGCATTTTCTATTGACGTACAAAGTTTGGAGGTCTTGGTACACCTGCCTGGCTAGCATTATCATCATTATATCACGCGATATGATATAGCACGTCTTGCTGTCTTGCTTCCACCGCAGTGGGGTAGGTAAGCAAGACAGCATGACGTGTTATATCATATCGCGCGATAAAAGCCGTTCATGCTAGGTCAGCTGATGTGGAACCCTAGCAGCCAGGTTAAACTATATGATCGGCGTGTTTTTTTAGTATGTGGATATTTTAGGAGCTAGAGAGTGACAAAGGCTAATTGATATCCCGGGAAATTATAACTTTCCCTCGAGATAATTTCGTGTAGTACAGGCGGGCGAAACCGCGGGCGGAAGGCTAAGTATGTGAAATAATTTTTTAATGTGTTAATATAGCGCACATAGCGCTAAACTAATATATATAAAAGAAATACACAAAAAAACGAAAAACCTTATTAGCTAAAAAAATTAAAAATGCTGCCGAAAGTCACTATTCCACGCGAACGAAGTCGCGGGCACAGCTAGTTGTTAATAATTTAATATTATTTGATATCCTTACGGTTAAATTTGCATGCTATTAGAAATAGGTCTTAAGCACGAACTGATTATTTTTAATATCATTGTAATGTACCCTATTTAACGCAAATAAATAATTTGATTGATTTGATTGATTGATTGATAAACTTATAACAAAACAAATATGTAAGTAATCGAGATTTTATATTATTTTTATGCATTCACAATGCAATTCTGTAAGTATGAGAAAAATGTGATAGTAAAAGCCCTATATGTAGCTTTCAGGCGGGATTTTCTTATACTAACATAAATAGTAGGGATGCAACCACAGAACAAGAACTTGTTCCACACGAATTCATTCGCTTGTTCTGTGGATGCAACGATACCGATACGATAATCGTATAAGTATCCATATTATGTACAGCGAGTGAAACTATTTATTTTGTCTCACTAAGAATTTGCCTGTAATAAACTACGACTGGTAAGTAAATGAAACAAATAATTTTACTTTTTTGCTAACCTGCCAAATGGAACTTAAAAAAAAATAACGATATTATAAAATTAATTAAGGATATAGCATAGGTAAAAAAAATATCGTCGATGGCCGTTGCTTACACAAGCGAGGGGGTGCTGGGATCGGTAAGACTCCGGCCGCGGCACTCTCGTAGACTGAGAAATACGTGTAGACGCGGCATGCAGCGCGCATTCTATTTACATCTAAAATATCACCTATGTGCGCTTTTACTAAGGAAATTATATTATGTAGAATACAAGAAGAATTATTATGAATATTTATTGTAAACGTCGGTTTGTAGGAAGAGTAGATCTTAGATATTATTCGTATGTAGTAAAAAAATCTTTTTTTAACAAAGATAGTCACTTCAAACGATTCTTCAAAATGCAGAACACAGCAGCAGCTATTTATATTTATTTTCTATCTCTAGATCATTTCGATAATATATCCATTATCGAAATGATCTTCGCAGGCAAAACTACAACATTTGCTACAAATTACACTGAAAAAAAATAATAATGTATACTGCTCTAACCAGTAGGTACATTTTCAGATTTATTCCAATCAAATTAATAAAACTTATAATTTAATATGAAAAAATATAAATAACTCATACTAGCCCATCATCTAATACTTTTTTACAAAATAAATCTACTTAGTTAATCAATATTTAAATAAGTATACCGTTTATATAAAATCACGCTATCAATTTATAATATAAATCAATAAGTATATAAAAAAACACTTAAATAAAAAAAATTTGTTTAAGTACAAAAAAATAAAATAAAATGCATATTATTCCAATACCAAAAATGATAATATCAAATAATACAATAACTTGTGTCATTGAAAATTGGAAGCAACGATCACATACACCCAGATACAAGAAAATATCTAAAAGTTAGTTTTCGACATTTACCCGTCCGAGAATCGAACCCGGAACCTCAGAGATAGTGGCACCTAGAAAACCGGTGCGTACACCAATCGGCCACGAAGATCGTCGAATTTGTTTAAACTAAATGTAGCGCAACTGAAATAATTGATACTTTGTTTACTATTGTAAACTTGCCACGTAAGGTTATAAATCAACCACTTTAAAAAAACCTTTTTTCATTACTCATTTTAAAATATCTTTATTTTTCACTGTCACTATTTTTCGCCATGTACGCATCATATCCCTTGTGCTCTAAAAATGGGTAAAAAACGTAAAAACTTGCCTAACGTCAGGTTCTTTTTTCTGTTTAAAATATGCTGAAATATTTGTACTAATTAAAAATTTAAACCAAAGCGACAGCAACACAACTATATGTTAAAATTTTGTCATATTCATTAACATGAATCTCAAGATAATTTTGTGGTATGTGTGACATGACAACCAAAGGCGACAGCAAAAAAGACAATAATGGGTGCATCCATTGCATTGTAAAGTGATTGACTGATATTCGGAAAATTCTAAACAGTTAAACAGTGTTTATTAAATTAGTCGCGTGAATTGAGTGAACTCACAAAGGTAGTTTTATAATGTGGTTGGTTATAGTACTTGAATAAAATTTTGTGTGAATAGATTCACCCAGAAGATGCCTATTCACTTGCGACTTTAAGAGGTTTGGGTTGTAGGTACTCGGGCAAACAGAAGCCGGCAGGGTATTCCAGGCATGATGAAGGAGTACTTAATTCTCTGAGCGTGAGTTTAAAGGAGAGGGCGGAATGAGGTTATGCAACTCAGATGCACACTCGTTAAAGCATATCTGACAAGTGACTCAGGGGATGAAACTCATAGCTGAAGTCCCCTATCGACAGTATGGGAGTGCTTATTCGCCAGGCCAGATAAAGAGGTACGCACTGTATATCAGACTAACACCAGTAACATAGAGATCCTTACTACCGAACATAGTAACTGTACGGTCACTTCAGTCTACAAATCTCCCAATGCACCGTGTTATTCAGCTGTCCGCCGAACTTTAACGCCCATCCGGTTAGATTCGTCCTTGGTAATTTTATAGCCATAGCGAGAACTGGGGATATAGAACTAGTGATGACAACGGAGTGAAGGTTGAAGAATGGGTTGATGGACACATACCTACTATCTTTGATCCATTTTCCAAAACTTCCGTCATCATTCAACAGCGGTCGCTGGAAAAGGGGTTAAAACCCTGATCTAATCTTTGCCAGTGATCACATAGATCACGAGTGCGTGAAGACAGTAAGTGGTGCAATACGGAGGACCTAATTATGCGCCAGGCCTTACGACCTGAAGGATAAAATAATAAAATAAAATAAAAAATATCTTTACTCAATTTGACTTACGTAACTTTATTAAAACTATCTACGCTTTTCCCCAAAAACGAACTTCTTGTTTTTTTAAGTCGAATCCTTGGAACGGCAATCTTATTTTTATTTCTTGTTTTGAATTGATGTATATTGCTACGTTTTACAAATGTATTGAGATACTTCTTCACATATACCATATTCTCATATATGTATTGTCCTGCAACAGTTAATATGTTGATTTCTTTTAAAGAATCTCTTGGCCAAAGTTTGTATATGGCGCGAATAGCTCTTTTCTGAAGCACAAAAATACTTTCGGTTAGCTGCTGAACCCCAGAGTAATAGGCCGTAGGACAATACACTCTGAAAATAGCTAAAATAGATTAACCTTGCCGTTTCAATATCGGTTAAGAGCCTTATTTCTTTAACAGCAAATGCCGCAGAACTGAGTCTACCGGCCAAGGCTTCAATATGAGTGTCCCATTGAAGTCGATAATTTAATGTTATATCTAAAAATTTAGTACTGTTAATTAATTCTACTATATTGTCATCCAATTTTATGTGAATATCAACCTGTCTTACATTTGGCAGGATTTTTTTTTTACATTTTGTTTTTTTTCGAGTTTAATGATAGATTAATTGATGGTACCACGGCAAAAAGAAATTGCCACAGTACCATCAATGGTACTGTGTAATGGTACCATGGTAAAGGAATGGATTATTGCTATGAAACCAATGCGCAACTGTCGATAAAGTACTATTTACTTCGTCAAAACAATTATTACCTCTGTCAACTTTAAAAACTAGAGGAAGTGTCATCAGCAAATAGCACTGTCTCGCATAAATTCTTTGCTTAAAAAAGGAAGGTCATTTATATAAATTAAAAACAGCAAAAGGGACCAGTGCCCGTAGTGTAAGTTTTTATGTCAAAAAACGCAAACTATTTCGAATGCGTATTAATGTCAATTTGTATGAAAACTGTATTAGCGCCTCTAGCGGCGAGTAGCGCGCTTATATAGTTTTCATACAAATTGACATTAATACGCATTCGAAATAGTTTGCGTTTGCTTGACATAAAAACTTACACTCGGGGTACTGTATTGACCCCTGGGGTACGCCCATGTTGATAGGGGCTCCAGTAGACTCAGTTTTGTTGATAACTACTTTGTGTTCTTTCACATAGATATGATTGCATAAGGCTAACCTTTATCATAGACAAAGGCTAACCTTTATCATAGAATAGACATAGGCTAAAATTTATCATAGACACCATAATGTTTTAATTTCCTTAAAAGCGTTTGGTGATTAACACAATCGAAAGCTTTGGAGAGGTCACAATAAATACCAACTACATCTCGCTTGCTCTCCCAAGCATCAAATATATGTTTTTAAATATAATATGATAGGATGACATACCAAGACCAGTATGAATTAGATCTCATCTCACAGGACACCATAGATTTTGAATTTTGAATTGATTGTTTTTTGGAATGAATTGCTAGAAGCCATATCCGAAACAGCGAGAGAAAAGTGGAACAAGCTAATCGAAGGCGTAGATATGACGCATAAAAGCAAAAAGGCATGGTGTTTTATAAGGAAACTAAATAATTATCCTAAAATCGCTGATCGTCATTCCAATGTGACCACAAACCAGATCGATCGCTCACCACTTACTCCAAAATGGGAAAATTTCCACGAAAAGTCTCCAGAAGAAATTTACACGAGACCCTGGTAAAGAGGTTAACCACTTGGACGAGGCTTTTACAGAAACAGAGCTCAAGTTTGCCCTTGATAAGCTCAAAGAAGGTAAAGTCGCTGGCTTTGACAACATCAGGGTCGAGCAGCTGAAACGGTTTGGTTTCGTACTACTTCTTATACAAAACTGTCATTTCTTCCATGGCCGCTTCCAAAGGGTATGTAATCTAATCACTGACGTTTTAGCCACCTACTTTTAATAAATGACATTTGTTTATACTTTGTGCAATGAAATTTAAATAATGAAATAAATATTCCTCCTTCGGAAGTACTTGTACCTATGCAATATTTCATTAGAGTATCAAAAATTTTACTCCGACTATGCAAGTCTCCTTACAGAACTCCGCAAACTTATCTGACGCGGTGGTTAAATTTGAGAGTTAAAACTGTCAATACAGCTGACAGACTTTTCATTCTTTTTTATTGCTACTGGCGCCTCAACCATCGGTTTTAGATATTGTTGTGGGGATTTCGAATTTCGAATTTCAAAACCGCGAGAGCATTTCTTGCAAGAAATTGTATGCATGCTCTATTTTGTACTAATAATGGATAAGAGAATCAGTAATAAAAATGTTTTGAACCTGAAATTTACACAAAATGGTGCGGTTTATGTACCTCACTCAAAGGAAAGAAGCTGGACTTCTCACAGTCTCATAAAATTGTAATGGTGATATTAGATAAACTAGGTATATAAAATTCTTACGTCGGTTTTATTTCAAGAATTGCTTTTACATTATGTCTCTGTAAAAAACTTTTTCAACAAGCGAATTTCCTATTTCTTGATGCAATTTTTTACACCTACCTATCTTAACTTTCTCACATTTTCAATTTTGAGGAACATAAAACGAACATAAATTTAATATACAGTAGTAGAAGTTAGAAACTTAGACTAATTATGTACCTACAACACAACAAAATATTGGTACCTACTCAAATAGGTACAACTTTTATGGGCTCTTAAGTATCTTAGGCAATATTATCCGTCACTTTTATTTCAAACTATTGATGTTTGCTTTAGGTAATGAGTAAAATAACTTGTCCTAGGTTACATAGGTCTATGGTTATGCAATAAATGGCAAAGCACTCATCTATACCCAATCCTGAAGCGCTATTTCAATATTTCCTAGCAAAATAAGCATCATTGAAAAATATTAGGATCCTAGTGTGAGTTTTTTTTTTCAATTTTGGCGCAATCGGAGCGATACAGTCTCCACGTCCAAACGCCGCCAATGCCAGGCGGAGACTGAATAATTATGCTGCGAAACGGTGCACGATGCATTTTGGGATACTAGTTATTGACTATAAATATAACAAAAAAAATTTTTAGTAACTTCCCTAGATATGACTAAGAACTACTTACACAAAAAAAATTAGCTTGATTACTCAACTAGTTATTGAGATAATTGAGTTTAAGACGGAAAAAAGGGGTCTTGAAAATATTTTTTTTAGTACATTGTATTTATTTGATTCAAATATATTTTAGTAACTTCCCTTCATAAAGAAAAGATCTATCACATATAATATTTTGGAAGGCCTAGCAATGATACTTTGTCAGGAAATTTAATTTAAAAACATTGAAAATTTTGAGTTTGATCGCCGCAATAGCCTTAATTACTTAGTCTTGATATTGATATAAATACATATAAGTAGGTATCTATTCAAACAAAGCTTCAAATAAATTCAACATAATGCTATCAAAAATAAACCGCAATGCATTCGTATCGTAATTCGTTATCGTATTGGGCTATAACGATGTATTCGTCATTCGTATTGGTATGGGAATTAGCCGTATCGTTGCATGCATCCCTAATAAATAGTCGTTAAAATAAACAATTTTTATGGATTTCAAGTCGCTTTGTTTACTCTTTCAAGTTGAGATTATGCTTTTGACTATTTAATAACGAAAATAACTACTTATCATAATATTAACTAAAGATCCTATATTGATATTGTGATCTGTAAAAATCATTTTAATAAATACTAGCGCTCCTCTCGCGTCTTTGTATGCGAGGACCCCTTTTTTCCCCTCTTAGATGGGGAATTTCCAAAAATACTCTCTTAGTGCTCCCCTACACTCCCCAGGGAACATAGGTAGGTACATGCCAAATTTCAGCTTCTTACACCCAGTATAGTTTCGACTGTGCGTTGTCTGTCAGTCAGTCAGTAACTTTCATAAAATTTTCATGTTTAAGATTATTAATCTCTAATTCACGAATAATACATAGAAAAATAGGTGATGACATATAGTAGATTATTCTCAGGCTACTTTTTCAAAAAGTGAATTTATGCTCAAAATAACAACAAAAACATCGAAAAAATGAAAAAGTGAGGTTATTTTCATTACTCTTCACACATAAAGAAAAAGACCAAAGACAGAGTTTTTGGAAGATCCTGCCCTTAAGAGCCAAATTGTCAGAGGTGATCTACAGATACTCCGTCATTTGTTTGTCACTAATTCAGTCCACCTTCTGGGCACCTAACTCAGTCCATAAGGTACGGCATTGCGTGCATACGCGCTCGCATTTCGTGTGCACACGTATAGTATCGTAGTCACGATCACGACGCGACGCGGCGTGCGTCACCGGTCGTCGCTCCCTTTCAAGCTGTTGAGCATCTGACTCACTCTGTTTATCGCTTAACACGTGCATTTTTTCTCTCGTCATAAATATCAATAAATTAAAGATGGAAACAGTAATAGTCTCTGTAGGTAGGCTTTGTTACGTCATTTCAATGTTTTTAATGTAGGTGTTCCACTTCGTGTTCTTTCGCAACTGTAAAACGGATTTTTTTCACTTTAAAAATCCCTAGATTTATCTGGAGATAGTTTCCATAATGAAAACAATACTAGATGGTTTTTCAAAAACCTTGTAGCATCTAGTATGTATTGTCTGCCCCTGCCAACCAAATCGAATGATTAAGACACTAAATAATACCACTAAATAATACCTAGTTAATGAAAAAGAAAACTTACAAGCAACAACAACAATAAATAAATATTTTTGCAAATGAAGTAAAAATAAGAAAGGTAGGTTATTATTAAAATTTATATTGTGTTAAACACAAATAGAAATTTAGTTCTACTACTCGCCACTAGATGGCGTTAGCAGGCCTTAAAGCTACCACTTTGCTTCAGTTACTCGTTTTATTCGTTGTAGATTTAGTAATCGAGACTAATATTTGTTCATATTAGTATAATTAATGTCATTAATACTTAATAAGTAATTATCGATGTACTACATTTAATTTAGTCAATATAATATGATTCGTTTGACTTAACGTTTTACTGGCTGTGAAAAACACATGAAAAACAGTAGGTAGGTATCTGCTATTGATAACATTGAACAAGAAAAATATTAAAACCTGAAAACTGGGACAGTGACTTAGTGTAATCCAAGAGACCTTCGATGTTGCATTGATACGGTAGGTAGGTAATGATAAAATAAAACAGTTTGTTGGAGAAGGGCGCTAGCGCTATCGTGACCGCTCGGCAGCTAGCGATAGTACAGGCGCAGGCGGTCGGTAACCTTGCAAGGTTTGTTGCTCCGCGCGCCGCGCGCCGGCCTAACCTCCACTGACACGCTCTAACCACTTCTAAACTGCACTCCGTCATAGGTACTAAATCCACGCTGTAGATATACGGAATAAAAATTATGGGACAGTTTTCGAGACTAGAGATATGGTATTCCATTTTATTCTCGTGTATTACTTACATAGGGGCTTACATTTCTTGTATCTATGGTGTCGAAATGAGGAAAATACTAGTTTTATTGCAATGTTACTTGATTTCTACATCAAGAGAATCGTTTATTTTTTATCATATTAGTAGTTTTATGAAAAATAATATTTAGCGAGGCCTAAACATTTTAAGTCAAATTTTGTCATTGTAATTTGCAATTTTTATAAACACCTTCACCAAATATTGATTCATCTATTAACACTACAAGGTCTTTGGTGTCAAGAAAATATGTTTCTCTTTCTCTACTTTTAACAGTGAAACAAGTCATTGTTTAATGTTTATATCAACTGGATGCAAACGTAACATAAAAGAAGAAGGGTGTTATTATCCTTGGCGTCAGTCGAGTAGATGTGACAAGTAGGTCACCAACCAGGCGAATCTCGTCTTTGTGGCCACCAGCACATTTTTACTCTCAGCGTATGATAATGTAACCATAAAAATGCAAATTTGTATGCGGCCACCGATTCGAAAACATAATGAGATAACTATTTAACTATCGTAAACAATTATCGTTTGTTCTTCGTGGAGTTTGTTGTTCCAGTTGTAGGTTGTTTACTCCGTAGATTACACGCAGCGCCTCGCTAAAAGGTAATCCTTAGGGCGTTTGTGCACTACACTGAATTTTACCGATCCGGAAAAAAACGGATACTTGTATTTTAATAATTAATCATTTATATTAGTAATTAATTAAATACAAGCATCCGGTTTTTTCCGGATCGGTAAAATTCAGTGGTAGTGCACAAACGCCCTTAGTTGTTCAACTACTTAGTAAGTGTAAACACGATTGGATGCGAACAGTTGATAACGATTGCGAATTCGAAGAAACAAAATGCATATCATGACATTCAAATTAGAACAACGTATACAACAAAGTAAATAACTTACCTACTAACTCGCCGACAAACCTATCATTAGGTTTTGCTAGGAAATGTAATTGAAAATTGTAAATTGTTTTTGTGAAATAAAGTTTTTAAATTTTTAAAAAAAAATTGTCACAGCAGTGGGGACATAAAATGGCTGATGATGATGATGATACAACAACTTCGATAATGGAAAGTGAAGACAGAAAAAGTAATTTAAAGAATTAAACCGACTTCAAAAAGTAACTGTCAACTGAAAAGGAAGAAATAATATCTTTCAAGTGCCTATCTTTTTGAGATCGGTGCCATTGTCTGGCTTTTTCTGGCTGGCACTGACCTCAAAAACGGAGGCACTTTAGAGATTTTCTTTTTCTTTTTCAATTGACTTGACAGATAATTTTTGAAATTGGTTTAATTTTTAAGTTTTCAAGAAATTCGAGAACAAACATTCAAACACACAAGCATACAAACATAAAAGCATACATACGTACAAACATATGTTTGTATACATACACTAACGAAATTTAGCACACGTGCTTGGAAGCCTAAATAGAACGTTATAACGTACCCTCAGTGAAAAAAAGGCATAAGTAATCTTACTTTGAATGATCAATTAATTTTTTTTTAGATGTAAATTTTAAGTTACATACATCAGCAAGAAATTAAAAAATATTATAAAACTGTTCCTGTTTCATGACATTTTTTATTTCTTGATGTATGTAACTTAAAAGTTACATTTAAAAATATGATTAGTAAGTAGTATAATTATTAAGTAGATACTCAAATATGATCCAATTACTGATAACCTCCTTATTTTTTGAAGTCGGTTAAAAATAAATGAAAGTATGTAAAATGGTAAATACCTAGAGCGAATTACAATTCGAAGTTAACAACCAATTTAAGAAGGAGCCCGTGGCGCAGTGGTTAGCGCGCTGGTCCTGCAATCGTTGAGGTTAAGGCGATACTCGGAAAAATTACGCTAAAGCGAGATAGCAATGAGAAAACGACGCGCGCGGGAGCGAGACCGATTTTGCCGATTACGCAAAAAACACAAAATCACTTCGTATTAAAAAACTATAGCGATTTTTAAAAAATGCTTCTATACGTTCCTTAATATTATTGGTGTCCACTAATTAAATAAATTTTCAATAGTATATGTATCCCCATTTAAGAATAATCTTGATATTTCTTATTTTTTAGAGGTATTTTCGAAAATAAAAAGTGTCGAGCCAAACTTATAAAATCGTGTTTCTGAAACTATACGATTCTAGATAAAGGTATGAAGAAATATATATTTTATTACCAGGTTTGTAAGAACTGTAACCGTCCTATAGTTTTAAATCAAAAAGTCCATACTTTTTCCGAGTAGCGCCTTCCAGTGCCCCAGCCGTTGGGACATTAGTGGTGGCTGGGGGCTGATGATGATGAACCAATTACCTGTCTAGGTATATTATATTGTTGATAGACCTTAAAAACTTATAATGAAACTAGCTGTGCCCGCGACTTCATCCGCGTGGAATAGTGACATTCGGCAGCATTTTATTTTTTTTTTAAGTCATCACACTAAAACTTTCATCCCCTATTTTTACCACCTTTAGGGTAACTACAAACTTTGATTGTCGTATTATTTATATCTAATCAAAAGCCTAAAAAATAAGTTTCAAGCTTCTAGCTTTAAAATGACGTAATGTCTATACAAACTTTCATCCCCTATTTCATTCCCTTACAGCCCTTTTTCCGCATTAAAAAGTAACCTATGTCCTTTCTCAGGCTCTAGACTATCTCTGTACCAAATTTCATTTAAATCGGTTCAGTAGTTTAGGCGTGATTGTGTAACACACAGACAGACAGAGTTACTTTCGCATTTGTAATATAATAATATATAAATATATATATATATATATATATATATAAACACCAACCTGGGCACTTGGTTGATCCAGCCCGACTGCCGTGTATTGTTGACTCCACCTTTTTCGCCTTATTACTCGACTCCTATGGCACATATTTCGCGCGGAGTGGCAACGCCACCCTCAACTAGGCGACGTTGCCAAACGTATTCATTGAGAATGTGATATACTGGGCATTTTTTTCATTGCAATTCCGAACTCAATCGACTTAAAAGATGTCCATAACAGGTGGTAGGTAAAAAAATGTTGGACGATTCATAAGCATTAATTTTATTTAATCTATATGAATAAAAATTTATTGACTTTGACTTTGACTTTGACTCCGTAACGGTCGAATTTCTGAAATGCTGACACACTTGTTGACTCCGTTATATATACATATTTTTGTATACACTTCAGTATTGTTGGCTCCGAATATATAATATTTGCAGTTCTCGATACATTGCTAAATCCACGAGAAAGTGATATACTAGATATTTTTTTCATTGCAATTTCGAACTTTAAACAAGAGTAACGGGACTCAACGCGACATTTATTATGAAGTACATATTATTATGTACTTACAGCTTGACGTTTCGGCTGTGTTGCAACAACCGTGGTCACAAGCAGACTGGCGGTGCGCGACGACGTCTGTTCGGGCGGGCTTGGAGATCTTCGGCCACCCTCAAATTGTCACTTTTTTTTGTTTTTGTCATCGCTAGTGATGGGATTACGGCACACAACACTCACAGTATCGGGGTTTGTTTTGAACGGTAAAACTCGCGGCTTACACTTGTTAATCACTGGATTCCACGCTGATGACAATTTTTATGGACTTGGCGAGACATGTTGCTGGAGTGCTGCAACCGTTAGTTGGGAATACACCGTCTTTCGTGAAAGACTCATACCATTTTAGGGATCTCGTAGGGAGCATTAAGTTGGAACCCGGAGATATTATGGTGAGTTTCGACGTGGAGTCACTCTTTACGAATGTCCCGCTTAAGGACTGCCTTGAGGTTATTAAGGGTAAACTTTACGATAATGAGCTACCGGAGGAGTATATTGTTCTAATTGAAAATTGCTTAGACGGAAATCATCTCCTGTTCAGAGATCAGTTTTACCTCCAGATCGATGGAGTTGCAATGGGTAGCCCTCTCGCGCCGGTCATTGCAAATATCTGGATGGAGCACTTTGAAGACATAGCATTAGCTACTGGACCCCAAACTGTCAAACTCTGGAAGAGGTACGTGGATGATATTTTTTGTGTAATCCACGGAGGTCAGCAGGAAGTCGAACAATATATAAATCACCTTAATTCCATCCACCCTAAAGTAAAGTTTACTTATGAGATGGAAAATGACAGAGCCTTGGCATTTCTAGACGTGCAGATCAGGGTAAGACACGACGGTACTTTATCTCACTCTGTTTACCGGAAACCTACACACACAGATAGATACCTACACGCCTCATCTCACCATCATCCTCGGCAACTTCAATCCGTGATGACGTCGTTGACCAACAGAGCTCATAGCTTGTGTGACCCTGAACATCTTCAGTCGGAGCTTGCTCATGTTCAGGAGGTACTAAAACGAAACGGATACAAGGTGTCGCAGCGATACAATAGGCAAAAGAAAAGGGTAAAATATCCGGACGTGAGTCGTCAGGCAGCATTTTTGCCATATATCAAAGGCGTAACGGATAAAGTTGGAACAGTGCTCAGAAAATTCTCCATCAAGACTGTATATACTCCGTTATGTCAAATATCTAAGCAACTGCGATCGCCAAAGGACGTAATACCCTTTCAGACTCCGGGTGTATATAAAATCGATTGTAGTTGTGGTAGTTCATACATTGGACAAACAAAGCGGACCATCGCAGAACGTGTCAAAGAACATATCGCAGCTGTTAAAAATCGACAGACGAGTAAATCCGCGGTAGCTGAACATCTTCTGGAAGCTGGAGTTAATCATTGGATGGAGTTACATGATCCAAAAATCCTCTCCACCGATCGTCATTACCATACTAGGATGGTACGAGAAGCGATTGAAATCAAGAAGTATAAAAATTTCAATCGGGAGGACGGGTTTAAATTGTCATCAGCGTGGAATCCAGTGATTAACAAGTGTAAGCCGCGAGTTTTACCGTTCAAAACAAACCCCGATACTGTGAGTGTTGTGTGCCGTAATCCCATCACTAGCGATGACAAAAACAAAAAAAGTGACAATTTGAGGGTGGCCGAAGATCTCCAAGCCCGCCCGAACAGACGTCGTCGCGCACCGCCAGTCTGCTTGTGACCACGGTTGTTGCAACACAGCCGAAACGTCAAGCTGTAAGTACATAATAATATGTACTTCATAATAAATGTCGCGTTGAGTCCCGTTACTCTTGTTTAAAATTATAATGGAACGCGAAAGTTTAAAATCTTAAATTTCGAACTTAATCGACACCGTAGAGGCCAAAATTATGAAATGCTTGAACAATATTGTTTGCTTCGTTCCATATTCATATTCATATTCATTTATTCCACAGTAATTTGCACTTATATAACATTAAAATGTTCTAAATCTACAAATTTACCTCTTCGAGGTGTAGCGGATGAGAAAATAAAGAATGATATATAATCAGGTATCAAGTATACAAATATAAAACAAAAAACTACAAACACATTTAGACACATTTTAAACTTATCCTAATTTTAATTCAAAATATTCCTTAATGCTATATAACGATTCTTTTAATAATAAATTTTTTAGTTCCCTTTCAAAAGTACTGTCTTGGAGGGCTTTGACATTTTGAGGTAAATGATTGTATATTTTAATTGCCATATAGTGACAGTTATTTTTAAACAAGCTTAGATTAATTGTGGGAATAACTAAGTCATTCTGACGGCGCTGCGATACATATTGCCCTTGCTTGTCTCCTACTCTGTGAAAATATTGGGAGTTTTTTCTAACCAGACGACACAGTTCGAAGATGTATAAACTAGTTAACGTAAGGATTCTAAATTTCTTGAATAAAGTTCTACAAGTATCTCTCCGGCCTGCTAGGGCTAATATTCTCAAGCAGCGCTTTTGCAAAATGAACACGGTGGGTGCGTCCGTCGAATTGCCCCAAAGCGCGATGCCGTATCGTAATACTTATATTCGTATGCCTTTCAGTATTTGTTGACTCCGAATATATTATTCCGAATCCTCCGAATATTTTATTTTCTTTTTCTAGATTTAGAAAAAGAAAATAAAAGTATATTAGAAGATAAGCATTCTCAAAGCCTGTTTAGTGAGTTAACGCTATGTAATTCGGCAGCACTTGATAATTCAACCTCGGAATGTGTCAACTATGTGGATAAACCATTCTTTAGTAATGATACTATTTGTGGCTTTAGTAGCGGAAAGAAACTAAAAAAATATATTAAAATTAATAGATACATTAGGAAAACACAAAAGTTAATTAAAAGACAAAATTATTATAATAAGTACAGTCACTTAAAGAGAGAACGTAAGGTACTTTTAGAACAATTAAATATGATAAACATGGAAACATGTAATAAAAATAAAGAAAGTGAAATGATAGGTAGTCAAATAGGTAACAAAATTGACAATTTGGAACTATCACTAAGGGAAATGTACACTAACTTGTGTGAGTTTTCTCACAAGCAACTAAATAATCAAAAAATGGCTGCCTATGATATGATTGATCTTTGTAATTTTAATTCAGACCGGTTTGAAACGCTAGGTAAAAAACGCAGCTGCAATTGTATCAAAGTGAGCAACAATTTATGTAAAACTGATACATTAGGTCGGGCTGCTCAGGAGGTTTATATACCAACAAACTCTGACACCTCTAACAAACCCGATAGTATATTACTGAATAATGAAAATAACCCACCTACAAGAATAAGTAACGCTAAAACAATTATGTTCTGCGATGAGATTGGGAAGGGCTTGGGCCAATTAATCCAGAAACATTCTAAGGAAAGTGTTACTAATTATTGTATGCCTGGATCAAGCATAAATGAGATTATGAAAGTAATTGTAAAAAAATCTTATAGTGAAAACACAAACTTGATTGTTTTAATCGGGAATAGAGATAGTATAAACAAAAACCATTTAATATCATACTGTAACTCATTATGCTCTCTAAATGTTAGAAAAGTTGTTATGTTTACATTTCCCTATAGTCAAGGGTTTTCACAATTAGAGAATAAATTAAGATATAATCTTAATTTAACATTAAGCACAATAGCATCTCATAATAGTCAGATACAAATAATTGACATAAATACCCTGTTATGTAATCTTAACTTGACGAAAGATAAATACTATCTGCATAATTATCATAAGCGACAAATAGCATTATCGCTATCTTTTTATTTTAATCAACTAGCCAACAATCTGGCTACTCTAACTTCTGCTTCTTTTGAGCAGCTAAAATGTGACATTTCTAATTCAACTTTGGAATCTGTTCCAAATAATTCGATTCTTTTGAATCCAAATACTGACATGGTTAATTTAAATTACCATTAGAGACAACGGAGGCATACTCTAGCCCAGTATTGACAAGAGGAAGGCCTAAATGTTTAAAAATAGTACACCAGAATATCCAAGGCTTTTCTGCTGGCAAAGACCTAGAAATAAGTTTATTTTTAAATTGTGAAAATATTGATGTGTTATGTGTTACTGAACATTGGTTAAAAGAATATGAATTATTGTTAAATTTGGATAATTATAGTGTTGTAAGTTCATTCAATAGAAAAACTGCAGTAAGGGGGGGTTCTTTAATAATTTTACCTAATAACACACAATATAAAGAGCGAAAGGATATAGTATCCCTCTCTGTTGAACGAATTTGTGAGATATCATGCGTGGAACTTGAACAAATGATTATAATCTGTGTATATAGCCCCCCTGGAGCAAATTACACAGTCTTTGAGTCCACTGTGGAGGATGTTTTGAAAATATGCTGTCGTAAGAATAAAAAAATTGTAGTTTGTGGAGATTTTAATATAGACATCTTAGATATTAAATTAGCACAACTCTCCAGTAAATTCCTTAATCTTTTTAAATCATTTAATTTGCTTCACACTTTTAATGAACCAACGCGAATTACGCCAACATCGGCTACTTGCTTAGATAACATCTTTTCCAACTGTAACTTAATTGAGAATTCGGTAATTAATATTATTAAATCCGACCACAGTGGACAACTAGCTTCTTTTGAGCACTATAATGTTACTCCTAAACGCGAAGTAATTTGCAGGCCAATACCGAAACGTGGTATTACTAAATTTAGAAATAATGTACAAGATAAAATTCAATGTTTGCCAGCTTCTGCTGACGCTAATAACTCTTATCAATCATTATTTGATATTGTTGAAAAAGAATTTAGTAACAATTTTAAACAAAAAGTTATAAAGTGTAATGATCGTAAGAAGTTCAGTGACTGGGCCACACCTGGTATTTATAATAGCAGAAGAAAGTTATTTGAACTCTATGCCCAAAAAACGACTTCCTGTGATCCTAGCTTCATTGAATATGTCAAGAAATATTCAAAAACATTTAGGAAAGTATGTGCTCTGGCAAAATCTAGGTATATTTCAAATAAAATTAAATCATCTGAAAATAAAATAAAAGCTACCTGGAGTATTATAAACCAAGAAACTGGCAAAATAAAAAGCAAAATTAATTCATTTAACTTAAAAATTAGTGATCAGACTTTTGAATCAGATATTGAGGTGGCTAGTGCTTTTGAAGGTTACTTTGCTCGAATTCCGTTAGAAACTACTAGCAGACTTAACTCTTGCCCCAACACCGCTGTCTCTCTTATGGAATCTAGTGTGAACAAGTGCAACAACAACAGGAAACATTTAGTTTTAGCTATGTCACTACCGAAGATATTATTAAAGCATTCAAAGCAATAAATATTAAGAAAACAGAAGATCTCTGGGGCATATCTACAAGTATCATCAAATCAATAATTGATGTGATAGCTCCATCATTAGCAATAATTTTTAACCAATGTATAAGTGAAGGGGTCTTTCCTAATTTAATGAAAAATAGTAAAATAATTCCTCTGTTTAAAGCTGGTGACAAAAGTGACCCAGCAAATTTTAGACCTATATCCATACTACCAGCAATAAGTAAAATATTTGAGAAATTAATTTATGCTCAACTTTTAGAATATTTTAAATTAAATAGTATACTGCATGAGAAACAGTTTGGTTTTTCAAAAGGTAAAAGTACAACTGATGCTGGGGTTGCATTTCTAAAACATGTACTTGATGCCTGGGAGGACAAGCAGGATGTAATCGCTATTTTTTGTGACCTTTCCAAGGCATTCGATTGTGTTGATCACCAAACACTATTAAGGAAGTTAAAACATTATGGTGTTTCTGAAATGTCAGTAAGCCTTATGCATTCATATCTGTATGAAAGAACTCAGAAGGTAGTTATTAATAAAACTGAGTCTACCGGAGCTCCCATTACTATGGGCGTACCCCAAGGATCAATATTGGGCCCGCTGTTGTTTTTAATATACATAAATGACCTTCCTTACTACGCGAAGAATTTATGTGAGACAGTGCTATTTGCAGATGATACATCTCTAGTCTTTAAAGTAGATAGAGGTGATGACTGTTCTGACGAAGTAAATAGTGCTCTTTCAAAAGTGTCACATTGGTTTAATAGTAATAATTTATCATTAAACTCAAAGAAAACTAAGTGTTTAAAATTTTCGTTACCTAATGTAAGACAAGTTGATTTTCATATAAGACTAGACGGCGATATGGTCGAATTCATTAACAATACAAAGTTTCTAGGTATTATATTAGACTCGCGACTACAATGGGATCCTCATATCGAAGCCTTGGCGAGTAGACTCAGTTCGGCCGCATTCGCAGTAAAGAAAATAAGGCTCTTAACCGATATTGAAACGGCTAGAATAGTCTATTTTAGTTATTTTCATAGTGTTATGTCCTACGGCCTTTTGTTGTGGGGCTCAGCCGCTAACATCCAAAGTATATTCGTGCTCCAAAAAAGGGCTATTCGCGCCATGTACAACCTCCGATCGAGAGATTCTTTAAGAGATCTATTTAAAGAAATAAACATTTTAACTGTTGCAGGACAATACATCTATGAAACTATTATTTATGTGAAAAAATTTTATAATACATTTGTAAAGCAGAGCGATATTCATCGCTTTAACACAAGAAATAAAGATAAACTTGTCGTTCCCAAGTTTAGGCTAGAAAAATCCAGAGCCTCATTTCTGGGGAAAAGCATATCCTTTTTTAATAAAGTTCCACAGCATATAATTGAACTATCATTGCATAAATTTAAATGTTACATTAAAGAGTCGCTGATGAGCAAAGGATACTATAAAGTAGACGATTATTTGAATGACCGCAATGCATGGTCATGATGTAACACATAACATAATCACTGTTTAAATTGATGTATTTTTATACTAAGCAATTGTTGTATTAGTAACGATATGTTTTTTTTTGTAAATGTCGTTACCTAACTAAGAAACGCTGGCAAGTTTCTTGCGCCCATTCTTCTTGTCAGTTAAAAAAGTCTTGAATGGGTGGTAGGAAAATATTGACGATTCATAAGTACATATTTTTTATGTCTAAGTGAATAAAGAATATTTTTATCTTATCTTATCTATATAATATTTGCAATTCTCCATACATTGCATTGCTAAACCCACGTTGAGTAAACAAACATGTGAACCGGACGCCTGGTGCCCGCGCTACAGCGATTTGTTTATTTATTAACAACCGATTGCAAAAAAGGGAGGAGGTTCTCCATTCGTCTGTATGTTTTTTTTTATGTGTGTCACCTCAGAAATTTTTAGTTAATGAACCAATTTGGAAAGGTGATTAACTCTTTTTTATCTAACGTCACCACGTCGCGTGGTCCCATTCAAATTTGATCAAGAACTGGCGAGAATCTTTGCAGTTATCCTGAATAATGCGTATTTAGGCTTTAGTTTTGCGTATTTAGACGATTTCTTAGTCATTTGGGGAACAATATTCATTATTAAAAAGGATATCATTTTAAAATTATTTCTTATAAAGTTTATACCTCTAACTTGATCTTATTTTCAACAAGTCAGGATCAGAAGATGAAATCCCAGGAAAATCGAGTGAAATTCTCAAATATAGGCAAGCCTTTTTCCCGTGTACTGCCAGCACATAAAAAGAATAGCACCACCCCCCTCTCTTTCCGTAGGTGTCGTAAGAGGCGACAGAGGGAAAACTGTCATCAAGAGATAAACAGCAGTGTCTCCCTTTAACAGCAGGCCATACTGCGATCGCCAACCCGCCTGCCAAGCACGGCAATGGCAAACCCTCCCAAAATGAATATACCACAAATACATCCGGCCGCCAGTTCCCGGCGGCCCCGCTATTCCTAGCTACGATAGCGGCTATAGTAACGGAGGGGCATGGGGTGCTAAGAACTTCCGGGTAAGATCCCGCTACCAACACCGACGAGTCGACCTGGTAACCTACAACACGCGCACATTGACGATGGACGCAAAGCTCATGGAGTTGGAAGAGGCAATTAGTAAGTTACATTGGGGTATCATTGGGTTATCAGAAGTCCGATCCGAAGACTCGGCGGCCCCGCTATTCCTAGCTACGATAGCGGAGAGCTCGATTATTCTGCAATCCAGTCACTTGCTATACCACCGGGAAGGCGACCAACTGTCCATAGGTGGTGTTCTGTTCATCGTCCACAAGTCCCTTGTCAACAACGTGATCAACATCGGAAGTGTCTTGAGCAGGATAGCGTACCTGATACTCAGAATATCGAAACGATATTCGCTGAATCTTATCCAGGTCTTCGCTCTGACCTCGAAATAGATAGGCTATGTATGAGATTTCTAAATCCATTCATAGCTATTATTTATTTATTCACAACGGGGTAGCACTTAGCCTTCATCACACCTGATGATAAGTGCTGATAAGGCTGAAGGTGGTAGCGCACTACTCCCGGAATCCTCAATAACTGAGGAACTGGCTATCTTATCTCTGACTGCCGGAACACAATAATGCTGAAAACATCATTGTTATGGCGTCAGACTTAGATAAGATGGTGGTAGCTAGCCAGGCGGACAAAGAACAAGTCCTACCACCAACCAAACCGAATACAATATGTACCCCCACTGGGAATCGAACCCGGGACCTCTGGGTCTGAAATCGGTGGTATGAACCACTAGACCATAGAGGCGGTTAAAACCCATTACACGTTTGTGATGGGGGATTTCAATGCAAAGTTGGAGTACAGTACTTATATAAAACCCACCGTGCCAAATTGAAGAAACTCTCCACCCAGACTCTTTTAAAAGAAACTAGCAAAAAGGCAATGACAGCTCTCATGCAGTGCAGAAGAGCCGTTGGCAGGAATTGGGGCATGAAACCTGAAGTGGTGAACTACCGAGGATCCTCTACGGAGCACTAGTATGGTGGCATAAGGCACAACTAGAATATAACTTAAGGCAACACTGCTACTTGTACTATTTATGTTATTTTAATGCATTGAATTGTATCTAGTGTATGTTTTGTTAGCTGTCCTTATGAAATAAAATAAAAAATAAAAATAAAAATAACAGAAAAGAACCCCACTAAGGTAAAAAGACTAGCTACTAGCTAGCATCATGGTATCAGGAGCCATGAAAACAGCTCCCACGGGCGCCTTAGAAATGATACTAGGCCTTAGTCCAATAGATCTTGAACTTGAAAAGAAAGCTTCAGAACAATGGTTTAAGCTGAAAAGCACTTACCTATGGATAGGAAGGCACAATAATAAAGGTCACGCATTAAATAAGGAAAAAGTACATAGAAATACTATCTATAATATGATACTTACAAGTTACTAATGACCTAATGAAAAAGGAAAAAATCTTCGACAAAAAGTACAGAATAAGCACCAGATCTAGGGAAGACTGGAACCTACAACAAGACGATCTGGATAGCACCGCAGTATGCTACACAGATGGGTCAAGAAAAGAATCAACCAAGCTATCGGGAGCTGGGGTATACATAGCCAAGTCCAATATTTAAAGAACTACTTTCAATCTGGGCAAATGCACCAGCGTATTCCAGGGGCAAGCATTCGTGATAGTAGAGTGTACGAACATGATTAAAAGTGAGATAAGCATCTATAACTTAGGGAACATAATAATATATAGCGACATTCATGCTGCCATCAAAGCCCTTGACAAAACGGGAAACTAGCCTAGCCTTGGTGAAGGAATGCAAACAAAGCATTCAGGAACTTGCACACTTGGTCGAGTTGGAAATTGCCTGGGTACTTGGACACGAAGGTAACAAAGGCAATAAGGAATCCGATAAATTAGCCAGGGGAGGGGCTGATGAACCATTCATTGGCCCTGAACCAAGACTGCCAATCACACATAGAATTACTAAGAACATTATTGAGATCAGAACAATCAAAGAAACCAACCAAAGATGGAAGAAAAGAAAGGACTATAGACAGTCTAAGTACTTCATCAAATCAGTTGACAAGAAGAAAACTGGAGAGTTGTTGAAACGAAGCTGGAGAAACCAGAGAACCCAATCTGTCCGCAATGTAAAGAAAGCGAAGAAACAAGCTACCACTTCATGGCAGAATACCCGATGTACGCATCACTGCGCTGGGAGCTCTTTGGAGCGGACAAGCTTAAGGAAGAAGATATAAAGCAGTAACGATAAGTCAACTCAGCAGGTACTGTAAGCGTACAGGTAGTTTCGAGGGTACGACGCCGGTGGGGTAAACGATAACCCGCCTCCCCCAGCTCTCAGCTTTGCGCAGTCATCAGCAGGGGATTTGAGGAACTGGGTGAAATGGTTCCTATCAAGGTGACTGATCACCCGTCCGGCTTTGCTGGCGTCCCCCTTCTAAATAATAAAAATAACCCAGACTCTTCTACTCATAAATCAGAGGAACTCAGCGGATGCCCGTCGTTATCGGCAGCTCAATAGACAGATATCTAAGTTTTTGACGAGCGACCTTCGCCAATTTAATACCGAGCATATTAAAGAAGCCATTCAGAAGCTTTTTAATTCAGTCATCCTTGAGGGCAAAACGCCAAAGACATGGGGCAGAAGCGATGTGATGCTGTTTTTCAAGAAAGGTGATAAGATTCCCTTGAAGAACTATCTAGCTTCTGAGCCATATCCATAAGTTATTTTCGAGATTCATTACGAATCGTCTCGCTCGCAGGTTTGACTTCCAACCTCCCGAACAAGCCGTGTTCCGAAAAAGCTATAGTACCATAGACCACATTAATAAGCTGTAGCAAGTTATACAGAAGACCAAAGATTACTTGCCACTTTGCTTGGCGTTCGTGGACTATGAAAACCTTTGATTCGATTGAGACGGCGGGCGGTGCTGTCGTCTCTCCGGTGCTAAATAGACTACAAATACATCGAGTTACTGAGGTACTTTTACCAAACGCCTCATCCGAATACAGAACCAGAGATCTAATCCTATCCAACTACAGCCAGGTGTTCAGGTGTGAGACAGGGATACGTTATCTCTCCGAAACTGTTCACAGCTGCGTTGGAGGATATTTTTAAGATCCTGGACTAAAAAGAATGCGGTATCAACACCAATGGCGAGTAACTAACACACCTGCGGTTTGCGGATGATGTAGTTCTATGGCTGAGACCTTGGAAGACCTGAACACAATGCTCGAAGATCTCAGTAATGCTTCTCATAGAGTGGGTCTTAAGATAAACACGGAGAAGACGAAAATCATGTCCAACGCCCATGTTACACCTGCTCCAGTTAATGTTGGGAACATTACACTTGAAGTTGTTGTTACCAATATGTATACCTGGGACAGAAGTTCCAGTTACGTAAGTCCAACTTCGAGAAAGAGATCTCTTGTCGAATCCAGCTTGCATGAGCAGCGTTTGGGAAGCTCCGGCGGCATATATTTGCGTCCGAAACACCTCAATGTATCAAGACGAAGATCTTTGACCAGTGTGTGTTGCCAGTACTGACCTATGGAAGTGAGACGTGGTCTTTTACTATGGGTCTCTTAAAAAGGCTCAAAGTCACCCAACGAGCAATGGAGAGAGCGAGGTTTGGTATTTCCTGCTCAATCGAATCAGAAATATTGAGATCCACAGGAGAACTAAAACAACCAACATCGCTCGAAGGATTGGATCGCTGAAGTGACAGTGGGCGGGACACATAGCACGGAGAACCGATGGCCATTAGGACGGAAAGGTTCTCGAATGGCAGCCGCGTACCGAACGACATTCCGTGGGCAGGCCTCCTACAAGGTGGACCGACGATCTAGTCAAGGTTGCGGGAAGACGCTGGATGCGGGCAGCACAGGACCGATCGTTGTAGAGACCCTTGGGGGAGGGCTATGCCCAGCGTTGATGATGAGCCAAGTCTTATGAGTTCCATTTATTTTTGAAACTATTCAAGTATTGGCATCTGGTAGTCATCATCTCATGGTGATGAGCTGGTTTATTATTTATTGCGTATCACATTACAATCTGCAGAGATGGAATGCCCTGCAAGGGCATAGCAAAATTAATTTAGTAATAACGGGATACATAATCATAAAAAATGCTGATGATGAGAGGTACAACTCCTTAACAAAAAACAAAAACTTATTTTATTTATCCGTTATCAAGTTTCCATGACACAGTTTCTTAATGAAATTTACATGGGCTTAACATTTCGTGTGAATGTAAGAAGTTATTTATTTATTACTAGCGGCCGCCCGCGGTTTTACCCGCGTGGTTCCCGTTCCCGTGGGAATATCGGGATAAAAAGTACATATAAACCTTCCTCTTGAATCACTCTATCTATTAAAAAAAACGCATCAAAATCCGTTGCGTAGTTTCAAAGATTTAAGCATACAAAGGGACATAGGGACAGAGAAAGCGACTTTGTTTTATACTATGTAGTGATTATTATAATTTATCTAATTATTTAATGGTCCTAACCGTTCTCCAGTTCTCCAGCTCCTAAGCTGGAGAATATTTGTTTAAGTATTGTTCGTACGTACGTATGACCGCTAGTTTTATTATTTCAGGTTATTAGGGTGAGTTGATGACGGTTAGGAGTTACATGATGTTTTTAAAAATACCATAATGCACGAATGGACCTTAGTTGTATTCTTTCAAGTTATTTAGGTAGCTAAAGATGAAAGGCTCACAGTACCACAGTCTCCAAGTCAAAAAGAAGCTCGGTGCCAAACCAAAATAAATAACATATTTAAAAAGAACTCAGTCCCAGGCGTGAAGTGTGGTGTGCTTGTGATGTGGTGTGGGCGGACTTACGTAACTTTCGTAGGACATATCTATTTACCTTAAATACCTATTCGGCTTGGCACCGACCTCAGACAGTTCAGTAAGTAGGTACCAAGATAAGTTAGAAAAAGTCACGTATTTTCGTCCTTTGAATTAAAATTATATTTATTTTCTAGTTTTTAGTGTTTGTTAGTTTTTGTTTCAGATTTTTAAGACGGTTTAATTTTTTTCAAACGTTTATCATACTATTGCCCGAATACTCGTACGCTACTTATCTTTGGGAGCGTCTCACACATCGCCCTGTCACTTTAAATGTCAAACGTATGAAAGAGATGCCATGATGTTTGAGACGCTCCCAAAGATGATTAGCGTACGAGAATTCGGGCGTAAAAGTAGCGTATGTCCTTCTTCAAGGCCCTAACCTATCTCCATACAAAATTTAATCGAAATCGGTGCAGTTGCTCCTCTTAAGTTTTTTACGCGAATAATTCCTAATCCCATGGGATTTCCGGGATAAAAACATATATTGTCAAGGTCCCATCTATTTCGATGCCTTTCATCAAAATCAGTGCACTAGTTCCTGCACCGGGTTTTTTCCTGCATAAGTTCCGTTCTTATGGGATTAGCGGGACGAAAAGTAAATTCATGTCCATCTCCAAGTTTCCAGCCTATTCGATGCAAACAAACAAACAATCAAATCTTTCCTCTTTATAATATTGGTATAGATTTAGTAATAAGTACCTAGTTGTATAAATATAGATTAGAATAATAATCTCTCCTTTTATAATTTTATTTGTTTTAACCACGTTTTTAAAACTGACTAGAAATAATTTCCAATGGAGCACTCGTCAAGACGATTCAAACGAGCCCAAAACTCGATGGGGTTGCATGGTTTCAATATTGAGTTCCTAAGGCATGGCCTTCCGGCTTCATCATCAGACCCTGAACCTCGTCTCCCGTCAGAGTACGTGTCAAGACAATTCTAACGAGCCCAAATACGATTGGGTAGCAGGGTTTCATCATGGAGTTCCTGTGGCGTTCTTCCGGCTCCATCATCAGATCAGCTCAATGACATCGTAATATTGCATTATCATTTAGTTTTGACATATGTTCAAAGTTTCAAGTCTCTAGCATCAAAATTTGTGTACAAACAAGAAAGCAACGTAATAAAAACGTAAAAAAATAGAATAGGATAAAACGATTCAATCATTGTAGTTATCTTCCAAAATATTAACTTACTACGCATTCACTCTTCCCAAAGTCTGCTTTCTCTGTCTCTCGGGCCTGAGCGCCAATCACAACGCATAATGTGCTGTGATTGGCCCATTTGAATCGGATTAACAAGTGCTCTAACGCGAAAAAGGTGGATTTGTATAAAAAACAGGTAATTATTATTATTTTTGGTGGCGACACTTGTGGCTCCGATCGGATCCACACATTGACGGCGATGTGGCATTGGATCAAGAAATACTGCCCGGATCAACAAGTGTAAATGGATCAACAAAATACTACCTATATGGCACGCTTGAGCCACAAAGTGCCCAAGGGGATATCTATATATATATATATATATATATAAATTAGTAATTAGTTATAGTATATTAGTATAATTAGTATAAGTATTAATATATACTAGTATATAATATTAGCATAATTAGTATATGGTATATTAGTAAATATTAGTAAATAAGTAATTAGTAAGGAAGTAAGGATAAGGCTTAAAAGGTGAAATTTAAAAGATGGACACTCTAAATAAGTATGAAATCCCACAATAGTTATATTTGTCCCAGTTTCCTTTGCCACTCATCTCCTGTCGAAGCGATCCTATCCGCAGATACAGATGTTTACGCATCCATCGAGACGTGACCTATATACGCATACTTAGGTACAATAGAATTATTCATGAACCTCTTATGATAAACCTTTGTATATCATTTTATAATGCGGATTGTCTTGTGATAGGTATTGTAAGTTAAAAATAAGAGTTGGAATACTTATTGAAATAAACTCTTTACTTGCAGCAAGCTTTTAGTTTATAGGACCAAAACCCATTATGTTGAGGGTTTTACCTTGGTTTTACCCTTACGAACATAAGTAATGTACATATAAATATAGGAAAATAAAATTATTAAACATTTGCTGTACGTATATTTACGGTTTGTGATTCATTGTTCTTCCAGTTTTCGTCTATCTTTTTGAACACCTATTTATTTTCCCATTCAAACCTAATTCTTAGTTTTTCATTGGAATGAAAAAAAACAACAAGATTTTATATGTATAAAACTTATTATTTTGTAACTATAGTTTAAAGAAGTCCATTTTTGTGATAAAAAAATATGAGTTTCCGATAGTCAGCTAAACTATGCTAAACAACATAATTTACTTAATGAAAGTTTGAAATTATTACGTTTGTCTATGCAGCGAATAAATTGTCTATGTTATTCCTACTTTAATATAGAATAATGATGTCAGTTTGACACAACAAAAACAACATAAGTAGGTACCTACTTTGTCGACATAATCATATCCGTTGTTAAAGTAAACAAAATCTAACACAAGGTAAAAGATGGAAGCATGACCTTATTTTTCTACCTATCAAACAAATGAGCGTCTCAGTTAATCGTGCAGACTAAAGGAGTCATTGCAACAGCATTTTCTAGAAGAACAATAGATATTTCTGTTTTAAATGAATGCACAGCAGTGGCTCGGACCTCGCGAGGGCGATAATTGCGAAGGTCGCGCAGCTGGAACCAGCGTCACACACCCAGCACCTCCATGTGGTATCAATAGTTAGGTTACTCATGACGATATAGAGACCTGTCGCTCTGCATCACAAAACGAGTCTCCGTGCAATGTAAATAAGGTGGAGATTACGTTGACGGCCGCCGCGGTCGGTGGCCTTACCTCATTTAAGTTCATGCACCCGAGCGAAACTGGGCCACGTACCGCGCCCCCCGCCGCCTCGCGCCGCCGTCCGTCGGTCGTCCCGTTACCTACCACTAGCTTTTCATTGAAATGTATCTATTACTAGTTTCAGGAATGTAATTACGGCACCTATATTTTCTACAGAATAAACGTATAGCCCGGTTTATTTAACAGCTCGCATGCTATTTAGTTAGCCATTACGTGCCATTACTGCAGTTCTATAGTATATAATTTTTGTGTTGACTCTTTGGATTATCAATACTTAGTTATCTTAAGGTCAAAGAGTTTTATCAGTTAGTTTGATCCTGCATAGTTTCGTATGGTTCATATACTTATGTCAATTATTTAATGACGAGTTCAATATATTGGACGCATTACTGAATGACGCGATGATGCAACTAAATAGGTACTTCAATTGTAACAAAGTAACTTAACAAATCCTTATTGATAATAATATATAAGACTAACCAATATAGCCCTAGACTGAATTATATATCCGTACAACAGGGGCACATTTAATACACTTCTATCTTTTTACAAGCAAAATATTGGTCTAAAACTTAGTCCCTAACCTTTTTTCTACAGTAATTCAACACTGAGGTACTCAGTGTTGAATGCTAATCAAAATGCTGTCACTACTCGGTGGGTGAGTGAACCAGTACGGTTCAGTTGCGTAAGCGCAAGGCGTCGAGAAAGTGCGAGTAAAAGTTGACGCAACCGCGCGTCACCGCGCCGCGTCGCGCGCATGTGTTCACCACCTTATGTCGTCGTGATGTAGTATACTCAATGTAGTTAGTATACCATATATAATAATTTGGAGATGTTACATCAGGTAGACTGACATATCCATGGGATGTGATAATGATGCCTACACGAGTCGGCTACTAGTTTGCTTCATGTTGGTATGAAGTATGAAAGAACGAATTATGAAGGTAATCAAACTTTTAAATTTCATAAGAAAATCATAAGAAAATAGTCATCAGTTCAATGTTTTTATTCATTTAAGAAGATTAATGACCCTCAAGTAAAGATCCAATAAACTTTTTGTCATAAAATTTAATATACTTATGCAAGATGACTTATGCTAAGAATTAAGTACAATAACATAAATATTAATTTCAAAGAAAATGATAGTTAGAAATAGTCATAGAATTAATATCGAGAATAAATTCTAGTTAAATTACAGCTAAACAAATGAGAAAATAATAATTAAAAATGCCCACATCAAAAAACTTTTCACATAAAAATTTTCCATTTACAAAAACATCTTATTTTTTTATTAATTATTTGACCCCGTGAACTTATTCAGTATTTCTCTTAAAGGTTCCGTATTTCGAAATGTGCCAAACACTTGTAATTTCGTGTAATTTTAACGTGGAGGGTTGGAGAGACGGGACGCGGCGCGCGGGGCGAGGGGGGGAGATCGCGACAGAAATAGGGCGCGGAGGACATAGCAAGGCTGCCCCGGTTGCCGGCCGTCGACCCGCGTCGTGCGCTCTCGACAACCAACCAACCAAAAACCAACCTAAAACAAAAACTCATAAGCTAGAAATTCATTTGTACATGCGGAGCTCCGAAGTGACTGACTACGAAAGTGTATGTATGCGTAGCTAACAGCTACGAGCATACTACGGGACGTATCACGTATGCACTGTGACGTAACTATACTGCTTTTTATGTAGGGATGTTTCAGGGTAATATGATTTGTAATGTGATGGAAAATTTTGTTTCTTGTCATGTGAATTCCGTTTGGGTTGCTACGGAAAATGTATTACTTACATTACAAATATACAGGTACATTTAGATCGGTCAGTATGGATAAGTCTGAAACTATACGACAAATAAAGATCTGTTCTTAGGATGAGGAACCATGTCATCGATTTTAGTGACAAGCGAAAACTGCATTTAAAGATTTAAAAAAACTAGTATACTCAATTCGGGAATCGAACCGAGACGTTTTAAAAAATAAAATTTGTATTATTTCTTTTTATTAGTTACTAAGGGAATATGATACCCTATGCCCAGCAGTGGGCGTCGTTCGGCTGACATGATGATGATGATGATTAGTTACCGATTGTGTCTTATGCACTAAATTTCACTATGAAACATGATCTCCAAATAAATATACTTAATGCATTGTTATATCCTTAATTTAATGTATTAGGTTTCCTTCAAATATTAACCACTTTTTTCATACAAAATTAAAATTGTGTTTTATTTTTAAATTTATAAATTCAGTTTTTTTTAACTAATATTGATAACATGGTTCCTAAGAACAGATCTTTGTATGTCTTATAATTTCAGGCTTGACCATACCCATATATCTAAATGGCTACTCGGTATAACTTGTATGTTTCACTCTTTTGAATTTTAGTGATTTTCAATGTAAAACTAAAAGTTCAGATATTGCTTTGGTACAATCTATAGTTTTAAAATAAATAAATCATGTAGCCATGATTTAAGTAGATCTCTTTTTCGCTGCAGTCTCAAAAATGTTCTGATGATAGGTGCTAAATTACATTGCATTTATTTTATACTACAAAAAGTAACTATAAACACATCTTAGATTTCTGCGCGAACAAAACTGCACGAGATAAACCAAAATATCTCTAAAAACAACTAAAATTTAACCAAGTTGTTAAATAAATTGCGTGAAAAAATCCGTGAAAGTGTTTTATTTATAAAAAGTAACTAGTCTCCAAGTTTGAGTATTTATTCTGAGCAAGTCTAGATTCTAGTTGTTTGTACAAGCTTTTATTTAACTTGCAGTGTATGTATATGTAGGTATGTCCGTTCGGGTCAAATCTTGCACTTCTCAGTGTCCGATTGAGCTGAAATTTTGTATACAGGTTTGGTTAAGATGACAACATAATATTAAAGGACAGTCAACAAAAAAGCTTGTCATAAAAATGAAATTTTTAATAAAAACTTATTCTATAATATATGAATAAAATAATTCAATTAAAATTAATGATCGTTTTGTTTCCAAATAAGACGCCATCTGGTGTAAAGTAGAAGAATGTGTAGTAACCGAGAGGCGCTTAGCGCCGCTCCCCGCGCGCCGCGATAAGGGCAAGAGTTCGTTGGCCCGATACAGGCTGACCTCAAAAACGAGGACACTGCAAAATTAGGACGATGACAACATAACGACTCGAACGCCGCGCAACAACATTCAACTCTCGACTCAAAACCTTCAGACATAAGAATTGAAATAGCTCGTAACCACCAACTGAACTACATGTATTTGATCAATTAGGCAAATACGCTGACTCCGAGCAGTGAGCTGGCTTGAAGTGTTTCAGTATATCATAAAATAATGGGTTTAACCTTATTCTAGAATCTACCATTATCTGTACCCACCCACGGGAGAATATTGATTCTCTCTCAATTGTTTGAACTCACTCACTCACTTCTGTACCAACTGTAAAGTATTATAATAAGTAAAAACTCATTTATGCACTGCATAAAATTGTTGTTATTGATACTTAACCGTGTTATCGCTCTATATGTCAGTCATCGCCGCTTTGCAGTAGGCATGGTTCGTTGATATCGTACTGATATATTTTCTTTGTTTCCAGGTAAGGCTGAAGGCTTTTGTTCCCAGTACCAGTACAGGAAGCAGAGTGAGTGTTTAAAGAACAAAAGATTTAAACGTAAACTTTAAGGAGTTCATTAATAAATGTAGTATTTTAATAAATATAGTATTTGAAGGTGTAAACATATGGACAGAAACAACAGAAATACTTAATACGTCAGTGAAATATCGAACAGTGAAGTACCTATGGATAGGGGTTTCAAATACCATTTAATTAAAAGCTACATAACAACTTTAAGCAATAATGATCCTCATAAGTTTAGTTGACACATCAGTCCCATTTAAACTCCTGTTTAGCCGACTTGGGGGGACTAACCGCAACTCCTTTATACTATTTCTAAACATATACCATTGCTACGTGCGCCCCGTGTCAGTAACGAATGCAGTTGAAAGAGTGCATGCGCCCGGGAGAAGGCTAAAAATACCGCGGTCGACGCACCGTAACTAGGTGCCACCACCACCCCCCGAATTATACAACTGCATCTATCAATATACGTACTATGACCGTGTTTTTGTATATGTTGTTGTTTTGTACGCCTTGTTGTTGTAGGTACCGACTGTAATAATTTCAGCGAATGCTTGTATTTACGATGCTATATTGTTTTGGCATGCGTAAGCATTTTTCATTGTTAGTCCGATTTTATTAATAGCTGAATTCATTTTACTTAGGTAAGTATGTACTTCTGAAGTCTTACGATTATTATTTGTGTATTATTACATGTTCATAGAAGTTTTTCACCATACGTTTAAAGATTTACAAATCCTTTTTGGGTTTTTGTTGGTGATTCCACGTTTACGTGTTTTCATGAAGCGCAAATTAATTTATTAGTGTAGCTTTAATCGATTTAATGAAGTCGGTTGTAATGGTAATTAAATTAAATACTATGATTATAATCGACCGGTTGACTGAGAGAAACTTGTGTGTGAAATAAATATTCAAGAATAAATGTAAGATACCTAAGCTGTTATTTAATTCACGGTCTTAAATAGGAAGGTACTAATTTCATTAATAAAGGGTGTTTTTCTATAAGTGCAATACCTCTTAGGTGGTGATTCTGCTCATGAATATGAACAACTTTTACTATGAGGCCAACTCTGCAACTCAACAAAAAAAAACAGCTGTTTCATACAATTTGTTAATACCTACCTGACCAGAATGTATGGAACAGCTGTTTTTTTTGTGAAGTTGCGGAGTTTGCCTCATAGTAAAAGTTGTTCATATTCATGAGCAGAATCACCACCTAAGAGGTATTGCACTTATAGAAAAACACCCTGTATATATCAATATTTTATTAAATTCAGTTTGTCTCATCGAGTTTTCCTTTCCTTTAAAATTTCCTACAATAAGTCATACGTGCTGAATGAGTCCAATACGTTGTTTGCCTTGCTAACAAGATACTAAAGATAACATATAAATATAAATTGAATTTATACTACGCTATATTCGCGCGTCACATACAAATATAAATTTTTGCGTAACAGAGCTTTTACAAAAGCTGTGCTCCTTGCTATTTAAAGCAGCATAATAAACTACGGGACGATGTTGTACGTGTGTTCTACTTCGGTTTTCTACGATATTTCTGAAGCAAGGTGGCGAAGCTTTTGTACAGAATTAGTCCGGTGCAACGCATTCACAGCGGGCAGCGCGTCGTCGCCGCGTCACCGCGTGGGTGGCGTTGTTTACCCCATAGCTCGCGACGGCACCGTTAAGCGGTAAACACATGAAGCATATCGCAACAAACAACCTGTGTCCTTGCTTTCTAGCAAACAACATTTCTTGTGTACCCTTACCGTGGATTGGAATTTTAACTAAATACTAAACCACTAATAGGTGGCCTAGGTTCTCTGTGCATTAGACAACCATTAAGCCTTATAAAAAACTAGCGCTCCGCTCACGACTTCGTCTGTGTGTACCCCCTTTTTACAAGCTTTTTATTACCTTGCCATGTTAGTTAGTAGTAGTGGGGGACAAATCTTGCAAGCTTAATTTGACCCACTTCCCAGTGTCCGATGGAGCTGAAATTTTGTATACAGGTTTGGTTCAGATGACAATATAATATTAAAGTACAGTCAGCAAGAAAGCTTGTCATAAACATTAAATTTTGACTAAAAACTTATTTTTATTCTTTTAGAGGGGGAATTTCCAAAAATCTTCTCTTAGTGCTCCCCTATACTCCACAAGGAATATACATGCTAAATTTCAGCTTCTTGCGCCCAGTAGTTTCGGCTGTCCGTTCTGTGTCAGTCAGTAATAGATTTGGAAGAAGGTGTAAGAAACATTAAATGTAATCTCAGATGCTGGAAACGCATTCTAAAGTATAAATTAAGACTTAAGTCAACTTAATGAAAACTGCTGTTAAGTAAAAATAAAAAGTGCAATTAAGAAACTGTTAAATATTACAATAACCTTACGTTCATATTATAATAATTGCAAATGGGAGCGTAGAATGCTCCACTATAATAGTCATACAACTACTCCCTCCCTTTATTCAATATCAGCTAGTATATTATTATGATACAAAAGCGCTATGAATGCTAGAGTTTCAGTTATTAGATCTGTGGCACTGTATTATTTGCATTGGTATTATTGAGATTGTTAAGCCGTAATGCAAAGATAATGTGCATCCAAGGTTGTGCAATGTAGCTGCGAATTTTAGCACTAACCAGCGGTTTTATTATGTCGCCATCGGCATCGGTTAGGTCTCGGGTTCGAAACTAGGTATTTTTATATAGAAAATCCTTCAGTCTTTTGGACTTTATTCTCTCTGTATTTCATGGTCAGTTGGAAACTCGGCACAGCTTAGCAGCTGTTTCTTTGTCCGTCTTTCACGTCAAACCGGAGCAACGAATTGACGTGTTTTTTTTTGTATGGGGATAGTTTGGGAGCTGGAGAGGGACATAGGCTACCTATTATCCCGGATAAACATCCACATTCTCGAGGGATAACGTCGTGTAGTCCACCCAGGCGATGCCCCAGGCGGATGACTAGTTATATTATAAAGTAGCGGATCCTCGCGGTTTTACCCGCGTAGTACCCGTTCCCGTGGGAATATCGGGATAAAATATAGCCTATATCACTCGGGAAGAAGTAGCTTTCTAATGGCGAAAGAATTTTTAAGATCGGTCTAGTAGTTTCGGAGCCTATTCGATGCAAACAAACAAACAATCAAATCTTTCCTCTTTATAATATTAGTATAGATAAAACATAAAACGAGGCAGATGACAGTACACTGTACTTTGAAAATTGATCTACGTTGCACCTTGAAAAAATAATATCTTATTTTAATATCTTCGACATATTAGGCAAAATATTTCAGGTAACTTAGCTTGTTATGATGTTTGAATAATAAAAATTAAAAATATAATATCTTAATTCTATTAATCCCCGAATTTTTTACTTTATATGTCTCGTAAACGTACTTTTACGAAAAATGTGAGCACAAAAATACCTATAGAATTCATAATTTCCAATGACAAAAACAAGAAAAAAAGGCAAATAGCAGTTTATGTGACTGTTGCAAAATAAGGGATATAAAACATGAATGGGAGTTTAAAAAATGTTTTTTTCTTCATATTTTATAAGGAATCAATTCAATTGGCATCTACATGATAGACTTATGTCCCTTGATAAAGGACTGGGTAGTGTGCCGTAAAACCGAAGTCAATGCCTCACTCAACCCTGGCTAAAGGATTAGGCTATGTGCGTTGCAATCCGACATTACACCATTGGAATAGGTACTAAAACATAACTATTTTTAGTGTGCAGCAGCCGCGAGGTAATCCTCCACATGTAATCCCCGATCCACCTTGCAAGCCTTTCAAAAACACCTATAACATTACCAATCTGCGAACCTTACCACCTTACATATAAGTCTATATTTTTATTTTCAGACATTAAGCCAAGAATGGCCCAAAGCAATTTTTTTCTAGAATAAGGCGGCTGTATCCCGTAAAACCCAATCCAAGAAACATAGCAACAACCAGTGGTTTTGTGCGTTTTACCCGCGTGGTACACGTTCCCGTGGGAATATCGGGATGAAATATAGCCAAAAATCACTCAAGAATAATTTAGTTTTCTACTGGAAGAATTTTTAAAATGGGCCCAGGAGTTTTTGAGTTTATCCATTACAAAAAAAACAAAAAATCAAATCTTTCCTCTTTATAATATTAGTATAAAAGTATAGATAATATATTTTATTGGTAGTGTGCATTATATTATTATATTTTATTGGTAGTGTGTGGTGGGCCTACGGGGGCTGCGCGGGCGCGGGCAGTGTCGCAAGCGGCCCGCGGCGGGTGCATGGCCGGCCATCGGCACCGGCGCGACCCTGACTGACTTATCTTGCGAGCGTGCGCGCGAATTCCCATTCTAAACCCGTGTTCGGATGGGGTCACCCCATTCCTTTTGTTGCTGTACTTATTTTTTATGTGTAAATATAAAATATAGAAGATTTAAAAATTATAAAACAGAAAACATGCAATATAACAATGTTATAGAGTTTAAAATACTATCAACCAGCAATTGCAAGGTTCGTACCTCATTCCACTTTATAAGAAAAACTTAACTACTAGGTTTGATTAATTTGCTGCAGATTAAGGGCAGACCAATTAATAAAAGTTGTCGTCTAAACTGTTTAAAAGAATAAATATATTATTCCAACAAGCTTAAACAATATGAAGAACAACCAGATAATAAAAGTATTGTCTCTCTTCACCAGACTTCATTAACTACGTTATTTTCTAAAGAAAAGACATCAACGTGCTCTCAAAAATCGTTTATGTGAAAAAATCTCGAACTTTTTTTGTATGGCCTAAAAAACCAACAAGATTATGATAGCATTGTAAACACAGCCTAACGCTCGCGAATCTACCAAACAGCTTGTAGTTGCGTTGCTGCGATTGTGGCGATCCTCGTTATAGTTTAGTTAGATGTCACAATCGATAATTGTACAATCAAACTTACAGTCACCATAACCTGTTCTGTTCATAAAAATCGCTCACATAAGCTAAAAAAATAAATAAAGCCATCGCCAAGGTTTGTTTCTTGTCTAGGTACCACCATAAATCACTAATTATCACCATAAATGTTTGATGTACGAGTAAGTACCTATATATATTCTATAGGAATTCTCCTATAGGAATTATGAAACAGAACAATCAGCAAATTTGTAAGTAAATATTGTATTTAAAACATATAAATTTATAGTTTTAGTTGACAGGAATCACACACTGCTAACAGGAAAATATAGTTGACCTCCGAATAACACTTCAGATTAATTAAAATAATGTGTTTCTAACGAGGCTGAGCAAGCTAGCTACTTTGAAAAGGTCCTATTTTCTTTGGACCAAGGATCAAGGATTTTTATTATTATGTTATCCCGCGGGAACGTGATATTTTTCCGGTATAAAAAGTAGCCAATGTCCAGCTCCCAAACTATCGCTATACCAAAAACCACGTTGCTCCGTTGCTCGTTGATGTGAAAGACGGACAAACAAACAAACACACTTTCCCATTTATAATATTATTCCGGATATGGATTATAAACTGTTGATAAAGGGTAGTTAAAATTGTATAAATGATAATGAGAATATATTTTCAATCTCTATCTATACTAACCTTGATAGGTCGTTAAACTAGTTGAAATGAAATATTCACAGCAGTTGTTGCTCAATTTTGTGGATCTCACCTTTAAACCGTATTAATAGTAACGTTACGATAATATGGTATCAATTGTATGATATTCAATATATAATTACTTTGATAACTAGCGCCCCGCGCGCTCGTGACTTCGTTTGCGTAGAATTTAGATATTCATTTACGCGACTTTGAACTAAAAAAAGTATTTATATAACTATTCATTATTTTTTATAGATGGCGATTTACTTACATAATAATTAGGTGAACATTTTCAATATTAGTTCAGTAGTTTGTTCAGTATTAGCCGCGTAGAGGAAGAATTTCCAAAAATCCTCTCTTAGTGCTCCCCTACACTCCCCAAGGAACATACAATGCCAAATTTCAGCTTCTTGCACCTAGTTTAGTAGTTTAGTAGTTTTGGCTGTGTGTTGTCTGTCAGTCAGTCAGTAAAGCAAGAATTTTATAATACTTATATATATAATAGAGATAAAGACAGATGTTATAAAAAGTATAAAGGGCCGTTTTATTATCAACATTTATAGAATTATTAAAATATCAATATATGCATTTTGCAGTTTGGTTTAATCATTTGAACTATGAGTATTTACATGATAATGTATCTCCTGAAATAAAAATAAAACATGTTGACATCTCTGTACTCCTCGGTCTGTAGCTCCCAGTTCTTGTTTTTTTCATGCACTATGGTTATTACAGTTTTTCTATGTTCTGATAGCATTTTCTATGGCCTAGCTCATGATAGCATTTACGATACATGATTCATATAATGGTGGGCCGATTGTTTCACCTTGGCGCAGTGAGCCACAGACCCAGGCCGCCGTAGGTATTGGTAAGAGGCAGCTAGGCTGGATCTCAAAGGCAAAGAGGCAGGGAGCGGCCGCTCGGACTTTGTAATACATTCGGCCTAGTCAGCGTTCGTTGCCCTGCGCCACTCGAGGCCGCCGCGCCGCGAGAACACCGGGCCGCCCGACCTTACCCGACGATCTGCGGAAATTAACGACGACAATTCCCGCCAAATTCAACTGTTACTTTGACAGTAGAAAAACGTTCATTAGAAAAATAAAAATAGCGGCAAATTAATCTGAAAGCTCGTAAGCACTTGCAGTGACGTAATTTACGATATGTTTGTCATTGTAAGTAAACGCTGTTATGTAAACTACTCATGACGCTTTAGTAGACTTAAAAATCGCGTTAGGTCGCAAATAATTGCATGGTCCTGATTTTTGGAATGTTGTTAGGATAGATGCCAATAGCGTAAAACCAAATTTGCAACCTCGAAAGACCTATGCTAACTTCATGGTGCGCGAATAATCTCCGAATTTTCGGACTTTTTTTAGTTTTTGACTTACAACTTCTAAAATATGCATTTTACAGCAAAATTATCTATGAAACTTCAAAAGAAGATAAAATTAACTACAATTTGAGCGTTAAAACAGCTCTGTATGTCTAACAGGACAATATTTTGTTCGAAAGTCTTGAAATAATAAATTTTTGTTATAAAGTTAGAAAAATGCCCAATTTTGAAGTGTTATATCTCGAGATTGAGCTGTGGTTGCGCTTAGATTGTTGCTAAATTTACCGTTTTTTAAGTGTCATACATGACTTTGCTATAAAATGCATATTTTAGAAGTTATAAGCCAAAAACGGAAAAAAGTCCGAAAACTCCGTGGTTTTTTCAAGCGCCACGAAGTTAGTACAGGTCATTTGAGGTTGCAAATTTGGTTTCACACTATTGGTATCACACTATCACCTATCCTAAAAACATCCCAAAAATTCAGGACACTGCAATTATTTGCGACCTAAAATATTTCAGATGACTGGCCTATTAACCCAGTACTGCATATTCCGGAGCCGGGTAGTCCAACGCACCCGTTTCGCGCTCATTAGTATGGAGTCAGCGCCTCACCACTTTCACTCTCACCAATAACAAGTCTTACGTAAGCCGCCGTCACTCAGGCAGCTCTCTATCCGCTACTATCTCCGCATCGTAAACTCACTCCCCCTACCGCATTTCTCGAGAATCTTAAGAAAAAGTACGAAAAGCGATAGCGTAATGCAGCGGTTCGAACGTAAGATTGTAAGATGCATCTTCGGGCCTATTGGCAGTGCACAGAAATGAAAGTGAACAACGTTTCGGCTAGGTTATAGTGGGTCAGCGGAGTAGGGCAGTGGGGTCGTCGCCCGCGCAGCCTCGCGAGGTGAAAGTGGCCCTCCTCCCCCCTCCGATGGCGGTAAGGCGCGTTGACGACTAACCTGCGCACGAGCCTGCCTTTTTGCAACGTGGCCATGGAACCTATTACGATAACTGCGAAATACTCCGCTGGCAAAATGTAAATGTATGGCCTTTGGTTGTTCGTTCACACAACATACCGAGCAAATGGATCAAGATTGCGGATTGTGCTGGAAAACTCCCTTCGAAACTTGAGATAATTGGTATTGACTGAGAAAATACTGAGAAACTGAATTGACTGGAATAAAATACGCACTATATAATATGGACGCAGGTCACTGGCAACTATTACACTAATACGTATTAAGTTAAACCACCACACGGTTCCTAGAAAAAATTAGGCTACTTAACCAAGCCACACAGACTTCTAAGCGCCTGTGCTAAATGAACAACTCAGTGTTCCCAGTATTTATTAAGCATATCCCTAATTTTATGGCACATTACATTTTTTTCCTCAAATGACGTTAGTCTATGACGCATGGTTGTGTACCATCATGTAAAGAGTTGTAAGGCATTGCGTAACCGGCAGACGGTAACAAGTGATTGAATAGGCCTCATCTTACGTAAATAAAACTTATTTACCAGGCTTTGTTTATGCAATCAAGGATACCGTTCGTTTTCTTGGCATCAATTTTGATGGTGGTAATTGTTTTTTTTTGGCATGTTTTATTATATGTTGCGGGAATTGAGGTACGATTATTGTATGTGAATGTTTTAGCAACATACTGATGAGTAAAGCTCGCTTTACCCCACTTAGCTAAATACAAATACATAAAATTACTAGCTGTGCCCTGGGGCTTCGCTCCCGTGGAGTTTTGGGATAAAAAATAGATAACAACCTATTCTCAGATGTACCGAATACACATATAAAATTTTATCAAAATCGGCCAAGCCGTTTCGGAGGAGTATGGCAACTAACACTGTGACACGAGAATTTTCTATAAAACTAGCTTTCCGCCCGCGGCTTCGCCCGCGTGGACTTCACGACGTTATCCCGCGGGCATGTGATATTTTTCCGGGATATAAAGTAGCCTATGTTCCTCTCCAGGCTACAAATTATCTGTGTCCCAAATTTCAGCCAAATCCGTTCAGCCGTTTTGGCGTGATTGAGTAACAAACATACAAACATCCAAACATCTAAACTTTCAGATTTATAATATTAAATATAGTAGGATAGTAGGATAATAGTAGGATATTAGATATGCTTTTTTACGATATCAAGTCTCAGTTCAGGTCATTATTAAGTAAATATGTAGTTCATTAAGTAAAAATGTAATAATTGATTCAGCATAGTTAGCAGAAATGCAACGCGGATCTGATTGTAGGTATATAAAGTGAGTTGCAAGGCCATATGTTTATTGTTTGCAGAATTATTCTAGTAAAATATGCATTACTATCGATCAATACGCTTTCAAGGATTTTGAGTCAACGCTTTAAGTATTTCGTTCAATATTCTATAAATAAATAAAATATAAGTAGGTACTATTTTATGTCTCCTCCGCGGTCGTATAAATTCAAGACATCTATAATAGCAGCGTACGCAACTAGCAAAATAGGTCATGGATGTGAGTAGGTACATCACTACGTAAAGTAGCAATAGGTGTAAAACGTAGCATTATTTTATGGCGACTACTTCACCTTCTATTTTTAGGGTTCCGAACCAAAATGGTTTAGAGGTGCGACTTAGTATGTCTGTCTGTAGAACCGGATATCTCGAGAACTACTAATGTTATCTATCAAATTGGAATAGTTTTAGACGACGTTTGCTCAACAAATAAGAGAGAAATAGTACATTACAGCCGAGTACGGGAAGCTAGCAATGCAAATAGCTTCCAGAACAAGGCTTGTATAAAACTTTTCTCACGAAATGCGAGGAAATACAATTTTTTGTTAACATGGAATGTTAACATTTCAGAGTATGAGTGAGAAATAAAAATATTTATATTTTATAGCATTTAATAGGAATAACAGGCCAGTCATCTGAAGCATATGGGATGAAAGAACGTTGCTTGCACATTCTCAAACATTTTTTCCCCTTTTTTCTTAAGCCGCATAGCTTTCGACTTTTGATGAAAAAATGTAAATAAAATAACGTTTCAAATAACCCTTTATCTCCGAAGTTTGCATAGAGAAAAATCTGAAATTATTTTATGTGATCGAAGTTTATGTAAGGATTACAGGAGAAATAAAACGATGTCTCTAAATAGTAAACTTTTTCAGAAATCGTCAACAAAAATTACATTAGTTCCACTATTGGTCAAGCAAGAGTTGGCGCTGACCTAAAACTGCAATATTCTATACAGCAAATTTTTTGACGAATAAAGCCTCACCGATGAAAACATTTTCACGTTTTATTTATTTATATATTTATGATTGTACAATACCCTCGGAGCGCGAGTCCGACTCGCTCTTGGCTGGTTTTTTTGAATTGGGCCATCACGAGTACGTCACAGATAACGCATGCCTCCAGTTTGTTTGCCACTGCATTTTTTTTAATCATTCGATTGGCGAAGGTCTTTATTTTATTTTTGCTTGCATAGAAGTTTTCCGAGATACTTTTTCAGATAAGTGGTGACCCGGTTGCTAGTGTTGCAACAGCGAACAAAGAAAGCGGCAACACGGCCTTGCGGAGTTCATCGACCGAGTTCGCGGGTCGCAAGGTTTCGCCAATCGGGCTTCTCGCGCTCCAGGATATTGCCAATTCAGCGATCAAGGCTGCCCTGGCTTGTGCCTCTTACTTTTGCCTCCAATGTGAGGAAAAGTCATCGTGCGTTCATGTCTTTAGTATCAACAGTTTTTATTTTGATTAGTAACGAAAAATAGTATCTAGTATTAGTCAGTTATGATGAGATTTCACCATACTTACTTTGGTGCCGGAATATGCAAAACTGCGATACTCATCGCAATATCATCTTTTGATTTTATAATTTGGCTGTTAACTCAGACTTTTTCAGACAAATCTATGGGGGAGTTTAAACTGTTTTTTGCAGTTTTCTCATCATAAAAGTTTTACAGTAATCAGATAAGAACTATACAGTTCGTGACATATTACTTTTTCATTCTTTTTGTTTATAATAGTTTTAATCGTCTGTTAAAGATCGTTTCCGCACATTATTATCGTAGGTGATCCACTTCTCATCGCCTGTTACTAATCTTTTCAGAAACGGATCGATTTCATTTCGTTTGAGCAATGTTTCGCACATGGAAATCCTGTTCACCAAGTTTCTGTCACTTACATCGGTGGTACCCAAACATCTATATTTTCCACATAACCATTTTACGCAAGTAATCCAAAACTGTGGTGAATGCTCTTTTGCAATTCGGTGACTGCTTAGGTGTCAATGTTCTTAATTTTTTTTTCAATAATAGCATAAACACTTACTTTGATGGACGACCACAGCTAGGAACATCTTTAACATCAAAATTACCAGACCTGAATCTGCTAAACCATTTATGCAGCAGTTTTGGACAAAGCATCTTCTCCATGAACATTACAAATCTCTCTTTGAGCACTAACAGCATTCAGATCCTTATCTAAAATAATTGCAAAACGCATCAAATTTTTTCCTTATTATCTTATTAGTCCAGGCAGCGAATGCTCCAAAAGCAGTATAGAGGGAAATGCTTGGAACACAATTTTTGAGTTTGTAACTTTGCTTGGACTACTTAGGAGCGGAGATCTCGAAAACTATACAAGATATCGAAAAGTTTGACAAAGTTGAACTTGTAGCATATTTAATCAGCTTTCATGTTGCATATTATAAATATGTCGCTGGGACTCATAGTTTCTGAGATATAACTAATCCAAAAACCAAAAGTGAGACCTTCAAACCCCATTTTAAATATCAAATGGTCAAAATACCTAAAATTAGCCTAATATTTGAGTGGCTCGGAAGTCCTGTAGAACACGTGATAGGTTAGTGGTTATTTTTTTTGTATCAATACAACCTATGGACTTTTTCACAAAAAAAAAACACGAAATTTAAATTAAATTTATTAAATTTAAATTTCTAACCTATCACGTATTCTACAGGACTTCCGAGGAATACAGGAATTTAGGTATTTTGAATTTAAGAGAATCAACCATTAGGTATTTTAATTTTAGACATAGATACGTACCCATTTTAAACTTTAGGTATTTTGAATTTAAGTGAAACAACCATTAGGTATTTTGATTTTAGGTATTTTGAACGTAGGTGTTTTAACGTTAGGTATTTTAATTTTAGGTATTTAGATACGTACCCAACAGAAATATAACACGCAAATTACATGCGCTCAAAAAGGCCGTGAACTTTTCCGACCACCTAAATTATAATTACCAACTTTATTAAACATCAACTTTTTCAGTTTGGTTCTGAAATCTGAGTAAATGTGTCATGTGTTGCCTATTCAGTGATATTATGCCATGGAAATCGGTGTCCAATATCCATGTTGTTTACCCGCCACCGCTGCCAGGCAGTAAAACCTTATCGCATCTACCTGTAAGCGTACGTACATTGGTGACCTTCTGCATCGCCCAGATATAAATAGTTATACGGCGTTGTTATGAAATAACCGTGAAACTGTGATGATGCTCTACCCGCCCCTTACCAATACATACTTAGAGTTGAAAATCGATCAACTTTAATAGTACATTACAGCCGAGGACAGGTAAGTAAGAAATTACATTGTCGAGGATGGTTTGAAGCACGAGCCGCAAGCGAGGGCTTTAATCATTCGAGGCAAGATAATTTGCTTACCGTACAAGGCTTGTATAGTGCTTTTCTCAAGAAATGCGAGGAAGTAAAAAAAACTGTTTGTTTAACTAAATAATATTTATTAAAATTTATATCACACATGTTCGGGCAATTATTAAAGGTAAATGTTATTGTTTTCCCGGGCACACTTATGTATGTATACATCGCCCATAATAATATTATTTTAATGATGTAGGTATCATTAAAATACGCCAACAACACAGATTCCGAAAACGTATGCGCCTTTTTTCACTTTTCCAAATCAGATCGTATATCTTTCTTTTGATTTTGCTGGCAGTAAGTTTTCTGTTATTCATTTTGCTTCTGCTCTCAAATTTGGTGGAGTAGGTACATACAATGTCTGTATATGTTTCATTGGCAGAACTCATTTTGATAATTTATTACACAATTTAAATAAACTGTATTGATATCAAATCAACCGCTGAAAATCATTCCCGCCGTTTTCTTAATATTGGTTTGTGAGGCCAAGTGGAACGGTCATACAGCCTATTGATACTTACTACTTGCTACTAAAATGCGCAACTTCAATACCCGCTTCTGGGTGGTAGATGGCGCTGTACATATTTCCCATACAAAACTACTCGTAAAGGATATTTTGTCTATGATAAATCTCATTTTGTTTTTTCGATTGATGTTCGTGCTAAGGGTACATAGCGCTTGTGGTACAATACGAAGTGATATACTCTGTGCGCACCGTATTTTAAAAAAAGTTAACCTTATTATGATATAATAATTACCTATATAATAATAATAATAATGTGGCTGTATGGTGCAAATGTCCCTTTGCTTTTTTCTGTTTTTATACACAGGAATAACGAAAGAAAAAAATAAAGAAAAAAATTTGGTAATAATATCTTTGGGTAGTACCTTTTCCGAGGTAAACATTCTAAATTTGAAAATCACTGCAGTAATGAATTTTAGTACTTACTTACTGCACTGATTTTAGTGCAGTAAGTAAGTACTGAAATTCATTACTGCAGTGATTTTCAAATTTAGAATGTTTACCTCGGAAAAGTGCCACGTACTGCATTCTTTTCTCAAATATAATATTAACATTTCAGAGCATTTGTGAAAAATACATTAATGCTAGCAATAAGATCGAGTTTACGGCGGTACGTAAAACTCTGCCATAACGTAATAAAAATAAGGATGGTTACCTTGTTGCGTACGCAACCACATGTACCTATACGTTAAAGCCCGCAAAGTTTTGTGCTCGAAACCTGGATCCTATGAACACGGTTAGCTTATCTGATCTGATCGAACCCGTTTCAGGGCCAACAAAGCCGAACATACCATACAAAATAGGATTCATGATTATTAATACCACTAGGTCTATTTTGAAAGCTAATAAAATTCGAATATTTGGCTACGTATTTCGTTTTTGATAGTAATGGCACAAATAAACCAAATGAATATTTTAGTAATTTCGTGTTTGATTTCAGCAGTTCATAATCACAATCATAATCATAATCATAATCATAATCATAATCATAATCATTTATTGCAGAAAATATGGTACAACAAGATGTCAACATGGTAGTTATAAGTCCACATATTTTACCATTAGCGGCAATTTCATATTTGAATTCAAAATAATGAGAATAAAATTAATTTAGGACATCAAAAAATCAAATTAAATGTCATTAATTACAGAATTATAAAATATTAGAACAATACAATACAAATTAAATATGTCATTAATTATAGAATAATAAAAAATTAGAAAGAAATTATTTTAAAATCATGTCATTTACATTATAAAAGTTTTTATCTTTAAGCCATATCAATAACTTGGATTTAAATAAATTGGTAGGTGAATTTTTAATGTCATTTGGAATAGCATTATAAACTTTTACACACATACAATTACTTACACTGTTTTAAGTACAAAGTCAAGTTTTAAGTTCTCCGAGTTTGTGAAATCCGGGTTGGGCAAAATTACTGTATTTCTGTGTTGCTTACTAAGGGTATTACCCTTAATGTAAATTATAAGATCGCGGTTAATTAAAGTCATTAACAGAGAAAAAACAAATAAGTGGCATAATTGATATATTTAATATAATGTATTACTATACAGTGTGCCCCTCGATATGGTGCACAAAAGGGCGTTGACTATACCGGATTTTATCGACAAAAAGATATAATAAAAAAAATACAAAAAAAAATATTGCTCATGTTACAATGTATTTAAAAAATAAAATTCTTTTTAGGTCCTTTTGTGATAAAAAACAAATAGTTTTCGAACCAAAAGAGATATCGTCATGAAATAAACGCTTAAATACTTGTGAAGGATTGGCAAATAAGTGGAAGAGTAAAATGAATTCATAAAAGATGACTAACATGACAAAAAAGAGACAAAATCAAACATTTTCGAGATTTTTTTACACTTTTTTTCATTATTAGCGATTTTTGCAAAATAATCCCATTATAAATTTTTATTTTATCCATATTTTCTTGTTCTTCATTGCATCTGCTTTGTAACAAAAAAATTCAACGCTCTATCCCGTCCCGTTCGCTTGCTATGCACAGTTAACTGCGGACGTCAACAAAAAAAGTCTACGTTGAATAGCGTGAACTAATCAAATAAGGTTGCACTTCATGCATTACATGACGATATATCTCTTTTGGTTCGAAAACTATTAATTTTTAATGTCAAAAGGACATAAAATAAATAATCGTACTTATGTGAATTTTTTTTTGTAAGTATCTTTATTTATTTTTTATTTTTTTATTTTATTTGTCGATAAAATCGGGTATTGTCAACGCCCTTTTTGTTTGTGCACCATATCGAGGGGCACACTGTTTAAGTAACTGAAAAACAATTTAAGACAAGGTCATTGACCTGCTAACGTAGGGTTACCTATTTTCAACTCACGTGATTAGATTACTAAATTTAGATCGTATTGCATTAGTCATTTAAGTACCTAGTTCATAACATGATTATAAAAACACCCGAAACAATAAAGTATAGGTTTACTTCTAATGTCCACTTCTTAATAACTTTTAGTTTCAGGTGAAATGATTGGCTGAAAAAAATGCAAATGACACCTTGAGCCTTGCTAGCCGTTATCGAGGTTAATTTTAAATAATAAGACCGTTTTACAAAACTATAAAAACAATGAGTGTATGAATGAAGACTTATGTTTATGACCAAGTCATAAAGTTACGTAAAGTCATCTAGACATCAGTAGTCGGATTGACATTGTACATCAACAAAGTTTACGACCGAAGAATATATTTTAGACGACCCTGAATGCAAAGTAGTTAGTCCCGTTAGCTGAACAAAAGCCAAATTGTATAATATGGTTAAATATTTCATGTCATTTCCTGTAACACATGCATATTAAAAGGACTGGTTGGGGCGAGGAGAAAAAATTGCTCATTTGCATTGAATACAGGCCCTTGCTGACCTATATACAGGGTATTCTAATTGGGAAATGCCGTACTCGACAATGGTACTCTTTTGCCTACGTTGTATTACAAAGATAAATAAAAAAATATACAGGGTGTTAGGGGCTCCGTTGCAAAAACTTTAACCATGGCTTCAGACCATCATGCTGAACAACGTACAGCAAGAATTTTTGTCGGAGATGAAAAAAAAATCTACTTTTCATACAAATTTAGCAACTAATCGAGACATTTTGTATGGAGATCCGAAATATTTTTTTCATTTCCGACAAAAAATCTTGCTGTGCGTTGTTCAGCATGATGGCCTGAAGCCATGGTTAAAGTTTTTGCTAAGGTGCCTCTAACACCCTGTATACCTAAATTTGTCACTAGCCGGATAGAGTTATTTTTATATTTGTTTTCATAATAAAAGTGAAATATGAAAAAAGATAGAGCTGGGCGGTTAATTATTAAGTCATGGAGAATAAAAATATATTATTAAACGTCACTAATAAATTATGTAACACATGGATCTGCTTCTTTTTCTTGCACGAGTCTGTATCCGTGTTTTAGTCGCCTCAACACTTAACCTTAATTGTTTTGTTACGACCTTTCTGGTGTTAATGACCTTCACGAATTTTTAATCCTTAGGTAAAATGGCAATTTAACCGACTTGGTAACTAATCGAGTTAAAATTAGTATTAGGGTAATTAAACATAATTTAGGTTATTTAAACTGATTTCAGACTCATTCCGGCACTTGTTTGTTGTGTGGTTGTGTTGTTTATCTTCGAAGTATAATAGGGTCACTATTTTAATTTATAAATATTTTTTTATGGTTTATGACTTAGCTTGAAGTCTTTCAGTTCTTTATCGTCACAAACCATCTCTATAACTTTATTTCATCCAATTAAATTTCTCTAGCTGCTTTAATAAACAACCGTCATTTGTTTTTATTGTTATTCCTACTGATAGATCGTTTACGTATCGAAATATAATTGGAATTACAGCGTTTGATGGAAGAAAGTAGGGCACCGTGATGATGTTCAGCAGTCTATCAGTCACAATGCGATCACAATGCATTTACGAGTAGAAAGCGATTGCACAAGCGCGCTGTTCTATCAGAAGAAAGCGCGTCGTAGGAAAGTTGCCGCGGAGGGGGGTAGCTGCGCGCACGCAGCGCATAAGTAGTACACTTTCGATCTCGAAGCGCCGCCGGTGAGAGTTGTGCGAAAATGAAAGTGGTGTTGTCACTATGGTCCACTTTCCACGGGGGTCGACAAACTCGTCGGTCCTGCCTCTAAACTACTACAAGTTAATTATAAACCGCGTCAGTTCCTTGGTTACATGATCCTTGCTATTATGGCAATGTTGACTATTTAAGTAATAATGGTTAAGCTTCGAATAACAACAACATTAAGTGCTTACTTCACACTGTTCTATTCAAATTCAGGAAATAAATACTATGATTAAAAACCATAAATATGATTTTAACATCTTCCGTGGAAAATGAGAAAAGATTAATTTTATAGAAAACACTGCTGAGCATTGCTATTGCAGCGAAAGCAAGAAGTTTATTCAAAACATAAAAATTTAACCTTTCACAAAATATCAAATTGCGCATCAACTTTCACAATCACCTCGTAAAACAAAATCACGAACTATACAGTCAAAGACAATGATGTCACAAAGATAAATTGCATAGTTTTGGAGTTATTCGAATGCATATTGCAAGAGCAGCTGGTACCAGGAGCTGGATGTGGAAAGAGGGTAGATGCGGGGAGGGGGCGGGGGAAGGGGTGGTCGACCGGCGATGACGTCAGCATGACCTGATGCTGCCCGTGCTGCGGCTGACCCGGGCTACGACCTCGTGTACCCCTGCAATTACGTAATTCTATGTGCATACATTGGGATAGGTTGGAAGCTGCAAAGGTGGACAAAGAACTACATTATGACGTGAAATTAATATTATGCATTCACAATTACCTGAGCAAAGGAAAATTGCAATAGGAAAAAAAGCACCAGATCTACAAGTAGATTTTTCGGACAGGATTCCAACCTATGATTTATTATTCCTGGTTTAAAACTGGTACTAAACTGGTGCTGTCACTTTCATTTTCCAAATGAAAGACAGAATTAGCATGAATTTTAAACCAGGTCTAACTTTAGTCCACGTTTTGTAATAAGGGGGTTATGATTAGATCTGGATGACAAAGATGCCCAATGGTTCAAAACATCGTTTTAAAGAAAGTACAAGTGCTTGACGATGACTCAATAAAAGATCAAAACGTTGAAAAGAAAGTGCAAGTGCCTATTCAATGATTTTGCGTGCAAAGAAATGGCAATCACATTCAGAGGAAAGTGTTAAAAATAACATTAAAACTTTACGGCACTAGGTATTTAAGTTTGTGAACTATTATGTGACTGAAAACAAAGTTTACGTCACAGAAACAGAAAGAGATTTACGTTTACCGGAGCTTTTATTCGCAGTTACAAAACTTGCGCTATAAAAGTTCAGGTTCAGGCTTTTACTCAAGTCTACTTTTGTGTATTGCGTTAGCAAAGCTTTCAAGTTCAGCTAACTTAGGAAGGTAAGTAATATTTGTTTGTAGGAACGTTGACGTCAAAAAGGGTCAAAATTTGTATGGGGTACAAGAACAAAGTATATTATACGAAAAATTGAGATAGAAAAAAAACTACCAGCCCTGTAGCTTTCAGGCGAGATTCGAACCCGCGCCCCCAGGAATCCGGCCCGATATTCCGACAACGTATATGCTACAAAAACACCACTAGTATATGTTAGAAGCAAATGTTAGGTTTTAATGCCACATTTACTTGGAAAAAGTAAGAATTTAACCGGTGAGAAAATATTTTTAGTTTTCAAAGTTAAACCATTATAAAGGGTGTCTCAGTAAGACAGCACTTTTTCATTTTAAAATAAAAACACGTATTTTTGAGAGAGTTGTGATATTTTTAATGGATTATGAAGAAGACATGTTCCGATTATGTATGGAATAAAATATCTATCAAATGGCCACCACGGCTCTGATGACAGGCCATTACTCTTTTCATGAAATCCATCAACTTTTCACAGAGATGTGGCTGTATCTCACCGATGACGCGTTGGATCTCGGATTTGGAGATCAGGAATTGTGAAACAATTGCTTGAAAACCTGGTTTATGCGAATAAACCAGAAACAATTGGGTGTTTGACTGTTGTTGAAATGTAGATATTTAATTATGACATGCGAAAATATTACCTTATTGAATAACAAATATGAAAAAAGAAATTCAATATGTATTTTAACAAGCGAATTATGAGCTACTTAATTGTGACTCTAGCTATCCCTTTCTAAGACGAAATTTTCTATGGCGAGTGTATGGCGCTATAGAAACGTGACGTCACGTTTCTATAGCGCTCTTCTTGTCTAATTAGTAAGTTTGATGCTCTATATCGCTGAAAATATGCAAGATATTATTTGAAAATAAATACTAAACAAATACCTATGTTGTGTTGCTACTAGTTAAATGAACATTTAAAGTCAATAAAAAAAAATCAGTCAAATACCCAATTCCTGAGCTCAAATCAGAGATCCCTTTTTTCAGACTTTCGCTCGTCACTCGAAAACAGTGGTCCATAGCAAAAAAAATTCTTATTTGAAAGTAATTAACATAAAATTATTTACGTATAGGGCAGAGGTACCCTTTGTGGCCACTTTAAGGATTTTTTGACTTTTAAGCACTAAGTACTAAATGGTCTTAGGTATTTAAGACACACATTATATCTTAAATTATAGATAATTTATCTACCTTTAAAGGTACATTTTTCAATTTTATAAAAGTAAAATAGATTTTTTTATATTACACACAATGTGTGAGAGGTGCCAAATGTACCGGTTTTGGCCACTTACTGATAGTTAAACTTTTGTAAGTATTGCGAAAAATTAAAATCAAACCAAGGTAAAATTAATATATTCTAATGCGCTAGAAACCAGTCAATTGCAAAACAACAATTGAATTGTAAAAAACAAAGGTTTTTAAAGTGTTTCATCCAAAACAAATATCTTAAAATTTTCATACAAAACATTTTTTAAAACAGAAAATGGAATTTATTGAAAAAAAATCGTATGACTTATGGAATTCTAACGGTTGTTATTATTACTTTAAAATACCTTATTTTAATTGCCTTTAGCAAAAATTACGAAAAGTTGTTTAGAAAGCTTTTAGACCAACAAGTGGCCAAAACCGGTACAGTGGCCAAAACCGGGGCTTCTGCCTACTTACTTAAGTACACTCTTTCGCGGGGATCAATATTCAACTAGATATGAAAGGAAGGAAGAAGATGGTCAATAAAAAAATTTACTCATATTTCTTTAAATATGGCACATAATGATCTTACAATTCCAATTTCTAATTATCTTCTACATCTAAAATATCATCATCATCATCATCATCTTTGACGGTGTCTTCTATAGGGGCTCCGTTAGTGCATAAGCCAGAGCTTACACCGCAGACACTAGAGCAGGCAATTCCTTCTTTCCGGCAGCCGCATCGCAACCACACCCAGTCTTCCATCGGCAAAATATGCTGTTAAGAATGGAGTCAGGTGCCACGGGGTCGTTGGTTGTCACCGGCTTTAGGATGCTATCCTTGGAGTTTCTTGCCGGTTCTTCTCCAAGGTCTCCCGCTGTAGGGTTTGCGAACCGATGGCGTAGCTTCTATGACGTTCACAAGTATTGTAAATAACAATCTAAATTGAATAAACAAATTTGACTCTTGACTCTATCGTCTCCCCTGGCCCATCCCCATTGGGTAGGTGGTAGGGAATTGCCGAGCCATTGTTGCATCTGTAAAAAAGTAATAAGATCAATGTAAGTAACTCAAACAGATATTTGTATATATAACACAAAAGTATTCGACAACTTGTGTAACTAAATATACCTGTAGTTACACTCTGAATAATCTGAATCATTACATCCAACACGGGATTTAATAAATGGAGTCTACTATTTTTAACCGACTTCTAAATCAAAAAGGAGGAGGTTCTCTATTCGTCTGTATGTATGTTTTTTTTTTTTTTTTTTTTTTTGTATGTCCACCGATTACTCGAAGACGGCTGAACCGATTGAAATGGTTCAAACGTTATTACATCAGGTTGGTTTCCAAGTTGGTCCCATTTTTTGAAATTTTGAAATCGGTTCAGTAGTTTTCAGGAAATCTTGAAAATACTGTCGTTTTCGTTACCACTTTATGTGAATTTAATACGTATCTTTAGGCATAACTCCTTTGTTTATAAACCGATTTAGATGATTCTTGTTTTGTTAAAAAGGGGATACCTCAAGGTATTTTAACCGACTTCGAAAAAGGAGGTTTGATCACATACCTATTTACCAGAAAACACGTAAATTGCCTGCACGATGCACTAAAAAGAGTGAAATAAAAATTATTTTTATAAAAAATAAAACCGCCTTCTAAAAACCACATCAAAAAAGTAAGAAATAATTCCTCACCAAATAAATAACGTAAGTACTTTGAAGTCGCGCGGGTTTTAACAAAAACAACAAAAAATTGTACATGTTTCACGCACGGTTTTTTAGAAGGCGGTTTTATTTTTTATAAAAATAATTTTTTGGTATGTTTTCCTTCGACTTAATAATTGAAATATCTTCTTTAAATAAAATGCATTGCTGAATACATAAATTTGTGTGGTTAAAAAGCCTTTATTTCTTGCATTGGGTTCCAATCTGAGATTTTTATAAATCGTCTACAATATAAGCAAGAACTCTTATATGAGCGCCGAGCGCAAAGAGTTTCTATAAGTACTACACGCAAGTAAATCTGATCGTTTTTCAACTATAGAAACCGGGCATTAAACAACAAGGATGCATAATGCACATGGACATCAGATATTAAAATGTAAAAAATATCACAATAACAAGTCTAAGCCAAGTCTGCTAACGTTAAGTCACAATCGTGTCTCAATCGTGCTTCAATTGTAGTTCAGTTGTAGTGCTTTTTTACACACTAGTTACAAGAAATATGTACTTTTTTCACAACACTATTGATGGTCACACCACCCAATACATTCACATCACATCATACTGTCCTAATTCTTGTAACTAGTGTTTAAAAAAACACTACCACTGAACTACCATTGAAACACGATTGAGACACGATTGTGACTTAACGTTAGCAGACTTGGCCCTCAGGGCTTTAAGAACCTAAGCAAAAGAATATCGAATATGTGAGCACTCAAAGCGTACCTAATTGGTCGCCTTGGCCTATAAACTGTTTCTCTCACCGAATGATTCGCCAATTCTAGATTTAGGTTTTCAGTTCAGTAGGTTGAAGTGGTGCTTCCGAAGTCTACATTTTCGGCACCGGTGCTGATTAGCTCACTCGCATTGTTTGATAACGGCTTCCATTCTACTATCTATGGTTTTGAGAAGTTGGTGGTGAACTATGGTTATTGTATTGAGTGGATGATTCAAATTCAATGATGATATTTTGATTTAAAATGAAGAGCTTTACAATTTATATATTAGGTATAATACGTTCATTTTTGTTTTTTTTATGTTAAAAACGATTTTTTTTTAAAAATTAACCGCCTTCAAAAAGAATCTTCAAACAAAATTAACAAACACTAAAAACGAAAAGGATGAAAATGTGTGACAACTTATGTTGGTACTTATTAAACTGTTTGAATGGGACCACACTAGAAGCGTCACCTTTCAAATAAAAAAATAATTATCCAAATCGGTTCATTAACTAAAAAGTTCTGAGGTAACACACATAAAAAAAAAATATACAGTCGAATTGATAAGCTCCTCCTTTTTTTAAAGTCGGTTAAAAAAAAATATACAGTCGAATTGATAACCTCCTCCTTTTTTTGAAGTCGGTTAAAAAGAAAGCTCTTGGTAGGAAAATGGTTAAGCTTGAAAACAAGAAAGAATCTTAATATTGAGTCTGTACTTATGAGTTTAATTAAAGTGTAAGTCAGGTTAGGTTTTCTTTTGTAAGCACGGTTCCTTATGATGACTCGATTTAACTCTTCTGCTCCCACTACCTCAAGCTTTTCCTCGTGTACCTTACGTAAAATTGTAACATTTTTTACAGTTGATTGTAAACCTTAACTGAGCGATCACAATTTTCCAATTCATTCAAAAAATCCACCAAACAAGTTTTTCACACAATGTAGGTTCTATGTTCATTGTACACAATACCTGTTGTGTTTTTAAGTAGATAAAATATACAAAAAATATCTCCGTTTAAGTTGGCAAACACAACTGTAGCGAAAGCTTCTTCAAACTAATATAAATAAACTATAGCATAAAGCTTTTAGGAGTAGACATTATAATGTTATTATTCCTAAAACGAAATAAATAACGTCATTTCTGTAACCAGAGAAACTTGCAAACGGGTTCCCGAGGCCTATAGGCTTTTAGGCCTAAAATTAAGCCTATTAGTTCTTTTTTATGACCATGATAGACTACTAGGCTTTTAAAAGGCTACTCATTTCAAAAAGCCTATAGGTTTAAAAACAACCTATAGGCCTTAATAGCCTTTTAGGCTTAATTTCCGACAAAAGTCTTTTTTGAATAGTAGGCTTAATATAAGGCTATAGCCATTATTCAGGTTATGGCTTAGTAGTATGAATTAAACAAGTATTTTTATTCAAATTAAATGAAAACAAATAAAATATACACTAACGCGATGAAAACGAATATTATTTGAAATCGGAAATAATAAGAAACTACTTGTTATACATTATTTCCAAAAAAATTTAGCCACGATTGAGGATTGACGACATTGAGGATCTTATACTTTTGTCACCCAGGCGATTTCTTTTTTTATTAATTAAATGTCCTGCCTTAGAGAATGATTGTTCGCTGGGGACACTTGTGGCAGCCTATAGATAAAATATCAAACGCCATAGATTGTAAATTTGGTAATTTTTTTTCTTGGGTTATCCACCATGATATAACATCTGTATCCTCTGTCTCGATCGGATATGATAAATATTTTTTAATTAAAGTAAAATTAAGTTGACAATTATACTCGAACAATAAATAAAATAGACCTAGCCTAAAGGACGAAAAATCTTTATAGGTTTTATAGCATTTCAAGTCTTTTAAATATGCGCCTAGCCTACAAAAAGGCTAAAAGCCTATAGTCATCGGGTGGACAAAAAAGGCTATGATATGAAAAAGGTCTAGCCTAAAGGCCTAAAAGACTTTTTAGGCTTTTATGCCACTGTAGCCCATAATTCATTGGCTAGCCTTAAAAAGCCTAAAAGCCTATAGGCCTCGGGAACACTTACTAAAGAAAGAAGTTAAAAACAATTTAAAAAGCTCATTATAGCTGTAACATAACATCAGCAGCAAGCTACACGGTTTAGATGCTCTTTTGTTATTCGCATTCTAATATAACATAACATTGCCAGTATAATAAATACGGGCAATGTTATATTAGAGTATTAGTCAGGGACTAACTAACCATAGTTCATAGTTTCAAACACAGTCTGCGTGTTGTTATGCTTTTTTATTTCTTTCACGGCTTTGGGTTTTGATATTTTTTATGCCAGATATTACTTCAAATTCTCTCAACCAGGTTTTATCAATTTTCTTGATAAAAGATCTTATTTTATATAATTTATATCCAATAATCTATCCCCAGTAAGGGATATGCGTACTAGAATTTAGTTGCTTAGATATTTTTGTTAATCAGTCCAAAATAACAACAGATGCTAAGACACGTATTCGAGATAGACCTATCTCTTACTAAGGATTGATTATTGGGTCTGGTTTCATCGCTAGTACCTGTGTATTATAGTTGCCACAAAAGCGGTCATCAATTAAGCGTTGCGTCAGAAAACTTCGTATCTTGGAATCATCGTGAATCATTACGATTTTGAAATTCAGACCAGTGATGATTTTGTAAACAACATGCTAGAACAAAGCTAATGTGCTACGTCCCCGATATTCAGTGAAGTCGCACAAGTAAAACGTGTTTAGATAAACGATTTTAGTTCGTACGAATTAGTTTATTTATACTATGCAATTTTCATTATTGAATATATAAAAAATTAAGTATTTGAAAAAATCGACCCGTCTCACAAATACTTCATTTAAGTAATAATACTTCTTCTTACGACGAACACTGATGCGTTTCATAGAATTACCTAGCAATAAAAACCATAAATTTTTTCAGTAAGTAAAATAATAGAAACTTTATTGGATACTTATGAAGCAGACCTTAAGAACGAAGCTTTTTGACCGTTTAGCTTGAAACTGACTAGGTATTATTATTATTTCCAGGAGCTTTCGCTTCATCATGTAAATAATATGTACCCGAAAATCAAATTGTTGGTTAGAGTTATATAAATATACCTATATAAGAGACAATACTTGTGTCATACAAAACTAATTGTAGTAAGTCAAGTATAGTTTTAAGTTTATTTGCTACTACCTGCTCCCCGCGGTTTTACCTGCGTGGTACTCGTAACAAAGCCCTATGTCGATCGGGAGTAATATAGCTTGTAGCTTTATATTGGTGAAAGAATCAGTTCTCTATAACTGTGCTATAATATTAGTGTGGATAATGAAACTTATAAGTTTGAACACCGCGTGCTAAGGGGCGGCAAAGGCTAGGGGAGCGCTTAGGGGCGGGCGGCGCGTAGTCGCTACGAGCGGGCGCGGGCGGCGTAGTTCGCTTCGCCATTCGCGCCGACGCCGCCGCCGGTCGCACGCGTTCCGCGGCACATGCGTCTCCCGGACATGACGGTCACCGAGTGCCCCCGGGACCAGGAACGGCCCGACGACGCCGATGAACTCCTTGGAAGGGTGTTAGCAGGTGAGCCGCCAACAGCTGATTAAAACCTTTTTGTGATTCGTTTTCGCGCGTTTTTCAGTGCCGATTGTGATGTTGCAGGCTATGTTCATGTATTTATCATGTATGTGTTTTTTCGAGTGACTTAATTTTTTTTCCCTTCCAAATTTTGTTTTTACACGTGTGTTTTAGTCATTATTGAGACAAATGATAGTCATTATGATAAGTTAAGGGCTAAATCCTTTTCACTTTCGTGCGGTGCGCGGAGCTGTGCGGGGCGCGGAGGGACAGGTCGCTCGCGGCGCGCGGATCTAGGTCAAGCGGAGTTCGTTGCCCTCGGCCTTCCCAGCTATATTCGACATCGCTAATCACCGACTCGCCTCGCCCCGCGCCCCCTCTCGCCTCACTTACAGAGACGAACTCAACTCTTGACTCAAGTTGTCTTATTAAAAAGACTTTTGTTTTTTTTTTATTGGATGGCTAATTATATTCGACTTGGTATGACGATAAATACCTACTCTGAAGTTTAACTCGTTCAAGGCTACGTTTAAAATTGTAATTTCTAATTGAGTATTATTTTTATTCGACAAAAAAAAAGGAGTAAATCCTATTTTCATGCTTTGACAAAAAGTTTCTGAGAATATAATCTTTGATTCCAGAAGTACTACTTATAATACTTAATTAAATCTAAAATATATGTTAGTCAATAGCTATTGCATTACTCGCAAAGAAGAGTGAGTATCTGAGTCCGACATCATGGCCGAGTCTTGTTTCGCAAGTAGAGTCCATCGCTGAATGCCATTTTATTTTGGAGGCCGCGCGCGCAGCCGGAGGGCCCGCGGTCAACGGCCCCGCGCGCTATCTAGGTCGCCTCAGAATAACCTAGCGCGCCGATACTCTAATAATAATCCACGCGAAACCTTGGAGCATACTGTTGTCCCACTCTCTCTCACGACAATTCTCCGCTAGACATCAAGCGACGGCACTCCTATCGCAATTGCTATTTCATACTCTGCTCGAGCAATAAGTAGAGTCTGTCTCTTTTACACATATCAGCGAACCTAGGTTGATTGAACAGGTTGAAGAATATTCTAGACTTCAGCTCATATTACTAGGACTTGAGACTTTTTCCTAATGCTTTTGAAAATTTTTGAACGTATGCCAAATTGTCCAGCTTACTAGTACTACCTACTTAATTTCATACCTTTTCGGCTTCCCGAGTTCTTTTTCTTCAGTTTGGAACTCCAAGAATACTCTAACCAATACTGATAGCTTTACTTTATTTTTTTTAATTTATTAACATTTACATTGCAACTTACAGCTATTTTTGCCAAAACGTTACAAGTACTTTTTCCATATTTAGAAGCTTTTGGTTAAAACAGTTCCCTTATAAAAAATTAAAATGTATCATCATCATCATGTCAGCCGAACAACGCCCACTGCTGGGCATAGACCACCCCTAGGATCTCCACAACGATCGGTCAATAGAAAAATGTTATATATTCGATCCTAATTACTTAATATATTTCACATATTTTTTTCATGACTATTTTATTCAAGTAAGCTTAGAAGTGGGCGTCGTACGGCTGAAACCCTACTATATTTATGTAGTATTCTACTATGTTCGATATGTTCGATCCTAATTACTTAATATATTTTACATATTTTTTTCATGACTATTTGATTCAAGTAAGCTTAGAAGTGGGCGTCGTACGGCTGAAACCCTACTATATTATGTAGTATTCTACTATATCTTGGCTAAATATACTATATACTGTTGGAAAAATATATAGTAGCAAAATCGAATCCTACTTACTTCTACTCTTACTTGTATAATGTTATAAAATGTTACTCATTCACGGCGAAGTGCTTGCATGGATCAGGATATGGCACAGGGATAGATGATTATAGTCAAGATTAGCATATAAACTACTTTTTCGTACCACTTGCTCAAAAAAGTGACATTCCATGCCACAAAAAGCGAACATAACAATAGTCATTTTAATCTGTTAAAAACAGGGTGCCTACCATCAACTTTAAGACAGCGATTAAAAAATAGCGCGATGCAGAATAGGTTCCTAAAATGAATTGCTTTCTTTCGTACTATGACCTTCTTAAAACTGGATCGCAAATGAATTGCTAAATGTGAATGACCGAACGATTTGTGTCCTTATTTCTTCTACCCGTCTCTTTCACTCGATTCTGTCATGCCCGGAGAGTAAGAGGGACGGGTATAACCTGCAGGTGTCATGTCAGCTTGGCCGAGTTATAAGTCAAATAAGAGTTCTTGACAGCTTAGCGGCTGTGAAATGTCATTGAATGATGACTGAATCGCTGTCATTGATATTAAGCTGTCGTGGTACGAATAAGCGAAGCAGATCAGTTTAGGTCCTAAACAAAATCGCAATAAGAGTTGATGGTAGGCACCCAGGGAAAGAAAATTGTACTGAATTTCATTCACCTCTAGGGAGAGAATGTTATTTAAATTTGGAATACTTAACGAAATTTATACTGTACCCCTAGTGTAAGTTTTTATGTCAAAAAACGCAAACTATCGTGAGTGCGTATTTATGTCAATTTGTATGAAAACTGTATCAGCGCCTCTAGCGGCGAGTAGCGCGCTTATGCAGTTTTCATACAAATTGACATAAATACGTACTCGAAATAGTTTGCGTTTGCTTGACATAAAAACTTACACTCGGGGTACAGTGCCCGTAGTGTAAGTTTTTATGTCAAAAAACGCAAACTATCGTGAGTGCGTATTTATGTAAATTTGTATGAAAACTGTATCAGCGCCTCTAGCGGCGAGTAGCGCGCTTATGCAGTTTTCATACAAATTGACATAAATACGTACTCGAAATAGTTTGCGTTTGCTTGACATAAAAACTTACACTCGGGGTACTGAACTACCCATTGAGTTTGTATATAAAGCATTACTTACACATCTTTTTGAAAAAGGAATACGCATTTATTATGCAGTTATGATTATTAAATAAAATTACGAAAACCGACGAGGCCGTATGAGCTTGATGCCTTTGCTTTTCCGACTAAAAAATATTAGTTTAGGAATTTGCCGCGTTTTTGTTTTCTTCAAATACATAAACGTTGAGTTTATTTTACTTTTAATTGTCATTATTTTTAATAAATGCTTATCTCATATTATTATTGTGTTAATTTTTTCGCAAATGGTACGAAAAGTAGAGTATTTTCCTAGGTGATAAAGCTGTCTTAGTCTTGGGTGAACTTAAATCCCTCGCTACACTCAGGACTCGTCTTTAACACCCTCGCTACGCTCGGGAGTAAACCTAGAGTCCTTCGTTACGCTTGCGATTTAAATCGTCACCCGCGACAGAAGAAACTGCTTTATCCCCTTGGTTAATAATCTACTATTAACCCCGTTAAAATATCTTATTTCCACAGGAAAACAACGTGTAGTTGGGCGGAAAGCTGGTATTAAAAATGCGAAAGTTTGGGAGGATGTATGTATCTTTGTTTCTCTTTCACGCAAAAACTACTGAACGGATAAAGATGAAACTTCACAGTAATATAGCTTATATATCAAAATAACACATAGGCTACTTTTTATCCCAATATTCTCACGGGGTCGGGTACCACGCAGGTAAAACCGTGCGGAACGTTAGTCTTAAAATATTTTCATATCAAAACTGATATGAACATATAAGTCATATAAGTCTTTTTAGTCTATTTATTTTTGAAATGTTGCTGTTCAAATACTTAAAAAAATCATTTTAACTATATGTAAGAAATATACATATTTCTTAAAACTACTATATTTTTTGCCCGTTTTCCTGGTAGGTATATGTAAACTATATTTTGAAGAAAGACTGTTGGCAACCCTAGGCTGAAATGATGATGATGATGAAACGTAAGAACAAAGCCTTTTGGTAAAAAAAAACAAAATCATTTAAAAAGGAATGCTTTCAATTTTGGGCTTACATTGACTAGGAAAAAGGTTAAACTAAGATACTCACTTTTATAATATAATAAAAAAACAGATCAAATGAAAATCATTAAAGTGAGCGAAACAATGTGTTGCGTGTGCTGTGACGTCGGCGGCGCGGAGCGGGGGCGCCGCAGTATTGCGATCAAGGCCCTGAGTTCGTTCACCCGCCGCAATTGGGTCGCGCTCGCTCCACACCGCTCACAAATAACCGTTTAATATTACACTAAATCCTTCCCTGTAACGTCACATACAATAGAATTATAAAGTATAATAAAGTAAAAAAATATAATATTTAAAGTTGTCTCATCATTAGAAAGGGTTTACTAAGTTTTTTTTATTCAAAAATGAAATCGATTTTATTTTTGTACTTGGTGTCAAATAGAACAATAGATAAACAATACCTCATTGATTTTACAAGTCAGCTGTCAACATTTCGTATCCACTTTCTATTTTAATTTGTTAAGTAACACCTAAGATAACGATTATAGTCACACTATTACGCTACAGACTTACTTGTCAGAATTTCAATGACCACTTTAATATGGATATAAAACGGTCATCGCCTTCAGCGAAAGTTGCAAGGAAAAGTAGCGAGGACGTTTGCAGGGGTAAAGGGAGGGAGTTGAGAGGAGTGGGGGGAGAGGAGTGGGGGGAGCGGAGTTCAGGTCGACGCCCGCGCTGCCCTGACCTCAATTCGATACATTATGCGCTCGCGACACAGCGCGCGAACCTCGACTCCAGGCGGTATCAGAGGAAAATTCCACTATTTCAATGACTTCTTAAATAACAAAACATTTTATGTTAAACCTCAAGCAAAAATATTATGAAAATAACAAGTTACTATCTCTTATCTGTCTTGCGCGAACTACTAACAAAAGTTCATTCCAATTGACTATAAAATTCGAGGAATTTCCGTCGGCGGTGCTAGCTCTGTTACATTTCCCTCGTAACCCGCTAACCTGGCTTCGATGTACCGCGGAAACCCCTCAGTTTTCGGACGAATTGGCCTCTTATTGCCTAGTTCCATTAAATAATATTTTATTTAACAAATTTTATTAATATTAGAAGCTATTATTTTAAACTTCTATGAATAATTTTAAGCGGGTAATTTAAAACATAAAAAATAATATAAGATTTTAAACTTTCGCGTTCCATTATAATTATAAACAATGAGTAACGGGACTCAACGCGACATTTACTATGAAGTACATATTATTATGTACTTACAGCTTGACGTTTCGGCTGTGTTGCAACAACCGTGGTCACAAGCATAATATGTACTTCATAGTAAATGTCGCGTTGAGTCCCGTTACTCATTGTTTATAATTATAAAAAATAATTATATGTTACTGCTTCTTCTTGTTAATGAATAATGATTATTACTCTACACGTAAAGAAATTAAAACTCCTTGCAATCGGATATAATTTTAATATTAATATTTTCGCTGATTACAGCTCTGTCACATTATCGGATGATAAGTAACCCACATAATAAACATTCGCAATGTAAAAAAAACGTATCGGAACGGGTTTAACGTAACAGCTTCGCGTAACCACGCGTCATTCAATTGTTGTGCCGCGTTACATAAGGGGGAGCATTAGCGAGTATGCAACGCTCGTCGATGCGTCTGTCGCGTCGACCGCGCTGTCGATCGCACCCGGTCCATTAATAAATTGCGATTAAGCGGCAAGCGATTAATTAATCATTAGGCAACATGTGTAGTCGACGCTGAACGTGTTAAATGTATTGATTTGCTTTAATTAAGTTTCAAGCGCGTTGAGATAACATTGATTTTGATATTGTACGACTAAATTTACATCACTACATAGTATAAAACAAAGTCGCTTTCTCTGTCCCTATGTCCCTTTGTATGCTTAAATCTTTGAAACTACGCAACGGATTTTGATGCGTTTTTTTGAATAGATAGAGTGATTCAAGAGGAAGGTTTATATGTACTTTTTATCCCGATATTCCCACGGGAACGGGAACCACGCGGGTGAAACCGCGGGCGGCCGCTAGTTTGTTATAAATACGTGAATGAATAATATTTATCAGACACTTGTTTTCATGATCTTGTGGAAAATTATAGCACTCATACAACTTTACTATTCTCATTACTACAACTCTACCTTCCGCAACAAAATTTGGCTCGCCCGCGGCGGCGTATCGAAAGCCCAATAAAAAATATAATTATAACATAAAAAATAATCATTTGCAACATGACACAATTGGTGAATTAACAACTTCACCCACATTTTGCAAATAAGGATCGCAACTTTTGTTACGTGGTCATTTTAATATGACAACACAACCGTTGCGCTACTCTATGATGATTAAGTAGGTATAGTGGGTCATGACTCCGTGAGTCAGTGGTGACCCAGATGTGGCAGGCTGTATCGAGAGAGCGGGAGGCGGCCCTGCTCCAAATACGGCCGACTAGGTTAGGGAGCGAGTTCAACGACCTCAGCCCGCCCGAAACGAATATTTCAGGTCGTTTCATCAGTCCTAAGTAGGGCGGCTTCAAGAAATTTCGGTGGAGTCCGTAATATTACCCTCTATTCGTTAAAGATACGATTTATAATAAAATACTAAATATTTTCTTACAATTCTTAAGAAACTCTATTATATCATTAAAACTTATGTATCTAGTTTTGTAAGCAAAAACGTTCATCGTCATCATCATCAGCCTTTCTCTACCCGCTGCTAAGCATAGGCCTCTCTTAGTTTTTACCAGTGGCTACGCTTCTATGCAATTCTCAGTCATGTGCAAACAGTTTTATATTTTAAATATAATTTAGTAAAAAACCATGACAAAATCATTTGTTCCTTCATAGAAAAGACATCAACGAGTTACAAAAGTTTTTCATCGCCCAAATACAAATTAACATTCTTTTATACACGGTAGGTAATAAGGATGTCTGTCTCAATGGTTGAAACAAATTTGTGGTTCTTTTCGGTGCGAAACAAAAACGCTTTGGTAAGCGCCATCTAGCGTCGAGTAGCTAATGCCGGAAGCACCGATAGATGGCGCCACCTCACAGTCTAAGCTGTAGTAAATTCAACGGAGATAAAAATATTTACGTTTCATACAGTAGAATAGCCAAAACAAACAGTTGAATGTTTTGAGAAAAATGCTGTTTAAATATATTGTGTGACAATGTGGCCACTATAGTGCTTAAACAAGGTAACATCGCGATGCGGCCACACTGGTGGTCAAGCGGTCAGAGTTCCGACCGTGCGTTGTAAAAAACGTTTTTGAAAAAAAATGTAACCGCCTTCAAAACGGATCTTCAAACAAAAATTAACAAACACTAAAAAACGAAAAAAATAATAAGATTTTTTAATTTAAAGGACGATGATACGTGACTTTTTCTAATTTATCTTGGTACTTACTGAACTGTTTGAAGTCGGTGCCGTCTTATACGTATTGAGGTAATTACGTCCTACACCTCACGCTTGGGACCGGGTTTTTTTTTTGTTAGTTATTTCACTCAGTATATTTCGTTCTTATTCTTTTTGGCTTGGCACCGACTTCAAACAGTTCAGTAAGTACCAAGATAAATTAGAAAAAGTCACGTATCATCGTTCTTTAAATTAAAAAATCTTATTATTTTTTTCGTTTTTTAGTGTTTGTTAATTTTTGTTTGAAGATCCGTTTTGAAGGCGGTTACATTTTTTTTCAAAAACGTTTTATTTTTCGATTTTTAGTGAAGTAACTTAAGAAACTACATGGTGATTATGATAAATTGTTGTAAATATCCTATCCGTTACGGAATTCAGCTTTCCATCTTTAGCTACTTTGATAACTTGAAGGAATACAACTGAAGGTCCATTCGTGCATATGATATTTGTAAAACATCATAATATAACTCCTAACTGTTGAGGAGTTTCACCTCTCATCAGCAGCTCACCCTAATAACCTGAAAGAATATAACTATTGGCCCATAAGTACGATTAATACTTAAAGAAATATTCTCCAGCTCCTAACCGTTAAGGAGTTGTAGCTTCCATCACCAGCTCATCACTATGAGATGATGACTACCAGATGCAAATACTTGACTTACTTCAAAAATAAATGGAACGCATAAGGCTTGCCTATATTTGAGAATTTCTCTCAATTTTCCTGGGATTTGATCCCCTGCTCCTGACTTGGTGAAAGTAAGATCAGGTCAGAAGTACCAACTTTCGAAAAAAAAAATATTTTGAAAATGATCCCCATTTTGATGAAACTATGAAATCGTCCATATACCCAAATAAAGTCTGAATACACATTATTCAGGATAACTCCTGAACTTCTTGCCAGTTCTTGATAAAATTTGAATGGGACCACATGAGAGGCGTCACCTTTTAAATAAAAAAGAATTATCCAAATCGGTTCATTAACTAAAAAGTTCTCAGGTAACACACATAAAAAATAAAAAAAAAAAAAAAAAAAAAATATACAGTCGAATTGATAACCTCCTCCTTTTTTTGAAGTCGGTTAAAAAATGTATCAATATTTATTTTCCTAAGAGCCACCGTCACTGAGATATAACGATTAAAAAAGTTGGAAAAGATGTAATTAATCGTGTGCATCATATGCACGTTTCCACACCACCTACGAGGTAGTGTACCTAACGTGGTTTCCCCCGGTGTAGGCCTATTCCACGGGTCTGTTGTGGTTCTGTTTAATTTGAAACGATTGCATTATATCAGACTAGCTTTCGCCCGCGTGGACTACACGACGTTATCCCGCGGGAATGTGATATTTTTCCGGGATGAAAAGTAGCCTATGTTCCTCTCCAGACTACAAAGTATCTATATACTTTTACTATGGTATCTGCGTCCCAAATTTCAGTCACATCTGTTCAGCCGTTTCGGCGTGATTGAGTAACACAGATCAAAACATCTAAACTTTCACATTTACGTTATCCTGCGGGAATGTAATTTTTTCGGGATAAAAAGTAGCCTATGTTCCTCACCAGGCTACAAAGTATCTGTGTCCCAAATTTCAACCATTTTCTTTTAGCCGTTTTGGCGAGATTGAGTAACAAACGTCCGAACATCTAGTCCATGGAAATCGTACATTTTGCCTTGCGTTAAATGAGGTAGATCTGATTATTTTTGGATGTTGGTAGTGATGAGATAGTAATGACAAATCCAAGTTTTCCACCTCGAAAGCCCTTCGGGTCATTATTAAACATTTAAAAATAGAATAAATTTTCTGTTTGTTTTCAGTTTTTGTCAATTTTTTTCACCTAGGACCTATGTTACGGCAAAAGTTACTATACATGCTTTAAAGTAGACTAAATTTGTAATAAAAAAAGTATAATTCGGTTTTTGTAAGTCAAATAGTTTTTAAGAAACGGCTATTTAAAAGTTTGCAAAATTTCAAAAAAAATAGTATTACAGTGTTTTAAGTTTTCGACATTGCGACTCACAGCAGTGGGTTTATGGCAAAAGTTTATTAATTAGTTATTAAAGTCCATTAAATTTCCAACAAAATGAGACCAATTAGTAATATCAACTTACACTTGATATTTCCTGAGACATAGCTGTTCAAAGTTATTGAGGTAAGTAAACAATTATGTAATAGAAGGGTTTGCAAAATGAACTACGCCCTAACAGAAGAAGGATCTGGGAGGTGGTGGGATCAATTATGTCATATGTGTACATTGTATGTATATTTTTGATGGACCAGGCTCGTCCTCTGAATCCACAGCATACCTTTTGGGGGCAGCTTGCTGAGGTAAAATTTCTTCATCGAACTGCTCAGGAAGGTCAAAATCGTCCTTTGATGGTGGATTATCAATCAATGGTTCATCAATGTCATCACACATCAGGTCTTGTATGTTCTCGCATGATTGGCCAATGCAGTAGCTGCAAACAACCGAACATTATTTTAAGTCCTGCTTTCCTACAACCACATCTGCTGGTACAACCTTACATCTTTACCTTACATCTTTGGTATGCTTTCAAGGTGATCAAGGTTTGCGTGTCATTAACAGGGTAGAACGGGAACACACCTGCCAGATCCTTCTTCCTTTATGGCTTACTACCTTTTGCAAACTCTTCTATTACATAATTGTTTACTTACTTACCTCTATAACTTTGAACAGCTGTGTCTCAGGAACTATCAGGTGTAAATTGAGATAGTTAATCTCATTTTGTTGGAAATTTAATGGACTTTAATAACGAATAAAAAAAGTTTTGCCTTAAACCTTGAAATTTTGCAAATATTTAATTAACCGTATCTTAAAATCTATTTAACTTACAAAAACCAAAATATTCTCTTTTTATTGCAAATTTAGTCTACTTTAAAGCGTGCATAGTAACATTTGACGTAACTCGAGTCCTTGGTAAAAATTGAAAAAATCTGAAAAATATCCGAAAATTTTATGGATTTTTAAGTATTTAACAATGATCCAAATGGCTTTCGAGGTGGAAAACTTGGACTTGACATTACCATCTCATCATTACTAACATATAAAAAAATGAGAACTACCTCATTTAATGCAAGGCAACACCACTTATTTGGTACGATTTCCATGCTTTGCATATGATGACGATTACAACTTTTCCAAATTTTTGAATCGATATATCTCAGAAACGGTGGTTCTTAGGAAAAAAAGTATTGATCTATTTTTTATAGCTAATTACATGATCTACAGTTTTTTTTAAATAATTTTATAATAAAACTTACCGTTTGCTGAAAATCACGATTTTTACATTTGACCTCGAATATTTTTTTTACCTCAACTTTAATTTTAATAGTAAAAAAATCAAAAAGAACTCATGATTCGTTCTAATAAATGTTATTAGGTGGTCCTGAATTTGTTCTCAGGACTTTTATAGTACCTACCAACTTTTTCTACTTGGGTTGTTAAACTTATTTCACGTCGTCTCTTTCGAAACCTACGGACTAAAAGAGACTTGATAATTGATATTATGTAATGTTCGTTTGTTATATAACTTTTATAAGTAAAAACCCCTGACTTTGCCTGCCTCAAAAAAACCAAAATTCACGAAATATTGTTATATCTTCATAAACAGGTGTGCTGTCAAAGGAGAACTTTTGATAGTTTAATTAAGTAGAAGTACAAATATTTCGTGAATTTCAAAAGGATGCTCTCTACATTATTTCGGTGTAGATCGTTTTAAATGATTACATCTACTTTTGCGTTTGTTTTGAAATACCTTACGTACAGTCGAAACAACCCAATCGTGACCCACCGAATCGTGAACATGCGATGAGTTCATTTTCTAACAGACATCTAATATAACTATTATGAAAAACGGGATTTTTACCATGTTCCCGTAAGTAACCGTAGTACCTGATGTTACTCCGTGATCATGGCGTGTGCAACTGCGCCGAAATATCGGGAACTCGAAAAACAAAATAAACATGGTAAAAATCCCGTTTTTCATAATAGTTATAGTGATAATGACCATGTAAGTTTAAAATCTTAAAGACATCTAATAGTCCAGTGAATAGAGGGTTTTAGCTTACAAGTAGTCCGGTAGTTTTGAACTTTTGATATGTTGTCTAGGATGGTTAGTGAGTATTTAAAATGCAAAATGCACAATTCCTCGCCCTCCGCCCCCGCTGCCATATTGAAAATATCGGCAATTTCTTCAGGTTTTCGCTAAAATCTTTGTTTAGGTGCATTTGAGCCGGAAGGAGTCTTTACAATGTTGTAGAGAATTAAATTTTCTATAATTAACACTTAAATTTTGTTACTAGGATAGACAGTTACGGAGATATGTACTTTAAAAAAATGGTTTTTAAGGTATTTGTCAAACTTTTAAAGAACAAGGTGCAAAATTGTCCCAGAGTCGTAGCACTTTGAAACCTTATTTGATATAATAATATACTAGTGAATAATTACAACATTTTATTATATGACATGCCTTACGAGTGTCTCAGTTCCGGAAGCGCCCCGTACGGAAATGTCGGTTAGCTGTGAAACCAACCTTACAGGAATTATAAAATGTTGTAATTATTCACTAGCATTATTATTATACAATGTATATTAATATATAAGTACATTGACATTGACACTAACCTTTTTCATATTTATAAATATTTATTGCAAGTCACTCATTTGTTTATTTATTGTTTATTCTTTTGTCGCTTTCCAACAAATTATTAGCAAAATGTTCTCCTTATTTTGAGGTTTTTGCATTTTTCATTTGTTTCAAATTATGACGTGAACAGTACATACCTACTGAAGCACTGAATTTCCGTAATGCTGTCGGATTGATGTAGGCGATCTAGCTGGGTCCTAAAAATAGCGAGCTTCCAAAGCGGCCGGGTGGCGCTGTGTGGCTCGGGTGGTCGGGTGGCTGGGTGGTGACCGTGAACTCGCGCGACCCTACCCACTCCACGGGCTTCTGGCATTTTCCTACCCCCTTCGCCTTACAACAATGCCGCTTTCTCTAGCAATTTGGTACTTGAAATCGTTATATCTTGACATTTAATGCGGTTGGATTCATTAAGAAGTTATACATTTTCTTCCATTGCTTCCCATTAATATTGATCTCAACGTTCGTTTGCGGTTCTGATACATAAGTTTTACACCTAGCATTATCTTTGCTTTTGTTCTAGCTGGATCAGAATTCAAAGCTTTAAAAGCTAAAAAATAACTCGAAAGTGTAGGCTGATATGTTCGTGTATGTGTTATTATAATAGTCCCGGGGAAGTAATTAATCCTAGAGGATATAAAGGGGGTTACTGGCTGACGTCACAGGCGCATGCGCGCTCGGCCCGCCCACGCGCGCACTCGGCGCTCGCCGGCTTTCGCGCCAAACCATCTCCAGGCGTGCGACAGTCATAACCTAATTTTAAACCAAACTAATTTATCCGAAACAGTTTAACTTAAAATACACCATGGAAAATACTAGCGACGGTGTTCACGCACCCGATATCGCAGGTAAGCCGCTTATTTCGTAGATTTATATTATCAAGATTTATGTTTATTATCATCATCGCGAATGAGGTCAATGAACTTTGTCCTTACGAGTTCGCCCACTACAGTCTTACATTTTGATTATGAGATCGTAACTGTTCGTAGAGCAAAGTTGATTTAATTAAACGATTAGCTGAATATTTAAGTACCTAGTTAAGTTTTATTTATTTTATTATTTATAATATTTTAACATCCTTCTGCAGTTAGGTATCTACACTTTAAAACAATGATCCTAACAAAAACTTTCCATTCTTTCATCCAGTCTTTCTAAATTAACATAAAATATTGTTTTTCAATCCTTTCATACAAAAATTATTCTATTACCTAAATTAAACATAATAAACACTTCTAGGTACTAAATAAGTCATTGAACTTGTTATGATGTCGTTTCACAGTCTACGACTGCACTTTCTTCTTGAATAATTTTAAAGCAAAACAAAATTCAATTTTCTGTAGTTAGATTAGTACCAGTATTATGACATACCTAGTCGATTCAAAATAAGCCTTTCTTTACAAAAAAATATTGACACTAATTGCACTTTTGAAACTTTATGTAAGGTAACTTAATGTAAACGAATATCGATTAAACTCAATAGTAAATACAATGAAAATAAATAAAAAAACATTCACCGGACTCACGTGGATAGCTTCACGTTTCGCCTCATCCGATCTCCACACTCCATTGCGTATAACCAAGCCTCGAATGGTCAACGCTCGGTTACAAACGAGCTTGTTTACGTTACGTCATCGGCCTTTCCTACACCTAAAAACAATAGCCAATAAAAAGTTGAGTTGCTTTTTTATAATGTAATATTTCGTAGCTGTTTTAAGAGAATATTTCATCATTAGTACGGTATCTACCAATTTTAGGCAGGAAAGGTCTTTTCTATTATATTAGAACAATAGGTAGTACTTAACATAATATTTAGATAATTGTGTTCATGTAACATTTTCTAACTATTTTTACGAGAATATCAAGATATTTTACTTCATGTCGTCAAAATTGTTCAATAAAATCCCAAAAGCGATGAAAGACCTACCAATAAGACCATTTAAACGTGCTTTGTATCGTCTACTGAGTTTTTATCTGCATTTAAATTTTTATTCATTGAATTATTTTATGACATTGTAGACTATTATTACCTACTAGCGGTTCCTCGCGGTTTCACCCGCGTGGTAAGTACCCGTTCAAAATTCAAAATTCAAAATCATTTATTCATTTTAGGCTGATACAGCACTTGTGAACGTCAATGAAGCTACGCTATCGGTTCGCAAATCCTACGGCGGGAGGCCTTGTAACGAGAAGAACCGGCAAGAAACTCGCCAAGGGCTTTTTTTCTCTCCCTGTCATATTTCATACAGAGTCGTCAAATTGAAACGATCCCGTGGGAATATCGGGATATTAATTCAAATTTACCATAATTAATTACAAATATAATAGCAATAAAAAAACAAATAATCATGCATTGCAAAATAAAATTCAAATTTTAACATTTCCTAACTATTTTGCCGAGAATATCACAGCATTAGTACGGTACCTTCTTATGCCATATTTAAAAGGTTAGCTTCTAACCAATTTTAGGGTAGGAAAGGTGTTTTCCTTCATCTAAAAACAAATAGATGAAAGTACCTATATTGAGTATTTTTGTCTAAGTGACATTCCCAAGTTATTTTTAGGAGAATATCACATCATTAGTACGGTACCGTACCTACTCCATATTCAAAAGGTTGGCTTCTAACCAATTTTGTCACGTCACCGTCGTCAGCTCTAGCCGACACAGTTATGCGTTCGGTCGCGGTGCATGATATCCGTTCCACTTTTACAAATATCCTCTGTTCTATGCACTGTTGTATAATTTTATTGCAGCTTTAACGTTGTATAATATATATAAATATATAGCGTATAGATGTGCGTGCATTTGAATTCAACGCACGTCTAGGGAACCTACGACCGCTGCGTGGGAATACAATAATTTACCTTATTATTAATCGTTTGCAATATTTTTGTAAATTAATACCCTTTTGGAAAAAAGCTATTATATTATATATAAATTACAGAAATTACAGTGACCCACAAAAAAAATTGTGAAATTAAATTGCTGTAACTACAAGTAAACAACAACAGTTTTCCCGCCAAAGGACTCGTAGTTGCGTTTCAATTTCCTTCGGGTCGTTGAAAACCCTTTTGAGGCAAACTTTTTGTAGAGCCTATTGAGCCTAGCATAGTTGCGGATAGAAAAAATAAGTGTGTGCTCGAGTGTGCGTCGAGTACGCGGCACAGAGTATGTACTCAGAGTGCATCGCTCCCGGGCGCCGAGTCGTCGCACTGCATATAGGCCAGTGCACGCGAATGGCCGGGCCCCCACCCCTCCCCTGCTTACCTCGCGATTTTCCATTTCCATAGGACGCGACGGTGCTCGCTAATTCCAGTGGTCGCAATGTCCGATGTCGTAACGTGGGGAAATTTCTAAGACCTTTCTCCGAGTTACGATCTTCCGCTAAAAGGTGACGCTTCGCTGCGAAAGTTTGAAAGTAGAAGTTTTACATACTTCATTTTTAATGTATTCTTTATTTTGAGTTTTCACATTACTTTCTGACAAATTGGGGCTGTTAACTTGAGACAATATGAAGCTTGAAATAGATGAAATATTTTTCTACAACTAACATTTTTGCAGAGACAATTTTTTTAAGTTTCAATAACAGTTAAAATAACTTTTTATGTAGGTACTTACTTTGCAAAAACACTTTTAATATGTAATTGTATAACGTTAAAATTAGCGACATGCGGAAGATCTATTCCAACGTATTGCGAAGAATACTCTGAGTTCAAAGCGCTCGTCGGGTTCATTTGGTTACAAACGTCCTAAATGCCTCGGTTAAGCTGACGGCGAGCTAAGCTCAGCCAGTTACGTCGTTGTAAACCGCAGTGGCGGCAGTTACGTCGTTCTGGTTTGAACTGTTCCGATGTAGTTACAAGTTCCCGCGGTCGTTGCCCGCCCGCGTGCGACTCCCCTATATCGGTTGGCGCGAATTTAAGCTCATCTACACTGTACTATGACTATGTCGCCACGTAAGTTCACGTGTTAGGACAGACTGGACTGGGTTAACATGCTTTATTTCAAGATTTCTTACGTATTAGTATTATTTAATGTTAGTTTCGATTCATAACAACCTAGATTATGGACTAGTATCAATTTTTAATATAAAAGCTTCTAAACTTTTTTAAATTGAATTTTATGTCCATAGCTTTTAAGTATAAGACTTGACCCAAACTTAATATAAGTGATATATTGTTAAATTAAGTTTGTCGATGTGAATGCGTGGACGCGGAAATGGTCGGGTGCCGTTAACTAACTGTACGGGTCTAGGTCTAGAACAATCCTGCGCCGGCGCCGATTATACATGTCCTGAATTGATGACTTACAATCACGATTAGGTACTAAGATTTGGATACTTTGACAAATCGATCCATAGGCCAAATCTACTAATTTCGTAGAATACATGCTTCACATCTTTTCTTAGTCCCCTAATTACAAGTATAACTTATGTACTAGCTCTCCCCGCGGTTTTACCGGCCTGATGCCCGTTACTCTTGGAATATCAGGATAAAATTTGACCTGTGTTGTGCTACCTATCAATAGCTTACTGCTGCTGAAACGATTTTCAAAATCTGTTTAGTGTTACAGATATCTGTACCTTAAACATTCGAATAATCTTTATCTCTTTTTAATATTAGTGTAGAAACACAAATTGTCGATTCAGAAAAATAACAAAGTGTTTGTATCATGAAAATGTTGACTAAAGCCGTGTTCTAAATAAGTGAATGGGGTTGAGGGTCTATGGGGGTGCGAGATCAACGACCGGGCAACTTCAGTGTCGTTTGACGCTACCATCGTTACGCGCCGGAAACTACTTATTAAATAGAATATCAGTTTGCGACCTAGTTTAGACCATATTTGGTAAATAAAAATAATTTGGAAAGTACTAATATTCTAACGTTTTCCGTCTTGAAATAAGAATTGTCTTAAGACAAAAACTAAACGATTTAGCATATTTTTTCTAATATTCTACTTTTAATTTAATAAGGAAATGTAACAATGATAACATTTGAATATTAATTTACACAATGCATCACAAAATTGTGTCACTAGCATATGCCTACGTGAGAGATAAGTAAAAGAATAAATAAATAATATTGCTATCGGTACCAAATCAAATGTACAAGTATATAGGTACACGCAGCTATTGTAACGACGACCTTTCAAATCCTGATTCTGACTAACGTCCATTTAATCCTATCAATTTTTTTATCGTTATCTAGTTTCGTAAATTCGCATATTTGACTTTATTTGAAGGCAACAAGGATGAATATGGCTTAGAACATTTCCCATCAGTCGATCACCCCGGCGGCTGACGTAAACCGCGTCCTTGAAGCGAATCTACAAACACAATTGTACAAATAACTTCTATGACTGGGTCACTCACCCTGACTCCGTAGCTTTTTAGGTATATTCGAGCACAATTTTATACAAATTTTCCTCACATTTATATATTACACTGTACGTATTTGTTATGTAAGTAACTTTAAACACAAACTTTATTAAAACATAGTTTAAATCGTTTAGTTAAATTAGAATATGATGTGTCATCGATTTACTGAGTCACACGTAAGAAACATTACCCGATATGAAACTAATGTAATAACCTTTCTAACGTGAGCACATTGAAGATTAAGATTGCCTTAACATTTTATAGCATGAAAAATATGTCAAGTACCTACGTACATTGCAAATCAAAGTACTTCATAACTTGAACAACATTGTAATTTAAAACATCTTTACTTATTAGTTCTGTTCCTCTTTCCTTCAGTTTCAAACCATCTGCTATATTTTTGGTACCAAGTAAGTATAACATAACGGTTCTAAATCTACATCTACTACTGTACTACATCTATACATCATAAAAAATATATTGTATGCCAAGTGTAATTAGTTGGTTGGCTCCAAATATCGACAGTGTGACAGTACACAGCGCGAGCGCCGCACTGTCAGTCGTTACAGCGTCGATCGTCTGACTCACAGCTCGCACGGTCCATCGAGTACATTGACATCAGAAATTGACGGCTTCAGAAACCACGCTGGCCACATCAGCAGCTCAATGTGGTACTATAACTTTTCTGGAAAACACGACGAGTCAACGACTTTTCTTGCGAACAAAAAGCGATCGCTCTATTTAAGCTTGTGTTTTTTTTTTTGTGTTGTTGCCGAATTTTTGAAGCGAGCTGTTACCGTGTTACCTTAATTTTGTAGAGCACTTGATATTATCTTAAAATTTAGCCAGATGTATTAGTATAAGACAATACGGCAACAATATGAATTGAGTGATAAAAGTAATGTTTTGTCTAACCCCTAAAAAGTGTAGATAGTTAAAATATTATTACGGCTTATATATAAAATAAAGAAGGTATTATTTCTCAGAATGTTTCCTTTCTTTGTTCGTGGCAAGTAAAGTAATAGACTTTGTCGCACGTGACACACATAGCTCTCCCGATAACGCCGCGTGATAAGCCGAACAAAACATCGTCGGTACATTGACCCAAAATTATATAAAAACGCCCTCGATTCCGATAACGCAATGGCAATGAAATTCATGATAAAAGAGCTTTTATTAATAGAGCGAGTGCAGCGCATAAACACTGGTAAAAGGTCCGCTTTGTTTCAATAACAAGCTGCGTCGATTTATTTTTAATTTTCGAATAATGTACTTAATAATGTATGTAAGTGGTTGAATTTTGGGGATGGTCTTTCTACCAGGAAATACTACTTTACTTTTCCAATTTTAAGGTGATTCACAGAAAGTAATTTCCTGAATAAACTTTCTATTTATTTTAAGTAGGTATTTAAAATGAGATTGGTACATTTTATATATAATTAGTATTCGACCTATTTATAATGCCATCCTACACTTCTCTTCATTTTATCCCAATATTCTGTTTTGAACTTGGAAAACCAATAAAAAGTAAACTAAACGCTGATAGCCACTTCGCCCGTGTGATGTCAACTTTCTCGCATTGCGTAAGTCGCGGAGATGTACTGGAACGTTCGGAGTCATCGACCACGCTTACGAAACCACTCGTTGCATACACCCGGACGTTTGAGATACCCAATATAATCTAATTTAACACTTTTAACGCCCGAAAGCGTCGGCTGTTTGTATTACGATACTGTACAAATTTTGGTCAGGATTATTGAAGTACAATGTCACTTTAATAAATGTGGTGCTTTTGATTAGTTATTACTACGTGCTAAAGATTTACTGTGTGTGCACAATAATAGTTGTACAAAGGTGTTTTTTGGCTTCGTTCGCGTGTCAAACTAGAAGTCGAAAACCCTGTCTAAATTGCAATAAGTATGAGCAGCAATATGCAGTAGAATTAACAAACTGTCTTAAATATGCTCGCTAGTTTGATTAAAATAATAATATTTGTCAAATTCATCCTCATACAAAATGTTACTATAAAACTACTAAAGAGGTAATAGCTATCTGTATTTAACAAAACTAAAGATTAATTTAATCCTTAATTTCCTTAATTTCCTTAATTTCCTTAATTTCCTTAATTTCCTTAATTATATTATAAATGCGTCTCTGTCTGTCTGTGTGTTACACAATCACACCTAAACTACAGAACCGATTTGAATGAATTTTGGTACAGAGATAGTCTAGAGCCTGAGAAAGGACATAGGCTACTTTTTATTCCTGCAAATATGACCTTCCCGCGGGATAACGTCGTGTAGTACACGCGGGCGAAGCCGCGGGCGGAAGGCTAGTTACACATATTTTAGTGGCTCTATCGCAATTTAAACTAAGGATTCACATTGTTTTCTGGTATAGATATTTATTTATACACTTATACTTTGAATGTCAATGAAAATGTTCTAATATAATTAATAATGTCTTTAATTTCATGGCGGCATGTGAGCGTAGCATGTGGTGTCAGGCTCGTCGTCGAATCTGGCACCGCGCGCCAACCGCCGGCGGGTCGTCGCTCGCGCGCGGGGTCATCGCCGCCGTCAGCGCAGCCCCACCTGTGGCCTGTGGGACGCGCCTTATCCGCCAACTAACCCATACAACTAGTTTCGTAATATCATTCATTCATTCATATCATACAACCACTGTCAAGTTCGGCCTCACAAGTAACTACAAAAAAAGGCGATTTATAACGTAGCTTATAATAAATACCTAGCTTCTAAAACCATGAGACATGTCTAGCACCACGTATTTTCTGGCCTTAATATTTCGATAAAAATTTAAAGCGATTCTAACTTATTTCTAAGTTGCTCTAATTTTATGGCTGTAAAGTAAAACATGAAAGTATTTGATATTGAAACCAATAACGCTTTAAGCATAATTATAAATTGTAATCAAGTCATAATATTAATGTCAATGAGATCATAATATTTATTATTGACAGGGTTGAATCAATACCACATTTGTTCCTTTATCTAATGGAAAGGGGTCAATATCAAAACAATATTAGCCTTTCCTCATATGAATTATTGAATATCTGTTGTCTTTCTTCGTTATCTGCATTCTTGGTCATTAGACAGAGTAAATACCTACATGTCTATTTGCTGGGCCTTCCGTAACTATTGTTGAATTAACCGCTTCCATTGTCAGTTATCGTCAAATGATAGGCCAACCGCTAATTGGAGCTAGTAATCTCAAATGTTTAATAAATAGCTGTTGCACTAATTTGTCAGGTCGTCAAAATCATGTGTCATAATAAGTTACACTATTAATTGAGAAAGATAATAAACTAGGGGAGCTTTTAACAAAATGGAATAGCAAATTTTAAGTTGTAGAAATGAAAAATCTATAAAGCTTAAAGCTTTTAATTCAATCAGTTTCAAAAGGTTATAAAACAACAAAAAGAAACTTCTAATATTAATATTATTCTGATAAAAAATCAGTTAGGTATGATCCGAAAAGTCAGACCTTAATATTTTCCATTTTGCCCTCATGTTGCAGGCAAAATGGAAAGCTTATATGGGCAGAATGTAGGATACAAAATAAGTTTAGGTCTTGCACCTAACACATAAGAAACAGCTCTTGAGCCCACCCACAACTTGAATGTCACAATGTCATTCGAGTTCCAGTCTTCCTCGGTTCACTAAACAGACAAAACACGTATCCTTTAATGTTTTGCGTTTTCATTCCCATTATTTGCTTTATCGGTTTTCTTAACGATTTTTTGTTTTCCCTTCCCTTTTCCTTTTCCCTGCCTGGTAAGTTAAGTTTTGGTTTATTGTTAAAACTTGCATTTTCTTTTCCCTTAATACCTTTCTGCCATTTTGCCCTCAACTTAGTATTTCCAACTTGCCCGTGCGCTGGTTGTAGTAGTAATACCGAATATCAAATGCTTAATAACAAATTTGTTTTGCTCAAGTTGTGTCTGTGCTCGACTCCTAGTAGAAAAATACGAATGAAACTAAAAAGTTATATCTTTAACCTTCTTCAAACAATTGGACTCCAAAATATATTAGGTAGTTTTTTAACAATTTACGGTAAAATAAACAAACAACTCGCAGTCTTCCATGGCTGCCTCGAGCCAGATTGAACTGCGGCATTCTAGCTGCCATGGCCGAATGTCTCTACGTGATAAGCGCGCGCCGCCCACTGCAGATCACGTGATTTGTTTATATACGTAGTTTTCATTTTGCCCGCTCCTTCCATCTTGCCCTCCCTTCCCCTATATTTTATCGCGCATGTCAGAATTTGTAGAGAAACTAACTTAATCTAATTATTTAATAGACTTAAATTACTTAAGTATTTCATATCATAATATGAGGACAAAATGAAAAAGTTTTATGTGTCGACACTTTAATAGCTATGTGATGCCAACCGTTGGTTAAGAACAATCTGACAACTATAATGTTTGTACTTATTTGTTTTTGTTTATAACAGTAAACTAAAATTATTTTGTTTTTATTTCTGGGGAAGTGGGACTTATATATACAAGTTAGCTTGCTAAGCCCGCGTTCATGACACGGCAGCAATTATATGTGCTGAGGCGTCAGTGAACCCGCGTTATTGCGAAACAACGGAAACCAGTCCAGCGCGCCCGCTGCCCGCCCCGCGGCCCTTGCCCCTCGCACGCACACCTGCTGCGAATTTTAAAAATCCTAGATTATAGTTGACATGCGTGTTGCTCCTGAGAAACGTGATTCGCATAATTTGCCGATCGATTACATCACTATTTTCTGCACTCGAGTCATCGCCTTTATAAACGAGAGAACCCGTTTTTGTGACGCCTACTTACTTTGTAATTACGCCTTGTACATGCTAGCGATTGATCTCGACTTTATTACGACACACACTTTATCACCAGTTTTTATATCTAAACAAGCCTTCCGCTCGCGGCTTCACCCGCGTGGTCTACACGGGCGCCATTCCGTGGGAATATGATGTTTTTCGGGATAAAAAGTAGCCGAGGTCACTCGCTCTAGCTCTCAAAATATCCCCATACCAAAAATCACGTCGATTTGTTGCTCCGTTTTTACGTGAAAGACGGCCAAACAAACAAACACACTTTTATAAAATAAGTATGGATTTATTTTGGTTCGCATTTGGCTTAATTTTTGGAAACAAAAGGGAGTTAAAGGTGTATTTAGTATTTACGGTACTTAAGGTATTTATGGTTATTATATAAGGTATACAAGGTTTAAGTGTTTTGCCTAGTGTTTTCTAGCAATATACCTATAACGACGATATGACAAGTTTCATTAAAAAGTAAAACATTCGATAAAGCCTACAAACTACTTAAACACATTTTTCACTTCTCATGCTCGTAAAGTTCGTGTTTATGTTGGGTATAGGCTGTATAAAATCGCTTTTTATGCTCTAGTGCATAAAGTAAAATCTTCGTCTAAGTCTCAGACTCTAAGACAAAGGTCGTCAGGTAAACAGTCACACACGCAATTTAACTTCGTTAAATAAACTTGTTATTTCATTCTGTTTCTTTAATTTTGTTTGTAAACAATCCATTTTAAATTACTAAATTTATAAAGCTAGACAAAATTAATGAGTTTTGTAAGAAATAAGTATTTCAAGAGCATTATGGACTACGATCTATGCTAAAGTCACTGTGCTGCCACTGCCACGTATAAAAAAAAAGAAAAATAAAGTCTTCCCGCCAATATGGCGAAGTCTTTATTGTTTATTTTTGCAATATTCTTATTTATTTTCCTCACACTCGAAGTGAAAAGCAGAGTGTATAACTTGTACACAAAACCCATTTTGCCCTCGAATTGACTATCCACCCTCGCCTACGGCTCGGATGGATATATACGTCTCGGGTAAAATGGTACGTTTTATGCACTTGTTGTACAATCTACTATTAGATTCTACAAACTACTTTTCAAAACATGCACTCAATACTACTTTCCACGTTCTTAAAAGCAAATTCTTCAAAGAGGTAAGAAATAATAAGTTAACAAAGTACTCCAATATGCCGTCTGTACACCGCCTAGTAGCGACCTATAAAGATACGTGCTTGATAGTGGTACATTCAGGGACAATGGCCGCGCCGCCTCATTCGCAGGAACCACAGGTAGGCTAAGGGGTTAAAGAACTCCAATGCACTATATCAAATACCATTGAACTCTCGCCATCTCTTTCCCGCTGCACCCCGGCGCATCGCTGCACCGTGCGAATCCTGTCCGATTACGCGCCACGCATGCGTATTGTATTATCACTCACTATTTACTACCGATATGCAACTGGTGGTTACATAGAACTAAATAAACAAGATGTGATATGTTTTTCTTTAGTAATTTTAACGTTCATCATGAATATGAAATTTCAAAGGTATTTTTTAAGACAGAACTAAATCAAATATATTTGATTCCAAAAAATCTCTTTTTGCGATATCTGTGATGATTCTCTTTTATGCATTGATTTAATTGCTTTCTACCAAAACATACCTAAATTTTGGTACTTTACATTGTAAACGTGTATGCTTTCATATGGTAAAGTCACTGGCCGGTTATGTTAGAAACCCAATAGGTGTTACGCAAGCATAGGTGGCACCGTATGTCAATAATCAAGTTTAAGCCAGTGGAAAGTTCACTGAGGCCATTGACTTCGCGCGGTGGCTTTGACGCGCGCTCGGTGGAAAATCGCGCGACAGCACATTGTGCGACGGCACATCGTGCGACTGTAACCGCTGACGTGCCGCGAACCAGGAAGATGTCAGGTTACAGAGAACGCCGCGTACGACCTGTGTGGTGCTATCCTCCTAGGTTTTTCTACGTGACTTAGTTAATTGACGTTGACATGCCTGGAATGCGCATACTAAAAAATAGGCGCAGATATACGTGGTGATTCTTCACTGAATAGTACATCATACATTTACTTTACATTATTCACTTTGTATAACACGAACACAGATCAACGAAAGGAATTTCGATTACGAACGATATATTGATTACGCAATTAAAAAAACCACAGCACACAAAACCCTGCAAAAGATTTACCAATAAAAAGAAAAACCTTTATTTTCTCATTGCAATTAGAGGACCGTTCGGGTGAAACACTTTTTAATTTAAAGGTCCTCTGACTCCAATGAAAAATTAAAGAGCTTGTTTTTCCTTTTTAGTGGTAATTTTGTTGCAGTCGGGTTTTTCGTTTTTTAATAATTATCTTTTTATTTTGAACTTTTTAGTTTATTATCAATAAATTATTATTTCATAAGTAACAAATATACTTATTTAAAAATTTGTTAATTCTTTCCTTTTTAACATAAATGAATGCGGAGAGTTGTGCAAAACTGCAAGTCATAAATATATTTATGGAATCGCTATTTAAAACGCTTCATTCCCCACCCCACTCGATGGGATTGAAAAATATTTTTTTTTATAATGCTCAGAATATGCCGCCTAAAACCCGCTTTTTCTTAAATTTATATTGATGTTCTTAAGGCTCATTTACGCTGAAGCAACACTGTGCGACATTGCTGCATGCTACATATTGTGGCGTACATCATCTTGTGGTATGCTACATATCCAACATTTGCGGCATGCGGCAGCCTATGTCAAAAATATCGTATGGAATCCATCGTGTTGGGATACAAGCTGCGACAGTTTACCACATGACGCAAGGTGTTGCCATGCCGCACGACTGAATGTGCGACATTTTTAATTTTGTAGCATGAGGCCTTGTGGCATGCCGCAATGTCGCACAGTGTTGCCCCGGCCTGAAACAGCCTTTAGTGTCACTCGCACCATTGAGACAAACCTAACGACGTATTATTTATCATAATCGCTTCATCCGTTTAGTAGTTACGGAACACAGGAACAGACATACATACACACATACATTCAGGTCAAATATATAACTCTTTTTGGGCTATGCCGCAGTCGGGTAAAAATATAGGTAAGTACTGGTTATTATTGGGAAAACATTTTAGTAGGCTTGATAAATTATATTGGAACAAAGAAAGTTGAAGAAACGATAAATATAAAAAATATACCTACAGTCACAATAACATGTCACAGGCAAAGCGGATTATTTCAAGGCTAAACGATAACGTGTCAATGAACTTGATAAAAAGAAAAAGTTGACACGTATCGCAGTCGTGAAATTGAAGATTAGGTATATGAAAGTATTGAAATAAAACATTTCATATTTATTGAAACTTATCTTTTGATCATTGAAATTTCATATTTTATTTTGTTAAGCTCTGTTTTCTTTAGATTATCTTGGTCAGCGCGAAAATTTTGAATTATGAATACTATGAAAGTATGTTCGTTAATAATTTTGGAATAGCCGAAATAAAACTATTGTTGCGTTGCGTTGCTCATCCCTAATTTCCACCTTAACCTCTTCACTAAAATAATTATCACTTTAAAATGACTTACGATGTAGACGATTTAAAAAGTCGATCGTAAACAGTTATCTAATCGAAGTGTTTTGGGGCCAATCGGAGCGTTGTTGTGCGGCCCCATGACCGCTGGGCCAGTTCCCCAATTCACCGAGTCCCACAGACCTCGCGCCAGCCTGAATAAGCTAGTATACTGGCTCACTGATTCACTGACCGCACTCTCCCACTCTCAATGTTATGCTCGACTTTGCCGATCGTAGCGTTCGTAGCAACGTAGCCCGTAGCAATCTGCTACGAATCTTGTTTTCGTGAGTTGCTAGGAACGCAAAATTTCTTTCTTATCAGTTGTTTATTTGGAACTTTGGAAAATGTCTTTCGTGGTATAATATTCTGTAAACCATGTTTTCAATGCTGGCTAATCATTATCGATAGTACTCGTAGTTTTTTAAACCAATCAATGAAACGAACTCTTAATTAATTGTCGTCCTTAAAATTTTATTCGAGGCTTGAAACCTTTTCAGAAATTAAAGTGTGTCTTGTAATGGTATTTGTTTTATACTTATTTAATCAATTTTAGACTTACCTGATTAGGGCAAAAGGAAAATGAAAAAAAACAGGTCTCTGTTGTAAAGAAATACATTTTACATTTAATTCTTTATTGCTTTTTTATAATTTCAACCCAATTACCAAATATGTTAGTGAGTGCTAATTCTACTTAATATTTACCTACTATAAAGGGATTTGGAGGATGCCAGCAGAAATGTTGTCTCATTCTAAAATTTAAGATCTGGAATGATCGCTACTGCGGTGGTTTCATCTGTATCACATCCTACATCACTGTCTGTTCAATATAACAACAATAACAGCTAGTATAGCTAGCACCTGCTTCTCTCGTTTTTTCTAGAATTAGGTATGTGGTTAGTTATTTTAAATACAGATATACTAGCTAATCCGGCGAACTTTGTACCGCCTTATCGACAGCACGCCATCTACCGGGTTCAATTGTAAATCTAAACCATTCTCGAATCCACCTGAAGACACATAAAAAATTTCATTAAACTTCAGTTACATACACACGCACAGATTTTTTTTTATAATTATATAAAGGTATCTCGATGACGCGAAAATTCAAATTCTATCGACTAGAGAGGCGACGACTATCCTAAAATAGAATGACAAGTGACATTTGTAGCAAAATAACATAAATAGAGTCCGTATCAGATAACTCCGCGCGCGACTGTGGCATTTTTGGCGCTAGTTACAGTACATTTTTTTTTCGAAGTTTAAGTTAAGGCGCTACTCGGAAAAAGTATGGACTTTTGATATAAAACTATAGGACGGTTAGAGTTGTTACAAATCTGGTAATAATATATATATATATATTTCTTCATACCTTTATCTAGATTCGTATAGTTTCAGAAACACGATTTTACGATTTTTTCGTTACCTCTAAAAAATACGAAATTAGGATCATGTAGAAGCATTTTTAAAAATCGCTATAGTTTTTTAATACGAATTACGAAGTGATTTTGTGTTTTTTTGCCTAATCTGCAAAATCGGTCTCGCTCCCGCGCGCGTCATTTTCTCATTGCTATCTCGCTTCAGCATATTTTTTTCGAGTATCGCCTTAATGAGTCTATAGTTTATATATGTTTTGAACAGTAAATTTTAATCACGATTTCACCTCGTGACGTTCTTTACTTGCCGGTGTGTATTTTTGATTCAAGATGTATATGTTGAAATGATTTACAAACGTTATCGAACTTTCGATGGCCTGTGTCTATTTTAAATTCAAGGATCTTTTTTACGAACTGCACCTTTTTGTCCATTTTCCTGTGTAATACTTTGAGGCTATTAATTTGCCAAGTCGGTTATTTGCGCTCGCGTGGCGCGGACACGTGCTATTTTCAGTTATATCATAATGGGAACATTATTTGATATTACGACACCTTTTAATTGAAGCATTCACATATTTTTATTAATAAATGTTATTATTTCGGTTTTAAGCGTTCTATATTTGAATGGTGCCTTATTCGAAAAACTAAATCTATTTTATTAAGGAAAAATGTTCTTTTGTTGACAAAGAGACATCCTCATAGTATTCAGCATAAAATTATAGCCTCATGACGGTTAATAAAAGCATAGTAGACGAGTGTACAGTCACGAGCAATAATATGTAAACAACATAGGACTATGCCATATTACAATATTGAATGACTTTTGTGGACAGATAGATTTGTTCCGGAACGGTTCAATATGACAAAGTTCTATGTTGTTGACATATTATTACTCGTGACTGTACAATTGTCGTCGGTAGATACGCGTTTCGGCAGTATCACAGAACACAGAAAGAGGTATCTTTCAACGATACTTGTTTACAGCGATGCGCAGACCTTGAAATTCGGCAGCGGTCACTGCCCCGCGCACGTAATCTGACAAATCTTTTTATTGGCGTCCTACCACGCCACTGGCGAATGTTCCATTCTATCCGGAAATAAGCCACTAAATAACACGCTATTTATATTCCCCCAAACTAAGGCGACACAAATTTACATGTATATCGAATCGTTTTAGATCTTATTTGACTCATTTTACACAGTGGTGTCAGGTAAATTTGTTATGTTTGGTGTCTACTAACATTGCTTATATGTATCTAGTTATTTATTATATAAGGAATTGCATAATTTTGAATATAATATACCAACATATTGAATATAATATATATTTATCACACTGTTTGATGAGGACTGTCATGAAATAAAACATACTTACGAATACCTACTAAATTAAGTGTATAATGATAATGACCTACAAAATATAGTGTATTATGGTGAAATGCTAGTTTATTCCAAAACTCGTCAATCTAAAGAACCTCTCTATAACGTCGTATGACGTCAATCACTATAAAATGGTTTATTAGAACATTTCTGTTGTTCACGGAATTTGTTCTATTATCTGCGACTGGTAAATCCGTTACTGTAGCATCGCAGACATGCGTTTTGTTCGCGCTTCAAGCTTCACATACAAAAACTGGTTAATTTATTGGTCGTACGCTGTTGTAGTTTGATATGTTGTTTTCACAGTCAGTTCAGTTTTCACGAGTCGGTCCGTTGACTCCTGCTCGCATGTGTTGGTACCTCAATGTTTTATTACCGGAGTTGGTGTGGGTTAACTTTCTTAAGATCGCTGTATATATGTGTGCGGTAGCCGCAGTATCGCCACGCTTCAAATTTCGTGGTAGTGTTAGTGATTGGCAATTTTTGTGGCCGACTCAAGGACGACTGGCTCGAGTTCAGTAGCTACCTTCCACTGTGAATGACACGATTTCGAACGTTGACCCTTGCCGTTTCCTGTGCCAGCCGAAGAAATGGTCAATAGATCAGTTAAATTTCTATTTAAATACTAATGTATGCGAGCCATATAATCGACTTTGACTTACAAACAATACACTCATTAACATATAAAGTGATTAAGTTAGGTGTAAACGAACTCGGATGTTTCAAATACACAGTTAAAATTTATTTAGCGTTAAGAACTGTTTAATTCTACCTTCATACTTACTTTGTAACGATAAATATGTTTGTTAGACATAATTTTATATTGTGTAATATTCCTTGTTCTCAGGTAAGTCAATGGAGGTGGCAGCCACGAGGCGCACCGCGAGGTTTGTTGGCTCGTTTATGATGGCACGTAATGGTGTGTTCTCGTTAGAGCACAATGCACCAGGCTGCAGTGGCAGAGTCACTCACCCCATCCTAACGGGGCTGGCCCTACACCGCGGCTACTGCTGCCGTCACCGCGCTGCAATTGTCGTGCGATCCAGCTTACTAATGCAACTCCAGCACACCTCGTGCATATTCAACGAGGACATTCCTTGCCTATCCATGGATAGAACGAAATGACACGTCATTATTATGATGTTAGTTCCGAAAACCCAACAATTTGCCACGGTAATGATGACTGCACCCTACTGGGTCTTTAACACAAAAGTCACAATGTGCAAGCCCACAGTTGTTGCAATATGGTATTTCACCGTATTTGCATCAGAACAAAAGAAGTAACCACACCGTAACGAATTTAACGAACGGACGGTCCGAGTGACCATTGTATTGATCACCATTTCAAGGGCAGTTTTTTTGCAAGTATTTAACCGTGAAAGCGTTCACACACATATTAAATACCGCTCTCATAAAAAATCCAATTGACAAATTAATAAAAAGAAACCAACCGATGAAAAAATAATATTCATCAAACGTAGAAACACATTTGTGTCAAGGTAAAATTAACGGCAAATCTTATGAGAATACAATATTGTGAAAATATTGCAAGGCATCCCGCTGATATTTTATCATTAAGAAGAATATTTAAAAGGGCTCCTCTAGATCGTGATATCGTTTAACGTCAACACAATGCGTCGACTATCTGGGAATGTCGGTTACGAATCTATCCAACAAAAGGAAGTTAAAAAACTACGCGTAAAAAGTTCAATCCATACATTTTTTTGCGGACTAAAAGTTTTCGATTAAATAATATTTTTTCATTACATATGACAAAAGAGTTGGATATCGCGAAACTGCACAAAGATACACATTGGACAAAAAGTTGAACTTTACCTGTTCGTGAAATCCGAGATTTAAAGAAAGGGTAGGTCGAATCGCACTGTGATCTATTATAAAGGAATGGTCCCGATTTTACCTGCACTTTTTTGCGAAATAGGTAAAAATCGGAATCTTAAAGATCGCGGCACAAAGGAAGTCAGCTTAAGGGTTAGGAGATTTCTATTGGTACATTGTTGGGGGTAGCAGATGGCATTAAATTCGCTCGTTGCTCTCTGATCTGACTACAATGTGGGTCACGACCATAGGGCACACAATGGCCAGTAACCCACAATATAATGCGGACTTGTAATCTTATAAAAACATCTTGAACTATCCTTTCGTTTTGTTTCTGCATCGTAAAAAATATGCTTTTAAAAAGAGGATTCCAACTCCACATTAAATACATGCATTTAAAAATACATATTTTTCTGTACCTGAGACTATCTGTCTCATTGAGACGAAAAATAAAAACTAAATAAAAATTTATCTGGACCATTGTGAAAAATAAATATATGTAGCTTTCTTCCGCAAATAATCGCAAAACTTGCACCTTCACCGATCACACTACTCTACACGTGTTTCGCCCCAACCCGGGGCATCCTCAGGAGATGTTTGTCCGTATGCAATCCAGCACCGAATGACCGTCATTCGGTCTAATAGAGGACAATCAGCAAAAAAAACAAACAAAAAGAAGATTGTTACATAAGTAACAATAGGGACTCATCAATTGTTTTCTTGTCAGAGCGTACTTAATGTTTCTCGTTGGGTAGAATTTACTTCACGTAACGACACAATTAAATAGGCCGATTATTCCACAATGAATTTTAAACATAAAAGCATATTTTTTTGACATTGCTTTATTTTTATTTTATTTTAAATTACTTTTTGCGTCGATAATAACTTAATTTATTTAAAACAACTTCAAAATGTATGCTATTGTAAGTGCAATTGTAATTGTAATTGCAATTGTAATTGCAAATGGATCTGTTTATTATATAACCAACTTTATACAATAGACCTGCATTTCGATATCGAGCTTCAGTTGAGTTAATTGATGATTATTATTATTCAGTCATTATAATTTAATTTTTAGGTAAACTTTTGTACATTGTTTGGTGATTAAATTTTGTGCCATCATTTAGAAACCCTATATTTAAAAATAAGTCCTATATAAGGTAAGTAAGCGTTTGATATTACTTACTTGTTGGTTTTAGGCAACTGATCTATTATTTTAAGAACAAATATAATTTTTAGGTAAGTAAATGAAAATACATTTAGTAAAGTATATTTTAGTGTAAGTAAAAGTTCTTGCTTCATTGTATTTATTATGAGAAAATTAAATTGCCTTGAATAAAATACCACGTACGGTATGTACTTTTTCTTTATAATAGTGTTCAAAAATGGTCACAATCGATCAGTCAGGTAAAGCGAACTAAACAAAAAATCGACCAAGTGCGAGTTGGACTCACCCGTGAAGGGTTCCGTACACTTAACGTGCCGATTGCCTATACCTAACCAAAATTCCACTATCATCTTTCGTCAGCAAAATATAACTTCGTTTTTCATAGTGTTTGTATAAATGACAAAGTTACATTTACGGTTTTTGAAAATGTGTTATATCTCAAAACTAACTAAACTAATTTTCGTTGAAAGTTTTTATTAATATCTACAGCATATATTTTTTCTAGAGTTTTCACTCTTTTATTTTAAAAGTTAGAGGGGAGGACACACAATTTACCACTTTGGAAGTGTCTATCGTTCAAAATATTGATTTATATAAAAATGGTTTAAGTAACCTTAATATAATTTTAAAAGACCTATCTATAGACACCCCATACGTGTACCACACCCCAAATATGTTTAACTAGCTTTCCGCTCGCGGCTTCGCCCGCGTGGACTACACGACGTTATCCCTCGGGAATGTGATATTATTCCGGGATAAAAATTATAATGTTCCTATGTATATATATATATAATTACTATGTTCCTCTCCGGGCTACAAAGTATCTGTGTCCCAAATTTCACCCAAATCCGTTCAGCCGTTTTGGCGTGATTGAGTAACAAACATCCAAACATCAAAACATCTAAACTTTCACATTTATAATATTAGTAGGACAAGGATTAAAAAATATATTTTTAGTTTCCGTTTCATGTACCTATGGGGGGCCCCTTATATTTTATATTTTTTTGTTTATGTATTTAAATCGTAAAGCGGTTCACAGAATACATCTACCTACCAAGTTTCAAGTGTGTAGTCTTAATAGTTTTGGAACAAAGTGGCTGTGACATATGGAACCCGACGGACGGATAGACAGACAGACGGACAGATAGACAGACAGACAGACAGACAGACAGACAAGACGAATCTATAAGGGTTCCGTTTTTTGCCATTCGGCTACGGAAACGTAACTAAGGCCTAGTGAATTTTTACTTACTCGTACTTTTCACGGCGCAAGCAACAAAGCAAAGTGGATCTTGGTGTCGGAGTGATGTTTTTGTTGCTATTACAGTTATTAGGCTTAATTTCTTTATGGAAATATAAATAAATCTCTCCTTGAACAAATTCAAGCGTTGTTTTAACATAATAATAAATAGGACTTGAGCTGTAGGTAGGTACTTGGAGTAAGATACAGGCGCGCTTTTTCTATGTAAGTACAGTGCCACAACCTTTTCTGTTCCGGTGACAGCGGCGCTACGTACGTTTTTCTTTTTTTCATAGGAATTTAACCGGCCCTGACTTCTAAGAACTTCAGCCGCCAGCAGCGCTATGGTTGGACATCAACTTGACAGCAAAATGACATTAAAAAAACAGGTTAATTTCACATTTTGGCCACCGGAACAGAAAAGATTGTGGCACTGTATTATAATATAATACTTAACTTTAACTTCTTACTTAACTAAATTTATGTTACCATTAGCTTATAAATCTTCCAATCACACCAAATAACTAGCTCATAAGTAGTTTTTATTAACAAACTGTGTTATGAAAACTAGATAACGGATAAATATATACATACTTATATAGGTACCTACTTTTTTTGTAAATACATACTTAATATACATAGATAACAACCAGACATAGACATGTTCATCATCATCATCATCATGTCAGCCGGACGACGCCCACTGCTGGGCATAGGCCTCCCCCAAGGATCTCCACAACGATCGGTCCTGCGTTGCATGTTCATACACACAATTATTTGTTTTGTTCGGGAATCGAACCCGAGACCTCTGGCGCAGAAGGCAGGTATCCTACCCTTGCGCCAAATCGGTTGTCAATATACATATGCCTTAGTGAAATAGCAGGATGGCAACGCAAATCGCGGTGCACCGTTACACACACTCACTGGGTTGAGTGCACGCGCGAGCGGTCGCCGACACCAGCAGTTACGAACCGCCTCGACAGCAATACAGGCCTTTCTCAAATAAAAAAAAAATACTTACATAATTCCTATAATCCACATCAAAAAGAACACATCAAATGCAAAATGGACCCAGAGTTTATGAACCCACTTTGAACCCTTGCTTAAAATATTTTTGCGGATTATTTGATGATTTAATTATATTGCGAAACTGAATTGTGAAAAATAAAAAAGTTACATTGATTTTCGAAGTTCTTCTTAGTGTAAAAGTGAAAGGTAGACTTAAAGGTGCATACAAACTCGCACATTGTTCTTTATAGTAAAGATTTGAGGTTATTGAAACTCTTGAAAAAAATAAAAAACGCGCTTTTATCAGTCTGATTTCTGTAAAAGGTGTTTTAAAGAAATAATACCAAAGTTGTAAATAACGGCTGTGACACGGCACGAGGCAAAACGCGTATGGCGCGTGTGTTCCACCCTCTTCCTATACAAAAAATACACCACAAAAGAATCAACTATGTAAATGACGATCTTTTTTACTTTCAACCACTTTTTAATAACAAAGTGCGGTCGGGTGCCATGTTTCACCGCCAGGTGGAAGACGAGGAAGTGATCGCACAATACGAGAAATTGCCCATTGCCAAAAATCTTAACTGCTCCGTTAATAAGTATATTCTCTTTGTAATATTATATTCCTAACCGCCGCAGGTTAAATATAGAGCTAAGTAACTACTTTGTGGAAGTTGAACGAATTCTTTATTGGGGTTTTTATCGGCTTTTTAAGGTCAACGCGGACTAAAAAACTTGATCCTCTAACACGCATTATTAAAATAGCACAAGCAGTAATTTATTCAGAAATTAAGGTTCAACCTACGCAAATTTTCTTACTAATTATGTTGACGGTGTTGGCAGACTCATCATAGGCTAGCCAGAAATATTTCTAGGTGAGCTGACGACCTCTGTGGCCGAGTGGTGTACGCACCGGTTTTCAAGGCGCCGCTATCTCTAGAGGTCCCGTGTTCGATTCCCAGTCGCGTAAACTAAAACGAACTTTTCAATATTTCTTCTGGTCTGGATGTATGTGGAAATACCCGTCGTTGTTTCCAATTTCCATAATGTTAGAGCTCAATCTACTATAGTTTGATATTAGAACAATGTTTGTGTTGTGATAGAGTTCAATCTTTATATTATATTTTTTTATATAATAAAAAAACCTTTCTTTGTTTACACGTCTGGGAAATCATAAGTAATACTGTTGTTGACCTACAATAAAAAATACCATGTGTCGTAACCTCGAAAACGGGCGCCATGTGGTTAAAAAAGCCTTATAAAACGAAAGTCGACAGGCTCGAGCACTTTCTCCGAGATCTACTCTCACGCAATCGATCCCTTTATCTGCTGACACGAATCAATCTATATTAGCAACTAGCTTTCCGCCCGCGGCTTCGCCCGCGTGGGTTACACGAAGTTATCCCGCGGGAATGTGACATTTTTCCATGATAAAAAATAGCCTATGTTCCTCTCCAGGCTACAAAGTATCAGTGTCCCAAATTTCAGCCAAATCCGTTCAGCCGTTTTGGCGTGATTGAGTAACAAACATACAAACATCCAAACATCTAAACTTTCACATTTATAATATTAAGTAGGATATCAAGATAACAATATTATATTCGAGTTATTCTCCATCAGTTAACAAATAATGGGAAGGATAGAAGACAAATTGGTTTCTATCGGGGTCTAGAGTATGTTTATAATTTGAATAAAGTCAAGGGGATCTGTTGCGTCGCAAACGCGGGGTCAGTAGACTCGCGGGGCGCGCAACCGCCCAAATTATCGCGCGCTACACGTGCCGCCGCGCCGTGGGCCAACGCTCGCACCAAGGCCGCCCCCGCCAGCCTCACCTGACTCCCTCGATATTGATACAATTTATCAGATGAAATACTCTTCATTCGGACCCAAAATTATATTTGTACTCTCTGTAATGTCTACTTACCTGTACGGAAGCTACTTAGAAAATCTTGTAGAATTTATTGGCTATTTTAGTTTAACAAATGATGATTAATTCAACGTACCTATACCTACTATTTTAGTTGCCAGCGTAAAGAATTCCTCTGCTGATTTCTTTATGCAGTTAATAACAATGAATGTAATTATTTTATTAAAATATAATAAATGAAAAAGAAGAAAAAGTTATAGTTGACATTTTGATGAACATGTTTTTTAATTTTCTTTCTTCCAAAAACTAATATACTTACCAATATAAAACATAAAACTCTTGTAATATGTATATCGCATTTTAATCAAACTCTTCATAAAGTAACTAACAATCATAACTCATAATATGTATCACTTACTTACATAATTTTTGTGGATCTCATCCTACCTTAAACCAGTTGGTTTTATTCCATTGCCTTACCAGAAGCGTGTTCATTGAGTACACATAAGTATATGGAGGTTATGATTATCTAGTTCGCAACAAACGACAGGATGATGGCGAGAAAGGTTGCGCGGAGGCGGCGGCGGGCGGGGCGCAGGCGGGGCGGCGGCGGCGTCAACGCGCGGCCGTGAACTTTCTTCGGACACGTTTTCAGGAGCGAATGCTGCGCAATATTCCGGCCTCAGCCTGCTGGGGCCTCGGCCTACCCCGCGCGCGCCGCCCGCCTCCCAGCGTTACCATTACATTATAGCTAGTCGAGATAATCAGCAACGATGTTCACGAAAATATCACATCTACGATTCTCGCAATACGATCCTTACATTATCGCCACCGACAGACGAGATGTTCATTCGATAAACAACATTAGATCCAGATACCCATCGACTCTCCTTGTTTTTGTCAGCTTATCAAAATGTATTTAGCGCGAGTTCTAGTGGGCCGGGGTTCATCGCATATGTATGGAATGATAGTTTCGGTTGTCGAAAATTCAGGACAGATCGGTATAATGTAAGTTCGGGGTATTTAGTTTGAATTAGGTCACACTCATATCGCCGTTTTGATTTCAACAGAAGAACTGAATTTCGTCATTGTAGGAAATAACTAGTGTGTAGTTGATGATTTATTTGTCGTCTAGGAAATTACGATCGTAGTGAACATGATTAGAAAATAATAACCTGGTAAAGAGGTCACGTAAAATGTAACACTAGGAAATGAGCGTTCCTCGTTCTTGCGCGGTGCGCTGTTGTGTAGGTGAGCAGTGAGTGCAACGTAATGCGGAGTTGCGGGCGCGGCGTACTCCGCTGGTTATACAACGTGGCGCAGCAGCTCGCGAGGAGACGCGCGCCGCCATACTCTGATTACGCGGGAACCACTGCGCAACTCATCTCGCCGGTATACCTCGCCCACCGCGTGTAACGTTCAATTAAACAGACAGACCGAAAGCTCTGGAATCTTGGACCAATAGCCGATTTTAACGCTCTAATTAGCTTAGTTGCGTTCTGTTTTGTTTCGGTCGATGGATAGGGGTAGACTGCTCCATTTATTATTCAATTTTGCATTCTTGAAGTGATATGTGGTGCAATTGGAATTAGCTAATTGCAAAATCTGATCTTAATAATGTTAATGTAAAATAATGAAATTAACTAAACTTAAAACATTGGCGAAGGCTTTTTGGCAAATTCATGTTTTTTGATAAAATTGTCTAAAATGTGGCACCTAACAAAATATTATTTCCTTAAGAAGTCGATACCATGCCAAACCTAGTCCTTTTACTTTTAATTCACAAGTTGTCCTCTGCCATATTCAGGAAGCTCCGCTTTAGTAAAATATCAAGGCAATGTGACGAAGAAGAAGGGATATTTACACTGCCGATAATGTAATTAATTACATATAGATCAGGATGCATTTAAAGACAAGTGATAAAAAAGCTTTGCGAGATATATATGTATTAAAAAACAGAAGCTCTTTATTTTACGTCATTGGTGTAAAAGTCTGTTTATTCGTGCAAATAATGCTATTTACCGTAATAAGCAAGTTAAAGGCATCAAAGCAAAGCATCAATCGTTTGGACCGTTTTTGCACAAAAATAAATTCTCCATGGCGACTATTCTATTCTAGTTATAGTACTTAAAAATAGGTAATAAACAACTTGAAGGTTGCGAAATGCGAAATGGTGTTACCGTTTGTTCAAGTTTCGAGTCAATACCTACATGAAGTAACCTTGTGCAAATTTGTGTGTGTTAGTTGAATAATAGCTTAGTTTCCTCGTGTGCGTTTGCCTTGAAGGTGACATTGCTACTAATTTGGCACTTCGACATTGACATGTTCCGATATTTGAACAAGGAAGTACCCTCTCTACATGATTATGGGTGGGGGTCAACTTAATATGATGCAAGTACAGTTAGTGCATAATTGAAAGCAAAAAAAAACAATGTCATTATTCAATTCTAAATATAAAGGAAGATTCTTTTTCTGTTACACTGCGTTCGGTAAAATATTGAAAATATTTGCCTAAGTATTTGTTCGTGATTCCTCATTCTAAGATTTTTCTGATCGAAATGACATCATTACTTTAATTACTACCTTATTGGTGTTGTTTAAACTGGTCGGTGGAAGTATATTCTACGAGATCTAATTATTGAATCACGCAGAGCGAGGACACCGTACTATGAATGTCTAATATCATGTTTTTGCCAAACTCTGAAGGCCAGTTACGTCAATGGTTTTGTATTTAAATTTAAAATTTGCGATGACACTGGCCGTTTTTAAAATGTGAAGGGATCTTTTCAAACATGTTTTAAATCTATTACTTTACTTGTGAAGTATTATTTTAACGTTGTATATATTTATAAGTTTTATTTTGCTTTTTTATACAAGCTTAGCACTGCGGTCTTACCCGCGTGGTTATTTCTGAACAAGGTATAGGTATAAAAAAAATAGTAGATGTGCTATTCTTAAACATTTAATTTGATAGAAATCTGTAATATCAGATCAGATAGGCTATAACTGTGTGCAAAATTTCATTCAAATTCATTCAACAATCTACGATCGTTGAGGGAAAAAAACCTCTTTTAGAAAACTTTCCCATTTATAATATAAATTGGATGATGCATTAAAGTCTAAGCCAACGTACCTAGTAATTTTCTTCTTTCTCTAACTAATGTGATGCTCTCAAAAGGCCACACCAAACTCATACCATGGTCTCTAACTAAATGTTCTGATGATTGCCGGCTGGGGCCCCGGGCCGCAGTCACATCAGCTCACTAATTGAGCGCACCCGCCAATTGACCTTGGCCTTGGCACGGGTTGCCGAATCGCGACCTCGTCGATTGGAGCGTCCGGATCACACGATCCATGTCAGACTCCACTGGCCACTCGCAATATGTAGGTAGGACATAGTTTAGTTCACCAGGACGAGGAGACCAGCAGTTGGTATTTGGAACGAAGCTTGAGCGAATTAGGCGAATTTTGATCGTGTTTTGTTTGTTCCCATTTCTTTTGAATCCGAGCGCTTATTTTAGAAATATTTCAAAGTTTTTCCTGTGCTAGAAGATTTTGGGACTAATTCCACCTTCTGCCGTATCATCACTTAACATAGAAGATTCTGGGACACTAATTCCACCTTCTGCCGTATCAACACTTAACATTAGGCGTGCAAGCTACCCCTTTGTAGATAAAATAGAGTAACCCACTTGTGAAATTTAATATTATTTTAAAAACATAATGTAATAAAGGGCAATTAGTGAGCAAGCAAAGGTTTCAGAATTATGGTTTCGGGGTCAAAATAATTTCATATTTAAACTTGTTAACCCATCTGAGAAGAATGAGGTTATCTGTTAACAAATTGCTGAAATAAACTAGTCGCTTTGAGCATTGTATGGTGTGCGCCATCACGATGGGGTAATTGACTCGCGCTGACCTCGCGAGCCTTCGGAAAAACTCGTTGCTGCTCGGCTCCCACCGGCGATCACGCACAAAACCGACTGCGCAATTTTGATTCCCATTATAATATTATTGTGAATTGGAATTGAAAAACAAGCTTTGACTCACTTTATTACACTACTCCACTATACTCACATGCTGGTAATTATTAAACGGATGTAATTTGATTCAATAATTTCGATGTTACGACATTAGTTGTTTATTAATATAATGTGTCTCAACTTTATATAATAAATGATATTGTAAAAATGTGCATGTCGCTACTGTTTAGAGGCAGATAACAAACAATCGGTCGGGTGGGATTCCGCGGAGTGCGCATTTCAGAGTACTGCCTGATCAGCGAGACCTTGACCACGCCGCCGCCGACCGAACACGTTCCTCGTGACTTCGCAGAACTTCCTCACTGAATCGCCATCCGAAGCCTCCAATTACACATTTAATGCGCCTCAGAACTCAATGTTTATCAAGAAGACACGTTAAAACTTTACATATTATGCATAATACGTTGACTTTATTTCAACTCGTTAACCTCGACCTAAATATAACACTGAAAGGGCATGTTCCTGTGCGTACTGTTGTGTTCTTTACCACGTTTACTTAGTTAAACCACGAACATAGTAAACTATCACGTATTGAATCGTACGACGCGGTCAGCAACACGACTGAGAACGTCGTTTGCAACGTTTATTGTTTTCGTGTTTTTATTTTGCACACCAGATCCCGTTTTACGCACACCTAAAGTGAAATAAAACAACCGCGAGTCATATTTCAACGGGCCCTTGCGGTTGACAGCCATAAAAAGGGATCCTTGACCACATTCTTTGAGCAGTAAAGTTGTTAAACTAATTTACGAGCGGAATAGTAAATATTCCCGTTCGGCCGCCCGTGGGCCGTGGGCAGCGGGCCGCGCCCTCCATTGTCCGCGCGACCTTCACTCTGGAACCCTCGTTTTTGAAACTGTCATTAATAGCTATTCATTTGAATCGGGGTGCTTATTCTTCATTTGATTTAAATAAAGAGCTATGCAGTCATAAGTACTCTACTCCGTTTAACAAAGTAAGCAACGAAGTTTTTGAGCTGCGGTGTTTTGGTGAACAAACTAATTTTTCTCGGAAGAATATATTGACAAAACTAAAAAAATAATGCGGAAGCGTAAAAACTAGAAGCCATAAATTGCAAACAATATGGTATTCGTTATACTTTTTATTAGACAAAAAAATTGCGTCCGATCAATCGAGATCATCAAAAGTGAGTCCTATAGGCTGTGGTCACAATGAACAATGGAAACTATACATGTGGCTACCGACTGACGGCAACAGTCTTTTTTTTCTATCCACTTTGCCCACACGCAATAACAAGTCGTAATCTGTTACCATAAAACTCATTTTGTTTTACGCCCGTGTGGCACAAGATCCGACTCTTGAAATTTGATATTCGCACCCTGGCATTAAAAAGTGAGGACAGCGGAAGGAAGTAAAAAAGTGGGTTCCTATTCACTTTCACGTTTAATCGTTGTGGCCATATGCTGCAAAAATGTGCGCACGTACATTAATCTACTTATAATTTCATAACATATTATTAAGTTGCATAGTATGTAGAGTACCTACCTATTGAATTTTCGCATTATTTTCTAAACAGAGGGTGTTTATAGAAAAATAAGAGAAATGTTCTGAAAATAAGGATAGCAGTAGGTAAGTTTAGAATTTTCCTACTAAATATTTCGTATACGAAGCATGAATTTATTTTTTCTCGTGTAAAAAGCCACACTCGATACGTAACGCGAGTGGGAGGATATTTGCGAAACCCTTTAGAAGATCCTTTTGGTAAAAAGGGAAAGTATTGAAGCGAAATAATCATTGCAAAAAACGTAAATAAAAACGTCGTGCACATTTCGTTCAGATGTTATTAAATACGCAACCCTTTGCTGCAAAAAATACACATGTTTTTAGAATTTTTAATGGGTGTTTGCTGTGAGCATCTGCTATAACAATGAAATTCAGATTGTTAACGATTTCTCTTCATTATAAAAAAGTAGAGCAGATATTGTTTGTACAGGCGATTAAAATAACTTGAAAATAATGAAATCTGTTTTCGCTTCACTCGCTAAAATGTTCCTACGCAACCTTATTTTTCTAGCACTTTTGTTGTTTTTTTTTATTATTTTATATTATATTTTACAACTTTAATGTAGGTATATGTAGTCGATAAAGAAAAAACATGTGGCGACAGTGTGGATTTTTATCCACATAAATTTATGCCTTTTCATTAAAACTTAATTCTTAAAAATATGTTGTAATATACACTTCACCACTGATATTTGAACATGATTAACGTCAAACGGGTTTAAAACATAGTTCTGTCTCTATCATCTCTTTGGATGTGACAGAGACAGATATACGTTTTAAACACGTTAAGCGATAATCGCGTTTAAATATCAGTGGTGAAATCGGGCCTAAGAAAATAGTTAAATTTTTCATTTTGCCCACAATCCTGATTGTGACTTACTGTAACTTTAATAATAGAGTAATAGGATTGTACCGAGGTTGTCTTAGGCAAAATATACAATATGTGGATGAAAATGTAGAGTTTCTATGCCAAAATCTTCTCAAAATACTTAGGGTAACTCCGGGTTTAAACTACTCCGCAAAATTTGCCTTGTTTTTAGATTAACCCACACAACCATGAATGGGATTTTACTTCAATAATAATAGGATTGTGTGTTCTCAGTAAAGAGGGGCATGTAACTTTAGTCTAACTGTATGTAACTAAAAAATGTTACTCAATAAATGTGAGATATTGGGCTGAAGCGTTCCTATATGATATCCAAAATGTATGATAAGTCTGCGGTTTTTCCGGGAAAATACTGTAAATTTGCGTTTGGCCCACAACCCTCCTTATTGTAATGTAACTCAATAATAATAAGATTACATCTCAGCAAACCGGGTGGCACGTGCAATGCAAATGTAGTTGCTTCAGAAAAATTAGAGATTATTGTTAAGACACTGAAAATTTATATGTAGAGTTTTAATGCGTTAACTCTCAAAAAACTTTACACACACACACACACACTAACACAAGATACTTGCCCTACAGCCCTGATTGGGATGTAACTTGAAAAATAATAGGATTGTGTTGTGACTCACTAGACAGCGCGACACGCAACTTTAGTTCTGCAAGAAAAACATGTCACTCAAAAATGTGTCTTAATATGCGAATAAGTAAGTACCTTAAATCAAATAAGTCCGTGGTTTTTTCGGGAAAATACTGTAAATTTACGTTTGGCTCACAACCCTGATTGGAATGTAACTTTAATAATAATAATAGAATTGCGTCTCGGTAAACAGCGCGGCGCGTAACCGGGCTAGCGCGCCTGCGCGGGCGCGGCCTTGACCGGCCTGCGCCAAAATCGCGGGTCGTTCACCCGCGACGCCCACCACTCGCTTTATCTCGCATAAATAATCACCCAACCACCCGAAATTACACCGTATCTACCTCCACCTAAAGCCCAATTCACAACACCCACCGCACCAAACGTTACATAAAAGTGTTTATAAAAGAATTGTTGATAGGAACGTTTATCAATAGGTACCTAGTTACCTACACGAAAAATGAGGTAGCGTGCGTGATACCTACGTGAACTTGAAATATCAGATTAGGTAGTACCTAGGTAGGCAACTATTTTAAAAAAAATCACAACGCATGTTGTCTCAACTCAATTTTTAAGTTCATTGCAAACTAATTCAATAACTTCATTGAATCTTGAATTCCTTATTTACCTTATTTACCTCTGAGCGATAAATTATAATGTTCGCTAATAACGATTTAACTCTATTATTTGGTGACTCTACATAAGTTGAAATCAATTACAGCGTGATAGAGACTTTACAACATCTTTATTTACACTTGAGATGATAATGATAAATTATAATGTTGAGATTTTATATTATTTTTATGCATTCACAATGCAATTTTGTAAGTATAGGAAAAATGTGATAGTAAAAAACCACGAGCCCTATAAGTAGCTTTCAGGCGGGAAAGCTACTTATAGGGCTCGTGGTTTTTTAGTATCACATTTTTCCTATAATTATAATGTTGTTGTTGGGCGAATGACATATACTTATGTATTTTTCTCAGATAAAGGGAAATTACATAGTTAGGTTTGCCCGGAAGTGTGTGCTAGGAGGGAAGCAGGCAAGCAGGCCGGCAGCGGCAGCGGGTCAGTCCGTCACGCGCCGACCTACACAACGCTGGCGATCCATTAGCTCGATTTCGTGTTCAAGTTCACTCGAAACGTTCCATCACCGAAAATATTTTGGTTGTGTGACGCAACTGGCAGCGGCTGTGTCCCACTCGAACGCTCGGGCGCGCTCTCAGGCGGTGCCGCTCTCGCGCGACCTTGGCCGCGGTGGGCCGCAAGGTTCGGGTCTTCGAACTCGGCGTGCGGAGCGGGCGCGGGGTGCGGAACCGCCGGCCCTCCAATCGCTCGCCGCGCTCGTCTGCGCGCGCCCGCCATTGGTCGCCCGAACGCGCGGCAATGACCTCGGAGACCGGAGTTCGAAGCGCGCCGATCCTCGCTTTGAAACGCAGATCGTCAGGCTTCGCCGGCCGATAGAGGCGAATTTCGCTCGGCGCGGCGAGCTACGTCGTCGAACCGATTGTATCGCTCGGAACGCTGATCTTTTTGCAGACTTTCACTCTTAAGGGAGCCTCGCGCGGTTAGAAGCGGCAGCGCGCGCGGCCCTCACTCAGTTCGTCGTTCGAGCTCGAGTGAGACGCACGCGCGTGCAGCGGGCGAGCGACCTTCATCCCTCGCGACCGACGTGCCGGCACCCCCGGCCCATGCACTCCTGTCCTATATAGGGTGACGGAGTAGCGACAGTGACTGTGGCCTGTGGGCTCGGATGTGGCTTTCGTGTAGTGAAGTGTGAGGGAGGACAAATTATTACTACCTTAGTTTTAAGAACATATGACTTTAGTGATGTCTCCGGACAGTAGTTACGGGCGCTACGATGCGTCTACGCCTGTGGAGAGCAGACTCATGAGTCCAGTGCATAAGGAACGAGAACCAGAACTGCATATAGGTAGGCAAACAAACACATTCACCCCTTGTTGATATTATATTATCATTAAAGTACTATATTAGTTGTGCAAACTACTATTTAAAAATATTTATTGTAATGTGTAATGCTTGTTTAAATAATATTTTCTAGTTTACTACAATATTACTAGATTCCTACATTCATATTTATGTATCATACAAAACACCCTAATGATATTAAACATTGCATGATCAACCTATTTTTCCTATACCATTATTCGATCTTTTCAATTTCAGCCATCGCAAAAGACTAATATTATAAAATCGCCTTATCTACTTGTCAATGAGTACATATTGATATCAAGACACTTCAATATTAAAAACTCTTGTTGAAGTGAAAATACAATTATCAAATCATCAATTTTATTTTTGAACAGCGACTCTACAAATTATTGAAATGTCGTAGCTACGAACTTGCTACGTGCTACGGAAGATTTTGGTTTACCTTCTATTTGCTATCTTTTCTTAATCAGTACCTAACTTTTTTGTACCTTTTACATTAATTGAAAATTTGTTTTCCGTTACAAAATAATACAAAATTATATACAAGTATACTAATAATAAGTATATAATAGATTATTTGACCTTCGTTTGCATTACCTATGTCATACGTGCTGCTACATACTGTTGCTTTATTCAGTTTGATTAATGAATTCTAAAATTCATACACATCGTAACTTGTAAATTCTCCACAGTAAACTAATGATGTTGATATAATAAACGATATTTTTTACTTTTACTCCACTACCCTTTACCGTAGAGAAAGAAAAGTGTTGTTTAACCGTCAAATCCGTTCGCAGAACGAATGTGATTGATTATATCGGAATTCCGCTCGGAAAGGTTCCAAAACAATTAAAATCACATTGTTCAGAATATGTATAGTCGTAGACAAACGATATCGACAGCCCCTTATAAATTAACTTTAGAATGCAGACGGTGCCTGCAGGGAGTCCTTTCGATTTGCGTTCGATACTTAATGATCGTATCGTTTTTTATCGATTAGCTTCGTAACGTTCGCTCCCATGAAAGTTTAGTGTACAAAGAGTTAACCGTTCCCTTTTAATGTGACTTGCTGTAGGGTGTTGTAAGAAAACTTATTTAATGATCGTTGTAGCGAAAGGCGTAAGAAATACATTACAAGCGGGCGGCGGCGAACAGGTTGGCCGCAGCTGCCGCACAACTTTTACTTTTCTCCTGCGCTCGCACAGCATGTCCCACCAGTATGCAACTCGATGACGCTCTCGAACACTTTTACTCTTCATTTCTCACAACATAAACAATAGGTCTTATCAAACATTCTAAATAAATGTTACGTAACAATATGTTGACCAACCGTTCCATAATAGGAGATAAACATCTTTAGAGTATTTAATATTTTCTAGAGAAAATACTTCATCTATTATAAAGAGGAAAGATTTGTTTGTTTGTTTGTTTGCATCGAATAAGCTCCGAAACTACTGGACCGATTTAGAAAATTCTATCACCATTAGAAAGCTACATTCTTCCCGAGTGACATAGGCTATATTTTATCCCGATATTCCCACGGGAACGGGTACTTCGCGGGTGAAACCGCGAGGATCCGCTAGTTAGCTAATAGAAAAATACCCCAACAAGATCGGGAGCTATGTAATCTCTAATTATTTACCAACAAAAGCCACCGTGACACAGATCGCCGCTGGTGCGGTCAGATGGTCGCATCGGTTGTACGGTCAGCCCGCATTACGTGGCTGCGGACTTTCTCGCGCACTTTCTTTGCCTTTAATTGACGTAACGAACGAGCGATTCACACGTGCCGTAGAAAAACGCATGAGTTGCATCACATGAGGAGAAATGGCTGCACGCCACTGACTCTGTTGCAACTGCACCAGTTACGTCTCACCACGCTTTCCCCGCTCTATTGTGATCCCCACCCGCGCACGCACCGAGGAAAGTGCTCCTAGAGATGAGACCGAAATTATCGCGCCGAGGGCGACCATACGCTACATCTAGAAAAAAGAAAGTAACAGTATAGAAAGCGACCACTCGAACGTCGACCCGCGGCGAGTGGTGCGAGCCAGAAATAGAAAGTTCCTCGAAAAGGCCCGCGGCTGCTCCCTTTGACAAATAAACAAATGACGGGAGAGGAAAGTGAGAATAGTCGGGGGCGCCGAAACCAGTTCCGCTCAGCCCCGCCCGGCACCTGTATTGTCGGGATTATGTCCATCACTGACCTACTGACGAAATTACTATTCCCATTAACTAGTGATCGTTAAGCGATCGATTTATGTTCGTATTGACTTTTTTTATCAATGAGTTAACATTGTCGGCCACCATTTTGTTTATTAATTTTGTGTTATGCAGTAACGATGCGGTCATTGACTTACCCGCCGTGAAAAGAGAGACGGCTGCTTTCTAAAATAGCTATTCACTGTCACCTTGAGACACGCAACGTGATGCCGTTGCGTCATACTCATACGTTCCATTAGTACTAAGTTAGCTGCATTGTCATGAATTATACAAATCTTCAATAGTTATTGGAATACCTTGTTTATTTCTTGTTAGAAGGAAGCAATCGTATCAATGCATATGAATTCCTCTAATCTGTTGTTGAAGTATTACGTTGGTAGTTATGTAAAGTTAGATAACTCCCGACCCACTTTTACATCTTCCAATATGGCTTAGTTTTTCTTGTACTTAAGTTACTAACCCGCGAGGCATTAAATGAACCAAACAGTTCAATTAAGCGAGTACTTACTTAGCTCGTGGGTAAACAAACATTTATGAGGCATTTCCACGCGACCTGCATGGTGGCACGTGACCGCTGATAACACTACCAACGGGATTATAAATGTGCCAAACGACTAAAATTAATACACCGATTGCTTATTTATATTCATGTCATTATTCATAATTTACGCACTTTTGTTCAATCGATGGACACAAGTGGTGTTGAACTTCAAAAGCAATAGTTGACTCACACCTGTTTTAATTATTAAATTCCTCCAATTGTAACTTTCCGAAAACTGTATCATTGTCATATTTGTTTGACATAATAGGTGTGTCATGTCTAATTATGAAGTTAAGAAACGTAATTTGATGCGAGTTGAATGCTCGGTTTGGATGCAAGGTCACGGAGTTATCGTCGCAATCACGTGCGTGGGTCGTTTGTTATACAAGCTCACCGCACCGGCCAGGATGTTTGGCGAAACACCGTAATCTTTACACCATTGTAAATTTCCCAACACGATAAAATTAAGTTGGTTGTGCCTAATTTGTATTTTACTTGTTACAGAGTTCGATGGTACCACCGTGCTGTGCCGCGTTTGCGGTGACAAAGCCAGTGGTTTCCACTACGGCGTCCATTCCTGCGAGGGCTGCAAGGTAAATATACTTATTGGTTTTTTTTTCAATCTAATATTATTCTTGATATTGAACTATCGTCTCAATGCTTACCAGAACAGAGTGCCGTAAAACCCACACGACCGACCCCAACTGTGACATGTTAATTCATTTCCTTTTATTTCGTTAAGATAAAGCTATATATCGTTTATGGCATGAGTCGTATGTAATGGGTAGTTGAGTGAAAGATATGCGGGTGGGACTATAAAGCAGGAAGCGCGAGTGCGGGTGACAGCCCCTGCCTCGTCACGGTTGTCTCGAGAGGCACTAGATGCAAGGCCGGCCACGCGGAAGACAATCTCTGTGCATTCGATACATAAAGTCTGACCAGATGACCTTATTTATTATGAAATGTAAATATTATGCGAACCCGCCATTGTAATAAAACTACCTATTGAATGTAGTGTGAACTTGTTGCGTTCAAAACCTTTTGGAACGGTTGGTCGCGTCTACCTGCTATTCTGGGCGAGACGGTCAGCCCCTAACGCTAAAGTTCTATCACCTTTATTTTTGTTATTGATACCTGTGGACGGGAATCGTATGGGAACGTAGCCACAATGGGGCTGAACTGGTATGCCAGATGCACCGGCCGAGGTCATCGTTACATAATAGTTGTTTACAACTGTTTAAATTTGAGTTAATAAAAATGTCAACTTGATGCATGATAACCTTGCTAATCATTCATCATAAGTTTTACTAAGCGTACCGTAAAATTTTAGTATGTTTTCAAATAAGTATTTGTAAATGTCAATTAATAGAGCTCCATCACGATTTCACGATGCATTTATATAGTCGCGCTATAGGTTAATTTACATTTTCTTTTATGTGTTCTGTCTGAGCCGGCCAAGAATCCCGACTCTGTATTCGAAAGTGCGAGTAAAGAAATAAAAGCACAAAACCGAAACAGGTCGACCACGACCAGACGACTCCTAATAAAAAATGACGAGCCAAGGTCACAGGTTAGAGTCGTCTCCCGACGAAAATGGTACGTATTGCTGCCATGTCAACAAATAGTCAAAGAACACAAAAAATGCTTTTATGACACAGACCTGTGGAATTAAAACTCGTTGCATTTATTTGTATAAGTCCTTATGACCCTTATAATGCAACAATGCGTTGATCCCATTTTGCTCGACTTAATTTAAACGTGAGTAAATTGAGAAGTCAGTAACCGCCCCTCGACCCATCAAATGTCGTATTCATGAGCTTGAAAGTGAGGCGAGGAAGCAGACGATGGAAGTGCAAGTGTCCGCGAACTGGTTTGGTCGGCTGGCAGCACAAAGCGCGTCCTTCGCAATGCAGACGCATCGTATTGTGCAGGCCATCCACAAGGCTACATGATAATACCCGTTCGAAGATTTGTTATGATTCGAAACTTCTTAAATAATAGATATATATAACCGTCTACCAAGACTCCACAGCAATTTTTTGTATTTAAATTTTGAACTAATTGAAAACAAAAAAATGCATGTATGTTATTATGATTAAATGGTAATCATTGATTACAATTAAATTTTTTAATTATTATTAAAATGTGTAATGCTAATATTAGACGGTTCAATCAAATTGATTCACTTTGGTTGTAAGACGCAGAAATACAGGCGCACATTGACATTGACAGATTCACTTTTACGTTTTCATTGTTCAATTTAGTTGCTTCATCCAAATTAAAAGGCAAAAGTCAGCCGTGTATTTCCGCTTTAATATACTTATATTAGGTCTTTACCTATGAAATTGCCGTTTTCTATGGGGAAATTGTAGAAAGTTGGAATTATGTTTTCCTCAATGCGCATCCATTTTTAAGCGAACCTAATTTAGCGCACCTAAACTATTCCACATAGCGCACCTTTTTGAGCTAATTGATTTATTTGGGAATTTCTTGGAAATGTGAACTCTGAATTCAAGGAAACTTTAAGATATATAATCAGACAACATTAATATAACTATTGCCTATAACCTCATTTAAGAATCTGCCTTAGATTAAAAAAGAACTATTCGAAGCAGTCAAATTGACGACAACCAAACAAGGGAATATTTATAAAAAATTTAGACGCGTGTTTAATTAATCTTTTTTAGATGTGTACATATCATTACGACATAGGTACTTACTCTATTTTCGAAAGTTACTATTAATTTTGATATTTTGTTAATAATTATTAAAAAATTTGGGATAAATTAACATGTAAGAAAAAGATGGCAATTTCATAGGTTATATTATTTATTTATTCTTCTACATAAAAACATCCAAGTTCTTAGGTAGGTACCTAATATTCTGTGCGTAATCAGGAATTACTCTTAGTTGTGACGACAAGCGCCAGCTGGCGTCAGTATTTTAAAACTTAATTCGAAGTTTTTCTACTCGCCACTAGATGGCGCTCCGGCGACAGTGCTGCCGCGCCGTAGCGCGGATACAAATGTTAAACGCTTGAATGAATGACGAGCGAGTGTATATTCACTACGAACAGCGAGACGTACTATGCCTTGAAGTCAACGAACTTGTAATATAATGAAGTCTACGTCATAAGTTTATTAAAGCAATGTTTTACGTGTAAATAAATCCTGCTTTAGTAGCTATAATGACGTTCAAGAAAATAAAAACAAAGAAAACTTAAAAAGTTCTTTTACTATGAATTTTATATTTCATAGAATAAACTAGTTACATTACTAATAACTTTTAATATCTTTGTCTTATATAGAGATACAGTTAGAAACAGAATTTATTTTATAAATGTTGAAATAAAATGCCGCAATAGTTTTGTTTCTTGAAAACTTTACTTCGGCATGCCATATTCCCACTTCCTGTTGTTTTCCCTTGGTTACTAAGACAACAGGAATCGGCGTTCTTTGTTCGCCGTGGTGGTGACCGACTTATTTCTGCGTATTGTGGGTCGCTTATATTTCGGCACCAATAAGCGGTGCAGGGCACCCGGGCGTTGACCCCGCCAGGCCTGCGCGCACTCCGTTCTCCTCACCGCTCCGCCCGTAAACAACTTCTACGGGCAGCAAATGTACACGCAACGTGAACGTAACCTACATTATTTTTGAACTGTCAGCTTAAAAGTTCAACGCTCTCTGAGCGGTCACATTTTATTGGGAGCAGAGCATCATACTGTTGCGTTTGCGTTTACGATTTCCTGTTGACTTCATGTGTTTACTATGTTAATATTATAATCGTATGAATGAATTCTTTTAATTTCAAGAGATATTTTATAAAAAAAGTTAAAAGCTGTTTTTTTCTCAATAATGTTAATACAATCTATACATTTTCTTAATAACCCTACGTATTAAGGGTTTTATTAAGTCTTATCTTAATATATAAGCATGTAATATACGCATCATCGACTACATTACGCTCTCATCGTTACCCTCTTGTTACATGAAACGTTACGTTGGCGAAGTGGTCATGATCAGCATTACTAATTCTTTAGTGTATTGAAGGCTCGTAGTATTCTTAGGTCTCTTTATCAAATAAATTTGTTTGATTGGATAAATTGCCTTGGGGGAGGCCTATGCCCAGCAGTGGGCGTCGTACGGCTGAATTGATGATGATGATGAAAAAAAAAATCAGCTTTACTGATTTTTCTATTGCTAATTCTGTAAACGTCAATATAACTGTGACGAAAAACTGCAAACTCATAAACAATAGACTAGCTCGGACGTCTGTGCAGATATAAAATAGCGATACGTGAACGCAATATGAATCACAACCTCATAATATGAGTCAGAGACTGTCGTTATCAAGTAAACATCTGTGCACCGGCAGGCACGTAGTGGACTGTTAGCTGAGGGCCGCTTCCTCGGAAACTCGGATGCGTCAGCATGTTTTTGGCTTAAGCCGATCGGTGTTAGCGAAGTCGTTGGCCGCTGCACCGTTAGCCTTCACACCGCGCTCGACTGGCGACTCGACCGAACTATCACGTCATTTGTGACAGACATAACTGATATTTTTAAAAATGTGTATATGTTAAACTCCTATCTATTCTAAACAATTTTTTTCTAATTACTTCAACTTTTATTGCATTCACAATACAATTTTTATTCTAGTTATGAGACGGGTCGTTTTTTCTAATACTTAATTTTCAAAGTCTTCTCTATCTTTTAAAGAAATAATATAATATTTTAGAAACGTCTTAATAATGATATCAATAGTAACAACTTTTACTAAAAATGCCAAACGCCCTTCCGTTAGTCAAAAAATTACTCATTTTAAACTAAAAAAAACACAATTACTTTTGAAAAATGGAAATGAAGTATTTTAGAAAAACAACAGATAGACATACTTTGTTTTTATTGCGGCCTCGTAAAATTCAGATTATTTTATATCACAATTATTTTATAGTATTATCAGTCTCCTTCCAACTAGTGCCGGTGGAACCCTTTTTAAATAATTGTGAAAAATAGCATTGCAAAAGTGAAAAAGGAAATAAATAATCGTTTATATCCTGATAAAAGACAACGCTCAAAGATACGGCTATAAATCGATTGATGATTAGTATGAGTTCTGTCTATAATGGTTCTGAAACCAAAATTATTCTCTACTAGTTTTTGATACTGATTTCTTGTCCCTTGAACCATATTTTATTTACTTTGTTACTGTCTTGTAATCACTATGACGAAAAGTCTAGATGGATAGAGAACGTGACCCACTTTAAGCTGTCGAAATTCTCTACGTAGCTGTTTATAATTGTCTACTATTTAGTTATAAAAATTGTGTTATTCGACCAACACAAGAGGTACACAAAATCCGTGTTTTATAACATTTTACGTATTAGATACATTGAATTGAATGAAAATTAATCATACAAACTGCATTACGCACATTGACATTCTGAATCATATTCTTATCGAATAGCACTAAAATAAATGTCCTAAATAATACATAAAGCATTCAGGACCGGATACGAACAAAATAACTTTTAAGAATTCAAAACTGAGTAACCGTGTTAATTGGTTGGCTAGCGGTCGTTGACACATTGAGGCTATTTAATTAAAGCATAGTCCATTTGAGCCAATAGAGTATAAACATAGGATAGGCAAAAACAATATTATGATTAACATACAAATAATAGACTTACGAAATCTATTCCCATTACAGACATTCTAAAATATAAAAGAACGTCACTTGTGGACAAACAATTCGACTGGTTCTATCATAGACTCTATACGAAGTGTGATGCGGGGCGGGCGGGAAAGGTTTTGTTTTCGCGGTATGAGGTCGTCGACCGCGCGGTCGGTCACTGCCCGCGCTGCGACCAATTATGGGCCACTCGCACAGCGCACAATGGATCGATGGCAGCGCAAAATTGGGCCACCGACCCGAACGCTTCTCGCGCCGACCCGCACGCCCTCTCTTTCACGCACCGCAGATGCGCAGTCTCCGTACTTCTTTATAATCATTTGAATCGAGGCCTCTAATGAGAATATACAACATTATTATATACATTTAACATAGTCATTAACTATTAAATCTTCTTAAGTTGTTAAATTAATTCTTTTTAAGTTGGAAAATACACTAAGACAAGTCAAGCACTTAGTCTACATTTTATATTTTGGCTCTTCATAGGTGCTTAAAAGATAAACCAACAAATGTAAAAATTAACAGATACTGTTTATTACAGTATAATTTTTTATAGAACTTCGGCAAAGACGCAGAACTAAAATGAAAATAGTATTTCTTCGTCAGACCATTAGCAAAGTAATGATCGAGTAATTAATCGGATCATTGCAGCCCTTAATGAGGAGCGCGCGCGCATTGAGGTAGGCCGTGACGTGTGATAGACGTCAACGCGTTTTCAGCCGGTCGTCGACCCAAACGAGCTGCGCCCTAGCTCCCGGGCGATAGAGGGTGTGGAGGGGAGGGTCGGCGGTTGTGCAATCGAGCGGTCGGTGACCCGGGGTGAACGCCCGTGCGCCGCGACGCCGCCGGGATGCGCCCGGCCTATATCCGGCGCACCGGTGCAGCGGCAGCGGCGCATTCTAGAGCGGCGAGGACCGTTAGGAGCGCGAGCGGGGCTTGCGCGGGGCTCGGGGGCACTCTCACTTTCTCGGTTGGGTCGGCGGCCGGCAAGTAGGTCGCGCGGGTAACTGTGTGCCGCGCGGCGCAGCGCCCGCACAGTCCGCTCCCAGTCGCCATCCGTGTCGGTGCAGCGCACTAAACTATTGCCAGTTAACGTCTCGTCACAGTTGGTTAAGCGAGTGGTTGTGTTTTGTGTCTGGTTTGTGCTAGTGAATGGTGCGTACCATGTCGTGCGGCGCTGAACTGCGCGAACGGCACTCTGTACTGGTCAGCATGTTGGAGGGTCGCCGTGAGTCTACTGACTCGGGTTGCTCCAGCGACGATAGCTCTGACGCTGAGCGAGACTCTAATTGCCGCTGTGATCCCCAGGGTTTCTTTCGGCGGTCCATTCAACAGAAGATACAGTACAGGCCCTGCACGAAAAACCAACAGTGCTCCATACTTAGGATTAACAGAAATCGTTGTCAATACTGCCGATTGAAAAAATGCATCGCTGTTGGCATGAGCCGAGATGGTGAGTGTTAAACTTTTACTATTAAATTTAAAATGTTCTGAAAATTGGTGAAAATCATATTTTTTAACAAAGAAAAACACATTTAAATGTTTAAATAAAAATGTGTGTTCACCCTTTTCATGACATTTATTTTTGCTTTTTTGTAAACCATGTAAATTAACTGTGTCAAAAAATATACGTTTTACAATATAAAATTTAGAAAAAATGTAATTTTTAAGAAAAATTTACATCTTTAAGCAACACATATAATTGAACCGTGGTTGTTTTGCAAGTAATTTTAATTTACCTACATGCATTAATATTAAATTTATGATATGGCCGCATTAAATGTGCAATCATGTTTGCGTACGTGTACGTAGTGGTAGTACGTAAACGCAATTAGCGCAGGAAGGTCGTTCTCGCGATAGCTGAGTGTGCCAAGTGGGACAGCGCGCGTGCTGCTAAGACAGATCCTATTTCGCGGAGCCGAGCGAGTAGCGTGCAGCTCGCGTGAGGTGAGGGCGGGGCGCGCGGGGCAGGCCCTGTGGTGTGGGAGGTCGGTTGGTTATGCAAGCGCGGGTGAGCGCACGCTAAGCGGGTCGACGGCCGCCGCAGCCGCGCTGCTCTGCTCGTTGCGACACCCGCCCGCTACAGCCGCGTCACTAGCTCAACCGCGGGTGAAAGCGGAGAAAGGCATGTTTCGTAAGCGTGAGAGTGAAATTTTATATTTTCACTTTCGTAACGCAGTTCGTTGCCCTCGCGTAGGTTCTTTATGCAAGTATCAAACATCAGCATAATATAAACAATACTGAAACAACAGATTCGATTTGCTTGAATAAATTGACTTCTTTGAAACAGAAACAAACATGAGACCTAAACTGGCTTTGAAAAGTTCTATAGAAACTTACTTATAAAACCGTAGAATACTTTGAATATAATATTAAAATAAAAAAACAATAATATTAGTAAAAACTAGTTTTGATAACGGCATATCTACGACTTAATTCGTTTCCTAAAATTTGTAGTACAGCTACTCGACGCTAGATGGCGCGCTTAAGCTACAACAGCGCACGCATGGTACGGCGAAACTTGGAACTAATTGAGACTACACGACTTCTCATTTTATTGTTCATTGTTTATATTTATTAGAGTTATGTAGGTTATTTAAATAATTTAAAAGTGTTCAGCTTTTAAAACAGCATTATGAATTTAATGATTAGGAAATTAACTGAAGGTTTGAATTTTTGGAGCGCTGGTTAAAAAGACATCAACGAAATACATACATAAAATATTATGGATTTTCATATATGTTTAAATAAATTCAAAAATATATAGGGACGTTCGCCAACGGAAAAGGGACTTTCGCCTACCAAAAAGGGACTAACAAACTTTTCGCTAGACGAGGAAAATTATTTTGAAAATTAATACAAAAATATTTTGGAAACAATAATTAGACTTTTTAAATGAATGAAAATAAAAAAATAATCAAGCGACGTTCGCCAACCAGAAAGTGACGAACACATTTTTTTTCTAACGAGGAAACTTATGATGAAACTTAGCACAATGTACCCGCGATATTTGCATTTTATGAGATTATAAAAAACACTTGCAAATTCGCAAGTGTTGTCAAATCGTCAAGGTTCAAGTGGCGCGAACGCCAGTAGAAGGGAGTGGGGGGGTTTTATCGAGGCGGGTGAGGCGCGAGAGGGGCGTAAGAGGGGAGAGGGGAACATTCGCGGGCGCAGGCCGCGCGGAGTTTATTGACGGCAACCCCTCCCCGCGCCCCGCGCCAGCCGCGCGTCAAGTTCAAGGTTGGCGCGGCGCGCGCCGCCGCGCAGTGCGAGGGAGTCCGGCCCGCGCACCGGTCGTCAGCCCGTCGCTATCGCTATGTCAGTACCATACGCCACTCCGCCACGAGAACGCGACGATCGCTCACAGTGACTACTCCAGTGCATGCCGCTGATTACGCGCTGTATTCAAACAAACATTGGATTACTCCCTGATTGGATTACAGTGAATGTGTTATTAATTATAAATACTTATGTGCTATGTGACATTTAACTTTAGTGATTTATTGAATTTTAGTCAAAAACTAAATTATAGTTACCATTTTAAATTTTATCTGTGGCCATTGGCTGTGAAATAGTTATTAGTGAAATAAACTGAAATGGTGTCAGACATGGGTGAAGATTTACCAATACTGAAAGGAATCCTGAATGGAGACGTGAAATATCACAATGCTCGTACGTATAGTCTAATTAAATCATAAAACTTATATTTCTTTACAAATTATTTCAAAACTTTTTCAACTTCCAAGTTCGTTTGCTACGAATGCTACGAGATCGTAGCAATATACGCGTAGTAGGTATTCATTCAAACGCTCAATTTGTAACTTTAGCGTTTAGTCACTTCAAAGGACATAAAATAATTAATTGAAATACATAAAATAACATCAATATTAATGAACTTTAGTAAAGCTGATTATGTTTAGGAATATGATACGACTTTTTAATTAGATTCAATGTATGATTCAATTAAAAAAGTCTTGAATGGGTGGTAGGAAAATATTGACGATTCATAAGTACATATTTATTATGTCTAAGTGAATAAAGAATATTTTTATCTTATCTTATCTTAATGAAGTTTAATATATTTCTACGCGGATTTGAAAAGTTTCTACTTTCTACTATACAATCGTTGTAAATATTAAGTCAAATATAGATTTTTTCTTATATGAAATTAAACAATATTAGATGCGTATAACAAACACTAAAGTTATAATAATAAAAGTAATAAACGTGGCTTAACCGTAAATGAAGAAGGTGACATTTAGGGAATGTTAAACAATGGAAGCATGCATCTGGTGCGCGCGGCCCACATAGCGCAGCGAAAGTCAGGAGAAATGGCGAGAGGGCGCTCTCCGCTTTCGTTTTCAACAGCACGCTCAAACACTTTCACCGCGCGCGCACGAACGGCGCAAGCGACGCGCCCGCCCCCACCGTATACTACCTTTTAGCTCCGAGTGACTACAGCGAGAAAGTTGTAACACTTTTTACTCTGACCTCGCATTTCGCGCTTTGTCACTGGCCACTCGAACTAGTTCAGTTATTCGCGACGCATCGCGCCCGAGGATTTCGTAAAGCTTTATTGGGGTGGGCTCGACCGGTGCGACGGGCGATGAACTCTACCCTCTCGCCGTCAGCTGCGCGTGCACATGTCTCGCGTACCCGCATACATGCACACTTTGCGACAGCTGCACTCCGACGTATGTTTAGCCACGACCTTGCACAACATTTTTGTCGTTAGCCGCGGTTCAATTATATGAATGATCGTTTGAGTTCTGGAAGCTTATGTTTGTTTTCTATTGTTATAGCTGTCCGGTTCGGACGCGTGCCAAAGCGCGAGAAAGCGCGAATTCTGGCTGCGATGCAGCAGTCGTCATCATCGCGGGCGCACGAGCAGGCGGCGGCCGCGGAGCTCGATGACGGGCCGCGGCTGCTGGCCCGCGTCGTGCGCGCGCACTACGACACCTGCGAGTTCACCAGCGACCGCGTCGCCGAGATGCGTGCGCGGGCTCGTGACTGTCCCACCTATTCACAACCTACTTTGGTGAGTATCACACTGTTTCAAGAAAACAGCAAACTTGAATTCCAAATGATTCAAGTTCAATCTCTTCTTTTGAGAAATAAATAATCTAACCGAGTTTCTCTATTGTTCTAGGCCTGTCCACTAAATCCAGCGCCAGAGTTACAGTCCGAAAAGGAATTCTCCCAAAGGTTCGCCCACGTTATTCGTGGCGTGATCGACTTCGCTGGCCTCATACCTGGATTCCAGTTACTCACACAGGACGACAAGTTCACGTTACTAAAGAGTGGTCTCTTCGATGCATTGTTTGTGCGTCTGATCTGCATGTTTGATGCGCCACTAAATAGCATAATATGCCTCAATGGACAGCTAATGAAACGTGACTCCATCCAAAGTGGCGCCAACGCTAGATTCCTTGTGGACTCGACATTCAAATTCGCAGAGAGAATGAACTCTATGAACTTAACAGATGCTGAAATCGGTCTCTTCTGTGCAATTGTACTCATCACTCCTGATCGACCTGGTCTTCGCAACATCGAGCTTGTAGAAAGAATGCATGCACGACTCAAGTCATGCCTACAAACTGTCGTGGCTCAAAATAGACCCGACCGACCTGGATTCCTCCGAGAACTTATGGATACTCTTCCCGACCTGAGAACTCTTAGTACCTTACATACAGAGAAACTCGTCGTATTCCGCACAGAACACAAAGAATTGCTAAGGCAAAAGATGTGGGGAGATGAAGAAGGTGTCTTATGGATGGCAGACTCAGGAGCTGATGAATCTGCAAGAAGCCCAATCGGATCAGTATCGAGCAGTGAGTCTGGTGAAGCTGCCGGTGACTGCGGCACCCCCCTCCTGGCAGCCACGCTCGCAGGACGCAGACGACTCGACTCGCGAGGGTCCGTCGATGAAGAAGCTCTCGGCGTAGCTGCTCACCTATCACACAACGGTCTGACAGTTACGCCCGTGCGTCCCCCACCTCGCTACCGCAAACTCGACTCGCCCACCGATTCAGGCATCGAGTCCGGAAATGAAAAGCACGAAAGAATAGTCGGCCCAGGCTCCGGTTGCTCCAGCCCTCGCTCATCACTCGAGGACCACCCCGAAGACAGGCGGCAACAGAACTTGGGGCCCGCTGATGACATGCCAGTTCTAAAACGTGTGCTCCAAGCTCCCCCTCTATATGACGCGAGCTTGTTGATGGATGAGGCGTACAAACCACACAAGAAATTCCGCGCGATGCGCCGGGATACCGGTGAAGCTGAAGCGAGACCCGCGCGGCCAACGCCGTCCCCGCAGCCGCACCACCCGCACCCGGCGAGTCCGTCTCATCCGGCGCACTCTCCGCGCCCGATGCGCGTTTCACTATCGTCAACCCATTCGGTTCTCGCCAAGAGCCTGATGGAGGGTCCTCGAATGACCCCCGAGCAGTTGAAGCGCACGGACATCATTCAGCAGTACATGCGGCGCGGCGAGGCGGCGGGCGAGTGCCCGGCGCGCGCGGGGTTGCTGGCGTGCTACCGCGGCGCTTCGCCGGCGCCGGCGCCCGTGCTGGCGCTGCAGGTGGACGTGGCCGAGGCGGACGCGCCGCAGCCGCTCAACCTGTCCAAGAAGTCGCCGACGCCGGCGCGCCCGTACATGCTGCAGATGCTGCCCGCGTGAGGCCGGCCCGCGGAGCCGCACGTCTCCGCCACCCCACCCCGACCTACATTAAATTAAAATTGAAAAACTAGTTAATAATAATCGTTCGCAGATCGTTTTAATATATTATATGTGATAATTCGTTTAGGAAGTGTGCGTGCGTGGCCGGCGCCGGACGAGGAGAGCCCATACAGACTGAAATAATTTAATTAAGACTATATAAGTGTAATTTATAATAATGCAATGGAGCGCCGGTCGCGGTATGTCTGTTGTGTGTATCGTATGTGCGTATGTGAGCGTGCTCAGTCATTTGTTTGTTAATATAAATAATGACAGGTTGTCGAATTAAAACAAACTTGTAAAAATTGCTTCTGTATTTTATTCCTACTATCCTCGAAACCCTTAAGAATATAAAAGTTCATACATAGCTTGAAACCTAATCAGAGAAAAAAAAATGTATCCAAGTAATCCTTCATTCTCTAAGTGCAACTGATGATAATATAATTCATAATAATTACTGACTCGGTTATTATAACAGTAGTACTCAGAGGTATCAGTATCAATAATACTTTTCCAAGACTTTCAAGATCGGGCGCTTAGACAATAACAACAACATTTATTTACTATGAAATCTTATAAGTGTAGGAAATCATCAAAGGTATTATCTCTACCTAAAACTAATGGTACAACATAAAACTGATCTCTGATAGATTTCTCGAGACAAAACAATATATAGAAGTCGTATCACTTACAAGACTAAATTAATCACTGAATAACGATACCTACCTACTTCTTTAAGACTATTTCTACCAAAAGTATCATCTCTACCTTAAACTAATGATGCAACATAAAACTGATGTAACTATCTGATAGATATCTCGAGACAAAACAATTAATATAGAAGTTGTATCACTTACAAGACTAAATTAATCACTGAGTACCGATACCTTCCTACTTATCTAAGACTAATAAGAACTATGCTGTAAAGATTTAATAACTGAAAGCGTTTGGAAAAGTTCTTAATAAATCAGTTAGTACAATTTTATTGTTCCTTGGAATTTAAATAAGGTTACAAAGAACTCGCAGCCAATACAGTCCGCTGTCAGAATACAAGCACGTACGAAGTGATTGTATTCCATCAGAATGCTCTTGGGACACAGCAGAGTGCACTACAATGGCAGAAGGGCGATCGGTCGACGACCCTCGCAGCTTCCGCGCCCGCCGCCGCTGCCGCTTCCAGCTGACCCCAGCTGACGGCCAAGCGTCGTTCCGCGTTCTTAATGCCACCGCCGCCGCTATGCTCGCTGCCCATTAAGGTTTCTAGGAAATGAAACAACTGTAAGTAGGGAACTGTTATATGAGGCTGACCGCAGGTTCGTGTAGTAAGTAATTATGAAGTGGGTCAGTTATGGAATACTGGATTACTGGATTTATGGATTAGAGTAGAGCTTTCAACAGAAACAGAAAAGTCACGGTTTGAAGCATAGCTGAACTTGCTATAGTTTTTGTTTCAAAAAGTACCAACCACAACACAACCATACATTTCTGATATTTCATTTTAGACCGAAATGAAAGAAGTGGGACAATAAAATAATCTATGAGAATTTAATACACGTAGTCAGAAAATTCAGACAACCGAAAGACTGCCGACCTCCTGACGACCTCCGTGACCGAGTGGTGTACGCACCGGTTTCCTAGGTCCTTTTTTTCACGTACAGGGTCTGGGCATAAAATTAAACATCTTGCAATTCAAGTTATAATACCGATAGCGAGGTTTCAAAATATGAAAGTTGTTTGGGTTTCACATTAGTTTCCGGACCATTTACCCAACCTAATACATTAGTTAGTGTCACCCTACATAGGTACCCTAGGTATGCAAGTGCATAAGTATAAATTTAGGTATTTGTCTTTTCGATCAGTATTGGACGTAAAAGAAAAGTAGAGATGAAAATTTTTCATGATAATAACGAAGTAGTAACTGATGTACATAGGCATTTTGTGTCATCTCTGTCCACGTGTCCTGATATTTAAACAGTACCTAATACGTCGCCCAACTAGCTCTAAATAGTAGATTGTATTACATACAAGGAAGCAAAATAATATTTTACGGCGAGGGCGCTATTTTGAATCCAGAGCGCAGTGATGGATTCTAGAGTAGAATCCTTCGTAGACTCCTAAAGGAGAATCCTGAAGGTAGCGACGGATTCAATATACGTATTACAGAGAGTTAACTTCATAGAGCGTGCAAATGTTGTTACAAGAAGTTAAAATTATTAGCTTTTTATTAGATATTATGAAATATTTATTTACAAATTACCTACTTACTTAAGTACTCTAGTAGGTTTCTTTTTATATTGTTTATTTTTTATAATAATTTTTTTTGTTTATATTCTAACAGGTAAACAGCAACGCTATGTTAAAAAATCCAAATTGGCGGCCAAATTTTTTGGTAGTGGGCCGATTTCGATGTAACATGGTTTTTAGTACTATATTAAGAAGAAAACTGCAACGCAATGTTATATTTTTTTTTTATAATCCAAGATGGCGCCCAAATTTTTGTTTGAGGGCCGATTTTGATGAAATTTGGTTTTTGGAACTATATTGACAAGAAAACAGCAACGCAAAGTTAAAAAATCCAAGATGACGGCCAACTTTTTTGTTTCTGGGCCGATTTCGATGAAACTCGGTTTTTGGTACTATTTTGACAAGAAAACTACAACTCAATTTTAAATTCGGTTTTTGGTACTAGTACATCAAAATCAGCCAACAAATAAAAAGTTGGCCGCTATTTTAGATTTTTTAATATTTTTAACATTGCGTTGCTGTTTTCTTGTCAAAATAGTACTAGAAATCGAGTTTCATCGAAATCGGCCAACAAACAAAAAAGTTGGCAGGCATCTTTGATTTTTTAATATTTTCAACATTGCGTCGCTGTTTTTTTGTCAACATAGTACCAAAAACCGAGTTTCATCGAAATTTGCCCACAAACAAAAAATTTGGGCGCCATCTTGGATTTTTTAAAAATTTTGACATTGCGTTGCTATTTTCTGGTCAAAATAGTACCAAAAGCCGAGTTTCATCAAATTCGGCCCACATTCAAAAAAGTTGGCCGCCATCTTAGATTTTTAATAAAGACCGGTTAAATTCAAAATATATTTCTAAAATTTTAAGTAGCGCCATCTTTTGAGAGTTAATGCAAAGGCGTAGCGTGAAAACTGCTCATACGTGCTTTGCGTTGACCCTGAGCCTATCCACTGGCTGAGCTGGCGTAAACCGGTTTTTTCCAGTCGCGCCGTGTACGTAACAAGCGGCCAGTGGACACGCACACATGCCCAGCATGCTTGTAGTAGTGTAGGAGTGTATCATTTCGCACCGTTCTATGAAGTTGTTTCTCTGTAAAGTAGTAGTTTTTTTTTACCTTGTGGTATAGATTCCTATGAGTAGGGTTCGGAGCCAATCCACATTTTATAATTTTATTATTGTTTTGCTTTATTTTTGTAATATAAAATAAATGCACTTGAGTGTAGATAAAATAGTGTTTGCGACTGCAAATAACTCGGTATTAAAACACTCGTGGGATACTATTAAAAAACTCGCCTGTTTAAATACCCCTCACAGTCACATAATTGTAGATTATACTCCGAGGGGATAAAGCACTGTTTTATGTCACTGGCGCGATATTAAATCTTAAGCAAATGAAGAACTCCAGATTTAACTCCCGAGCGTAGCGAGCGAAGCCTGAGTGGAGCGAAGGAATTCAATTCAAACAGAGTGCTGAGTGCAGCGAGGGATTCACTAGAAACAACGTTTTACTAAAACTTAAAAAAAACCTACCTTATTTAAAAAAACGTATAAATTCACTTTCGTTACTCGACATTTATATTCAAGAAAAAATCTTTCAATTTCAACCTCCTTACTAATACCACCTAATACTACACAGCGCTTTGCAACACTCGCGGCTTTAATTTTCCGTTCTAAATTCTAATCTCATTATTAACCAGCGGGTCATTATATTGTACTGAATTTCATTATAACCCGCTGGTCAATAATGAGTTACTTTAGGTGAGGTTTGTATGATATAATTTTGGCAAATTCGAGCATGTGGTGTGATAGTAGATTGTATTACAAGGAAGCAAAATAATATATTTACGGCGAGGGCGCTATTTTGAATCCAGAGCGCAGTGAAGGATTCTAGAGTAGAATCTCGAGCGCAGCGAGGGATTCTAAAGTAGAATCCTGAACGCAGCGAGGGATTCAATATACGCCGCCCGAGGTGAAAATAATTTTGCGGCCGAGTTATACACTCTGCTTTTCATCACCCTCTATAAGAAAAGCAGTAAAGACAACTCAAACTACCTACCTTTCTTTGTCGTTCGGATATCATAACGCTAGTCGGGCAAGAAAAAAATTGAGTTTTGAAAAAAAAAAAAAAAAAAAAAGTATATGTCCATCAGATTCCTTATACGTATCTCCGGGGCTGCCGTAGGGGGGTTGAAAATTTTGTTAGATTTTAGCTACGACTCACCGTTTACGAGATATTCTTAATTTTATATAATTCCGCTTTTGAAAATTTCTCGGTCCCGAAAAAAGTCCCGGCCCCATACAAAATCAGTTGAATTTCTTTTTAAGTACTGCTCACCCTTTGCTACACTCCAACCAATGCTTCTTTAATTATGTTCTAAATTCAAATCTCATCGTTTTGGACCCTGTTATGAAGCTGTTCAAAATTCATACCCTCTTGTCATAGCAGGTAAACAATGAATCGTTTTGGACCCTGTTATTAGATAAACAATCATCGCTTTTCAAATCGATGGGATGAAAAAGCTATTATATCACACCACATGCTCAAATTTGCCAAATCATACATCATGCAGAACTCACCAAAAGTAAGTCATTATAGCCGTAAGAATGTCATTATTAACCAGCGGGTTACAATTGAAATTCAGGGGCCCGATTCTCAGGCATTCGAACTTTTTCAGTGTTTTAATTCGTATGTCGAACATTTTGTTTGTGGTTTCTATTGAAAAGTTAGAACGTTTCAAACAAACTAAGCTGTCTCACATGTCAACAAATTCATTTTGACAGCTAAGTTCGTATACGAACATCTATTGGTTTTTACCACTCGTAGCGTTCGACTGGTTTTCGATCGAACTTTTTCGATTGTGAAATTCTGACAATACAAAAACTGTGTTATATTTGAATTTCGAGCAATAAATGTGAACTTTTCTCGATTGCCTGAGAATCGGCCCCCAGCACCATATTTAATGAGATTTGAATTCGAATGAAAAATTGTTCATCAAATCTATTCGTGTGGGGTAGTTCTTTAAAAATAATATAAAGTTTTCTTTAATCATTTTTCAGTAAATATTTTGAAAGATTGACACTTCCAAAGTGGTAAAATGGGACACATCAATCATCACCATCAATTAATTTAAGTAGTCATACCTTTAGTTATAGAACCTTGCAATTAAATTATCCCAGTTATTTTGATAAAGTTACAGAGTTTCTAAATTAATTAAATCTAGTATATAGGGGCTCCGCGCAGTTTTACCGGCGTCGTAGACGTTTCGGGATAAAATATAATAGTGTCGGTGCTTCTCCTCACTCTGTACAACAGGGATATCATTTTTTGCGCAGTACGGCTGATAAACTATTCGTGCGAGCCTCTGCAAACATAGCAGACGCGCTACAAGCGAGGCCTCCTCAACAACACCCTGAACGGATTGTTATATTGGATCCGCAGATCGTGGAGAGACTTTTGGGTATGGTTGACCCACAGATAAATTGAATGAATGCCAAGACTATGTCATGAATGTAGGTTGCTCATTAGCTTTAGCAAATAAATAAATAATTAATATAAATACGATTTGACCTCATAAATTCTAGTATATCTACCGCATTAATAAATTAATACGACGTACGAGTATATCTTTAGATTTTCGTGAAAATTAACTTCTGCATGGACGACTGCATATTTTTAGAAAGTGTACCAGGAAGTAAGTAAATTAAACCACTAAAATTATAACAATAAACTAGGTAATATCAAAGCAATTGCGTCGCAGAATTTCTACTCGGTTCGAGAAGGATGTTTGGCCGGGGGCAAAAGCTATTGACCGGCGGGCGGGCGCGCGGCGCATGGGCGGGTGCACGGCGCAGTCGCGGCCCTGCACTTGACTCGCGGTGCATCGCCCGTGGCACGCGCCCGCCCCGGCCCACCGGCCTGCAGCCTCCGCAACACCCCAGGAAGCCGCCCACACACATCCCACTACAGTAAACAACGTTTCCAATAAAACAATGACACGTTTTTCATTACTTTTCTGTTATAAGTACAATATAGTCCTTGTAGTCACGAAACGGCCAAGTCATATACGTTCAATAGGTGCACTATTGCCATCATATCCCGAAAATTTTGTTTATAAGATAGTGCTCTTGCGCTTTGCTTGGCTCGTCTTGACGGAGGCAATACCGTGCTCCCAGATTATAAAATAAAAATAACGATCTGCTCATTATTACTATATATCATAAGTAAAGAAAGCCCAGAGTATGTTTTAAATCCACTTATCCGTATATAAGTATAACAAGCGAGAATCGTTGTCGTGTTTGCTGTTAACATTACCATACACCAATATACAACCTGTATCAAAGGTCACATATATATTATTGAAGACAAATTGCAAACTACGAGTAAGAATAACAGAAGAAAATGCCCGGAAGACGAACGTGCACAGACAGTAGGTTTAAATTAGGTAGCCGCTAAAGCGAAGGTTATCTCTGAGAAGCAGTGGCAATGGCAAGTTCGGGTCGACATCCAGGCTGAAATGTATGAACAAGTTTGTTGAACACAACACAAATAATGGCAATTGTTTAACGATGCCAGCAAGGCTACGCATACAAACTACAGTCCATTTCGGTTAGGGAGGTTAATTACGTCATAAAACTCCATAGTCGTATAGTGTTATAGAGTCCGAGTCTGTGACGTGTATAGGTATACTCGGCGCGGGATTTTCCATCGCACGTTGGGTGTTTGCGATACAGTAATATTCCCCTTGCAATTATAGTTTAACTCGTCTCCAAGTAATCGATTATTTATTTACTATTTATTTTGTAAGCGGGCGACTGCGACCTCATCTTCGTGGACCAAGGGTCTTATTATTATTTTTTGACCCAGCTAGCTATTTCTGGCGCTTTCAAACGAACCAACTTTTCACAATGATTATAAAAAAATATAGGTAGTTATTATAACAAATCGAATTCACACACCAAATAAGTTTGTCAAGAAAAACTTACCAAACGTAAGTAGTTTTGCCGAAAACAATTTTCATCGTATACAAGGATAGTGGTTTACTTTTCCATTTCCGCGTTGCATAAATTTTAGGCATTCCTTTTACTGCGAACCACATCAATGAATCCAATTGGGATTGAATGCCTACACTTCCTGTGTTAGGCATGGCCATTCCGAGAAGCGCTACAAACGCAGACTGATCGCATTTAGTTCATAAGCTAACTAAATTAAAATATATAATACCAAATATATAATACCACTTTGAATATAAATTATATTCAAAGTGGTTTTCAGAGTTCCATTTTTGCTCGGAATAACCATAGGTATATGCATTATATTAACTTTAAATTATTGTTATTTTCAATGATAAAAATCTGTAAGTAATGATAAAAATATAAAATATATTTTTTAATAAGAGTATCATTTATAAATACGTTATAATGAAGACGTCTCATTTCGCATGTGATGATATTTTCAAGAAAATAATTGTTATAATGATCACACAATGCTTTTTTTTTATTTGTATCACCATTACTCATTGACCTATTACACAAATGAATACCAAATGTTGTACTGTGACTTTTATTGTTATATTCATGAGTAATCCTCAATTTGAGTGGTGCAAAATAATTCATTGTTGCAAAACTTTACTGAAATGGTTTCGGTAAATCAAACAACGATTACTTATTGAATATTCTTGCAGGTCGATTCTCTTACGGCGATACTCGGAAAAAATGTGCTGAAGCGAGATAGCAATGAGAAAACGAAGCGCGCGGGAGCGAGACTGATTTTGTAGTTTAGGCAAAAAAACGCAAAATCACTTCGTATTAAGAAACTATATAGATTTTTTAAAAGTGCTTCTACACGATCCTAAATATTATTGGTGTCCACTAATTAAACTTATTTCTAATAGTACTTATATGTAACCCCATTTAAGAACAATCTTGAATTTTCGAATTTTTTTGAGGTCTTTTCGAAAAGAAAAAGTGTCTAGGCAAAATCATAAAATCGTGTTTCTCAAACTATACAAATCTAGATAAAGGTATGAAGCAATATAATATCTTATTACCAACCATTAGTAACAACTCTAACCGTCCTATAGTTTTATATCAAAAAGTCCATACTTTTCCGAGTAGCGCCTTAATTTTGATCACCAACTCGCATATAAATTCACTGTTTATTTTCACTTGCATGTTTAGTACCTATGAATTCAACATAAAGATTCCTGTGAAATCGAAATGAATGTGAAGTGATGCCGGAATATCCTTACAGAATCGCATCGCTGAACAGAATAAAAAGCTAAATAGCGTAGCATGAGCGAGGAATCTAGCGGTCAGTCTTTCTATTCAATTTTCACTGAATGACTAAACTAGACAAGATTTTAAATTATTCTTTATGCATTCAAAATGCTCAAACTACAAAACTCGACGAGACTCGTAAGCCTTTCGTTAGCTTAGTTGGTCAGAGCATCCCGCCTGAAAGTTACTTGCATGGCTGGTGGTTTTTTACTATCACTATTTTTCCTAAACTAGACAAGCTCACAGCTATGATATTACATTATATACTTAAGTAGTTCCTGTCCCAAAAATAGCGCCCTCAAAAAACTCGCGGACTGCTAGTTACATCAAATAAATTAATGAAAATTGTTTAAAATATAAGCATCATCAATCTATTACGTAATAAATATTATCAACGATAAATTATGTACAGCGCTGTTTAATACCTACCTACTTACAATAATTAGCAATTAAATTTTTAGAGACCAATCAGGAAACAAGGAGGTTATCGGTGATGACCTTGAATGTATCAATTAGCTAATGTTTGACAACGTTTTTATGAAATTAGTACAAGTCCTATATTTAAAACGAGCAAGTTTTTACAAAATATCATAAACTGGATTGGCATTTTACATGAAAGATATACTTTTATATTTATATCGAACGTCACATAAATTCTTAGAATCAAGAAGAATAGACACGAGAAACTATCGAAAAAGTTGAGTTACTCCACCGGGCATCACGGTTCAAACTGGACAACTTAAAAAACTTTAATGACTCCAATTGATTTGCGAACCATCAATAAAACCCGGAAGTAAACTCAAGGGACAGAGATGATATTATTATGTAACATTTTCAAGTCATTTTTCGGACACAGATCGTTCAGGTTTAACGTTCGGTCAACGCTTCCCTTTCAGTTCCGTGCCCTCTACGTCTCTATAGGTAGGATAGATGAATTTTGCACGGAGTGTAGGCGGTAGGAGATAGGGCGGGCGGCGTGGGCGCGGGGTGGCAGCGGGCGGCTCCAAGGTCGCAGAGTCACAGCCGGGCAAGGTCACCGTGCCCGCGCGTGCCCGCCCCGCCTCGCACCCCACCCCTATAACACCCTGGACCTGCGTGGGAGGTGACCTTTATCCTCCTCGGCAATAATTGTATAAATACTTAATGTTTTTTTCAGACCCACATCTAGGGTAGGCATGTACCTTTTCTGAAAGTGATTGAGTTCGCTACAAATATCAGTGTATTGCGTCACATTTTCTGATAAGAGGAAATTGCTGTTTAAGGAATGGGGGCACTTAACCTCATATCCAAACAACCTTATACTTTAATAATACTAATAAGAAAAATTGTACTGGGGCTTTGGGATTAGATGATTTTATCACAACTGGCATCTATACAACATGTGTTACAAAGTTGTAGGTTGATAGTTGAACTGCCATTCAGTGTTGTTGATATGTTTTCCAGGAACGGCGGGTCCCCATTCCAAGCTTGGCCTTCGCGTACACGCGCGGTACTGCGACACTACCCACTCGCATCACATGCCATCGGATCACTAACGTAACGGTATAAACATTATGAGATCAGCCATTTCTCTAAACATTGTTGTTTCGTTAAACACAGATAATAGCGGCCGAATCACAAAATATTGACGTGTTTGATTCGGATACTTTGCATTTTCTACGTAAAGCTGCTTTAATTGATTTCAGAATGCTATTAAAGATACATTGTGTTGCAGGTGACGGCGGGTGTTTAATGTTATTGAAAGTTACAAACAGAATAAATCAGACTCAAAGGTGTTTTAGCTAAAATACACCTGGATGAATATAGTAGAATGCACAAGGAATGGAAACGGCTGTACTTAAAATATAATATCTAGTAGGTAAGTGTCATGTGTAATCAGATCTATCTCAATTATACTACAGAAACTAATAACGCAACAATTTGTGTGAATTATCTCCGTCTCAGAAATATGTAGGTCTAGAACAGTTTTGTGTCTAGATATTTCTGTCAGAAGTTAATAAGTTGGCTTGTGCTGATCCTCAGATCTCCATTACTTGAGAATTATTGGAAACGGTCGTAAGAAGATAATAAACAGGCTTCGCCACCCTCATGTCCTTGACAGGCAGGCTTTTGGGCAGGAATCTAGGTAGCAGGGCCTGCGCCGCGAGCAATTATATATTCAGGAGTCTAACCGTTTTGCCTAGAAACTACAATTAGAAAGTAGATCCTCAGGCCTATCTGTGTGTGAGGATGATTGGGAATAGTCGTATATGTAGGTAGATAACAACCAGGCAACCTTATTTTACCACCCTCGTCGCCCTCGAGTCCTTGGCAGGCAGGCATTTGGGCAGGAATCTAGGTCGCAGAGCCCGCGAGTGATCATGCAGAAGCTGAACCGGCGACCCAAATAACGCAGATGGTGCCTGTAGGACATCGCGTCCTAAATAGCACAAGTTTTTTCGGTAATTCTCAAGATGACCTGACCTTGTTATCTGTCCGATGGAAGCAATAAATAAAAAAAATGTTGTCACTCCTTTCCCTTAACAAGGTTGTCCTCGTGCTTAGTTCTTTGTTAAAAATATTGGTCATTGAAAACATATTATGCTATTTTTATATAATATTAAAACAAATTATTGTTAATTTAAAGAAAAAAAGAAAATTATTTATTTTAATAACACAACAAAATATACACACAGAAAATCAAATAAAATAATCGTGTCAACACTATAATATTTAAGTTTAGAGTAAAATAAAAATAAGTAACTAAATGTACAAACGAAATGTGCCGTTAGCTTTTGTAAATAGTTTCAATATTTTCTTAGCGGTTAAAGTTTTAATTGTCACAACATTTTCGTAACCTCACTTTTAAACAGGGCTCAGTATCCAGCGATTTCAGTATCTGCGTAGTACACTACGCAGATAGATACTGAAATCACTGGTAAAAGTGAAGGTCGTCGTTCGGTGCGTCACCGTCATATGGCGTCTAATTTGAATTGTAGATGGGCGAATCTTAAATGAGATCTATCCAGGAGGCTCCAGAGGCCCTACTATCAGATAGCGCAGATCAGATCTCAATATATAAATAGTGTTGGTAAGAGGACGGAGTTATAATACACTGCCTATCGCGTCATTGCGCTTACTATAGTACTCCTAGGCCCGTATTCTAGAACGACACTCAAGAGCAAGGGATGAATGTATTCGTTGCATGTATTTGTATCCCTTTCTAATTGTACTTCAGAAGAGATCTCCACTTGAGTGTCGTTCTAGAATACGGGCCCTAGACTCTCTTAATGCCATGTATGGCGCAGGGGTACTTACTTGTTTTCTATTCAGAGGTTGCGGATTCAATTCCCACACAAGACAAATATTTTTGCTCATGAACTATTTTTCTTGTTCTGGTTTTTTTTTATATGCCTATGTCGCAGGGATTTGGCAAAGTCGTGATATTATAATTCCACTAGTGAAATTATAATTTCGCGTGATATTATAATTTCACTAGTTAAATTATGAATAGACAATGAAACAATCCATAAGTTGTATTGATACAAAAAAATAACCACGAAATTTAAGGCGCCTTAAATTTCTAACCTATCACGTGTTCTATATGACTTCCGAGGCTCGCAGCCGTGTGCATACCTCAGATCATATAATACTATACTAGGGTGCATACTGTCTCGTAATGTCTATTCATAATATCACGACTTTGACAAAATCTCTGCGACATATACATTATTGGTACATATTTATAATAAAAATTTACAAAATCTTCTTTCTTGGTTTTTACACTAGTGGGAGTGACCGCGAAAAGTAGAGACAGGCAAAACATTTCAATAAAGCAATTTTAAAAACAATAAATGCTAAAGAACCTTGATTCGTCTAAGTCAGCTGGTCCTGACGACCAACGAGCTCGTCTCCTTATCAACTGTTCTGAATTGCTAGCCGGGCTAATTACACTTTTAGGCGATCTATTTCCGAGGGCTACATGCCTGCTATTTGAAAGCGTGCATTTATTACACCGGTTTTTAAAAAGGGTAGCAGAACCTTAATTAAAGACCCATTTCGAAATTGTGCTTGGTAGCCAAGATTTTTGAAAGCATTGTTTACGATCAGATTTATGCTGCAATTTCACACAATTTTAATGCTTTTCAGCACGGCTTTAGGGTTTAGGGTTCGACAGTTTCGAACTTAGTTCTGTTGGACAATTTTGTTGCTGAGGTGATGGATGATGCCTGTCAGATCGACGTTGTCTGTAGTATATCGGTATGGACTCTATACCGACTAAAGCAACGCGTTCGATGAAATTCAACATTCCATTCTTCTTGATAAGCTCAGCGCAGTTGGTATTCACGGAGACCTGCTTAGGTGGTTTGCCTCATATGTGGACAATCGTTGCCAAGCTGTTGTGGTGAATAACTACATGTTTGGTTGGGTATCTATCTCTAGTGGAGTCCCTCAGGGCTCATTGCTCGGTCCACTCTTTTTCATATTTTTTGTCAATGATATCCACCATTGTTTTTAAAATTCGAATGTTTCGCAGACGACATGAACATTTTTAAAGTAGTGTCATCCGTTGATGAAGCTTATCTTTTTCAGCAAGATTTGGAGCGACTCGAAACTTATTGTAGCGTTAACCAACTAGAACCTGAATCCGGATAAATGTACGGTGTTGACGTTTAGTCGTAAGAAGACCGAGGTAACTTATCCATATACTCTTCAGCGGGTGATGTTAAAACGAGTAAATTCTAGGGTGCGCCAGATAAGTCTGCGCGTGGTCAAACTCGAATACTTATCTTTTTCATAAGATTACATACAACAAAAAAATGTAACTAGCGCCAAAAATGCTACATTCGCGCGCAGAGCTATCTGACTCTCACTTTAGGTACGTTAGTAATATTATAGTATTCTTTGCTTTAGGTGTGTGTGATACTTGATTTTAAGTTGATATTTAGAGATCATATTTAAAGTATAATCTAAGTTGTTATTTACTTTGGGCCAGAAAATTGTTTTATTTGTAGGAAATTTATTTCATAAAGCTCAGAAGCTCGTGGTAAGGCCCCGAGGCTTCCCTGATTGGCTGAAGGCCGCGTTTCGTCCTAGGCGGGAGGACGCTTCAAGGTCGCGGGGTCGACTCCCATCTCCCATTGTCTCTCGATATTGTTCGGAACGCCTACTCGCTATACTACAACGGATAACTTTTAACGAATCTTGGTTTCTGAGAAAACTTCCACTTTTACGTATTGGAAGCAAATAAAGTTTTATTTTTCCATGTTTTGTGGAAATTTTAACTTCATCACTATGGCAGAATACTGTTCGTTGCCTCTTACTGTTCTCACTAAAGTGACCTTGGAATGGGTCTTAGATATTTTACGTAACAAAATAATAATATACACATTGTAAGGGATCGAAAGGCAAACGTAGAAACAAGTATAATACAATGACACCCTTTTTTATACAAGAATTTGTTTTTTCGTTTTTAACTTTACTAAGTGATCTTAGTAACATCCTGTGCTGAATTTTTGTCATCACTTTCTGAACGTAAAAAATCTACAAATCATTTAATCCTGCACATCATGCTTTCACAGTTTCAACTATGAACAATTATTATTTTACTTTAGGATGCACCCCTGCAGAAGGAATAAAATTACTAAATCTATACATATAAATCTCTAAATTGATTGATTCATTCATTGTTGGGGTAGGCGCGTTGGTACAGCCCTATCGGCTGAAGGTAGAGACACCACTTTTATCACCTTACATGATGTAGATGAGCACTAAGAAAGGGTTTTGGAAAATTTCCGTTATACAGGCTGCTACAGGATGTTCCAGTTTGTATTGGGATTTGTATAGGGCTGACGGTAGAGACACCATTTTTGGAGGATAGATACCTTTCATAGTGTAGGTGAGCACTAAGAAAGGGTTTTGGAAAATTCACGTTATACAGGGTGCTACAGGGTGTTCCAGTTTGTATGGGAATTTGTATAGGGCTGAAGGAAGAGACACCATTTTTGGAGGGTAGATAGCTTTCATTCATAGTGCATGATAATTGAAGTAAAAACCAAGCGAACAAAGACTCTAACCCACTATGTCAGAAGATAAGTGAGCATGGAACAAAAAAATAAGGTTTAAGTACTGATAAATAAATACCTTGATACTTATATTGGTATCCGTAACTTTCAAAATAAATGCACAACTATCTTAATCACGCGAACGAAGTCGCGGGCAAAACTAGCAAAATACGGTTTTATAATTATCCTAGAACCATATTTTATCAGGACTATAGAGGATTTATTACCAGTTATAGGTCCGGAAAAGGGCCCACTTTATAAGTCTATCTGCACTTGTAAGATATTTCTAATGGTCCGTGAACATGTAATTTACGCCAATAGTGATCCTAGATAAGAGTCTCATCAACCCAAACAGACTTGCGGAATCTACTATTAGTATTAGTATCTACTATTGAGCTCTCGGCAAATTCTTTTATAAGTTTATTTCTTAGTAGTGGTATTTTGGCTAGGTGTACCTATGTAATCGGTACGTTAAGGATATTGCATAGATAAAAAAATATCGTCGATGGCCGTTGCTTACACAAGCGAGGGGGTGCTGGGATCGGTAAGACTCCGGCCGCGGCACTCTCGTAGACTGAGAAATACGTGTAGACGCGGCATGCAGCGCGCATTCTATTTACATCTAAAATATCAGCTATGTGCGCTTTTACTAAGGAAATTATATTATGTAGAATACAAGAAGAATTATTATGAATATTTATTGTAAACTTCGGTATGTAGGAAGAGTAGATCTTAGATATTATTTGTATGTAGTAAAAAAAGCTTTTTTTAACAAAGATAGTCAAAATGCAGAACACAGCAGCAGCTATTTATATTTATTTTCTATCTCTAACGAAATGATCGTCGCAGACAAAACTACAACATTTGCTACAAATTACACTGAAAAAAATAAATAATGTATACTGCTCTAACCAGTAGGTACCTTTTCAGATTTATTCCAATCAAATTTTTTTTATTTTTTTTATTCTTACTTTGGAGTACAGGACTTTTATCTACAATCAAATTAATAAAACTTATAATTTAATATGAAAAAATATAAATAACTCATACTAGCCAATCATCTAATACTTTTTTACAAAATAAATCTACTTAGTTAATCAATATTTAAGTAAGTATACCGTTTATATAAAATCACGCTATCAATCTAAAATATAAATCAATATATAAAAAAAAAACACTTAAATAAAAATATTGTTTAAGTACATACATACATATTATTCCAATACCAAAAATGATAATATCAAATAATACAATAACTTGTGTCATTGAAAATTGTAAACAACGATCACATACACCCAGATACAAGAAAATATCTAAAAGTTAGTTTTCGACATTTACCCGTCCGAGAATCGAACCCGGGACCTCAGAGATAGTGGCACCTAGAAAACCGGTGCGTACACCAATCGGCCACGGAGATCGTCGAATTTGTTTAAACAAAATGTAGCGCAACTGAAATAATTGATACTTTGTTTACTAATGTAAACTTGCCACGTAAGGTTATAAATCAGTCACTTTAAAAAAACTTTATCCATTACTCATTTTAAAATATCTTTATTTTTCACTGTCACTATTTTTCGCCATGTACGCATCATATCCCTTGTGCTCTAAAAATGGGTAAAAAAACGTAAAAACTTGCCTAACGTCAGGTTCTTTTTTCTGTTAGAATATTATGCGATATGCTGAAATATTTGCACTAATTAAAAATTAATACCGAAGCGACAGCAACACAACTATATGTTAAAATTTTGTCATATTCATTAACATGAATCTCAAGACAATTTTGTGGTATGTGTGACATGACAACAAAAGGCGACAGCAAAAAAGACAATAATGGGTGCATCCATTGCATTGTAAAGTGATTGACTGATATTCGGAAAATTCTAAACAGTTAAACAATGTTTATTAAATTAGTCGCGTGAATTGAGTGAACTCACAAAGGTAGTTTTATAATGTGGTTGGTTATAGTACTTGAATAAAATTTTGTGTGAATAGATTCACCCAGAAGATGCCTATTCACTTGCGACTTTAAGAGGTTTGGGTTGTAGGTACTCGGGCAAACAGAAGCCGGCAGGGTATTCCAGGCATGATGAAGGAGTACTTAAGGCGCTACTCGGAAAAAGTATGGACTCTTTGATATAAAACTATAGGACGGTTAGAGTTGTTATAAATCTGGTAATAAGATATATATTTCTTCATACGTTTTTCTAAAATCGTATAGTTTCAGAAACACGATTTTATAATTTTGGCTCGACACTTTTTATTTTCGAAAATACCTCTAAAAATAAGAAAAATCAAGATTATTCTTAAATGGGGATACATATACTATTGAAAATTAGTTTAATTAGTGGACACCAATAATATTTAGGATCGTATAGAAGCATTTTTAAAAAATCGCTATAGTTTTTGAATACGAAGTGATTTTGTGTTTTTTTTTGTGTAATCGGCAAAAATTGGTCTCGCTCCCGCGCGCGTCGTTTTCTCATTGCTATCTCGCTTTAGCATAATTTTTCCGAGTATCGCCTTAATTCTCTGAGCGTCAGTTTAAAGGAGAGGGCGGAATGAGGATGCACACTCGATAAAGCATATCTGACAAGTGACTCAGGGGATGAAACTCATAGCTGAAGTCCCCCATCGACAGTATAGGAGTGTTTATTCGCCAGGCCAGATAAAGAGGTACGCATTGTGTATCAGACTAACACCAGTAACATAGAGATCCTTACTACCGAACTTAGTAACTGTACGGTCACTTCAGTCTACAAACCTCCCAATGCACCGTATTACTTCAGCTGTCCGCCAAACTTTGACGCCCATCCGGTTAGATTCGTCCTTGGTAATTTTATAATAATTTGGTAATAGCCAAGCGAGAACTGGGGATACAGAACCAGTGATGACAACGGAGTGAAGGTTGAAGAATGGGTTGATGGACACATACCTACTATCTTTGATCCATGATCCAAAACTTCCGTCATCATTCAACAGCGGTCGCTGGAAAAGGGGTTAAAACCCTGATCTAATCTTTGCCAGTGATCACATAGATCACCAGTGCGTGAAGACAGTAAGTGGTGGAATACGGAGGACCCAATTATGTGCCAGGCCTTACGACCTGAAGGATAAAATAATAAAATAAAATAAAAAATATCTTTATTCAACTTGACTTAATAAATAAGCTCTTTTGAATCGTCAATATTTTTGTACGTTCAAGACTTTTTTAACTGATAAGAAGAACAGGCGCAATAAACTTATCAGCTTTAAAAATTGGAGTAACGATATTTCCAAAGAGTTATATCGTTAACTTTTACAACTTTTTCATTATAATATTACATTAGTTCAGCTAAGGTTATAATCCATGCATTACGGTCTTTCAAATAGTCGTCTACTTTATAATATCCTTTGCCCATGAGCGATTTTTTCCCATGACTTTTGAATTTGTGCAAAGGCAGCTCTACTAAATTCTGTGGAACTTTATTAAAACTAGCTACGCTTTTCCCCAAAAACGAACTTCTTGTTTTTTTAAGTCGAATCCTTGGAACGGCAATCTTATTTTTATTTATTGTTTTGAATTTATGTATATTGCTACGTTTTACAAATGTATTGAGATACTTCTTCACATATACCATATTCTCATATATGTATTGTCCTACAACAGTAAATATGTTGATTTCTTTTAAAGAATCTCTTGGCCGAAGTTTGTATATGACGCGAATAGCTCTTTTCTGAAGCACAAAAATACTTTCGATGTTAGCTGCTGAACCCCAAAGTAATAGGCCGTAGGACAATTAACTCTGAAAATAGCTTAAATAGATTAACCTTGCCGTTTCAATATCGGTTAAGAGCCTTATTTCTTTAACAGCAAATGCCGCAGAACTGAGTCTACCGGCCAAATCTTCAATATGAGGGTCCCATTGAAGTCGATAATCTAATGTTATATCAAAAAATTTAGTACTGTTAATTAATTCTACTACATTGTCATCCGATTTTATGTGAATATCAACCTGTCTTACATTTGGCAGTGAATTTTTTTTCACATTTTGTTTTTTTTCGAGTGTAATGATAGATTAATTGATGGTACCACGGCAAAAACAAATTGCCACAGTACCATCAATGGTACTGTCTAATGGTACCACGGTAAAGGAATGGATTATTGCTATGAAACCAATGCGCAACTTTCGATAAAGTACTATTTACTTCGTCAGAACAATGATTACCTCTGTCAACTTTAAAGACTAGAGGAAGTGTCATCATCAAAAAGCACTGTCTCCCATAAATTCTTTGCTTAAAAAGGAAGGTCATTTATATAAATTAAAAACATCAAAAGGGACCAGTATTGACCCCTGGGGTATGCCCATGTTGATAGGGGCTCCAGTAGACTCAGTTTTGTTGATAACTACTTTCTGTGTTCTTTCACATAGAGATGATTGCATAAGGCTAACCGATTTATCATAGACACCATAATGTTTTAATTTCCTTAAAAGCGTTTGGTGATTAACACAATCGAAAGCTTTGGAGAGGTCACAATAAATACCAACTACATCTCGCTTGCTCTCCCAAGCATCAAATATATGTTTTTAAATATAATATGATAGGATGACATACCAAGACCAGTATTAATTAGATCCCTTCTCACAGGACACCATCGATTTGGGAATGAATTGCTAGAAGCCATATCCGAAACAACGAGAGAAAAGTGGAACAAGCTAATCGAAGGCGTAGATATGACGCATAAAAGCAAGAAGGCATGGTGTTTTATAAGGAAACTAAATAATGACCCTAAAATCGTTGATCGTCATTCCAATGTGACCACAAACCAGATCGCTCACCACTTACTCCAAAATGGGAAAGCTTCCACGAAAAGTCTCCAGAAGAAATTTACACGAGACCCTGGTAAAGAGTGTTTCTGTAAAAGCCTCGTCCAAGTGGTTAACCCACTTGGACGAGGCTTTTAGAGAAACAGAGCTCAAGTTTGCCCTTGATAAGCTCAAAGAAGGTAAAGCCGCTGGCTTTGACAACATCAGGGTCGAGCAGCTGAAACGGTTTGGTTTCGTACTACTTATAAAACTGTCATTTCTTCCATGGCCGCTTTCAAAGGGTATGTAATCTAATCACTGACGTTTTAGCCACCTACTTTTAATAAATGACATTTGTGGCAGAGAATGAATAAAAAACTTCTTCGAGATTATTTATTTTTATGAGTTTATTATATTTGATATAATATGTTAGTCAGTGATGTTGTGCAATGAAATTTAAATAATGAAATAAATATTCCTCCTTCGGAAGTACTTGTACCTATGCAATATTTCATTAGAGTATCAAAAATTTTACTCCGACTATGCAAGTCTCCCTACAGAACTCCGCAAACTTATCTGACGCGGTGGTTAAATTTGAGAGTTTAAACTGTCAATACAGCTGACAGACCTTTCATTCTTTTTTATTGCTACTGGCGCCTCAACCATCGGTTTTAAATATTGTTGTGGGGATTTCGAATTTCGAATTTCAAAACCGCGAGAGCATTTCTTGCAAGAAATTGTATGCATGCTCTATTTTGTACTAATAATGGATAAGAGAATTAGTAATAAAAATGTTTTGAACCTGAAATTTGCACAAAATGGTGCGGTTTATGTTCCTCACTCAAAGGAAAGAAGCTGGACTTCTCACAGTCTCATAAAATTGGTGTAATGGTGATATTAGATCAACTAGGTATATAAAATTCTTACGTCGGTTTTATTTCAAGAATTGCTTTTACATTATGTCTCTGTAACAAACTTTTTCAACAAGCGAATTTCTTATTTCTTGATGCAATTTTTTACACCTACCTATCTTAAGTACCGTAGTTAAGTAAGTTATGACGACCGTTTTGGCGCAGGGGTAGGCTACCCACCTTCTGCGCCAGTGGTCTCGGATTCGATTCCCGACAAGACAAATATTTGTGTGCATGAACATGTCTATTTGTCTTGGTCTGGGCGTTTTCTTACAAATAAAAAGTATTTAAGTATATATTTATCCGTTATCAAGTTTTCCATGATACAGTTTCTTAATGAAATTAAAATGGGCTTAGATAATTGGTGTGAATGTAAGAAGTTATTTATTTATTTATTTAAGTTTCTCACATTTTCAATTTTGAGGAACTTAAAAGGAACATAAATTTAATATACAGTAGTAGAAGTTAGAAACTTAGACTAATTATGTACCTACAACACAACAAAATATTGGTACTCAAATAGGTACAACTTTTATGGGCTCTTAAGTATCTTAGGCAATATTATCCGTCACTTTTATTTCAAACTATTGATGTTTGCTTTAGGTAATGAGTAAAATAACTTGTCCTAGGTTACATAGGTCTATGGTTATGCAATAAATGGCAAAGCACTCATCTATACCCAATCAAGCCCTAGTTCAATATTTCCTAGCAAAATAAGCATCATTGAAAAAAATTTGGATCCTAGTGTGAGTTTTTTTTTTTCAATTTTGGCGCAATCGGAGCGATACAGTCTCCACGTCCAAACGCCGCCAATCCCAGGCGGAGACTGAAGAATTAGCTGAGAAACGGTGCACGATGCATTTTGGGATACTAGTTATTGACTATAAATATAAGAAAAAAATTTTTAGTAACTTCCCTAGATAAGACTAAGAACTACTTACACAAAAAAAATTCGCTTGATTACTCAAATAGTTATTGAGATAATTGAGTTTAAGACGGAAAAAGGGGTCTTGAAAATAATTTTTTTAGTACATTGTATTTATTTGATTTAAATAAAATTTAGTAACTTCCCTTCATAAAGAAAAGATCTATCACATATATTATTTTGGAAGACCTAGCAATGATACTTTGTCAGGAAATTTAATTAAAAAAAATTGAAAATTCTGAGTTTGATCGCCGATATGCCCTTAAGTGAGTACGGAGCCCTTCATGAGCGAGCCCGACTCGCACTTGGCCGATTTTATTTATTTTAACACCCCTTACTATGTGACCGTGACATAAACTACTATTTGTAGCAGATGAATAATAACAATGACAATTAGGTATGATATGCAAAATTTCAGTGCAATCCGTTCAGTGGTTTGATTTGTGTCTTGATAGAACAGTCAATAACGGTTGTTTTTTTCTATACATATACTATCCCATGAGACTTGTACTTGTGTATTCAAACATGTATTTATCAACATGACTTTAAATAACAGCCCATATAACACCCATTTATTTAGGGTTTAAGGGAAATTTAAGTATGTAAGTAATTCACAATACAGACTACAACCCTTACATTGGTAATTTTCATTAGGCCCGTTGAAAGTGACACTCTAACACTCTAAACTAAACCGCCGAGTAGTTTGGCAGTGGTGCGCGCGGGGCAACCTTGCCGAGCCAATGTAGGTCAGCGAGTCGCGCCCTTGACCTAGGGCGCGGTGCCCTTACCGAATACCGCTAGACAAGGGCGCCGTAACGCTGTTTACAGCCGTCCTAAACTAAATATAAGTACCTACACTTAAATCATTTATCATGCAAAACGAACGATAAAGTCTGTCGCAAAATACGAGATGTAGTGATGAAGGATTTGGTTATAAACAAGGAAGTGTGAAGCTTCCTTATTACTTATTTTGCCATAATTTTTGCCAACATAACATAACTAAAGTCTAATCATATTGAAGGCTACGATGATCTTGGAGTTGTAGGATCGAGTTATTTATAATTTTATTGGGGTTGTTACTTAGGTTTATGCTTACTGCGTAATATTTCCCCTCTCAGTTGATCTAAGTATGATGAACTAGTACGCACTTAATACTGTGTGCGTCAAACAAAGGTATATCTATCTAAAACTTTACAAATAAAATCTTACTCGTGACGTGACAAACGTTTATAAACCTGTCGGTTAATCGGTAATTTGGTATACTGTAAATAGTATTTCGCCTTTACCATGACCTTGCGCTATTACACATCAATCTTTAGCATCGTTCGTCAGCTCACAAAGGAAGATCGTGTTTTCGCGAATTATTCCGGGAAGTACTGATAGAGGCGAGTAACGGGTTGACTGCGAATATTCTGATATCGCGAGCACATACGCGAGCTCGCGTAGTCACAGCGCGCGCGTGTGTGTGTGACATTGAACTTCACACTTCACGCGGCGGCGCACGAGTTGCGTAACCCGCGCGCGCCAACCGGGTTCACATCTACTTGTCACATCGCACGCGAAAATAACTTGTTATCTCTCGTTATGATAAAAAATAGTACTATCTTATTTGTCCTGAACCCATAAGGTATCGATTTCAAAACTCGAAACTTGAAGAATAACGATACTCAAGGAAAATTCAGGTACTTACCAATTTCAGTCTATAAAAAAAATGCTCTGGAAAATAACGTTTTATCTTAATTTATGTTTATTGTATTGTATACGATAAAATACTCGACAATACTGTTTTGAAAACATATTCTACAACTCTTCTTTCTAACTTCCTTATTAAGATAATCTCATCCCCATTTTCCGTTTCTACTACAGAGTTCATACAGTTTAGTAGTTTCAGAGATTAGCGTGTTGAAACAGACAAACTCTGCAGCTTTATATAATATACTGGTATTGATTATATAAACGAGAAATCTTGAAACGTCACTTATCAATACTAATATTGACTTTACTTATTCATGGTGTTATTTTGAGCAATATTATAAAGACTTGTACTTATAAGAAACTCGTGGGACTTTTGATATTGAATGTGATAGAAATGATTCTGAAACTTAAACTTTTCAAACACACTTTTTGTGCAAAAAAACAAAAAAAAAATATATGTCCATCGGATGCCTCCTAGGTATCGCCGGGGCACCATAGGGGATCGAAAATTTTGTTAGATTTCAGCTATGACGCACCGTTTTCGAGATATTTTCATTTTTATAAAATTCATTCTTGAAAATTTTACAAGTCCCCGCTCCATACTAAAACAGTCAAAAATTTTATGTTTGCGACACCCTAACCAAAAAAACAATCCAACGCGCCCAAATCCATTTAATAAACTTTCCAATTAATAAGCTTGTTGTAGGCGAGTCGTTCATAGTCGAAACAACCAGTAGATGAAATGAACATTAGGCCAATCATCCGTTAGTTGAATCAACAGTAGCTGAAATGAACAGTAGTTGAGTCGTTCAATAGTCAGAAAATATGTGAATCGATCGTAGTTATTTCGACCATAGTCGTAATGACCGTAGTTAGTATGATACATACCCTGTTTAAGATATAATTATCGTTACATAAGTAGGGTCACCTAAACTATCTGATATTTAAAATACCTACTTAACTGTTGCTAGTGACACGGTTTTCATTCACCGATACCGTTTCATTTAGGGTAAAATTTTAATAGTCATGGTTTTTATATTTCCGTTGTAACGGTACAGAATTGCACTTGTTATTATATTTCAAATATTTATTGGCTTTTGTATAAAATAGAATGATAATGCTAACCTTGGGTCCTTGGGAAGTATTGGTTGATGTTTTGGAGGTGAAAGCTCGATACAAATTGGTTTAGAAAACAAAAATTAGCTTTATTTGCGAAATGCATTATATCTTCAGTGGGTATACATTCATTCTTGAAGTCTTGAGTCTTAAATAATTGTTCTCAAATGTGCACGGATTGATTTCTGAAAAAAAAAGAGGTTTAAAAGTAAATAAAAACAATAGTGTTTATTTATATCTGACCTTGGAGGTATCAATTTAGAGATTATAGTAGATCTCACCTTGAAACAATAGCTGTGCAGATTGTATAAACCTTGGAGCATGTTATTTTAGACATATTTGTAAACTGACAGGTTTGTAGGCAACAGAGTTTGTAGGCATGTTTGTATTCAGGCTGCGTGTTAGTGGCACAATATGTGTTCGGCATATTTATTGGTTACACATGTGAACTCTGGTTAATTACATCACATCAGTCTAATTATTATGTTTGGAGCTAAATATTTATTTTATACAATGTTAGCAAAATACTGATAGGTTATGACAGGTAAACATAGATGCTCCTAGCGGCAGAGTTGGGGACTAAAGCAAGTCAAATGAGTGCACATAAGTATAGAGAAAAGGTTGTACTCACAGAATGTTAAATTAACATTATGTATAACTTAAATAAAAATATGGGTTAAATAATCAAAAGTACAGAATATTGTTTTCTATCTTAGATAAGGTTCAAAGTTTCAAATGTATATTGGCTAGAGGTGATACGTTCGGAAATTATGTTCGAACAATTACAATTTTGATAATAGTTTTCATTCGTAAATAAAAAAAAGGAATCATACAAAATAATGTGTTTATATTATGTGAGAAGGTAGTATTTTGAATAGTTTAGTAAATTTTATAACTTAATATTAGAAGTCTTGTAGCTATCCAAGGTTTCTGAACGAAATTGAGGATTTTTTAGAAGCTGAGGTTGGTAGTCATGAAAACATATCTTCTTCTCTTTCGCTCATTAGGCAGAGGTGATCAAAAGTGTGCCTTATTTTGTTTAGATCTCAATGATTTATATAAAAGTAGAGGTTTCCAAAGAAAAGAAAAGCTGTTATATTAGATAAAAACAAAATGTACTGTTATAACGGAGGCTTCGCATTATTATTTATTGTGTACCAACGCGCAACCCGTTTATATAAAGTTAGGTGTTTGATTATGCTGGTTAGAGTAAGGAGTAGAGCAAGCTAAAAATGGGAGGTTAGCTTGTGGTAATTTAAACAGGGTTTTTCAAAAAAGGGGCGTGGCGAGGGAAAGTTTTTCAAAAAGAGAGCGTTGAGGACGCGACGCTACGGATAGCGTCGCTTGGGAAATCGAGAGGTATAAAAGGTTTGGAGGGGCGACGCTCGCTCTCTTATATTCTCCGGTTCTACGGGCGTCAACATCTGAAAATTGCTCCCCTGGCGAGCGACGCCGCTTCACTCTCCTCTGTAAGAAAGCGTCGTTTTTGAAGAAGTTTATTTTTAAATCAAGCAAGAATTAGTCTTCAAGAAAAGTGTACAGTGAATTCTTGCCAATCATAGGGCGTTTTTGGGTTCGCGATCTTTTAAACGTTTTAATTTTGGAATTCTGACTGGTAAATTAGATCCGAAATTAAAAAGTCTAGTTTGATTACAGAAAGCATTTCAATTAAAGTAAATTATTCCCAAGTAAAATCTTAGAAAATGGGTGATTTGAATCAGAGAGGGTGAACCTTTCACTTGGGCGCATAGGGATTTGTTTCTTCAGGAGTACATTTGCTCATGGCTCCGGGCTTTCTTCAGGCAAGATTCACAAGGGGGGGGGCTAGGTCCAAAAATCCAACGCTGTGGATCGTTGGGTGAGCGTCCAGTGGAAGATGCTTTGAGTTCCACATGGTTTGAGGAAGCGGGCTGCAATCGATGAAGTCAACAGTTAACATGTCTGGGATGGCGTGGAGGGTACCTCCAGATTCGTGACCAGTTGCGGCTTTTTCAAACCATACACTTGCTAGGCGTCTCGCTGTTCCTTCCCACACAGCGAGACCACGGATGAGCGATAGGATTTTAGGAGGGCGCACTCACCCACGCTGTACAGAATTGGGCTTCAGTTTTGGTGAAACAGGCACCAAACCTTTGTTTGATAGGAAAGTCGCATTTAGTCGAAAAGTAGGCAGGTCAAAATTATAACTAGCGTGCTAGTAGGTTTGGCTTCTTGCAGTTGGGGGGGGTGTATTGCAGAAGCTAAATGTACACTGTACGGTTTGGTATACGGAGTAGGTAGATTGAGTGTAGAAAAACAGCGAGTCAGGAAAAATTTACGCGCCAAAAGTTCGTTGCGTTGCGTAGGAAAAAGGCGGGAATAATGACCAGGACGCTAAGTCGAGGTATCAGTATAGATTTCCAAAGTAGATTCATAAAGTCTATGAGAAAGTTATGTTTAGGTACCTTAGAAATTGAATTTGTGAAAGAAAAGCGATCGTAGACAACCCTAGGGATATTTTGGTTGAACCTAGAGGAAAATGCAATTTAGTAAAAATTACAAGATGGCGGAGAGACGCTTTGATCGAGTCACTTGGACTTGACATGACGCTTAGTAGCTAAACTTGTCATTCGAGACAAATATCTAAACGAACGAACCCGGGCGATTGTATGAATCGTTCTCGTGAAATTAACTACCATCAATATGAATTGTGGATGAAATTAGCTTTGGAGCAAAATAAAGGTGTCCTTGCTGTGACAGAAGCATAACTTGTGTGTGTGAACTTAGTGCTGTGAATTGCCTAGAGTTTGTCTAGAAACTAGCTTAGGGCTTGGTACTACCTAACCTTTATCAGTGATAACCAACATTATTTTATTGTTACAAAATAAACTGGGGATAGTCTTAAAGTGATCCGATTGTCCTGCTTTAGTTTTCACAGAGGCACTCTTATAATTTAGACCTAGAACTTGCTGATCAGCTGGGCACAAAGATAAGTTGAAAGATAGAAATCTGAGTGTAAGGTTGACTCAACTGCTGGCTCTGGCGAGGAATTCGTTGCCATAGTGGTTTTGATTCTCTGTCTAAAACATGTTTCTGTGAAATCAGCTGAGCAGTAGTTTTCCTTGTAAGGGAATGGTAGATAGTGCAATATGTCTGGATGGTTTGATCACATGGGGGAATTTAGGAGTAACGCTTTGGTGATGGAAATTAGCTAAAAATTACTTATAGTTGTCTATATGCAGGTGTCACATTGCTTGTAGCGTTCAGAAGCACCAGCTGTATCTCAGTGATACTTACAGGAAAGGTCCCTTAGGTAATAAATAAAACATAAGATTAGTCGCTAAGCTCAGTCAGAATCCTGTGGTTAAGCCAGTATAACCAAGAGGTCAGAATGTTAAAAATCAGCTGTTCCAACATATAATCATTACTTAGATTGGTCGTCTTGACCTTAATATGCATTAAATTACATTATAGTAGTCATATGAATTATTATTGAACAGAAATACTTAGTTGTAAATCATTATGACCATAATTAAAGCTAGCAATTAGCTCACTCACAGTAAAGGAAAGAGTGTAACTAATATTGAATCATATTCTATCAAGTGCATTAGGAAAGTCTGGAGGAGATAAAAATGCTAGGACGAAATCACTGGATACGCGGAGGAATGGGGCGTATTCCTTTGCCAGACATAGAATAATAATTTAAAAGAATTGGAAAGAATCTATCAAGATGAAAGTAACTATATATTGTATTTCTAACCTCAAAACATGCTAGTCTAACCCGGAATTCTGAACCTAGGCTTAGATCTATGATAATGTTAGATTAGACTGTATATAAATATGTAAATAGAGCACAACATGGGTTTCATTTAATATAATTATGTTAGACAGCTGTCGGGAGGGTTGATGCACAGGACTGAGCTGTAATTTCATTACAGTCTGTCATGATTGAAAAAGCGGTGAGCAAAGACAGGAAACACACATAGTGTTGGATCCTAAATAATCTCTAAAGTAGTATATCAAAGAAATAGCATTCTGCAAAGTTTTGGTTCTAATATTCAGTTAATCAAGTAGTGGCATCATAGGTTTTCCTTTATATCAGTAGTATTTTATTGACAGGTGTTGTACTGGTCGCTTCACTTAGTGTGCTAAAGCTCTGCATGACACCAGGGAACCTTCAGTATCAATTCATAACTTCCATCACCAATTCATCATATGGAATAGGATTAGATAGGGAGAAAGTAGGTATAAAAGCCTTCACTTCAGTTAAACATTCATAGCAACCCAGCTGTTCTATGATAATGTCTAGGTATGAGTGGAGAGTAGGTAACTGGTACTAAGGTTTGTATCATAGCCGGAAGCAGTCGTTGTTCTAAGAGAATAGAGTAACCAGATGAAATTGTATTTGTACATTTAACATAACTATCCAAAACTACTCAGGGAGCTAGGGAATTTAGTATCCAAAATTATCTATACTAGAGGCAATTAGTAGTTTACCACCATTTGACTACACAAACAACTAATCTATATAAGCAAAGTAGGAGACCAGAAGTTGGTTATATTTGCTAAGGGAACAGAGAGATTAGTACTTACTTTAGTCATCTATTAGTCATCCAAGATCTAGACCATTAGTTTGATTAGGTACTTCTAGAGTACTATTATTAACCTATATAGTCGATAAGTTATGAAAGTTCTAGTAGATGAGATAATAGGTTAAATTGGTTAACTTAGACAACCATATAGGAAGCTATCAATTCCTTGGAAGGATTTTATACTAAGGAGGCTAGTAGAATTGTAGGATATTAGTAGAGTTCAATAGGAAGAAACTTTGTTAGTTAGAACGCTAAGTTGCTTCTCTGAACGAATCAAGGGTTCTACGCTAATCAACCAGGGTATCCACTAAACTTCACGTGCCCCCTCAGATCTATAAAAGCTTCATTAACTTACTATCAAAATTAGGGTTAGGTTCAGGTTCGGTAAAATAGTCATAGTAATTTGTAGGTCATGATAATTAATTTATACTGAATTTCTTAGTTAGTTAGATAGAACATACATAAAGAACTTCCATTAAAATACAGGGAACAAAGTAGGATGGTTTATTGTATCGGTATTTTACTATATAGAAGCGTTATTAAATAGAAATAAGCAACTAGGTAGTTAATTAGAAATTAGAAAATCAAAAAATTAAGTTTAGGAGGGGTACGAGGGTTACAATAGTTGTGCCGATAACCAGGATAGAAGTTAACACATATTACTTATATCAAATCTTTTATTTACTTATTCGCATACAAAATAGGTTGAGGCTTTTTATGGTTCTGAAGGCGAGTGGCTACATTTCAATAAGATGATTGTAGTCACAATTTGTTGTTGTGAGTGTGACAGAGGAGCAATTGGCACTAGGAGGGGCGCTATTAGTTAGGAGTCTGTTCTGTTTGGTTCTTAAAGAAATGTTTGGGGTCAGGTCTTGATTGAGATTCTTGTTTCTGAAACGAAAGTCTTCATTAATTTAACATGTTAAGGTTAGCATATGAACATTGAACATGATTTAAAGTCATATTGGGTGGAAACTTACAGTTAGTTGTTGATTTATAAACAAAAGACAACCGTAGAATTAAAATTTGGAGGAATCGCTTTCTTTGTACAATGAAGTTCTCGGGGTTGTCGCATATCTTTGAATTTTCTGGTACAGACGAACACATGTTTCCACATTTGTTGGTAATAAATAGACATGTAGTTTTACAATACCAATATTGTAATTTACTGTTGCAGTAAAAACTGATTTTACAAAGAATGAAAAGATGATAACAAATTTGTTTAGTACAACAAATACAATTAGGTATAGTGTCAAGTCAATCACGTGTCAAATTATAAGAGGACATTTGAGTAGGCAAAGGCATCAGATCATACAGCTAAGAGTGCCACAAATTAGTACAAAATCATTTAACTTGTGTAATTCATGCAATACATTCCGCATAAATAGTAAGTTTAAAAAAGCGCCACAGAAATGGCGTAGCGCATATTTGGTGATAAGTTTTTTTTTCCTTAAAACGTTTATGGTATTGAATTTTAAAAGTTGAAGCACTATTTTTGAATTAGCAAATGCGGGAACAGTAATTATTGGGTGAGAATAGTTCCATCTATGCGGTTAGAAGGAGCGGAACGTTATAGATTTTGCTTGGACGGGACTTTTGTTTCATGAGACGGAGCGTCGGACAGATGTTGTTTATTTACCATAATAGTTAAAAATACCTATTTCGGTTTTGGTTCTCACAGTAGTATCTATCAGTACTTATTTAAACTATTAGTAGGTTCCTTGGGGTTTATCATTTTAAATATTCATACCAAAATATATCATAGACATGTACATACTCCGTTCAACGCCATCTAGTGAAGCTTTGGAAGCTTTTGTTTTTAAGTGGGCTGTCAGAAAGTCGCTCATTACTAGTAAGGGACAGTTACTCAATACTCAAATAGATGGCGCTTTACGACAAGTATTATGTAACCTGGGGTTTTTTCTCAATATATTACTTACAAAAAAATATGGATATGGATATGGGCTTCATCTGTCATTCGAATTCTTTATTTTGATGGGTTCTTGCTGCTTAGTTCTGTTGAACGGTGTTATCTAGTTATTATTTTACCCAACGTCGCCGAATAGGAAGTCGGCAGCGGCTATATTGTAAAAAAAAAAAAAAAAAAAAAAATTTTTTTTGTTTGAATCCATAAAGTTACGCGGTTTGTTTGCCTTGCCCCACCATAAATACTCAAGTTGTTTGCCGACTTCTCTATGTCTTGTAATTCAGAATATTGCGCAGAGCGTATAAAAGTTCAAACATACTCAAAAGGATAGTATAAGTAGTATTTAAAAACGCATACTTCTAAATACTCATGGAATAGGTTTATGGAACGGGTATTTTGGTGCGCTAGTGCTTGCGGGACTCAGGGCGTGTTTGGTCTGAAACGTCTCATCTCTAACAGTCAGTCGGTTTAGTACCATTTATTTTCACCCATTGGTTAGAGCTTTAAAGGTGCGCGCGTGTTATATTAGGTTGTATAATGTCATTTCTGCATAGGCTTAAATGATCCGGGGTCGATGCTATAGTGTAGATGTTTGGAGCGGTTGGGGTCGCCATAGTTCTCTTAGGTAGTGTACAGGTTAATCGGAAGGTTGTCTGACCGATCGCTGGCAACATTGGCCGTGGCCATGTACTAGTACCACACTAGCTGTCATTTCTAAATCTTCTATGGGACTATGTGTGGGGGCTGTTCGCGGTCAACTGACGGACCGTTGCTCACACACGAACAGACCGGTTGTGGGGCACCACTAAGTGACAAATTGATAATGACAGGTTGACAGTTCGAAATAAGACAGCCAACAGAGGAAAATTTTCAAATTTTGAGTTTCTTTAGAAGTTTAATTAATTTGAGAAGTTTGTATCGGACGGGAAGTTAATTAATGCGGTTTAGAGGTAATTTCTGCTAAAGATTTATTGTGAAGGTGTTAATAGGAGTCTGTGAATGATACAATCAATAGAAAGTTTAATAAGGTGTTATGTTACCTATTAAAACAAAGTTAGTAAAAGCAGTGAAGTGTATTGAAAGTTCATCTGGAGGTTTAGTTTTAAAACAAATATTCAAATGAATTTTGGAAGGAGAAAAGGATAAATTCTTTTTAACTTATAGTGGGAGCTAAAACTACTGGGTAAGCTACTTCATAATTTAGTTAATTTTAGGTTAGGTGAGTTTAGGCCTTCTTAAAAAGAATTTTGTTAGCAACTGTTGAAGCTACACGAACTTCATGGAGATATGGTTAGTGAAAGAGTAATGGGTTTGATATCTGTCAGGCAGAATATTGTTTTACATATTTTAGTGATGTTAATAAGGCAGATAGGTAGGTTGTCATCAATAGCATATTTCGTTAAGCCTGTAGGAATTAATGTTGTCATTATGGAATAGATATTTCATAGGAATAACAAACATAGCCTGGGTTTAAGTATAGAGCATTTATTGCACCTTAATTTCAATCAGTGATTTAATCAGAACATGGAGAGGTACTTATTTACATAGTAACTAATAGGTTATAGTGTCAAGGATTAAGTAAATGGGTGGATATTGCGACAGGGAAGGAGATTAAGTTTTAACTAGTTACAAAGGCGTGACCCTGGTAACATTTATATTAAAGTTAGTCGGAATTTGTCATTGGTTTGTTTTAGCCAAAATAGGTTGGCTTTGGAAATGATAAAACCTTTTCAATAGGATTATAGTGCAACTAAATAAAAAAATAAAATAACACCAAATAAATAAAATTAAGTTGAGTAATGAAGCGGATCTGAATAAATAAAATAAAATAAAATCATTACATAGTTTGGTAAATTACTGAGATAACCTAAACAATAGATACATGAAAAAAAAAAGGGAAATAAAATTTTGTAAATGTTTAAATCTAATTAGAGAACGGTTTTTAAAAGGGAATTAATTTTGGTTTATTGTTATCCAACACATTGGATAATACTAAACCAGATCTATAGGGTAGCTATGTTTTAATTGTTTGATTAGATCTGACCATACACCAAATATTAGCAAGAATTCATTATGGGTAAACCAGTTCGCGTTCGTCGGGCACCCAAACGATATGAATCTACCGAGGAACAAGTGATGCAAGAGGAGTTACATAATAGTTCTGATCAAGGGGACACGTTAGAAGTCAGGGAATCTCGCCCTGCGGTGGAGCGATCTCCAGCGGCTAAGGTGATTAAGAGGCCCAAGATAACACGTTCACAAGAGTTGACCTCTATACAGCGAATGTTAAACCGAACGGTAGGAGCGTTGACGAGGAAGATTAATGTGTTGGGCGAAGAGGTCAAAAGGGTGCAGGAGTCTATGCAAGTTACCACTAATGAAGGAAAAGAGACGTCTGTAGCCGAAGTTACATCATTGAATCCCATAGAAATAAGGAGTAGTTGTGTGCAAGAAACAATTAAGGATGTCCATCCGACGGAAGATGAACAAAAATATATAATTTGGAACGTCAAGAATATAAATGTGGAAAAGCCTAAATTTGGTGAAACAGATGTGCATCCTGTTAATTTCATTGAGGACTTGGAAACCTATTTGAAGAAGGCCGGGAAATCAAATAATGAACTGGATTTGATATTAGAGTGCCTAACTGGTAACGCTAGAGATTGGGCCCGTATCTATAAAGGGAGGTGGACAGGATTAGTTGACTTTAAATTAGATTTTCTGAAAGCATACTGGGGAGAAAATGAACAGAACGAGTTGAGACGAAAGATAGTGCAAGGAGTTTGGAATAGAACGGAAACTCCCACCATGGTGGAACACTTCCTTAAGTTAACTGGAAAGGCACAGATGTTGAGTTACAACATACCTGAAAAACAATTGGTCGGAGATATCATGCGGCATTATCCGAAATTTATTCAACAAGTTTGGGCGACTAGCCAGATAGAAACTATTATTGAAGCCGCCGAATTTTTAAGAAGCATGGACGACATACAGAAGCAAGATGTTCCGAACACGGTTATGACTAGAAATTTCAAGGAGTGGGAGAAGAAGAAGAAAGTACATCAGCAAGGTTATAGGCAGTGGCAGAGGCCAAGAGAGGCTGAAGTACATGCAGTTAATTTAGAAAATAATACAAATTTTAATGTAAATGGTAGTGAGGCGTTAAACTAGGGGAGGCTGAGACTCTAGTCTCCGGATCAGCTTCAACCACAGGGGACCGAATTTATCATATGATGGCTAGGATGAAATGGTGTCCAGGTGAATCACTAGGACAGAATAATACAGGCATTAGGGTACCGATAGGTCAAAATCCGAAAGATCACAGTACAGGAGTAGGATTAGATTATATTGAGCCGGAAACCATCGAACTAAACATTCCTAGTCAAATCGTAGAGGTGTTGAAATTAAAAATCGAGCAACTTATGGTAAATGTTAGCGAGAATATAGGTGCAATATTTGATGAGGAACGCACATCTAAGGTAGATACTCAAATATTTAAGTCTGAACTATTAGTTCAAATATTTGATGAAAATGTTGTAGCACTATTGGATACAGGTAGCGATATAACATGTATTTCAGAAGAGTTTTGGAATAGGCTAAAGGGGAAAAGGACGACAATACCTACTATGCCGATTAAATCATTGCTTATTAAGACTGCGGTAGGACAGAAAAGCGTAGAAGTAAAAACTATAGCGTTGGTAGCCTTAGGTATAGGACCTTTCCAAAGCGATTTGACTGTACTAATTGTACCGGGCCTTAGTGCTAATTTAATTCTGGGGTTTGATTGGATGAAAGAAAATCAGGCGTCCATTATACTTAATAGAGAGGAAGAGGGAGTAGAAATTATGATAGGAGGGGACATGAAATTATTTAAATTTTATAGAAGTGAGAATGTTCAAAATGAAAGTAGTCCTTCAGCGCAATTCAATTTAGTAGCAATAGAAGATGACAATATAGATAGTAATATTCAGGAGTTAATACATAAATTAAAATTAGACAAAACTAAACAAGATGCTTTGGAGGGAGTTTTAATGAAACATAGACAGTTATTTACCTCTAAGTTAGGGAGAGCAAATTGTTATGAACATGTTATTACCATGGAACCACATTCACCAGTAGTGAAACGGACATATCCAATACCATATGCTTATAGGGATAAGGTAGAAGCGAAGTTGATAGAAATGCAAAAGCAAGGGATTATTAGTCGTACCTCTACACCATACTGTAGTCCGTTGACCTTTACTTTAAAACGGGACGGATCTATACGTGTTTTATTAGACGCTAGAGAAATAAATAAGCATATGATAGCGGAGACAGAAAAACCACCGTTGCAATTAGATGTTCTAAATTCTTTCCAAGGGGCTAGATTTATTAGTATAGTAGATTTAAATAATGCTTATTTTCAAATCCCCATATCCGATTCTAGTAAGAAGTATACCGGATTCTCATTTAATGGGAAGTCATATGTTTATAATGTTTTGCCTCAAGGATTAAAAACGTCAGTTGGGAGTTTTAGTAGAGCAATGGATTTCATTTTAGGACACGAAGTTAGAGACTTTTGCGTGAATTATTTAGACGATTTAGCCATTATAACAACAGGTTCGTTGTCACAACATCTAGAGCATTTAGACATAGTGTTGGGAAAATTATCTAAGGCAGGTTTAACATGTAACTTAGAGAAATGTGAATTTTTAAGCACTGAGGTAAAGATGTTAGGATATATCATTTCAACTAACGGGATTAGCACCGATCCAGAAAAGGTTAAGTCAATACAGCTGTTTCCAGTACCAAAGAAATTAAAACAAGTCAGGGCGTTTTTAGGACTTTGCAATTTTTATCGTAAATTCATACCGGAATATAGTGTTCATACTCAACCATTATGTGAATTATTAAAAAAGGATAAGAGATGGAATTGGGGACAAGTAGAACAGGTTGCTTTTGAGAAAATAAAATCACTTTTTATTCAGACCATAGAATTGAACCATCCAGATTTTTCTCAACCTTACTATTTACAAACAGACAGTTCGGGAATTGGATTGGCAGGGGTTTTGTACCAGATGGATAATCAGGGGGACGTAAAAGTTTTAGGGTTTCACAGTAAATTATTAAGGGGTGCACAGTTAAATTGGACGGTAACCGAACAAGAGTTTTATTCAATCATTTGTTGTTTAGGGAAGTTTGAGACTTATTTGCGGGGTGCTAAAGTAATAATACGTACAGACCATAAAGCTTTGATTTTTGTAAAAAATAGTAAATTATATAATGCCCGGGTAACTAGGTGGATAAATTACTTAGAACAGTTTCAATATGAAGTTCAACATGTCAAAGGTAGAGAGAATGTAGTAGCCGATGTATTATCTAGATACCAACCAGAGGGAGATTTATTGCAAGAGGATAAGACTAATTCACCTAGGATATTTTATACAGAAAATAGGACAAATAAAGAACTACATGAAAAATTAAAGAATCTAGATAGGTCACAGCAAGATGATGTCGAAATAGGAGAAATAATTAGAAAACTTAATAATGGGGTCGTGGTAAACAGTAGGTCAAGTCAAATCTTTAAACGATGCTCATTAGAAAATGGTTTATTGTACTATTCACCGGGAGAGGGAGACAAACGGGTGTTATTTTTGCCCGAGTCGCTTAGAGAAGAAATTATTTGGCAAGTCCATTTAGAAATGGGACATCAGGGGGCATATAAAATAATTAAATACATTAGGGATAGATTTTTTTGGAAAGGGTTAACTAAACAGGTTAAACGAATTTTAAGGGGATGTCACGAGTGCCAAGTCACCAAGAGTGATACAGCAAAGTATGTAGGACCTTGTCGGTCAATTATAACTGAAAATGTAGGAGACATTGTTATGGTAGATTTATACGGACCTTTACCATCAGGAAAGTTTGGTATGAGCTATATTTTAGTTATTCAAGATTCTTTTAGTAAATTTGTAAAATTTTATGATCTTAGGAAAGCAACAGCAATTTCAGTATTAACAAAAGTGAAAAAGTTTTTCCAAATAATTAAACCTAAAGCTATAATGTCTGATAATGGATCACAGTTTGCCAGTAAAGTATGGAAAAAGAAAATGAAGGAAGAAGGGGTCAGAGTTATTTATACTACTGTTAGGAATCCTAGACCTAATACCACTGAAAGAGTAAACAAGGAATTAGGTCGGTTATTTAGAACTTATTGTAGGACAAATCATAAAGGCTGGGTAGATTTATTGCCAAAATTAGAAATTTTATATAATAACACATATCATGAGAGTACTGGTTTTACCCCTTGTGAGATTTTATATAGTGAACCCACCAGGTTATCATTTGATAATAAGATACCAATTGATTTAGTAGCTCTGCCTGTTGAAGAAGTCCGAGGAAAAGCTCGTGAAAACTTAAAGAAAGCAGGACAAATACGCCAAAATAAATTTAATGAACGATATAGAATTATTCAATTTCAAATAGGAGACCTAGTAAAAATTAGGAAATTAAATAAGTCTGACGCTAAGCTAAAGATAACAAAAAAATTCGAGCCATTGTATGAGGGTCCGTTTGTGGTTGGAGCTAATCCGTTCAAAAATGTTTATTTACTTGTTGAGCCTAGTACTGGAAGGGAGCGAGGGAGGTTTAATGCCATACATCTATCTAAATATTATAAATGAATTTAAAAATTGTTTTCCCTGAAGGAAAACCCAAATTAACTTGTGTTGTGTTAGGGTAGGTAAATGTAACTTTAAAATCAATTATAAATGAATTTAAAAATTGTTTTTCCCTGAAGGAAAACCCAAATTAACTTGTGTTGTGTTAGGGTAGGTAAATGTAACTTTAAAATCAATTAATAAAATGCCACAAAATAAACTTAGTGTTGTTTCCCTGAAGGAAAACCCAAATTAACCTGTGTTGTGTTAGGTTAGGAAAATGTAACTTTAAAATCAATTAATTAAATGAATTTAATTTTGGTTTCCCTAAAGGAAGTCCAAATTAACTTGTGTTGTGTTAGGTTAGGAAAATGTAACTTTAAAATCAATTAATAAAATGCCATACATTTGTCCAAGGTTATCAATTTATTTAGCATTATTTTCCCTGAAGGAAAATCTAAATTAAATTGTGTTGTATTAGGATAGGTAAATGTAACGTTAAAATCAAATAAAAGGGTAGTGAAAACACACTTGTTCAGAAATTATTAAAATAATTTAGTATAGTTTCCCTGAAGGAAAATCGAAATTAATTTGTGTTGTGTTAGGATAGGTAAATGTAACTTTAACGTCGAATACTAAAACCCGTGTGAGGAATTTTTTTTCTCAAATAGGTTTTAATGTCATATGATTGTCTATTTAATATAAATGAATTTTATGTTGTGTTCTCTTAAAGAAGATAACATAAGTTGTGTTGTGTTAGGCTAGTAAAATGAAATTTTAAAATATAGTGATTAATATAAAAGAATTGCATTGCGGTGTGATTTGGGGAAACAACGTAAGTTGTGGTATGTTAGTAAAGGTAACTGTAGTAAAACAAAGTAGATAAACCAATCCGAAAAAAAAAGGAATTTTGAATAAAAGTTTTATTGCCATAAAATTGTTTAAATTTAATAAGTTAATTTTGCGACATGGTACCCTTGGGAAAATATGATATTTTATAGTGTGTTAACTAAATAGAAAGGTATTTTATTTCCTTCCATTAACTAGCTGGAAAATGGTTGATTTGAATGCAGGATTGTTGCGATATCCTTGAACTTATGTAAAATTTTATGTAAACTTAATTATATTAATATTTATATGGAATGTAACTTTGAATTGAACAATAAACGATACTGGGGTAACTTTGTATAACGGTTGTCGGGACTGGGAAAAGCCTACCTGAGCTTACAAACAAATTTTAGCAACTCTAGTATTAGGCTGGGAAAAAAAAAAATAATTACCAGCCTAATAAAGATTACAATTGCTCAAAGGAGTTAGTTCATTCAAGTTGTTTTATCGTACTACTAGGTTTCAGACCAAATTTCAAGTATATTCATTAAAAGGATATTCAAATACTCAAGTTGCTAGAAAGTTGTAAGGTCAGATAGAGGGGAGTGTTGGCGGCTTTTCTTACCGGGGGGGTAATTTTTATTAGGTAGGTATACATGTTGTAGGGAAAATTTGCCTTTCCTCTACTGGTGATGGTAGTTCATTCGGAATTGATTAAATTTAGGCTCTCAGAATATCAAAAGGAAGAGAAATAACATAATCAAAATTAAAAGCTTGATATTAAAATCATCAAAAGCTTCAAGGTTATAGTGCTTTTGGTTGAAAATTTATTAAGGTTAATAGAGGTTGCCGGAGCAAGAAATAATAGGAATTAAAAAGGAATGTACCCAAATCGTGTGTTACATGATTGACTGTATAACAAGTAGGGTTGCGTATTGGTGAGTAACATCGAGTAGATTGCGTACAGACAGAAGAATTGCGTAGGGTTGCGTATTGGTAGGATACACCGAGTAGATTGCGCACAGGCGAGGAAGTATTGCGTAGGGGTTGCGTGGTGGTAGGATACATTGAGTAGGTTGCGTACAGACGAGGAAGTATTGCGTAGGGTAGCGTATTGATAGGGAATGTTGCATAGGGTTGCGTACTAGTAGGGGTGGATGAAATAGGGACGCGTATGAATGAACATGTTTTGAGTAAGAATATAAGCGCATAGAAGCACTATGAGAAACTTTATTTTTTTTGCATATAGTAATTAATTTGGGTTACTGTATCAATAAGCTGGGGTTTTATATAAAATTTTATGAGGTGACAGTCTATGTATTTGTTGATTTTAAATATTAATAGAGTACCTTCTACTTAGATAAATAATATGTATGCAGGTTGTAGCTGTGGTGCAACCTTAGGTGGCGTGAAAGTAGGCTAGCGAAAGAAGATAGTGAACGACGTGTGAAAAGAAAAGATGATTAGAGTGAGGATCTAACCTAGATAAGGAGAGATTCTATTTGAAGGGCTTTGGGTTATAACACATGTGAAGCCTGCATACAAATGTTATTATTAACCCAAAAGATAAGATCCGCACACAACAGCACGTGATAGGGATAGGCGTAGAGCACGTGTTAACAGACTTGAATTTTGTACAGTGGGACTTTGGTGTTAGGATAAATAAAAAAAAAATATATATATATAAACAAACATTATTTATGTTTGTATCTTGTCCCGGTGTAAACGCCTGTACAAAATTTACATTTTACGTGGGTCAGGGTCGGACCATGTTTAACTCGACAACTATACATTCTCCAAAGTGATATCGGAGGCTATTCCAGAGTTTTGAGTAAGCTTTTTGACAAAAAGGTCTTTGTATATGCTTCATTTAGAAGGGGGCGTACAGGGATATGCAGGGGCACTTTGGGGGTATAAAATGCTGCGCTAGAACGCCATGTAATCGTAAGGTTGGATTACAGTTTATACACCAAGGCGAGTTTATTCTAAACTACGGATTCACAACCCGTACCTTTCACCATGCTTTGTACGTCTCTGGTGTCGGATATACATACGATGAATTTGGATAAAGCAATAAAAATCACTTAAAGCTCGCTTGATAACTTTTGATATTATTTTGGTCTAAATACACTCTACACTCTTAATTACATAATCACTAGGGCTCACTAAAAATTGATTCGATAGGGGTCGGAGGCCGCAATGTCCTTTGGTAGGACAAAGAGCATTGTAGTTTTCCTTGGTCCAAATTGATTCAATTCTTTGATTTTGGGAAAATAATAAGAGATAGGGATATATATATATATATATATAAAATATATATATATATATATATATTGATATAAAAATAATAATATATATATAGATAAAAAAAAAAAAAAAAAACATGTCTATATATATAAATATATGTGTAAAAAGAAATATTAGAGATTTGGATAGAAAGAAAATTCTACTCCGGATCCAATACTTGGTACTGTCACCTTTGAAGAATTTTGGGGTCGGCTGTAACGGTACAGAATTGCACTTGTTATTATATTTCAAATATTTATTGGCTTTTGTATAAAATAGAATGATAATGCTAACCTTGGGTCCTTGGGAAGTATTGGTTGATGTTTTGGAGGTGAAAGCTCGATACAAATTGGTTTAGAAAACAAAAATTAGCTTTATTTGCGAAATGCATTATATCTTCAGTGGGTATACATTCATTCTTGAAGTCTTGAGTCTTAAATAATTGTTCTCAAATGTGCACGGATTGATTTCTGAAAAAAAAAGAGGTTTAAAAGTAAATAAAAACAATAGTGTTTATTTATATCTGACCTTGGAGGTATCAATTTAGAGATTATAGTAGATCTCACCTTGAAACAATAGCTGTGCAGATTGTATAAACCTTGGAGCATGTTATTTTAGACATATTTGTAAACTGACAGGTTTGTAGGCAACAGAGTTTGTAGGCATGTTTGTATTCAGGCTGCGTGTTAGTGGCACAATATGTGTTCGGCATATTTATTGGTTACACATGTGAACTCTGGTTAATTACATCACATCAGTCTAATTATTATGTTTGGAGCTAAATATTTATTTTATACAATGTTAGCAAAATACTGATAGGTTATGACAGGTAAACATAGATGCTCCTAGCGGCAGAGTTGGGGACTAAAGCAAGTCAAATGAGTGCACATAAGTATAGAGAAAAGGTTGTACTCACAGAATGTTAAATTAACATTATGTATAACTTAAATAAAAATATGGGTTAAATAATCAAAAGTACAGAATATTGTTTTCTATCTTAGATAAGGTTCAAAGTTTCAAATGTATATTGGCTAGAGGTGATACGTTCGGAAATTATGTTCGAACAATTACAATTTTGATAATAGTTTTCATTCGTAAATAAAAAAAAGGAATCATACAAAATAATGTGTTTATATTATGTGAGAAGGTAGTATTTTGAATAGTTTAGTAAATTTTATAACTTAATATTAGAAGTCTTGTAGCTATCCAAGGTTTCTGAACGAAATTGAGGATTTTTTAGAAGCTGAGGTTGGTAGTCATGAAAACATATCTTCTTCTCTTTCGCTCATTAGGCAGAGGTGATCAAAAGTGTGCCTTATTTTGTTTAGATCTCAATGATTTATATAAAAGTAGAGGTTTCCAAAGAAAAGAAAAGCTGTTATATTAGATAAAAACAAAATGTACTGTTATAACGGAGGCTTCGCATTATTATTTATTGTGTACCAACGCGCAACCCGTTTATATAAAGTTAGGTGTTTGATTATGCTGGTTAGAGTAAGGAGTAGAGCAAGCTAAAAATGGGAGGTTAGCTTGTGGTAATTTAAACAGGGTTTTTCAAAAAAGGGGCGTGGCGAGGGAAAGTTTTTCAAAAAGAGAGCGTTGAGGACGCGACGCTACGGATAGCGTCGCTTGGGAAATCGAGAGGTATAAAAGGTTTGGAGGGGCGACGCTCGCTCTCTTATATTCTCCGGTTCTACGGGCGTCAACATCTGAAAATTGCTCCCCTGGCGAGCGACGCCGCTTCACTCTCCTCTGTAAGAAAGCGTCGTTTTTGAAGAAGTTTATTTTTAAATCAAGCAAGAATTAGTCTTCAAGAAAAGTGTACAGTGAATTCTTGCCAATCATAGGGCGTTTTTGGGTTCGCGATCTTTTAAACGTTTTAATTTTGGAATTCTGACTGGTAAATTAGATCCGAAATTAAAAAGTCTAGTTTGATTACAGAAAGCATTTCAATTAAAGTAAATTATTCCCAAGTAAAATCTTAGAAAATGGGTGATTTGAATCAGAGAGGGTGAACCTTTCACTTGGGCGCATAGGGATTTGTTTCTTCAGGAGTACATTTGCTCATGGCTCCGGGCTTTCTTCAGGCAAGATTCACAAGGGGGGGGGCTAGGTCCAAAAATCCAACGCTGTGGATCGTTGGGTGAGCGTCCAGTGGAAGATGCTTTGAGTTCCACATGGTTTGAGGAAGCGGGCTGCAATCGATGAAGTCAACAGTTAACATGTCTGGGATGGCGTGGAGGGTACCTCCAGATTCGTGACCAGTTGCGGCTTTTTCAAACCATACACTTGCTAGGGCGTCTCGCTGTTCCTTCCCACACAGCGAGACCACGGATGAGCGATAGGATTTTAGGAGGGCGCACTCACCCACGCTGTACAGAATTGGGCTTCAGTTTTGGTGAAACAGGCACCAAACCTTTGTTTGATAGGAAAGTCGCATTTAGTCGAAAAGTAGGCAGGTCAAAATTATAACTAGCGTGCTAGTAGGTTTGGCTTCTTGCAGTTGGGGGGGGTGTATTGCAGAAGCTAAATGTACACTGTACGGTTTGGTATACGGAGTAGGTAGATTGAGTGTAGAAAAACAGCGAGTCAGGAAAAATTTACGCGCCAAAAGTTCGTTGCGTTGCGTAGGAAAAAGGCGGGAATAATGACCAGGACGCTAAGTCGAGGTATCAGTATAGATTTCCAAAGTAGATTCATAAAGTCTATGAGAAAGTTATGTTTAGGTACCTTAGAAATTGAATTTGTGAAAGAAAAGCGATCGTAGACAACCCTAGGGATATTTTGGTTGAACCTAGAGGAAAATGCAATTTAGTAAAAATTACAAGATGGCGGAGAGACGCTTTGATCGAGTCACTTGGACTTGACATGACGCTTAGTAGCTAAACTTGTCATTCGAGACAAATATCTAAACGAACGAACCCGGGCGATTGTATGAATCGTTCTCGTGAAATTAACTACCATCAATATGAATTGTGGATGAAATTAGCTTTGGAGCAAAATAAAGGTGTCCTTGCTGTGACAGAAGCATAACTTGTGTGTGTGAACTTAGTGCTGTGAATTGCCTAGAGTTTGTCTAGAAACTAGCTTAGGGCTTGGTACTACCTAACCTTTATCAGTGATAACCAACATTATTTTATTGTTACAAAATAAACTGGGGATAGTCTTAAAGTGATCCGATTGTCCTGCTTTAGTTTTCACAGAGGCACTCTTATAATTTAGACCTAGAACTTGCTGATCAGCTGGGCACAAAGATAAGTTGAAAGATAGAAATCTGAGTGTAAGGTTGACTCAACTGCTGGCTCTGGCGAGGAATTCGTTGCCATAGTGGTTTTGATTCTCTGTCTAAAACATGTTTCTGTGAAATCAGCTGAGCAGTAGTTTTCCTTGTAAGGGAATGGTAGATAGTGCAATATGTCTGGATGGTTTGATCACATGGGGGAATTTAGGAGTAACGCTTTGGTGATGGAAATTAGCTAAAAATTACTTATAGTTGTCTATATGCAGGTGTCACATTGCTTGTAGCGTTCAGAAGCACCAGCTGTATCTCAGTGATACTTACAGGAAAGGTCCCTTAGGTAATAAATAAAACATAAGATTAGTCGCTAAGCTCAGTCAGAATCCTGTGGTTAAGCCAGTATAACCAAGAGGTCAGAATGTTAAAAATCAGCTGTTCCAACATATAATCATTACTTAGATTGGTCGTCTTGACCTTAATATGCATTAAATTACATTATAGTAGTCATATGAATTATTATTGAACAGAAATACTTAGTTGTAAATCATTATGACCATAATTAAAGCTAGCAATTAGCTCACTCACAGTAAAGGAAAGAGTGTAACTAATATTGAATCATATTCTATCAAGTGCATTAGGAAAGTCTGGAGGAGATAAAAATGCTAGGACGAAATCACTGGATACGCGGAGGAATGGGGCGTATTCCTTTGCCAGACATAGAATAATAATTTAAAAGAATTGGAAAGAATCTATCAAGATGAAAGTAACTATATATTGTATTTCTAACCTCAAAACATGCTAGTCTAACCCGGAATTCTGAACCTAGGCTTAGATCTATGATAATGTTAGATTAGACTGTATATAAATATGTAAATAGAGCACAACATGGGTTTCATTTAATATAATTATGTTAGACAGCTGTCGGGAGGGTTGATGCACAGGACTGAGCTGTAATTTCATTACAGTCTGTCATGATTGAAAAAGCGGTGAGCAAAGACAGGAAACACACATAGTGTTGGATCCTAAATAATCTCTAAAGTAGTATATCAAAGAAATAGCATTCTGCAAAGTTTTGGTTCTAATATTCAGTTAATCAAGTAGTGGCATCATAGGTTTTCCTTTATATCAGTAGTATTTTATTGACAGGTGTTGTACTGGTCGCTTCACTTAGTGTGCTAAAGCTCTGCATGACACCAGGGAACCTTCAGTATCAATTCATAACTTCCATCACCAATTCATCATATGGAATAGGATTAGATAGGGAGAAAGTAGGTATAAAAGCCTTCACTTCAGTTAAACATTCATAGCAACCCAGCTGTTCTATGATAATGTCTAGGTATGAGTGGAGAGTAGGTAACTGGTACTAAGGTTTGTATCATAGCCGGAAGCAGTCGTTGTTCTAAGAGAATAGAGTAACCAGATGAAATTGTATTTGTACATTTAACATAACTATCCAAAACTACTCAGGGAGCTAGGGAATTTAGTATCCAAAATTATCTATACTAGAGGCAATTAGTAGTTTACCACCATTTGACTACACAAACAACTAATCTATATAAGCAAAGTAGGAGACCAGAAGTTGGTTATATTTGCTAAGGGAACAGAGAGATTAGTACTTACTTTAGTCATCTATTAGTCATCCAAGATCTAGACCATTAGTTTGATTAGGTACTTCTAGAGTACTATTATTAACCTATATAGTCGATAAGTTATGAAAGTTCTAGTAGATGAGATAATAGGTTAAATTGGTTAACTTAGACAACCATATAGGAAGCTATCAATTCCTTGGAAGGATTTTATACTAAGGAGGCTAGTAGAATTGTAGGATATTAGTAGAGTTCAATAGGAAGAAACTTTGTTAGTTAGAACGCTAAGTTGCTTCTCTGAACGAATCAAGGGTTCTACGCTAATCAACCAGGGTATCCACTAAACTTCACGTGCCCCCTCAGATCTATAAAAGCTTCATTAACTTACTATCAAAATTAGGGTTAGGTTCAGGTTCGGTAAAATAGTCATAGTAATTTGTAGGTCATGATAATTAATTTATACTGAATTTCTTAGTTAGTTAGATAGAACATACATAAAGAACTTCCATTAAAATACAGGGTACAAAGTAGGATGGTTTATTGTATCGGTATTTTACTATATAGAAGCGTTATTAAATAGAAATAAGCAACTAGGTAGTTAATTAGAAATTAGAAAATCAAAAAATTAAGTTTAGGAGGGGTACGAGGGTTACACCGTATGGTAGAAAAGACTTAAAGGAAATTCTGTCAAAAGTGTTATGTTGACACATTGTCAGCTTATAAGTAATATTGCGTCGAATTTGTAACACTTGCTTTCTTTTCACGTTTTTTATGAGAAAATTTTTATGCATTCATTTAATACAATATTATTTGATTTCAGTACAGGAGGGGCCTTACTGACGCCGAGCTGTCAAACAATTGAGCACACTCACAGCCTTCTCTATCGAAGACGATAGAGATGGCTGTGGCTCACTGCGTTTAGCGCCATCTCGCTTACAATATTTCTATTCCGTTGTTTGACAGTTCGCAGTAAGGCCTTTCAGTGTCGTTTGCTGAAATATTGGAGATAACCATAGATATAGTAGGTATATTAAAAAGGAGATAACGTTGTCCCTCATAGATATAGTATATTAAAAGGGGTTGTCCCTATGTACATAAACAAATTGACAACTGGAACGCTGAGAAACTTTTTCTTTAGTTTTAAATTGTATTGTAATACCAACAGCTATTGCTTCATAAGTCATTACAGTGCAAAATACATAATTATATATTTTGTAAAATCAATGTTTAAGTATATACTTTTAATGGAGGTAAAAGTAATAGCGAAATATGTGTATTTGTCATTTGAAAATGAAAATCCAATCCATAATTCGCCACTTAAGCTATTCGTCATCTCTTTTTAGGGTTCCGTAGCCGAATGGCGAAAAACGGAACCCTTATAGATTCGTCATGTCTGTCTGTCTGTCTGTCCGTCCGTCCGTGCGTATGTCACAGCCACTTTATTCCAAAACTATAAAAACTACACAGTTGATACTTGGTAGGTAGATGTATTCCGTGAACCGCTTTACGATTTTAATACAAAAATAAAAAATAAAAACAAATTAAGGGGGGCTTCCCATACATAGAACTGAAACTGAAAAATATTTTTTTAATTAAATATACTCGTGTGGGGCGTGTCTATAGATAGGTCTTTTAAAAATAACATGAAGGTTTCTCAAATAATTTTTTCTCACTCAATATTTTAAAAGATAGAGCATGAAGTAGCATATATATTTACTGTGATAGAGCTTTCCAAAGTGGTAAAATGTGTCCCCCCCACCCCCCCCCCCCCCACCCCCTCTAACTTTTGAAATAAAAAAGTGAAAAATCTAGAAAAAATATATGCTGTAGATTTTAATAAAAACTTTCAACCAAAATTGGTTTGAACGATACATAGTGAGTACTTTTTGAGATATAACACATTTTTGAAAAACCAGAAATGTAACTTTGTCATTCATACAAACACTATGAAAAACAAAGTTATATTTTGCTGACAAAAAAATATGGTGGAATTTTGGCACTTGGCCGATTTTTTTAATTAACTTTGCATGTAGAGTCAGATTCTGTACATCTGATCCATCTGATACATCTTCAATAATTAATATCGGATAACTAGCTTGCCTGTGTAATATTTCATAGAATGACACAAAATTTTATATGAGTTTAAAAACTATCATAAATTTTATACATAAATCGGATAAAGTGAGTCACGCTCTCTTAAATGGTTCAAGCAATTTAGGAGGTGATCTGCGTGAGCGCTCCGCCGCGTCACGTGCAGTCGTTTCGGCACTGACATTGACCGCACGACGGCAATTGCCGCTGCCGGGTGATGTACATGACCGCATTTCATCGTGCGTTATTCTGATATCTAATGATTGTCATGAAGAGACAGTTTCACTTTTCGGTGGGAAACTTTTCTCTCTCGGCGCGCGTCACAAGAAGAATGTGACAGTTTCACTTGTTGCTATAGTGAGATTTTCAGTCGTTGTGAACATATTTCTTAGACCAACCTTTGATGGTCAATGAGATACGCTCAATTGTAAGAACGAATGGAAGTTCAAACTAAATCGAGATAAATCCTGATTGCTATAAGAACAACACGGAATGTGTTTAACGTGCACGTGGTAGACTTAACCATTTATGCGACAAACAGATTTGACGAGTTTACGTGTCCTTGTGGTTAAATACTAATTTGCAACCGGTCGCTTCCGCGAGGCGACGAGGTCGCGGTCGCCCCAGTAATAACGATATTTATTGGCGACTCAACCGCTTTGTTTCCGCAACTTACAATAAGCAATTAAACATATTTAATATAATATTGAAGCGACTAATGGTCGACCTAAGTAAGAGTGCACTAATAAAACTCTTATAAAAATAAAAATCCGAATTCATAAGGTATCTATATTTTTATTTTTATTGTCCCAGGTTTATTCTATGATTTCTTTCCTACTACAATTATTCATACGTACGTAGTCTAATCACTTGAATAATAATTAAAACAAATAGGCAGCCACGCGGAGGGCCTCCGCAAATAATAATCAATAAGTGGCAAGTCCGGGTGTCGCAGGAGGAGAGGCGCGGGCGCGGGCACGCGGCAGCCTATCTGACTGTACAAATAGAGGCGACCTTGAGATTCGGCGCGCGCGACAAGGTCATCGCGCAAATTGTTATCAGTGTGACGTCAGCACGCGACCTCCACCGAGGTGCCCGTGAGATAGCGATACCGACCGATAGCGCGGAGTCGTATGCGCAGCCTCGCGTCGCCGCAGCTAGCTTCCGTGTTGTACCGGCGACAACAGGCGCCAGACTACAATAAGACTTTAGTTACACCACTCACTAATTAGCTATTATGAAATGTTTGAAGTTATTAATATGTGTGAGTAAACGAAAATTTTACGTAACACAACGTAGTAGGTGTAAGAAAACTAAGATTTTGCGCAATTTTTGTTTGGTTAGAAGAACGCAGAACTGTAACATTCGTGAAAATGAAAGCTTTATTTTATTGCTGTATCTAGAGCCAGCTATAAATTTTTATTCGCGAAAAGTCACGGGGATGAATGCAGCTATTTGTCGTGTCACGAGTATTTCAGCGACTGGAATCATGCCAAAGTATCACGCTATCGGAATCACTTTCTACGAGTTTATCGTTGCCGTCCGCAAAAATATTGCGTCGACCTTGTGTTTTCATGGTCGTGCAAAAATATCAACTTGACATTCAACTATTTCCCGATCTTTGAGTTGCTAACCAGGAAGCAGCGGTTAACATTGACCACACCTCACACCTCGAGGCCAAACTCAAACAGATAATAGACTTGGTAGCTGAACTGTTTACTTTACTAGGCTTTATGTGACGTAATTAGTTTAACGAATTTTATTTCCCTGATTTAACTATTTTTAAAACTGCGCATATATACTTCCTGACGCAATTTTATTGATACGTTTCGCTTTTAGTTCGCACACTATTCATAGCAAAACTATTGCCCTAGCCCAGGAAAATTCCTGGTGTATTTGAGGTTGGAATCGGATTTTTTATTAGAAATGATGACGTAAACATAGAATTATAATAATAATATATATTATATTATATTATATATTATTATTTTAGTTTTATATTTCTTTGTTGCATTATTAAATCAGAGTAAATACTAATCATAAGAGGCTATTTCCTTGGACCAAGCATTACAAACATTTTCATAAAGTAAGCAAGATAAACAAAACGATCAAAAAATAGTTTTATTTTCACGCTTTTTGGGCCCGTACATTTAAACATCACACTATAATAAAACTCCGAATCCTCAATCCGCAAATAATTACACTAATAATTTTTTTTCTTAGTTAATTTCGCATGAACTAGACCCTAATTAATACTATATAGACATCCAAAATAATACCTACTCAAAGTCAGTTAAATGATAATGGCTGACCTCGTCCATTTAAACCGCAAGGATTTTCCTGTTACATCACTCCAGGAAGATGATACTATACTGCAGCTTCCGCTGAAGAAGAGCCTCCGCCATTGATTCTCAGGGTTCAATTAAAATCGCACCTGAAACCGATCACTGAAGTAGGTACTTACTGCTGAGTGTAAGTAGCTCTTTCTCTGACTGAATTCAGCATAGCTAATACCTATACTTGTTAGAGACATCTGACCCCACAGTCAAACCGACTAGTCGGTTTGGTCTCAACTCAATCGTATCACTTTTGTCAGAGTGATCGTTGTTAACAAGTAGTGCTATGGGTAGCCGATGTGATGGTAGACGGGACTCGTTATTAATAAATAAATAATACAAGGAAAAATAAAAATATACATTGCAAATTCAGTTCATTTAAAAATTCTTTAGTGTCGTATATGTTGCTTGAAAAGCAAAAGTGAGCACATTAGCACAGAATAAATAATTTAAAGCGCGATCGCATTACGCGATAATTCCTGAAGAACATGAGGAGCGAATCTTGTAAGTGTTGTAGCTGATCAAAATTAAGTTTCTGAGCCGGCAGCAAAAATACGGCCATTTATGTCTCATAAAATTTGGCTACTTCCCATGATTCAGGCCAAATTAACTGAATCATAACAAACTAGCAAACAAACTTAATACTTCATTTCGAATATTGAGACAATTTTCTCAATATAGATGTGGCCGGTATAGCTTCTTTTAGTTAAACACACTGGAAGTCTATGGACCGATCATCAAAACTCTAAGGCACTTCTAGCAGACACAGAAGCTTCAAATTTAGAATACAACTAGTGTTTAGTGTATAAATCAAGGAAAAACTAAAATATATTGCAATTTCCGTCCAGTTTTCTAGTCACACCAACTGCATAAATAACTTGGTAATCTCATATAAATTTATAGGATTACAAAGTTACATTTGCAGTCAATGATTTAATTACAACTAAAATTTCTATGACATTCGGCAACAGCATAAACTGGGAGTACCTTCAAGTGGGTAATATAGCCATTATACAATAGAATGAGCCACCAAGGAAAAAAAACTAATGAAAGGAAATGAGATCCCACCAAAAAACATTATTCAATCTAAAAATTTGCCAACTCTACCATAAAAATCATTGAGATATAACGTGGAAAAGTCTGGCTGTTAGTATTTGAATCATTACTCAGAAAATTTCACCGTTGCTAATAATAAATATGATATGCATTTTGTACAGGTAAGTATTATTAATTTATTAGTCACGAAATGTAAGATCAGTCTGTACAGACCTACCTACAGCTTAACTAACCACACTCTTTAATACCTATTTGAAATGTGAAGATAAATCTAAGTACTTATAACAAACATCAGCATAGTAGTGGTATTACTTACCTTTCGTGACTGTAGTCAGAAAAATATTGTGTATCATAAATGAGATGAATTGATAATACCTGTACAAATATGCGTATAATATTTATTATTACTATGCGATTATTATAAGAATAGGACGGGTTGTTGACAAACTTCACTCTGAAAAGGTACAGTTCGCAAGAAAGTGCAAAACAAAATAAAATAGTTTTTTTTTATTTTGGCAGAATGTGGTTTGGGTATTGCCACTTTCAAAACGAAGTTTTTTTTTAAATCCACCTACTTCCCTTTTTCTTCGTACACAATTTTACTACTCATGCCCTTCGTTATGCCGGCGCAAGACATAGCACAAACATTTGAACAAATGTTTGGACACATGTGTAGCACGGGTATTTGAGTATTTGTTCAAAGCTTTGATAAAATACTAGAACATATTTTTACAGTACTTTGCAATGTCAGAAAGAAAGTCTTCAATGTCTTTGTAGCAGTAGCAGCTCAGACCAGTGGGACGATGATTCTCAAATGAGTGGAATAGAAAAGATAGCTAATGCTATCTTTTCTATAAAATAAATTATAGCCTATAATTAAAATTATAGCCAATAGTAAATCAAAACACATTATGCTTGCTAATGCAAGCATAATGTGTTTTGATTTACTATTGGCGGATTCACGAACGGCGCCTCCCCGAGTGGCTTGATTGAATCGTTACCCGTGATACCAATACCCGGCACACTCTGGTAACAGCTAGATTCTGCCGAATTTAACTATAATCAACGTGCAGAATCTAGCTGGCCAATCCTTTTACCATGATAGACCAATACAATTTTTCACTAGACCGCCAATTTACCAATTTTATTGTAAAGTTGAATATTAAAATATTTTCATAACTTGAATTCCTGTTTTATTTAAATACTTAAACCAGTAAATAGAATCAAAATTCAATTTATTCTGTGTTATTGAAGCATAGTATTAAAGTACCCCGCAGAACAATGTAAGTATGAAAAAATGGTTACAGTTAAATATCACAAAATTTTAATTTGATTGATATTCAAATTGCCTGATCATTTTCGCAAAAGCATACTTTCATGAGTCCTATACTTTCCAAAAAAATCAAGTTAATGATTTGTATTTATCTGCAAATGATTCATATGTTTGGTTTGCACGAACATCATTGTTTATCGTAAGCTATGACATGATCAGCCCCCTGACCTATATACTTATAATAAAACTGTAAACGATCCAATTCTGTACATAAACTTATAATAAAACTGTAAACGATCCAATTCTGTACATAAACTTATAATAAAACTGTAAACGATCCAATTCTGTACATTTAAAAGAAATAGAAAAAAATACCTCCAGGGGTCTTCTTAAACGAAACAGATACCAAAAATATAGTTTTTGAATTTTTTGTCTGTCTGTCTGTCTGTCTGTTGTCCGTGTTTCACGCAAAAACTACTGGACGGATTTTGATAAAACTTTTTTTGTTATACAGCTATTGGTTCTCGCCAACATATAGGCTATAATTTATTTTGAAGATCGCAATATCTGATGTGGAACCCTAGCAGTCCAGCTAAACTATGAGATATATAAAAATACCGACTTAAGGAATTTTTTTACACATGGTGAGCGTTTTCTATTGACGTACAAAGTTTGAAGGTCTGGAACACCTGATGTGGAACCCTAGCAGCCAGGTTAAACTATATGAGATACAAATATAGTATCTTAAGAAAAGTTGTTTAACGTAATGAACATTTTCTACTGACGGAGAAATATCCGAGGTCTGGTACACCTGATGTGGAACCCTAGCAGCCCAGCTAAACTATAAGAGATACAAATATAGCATCTTAAGAGAAGTTGTTCAGTGTGATAAGTATTTTCTTTTGAAATACAATCTATACTAATATTATAAATGTGAAAGTGTGTTTATTTGTATGTCCTTCTTTCACGTCAAAACGGAGCAACGGATCGACGGATGTTTTTTTTTTAGTATGTGGGTTTGGGTGAAATGGTCCCGACCTAGGTGACTGATCACCCGTCCGGCTTCGCTGGCGTCCCCCCTATAAATAGTATGTGGGTAGTGGCTAGAGAGTGACAAAGGCTAATTTATATCCCGGAAAAATATCACTTTCCCTCGGGATAACGTTGTGTAGTACCTACACGCGGGAAAAACCGCGGGCGGAAGGCTATGTGATATAATTTTTTAATGTGTGTTTAATATCTTTATTTTTTTCTATATTTTTTATGAAGTAATAAAACTGTAAACGATCCAATTCTGTACATTGAAAAGAAATATAAAAAAATAAAAAATACCTCCAGGGGTCTTCTTACACGAAACATATACTAAAGATATAGTTTTTGAATTTTTTGTCCGTATGTCTGTTGTCCGCGTTCCAGGTAAAAACTACTGAATAGATTTTGATAAACCTTTTTTTTGTTATATAGCTATTAGTTCTCGCCAATATATAGGCTATTATTTATTTTGAAGATCGCAATATCTGATGTGGAACCATAGCAGTCCAGCCAAACTATGAGAGATATAAAAATACCGTCTTAAGGAAAATTGTTAAAATGTAATGAGCATTTCTATTGACATACAAAGTTTAAAGGTCTGGTGCACCTGATGTGAATCCCTAGCAGCCAGGTTAAACTATAAAAGATACAAACATAGCGTTGTTTAGCGTAATGAACATTTTCTATTGACGGAAAAATATCGTAGGTCTGGTACACCTGATGTGGAACCTTAGCAGCCCAGCTAAACTATAGGAGGTACAAGTACAAATATAACATCTTAAGAGAAGTTGTTCAGCGTGTTAGGTATTTTCTTTTGACATACAATCTATACTAATATTATAAATGTGAAAGTGTGTTTGTTTGTATGCCCGTCTTTCACATCAAACGGAGCAACGAATCGACGTGTTTTTTAGTGCGTGGGTTTTTTTAGTTTGGGAGCTAGAGAGTGACATAGGCTAATTTTTATCCCGGAAAAATATCACTTTCCCTCGGGATAACGTCGTGTCGTACACGCGAGCGAAACCGCGGACGGAAGGCTATGTGATATAAATTTTTAATGCGTTAATATATATGCGTTTACATATATATAAAAAATAAATTAATTAAAAAAAACAAAAAAGCTTAGTAGCCTAAAAATTAAAAATGCTGCCGAAAGTCACTATTCCCCGCGGACGAAGTCGCGGGCACAGCTAGTTCACGATAAATTTATTTTTTTGCACACCATACTGAAGTGAAGTGAAGTTAGTTTGACAGCACTTTGACAGCTTGACGTCACAACATGGCGGTGTCTCTATCCTATCCTTATAATCATGAAGTTTGACTTAATACTCTGATTACCTCAGTATTAAGTCGAGCTTCATGCTTATAATAATCGCATAGTAGAAACATTACGTTTCACTTATTATCTTAAAAAGATAGTAACGGCAACGGTGAAATTTTCTGAATAATGATTTAAATACAAACAGCCAGACTTGGCTCCACGTTACATCTCAATTATTTTATGGTAGTCACGCTCACGAGACTTAGCAAATGTTTACAAAGAAAAATGTTTTTCGTGGGATTTCATTTTACGAGTAGGTATTTATCGTCCGGAATGAGGGCAATCTCCCTCACAGCGTACTTACCCAATTAATTTCCTCATTTATCTGCCTATGATATTTGTTATTTTATTATTTCAGATACCTTATTTATTAATATAATATTATTTAAAGCCAATAAATAAAATTGACCTTATAATAGATGGATTACCTTTACATGTGAAACATTTGGTCTACCTAATCATTAAAATATAAAACAATAAATAAATGATTTATCAAATCATTTCCTCTAATACTTCGATCAACAATAACACGTAGTACCTAAAAGTAATGGAATGATTGTAAATAACTATCACATATTAATATTGTGATTAAGTGAGTCACATTATTATTATGAGATAATAATAATAATGATGGGGGCCTGCGGACTCCCGCCCCTGGTTGGCCATTACCGGCTGATCAGGGTGGAGTCGCAGGAGCTATAATTATGCTCGATGGGAGGAAGTGTAAAATGTCATAACGCCGGGGCCTGTTGACCGCTACTTCTAGCGGGATCCTGCACACCGCAGATTCACCTCTCTACACCCTTAGTTGCCGGCGCCGGTGTTGCGCCTCGGTCGGCACATACTGCCTAGTTAAGGGGGCCCATTTAGCGGGTGGGAAGCCACCTTCACCAACGCTTCGAGTTGTGAGAAGTAGGCAAAGGCGGAAGTCCGATTTCTAACCTCATAACTCAATAATCCATACTATCCATACTAATCCATATCCATACTTCCATACTATACTTACTATACTAATATTATAAATGTGAAAGTGTGTTTGTTTGTTTGTTTATTTGTTTGTTTGTTTGTTTGCTTGTCCTTCTTTCACGTCAAAACGGAGCAACGGATCGAATTGATATTTGGTATGGGGATAGTTTGGGAGCTGGAGAGTAACATAGGCTACTTATTGTTCCGGAAAATTGAGTAAAAATTGTAATTTTCTATGAAAAATCGGTTAACTGTCGTACTTTCGATACAAAACTGTCATTTCTTCCATTGCCGTTTCCAAAGAGTATGTAATCACTGACGTCTGCGCGGTCAAATCGAATACTAATCTTTTCCAGATGAGTAGAATAAAAAATGTACTGTAACTAGCGCCAAAAATTCCCCAGTCGCGCATGCGCGCAGAGTTATCTGACACTGACACTCACTCTACTTCACAGAGTAATTTTTTATATGTAGGAAATAGAGACCAAGTTTGGGCCCCTTTATTGGTAGTGTGTAACTAGCGCTATCTGTTGTCTGGTGTAGGCAACTTTTGGTGTATAAACACACACACAAGATGTTGGTGACCGGATCCACTATTATATGGCAAAACAACGTTTGCCGGGTCAGCTAGTACTATACTAATATTATAAATGTGAAAGTGTGTTTGTTTGTTTGTTTATTTGTTTGTTTGTTTGTTTGTCCGTCTTTCACGTCAAAACGGAGCAACGGATCGACGAGATTTTCGGTAAGGAGATAATTTGAGAGCTGGAGAGTAACATAGGCCACTTTTTATCCAGGAAAATTATAAAATAAAAATGGTAATTTTGTATAGAAAACCGTTAAGCTGTCATACTTCACACAACTTTCTGTCATTTCTTAGCCGCTTCCAAAGAGAAGGTATGTCAAAGAGTATGTAATTGACATTTTTGCCGCTTAGGATTTCTTTTTTTTTAATAAGTGTCATTGTGTCACGCAGGTGATACGAAGTTCGTGTCCAATAAAATTTATATGGCAAAACAACGTTTGCCGGGTCAGCTAGTAAATCCATAAACCTTTCACCCAATGGCCCATTTATTTAGGTATTGTCACATTCGCAATAGTCTACGTGTACGTGCCGGGGTCCGATTCCGTCTGCGCGCCTTTGCGTGTAGTGGGGATTGGATCCTGGCATGTGCATCACAAATCGCACATTATATTAAAACCGACTCAAAGGGCCTCTACGTGTTGGACCCATGTCCCCACGCAAGCCTGGCAAAAGGACCGGGCTTTGCCCGTGAAACCCAAGCCGAGATACGTATTATAATATTTTTATAATGAAACGTTCAAAAAGAACAGAATGATCTCTGATCATATTTTCTCACAATTAACAGGTTCCAGGCGCCACCGTATACTCGTACATTAACGTTTTGCCATAAACGCTACACCTGACAGACGGATGGCCCAAAAATAGTGTGAAAGAAAAATCTGTACCACCACAAACAAAATTCTACAAAATACTATCCAATTAAGTTGATCATTAGAAACACCAGATACGGATACCACCAAATAAATTTCCATATTTAATGAACATTCTACGCGAATAGCTATGTAGGTTTCCCGCTCATGATTAAATGGCTTTCAATAATGAAAATGTGGACAGTAAAGGAGGTTACATCTAAAGTTACGTAAGGCAACCCCGTTTATCAGGAAAGTAAACCAGAGTGTTTAGGTGAGATGCCGACCTGGATCCAAATACGGGCACGCGAGAGAAATCAGGGCGGGCGCGGCGGCGGCGGCGGCGACCGTGGGCGCGGGGAGAAAGGACTCCGTCCTTTATGGCTTACTCTCACTACTGTCTCTTTACTTTTTAAGCCTTAATGCTAATATCGTGAGTAGTAACAGTTGCTTACTGAAAGAGAAGTTGTATTGTTTCCCTAGCCATTCTAAAGACTTGTATCGCTCATTGAAAAGGCGAATGTTTGTATTTTTGACCGATTTCAAAAAAGGAGGAGGTATTATGTTCGACTGTATGTATGTTTTTTTTTTCCATGTATGTTCAATTGTTCACCGATTTCTCCGTCCATTCTGCGCCGATTTCCATAATTCTTTTTTATTCGAAACAGTATAATTATTTAGTGGTCCCATTGTCCCCAAGTCAGGATCTGATGATTGGTATCCCTCCAAGGAAATCTAAGAAAACCTTTAAACCTTTTATAATAGTTTTATGTGTTTTATTTTATTTTCTAAAGCTTTTCAAGTATTTGCATCTATTAGTCATCAGTTCATGTTGATGAGCTGGTTTTCTTCCTTTTTTTCCTTTCTTGAAAAATTTCTCCCCTGACAGAAAGTACAGTATTTACGCGCGGTATCGCCTAAATTTCACTGCGTCCATAAGGCGAGGGCGCGGCAGCTCGTGCACAGCTGCCGACAATGGCGATGGCGGAGAAACGCGGGATGCTGTCATCGGCCGTGGCTCGTCTGACTTACGGCGCACAGAATCTACATACAATCATCACATGTGGGTCAGGGCAGTGGGCCGCCACGCGCCGCTGACTCGGTTGGTGCGTTTCATTGAAAAGGGCTTTGAAAATCTATTTTGGAAATAAAAACTACTTTATAATAAAATAAAATAAAAATAACATTTCGTTAACGTCTATAGGCATGTTATTTAATTATTTTTTGCATTCACAATGCAATTTTTAATATCGAAAAATTTAAAATGAAGTATTTAGAAAAAATCGACCCGAATCGTGGGTTCGATTCCCATCGGAGCTGGTTGTGAGACGGGTCGATTTTTTCTAAATACTTCATTTTTAGTCTATAGGCCTGTTTCAAAATACCATTGTGGTTATTATTTAAAGAAGGTCGGTACTTTTACTGCAATTTATGATTTGTCCAAAGTTGACCGCGGAAGTCACGAAAAATCATATTCAATCATACTTGTAAGTTTTCATCTGTCGAAAAATTACTTCATTTTATGTTACTCGATCTTATTTGAACCCATTGTAAAATTCGACTTATAAAACTAAACAATAATTAGATTATTGTTCTCGTAATTAGAATTAATTATAGCGTCTTGTGATTGATGATGGGTCAGTCATAGCAAGAAAATACCATAGATGTACCTCATTATGCAGCAAGTGCTTAACCTCGTAATTACTTCAAGGCAATTAATAGGTACCTACCCAATTTTCGTGCCTCAAATGCTCGACATGAAATACGATAAATTTACCAGGCGTTTTGAAATAAAACCAAAATAAATTGCACTGCCAAAGTGAAAGTAATGTCTTCACTCTACTTAGTACCAGAAATAGAAAACTTAATGTGCGAATTCTATTTTTACAAAAGCATGGCCTTATTCGTGAACTCGTGTAACGCAAGGGACAATTTGTACCTACAACTTCAGCGCAATAAAAACCGTTGAAGTATTTTTTCGCAGCGGTCGGTGACCTGCATTTGCGAACCAAGACGCGCAGGTCTTTTTTCGATTTATCGCAGTTTACTTTAGGCAGTGCTTTCTTTTTTGTTAGACCCGCTGACAAACGAGACAACAGCGACAAACGAGCGCAACGACCGTCTTTAAGGCACTTATTTTCGGAATTAGAAATTCGAAAATAGCATTTTGAAACGAAACGATTAAAAATCAAGCGCGTATTTCAACAGGGGATTTATAGCTGTCTAAGTCACAGAATTCCGGTGATATGTTTTTTCATGTAATTTATAATAGCGCTTTTACATTCAGTTCAAGCAGATACGGTTTTTATTTGAGATGGATATCAATTTTAAACGAACAATAACGTTGCCTGAATGTAAATAGCGCTGGCCGGTGTAATCGGAGCGCGTCGAGGTCAGTTTAGGTAGTAGCGTGCGTGGCTGGAAGAAATGCATCGATGCACTTATGCAGAGTGCAAAGACATCGTTAGAGTGTACCGCGGCGCAAAAACGAGCGTTATCGCACACGTGGCGGGCTGCGTGCGCACGCCATGCCCTTGTAACGTGATCGGACGTGTACCAACCCATCGTACATGCTGTAGAGTATGTAACGCATTTACTTTTTACGATTTCTTTAGTCTTAGGAAATCTGTAGATTTAGACCATAACATTTAAACAATTTTCTCGCTAAGAAGTGAAAAGCTTTCAGTCTATTAATGCAGGGATACGATCGAAATGGGAACGCCGAGTGGCAACAGCGCTTTTATCGGTAAAATATTAACAATCGTAGTAATTGTTTGACTTTAGAAATGGCACCCCTGTAAACGGATGTGAAATATATTTTAGAAGTTAACATTTGTTTTTCAAAATCAAGTATATACATAAATTTAGGTATGCTCAAAAGCATAATAGGTAATCAAAATAGTATACGTTTATCGTCGAAAGCTTTAATATTCTACATACTGTTTTATATAATCTACATCAATAAGTTAAGTACCACATTGTCCAACTATACAATGCAATTCGCTGACACACAGACAACACACAAATCACCTGACTCTAAAGATGACATACTTGTATTGATATAAAATACACCATAGCGATAATATCTGTATTTTTATCTTATTATGGATTTATTTAAAAAATCTGCAAATAGTTTCAAATCCAAGGAGCTCGTAAGTATTCAAATAAAGTTTAATTAGAATGTTAGCTATTGGCTACAAAGTGCTGACTATGACGTTAGGTGCTAGGTACCAACTAGTTACAGAATGTAAAAACTACAAATTGTTGGCACTGAAACAAGTGAAGCTTTTATTTTCTACAAGGCTAATTTTTTCAGCGCGCTCTCTTTTAAACGTTCGGTTTTTTGCAAAGTGTGGGCAGTTTGTTTACGGCTACGATCCGTTTCTGATTTACAACTTTACATACACACCAAATTATATTTATTCCAAGTCAAGGTCATGGCATGTTCTGCAGGAAATTGCAGGTGTTAGTATTTAGCTTTACCTAACGAATGAACATGAATAGCTCTCTAGAGCAAAGCAGTTTGTTATTGGATGCGAAAAAAAATTGTTGACTGTCTATTTCTTATTTCAGTCAACATGCGTCAAAACATTCTACGTCTTTGTCTCATTATTGTTACTCATTGTTTATCTTTTTTTTTATGAAATCTCCAGGAAATCATAATATTCCTGTACACTTTACAGAAACAGTATGATTTCCCAGTGTAGAGTGTACCTTAAAGGTTATTAGAATTTTTTTAATCGTGGTTATTTGATCGTATGTACATAAGAACGATCAGTGATCAGGATTTAAATACGTATTAAGTGGCATTTTTTTAAAGAAAATATGTATATTGATGTATTAAACATAAAAGACGTTTGATTATTAATTACTACATCTTATCGTATCAAACAGGGCATATTATAGTGATGGTAAAATAAATTTTAGTTTCGTAAGAAACACCTTGGCGACGATGTGCTGACAGACTGAACCCGAGCGAAGCGAGCCGATACCCATTGGATACCAAGAATTTTTCTCCAGCTGGATGATGGCTAAGCACATGTGACACTTGTAATATAAATCTTCTCATATTATGTTTCACTAGCGGCAGCCCGTAGATTCACCCGCATGGTTCCCGTTGCCGTGGGAATATCGGGTTAAAAGTATCCTACGTTTTAATCCAGTCTATTTACTATCTGTGTGCCAAATTTCAACCAAATCAGTTAAGTAGTTTTTGTGAGAAAGAGTTATACAAACATCCTTACATACAAACTTTCGAGTTTATAATATAAGTGAGGATTCCAACGACAAATTCAGCAGTAGGTAGCGCATAAGATTCATATTGTACTGATGAATGGCAATGATTAATCGCTTTAGTAGCAGACTCTGAGAAATGTAAATGATATTTAATGATAGCACGGTGGCGATTCAAACTCTACCACATAATATATTGCATGTTGTAAAGCTATGTAGTAGAGTCAAGTAAAACTCCTTTTTATTTAAAGCCTAACTTAACCAATGATTCCATAAACACAAAGAAATTTCGTATCATTGTCTTATTCAAATATCAGAGTCACAAGATGTGGGATTAATGTTGTGGTCAACAGTTTAGTCCTTATACGGCGCGAGGGGGTGGCGCGGCGGCCTTGGGCGGTAGCGCGCGATATTTTCGCTCTGTTAACGCGGAAGACTATTTCAAGAGTCAGGGTCGCCCGTCGCCCGCGCCTCACGCTGACGCGCCGACCGACCGACGCGGTGTCAAGTTTCGGTGTTACGACTCACCCTTCACCCTTCATTGTTGTTCAGTAGCCTCTGTACTCTGTTCATGTTTATACACAACCTTCATTTGTTATAATTAGAGCAAAGTATGCTATTACTTTATACTGTACCGTGATTGTACCTATCGACTACTAAACATCGCAACAACATTTAAATGCAATGTAGGTACTCCATCATTCAAAGTCATTGTAAAGTTAATATTGACCTTTCATTCAATATTGGCCTTAAGTTATTAAAGAAAAATATGCATGCCGCTCTTATTTGTGCATTTATTAAAGTTAATATAGCTAATACACTCGTAGCAGTAGAGATATTCCGCATAACGTAATTCAATGATTTAAAAAAAAAATATGAAAAAAGTAATGAATAGGTAGGTACTTAACCTTTCAACGAATTATATTAAACATACATTATCATAGAATTAGCATTAAAATATGATATTTTCAGTGACAAAGAATTAAATAAATCTCGAAGATAGATGTCAGACAATAGTCGCTGAAGGTATAAATCGACGTAAAGTGTCTCCGCGGCCTCCACCCGCTTCGCTGAAGGTAGTTCATACACATGCTAATAGGCAGGAAGCGCAAGCAATGTCAGGAGACAAACTTAACCTTTCTGAAGACGTCATATTAGGAAACCGTTTATTAATACTTAAACCACAGTTTGCGCTTAACTCACACCTTGAAATCGTTTTCGGAGCGCCAGGAGAGCCATCCTTTGAACATATTCATCAGGAACCCGAAACCAGAACTACCTACCAACTTGTTTATTCAGATGTAGTCTGTTTACGTCACAAAGCTATTGTAATTTAAATAATAAGACGTATGAAAGTCGCGACTGAGATCACCTCTAAAGTGTGTAAATGAAACCAAGGCCGATCGCTTGTGTTCGTTCGACCTTCAGTAAAGTTTTTTCCTAGAAGTATTTAGGTAGTGGCAGTTTGCGTAGAGGACGCTGGGTCATAACAGATAATATGACGAGCTCGACGCAAATCAATAGCAACATAATGATGAAGCTTTGATTAAACTAGACGGCTAGTTACGGAGGGTAAAAGCTTTCGCCAAATTTCGAACCCTGTGGTAATAAAGGTGGTTAAAATGCAAAACAGTGGCGCAATTCACAAGATAATGATGTTTTAGTAGGGTTCGAGAATAAATATATAAAAAACAAAATCTAATTTTATGTCAATAAACATTGCGCTTTTTTCACCGACTTCTAAATCAAAAAGGAGGAGGTTCTCTATTCGTCTGTATGTATGTTTTTTTTTTTTTTTTTTTGTATGTCCACCGATTACTCGAAGACGGCTGAACCGATTGAAATGGTTCAAACGTTATTACATCAGGTTGGTTTCCAAGTTGGTCCCATTTTTTGAAATTTTGAAATCGGTTCAGTAGTTTTCAGGAAATCTTGAAAATACTGTTGTTTTCGTTACCACTTTATGTGAGTTTAATACGTATCTTTAGGCATAACTCCTTTGTTTATAAACCGATTTAGATGATTCTTGTTTTGTTAAAAAGGGGATACCTCAAGGTATTTTAACCGACTTCAAAAAAGGAGGTTTTCAGTTTAATCAAATACCTATTTAGCAGAAAACACGTAAATTGCCTGCACGATGCACTAAAAAGAGTGAAATAAAAATTATTTTTATAAAAAAATAAAACCGCCTTCAAAAAAACCACATCAAAAAAGTAAGAAATAATTCCTCACCAAATAAATAACGTAAGTACTTTGAAGTCGGGCGGGTATTAACAAAAACAACAAAAAATTGTACATGTTTCACGCCCGACTTCAAAGTACTTACGTTATTTATTTGGTGAGGAATTATTTCTTACTTTTTTGATGTGGTTTTTAATGTTTAAAAGTTTTATTTTATACTCCACTGGTACGTCGTCGGTATTCGTTGATATCAAAACTAAAGGTTAGGACATACTGATCCCACGTACGCATCCTATGCAACGCATTATTGTATTAAGACTCTTGAATTTGTTTGAAAACTGTTGAACCAGAAATATAATTATCAGACGCAACGTTGCGAACGATAAGTAATGTTTCTGATCCAACTGTTTTCATATAAATTCAAGAGTCTAGATGTCATAATGCGTTGCATACGTATGTCCTTGGCTTAAAATATAGTACACGAACCATATTAGGTGATTTTCTTCATATACGGGCATACCTTCCAGCAAAAAAACACAATCTTGTATAAGTTCGAATTAATATGAAATGAATTGATTACGGCATCAGTACGCTATGACGTTCAGCTGCAACATGCTCCTGAACACCTGTGCAATACAAAGCGCATACCCGCTATAACCACGCGACCGAAAGTAGGTTGCAGGTGACTGCTCTTTGCACCTGGCGTTTTCCTTAACCAAGATTGCATATTTTTTTTCTGTTTTGTTTTCACTGCAAGCTTTTCGTTTACCTAGGGCACAGATATTACGAGTATAATGCCTAGGGTAAAGGGTTGTTGGACCCCTTCATTCCCAGGACGCGAATCCACAACTGGGAATTTTATACCCTGTCATCACGGGGGTGACAAAATTGCCCCATGTGTTCCCTTAAAATTTGTGACAGACTGGATAACTGGGTGCCTACCATCAACTTTATGACAGCGATTCAAAACTAGCGCGATTCAGAATAGGTTCCTAAAATGAATCGCTTTCTTTCGTACTCTGACCTTCTAAAAACTGGATCGCAAATGAATTGCTAAATGTTAATGACCGAACGATTTGTGTCCTTTTTCTTCTACCCGTCTCTTTCACTCGATTCTGTCATGCCCGGAGAGTGAGAGGGACGGGTATAACCTGCAGGTGACATGTTAAATCGACCGGGTTATAAGTCAAATAAGAGTTTCTGACAGCTTAGCGGCTGTGAAATGTCATTGATCGATCACTGAATCGCTGTCATTGATATTAAGCTGTCGTGGTACGAATAAGCGAAGCAGATCAGTTTAGGTTCCTAAACAAAACCGTAATAAGAGTTGATGGTAAGCACCCTGTACCTATTTGACACCCGTGACACCCAGGAGGGGGTGACAATCCGCCCCGCCGCCTCTTACAACTGAAATTTCGTTACGCACAAGTTCATTACGCATTTGCTCTTGATTGAATGAATTGATAATTTTTGTAAATATACAAATGTTTTTGTACGTCTATGAAAACATATTTGTTCTACTTTCTGATTATAAAAATAATAATTATAGACGTTGGTTCTGTGGTTATCAAAACATATGTTGAAAATCGTATTTTATTGAATACAAGCTACGCCCCGGGGCTTCGCTCAGGTTCAATTTCAGGATATAAATAGCCTAGGTACTACGACCTATTCTGAGACCTATCAAACATATACTTACACAAAAATATTCATAAAAATCGGTCAAGCCGTTCAAGAGTACGATAATAACCACTCACACGAGATTTTTATTTACCTACCTAGTAGATTATCAATATCCACTTGAAGTATTATTAATCCTACTAATATTATAAATGCGAAAGTTTGTGAGTATGGATGTATGGACGTTTGTTACTTTTTCAGGCAAAAACTACTGAACGGATCTGGATGATATTTGCAACAGAGATAGATTATAGGCTGGAATAACACATAGCATACTTTTTATCCCGATATTCCCACGGGAACGGGAACCACGCGGGTGAAACCGCGGGTGGCCGCTAGTTTTAAATAAAAGACGACGAAGATAACGTTTTCCTTTGCAAATTAGTGACACAAAAGAAACAAACATTTATTTAGACGGTGCCAAGAATGTGCCAACGAAAACATGAAGATGGACAAACAAATAAAAGAATCATAAATGACTACTGTTGTCACGCTATTAATCAAAAAGTCTTCTACAAATTAACCAATTTTCGGATCTGTCACAAAAAATAAAGACTAAGAACTGTTGGCCTACATTTCAATTTTAACGCTCATTTTACTTTTGACATTATGTTTAGGAAGAGTTGAGGAGTCAATTAATAAATGCTAAAACAGAATAGTAGGAAAGTGTTCGAATTTTAATAGTTACATGATGTAACTTAATACCAGCTATTAATTAAGTAAACACAATAATCAATGAAATTAGGATCTTTAAAGTTTACCGAGCTTCCTTTTTCATGTTAATGCGTATAACGCCACCTCCTTGGAGCGGACGTTAGATAACACAACAATTTTGATCATTATGAAATTCAAACAAATTTCCACCGGAGAGAGCGATTTCCCCAAGGTTGTGCCCTTGTACGGGAACGGGAACCCAAACGAGACAGAGGCGCCCCTTATACACAACCGTCCGTGAATGGATTTTGGTCCGATTTCTATGCTATGTCTTTGTCTATTCGGCAGTGAGTGATAGTGACAATGCATTAATTCCGTACTCGGAAACGTTTTTGAGCGTTTGTGGATAGCACAACAGGGCAAGGACAGGACGTCCTCGACAGGCCGTCTCGGCCGGTACATTGTTCTGCCGGTCGTTAGCAAGAGCCTTGAACTTTCGAGCTGGTAAACATGTTTGTGCGGTTACCACGACTGTGTGTGTGACGTGTGTCATATTGCTGGAATACGTCTTCTTTTAATGGTTTTACGCACTATTTTACTAGGTGTATACCGGCTCCACCCATGTGAAATTTAACTATAAACAAAAACAACCCTGATGCGACGTGCTTTATCTAGTAACTACGTAACAAAAGGTTTGCTTTAACATTGATTTAGAAATCCTATCCACTGCACAAGTAGTTTAAATCAGTGAAAACGGTAACACCTATTATGATTTCAAAAAAATGACGAATTGGTTGACGATCGCTATGATGGATGGAACTATGATATAAGAAACTCATTCATCTTAATACACAAGAAAGCGCATTTTAATCAATTACTTTTTTCGCAAAATATTAGTAAAAACTATCTCTGATCAAAATTTATCAAATACACAGGACGGATGTATCGGTTTAATACCTAACTTTTTGTGGTAACCTTCCATTAACCACGTCCGTTTCTGGCCAGGTTCCACAATTCGAGTATATTTTTTAAAATATTGAGCCTAATTCAATATTTATTAACTATTATCTCCCATCGGAGCTGGCTGTGCGACGGGTCGATTTTTTCTATACTTCATTTTTTTTTATTGTTTCTCTTTGTACAAATGTGTAGGTGTACACTTAAAAACAACCGAAAAGTAGTGTAATGACATCTGGGGGCACGGTAGTGCCCCCGCCAAGTCGAGCGCGAAGAAAACACTGCCGTACCTTTCTTTACTGGAATCATTTCAGCGTATTTTCAAGCTTCTATTTGAAGACCTTTCAATAGGTTTTGATTTATGAAAATTTTTGCTTTCTTACATTCACAATGGAATTTTTATCATTGAAAAATTTAAAATGAAGTATTTAGAAAAAAGCGACCCGTCACTTTTTTTTTTTTGATGTATGTATACCGATTACTCTGGCGTTAGTGATCCGATTTTAATAGTTGTTTTTTTTGTTCGATTGGGTACACTTTCGATTTGGTCCCATATAAGTTACATTGAGATCCGATGACAATCTTCGGAGATATGGGGCCTGATGTCATGGGAGTCATGAATTATTAGAAGAAAGTGTAATGTCATCCATGTAAGTAAACGTTAGGTTTTTGTTCGGGTTGAATAGTTTGTTCTTCAACAAAATAGCGTCAATAAAGCCACACGCGGAAACTAATTATATCATAATATAATGGGTATATGGGCTTCACTTCCAGGACCATGATTGGTGATGTGGGTTATCACCGCGTTTTGCGATCGTTGCGGTTAAGCAACGTTCGCAAGGGCTGGTCATAGGATTAAATGCAAAATTACTTAAATATATACTTATATACTTATATACTTAAATCTATTATGCTAACTATTTACCAATTTCAATTATTTTTATTTTTATTTGAAATAGTGTACTCCTGTGTTGGTCTTATTATAACCAAGTCAGGATCTGATGGTAGAATCCAGGGGAACGAGGAAAACCCGCAAATTTTATGGATAGATTACGTGTTTTATGTATTTTCTAAATTTTTTCAAGCATTTGCATCTGATAGCCATCAGCTCATGATGATCAGCTGGTGATGGAAGATACAACTCCTCCATGGTTAGGAGTTAGAGGATAATTCTTGAATGATTGTTGATAAGTACGTAAAAAAATATAGTTGTAAACTTTCAGGTTATCTAAATGAGCTGATGATGGAAGGTAAAACTCTTTAGGAGTTAAAGCATGTTTGGTTACGTACCACATGCACGAATAGACCATAAGCTGTATTCCTTCAAGTTTTTTAGCTTAGCTAATGGTAGAAGGATAAACTGCATAACAACAGAACATGAAAAGAAAATATATTTTTGTGTTCTGTGTATATAACAGTTGTGTAATTTACATTTTAATGTAAGTATATTTGTGAAAATTTGTCAAAAGTTTATTTGTATTTACAGCCGATCTTTGTAAAGTAAACTTGGGTTCCTATCAGTAAATTAGTAAAAAATAATTATGCAAGACAAAAATAAAAATAAAATAAAAAACAAAAGACCCGGTTTGTGACATTTCTTGTTTTGCCCCTGTACCCTTCAGTTATAACAGAGTTAGAGGGTGATTCTCACAGAACATAGAGAATAAAATCTTTCCGTGTTCTGTGGTGATTCTTGTCCGAGTGTTCTAAATACTTCTAATTGAGATATGGCTTTTAGTAGCTGCTCATTGCGCTACGCTTGCACATTTTGCGGTCTTTCTTGGTAGCGTTCTTATACTAAAAATAGAAAAATATTTTTTTTTTGAAAAAAAATAAACCGGCTTCAAAAAAACTGCAAACAAAAACTCACTTCCCAAAAACACGTAAAAATGAAAAATAAATCAAATCATTCAATTCAAAGGACGAAAGTCCGGGAATTTTTCTAATTGATCTTGGAACTTACTGATCTGATTGAAGTCGGTGACAAGCCCAAAGTAACAAGAATAAATACTTAGTGAAAGAATAACACACAAAACGGGTACCTCATGCGCGGAGTGGTGTGAATTGTAACCTATCAAATACATAATATTACATGGCTTGGCACCGACTACAATCAGATCAGTAAGTTCTAAGATTAATTAGAAAAATTCCCGGACCCGACCAGGACCAGGACCCCAAAATTTCAAGTTTATAGCTGATTTGTTTCCGAATTTATACGAAAGCAAAGTTTTGCTAATTCGACAGTGACTCACTCACCGATCATCAAAATAGAACTAGTACTTCCCATAAACCTAGAGACCTGAAATTTGGTAGGACCTGGATAAGGTAAAATGCCTACATTAAATGCCTACTATCAAAACTACAATCATGGAAGATCCTGAGTACCTGATGCCCTGAGGAGAAACCTTAACAGACCAGACAAACTACTAAATTTGTTGTCATGTTGTCTTCACAATATATGTTTAGCGTGGTTGGACCTTTCTTTTGTGATACAAAAATTTAAGATCTGGAGTATCTGATCAAGTACCCTTTGAGCTCACTTAAACTATGAGAGATATGTAAATGTCGCCTTAACGAAAGTTATTCAGTGTGAAGAGCCCTTTCTATTGATATTTAAAAAACTGAAGCTTTCTGGAAAAAGATTTGAAATCCCACCAAGAACATTCTTTAAAAAAACTGGCCAACTCTCGCTGGAGCTGCTTATCCTACTTAAATTATAAATGTGAAAGTTTAATGAAATGAAATGATTATTTATTCACGGAAAACAGAGTAATACATAAGATTTGTTTAAATTTATAAAGTCCGTCTGTCTTGCCAACATTGGGCATGTGAAAATTAGGTACAGAGTTGTGAATATTGATATTAATGTATATACTAAACAATTTTATAAGTAGATATTAGTTAAGTATGTCACATTATTGAAACTATTTATCATATTATTATTAAATTATGTCAACTAATTAGTTCGATATTTATATCAATTTATATTCTAGAGCTTTATAGATATTATGTCATATTATTAAAATCATTTATCATAATATGATAAAATATATTATTATAAAATCATGTCAACTACTTAATTCGATATTTAAGTCAACTTATAGTCTAGAAATTCTTTAACAGAGTAAAAGCATTTTTAATAAGAAATTTAAATAATTGGCTTTTGAACGATTTAATGGGAAGCTCTGTTAAGGAATGCGGTAACTTATTATAAATTCTTACACAGCTAGAATAACAATTTTCTTTATACAAGCTAGTTTGCATTTTAGGTAACAATAGTTTGCCACGGTGTCTTGCCGATTTAAAATTATCTTTTTTTTTAAATAAATATGGGTGCGCCTTAACGAACAAACAACATTCCAGAATATACATGCTGGGTAACGTGAGTACATTGAGTTTCGGAAACAATTCTCTGCACGACGTCAAAGGAGGGACATCACATATGGCACGGACACATTGTTTCTGTGATATAAACGCTCTGGGTACATCTACAGAATTGCCCCAGAGTAGTAGACCATATTTAAGAGTCGATGCGACATAGCCATGATATGCCATTAACGCGGCTTTTTGATTAACTTGTTTTGTCAACCGCCAAAGAGCATATTATGCAAAACGATTTATTTTTTTGCATACCTTAGTGATATGTTTTTTCCATCTGCATTGGTTATCAATTAAAATACCTAAAAAGGTCATTTCATCAGTTTCCATTATTGCTTCATTGTTAATTGTCAGATGTCTGTTAGATGTTTGGATGTTCAGATGCTTGAATGTTTGTTACTCAATCACGCCAAAACGGCTGAACTGATTTGGCTGTGGGACACAGATACTTTGTAGCCTGGAAAGGAACATAGTCTATTTTTTATCCCGGAAAAACATGACATTCCCGTGGGATAAGGTCGTGTAGTCCACAGGGGCGAAGCCGCAGGCGGAAAGCTAGTTTCTTTGTAAAAAGTGATGAAATCTCTCAGTAAAGCCAAGCGATCTCTAATGTTTCTTACTTCTTCTTCTCCTTTCGTGTCGATGGTAGGAACTGAATATTTAATATCCCCCGCCCAGAACTTGGCTAATCGAACCGCAGGCTCAGTAGCGGACCACTGGTCGTCGAGTGTGCAGTCAATCGGACACTCTGGGCAACGTAGGAGATGGAACATAGATTGTGGAGTTACACCGCACTCACATCGATCGTCACTGGAGTAGCCCCACAGTGAACATTCTTACATGTTGGTGGACACAAGTCAACGACCAAGTCACATAAAACCTAGCTATATGAATAAAGAAATCGCAGTTAGGAACATTAGAGTAGGCTTGGCTTTACTGGGAGATTTCATCACTTTTTATAAAGAAATTAGCAGCTCCAACGAGAGCTGGCCAGTTTTTTACATAACACAAGTCAACGACCAAGTCACATAAAATCTGACTACATGAATAAAGAAATCGCAGTAAGGAACATTAGAGTTCGCTTGGCTTTACTGAGAGATTTCATCAATTTATAATATTTTAATTTATATTTTTGGATTCAAGTGGGTCCTATTACTATTACTATTAGGTAAGTACACAAAAATATATTTATATTTAAAAATAATCGACACTACATTAGCCTGCTTAAAATGAAAAAGTATTAACGATATTGTGAAAATTTTCTAACAAATTTTCCAACAAAAGGTAATTTTATTGGTGGAAAAATACCATTTACATGTTTTCAGCCTGCCTTGATGACGGTTTCTATGAGACCTTGTATCGTAATATGGTATCATAATAACATGTTTACAAAAAAGAATATAATTTCCTCTCGAACAATTCAATACTTACAAGTGATGTCTTCCTGATTCTTCGATTACATATAAACAATAATAAAAACAAACGATCAAGGAAAACATTCCCGTTCGCATGGCTATTTAATGAAGTCCTTTGTGACGCCACGGTATGGTGACCGCCGCGGCTGAGATAATGAGCGCGTCAAGGCCAACGCGTGTTAATTACAATTACCGTGAGTGGACATTCTTTGTTCCAATAATGATTAATGCCGGTCGAGTGTCGCGAGATAACAGGAAGCGTCCGTGCGCGTCAATGTCATCCCGCAAGGTCGTTCCCCGCACTCGCCCCTCCGCCCAGCAGCGGCAGCGCCTCCTCGCGCCATTACATAACCGAGGGGGCAAACTAGGGGTACTCTACACTACACCTCTATTTCTTTTCAATAACCTCTCAACACCATCTTAATACCCAGTTTCTGGCAACAGAACTATAAATCTATGTTATACGGCGACATTTACGTAACGCAATTAAATATTTTATTATTTCATGTGCACATGGATTACTTCAAACGTGTACACTGTAACCTTGTGGAGGCAACAAATCAGCAGAATTACAGTTATTGTTTTTTTCATTGAAACGTGTGTGTGGACATTGCAAAATAAATCCTAATGCGAGAGACGAGATACCAAATTCGAATGACTGATTTTAGTCCTAATCAGAAAAACGGTAAGACCTTGAGCCTGACCCTGGATATTTTTATCCGTATTTTCGCGAGTAGTAACGTAGATATAGATCACGAAGAGGCGTAAAAGAATTTTAATACATGAAACCCACAATTATCGCTTCGCACCTTGATAGAAAAAACATTCGGTTTTGTATGTCAATGTTGATGCATGAATATGATTAATATGACAGGACTTCATTTGTCAAGGAACCGTTATAAAAGGTCAGTAGATGAACGAGAGCGTTAGAGGCAAGGTCGCTCCGATCTAGGAAGTCAAATAAATTAGACCTCGACCTTGCGAAAAATATTCGGCAGTGACGACGCAGAAGCCCGCCCCTCCCGCCGCCGCTGTGCCCCCTTCCCCCCATGCTACCCAAGGTGACTACACTCAAGCGTAAGCGGTCACAATAGCAATTTTCCATAAATAATAAAGAAGCGATAAATTAATTATCCATATTCAATAGTAATATACTCACATACAGATCAGGAAATAACGTAGACTGTAACGTCATGCCATAAAAAGACGTATCACGGAAAATAATGAAGGTCACACAGTATTTGCAAAAATCATGATAAAAGTGTAAGACAAATATATAGGTAAACGTGATAATGATGATTATGATATGAATCGAGATATTTGACGAGTGATTAGGATTACTCACTTTGTAACGAATAATGTGATGTGGCATAAGTACGCATGTACTTATTCAAATATTTTTTTTATCATCATTTTCTAGCTAGTACTACCTACTTGCTAGAGTACTAGATATAATAGATTACTACAGTATATTAAATCGAACCAGGGGGCCAAGCCTGCTAACGTTAAGTCACAATCGTGTTTCAATCGTGTTTCAATTGTAGTTCAGTTGTAGTGCTTTTTTCCACAATAGTCATCACGTTAATATTGTTATTCATCCCTCCAAGGTTATATATTGCGTCATTGTTTATCAATATTTTGACAATATTTACTGGTTTGTGATAGGTATATATTTTTAAGGTATAAACAATTTTTGGTCATTGTGTATGTTAGTGGTGATTTGCTTCGCAAGAGCGAGATTTAATATTACACCCTAGTAAAGAAAATGGCGCGTTAGAGTTAGTTACCTAGGAGCCTAATATCTCTGTGTTACTTACAGTGGTGCTGAAAGATAAAAATTTGAAGGAAAAATATAAAAACTCGTACTACAAATTAAAGACGCTGCAGCGACCCTTGCAGAAAACCTAAACCTATCTATGGCTATTATGATGACCATTAAGAAAGGACATCCCCGAATCCCGTACAAAGTGGGGCCCCATCGTACAAGCCTAAGGGTAAGGACACATCTGCTGAACGTACGGGGCGCCGAAAGTTCAGCGACTGACGTTTTTTCAAGCGACGTTATTTTGGCTGATGTGTCATAGGGGCTTCGATCAACAATAACATCAAAGCATAGGGGACTTCAAAAACACTGCGAGCGTATTCAACCGAACGTTCGGCGCTGTACGTTCCGCAGATGTGTCGCGACAATAAACATTAGTCAGTAATTAATTATATCAAAACTTATGAAGACTTATGGATACCTAATTTTTCACGACGATCTTCAATGGCCAAATAATAAAAAAGTCTGTTTTTACCTTTCTCTGACCGAGATGGGCTGGTTTTATAGTCACGCTTACTGTAAACGCGGCTTGCAAGGGCGAGGATGACCCGCACGAAACAATAACGAGTTTAGTGCCTCGTGGTTTGCCACCTTAACTTTTGCGGCAACAATAGGTACGCTTGCGCATGTTCAACCAGCAAGACAATGTAATGTAACGCACTAGTAGCACTAGACTACTTTCAACTTAAAAGCGCGGCCGAATTTCCGTCAGCACGGGTCACCCGCGCGCGCTCGTGGCCCGCGTGACGCGACGCTCTGGTCACACGCGTTGGCAAAAGCGTCACTGTTAAACCAAACTAAGTTTCGTTGCCTAGCAACCGTTGTTATGTTGATCTTTTTAATGTCAACTTTTCTATGACAATGAAAAGAATATATTAGCAATCATAAGAGATTTTTAATAAAGAGTTCTTAATAAATAAGTATTTAATTCAATTAAACCGCCTTCAAAACAAAAAACTGCAAACAAAAACTCACTTCCCAAAACACGTGAAAATGATAACAAACTGAATGATTCATTTCCTAGGACGAAAATGCGCAACTTTTTCTAACTAATCTTAGAACTTACTGATCTTTGAAATCGGTGTCAAGACTTATACCTAGTTTGATAGGTTACAACTCACATCACTGACATTATTATTGTGTATATTGTTTCACAAAGTATTTTTCTTGTTACTTTAGGCTTGACTTGAAAAAGTCGCGCATTTTCGTCCTATGAATTGAATCATTCAGTTTATTTTTCATTTTTACGTGTTTTGGGAAGTGAGTTTTTAATAAAAAACATTCACACGACTTGAGAACCTCCTCCTTTTTTTGAAGTCGGTTAAAAAGTACGTACTAATAGTCTAACTAGCTTCCGCCCGCGACTTCGTCTGCGTGGACATCCGAGAAAATCCTTAGGGGACCAATAACCAGGATAAAAAGTATTCTATATTTTAATTTCATCAAAATCCGATCAGCCGTTTTTACGTGATTAGGCGCCTCACCAAGCGCCCTGCGTCGCGCGAGGCAGAACGTTTGCCACGTGCGGCGGGCCTCGCACGAGGCTGCTCGCTTGGTGAGGACCCGCCTTTTACCCATTACGGGGTAGTTTTATTATCGCCTGCGCAGATCATTTTTAAACTTGACCATTATCCAACATACCAATTTTCATACTTCTATGTTTAGAAATGAGAAAGTTCTACATAAACTTTATGCCCCATTTTACCCTATTAAGAAGAGTTTTTTTACTTCGATTACGCACATTATTTTCAATTTATGACCATTAATAAACATACCAATTTTCATATTTCTAAGTTCAGAAATGAGAAAGTTCCAAATAAACTTTACCCCCCCCCCATTTTACCCCATTAGGGGGGAATTTGTTTAACTTCGCTTACGCAAATCATTTTCAATCGTAACCAATATCCAAGGTACCAATTTTCATGCTTCTAAATCCATAAATGAGGAAGTTCCATATAACCTTAACCCCCCATTTTACCCCTTCAGGGGGGGAGTTTCCTAAAATCCGTTCTTAGCGGACGTCTCCTAGTCATAATCTACCGTTCTGCCAAATTACATCTTCGTTGGTACAGTAGTTTTCGAGATTTCGTGATGAGTGAGTTATGTCCCTTCGATTTTATATATACAGGGTGACATCGAAGTCGTTAGCATCCTTTTAAAATAAAAACATACTCATGATAGAGAGTCTTTTCCTCAAATATGAGGCAAATCCAAGATGTAAAAGAATTATTTTTATACCCTGAAAAATCGCGTAAAATACTCAGTAATTGATCACTGTAGCAAATAAAAATTTAAATTACTAAAAATAACAAAGTGATAATAAAAAGACATTGATTAATTAATATTCAAATAACAAACAAGCCTTAAACTATTTCATTGGTCTCTCGACAAAACGGCGGGCTCTACTATAACATGAATTTATTCAAGTTCGCGCACGGAATTCACCGAAACAAAAAATGACATATCTATGCTATATGCCCGCTTTGCCCGCGTCCCTGCGCCCGCGCTGACGCCGGGCACCACCCTTTTTCACGTAAAAACATAGCTTCTTATGAGAACATTAATGGGCCGAATGGATGCCAATGACTTCAAAAGCACCCTGTATAGATAGATTGGGAAAATAAAATTATCTTCTTTTGAAGTAGTAGTTATTCTGCGCTTTTGGCAAATGCTTAGAGAAGGTTTATATTTTGGTCAGTTAAATAACTTATTTATAGGGATTTTTGGTACCTACTAATTCATCTCTGTAACTACTGGGTCCAAAACCGGGGATGTCCTTTATATTGTATCACACTAATTTCAACACAAAAAGATTATGAATAATTTGGGTAGCTACACAACTGTACTGTTCATGAAGATACACTTGACTCATGAGTGAACCAGACATAAACATATTTAATCTAATCAAGGTCTGGTATGACTTCATTTCCTCTCAATTTTTTTCTAGGAACAAAACTGGGAGTTACTCATGAGATAGATGACAACGATTACCTACATGTACTTTTGGACAATGTCGGATTATTTGGCTGAATTAACGAATATTCGGCACTATACTCGAAGTCGTGGTATGCAACAAAGTTGAAAAATTATGTGAATAACCTTTTTGTACTTTTGATGTATAATTAGTTTTATAATATGTAAGTATTTGTGAAATAATAATTTAAATCCGTTGTAGTTCTTGAAAAAAAAATTCAACCCAAACACAGAGGAAAACCTTTGGAAACTTATTTTTTTATTAATAGACAGAAATACACTAAAGTACGAACACTATTTAAAAAGGGTTTGATCTCGTAGTAAATAGATACTGAACAATATATTTACTATTAGATAAACTTATAATTACGCAGGTTTCATAGTTGCCTGCCTTACAAAAATGATCTTTCTAAGATGAGGCTGTTCGTTCGGCATTCGTAGCTGTTATGCACTAGAATTAACATCTTGTTTATAAAACAATTTAATAGAAACAAATGATGCAAATGTTTAAGTAAATGATGTAATAATGAAATATGAATAATTCTCTCAACGGCAGCTCGTGCAGGAAGGACATCGGCAATTGTCGCCAAGTGTTATGGCAACATTCCTCGAGCCGCCCATTGTTCTTGGCTTGTTGCGCAACAATGTTTATCAAACATTTACGTACGTACTCGATTGTTGTTGCTCGCTATGTAAACAACTCGTATGCAGTGCGCAGTACTTAACTCTGTATACTAAAAGACCTTGGACGAAAAAATAATTTATTCCTGGAATTTATAATGACACTCTAAAACTGTTTGCTTCAACTAGCGTATACTTTTGTATTTATAAGCTTTTTTGCAATCGTAGGTATGTTGTTTTTTTTAAGTATTGAAAATACTGAATCTGCTCCAGTAACTAAAAATACGAATTGTTGAATATCACCTCGCTTCAGTATTATTTTAAATACGTAACCCTGATGAGTAATTTTGCGAGGTTTTTAAATAATCTTCATTATATTTAAATGGGCTTAACTAGGTAGTATATATGTTTATAAATTAAATCGCAATATGCGGTAGTGTTCACGGTCTGTAATAATGAATTATTTTTAGCAATATTCTTGCAATGTCCTTGTCCGTCTAGCTCTTAGCGTATTCAAATGCGAATGACATCAGACTATTTTGTAAACATATATATACCTACCTACAGGGACCTAGCAGTGGGTTGTTATCTAAAATAATAAGATGAAGATTAATTCAAAGGTTCACCTTTATGCTGGTCAGAAACAGCTCTGTTGGCCCCAGGCGGGAATCGACACCGCGACCTCCAATCGTCGGGCGGTTGCCTTGACCAATCACCTACTTGAATTTCAGTAGACTCAATGAAATTTTCAAACTAATTCGGGAAAAGGAGGTTATCAGTTCGATCATTTGTGTGTACTTTATCAGAATAACAAAATATGTATCAGTCAGTTTAATTTTTTTATTAAGGTCGGACGGAGCCAGCACTACTATCTTTCCTGTTTTAAATACTGGCACTGAACTCGAAGATATTGTAGGTACCCTCCTTTTGAGTCAATATTACTAATTCTATTTTATTTTAATTAATGATTTAACTAAATAATCTTTCTTTTTAATCTCTGTTTTTAATTTTGCTGTAAAAAGCATAGTTTCATAAACGTGAGCAGTAACCCTAACGAAAATAACAGATGACTCTGGTATCCGACTCAAGTCGCGGAGACCTAATTATATTGTGTTACATGTCGGTTACTTGTACCGTAATGGGCGAGTCACAAATAGTCCTCGGCTACTCGTCTCAGGGACTGGTATGATACCAGTGATATACTATTCGTCTGTATCGTTATGTAAAAACGAGCTTACATTTCAAATTAGCTCCAGCAACGGAGATATTAAGACTGGCTGATGATAATGTCAGTCAACTCTATAATAATGTTATAAAATAACTTTAAATGGATCTTAAACGTCATTGCTTCTCTTTCATAACTTTCACATTGAAAGCGACAGGATGAGTCTAAAAAGCTCTTATTTATTAACAGTTGAGAATTCGGGTGTAAATGTAGGTATATATGTTACCGGAAAATAACAAGAACCGCAAATTTATAAATATATGGAAGTCCTATAGAACACGTGATAGGTTAGAAATCGATCGATCGCGAAGCGCAGCGAAGCGATTGCCTTAAATTTCGTGGTTATTTATTTTATAGGAAATTTATAAATTTACGGTTTTTGTTATTTTCCGGTGACATATAGCAATACTTAGGCAAATCTTTAGTTAAGTACATTTGCCTGTGAATAAATAACAAAGCACTTTCGATTTCGACAGGAACTACCTTCAAAATACTCAGTTATTGAATTTTTTAATTGACGTCAAACTACAGTTTTGATGTGCTTTCTAGTATTTTAACCGTAGAAGTTATTAAAATTTTTACTTTTTTGCCAGAGTATACAAATGATGAGCTTTAACTCCACGAGCGGCCTTCGCATAGAACGACCTTAATCTTGAACGATAGAGCGGCGAGCGCACCCGCCTTATCGGGCTGCTCCTATCCACTTGTTTACAACGTGCATTTAATTATGCTTGACAGAAGTCCAACCGGTTATTTACATCAACACGTCATCGACATACATAGATGCTTTATTGAACTTCTGGTTCATCGAATAAAGAAGTTCAGAGGGCGTAGGTACCTTTTTTTTCTATATTCCAGTGACAACAACATCATATTATTAAGACTATATCACATATTGTAAGTAATTTTCGATAAGATTTTATTAAATTAAATTAATTAATAAAAAAATAAATTAATTATTTTGGAATGTGATATTATCTCATATCATCTCATTACAAAATAAAGTTGTTTTCTTTCATAAAATGAATCTTGTTTAGGCCTTATGTTAAAACTCACTATCGACTTTCACCTGCATCTCAGCAAACTTCAATCTATTTAAATAAAATCGAGGGGACATAACTCACTCATCACGAAATCTCGAAAACTACTGGACCAACGAAGATGTAATTTGGCAGGAAGGTAGATTATGCCTAGGAGACGTCCGCTAAGAACGGATTTTAAGAAACTCCCCCCCTAAAGGGGTAAAATGGGGGGGTTAAGGTTATATGGAACTTCCTCATTAATGGATTTAGAAGCATGAACATTGGTACGTTGGATACTGGTTACGACTGAAAATGTTCTAAGTAAGCAAAGTAAAAAAAACATCCCCTTAATAGGGTAAAGTGGGGAGATAAAGTTTATATGGAACTTCTTCATTTCTGAACTTAGAAGTATGAAAATTGGTATGTTAAATACTGATCACGATTGAAAATTATCTGCGCAGGCAAAATAAAATAAAAACACCTTATAGGGTAGAAAGGGGGTTAATGTTTATATAGGGTGGGTGGGGGGTATTAAAGATACGGAGTTTGGATGTTTATGGCTCAATCACGACTACTTAAACGGCTAAATCGATCGTGATAATTGAACTCTGGCCGGGAAAATTTCATACGGTTTTTTTAACTCGGGAAAAAGTATAGTTTTTTTTTGTTCACTTTATTCAATGAAGCATGGGTCCCATGACTGCTCATTTTCGTGCATAACAAACAATTCTTTATGCATTGGAATAAAACTCAAGAAAATCAGTTTTACACATTTTTTTGCAAAGTATTGACTTGATTTTTTGCATTTTGGTAGTTCAAGAGTAGGAGAATGTCCGAATATTATTCAAACGATAGTAAGCTCCTGTTTGTCTAGGTATCGTTCGTTACCTTCTTATGCCTAAACCACGGGTAGCGTGGTCGGCCTGCGATCTATGAGGTTATGTTACTTTTGCAATGGTCTATCATGGGATTCCTTTAAAAAAATATATCGTGCTTCGGAAGACACGATAAGCCGATGTTTCTGGCTGCATTTGGCTTGGTTAGTACACCATAACTTCAATGGGCCCGTGTGGAAGGTCATGGCCCATTCTCCTTATCCATTTATATGAAGGCCTGTGCCCCAGCAGCGAGGATATTAAAATAGATTGATGCTGGTACTGATGAGACCTTAGAGAATGGTAGGTAGATAGCTACCTACTTTTTAACACAAAATTACGCGGCCGCCGGCCATTCATATTCCTATTTCTACTATCCCTACTATTATTATAAATGCAAAATTGTATATGCTCACGTCAAAACGGCTGAACCAGTTTTGATGAAATTTGGAATGGAGATAGTTCGAGACAGTGCTTCCGGGTGCTCCTACTAATTACTCCTACTGATAGGAGCACCGGGACACCCATGTCCTGATGCTAGGAAGGACATAGGCAAATTGTAACCGAGGGAATAAGACTCATTCCCATGGTAAAATAAGTTTTAGCTCGGGCAAAGCTGTAGAATGGAATTGGTATTTAAGGCGATAGTTTGAGTTCATGGGAAGGATGATGTTTAGAATAGAGACAGTTTAAGGCCCTGGAAAGGACATATTTTACTTTTTACCGCGGGAAATCTCATTGTATGGAAAAATCACTGTAAGCGCGGGCTAATTTGGGGACAGAAATTGGTATTTAAGTAAATAATTTGAGACCCTGGCAAGGATTATAATATCATATTCCCACGGGAAAATCAATAAGTAGGTATTATTTGTTTGTCCGTCTTTCACGTCCAAACGGATCAATGTGATTTTTGGTACGGGGGTAGATTGGGAGTTGGAGAATGACATAGTTTATCCCGGAAAATATTACATTCCATCAGGATAATGTCGTGTAGTACACGCGGGCGAAGCCGCGGGCGGAAAGCTAGTTAGTCAATATTATTTACTTAGCCTTAGCATAGCTAATGAGCCCACAGTTGATTTTCGTGAACAGTTAAAATATGTACTTATTTAAAAATAGTCATTTCTTATGTATAATATTATCAATGATAATATAAAAATATAGAAAAATCCAAAAGTACACGCCTCATTACGCTTATTAAAAAAAACGGTCAAGAGCGAATCGGACTCGCGCACCGAGGGTTCCGTACCATCATAAATTTAAATAAATATAACGTGAAAATATTTCATTGGCAAGGCTGGATTCGTCAGAGTATTTGCCGTGTAGAATATTGCAGTTTTATGTCAACCTCAGCTCTTGACCGATAGTGGAACTAATATAATTTTTTTGATGATTTCAGAAAAAGTTAACTATTTAGAGACATTGTTTTATTTTTTCTGTAATCTTTACATAAACTCCTATCACATCAAATAATTTCATATTTTTTTCTGCAGCATTTCTCTATGCTAACTTCGGAGATAAGGGGGGAACGGTATTTTTTTTACTTTTTCATCAAAAGTCGAAAACTATGCGGCTTAGGAAAAAAGAAAAAATGTTTAAGAATGAGCAAGCAGCGTTCTTTCATATGATACCCCATATGCCCTAGTAGCCCCACTTCGAATTTTTAAAGCCCCCTTTCAGTCTCTGTTTCTAAAAAATATAAATATTCTTATTTCTCTCTTATTTGCAAAATTGTTGGACAAACGTCATCTTAAACTACTTGATAGCATTAGTAGTTCTCGAGATGTCCATTTGTGACAGACAGACAAGGTCTCACCATAAGGGTTCCTTTTTTACCATTTTGGTTCGGAACCCTAAAAAGACCAGTGTTTTACAGGGAGCCAGCTAATGTTCACGCCCAACCATCACGGTGCAGCGGCGACAGCGACCGATCGGACCTGCGCGATGCGGGCCTATCGGCTGTCTTCGAAGATAAATTTATTCCCTTTTGACGTTCTTATTTTTGTGTATTTTATTAATTATAATAGGTGCGCGTGTCCGACTCGCTCTTGACCGATTTATTTTTAATAGGAAACAATCCCGTGACGTGATGAAGCTATTTAAAAACATTGGTACAAAACAAATACCTATAGGTACATTGTATTTGAAGTGTAATTGTGGCACGTACGTCCATACAGACAGACATCCGGACGTCCACGAACAATTTTTTAAATCACTGTTTTATAATTTATGTTAGTTATGCTTGACAAATATTTTTTCAAATTATTTAAATGTGTTTATATAAAAGGTTTGTTCTTCATATTTCTGTGCTTATATTATTGTATTAGTGCAATATGAATTTAGCAGAGACAGTTCAAGTCCAGAAAAATGCTTGACTCTGACATGTTGAGAGTAGACCACTACCTCTATGAGGCGTGCAATATGCTTCCATCTATTCCAGTACCTACATTCGAACCGATTTCTATGACGTTTGTGTTGTTTGTCACAATTTTTCCATATAAGGCTACTTATCTTCGAAGTCTGTTATCGTAACAGCTTTATATGAAAATACCAGTAACAACAATAAGGGTCTATTGTATTAAAGCGCAAATATAAACGTAATTCTAGGAAAGTATTCTTTGAGTCCTTTGTCACGTTGACATAATGTGGCTAAACGAAGCGGTTATCGGCCGGTGTACACTTCTCGTCCTTTATGTTCCCGCGCTTGTGTACTGCACTATACAGATAAATGGGCTTTAGATAAGCCAGGCGCCATCAAAACATTTTCTGACCTATATTCGGTTACCTATCTTGAGTGTAATATAAACATTTTCACCTTAGTATTCTGGGAACTAAAAAAAACGCTTCGAATAATAAACACCAAAAATAATAATAGGTATTCCGCAGTATTACTCACATGATTTTGTCAGGGAACGTTTTCTTTGTCACGGTTTCGGTATGAATCACAATTTTAGCAAACTAAATCGACAAATTAAATAAAGGCTTTATTATTACAATTAAACAAAGAATATTTAAGTATAATTTTTCGGAAAATACCAATTGCTTTTTATCTTAAACTAAGTATATCTTGTTACATATGGCAGTATCTTAACTTCAAGCAAAAGATATCTGGTGTGGCCATGAATAGAGATCACGGGTAAATACAATCTACATATTCTTACCCAGAGCCGTCGCGACTTCCTTGTTTGTCTTTGTGCTCTTATTGCTGCAAAAATAACAATAAAAACATAACGTACCAAGGTCACGTCGACCTTGTTTACTAGGAACCGATGTGTCAGTTTGCGTATTTATTTCTAATTATGTCCATTGATAGTCATTTACATTTACATAGTAGCGCCACCCGCCCGCGGAAGACAAGAGATCTGTGCCAGCAAAATCAGTAAACATGTGACACAGGAATTCGGGAACGTACTTACTCATTTTTATCATACCAACTTTTCGTCGCCCTACAGATAACTAATTAGTTATACTTATAAGCAGACACACAGAAGAGTGAAGTGAGAGTATTACTGCCAAAATAATGCAGGCAAAATTAATACGACGGTCATCAACCATTCATCATGTAAAGGAATTTGCTGGATATTGGATGCAGTCTGATCCAACTCTACTGCCTTTCCGAGCACTGCGGGAGAATTGTCCATCTTTGACTTGCTGTATCTTCGCACCCAATGGACAAAGGGTGCTCAGATTTCGCTAAAATTGTAGCAAATTTAGTTGTCTTTATTAAAGTGCAGAACAAAGATACTTCAAAACGCTTCCGGGCGCTTGTGCACTACACTACACGGAATTTTACCGTTCCGGAAAAAAAACAGATGATTTTATTGTAATAATAAATTATTTTTAATAGTAAGAATTTATTTATTTCGCGTAGTTTCAATGTTTCAAACCCTAAACTATACGAAATAAATAAATTCTTACTATTATAAATAATTTATGATTAAAATCCGGGGGCACGGTAGTGCCCCTGCCAAGTCGAGCGCGAAGCAAACACTGCCGTACCATCCTTTACTGGAACCATTTCGCCGCATTTTCAGGCCCCTATTTGAGAACCTTTGGATAAGACCAGAACGCAGAAATTTTCGTCATCCAGTAAGCTATAATTACATACTTAAAATCCAAAATTTCAAGTCTGTAGGTCATTTAGTTCCGAAGTTAAGGCGATACTCGGAAAAAATGTGCTGAAGCGAGATAGCAATGAGAAAACGACGCGCGCGGGAGCGAGACCGATTTTGCAGATTAGGCAAAAAAAAACACAAAATCACTTCGTATTAAAAAACTATAGCGATTTAAAAAAAATGCTTCTATACGATCCTCAATATTATTGGTGTCCACTTATTAAACCAATTTCCAATAGTGTAAGTAACCCCATTTAAGAATAATCTTCACTTTTCGTATTTTTTAGAGGTCTTTTCGAAAATAAAAAGTGTCGAGGCAAAATCATAAAATCGTGTTTTTAAAACTATACGATTCTAGATAAAGGTATGAAGAAATATATATCTTATTACCAGATTTTTAACAACTGTAACCGTCCTATAGTTTTAAATCAAAAAGTCCATCTTTTTCCGAGTAGCGCCTTAAGCGAAAGGAAAGTTTCGCATTTATGACACTCACTCATGATCATCAAAATAGAACTAGTACTTCCCATAAACTCAGAGAGCTGAAATTTGGTACAGAGTCCAAAGTTCTAGTTACACCTTTTGTAAAGAAATAAGCAGCTCCAGCGAGAGTTGCTCAGTTTTTTATAGGATGATTTTGGTGAGATACAACTATCCGGAAGGTAAAATTCCGTGTAGTGCACAAGCACGTGGGTAGTTTTTTCAAAAAAACTAAACAAGTGACAAAATTTCGTAGTTTTTCGATCACCATGGGGGTAGCACAGGGTTTTCAGGGTTACAAACTTGGGTGTTAACTACTCTCACGGGACCTAACAACATATAAAAAAATCCTTGTTACATGCGCGTTTGCGATATTTGTCCTTTTAGGGTTCCGTAGCCAAATGGCAACAAACGGAACCCTTATAAATTCGCCATGTCTGTCTGTCTGTCTGTCCGTCCGTCCGTCCGTATGTCACAGCCCCTTTATTCCAAAACTATTAAGACTAGATACTTGAAACTTGAAAGAAGATATATTTTGTGAACTGCTTTAGGATTTGTATAAAAAAAAAGGGAGGCAGGGAGGATACATGAAACTGAAACTGACAAAAATAATAGAGATAAAAATCTAGAAAAAGTATTATGCTGTAGATCTTAATATAAACTTTCAACGAAAATTAGTTTGAAAGAGATATAGAAAGCAGTTTTTGAGATATAACACATTTTCAAGAACCGCAAATGTAAGTTTGTCGTTCATACAAACACTATGGAAAACAAAGTTATTTGCTGACGAAAAATGATAGTGCTATTTTGGCTAGGTAGAGGCATAGGCAATCGGTACGTTAAGTGGGTACGGAACCCTTCATGGGCGAGTCCAACTCGCACTTGGCCGATTTTTTGTGTTGATATTGACTGGCCTACGTAGGTCACCGGTGACCGGAGTTTAAAAAAAATGTTTATAATTATTATTTTTTTCCCAAAGGAAGTTGTATGGAAGAAGTGATATTGTATCTGAAATTTACTACAAACATTTTTCTTAATTTTTTGTTTATTGTGTTGCGTATCCGTGTGATATATTTGTGACTCAAATAAAGAACAAAGTGCGATTTTTTTAAGAACCCGGCCCAGAGTTGTTGCTCTTTGAAACCCTGTTTAAAATATCCTTGTAGATAATTAGAACATTTTATTAATTATGACGTTGAAACTGAATTGTGAAAAATAAAAAAGGTCTTAAAATACACTATACAATACCTACTACATAACAGTGGACATGATACATGACAAATAATTAAGTTCGCATATAGTTTCTATGGCTCCTTGTGCAGTGGTTCGACCGCTCGGCCTAAGGCGATACTCGGAAAAATTATGCTAAAGCGAGATAGCAATGAGAAAACGACGCGCGCGGGAGCGAGACCGCTTTTGCCGATTACGCAAAAAAAACACAAAGTCACATCGTATTCAAAAACTATAGCGATTTTTAAAAAATGCTTCTATACGATCCTAAATATTATTGATGTCCACTAATTAAATCAATTTTCAATAGTATATGTATCCCCATTTAAGAATAATCTTGATATTTCTTATTTTTTAGAGGTATTTTCGAAAATAAAAAGTGTCGAGCCAAAATCATAAAATCGTGTTTCTGAAACTATACGATTCTAGATAAAGATATGAAGAAATATATATCTTATTACCAGATTTATAACAACTCTAACCGTCCTCTAGTTTTATATCAAAGAGTCCATACTTTTTCCGAGAAGCGCCTTTCACGGGATGTGTAAACATTGTGTATAGAGCCTGGCCCAGTATTTTAGCACTACAAACTATAGTACGAGTACGGAGTACGAGCGAGTATGGAGGAGCTTGATATAATCAGTTTTTGGCCACCCATCCCGTGGCCGACCATTGCGAAAGTTGCCTGAGCGCTCGAGCCACTGCACTAGGGGCACCATAGGATTAACAAGCGAACTTAATTTATTGGTAGAAATTATGTTCGGGTTACCTTATTTTAAGACTTTTTGAACAACTGTAGGTAACTTTTTTATTTTTCACAATTCAGCTTCGTCGCCGTATAACAAATTGTTGTAATACCCCAATAGTATAATAATTAATTAAATAATAATATACTAAATAAGGTTTCAAAGTGCTACAACTGTGGACCCATTTTGCATCTTGTTCTTTATTATTTATTTAATGTTATTTATTAATGACATAATATTCAGTTTTCTACAATCAATTTATAGTAGTTGGTAAAAATACCTGTCTCTATTACATATTGTCACGCTTATCTCCTGTATATCCGATCTGGAACAAGAGTCCTGTTCCAGATCGGATCCATCCAGAGATCACTTCTCGCCACTTGCTACGATCTCACTCTCTACGATCTCTACGATACTGCTTAATCTCTCATCATATTTTTCATGCATGCCTTCCATCCATCATCTGACAAATCGCATGTGTTTCACCTTCCATTTTTCCTTCAACGTCGGTCGTATCAATACGGATGCGATTCCCCGTGTTCCACATTCCGCCCTCGCGAGGAGTAGAAATTGCCTACTTATAGAAAGTTGCTAAAAAATTTTCAGATTTCATTTGTTATTGCTACACTAATAAGAATAAAAACATTTATAGATATTGGGCATCCAAATGTATGCCATCATTTTAACGTCAACCTAAATAACCGTGAGAATCCAATGCAGAAGAGTTGGTACCACTAAACAGAAGCCACTAATTAAGTAAGTAGGTATGTGAAAATATTTATAACACACATTTTCAATAACACAGATGAATGTCGACCCGACTCGAAATACATTCAACAGTCGGTCATTAACAAAAAACAAACGTCGATAGGCATTGAAACGCGAATGTGTGTCAAGAGTGTGCGTAGGGCAGCGCATCTGCCACAGCCGCCTGTTCTACGGCCGAAACTTAATTGGCCTGACCTAGCTCGTAAAAGCGTTGTAAAAAGTGTGAAGGTCTGGCGGAGGTAAGGACTCGGCGAAAAGAGGTCAAGTGTAATGCCTCGCGCTCCACTGGCCTCATTTAGGAGTCGCGAGCGCCGCTCTCGTTCGCCTTTCATACGAATATGTCCTAGATAGCTACTGTTTTACATTTATTGTTTCTTTAAAAATGAAATTAAAATGCAGTGGAAATTGAAATTAGTTTTGTTTGTATCTGGTTTACAAACACACTAACGACTTTCGACGCTTAAAGAACAAAAGCTGTAAACGATGTCACCTTTTGAAAGTTTGCTTAGTAAATTGGTAATGTTAGCATGAGTAAAACACGAGTTGATGACGATAACAAATAACAATATTTAGTTCAATTTTTAAACCATAATTATTTGGATCAAAATAATTTACGTTTTAAAAAGACAAAGGCATGTCATTTTCTGTGGCAAAAAGAAATGTGACTTAAAAGTAGAATTTCTTTTTCTGACACAATTATTATTTGTTTTATCGAAATGAAAGTTGAAATCGTACAGAAGCCGCCAAATATAATCAGAGTGCACCTCTCTAACTGCTTTGAATAATCCGGAAACGTGGGAGAGGCGACCTCTTTGGTGTCGAAGGCAACCTTCGGCCGCTATTATTAACGCAGTGGCCGCGAAACCAGAGCGAACATGGCTCGGCATCGCCCGAATAATGCCATATACTCCATAATTCATTGAGACCTTGGCCCCGATACCCGTGCTCGAGCTTCGCCGCGTGCTTCCGACGGGACGACAGCCCCGAACTCCGCTGACATATCCAGCCGAAATGGGGACACCCATCAGTTAATTACAAGGACGACGGAATACAATGTACAATATACTGTAACTATGCAAACAAATGTTCAATGTTTATATTCTGGGATGTGGTACATAATTCAGTGATAATTGTCATCAAAGTTTAACAAAAATATAGAGATTGTAAATAATGATCCAGGAAACTTGGTCACTCCAACATTTCCTGCCTTAGAAAAATCGTAGCTCATTTTCATACAAATAAATTATCGGGACGTGGGAAATCCAAAATCACAAACACACAGTCAAATACTTACACTTACCACAGTGTCACTTACAAGAATTGGGTATATTTCCTGTCTCAGAAAATTCGCAGCTCATTTTTAACCGACTTCAAAAAAAGGAGGAGGTTCTCAAGTCGTCTGAATGTTCTTTTATGTATATTCCACGATATCTCTGCCAATAGGGTATTTTACTGTTGCTGAAATGTAGATATTTAATGATGACGTTAAAAAATATTGCAATTAAGAATACCAAATGTGAAATAGTAGATTGTTTAGCAAGGGATGTATGGCACCCATAACAGTCGAGTGTTTTGGCGCACGAACGAAGTGAGGGCGCCGATAGTTCGAGACTGTGATGGGTACATACGCCCGAAGTAAACACTCTACTTTTCATTTTGAATATGAGGAAAGTAAAAATAAACAGAAATAACCAAAAAAAATATTTTTCCTATGGCCGCGGAATTTTCGAAAGACTATAACTTTTTTGTTCATTTTCTCTGTTTTAAGGAAGGCAAGGGAAACTAAGTCCATATAGTCTTGTTTGGTGTTTGACCCGTACTCTATGCAATTCCATGAAATTAATAGCCTGATTTTTTATGTTACAAATAACTTATTTGGTTTAATCTGTTTCTAAAAACGCATTCTTTAAGAAAAACAATGTTTTAGATATTAAAATAATAATTCTACGATATTAATTATTTTATATAATAGCAAAACATGGCTGTATAGGCTTCTGTGCCTTTGCCTGTATACCTTTGGTAAATAAATGTCCAAAGAGATAAAACTCTACACACGTTCCTATCCGACCTCCGATCCGATTCGGTCTGCTCCCAGACCAAATCGGAACGTGTGTAGCGCAGATTTGCTCTGGGAGCACACCAAATCGGCTGTCGGATCGGAACGTGTGTAGATGCTATTACAGATTTTGACATGACACCTCCTATTCCTATTTTAAATTTCATAACGGCCCTAGGGCCGCCACATACCACTTTCAACCCGCATTTTAGGCAAGTTAGGAGTTCCTTTCAGAATATGAGACATGAAAAAATAATTTGAATCTGTTTTATAATAAAAGAATTATAGTCTGTTTGATTTTGACTATAGCTGTCTCTTTCTAAAACGAAATCTTCTATGGCGTGACTATGACGCTACTAACCCACTGACGTCACTAAGATAGCGTCCTGTCCTTGTCTAATTATAAAGTTTGAAGTCCTATATCTTTGAAAATATTCAAGATAATTCAAAATGAAAACTTGTTTTGTGTAGCTAATATTTCGAAAAACATTTTAAAGAAATAAAAAAAAATACCGTATTGTGAACCGATTCTGATAATTCTTTTTTTATCTAATAAACCAAAGTTTCAATTTGGTCCCATGAAAATTTTACAGTAGTCGGTCTAGAAGTTTCTTCAGAATCCTGAAAAACCACATTGTTGTCGTCTGGTAGTTCCTGCTTTACGCTTCAATATCCGCGAACTATTAACCAATTTCGATTTTTTTTTTATTCGAAAGAGTATACTCCTGAGGTGTCTCCATTGTAATGTAACCAAGTCAGGATCTGATGGTGGAATCCAGGGGAAATTGGATTGGATTGGAACTCGCAAGTTTTATAGGTATTTTACGTGTTTTCTTTTATAGTTTTTCAAGTATTTGCATTATCTCATGATAATGAGCTTGTGATGGAAGTTGCAACTTCTCAACGGTTAAGAGTTGGTCTATGTTTTTTTAAATTGCATTAGTACGTAAAGATTTGTAGTTGTAATATTTATGGTTATGGTTATATATTTAAGTTTTACCTTTCATCATCAGCTCACCTAATGAGCTGATGATGAGAGGTAAAACTTCTTAACTCTTAGGAGTAAGAGCATGTTTTTTAAGTACCACATGCACGAATTGACCTTTAGTTGTATTCTTTCAAGTAATTTAGGTAAGCTGATGGTGGAAGCCTGTGGAAGGTTAAACTGCATAACAGTTAAGAGTTGGAAGGCGGAGCTTGTCTTGGTGTTTTAATTAAGATATGGACAACCATTGGACACAGTTTCATCGTTGCACTTTGCGGTACACTTGCTCATTATGTGGTTTCTTAAGGTAGATTTCTTACACTAAAAATGGAAAAAAACATATTTTTTTTTTAAACTAAACCGCCTTCAAAACAAAAAACACTTCTTAAAACAAGTGAAATGAAAAACAAATTAAATCATTTAATTCATAGGATGAAAATGCGCGACTTTTAGAAACTTATCTTGAGGCATACTTACTGATCTGTTTCTATGATCGAAACGTGTGAAATCCAAAATCACAAACACATAAGTACCTACTTACAATTTACACTCAAGATTTTTTTTATTTATTTTTTTATTTATTAAACTTTATTGTACAGTTACATCAAGTAGAGTACAAAAGGCGGGCTTAACGCTAAAAGCATTCTCTACCAGCAATTGAGTAAGTATAACATGTATGGTTATTATTTCATCGGGCTATCAAATATGTAGAGCTTTTTACCAACCACAATGACATTTTATCAATGAAACGGAAGTGTGTCCTACATTACCCAGCACGATTATCGTCAACAACAAAATACCTTTGACGTAGATCAAGGTGGTGAGTGAATGCATTCGGTATGCTCGAATGACCTTTAAATATGTATAGACACTTATTGTTTATTTTATTCGAAATCCTTGTGTATAATGAACAACGCTTCAATACGACTGTAGAGGTACAATTGTATAAACAATGAGCTGAATTTAAAAATATTTATTAGTTGCTGTGTGGCCGACTTCGTTCCCATGTTCTTTGTTGCGTATGCTGTGATCGGCTAATCATCTGATAGGTACTCAGTTTATTATAGTTTATCGCAAGTTATTTAATTTATACAATAACTAGTGAGCTTCCTCGGCTAAAGAATATCGGGATAAAATATAGCCTATGTCATTCACCGGCTATCGTTGAACTTCGGCAAATCTACCGGATTTCTAATTCATGCAGATAATACCAAGTTCCCATCTCCTCGTGTCTTGGAGGTGGTAATATATATACGTCGTTGTTAGCCATAACATTTTAAGTACAAATGCTCTTGTTACTTAAATTAGAATTGGAGCAATATTTTTGATAGAGCCTAAAGTACAATCAAAAATTTTAACGATCTAATTCAATGGCAATAGTCTAAGATAGGTACTCTAAAAGATAATGATACCTCATTCATACATTAAAATACGAAAGTTATGGTTGAATATAGAACCCACTTAGACATTAACCTGTTTAGGGTAAATGTATAATTATGTGGGTTCAATACACTACTTGGGCATTCGTATAAAAATAATTAGTGGCTGTCACATTCTAGCAAAACTCAAATAAAACTTAAGTAAGTAACTAAATCAAAGTAAATTTTTCGTGATTTTAGTTGCTTCCAATGATCCAATGGTAAAAAGTTGTACGTTTACTCAAATTGTTGTGATCTACTTCTTTAATGTTAATAATTTTTGTATTTATTTGCTTGTATAATATTTAAAAGGGGGTATAAACCTAGAAAAAAATCACATACAAGAAAACCAGAATAAGTAAACGCCGAATTAGTTTTATTTGAATTACTCGTAAAATAAACATTATTTTTGCAAATCGTTAGTAGGGTCGCTAGAGTAATATGCGTCATATTGAAAATAAATTGTTTACTTAAGCATAGCTGAAAATTAGACCAGAATTTTGTGGTTTTTTTTATCGACAAAATGTTATTATTTTATGTTTTCGCTTAGTCCAGTCCCTTTCAAGTGTGTTGTAATATCTATAAACTTCTTCCAAAAAATTCGAGGTTTTATTTGTATTGTAAAAATCAAATGTAAGACTGGCGATTTGCCTTTATGAACTAAGACTTATCAATAGAGACAGTAAAAAAAGGATTCCTATACTTACCATTTTGATGTAACTTCGGAAGGTCTTTTATTCCCATTGCTAGTCATAACATAATTAGTCTAGGAGACTGTATTTCAGTTTGTTCTTCATGAAATTAGATCAGTCAATGCCGAGCCACGAAAAATACGCAGTTACTAAACTGTTTATTCCATTACCATGACCTTTATGTTAAAATTGATTCTTTCAATATTTGTACTAAAATCTTATCATGTATGTTTTAGGAAGATTGTTGAATAAAGTTATTGTTGAATAAGCAAGTGACACTACACCCAAATACAACTTTCGACTTACTAATAACAAATGTGAAATTGCGTTTGTTTGTTTGTTTATTTGTTTGTTTGTTTGTCCGTCTTTCACGTCAAAACGGAGCAACGGGTTGACGTGATTTTAGGTATGATGATAGTTTGAGTGCTGGAGAGTCACATAGGTTACTATTTATCCCGAAAAAATATCACCATCCCGCGGAATTATATGGAAAATCGTATAATCGTGCTAACAAAACTGACATTAAATTCCATGGCCGTTTCCAGAGAGTATTGTAATCACTGAGGTTTTAGCCGCTTTTAATATTTGGTATTTGTGGCAGGAGGCACTGTTTTTAAATTCCATGGCCGTTTTCAAAGAGTATTGCAATCACTGAGGTTTTAGCCGCTTTTAATATTTGACATTTGTGGCAGGAGGCACTGTTTTAAACTTCTTTGTTGAATGAAAATCTCTATTAGATGTTGGTGAAACGAAGTTCGCCGGGTTCACTATAAGTACATATTTATGGGTAGCTCGTAGCATTTTGTATTTTAAAGAAAATTTATTTTTTCACCTTTGTACCACTTTTCTTAGGGACAGGACACTAGCGCGAAAGACTTTTGTGCAAGAGACATTTGCGTGAAAAGCCATTTGCGCGAAATACACTTGCGCGAATGGACACTTGCGCGAATGGACACTAGCGGGATTGGACACTTGCGCAAATGGACACTTGCGCGAATGGACATTTGCTCGAATAGGTGCACAAATGTAATTAAATCTGCATCAACAACAATTGAAATAGCCCGTTAGCCTTCAAAAACATTTTCATCGGACCACGCGTGAAGGTAAACTATCGCTCAGCTATGTTTTTGCCTGAGGGCCGGCCGATCAAAATCAGCCAAAACGGCAGTCACCGTTAAATCTCTGGAGTTCACAATTATTTTCAAAAATAATTAAAATATTTGTAATTACTATCATAAAGAGTGTGTTTACAATGTATCTCTATTAATAATCTAAAATCATTTACAGTATAAAAGATACAACTACGTAAAGTTGCACAAAATATGAGAAAACGTGTGTCGGCGTTAAGGTAAAATTGAATTAAAAAATCGATATATTAGATTCAAAAGCCTACTCAAACAAATCTCAAAAGTATTAACTACAACGTATCAATTGTTTTATTTTATAATATGCTTTGGTTATTTAATTATGTTTTTTTTAAAACGCTTCTTAAATCCGCCATTCAAAATTACTATGGACTCGAGACGTTGAATATAACAAGCGAGCAACGCACGAAATATTCAGTCGCCCACGAGAGCTCAGAGCGAGGCGACGTTTCGATGCGGAGCGACTTGACCTAGAAAGACTTCGTTGCCTATCGTGTACGTATTCTGTGTTACACGCAGCAAAACAGCGTAAGTATAAATTTGTAATATTTTTTTTCTCAATTTTGGTTTTGATTTATTCTTATCACGACTGCTCAAGAAGCGTAATGTGTTTAGGGTTAATGTATGAATGTTAGTGTGTATGTATGCGAGTTTCTTTCCACCATAACTTTTGAATGCCTCAACGGATTTTAATGGCTAAAGATTTTTTAAATACTCAAAATGGTGGACGTGTGGTGTGGCACCATAAAAAAAATGTAGTTTTTCCTTATTATAGCAATATGGGTATCAAATGGAAGGCTTTGACGAGTACCTACATTTCAAAAATATAGAATTGGTATGCATAATCACTAAAAATAATATAATAAAGAATTCATAATATAAAAACCTCAAAAGTAAAAAAAAAACAAGCTCTCATTACAGTCGGGGTCTCGGGGTACCATGCTGTGGAATTCTTAAATTTAAAAGGTCCCCCGACTGCAATGATACTATGTATGTAGGTATGTTCCACGATAGCTCCGCCAATAGTGAACCGATTTTGATAATTCTTTTTTTATCTGATAGACCAAAGTTTCAATTGTGTCCCATGAAAAATTTACAGTAGTCAGTTCAGAAGTTTCTTCAGAATCCCGAAAAAACACATTGTTTTCGTCTGGTAGTTCTTGCTTTACGCTTCAATATATACGGGAACTATTAAACGATTTCGATAATTCTTATTTTATTCGAAAGAGTATATTCCTGAATTGGTTCCAGTGTAACTAAGTTAAGAGCTGATGGTGGAATCTAGGGGAGATTGAGGAAAACTCGCAAATTTTATAGGTATTTTACGTGTTTTATATATTTTTCAAGTATTTGCATCTGCTAATCATGATGTCATAATAATGAGCTGGCGATGGAAGGTCCAACTCTTCAATGGTTAGGAGTCGAAGGGTAATTTTTTTAACATCGTTAATAAGTAAAGATTTGTAGTTGTAATATTTCAGGTTATTTAGGTGAGCTGATGATGGAAGGTAAAACTCCTTAACGCTTAGGATTAAGAACATGTTTTTAAGTACCACATGCACGAATATACCTTTAGTTGTATTCTTTCAAGTAATTCAGGTAAGCTGATGGTGGAAGCCAGTGGAAGGTTAAACTGCATAACAGTTAATATTTGGAAGGCGGAGCTTGTCTTGGTGTTATAATATTGATATGGACCACCATGTGACAACAGTTTTATCATTACACTTTACGGTACACTTGCTCATTATGTGGTTTCAAGGTAGATTTCTTACACTAAAAATGGAAAAATAAACATATTTTTTCAAAAAAGTAAACCGGCTTCAAAACAAAAAACTGCAAACAAAATTTACTTCCCAAAACACGTAAAAATGAAAAATAAATTAAATCATTCAATTTATAGGATGAAAATGCGCGACTTTTTCTAACTAATCTTTGAACTTTCTGATCTGTTTGAAGTCGATGTCAAACCGAAAGTAACATAAAATATACTTTGGGAAACAATATACACAATAATAATGTGAGTGATGCGAGTTGTAACGTATCAAATAAATTAGGTATAAGGCTTGACACCGACTTCAAACAGATCAGAAAGTTCCAAGATTAGCTATAAAAAGTCGCGCGCGCATTTTCGTCCTATAAATTGAATGATTTAATTTATTTTTCATTTTTACGAGTTTTGGAAAGTGAGTTTTTGTTTGCAGTTTTTTGTTTTGAAGGCGGTTTAATTTTTGTACTTTTTAGTTCGATTTTGGCAGTCTGTTTTTAATTTTCAAGTTAATTTTTTCTTTTGTTAGTAACAAATAAACTCAAAAATTACTGAACCGAAATAAAAAAATATTCCACCATTAGAATGCTACATCAACCCTGAGTAACATAAGCTATTCTGCCCGCGACTTCGTTTGCGTGAATGAAGTCGCTTACACAACAGACATTCTAAAGGTATCGGTTCAAACTGGGCGTCGTGACTGCACGCGACATGACGCCCGCGCCACTACTGGTTTCTATGTATTTCATAGCGAGCGTCAGCGTCGGACGTCAGCGTCAGAGACTACGGTAGTCTACTCATCAAATATCTTTGTCCAATGTGCATTTGATCAAAGAAATTGGAAGACTTGGAACTTGGATCAAATGTACCAGGCATGGGCACCTGACAAATAAATTTGATCAAATGGACATAGAAACTGGACCAAGCTATTGGCTGAGTGGCATCAACCCCTTTGAATAAAATATAGGCACTTTTGTCCACCGGACTAACTTTAAAGTGGAAACCTTTGCCACGAACTCGACGGTTATTTCATTCGTTAAGATCTAGCGAGGAGGCAGGAGGAGCTTCATGGGCAGAACAATCTTCTTTTACGTTGCATTCGCAGCAAAAGTTTCCACTTTCAGGTTATGTCGGCGAACAAAAGTCCCTGACAGTTTTGTATCGAAGGTACGACAGCCAAACGATTTTTCATACAAAATTACCATATTTACTTAATTTTCCGGAATAATAAGTAGTCTATGCTAATCTCAAGTTCCCAAACTATCCAGGTACCAAATATCACGTCGATCCGTTTTGACGTGAAAGAAGGACAAACAAACAAATAAACAAACAAACACACTTTCACATTTATAATAATAGTATGGATTCATTCCATCCATAGGTTTCTAGGAGTACCTAGTTGAGATTAATTATTACAGAATAATGACTTACCAACTTTTACAACCGACACCGTACCGATCGAGCGAGCGAGGCGGCATTAGTGTGCGTGATGACGCACACACAGGTGGAACGCTGCGCTAATACCTAATCTTTGCCCGCGTTAAAAGGTCGACGCAGTCTTAAAAAGACGGCTATGTATTGTTTTTCCTACTACCATATCAATTTTTTACGGTAATCAAAGCTTACAAGGTCCTTTGATCTAGAACTATGAAATATGGCAAGATGTAATGTACGATCTCACAGCACAACTACCTAAATAAAAGAGGTGGAGATTGATCATGAGATTTACTTATTGAAAGTTGGTTCTGCATAGCGGATAGCTGCATAGGTTTGGGTGATTTTTGCGAGGATGTTGCAGCTTGTTTAAAGTTGATATTTTCTTTTATTATACTAATTTAGTCCGTTTGCTTGTTTTTTTTTCCATGGAAGCCCTGTAAAATTATGTTTGAATAAGATACGTAGACCTAAGTTTTTTAGTTATGTAGTTTTAGTTCTAGGGTATTTAGTCATTAAGTCTTTCATTTGCTTACCTTATTGTATTTGCTCGTGTCCACTAAAAGTTGTCCACAGTCACATTTTTCCTTCTTTAGTTTCTGAAGTGAAATTTTTGTGTGATAATTTACATTTAACAAAACTTTCCAAACTAAAATGGCTTGGCTAAGGCTAATGGCATGGCACAAACAAATTAAAGTTTTTTTTTTCATGACTGACGCTTGCCATCACAGATTAGGTATCAGTTACGCGCGCAGTGCGTGCGCTGCCAGCACAGATTAGTAAGTCATGAATAGTGTTGCCAGACCATAGAGTTAAGGACGTTCTTTTTATTTTTATTCATCTTTATTTTAATTTTTTCGTTTGTTCTCTTTGACCTTTATATTATGTAAACCATATTATGCAAACCATATTATGTAAATGTAGGTCATGTATGTATGTGAAAATTTAAACTTTAGATAAATTAGTTTTAAAATCTTTATTTAAACCTGTTAATTGTCTCCCAGCCCCACCACTTCGGTCCCGACGGAAGATCAGCGCTGGTCACAAGCCAAGCATTATGCTGAGTCGGGACCGTTTTGGGACAAAAGGGTAAAATGTATTGTTTCTCTTTTTTTTTTTTTTTATTTTGTATTATGTCATTTTGTCCCAAATAAATGTTTTTTCTTTCTTCTTTCTTCTTTCTTCAGATGTTGGCAGTGCTATAGATTGATGATGGGATATTGATGGTGGTAGAGATGGTCGATGGGAGTTTGATTGTGGAGAATTGTGGACGGTTGATGGTGGTGTACATGTGGGGGACAGATTAGAGGATGATAAAGATGTGTCAGACTCATGGTAAGCTGATAAAATTGAAGAACTGGGCGAATTAGACAGCAACAACACTTTTATTTCTTTTTTGTTTGCATCTCTTTCAGATTTTAGCACCGCCTCTGATATTCTCAGTACCCAGGTCTTTGGTTGAGGTTTTGGTTTGGTTTGGTTTGGTTGACTGGTAGAGAATGCCTTATGGCATTAAGTCCGCCATTTGTACCCTTTTGTGCAATAAAGTTTAAATAAATAAACTTTAAGCCCGAAACCATGAAAATTTAAGGAAGTTTTTGCCAAATAAACTATTTCCACCTTCACCGCTTGGAGGTACTTCCAGCTTAAAATATTGTTAACTAGCTTTTTGCCCGCGGCTTCGCTCACGTGTACTACACGACGTTATCATGAGGGAATGTGATATTTTTTTCGAGATAAAAAGTAGCCTTTGTCACTCACCAGCTCCCAATCTACCCCCGTACCAAAAATCACATATTGACGTGAAAGATGGACAAACCAAAAATACCTACTGATTTTCCCGTGGAAATATGATACTTTCCTGTAATAAAAATTAAAATAAGCCTCATTATAATCGTTCCCAGGTTATCAACCTATTTACTTAACCTTTTAAATGCCAATTTCTGCCCGCGAATATGCTCGCGCTTATAGTGATTTTCCCATTGGATTGAGATTTTTTCCCGCTATAAAAAGTAAGTTATGTCCTTTCTAGGGGCTCAAACTGTCTCTAGTTAATTAGAGATTAAACGAACTTACCTGAAGTGAAGTTCTATCTTAATTATACGAAGGCTTCGTCCGAAGAGATTAGCTTGATTTAACACTTGTAGTACGCCCTAATATTCGCCAATTTCACACTATATTGAGAATATACCTACTTATAAATTAAAAAAGTAATAAAATAAAATTATTATTTTTTAAATTTCAAATGTGGGCAGTAGAGCGACCTGGCTCAAGCGCCCATCATAGCTGTCATTTAGTTTGGAGTATTATATTTTTCGAATAATATAGGGGAGTAGGTAATAACTTTTGGGAGGGAGGGAAGCTAATCTCTTCGGACGAAGCCTTCGTATAATTAAGATAGAACTTCACTTCAGGTAAGTTCGTTTAATTCATAGTGATTTGCACAACCGTAATACTAGAAATAAAGATAAACTTGTAATGCCTCGGTACAGGCTAGAGAAGGTTCATGGATCTTTCCTGGGTCTTGGAATACGCTTTTACAACAAAATTCCAGATGGTCTATTGGACTTGCCTATTGAAAAGTTTAAGATGCACATAAAAAATGGCCTCGTTAAAAAAGGATATTATACTTACGTTCGTTCGATAATTACGTTCAACGATAAAACGTTTTGACTATTTAACTACTTATTACTAAGTTTGTAAAATAAATACTTTTTGATAAAGTATAACAAAATTATTAATTAATTTTAAAGTTATAATTGAACATAAATGCATTAGTTCGTCACAGACTTTTACAAGTTCTCGTATAATATTAAGTAGATTTCAAACAGTTTGCGGGCAGTACTTTCTATGAACTGGGACTGCTTCTTACTGAAAATAATTCACATAAGTGACTAAGCTAAAAAACAGCTTTGTACTCTAAAGTATTATGCTTATTATGATGTGTCGATTTTCAATAGTTTGCGGACAGTACTTTTCTTTCGAACTGGTACTGTTAAACAGTTTGCGGGCAGTACGTTCTTTGAACTGGGACTGCTTCTTACTGAAAATAATTCACATAAGTGACTAAGCTAAAAAACAGCTATGTACTCTAAAGTATTACGCTTATTATGATGTGTTGATTTTCAATAGTTTGCGGACAGTACTTTTTTTCCGAACTGGGACTGTCTCTTACGAAATTTAATAATAATAATAAAATAATAATAAAATACGCTTTATTGCACACAAAAATAAATATCTATAGAAGAAAAACAGTTACAACAGACAAAAGTATACACATTTGAAATTTAAAAAATAATAATTTTATTTTATTACTTTTTTAATTTATAAGTAGGTATATTCTCAATATAGTGTGAAATTGGCGAATACTAGGGCGTACTACAAGTGTTAAATCAAGCTAATCTTGAGGACGAAGCATGAAGTATAAATATAATCCTAAATCCTAAATACCAATTCCATTCCACAGCTTTGCCCACGCCTAAACTTATTTTTCCATGGAAATGAGCCTTATTACCGCAGTAAAAAGTAACCTATGTCCTTTTTAGGGTCTCAAACTATCTCCATTCCAAATTTCATTAAAATCGGTTCAGCTGTTTTCACGTGAAAACGGAACTTACAGACAGACAAACAAACATACACATTATCACATTTATAATATTAGTAGGGATTTGTTTCATTGACAACCTACGTGGTTTTCAAGGTGTCGCGTACTCTGAGGTCCCGGGTTCAAATCCCGGTAGTGGTAAATGTTTGTATTGTATAATAAATACGTGCGTTTGTACCATAATCATGGCTCTAAATATCTTTAAAAAAATATATACGTATTATTAGTATAGTATTATTTATATGCATTTCTATCCGTTATCCTAGTACCTAATCCCTTATCGTATATTATCGTGTGAATATGAGAAATATTTATTTATTTACTAGTGGCTGCCCACGGTTTCACCCGCGTGGTTCCCGTTCCCGTGAGAACATCGGGATAATAAGTATTCCATATTTTAATCCAATTTTATTTACTATCTGTGTTCCAAATTTTAAAGAGACAAACACCCAAACTGACAAAATTTCGCATTTATAATATTAGTAGGAAGTAAGATTTTATTTCTTGAAATGTTCTAGTCTAGTATATTCATGTCGCGGCTAAATAAGGTCTTTCTGATGCACGTGGCACCCCGGAAAAGCCTAGGCACTGAACTTGAAAACCTCCGCCTTCCGTTTTTGAAGTCGGTTAAAAATGGAGATTGTACCTACCTAACGAACAAACTAGTTACTACTTAATGATATTATTATCATATCATACTATCCATTAGCGCAAGTGTCCATTCGCGCAAGTGTCCATTCGCGCAAGTGTCCATTCGCACAAGTGGATTCGCGCAATATAGTGTCTATAGGTTTATACATTGAGTTAAGTTTGGCAGCTTCTTAATGTTCTAAACTATTGGATATTGTGGTTTGAGTAAATCAAATTTCGCACAAGTGGATTCGCGCTAGTGTACCAGACCTCTTTTCTTATAGTGTCTATTATACATATTATTATAGAGTTAAGTTTGGCAGCTTCTTAATGTTCTAAACTATTGGATATTGTGGTTTGAGTAAATCAAAATTGGGCAACTTTTGTGAAAACAATTTCAAGTGTCTGAAATAGTAAGAGACAGAGTATGTGGAATCATTTAAATGTGTGGAAGCTACTACAAAGTAAAAAGTAGAGCTGTGTGCTTGCTGTGTGTTAAAAATCCAGTGTCGAGGACAGCAAAGGAAACGGCGGTTGGAAGGGGAAAAGGAAGATTTAATAGCAGAAAATTAGAAACACGTTAACAATAGGCAAAGGAAAGCAATATGACAAGAATAGAGAAAAGAGGCAAAACCATAGTATAGATATTTACATAACTAATTACATAGTATAAAATAATAAGACTATACATAGGTGGGCCTGTCCTTGACATAGCCCTCCTCGTAAACGAAGTTTACTAAGTTAAGCCAAGGACAGACCATTTGTCTGAAACAAACTCATTCACAAAAAAAAAAAAAAAAAAATCTAGACGCTTAGTCTAACTAGTTTTCTAACCGGACGTCTCAACGTGCCGCCTATTGTGCGCACGTCCGCTACTCGCACGATTCCGTCTCGACCAGGGTAAACTCTATCAACTCTGCCTTTCGGCCATACGCCACGCGGCAGGTTGGCATCACATATCAGGACAAGGTCACCGGTTTCTAGGTTCGTCGCAGCAGCACCCGCATCCCTTCTTGGGTTCAAAATCGGAAGATACTCGCGTACCCAACGTTGCCAAAAATGGTCAGCCAATCTGACAGCCTTTTTCCAATTCGCTCGTCGCACCAGATCGCTGTCATCAAGGTTGTCTGGGCGAGGTAGGGGAGAGGACTGGCCAATAAGAAAGTGGTTAGGCGTTAGAGCTGGTGCGTCCCGCGGTTCTACAGGAACATGGGTCATCGGCCGAGAATTTACTATACCTTCGGCCTCCAACAAAAGCGTGTTGAACACCTCTTCACGAGGAGCCCTTTCTTTTAGGGTTGCGGATAGGGTTCGCTTGACGCATCCCACAAGTCTCTCCCACACTCCCCCCATGAAAGGCGCTGAAGGCGGAAGAAAGTGCCACTCTATCTGCTGATTGCTCATGAAGTCTGAGATGGCTGGTTGGTGCGATTGCCACTCCCGCTGGATCTCGCGATTGGCTCCAACAAAAGATGTCCCATTGTCCGAAAAGATTTGCTGTGGGCATCCTCGCCTGGACATGAACCGACGCAAAGCCATGATCGCAGAGTCGGCTGACAAACTTCCCACCACCTCCAAATGAACTGCACGGGTGGAGAAGCAGGTAAAGAGTGCGACCCAACGTTTCTCTCGGCGCCTCCCTACAGCAACTTCGACGGGCCCAAAGTAGTCCAAACCGGTGATGGAGAAAGGACGCTGATGGTGAAGAAGTCGTTCTTCAGGCAAGTTTCCAACTGGTGGGATGGACGCTGTGGCTTTCTTATTCTTGCAGATTTGGCAGGCTGCAACGACTGTTCTGACGGTAGGCCGAAGTCGGATTATCCAGTAACGCTGGCGAAGCTCGTTGACGACCATCTCTCGACCGGCGTGTCCTGCCCAAACGTGGTAGTGATGGACGATGAGGCGAGTTACATGATCTGACCCGTTCAAAATGACAGGCTCTTTCATATATTCTGCGACGTCGCTCGCGGCAGCAATTCGACCGTGCAGACGATACAGACCTTGGCTATCTTGTTTAGCTTGCAAGTGCTCAAAACAACTCACACTGAGGCTTTCTTGCTGGCTCTGTCGCAAAATGTGCAATTCGGCGCTCTTCATGTCAGTGGTTAGTAGCGGACGCGGCCCTCCTCGTTGGTGGGGACGCTTAGTAAAAACCTTCTCACGAAGGAGGCGCAAAAATTGATGTGCTCGTGCGGTAGCACGTAACAACCTAATCCACGAACTAAAAAGTTTACAATTAGGATGTACAAGATTAAAAAATATAGTAGGAGTCAATAATACAAATGTTTTAATTTCTACAGAAATGCTTGGCTCCGCAGGGAATTCTAATTGGTTACGTAACAAAATATCGGGTCCCTGCAGCCACCTGCTTAACGATTCAACACCAGTTGGCGCGACACGAGTGGCGTCATCAGCCACATTAAGATCGGTTGGAATCCAAAACCATTCGTGAGCCTGAGTCAGCTCAGCAATTTCGCCTATCCGATTTCGTACAAAAGTATTTGAATCGCTAGCAGCACTCCGAATCCAAGCAAGGACGGTTTGTGAGTCGCACCAAAAAAATCTTTTGGAGGGCTTAATACGGTGCTGCTCACAAATCGTAGTAGCTAGTCTAACTCCTAACAAAGCGGCTTGCAATTCGAGTCGCGGCACTGAAGTCGGCTTCAGCGGCGCGACCCGAGATTTGCCCATTATGAGTGCTACTTTCACGGAACCGTCCGCGAAAGTAAATCGCCAATACGAAACGCAGGCGTAAGCTTGGTTGCTCGCATCTGAAAACGTATGCAGTTCGCGAGCAACGGGACCAACGGTGTCAGTATAACAGCGTGGAATCGAAAGAGATCCTAAAGATGCCACGCTGTTGTACCACTCTCCCCATCGCGATCGTTCGGCAGAGGGCAAAACATCGTCCCATTCTCGAACCAATTGCCAAGTGCGTTGGAAAAGGATCTTGCCCGTAGTAAGGATGGGAGATAAGAAACCTAAAGGGTCGAAAATTTTCATCAGATCTCGCAGAGCTTGACGTTTCGTCAACGCTTCGAGGTCAGGTGAACAGAAATTAATTTTGAAAATAAAGTGGTCAGCGTGTGGTATCCAATGCAAACCTAAAACGCGCATGCCTACCCCCTCGAAATTCAAATCAACTTCTCGAATTTCCTCTTTGACTAAGCTCGGCGGCAGTAGTTTAAGAGCTTCTGGATTATTGGACACCCACGACCGCATTTCAAAGCCACATTGACCGTGGACATGGACAATGTCAGCAGCCACCCTAGCTGCGTCTTCTACACTATCATAGCTGCCAAGATAGTCATCCATATAATGACATTCTACTATATCTCTAGACGCTTCAGGATACTCAGACTCAAACTCTCTCGCGTTTCTGTTTTTGATATAAATGGCAATAAAAGGAGAACACGAAGCACCGAATATTAGTGATGTCATTCTAAACTCTCTAACAGGACCATCAAGGTCTGAGCGCCAGAGGTATCTTTGACAATCCAAATCATCACTTCGAATTTTGATTTGCGGGAACATTTCCCTGATGTCGCCTGTCAAAGCGACTTGACCTTCGCGAAACTTCATCAAAACTCCTAATAAAGATTGCAAAAGATCGGGCCCTGGCAGTAAAAGAGAGTTTAGACAGACTCCATGAGTAAGAGCAGCTGCATCATGAACGATTCTAAGCTTTCCTGGCTTATTGACATTGGTAACACCAAAATGTGGAAGGTACCAACGCCTGGTGTCGTCGTATGATTTATGTGAGTCTGAGCATTCTTCCGCGTAGCCTTTGTCTACGTAAGCTTGAAAATTTTTCGTGTAGAGATCAACATAATCTATATCGCGTCTAAAACGCCTCAATAGAGAATTAAGCCGGCTTAGAGCCAGGTGGTAGCTATCAGGCAAACGAGGATTGTCTTCTCGCCATGGCAAACCAACCTCGAACCTACCATTCGGCAGACGGCGCGTTGTTTCTTCCACAATTCTGACAGCTCTCTGCTCTTGGGTGGTATAGGGTTGCTGATGTTTAATTCCAATCGATTCTAAGCTATAATAGTCCCTAATGAGAGAATTAAGCTCTTCGTCACTGTCGGTAATGAGACAATGATTAAGAGTAGGTATGTTCTTGCTGAATTTTGGCTGGCAACCGTATATCACCCAGCCAAGTGCAGTGCGTATCGCAGCGGGTTGAGACGGCGATGAACCAAACCGGGTCTCTAAGCTAGCCAGCAGGTGCCAGTCACAAATACCTATAAGAACCCGAGGAGCAGCTTGCTCAAACGATAACTCATCTGCGATGTCACTGAGGTAACTGTAAGAGGAAAAATCTTTTCTGCGCACTGACTGGCTAGCCAGAGACAAGTCAGGCACAGTTCGCGCATCACTTATTTTGAAAACTTTGGAAGTGTTTCTTCCCCGAATATCAAAGGTGACTCGTTTCGAATTAATCTTGCGAGAACCTGTCACGCCGTTCATGAAAACTTCTTCATTAGCGCCATCTAAACCTAGAGTGTCTGACAACTTAGAATCAAGTAGAGTAGTGGTAGACCCGTCGTCAAGTAAAGCGTATGTATGCACTTCCCCACCTGGGCCCGATAGTACCACGGGCACAATTTTCAATAAAACTCTATAGGAACCTTTTTCTTTTACTGAAAATGATGTCGCATTACAAACGTCGTCGGTTGAGGTGGCAGGTTGTACTAAAACTTCTTGGTCGGAAATTATACCACGATTACGATTGTCGTTGACACTGACGTTATGTGAAGGCGAATTTTTTGTAGCAGAGAGTAATGAATTACGGCTGACAACTGACGTTGAAATGTTTTGACGTTTTTGACAATGACGATGCATGAAATCATTATTGTTCGAATGCAATGAATCTGAATGCAGTAAATGGTGATGATTTAAACTACATTTGTTGCATGATTTTGCTCTGCAGGTTCGCCAATTATGTTTACCTTTACGGAAACATTTAGGACAAATGTTGTATTGACGAACCCACGACCAACGTTCGTCAATGGAAAGTATTGAAAACTGAGGACATGATTTGATGCTGTGGTTCGACTGACAATACAAACATTTAGGTGAAGCTAAAGTGTTTGCGTGCACCCGATGAAATGCCGGCTGGGTCTTCGGCCTGTCCGTGACAAGAGCAGCGCCGCCACTCAGAAAGGGGCTGGGGCTAAAGCGAGCATGTTTGCTAGCTTCCTGCTCCAGGAACGTCGCCAACAACTCCAACATCGGTGTCTGGGGGTCAAAATTTTTATCTGCGAAGTCCAACCACTTGTCCTGCAAATTAAATGTTAGTTTTGCCAACAGAGTATGTACAATCTCCGGTGAATAAATGTATTCATTCTTGTTGAGTTGTTTGATTATACATAAACAAGATTGTACTTTTGATGCAAAAGTGAAAATTTCGTTAGGGTTTCGTATTTTTGGTAGGGCGCGCACCATAGCAATCTCGTTGAGAACGATTTGCTCTGGACGCGCAAAACGAAGTTCTAACGCTCTTAAAACTAAATCAGGCTCGTCCGACAGTAACAGCAAGGTCCTCACTGCCTCGCGCGCCACGCCACAAACAGCTTTACGCAGTCGCGCCATATTTTCTTTGGCAGAAAAGGAAGACCTCGTGTCGTCGAAACTCCTCTTAAACGGAAGCCACTCTGCGACGTCCCCTGAGAAATTAACGATATCTACGTTCATAGAACGGACACAGTTGTTCTGTGCCAGTAGCGTTATAGCGTTGGCTAATTGAACAATCTGTGACGATGGCACTTCGTCATGAGGTTTCGCGCTCGGTGCTTCCTTATGCGGAAATTCGCGTTGCACCTCCGCAGATGCCGATACGTCCTCCCCGATCGGGTGCATTGCACGGACGACCTTCTCCTGCGCGGTGCTGTGCACATTCTCACATAATAAATGAAGTTTTGGTACCTGAGATACGCATGGCGACCGTAATCGGTCGCACCTCGGTGACAGGTGGGTCGGAAATCGCCGATCCATGAGCCGAGATGGCGATCCTTCGGCGCTGCGAGCTTTGCCAACCCACTCCGCCGTCCGCTCCATGGAAGCCGTAGTTGATCCTATCAGCGCTTCCTCTGCCTCAACGGCAGCAGTTTCCGCGTCAAACTCCGCGCGCGCTGCCGCCTCCTCTGCCATCACTGCGTGCTGTGTGAGCTCCGCGATCCTGCGCCTGTAATTTGCTTCAGCAGCTTTTTGCCGCGCAACAAGATTCGCGCGCTGCGATGACGTGGTGGAAGCCACTACAGAGCTTGTCTTTCCTCCCCCCTCTCCCCCCTCAGGAGGTGAGGGTTCCGCCATCCCCTTTCCTGCTTGCGCTCTCGTAAGCATAACGAAAAAGTAAATTTCGAAAAGGTGCTGAAGTTACAAAAAAGGGAAAGATGGATCGAAGGACCAGGATGTCGAGGACAGCAAAGGAAACGGCGGTTGGAAGGGGAAAAGGAAGATTTAATAGCAGAAAATTAGAAACACGTTAACAATAGGCAAAGGAAAGCAATATGACAAGAATAGAGAAAAGAGTTAAAACCATAGTATAGATATTTACATAACTAATTACATAGTATAAAATAATAAGACTATACATAGGTGGGCCTGTCCTTGACATCCAGTAAGTACTGATTACTTCAGCAGAAGTTGGCTGACAAAACCTTGATTTTTTAAACTGGATAAAGTATTAGATACTTATATTCATTATATTTGTTTCCTAGTTTTTTGTTTATATTTCGTTACTTAGTTATTCCATAGAATAAAAAGATATTTCATATACCTACCATAAGTTTGAAATACATTTAATACTTACTTAATAAAGATCTTAAAAAAGGGGCGTAACATTTTTTACTGTAGGTATTTTTAGAATATAATTTATACGTAAGGTAGGTACTTAAATGAAGAAACAATTTCAAGTAGCATCTAAATATTTAAATAAAATGTTTAAATCCTCATTTGTGACCTGACTGGATGCATCGGTAGAGGTTATCTTTCAGCTCGTGCAAATAGCTAGGTATGCGTTTGTGACCGATAAAAAAATACGTTAGTGCATGGAGTCGTCTTTCATGCCAATCAGGAGAGGTCGGATAATATTACTTCAAGGTCTACTGACAGGCTGACCTCGGCGTATCGGTCGCGGGAGGACAGACGGTCGCAAATATTTGCGCGCGCGGCGAGGAGCGGGCGCGGGGCGAGTGACCTTGCCGCTCGTCTGCCGCGCGACCTTGATCTTGAGACGACCGCGCAGCCCGCCCTCGTGACGCGGACGACACCTACCGCTCCGGTTGCTAACTATTACCAATTTATCATTGTAAATGGCCCATTACCGATATCTTCAGACACCCATTTGAATGATTGATAGGAAAATTGCTGTGCCTCCTGAGGAGCTGACAAAGTTCGCAACCAACCACTGTCCATTTATTGTAAGGTTTTCCCTATTATTATTGACACCACGTGTGAGTGTGGCTAGTGGTTCAACTTCATTATATTTACAACTAGCTTCTAAAACTATTTTCATATTTTTTTGCACTTTTTGCGAACTGTACCATATAAGAGTGAATTTTGTCAACAGCCCCTCCTATTCTTATACTTAATAATCGCATCATACATCCCAAGTTCATACCGTTACACACTTAATAATCGTTGAGAAAACTTAAGGTACTTAGTTATGGGTGCATTTCTTTTTACCTCCGGAAAGGTTGATGATACTTGAATTTGTTTTTATAATATGCTTTATTTTTTCCTGATAGGACCGCTGGGCTTCATTCAATTCGATGATTAAAATGCATTAATTGATATAAATATTCGGAACACGCACAACATGACGTGTGGAGAATGAGTCACACCAACACATCAAAATATTACTATGAAAATTAGTTGGAATACTGCATTTTATGCGCGTACTCGTTCAAATATTAAATAGAATAGAAATCTTCAGCATTTCCAAAATTACAGCGTTGTAAAGTTTCACCGCTTTTTTTAACCGACTTCAAAAAAAGGAGGAGGTACTTACTCAATTCGACTGTATGTGTTTTTTGATTTTTATTTTTATTTTTTATGTGTGTTACCTCAGAACTTTTTAGTAAATGAACCGATTTAGATAATTCTTTTTTTATTTGAAAGGTGACGCTTCTCGTGTGGTCCCATTCAAATTTCATCAAGAACTGCCAAAAAGAATAAGAACGAATTATACTGAGTGAAATAACAAACATATAAAAAAAAACCCCGCAAGCGTGAGGTGTAGGACGTATTTACCTCAAATACCTATTAGACTTGTCACCGAGTTCAAACAGTTCAGTAAGTAGGTACCAAGATAAGTAAAAAAAAGGTACCTAAGTAACGCATTTTCGTCCTTTGAATTAAAAATTCTAATTATTTTTTTCGTTTTCTAGTGTTTGTTAATTTTTGTTTGAAGATTCTTTTTGAAGGCGGTTTAATAAAAAAAAGTTGCGGGAGATGCAGAGTAGGTATGTTTTACGTTCATATTAATTTGAAAAATGGTTTGCACTTAATAGTGTTTGTGTAAGCGATTACTTTAAATATTATTACTACATACTAAATATTATGCTCGCATCTTAAACTACAACAATTGAATTCTATTGTTTTTTTCGCACATATGCGCACTTTCAAAACATATCAGTTAATATTATTTAACACTAAATATTACATAAAAATGTGTTTATGAAATAATTCAGCTGTACTACTTTTTTTGTAATGATGAACCTCCATTTAGATACCCATTATCGATATGCCTTGGTCAAATCTGAGGTGCCCTCAGATTACGGTAGTAGTGCCCCCGCCAACACGAGCTAAGTGAAACGCAGGGGCACTACGTACCCTACAGGCGCTACGCCATTTTTTGAACCCCCATAAGTACCCTGGGTTTGGATTATACCAGATAAAAAAAATCTCGGGAAACGATGTCCATAGTAGACTCATAAAGCATATAGAAGTTTCAAGAACTGTCTGTAGGACTTTCTGAAGGACTTAGTGAAGTTCTAGAAAGCTGAAATCTATACATACTCTTTACAAATAAATGAAATTGGAGTGTCTGTTTGTAACATTAAAATGACATGCTTTGCAATTTTTGTCTGTCTGTCTGTCTGTTCTTTTAATCTAAGAAACAGCTGGACCGATTTTGACGGGGCTTTCACTGGCAGGTAGCTGATATAATAAGGAGTAATTTAATTCTTAGGCTACTTTTTATCCCGGAAAAATATCACATTCCCTCGGGATAACGTCGTGTAGTCCACGCAGGCGAAGCCGCGGGCGGAAAGCTAGTTTGGTATATAAGCTAACTAGTATTAGTACACAAACAAGAAAAAATCCTAAAAGTTGGAACTTTTACCCCCAACCCCTGTACCAGGGTATATAATTTTGTATGAGACTTCCGCAAATTTTGATGCTGGAACACTAGTTTTTAGGGTTCCGTAGTCAACAAGGAACCCTTATAGTTTCGCCATGTCCGTCTGTCCGTCTGTCCCCACCCCAGCCTAGCTCATAAGACTCTTAGTACTAGAAAACTGTAATTTGGTATGAATCCATACTAATATTATAAATGCGAAAGTGTGTTTGTTTGTTTGTTTATTTGTTTGTTTGTTTGTTTGTCCTTCTTTCACGACAAAACGGAGCAACGGATCGACGTGATATTAGGTATGGGGATAGTTTGGGAGCTGGAGAGTAACATAGGCTACTTATTATTCCGGAAAATTGAGTAAAAATTGTAATTTTCTATGAAAAATCGTTTAACTATCGTACCTTCGATACAAAACTGTCATTTCTTCCATTGCCGTTTCCAAAGAGTATGTAATCACTGACGTCTGCGCGGTCAAAACCGAATACTAATCTTTTCCATAAGCTTAGAAAAAGAAATGTACTGTAGCTAGCGCTAAAAGTGCCCCAGTCGCGCATGCGCGCAGAGTTATCTGACACTCACTCTACTTCACAGAGTAATTTTTTATATAAGAAATAGAGACCAAGCTTGGGCCCCTTTATTGGTAGTGTGTAACTAGCGCTATCTGTTTTCTGGTATAAGCAACTTTTGGTGTATAAACACACACACAAGATGTTGGTGACCGGGTCCACTATTATTATGGCAAAACAACGTTTGCCGGGTCAGCTAGTATACATATAAATCACGCCGACAAAGAGGTGAAGTAAAATTCTGAAAAAAAAAAATCGTTGGATAGCAATTTCAAAAATATTGCGGGTTTGGAAAACAGTTTTTTTATTGAGGCATCCGTTTGTGAATTATTATGCCTTAAAGTGCAAAATATTGTTAGAGTCAGTGTCCCCACCCCCTTCCAGCCAAATGGTTGTTTTTGGATACGTGAAAAAATTCACGATAGTTGTATATATGACGAAACAGTGTGACCACGACGGATCCGAAGTGCGAAGTTAAAAGGAAAACTATCACAGCTAAGTAGGCTTTGCAAGTTTTTGAGATATAACACATTTTCGAGAACCACAAATCTAACTTTGTCATTCATACGAACACTATGAAAAACAAAGTTATTTTTTCTTTCACGAAAAGTGATAGGGTATTTTTGCTAGGTGTATGTAATCGGTAGGTACCTACCGCCCTACGCCGGCCGTACGAGTGCGAGCAATATCGTCTCGTCTTGGCAATATTTAATATGAAAATGTTTTTGGTGGGATATAATATTCACACTGTTATTGTTGATCGACGATTCACACAAAAAAAACACCCAGTTTAAACTCACTTGATAGTAAATAGTAGTTTATGTGACAGTTGCATAATGAGGGGTATTAAAACACAAGTGGGAGTTTAAAAAACGAGTCTTGGCGAGTTTTTTAATAGTATCCCACGAGTGTAGACTCATGCACTACTTTATCTACACTCATACATTTATCATATACCTATTTAAAAAATAATGCAAAAATGGCGCCAATCCACATTTTAGAATTAATATAATTAATTATAAAATTAATATAATTAATTATAAAATGTGGATTGGCACCACACCCTACTCATAGGAGTCTCTTTACGGTCTATACCTTCTAAATTCAAAATTCTAATTTTAAATAGTTTCTTATTATTGCCGCCCAAAGAATTGATGAGCTTGAATGAAAGGCCGTCTGGCCTTTGCGAATCTGGCTCTACGGTTGCCATGGAGATGGTAAAATTTAGAAAAATAACTGTACTATGTTCATGAAGCTCGACTTAATACTGAGGTACGTATTCTTTTAAAGTGTAGGTGAGACGGAAGACAGCCACTGTGTAATTTATGGTCACAAAAAATTGTTCGTACTGCACTCTCCAGTTACCTCAGTATTAAGTCGAGCTTCATGACTATGTTTCCTTACATTGATAATGCAAACCCTGGCCTAGAGCGTTAGAAAGTGATAAAAATTTATAGTTATCCATACTAATATTATAAATGTGAAAGTGTGTTTGTTGGTTTGTTTATTTGTTTGTTTGTTTGTTTGTTTGTCCGCCTTTCACGTCAAAACGGAGCAACGGATCGACGAGATTTTCGGTAAGGAGATAATTTGAGAGCTGGAGAGTAACATAGGCTACTTTTTATCCAGGAAAATTATAAAATAAAAATGGTAATTTTGTATAGAAAACCGTTAAGCTGATACTTCACACAACTGTCATTTCTTAGCCGCTTCCAAAGAGAAGGTATGTCAAAGAGTATGTAATCACTGACATTTTTGCCGCTTAGGATTTCTTTTTTTGAATAAGTGACATTGTGCCAGGCAGGTGATACGAAGTTCGTGTCCAATAAAATTTATATGGCAAAACAACGTTTGCCGGGTCAGCTAGTAACTAAATACTTATACCTAACATTTTAAGCCATTTGTGATAAGATTTTATACTTAAACATGGGTTTGCTTCTCTTAAACGAGAAGTCACAATATATAGTATTTATTGATTCACTTTAAGATAAACAATAAAATTCATAGCGAAACCGCGAGAAAGCGAACCCAGGACCTCTGTGTCTACAATTGGTGGTGTGAACCACTAAACCACATAGGCGGTTAAAATAATATCTAAGACCAAGATAAGCTGATACCAAAAAACGTTGGTGTGACTCATTGTCTAAATCTGAAACTATATTGTCTACGTTCAGGGGTCTACCGCGTAACTATATGGATATGAACTTCATTCAAATTTTGTAATTCGAATTCCTTATTTTAAAAGATCCAGATCGTCAGTCCACCTTGTAGGGGGCCTGCCCACGGAACGTCGTTCGGTACGCGATCGCCATTCGAGAACCTTTCCGCCCCAACGGCCATCGGTTCTCCGCGCTATGTGTCTTGCCCACTGCCACTTCAGTTAGTACTTCAGTTACAGTTTACATTGATAAGCCCCATACATATTTTCAAAATCACATAGCGTAACGTAACGTCGTTTCTTTACTCATATTGCTTATAGTTTTAATAGCATCAACCCTGAGCTGATCGTAAACCCACTTTACTTGCAAAACCGCGATAGTTCTTTAATACAACTTGCAAATAAGCATGCGAGGAAAATGGTCAGCGCCACGTGTCGGGTTTACGATAAGCGCGCGATAACGCGGCGTCACCGACGCAGGCGCATTTCTCCGTGTGTCGGGCAAGGCCGCCGCTACACGTGCACTTGCGATCATTCTAGCAATTAGGTACGACGTTTTCGATTTCTATGCAACGCGCTACTGGGCTAAGTATTACTTTGGAATAAACGTTATATGGGACAAAAATTGACGCGGAATTTGAGGTTGTTCATATTTATAAATATTAGACACGTTATTAAGCATTAATGGATATTATCCATAGATTTTTATTAATTTAAGAAAAAAAATACTATTTAAACGGCTAGCTAGCTAGCTATTTAAACGGCAAGCTACAGAACTCACATCAATAAAATAGTTACGGTAATGTTATATAGCAATTTGATATACCCAACCCTAACAACGAAGTAATGGTATTTTGGAAAAACATACAAAATGTTGCTACAGTACAGAGGTCACATTAATAGAAGTTACAGAAATATTCTGTACTTAGCCTTTTCAAATTAATGTTAGAAAACCTTCCTTAGAGAACTTTAAAATGTTGTCATTAAATAAAATATAATTTAAGAACGACAAATATAGGTACTATTATTCTTGATATAATTGCATTTTACGCTAAACTTAAATTGGTAATCTTTTTGCACCGCAGACTATGGGGGAGTTTCCTGCAGTAATTTTTCGATGCACTAGATGGCGCTGTAACTCTAATACAACCTACTTTTTTCAGCATTTATGGCAAAGGATTAGTTCATTGAGCCTTAAAAAGACTTGTGTGTCGGTCGGTTGTACTGTCAAATTAATCTGTATGGTTTTTGTGATTGAAGTTCACTTTCTACCTTATCTGTGGGATAAAAATGTACTCTTTGGTCGATGATTAATTATTTTAAAAGCGGCCCATTCACGGCAGGCCGCCCCGCCATCCGTCTCGCCTCACGCAGGATAGTGAATGTTGTTGCAGGAGCCTCCTGCGACAACATTCACCATCCTGCGTAAAAGCCTAGTTTACATTGGTCGAGTAGGCGGCCGAGTTGAGTAGCGAGCGACAAAAAGCAGGCTAACTCGACCAATGTAAACGAAAGGGCGAGTAAACTGGGTAGGGCTAGCACAACTTGAGCGCTACTCGAGTGACAAAGAGTCGCGGGCACTTTCAACCAATCAGATCGCTCGTAGATAGCGCGCGCGACTTAAGGCGAAGTGCTGATTGGTTGAAAGGAGCGCGACAAAGAGTCGCGCTAAGTTGTGCTAGACCTACTGAGCGAGTCGAGTGGTCTCGCGCGGAGCATAGTTGCTCGGCCAAGTTGTTCCCCACCACTTGTAACTCGGCTCGTCTGCCTACTCGCCCTGTGTAAGCCGTTGACTCGCTCGGAAAACCAACTGGGCCCAGTACTTTTACCAGAGGTTCTGGGCCCAATTACTTTACCAATGTAAACGGTGGAAGGCGAGTCGAGTAGTACCTCAATTACTGGACCCAGGGGTGCTACCGGCTAAAAAATATGGATATGGGTATGGGCTTCTTCTGTCATTTGAATTCCTTATTTTAATAAATTTCAGCAAAAATCTATCAAGATAAGGAATTCAAATGACAGTTGAAGCCCATACCCATATCCATATTTCTTAGCCGGTAGCCCCCCATAGATTTTTGCTGCTTTGTTCTATTGAACGTTGCTAGCTAGTTATCGTCATACCCGACGTCTTAAAACAAGGAACTGATAGCGGCTATTTTCTTTATAAAATAGACTTACAGTTCCCAAAAACGTATGAAGTTCATACCCATAAAGTTACACGGTAGCCCCCAGGTCGCTAGGCCGCCGAGCTGGGGGGCTACCGGCTAAGAAATCTGGATATGGGTATGGGCTTCAACTGTCATTTGAATTCCTTATTCTGATAGATTTTTGCTGCTTTGTTCTGTTGAACGTTGCTAGCTAGGTAACGTTATACCCGACGTCACAAAACAAGGAACTGGTAGCGGCTATTTTCTTTATAAAATTAACTTAAAGTTCCCAAAAACGTATGAAGTTCATATCCATAAAGTTACGCGGTAGCCCCCCGGCTCTTTTAATGTAAACTAGGGCGGGACGGCCTGCCGTGAATGGGCCGCTTTAGTCTTCCTATTAGGCGCCCATTAGACTGTAGGTTTTGCTGTCAGTTTGCTATCATTCACGATTCTTTTAGCTAATCAAAATGAACCATTCATAACGCTGCCCGAAGTTCCTCTATACCGATTGGTTAGATAGTCAAGAGTGATGGAATTGACTGATTGTTGCAAGACATACTATTTTCTTTGCTATTTTCTAATAGGTACTTTTTCGTTTACTTCTTCAGAAAAAGTTAGGTCGCTATAGTGGGGTAGCGCCATCTAGTACAAATTTTTGAACTGCACGATGAAACGTCAAAAGAAACTCTCTCATTAAATTTTGACACACACTGACAGAGCTTGACATTAATAAGAAAACTCTAATAATAACACCAGTCTACTTACTATAGACTGTGATAACACTATGCACTAGCTGTCATTAATTTACTCAAGTGCATTTTGTTTACCACGTCACGGTAGATGGATCATGTCTCATCACCAGGCACAGACAGGTAGGTTGTGCCGCAGCGCCAATTTATATTTTGTTGGTATCGAATGTGACCGCCACCGCGACCGGCGCGGGCGCCGCGACCTGCCGGAAAGAAGGGTGACTTTGCGCGACCGCGACTTTGCGCGACCGCTGCTGGTGTTTTTATACAACTATTTGATGCACGGCACTGACGATGACGCTAAATAACCAATAGGATATATTATTATGTGAGATCTCCATTGTTGGCATTTAGTTGAGTACAATTTTGCTGTTATCAAAATAAACATGTATTTTTTATAAAAGAGACATCATAAGTAATCTATTCACATTTGTCACTTTTTCGTTTGTGACTCATAAGTTATATCCAAGCGCAGACGATAGAAACCGAATATTTTTAGAAGGTACTGATTTCTTTGTCCACTTTGACCTGCGCTGTCTGGAGGGCAGAATTCCTGTTTAATTGCTTTCTGACCTAGATTTTTATATTTACTTATCGTTGCGTTACGAAATAAATGGAACGATAAAGGTGAAATCAAAATGTATGGGATAAATTATTCTTCAAGAAACACGGTGCGTTTACCGTACCATCATACTCAGACGTACCAATTCACTTTAAATGATAATTGAATACATTACATTCCGTTGTTGGCTCAGTACTAATAAGTATGTGATTACAAGTAACTTTGATTAACTTTGGGATAATTTAATTGACATCTTAGAAAACATAATGTGAACTGAAGAACAGTAAAACAATGAATAGATACTAGCGCGGCGGCATAGAAGAAATAATAGTTACCAGTGTCACAACACAAACTTTATTTTAAATACGACACAATAAATGCAAGTATAGAAATGAAGGTCACACACTGATATGTGAACAGAACACTCATGGAAATCGCGACTTTGACTCACCAATAATCCAACAGTATTACGCACCACTTGCGTCAATGGACAACAGACAATACAATGATGACGGGTGAAGAACACTAACAATGTGTATATTTATATTGATATATTACTTGAGTAATTTCTGGCACAAAAATACACAAAAAAAATGTATAAGTATGTCAATCAACACCACCACACCACATGTATAGGAACACCAGTCTTTCAAATAACATTTACTTACCTATACCTAATTTTATCATCATCTTTCATCATTTATTGGAAAACAGGTAATAATTTTCATTATTCAGTTCTACTATCTCACACTGCCACTGTCCCACAACAGAGCGGCACAAACGTTACACGTTGAAACTAGTAGATACTTAAATACAAATAGTTCGAATACCTAGATAGGTATCAGTATAATACCATCACCGTTTTAATATTTAATTACACACAACTCGTAATTTGTGGCTTTTGTGTACCTATGTGAGGTACTCACAGTTACAGTAGTATTGAAAAACGTCAGTGTGACAAGGTTCTATTTCATTGATTTTAATGGCTCAATTGTATAGTAATAGTGACATTTAATAAGATAGAAATCTCAACCACGTTCATTTTACAAACTTTAAGTTCAAATCTGAGTGATTTTTCATTGAGGAATAAAACTGGTATAATTTATTTATCTGTATTAAATATTAACTCTATATAAAAAGTATTGACCTAACCCAATGCAATAAATAAGAATTGGGCTATCAGTGCAATAAATTATTTGGAAATCCGATTGGTATTTCAAGTTATTAGACAGAGATATTACCAAACACTTTTCAGTTGCATTTTAATATTTTTACACATTTATTGACCAAATAAAACACGTGCAGCTCTTCTTGTCATCATCCTTACTTTTTTTATATTATAAATACGAAAATGCGAATCTGTCTGTCTGTGTGTTACACAATCACGCCTAAACTACGGAACCGATTTGAATAAAAATTGGTACAGAGATAGTCTAGAGCCTGAGAAAGGACACAGGCTACTTTTTTATGTGAACAAAGGGCTGTAAGGGGTTGAAATAGGGGATGAAAGTTTGTCTGGAAATTACGTCATTTTTAAAGCTAGAAGCTTCAAAATTATTTTATAGGCTTTTGATTAGATAAATGAATACGACATTCAAAGTTTGTAAAAAAAACTACCCTAAAGAGGGTGAAAACAGGGGATGAATTTTTTCGTGTGATGACGTCGGCAAAAAAGTTTACGGAACGGATTTTGATGAAAGTTTTTTTGTTATACAGCTATTGGTCCTTGCCAACATCATAGCTATAATTTATTTTGAAGATCGCAATTTCTGATGTGGAACCATAGCAGTCCAGCCAAACTATGAGAGATATAAAAATACCGTTTTAAGGAAAATTGTTAAACGTGATGAGCACTTTCTATTGACATACAAAGTTTGAAGGTCTGGTACACCTGATGTGGAACCCTAGCAGCCAGATTAAACTATATGAGATACAAACATAGCGTCCTAAAGAAAAGTTGTTTAACGTCATGGACATTTTCTATTGACGGAAAAATATCGAAGGTCTGGTACTCCTGATTTGGAACCCTTGCAGCCCAGCTTAACTATAAGAGATACAAATACAGCATCCTAGGAGAAGTTGTTCAGCGTGATAAGTATTTTCTTTTGACATACAATATATACTAATATTATAAATGTGAAAGTGTGATTGTTTGTATGTCAGTCTTTCACGTCAAAACGGAGCAACGGATCGACCTGTTTTTTTTAGTTTGTGGATAGTTTAGGAGCTAGAGAGTCCCAGCTAATTTTATCCCGGAAAAATATCACATTCCCTCGGAAAAACGTCGTGTAGTACACGCGGCAAAACCGTGTAGTACACGCGGCAAAACCGCGGGCGGAAGGCTACGTGATATAATTTTTTAATGTGTTAATACGTAGGTACTGTATATGTAATATACACGGTATTTTTTTATCACCCCGGATATTTTTAGGGATTATTTTACTCATGAAAACAAACAACTTTTATTATAGGACCAACACTGAAATCGCGAAAAAATATCAGCTGTTCCATACATTTTGATTAAATATTTTTGCACTTTTGTATGGAACTAGCTTCCGCCCGCGACTTCGTCCGCGTGGACATTCGAGAAAATACTTAGGGGACCAATAACCAGGGTAAAAAGTATTCTATGGTTTTTTTTTCTCTTATTTTTTAAGGGACTTTTATACAACAGTACATGTCAGCCCCATCGTAACTATAAATAAATAGTACAAGTGGTTATGTATCTTGCCTAAGCTTAATACTATGTGCAGCGAATTCGAAGGTCCATAAAGCTGATTGTGATGTGGGGTCTGACAATCTCCAGTATCTAGCTGGTTAATTTTCAATTTCAAAGCTAAGGCCTCTCTCAGAGTTCGATTCCTAACACACTCCACCAACAAGTGCTGGACATCTTCCATTTTTCCGCATACAGAGCAATTAGGTGAGTCAACTTTTCTCATAAGATGTCCAAACATGTTTAGTGGCACGTGCCCAGACCGAAGTCTGAGAGCGGTTACAACAAGGTGTCTAAGTATTCTATGTTTTAATTTTATAAAAATCCGATCAGCCTTTATTACGTGATTAGGCGGGTCCTCCCTCACCAAGCGAGCAGCCTCGCGCGAGGCAGAACGTTTGCCACGTGCGGCGGGCCTCGCACGAGGCTGCTCACTTGGTGAGGGAGGACCCGCCTAATCACGTAAAAACGGCTGATCGGATTTTTATGAAATTAAAACAATGAATACTTTTATCCTGGTTATTGGTCCCCTAAGTATTTTCTCGAATGTCCACGCGGACGAAGTCGCGGGCGGAAGCTAGTACTTAATAATTTGACCGTAAGAAGTGGTTGCAGACGTCTAATCACATCGTTCACATTAATGACACTTTTTTTAACTTGTTTTCGTCAAATATCAAGACAGAAATAAACATGATTGAACATGAGTCAAGCACAACATATTTTTTCATGTCTCATATTCTGAAAGTAACTCATTACTTGCCTAAAATGTGGGTTAAAAGTGGTATGTTGCGGCCCTATGGCTGTAATAAAATTAAAAAAATAAATAAGAGGGATCGTGTCAAAATCTGTAAATAAATGATCTACTTACCAAAGGTATGTGGGCAAAGGCACAGAAGCCTATACAGCCTATTTTGCTACTACTTATGTAAAATAATTAATATCGTAGACATCATACAAAAAGATAAATTATTATTATCACTACATAGTATAAAACAAAGTCGCTTTCTCTGTCCCTATGTCCCTTTGTATGCTTAAATCTTTGAAACTACGCAACGGATTTTGATGCGATTTTTTCAATAGATAGAGTGATTCAAGAGGAAGGTTTATATGTACTTTTTATCCCGATATTCCCACGGGAACGGGAACCACGCGGGTAAAACCGCGGGCGGCCGCTAGTAATATCTAAAACATTGCTTTTGTTTAAAGAATGCGTTTTTAGAAACAGATTAAACCAAATCAGTTATTTGTAACATAAAATATCAGGTTTTTAATTCCATGGCATTACATAGAGAAGTAACGGGTCAAACACCAAACAAGGCTGTATGGACTTAGTTTTCCTTGCCTTCCCTAAAATAGAGAAAATGAACAAAAAAGTTATGTTTCTATTCTATGAGTCTGTCGAAAATTCCGCGGCAATAGGAAAAATATTTTTTAGATTATTTGTATATTTTTGCCTTCCCTTATATTCAAAATGAAAAGTAGAGTGTTTACTTCGGGTGTATGAACCCATAACAGTCTCGAACTATCGGCGCATGAACGTTATGGGTGCCATACATCCCTTGCTAAACAATCTACTATTAAAATTTAAGTTAATTTATCGCATTTAGTACAAAATATGATGAGTGTAATAAATCTTTATAAAATCATCTTTATACATAGAAAAGTCACTATTCTCCAAGTATCTTAGACAGTTCGTTCTTTCTAGAATAAAATTGGTTTCATAAAAAATCGGCCAAGTGCGAGTTGGACTCGCCCATGGAGGGTTCCGTACCCACTTAAATTACCGATTGCCTATACATAGTTAAATTTCCACTATCATTTTAGTCAGTTGTTTTTCATAGTGTTTGAATGAAAGACAAAGTTACATTTGCGGTTTTTGAAAATGTGTTATATCTCAAAAAGTAATTACTACTTATATATCATTCAAACCAATTTTCGTTGAAAGTTTTTATTAATATCTACAACATATATATTTTTTCTAGATTTTTCGCTCTTTTATTTCAAAAGTTAGAGGTGGGGGTACGTACACACATTTTAACACTTTGGAAGGCTCTATCTTTTAAAATATTGACTTTGAGAAAAAATATTTGAGAAACCTCTAATTCATTTTTAGAGACCTACTTATCTATAGACACCCCATACGAATATGTTTTATTAAAAAAATATTTTATAGTTTCAGTTACATGTATAGAGAGCCCTTAATTTTTTGTTTCTTTTATTTTATTTTATTTTTGTTTTTTATCGTAAAGCGGTTCACAGAACACATCTACGTACCAAGTTTCAAGTGTGTAGTCTTAATAGTTTTGGAAAAAAGTAGCTGTGACATACGGACGGACGGACAGACAGACAGACAACGATGAATCTATAAGGGTTCGGTTTTTTTGCCATTCGGCTACGGAACCCTAAAAAGGCAACTATTTTTCTGTCACCTAATATTTTTAGATTTTTCACCAATCTGCAATCCCCTAATTATTATTTATTGATTAAACGGTCTGTTATCAAAAACGTAGATCTGTCACCTAATAAATAGATTTGTAACCTAATAAATGATATGTCACCTAATAAATAGACCTATGATAGGTCACCTATCACCTAATAAATAGATCAGTTCCATTTCGGTTTTTACTTTGTGTTCAAGTTTTTTACAGTGCAGTGCTTTGACGATGATGAAAAGATATACTCACATGATAGGTGCGAGGAGCCAAGCGACGACCATGATAGGTTTACATGAAGTAACCGCGCAAGCCGAGCGAGCGAAGCGACAAGCGAGAGTGCCGCGGCAGTGGCCGGCGAAGCGCCAGAAGAACAAACTTCATACAATAGATAGAGGTCTACCATTTGCTTTTAAACTAGGAGGAACTATTGTTGGAAACAGACTGTAGATATTGATATTATTTGGTGATTAAATTTTAAGTGAAAGATCTACTATTTTAGATACAAATATATTTATTAGGTAATTGAAAATGCATTTATTGGACAACCGATTAAATTATACCTAAAAAACTTAAATTCCTATGAAATTAACAATAACCGCGAATCACAACCCCATGTCTGCCAGGCTCTACACAAATAACCGACGTAAATTAGAAATAGAACGAGTTTGGCAGTGCTGCAAGCAACGTTGCTTTATAATTAGCGATGCACAAACGAAGTGGCTTCGAAGGAATTAGGTCGGCCAGCGGCGCCGCGGCAAGGTGGGGGGTAGAATTCGCGTAACGTTACGTCAGGGGGCATCGGCCTCGGGCCGGTCAGCGACCCGCGGCTATCTCTAGCATGTCCGCTAGTCGCATGCGCATAATTACGCACTGTATACGTGCCATAAACATCACCACGTCACAAAAGCGCAGCATTCTAATACGCTTTACCCAAATCAACGTATTTAAAATAATTCATGTCATTATATTATCAGTTTACTTTGTTTAAAATAGCTTGGTAGAGCAATGAGGGTTATTTAAATTTGAATCTGATCTGAATTTTAAAGTTACACCAATGCTTTCTATCACACTTCATTGGTTTTAAAGGCATCGGCTTCCTATGATTCTGGACGTAACTTGCAAACCACACCTTAGTTGCTTTGTTTATAAAATTTGCAAATATTGTAAAAACGCATATACTTAGGTACTTAGCATTTAATGTAGTCCAAACTAAAAGGTTAGGTATACTAAATATTATGACAGAATCCATTAGTAAACAATAATAAACACCTTTGTATAAATATTTTTATTCAATATAGCACCTAGTTTATTTATTGACTATCAAACATAGGTCCGTACAAACTACAAACTACCTACAATACTTCTCTGTAAACATTTGTATAAGCATTATATATAATATAATGTAGGTATTACATAGCGAACCGTTTAGTATTACGTTTGTTATTCTGATTATTGACGCAAGCATGTATTTACGCGATTTTGTTTCAAATGTCAAATATTGTGTTAAGCTGTTATTACGGTCGGGTCAAAAATCGTGTCGCGCAACGTGTGCAGGTCGTTGACACCGTTCTGTATCTCAGCAGTTAAGCCATAAAGGTACACACTTGCCTACCTACCTACACTGAACCAAACGGGATATAATACGGTTCATTCCATTTGAAGGTATACTGCCACCTTGAACTTATTCGTTATGGTATTTTATGGCGCCACTTTTATTGGAAGTTTAAGTTTCCAATAATTGAGTCATGATTGTTTAGGTTGTCATATTTTTTATTTTAATAATTGATTTATAAATTTGATTAAATAAAATCCTAGTGGGTAATAAAATAATTAAAAAAACTATATTTCATTTAGAAACTACATAGCTGGAAATCAGGAAAATACAGCCTTTAGTGGTCCAAAACATTCTTGTAATTGAACAAGTCGTCGAACCCAAAAATTTTGACGACTATTGGTACCTACGAATAAATGTAAATATTTTAAACTTTAAATAATCACAAAAAGCGGAATATCTAAAAAAATAAAACATCCTTGCCGTCTCTTCCAATATTTGTGACAACAAAGGAGACGGCAAGTTATGGACCCCAGTATAAATTACTTTAACAATAACTTTTCTTCGAACTAGTATAGTAACTTATAAAATTAACTAAACGATGTTTGAAGACATATTATGTGACATTCAAACTGAAATTATAGAAATATTCTATAGGTAGGTAGGTACTAGTGGCTCCGCGTAGTTTTACCCGCGTGGTGCCCGTTCCTGCGTGAATATCGGGATAAACTCAGGAACAATGCAGCTTTTTACTGGTGAAAGAATTTTTAAACTCAGGAACAATGCAGCTTTCTACTGGTAAAGGAATTTTTAAAACCTGTCCAGTAGTTTCTGCGTTTATTCATTGCAAATATACAAACAAACGAAAATCTAATATCTCCTCTTTATAATATTAGTATAGATTACAATTCATTACGGAACAAGAAATTGCGGATGTAAGTCGACCACCCCGTATTTAAGATTCATGCACGTTACGTAATCACATACATGACTCGACCGGCGAGCAACTGCCGTTGTGGCGACTGATGGTACCAGAATTCATACGTGTTTGGGAATGTTCTTTACTCACACATAGTCATGGACCATCCATATCGAACATCAACCGGAACAAGAGATTTGAAGTACTACGACTTTCCCCTAGTTTTCTGTCTATTGTAATGAAATAAAGCTGAAGAACTTTTTATAAGTATGATTCAACGCAACCTGAAACTATCTGTCAAATTGGAACAAATAGATTGAACCCTGGAGAAGGTTAAATAGGGGATGAAATAGTGTTTGGGGTAAAAAGTTGCGGACGGTAATATTAACATTATGACATAGTTTCACCACCAACAACAATCGTTTACATAAAAAGGCACAACAAAAATACAAATTGGAAAGTAGCTTTGGACAAAATCACTTACCATCCACTCTTTCTGTAACACATTTTGTATAAGCCGTCTCAAAATGTGTCTCAATTCGCCATTATATTCAAGCAACGAAAAGTTACTTAGTTTCTTTTGTGATAAAGTGAAATTGCGATGTCATTACCAGTGCGAGGCCATTAATCATGCTATTTGAAAAATAAAAGAGCGGAACTTTCTCGCGCAGGCGCCGAGACATGCTTTCTATGAGCCTTCGCGAACTATGCTGACATTGTGATTTATATCAATTGTGTCTAGCTAGATCTGTAATACAGGGAAATATGAAAGTTTAGGTAGGTGGCTAGAGGAAGAGCTTCATTACTATAATATAGTTGAATTCTAGTACAGGTTTTAACATTCAAACTACGATCAACTAGCTAACCGGTTGAAGTTTAAAAAACGGGCGAGCGAATAAGAGCGCCCTTGGAAGTTGCGCTCTTATTTCTTATCGCTTCCTGTCATTTATGACGAAAGATCGAAACATTCGTAGTAAGTCCGTAAGACAGTCGATGCCATATTTGAGCATTACTTAGATCGTGAGGCGTTATCTAGAATATCTAGTGGCATTGTTGATCGAAGCATTTATAATAATTTAATATTGTGTAAGAAAATCTTAACGTAAACCAAACCAGCTTGTATGGGCATTTATCAACAAGATAATCTTATTCTCCATTGGTCAAATAACACTGGACTAAAACGCCATACAAAAATCGACCAAGTGCGAGTCGGACTCGCTCATGAAAGGTCCCGTACCCACTTAACGTACCGATTACATACCATACACCTAGCCAAAATACCACTACCATATTTCGCCGACAAAAAAAACTGTGTTTTTCATATTTTTTGTATGAATTACAAAGTTATATCTGAGGTTTTATGAAATAACTTTTTTTTTATAGTGTTTCTATGAAGGACAAAGTTACATTTGCGGTTTTTGAAAATGTGTTATAGATATCTCAAAAACGACTAACTATATCTCGTTGAAACCAATTTTCGTTATAAGTGTTTATTGAGGTCTACAACATATATTTATTTAAAAAATCACTCACGCTCTTACTTTAAACTTTGGGATTTCCACTTTTCAAATCAAATCAGTTTATTGCACACCATAAGTATAAAAAATCTTAAAAATATAAACAGAATATTGGATTGGACTATGCTTATGTAATACAAAATGAAATTATTTATTGTAAAATGTCTTTGGAAGTGTCTATCTTTCAAAATGTTGACTATGAGAAAAAATGGTTGAAGAAACCTTTATTTCACTGTAAAAGACCTATCTAAGTATAAGTTAAGATACACACGAATATGTTTGACGAAAAAAATATTTTTCTGTTTCAGTTCCATGTATGGGGAGCATTTTTTTACAAACAACGGTACAAACGTAACTATATCAATAAAGAAATCGCAGGAAGGAACATTAGAGTTGGCTTGACTTTACTGAGAGATTACAACGCTTTTTGTAAAGAAATAAGCAGCTCCAGCGAGAGTTGGTCAGTTTTTTATAGGATGATTTTGGTGAGATATTATTTTTCCTCTTTCAGTTTAATAATAAATGTTTTATTCTGACAAAACTCTCATTAATTTCGAAAACACCGGACGAAGAAACAGGAGTATTGAAATAGGTACTCTGTTCTGATTTATTTACTTAAGTTACTTTTCTTACTTACGTGAAAACTTAAAACAAAGTACAGATCTCTAATCTCAGATTACTCGTAATAATAAAATATACTTAACAAAATTGTAAATTAAAATCCTTGATGGTAATTAAAATTTCGATACAAAAAAACATAAACCCGGAAGTTAGTAAAAACTATAGTTAATAGATTCGAATAAAAAAAGCGCGAGAAAGCGCATCGCGAGGGTCGCATGCGCAAGGAACTAGGTCACTTTCATTTTCGTTCATTTCTTTTCGGATGCACCGCTCCGAACATTTGCCGAGCTGCTTAACGCCTCACCATTACCTCCTTTCTTTACACATTTGATACTGAAACTAATCATCTATGGAAAACAATAGGTGCATTTCCGAAGATTATGTTGACCTTAAAGATGGTAAAGATGGTGGAAACATAAAGATGGTTATCACTAATTGTTAATTTTTATCGCATCCCATCTCTTCAAAAGAATAATGACATTTTTATACTGAAAAAAGCTTGGCACGTGCAGTTTTTCAGCTCCTTTTTTGAGCAGCCGAACTGCGTCGTCGTTGATTGATTTCTGTCTATGATACAAAATTCATTACTGTTAACCCTGTAACTTCAATAACTTTACAAATCTGTCTCTGTACTTATTATACCTTTTCACACTTATGCTCTGAAATGTTAATATTATATTTGAGAAAAGAATGCAGTACGTGGCACTTTTCCGAGGTAAACATTCTAAATTTGAAAATCACTGCAGTAATGAATTTCAGTACTTACTTACTGCACTGATTTTAGTGCAGTAAGTAAGTACTGAAATTCATTACTGCAGTGATTTTCAAATTTAGAATGTTTACCTCGGAAAAGGTACTACCCAAAGATATTATTACCAAATTTTTTTCTTTATTTCTTTCGTTATTCCTGTGTACAAAAACAGAAAAAGCAAAGGGACATTTGCACCATACAGCCACATTATTATTATTATTATTATATCATAATTAGGTTATCTTTTTTTTTAATACGGTGCGCACAGAGTATGTTACTTCGTATTGTACCACAAGCGCTATGTACCCTCAGCACGAACTTCAATCGAAAAAACAAAATGAGATTTATCATAGACAAAATATCCTTTACGAGTAATTTTGTATGGGAAATATGTACAGCGCCATCTACCACCCAGAAGCGGGTATTGAAGTTGCGCATTTTAGTAGCAAGTAGTAAGTATCAATAGGCTGTATGACTGTTCCACTTGGCCTCACAAACCAATATTAAAAAAACGGCGGGAATGATTTTCAGCGGTTGATTTGTTAACAATACAGTTTATTTATATTGTGTAATAAATTATCAAAATGAGTTCTGCCAATGAAACATATACAGACATTGTATGTACCTACTCCACCAAATTTGAGAGCAGAAGCAAAATGAATAACAGAAAACTTACTGCCAGCAAAATCAAAAGAAAGATATATGAAAACCTACGATCTGATTTGGAAAAGTGAAAAAAGGCGCATACGTTTTCGGAATCTGTGTTGTTGGCGTATTTTAATGATACCCACATCATTAAAATAATATTATTATGGGCGATTTATACATAAGTGTGCCCGGGAAAACAATAACATTTACATTTAATAACTGCCCGAACATGTGTGATATAAATTTTAATAAATATTACCTATTTAGTTAAACAGTTTTTTTTATTTCCTCGCATTTCTTGAGAAAAGCACTATACAAGCCTTGTACGGTAAGCAAATTACCTTGCCTCGAATGATTAAAGCCCTCGCCTGCGGCTCGTGCTTCAAACCATCCTCGACAATGTAATTTCTTACTTACCTGTCCTCGGCTGTAATGTACTATTACAGCAAAATTCAAAATTCTAAATCATTTATTCATTTTAGGCTGATACAGCACTTGTGAACGTCAATGAAGCTACGCTATCGGTTCGCAAATCCTACGGCGGGAGGCCTTGTAACGAGAAGAACCGGCAAGAAACTCGCCAAGGGCTTTTTTTTCTCCCTGTCATATTTCAAACAGAGTCGTCAAATTGAAAAGTGACTTTAACATAATATAATATGTAAAGTCACTTTTCATCACAAATTCATCTTATATTTAAAAACAAAATAAATAACCCGGTAATCATAGCAATAAATAATTTTCAATAACTTAGGAAATAGACATCCAAAAGGTAAGTAGTTTCTTTAAAATACACATCAACCAAAAACGTAGCGAATAAAATAATAAATATAAATGCCAAACAAGGATAATAAAACTTTGAATAGTTTAAGAACATGAGTAAATAATAAACAATGCCATACAAGCTACGATAAAATAAAACTAATAACAATCAAACATAAAAAATCTGCATATTTTGAGACAAGAAGTCAGGAGCAGACCCATCCCACTGGTGTCACCCGTTCACGAGCATGACGCATGAACCAGCCATCGCTTCGCTCAACCATATTTTAGGGAACGTAACGACCCGCCTCACACGACACCACCGCAGAAATGTTTACAGGGAGCATGACATACTCAAACTACTCATCTCAAAACGCCGAAACTAATGTAAGAATGTACCAAGTACATGATTAATTTTGTAAAACACGACTCACAAATTAACAACAAGAAAAAATCCTTGACAGCTTATGACCAAGTTGCTTTGTCATTTAAGTAATCACTTACAGTGTACACGTGTTCTACAGGGCTTCCGAGGCAAACTCTCACCTCTAAAATCCACATTTCTGACATTTCACTAGATTTAGTTTAGTGAAATGACATAACACTGAACTTGTTTAGGAAGAAGACGTTATAAATAAGAATATTCCAGATCTTCCATGATTTCGTAGTATCCCTAGGGATTTCGTGAAATCCCTGATTTCGTCATATCCCTTCTTCTTCAACGTGTCAATGACAAGTACCAAATTATATGTTATTGGCCCAAATCTGTGCCACTCTCCCTGCGACATATACATACCTTGACCCATGAAGGACCCATGTACCTTTTCTAATCGGTACCGAGGCGAGGCATTGAAAGTTTATTCCTATTTCTGGTATTGTAACCATGCAAATCGCCATGTTTAGTATACAAGTTAATATTACGGCGCACAAAAAGAATACAATTTAATATAAATTGAGATGCAGCTGTCAGTATACCAATTTCTTTGAACTTCTCTCTAAGAGAGGTTTTAGAGCTTAGTTGATAAATGGCCCTTATTGCTCGTTTTTGCTAAATAAATATAGCATTAATGTCAGCTGCTAATCCCCACAAAAGAATGCCATATGACATGATGCTATGAAAATAACTAAAGTATACAGTCCTAGCAGTATCTATGTCAGTTAACTGTCTAACTTTTCTAATAGCGTAAGCTGCAGAGCTGAGCTTACCAGCTAATGCAGCAATATGCGAATGCCACTGAAGTTTTCTGTCTATAGTTACACCCAGAAAAACTGTTGATTCAACTAAATCAATTTTTTCATTATTCATTACAATTTCTATGGGCGCAGATTGGTGAGAATAGAAGGCATTTCGTTTGCTTTGCATTAAGCTGTAGATTATTAAAACTAAACCAAGTGAGTATAATTCCGACAGTGCTTTCTTTACATCGTCATAATTTGATTTATTTCTGTCAATGTTAAATATTAAGGAAGTATCATCAGCAAACAAGACAATCTCGCATAAGTTTTTGCAAAGAAAGGTAAATCGTTAATTTAAACCAAAAAGCATAAGTATTTCACATTTAATAAATTAATGTTTAAGAACAAAAGTTCTATCACATTAAAAATTACTCTAAAGACTTACTCTTTAGTAAAAGTACAGTAACGTTCCGACAGTGTTTGAAAATGTACCTATACTTTCTAGCTCTCCTTTATGGTCGTGATATAAAATATATTTTATTTATTTATTTTTAAATACACTAGTCAGTTAAGGTAACTCCCAATTTTAGGCTAATTTCTCTTACGTTGAAATGAACTCTAACATCATAACCGTGGGACCTTTTCTTTATGAATGTGAACCGGATTTTAGGCAAACGATCTACAGAGGCGCCGCACGTTGGCTGCGCAGGCAAGCGGTCGAAAGTAACTACTTTCTAGGCCACTCTTCACAGTCACACCAAACGCGGACTCATAACACTACAGTTTTCTAATTACGTAAAAAACGTCTATTATAGCACAAAAACACAAACTGCAATACAGCGTTCGCCAGCAAATGTGATGTGCTTTGCTTAACTCATAAAAAATGTAGAATGAAGCCAAGAAAAGTTAATTTAGTTTTGTATTGTCTGGGAAAACATCAAGAAAGTCTAATTTTAACTATTAAGATTAAATTAACTATTTTTAATTTAACCTGCTTAGATAACAATAGCAAGAAACAAAGATAATTATTCGAATTGAATCCAATAGGCCTGTAGTAGGTACATTAATTAAGTTCATTGTCATACTTTTTATACAAAGTGGCCTAGAAAATCGTTAAAAGTTCATGCCCACGGGAAATGATTAAAATATAACGTTTTACTGAAAAAATAAACAAAATTTTTCAAAAAAAATAAAACCGCCTTCAAAACAAAACTGCAAACAAAAACTCATTTCCCAAAAACACGTAAAAGTGAAAAATAAATTGAATCATTCAATTCAAAGTACGAAAGTGCGGGACTTTTTCTAATTAATCTTGAACTTACTGATCTGATTGAAGTCGGTGTCAAGCCAAATAGATATTAATATTAATATGTATTTAATAGGTTACAATTTACACCACTCTGCGCATGAGATATTGTTTATTATTGTTTCACTATTTTGAAATGAAATGAAATTGAATTTTAAGTATTCGTTCTTGTTACTTTCGGCTTGACACCGACTTCAATCAGATCAGTAAGTTCAAGATTAATTAGAAAAAGTCCCGCACTTTCGTACTTTGAATTGAATGATTCAATTTATTTTTCACTTTTACGTGTTTTTGGGAAATGAGTTTTTGTTTGCAGTTTTGTTTTGAAGGCGGTTTTATTTTTTTTGAAAAATTTTGTTTATTTTTCCTTTTTTAGTGTAAGAAATCTACTATACGAAACCGCATAATGAGCAAGGGTAGCTCAATGTGCAACGACTATAGCCCATATCTAAATTAGAACTCAGACAAGCACCACCCTCCAACTCTTAACTGTTATGCAGTTTCCTTCCAACATCAGCTAACCTAAATTACTTGAAAGAATACAACCTAAAGTTCTATTGGCGCTTGTAGTACTTAAAAACATACTTTAATTCCTAAGCGTTAAAGAGTTTTACCTTCCATCATCAGCTTAACTAAATAACCTGAAAGGTAACAACTACAAATATTTACGTATCAACGATATTTAAAGAATTATCCTCCAACTCCTAACTATTGAGGAGTTGTACCTTCCATCACCAGCTCATCATCGTGAGATGATGACTACCAGTCGCAAATACTTGAAAATTACTTATGAACCTTAAAGGAATCGTATTGCGGCCGTAACATATTTAGTATTTAATTAATGTTTTCGATGGCCATATGTGGTCTTTATCATCAGTTACTCTTCACCAAATGGTGCTTACCGAAAGCAAATGCACGAGTTACTTAAAAAAATACCAAAATCGCTATAGGTGTGCCTATAATATTTGAAGAGTTCCCTTGATTTCTCCAGGATGCCATCATCAGATCCTGACCGTATAACAATGGGACCAATTTGTAACTATATGCTTTCAAACCAAAAAAGAATTTCTAAAATCGGTTTATAATTGACAAAGTTATGAGGTAACAAACATTAAAAAAAAAAAAAAAAAAAAAAAAATTCAACCGAACTGAGAACCTCCGCCTTTTTTTGAAGTCGGTTAAAAAAGGGTTTTGATGGCAACTACATTCGACATATTAAGTTTGTGATCTACAAAATAACTCTACCTTAATCCCTGTTTTCATGTTAGCAGCATTTTCCAACAACGTTTGCTCTATTCCTATTTTTTTATATTAATTAAATTTAAAATAAAAATGCCAATATACAAATTAATTGGCATGTATTTTAGTCTACGAACCCAATAACGACACAGTTACCCAATTTCGAAGTCGCAGCAGCTTTCTATGGAAAGTCCACAGAGTCGGGTCAAACAGAGCAGTGCCACAGTGAAGTGGAAAAGGTGAAATTTAGCGGAGCGAGAAATCGACGGGATGCGATGTTTATTGTAACGAGCCCGCGATCGGGCGTGCGCAAGAGAAACCGAAAGTAATGGCACCGCAGTCAACCCACTTTCACTGGTGCGCGCGCAGATGCCGCGCAGCGCCCACGCAACCGCCCGCCAGCCCGCGCGCTCCACGTGCCGCTCGCACGTGTGCAAGTGCATTAAAACCTCACCGCTCCCCCGTATGTCAATAATGAGACCGGGCGGCGGCGCAGCATGACAAACTCGTATCAATGCTGATGAATCAAAAAGCCCGCAATAATTTTAAGATCAAAGGTGGGCAAATATCATCGTATTTCTGCATTAATATAAATTCATCTCAGTCACCAATGTTATTTTATTTGGACACATTGGATGACTTTGGAGGATGCTTTTATACAATCCCTATTAATTAAACCTCATTTAGTAGGAATTTAAGGAAAAAATTAAGAAAAGAAAAATTAATAAGTCAATAAATTATTACGATTCTGAGATATAAACGTGTTATAACTGAGATATAACGATATTAATTTGTGAAATAATTAGTATGATCATTTTAAATTTCATAAATAGAGGCACATAATATACGTGCACAAAAAGACTAAAATATATAATAGTTACGTGTTAAATAAAAGTCATCTAACACGTAATGTAACGTATGCCTCTATTTATGAAATTTAAAATGCTAATAGTAATAATTTAACAAATTAATTTCGTTTATATCTCAGCATCGTAATCATTTACTGACTTTTGAATTTTTCTTTTCTTACTATCAAATAATTGATAAAAAACTGTGTCTTTAATTATTCTTATGATTGTTGAGGTAATTTTGAAACTATGATTTAGCTGGTATAGTGAAATGGTAAGGAAGCCACATCTGAACATGAAATATTATTCAACATGTTGAGGACAGAATAGCTCTATAGCTACACAAAATTTGATGGCTTTTCTCATCGCAAAATTCACTCAACAGATTTTAACTAGGTAAGGTATCTTGATAGACATGACAACATTTAGAATGTTTTTACTAGGGTGGAATATCATAATTAAGTCCTAACGTGGTCGTGATCCTGACCGGCTTATCACCAACGTAATGAAAGTCACACAGTCACATCATCGATGTATTTTAGACTTAGAAGCTATATGAAAGCTTCTTGGTAGATGTTTTGCGGAAAATATGGTAATAAAATTTAGTTTTTTCAGGGGATTCACAATTTGTATGAAGTCCAAGAAGAAATAAGAGCAGACGGTCGTTAATAAAAATAAGTAATAAAACATTACATTTAGAAGAAAATACACAACTCGATGAAAATGTTTTTAATTTAAAAAATTTACCAGAAAAATTGTGATATAGAGATAGCCCTGCAGGTATTTTGCTTCTTAAAATAGGATTTTGCACAACTTTAATAATTCAATCTAAGTTATTTAAATTTTTACTTTTTTGCAAAATTGAAAATGAAGTAATTATTTAAGAAATTTTCAATTCAATCTAAACTAAATAATTTCGTCATTGTAAATTATTAATATGGAAAACGTATACTTAGTGGTTTAACCTAATAAACATTCAGAGAAATCGGTAATCCGGCTACAGTGACTTAGCAAATCTATTCTTACACTAGCTGACCCGGCGCGACTTCGTTCGCGTGGCCCTACCCCCTACTGCACGCTACCCCTACTCTACCCCTACCCTACCTCTACCCTACCACTACCCCTACCCCTACTCCTACCCCTACCCCTACCCCTACCCCTACCCCTACCCCTACCCCTACCCCTACCCCTACCCCTACCCCTACCCCTACCCCTACCCCTACCCCTACCCCTACCCCTACCCCTACCCCTACCCCTACCCCTACCCCTACCCCTACCCCTACCCCTACCCCTACCCCTACCCCTACCCCTACCCCTACCCCTACCCCTACCCCTACCCCTACCCCTAACATTTAGGGGGATGAAAAATGGATGTTGGCCGATTCTCATAGATACCGGATAAGCACAAAAAATTTCATCAAAATCGGTCAAGCCGTTTCGGAGGAGTATGGCAACGAAAACTGTGACACGAGAATTTTATATATTAGATATAATAAATCAGTAACGGAAAAAAACTGTAAATGAAATATTTTTTGAAATAATTAGTGATAATGTGTACCTACATTGTACAGGGTATAGGCAGATCGAACGAACCCCAAAACGATAGAAGTTGAAATTTTTGTTTGTCTGTTCACTTTTTACGTAAACTACTGAATGGATTTTTACCAAAGTAGTGATAGCTTATTACCTAGGTCAACATTTAGGGTAGGCACCTACCTTTTATTGCGGGAAGATTTTTTGGCATCTTATAAAAAGTTAACAAACTTTTATTTGCTGGCATATGCACTGATTTTGTATGAAGTGAACTACATAATATACACCACAAAATTTTAATTAGTGCAAAGATTTTAGGGGATGATAGTGTCGATCAAGACGATAAATATTTACTATGAGGCCAACCACGGAATCACGAAAAAAAAACAGCTGTTTCAAACATTTCAGTCGAGTCGATGTTGTACTTTTGTATGGAACAGCTGATTTTGAGTGGTTGGCGCCGTAGTGAAAAATGTTCGTATTGATGGCCACTATCATCCCCTAAAATCTTTGTAAGTACTAATTAAAATATAGTGGTGTATAAGTTTGTAATCGAAAATATTGAAAATGAAGTATTAGAATAAGTTGTCCCGTCTCATAACCAGCTCCGAACTCCGAGCTCTCGAACCCCCGACCTTTCACTGTCCGGGAGAATACTCTAACCACTGAGCTACGGAGTTGCTGGGAGAAGCTTCGAATCTCTAATTCGTAGAAGTAGGTAGCAAATGTGTCAAAAACGGTCACTTTTAGCAGTTTTGCTATCTACTTCTAGAAATGACTACGAGGGAATGTAATGATACCGTCTCTATAAAATACTATACTATGGGTCCTAAAAAATCCATGTAAAGTTTTATTAAAAATAGAATAGAATTACAATATTAAATAAAATTAACTGCGGCGCCACTTTCGCCTAAGCTATCGCCTTAAACTAAATAGATCACAGTTACGCCTTGTTACGAGTGCTTTATCAAGACATGGTAATTTTAACAAATTCCTTTTCAACTTAAGTATCACTGACAGCTCCCAAGGCAGGACAGGGCTGAAGTGACAGCCGCTCATATCCTGGTTGAATGTGACGGAGTGACCCCCTACCGGGCAAGGTACCTCGACTCGCCGTGTAGCGTTTCCGAAGCAGTCTCCGACGTGAGGGCGATGGGTGCTTTCCTGGCAGAGCTGGGCTGGCTGGAGTAGTCCAGCTGCACACCCTCCTGAGACGCAAAATGGGCGCAATACGACGTCGAGTTGCGGAAAACGCCCGTATCTTATGAAAAAGATGTTCATACAGCATATCATACCAAGATCTATGAAATAAAACGTCATTTATATTTATATTATTTATATAAACGTCATATTCTGTAGACTCTTTTCGTAGAGAATATGACTTTAAAAACTGTCTTAAGAAATCTAGGCAATTTATAGCAACAGACACACTAAACTAACACAAAAGTTTATACACCGGGCGTACGAAGTCGCGGGCAACAGCTACCGCCTGATCGACAGCACGCCACCTACCGGGTCCAAAATTGTAAATCTAAACCATTCTCGAATCCACCTGAAGATAAGTACACATTTTTTTTATAAAAATGATAATATCGCACAAACGGTGCGTCGTAGCTAAAATCTAACAAAATTTTCAACTCCCTATGCTACTCCGGAGATACTTAGAAGGCATCCGATGGACATATAAAAAAAAAATTTGGCTAGGTGTAATGTATTGTACGTTAGTGGATACGGAACCCTTCCAGCCGGCTTAGCATGAGCGGCTTATAACGCGCGATATGATATGGTACGGCATGCCGTCTTGCTTACACCTTAGTGGGGTAAGCAAGACAACTTGAGTGAGTTTGGGTGAGTTTGAGACGCACTTGGCCGATTTTTTCCATACTTGGATTTACAACTGGGACTACAATTAATTGGAGATTAATTAGAGATTACGTAATTTTATAATTTTAACTTGCGTTTCAGAAACCGGCCGTAAAGTTCCCTAGTTTGTCATACATTCCGATCAAAACAAACGTCTTTGATGCGCTTCAGTAACTGCATTTTATCAGTTTTGCTTGCTTGCTAACAGCCCCCCTAGAAGCGGTTTTCTATTAGCGAATTCGCCAGTCGCATAGAAAGAAAATGTATAGGATTGACATACGCTGTCACGTGACATTTCAATCGCTAATGTCAATCCCAAACATTTTCTTTCTATTCGACTGGCGAATTCGATAATAGAAAGCCACTTGTCATCAGCCGATCATTTTTACATTTTTATTCTTCTTAAGCAAATTAAAAGTACATAATAAACAAAAAGTTAGCATCACCGACATTCGCCCAACGGTTACTTTGAGGAAAACATGTGGCAGCCGAGTGTAAACAACTGCTAACTCACGACAGAGCCCGGGTCAACGTCTTGCCTTGCCGAGTTCGACATCATTACTCTTAGTCACCCAACCTGGATCCACTTGCCGAGAAATTTGCTGAGCAATCGTAATCTTAACGCGCACGAAATTAACTGAAAAGTATTTCGAAATGAATTACGTAAGTTCATATTTATCACTCAACTTTTACAGGCCCCACTGAACTAGGGGTTCGCGGATTCGCTCTATAATGTATGGTTCCTCAAGTAACGTAAGTAAGCACTAAGAAAGGATTTTTGGAAATTACCTCTCTAAGGGGGTAAAAAGGGGGTCTGAGTTTGAATGAAACTTTTTATTTCTTCAATGGATTCAACTTGACTTATACATAAGGTTCTTCAATGACGTAAGTGAGCAATAACAAAGGATTTTTAGAATTTTAACCCCAATTAGGGGGGTTAAAAATGGGATGATGAATAAACTACTACTACTGAACGATTTTGAAAATTCTTGCTCCTAAATAAAGCTACATCATACCTGAGTGATATAGGTTACATTTTATCCCGATATTCCTACGGGAGGGAGTACCGTGCGGCTAAAATCGCGTGTAGCCGCTTTATTGAAAAACTCAAAAATTATTTCACCCATATAAAACTGCATTATATGCCGATATTTCTATGAGAACAGGTATCACGCGGGTATAACGATATTATACTTAATCTATATTATTATTACTTTTTAACTATCACAATACATTCCCATATATGAGCAGGAAATTACAATGGGATCCTTTTTCCAATATAAGTTTCGCACGAGTGTTCCTACTTCCTACTAATATTATAAATGTGAAAGTTTAGATGTAATGATGTTTAGATGTTTGGATCTTTGTTACTAAATCACGCCAAAACGGTTGAACAGATTTGACTGAAATTTGAGACAAAGATACTTTGTAGCCTGGAGAGGAACTAGGCTACTTTTTATCCCGGAAAAATATTTCATTTCCGCGGGATAATGACGTATCGTGTAGTCCACGCGGGCGAAGCCGCGGGCGTAAAGCTAGTAATATTATAAATGTGAAAGTTTAGATGTTTGTTACTCAATCTTGCCAAAACGACTGAAGGGGTTTGGCTGGAATTTGGAATACAGATAGGTACTTTGTATGAGTCCATGAGGGCGAAGCCGCGGGCGGAAAGCTAGTATTATTCATATAACACGTATGTAGGATAAATCTTTTGTCATTTTATTAACCGAAACCAAATGTTGATGATCACAAAACCAGTTGTTATAGATAGTGGTTTATTGGACGTGTAACGGTTATTAAAACATTTTGATTACTCCGAAGATTGCTCGATTAATAAAGCTCACACCGTGTTATATTATAATTTGTTGAAATATGTTACGATCGGTTTAAGTTTTTGGAATAACCACATACAAATCATCGTCGACCTACTAACATAAGCCGTAAAACTGTTTTTCTACATTATCAAGTTATTTCCGGCTGATGAATAAAGATGTGGTTTTTCTTCAGGAAAATCTCATTTATATAGTTACGCTTGACCTCAATAAAACCTTTGGAAATTCATGACAACAACAAATAAGTAACAGTCACCAAAATTAAAGGCTCGTAGCGTCCGATACTCTGTTTTTAGCGCGTTGAACTCTTATTTATAGAAAAACCCTATTTCTAAAAAATAACGATGTCTTCAAGAAATAAATGAGATTTTTATATAAAATTCGTCATGATCGATGATGTTTATGATTCAAAGGGGTTATTTTCTTCATCTTTAGCATATAGAACTTTACTTACTACCTAACGCATAAAATCAATACTCTTCCGCTGACTGACAGCCGATAGCGAAACCGCACAGCCAACTGGGCGTATAAGCTGAAATTTGGCATGTATGTTCCTTGGGGAGGATAAGGGACGTTTTTTGAAAATTTCCCTCCTAAGGGGTTAAAAAAAGGCTCAAAGTTTGTATGAAACTTTTGTGAATATCACAATTCTACGGGGAGGAAGTAGCGGGCAGAGAGCTAGTCTTGTATAAAACGTTTAAACTTCACACTATATTCTTTCACACTTTATTTTCAAGTTTTAAATGATAAAACACTAAAATTCATGCAAAATTATACTTAAGATTAAAACTAGCTAACAAAATGCCATAGTAAAAAATGAAAAATGAAGTATTTAGAAAAAAAAACATTTTTCAGTAATAAAAATTGCATTGTGAATGCAAAAAACTAAAAATTAAAATAAAATGTCATAGTATTTTTCAAGAGAACAAATTAGGTCGATAATCATTTCAAATTAATTATGCTCAATCGTTTAGCTTCATAATAACCCATTAAGCTTTGGATAAGAAGTATAAAGTTAATAATACATTTGCACTGTTTCCGTTTTACTATATAAAGCATGTACAAAGTTTTGAATACTTGGTAAAACAGTAACAATTCTTAAAGCTTTCCTCAGTAAGTTTGCAAGTTTTAAATGTATCGCTTTTTGACAATTCCTCTTAAAGCATATTGTTAAAACAAGCTGAAAAATGGTTAAAGTATATTAGCAGTGTTTTGTGGATGAGCGGAGCGCGGATATCGGCGCGCGGCGCGGTGGCGGTGCGCGGTGTCAGCCGGTGTCGCTGAACCCGCGCGAGTCAAGGGCCCCGGTCGACGACCGGGCGAACACATTGTGCTTAACCGCGTTATATCCACACCGGCACCGGTTCTTTACTATCTGTAATTCGTCAATGTCCACTTTTCGTGTGAAACCTTCCAAAATATCAATTATACAACCTTCAACGTAAGATTGAACGAGTAGATTTTGGCGAAGAATATTACTCTGGGTTATTAAAGCAATCATATGTAAAGCTACCTATAATTACAGCCTTTTTTCTTTATAACCAATTTTCTAGCCCAAGGTAAGTTTTATTATGAAATAGTGATCTGGCAGATAGATAAATGGATAAACATACAGAAATATTTTTGATATAGATGTTTATATACTCATTTAAAAACAGAATTTCTATTGACTTACTTTATTAATTTTTATGAAAATAAAGACAATTTTATTGGATTCATTAAAAAAACAGTTAAGATGAATTGAGGGACTCATCGTCATCATCAGCCTATTAACGTCCACTGTTGGACATAGGCCTCTCCAAGAGTATGCCATCGAGCACGATCAGTGGCTGCTCTCATCCAGCTCTTGCCAGCCACCCTGCAAAGATCGTCGCTCCACCTAGTCTAAGGGCGTCCAACACTACGTTTGCCGATTCGCGGTCTCCACTCTAGAACTCGCTTACACTTACCCCAGCAGTTATCGGTTCTGCGGCTTATATGGCCGGCTTATATATTTAGGGACTGTAAATAATAAATTCTTAACATTCGCGTTTACAGTCAACTGCATTAGTCGAAATACTCATACACTCAATTAGTTAATTAATCTGAAATGGAAAATGAAGTATTTAGAAAAAATCGACCCGTCTCACAACTAGCTCCGATGGGACGGGTCGATTTTTTCTTAATACTTCATTTTCCATTTTTCTGTAATAAAAATTGCATTGTGAATGCAAAAAAAAACTAAAAATTTAAATAAGTTAATTAATCTGCTAAATTTTAAGCAAAAATTTTAACAATTAGTAGGTAGGTAAGTATTAAAATTCAATCGACAACTTTCATTGGAATTTTCCCACAAAAACGTTGATTTGTTAATAACGTTCCCAGAGTTTCTTTTGATCGTTGAAATTGTACATTGTTAGTTGCAAAAACACGCGACTTATGTAAGTAAGTTGAGCAATAGGCGTGAATTGCAAGTATTCCATTGAGCCCGCGTTCGGCTAGCAAAGCAATAATCGGTCAGATTGAGATATGTATCGGCGTGCGTGCAATGGCCGCCCGCCACGGCCGGTCGTCGACCCGCCCCGCTACAGCTACAAACAACAAACAAATCTACAGCGCTACGTTCCACTTAATATATTGTCCTAATAATTACTGTTACTATGTGCCACTCATTTTGTTTAAATTCTAGAGTTATGAATGCAGATTGTTTATTTAAACGAGCAAATTCTTCAACATTGACTAGGTAATTACCTACTTATTTCTTCTCACATATATTTTGATTAATTGACATTATTTTCTATTGATTATATTTTTACTCAGTTTTTGTTTTTATTCTATTCCAATAAATATGCACTATTTATAAGAGAACCTATCCTATTCTATCTCTGAGACAATTGATAATCGTTTTAGCTTTCAACAAAGCATTTATCTGTATTTACTTTAAATACCATTTTACTGATATCGAATAAGTTTTATGGAGACTGCGAGATCTAGATTCATCATAATTAACTAACGTTCTGTCATAATCATAACATAACTGAGATTATACCAGATATACATACACATGAATTATTTTCAATCAACTACAGCTGCCTTAAAAGTTAATGTGTACTTACTTACTTCCTTATTTCGATAGTTTTTTTTTAAACATGAGATATAGCTACTGAAAGCTTGTGTAAAAGAAAAGATATCACCACAGTACCGAAACTGATATTATTTCGGTATTTTTATTATTTTATACTTATTTTTGATGATGCGTAACGACCCCTCTTTGCTCGTGGTCCGTTTGGATAGTCCGGGTTAACCGGACCACGGGCAATTTTGTTTTTCTGTAGTCCTGTCAACCATACCACGGGCAATTTTTTGCTCTCGGGCAATGGGCCCGTGGTCCGGTTAACCGGACTATCTAACCGGACCACGGGCAAAGAGGGGTAACGACAATTCTGTTGGAATACTGACTTACGAGTATGTGCCAGTTAAAAATCAGGATGTTTCTACGTCACTGATACAAAATGATAAAAGTCTAGACTTAATGGCGTAAAGTACTGATCTCTTTACAACTACCTTTTTGAACTTAAACAAAAGATTTTAAACGTATTACATTACTAAACCCGAAGTATCGTCAGAAACAAGCCCAGAAAATATTGAAACGTTTGACTTTCATTTCCACCAATGTCCTTGACACTGCTATTTAGGTATCTACTTAGTACCTATATACAATTCCCCCACTCGCTAGCCACCCCTCTTCTACTTAGTAATGAAAAGAGAAAATCGTTCGACAATCCTTCGCAAACGAATCATGCGTGTTTTCTTCTTTTAATCTGAAAAAGTAACGTGTTAATCCATAACTATTCGTTAAAAATACACATAACTCTATATTTACTCTAGATTGTATGCGAGAAATAAATAGAGGACTGTCGTATGTATGGACTGTCGTATAGTCACGTATGGTCTAAGTGACTGAATTCGAGAACTTATTACACACCTCTATTGCAGTAGGGGGTTGAAAATTTACTTTTCATGTCTCATATTCTGAAAGTAACTCCTAACTTGCCTAAAATGCGGGTTGAAAGTGGTATGTGGCGGCCCTATGGCCGTTATGAAATTTAAAAAAGGAATAGTAGGGGTCATGCCAAAATCTGCAAGTATCTCTTTGGTCATTTATTTACCAAAGGTATTCAGGCAAAGTCACATAGCCTTTACAGCCTGTAAAGGCTATGTGACTGTATGTAATTTATATCGTAGAATTATTAATTTAACATCTAAAACATTGTTTTTTTAAAGAATGCGTTATTAGAAACAGACTAAACCAAATGAGTTATTTGTAACATAAAAAATCAGGCTATTAATTTCATGGAATTGCATAGAGTACCCGACGGGTCAAACACCAAACTAGGCTGTATGGACTTAGTTTCCCTTGCGTTCCCTACAATAGAGAAAATGAACAAAAAAGTTATAGTCTTTCGAAAAATTCCGCGGCCATAGGAAAAATATTTTTTAGATTATTTCTGTTTATTTTTACTTTCCTCATATTCAAAATGAAAAGTAGAGTGTTTACTTCGGGCGTGTGGACCCATAACAGTCTCGGACTATCGGCGCCCTCACTTCGTTCGTGCGCCAAAACACTCGACTGTTATGGGTGCCATACATCCCTTGCTAAACAATCTACTATAAAATCACTCACAATTAAGATCACTCACTACAAAAGTAACAAAAAATAAGGTCGCTATGAAAGCGTTTGTTTCTTCTTTTCTACAGAGTGAAAAAATAAAGTATAATTATCCTATAGCTAGCTCGTTAGTATAATGGCGTCGTGCGTCAGGGACATGGTGGCATGACGGCATCGCAGAACGTCCCAGGGACCGTATTCTGAAACGCTAATCCGAAACTTCGGTTAGCTCCGCCCCTTTCACTCGATTCTGTCACAACTGGGGAGTGAGAGGGACGGGTATAACGAAGTTTCGGGTTTTGCGTTTCAGAGTAGGCTCTCAGAATGGGGTGTTATGGTGGCTGTCATTGGTCCCCGTCGGGGGGTGACGTGCGCTACCCTGGCCTTCACCTACAAAAATGCTATAATTATGTACTCAGCTAAGGGTGTTTTTCCATACAGTTGTTATTTTAGATTACATTGGTCAGTAGCGTTTTTTTTATGTAATTTTGTAATTATATATTTACAATATTGCTTCCCGCCATCTGTACCTACGCTTATAGATGATAACTACGCAAAGGATTTTAATTTGGTTTTTATGGAAGGCAGAGTGATTCAAGAGGTAGGTTTATATTATCATAGGTTTATATAATTTACATAGCATCCGTACGATGGCGGGGCAGATCGCTACTAAAGCAATAAATAGGTAAAGATTTTGAACTAACTAATTGTAGAGAAATCTTTAATTTAATTAAAGATGCCTAAGTACATTAAATCTGGACGTAGCGACGACGCGACGACGACGTTACAACATGGTCAAGTGTAGTATTTATAATAGTTACTTTAGTGAAATACCTTATTAACGTTGTTGTGATTGTGACCGGTTAATTGAAACAATAACAATAAACTTGAGCAAATACAATGTGTGCGAAGCGACAGTTTGTTGCAGGTTTTATTCTTGCGTAGAGATCGTAAACTGTCTGCGTGGTGTTCGAGATCGGCGTCACCATCGGCGGGACTATTTCCGAGTCCATTTCGGCTAACGACCGATCGGCGAGAGGTTAATCGTCGTTCACCTGCGGTAACTGTGTGGCGTCGTCGCTTTGTTCGCCGTTGTTTGCTTGCCGGGCCCGCGCTGGCTGTAGGGCTCCCAAACATAATATTAGGTATTATTATTTTTTCGTTTGATAATATTTCTTATTGTTCTATAAGAAAGTATTCTATAAGAACCATGGAACCTGGTGTAATGTAAATTAGGCTGAAGAAATAGAGCAAGCTTTAAATGCATGGCTTTAAAACACAGATCACCTGTAGTAGCAAGCTACTTTAAAACAACGAAAATATCAAAATTATCAACTTTCTTAATTAATGTTCATTTAGCAAGACCCTACCATAATATACTTTACTTTGCACAAAAAGTTGATAACCCTGGCCGTGAAACTGGTCGCTCACCCGCGAGCAACGCACTAAACTCGCGATTTTATTGGGCGGGGGCGGCCGATTGTCCACGAGATTTGTGTAACGTGCCTCAGGCCGCATCCATTCGCGAGATTTGTGAGATTTGTGTTATGCGCCTCTGGCCGCATTCATCCGCGAACCCGATGATTCTACGAGAAGAATGGCGTACTGAACTGACGCATGTGACATCGCCTCGATGACTAACAACGGTAATTGGCATTATTGCTGTGACTCTATCAACAATCCAAGGTCAATGGGCGAATATTAATGACTTTATTAAAGTAATACTGAATAATAAAAAATCGGGTCAATTGCAAATTTTTTTACTTATAATTGAGCTGATCAATACAAAAAAATGTTAAATATGAAACACAATTTGAGAACTCATTACTAAATGATAAAAATCCAATGGTCGTACCTACCACACATTCATTTTTGTTAAAGACAGTTTAAAGTTGTGGTTATTCTTCCACAAATAAAATTTTGGTACCTAACAAATTTTCAAAGAACACATCAACTTGAAAGTATAATAGACAGAAACCTATTAATCTATACAGGTATGATTCAATTGAAAGCGTAGTGCGCACAGAATTCCTGTAATAATTGCTTTCAAACTTTTCCAGCAAGTAAGTGCCTCCCGTAGCCTTGGGAACCGAAATCTTTTATGGCAGTGTCTTGGTATACCTATAAAGGGATAAAGAGACGTTTGGGGCTACGGAGCGAAATGAAACCCGCGACCTTGCGAGGGCGAGGTCACCGCGCCACCCTCCTCCGGCCTACCTGCGCCTCGCGGACGTCACTCCGAACCCTCATACCCTACATAGCTACCGATACATTTAATAAGCGCGGTCGACCTTAATTTGGCATAGAAGGTCAAACTCGTAACTGCCTACTTATTTACCCGAAGCCGACGAAAAATCATGTTAGTTTTCTTAAGGAAAAGGAGTGCCACAATTTAGGATAACAAAATTAAAATAAAAACACTATGCTTATCAAAGCTGTTTACCAGATATTAAAAGAAGATGATAAGTAGTTATTAAAAGAAGATAGATAGATAATTAAACTCTTTATTTGTCACACAAAGATGCAGTGCCTACACAAACACAAGAATTAGATGATACACAGTTTGAGCAAAGGCGGTCTTATCGCTAAGAGCGATAATATCTCTTCTAGATAACCTTTTAGGCATATCAAAATAAACAATGAGCAAGTGGTAGTGCACCAGCAACAAATAAAAATTAAATATTTTAATATAAAAAAACAGTAAGGTATTTAAAAAATCTTTGGTGATTAAAATTTTCGGTAAAGTATGATGAATAGGTAATTATAAATTGACTTTTTTTAAATATACAGCACTCGTGCCACTACCACAATTTTACCCCAAGTATTACAAATGGGCGGAACCGGCAGCTTTTTCGTATGGAAATAATGAATACCTTAGCTTTATAGTTTATTTATAACTAGCTTCCGCCCGCGACTTCGTCCGCGTGGACATTCGAGAAATACTTAGGGGACCAATAACCAGGATAAAAAGTATTCTATGATTTAATTTCATAAAAATCCGATCAGCCGTTTTTACGTGATTAGGCGGGTCCTCCCTCACCAAGCGAGAAGCCTCGTGCGAGGCCCGCCGCACGTGGCAAACGTTCTGCCTCGCGCGAGGCTGCTCGCTTGGTGAGGGAGGACCCGCCTAATCACGTAAAAACGGCTGATCGGATTTTTATGAAATTAAATCATAGAATACTTTTTATCCTGGTTATGGTCCCCTAAGTATTTCTCGAATGTCCACGCGGACGAAGTCGCGGGCGGAAGCTAGTAAATAAGAAGTGTCTGTTTCACAATAAAAAAGTTAGTTTTGAGTAGCTTAGGTACCAAGAACTTTTAGGGTACTTAAGATGATTTAGGTTTCTATTCTATACCCTATTTACCCCCTGGGTTTGATTTTCGGAAAACTACGAAATGGGTTGCCTATTTGTTTTAAGAAGTAAGCCTACAAAGTTTTTAGTTGAAATGTCTATTTTACCCCTGATTTTTCATTTAAAATTTCACCCCTATTTCAACCTTTTAGGGGTTGAATCATGTTCAGCGTGTTAAACATCAAAATAAATGCCATTTTTGCAATCGTCATGCCATAAAACCTCAATAACGACATCCATATCGATTTTTAGGTTAATTTATCCCATTTAACCTCTAAGGGGTTGATTTTCGAAAAAATACGAAATATGTGTTTGCTTATTTGTTTTACTTTCCGACCATAAGCCTAAATAATAAATTTAATGAAGGACTTTCCAGATACAACATTTCATCCCTCTTCACCCCTTCGGGGGTGGAATTGTCAAAAACACTGATACAGAAAAATATTAATTTTCAATTGCCAGCCTAAATACAAAATTTGAAGATCCTAACTTCAAAACTGACGGACTTTTATACACATATTCATCCCCTATTTTACCCCCTGGGTTTGATTTTGGGAAAATAAGGAAATGGGTTGCCTATTTGTTTAAAGAAGTAAGCCTACAAAGTTTCAAGTTGAAATATCTATTTTACCCCTGACTTTTCATTCAAAATTTCACCCCTATTGCAACTTTTTAGGGGTTGAATCATGTTCAGCGTGTTAAACATCAAAATAAATGCCATTTTTGCAATCGTCATCCCATAAAACCTCAATAACGACATCCATATCGATTTTTAGGTTTATTTATCCCATTTAACCTCTAAGGGGTTGTTTTTTTGAAAAAATACGAAACATGTTTTTGCTTATTTGTTTTACCTTCCGACCATAAGCCTAAATAATAAATTAAATGAAGGACTTTCCAGATACAACATTTCATCCCCCTTTTCACCCCTTCGGGGGTGGAATTGTCACAAACGCTGACACAGGTAAATATTAATTTGCAATTGCCAGCCTAAATACAATGTTTGAAATCCTAACTTCAAAACTGACGGACTTTCATACAAACATTCATCCGCTATTTCACCCCCTTAGGGGTGGAGTTTCCAAAAATCCTTTCTTAGTGGATGCCTACACTGTATAACGTATCTATGTGCAAAATTTGAAGTCTCTAGGTTCAGCGGTTTGGGCTGTGCGTTCATATCTCAGTCAGTCAGTCAGTCAGTCAGTCAGTCAGGACTTTGAATTTTATATATATAGATAGATAGATGACCATAATAATATGTTCCGTCAAACCCAGCAAGATGTTTATCTTGTACTAGCGGCCGCCCGCGGTTTCACCCGCATCCGCATTCCCGTGGGAATATCGGTATAAAAAGTAGTAAGTTACTTACTCCTTATTACATCAGCTACCTGCCAGTGAAAGTCCCGACAAAATCGGTCTAGCCGTTTCAGAGATTAGCAGGGACAAACAGACAGACAGACAGATAGACAGACCAAACTTGTAAAACCTGTCATTTTAGTATGTACCGTATATTATAATCTCACCAAAATCATCCTATAAAAAACTGACCAACTCTCGCTGGAGCTGCTTATTTCTTTACAAAAAGCGTTGAAATCTCTCAGTAAAGTCAAGCGAACTCTAATGTTCCTATCTGCGATTTCTTTATTGATATAGTTACGTTTTAATTAACCGACTTCTAAATCAAAAAGGAGGAGGTTCTCTATTCGTCTGTATGTATGTTTATTCTTTTTTTTTTTTTGTGTATGTCCACCGATTACTCGAAGACGGCTGAACCGATTGAAATGGTTTAAACGTTATTACATCAAGTTGGTTTCCAAGTTGGTCCCATTTAAATTTTGAAATCGGTTCAGTAGTTTTCAGGAAATCTTGAAAATACTGTCGTTTTCGTTACCACTTTATGTGAATTTAATACGTATCTTTAGGCATAACTCCTTTGTTTATAAACCGATTTAGATGATTCTTGTTTTGTTAAAAAGGGGATACCTCAAGGTATTTTAACCGACTTCGAAAAAGGAGGTTTTCAGTTTGATCACCTACCTATTTACCAGAAAACACGTAAATTGCCTGCACGATGCACTAAAAAGAGTGAAATAAAAATTATTTTTATAAAAAAAATTAAGTTCAAAAACTAAAACCCGACTACTGAAAAATCACGCTCTAAAAAGTATGAAACAAGAAAATATTCTCATCTGAAATTGCCGTGGTCGTATGCCCCTTACTATAACAAAACAATATTTTCATTCTAGGGAAAAGTGGACCATCCCCGATCTACATCGGGGATGGTGGAATGAGCTTATGCAGCTCAGAAGCACACTCACCGAAGTACAGCCTGTAAAATACCGACAAGCAAGCCACTTTACGTCGATGGGTTAGACTATGGAGCTTGGCTTGAACCAGCTTATCGTCTCCGATTAGTTTCCTCGCTCTGCGTTTCACTGAGTCAAGTGCTGCTAACTGGTATTTCGCTGAACCATCCCAGAGGTGGTCGAGCACATAAAAAGAATAGCTCTTCTCGTGGGTGTCTTATGATGCGAAAGAGGGAAAACTGCATCAGGAGATGGGCAGCAGCGTCTCCATGTAACAGCAGGCCATACTGCGATCGTCTTGGCCCAACACTTGGCGGGCCAAGCGTGGCGATTATGGCAACCCCCCCCCCCCCCCCCCAAATGGCTTTACACCAAAAAATCAGCCCCAACTCCACGGCGACCCCGCTATTCCTAGCTATGGTAACGGCGGGGCAGGGGGTGCTGAGAATAAAGACCAACATAGACGACTTGACCTGGCAACCTACAACACGCGCATATTGCGGACTGACACGAAGCTTATAGAGTTGGAAGAGGCTGTTAGTAAGTTACACTGGGACATCATTGGATTATCTGAAGTCTGAAGAGATGGAAAAGACTCGATTATCCTGCAATCCGGTAACTTACTATACCACCGGGAGGGCGAACAACAGTCCCTAGGTGGTGTCGGGTTCATCGTCCTTGTGGACGGGACTTGTGTCCCTAATCAACAATGTGATCACCATCGGAAGCGTGTCACTCCAGGGCAGCGTACCTGATACTCAGAATATCGAAACGGTATTCGCTAAATGTCATACAAGTATGCGCTCCGACCTAAACACATGACGATGACGAATTGGAGGCTATGCATGAGGAGGTTTCGAAACCCATGCATAGCTATAAAACACACTACACGGTTGTGATGGGAATGGGAGATTTCAATGCTAAGTTGGGGCAACGTTGCGGTGATGAGTTGAGAGTGGGGCAATTTGTATTTGGGCAACGAACCGATAGAGGCCAGATGCTGGCCGACTTCATGGAGAGGAAGAACCTCTTTATGGTGAATTCCTTCTTCAGGAAGCCCGCAAGCCGCAAATGGACCTGGATCAGTCCGAACGGTAAAGTAAAAAACGAGATCGATTTTATCATGTCGACCAAGAAGCACATTTTCAATGATGTGAAGCGATCATCGCATGGTCAGAGGCACATTGAAATTTGAAAATCAACGTGAAGCTTGAAAGATCGCGGCTGATAAAATCCACGCTCCCACCAATACCGGCTCAAATTCAAAACAATGGCTCTTATGCAGCTTAAAAACAACAAGGCGGCGGGCGATGACGGAATCACAATAGAGCTTCTGAGAGCGGGCGGGAAGCCGATACTTAAAGTTCTCCAGAAGCTTTTCAATTCAGTCATCCACGAAGGCAAAACGCCAAAGGCATGGGGCAGAAGCGTTTTTCAAGAAACCATTTAGAGAGTCTTATCACCCTATAAGACGCCCTTTAAGAACTACAGACCCATCTTGTTTCTGAGCCATATAAATATAAAAAACACCCAGACCAAGACAAATAGACATGTTCATGCACACAAATATTTGTCTTGTTCGGGAATCAAACCCGAGACCTTTGGCGCAGAAGGCAGGTAGTTTACCCCTTCGCCAAATCGGTCTTCAATATCTATAAGTAGTTTTCGAGAGTCATTACGAATCGTCTCGCTCGCAGGTTTGACGACTTCCAACCTCCCGAACAAGCTGGGTTCCAAAAAGACTATAGCACCAAAGACCACATTCATACGCTGCGGCAAGTTACAACTTGCCACTTTGCTAGGCGTTCGTGGACTATGAGAAAGCCTTTGATTCGATCGAGACCTGTGGGCAGTGCTGCAGTCTCTAAACTCAGGTACTTATACCAAACTGCCACCATGTCAGTCCGATTACAGAACCAGAGCTCTAATCCTATCCAACTACAACGAGGTGTGAGACAGTGAGACGTCATCTCTCCAAAACTGTTCACAGCTGCGTTGGAGGATATTTTTAAGCTTCTGGATTGGAAGGGATGCGGCATCAACATCAATGGCGAGCACCTAACACACCTACGGTTTGCCGATGATGTAGTTCTTATGGCTGAGACCGAAGATCTCAGTAATGCTTCTCAAAGAGTGGGTCTTAAGATGAACATGGATAAGACGAAAATCACGTCCCATGGCCATGTTGCACCCGCTCCAGTTAATGTTGGGAACATTACACTCGAAGTTGTTGACCACTTTGTTTACCTAGGGCAAACGGTCCAGTTAGTTAAGTCCAACTTCGAGAAAGGATCTCTCGATGAATACATCTCGGATGGGCAGTGTTCGGGAGCTCCGGCATATATTCGCGTCCGAAATACCTCAATGTCTCAAGACGAAAGTCTTTGACCAGTGTGTTGCCAGTGATGGACGTGAGACTGACCTATAGAAGTGAGACGTGGTCTTTTACTATGTATCTCGTAAGAAGGCTCAAAGTTACCCAGCGAGCAATGGAGAGAGCGATGCTTGGTATTTCCCTGCTCGATCGAATCAGAAACGATCCCCTACAGGGTGGACCGACGATCTGGTCAAAGTCGCGGGAAGCCGCTGGATGCGGGCAGAGCAGGATCCATTGTTGTGGAGTTCCTTGGGGGATGCCTATGCCCAGCAGTAGGCGTCGTTCGGCTGATATGATGAACTAAATTATTACCTAATAATGTAAATATTCTACCTTCCTATTTTCGTCAAACAATGCTGGGGTGAACTATGGAAAGCCATAAACATACATTATATTATACAAGGGCCTAATCATGTAGGAGAGTATTTGCTAGGAGAAATAGTCTTAGTTCGCTGTCCCAGTGAAGATGTCAAAATTCGATTTATGTAAGCAAAGCCGCAAGCAACAACCAATAAAATATATATTTTTGAAACGAGCCCATCAAGAGCTTTCATTTGATACCAAACACGATATTCTATTTTAAAAAAAGTTTTTTATTTCACAACTTTATGTCGTCTAGAGGGCGCCATATTCAATTTCATGTGACGTGACATAGCCTATAACCAGCAGACAATCGAGACGCTTCCAACGATACCTCAATTGTGAATTTATGATCAGCAATTTAGAAGTTATGCGGAAACAGATGAACATACATACATACATACATACATACATACCGGTCAAACACATAACCCTCCTTTTTTTGCTTTGCCGTAGTCGGGTAAAAAATAAAACCGCCTTCAAAAAAACCACATCAAAAAAGTAAGAAATAATTCCTCACCAAATAAAGAACGACCGATTTGGCGCAGGGGTAGGCTACCCACCTTCTGCGCCAGTGGTCTCGGGTTCGATTCTTGAACAAGACAAATATTTGTGTGCATGAACATGTCTATTTGTCTTGGTCTGGGTGTTATGTATGTATACTAAGTATGTATTTACAAAAAAAAAAGTATATAAGTATATATTTATCCGTTATCAAGTTGCCCATGATACAGTTTCTTAATGAAATTAAAATGGGCTTAGATAATTGGTGTGAATGTAAGAAGTTATTTATTTATTTATTTATTAAAGAACATAAGTACTTTGAAGTCGGCCGGGTTTTAACAAAAACAACAAAAAATTGTACATGTTTCACGCCCGACTTCAAAGTACTTATGTTATTTATTTGGTGAGGAATTATTTCTTCCTTTTTTTATGTGGTTTTTTTTTATGTGACTTGGACGTTGAACATTCTACATGTTGGTTAGTTTGGTGGGCACAAGTCAACGACCAAGTCACATAAAATTAAAACGTAACTATATCAATAAAGAAATCGCAGATAGGAACATTAGAGTTCGCTTGACTTTACTGAGAGATTTCAACGCTTTTTGTAAAGAAATAAGCAGCTCCAGCGAGAGTTGGTCAGTTTTTTATAGGATGATTTTGGTGATATTTCATATCTTTTTGCTAGGTATTACACATAAGCACAAAATAAAGAGTTTACAGAAGGACCGCTCCCACCGTTTTTGAAAATCTATTCCTATCCTTGTCTGGCTCACTAGGGTTGCTTCTGTATTGATTCTGAATTTAAAAAGGAGTAGGTAGTATAGGTTATAGTACATACATCAATTCGTTTATACATACATCTTACATCTTAAACATGTTTACATGCCTTAGAGGCTGCTTAGATGGTAAACAGAACATCTAATATCCATTTAAAGTCCCGACGCCACACACGACGAAGACAAGATCATATATGTTGTAATGTATTCCATTCCTATATGTTATAATGTACTCTATGAACAAGATATAAATATGGTGTAATAGTTATCCCACTAAAAACATAAACGTGAAAAGGCACTAAGTTCGACGAAAACATAAATGTAAAACGGGTGCCAAGTTCAGCGAAAAATAGTTGAAATCTAAATGGGTTAAAAGTTCCATAATTTTTTTCGTTTAACTTCAAATAATTAATATTTTCTTAAATATTGAATATATAACTTTGTCATCTTCAAAAATTGAAAAACCTTTACAACGCAAGAACTATATCAAGCAATAGTGGTAACTATTTTTAAAACAAGAAAGTGTATTTAAATACCAATATTGTGTGTTTTTATCGTATATAAGGAAATAAAAAATATAGTTATAGTCAAATTTGTTTATTCAATTTAGATTGGTTTTTACAATACTTGTGAACGTCATAGAAGCTACGCTATCGGTTCGCAAACCCTACAGCGGGAGAACAGCGAAATGAAAACAGGTTCATATTTGTTTCTGGCGCAGCTGTTTTTTTTAGTCTTTTGTTGCACTCAAGAATATCGTTTTTCAGCTTTCTTTTTCTGGGTAAATTTGCAGAAAGGTGAGCTGCTGTTTGTGAATTTGAGTCACATTTAACTTTTTCATATTGTGTACAAGATTCATTAGTCTCCACAGATGCGATTCTTTATTTTCATTTTTTTGACAGGTAGCAAAAGTTTGGGATTAGTGCCTTTTTTCAGGACAGTTCGGTTCAATGTCTTGATTATAGAATTGGTTTCGAAATGGACCTCACAAACTCGGAGATATGATGAACATTTGTTGTGTACATCTTCTCGATCAATTAAACTTAACCATAAGATTCGTCTGAAAAGAAATCATTTGATTATTAAAATTAACTAGTTATTTTTGCAACGAAAATAGCCTATGGAACTCCTACGATTAAGACGTTAAAATAAATAGGTATACGCATAATCGTGCGTGGTCCGTTTTCTCCTGAACTTGACTGGCACACTGCCGTGCGTCAAAAAAACTTTAATGCAAGTAAAATGTTATTTGGGATTCAATGATTGGCGTTCTCTCCTGAACTTGGCTGGCACACTGCCGTGCGCCTAGATAAAGAAAACTTTGCTGCAAGTGAAATGTAATTTGGGATTTAATGATTGGCGTCCTTTCCTGAACTTGGCTGGCACACTGCCGTGCGCTTAGATGAAAAAAATTACTGCAAGTAAAATGTTATTTGGGGTTTAATGACAGGAGTGTCTAAAATGTAAGTATGATCTCTTAACATTGCTAAAATAAAAGAAAATGCAACGACAACTTTTACTTGAATATTCGTCGACATGACTTTGTGGCTGTGTTCGCTGAACCGCCAAGAAGTTTGAGAATACTATAACATCTAAATAAGGACCAGCGTCATCATCATGTCCGCCGAACGATGCCCACTGCTGGACATAGGACTCCCCCAAGGATCTCCACAACTATCGGTCCTGCGCTGCCCCCCACATTAGTAATTAGATTATGCGTGACCCGCTACGAATTGTGGTTGTGACCGGCGGGCGGCGGTCGAGGAGCGCCAACAAAGAATATATCTAGGTACCTACTTAACTAAACCATAGTACCCAAATACTGGCGTTTTACCAGCGAACGATAAGATGAATGTGTGTGGTTGATCGTCGTTATCAAAGCGGCTAGTTCCAAAAGTACCTAGGTATAGGTACTCACCTACCAACAAGAGAAAACAGTTTTACATGACTTACCTTTCAATATCGTTTGGAAATTTAAAGAACGTGTATGCACAGTTTTTAGTCGTATTTAGACAACCAAATACACTGCAACTGTAATAATATATATTATTTGTTAATTATTGGTAAAATAGGTATATACTTAGTCTAGCCATAGATATTGTTACAAGGCAAAGATTATTTTTTTTCTACTGCATAAAACATTTATTACTTTAGTGTGCGTTAGTTTATAAAGTATTATAATAGCATTTAAAAAATATTAAGTTTATTCAAAATGATCTCCATTGGCCGTAATGCAATGCTTTAAACGTTGAGGCCAGTTATCGATTGAACCCGCACTTTCTGCGTGGGAAAATTCTTCACTGCCAATCTTATGGATTGTTTTAGGGACTCCAAATTAGCATGGCGTTTAGAGCATCCCATACTCTCTAGAACTGACCATAAGTCATAATCCAGCGGATTAAGATCGGGACTAGAGGACGGCCAGTCTTCAGCTCTGATGAAGTCAGAAACGTTTGATTCTAACCACACTTGTGTGGATCGAGCTTTATGACCCGGTGCTGAGTCTTGCGTGAAGGACCATTCTTGGTTATGGAACATGGTGTTGTTAAGAGGCTTAACCACCTTCTCAAGAATCGTATCTTGATACACCTGTGCCGATGTTTTGACACCTTTTTCACAAAAATATGGCTCAGTTACTCCTTGATAGCTAACACCCCACCAAACCATCACTGAAGTCGGATATTGCCCACGTTGTACTCTGCTGACTAATTGAGAAGCTTCTCTAGAGCTTTGAGCATAAACTCGGTCATTCTGCTTGTTAAAATGTTGCTCGATAGAAAAAATTTTCTCGTCAGTAAACAAAATTTTTCTGTGACCACCCTTTGCGTACCGCTTAAGAAGTTGTTTTGATTTAATCACCCTAATCATTTTTAAACTATCGGTTAAATAATGACCAGTGCGTCTCTTATATGCTGTAAGTCCTAAGTCATCTTTTAAAATACGCGACATGGTTCTAGGTGCTATATTCATTTCACGTGATAAAATCTTTTGCTTTCGGACAGGATTTCTTCGAATTCTTTCCTTTACTGCTTTGATCGCCTTTTTAGTACGAATACTACGTGGACGGCCAGATCTTTTTCTGTCACAAACAGAGGACGTTTCATTGTACCTATTAATAGCCCGGTATACAAACATTTAACTAATACCAAGCGGATAGAGAGTTTCAAAAATTGCATTTGGTTCCATACCAACTTTGTGTAATTCTATGACAGCAGTTCGGTTCTCTTTATCACCCCACTCCATTTTAATATCACAAAAATATTTAACACCGATTGGCGCGAATATGAGAAAACACAGTGAAAATTCATATAAGAATGACAGGTTCCAAATTCAAAAGTAATATTATTGTTTTTTTTATTGTAACAGTATTTATGGCCAGACTAAGTATATAAGTGTCACAGTGACACGTAGCATCGCGGACGTGAAGTGATCAATTAAATGCTCTTTGGAACTTGCGATCACTGACCTCTTTGCGATACTCGCGACTGAGTACTGTCCCAAACTGCCCCATTTTGCCTGTAAATGTGACGTCTATGTGTGCGTGACGAAAATGGCACTTTGTTCTAAGCGGGCTCTCTGCTCCGGCGACCGCCCGCGTAGTTACTTTGTGACATAAGTAATAAATACAGGTATACTGATTTATTTACTGCAAATGTAACTTTGTAATCCTATATATTTATATAGGATTACAAAGTTATTTATGCAGTTGGTGTAACTAGAAATTATCCTAGTTTTTATAGTTTTCCCTTTATGTGGCCATTAAACCCTAACTCTGTACCAAATTTCAGCTCTCTGAGTTTATGGGAAGTACTAGTTCTATTTTGATGATCATGAGTGAGTGTCATAAATGCGAAACTTTGCTGTAACTTAACTTCGGCACTAAATGACCTACAGACTTGAAATTTTGGATTTTAAGTATGTAATTATAGCTTACTGGAAGATGAAAATTTCTGCGTTCTGGTCTTATCCAGAGGTTCTCAAATAGGGGCCTGAAAATGCGGCGAAATGGTTCCAGTAAAGGATGGTACGGCAGTGTTTGCTTCGCGCTCGACTTGGCGGGGGCACTGCCGTGCCCCCAGATCATATGCATGTAGTAAAAAGCTGTTATTTTAATGTTACAAACAGACACTCCAATTTTATTTATTTGTATTGTAGTATATAAGCTACCCACCTTCTGCACCAGTGGTCTCGGGTTCGATTCCCGAACAAGACAAATATTTGTGTGCATGAACCTGTCTATTTGTCTTGGTCTGGGTGTTTACTATGTATGTTAAGTATGGATTTACAAACAAAAAGTATTTAAGTAGGTATAATATTTATCCGTTATCAAGTTTTCCATGATACAGGCTTAGATAATTGGTGTGACTGTATGACACTGTACGGACAAATATGAGTCTAAATGCGGAAAAGTGTCAATACCAAATACCAAATACCAATACACTTAATATTGCCACAAATGCTTAGTCCTATTATTGCCACTCTGGCGCGATGCACCAGCAGATGAATATAACATGTGCCTGAACCTAAACTCATTGTCTAAATATAGATTAAACCACTTATAAAAATCCACCGCGCGTTCTCTAACCGTCACAATGCCGAAGTGTCTTATATTGATAATTATGAGTCACCTGTTGGGAATTTCCGTTTAGCTGCTGTTCTGGGCTTTAAAAGAAACCAAATCAGGCGTAATCAATAGCTCAGTTTTCTTAACCTGTGGTCCGCGGACCCCAGGGGTCTGCGAGTATGTGTATGGGGGTCCGCCGTCTTATCTATGGATAAACACAAAAAAGAAACAAACCTTTGAATCGGAGACATTTTGATCGTCTTCTTTTCGGAATTAAATTCCAGAAACCGACAGAAATAAAAATTGGATAGCAGACCCTTTCAACGCAGATGTTTCAGATATCATCGGCTTGACAACGGTACAGGAAAATAAATTACTAGAAATATCATGTGATTCAGCTTTAAAACGTAATTTCAAATCTTCTTTATCAAGTTTTTGGGTGAATTAAAAAAAAAATATCATAAGGAAATATCAGAACAGCACTGAAACATTTACTGCTTTTTCATCCACATACCTCTGTGATAAGGCATTCTCTGCTCTTGAAAATGGCAAAAACAAATTCAGAAAAAGATTACAATTTGGAATTCGATTTGAGATTAGGGCATTTCTACGGAGACGACCGATTGACCTACTGGAGCGAAAAAAGTACCTTTAAAATTGAATTAGATACTTGAAAAAAATCACACATATTTATAGGACTCTTGACCTGATGGAGAGCATATCTAGAAGACCGCCAGGTTTTACATATCTCCTCAAAAAAATCAGAAAGTTCAAAAACGGGCAGAATTTCGCTTAAAATGGAGTGTCCGGTTTCCAGAATTTACTCGTTATTGTTTCATAACTTTTAAAACATTAACTTGCTTATTATAATTCTCACATTCACAGAACAAGGGATACACAATAAAGCCATATAAGTTATTATATTTATTGTACATCCTTGGGTTTTCATACAGTGACGCATTTAAATTTTGTCCGAGGGGTGTGCCTCAATTCGGTGAAATTTACTTTTGATTACCTATATCACTAACTAAGCGCAGTACGAATGCACACTACCGATTCTCGCCACCCGGGGGTTGCGCCTGAGCGGCCGAGCTGTGTGGATGGGGGACCTGTCGCATTGAGGAGCATTTTTCGAAGGTTCGAAATCTTTCGGTGTTTTTGGGGTCCGGTCATTTCTCAAATCGGTGTGCGACATTAATTTTGTTTATGAAATATTTAATGAGAATTGTGGTAAATTAATTGAGTGTTTCGCTGATATCTGCCAGTATGTTTTATAGAAATTGTTGTAATTTATAATATTTTCGAGTAATTTGACGAATTGTAATATTTTCTGAATTCCGTGGATCTCAATTCCATGGAAAATGGGGCATCGAATTGAGAAAACTTACACCGAATTGAGATTTCACATATTATGAATGCAGCTATAAGGGCCATTCGTAAATGATAATGGCAATCAATAGAGCACATCATAGTCGGTTACTTCCCTGGTTACGACTGCTTGAGCTGCCAGTAAAATGCCCATACACTCAGCTTGAAAGACAGTGTTGTATGAACTTAGTAGCAGCGCAATTTGTATGTTTTAGTCTTCTGAGAACATACCTGTCCCCGCTCCATTAGAGGTCTTGGAAGCATTGGTGAAAATCAGAAGCGCTCTGTGTTGTGCCTGAGAGCTTTGTAAGTCATCCAGTTGTATTTTGTATTTCTTATCAAGGATGAAGGATGGTTTGACCTTATCACACACCGCCTCCACAAGGAGTATGTCCAACCATTCCTCCAGTTGGCCCTTTATGTGCCTTACCTTCGGAAACCTGAGGGTACCTGGGTGTTTCAGTCTAAGTGCTGCTTTTGCCTCTTGTTGCACGTGAAGATGCAGTGTTAAGGTTAAGCATTACCTCCAGCACTGCAATTGGAGCAGTGTTCATGCAGCCAGTGAGAGCACAACAGGCCTGTCGTAGAAGACTCTGCATTTCTTTGCTCCTACAGTCTGAGCAGCTTTGGGCCACCAGACTATGCTTGAGTACCCATTGTTAGGATGGTGACATCAGCGTAACCTATGGTGTAAAAGTGACTTGAGTTAAGGAGTGAGAGCAGGTCGTCTACTAACAACCAGGTTCCATATCAGTGGAGAGAGGACGCCTCCCTGGGGTCCTCCTCTTGCCACATGCGTCCTTTGGTTTCCATTACCGGATACCTGTATCAGTCTGTTGCAAAGTATGTTGACAATGCATCTGTTGACACCTCTCCTTACCAGCGCTTTCTCAATGCTGCTGAAGGTAGTCTTATCAACGGCCTCATTAATTTCGAGGAACGCACCAAGGCATATCAGTTTGTTTTGAATCTTACTGACAAGTTCATTGAGTGCCAATTCTGTGGATTTGCCAGCACTGTAGGCGTGCTGGTGCTTATGTAAAGGATGTACAGATTGTATTGTATCTCGTAAAAACCATTCACATACCCTTTCCATGGTCTTCAGCAGGAAAGAGGAAAGGCTAATGGGTTGCAAAGTTTTCAGGTTCGTGTAGTCGGACTTTACCAGGTTTTGGTATGAATACTACCCTGACTTCCCTCCAGGGGTGTGGGATGTAGCCATGCGCCAGACAGGCTTGAAAAAGATAGGTAATGACCGCAACGAGTTGCTGATCCCCCTATTGTAGAAGGGCAGGAAAAATGTTGTCCGTCCTTGTTTACTTAAAAGGAAACTGTTTATTGCGCATCTTACCTTTTCTTTGTTATCACCCTTTTAGCGAAAGACCAGAGGTCATCTGTTGGGTGACTTGTTACGGCCTGCCACTCGATATACTGTAGCGGCTGGCAGTTTGGGAAGTGAGTTTGTAGGAGAACGGCATTCGTCTCCTCCTGATCCAAAGTCATAGAGCTATCAGGTTTACGCAGATTTCCCAGTAGGCCAGGACCCTGATTCGATATAACCTTAATTACCCGGTTTGCTTGTTTTGTGTAGTTTATCCGGCTGGTGCCTTGCCATTATCACGTAGGTCCTTTTGCTATTTGGTTATGTATTAATAGGGTAGAATAATGCAAAAACAATTATGGATAGAGACTGCAAGTGAATGGTGAGCCACACTAGTAAGAGGTGGTTCACCAAATTTATCCCTGATGCTACATAACAAGCCATGGAACGTTCTGAAAGATATTTTTGTTAGGAAAGAAATTAAATAGTTTTGTGTTGGAATGGATAGGATTGCGATTTAGATTCTTCATAACTTATTAAAATTCTTCTTAAATAAAACTTAAGACTCATTCTTAGTTCTCTATTGAAAAACTAATCATGTTGATTTGAATTTTTGTTTTTATTATTTATTTTTCAATTAAAAATAGAAACATTAAAGATAGGCGCATTTTATCCTAAAATTAACCATCTAATAAACTAATAGACCAGCAGTCAGTTCACAAAACGTTTATGGTATTTATTATTTTGATCATTCAAATCCATTGTTTCTATAATATTAGGTAGGTACATCAATTCCAAATTCGATGGGCAATTTTGAAATTCGGTGGTTTATTTTCTCAATTCGGTGCATTCTCAATTAGGTGCTTAACTTTTCTCATTAACCACTTCTAAATATTTAGTCCCATTGTTATTTTTAGATTCAGGATGGAATAAACTTAATTTTTTATTATTTAAACTACTTAAAAAACCAAATATTAAATCAAGCACCGAATTGAGAAAAAAAGAACCCGTTTGTAGAAATGCTCATTACAATTACTACTTAAACATCAACCCAAATATTACTAATTTAGTTGCAAAAAAGCAGCCCCAACCTTCACATTAATAGTAGAGAAAGCCTAAGGGTATTACGTCCGCCTTTTGTATGTTTTTCATGCAATAAAAAAATAATAAATGAATAGGTACAGTAGCTTAATTTTTATAAAAATTACTTTTTTCAGTAACCTACTTACCTACTAGAGTTAATTGTCCTAAATTGATTCCTGTGTTTTTTATTAAGGTGGTCCTCTTGACATTGTGCTTTATTGTCTAGGGGTCCGTGGACTGAAAAAGGTTAAGAAACGCTGTCTTAGCTTATCGGTTTTAATTTGTCCACGTGTAAGTACCTATTGAGAAAAGTCCTATCCAATACCAAGTATTAACCTAGTCGCGAAAATTCGCTATTAACTTTATTAGTTAAAATTTCGTAATTTTTAAATCACAATAATCCACTGAAATGGTTTGCGATTAATAAGTTAGACTCGAACTGTAAAATTGCGCGCTTTATACTTATCGAGCAAAGTCAATGGGCGCAATAAATCACTTTGTTAGCTTTCGACATTTAGAAGATTCAGGTAGGTAGTTGAAAGTGAAAATAGAATATGTGTTCAATATTCTAATCGCGGTTTGATATAACGGTACTTATCTATCTGAAACATATTTTTTGGCTTAGGCATTGTCATACAGGCTGGTGGGTGGGAAATAGGGTTGCCAGGTATTTTTTTCAGAAATTCGGGACATGTACTTAAATTGAATAAAAAAATCGGGACAAATAATTTAGCCCCTGGACAACAAGAAATAAAAAGATAAAAAAAATTTAAAGTAGGTATATTTTAATGAATTATTGCTTTTACTGATAACGTTCCTTTTTTAAGTAATATTGTTTGTCATATTTCAATTCACTTTTTGCTTTTTTCAGCAATTGTTCGTATTTTTTCTTCTCAGATTTTTACAAGATACCTAGTTGAAAATTGAATGTTACAGCAACTCCAATCGGATAAGTTTTTGTAAACTGCGATTTCGCACGTCTGTCCATTTAATATTCATTTGAGACAATACTCTCTGCACAAAATAAAACTGAGAATAGGTATCTACCTACTTAAAATGTTCAAAATTTTCAATTTCGTTAATTGTTTCTACCTACAACGTGGTCCACAGCTGCACACTGCTAAAACAAAAACACTGCGAACTACAATTAAAATAGGTACTCAAAATAATTGATTAAAATGTATATTCGGTTAAATATTACTCTGATTGTTTTGTATCTTTGTCTAACTGAAAAATATCATAATGCGGGGCGGGACACATACCTGTCCCGGCGGGACATTGTAAAAATCGGCTGTTTCGCGGGACGTCCCGCTAAAATCGGGACACTTGGCAACGCTAGTGGGAAAGAGTCGCTCTTACACAAATAAAAAATACCTACTTAGCATAATTATTACGTAGAGTTAGGTCACAGATTACTAAATAGTTACTACGTTTACGTCAGATCCCATTCAACACCTAATTTGTAATAAATTGGGGAATCATCAAGCTATAAATATTATCTTCCTACCCAACCTAGTATTTCACATTATGACATGTAGGGCAGGCGTACCGGTATTGGCCACTGTACCGGTTTTGGTCACTTTTCACTTTAAAGTTATATAAATAGGAATTAAAAAACTATTGCTTATATTTATTAATGGCGAATAAAAGATTGGACTTTTAGTTAATAATTACAGCATTTAGCTTTTTTTACGTAGTAGGATATTTTAGAAATAAACACCATGTCATGTTTCAAAGTTAACATTTTGTAAAATTCTTAAGCAAAATGTTAAGAGTGAAGGTTTTGAAAAATCATTTTTTTTCTACAATAAAATTATTTTATGGTTATTTAATATTTTATATCACATTAGAATATGTTTCCTCTAGATGGATTAAGTGTTGTTTTCTCACTGTTCTCACAAAAAGTTGGAAAACAATAAGTGGCCAAAAGTGGGGCTGGAAATTTTAGCATTGTGCCACCTTTGGCCACTTTGGCATTAGTAGGTTCTTTTCAAGCTCATTTATTATAAAAGACTCACAACTCACTAAACTTTTAAATTAATAATGTTTAGGTTGTCCGCTTTCGCGGTAGTGGAGCGGAATGAGTCAGCAATGCAGAGCCGAGTCGCAGACTGTTTCTGCTTCGGAATCATTTGTATTTGTTAGGGCCACTTTTCACTTAAAAAGTGGTATAAATCTCCGTGTTTTATAGTGACACGGTAGAGGAAGTGGAGCGAGCGAGTCGAGTGGATAAGTGGAGTCAGGATGCTTGCCCCGCTTGGCTCTCTCTTTCCGCTTCTCTGCTAGGTTTCCTCACTCTGCTTCTTTTTAGGGTTCCGTATAGATACTTTTTAGCCTGGAGAGGAAAAAAATTCATATTCTCGCGGGATAACGTCGGTCGTCGCGGGCGAAGCCGCGGCGAAAAGCTAGTGTTTCGTAAAACCCTTGTTTTGCTACTTCGCTCCTCTTGGCTACCTAACTCCTTTTAGCTCCTTAAGGCTGCCTGTCCGCTGAAGTAGAGGGATTGGAGGGGATATGCGTTTCCATACTAATTGAAAGTAGAACCTAAATGTATAAAAACACAGCTCCGGTTCGCTGAAAGTTACAAAATTTTACCATTATAGGTAGGTACACACGGCGGCACATCAGACAATACATTTGAGACCGCCTTTATGCACTACGTAATAAAAGCTGTTATCGCAATTTAGCTGTTTAACTTGATGTGCTGTCTAGTGTACTTCGGAATAAGTGTTTAAGAATAAGGTACAAGTTCGTAGCAGACTCCTTGGAACTTCAAGTGTCGCTTAAAGTTAAGCGACACTCACTTGACCTTGACGTTGATTGCATCGACGTATTTCTGATATCAAAGGTAGAAAAAACCTCGTGGTCAAGTGCCACTTGTATCCCTTAAAATTAAGTAACACTCAACTGAACGTGAAATCGGCGTGTTTTGATGTCAAAGATGGAAACCACCAAAGTAGTTAAATGCCCCTTAAAGTTAAGTGACACTCATATCAACGTGAAATCGCCGTGTTTTGATGTCAAATATAGAAACCACCATCGTAGTTAAGTGCCCCTTAAAGTTAAGTGACACTCATATTAACGTGAAATTGGCGTGTTTTGATGTTAAAGATGGAAACCATTATCGTAGTTAAGTGCCCCTTAAAGTTAAGTGACACTCATATTAACGTGAAATCGCCGTGTTTTGATGTCAAATATAGAAACCACCATCGTAGTTAAGTGCCCCTTAAAGTTAAGTGACACTCATATCAACGTGAAATCGCCGTGTTTTGATGTCAAATATAGAAACCACCATCGTAGTTAAGTGCCCCTTAAAGTCAAGTGAATGAGTGTCACTTGAAGTGACACTCATATTAACGTTTTTTTTTTTTTTTTTTTTTTTTTTTTTATTATAGTGAGGGGAATGCTTTTACGCATACCCCGTCCACGTTGGTGTGCGGACGGTGATTATGTGGGACTCGCCTAGCCGCTTCCTGACCCTCCATCCAGTCGCGGAGACTCGATGGGGGGTCAGAAAGGAGGAATACCCACTAAACCCCTCACTACTTGCTCTCACCGCCGTCGGTGGAAGTCGTAATGTGGAGGGCCCGGTATGGCAAGCTCCCCCTACGACTTGACGGCCGGCCCAGCTTCCCAGGCCCCCACGCGGTAGGTGATGGCCGAGCAAGTGTGACCATCTCCCCAGGCTGGTGGGAGGGGGCAGTGAAATCGGCGTGTTTTGATGTCAAAGATCGAAACCACCATCGTAGTTAAGAGCCCCATAAAGATAAGTGACAATCATACTAACGACAAAGATACAAACCACCATAGTGGTTAAGTGCTTCTTAAAGTTAAGTGTCCTTCAAAGAAAGATAACTCTTATTTTAACTAAAAGTGACGTTGACGTGTTTCTGATGTCAAAAAAGGTAGAAGACGCCGTCATGGATAAGTGCCCCTCACTGAACGTGACATTGACTGATTTTGGAGGTAGAAGACAACATCAAATTCAAGTGTCCCTTAAAGTTAAGTGACACTTATCTCAAACATGACATCGACGTGTTTCTGATGTCAAAGGTAAGAGGCACTATTGTTTTATTGCCCCATCTACCTAAATTGAAGCTAGTGCCTACAACACTAGCCTAAATCTGCTAATTTTCTTCTAATCAAGTGATAAAGGTATACTTATAAAATTGTAGTAAGGAGCTAGCTGGGATTGAAATACTATTTCATGTAGTGTTTTAGTCCAGAACTCTAATAAGACATCAATTAAGTATAAACTCAACTTCTAAATATAGTAATTTTATGAAAGTGGCCAAAACTAATGCAAATGATGTGGCCAAAACCAATGCAAAATGGCCAAAACCGGTACATTTGGCCCTCCCTGCAGAATTTGTTTTATATAAAAAAACTATTGATTTTTTTTTACTTTGTAAATTGTACCCTTAAAGGTCGATAAATTCTCTACAATTCTAGATATAATTTTTTTCTTAAAGACTTAAGATCATTAAGCAATAAGCGTTTGAAAGTGAAAAAATCCTTAAAGTGGCCAAAACCGGTACGCCTGCCCTATATGTCGCAGGGATTTTATCAAAATCGTGATATTATAATTCCACTAGTTAAATTATGAATAGACAGTACGAGACAGTATGCACACGGCTGCGAGCTCACGAATTTGCCTCGTAAAAGTCCTGTACTCCTCGGAAGTTCTGTAGAACACATGATAGGTTAGAAATAACCACGAAATTTAAGGCGATTCTAAATTTCCAACCTATCACGTGTTCTATATTACTTCCGAGGCTCGCAGCCGTGTGCATAACCTATATACTGTCTCGTACTGTCTATTCATAATATCACGAGAAATATAATTTCACTAGTGGAATTAAAGTATCACGACTTTGACAAAATCCCTGCGACATAATATACGGTTTGCTTGTTTAATTACTGCAATATTCGCGAACTTACGTAATAATCCAGATTATGTAATTAGAGCCAATACACTTTTCGAAAGAAATCAGTCAACGATGATTAGGGAAGTGAGTGATGCCAAAACATAACTTTATTCCCAGAAACTTCTAACCTAAAAATGAATTAAGCCTAATTCATACTCACTCTAAATAACAAACCCGTTTACGTTTGAGTAAAATTATATAAATCAGATAAAAAATAATTAAAAAACTTACCTAAGTCTAGTCTAACATCTCAGAAATATTACATGGAACTTTGTTAATTTTATTATTTTATTCATTTAGGATACGGCGCAAAAGCGACGACGGTATGTTGGCTTACGTATCTAAATGTTGTGTTATGTTATGATTGTGCATCGAGGATATATTAATATTTCGCATACATTGAGCGTATAACGTTTATGATACCTACTTAATATTGTGTGTTGCGATGTTGCACGGGGCACGGGCGTCCGCGCTCGGGTCGGACGGTCGTCGGTCGGGCGGCGCGGTGACGCCGCGCGGGGCGGGACGGCCTTGGCCGTGATCGCGCGCTCGATATAGCCGGCCGCCGCGCCGCCCGCCCTGCCACCACCCCACGACTCCTCGCTCACACCACCCACACTTCCTCGTGATGCTCTCTGGATATTCCGGCCGAGAACTCACCTTCAGATGCGGCGTAGTTAACCTTTAGACGTAATACGTATATCTTTCCTATCGTGGCTATCTCGAATCTGAAAAATCCTGTAATTCGGATTTTCATATCCTCTGAAACAGCAACAAATTAAAGTACCTTTTTTATAACATTATGTTTGATGTGTTTCATTTGGGATAACTAATCGCTTGTTACTAGTAGGTAGGTAAGCCTATTTAAAGCCGTATGGTGTAGATAGAGCGAATCAGAATTAGACACCAAGGTCATCGCCAGCCGAGTGATATCATTTATATGGCGTGCTTGTCCCTGAACTCTGTTAGCGAGTGACGCACGTGCTTCAAATATCACGGTGACCTTTCTCGAAAAATAATCCCTGTTATTTCCAAGTAAGTAGGTAGGTTCTAATAGCACTTGCCACACAAGAAACAAAACTTTTCAAAGTGTGTGTAATTTTTTGACGACAGTGCACAGGGTTGGTTGCCAAATACTATAGAATAAAAAGGAAAGCCAAATAAATACTTGTTGTGAAAACATTCTTTGCCAGCAGACTATGTACCTATGTATGTATTTAAAACATGACTGGGAATACTTCAACACTGCGTCCATAGGAAATATTTACGTCGAATAAAGCCGTTCACATAATTGTGATCGAACTTCACTTGGTAAGTTCGTTTGATATTCAATAATACATAGGAAACCTTTTATTGCAGGAAAATTTCTTCATATTTAAAAAAACGTTGACAAACTTATATTTGCGGGCGTCTGTTTGTATGTTCGCTTTTCACGCAAAAACTACTGGACGGATTTTTGCCAAAATTTGTGTAGTAATAACTTATAACCCGGGTCAACATATAGGGTAGTGATGTAACGAATGTTAATTTTTAAACATTCGCGAATGCGAATGCTGTTGCGAGTATCTGCCGCTGATATTCGCGAATGCGAATACGAATGCGAATGTTTCACACAAGATTCAAAACGTAAGTGCCAGTATTATTGTTAAGAACACTACTAAGAATTTGTTGGCATTTTTCAAATTCTTTTTATTGATTGGTAGAAGTTTATAACCATAAAAAACTTACTCGATGCCGGATACCGGGACACTACCGGCAATAGGGGCTTCTCCCTTATTGAAAGAAAGGCTCAAAGCTCTCAATAAACTCTCACAGCCGCCTTACAAAATGTACAAAGATCAGTACCCCGAGTGTAAGTTTTTATGTCAAGCAAACGCAAACTATTTCGATTCCGTATTTATGTCAATTTGTATGAAAACTATAAAAGCGCGCTACTCGCCGCTAGAGGCGCTAACACAGTTTTCATACAAATTGACATAAATACGGAATCGAAATAGTTTGCGTTTGCTTGACATAAAAACTTACACTAGGGGTACAGTGCCCGTAGTGTAAGTTTTTATGTCAAAAAACGCAAACTATCGTGAGTGCGTATTTATGTCAATTTGTATGAAAACTGTATCAGCGCCTCTAGCGGCGAGTAGCGCGCTTATGCAGTTTTCATACAAATTGACATAAATACGTACCTACTCGAAATAGCTTGCGTTTGCTTGACATAAAAACTTACACTCGGGGTACAGAACACCTTTTCATCACTCGAATTCTACTCAAGACGATAAGAATATAGAATAGGCACGTCTCAAGATTAAACAAGAGTGTCTTTCTAGATGGAACAGCAACTTTTATATATTACAGCGTTTTTGGAAGTCCAGGAGACTTAATGAATTTACGAATTCACAAAAAAAAACCCCAACCGACTTCTGAAAAGTGGATATTTTTTCTTGCGTTCATATTCGCAAAATATTCGCAGTGTTTGCGAATACGAATGCGAATGCGAATATAAAGAAATATGCGAATATTCGTTACATCACTAAATAGGGTACCTTTTATGGCGGGAAAATTTCTTTATATTTAAAAAAACGTTGACAAACTTATATTTGCGAGCGTCTGTTTGTATGTTTGCTTTTCACGCAAAAACTACTGGACGGATTTTTACCAAATTTTGTGTAGTAATAACTTATAACCTGGGTCAACATTTAGGGTACTTTTTATTGCGGGAAAATTTCTTGACATTATAAAATGTAGACAAACTGACTCACATTTTGTATGAAATTTACTACAAATGTAAGTTTGTATTACTTTTTTTAGTGATTAAACTATAAATTAATTACCTACCTACCATTATTTTTTTACCTTTATTTGTACTGTAAGATCTGAAGTTTTGCGAAGTTTATGTAAAGATTACAGGAAAAATAAAATAATGTCTCTAAATAGTAAACGTTTTCAGAAATCATCAACAAAAATTATATTAGTTCCACTATCGGTCAAGAGATGGAGCTGACCAAAAACTGCAATATTCTACATCGCGAATTCTCGGACGAATATGCCTCGCCGATGAAAACGTTTTTACGTTTAATTCAAAGTCAATGAAGTGCTTTTGCTATTACGGACCACAGCCAAGACCACTGAGCTGACCTAGAGCTGAGCTGCCGGCCTGTAAGATTGTTGATCTTCGTCGCTAGAATCTTCATCAGTTGGGATTGCTGGGTCTGGTGTGGTGGCTCAAATGTCCTCCTTCCTACCTACTCCCAGGTTGCTTTGGATGAAGCACAGTTTTAGTTTTTTCTATTTTATAAAAGATGGTACGGAAGCCTCGGGGTGCGAGTCCGACTGGCTCTTGACTGGTTTTTTCTTATTATATTTTATACCGGTACCTTTTAGACTGTGTTTTATACCGGTACCTTTTAGACGGCGGCCCCACGAACGCCAACAAACGACATCAGGCATTGCTCGCTTCACGTTTCTGGCCTTCGAAGATCAATCTAAAGCTAGGTAAAGGAACACTGGGAGCGATTCCCGCGGTTCACATCCGGAGTTTCTGATCATCTGATTGAGACATAGGGGAAAACAGAACCCCTTGGATGGTGTTCGTTGGCCGTAGTTGGTTCGGTGTGTACGCAGTATTAGGCAAGCGCGATTCATCGTAGATCGCATCAGCGGACAAGCGCTTGCCTATCAATCAATAAAATTAAAAAAATATATACCTACTTTACAGTTTGTTATCACTACAAAGCTGATGACTAACATGATGGCTTCTTACGTGCTTTTCTGTTCCAGTGATAATCTTTGGAACTAAAACAGTTTTCATACGACAGTCCATTATGACAGCTAATTTCGTATTGGAAGTGGCTCCTCTGCCACGGCTGTCACCGGAACAGACAGAAGTGTGGGACTATATTATTAAATTGCTTACTCTTAACGGCTGACACCCTGAGAAAACTCAGTTACAAATTTTAATGAATTAAAAATACGTTAACTATTAGAAAATGAAGTATTTTCGTTCCTCTTTAACGATTCCGTAGCTCAGTGGTTAGAGCAGTCGCCCGGATAGCGAAAGGTCATGGGTTCGAGTCCCATCGGAGCTGGTTGTGAGACAGGTCGATTTTTTCAAAATACGTAAACTATACTTGAATTAGATTTCAATTTATTGATTTGTAGATCAATTTGAATTTTGGAAAACGGACATTGACATTGACAGCTAAGAGGATAAGGTTACTTCGTGCTTTTGAAACCGATGAGGACCGTCATGGCCAGTCTGGCGCAACTGCCATACAAAAAAGTGTTGTATGAAGTTTGTACCAAAAATATCGCTGTCTTACTTTCACCTATTTGACTCTCACTCACTCTGACTGACAGTCAGCCGCCAGCCGCCAAATTTGACATTCTTGTCTTGTTGACTGTTTGTAAACGAAGCTTGATTTTAGTATTATTGTGTGAATTTGTGCATTTTGTGAATTACTCGCAAAATTTCGCCTTAATTGTACGTTTTCGTGGTCCCGTGTGATGTGTTGAGAGATGTATTACAAAACTTGTGAAATATATTATGTGGTTTACGAGCCGGCCGGTCAGAAGGCCAAAAGCGAATATTCATGGCCAAATTTCCATTTAATGAAGAAAGGTAAGCAAACATTCACATTTTGTTATAGCCATAACATTAAGGATTACGTAATTTAAAAGTTTTCTATTAAAATTTAAAAAATTGAGAAGATAACCTGATAAATAGTGCTTGACATTTTTTTATCGACAATCGATAATTTTTTAACCGACTTCAAGAATTGAAAAGGAGGAGGTTATCTATTCGTCGCGTTTTTTTTAAAGTATGTACACTAATTACTCGAAGTCGGCTGAACCGATTTAAATGATTCAAACGTTATAACATCAGGTTTTTTCCCAAGTTGGTCCAATTTTAAAATGCCTATTGCATAATGAAGTAAAGTCCGTTCGGTTAGATAGTGTCCTGTGTCGGTACACCCGCACGGCATTGTGGCTCTTTTTTAGTGCATTCGTGCATGCAGTCGGGCGGGTCTAAACAAAAACACAAAAAAAATTAAATACATGTTTCACGCCTGACTTCAAAGTACTTAAGTATGTATACTTAAATACGTATTAATTAATTACGTACCTACGTGAATTTTTTAAGGCGGTTTGTATGATTTACATTATTTATTCATTTACATGCTATGCTATATTAACATGTTTCTTGTGAATATTCCAGAAACTACAACTGCAAAAATAGCACCTGCAGCCCCTCGAAAAAGAAAACAGGTTTTTTTATAGTATCTTTATTGCCAAATGCATGTATATATATTATAAGTTCGATTAAATTAGACTTTGACTTTAATAATGGAGTTTACTTTTAGCCCCATTTGCGCCAACGTGAAATTCTTGTTAAACTTGGTTTATCTTTTTGAATGAAATTTTTATTGTCACATAACTCTTGTTTAATTTAAACCGAGAATTAACGTTAGCGTAAGTGAGGCATCAATTAGACCCTAAAGTTTGCAAAATGATAGAAATGGAATCCTGATATTTTTTAATATCGCCATCGATAAAAAATCCCATGACTGGTACATCACTATTTCGGTTATTATGTTGGGAACCCTGTACGTCATGTACGTCATAATTTCAGCTATGTGGTTGGTATTCCGTTTTAGTATAACTTCCATACAAAACGATAATTTACTTTTTTTCTATGAAAGACCCGTCTCTTAAACGTAGTGATTACATGCTCTTTGGTCATGGCCCGCTATTATTTCTCGGCTGCTTGCGCTCCTGCAACGAGTGAGATAGAAGATGGCTTTGGCTTGTTACAAGTGCAACGAGTGAGATAGAAGATGGCTTTGGGACCGTGAAGCTCGGTTATCAAGCAATCGCGAGCGCAACACTGAATCCCGCGCTTCCGAGACCTACACCCATATACTCACACTTCCTTCCAGTGACCGCAAGGTATATTCTTGCGATCACTGGAAGGAAGTGTGGATTACACATAAAATAAACAAATACAAAAGTCACTTTACCGTGCGTACGAAGACGCGGGCAACAGCTAGTAATAGAATAAACTCCCAGCTTCGCAAGTAGATTTTCGAACGTGAATTAACGGGATACTTACGCTTTTTTGTAATTTAATTTTTTTCCCCTTATTAATTTTTTCTATATTTTCTTAGACAATTGCATTGTGAATTCATATTAAAATTAAATTAAAAACATAACTTCGTCCTCTACCATATTTTATCAGGTTTAGAGCTGGTACACACTGGGCGTTAGCGTTAGCGTTGCATTTTGTATGCAAATCTGTACAGCGCCTCTAGCGGACAGTAGCAGAACTACAGATTCTCATACAAAATATCTTGTGTACGCTCACCAAACGCTCGCCGAGCTCCCAGTGTGTACAGGGGGTTAGTCAATCATTTGTACCTATTAAAATATTTTCTCATTCATTCTCATGACTTTTTTGCTCAAAGTTGATGCCTGTATGCAAATGATGTAATGGTTAAGGTTCCTTATAAACAATGCTGAGCAATTACACAAAACCACAACAGAATGTCGTTTTTACTGAGAAGAAAAAGGAACTTCATACCTGCATTGCACAATTCTATCTATTATAAGTCCTCGCTATGAAAACAAATTAGAAATTAATAGTTAATCCTAATTTGTGATAGCAGTTTTCAGTTTACATACTACCTACTAATAAAAAGTTACTCTATGGCAGTTCACAAATCAACGACAGTGTGTGTGGTGTGCTGTGTATGCGCGCTCAATATTAAACTTTGAAAAACATTACCACTCACTGAGATTTCTATAAATACCTAGCACAATAATAATGTAGGCAACCAATCTTTCTTAATAGGTAATAACTACTTACATAAAGATTTGCACGGAAATGCTCATCTAAATGTTTTAGTTTTGATTGACCTAAGTTTAATATTATTATATTTTGACCCTATTGAATCCCAAATGGCAAGCCGGCTTGCCATTTTTTTGCGGTGTCTAGTACGGCCTAGTACTAGCTGTTTTTTGCAAATTGATAATATTTGGAAACCTGGGCCAGGGTTGCCAGGTGCGAAAAATACGAACGTTAAATCGTACATCTGGCAACCCTGCTGGGCACAATGGGCGATTTTCTGAAAGCTCTCTCACTAGATGGCGCTGTCCCACCTATGCAGTTGGAAGGAACGGAACGTTATAAATTTTACTTTGACGCGACTTTTGTTACGTAAAACGGAACGTCAGACAGATATTATTTATTTTTCACACTTATGCTCTGAAATGTTAATATTATATTTGAGAAAAGAATGCAGTACGTGGCACTTTTCCGAGGTAAACATTCTAAATTTGAAAATCACTGCAGTAATGAATTTCAGTACTTACTTACTGCACTGATTTTAGTGCAGTAAGTAAGTACTGAAATTCATTACTGCAGTGATTTTCTATGGTACTACCAACTTTTTTTCTTTATTTTTTCTTTAGTTCTTCCTGTGCATTCCTGTTCCTGTGTATAAAAACAGAAAAAGCAAAGGGACATTTGCACCATACAGCCACATTATTATTATATCATAATTAGGTAAACTTTTTTTTAAATACGGTGCGCACAGAATATATTACTTCGTATTGTACCACAAGCGCTATGTACCCTTAGCACCATGAAGCTCGACTTAATACTGGTTACCTCAGTATTAAGTCGAGCTTCATGCTTAGCACGAACATCAATCGAAAAAACAAAATGAGATTTATCGTAGACAAAATATCCTTTACGAGTAATTTTGTATGGGAAATATATACAGCGCCATCTACCGCCCAGAAGCGGGTATTGAAGTTGCGCATTTTAGTAGCAAGTAACTAGTAAGTATCACTAGGCTGTATGACCGTTCGACATGGCCTCACAAACCAATATTTAAAAAACGGCGGGAATGATTTTCAGCGGTTGATTAGATATCAATACAGTTTATATTGTGTAATAAATTATCAAAATGAGTTCTGCCAATGAAACATATACAGACATTGTATGTACCTACTCCACCACATTTGAGAGCAGAAGCAAAATTAATAACAGAAAACTAACTGCCAGCAAAATCAAAAGAAAGATATATGAAAAGCTACGATCTGATTTGGAAAAGTGAAAAAAAGGCGCATACGTTTTCGGAATCTGTGTTGTTGGCGTATTTTAATGATACATCATTAAAATAATATTATTATGAGCGATTTATACATAAGTGTGCCCGGGAAAACAATAACATTTGCATTTAATAATTGCCCGAACATGTGTGTTAAAAATTTTAATAAATATTATTTAGTTAAACAGTTTTTTTTATTTCCTCGCATTTCTTGAGAAAAGCACTATACAAGCCTTGTACGGTAAGCAAATTACCTTGCCTCGAATGATTAAAGCCCTCGCCTGCAACTCGTGCTTCAAACCATCCTCGACAATGTAATTTCTTACTTACCTGTCCTCGGCCGTAATGTACTATTAAGTTTCTTTTGGGTTTTTAAAAGTAAATAATTTAAATATGATTCATACCAAAATATACCATAGACATGTATATACTTCCTTCAACGCCATCTAGTGGAGCTTTTGGAAGCTTTTTTTTTAATGGCCTCTCAGAAAATCGCTCATTACTTGACTTGCCTAATGTAAACGATGGAAGCCGAGTCGAGTTACCTCAGTTACTCGGCCCAGTTCACTGGGCCGAGCTGCTCGACTAATGTAAACTATGCCGCACCCGCCCCGCGCCGCCCCGCCGCCGGTTTTCAAGGTACCGCCACAGCGTAAGAACTAACAGTGGGACAACGTCTTTGAAGCCTCGCGCAATGCCGCTTTTCGTCATTGCCGCAGGGTTGTCACATTTTTTATTTATTTTTACGTAGTTTGTTCCTTATTTAAGTAATATAATACATATGCGGAACTATGGATATTTCTTTGTTTGTTACTCAATTACGCTGTAAGACCTAGACAGATTTGGATAAAATTTGGTACACAGATAGATCATACCCTGGAGTAAAACAGTTTCATCACCTTTGAAGGTTTCCTATGGATGACATTCCTGAAGTCTGCGCAGACCATATTCGTAATTAGCAACCCAGAAAACCATGAAATCGATACCCATATTATTATATTTAAAATGTCGAGTCCGCCATCTTGGATCTTAAAATAGATGTTATATTCGTAATCGGGACCCCCGAAAACCATGTATCCAAAACCCATATTGACTTTATTTAAAATGTCGAATCTGCCATCTTGGATTTCGAAATAGATGTTATATTCGTTATCGGCACCCCCGAAAACCATTTATTCGATACACATATCGAATTTTTTGAAATGTCGAGTCCGCCATCTTGGATCTCGAAATAGATGTTATATTCGTAATCGGCACCCCCGAAAACCATTTATTCGATACCCATATTGTTTTTTTTTTAAATGTCGAGTCCGCCATCTTGGATCTCGAAATAGATTTACGATTTCTGTGGCCTCCTCCTCGATGCTGGACTACGCTGGTTGTAATTTTTAAGAAAAGACTTCGTACACAAAATGGTTATACTATATAAAATTTTACAAAAAGGCTACGATAAAATTAGACACTGGATTTATATTTAAAAGTCAAAGTGTAAAAGTATGTAAAAAAACGTTTACTTGAATAATTATTATTATATTCAAAATAAAAATCATCAAAAAATAGTTTATGCATATTGATGTTATGTAAAATGTGATAATAAAATGCGACACTCCTGACCGGTGTGTCCCCAGCGAGTGTATGGCAGATGGGGACGCTACCGCCCCTCTCTCGCCCCGCGAACCCCGCACGATTGCTCTGTCTAGACGTGTCCGTTGGCCGACTGTAGGGAAGGGAAATATATAGACTGTGGTACCGCTGCTGTCTCTCGAGGTCTCGAGTTCAATTCCCGGTCGGGTAAATATTGAAAACGAACTTTTCAATATTTCCTCGGGTCTGGGTGTATGTGGTCAGTGTAATACCCGTCGTTGTTTCCAATTTCCACAACACTAGTGCTCAAGATACTACAGTTTGGTGTTGGAACAATGAATGTGAAGGTGTCCAATATTTATTTATTTATTTATGGTGACCATTTAGCAAGCCCCCATAGCGGGTCGCTATTTTATACATCAGTCGAGAGCCACCTGCATACCGCCCACGATGTCCGCCTCGTATTATCGGTAAGATCAGGGAAAAGCTCAGTCATTCCATATTGTAATCTTAGATCCAGTTATAATGGATAACTTAATGTTTGCAAAATAATAGGTAAGTTACTTTCCTTCGTCCAAATAATATGTTTTGTAGTAATTACTAAGTAGGTAAGCAACCTACCAATCAAATAAAATTAATTAAATTACACGTAGTGAAGACTTATTTTCTTTTTTATCTCTTTATTTTATGTTTCGAACCATTTGGAAAAGGCACGATAAATTAATAATGAACGAAAGTAATGTTGATATTTTATATATTTTTTCATAAATATGTACATCATAGTACAAAAATAGTTTTAAAGGTACTATTGTTTTAACCTACTTAGCTTTAGCCCCTTTCTTTTTACCGGCCTTTGGTGTTTTGCCAGGTTTGCTTTTATTGAACTTGGCCTTCTTGCCGCGACCTTTAGTTTTCTCCTTGGCTTTCTGCGCGCGCATATCCTTCTTCATTCGAGGGTCGACCACCTTGTACTGTCCCTTGACACCGCTCGGCCGCTTCATTCGCTTCGCAGTAGTGTGCTTCTTAGCTACTACATAAGTAATCTTCTTTTTGCCATCAGTCTGGGCCTTCTTGTACAGCTGCCGCACTTGCTGCGCCTTCTCTCGTTCTGACATATCCGCATTTTCCATTACTGCTTCTACCTTCTTCTTCGCCCGCTCCATTTTTTTAATCATGCGCTTCTTCTTCCTAGCCTTAGCTTCGATCACTTTCTTGATCGGTCTGACATTAATGTCTTGAAGCCTCTTTTCATACTCTTCTGAATATTTCTGTGAAAAAAATGCAATATTTCGGTTATTAAGTTATTATGGGACACTCACCCAGTTGCAGAAAGCTCCATTAAAGTTAATGCTTCATTAAATCTATTGCTGTCACTTTTCGTTGTCAAGAAATAAAAAGTGGCAGCAATAGATTTAATGAAGCATTAACTTTAATGGAGCTTTCTGCAACTGGATGACTATGTTTTTAAACTTTGTGAATTTTTAAGTTCTTTTAAACTCGATGCAGTATTGCAATACGACCACATAAATGCACAAACAAACATATGTGGTGTAATCAGGTTTTTAATATTAGCCGAAATATCTTATGTGATTTCTTAGATGTAGTTTGATTTATAAAATTTTTTTCACCTCTGGTATGGCAACTGGCCTTTTCATGTGTTTTTTCTCATCTTCTACGAACCAATCAGGCAGGTTCGTGTCATTGAACGCATATCGGTTCCAGCCGTCGTCAATCAAATCCCTCTTGAATTTTTTCGATGTTGCAATCATTGTTCCGAGGGCCAATGTTTCGGCGTCCATTTTAAGCGATTTCTTTAATCGTTTTAAATCTAAAACACAAATTATAATAAATAAATACTTAATATAATTATATTACTTTCACAGAATTAGGGATGTGAATTATTTTTTTTCTTGCGATAAATCGAAAGATCATATATAAGTTTTGTAACAAAGTGTTTTTATTTTAATTTTTTTTGCAATAATTCAAAAGTTGTATCAAAATAAAAATTTGTTTTTGAATCCAGAACCGAAGACACTCTAAAACAGCTCCCGAACACACACGAGCGCGTGTGACGTCATAATGTTAACTTTCACTCATTGCAGTTTAAACTGACATAAGTCAATGATGTTTGATATAAGTACAGTGTTGGTTGTTCTTTAAAGGTACTCAAATACATACCTATTGAAATGTCGAACCTAAAATGTTATCGTTCTTGTTTCGTACCCATGTGTACAAATACTACAAAAAGAACTAGACAAAAAATGATTTTAAATGTTCCCCAAGACCAAGAACGTCGGAACAAATGATTCCAAGCAGTAAACCGTCATAACCCCAAAACAAAATCGATTTTTTTTTGTTGTGAAGATCATTTCGATGTAAGTATTTCATAACACCATTTTTATTAGGTAAGTAATTATTATTTATCCTAGTGTATAATCAAATAAGTAGAGTTCAGTCAATATTTTTTTATCTGGACTCCAAAATAAATACACTCTGCTTTTCACTCCCCATTGCAAGGAAATAAAACAAGGATTAAGCATATACAAGAAACTTTTATTAATTTTAATTTCAACAATTCGTCAAAATAGCTTAACAAAACACACTCCGCAAACGTGTTTACGTTTTTTTTGGTTCTTCCAAATCATAAAACTTTCGTAGTTATGTGCTGAGATAGATTTTCTTCAACTTAGACGGCAATATCTGTTCAAATACATTTTTCGCACTTCTTTCCATTAAAGTCTCAGGCGAAATCATTATTTGTTCGTCACTATTACTACTCGAAGACATTGTTTAATAACTTTCATATAACTTATTGAATTTTCTACCGCAACACAACAAATTTAGCTACTTATGTAGTTTCTAGTTTTGTTTGACTAACTAATTAGCTTCCCGCCACCCTTTTTTTTAAATTTTCCTCTATGTGACGTTCGACTAATGGTCTGAGCCGTAATGCCAAGTTATTTAAAAACTTTGCGTTTTATTTTTTTAAGTAAATGTACGCCCTGCATTAATCCTTATTATGTATTTAGATAGTAATTCATATGTTGTAATTAAATTAAGATATAGACTCAATTTCTTAAAAATAATATCACGTAAATGAAGGTGTATTGTGTAGTCTTAAAAGAAGTTACTTTATGCACAAAAGCATAATATCCATTTTATGCAGCCTTACTAGAATAAAAAATTTCAAGTTTAGGTAGTGGTTTTTAACCGAAAAAGTAGGTTCTCAATTTAATCTGTATTGTATGTATGTATGTAGGTATGTATCTATGTTTGTGCGCGATTATCTCGCGTTTGGCCGAACCGATTTTGATGCGGTTTTCAGGAAAGTATTTGTTACATTTAGGAGAAGGTTTTAGTATATAAACCGACTTCAAAAAAGGAGGTTCTCAGTTTGATCCGTATACAGGGTTAATTTTTGAACACCATCCAAATTTTTAAGATCGTCTCAGAATCTGTAAGTGAACAACTTTCTCCTAGAAACATGGGTCGAAATACGACATAATTTTTTTGACTTTTCATACAAATCAGCCCCCCTAGCATGACCAACCAAAACGCGATATGATATGATAAGTTATCCGGTTTAACTGTCAAAAGACTGTGGGGTTTGACGTTTGAATGTCAATAAATCGCTTTATCGTCATGCGATACATATCGAGTTTTGGGTGGTCATGCTAGGCTTACAGACTGATTACACGATCGATTTAGTATGGGAAGATCAAAAAATTTTGTCGTATTTCGACCCATGTTTCTAGAAGAAAGTTGTTCACTTACCGATTCTGAGACGAGCTTAAAAATTTGGATGGTGTTCAAAAATTAACCCTGTATGTATGTAAGTACTTACCTATATTTGTCCGTGATTATCTCACGTTTGGCTGAACCGATTTTGATACGGTTAATAAAAATGATAAAAAATCCAAGATGGCGGCCAAATTTTTGTTTATTGGCCAATTTCGATGAAACTCGATTTCTAGTACTATTTTGACAAGAATACAGTAACGCAATGTTAAAAATATTAAAACATCCAAGATGGCGGCCAACTTTTTTGTTTGTGGGCCGATTTTGATGAAACTCGATTTCTAGTACTATTTTGACAAGAAAACAACAACGCACTTTTAAAAATAGAAAAAAATCCAAGATGGCGCCCAACTTTTTTGTTTGTGGGCTGATTTTGATGAAACTCGGTTATTGCTACTATTTTGACAAGAAAATAGCAACGCAATGTCAAAAACGATAAAAAATCCAAGATAGCGGTCAAATTTTTGTTTGCTGGCCGATTTCGATGCAACTCGATTTCGAGCATGACCGACCAAAACGCGATATGATATGATAAGTTATCCGGTTTAACTGTCAAAAGACTATGGGTTTTGACGTTTGAATGTCAATAAATCGCTTTATCATCATGCGATACATATCAAGTTTTGGGTGGTCATGCTAGGCTTACAGACTGATTACACGATCGATTTAGTATGGGAAGTCCAAAATTTTTTGTCGTATTTCGACCCATGTTTCTAGAAGAAAGTTGTTCACTTACCGATTCTGAGACGAGCTTAAAATTTTGGATCGGCCAACATACAAAAATTTGGCCGCTATCTTAGATTTTTTATCATTTTTGACATTCTTGCTATTTTCCTGTCAAAATAGTAGCAATAACCGAGTTTCATCAAAATCAGCCCACAAACAAAAAAGTTGGCCGCCATCTTGGATTTTTTTATATTTTTAACAGTGCGTTGTTGTTTTCTTGTCAAAATAGTACTAGAAATCGAGTTTCATCAAAATCGGCCCACAAACAAAAAAGTTGGCCGCCATCTTGAATTTTTAATTATTTTAACATTGCGTTACTCTTTTCCTGTCAAAATAGTACCAAAAACCGAGTTTCATCAAAATCAGCCCACAAACAAAAAAGTTGGCCGCCATCTTGGATTTTTTAATATTTTTAACAGTGCGTTGTTGTTTTCTTGTCAAAATAGTACTAGAAATCGAGTTTCATCAAAATCGGCCCACAAACAAAAAAGTTGGCCGCCATCTTGAATTTTTAATTATTTTAACATTGCGTTACCTACTCTTTTCCTGTCAAAATAGTACCAAAAACCGAATTTCATCAAAATCAGCCCACAAACAAAAAAGTTGGCCGCCATCTTGGATTTTTTAATATTTTTGACAGTGCGTTGTTGTTTTCTTGTCAAAATAGTACTAGAAATCGAGTTTCATCAAAATCAGCCCACAAACAAAAAAGTTGGCCGCCATCTTGGATTAAAATTTTTTTAACATTGCGTTACTCTTTTCTTGACGAAATAGTACCAAAAACCGAGTTTCATCGAAATCAGCCCACAAACAAAAAAGTTGGCCGCCATCTTGGTTTTTATAACATTGCGTTACAGTTTTCTTGTCAAAATAGTACTAAATATCAAGTTTCATCAAAATTGGCCCACAAAAAAAAAAGTTGGCCGCCATCTTGAATTTTTATTTTAACATTGACGACATTTGACGACCTCCGTGGCCGAGTGGTGTACGCACCGGTTTTCAAGGTGCCGCTATCTGTAGAGGTCCCGGGTTCGATCCTCGGTCGGGTAAATATTGAAAACGAACTTTTCAATATTTCCTTTTCCATAACACTAAGTGCTCGAGCTACTATGATTTGGTATTTTAACAATGTATGTGATGGTGCGTAATATTTAATAAAAGAAGCTAAAGCCTAAATATAAACCTATTAAAAAAAAAGTGCTATTTTAAAAAAGACCATGGTTTACCACGTAAACTCTGTGGTACTGTTGGAAAATAGTTTAAACATTGTGACGTCACAGCTAATCGTGGAGCGTTTATAGTCGGGTGATCTTTTTTCAAATTTCATCAATTTTTAATTGCTTATAATTAATTGAAAAAAAGTTTTTTTTAAGTTTTTCCATTAAATATCAATATTATTGTTAATAAAGTTTTTAAAAAAAAATTTAAAAAAAATATTAATTTTTTTTCACATCACCAATTGTGCGAGACAAATTTAAGCCATAGTTAACACGGCTTTAGGACTATAACTACAATCTTGAGCAAATCTTTAGACCAAATTTAACAAAGAAACAGAAAATTACTACAACTTTCTAACGGTTTAAACTATCACAAAAATCTATTATGTTTGTCAATCACCTGGATCTTGTGAAACAACTTCAAAGTCATCTTTCTTCCCAGCTTTCGCTCCGACTTTCTGGGCGCCTGGTGCAATGGTATCCTCTATATCATAATCACTGTTTGTAGAATCATCATCTGAACTCTCTATATCATTTAATTTTCTTTTCACACCAGCTCTTTCCTTTTGTCCTTCTTCTTTGTCTTTACTGTCTTCTTTAACTTTTTTCCCTGAAATTTATGTGATAGTATGTATTATAATATAAGTTATCTAATCGCATAAATGTTTCAAATAATGCTATATTTTGATGTAAGCTTTTTATATAATAATAATAAAATACGCTTTATTGCACACAAAAGAATACTACCACGGCGACCTATAAAGGCCATATTCCATTAGGACGCCAGCTACGACACCAGCCGTCAAATGTATAGACATTGGCAGTCGCGTCGCGTATATACCGTTGCAACATCTCTTCCACGTAAACATGGGTGACAAAATAAATAAAAATAAAAGGATGAGATTGAAAATATTTTTACCTTTTTCTTTGAAGCTTTTAGCTATCTTATCCAAATCCACACCTTCATCGTCTTCTTCGTCAATATCCTTGAAACAGTCTTTTTGGAACCATAGCTCTGCCTTCATAGACCGTCTTGAGACAGGGTCGGTGTTATCGAGGTCCGTCAACAAAGGATTGTTTTTAGGAATAATTGATGTTTTATTTAGTTTACTGTTCCTCATTGTGTTTATTTTAGTTATTTTATCAATATTTTTTGATTCATTTTCGGAATCTGAGAATGCTGCAATTCAATTTCTTAATCAGAAAGAATAATAATGGGAATTGACATTATCATTTCTATAATGAAAATAATATAAGAAACATACCTAATGTATCTCTTTCCTTTTCATCATCCGAGTCAGATTCAATTTCTAGCTCACTGTCAGAGTCTTTATAATACAAGCCAGATGAATCTAATTTCGATGCCTCAACATCATACTTGACATATTTCTGTTTAACTTTCAGTTCATCATCATCATCATCACTTGCATCAACGATCATATCAGGTGGTTGATCTATCAAACGAGATAATTCCTGTAATATTGAAGATACAATTACGGTGGATAGAAATCATTATAAAAATGAACCATTAAAATACATCAAAACTTTACCTCAGCATTTTTTATAGAAGACAACTGGAACATATCATTGCTTTCCAAAATAGGACCACCATCACCCTTCAAAACCATTTTCAAATTCATCTTCTCAGCCAATTTCTGTCTCTGTTTATTTAACTGTTTCCGTTTGCGTTTAGACAATCGCCGTTCTTCATCCTGCATATTGGGCAAAAACCAAGAAATATGCTAGTTAGTCATACAATACAAGTAAAACAACACAACACTAAATATATCAAACTAAAGACCTCATGTCCCAAAAACTTTTTGGTACACTTGTGCACTCATATAACTATTAATTTGTGTAATAGAAATAGCAATGCAATATGAATTTTATCAGCACTAAGCTTCTCGTAACATATAATCTTCTATCTGGACATTTTTGCAGAGCCACATTCCAAATTTTAATACCTTTCAGAATTATTTTTACAACAAGTGGTCCAATCACTCAAATCTTTAACAAAATGCAGATAGAAAAAAAACTCTTTAGCTTTAATATAATAAAAATAATATGTTCATAAATAAATCCTAAGTAAAAAACTTGCTTAGTATACAACCTGAATTTCAGCAATTTGCTCATTCACCGCCTCCTCCTCGTCCTTCTGTTCTTCATCGGGTGCTTTAACTTCTTCAGCATCAGTTTTCTTTTTGTCTTTACTGGTATCCTGTAAGTAAAATAATGAACTATTATTGAGATGTCTGTATATATTTTTATATAGAAGAGTTTTCTCTTGTGTGTTACTTACTGACAGACAACGCACAGCCGAAACTACTGGGCGCAAGAAGCTGAAATTTGACATGTATGTTTCTTGGGAAGTGTAGGGGAGCATTAATAAAGGATTTTTGGAAATTTGCTCTCGAAAGGGGTTGAAAAGAGAGTCCACGCAGACGAAGTCGCGAGCGGAGCGCTAGTCTTTCATATTTTATAAGATCATCATCATCATGTCAGCCGAACGACGCCCAATGCTGGGCATAGGTCTCCCTCAGAAATCTCCACAACGATCGGTCCTACGCTACCCACATCCAGCTGCTTCCCGCGACCTTGACTAGATCGTAGGTCCACCTTGTAGGGGACCTGCCCACGGAACGTCGTCCGGTACGCAGTCGCCATTCGAGAAACTTTCCGCCCCACCGGCCATCGGATCTCCGTGCTATGTGTCTTGTCCACTGCCACTTCAACTGAGCAATCCTTCGAACGATGTTGGTTGTTTTAGTTCTCCTGCGGATCTCATCATTTCTGATTCGATCGCGCAGGGGAAATAACAACCATCGCTCTCTCCATTGCTCGCTGGGTGACCTTGAATCGTCATATGAGACCTATAGTAAACGACCACGTATCGCTCCCATAGGTCATTACTGGCAACACACACTGGTCAAAGACTTTCGTTTTGAAACATTGATGTATGTCGGACGCGAATATATGCCGGAGCTTCCCGAACGCTACCCATCCGAGCTGGATTCGACGAGAGATCTCTTTCTCGCTCGAAGTTGGACTTACCTAACTAGACCGTCTGTCCCAGGTAAACAAAGTGGTCAACAACTTGAGTGTAATGTTCCCAACATTAACTGGAGCGAATGCAACATGGGCATTAAACATGATTTTCGTCTTATCCATGTTCATTTTAAGACCCTCTTTGACTACTGAGATCTTTAAGCATTGTGTTCAGGTCTTCCAAAGTCTCAGCCATAAGAACTACATCATAAGCAAACCGCAGGTGTGTTAGGTCTCGTCCTTTCCAGTCCAGAAGCTTGAAAATATCCTCCAACGCAACTGTGAACAGTTTCGGAGAAATGACGTCTCCCTGTCTCACACCTCGCTGTAGTTGGATAGGATTAGAGCTCTGGTTCTGTAATCGGACCGACATGGTGGCGTTTTGGCATAAGTACCTCAGCACCTCGATGTACCTATAGTCTGTTTGGCATCTCCTGGAGAGACTGCAGCACTGCCCAGGTCTCGATCAAATCAAAGGCTTTCTCATAGTTCACGAACGCCAAGCAAAGTGGCAAGTTGTACTCTTCGGTCTTCTGTATAACTGGCAGCGTATAGATGTGGTCTATGGTACTAGAGCCTTTTGGGAACCCGGCTTGTTCGGGAGGTTGGAAGTCGTCGCGAGCGAGACGATTCGTAATGACTCTGGAAAACAACTTATAGATATGGCTCAGAAGCGAGATGGGCTGTAGTTCTTCAAGAGAGTCTTATCACTTCTTGAAAACACTACTCATGGATCAGAGACACGAAATGGAGCTACAGAACTCAGCAGATACCCATCGTCATCGACAGCTCAATAGACAGATAGCTAAGTTTTTGACGAGCGACCTTCGCCAATTTAATACCGAGAGCGTAAAGAGACCATTGAGCGGAATAAAGGCTCCAAAAGGTTCGCGAGAGATCTGTCTATCGGGCAAAGTCAAGTGACGAGGTTGAAACCTGAGGGATGTAACATCATTTCATCAAAACCTGAAATCCTGAGGGAGATTGAGAGTTTCGATGGACAGTTATATTCCACGCAAACACCAGTTGAAAGCCAGGCTAAAGACCCTAGAGCCAAGCTTACCAGACACTACTGAAGATAGAATAGAATAGATAAGAATTTGTTTATTAACAGAAAACATGGTAAAATTTTAGTTATTGGTAACAATATTATAAAGTTCATACATGTTTTACCGCTCTAGCGATATGCAAACATTTCAGTTGTCATGCAATATTATATATCCAACTATTATCACTACATAGTATAAAACAAAGTCGCTTTCTCTTCCCTATGTCCCTTTGTATGCTTAAATCTTTGAAACTACGCAACGGATTTTGATGCGTTTTTTTTTAATAGATAGAGTGATTCAAGAGGAAGGTTTATATGTACTTTTTATCCCGATATTCCCACGGGAACGGGAACCACGCGGGTGAAACCGCGGGCGGCCGCTAGTAAGAAATAAATAATAAAGAACAAAATTAAAATTAATAATAAACAGGGTGACATCGAAGTCGTTAGCATCCTTTTAAAATAAGAACATACTCATGTTATAGTCTTTTCCCCAAATATGAAGCAAATACAAGACATATTTTTTAATACCCTGAAAAATCGCGTAAAATACTCAGTAATTGGACCTAGTTCTGCAGAAAGCAGCCATATGAGGAAAAGTATGAACGTAGTTATGAGCGTTTTTCTGTCGAATGATGCCCTTCAGGTATTTATTACTTTTCTGTTTATTTTATATTTTAAAATTATAAGGAAAAGTATAGCAGATTTTTATATCCTATCCAGTATTTCTTATCGTTTAGCATAATACCAATAATAGCGATTTTGACGTGGCTGTTTTATGCAAAATAGCTTATTTCATCGGAATGGGCGATTTTCTGAAAGCTCAGTCACTAGATAGCGCTGTCCCACCTATGCAGTTAGAAGGAACGGAACGTTATAAATTTTACTTTGACGCGACTTTTTTACGTAAAACGGAACGTCAGACAGATAGATAGATAGATAGATAGATAGATAAAACGTTTATTTTTTGCCACACACATACACACATTAAATTAAAAAGAAAATATACAAAGATGAATACAGATTATAATTAACTAACAAGGCAGAATTAAAATAAAATAAACCTAAGTATGCCGGTATGGAGATGTGCCTGTGTGCAGCAGCAAAAAGGTCTAGGCTCGGCAAATTATATCCACCAAAAGGTGAAATGCCGATTTTCAGCCATCACCCTATGCGACGTGCGGGGGGTTGACGCGTTTACCAGTCACAGTTGATTAGAATATGCATAAACATAATTGCAACTAATTTGAGTGAAAGGGAAAATAAGACTGGGGGTCAATATAAAGAGATGAAAGGTATAAAACAAAATGAAAAGTACTTGTATTATGGTAGTCTAGATAAATAAATATACAAACAAACATACACAGCTGTAATAAGAAAGATACAAATATAAGGTAACAGGGGTCAGAAGAAGAAAAAAACGATAATAAACAATAAACTTAGAAATGCTTTTGGAGCTCCAAGAGATATGAGCGAAATTTATCTTTAAATGTTTGAACAGATTTAAGAGCTCTAAGCGGAGGTAATAGATCATTCCAACACTTTGTAGCTTGGAAACGAAAACTACCCCTGAATGCTGTAGTGCGGTGGTGGTAGTTGACGAGTGGAGTACGTGCGGATCTGATGCCACCATATCGGTCGTGAGCTGCGGAAAATTTAAGTTTATTAAATAAGTAGTCAGGTTGTCTGTTTTTAATAATTTTGAAGACAAGACAAGCAAAATGCAGTCTCCTACGCAACTCCACTTTAAGCATTCCAGCCGAATTTAAATAAGGTGTTATTAACAGATGTTATTTATTTACCTAAATCTTTAAATTTACCTATTTCGTTTCTGTTCCTCACAGTAGTACTTATTTAATATATTATTAGTTTCCTTTGGGTTGTTAAAAAGTAATTAATTTAAATATGTTTCATACCAAAATATACCATAGACATGTACATACTTATTCAACGCCATCTAGTGAAGCAATTGGAAGCTTTATTTTTTTTAAATAGCCTCTCAGAAAATCGCTCATTACAATAAAGAATATACCAGCCACATAAGTTGGCTGTGTTCTGCATTAATTCAAAATGGAATAACAGTATTTAAAAGACAGACAAGAAAATAAACAAAATGTTGTATTACTGTTTTACTCCATGATAGTATTTACATACCTTTATCATTTCATGTAAAATAATATTAGTGTTTTGTAAGAAATCTAACAAAACGTGTTAGAAGTCTTAATAAAAAAAACGTAACAAAATATTTATTGTCTTCTATTAATGAATACTACCAAAGCCATCTTCTATCTCACTCGTTGCACTTGCGCAAGCAGCCGAGAAATAATAGCGGGCCATGATACTACTCATTTATTGACATTGCAAATCAAACGAAATCAAATCAATACAATACAATTATTTCCGCTCTCACTGTTCCTCTTCCAAATTAAATTCCAACTCAGCGTTAAGCCCGTTTTAACCGCCTCTGTGGTCTAGTGGTTCATACCACCGATTTCAGACCCAGAGGTCCCGGGTTCGATTCCCAGTGGGGGTACATATTGTATTCGGCTTGGTTAGTGGTAGGACTTGTTCTTAGTCCGCCTGGCTAGCTGCCACCACCTTATCTAAGTCTGACGCCATAACAATGATGTTTTCAGCATTATTGTATTCCGTCAGTTAGAGATAAGATAGCTAGTTCCTCAGTTATTGAGGATTCCGGGAGTAGTGCGCTTCCACCTTCAGCCTTATCACCACTTATCATCAGGTGTGATGAAGGCTAAGTGCTACCCCGTTGTGAATGAATAAATAAAGCCCGTCAATGTCATCATCAATTATATTTTCATCTCTACTCGTCAAATTATCATAGAACTGTCTAGCACCCTCCGGAATAGGGCTTGAAAATCGGAGTACTTTTCAGCTACACAGTTGGGTTCCGATTTCCAGAGTTCCAACTCCGGAGTTCCGGAGCTCCGGAATTATCAGACTCTATTTTTTTAAACTATAAAAATACCACTTAAAAGTTAGAAGGTACCATAATATTTCATCACTACGGTGACTACGCGCTGTTCTATCGCGCCGTCTACCTACCTGCTTTAGAAACCAGGCTACCGTAATGGTTTGGGTCATTTGCAGTGACAACCATTTTGTAGGTTGCTATCGTAAGTAGCTATCGAAAATTACTGTGGTTGTTCTTCTTCTTCGTTTGAGTCAATTACCACTTCAAATCTTGCCCTGCCCAAAATGCGGCCACTCGAACTACAGGCTTAGCAGCAGACAACTGGTCGTCAGATGTACAGGTGCTCGGGTAGGTACGCGTAGCAACGCAAGTGGTCAGACATGGATTGTGGAGAGACACCGCACTCACACTGGGCGATGCTGGTGTAGCCCCAGTCACACATATTCAGCGGCTGACTTATGTTCTGAGCTTGTTCAAGTTCCATTTTCAGACTAGCCTCTGTTGATAATAGCGGGGAGTGAAACTTGCGGTTGGAATTATTGGCGAGTTGGGTGTTCTTTCCGGCAAAGGTGGAGTCTGACCTGGGATGGGATGGTTCTCCAGTGAAATCTCTGACGATTTTTAGGCGATATTTCCATACATACTTGCTACTTCTCTGTGAACTTTGAGACGCCATCACGCCAACCAGTGGATAAGCCAACAAGCTCAGCGGATTTAGCTTTTAGCTGTTTCGTCCAGTGCTGCTGTATCCAGCAAGGTTAGCATGATGAAAGGTATTGTCTATATCGAAACGTCAAAAACGTGTTCGGCTGTCAATTATAGACTTTCGAGGTAGACAAAACTCTTCTCAGGTTTGTCATGCTACGCGTGCAGGATAAGCAATTTCTCAAGTAGTCTCTGAGTAGCAAGGAATCATTTCAGTCGGTCTCAAGACGTTTGAGCATCTTACTTGGTTGACGTCAGACGCCGGAGTAGATTGTACCGAATTCAGACTTTATTGTTGACACCTTGACAGTAATATTTAAAGGTAAGAGCTCTATCAACAGTACCACTAGGTATTTAGTGAGAGTTGTGCTTTATTGGCACTTCTCGCCAAGAGATATTAGGCTCGCAGGTAGTCTGGTTCATACGTTGATAGAAAGCGCAAGACTGTGTTGAGAGCATTGTCAGTATAATACATGGTGAGAGCCTCCAGGGTCAAGGTCAAAGTTACATGTGGTGCTGCCTGATTAATGAGACGAGGACTATCGAAGTTTTTTCATCAGATGCTATCGATCTATAGCTAGTAAGAAAGACCCGAAGCCTCAAATCAGACTATATTTCATCACTGTGACTCGGGCGCTGTTAACCATCTAGTTGCTTCTAAGCTGAATTACAGTGCAACTATATGATGAATGAGTCGTGCCCGTGATTGTGGAATTTTTTATTTTAGTTTTCAAAAGCGAATCTCTGGTTTTGGCTGGGCAACTCTGATTTTACAAAACGATGCTGAAATCATTCGAAACTCCGGAGTTAGCCAAAACTAGAGTTCTGGTTTTCAAGCCCTAATGTAGTCGTGCAGATCTAAAATCACAGGAATCTAAAGACGTAAGTAAAAAAGTAGAAGTAGGTGAGATGTAATTAAAGAAGTAAAAGTTATACGGCCACGCTCGGAAATGTCATAAGATAATATTAATAAACACCTTTAAAAATCGTCCTTATTCGCATAAACGTGTCTTAGAATTTTCTTAAAGTAACCTTTAAGTTTGATAATTGTTTTAGGAGTAGGTACGGCTGTTAACGGCGTATAAAATAGTATATACTCGTATTTTATTAACATTAAAATTTGATAAAAACAGCCTGGATGACGTTGAAAAAAGCCAAGTATAGATTCGTCACAAATATACAATTTACAGAAAACAGCCAACGTACATTGGCTGTTTTTTACGAAACTCGATCCCCGATACCTCCTAACATTATGAAATTTGTACGAAACAGCCATATAGCAGGCTGACTTATGCAATATAGGTTAGGCAGTTTGTCTCAAAACTGGCTGCATTTTATTATTATACTCTTTATTGCACTTCAACACAACATAGAAAAAAAAGAAACAATATGTGAGCAATGGTGGACTTATCTCTAAAGAGATCTCTTCCAGCCAACCAGTAGCCCGATTCTCGTAATAAAAACCGTGACGATATCGTTGCGATTTAGTCGTTGAAACCATTTTCGTATTCACAACTGTCGATAGAACTTGAGCGGCAGCGATTCTATCGAAGTGTCGTCGAAGTGTATTCTGGTACATTAATCGTCCTTCAATCGTTTCAAAACGATAACTCGAAGGTATTCTACTATTTAAATGACCTTTGTTTCGATCGGATTTCAACGACTAAACGTCAAAATAAGCGATCCAAGTGTCGTTGGACAAAAGTTCAATTAGCTGGACCTTTTGTATGTGAAAAATAAGCTTGGGGCTAGCATATTTGTTATTTTTTTTTTTTAATAAACTTTTGTACATAATACATAGGTAATGTAATATACAAGGCGGACTTAATACTAAAAGTATTCTCTGCCAGTCAACCGTTGGGAAACAGAAAACAATTAAAGCGGTACAAATTATTTATTACTAATTATTAATTATCTATTATTTATTATTTATTATTTATTATTTATTATTTATTATTTATTATTTATTATTTATTATTTATTATTTATTATTTATTATTTATTATTTATTATTTATTATTTATTATTTATTATTTATTATTTATTATTTATTATTTATTATTTATTATTTATTATTTATTATTTATTATTTATTATTTATTATTTATTATTTATTATTTATTATTTATTATTTATTATTTATTATTTATTATTTATTATTTATTATTTATTATTTATTATTTATTATTTATTATTTATTATTTATTATTTATTATTTATTATTTATTATTTATTATTTATTATTTACTTATTATATCATATGAAAGAGCGCTGCTTGCACATTCTGAAACATGTTTTTTTTTTCCTAAACCGAAAAATGTACAAAAAATACCTCTCGATTGAAAAGTCGCTGAGTTTCGATCCTATTGAGTTGAAGTCCTATCGAAACTCGTCCAAGCAACACGAGAATACCGATTTTGGATAGGACTTCGATCGAACGACTTCTGAACTACAACGATATTTAGATTGTTTGTATTTACGAGAATCGGGCTACAGGTCATGTGAGAGATTGATTTAAAGAAACAGAAGTTGCAAAGTGCGACAAAAATATTGTGTGTAAGTATATAGGTAGATATATAAGTACATATAAATACATGAATATATATATATATATATATATATATATATACTCAATACAATAAATATATAAATATGTAGAATATAAAATATACAAATTAAATATATAAAATATGTGATAAATATAATTTATATGATGATTAAGTATGAGACAACTGAGTGAGCAAGTGCTTTTTAAGTTTCCACTTAAATGAGTAAATACTTGAACTGTCTTGTATGCTTGACGGGAGTTTGTTCCAGAGCTGAGCAGCTCTAAAGGAAAAGGAGTTGAGGAGGAAGTTGGTGTTGCATCTAGGTAGCTCCAGCATCTTAGTGATGCAAGGCCGCCTAGAGCGGGAGGGAGGAGGAAGCATCTGAAAGCGGGAGACAAGGTATTTGGGTGAGTTAGGGTTGTTAAGGATTCGGAATAAGGTGGAAAGGATGTGCATATCACGGCGAAGTCGCACGGGAAGCCATTCAAGTTGATCACGAAATGACGACACATGGTCATATTTGCGTAATCCGAAAATAAAACGTATTGCCAGATTTTGCAGTCGTTCTAATTTGTTCAACTGATCCTCTGTGACATCCAAGTAACAAACATCGGCGTAGTCGAGAAGTGGAAGAAGAAGAGATTGCGCCAGCATAATTTTTGTTTTGATAGGAAGGAAGTATTGAAGTCGCTTTAGAGAGTGAGATGTATAGTGCATCCGTTTACTAACTTCATTTATTTGTGGACACCAAGACAAGGTACTGTCGATAAGGACTCCAAGGTTTTTGACCTTATCGGTGTAAGGTATGCTAACATTGTTATATACTAGTAAAGGAATAGATTCCGATTCGAGTTTGCTCTTAAGTCGGCTGCTACCCACTATCATTGCCTGACTTTTGTTAGGGTTTACCATAAGCCCAAACGAAGCCGCCCAACTAGAAATAGATGCCAGGTCCCGGTTCAAAGAAGCGATGGCTGCCGCAACCTCAACAACAGAAAAGTGTTTGTATATTTGGAGATCATCCGCATATAAATGAAAAGGGGAAGATATTACTGTGGAAATACTGTTAATAAATATAGAGAATAGCAAAGGTGAGAGAACACCGCCTTGTGGTACGCCAGCTGATATACGCGACCAATCTGAGGAAGCATCATCACTAACTACGCACTGAAAACGTTCGAGAAGGTAAGATTGAAACCATTTAATAACAGGAGCAGAGACGTTGAAGGAGCGAAGAGTACCAAGGAGGAGGTCGAAGTCGACACAGTTGAATGCACTGCTGAAGTCAAGCAGGACCATTGCGGTGAGTTTGGTGTTTTCCATTGCACCGCGAATGTCCTCCGTAATGTTCAGCAGTGCACTAACCGTGCTGTGAGAAGGACGGAAACCAGATTGGTAGGGACATAGAAGGGCATTGGATGAGAAGAAGGAATATAGTTGGTTGTGGACAATAGACTCTAGGACTTTAGAGAGGATTGGAAGGATAGAGATAGGACGATACTGTGATAAAGATGTAGGATTAGGTGTTTTTGGTAAGGGTATTACGTGGGCTTTCTTCCAAGATGCAGGAAAGACATTGTGTTGCAGTGAGAAATTAATAATGTGGGTGATAACTGGTACAATGTCCTCTAGCACTGGAAGAAGCATGTCCAGACTAAGACCATCGCTGCCAATAGCCTTGGTGGAAATGGATTTAATAATCTTCGCAACGTCTGCTTCGGAAACTACATTAAAGGTGAAAGAAGGGTAAGAAGAAGAGTTAAGACTTGACAGAGATGAGAGAGTAGCTGATTTAGAGTCTGAGTTCAGAGTGAGTGGTGTTGAAGAGAAATGTTCATTGAGAGAGTTAAGATCTACGGCATTTGGACTAGAGTCCGCTAGCTTGCCCACCCCTAGAGACCTTAAGAAGCTCCATATTTGTTTGTGATCTAAGCTTTCTATTTGCGAATGGATGTATTTACGCTTGGCATCTCGACACATCCTGTTGCTGAGGTTACGAAGCGTTTTATATGCAGATAGGTTATCTGGAGACGGTGAAGTTTTTTGTAGGCTTTTAGCCTTGTCACGCTTGGCCATTACTTTACGAATATCTGTGGTCAACCAAGGTGCAGGCAAATGTTTAACCCTTACTGGCCGTACTGGGGCGTGAGTATCGTAAACCTTAATCAACATCGTAGTAAAAAACTCAACCTTAAAGTCTATGTTGTCTGATGTCAGTAGCGGACTCCAATCCAAATCCCTCACATCAGACCTCAAGCGCTCAAGTACTATATCGCGAAAGTTGCGTAGAAGACGAACTTTAGGTTTGGCTTTTGGAGGTCGCACTTTGTATGTGAGAAATATTAGGTCGTGGTGAGAAAAGGGAGCATTCATTTGTCCTGAAGATCCGACTAAGTCAGGTTCAGAAACAATAGTAAGATCCAGAAGGGATGGAGTACAATTGGGAAAAAAATGTGTTGGAGAGGAAGTTGAAAGAACGTGAAGATTTAAAGAAGAGAGAAGAGATAATAATTTGTTAGCTCTGGCGCCAAGTTTTAAGAGACAGGTGTTTAAGTCGCCCATGAGAATAATGTGGTCATATTCAGGGACAAGATTATCAAGAGTATTCTCCAGGTCGTTAAAATAGTTGATTTTGTCACTGGGGCTATATAACGTCCCAAGGAGGATCTTTTTATGATGAAGAATTATTTCTAAGAATAAGAACTCAAGAGATGCGGTGTATTGAGACGGAGAGCAAGTGACAACTTTAGCAGGGATGTGGCTACGTAGATAAATACCCACACCACCACCTCCCAAACCAGTGCGATCGTTGCGAAAGAGTTTGTAACCTGGAAGGGTGCAACAAGTAGAAGGAAGAGATGGCTTAAGCCAGGTTTCAGAAACAAGGATGCAATCAACTACGCCGTTGCCAAAGGAAGTCAGAAGATCAGTGTGGTGAGCAATAATACTTTGCGCGTTGATATGCACCAAGGATAGGAAATAAGGATTTTTGTCAAACACTCCAGACAATTTAAGTTCCAGTGGATTTGAGTCTGAAATGGAAGATACATTTTCTTCAGCACTTTCGTAATCATCCGACGAGCAAGAGAAAAATTCATCATTCAAAATCATCGATATTAAATATAAATATAGAAATAATAAATATTATATATAAAATTTAATCTAAAATTAGCTACTATAAAAAAAAACAAATTACATAAACTCTCCATGTGCCAAAGTTGACTAGATGTTCACTCTAACAGCATAAAAAAACACAATTTACAGAACAAAAATGAAAAGATAAATATTAGGCACAACAAAAATTAAAAACGTAGAACGAAACGCTACTTAACAAAAATTTTAAAAATCTTAAATTAAAAAAAAAAATGACACATACAATTCAATTTGACTTTGACATTCATATTGACTCTTGTCTGTTGCTGATTCGAGACTCGAAACGAAAATACCCTTTTTATTTTATGTAAATACAAATTCAAAGATAACGAGAGAAAAAAAAAGTGTTCATACCTCGGAAAGGTTATTCGGTAACCCGACTAAATTAAAGAGTTGCAAACAAAGAACAAGTTATGGACGATCATCTCTTCGTTTTCCTCGGGATGTTTCTACAGGCTGGCTGGGATACTGAGATATGAGAAGCTGCAACTCAGTGTTAGAGTAGATCTTCTTACGACTGCCGTCTGGGAGAAGTACGTTGATTGTGCCTTCCGACGTCCAAGACCTGCTTTTCCCAAAGTGTTTGCGGACAGCGCCAAAGAGCTCCTGTCTTGCCTTAGTAAGGAATTCAGAAACTGTCACATCCGATCCTTTGAGCGAGGTTTTCCTCTTCCAAACCGATACACGACACTGCATAGAGGCGAAGCGAACAAGGACAGGACGAGATGACTCCTTCCGCTTCACACCAAGCCTGTTACAATATTCAATGGCCTCCGATGAAATCCCATCCAACTGCATTTGGTTGGATAACACATCCAAAGTCTTTTTAAGGACATCCTCGTCATTTCCCTCTTTTATGCCATGAAATAGAAGTACTTTCCGGCGTGATAAAGTGTCGAGACGATCCACACCCAAGGCAAGGAGCTCAATCTGAGACTTCAAGATGCCGAGTGTCTTCCAGACGAAGGATTTAAAAGAAGAAAAATCAGCTGCTAGTGTTTTAACAGTGGTGTTAGAGTCTTTCATACCTGGCTGCTGTAATTTTTTCTCGAATTCAGACATCCTGTCACTGAACATATCTGTGAGTTCATTCAGACTTTTTAGAAGCTGTTGTGCTGTTGAATCCATTGTGTGAATGTGTTGAAAACGTTTGTGATGCTGTGTGAGAAGTCAACAAAGGCACCGGAGATGTTAATATAATATCATAAGATAATATTGATTTTTATTTAAATATTTAAACTTAGCAACAAATTTTTAGTTGTTTACACTTTGACAGCTTCTGTCAAAAAAAAAAAAAGAAAAAACATGATGACTGTTTTTTACAAAATATTTTTTGTTGTATGGCTGCATTTGACGGCTCGTATCTCAGCCGTAAGAAGAGATATCGAAATGGCTGTCTTTGCTAAAAATCCGGCATGTCGAATTTAGTATGGCTGTGTTAATAACTCGATTTTCGAAAAAGTGCCACATGGCTGCTTTCTGCAGAACTAGGTCCAATTGATCATTATAGCTAATAAAAATAACAATAACTAAAAATAACAATTTGATAAAAAGAAATCATTGATTAATTAATATTCAAATAACATACACGCCTTAAACTACTTCATTGACCTCTCGACAAAACGGCTCTACTATAACGTGAATTTATTCAAGTTAGCGCACGGAATTCACCGAAACAAACAATGTCACCCATGCTTCATGCCCGCTTTGCCCGCGTCCCTGTGCCCGCGCTGACGCCGGGCACCACCCCTATTCACGTAAAAACATAGTTTCATATGAGTACATTAATGGGCCGAATGGATGCCAATGACTTCAAAAACACCCTGAATAACACAAATTAAAATTCAAAATTTCCAGTCTTGCATAGAGTAACAATGTTAATACAAAATGTCAACAAAACGATGTCCAAGCATGGAACTGAAACAATACAAATTTCTTGTGTCCAAGTAGGTACTTTTCGCCAAACATACCTTTTGGGGATCCCGAGTTACGGTGACGAGGGGTCGTGAACTGAAAAAGAGCATCGACAACGAACGTCTTCACCCAATATCTACAGGTGAACCAACATACTGGCCCTCTGATCCCCGAAAAAAACCTGACTTACTGGACTTCTTCATCACGAAGAATATCTCTCATCTCTACACCACAATCGAATCTAACCTAGACGGCTCTTCCGATCATACACCTGTCATCTTCACTCTAAGCTCTACGATTATTAGGAGAGAAAGCAATAGAAGAAGTCTTTTTAATCACAAAACCGACTGGGATGCGTTTCGCGGCTACCTTGAGAGCAATTTGGATCTTAGGCTTCCAATGAAAACTGCGGCAGACATAGATGAGGCATGTACTTTTATCACGAACCAAATTAATTTAAGTATATATTTATCCGTTATCAAGTTTTCCATGATACAGTTTCTTAATGAAATTAACATGGGCTTAGATAACTGGTGTGAATGTAAGAAGTTGTTTATTTATTTAAATTGCCGCTTGGAAAAGCACTCCTGTTCTTAAACTTGGCACGGAACCAACTAGCTTACCAGCTGTAATAAGGGATAAAATCCAAGAAAAAAGACGATTGCGAAGAATTTGGCATCAGTCTCGCCTTTCCTCTGACAAAACTTCTTTCAATAAAGCTATAAAGGCGTAAAGGGTAAAGGCGAATATTCCTTATGGAAAGCTACAAGGAACAACAAGCCCAAGGTCTCAAATGACTCCGAGGTCGATGCTGTTCTAGCTCAAGACCTTCAGCTATGCCTTCCGCTAAAACCAGCATCGCCAAGAGAAATTTTCGCTGAAATAAACAAAAAGCCAAATAACAAATCACCTGGTTACGACTACGTCTCAGCGAAAGTACTTTAAGAAATCCATAGAAAGTGCTTGGTCTTCCTAACTTCTCTTTTTAATGCTACCATTAGAGTTGGCCACTTTCCAACTGCTTGGAAAATCTCACAAGTAATAATCAGAATCAGAAGAGCTCTCTGTAACAGGCATTGTCATGCTTAAAAGAGGACCCCTGCTACTTATTAAGTTTTTATCTTTTAAAAGAAAATAAATATTTTTGATTTTTTGATTTGATTTTGAATAATGATCCACAAGTCAGGAAAACCACCTACTGAATGCGCTTCATACCGACCCATCAGCCTTAATCCTGTACTGTCCAAATTATGGGAAAAAATTCTCCTAACAAGATTAAAGGACTGCCCAGAGGAGAGCAACGTAATTCCACAACACCAATTCGGGTTCCGTGAACAACACTCCACGGTTCAGCAAGTTCATAGAGTTTACCAAACCATTAGACAGGGTCTGGAAAAGAAGGAATACTGCTCAGCTGCTTTCATCGACGTCCAACAGGCTTTTGACCGCGTGTGGCACAAGGGACTATTGAATAAGATTAAAACTCTATTACCTCACTCGGTGTATCCTTTAATCAAGTCTTACCTTGAAGATAGAATGTTTCAAGTGTTGTACAGAGAGGGAGCGTCTGCATTTTACAACGTCCGTGCTGGTGTCCCGCAGGGGTCGGTCCTTGGCCCGATACTCTACAACATCTATACCTGTGACCTACCACAATCCCCTAAGGTAACTGTCGCCACATTTGCGGACGATGCTGCCTTCCTTTCGTGTAGTTTCGACCCAGATTTGGCAAGTGTACAACTCCAGAAGCAATTAGATAACACTACTGCATGGCTGAAGAAATGGCGGATCAAGGCGAGTGCTACCAAATCTCACCACATCACTTTTACACTGAGAAAAGGGGACTGTTCACCGGTTAAACTTAGAGAGGATGAACTGCCACAAACCACGTGCGTTAAATACCTGGGCTTCCACCTTGACCGCCGTATGACCTGGAAAGACCATATAAAACACAAGCGAGATGAGTTAAATCTTAGATTCAGGAATCTGCTTTGGCTTTTAGGACGACAATCCACCCTGTCTCTGAATAATAAGATCATGGTCTATTGTGCAATTCTAAAGCCTATATGGCTCTATGGTATCCAGCTGTGGGCTACCGCCTCCAAATCAAACATCCAGTGCCTTCAAAGAGCTCAAAACAACATGCTTCGAACTATCAGTGGTGACACATGGTACACCAGGAACACTGAAATACATGAATATTTGGAAGTACTGACGGTAAGCGAAGAGATAACCAAATATAATAATAACCACAAGGATCGCATTTGTGCTCACCCGAATCCTCTTGCAAAAGCGCTGGTGGAGACCAATAGAAGTGACACCCAAAGACTTAAATGAAGAAAAGTTTTTGATGATTAAGAGAGGCTGAAGCACTGGCTTTCTTCACTCTTGAACGTGACTAGCACTCAACACAATTACTTATAGTCTGGCGACTAATTGTATATTAAAATTATAAAAAAAATATAGGTACTTACGTTTAAAACAAAAAGGTAATGTCAAATAAAATCTAAGAATGTCAAATTATAAATCAACTTAATAACAACAAGGCGGCGATTATGACGGAATCACAACAGAGCTTCTGAGAGCGGGCGGTAAGCCGATACTTAAGGTCCTCCAGAAGCTTTTCAACTCTCTCCTTCTCGAGGGCAAAACGCCTAAGGCATGGGGCAGAAGCGATGTGATGTTCTTCCTGTGTCGACATGATAAAATCTATTCCGTTTTTTACTTTTCTGTCCAACTGATCCAGGTCCATTTGCAGCTAACAGGCTTTCTGAAGAAGGAGTTCCGGGAATAGTGGGTAATGAGACTGTCGACCTTATTGCTAAAGAAGCTACCACCAACGGATTTTCTATCCACGACAAAGCTTTCGCGCACGACCTTATCCCAATTGCTTCACAAACCATGCGAGCTGTCTGGGAAACCCAATGGCAAGAAATCAGTAGAACAGTCGGTAAACACTATGCTGACGTACAACAATCCCTACCAGTTAAACCATGGTTTTTCATATATAAAAAGGCATCGAAACCATGTACATCTGTCGTGTGTCGATTGAGGCTAGGCCACGCATGTACCCCTGTCCATCTAGCAAAAATTAGGGTTAGAGACTCGTCGCTTTGCGAGTGCGGTCTAGAGGAGGGAACGACTGATCACATATTCTTCAATTGCCGCAAAGTCAGTTCGACTTCACTGTATGATGTCCTCCCTCCATGTATCCCTAAACCTACAACTTTAAAAGTGTCCTCAGTTACGTAAAACCTCCTGGCATCTCTGTTTTGTGTGACTTTATTACTAAAAATAATATACGATTATAATTAATTTATTTATAATCTACTAACACATTTTATTATATAAGTATTGTGCGCGTCTTTATTTCAGATAGGTCCACAGCAAGTTCTACAGCCTCAAAATCCTAAAACTTAGACCACCTACGTTGTATTCTTACGAGACGCCTTGAAGAAGCAGAGTCTGTAGGAACAAAAAACTGAGCCAAAAACTGGACATTGGCGAAATCCAAAAGAGGAACCGCCACCGCATAAAAAGAAGAAGAAGAAGGAGTTCATCATCATCATATAGAGGTTCTCCCTTTCCATAAAGTCTGCCAGCATCTGGCCGCTTTCTTTCCTTTCTGTTGCTCAAATTCAAATTGCCCCACACTCAACTCATCACCGCAACATTGTCCCAATGTAGCATTGAAAACCCCCATTACAACTGTTTAGTGGGTTTTATAGCTATGCATGGCTTTAGAAATCTCCTCATACATAGCCTCCACTTCGTCATCGTCATGTTTCTAGGTCGGAGCATATACCTGTATAACATTCAGAGAATACAGTTTCGATATTTCTGAGTATCAGGTATGCTTCTGCTAGACACACTCTGGATGTTAATCACATTGTTAACAAGGGATTTGTGGACAATGAACTTGACACCACCAATGGACTGTTGGGTGCCTGCCTGGTGGTACTGCGAGTTACCGGGTTGCAGGATAATCGAGTCCTCATCCTCTTTTCAGTGTCTACTCTATACTCTACATGTCCCAGTGTAGGTGCAGGTTCAGTTCGGTGTTGGTAGCCAGGTCATACTTGGGGATTCTCCCTTATTCCTCGTAGATTACCAAGTTTGATAACTGGGTTTCTAGAAAGAAATATAATTCTTCCTAGCTTACCCGGTTTTCAAATGGGATTTTTTTTTCTTGCACTTTAATAATTGCTATCAGATCTAATGGCTAGGAAGGGAAAATCCTTTTTCATGGAAAACCACATACTATCACAGCTTTCTACGAGGACAAAATAATTCTCATCTGATAACTGGGTAATCAAAAAAAAAAAGAAAACTAAATAAAATTACGGTTTTCTACTAGGGAAAAAAATCAATTTGAAAACCGGGTAAGCTAAGACGAATTATTTTTCCTTATAGAAAGCCAGTTATCAAACTTGGTAATGTATAAGGAATAAGGGGGGATTCATAGTGCTCCATGCCCCGCTGTTACTATAGCCGCTACCGTAGGAATAGCGGGCTGCCAAAGACTAGGAGCCGGTTTTTAGGGGGGTTTGCCACACTTGGCAGGCGGGTTGGCGATTGCAGTATGGCCTGTCACAAGGAAATGCTGTTGCCCATCTCTTACAACAACCATGGGAAGAGAGGGGGTAGCACTACCCCTTCTCTTCTTTTTCTGTGCCGGCACTACACTGCACAATTTTATAAGATAATAGAGTAGAACATACAATAGTTGATTCTGGCCACTCATATTAATACTCTATCATTATTAATTTAAGATTTCTATTAATTTCCTTTATTACATTTTTAATATAATAATAATCCATACTAATATTATAAATGTGAAAGTGTGTTTGTTTGTTTGTTTATTTGTTTGTTTGTTTGTTTGTTTGTCCGTCTTTCACGTCAAAACGGAGCCACGGATCGACTCGATTTTTGGTATGGGGATAGTTTGGGAGCTGGAGATTAACATAGGCTACTTTTTATTCCGGAAAATTATAAAATAAAAATGATAATTTTGTATAGAAAATCGATAAACTGTCGTACTATACAAAACTGTCATTTCTACCATAGCCGCTTCCAAAGAGGTATGTCAAAGAGTATTGTAGTCATTGACGTTTTAGCCGCTTTGGATTACCTACTTTTTAATAAGTTAATATGGCAAAACAACGTTTGCCGGGTCAGCTAGTAATAATATAATAATAAGCGTCTTTTTCCGAAAATGCTTAATCTGTCGGTACAATTTTTCTACAGATTTTTATTATAATATATCTCGCAAGTCGGCGTGCCTCTTGGCATAGGCCTCCTCCAGCTCTCTCCACTGAGCTCTATCCTCTGCAACTCTGGTCCAGTATGGCCCCAAGGTTAGGCGGATATCGTCATTCCATCTTGTTTTTGGACGCCCCTGTCTTCTAGTGGACTCTCTTGGGTACCATAAGGTTACTTGTTTGCTCCATTTATTTATTTTGCAACGTATCATATGTCCTGCCCAACCCCATTTTAAATGCTCTATACGAGTTATTATGTCCGCTACTTTAGTTTTCCTTCTTATTTCCGAGTTCCTAGTTTTATCGCTGAGTCTGACTCCCAGCATACTTCTTTCCATTGCTCTTTGTGTTTTAGCTAGTCTTTCTCTATGTTTGTCCGTTAATGAGTAGGCTGGGATGGAATATCCACCAGCTTCTTGAAGGCGCACAAATCTGCCATAATTCCACCATTAACATATGTTTGCAACTTATCTATTAAACATGGCATATTTCCGAGCATTTTTAAGAAGGCTTTGGTACACCCGGTTTTTAAAGCAGGAACTATCGTCCCATTTCAGTCCTTTCGGCGCTGTCCAAGGTATTGGAACGTATTTTAAACTCACGGCTGATAAATTACCTTGAGGGCAGGGGACTCCTATCTGAGAGGCAGTATGGCTTTCGTGCAAACCGATCGACCTCTGATGCTATACACGATCTCACCCGTCACGTTGTTGGTAGCCTGGACATGGGGATGAAAAGCCTGGCAATCTTCCTCGACCTTGCCAAGGCGTTTGATACGCTCTCCATTCCAATACTTATCAAGAAATTGTACGCTCTTGGTATAAGAGATAATCAGCTCGCCCTGCTCCAAAGTTACTTAACTGACAGACTTCAGAGTGTTGTAATTGATGGTGTCCACAGTTCTTATCTACCTATCCCCTATGGTGTTCCTCAGGGTAGTGTCCTGGGCCCTACCCTCTTCCTAGTCTTCATCAATGACCTCTGCAACCTCGTTGTCCCGAATGGCAGGATCATTGCTTTTGCAGATGATACTGCCTTAGTGTTTACATCAGATTCTTGGCCAGATGTATTTGCCGCTGCTCAGAAGGGATTCGACATGGTCACCAACTGGCTTACTTCGAACCTCCTTACATTGAATGTCACTAAAACTAAGTATTTGACTTTCTCTATACTTAAACTCCCAGAACACAAAATTGATTCTCTGTCTATCGTAGCTCACAACACCCATGACAGTGGTATTCTTGCCTGCTCCTGTCCCCAACTTCTTAAAACGGACGTAATCAAATATCTTGGTGTACATATTGATGAGAACCTCCGTTTTACTAATCACATCCAATTCATTGCGGGAAAAGTTAGGAAGCTAATATTCGTCTTTAAGAACTTAAAAGGATTTGCTGAGCCTCATGTCATGAAAATCGTATATCTAGCTTTATGTCAATCTGTTCTTTCATATTGTATTACCTCCTGGGGAGGTGCGGCTAAAACTCACATGTATAGCCTTGAAACGGCACAGAGATCAGTCCTCAAAGTTGCAACTTCCAAGTCGTTCTACTTCCCAACGAACCAACTTTACCATTACTGCGACGTTCTAACAGTCCGCCAGTTGTATATTTTATATACAGCAATGCTCCAGCACAAGACCTGTCCCCTAGCGCCTGACCTGCAAGCTAAAAGAAACAAAGTTGTCGTTCCCACCATCCCACTCAAAACCTCCTTTAGCCAAAGATTTTTCTGTTTTCTTGGACCCTACCTTTATAACCAAATTAATAAAGACGTTAAAATATACTCGCACAATAGACATAACCTTAAGATTAGTTTGGTAGCGTGGCTAAAACTTAAGTCCTATGCTGACACTGAAAGTCTACTTAAACCTGTTGGCTAGTAATCTCTGTTCTTTTCAGTAACAGTACCTATTGTTTGATTATTCACAGCACCCACTTCAATACTCATACAAACATTCACACGCACACCTGCAGACACTAACATACATTTACTCACACGAATACTCACTCACACACACACTCGCACACACTCACACTAACTCACACACTCACACACACACCACTTGTATCCACTAATGTTTTTGTTTTACTTTGGAAGACAGAGTTGAGTAATGTTAACTTGTTTTGTAGTAAAAAATCAGTTAGTCTGTGGCCATTGTCACTTCTTTTTCCATACCCATATTTACCCATTATCAATTCTTCACCCGCTTCTCTACAGCCAACCTGTGCATTAAAGTCACCCATAACTATGAGATAATTATTGTGGTATTTTTTTATTTCATCCGACAGATTGGAGTAAAAGCTTTCACTTTCACATTTAGTTGCTAACTCAGTGGGTGCGTATACTTGTATAATTGTCCATGGCTTTTTGTAATTTGGTAAATTAATGTTGAGTATTGCTAGTCTCTCTGAAATTCCTATCAGCTCTAGTATGTAGCATTTCAATGTTTTTTTGATTAAGAAGCCCACTCCTTTCTGGCCTGCTGTTTCTCCTTTTTGATATAATATGTAATCTTTGTATTCTACTATTTTCTCGTTCAGTCTTCTCATTTCACTTATGCCTAAGATATCATATTTTACATGCTCTAGCGCTTTATCCAGTTCTAATAGGCTTTCTTGTGTTCTCAGGGTTCTTGTGTTAAGTGTTGCTATGTTGAATGTTTCACTTCTTTTTGCTGGAGGGTTTTGGTCTAGTGCTCCCATGGGGACCAACCATGGTGGGAGACAATTTATTTGTTGCTTTTGTTTATGACAAGTTGTTGTAGTAGTTTCTGTTTCGTTCCGGTATTCCGAGGCCTTAGTAAGTTTTTTGTAATAAAAAGTTTTTCGGTTAGTTAGTTGCTATTTTGCTTCTTGAGAGAGCGACCCAGAGCAAGAGTTTGCTCTTGTTCTCAGTCTATCAAAAGCGTTTTGTCTATTTCCTTTGGCTATGTTTGTTGTTTGCTGTTTCCGAGGTTGCATTTCAGGTGTTGTTGATTCTCCTCTTTTCCTTTTCTCGTTCGAATTGGTTTTGATTACTAATTTGTCATATTTAATATAGGCTATGTTTCCTTTTTTCCTTTCTTCCTCCAATTTAGGTTGCAGTTGCCTCCTTTTTTCCATAACTTCTTTTGGGAAGTCTTCTTTTACATATATGCCTTCAGGAAAGTTCTTTTTGTTTTTGAAAATTAGTTGTTTTTTCCAATTGGAAGTGAGTTGAACCAAGACAGGGCGAGTTTTGTTCTCTTTTTTCCCTAGTCTATACGCAGTGACTATTTCGTGACAGTCTATATAAACACCTGTCTCGCCGATAGTTTCTTTTAAATTATCCACCAGCTCACATTGCCCTTTTTCTTTTTCTTCTATGCCAAAAAACACTATATTTTTGTCCCGCTTTCCTCTTTCTAGGAGCTTGATTTTTTCCTCCAAGTTTCCTACCCGAGTTTTGAGGTTAGTTTTCTTCGAGGAGGTGACTCATTTTCTCATTCAGTGCTTCCATAACGCTTTTCGTGACATTGTTAGTTATGATCGCTGTTTGTTGGCTAAGCCTCTCGTCGATTTTACTCAGTAACAAATTCATATCCATTTTTTCCGATAGGAGGGTACACTTTTTTATTTTTCGAAACTCGTTTACATTTTAAATACTTACAAAATTATATTTCTAAACATTATTTTTTTTAAATGTATAACACTAAAAAATATAACATTTAAAAATACAAAAATGCAGTTGCCCAACGGCAGCAAGATCAAGGTCCCGGCTACGGATGGTTAAGGATCCAGAGACAGGAACCTTCTCACTATACGGGCCGTGTCCAGAAGTACTGCCTTCTGCATCTGACTCCCGAAACTCACGATAGTTATCTTGAAACTTTGAATAGTAACAGATAATTTCATGAACTTCAATAGATTATGTGAGATGATTGTATATTGTGGCATCGGCTTTAAAAGTAGTGGATTTCGCTGTGCGATTGGGATGGTAGTACTGGCCTCATTCTTAAGCATATTGAATATATTTTATTCTTTAAGAAGCTTTAGTATCTGGTTGTATTTTTGTTGTCTTGATTACATATGTGTTATTTTCTGCATTTGAAAAAGAAAATTTTTCTTCTATCTTTGCCTGCGTTAATTTTGGATTATTTCTATTCGGTGGAAATAGATCACGATTTGGTGATGTAATTGTGATAATTGGCAAAGGAGAAGGTGTAGTAGTAATAGATAACGGAATCATGGTACCTCTGGTAAATTTTTAGACCAGTTTTTTTTGCCAGATAGTTTATCGAATGATGATCTTTCGAGAAGCTAGATCCTAACTGGGTCATGTTTCCATGGTTCTACGGTTTATAATTCCGTCTCTGGTCTTAGCTAGTTTAGATTTTAAGTCGCGAACTATTATTGTACCGGAACAAGTAATTATTATTTAAGTAGGGTCTGCACCTTAAGTGTGGATAGGTTATTGGTTAAGTAGGGTCTACGCCTTAAGTGTAGATAGGAGTTTGGGGTTAGGATCTACACCTTAAGTGTAGTTAGGTATGTATTTTGAGGGTCAAGCCTTATGTATGACCGAAATATTTTCTTAGGGTTGTCACCTGTTGAAAAAAAATTTTTTCTCCGATGACAAAATTTTTTTTTTTAATGGAGGGGGGAATGATTGTAGAGTATGTAGACACAGCCGGGTAGAAGAAATTGTAGGCTGTGGGCAGTTAACTTTTTAAAAAGGAATAGAAACTGCTTTGCAATTATATTCTTAAATCAATCTTTCATTGAAAGATAGATTTGACGCAGTCATATACTAAGCCGTGAATAAAAATAGAAGTTCCATAAAAAATATGATTTAATTATCATACTATAAAATGTATATAGTGATATAGAAGAAAAAGAAATACAAGCCCAGTATCATGAAGATATAGTTTTATTGGATTACCCAACTAATTTTATTATTATTTTTAACTAAAATTTTGTTGCTATTCCTTGATCAACAATACCACAAGATAACCTCTCACTAACTAAAACAAAACACAAATACGGCACTGAACTGACTGACTTTGTTAACGGAGAAAATGTTATGAATCTTATGATCATCATGCATGACAAATGTCTGCGTTTTTGACACACCAACCGGTTATCTAGTGGTACAGTTGATCAAAGTTGCCATAGCCAAAATCAGCTGAGTCTTCACACCCACATTATTTTGCCAAAAAATATAGAATAGAATAGAAATAAAAAAGCAAAACTTTTTTTAATGATCAATTCATTAAATCTATAAATCTAAAATACCTAACCTGCTAATATTATTGTTATTCTAATAGAGATTTAATTTGTAAAACAATAGCAATAGTTATTTATAGAATGAGTCTCATATAATATTCCTGCTTACCTTTGGTTGTTTCCATTCTTTAATTTGTTTAAGCCAGCTTAACAATGCTTTCAAGTCTTTTCTGCCCAGTACTTTAATATCTTTACAACATATTTTAATTTCTTCTGAGGTTTTAGGATGCGCTTCAACAGATTTATCATCAAAAACTATCTGGAAATTAATGTTTGTTACAATAAATAATTAGTTACACATTTAATGGAGTATTTTAAATAAAAAAATATATTTGTACCTCTGAACATCCTTGAAGGAGATCTATAGGATCCTCTGCAGCTAAAAACTGTGAAAGCATTACTTTGTGATGAGTAGTATAGTCATTCTCCATATACCCTTCAGCTTTTGCTTTTTTTTGTTTCTCTGGATGTAATATGTTAGCATGGGTCTTTTTTGCTATTTCCAAGTCTTCAAATACATATTTAGCATCTAAGAGTTTTGGATCAATAGAATCAGGTGCTATATAACCTTGACAAACCACAAAGATCTCTGATGACTCATTACGAGAAGCCTGAGGTTTAGTAGCATGTACTTTTTTGAAAAATTGTTTTAACACCCATAACAGTGCATGGTAATCTTTAGACCTGAACACTTTAGTGACAAACCAACCACCTTCTCTCAAAAAATTTGTTGAGAGCTTCAATGCACTCAGTGTAAGACAAGCTTGCTGGTATGCATCATGAAGCCAGTTAAGACCGACGTTGGGGGCACCATCGTGAAGAACTACATCAGCTTTCCATGTTTTGATTTCTTTCTTTATGGCTGTTTTACATTTTTCCGTAGTAATATCTTCAGTAAGACCTATACAACCAGGCACAGTTTTTATTGGAAACAAATCTACTCCAATAACAATACTGGAAACTGGCATGTTCTGATGCGCCACTTGCATCCATCCTCCTGGAGCCGCACACAGATCTATACATACTCGGGATTTTTGAAGAAAGCCAAATTTTCTATTCAATTGAATTAACTTAAATGCAGCCCTTGAACGATATCCTGCAAAATTAACATGATTGAAAAGTAAATTATCTGCCTGGATAAGACTAAGGCAAATAATAAATTATATCTTGAATCACTTACCAGTTTCCTTAGCTAGCTGATAATATTTATCTTTACGTTGTTTTCCTACTTTTGTTTTTTTCCCCATTTTTAGGACGTTATTTGAATAAGACAAGGAAGATTTAATATGGCCTAATAGCTAAAATGAGTAAAATAATCCATCCAAATCCAACACGAGGATTTTTGATTTTTTTATTTTAAGGTTAGCACACAGATTACAGTGCCACAAGCTTTCCTGTCTGTTCCGGCCACAAAATATATAGACTAGTAGTTCCGGTGACAGCCGTGACAGAGGAGCCACTTGCAATACCAAATTAGCTGTCAAAATGGACTGTCGTCGTATGAAAACTGTTTTAGTTCCAAAGACAATCACCGGAACAGGGCGACCATGTTGGGCCATCGTGTACTGGGGGGCTACCGCGTAACTTTATGGATATGAACGTCATACGTTTTCGGGAACTTTAAGTCGATTTTATAAAGAAAATAGCCGCTATCAGTTCCTTGTTTTGTGACGTCGGGTATAACGTTAACTAGCTAGCAATGTTCAACCGAACAAAGCAGCAAAAATCTATCAGAATAAGGAATTCAAATGACAGTTGAAGCCCATACCCATATCCAGATTTTTTAGCCGGTAGCCCCCCAGGGCCGGTTTGCGTGTGATTGTTGACTGTGAGCAATGATCGCCGGCGATCCGTTCAGCCCCCAGTACACGATGGCCGATCATGGTCGGCGACCATGTTGGGCCATCGTGTAAAGGGCCGGTTTGCGTGTGATTGGTGACTGTGGGCAGTGATCGCCGGCGATCCGTCCCGTGTCGGTTTAAGTCTTTTTTCTAACATGAGTACGCTTGGCAAAATGGTATAATTCCGTAAAAAAGTTCGACAAAGACATTTTTCGGTGCAAGTCATCCCAATTGTTTTATTAAAATTTGGTGTTTTTGCTGGCATATTTTTTTGGATATTTCATATTATTGTTTTTATGCGTTACATGAATATGTCCGTTGAAGAAAGTTTAGACGGAGCATTTTTCCTAAAAAAGATATCAATGAAATAAGACTTTCATTAAAAAATACCTAACCTTCTATTATTATTATTTTTTGGTATACAATTCTTTTAATTTATTGATACTTTATCATGCTGTAAAGTTTTTTCTGGCTGAGGTATTACTGTAGGGGTCCACTCATGAAGCTCGACTTAATCAGAGTATTAAGTCAAACTTCATGGGTCCACTATTGTAGCTTGATTGCCTACTAAATGACGGAACCAGGGTTGCCAGATGCGAAAAATCGAGAATCGTACATAAAGTTTTAAAACAATCGTACACCTGTACAAAAACCATACAAACTCGAGGAAAAATGGAAAAAAACTATCGTAAACGGCAAAATAAAAAATCGTACTTCCATACAAAATAAGAAAATTCCGGAAAAGGAGATATTTCAGTTTTGTATGGAGCTTCGGCTAGGACTTTGTACACTATACCATAGGTAAGCAAATGATAAATATATCGCAATAAGCTAACGCGTTTGATGGTACCTACAATAGTAGATTGTACAACAAGTGCATAAAACGTAACATTTTACCCGAGACGTATATATCCACCCGAGCCGTAGGCGAGGGTTGATAGTCAATTCGAGGGTAAAATGGGTTTTATGTACGAGTTATACACTCTGCTTTTCACTTCGATTGAGAGAAAAATGAAAAGCAATATTGCAAAAAAGAAAAAATAAGGACTTCGCCATATTGGCGGGAAGACTTTCTTTTTCTTTTTTTATACGTGGCAGTGGCAGTACAGTACAGTGACTTTAGCATAGATCGTAGTCCATAATGCTCTTGAAATACTAATTTCTTAGAAAACTCATTCTCTCTCAAAAAAGTAAGTTTATGTAACGAAGTTCAATTGCGTGGGTGACTTACCTGACGACCTTTGTCTTAGAGTCTGAGACTTAGACGAAGATTTACTTTATGCACTAGAGCATAAAAAGCGATTTTATGCAGCCTATATCCAACATAAACACGAACTTTACGAGCATGAGAAGTGAAAAAGCATTATCTAGTCTTACTATCGACCAATCACGTTAATACCCGTGCTGGCAAAGATATTTGAAAAAATTATAGCTAAACGTGTTTATGCATTTATAGAAAAACTTAACATTATCAACAAAAAACAGTTTGGGTTTCAACAAGGAAAATCTACAACATTAGCTTGTTTTTCATTGATTAAAAAAGTAACAGAATCACTTAATAATAGAATACCTACGGTAGCTATATTTCTCGATATGTCGAAAGCGTTTGACTGCGTTGATCACACAATTTTATTAAAAAAGCTCTTCGACTACGGCATAAGGGGTACAGCGCACAAATGGTTTGAAAGTTATCTAGCAAACAGACAACAGTGCACAGAAATTTCGCGCATAGAAAAAAAATTGAAAGAAACTGTTAAATCAAAGTACAGAGAAATTCATAGTGGCGTGCCACAGGGCAGCATATTAGGTCCATTACTATTTATATTATTTATAAATGATCTCCCTGACATTACTCAACATGATTGCTTTTTATTTGCTGATGACTGTACACTATTATTCCATAATAAAAATATTGACGACCTTGAGACTGATATTAATAATACTCTTATTGACATAATTAATTGGATGACTAAAAATAATTTACAAATTAATATTACAAAAACAAAAGCAATACAATTTCATACATATAAATCGAAAAAAATTACTCTAAATATACAATATGACAGTAAAAAAATTGAAATGGTAGATGCTACACCATTTCTAAGCATAACTATTGATGAACATTGTCACTGGAAAAATCACATCAATACATTATGTACCAAAATAAATAAATTTGTCTACGCATTATCGAAACTCAGAAAAGTCACATCTCGCGAGGTAGCTCTTCAAGCATATCACGGATACGTATCTTCCATACTACGCTACGGCATAATTATTTGGGGAAACAGCGTTGATTCAAAGAGAGCTTTTATAGCCCAAAAGAGGTGCATTCGGGCATTATGTGGTATTGACATTTCAGTTTGAAAAAATACGCCATTTTCGACTCTGTCTATGATAAATAATCTGTGATACGATTATGAATATAATCTGTTTGTACTCAAAAAGCTGTCAAAAAGCGTTTTGTTACTTGCAAAGAGACAATTTATTTGCTGATTGTAATATTATTATTTTCTATTTTTTATTGTTTTACGCCCATTAAATTACGTGTTGATAAAAATGGACGACAAGTAGATATGCATTAGCAATAATTAACAGCATATAAAATATTTTTTACAATATGGGTATGAACATGGGCTTCATTTGACATTTGAAGCCCATATTATGCCTATATAAAGACAAAATATGGGCTTCAAGTGTCAAATGAAGCCCATGTCCATATCCATATATTTTAGCCGGTAGACTCCCAGAAGTCTGATACTAAACGCAATTGAACATCCAATGTTACCACATAATAAAAATGTGTTACAAGTAATTAACAACTTTATTAATTTATTATATAGTTTTATCTAAATATAAAAGTAAAATAATACGTTTTTCGGAATCCTCGATTTTTTCCCTACATATTGGTACCTATGTACCTCACGGTACAAACATGGCCAAAGATGTATGGACTATTAGTGACCTCCTTTAATTAGTATTATTGAACTGACATGAATGTATTATTAACTGACATGAATGTATTGTTAACTGACATAGTAAAAGTATAAGATTATTCATAAATTTATTAAGTTGTTAGATTATGACTATGCTAATATTTGCATGCCAACATGTATATGGTAGAAAACGATTGAATCAAATTAATATTGCAGACTATCGCAATATATGTAGGTACATTGTTTTCAGCAAATAAAATAAATTTCATTTCAATTTCATTTCATTTCATTTCATTTCATTTCATTTCTTAATAATTATGCAACCCCGATTCAATATGGGGCGGTAAAATGTCACACTGACATTTAAAAAAAGGTGCACATTGACAGATTATCATCAGTCGTCAATGTCATCGTTTTTCGTACAGAAACATCAAAGTTTCCGAACGTGATTTAAATATGGTTGCCAGTGTGACCATGTGTTCGGTGCCTGAGCTTATTGGAATGTTAAATGATAACTATTGTTTAGGAAGACTATGGATTTATTAAATGTTTGCAAAAGTTCTTAAATGTTAAAATGATAGTGAATGTTGATGAGTGCATCCGATTGCATGAACGGTTAAAAGTACACTGATTTATGGATTTACGTAATTAATATAATTACAATGACCGGGCGGCCAATGACCTAGTTTAGGTCACGTGGCGACGTCTGGTGACAAAAAGTATGCTAAAACCTAAGTGTTTGGTATTGTACCGAACATATTCCCGGGCGGGAGAAAAGTAAACAACAAAGTGATACAATAGATTAATGTAGGTTAGTTATGTTCATGATCATGTACAAGGTGATAAAACAATATAAAAGATATACCTAATGTTGGTGTTAAAACAATGATGAGTTTTAAAAGTAAAATATAAAAATTCTTAAGTCAAAAATTGATAATTTTTTGTTATAGTCAATCTTCACTGAACACAAATTTTTTCGGCACATAACTCGACTTTAAAACTTTAAGCTCAGACTCACTGTTAAATTTACGCACTCGCGCACTTTTATCACTCTCACTGATATCACTCACTTGAAGCATGCTGACGGAGCGGGAGGCGCTGGCGGCAGGCCGTGCAGGCGTTCCAGGCCCCGGGGCCGCCGCCGGCGCCTCCGGGTTACCTGGTGATGATGACGTCGCAGCTGCTGCTTCGATTCTGATGCGCCTTACTCTTCGGCACATCAAAACAATGGCAATCGAGATAATTACTCCTACTATACCATATATTAATGTATAATGATGAATGTCATTATACGACATATCAGTCGTCGCTGGTGCGAATTCAGTTTCCTTCAAGGATTTTATCTTCTGTTCAATATCTCTGGATAACTTATCATCAACGTTTATAATTTCTGTGGTATAATGTTCTAAACTGATATTTATTATATGGTTAATTGGAGCTATAAAATTGTTTTCTATTTCGCTTTTGATGTTAAGCGCACTTGTTTGGCTTTGATGCGTAAAAACAGTAAAATTATCTGTTTTTATTATGCAATTGCTATCTGCAATTATTAGACTCGGGCTAGACAGCTGGTAGCCGGTAATCAGATCCCTACATATCGTGCGAATTTGACACTGAGCGCAACACAGGTACAAGTAGGTATTCGTCTTCGATAAACTATACCAATTGTTTTGACATTCGGCTTTGTTTGTTTGGCATTCGTTTATATTTTTATGTTTATTTTTCAAGCAGAGGTCCAGGTCATTTTTCATTTTATATACTGGGCTTTGAAGACTACAGATGATAGATAAACTGTCTCTTGATAAACAGTTTGTAAAGTCCTCCTGAGTCACTGGGATAAATGAGTCCTTTTGCAAGTTAATAGCGATAAGATTTGAAACTGGTACAATACTGATAGTTCGATTCTTTATTCGTTGTGGGATCGGTATAACTTGATATAAATCATATGTGTCTCTACTGATAAGCGGGATTTTTATCTCGAATATGAAATACTCTTCGGCCATTCTTGCTTTTACTCTTAATAATTTGTATAATTCCCTTAATTCGGATTGCATATTTTGAATGGGTAAGGTCACGTCAGCAGCCAATGATCCAGAAATAATGTTGAGCTCCTTTTTTAACTGCTGCGGTGTTAATAAATGTAAGTTGAAGTGACCCTGATATAAATCTGTCGCAGTATCTAATAATGTTTCTTGAATATCTTTCAAGGTTTGCAACATACTTTGTGCAGTTATTGCTGATAATGCAAAGTTGGTAGAATGTTCCTGTTCAGCTACATGTTTTTGTATGTCGTTGAATTGTTTGTTTATCATTTTATGATGTTTTGATATAATGTTCTCTGTCCTTTTTAATAAGTTGTATTCGGATTCTACAAGCGATGTTTGATTTTTCCACAACTTGTATAAATGGGTTTGGTCTTGTTTTATCTTGCTAATGTCCTTGGAGTATTGTTCAGCGAACCGCTCATCTAATACGCCGAACAAACTATTCGCCAGATAGCCGACACCATCGAAAACACCCCGACGCTGTCTGGTATGGCTGTGAAAAAGCTGATCAAGCAAAAGTTCGTTATAGTATTTGACTTCTGAGTATTGGTGATTCAAATGACTCATAATAATATAACATTGATCGTTTCCATCTGTTGCGTTACATGAGTTTTTTAAATAGGTGTATATTTTTTCGAATGCTGTGTTTCCTTCCCAATAGGGAGCCATGTCGTAGTACACCACAAGGGTCCATTGATCTCTGCTTAGTTGTAATTTTGTGATATGGTCGAAGTATAAAGTTTGATTACGTTGCAGTTCTGTGACGGTGGTTGCTCCGAGAATGTTTGTAAATAATGTTAAAAAATATACGATTGTCGTAAGTACTGTTGGTAATGTTAAGGTTGTCTTGTTAGAGTTGCGGGTTGTTCGTTTTGGTTTTGATTGCGGAGTGGGTGGTTCCTTTTGCGTATCAAAATTCCAATTTGTATTTTTGGCGATTGGCAGAAGTGATAATTTTACTACGGGTCTCTTTATTTGCCCCTTCTGTGTTTGCAACGTCACCACTCGCACATAACCATCTGACCCCGGGTGGGTTTCGATTACTCTACCGATGGCCCACTTTCCAGCCGGTAAGTTATTTTCATGGATCACTACAATATCATTCAACTTTATGTTTTGTTGAGGGCTCATCCACTTTCTTCGTGCTTGTAACTGAGTTAGATATTCCAGCTTCCATTTATTCCATATTTCTTGGAATATTTTATTTGTTAGGCACCACCTACTCCTTGCGTCTTCAGCGGTGTTGATAATGGTAACACCTCCAGATTCTCCGTGTCTTCGGTAAGAGGGCAGAGAGGCCTTGAGTTTAAACAGGCTTCCACTTGAGACAGGATGGTAGAAAGCTCCTCAAATGTGAGCTTTTGTTCTCCCACCACGCGCTTTAAATGCATCTTAAGGCTGCGCACGGCCCGTTCCCACAATCCACCAGAACTGGGCCATGACGGGGCATTGAAGTGCCATTCGATTCCCATCCCGGCTATTTCTGATAAAAAGCTGTTTTCAAAAGTTTTTGATAATTGCTGATATTCTTGTTTTAAAATGTTATTAGCACCGTGAAAGTTGGTGCCGTTGTCACTGTAGATATGAGCAGGTGTACTTCGTCTGGCAGCCATCCTCCGCAGGGCAGCAATGAAAGCCGAGCTGGTGAGGTCTGATACGATCTCCAAATGCACCGCTTTTGTTACCATGCAGATGAAAACGGCCACATAACCTTTTGTTGTTTTTGCCCCGCGGCCTTTATTAAGCTTGATTTCAATAAAGCCCGTATAATCTACTCCCGTGTGGTAAAAGGGAGGAGCTGGGTTCACTCTAGCTTCCGGAAGGTCCCCCATAAGCTGGTGTTGGTTCAGTGGGCGGTTTCTTTTGCACGTGACGCAATCTTTCAAGTGTTTCTTGATAACTCGAAGGCCACCTGTAATCCAGTATTGTTTCCTGAGATGTGCTAAAGTAAGTGACGGACCCCCGTGAAATGTTTCTAGATGAGCTTGTCCAATCAATAGGCTGGCTAGACGACTATTACCGGGAACAATAATAGGATGCTTCGTATTCAAACTTAAATCTCCGTGTCTTAAGCGTCCACCAACTCGTAAGATGTTGTCAGAATCTATGAACGGATTTAAGTTCAAAAGATAACATTTTGATTTCACGCTATTATGTTTACGTAGATGGTCAATGTCCTCAGCGAACTCATTTTGTTGTACATATTTTATTATTGTTAATTTTGCTTTTTCCAGTTCTTGCAATGTGACATACTGCGGCAACTGCTTACGCTGCGGGTTCAATGCTCGCTGTAGCCATGCAATTGTGCGAATGACTTTTGTTATAATACTGTAATTATTGAGCATTTTATTTATTATGTTATCTTTATTTTCTGTTTGAACTATGTTTGCTTGTTTTATCAATGTAGATTTCGATTCTAAATTAGTTTCAAATTTTGTTTGTTCTAATTGATGTATGTCCTGTTTTGAGAGCCAAGAGGGTCCCTCCCACCACAATAAATGATCCTTTAATTGCGATATGTAAAGTCCCCGGCTGGCCGCGTCTGCTGGATTTTCATTCGATTTTACGTAACGCCAACAGCTGATAGGTATAACTTTTGCTATCTTCTCAACTCTATTCGCGACGAACGGCTTCCATCGGCTCGGTTCCCCTTGGATCCAACCCAGCACTGCCATGGAGTCTGTCCAGCAATAGAGTTCAGTTTGGTGTTGATTTAATGCTGATTTAATTTTATCTATTAATTTTGATAACAATAAGGCCCCGCTAAGTTCCAGTTTTGGCAATGAAAGAGCTTTCTTGTGCGGTACGAGCTTACTTTTGGCTGCTACCATGATTGATTTTTTGTTGTTATTAATTCGCGCGTAAACAACACACGCATAAGCTTTCTCTGACGCATCGCAAAAGCCATATAGTTTGATGACGTCAGTCGCACTGCACGATAACCATCTAGGTATCTCAAAATTGCTAATTAAATGTATCTCATCTTTTAATTTTGACCATTCTTTGTAAATATCGTCAGGAACAACATCATCCCACTTTAAATTTAACTTCCATAATTTTTGAAAAAGCAATTTTAGTTTTGTTGATAGTGGAGCTAGCCATCCCAGGGGATCAAATAACTTAGATATGTCGGACAGTAAACTGCGTTTAGTAGGTTTTCTATCTTGTTTGGTAACTTGATAATTAAATGAAAAGTTGTCAGAGGATGGATTCCAGCATAATCCCAATGATTTTGAAGTGTCATCAGTTTTGAAAGTGAACACGGTGTTTTCCTCGTTGTTCCCATCTTTTTTCAGTTCTGATAACAAATTATTGTTATTTGATGACCACTTTCTCAAGTTCATTCCTGCCCTTTTTAATAATAGAACAAGGTCGGATATAAGTTGTTGACCTTCGCTGATAGAATATGAACCATGGACGAGGTCATCCATATAAAATGCTGACGCTAATACTTTAGATGCTAAGGGGAAGTTTTCCTGTTCGTCCATTGCTAATTTGCGTAACGTCATCATTGCTAAATAGGGGGCAGCTTTAAAGCCGTAAGTTATAGTAGATAGTTTATAAGATTTTAATAAATGTTGAGAGTTTTCGCGCCATATTATTTTTTGTAAACTCTGATCTTGTTCATTCATAAGTATCTGGCGATACATTTTTTCGATATCAGCGGTAAATGCATACTGATACTGTCTCCACTTTATTAGCAATGTTTGTAAGTCTTGTTGGAGGTTAGGGCCCGCGTACATTAAGTCATTAAGACTATAGCCGCTACTTGTTGGAGCAGATGCGTTAAACACTACTCTGTATTTTGTTGTACTTGACTCCATACGACGAACTCCATGGTGCGGCAAATAGCACTCCAAACTCGAGTTAGTGTCGTCATCAATTTTCATGTGATTCAGCGTTTCGTATTGATTCATAAACTCTACGTAATCCTTAGATAATTGTTCATGTTTTTTAAATCTTGTTTCTAAATTAAGGAATTGAGCCGTAGCCATTTGTTTTGACGAGCCCAATTTTTCTTGAATGTTTGGTTTGAGAGGTAACCGAACCTCGTACCGGCCATCTTCTTTTCTTACTGTTGTTCTGTTGAAAAAATTGATACACTCCTGATCCTCTGTTGAAAGACTGGTTGACTCGGTTATTTCTTCCATTTCCCAAAACCGTTCGATGTTTTCTGTATTGTTGAGGACTACGTTGCAATGATAATATGTTTTTGTTCTACCACTCAGTAACCAACCTAGCTCTGTTTGTTGAGCGATTGGTACTGTTTCATCTTCAACTTTAATTATTCCACTCAAAAGTATTTTCGAATAGACGTCGGCCCCGAACAGGATGTCTACTGGGCGACTATGATAGAAATCAGGATCAGCTAAATTTATGTTTGAGATGAAATTCCAAGACGGCTTTTTAAATGTTTTGTTCGGCAATTTTTTTATTAAATTATTAATAATAATAACCTCCGTACTGAACGTAAAGTCGTTATATAGCGACGAACATTCGATGTTTATAACGCCCTTGCATGTATTTTCCTTTTGTCCTACTCCAAAAATAGAGCCATTAAATTGTTTTCTTTTTAAACCTAGTCTCTGCGCTGCGTTTTCGCTGATTAAAGAAATTTGGGAGCCCTGATCGATTAAGGCTCGCATTTGGAGAGGAGTTCCATCCGCAGATTTTATCTTCAATACCGCTGTCGCCAATAAAATTTCCGAATAGTCATTTTGTGTCACGTGTGAACTAGTTTCATTTTGCTTCTTTGCAGTACTTCGGCGCTACAGTAGGTATCGCTTGACTGTACGCGTCATGTAATAACGTATTATGCTGATTCGGGCATTTTCGACATGTTCTAGTTGAAATGCACGGGTTTCCATTGTGACTAAAAAGACAATTGGAACAAATTTTCTATTTTTGAACTGTTTTTAGTTTTTGATCATTAGTCATCTCCAGAAAGCTCTTACAGTTATAAATGCCATGCTCTTGATTACATAAAGGGCATTTAATAAAGGATGAGACATGAAGTGATTTTGTAAAATTATTAGTGTTTTTATGTTGAAAATTGCTTGCATACGCTGTTTTATCCGACTGGAATCCCCTCGCAGCTTGATTATACCTCTGAGTTTGAAAAAATGGTTTTTGACGGGTGTCTTTTTCAGTATTGATCGACCTTTGTTGATTAGTGTCGTGTTTACGCCTTGAGGATTCCAACGCTGTAAACTTCCCTTCCAGAAAATCTAAAAATTCTTGCAATACCGGAAGTTCCCGTGGGTTTTTCAATGACTCGATATAATCAGCATGTGTTTCAGAATCTAATTTTTGAGACAATAAATGAACCAAAATCGGATCCCATGTGGTAATATCAACTTCCAGATTTTTTATGGCGTTAAATGTTTCAACTGCTACGTCATGCATTTTCTTAATTTGAGTCATTGTTTGTTGTTGCATGTTAGGAAGTCCTAAAAGCGCGTTCATGTATGACGTAAAAATGAGTTTTCTGTTGTTATACCGATTGTTTAAAATGTTCCAACAACCAATGTAGTTTTCGGTACTAATAGTAAGATGCTGTATTAGCCTCTCCGCCTCGCCTCGTACTTTGCTTTTTAGGAATTGCATTTTCTGAGCGCTCGACAGACCATGATTGTTGTGTATGGCCTCCGTAAATAAGTCTTTAAATGATACCCACTGGTTATAATTACCGGTGAAGATAGGAATATCTAATTGCGGAGTCGACTTCTCTCGATGCATCATGGACCACATTTTGGTGTTAATGGTCTTTTTTAAGTTGTTAAATTGTTTTTCGTAATAATCAAACTTAGCTTCGTACTGAATGTTTTCGTCACTCGCTTCATATACAATTTCCCAGTGTAAATTATCTACCAGCGACCAACGTGTTTGTAGGGACCTAAGAGCGTCTTCAAACTCCCACCTTTCTGTCATGCTGTCGACGTCAATAAGCCCTACCGTTCTTTGAAATGCTTTAAAGTTTGCTTCCTGCTTTCGTAGTAAAGTACTTACGTTGCTGTTAGAAATCGGTTTTGATTCGACCTCTATACGAACCGGCGTAGAGCTTCGAACGTCCTGGTTAGGTTCTGTAACTCTACTTGCACCTGGATGTACCTGTTTTTCTGGATTGCTCAGCATTGAAGACAAATTTTCAATATAAGCTTTTGTGTCCATATAAAATTTCTTTGTTTGGTTGTAATAACTCTCAGTAAAATATGTATATGCTAATTTATCACTTATTTCATCTAACTTAACATGATTATCTTGAAATTCTCTCCAATACTGTTCAAGAGTTTCCAACCGCCTTTTAATGTAAACCGGGGTTTTCCGCTCTGATGAATCTTTCTTAAAATTGGTAAGTAATTTCTCCATCGCACTCATGATCTCGGATTCTCGGCTTGAGTTTCGATGATGCTGCCATAGTCATCCATGTTGAAAATATAAAATTAAACGACCTTACTTGTATGACGATAAGATGAAGCTGAAGTCACCTGGCTACCAAGCCAAGTTGCCTTGTTGAATGTTAGCTACGAATCCTTTCGCAGCCGGCGCCAATGGACAGTTTCAACCGTCCCGATTGATCCCGATGTTGAATGATAATCCAATAAAATCACGCACCCACCACTGTTCTCCACTTTTCACTGTTCTTTCACCTCAAAAACACGACACACGCGACGCGAGGTTACGCTCGAAGGACCTTAAGTTCGGTGCCTGAGCTTATTGGAATGTTAAATGATAACTATTGTTTAGGAAGACTATGGATTTATTAAATGTTTGCAAAAGTTCTTAAATGTTAAAATGATAGTGAATGTTGATGAGTGCAAGTTCTCAAGTTCTCAAGTTCTTTATTGCATACCATGTTTGTACAGAAGATGTTATTAAAAATAAAAGAAACAAACACGACCCTGCAAGGGCACAGCAACACAAATAAAATAAAAATAAAATAAAGAAACATATTAATTAAAAATAACCGGCAGGACATCTAAAAACAACTCTCAACATTTTTCAAAAAACTCTCCAAGACTATAAAAACTGTTATCCAGCAAATACTCTTTTAGTTTTTTGGTAAAGGTGTTAGCGTTCGATTCAGCTTGGATGGACTTAGGAAGTTTATTAAAAATTTTTACTGCGCTTATATGTGTCCCCGAACTATGGAGTTTTAAGTTTGATGATGGTAAAGCTAACCGATTTTTATGTCTCAAATTCATTTTTCCGGTGTAGAAATCTTTTGCTTGGGGAAAAAGGTGTTGATTTTTCCTGACGAAATTACAAATTTCCAATATGTATTGAGATGTTACAGTTAAAATTTGGAGCTTTTTAAAGTAGTACCTGCAGCTGACTGTGATATCTAGGTTTTCAAGTATTCTTATGCATTTTTTTTGTAAGATAAATATCTTTGAGGCATCGGTGCTGTTTCCCCATAAGATTATTCCGTAGTTAATCCAAGAATGAGCGTATGCATAATACGCAATTTTTGCTGTTTTCTGATCAATTGCCTTTTTTAAATTATATAATGCATAAGTGAAACTAGCTAGTTTACCTGACAATTTAAGGACATGACTTTTCCAGTTGATATTAGTATCTATTTTAATGCCAAGCAGATCAAAGTCCTGAACACATTCTAAATCTATGTTATTATGAGTGAAATTAATGCTTAATGGTTTTTTTTGGGTAGGTCTAAATTGTATAAGTTTTGTTTTTGAAAAATTTATTAGCAAATTATGATCGTTTAGCCAATTAGATATATTATCAATTATTCTGGTAAGGTTAGATTTTAAATCTTGTTCATTACAGCACGGGAATATGACTGACATATCATCTGCAAAGAGTACGCTCGTCGTATCTATTATTTTGGGAAGATCGTTAATGTATATTAAAAATAATATACAACCGATCACACTTCCCTGAGGAATAGACATTTTTACATCTAAAGTATCCGATCTTACTTTGACTATGTAGCCCGATTTGGAGTCATGGTTTTCGACTTCAACAAGTTGAGAGCGATTTGTTAGGTATGAGCGGAACCACTTTTGAACGACTCCCCTTACCCCGATACCATACAACTTTTGTAATAGAATATTATAAGACACGCGATCATACGCACGACTTAGGTCTAGTAAAACGCCTACTGCATATTTTTTGTTGTTTATAATATTTAAAGCTTCCTGAATGTATTTATAGACAGCTAGTGTTGTGGATCTATTTTTCCTGAATCCGTTTTGTCGCTCATCAAGTATTTTAAACGTGTTACAGTATGAATATAAACGTTGTGTCATGGCAGTTTCCAATATTTTTGAGAAGACAGATAGTAATGCAATCGGTCTATAATTTCGTCTGTCAGTTGGGTCCCCTTTTTTTAATACTGGCCGGACTACAGATAGTTTTAGCAGATCCGGAAAGCTTCCCTCCTCAAAGGATTGATTGATCAGGACCATAAGAGGCAAGGCCAACTCTTCGGCACAGTTTTTAACTAATACCGGAGGAATTTCGTCATAACCAAAGCTTTTTTTATTTTTTAGTTTTTTTATAATATGGTAGACTTCTTCATAATCTGTCGGCTTTAAGTACATAGAGTTGTAGGCAGGTGAGATAACGTGCATCCGATTGCATGAACGGTTAAAAGTACACTGATTTATGGATTTACGTAATTAATATAATTACAATGACCGGGCGGCCAATGACCTAGTTTAGGTCACGTGGCGACGTCTGGTGACAAAAAGTATGCTAAAACCTAAGTGTTTGGTATTGTACCGAACACCATGGATGGCAAAGAATTTTTATTTCAAAGTTTATTTTTGTACCATTTATCCAGAAAGACAATGAGAATTTTAATATTTTATTTGACTTTACTATATTTTTTACTATTAGTACGAATAGTGTACAATGTCCTAGCCGAAAATGAAAAATGTCCTTTGTGTTCATACAATGTTGTAAATAATCGTACAAATACGATTTAAATCGTACATCTGGCAACCCTGGCGGACCCCGATTAGAGTTTGACAACAGAGTGCTGCCAGAACTATCGACACCCTTGACTCGTTATCGATAGTTGTGCAAATCATCGACGTTTTGGTACAACCCTAGTAATATATTATTTTAAATTCTGCTCAAATAAAAAACACATTCGATGAAAAAAGGCATTTATTACTTGACATTATAATTTTATCAAATACAAAGTACATAAGTATAAGTTGAGATTTATACAAGACAGAATGAGAGTAATGAAATTATTACTTACTAAATTGACTTTATCGATAAACTAAGAAATATAAATACTTTATCAGCCACAAGAAAAATTAAACTGCTTGCAAATATTTTTTACGCACAAATGCTATTGCTATTTTTCCTAGTATAGTTTTATTTAGTATCTGCCATTTCATTATTTACGGTTAATATCACTTTCAATGCAAGACACAATAACTTAATTCTAATCTAATACCTAGTTAAACATTTAGGGTGACTTTCACCACTGATATTTAAACGTGATTAACGCTAAATGTGTTTAAAACATAGTTCTGTCTCTGTCATCTGTTTGAATGCGACAGAGACAGAAATACGTTTTAAACATGTTTAGCGTTAATCACGTTTAAATATCATTGGTGAAATCGGGCCTTAATGCAGTAAGTAATCAATATAGCAACCCGCTATGCACATATTATTAAGTTATAGATAATCAATGTTTATAAATAATAACTGTAATTAAGTAGATAAGCTTTGTACATAGACTTATACGGCCTTATTAATAAACAAGGAGTAAGTTTACACCTAGTTTAAACCAAAAATATTGCTTAGCAATATTACTCCTTAGGTTTGACGTTTTAAAGCGTCGTATTCCTAAGCAAACTCTTTAGTTTAAGCTAGGTGTAAACTTACTCTTCGTTTATTAATAAGGGGATAAGATGTAGTTTAGATACTTAAGTAAGATCTAAGATACTAGCAGTAACAGTTATAACATAGTCATAAGACAATCACAATATTCACAATAAACCATCATTTGTACCGACAACAATTGTCGCGAAGGGTTCGCGACAATTCTACTATGTATACACATGCCTTTTAATTATTATAGATATGAAATTTATGCCAAATGACGATTCTGAATGTGAAGTGTCTGCGATATGATGGTTCTGCCAATTAATTGTTATAGATACGAAATTTATTCCAAAGAACGATTCTGACTTGAATGCTAGATGAGTGTATGCCAAACGATTTTCTGCGAAATGCTGTTTCTGCAATCATAGTTATGCATAACAATATTATGCCATAAAAAGTTCTGCCATAAAAGGTAGACCCATTTTTAGAAACTAGATTAAATTTCCTACCTGATGATGATGATGTAACTAACATACCAGAAAAGAAAAATAAACGAAAGCAATCTTGAATCAAACATAAAAGTTTTTTTTTACCAATTATTTATTTTACAGGTTAAATTATGAAGAAAATCAGTAAATACATACAAAACCTTTATTTAAGTTATTTGATTGGGTATTTAAATAAATAAATAACTTCTTACATTCACACCAACTATCTAAGCCCATTTTAATTTCATTAAGAAACTGTATCATGGAAAACTTGATAACGGATAAATATATATATACTTAAATACTTTTTGTTTGTAAATACATACTTAATATACATAGTAAACACCCAGACCAAGACAAATAGACATGTTCATGCACACAAATATTTGTCTTGTTCGGGAATCAAACCCGAGACCACTGGCGCAGAAGGTGGGTAGCCTACCCCTGCGCCAAATGGGTCGTCAAATTTAATGTAACTTACGTTTGCAGCGCTTTCCTCCAAATTTTAATGAATTTTAATTTTAATGAATTTTTATGAAGCTCGATCTGTAATTGTCAGTTTTCGGAGGCAATATTAACCATTTTTGTCTATGGATGCAAGTATTGAAAGCAAATTATATTTGTGTCTCGTTTCTTCCTTAACAAAATTTCATAAATTAAAATGAGATAGAACTATTAGTTTGAAATAAAACGCGATTTTCGAGCTATTGAATTTTCTGCCGCCCAGCAGCAGTCGACAAGCAAAGGCTTTTAATGACATGCTGCTGGGCGGCAGCCGACAGGCCAGAGGATAACAAATCTATCTCATGAATCAAGTATTTAAGTAAAATCGTAAAAAATATCTGAAATTTTCGATTTCTAACATTTCAACAAGTTCACTTTTTTTCCCTTTGTCGACGCGCCCCTCCGTTTTAATTCACCCTTAAGCTCAGAAACATGCCAGGAACAATAAGTTTTTCATCCATCTTGTAGCTAGACAACCGTATTATTATACAATATCCCTTTTTTGCTAATGTTTACAAATGACACACTGTAAAAAACGGTCGCTATTTAGGCGCCAACGACCGCATCGCCATCTACAAATACTTTGGCGGTGCCAACCCCATTGGATGTCGTTTTTCACATTGACGATAGGATTTTGGAAGACGTCTACTGCTTACGTCCATTTGGACGTGTCGTCAATGGGCAACTTTACGCGATAGCCCCCCAGACCCATAGATATAAAGGGGCCCAGACCAAATGACAAATCGGCGGCGGTCGGATCGGGACGTGTGTAGCCTTAAGGTTCGCGCACATTATTTGAGGGCGCAGTGGGCCGGGCCGAAGCGCAAAAATCCGCTCAAATCGCTCGTATGTATTTTATATGAACTATCGCACACTATGCCGGGGAGCAGCGGGCCGCATATTCCATAATTCCACCGCGTATTCCACCCGCCCCGCCCTGCCCTGCCCCGCCCCGCTGCGCCCTGACACAGTGTGCTATAGCTAGCGGATTTTTCTCGTTTGGTTGGGCAAAGCAAAACAGGGGGCTACCGGCTAAGAAATATGGATATGGGTATGGGCTTCAACTGTCATTTGAATTCCTTATCTTGATAGATTTTTGCTGCTTTGTTCTGTTGAACGTTGCTAGCTAGTTATTGTTATACCCGACCTCATAAAACAAGGAACTGGTAGCGGCTATTTTCTTTACAAAATGGACTTAAAGTTCCCAAAAACGTATGAAGTTGATACACATAAAGTTACGCGGTAGCCCCCCAGCACGGGTAGCATGACGAACTCGAGAAAGGTTTTGTCTATATCGAAACGTCAAAAATGACATTTCATCGTAGACAAAGCTATTGTTCTGCTGTCAATTATAGACTTTCGAGGTAGACAAAACTCTTGTCGGGTTTGTCATGCTACGCGTGCTGGGCGTTGCTCGCAGACAGCAATCACACGCAAACCGCCCCTGTACACGATGGCCCATCATGGTCGGCCACCATGATCGGCCATCCTGGGGGGCTACCGGCTAAGAAATCTGGATATGGGTATGGGCTTCAACTGTCATTTGAATTCCTTATTCTGATAGATTTTTGCTGCTTTGTTCTGTTAAACGTTGTTAGCTAGTTATCGTTATACCCGACGTCATAAAAGAAGGAACTGATAGCTGCTATTTTCTTTATAAAGTTGACTTAAAGTTAACAAAAACGTATGAAGTTCATACCCATAAAGTTACGCGGTAGCCCCCCTGGGGGGCTACCGGCTAACTGCTAAGAAATATGGATATGGGTATCGGCTTCAACTGTCATTTGAATTCCTTATCTTGATAGATTTTTGCTGCTTTGTTCTGTTGAACATTGCTAAGTAGTTATCGTGGGGGCTTTAAGGCCACGTTCGCACGGACGTAATATTATCGCGCGTTGAAGCGATTTTTTTACGCCTTGAAACAGAACTTATGGACTTTCCCTAATCCGTTCACACGTGAGCGATTTTTTTACGCGGCGTTATTTTATCGCACATTGCCCGATTGACGGCGCGACGCGATGTACGCGATGGAAATACAACATACGGGCAGCCCTATTAGCGTTCATACAAGCGTTTTTTGAACGCTACCTACTGTCAGTGGGTAACTATTTTTACGTCATTAGGTTTATTTTTATTTAGGTGATACCTACCTAAATAACCCAAGGACTCATTTGGGAATCTTGTCGCTGTATTTTATTAGGGCCAACAAATAAGCAGTAGGTAGTTCATCAAATGAGCTGATTGACATTCTCATATTAATCGAAGAATTTTTGAGGAAATCGTTGAAGCTTGCTGTACCGAATGTAAAATTGACCAGTAAGATAACTCTCTCTGAATGAAGAGGATGAAACCAGTACTTATATTTGCTTATCGTTTCTTAATATACCTAAACAAACGGCGATTGCCAAGATGTCGTCCGAATTCATGATAGGTACGCCTGCAGTCCGCACCGTGTGAGCACAAAACGCTAAGCGATTTTTTTACGTCTATGCGAACACCTCTGGTTCCTAGGCGTTGACGTTGCGATATCGTCCCGCTAACGCAACGCCTTTCTGCACGCCCGTGCGAACGTGGCCTAAGGCCACGTTCGCACGGACGTAATATTATCGCGCGTTGAAGCGATTTTTTGACGCCTTGAAACAGAACTTATGGACTTTCCCTAATCCGTTCACACGCGAGCGATTTTTTTACGCGGCGTTATTTTATCGCACATTGCCCGATTGACGGCGCGACGCGATGGACGCGATGGAAATACAACATACGGGCAGCTCTATTGGCGTTCATACAAGCGTTTTTTTAACGCTACCTACTGTCAGTGGGTAACTATTTTTACGTCATTAGGTTTATTTTCATTTAGGTGAAACCTACCAAATAACCCAAGGACTCATTCGGAAATCTTGTCGCTGTATTTTATTAGGGCCAACAAATAAGCAGTAGTTCATCAAATGAGCTGATTCAGTTAAAAGATGTCCATAACAGGTGGTAGGTAAAAAAATTTTGGACGATTCATAGGCATTAATTTTATTTAATCTATATGAATAAAAAATTTATGACTATGAATATGACTATGACATTCTCATATTAATCGCAGAATTTTTGAGGAAATCGTTGAAGCTTGCTGTACCGAGTGTAAAATTTACCAGTAAGATAACTCTCTCTGAATGAAGAGGATGAAACCAGTACTGCCTTCTATTTGCTTATCGTTTCTTAATATACCAAACAGCGATTGCCAAGATGTCGTCCGAATTCATTATAGGTACGCCTGCAGTCCGCACCGTGTGAGCACAAAACGCCAAGCGATTTTTTTACGTCTATGCGAACACCTCTGGTTCCTAGGCGTTGACGTTGCGATATCGCCCCGCTAACGCAACGCCTTTCTGCACGCCCGTGCGAACGTGGCCTTAGTGTGCGATAGTTCATAAAATACATACAAGCAATTCTAGCGGACTTTTGCGCTGCGGCCCGACCCGCTGCACCCCGGTATAATGTGCGCGAACCTTTATTATGCTCCAGCTCACGCACGCACGGCACGTCACGTCATTTCATAGTACCTACTTACTAGTCTATATAATTTGTGGTCACATCACATCACATCACCAGTGCTGCCAATTGCGGGGAAAATCCCCGATTTTCGGGGAATGACAAAAATCGGGGAATTTCGGGGAACCAGAATATCTTTTTATTTAATACAATACTAACGATTTTTGTAGGTATTTGATAGTTCTGAACGCACGGTTGTCATTTAGAATACAAATTACCTCTAACCGTTCATTTAAAAGTACCTATTTAAATATTTTCTTGACGCGTTTGCACAGAATATATAATAGTACTTACGCGTTACTTACATACGCGTCAAGCCGGTTGAAATTTTCAATAAAATTAAGAAAAACCTGTTAAAAAGTGCAGCTACTGTTAAAAAACATGTAGGTATTGTAGGTAAGTTGCATGTTTTGCGATAAAAACAGTGTTTTTATTCCAAAAATATCATTCAAAGGAATTTGTGAGAAATTAATCATAGAGGGCGGGGAATTTCGGGGAATTGGCAAAACTGATGCGGGGTATGGAGATTTTTTTATTGGCAGCACTGCACATCACAATCAGTCAGTTCAGTCAAGCACCAAGCAAGTCACAAAATACAAATAATCATTCTTTGTCGTCTTTGTCCGTGCATTTTGCAATTTGCATCAGTGGATTTCTAAACATCGCCTGGTACTTTAGCAATAGCGAACAGACAACAGTTTTTGTTTAATTAATTTGAAGCGTAAATATTTTCATCAAGGAAAAATTGGTCTGAAAGGAATATTGTATCATTATCTACTGAAGATCTGTTCAAAATGACGCCCAACATTCAAACGTTCATTAATAGCTTCCAAAATAGACTGTAAGTAAAAATAAACACATTTAGGTATATTATCTCTACGTGAAACGAATTTATTTTGTTTCATACTAAATTGTTAAAGCCTGAAAACGAGGTCAACGCAAATATTTTGTTTACAGTTTGTTCTAGACTTATCTATGACGTCGCTCGTTAAATAAATAGAAGTAGGTACTTACGATATGACTGTATGCTGTAATGCATGTGAAATGCTGAAAGTATTTTTTTGTCTCATTCATCTTTGTTTACCTCTCCAAAACCACATTTTGTATTTATTTTGATGGATAGAACATCACAAAATTGCAGTTTATTTGCTTAAACCCGGCCAATATAATTTTATTTATAGACTATAAATGAAAACAATAGTAAAAATTATTAATATTATTTAATTCTTTACAGTGAACCACCAGTACGTCAACATCTTAAAAATGTTTATGGTACCATAATGATGACATGTGCATCAGCTGCAGCTGGTGTCTTTGTGGATATCTACACACCTTTCCAAGCTGGTTTCCTATCTGCCATTCTTGGTGCAGGTTTAATGCTGATGCTCATTGCCACCCCAGATAATGGCAAAAACATAAGCCTTCGATTGGGTTATCTGTTGGGATTCGGGTTAACTTCAGGTAAGAACAAAACAATAAAAAACTGCCTGTATAATGGAAACGAGCAATGCACTGCTACTAATTGCCTGGGGGTGAAAAAGAGGTCATCCACCAGAAGATGGGTCAGCAAATTTTCTCAAGACCATAGGGTAAAACCACAAGGCTGAGAATTTGGTATTTGACTGATTTTTTTTTATTGACTTAAAATGTTTATTGGATTAGTAGCAACACAACATAGGTATTTATTTTCAAATATCTTGCATATTTTCAGCGATATAGAGCTTTAAACTTTCTAATTAGACAAGGAGAGCGCTATAGAAATGTGACGTCACCTTTCTATAGCACCATAATCGGGCAATAGAAAATTTCGTTTTAGAAAGAGATAGCTAGAGTCACAATTAAGTAGCTTATATGAGTAATTAGCTTGTTATAATACTGATAGAATTTCTTTTTTCACATTTGTTATTCAATAATGTGTTGTTAAATATAATGTTTCAAATCAAATCAAATCAAATTGATTTATTTGCAAAAACAGGTAGTACAGAGGTATTTAATATATTATTGTATGTAGCTTAATCCGTATTTCACCATGTGGCATGCAAATTAACAAATAAATATAAAAGTTACAAATGTTTATCCTCTAAATATTCTTCAACACTATAATAGGCTTTGTCAACTAATATGTCTTTCAATTTACATCGAAATCTGTTGAGGTTATTGATTTCCCTAATTTTGGATGGTATTTTATTAAACACTTTAGGTGCCATACACAGGACACTTTTATTCATAAGTGCTGTCTTATTACGTGGCATACAAAGTCCATCACGAAGCCTAGCACTATTAAAATTCGCATATAAATTTAAATTTCCTTTTACAAATACAGCTATCTCATAAATGTACATACAAGGCAATGTCAAAAGTTTAAGGGATATAAAATGCGGTTTACAACTGTCAGTTTGTTTTAAATTACAAATAGCCCTTACACATTTCTTTTGAGCTTTGAATGCATACTCTTTGTGAACTGAATTCCCCCAAAATATCAAACCATATAGAAGCGTAGATGCTACGTACGCATGATATGCGGTTAAGACAGTCTTAGCATTGACAACTTTAGCAAGCATGTATAGAACATAAGAGAATCTACTTAATCTAGCACAAACAGTCTCAATATGCTCTTTCCAATTAAGGTTACAGTCAACGTTTAGTCCTAAAAATTTAGTAACTTCCACTTCTTTTATCGTATTCTCAGAATGTTTAATTTCAATTGATACGGTATTTCTCAATCTATTTTTAAATATCATGATATTAGTTTTGTCTATGTTTATTAATAAATTATTCATTCTTAGCCAATTAACAATTTCACCAAGTGCATTATTTATGTGGGTTTCAAGTAGGGATAAACATTTATTTGAAAATATGACTGTGCTATCGTCAGCGAATAAAATAATTGGTGCAGCTACCACAGGGAAAGTCATTGATATATATCAAAAATAAGAGTGGCCCCAGAACACTACCTTGTGGTACACCATAATATACCTGTCTATAATTTGACATGTATTTAATCTCTGTCTTTGATTTGGGACATATTTTCGAGATTAGCGTTGATTGTTCTCTGTTGCTCAAGTACGACATTATTAAATCTAAAACATTGCCCCTAATGCCATAGCGCGATAATTTTGCTTTTAATATATTGTGATCAACATAATCAAACGCTTTAGTTAAGTCCATAAATAACGCGCATACCGGAACACTCCTATCTAATTTAGTTACAACTTCCTCAGTAAACTTATATATAGCCATGTTAATATTCTTATTCTTCCTGAACCCTGTTTGTTCATTTGCAAGGATATTATGTTTCTCAAGATAACTATAAAGACAATCGTAGATATATTTTTCGAGTATTTTCGACATGACCGGTGACATTGCAATAGGTCTGTAATTAGACATAATTTCTTTATCTTGCTTTTTGAACAAAGGTTTAATAACTGTCTTCTTTAATTTGTCCGGATAAATACCGTTAAGAATACATAGATTAAATATGTGACACAGCACTGGAGATATAGCATGGGACACATACTTAATGACTTCAGTGGAAATTTCATCATACCCAGTACTTTTCGTATTGTTTAATGATAATATTTTGCTATTTATGTCAAATGGTGTAATAGGATTGATAAAAATAGAATTACAATTATTAAACGTCAATTAATTAAAACAATGTCTAGTATTATCATTATTCGTCAAAGGTTTTACTTGGTCAATGAAAAAATTATTGAATAAATTGGCTATGTCATTTGGATTATCAATAATATTACCATCAATATTTAATTGTTTTATCTCTTCTTTCGGTGTATTTGAATTGTATTTATTAATAATTTCCCAACTAGCTTTTACCTTATTGTGGGCAGTATGTATATGAAAGTCATTTTGTGATTTTTGTGTCAATTTTATTATACGATTGAGTCGTTTTGAATAAGATTTAAAATTATGTCTATCCTTCATACATCGTGTTTTTCTGCACTTCCACAGGAGTTGCCTCTTGCGTTTTGAGCAAAGTTTTATACCTTTACTTATCCATTTTGGTCGCTTTCGCAAGGATATTCGAACATCAATAATAGGAAAGCACAAATTGTACAACAATGAGAAAATGTCGTGAAATTTATTAAAAGCATCATTAGGGTCATTTCATTACTCTCATATATATCATTAAATGTCAAAGATTTTAAATAACTAAGAAACTTTTTTAAATTGTCTTCTGAGAAATCACGCTTTTTTATACAGGAAGTATTTAAAATCACTCTCCAAATTTGAATATGGTAATCTTTAGGCAAAATGATGAAATACGTATATTTTCTTTTAGTGTCGCCTAGTACAAAAAATTTAAGTTGAGTCATCACAAAGTTATCCCTAAAAGACCTACGTTTTTGGTCACTGCGCAACGCCCCACCCGCTTGCGCTAAGTAAACATACACCCGCAGTAAGTTCATTGATAGCCTGGTATATTCCCCGCGCCCCGCACGCACCCGACCGACCCACCGACCCGCCGACGACGACGGCCGAGCGCGCTCGAGCGACAGACCGCATACCCTCCCCGCGCCCACCCCGCGCCCTAGTGGCCGAGACGGGTCATAAAAGGTCACAAGAGTTCGCTTTAACTACCTCTGTGGTGTAGTGGTGGTACACACCACCCCGGCATCAGACCCAGAGGTCTCGGGTTCACTTCCTAGTGGTGGTACATTGTATTCGATTTGGTTGGTGGTAGGGCTTGTTCAAAGTCCGCCTGGCTAGCTAGTTAGCTACCACCATCTAGTCTGATGCACTAACAATGATGTTTTTAGCATTATTGTGTTCAGGCAGTTAGAGATAAGATAGCCAGTTCCTCAGTGATTGAAGATTTCGGGAGTATTGCTTCCACCTTCACTTCAGCCTTATCACCACTTAACATCAGGTGTGATGGTGATGAAGGCTAAGTGCTACGCCGATGCCCTCGGATACAAAGTCCGTGTCAGATAACATTGGGGTGATTTTGGCGCCAGTTACAGTACATTTCTTTGTTCTAAGGATTAGGTAAAAGATACGGAGTCGTTACTCAGTTGCTCAGTGGTAAGAGCATTCGCCCGGATAGTGAAAGGTCGTAGGTTCGAGTCACATCGGAGCTAGTTGTGATTGTGAGACGGATCGTTTTTTTTTTAATAGTTCATTTTAAAATTTTAAATAATAAAAATTGCATTGTGAATGTGAAAAGTAAACGTAATAAGAAAACTTAGATTTTTTGGGATTCCTGCTTAGATGGAATGTTAATTAGTATCAAATTGATTAAAAGGATATGCAATTGTTTTGTATTGATCACCTAGTAAAAAATAATACGAAGTAACTAGGTATGTAGCGATTACATAAATTAAAGAAACGAAATCGTTAAAAAAACGCATTCCTAATTGAATCCATTAGGATCTAATGTTAGTACTTACCACAATACAATATCTTCAATTACTCGTAAATTTAACGGTGCCTATTTAAACTGAGCGGTGGTTGACTGGAACAGCTGATCATGTGTACTTGTGCTGCGCGCGCACGCTGCAGCGCGAATGTAGGTACCTACCTACGGGTTTGTGAACATTTGAAGTTCGTTGCGGCTGGTCAATTTCATATGCATTTTTCGTTAGGAATTCTAAGAAAAATCATTTATCAAACAGCGTAATTTACCATACCTAACCTTTAACACCTGCTTACTACGAATAGCTTTAAGAATTGTTCAAAGTGCATACCGTTTCTCGCCAAGCAGACTTGCACGTTTTTTCACATTTTCTTTTAACTTTTCGCGCACTACAGTAGGTACCTACAGTGTCACTTTTCACTTTTTCAAATGCTGCTAGGTTTTCTGCTTCCTCGACATAAACACGACTTTTATTTCACTCCACATGTAAATTATAACAACAACGCACCATTTCATACTACCTTTTCACTCACGACCGAACCGAATTGAATAGGTACATACATCGCGAAACATACATAGCGGGTGGCACTACGGCCGGCGGCTGGGGCGGCGGCGGCGGCGGCGCGGCACCGGCGCGCGCGCAACACGGTAAACACGGAAATGTATGTAACGCAAAGGAGTTGCGCGGCCGACTGATGTTGCCTGCCGGTTGCCGGGGAGGCGCGCGGCCGCGGGCGGGTAGGGGGGTGGCGGGGTGGGCCACTGGCGCGGTGCGGGCGCGGGCGCGGTTCCGCACGTCCCCCCTGCACTGCTCCCGCGCCTTACCGGCTGTTTCATTCATTGTATTGCGCGCGGGAGGCGTTTGACCTAACGTGACTAGGTGACTATGCGATCGTGGTAATTATTTAATCGTTATCATTTTAATGTGCAAATTTTACCTACCTATTTTTTTTCATAAATGTGATCTATTAATGATACCTAAAGCCTGGAAAAAATTTGGAGAGTGGTTAAAAATGCACCCTGTATACCAGTGATCATAGAGGCACTTATGCTTCACTGGGCATGTAAGAAGTTGAGCAGTATGATCTGATAAAGCAAATTCAATGACTTTACCTTTACAACCTCGGACATTATGTAGCATGTTATCGAGACAAGTACCACTAGACAATCTCGTGGGTTGATTAATTGCGTAGGTACTTTAAATTATATTCCAAAAGTTGTTCTTTAAATGTCGTTGTCATTTTGTTGTTTGTTAATATGTCAATATTAAAATCGCCACATACGATTACATTCTTTTTTTTAAAACAACATTTGGCTTAAAATAGCCCTCAAACTATTATAAAAAGTATCTAATTCTTCTAAACTATTATTAGGCGGCCTGTAAATACATATTATCACCAAATTATGATTTAAGAGCTCAATAGCACAACATTCAACAACTTTCAATACACTGCACTTAGCTATATCTGGAAGTATTCGAAAAGGATGACCATTTCGAATAAGTATGCATGACCCACCGTATCTATTTTTTCTCGTACATGTAGCACCTAAAGTATAATTATCCATCTTGAATAACTTTGTATCATTATGTATCATATTATGTTCTGTTATACATATCACATCTATGACTAAGTTTTCATTAATCAGATCATCTAGGTTAACTAACAACAGATCAAGCTTATTAATAAGTCCATCTATATTTTGGTGCAAGATATTATTAGTGTTGTGAACGAAAAAAATCCGTATTTGAACTTATACATTCCTCATCCGGTGACGATGTGTTTGTCTCACGCATTAGGGAACAATCTGTTTGTGTACTACAATGAGATACTGATACTGACTTTGTGCTAAGTTTAAGCATTTGTTCATTATGTTCAAGAATCTTAATTTTATAATCAATACGTATAATTTCTCGTAAAAGTGCTCTACTGATATTCATAATAAAGCTATTATTATTTGGAGGGAATCTAAAGTAGTCCATATCAACATAAGACATATTCTCAAATTTACCAGTTACAAATCTCATTTCATAATTTAATTTTTCAACTCTCAAGTGCTTATTATACGGAATTTCTAGTAAAATAGCATTCGTATTATTTCTAAGAGCTTTACACAACTCTCCAAGACTATTTTGAAATTCATAGGGATTTCTGTCATTAATGCCCCCCAATACAATGACTATATCATTCTTAGTTAAGTTGCACAAAATGTCCATTTTCCACTTCACAACTTCTTGAAAGCGCGCACCAGGTTTCCAGAAACATTGTACTAAGTAATTAGAACCAACATTGTCTTGAACAGCTTTCCTTATTCCTTTGCCTTGTTGATCTGCGAAAATAATAATCCTTTTCCTAGAATTCTCCAAATTTGGTTTATTCTCTTCTATTTTATTATTGACTAAAATATTTTCATTTTGTGTAGAATAATCTGGAGACGAACTGCAAGCCATAGAAGGAGAAGCCTGGATCTTTATTGGAGTTGTATTTTCATTATGTACAGTGGGTATTGGGGTTATATCCTCATTGTGAGTAGGCTGATCTAATGATTTAGTAATAATCTTTGAATTTGACTCTTCTGCAATTAATTTCGCTACATCGACTTGCTTTCGGATGTTTTTTTGAGTTGATAAGCTTTCTCTTGCCGCGTGTTTTTTCTTTCTACTTGGAGATGGGGAAACGCTGTTTCTCGTCAGTACAGGTTGGGTATTAACCTTTTTATACATATCTATTACCTTGTGACATGAATCTAATTCTGATTTCAGTCGTTTTGTTTCGGTATTCAAGTTCTCAATTTCATTATTAGTCCGATCAACGGGGCATATGTAACCCGATAAATTCCCCCGTCGTTCAAATTTGGCACGATTGTAGAGTAAGTAATGCTGATTAAGGATCTGCAAGAATCCAAGAATATTTCCCACGCCAAGTTAGTCATTTTTGACGTGCCGTGAGCGCGTGAAAATCGCTTCCAATTTCTTTGAGAATGGTTCCTTAGCCTCATTACTTTCTGTATGCGTACCTTTTACTAGGTAGAGTAAGGTAATAAAGTAAGAAAATAACATTTCTTGCTAGAAGTTGAGATTTTGACCTAAATGTGAAAACATAAAATTGCTTTTAATTTCTCCGATAATGTTTTCTTGGCCTGAAATACCATCTGCATACGTACGTATTACGAGCTAGAATGAGTATATGCAGGAATCCAATAACATTTCTTACCAGAACTTGAGATTTTTACCTAAACGTGAAAACGTTAAATCGCTTCTAATTTCTCTGTTAATGGTTCCTTAGTCTCATTACTCCCTGTATGCGTACCTATTACTAGATAAAATCACTTTATAAAGGAATTAAAAATCATTTCTTGCTAGAAGTTGAGATTTTAACTCAAACGTGAAAACATAAAATTTCTTCTAATTTCTCCGTTATTGTTTCCCTAGCCTCAAATACTTTCTGCATAACGTATTACGAGTTAGAATGAGTATTTGAAGGAATCGAAAAACATTTCTTACTAGAACTTGATATTTTTACCTAAACGTGAAAACGTTAAACCGCTTCTAAATTCTCTGTTAATGTTTCCTCAGCCTCAAATACGTATGTATACGTATATACGTATGTATTTATAATAAGAATGATTACATGAAGGAATTCAGAAACATTTCATAATAGAAGTTGAGAGTTTTACCTAAACGTGAAACCGTAAAAACGCTTATAATTTATCTGTGAATGTTTCCTGAGCCGCAATTACTTTCTGTATACGTACGTATTTCTAGTTAAAATAAGTAAGTATGTAAAGAAATTTAAAAACATTTCTCACTTGAAGTTGGATTTTTACCTAAACGTAAAAATGTAAAATCGCTTCTTGTTTCTATGTGAATGTTTGTATTATTATGTTGTATACGTATAACAAAAGTAGTTTTTAAAAGTTGAGATTTTTACCTAACCGTGAAAACATAAAATTGCCTCAAAACTCTATGGAAATGTTTCCTTAGACTGTCAGGTCCAAAAAGCTTAGACTAAGTACTGAGGTAACTGGAGAGTGCAGTACTAACACTTTTTTGTGGCAATGTGGCTGTCTTCCGTCTCACCTACACTTTGAAAAAATACGTATGGTCATATGAGACAACTGACAGCCACTACGTACTAAATGACAAATTTGCTGAACACACTTTTTTATTCAGGATGAAAACTCCAGTCACCTCAGTATTTAGTCTAAGCTCTTTGGTCAGGTCTCACCAATATGAGACAGATGAAAATAAATAATCACGAAGAAGTTTTATAGGTACGTGACGTGACAGATAAGTCTGCTCGCATGCGCGACTGGGACATTTTTGACGCTAATACAGTACATGGTTTTTTACTAATCTTACGGAAAAGATTAGTATTCGATTTTGACCGCGCGCAGACGCGAAAGCGGCCATGGAAGAAATTACAGTTTTGTATCGTAGGAACGACAGTTAAAACTATTTTCCATACAAAATTACCGATTTTATTTTACAATTTTCCGTAATAAAAAGTAGCTTAAGTTACTCTCCAGCTTTCAAACTAATTCCATACCAAAAATCACGTTGATCAGTTGCTCCGTTTTGACGTAAAAGATGGACAAACAAACACACTTTCACATTTATAATATTATAGTATGGATTGCACTACATATTGAAACCTACTCAATGCAAGCAAAACATGCGTTAAATAGATTATAATAATGTAAAATAGATTATAATAATAAACACTGACTATTTCCGGCTTGGGAAGTACGTTACAGCTATAACTAAAACAATTATAAAATTACCTTACTAACTAAACATACTATAAAATAAAAGTAAAAGTTTTATGAGAAAATATTTTTAAGGCTTTCTTTGCTTAGGCCACAGAACCGTTAAAGACATCAAAATTGAATCTGATGGAGTTATGTATGACACATACGAACGATACAGTGGCGAGTGATGACCGAGTCTTGACTTACACAAAGGGAGGGTGAATGTATTGAGAATTTGCGATTGTGCAACACACTTCCTCGAAGCGGAAGTAGGTAATTTAAATAGGTAAGTAAATAATTTTGTGTGTTCAAGTATTTCTGGAGAATCCATATGATCTTGGATCAACTTGAACAGGTACTTAATAACAGAAATCTTTCTTCGCGCATTCCATACAGAAAGACCGTAGTTTTTGGCACAACGTGAAAATAAATCAAAACAAGTGACAAATAATAAAGATTTGTTATTGCTACCCTAGCTCAACATAACACAAAGGTTTTTATTGTTTTAAGGTCAATACCAATTGACATCCATTGCAACATGTGGCACACTTCTAAAACACCGAACACTAAAATTGCCATCCCGTTTCTCTTTTTTTAACTGCCCTATTTTTTGTTGGATACCAAGTAATTTTTTTGCGGTAACTCCTAAGTTATTCATTTGAATGATAATTACACAAAATCTTTATAAATTGTAGTAGGCTATGTGTTATTCCGATGTATCAGCTATATTAGTGTTGCTAAGTATATTTTGCGGGACAGAGAGACTAACAAACAGACAGGCACATACATACATCATTATCATCAAATTGTACCTACTGATATCAATATAAAAAAATACGTTACACATCGTAAGCTGATTTCTTTACCATTTACTGATCACTTCCTTACATCATTATCTTACATTATTACCTACACTAAACCAAAATAACACTTTCATTTTTGCCAGCAAAAAATTTAAGTGTTAATATGAATGGCAAAGTAACATTTGCGGTTTCTGAAAATGTGTTATATCTCAAAAAGTGCTTAATCTCGTTTAAACACAGGCAGACTTGACGAATCTATAAGGGTTCCGTTTTTTGCCATTCGGCTACGGAACCCTAAAATGAAGTTACAGCTTTGGTGTCATAATAATAAATGTTAAGGAACGCAAGATCTATCAGAATCACACCTTTTTAGGGTTCCGTAGGCGAATGGCAAAAAGCGGAACCAACCATCATTTTTCACCATACTACTGATGGTCACACCACACACTACATTCACATTACATCATATGGTCATAATTCTTGTAACTAGTGTGTAAAAGAGCACTACAATTGAACTACAATTGAAACACGATTGAGACACGATTATGATTTAACGTTAGCAGAATTGGCCCCCTGGAGCGAATCCAAATCATCCTGCAATCGCAGACAGTCCTCTACACAATCGATGACTCTGTATATTTTCGTGTCGTCTGCATATTGAAGGTAACTACTATAGCATCGGGTCTTGATGATAAAATATCTTTTTTAACACCCTTGCTAGTAAAGCTGATGTAATTCCACCGGTTTTAAATATAAAAAGCGGGTCATAAAAAATGCGTGTGTTACCAAAGCAAATAGTTTAGTTATAGTCCATACAAATTCCATAACAGTATTATTTGCCATTTCAAATATGGAACTGATCGCCGCCGCACGACTCCAGCTAGTGAGCAGCGCGCTGTTGCTATTCAAATTTCGAAGTGATCGCCGCGCGGCGCCAGTCAGTAGACAGTGTGCATTCACAGATTGAGTTTATTTAAAATAAAAAATAAACAGTTTATTCGGTAATTTAAAAACTTGGCTGCATGCTCTAGCGTCTTTGCCAACATTTTCACGCAGCCACGGCAAAAAATAATCCTCGCTCCATTTTTCTCAAATTTTATTTTCTTTGTACTTGTATTGTGAATATCTAAAAATGACAATTCAATAATGAAGATGAGCAATCTATTACTTCAACTCCACCGGATATACTAACAGAAGCGCGAACCGCATGCGACAGCTTGCTGCCGTCAATATCCAAGGACAGATACATAACCACGTATGAAAATTTCTTGAAGTGGAAAACATGAAATATGCCGTCATTTTCCGAAAATGTAGTTTTGGCGTATTTTAATAAACTAGCTAATAAATATAAGCCTAGCTCGTTTTATACAACATATTATGGAAAAATGGTGTCGATATTAATTTATATACAAATCTCATTGCATTTTTAAAGAGACTAAAAATTAACAAAATATTAAATATAGGAAAAATGTGATAGTAAAAAACCACGAGCCCTATAAGTAGCTTTCAGGCGGGATTCGAACCCGCGCCTCCGGGAATCCGGCCCGATGCTCTGACCAACTAAGCTACCGAAAGGCTTACACGACTCGTCGAATTTTGCTATCACTTGTTACGCTGTAGGCCAGCGTTGTTTCATTAATGTGAGGAAACTCTCGCATCCGAAAGAAACATTTTTACAAATGTTTAACAGTCGATTAAGATGATACAGCCATTAAATAAAATGTGATATTTTTCCTATACTTCCAAAAATTGCATTGTGAATGCATAAAAATAATTTAATATCTTAAAATATTAAATGTTTTTTTTTCTGTTTCCTCGCAAATGTGTTTAAAAACGTCGTACGATATACTTGCGTATTGGTTATAACCATCTTAACGCACTAATATCGTAATGTACTATTATATACTTATTCTAACTAGTAATATTTACAAGTAATTGAGGCTAAGGAAACATTTACAGATAAATAATAAGCGATTGAGTCTAAAGAAACATTCACAGAGAAATAATTATGTGTATTTACGATTTCGTGTATAGGTAAAAATCTCAACTGCTAGTGAGAAATGTTTTTGATTCCTTTATATACTTATTCTGACTAATAATACGTACGAATTTTAAAAGGAATTATGACTAAGGACACATTCACAGAGATACTAAGCGATTTAACGTATTCACGTTTAGGTAAAACTCTCAACTTCTTTTATGAAATGTTTTTGAATTTCCTTCATATTCTCATTCTTAATACGTACGTATACACACAGTATTTGAGGCTGAGGAAACATTAACAGAGATTTTAGAAGCGATTTAACTTTTTCACGTTTAGGTAAAATATCAAGTTCGAGTAAGAAATGTTTTTCGATTGCTTTATATACTCATTCTAACTCGTAATACGTTATGCAGAAAGTATTTGAGGGTAATGAAATATTATCAGAGAAATTAGAAGCAATTTTATGTTTTCGCGTGTAGGTAAAAATCTCAACTTCTAGCAAAAAATGTTTTTTAATTCCTTTATAAACTTATTCTACCTAGTAATAGGTACGCATACAGAAAGTAATGAGGCTAAGGAACCACTAACAGAGAAATTAGAAGCGATTTAACGTTTTCAAGTTTAGGTAAAAATCTCAAGTTCTAGTAAGAAATGTTATTGGATTCCTGCATATACTCATTCTTACTAGTAATACGTACGTATGCAGTTGGTATTTGAGGCTAAAGAAACATTAAAAGAGAAATTAGAAGCAATTTTATATTTTCACATTTCGGTCAAAATCTCAACTTCTAGCAAGAAATGTTATTTTCTTACTTTATTAACTTATTCCACCTAGTAATAGGTACGCATACAGAAAAAAATGAGGCTAAGGATCCATTCTCAAAGAAATTAGAAGCGATTTTCACGCGCTCACGGCACGTCAAAAATGACTAACTTGGCGTTGGAAATATTCTTGGATTCTTGCAGATCCTTAATCAGCATTACTTACTCTACAATTGTGCCAAATTTGAGCGACGAGGGAATTTTCCGGACGTCTCCATACAACGAATATCCTCGTTGATCGGACTATATGAGCACTTTGCAGTTCTGTAGAAAGTCTCCTGATGGTTTCATTTAAATCAGTAAAGGTCTGGGTATCATTGAATGAAGTATTAGGTAGGCTTGTCACCGTCGCATCAAATAGTGAAGAGTTATGCGAAATGTCATTGAGCGAAATTGTCTTTCTTAATTTACGAATAGTTACGTTATCGGTCTCCATTTCACACGTCTTGTTTTTTCAATTAGTACAAATATTTAATAATATTAAATTCCACTACAGTAACAAATGCCCCGATACAAGTCGCACTCTAATTTCCAGTACATACACGGCATGCGCACAGTAATAAAGGCCCCGGTTGCCGAGTTTTTATGTTAGTCAGTAGTGGGTAGATGGATTCTAAATACCAATTATTTATTTATATTATTCTCATAATTTATTAAAATATCACTGCGTTTGTATGATTTAGGTAGATTAAGTCACTTTTTAAACACCAGATCAAAAATACAGGACACCAATATCCACTTCAAACAGTACCTAAATGTTTTTGTACCTAGTACAAAATAAACAAATCAGTTATTTATGAATTTAACTGAATATTTTGGTCCACAAACGATTTCACATGTTAAATTGTCACTCACAGTTCTTGATTATCTTACTAATTTATGAATTAAAGGCAATTTACTATTTTTAATTGGTAAAAATACGGAAAGCGATGTTTACTTGTGGGGCAATGTTGCCAGCCTCTCTATGTTATACTCGTATTCTGAATGTCATAATTAAATATCTACATTTCAACAACAGTCAAATACCCAATTGCTCAGGACCGTAGCGATTGGCATAAGCTAATGATGATGATTACTAAGGTCCGATTTCACCAACAGTCTGTTAGTTAACCGGTGGGTGATACAAACAATCAGCAATCACATGCGTTAACAAACCAACAGTTAACTGTTATTGAACTCAGGCCCAAGTGCTGGAAGTGCTGGATGTAATGTATGCAATATTAATATGCTGTACTATTTTATAATTAGTACTACTTACCCACGACATGTCCCATCGGAGTTGGTTGCGAGACAGGTAGATTTTTTCTAAATACTTCATTTTCCATTCTTCAATCATAAAAATTGCATTGTGAATGCAAAAAAGGAAAAATTTTAAGTACTGCTTACTTTAAGAATTGTATAAGAGGCCAATAGGGTTTTCATAATCACGCAAATCATTAAATTAGGTCAATGAAAATAAGTTAACCAAATAATAATCATTTTTTGTTAAAAAAATTATGAGCACTTCAGATATACATATAAAAAGGTTTGTTTCTTTTTCAGGAATGAGTATGGGCCCAATGCTTGAATATGTCAGCATTGTTGACCCATCAATCATAGTAACAGCTCTCCTCGGCACAACTCTGGTGTTTGTGTGCTTCTCTATAGCGGCAATGCTGGCAGAACGCGGCAGCTGGTTATTCCTCGGAGGCACTCTGATGACACTCTTCACATCAATGTCTTTGATGACTCTAGTCAATCTGTTCATGCAGTCACATTTCTTGTACCAAGTGTGTACACCTTGCGGTTTATATTGATATACAATTAATCTTAATCATAATTTAATTATTTGTTCAGTATTCTTTGTGTAGTTTTAAATATCCTTTGAAGGTTAGAACAAAAGTTATTGTTTTATCATCATATCACAATAATCAACATGTACGTACAGTCAAATTGCACTACGAGGACCACTACTATTAGGAGCAACATAAGAGCTCTCTCTAGGTCAAACTGTGCCATGCATCGCGGCCGATCGCAGCCGTGCGCGATCGATCGTGTGAGACTGACGCACTCGGCTGCTGAGTGAGTTAATACTCAGTGTAAAAAATGTATGGGCTGATGTCCGTGGTAAGCCTCATGGGTCCGTCGCAGACTTCAAAAAACGGCGCCATACATTTCCATACACTGACTTGTCGCACGCGCTCGATCGCGCGCGGCTGCGGTCGGCCGCGATGCACGGAAACCTAACTTTGAAACGTGATTGTGATAAAAGTAGCCACTTTTGGTCCAAACCCGTTTTTAAACTATTGAACGCATTTTGTAATGTTGTAACGTTATTCAATAAATATTAGACGTCATTCACAAGACCTTGACTATACCTACATATAATAAAATCGATTGGCGGCGCTAGTTGGCTCAAGATAACTCAACCCAATACCAATGCAATTTCATTTAAGAGAAAGGGCGTTTGTGTGTACTTCAGTATGTAAAGTAAAGTGTACTGTTTCTTTCCAGGTTCATCTTTATCTCGGACTCATGCTCATGTGTGGGTTTGTGTTGTTTGACACCCAACTTATCATCGAGAAGCGCCGTATGGGTAGCAAGGACTTTGTGCAACACGCTCTTGAGCTGTTCATAGACTTAGTTGGTATGTTCAGGAGACTAGTCATCATTTTGACACAAAAGGTAAATAGAAACAATATTGTTTAAGTATTATAATTTTTAAGGAGCAAAATTATTTAGCTGCCTCAAGTAATCTAAAATTCTAAACAATCAAAATATTGATACTAACATAATTTTCCTTTATTCGCAACCAGTCACACTGAAACCAGTCACTCTGTTACTGGTTGAGAAAAATATTCGCATCTAGTAACAGTGTGACTTGATAAGAATATTTAAAATTCAAAAAAAATCAAAATCATTTATTCATTTTAGGCTGATACAGCACTTGTGAACGTCAATGAAGCTACGCTATCGGTTCGAAAATCCTACGGCGGGAGGCCTTGTAACGAGAAGAACCGGCAAGAAACTCGCCAAGGGCAATTTTTTTCTCCCTGTCATATTTCATACAGAGTCGTCAAATTGAAAAGTGACTTTAACATAATATAATATGTAAAGTCACTTTCCATCACAAATTAATCTTAAATTTAAAAACAAAATAAAAAACCCGGTAATCATAGCAGTAAATAATTTTCAATAACTAAGAAATAGACATCCAAAAGGTAGTTTCTTTAAAATACACACCAGCCAAAAACGTAGCAAATAAAATAATAAATATAAATGCCAAACAAGGGTAATAAAACTTTGAATAGTTTAAGAACATAAGAGTCAATAATAAACAGTGCCATACAAGCCACGATAAAATAAAACTAATAACAATAAAACATAAAAAATCTGCATATTTTGAGACAAGAAGCCAGGAGCAGACCCATCCCACTGGTGGCACCCGTTCACGAGCATTCTTATTCTCATCTAGTAACACTGCCTGGATTGCGAATAGTGTTTGTTACTCGTTCGGAAAATCAAATCTCAACAAGTAACAGTGTGACCAGATGCGAATTTTAATTCTCATCTTATAACACTTGAGTGTGAATAGTGTTACTCGTTCGGAAAAACAAATCTCAACGAGCAACAGTCTGACTCAATGCGATTTTTTTTATTAATACACATTATTTAAAATGATGAACAATAGAAAAATGGAAAATGAAGTATTTAGAAAAAATCGACCCGTCTCACAACTAGCTCCGATGGGACTCGAACCCACGACCTTTCGCTTTTAGCCCGAGAGCCAAACTAATTCGCTCTATGGAGACTCAACAATAATTCTATATCAGTAATTTCTTAACATTGAAAATTAGATTATCTAGTTTAATAAATAATTCATTAGTAATCCACCAATATTTATGACAGCGACATTAAAAAAAAACAAATACAAAGCTTTAAAAAATCTATAAAAAATAGGCAAAAAATGGTGTAAGTGTTATTCACTTTACATTTGAATACATTTATTATTATCTTTCGTAAAAGTATATAATCCCCCTATATTTGTAAATGAAAAACAAATAAACTTAAAAAAAAACTCTCTACGTAAACTCAAATTGGGATTACACCTATGTTAAAAATGCTATCAGAAACAACCGACTTCTTCCTAAAGTATTAGTTTCCCGTTTTAAATCTTTATGGATTTCGACTTTGGTGCTTAGATATGGTTAACATAAACACATGTTAACGATAAAATCGGTGATAGCATATTTGCTAAAAGAATTGCACCATTTTCGGGGTATATCTTTTTTTTTATACCTTCCAATGCGATATTAAGTTGGCTTCCAAAATATAGTCTCTTAAAATAATATTTAAGGGCCGTTTACAAAAATTTGGCCTGTTATTGATTTTTTTACAAAAATATCGGATAGCTCTTGGGGTATTTCCGGGCGACTGCTCTAACCACTGAGCTACGGAGTCGTTACGAGAAGCGTCGAATTTATCCAATACTTCTTACACGCTGTATAGTCAGCGTTAATTTCATCAATGATGATACAATTTTAAAAATTTCAAAAAACCGTTCAACTTTTACAACAAAGTCCATCAGCGCCTGCAATTTTTTGAAACATCGAATTGAAAGTCCATCAGCGCCTCTGCGCGCCATTTCCCAGATATGGAATTATTTTTTGACGACCGATTTGGCGCAGGGGTAAACTACCCGCCTTCTGCGCCAGAGGTCTCGGGTTCGATTCCCGAACAAGACAAATATTTGTGTGCATGAACATGTCTATTTGTCTTGGTCTGGGTGTTTGCTATGTATATTAAGTATGTATTTACAAACAAAAAGTATTTAAGTATATATTTATCCGTTATCAAGTTCACATAGACACAGTTTCTTAAGAAATTAACAACGGGCTTAGATAATTGGTGTCATTGTAAGAGAATATTTATTTTTATTTTATTTATTTTGTTTAGCAAGCTAAAACTTCAATTTTCAAGACTTGGAAAAAGTTTGTTGTAAAAGCTGAACGCTTTTTTAAATGTTAAAATTATTCATCTTTTAATTAGGTACTTAAGTAATTTTATTAATAGTTGTGAATAAAACGTTGAGACGGGTCGATTTTTTCTAAATACTTCATTTTCCATTTTTCAGTAATAAATAAAATGTCAATAAAAAAAAATCGCATCAAGTCAGACTGTAGCTCATTGAGATTTGTTTTACTTAGCGAGTAACACTATTCACAATCCAGTGTTACTAGATGAGAATAAATATTCTCATCAAGTCACACTGTTACTAGATGAGAATAAATATTCTCATCGAGTCACACTGTTACTAAAGTCTATTTATTTCAGCATGTCTTATAAGGTAAACAAACATGACGTCACAATCAACTATAGTGTTGGGCACAAAATGATCAATTGAATTCAATTCGTTTTCCATTCGATTTTTTCGATTTTTTTATATCAGTTCATTAGTTTAACGCTTATTCATAGTTTTCTTTTTCACTGACTGTTATTATCGTACAGACGTGCACTGAATACAGGTACCTAGGTAAAAAAAAATACATACAAAAAATATATTTATTTAAAAAAAATACAATTTTGATAAAAGGTACTACTTACTACAAAAACTGAATCATTTTATATCGAAAGACCAAAAAGACAGTACAGTGCCAGTGATCAGTACTCCGGCACTAATTAAAACACAAGGATGCTGGATTAGCGGAGAATTCGAATTAGAGGATATAATCCATAATGTGAGGAACATACAAAACCCGCAGTGTATAACAAACTCACGTCGCATCTCCGTCCACCGGAGCGGAAACAATACATAAAAGAGCGAGTAAAACAATGTACTTATTGGAGTGAACTATATTGTAATATTGTATCGGATTACTGGATGAGCCGTATATTAAAGAACCGGATTACTGAGATTGTACTGTAGTTCTATACAAAAATTCATCACAATAAATCATTACCGTAACGAGATACAAATAGTTATTAGTCTGAATCACTTGATTCATAGGAAGATTCAGATTCTTCATTTAGGTTAATGGTGAATTGTGGTGTTACTTCGTCAGTTGCTGTGTCTATTATTTCATCGAGTCTCATCATCTCGTCTTCTTTTTTAATAACATGCTCGATACATTTTTTCCATGAATCCGCACCAATGCGAGCTAAACCCTCTTTCATAAAATTTTGAATTTCAGCTATCTTAAAAGTTTTATTATTTCGCCCTACGTATGATTTTAACTGTGTCCATATCATTTATAATATTATATTAGGATAAGTAGGAAGTAGCATTAATTTATCCTTAAAACTAAATTAAACTAATTTAAGGCAATTGTGAAGCGCAGCAAAGCGATCGCCTTAGGTGGTTATTTTTATTGTAAAAAACCAAAAGTTAGAAAAAAAATCGTGATGCGCTTTACAGAATCCATCTATCCACCAAGTTTCAACAGTGTAGTCTTAAAAGATTTGCAATAAAGTGGCTGTGACATACGGACGGACGGTCGGACAGACTAATAAACAAGGTGTACATTTTACCGCCTTATTTTTTAAGAACTGTTTAGAATGAGATTTCTTATCGACTAATTCCGATTTGTTAATTGACCACTAATAACTGCCCATTCAGTCATAATACTGCTCAATATTTATTTATCTGCCCATTTTAATATTTCTTACTAATCATTTTGATTTAGTTTACTGCTCAGTTTTTACTGCTGAACTTGTTATTAAACATGTATTTTGTAATTTTAAACTTACCTACCAATTCTACAATATACAACTGCCGCTTTCCGATAACAATAGTTTCCCGAAAAATACTCAGTAAATACTTTATCGATATTATCCATTGAATTTTTTTTTAACTTCAATTCGTTCATTCTTATACCCCATCACTAGTAAGTCAACTGACAGTTGTCAAAATCGGAACACAAATTTTGATCAACGTATGGTTGTTTTGATTATTTTGCAGTTTTCGACGGGAATTATGTGATATTTACTTTGGAAAAGGATGCAGTGTAATATGATTAATGAATGAATCACTTGTAGTGTGAATAAATTTGAGTGATTTCTTTGGAAACAGAAGATATGTGTTCAATGTCAGGTTTGTTTACGTTATAAGACTTATAAGACATGCTGAAATAAATAGACTTTAGATGCGAATATTTTTCTCAACCAGTAACAGTGTGACTGGTTTCAGTGTGACTGGTTGCGAATAAAGGATAATTTTCCTATATCACACTATTTGAAATAAAAAGTTTTGTGTAGGTATAATAAATTGTACTTACCTACTTAGTCTTTGTAACAATACAAAAAAAAATATGATGTTACTGATCTTTTGTTTCAGGAGGAACAAAACCGTCGCCGCAAGCGTGAATAAGCCGCAACTACTACTCGATTCAAACTTGCCGTAAATTGAGTAAATTTATATTACCTAGTATTTTCTTTAATATTTCTGTAATGATGTAATGTAACAATAATATGATGGATTATTTATCTATAAATTGGAACTGGTTTGAATAAAGTTGAAGGGTTGACACTTGCATTTTTCATTCATTTATGATTGAAGTTTATGTCACTTATATAAGGTAGAATTCCGATGTTGGTTGTTTGTCCGTCTTTCACTTCAAAACGGTGTAATGGATCGACGTGATTTTTGGTATGGGGATAGTTTGGGAGCTGGAGAGCAGGGCTTTAAATACCGTTAAAAAATAGTAACGTTATTGGTGCAACTACATTGATAACGGTAACAAAAATTTAAACGGTAAAATAAATAACCCTAAAACTGAAACTTATTAACGATAAAATTGATAACGGTAAAAGATAATAATAACGTAAATTTTTCGTTCCTTGGTAACGTTATGTTACGTATCCCACCTGACGTTGACGCCGTGATCAGTCTGTCTCTATCTGTGCGGTGCGGTACACTAGGTAGAGTGCGTGTCAGATATAAATTTTGCGCGCGACTGGGGTTATATAATAGTACATTACTTATTCTATGACTGGGGAGTTTTAAGCGCTAGTTACAGTACATTTTTTTGTTCTAATGTTATGGAAAGATACGTATTTGATTTTGACCGCGCGCAGACTTATCCGGCGCCGCTGGCGCGCACTCTATAAGGGACCCTACCAACATTGTGGTTATAGTGTTAACTTTTAAATTTTTCACCTAAACGTAGTGATTTTTACCATACAATCTCTTTGTTTTCACCTATCCTCATGGACGATAAAACTAAATTTTATTTTGAAAATAATTATGAAGATCGCGTAACAAAAAATAATGATAAAATTACCGGTAAAAATAACGTTAATAATATAACGGTATATTGTGTTATGTTACTAGATAACGATAAAAAAAATAACGTTATCAAGGTATCATATTTAAAATAACGTTACGTAACGTTATTTTTAATGTTAATTGGTAACGTTAACAAGCCCTGCTGGAGAGTGACATAGGGTACCTGCTTTTAATTCTGGAAAAACATCACGTACTGCGGGATAACGTCATGTAGTCCACGTGGGCGGAAGTTATAATAATATGTATTAACCAATAGTACTTATAAATTCCTTGGTATTAACATGGATAAGTGAACGGGACAAAATCACTTTGACAGCTAGATGAAAGTCGTAAATTTTTCTCTGGGCGGGTATGCTAGGCCTACAGGGTTATCTATATATATAAAAATGAATCCCTATTTCCCTTGGTCACGGCATCACGCGTGAACGGCTGGACCGATTTGGCTAATTTTGGTCTTGAAATGTTCGTGGAAGTCCAAGGAAGGTTTTAGCGGTGAGAAAATAGGGGAAGGAGGGGTAAGTAGGGGTAGAGTAGAAGTAGGCTAGGGTAGGGGTAGGGGTAGGGATAGGGTAGGGTAGGGGTAGAGTAGGGGTAGGGTAGGGGTAGAGTATGGGTAGGGTATGGGTAGGGTAGAGGTAGGATAGGGTAGGGGTAGGGTAGGGGTATGGTAGGGTAGGGGTAGGGTAGGGTGGAGTAGGGGGTAAGGCCACGGGAACGAAGTCGCGCTGGGTCAGCTAGTATTTATATAAATAGTACAATAAAATTATCAGTAAGTAGTAAATTGTAATAATAATTCCACATAATATAACATTTTAAGGCAATTCAGAAAGGCACTTAAGAGTGAAGGTAATTTTATTAAATAAAATAAATAAATATTGGACACCATCCATCACATACATTGTTCCAATATCAAACTGTAGTAGCTTGAGCACTAGTAGTATATTAGAAATTGGAAACGACGGGTATACACCATATACACCTAGACCCAAGGAAATATTGAAAAGTTCGTTTTCAATATTTACCCGACTGGGAATCGAACCCGAGACAGCGGCACCTTGAAAACCGATGCGTACATCACTCGGCCACGAAGGTCGCCTTATTAGACATCACAGACATGTATTGTATGTACCGTTTTACTTCAAATCACATAACTCTTTGTCACATCGTACGTTAACTGTTTTCTTCTTGGGGATGTATTTTATTCTTGTCGCTCAAAAATATCCTCTTGGCTTTGTCCAGCTCATTGTTTACTAATATTCCTATGAAACTGGCAACGTTTCTTTCGATATTCACTGAAGTCCCCCCTGTGTTGTGATTGTGATTTCTCTCAGTTTTCGTCTCCATATCTTCAGATTTGGAGTTTTTTGTTTTAGATTTGCTTATCACGTATAATTTACCCGGTAATTTGCATACACAGCAACATTTCTTATATTTATTTGCCTCTCTTGTGGAACTGCTACTACGTACTATATATTCGTATGTAGAAACTCCTAATATTGTAATATAAATATGAAAACAGAACAAGTGTATAAGGGCACATGCAACAGCTATTGCGCATAAACCAAATATAACGAGAAACATTAAAAACATTATTGTTTTTTTACAAAACTTGACATCACCATCATCGTTGTGATGGGACGTATTTGTAAATCTTACACTATCAGAACCAGAACAGTTCAATATATCCTGTGTTACAGGACTTAATTGTTTAGTATCAGTTATAAACATTACAATGGCTGCTAAACACAACAATGACGTCATCAACGACAATAAAAGGGCAGTAGTAACACTGGCGATAAACGCCCTGTAATTTCTGTATCCAACGCAGCTATTCAACCATTTGCAATGGTGATCGAAACGGTCTACACACTTATTGCATAAACTGCAATGCTTGGTCTTCTTACTACTCGTATAGATATTGCATATATGGCACCTTCCATTTTCTATGACATGGGCGTGGATATTGCGATCGAATTCCGGAACAGTATCTATCTTCATTTTTCGTAATTCCTTTTCACTAGGGTCTTGGAGCGTGGCCGTCAGGTGCGACGCGATGTGGGACGTATAAAGTATCACGAAGATAATTTGTGCGATTATCTTTACTTCTGAAACTTGTACCTGCATGACGATTGCAAAGTTTAGGATACATGTTGTTATAAAAACTACCCAGCCAATAACTTGTAAGTAATTTAGGGGTAATTGCAATCCATGAATCCTCCGTTGAGTTCGATGAGTTTGATTTAGAGCGCAACATTTGTGCATTTGTAGACACTTTGTGAAATTAACAGGTAACACGTCTTTGTTCTAATTACTTAAATCAAGAATCGAAATGTCATGGACTTTGTATTTAGGTAGCTACTGCGCGCGCATGGTAGTGGTTTGTGAAACTTATTTGGTACCTACTACTACTACCTACTTTAGGTACACATTAAATATTTTAACTCTAAATATGTACCTACCTATGTAACAGTGCTAGTTTTAGTTCCACTAATTAGTGCTTGTACTTAGTTCACTTAAATTAACTTTGTGCTATTTTAGGAATTGTGTTGTTACATGGCTGTTTCCATAGCAACATTTGGTAACAATACACGAACATACATTTATATATGCCGTCCACCCTTAGAATCAAGTGATCGAGAGACATGGTGAAGCACTTGCCGTCTCGCTTGATATTTCCAAGGCCTTTTATAGGGTCTGGCTGCATGACAGCCTAATTCGTAAGCTCCCCTCATACGGAATCATAGTGGATGGTCAAGCATCTGACCTGAAGAATATCAACGCTAGTGTTCCCCAAGGTTCGATATTATCTGCAAGTTATTTCTTGTCCACATTAACGACGTTGCTGTCTGGTATCTACCTTTGGTTACCGATGACACCACCAGACCAGCAGATATCTTTCAGATGCAAGGGCGACCAGCGATGAAGTCCAATCTTGTCGAGTGTCCCTTGTTGAGCAAATGAATCTAGAACTTCAGGCAGTCTCCGATTGGGACAATGCCAACCTGTCAGCTTCAACGCCACCAAAACGCAGGCCTGCGTCTTTTCTCAGCTAAACGGAGACCCTTACAACTAGCTCTTATCTTACAGGGTGTATCCTTTCCATTCCAATAACCGAAAGCCTATAACTTCTTGGCGTAATAACGATCATCTGAGCTTAACATGGGCGAGTATAGGTATCGACACAATTGATTTGCTAAATTGCCGCAAAAGAACTGCGTCCTCTCAAAGGCTAAGCGTTAGATACCTACTTCTCCTCAGATCAGAATAATTACTTACCTACTTCTTAAATACATAATACGTCCGTGCATGGAGTTAGGTACTGCACTGCTGTCACCTAGTCTACCTACCTATAGTATTATAATAGCATCTACACACGTTCCGATCCGACCGCCGATTTGGTCTGCTCCAGACCAAATCTGGACGTGTGTAGCGTAGTCGTCCGACCATAATTATTATTATTCGTGTTTGACGCGGTCGGCCGGATTTGGTTCGCACGAACTTCACTTCCTACCAAATCGGAACGTGTGTAGGCTTCCGACCGGACCAACTTGGCAGTGTTGACAATTTTGGAGGTTTTCCCCTAGATTTAGGGAGAAAATATGTAAAAGCGGAAATATTTAAAGCAGGTAAATTACGTTTAAGGGATTTTCAGAGGATTCAATTTAATGCTCGTTCATGAGTTTTACGTAGGACTGAACGAACGAAAGGTTTAAATATGGCCATTTATGAAAAGATTCTATTTATCTATTTGTTTTTTTAGAATATTTTGTTTAAAAACTAGCAATTTGTCGTAAAACTAAATATATACAAAAAGGGCATAACACCTTATCAATAAGTGCTGCTTTTAGTAAATATTTAGCATGTTTAGTATTTTAATGAAAATAACAGAAAATTAAAAAAATAATGAAATTGTTTTTTTATAGTAATAAAACATTAAACACCGATAATATTTTTCTTTTTAATTTATTTATTGCAAGCAAATTGATGTTTTCAGTATTTATAAATAATAATAATATTGGGAGATTAGCAGTGGCTGGCAACACTGCAACAACGGCTAGAGGTCGGCCAGACCAAATCGGAACGTTTGTAGCGCCGACCGATTTGGTCTGGCAGATTTGGTTTGAACGTGTGTAGGCGCGGATCAGATCTGCAGTGAAGTTCGCCCGCACCAAATCGGTGGTCGGATAGGAGCGTGTGTAGCGGCTATAAAGGGTGTCTCAAAAGTAGGTATAGGATTTGAAATTCGCGCTAGAGTGTGTGTCAGATAACTCTGCACGTGCCTGGCGCGTTTTTGGCGCTAGTTACAGTGCATTTTTTGTTCTAATGTTATAGAAAAGATTAGTATTCGATTTTTACCGCGCGCAGACTTATCTGACGAGCACTCTATTTCCGAAATATTCAAAATGGCGGGTTGAAATTTGGCATACGTCATCTTGACACATGTAAAATTAATCGTGGAGCGTTTCACATTAAAACAGCGCAAAGAAGTTATTACAAACACTCGTCGAAAGGTCGAAAAATCTCGTAATTTCAAGAAGAGGTGATTTCAAATGGCCACCGAGATCTTGCCATCTGATGCCACTGGATTTCTTTCTTTGGGGCTACGTGAAAGATAAAGTCTACGCCAACTATCCACAAAATATAGACAATATAGACAAAATATTCGCCGAGTTATTGGTGAAATAAGTAGCGAAATGTGTGAATGTGAAAGTGTCATGGAAAACTTGCACCCAGCAAAAATGCCCGTGGCGGCCATTTAGCAGATATTCTATTTAGATAAAATTGTACAAGTCTCTTCACTATCACTACATAGTATAAAACAAAGTCGCTTTCTCTGTCCCTATGTCCCTTTGTATGCTTAAATCTTTGAAACTACGCAACGGATTTTGATGCGTTTTTTTAAATAGATAGAGTGATTCAAGAGGAAGGTTTAAATGTACTTTTTATCCCGATATTCCCACGGGAACGGGAACCACGCGGGTGAAACCGCGGGCGGCCGCTAGTCTTTAAAATAAAATAAAACTACGAAGAAATTCCAATCCATTCGCGTTTTATTGAGACATATCATCCTATACCTACTTTTGGAACACCCGTTATGATCTGAGGCTGTCACCTTTGGGATGGCTCCCACTAATTATGGCTCCGCTAAGACCAGCTAGCGGTTTTAGATGCAATTCAAAATCGTGCAAAGAAAGTCATTAAAGACACAAATTTAGCTAAAGCTGAATTTCTGAAAGTCTCAATCATCGTGTGCTACATACTATGACGGCGCGGACCACATTGAAAACCGCAATTCTGACTACATGGTCATTTTTTCCTATTTCGTCCTATTTTTGTCCCAAATTTTCAGAATTCGTCCTAAAGGGAACGAAAAGATATAAGCGATTTAAATGGTCCATGCCAAAACAAACCTTCATTATGGCACGGACAGGCTATATTTATTGAACCATAACACCTAGCCAGGCTCTGATTAGTATAACATTTCGTCCCTTTTTTATAGAACCCGCAATGCCTGGAATCAAAACGAAATGAAGCGCCGTTCAAAAGATATAAAGGAATGATTTGGTCCATGCCATAATTAACCTACATCTTGGCTACAGTTGCTGTCGGGAAAAATTCCGAATCATTCCCGTGGAATACTTACGAAATATTCTGAAGTATTACGAAACATTCGGAATATTTCGATTGTCGAAAAATACGGGAGTAAGTAACGATAAAAAAGCAGCAATCGGTAAAAAAGCAGTAGAAAGCAGTTGCCACTTATTTTTAAATACCTACCTAGCAAGAAATAAATTATAATAGGTCTTTACATATGAAATTGCCGTTTTTTTCTTTAGTACATAAAACTTAACAATTTTTATAATATTAGAAATATATAATTTCTTTAATATTGCGTTACATTAAGACCGTATCGAGCAACTTTTGATAATTTAATAACCACGATATTTGATTATTTACATAGAAAAAACTTATTCCGAAAGTTACGACTATTTTTGTTTCCAGAATTTCGTACTTTATTAGTAGTAACTTAGTGAAAAAAAAATTTTTTTCTCTTAACGAATGTGTCATTTAGTAGTTAAAATGTCCATAAATACGTGTGTAAAATTTTGTAAATTTACTTAATATTAGTCGTTAAATAATAACAAAAACGTTAGTATGGAAAAAAAATAATTACAGAAATCTCCATACAAAACGGCAATTTCATAGGTAAAGACCTATTATTTAAAAAACCTTTTATTTAAAATCAAGCTTTTATTCGAATGTCCTAAAAAGAATAAAAGAAACTTTGTATCAAGTCAAATCCCACTTTATTACATTAAACAATTTATATGTTTTAAAAGCTTGTCGCTTTAATTTCATATGTCAAATATAAGTTTATACAATAAAATCTCGCGAACAAGAGTTCGTAATACAGTGCTACCTTCTCTTATACCTATATGTAGGCTAACGAGCGAGGGTGTCCACACATCCCGAAAATACCGATATACCGAAAATGGTAAAACGGAAAACGGTATCCGAATTTGTGGTCACCCTTTCATAAGCAGTCTCCGCTACCACCGAGCTAAATTAAGGTCACTCGGAAACCTGTTAAAACTAACACTTACGCTAAACCTATATTACTAATATTAACTTAAATCGAACACTTACCTAGTCCATAAACGTGACCGCCTGGAAGGCGCCGGTTCTAGGGATAGGTATTGGGAAATTGGAACAAAGGATATCACCGGAACCTTCGCGATTTGGGGCTGGCCCCTGGTTTCCAGGAGTCCACTCCTTAGTAACACTGAACCATCAGCAATCTCGCCGCGAGTCCAAGTATTATTTGTACTATGCCGCCATTCCGTACAAATACCTTCACAATATCACTTTTAACAATCCAAACATTTAATATAACAAAATCACTCGGAGCGACCGGCGCGTCCTTATAACAAAATCGGAACCCACAAATTGTTCTCTCGCGCCCTGCGGGAGTATTATGTTGACTAATTCCAATTATTTCAACATTCAAGCACTTAGAATTTAGATTCTAAGTGCTTGAATGTTGAAATAATTGGAATTAGTAATGTGATGATGCCGGGCACAGCAAAGTTTGGTTAGCCAAACTTTGCTGTGCCCGGCACATTACATAACCTCTAAAAAACACGCCGCACGAATCACGACTTCCCAGTAAGTGAGTGACAGCACACGTCAGCTGTCAAACCCGTGAGGTTGTCACATGGACATCGTCTGCCATAGACAAGATTACGGTTTCAATAGTGATGTTCTATTATGAACATCCCCCCGTCCCGGTCTGAGAAGCAGACCGCTAGCTTACTCAACCGGAAGGCGAGAGAGAGTCGCCACGGCTCTCCGCAAGATCGAACCTTCGACCAACACCTCAGCCACACGTGGAGTTCCATCTCCACCAAGAATCAAACGTAGTATGCGACCTCGTCGCCAAAGCAATGATGGCAGATTTTCCTCTTTTAACAATACTAAATCTCCCTCCTTGGGAGGCTCAGTCCGATCTGTCCACTTCACTCTCTGTTGCAACAAATGCAAATATTCAAGAGACCAGCGACTCCAAAAGTTCTGGCTCATCTGCTGTAACATTTGAAAACGCGACAACCGATATACGCGTTCATCCCTCCACGGGTATTCGGGTAGGGCGTTCAAGGGCCCTCCCACTAAAAAATGACCAGGAGTGAGGACTTCCAAGTCATTTGGATCCTGAGAAAGCGGACAGAGTCCTCTCTTGTTGAGTTGAGGACCGCCTCAACTTTACAAAATACGGTGGCTAACTCTTCGAAGGTTAGAACCGTTTCTCCAATAGTGCGGCGGAGGTGTGTCTTTGCTGACTTTACAGCAGCTTCAAAAATCCCTCCCCAATGAGGGCAATTTGGGGGACTGAACCGCCAAGTTATCCCCATCTGGGCGGCAATTTGACTTAAACTATTACAATTTTTATCAATAAATTCACAAACATCCATAAGATAATTTACAGTCCCCTTGTAATTTGAGCCGTTGTCGGAGCGAATAAGTGAGGGTAGGCCTCTACGCGACACGAACCGATCTAACGCAGCGACGAAGGCTTCCGTAGTCAAGGCTGATACCACCTCCAAGTGAACAGCCTTGGTGGCCAAACAAACAAACACACACAAGTACCCTTTGCCAATCTTAGCATTGCGAAGGCTAGTTGTCTTGATTGAAAAGGGTCCAGCGAAATCCGTCGCGGTTCCATCAAACGGCCTTGCCCCCGAAGGTCGGATTGCAATTAGAAATTGTAGCTATATTGGAGGCCCTTAACTACTTAGAAAGCCAGCCATTCAATTCTGTTGTTATTTTGTCGGACAGCAAAAGTGCTTTACAGCACATCGCTGGGTGCGCCTCTGGCCGCAGAGGCACTCCCCTAGCGTATGCTGTACTGCAAAAGATTGAGATGCAGAATCAGGGAGACAGGCGGCTCATACTGCAGTGGATTCCATCACACATTGGTCTCTCAGGTAATGAGGAAGCTGACCGATTGGCAAAACTTGGTGCAGCAACAGGTCACCCATTACAAATTACACCCTGCTATGATGAATATCTTTATAAATATAAACGAAACTGTCACAATAAATGGAAAACCGATTTTGACGAAAGATCTAAGTTTACCGGAATATGGTACAGGGTCATACAGTGTGAGCCTCCACACGTTCCGTGGTTCTGCAACATAACAATTAGTAGACACCTTGTTGTAACCGCTCTCAGACTTCGGTCTGGGCACGTGCCACTAAACAAGTTTGGACATCTTATGAGAAAAGTTGACTCGCCTAATTGCTCTGTATGTGGAAAAAAAACCACATCAAAAAAGTAAGAAATAATTCCTCACCAAATAAATAACGTAAGTACTTTGAAGTCGGGCGTGAAACATGTACAATTTTTTGTTGTTTTTGTTAAAACCCGCCCGACTTCAAAGTACTTACGTTATTTATTTGGTGAGGAATTATTTCTTACTTTTTTGATGTGGTTTTTTTGAAGGCGGTTTAATTTTTTTATAAAAATAATTTTTATTTCACTCTTTTTAGTGCATCGTGCAGGCAATTTACGTGTTTTCTGGTAAATAGGTATGTGATCAAACTGAAAACCTCCTTTTTTGAAGTCGGTTAAAATACCTTGAGGTATCCCCTTTTTAACAAAACAAAAATCATCTAAATCGGTTTATAAACAAAGGAGTTATGCCTAAAGATACGTATTAAATTCACATAAAGTGGTAACGAAAACAACAGTATTTTCAAGATTTCCTGAAAACTACTGAACCGATTTCAAAAAATGGGACCAACTTGGAAACCAACCTGATGTAATAACGTTTGAACCATTTCAATCGGTTCAGCCGTCTTCGAGTAATCGGTGGACATACACAAAAAAAAAAAAAAAAAAAACATACATACAGACGAATAGAGAACCTCCTCCTTTTTGATCTAGAAGTCGGTTAAAAATGGAAGATGTCCAGCACTTGTTGGTGGAGTGTGTCAGGAATCGAACTCTGAGAGAGGCCTTAGCTTTGAAATTGAAAATTAACCAGCTAGATACTGGAGTATTTTTAAGTGTATTGTCAGACCCCACATCACAATCAGCTTTATGGACCTTCGAATCCGCTGCACATAGTATTAAGCTTAGGCAAGATACATAACCACTTTTACTATTTATTTATAGTTACGATGGGGCTGACATGTACTGTTGTATAAACGTCCCTTAAAAAATAAAGAGCAAAAAAAAAAAACTCTTCGAAGGTTAGAACCGTTTCTCCAATAGTGCGGCGGAGGTGTGTCTTTGCTGACTTCACAGCAGCTTCAAAAATCCCTCCCCAATGAGGGCAATTTGGGGGACTGAACCGCCAAGTTATCCCCATCTGGGCGGCAATTTGACTTAAACTATTACAATTCTTATCAATAAATTCACAAACATCCTTAAGATAATTTACAGTCCCCTTGTAATTTGAGCCGTTGTCGGAGCGAATAAGTGAGGGTAGACCTCTACGTGACACAAACCGATCTAACGCAGCGACGAAGGCTTCCGTAGTCAAGGCTGATACCACCTCCAAGTGAACAGCCTTGGTGGCCAAACAAACAAACACACACAAGTACCCTTTGACAATCTTAGCATTGCGGAGGCTAGTTGTCTTGATTGAAAAGGGAGGGTTCAGCGAAATCCGTCGCGGTTCCATCAAACGGCCTTGCCCCCGAAGGTCGAATCCTATCAGCCGGCAAATCCCCCATTTGCGGCTGCATAGTGGCTGCCTTTACCCGATAACAGGGAATGCATCGAAACAAAACACTTCGGATTGCTCTCCGGGCAGAGAGTATCCAAAACTCTCGTTGCAAAATCGCCAGTAACGCACTGCACCCTGCATGAGCGTTGCGGACGTGTCGATCTGACACCAAAAGCTGCACCAAGGGTCCGCCCTTGGGCAACAACAAAGGATGGCGGCTTCCAAACATAAGGTCCGCCTTCCGGAGCCGGCCTCCAACCCGAAGCAGCCCATCTGAGTCGATGAACGGGTTCAAACGAGCGACCGCGCCCTTCAACTTAGCACGTTCCTCGCGCAAAATACGAAACTCTGAATCAAACCGTTCGGTCTGCACGACACGAACCCAGTGCAGCAATGCGCTCCGGCGCTCCTCAGCACTTGCAATAGGTTCCAAGCGTTTTGCTTGGGGGTTCCGACAATTATGGATGAAGCGCTTAATCCAGCTGGTAACACCACAGAATAAATAATAGTGCTAAGGCACAGAAGACTCACTCTGCAAGCTCATTCAAACAAAAATAAATCTTTCTGCGTGGAAATAAAGTCCAATTCCGGTTGCTTTGTCATCGCTTACCTATTGTTATAATAACCTAGAGTTCGCGCATGCAAGCAAAACTGTACCCAATATCTACGCGCGAGCGTTTTTATTTCTATGAATGTTTCAAACAGCTCGCTCGCTGGTTAGGGTTGCGAGCGACTTGCGGGTTTGGTTTTGTTGTTTCTTTTGTTATTTCTTTTATTTAGACACCCGTAAACACAACAGTATCTTATATACGGATTATAGGAACATTTATAAGTCATTGTTCGGTGCACAAAAATCACAGAAATGATCGATCGTTCTACGCGCGAACGAGGAGCGTACGAGCCGAGCGGCATCCTTCTGCCATACGCCTGCCCGGCAGGCGCGCCGGCCGAACGTACCTAAACTGCGGAGTGACACCCCCCTGGTAACACCCAGCAGCTTCTCCAAACTATTATACCGATCAAGTAGCCAACCCAGCTCTGAAGTCGACTCGACGAAATAGGCGCTGTTCCGTCCACCTGACAAACTTGTCCGAATAGGAGCAACCTTGCTCTTCGCCAATAAGAGCGAGACATTGACCCGACCATCGGCGTCAACTGTCCGCATGTATACCGACGCGGCGTAGCCCCGCTCCGATGCGTCACAGAAGCCATGAAGGCTGGCCTGACATTTTCCAGGCGGCAAGATTCGACGAGGCAAGGCAATCCGATTGACTTCCTCGATCGATGAGATCAACTCGAGCCAATCGTCCAATGGAGGCCCGATCAGCGGCTCGTCCCACGAGACGCCCAAGGTCCAAAGTCGCTGGAGAAGACACTTCGCAGCGAATATCACTGGGCTTATCCAGCCGTTTGGGTCAAACATGCGGGCTATCATGGATAGCACCGTTCTTTTAGTCCAAGCCTTTGGTACTTCCAAGTCCACTTGGAAGGTGAAAATATCCGTTCGCGGCTGGTACTGCATGCCCAGCACCGCGATTCTGTTGGGATCATCCACGTCCTCAAACAGGTGAGGGTTCTGTTGGTGATCCTCCGGGATCCCTTCTAGAACTCGTGGGTCATTTGACAACCATTTACGCAACTCATAGCCCCCTGCTTTGAGAATTGCGATCAATTCATCCCGCAGTACGAGGTCCTCCTCAATACTTTGGGCTCCCGTGCAGACGTCATCGACGTACAGGTCACGCGACAACACCGAAGCCCCACGGGGAAAGCGGGTCCGCTCCCGCTCAGCCAATTCAAGCAATGATCGGATTGCAATGTAGGGGCTGGACTTCAATCCATAAGTATTGGTGTTCAATTCATACACCGTCACAGGATCCTCAGGGCGCTCACGCCAGAGGATCAACTGGAATCTCCTGTCCTCAGGATATATCACTGTCTGGCGGAACATCATCCGGATGTCCGCTCCAAAAACCACCTGATGTCTTCTAAAGTTCAGGATAATGTCAATTATATCCCTGTGCAACTTGGGACCGGAGTGCAAACACTCATTCAACGAAACCCCGTTCGAAGTGGGTGCCGACCCATCAAAGACGGTCCTCAATTTGCCTGTTGCGGCTTTCACCACCGCATGGTGGGGCAAGAAATAATGCTCAGTTGAGCTCCAATCAACTCGAGCCGGAGACATGTGACCCAAGTCCTCGTACTCGCGCATAAATTCGATATATTTATGAATGCTGCATGCGCCGTTCCATGGCCAGCAGACGTTTCTCCGCAAGTGCCCTACTGCGCCCGAGGCTAGATCGAGAAGCCACAAAGGGCAGCCGAGTTACCAACCGACCGGAGGACAACCTCGCTGTGTTGGCTTGGTAAAAGGCTTCGCACTCTGCGTGGTCAGGATCCATCCTGGAGACCATAGGTGGTTCCTCCACCTCCCAGAACCTTTGCATGGTTTTGGCCAAAGACGCATTCGCGACAACCGGCGGCCCCTCCCTGGAGTCGCTTTCAAACACAGGTCCCATCAGGGCGAAACCAAAAATGGTGGATACCGCCACCAGTGAGGACGAACCCAGAGCCTTCTGGGGGCCCAACCAAATCCAACCTAAAACGTCCGAGCCCAGGAGCAAGTCTACTGGGCCGGGATGAGCAACAAAGGGGTCGGCCAACTCCAAACCCGATGACAAAAACAACACGCCCGGCGGTATGTCTGTAGAGGGCTGCCAACCCGCAATGGTATCCATTACCAGGGCTGAAGTCGTGATCCTCATTGTGGAGGACTTCAGCGATGAAAAGGTGATGAGTGCCTGTCCCATCGGACACTTCACCTGTATACCACCAACCCCAAGAAGTGGCACCGGCGAGTCCTCCACGGCTAGGCCTAATTTAAGTGCCACTCGAGTGGTAATCAAACTTTTCTGAGCCCCTGAATCCAACATGGCTCTTACAGTGACACACTGTCCCAAACTACCCCATACGCGGACCGCCGCGGTAGGGAGCAGAACCGTCCGCGGTTCTGTCCCACTGTGGGAGCAAACTAGTTATGGGCTCCCCCCTCTCTCCAAGCAGGGGGGGTACCTTTGTCCCGGATAATATGGCGGGCGAGTGCACATACCCATATGAGGGGGCGCATAACCCGCGGCCCTGCCGTACCTAGCGTAGGGCGGGTGGTACTCCAACCTTGGGTACTCGTGGAGCGGCGGGGAAAACCGCTGTGGCTCCATCCGGCGCCTAGTAGCAGCCGGTGCGGAGGGAGGCGTCCCACCTCTACCTTCCGCACTAGGGCCCCCGCCCATGGGGGCCTGACCAGCCACATACTGGCCATGCATGGGAGGCGCAGGGTCCCGGCCCGCCGGGGCCCGCGCATGCACCCGACCCCCCTCCCGGGGGGGGGGGGGGTGACGAGCGAAGCCACGTCCTCCGTCCGACGGTGGAGGGCTTCGCGCAGGAGCGCCCCCGCCCATAGGGGGCCCCCGCCTCAATTTCGGGGAGCCATTCGCACTCCTGTTCATGCAGAGCATGTCATGGTGCAGCCCTTGGCATACACTGCATGGCTTGGCTCTGCGGCAGTCACGTGCATAGTGACGGCCCAGGCAATAGAAGCATAGTTCATGCCGCTTCACCATGCGGCGCCTTTCCACTACTGGCAGCCTCTGCCAGTCTCGGCACTGCAGCAAGCCATGACCCATCTGGCCACACTGCGGGCAACCCGCGTCCCTCTCGACTGCTGCCGTATTCACATACCGACCACCAGCTCCACGCGGGGACGGTGTCGGTTGCTGCCTGGGCTTCCCTCGCCATGAGGGTCCCGAAGGCCTGCGTTCCTGCGCCCCAGATGGCGCTGGTTCCGTCATGGAACTCTCCGCAGCCCTGGCCTCAAACTCCAGAAATCTGACCAAGTCAGTGAAGGTGGGTAGGGTGGAGCTATCCCGCTCGGCATTCTCGCGCTCAAACCGTGAGCGTATATCATTGGGCAATTTGCCCAGCAAAATGTGCACCAATAAAAAGGACCACTGGTCCACCGGCAGCCCCAAGGTGCGGAGCGCGTTACAGGCCACTGTAACGGGCGTGAGCAAAGGCAGGCGCAGCTGTGCCCGATTGGCCACCTTAGGCAAGGCCAACAGCTGCGCGGCGTGTGCGTCAGCCAACAAACGCACATTTTGATACCGGGAGTTTAACAGCTCCCACGCCGTATCATACTGATCATCCTCTACCCGGAGATGCTGGATGAGCGACCGCGCTTCATCCTCCAGGGTGGAGAGGAGATAGGCCATCTTTTGGGCCTTTGACAGATCCGGTCTAGAGTCGACCAACGACTTGAACATATTTTTATATGCCACCCACTCCTCCATCCTACCCCCAAAGTGGGACAATTGAAGAGTGGGGAGCCGACCAGTGACACCTGGTCCTTCCGGTCCACCGGGAATGCGAGGGGCAGGACCACCCGCTTGTCTCGCCCTGATCCTGACCGCAGCCTCCACGAGGTCATCATTTATGACCATAATCTGGTCGTAATCCTTTACGAAACCAGCAAAAACGTCTGGCTCCAAAGCAGCCTCCGTGAGTGCCACCATAGCTGCTTCGACACTCGCTACACGCGAGGGGAGCTGCTCCGCTCGAGCAAGCAAAGCTTCGCTCTTATCTGCCCGTGTTATGAGTGCTGCGGCACTAGCAAACCATCTAAGTTCGGAGGCAATCGCTGCCTTCGCAGTCGCGACCGTCTTCGCCATTGCGTTTACCAAAATAGACCAAACAACAAACAATTAAATATAAAACCGAATATACTATCCTACAACGGCTCAAACCCGGAACGCTAAAATAAACTTATAAATTACACAAACAATTTTAACATTCAGTAAACAATATAACACACCCTAATGTTAAATTATATAGCCAAGCTCAAAACAATAGTCAAACAAAGCACCAAACAATGAACAAACAAACAGGCCCGAATATTTAATATTTCCAAACAAATATTTTATTCCCAAATTGTATGGAAAGCGGAGTCACCCGGCAAATTATTTCACTACAATATGGGGCCTTACAACTAGCTGCAACTATATTTGCAAAAAAAAAGTCCACAACTGAGGGACCACAAACTAAACCTTAACCAAAAAAATATTAATTACAAACAAACAGATTAACATCAAACTTTCTTATTAAACAAACAATTCAAACAATACAGAGGTCAGATTAACTACGCTCTTGCTACCAAAAAATTGTAGGCTAACGAGCGAGGGTGTCCACACATCCCGAAAATACCGATATACCGAAAATGGTAAAACGGAAAACGGTATCCGAATTTGTGGTCACCCTTTCATAAGCAGTCTCCGCTACCACCGAGCTAAATTAAGGTCACTCGGAAACCTGTTAAAACTAACATTTGCGCTAAACCTATATTACTAATATTAACTTAAATCGAACACTTACCTAGTCCATAAACGTGACCGCCTGGAAGGCGCCGGTTCTAGGGATAGGTATTGGGAAATTGGAACAAAGGATATCACCGGAACCTTCGCGATTTGGGGCTGGCCCCTGGTTTCCAGGAGTCCACTCCTTAGTAACACTGAACCATCAGCAATCTCGCCGCGAGTCCAAGTATTATTTGTACTATGCCGCCATTCCGTACAAATACCTTTACCCCAAGAGCTATCCGATATTTTTGTAAAAAATTCAATAACAGGCCAAAGGAGAATGCCGGATTCCGGGCCATGATGCGTCTTAACTATTTTATACCACAAAATAGGTAATAAAAAATGATTTCATATGAAACAAGAAATAATTAAAATAAATGTGGCGTTAAAAAGTTATAGAGAAAATAGTTTCATTGAATTTACCTATTTTGTATTTTTTCTTAACATTCCTCCATTATCAGTAAGGCAAAGGGATCTAAGTCCGTACAGCCAATATATTAGGAAACATGTTTTATTTTCATTGTTTGACGAAAAAATCTAGATAAATTAAAAAATTACCTATAAGTACCTACCTATTATTACATTACCAATAAAAAAAAAACACTAAAAATATGTAACAATAGAAGCTGAAACTTGATAAAATCATGTTATAAACTTGAAAATGCTGTTCAAGTTGTCAAAGCCCTAAGTGCCCTAAAGGAGCCCACAGACGGTCAGTTCGCCTGTCGGCCTAGACCGGTTCGGCCGTCTGACTTACGAGACCTCCATCGGCCACACACTAGACCGGTCATTCCCTGCGTCAATAGCCGGCTTTGAGGCCACACACGAGCAGTTGATAGCCGATAACTGTCAATATTGACTGCGGCCACACACTAAACCGGCGGATTAGCTGTCAGTTCTAAACCTTTTACGAAACTGTGAGTGTGTGCCGATTGCGGCCAACTGACAGGCCGTTGCCGACAGGCGAACTGACCATTTGTGGGGCGCTTAAGTAAGGTAAGTAACCCGCTTGATACACATGCCTAGCATGCCAGTTACAATTGCTAATGTGACAGTGACGTGCGAGTAAAGAAGCTGGGATGCGAGTCTGCCTACCCGATTTCCCTGCAAGGGAAAAAATCAAATAGCTTGCATCAAATCAAAGTGTTTGGCGCTAAGCAAGCCACCTGTCGGTGCGTACGTGCGTACGAGGCCTAATAATACTTACAAATCTCGTCACGTAAAAAGAGCGCTAAACAACAAGCAAATTATGGAGGAATCTATATTGATTTCAAAAGACAAGGTACCTATATTTTTGCTACAAAAGAGGAAAATAACAAAACGTCATTTAGGTAAGTAATACGAAAATGTCAAAAAATTATAACCTCAAAACGGCTCCTTGAGATTGAGATTTCTCTTTTCTCCCGCATTACATTTTAATGATATTTTTCCCACATAATCTCTAGAATATTACTATAGATTAACGGTAATTTCATCAAAGCGCAAACATGGCCTAGCTTGTATGGAAAAATCGGCATTCTCCTTTTTGTAAACGGCCCTTAAATATAATTTTAAGAGACTATATTTTGGAATCCAACATAATATCGCATTGGAAGGTATAAAAAAAAGTAATACCCCAAAAATGGTGCAATTCTTTCAGCAAATATGCTATCACCAATTTTATCGTTAACATGTGTTTATGTTCACCATATCTAAGCACCAAAGTCGAAATCCATAAAGATATAAAACGGGAAACTAATACTTTAGGAAGAAGTCGGTTGTTTCTGATAGCATTTTTAACATAGGTGTAATGCCAATTTGAGTTTACGTAGAGAGTTTTTTTTAAAGTTTATTTGTTTTTCATTTACAAATATAGGGGGATTATATACTTTTACGAAAGATAATAATAAATGTATTCAAATGTAAAGTGAATAACACTTAAGTATACCATTTTTGCCAATTTTTTTATAGATTTTTTAAAGCTTTGTATTTGTTTTTTTTTATGTCGCTGTTATAAATATTGGTGGATTACTAATGAATTATTTATTAAACTAGATAATCTAATTTTCAATGTTAAGAAATTACTGATATAGAATTATTGTTGAGTCTCCATAGAGCGAATTAGTTTGGCTCTCGGGCTACTTCACAATATCACTTTTAACAATCCAAACATTTAATATAACAAAATCACTCGGAGCGACCGGCGCGTCCTTATAACAAAATCGGAACCCACAAATTGTTCTCTCGCGCCCTGCGGGAGTATTATGTTGACTAATTCCAATTATTTCAACATTCAAGCACTTAGAATCTAACCAAACTTTGCTGTGCCCGGCACATTACATAACCTCTAAAAAACACGCTGCACGAATCACGACTTCCCAGTAAGTGAGTGACAGCCCACGTCAGCTGTCAAACCCGTGAGGTTGTCACATGGACATCGTCTGCCATAGACAAGATTACGGTTTCAATAGTGATGTTCTATTATGAACACTATGTGAATTTGCCTTGTATTTAATGAATATGTGTGTGTCTGTAGTAAGAATCTGCAGTCTCTATTTGGTGGTAAAATATATTTGTGCTTGCAGACTTGATGCAGTTGAAGAGCTAGACTGTAATAAATTAACTGGCAAACGACCATGCAATAATAATGCATTAAATGAAATGAAGCGACTTAGAAACACGTCCAATAATAACTAAAAATGCAAAAATAAATTATATATTGGGTCTAATTTGTGTTTTCTATTCTTATTGTAGCGGACTACAGTTTACGTTGATAAATAGGGAAGGGTAAAACGTAGAAAAATACCAAACCCAATGAGCGCTGTTTTGACACTGATTTAATGTAGTAAATTAAAGTAGGCAAGTGCGTAAAACTAGGTTAAACAACGTTGAACTAGAAATGCAACGCAGCCATTTCGCTTAATTAAACAATGTGAACTTTGGCTCGTCCATCCTGCCCACTCAAGAAAGGAAAAATAGATCCATAACAATCCTTTCTACAAATTATGACACATAATAGTCAATTAAGTACAAAGTTATAACAATTTAAATTCATAAAGTAAACAATCTATGTAAACAATTATAATATGAATACAATTATAATATTAATTGCAAAGTAAGAATAGTAATTAGTAATAGGGTTGTACAAAGTATGAAATTAGTAATTATTGTATAGATGTGTAAAAAATAGTAAATTAAAATAGTCTACTGTAAAAATAATGTCACTATCACTCGCGGTCACTGACGGACGGAATGTCTAATTAAAACGATCGCGATCGCGGGATAGGTTTTGGGGTTACACAAGTCATTTTATCTAAGTTTGGCACTGAACTTTTAAACACATTCACTGCACAATTGTCATTAGTACTAGCACTCCTATCACTAATCGGCCCTTCTTGCCTGTCCTCGGTGGTTGCCTTGAATACTACTGTCGGGGACGTAGTCCTTCTCGTTTTACGACACCGTAGTATAAGGTAAATGGCTCCCGCCAACAGAATAATAGCTATGAAGCCGTACATCACTGAATATTGGTGTACATCGTGTACTGATAATAGCGTGTTGGAGTTTTGTTTTAAATCTTCAATTTGAGTTTTCAAATTATTCCATTCATCTTGGTGATCTTGGGGGGTGAACGGAAATGTGGTGAAGTTCACTATGTGATTGAGCACAGACGTCTCGGGAATATCCTGTATGTCAGTCTGATTCTTCGTATGAGTTAAGTAATTATTATGACCATAAATAGAATAACTCTTACTCTTGATAATGCAGCCGTGACCTATATCCAGTAGGCCATTACCGGTCAAGGTTTCTAATTGCATTCATTACTCACAGCATGAAAACAACCACCTGTTAGTAGTGTGTAATCTGAGCCACCGCTCTTGGCAAGCCGACACCTCTGTTTTACATAATTGAGTTTTATTAATGACATTTAAATTACAGAGCGTATTTGTCATAGGTATATTATAAATGGGTTTATTTGTAGAGCACAAAATACGGTTTGTTGATAAGTGTAAACATTGTTCTATATCTGATTCTGTCATTAAAAGGAGTAAGTCTCGCTGAAGATTAAATGCAATGTAAGGGGTATCGAATAGTACAACATGGTTTTGGTGTTGTAGGGATATAACGCTGTCTAGCTCTAGTGGCTCTTTACTAATTAAGGGAATTTTTACTTCAATAAGTAGGTATTTGTCGCCAACCTTTGTTTTAACTTTCATTAGGTTGTAGAGGTCCCGTAAGTTTTGTTTCGTAGTGGGTATTGTAAGATCACCTTGTAAGTAACCTGATATTATATTTATCTGATCTGATAACTGTTCTGGAGGCAATAAATGGACATCCATATGCCCGTGAGTTATATCAGTAATGATATTAATAATTGTGTCTTGAATACGTCTCAAGCTGTTGATAACTATGTTCGCTGCCAACGATGACGATATAAAATATAGTTCCATATCCAGCTGATTTTTATAATTGTTCATAGTTTGAGACGCCTCGCGTATCTGTCTATCTAATATAGCGAACTGTTTGTTCATGATACCTTCATTCCGTCGCATGATATTGTACTGGGCCTCTAATACAGTAGTTTGATTTTTAATCAGGTTAGCTAAGTGGTTCTCATTTAAAGATACTTTCTCTATATCCTTTTCGTACTGCTCTGCAAAGGAATCGTCTAACATACCGAACAGTTTATTTGCTAAATTGCCAACGCCGTTAAATAAGCCTCGCTTTTGCCGTTTGGTGATTTTGTTCTTAAGAATACCGTTATTATGTTCTATTTCGGATATTTCGTGTCCTATTTGATATATGATGCTTTTATACTGAGCTGGAATTCGTTCCATACGCAGTGAACTTTCTATGTGTCTGAGGTATATTTTCACATTAGCCAATCCTGTCCAATATGTTGTCATATTATAAAAAACAATTACAGTCCATTCGTCTCGTATCAGATTCATATCGCTAATTTTGTTGAAATAAAGACTTTGCTCAGTATTGAACGATGATATGTTGTACGTACACTGCCCCGGGGAGAGTACAGCTAAAAAGAAAAGAAGTGCCGTAGTAGTTAAGAAATGACACAACCTTTTCGTTGTTAAACGTTTTGGGTTTTGTTCGTTGGTATTGCGTTGTGAGGCAGTTATTGTTGAATCGTTCGATAATATCTGTTGTTGACCGCTCGCTACATTTTCACTTCGGTTTTCATCAACAAGTAAGATAGAAAGTTTTGTAACTGGCCGTTTTATAATTCCGTTCTTTGTTTTTACGGAAACTACCCTCACATAGCCATCCCTCCCGGGGTGCACATCTACTACTCTACCTAACGCCCACTTCCCGGGGGGTAGGTTCTCCTCCTTAATGAGTACAATGTCGTTAATTTGTATATTTTTAGTAGGGGTTCTCCATTTCGATCGACTTTGTAACTGTTGTAAATAATCTGATGACCAGCTCTTCCAGAATTCTTTATTCATAGACTGTATCATGTGCCATCTCGTTGTCATGCTGATGTGTCCAGGATCCGTCTGTGGTCTGGATAAAAGAGAGTCCCCAATCAGGAAGTGTCCTGGAGTAAGAATTGGGTCGTCCGGACTTTCAGTTTGTGCTAATAAAGGTCTGGAATTAAGACAGGCCTCAACTTGGTGCAACAGCGTGATAAACTCTTCATATGTGAGTCTTTGTTCACCCACGACTCTTCTCAGATGGTACTTAAGCCGTCGAATTGTGGATTCCCAGAGTCCGCCTGCTGAAGGGTAAGCTGGAGCATTAAACGACCATTCTATATTATATTTATTGATCTCACTGAAGAAAGCACTATTAAGAGTCTGTATGATCTCTTGGTATTCTTTCTTGAGTATGCGACTAGCACCAACGAAATTAGTTCCGTTGTCACTGTATACGTGACTAGGGGTTCCTCGGCGAGCGCAAAACCGACGAAAGGCTGCTAAAAATCCAGGGGTACTTAGATCTGACACGAGCTCCAAGTGGACAGCCTTTGTTGCCATACAAACAAAGACGGCTACATATCCTTTGCTTGTCCTCAGGCCACGTCCCTTATTCAATTTTAAATCGAAGTGACCAGTAAAGTCAACACCTGTGTGTGTAAAGGGACGGGACGGGTTAACCCTTGGTGCTGGTAAATCTGCCATGATCTGTGACCTACTTTGATCAATATGTCGCTTACACTTCACACAATTGCGTAACTTTCGTTTAACAGTTCGTTGTCCACTGATAATCCAGTATCTTTCCCTTAAGTACGATTGTAAGGCTAGGCCCACCGTGCAATGTCATTATGTGTGCATCTTCTATAATAAGTTCGGTGAGGCGACTGTGGCTTGGTAATATAATAGGGTGTTTAGCAGCTAAACTAAGGTGACTGTTATTAAGTCGTCCGCCCACTTTGAGAAGTCCATTTTGTTTATCTAAGTAGGGATTAAGGCTTAAAAGATGATTACTTCGTTTCAGCGATTGATTTGTTTTTAATTGTGAGATTGTGTCATCAAATTCAATATGTTGAACTGTTTTTATAATTAAGTTGAGCGCATGACTCATTTCGCTACTCGATAAATAATTCAGTCTAGAAATATTATGTTTATTTTTTAACCAGTTAATGTAACGTGAGTACCAGCCTATCATTGTTGCCGCGCGCCGTATCGAGTTACAATCGTTTAATAGTTTTATAATTAAGTTATCATTTGTATTATCATGTAAGGCGGTGTGCACATGATTTTTCTTTATTTCGATACTTGACGACTCGTACTTATGTTTCACAGACTTGTGCTTATTTATGTCAAAGTCACGCAACCACTCTGGGCCTTCCCACCACAAACTGTGATCTAAAAGTTGCTTCGTGGTCAATCCTCTCGTGGCGCAATCTGCGGCGTTATCTTCCGATCGTACATGGCACCAACTGGATGCTGGTATAACATCAACAATAGACAATACTCTGTTAGAGACAAATTGTTTCCACCTGTTAACGTCTCCATGTAACCATCCAAGTACGACCATCGAGTCAGTCCAGGCGAATATGTTAATGTTGGTAATTTTAAACGTTTCCAAAACTTTTTTCATGAGACGTGATAACAGTAATGCTCCACATAACTCCATTTTAGGAAGAGTCAGTTTGTTTTTTATTGGTGCTAGTTTTGTTTTCCCCGCTATGAGTGTTCGTGTGAACTCGCCCTTATCATTGACTGTTACGATGTATATTGCACACGCGTACGCTTTTTCCGAAGCGTCGCAAAATCCATGTAATTGACAGTTATACCTGGGAATAACAAATTTATCTAATTGTTGTAACTCTATTTTTAATTGGTTCCAAGACTCTCTTATGTCGTCTGGCAAAATATCGTCCCATGTGTTGGTTTCGTCAGACCATGTCCTTTGGAACAAGAGTTTTGCACGTATTGTGAGTGGTGATATCCACCCCAAAGGATCAAATACTTTCGATATGTATGAAAGTAACTGTCGTTTTGTCAACTGACTATCATTGTGCTGATCCTCAAATTTATTTTTAAATGTAAAAGTATCAGTGTCTGGGTTCCAACTGATACCAAGTGTCTTCTTAGACTCTAGGTTTTTAAAGTGAAGTGGGGTATCTATGCTATCACTCGGAAGGTCCTTAATAAGTTCAGCTGTATTGCTTGACCACTTACGAATGTTCATTCCTGCTTCTTTTAAAATCATTATGATTTCTTGTTGTAGGGCCTTGACCTGGTCGATTTCTTCCCCACCTCCCAGTAGATCATCCATGTAGAAAGAAGACTGGAGAGCTTTCACGGCTAAGGGATACTTTTTTACCCCCATCCTTTCGTTGTCCATGGCAATCTGTCGTAATGTCCTCATAGCCAAGTAAGGAGCTGCCTTAAATCCGTATGTAATGGTGGTTAATTGGTACTCTCCTATCGGTTCCTGGGGTGATGATCTCCATATAATACGCTGCAGATGCTGGTCGTCTTCTCTTACTAAAATCATTCTAAACATCTTTTCAACGTCGGCAGTGATAACGTACTTATGTTGTCGCCAAGCCATTATCAAGTCCTGTAAATCCTGTTGGAGATTCGGACCACGTTCCATTAAATCATTCAAGCTCTTACCGGTCGATGTTTTCGACGATGCATTAAAGACGGTTCGCAGCTTGGTAGTCGTTGACTCATCCTTCAGTACGCCGTGGTGAGGAAGATAGCATGATATTTTGTTGTTACTATCTACACGTTTCATGTGACCTAAATTTTCGTACTCTAACATAAATTGTCTGTAACGCTCACCAAAAAGTTTATTTTTAATCATTTTAGTTTCAATGTTATGAAACTGTGCAATAGACTTAGCTTTCGATAAGCCTAATTCCTTTTCGAAATTTGGTTTCATAGGGATCGCGACTTCGTATCTCCCATCCTCCAGCCGCCGGGTGGTAGACTGATACAGCTCTTCACAATACTTCTCTTCGGGCCCAAGCGGTAAAGAGTTAGCGTCGGTTATCTCTTCCATCTCCCAGTACTGAGATATTTCAAATAAATCATTTATTACGACGTTACAGGTGAATGTTTTCACATTGCCAGAAAGAATCCAACCTAATTTCGTTTGTTGGGCCATAGGGGCTGTGTTTGGACCCTTGATAAGACCCCCCATGATAATATCTCTGTAAACACTGGCATCTAATAAGAGATCAATAGGCTGTGATACGTTATAATCAGTGATCGGATAATTGGATGCATATTTACCTAAAGTTGAGGTGTTGGCTGTTATGGAATGCACTTTTGTATCTAAAAATTTTTAATAAATACCTCATGCGGTGGAGTGTAGCAAGAATCATTTTGTTGGATTTAGTATGGAGCGGGAACTTGTAAAATTTTCATGGATGATTGCAATTTAGCTTTTGGCGCTTCGCCGGCCGCTCCCGCGGCGCGACTTGCGCGACCTTTTGGTCACAGTTCTAACCTTTTTTTTTTTTTTTAACGTGTGGAAAATGCTTGACGCATGCCTCGGCAGTGGGAGTTTGCCGAGGGTATGTGGGACTCTCCACCCAGGGGGGCCTACCCACTAAAAACCACACGACGTCCCTTCACATCACCTTGGCGACAGAGCCTCGTCAAACCATTCGTCGTCATCTGACGAGAAATCGTTTAGCGAGGAAATGCCACCTGGCGGAGTCACGGGAACCCTTGCGGACACTACCGCGGCTCCGCCGGTGATTGTCCGCCCATGGCAGACCCGTCCATCATCCCCTAAACGCGGGGGTGACAAAGGGTGTCCCGGGACATTGGGGACACCCTGAGTCATCGGAAGTCGGTGCAACGCAGGGGCGAGCCCTCCCAAGCCCGTTCCCCGCTGGCTTCCGTGAGAGGGCGTAGGGTTATATGCAACCCCTCTACCTCCTCTATTGTGCCTTACGGCCGGACGACTTCGAGTGTGTCGGCCACGACCTGTACGGCGCATGCGACAAGGGTCAGCTTGTGGATCAGCCTCCCTTGCTCGTTCCGCTTCCTCCTTGGCTGACATGACAGTGTCGCAAAACTTCGCGACTGCTTTCCAGCCAACTTTGCTGCCTATCATTGCTCTTAAAACGCTTGGAAGCGTGAGGTCTCGACCGATTACCGACTTGAGGTCATAGCGTTGCGAAGTCCAAGTAGGACACAGCTCTAATGTATGCTGTGCCGAGTCTTCGGCAGCGCCGCATTCCTTGCAACTAGAGTTTTGTTCTCTTCTAGCTATCTTGTGCAGGTAATTACTAAAACAACCATGTCCAGTAAGCACCTGCACAAGATGAAAGCATAAGCTACCATGCTTTCTATCCAACCATTCATTAAAAACATGGACTATTGCATCCAACGTTCTCCGACTGACAGACGCGTCTTCCAATTGCCGTTTCCAGTGCTCCCTGGTAGTCTCTTCTGCCTGGCGTCTGGTGAGTACCAAGTCTTCAATACTAGGGCGTTCCCCTCTTCTTCTAGCGTCTGCTTTGCAATGGTAGACCTGGGAGAGTATAATGGCTTCCAACTCCCACGGGGGCATACCAGCGAGCGCACCAGCGGCAGCGCCAGAAACAGTGCGATATGCCCGAATAGCCCGGATGCACATAACTCGCTGTGATTTGCGTAATATCGCTTTCGCCTCAGCAGTAAGTGAGCTGGCCCACACAGGCGACCCATAGGTAGCCATGCTTCGTACCACGCCAGCATATAATCGTCGGCAGGTTGCATTTGGCCCCCCAATGTTAGGCAGAAGTCTGCTCAATGCCATCGCAGCGTTAACAAGTTTGGGTGATAACCGGCGAAAATGTTCGTTAAATTGCCACCGGCTATCTAAAGTCAGTCCAAGGTATTTAAGAAATGAGTTGACGGGAATGCTCTGTCCGTTAATCAATAGGTGGGCGTTGGTGTGGGGTTTGTTGCGGGGGCCATGGAAAACGATGGCCTCCGTTTTTGACAAAGCTATTTTCAGACCTATCAACTCTATTCGTCCTATCACAAGAGCAGTTCCCACCGCCGCGCGACGTTTGACGTCTTCGTAATCCGACCCTCTTACAACAACCAGGGTGTCATCTGCGTAGCATAAAAGCTTCATTCTTGGGAGTAGAACTCCACGGAGAATCCAATCATAGCCGAGGTTCCACAGTAAGGGCCCCAAGACCGAGCCCTGTGGAACCCCGCATTGCATAGACTTAGAAATCAAGCGTCCATCTTTGTTTACATACAAAATGCAACGATCCTCGAGATACTGCTGAATAATCCGGATGAGGTACTCTGGTAGTCGATGATACCTCAGAGCTTCAAGGATGCGGTTAAAAGGGAGGGAGTTAAACGCGTTAGCGATGTCAAGAGACACCGCTATGACCCTCTCACCTCTTAGCACCGCTTCTTCCGACCACCTCTTCAGTTCCAATATCGCGTCAATTGTGGATCTCTCTCGCCGGAAGCCAAATTGATTATCCGAGAGGTTTGGACCGACAGTATCAAGATGTTCATTGATTCTTTCAGCCAAAATTCTTTCAAGCAACTTGCCTACTTCGTCTAACAGAACTATAGGACGGAAAGCCGATGGAGAGTCCGAAGGGCGACCCTCTTTGCGTAAAAGACATAATCTACCACTCTTCCAGATAATCGGGAATCTGCCCGAGGACAGGCAGCAATTTAAGAGGTGGATTAGATGGCTCCCTAGTTGTCCCATAATAAGTGGGAGAATTTTGCCCGGTATTCCATCAGGACCTGGGGCCTTACGCCATGATCTTAGCAGCTCGAGAGTATTCTTCACTTCTTCCAATGTTATTCTAGGAAAGTCTAGGGACAATGACGAGATTTGTGCAGAGGGTGCAATGATTGGAGGGCCCTCCTCTGCGTGATCAGGAAAAAGACTCGAAACAACAGCCGACAGGAGTTCCGGTTCAAAAGACGACGTGGGAGTAGCTTGTTGGCGCATTTTACACCGCACCATACGATACGGGCGCCCCCAAGGATCGCTTTCCAGCTCAGCAATAAATTCTCCCCACGACGACTCTTTGGCCTTATTGATGGCATATTGTAAAGCGGTGGCAGCTTGTCTATAAGCGGCATAGAGGAGCTGTTCTTCCTCTTGGGTGTGCCTACGACGGCGACAGCGAGCGTGTGCGCGGCGCGCGGTTATACTAGCGGAGCGGAGCTCACTTAATTCTTGCGACCACCAGTACACCTGCTTACGACCCTGGAATGGTTTCACCCTAGGCATGGCAGAATCACATATGTTAGTTAGAGTCACTCGTAGATGTTCCGCTTGCCTGTCCACATCGAGATCCCCTATATTTGGAGGATAACTCCAGTCAGCTACTATAGCGGCCTCTTCGACCATGCCCACATCCAACTTTTTCACAGACCAGCGCTTAAATTCCTCAGCCCGCTGTGCTGGAGGAGTATTAGGGTTGGAAGGACCAGCATTAGGCCCACTATTGGGAGAGATAGTAAACCTTATGTAGGGATGGTCCGAGAGGGACTCACCTTCTTCCACAACATGCCAATCAGGGATACGTGAGGCTAAGGCAGGGGTAGCGAACGTTAAGTCCACTCTTGACCGCCCCTGCGGCCTCACACATGTCCAAGCGTTGCCCTTATTCAGAACACACAATCCACATGCCGAAAACCAATCCGTTACCAATCGTCCTTTAGCGTTAGTTACGGGAGAATTCCACGCAGAAGCTTTAAAATCACCCATCACTAAAACCTGAGCAGGAGATAATCGACCTACAGCGACACTAAGTGAATCTAGCCAGTCCTCCATATCAGCGATTGGAACATTAGGGGAGAAATAGCCCCCGACTACACCAACCCCATCATATGTGACAGCAACATAGCCACGACCTCTTTCTTTTATTACGAAAGGAGGAGAACTGGCATTTGCAGCCCGAACAAATGCTACAGTGCCTGTAACATCGCCGACCCAATTGGGGCTTGCAGGAATCCTGTATGGTTCAGAAACCACGCAAAAGTCAATGGACCACTCTGCCATATGCTGCAAGAGGATATTCTGAGCGGCAGCGCAGTGGTTGATGTTAGCCTGTAAAATATTATAGGGCCGTCTATCCATTGGCAGTTGTTTCCATTTCCTCCACTGTCGTCTGCACTGATACTACTGCTGGCACGGTCAGGGGTTGGGATTGGGAGTTGGTCAAAGGACCCCCTTTTCCTTTAGTCTTCGGAGGAGTGCACCTCCTCCCACACATCACATGCCCTGAAGGCCGCCCAGCATCAGTACATACTGCACACATCGGTTTTTTTGCACTACACGCGGCAGCTTTATGTCCCTCTACCCCGCATTTAAAACAAGCAGCGCTACGATCCTTTTGAGCTGGACACTTTGGACGAGTGTGCCCGGTACCCATGCAACGATAGCATCGCATGGGCAAGGGTTCTAATGTTATAACCCTCGCAGAACTCCAACCGATAAGAATTCGACCTGCCTCCATGATGGTTTTTGCTGCAGAAACCGGACAGCGAACCAAAACAGAACCTACACCACCAGGGCCAACACGAATTATGCCCACCTGCACTTGATCAGTGCTGCAATTGCCAGTAGCAGCAACAGCCGAAACCACGTCTGAACTAATAATGGAATCGTCCAGCCCAGTGATGCGCAAGTCTGTGCGTTTTGTGGGTCTAGACACAGCCGCCATGCCAGACAGGACTGGTTTGAGTTGTTCTGCCAAAAGGTCAGCTTTAGAGCTGTTGTTAGCTCCAGGGATCTCCATAATCCTGGCTCCAGTGGCTGCCTGTTTGATCTTAAGGCCCTCTAAGCCGAGGTCATGCAGATTAACTTCTCGTCTCGCCTTTGACATGATTTCCGCATACGTGGTGCCTTTTTCTGCAGCTTCTGGAGAGATTGTTACCACCACCACTGATGTTCGCGGAGGGGTGAGTTTTTTCTTATTTTTTGGGGCCGAGCCTGAAAGGGCCGGCGCTGGTGCAATCGAAGTCTGACCAGGGAGACTCCCTTTGGGTGGAGAGGGATTTACCGATCTTGACGCAGCATTTTGCACCTTAGGTGTGTTTTGCGATGCAGACTTGGTAATTGAGGCAGCTGTGGCAGCAGCCGCGGTGGCAGCAGCCGCGGTGGCAGCAGCCGCAACTTTAGCCTTGGCTTCAGCACGCGTCTTCTTCCTATTTTTAGAAACCAGCGTAAAGTCATCATCATCAACGAGTGCCGTTGTCGCTTCTTCCGCCCTTGCCTGTTGCTTAGACGTTGATGGAACTGGGTTGCTGTCGTGTGCAGGCTTTGCTACTGGGGCTGACGCAGTTACACTAGCAAAAGTAGTTGCAGCAGCCTTTTTCTTTTTGTCTGCTGCAAGTGGCGGTCGTCTTTTCTTTTCAGGAAGAAGTCTTTCGTCGACCTCGAGGCCTTCAAATTTAGCGTTAATCATTGCGCCTACCGATTGTAGAATAGAACGTCTAAGATTCTCCTCATAAGTGGCGTCTTCTAAAGCTGGAGGTTGTTCAGAATGAGTATTGCGCTCGGAAAACGCCTTGCGCAGAGCCACCATCTCTTTGCGCATCAACTCGACAGTATGGGTTAGCCGGAGGTTGTCGGCTTGTAATCGACGAAGCTCTTCAGAAGTTGTACGCGCCGATAACGTTTCAAGTGCCCTCCTAAGACCATCGACAGAGTCATGAAGTGACCGCTGAGATGTCCCTTTGAGACCCTTACTTAGCTTTGATACTTGCAGAATTGAGTCAAGATAAGCGTACGCCCCTGCCAGCACTGGATCTGCCTCAACCAGAAGCGAGTGCCGATCCATCTCCTCTGGAGGTCGCTGTGGTTGGCGTGCCTTACGACCACTATCCGTCGACTGGGACCGAGATGGGACTCTAAAAATCTCAGCCGCACTTTCCAGCTCTAAGCGCCTCAACTCTCCCTCGGCCTCTTTTAGACCGACGTGATCGCCGATCGTCTGTGGACGTCCACCTCGACCCTTGCGGGATTTAGCCACTTTAGGCGTATTGGCAGACGATTTCTTGCCGGTATCAGACTCAGATGTGTCTCCGTCATTGCGAGGTCGTTTTCTATTAGAGTCATCGGTGTCCAGACTCCGAAGCGAAATTGCGGAACGAAGCACCCTACCTTCCACTTCTACCGACACCATGTTGACCTCTTCTACTTCAGCGCAGGAACGCGCAATATCTACAGCTTCGGGGTGAAGCGTTTCACTAATTTCTGCACTGTTTTTAGCTGGACCCTGTGCTTTGTCCGTACTCTCCTCAACAACGTCAAAAAGTAAGGTATTTTCATTTAAGTTTTCCATATTAGTCCCACGAGAATGGGAGAACAAAAGTCCACCCGGGCAGAGATCCCAATACCCGGGCAACCCTAATACACCCTGGAGGGCGGGTGGTATCCAGGGGTGGCGTTCGAAACTGACCACCTATGCCAGCCACCCAGAAACGGGCGCCCTGACACCACGTCCTCAAATGCCAGGACTTAAAGGATTATTTTATAGTGGTTTACTCCACGCGGTCCCCGTGTAAGAACACGACGGCCCCCGTTCCTGCAAAACGTACAAGGTTACGGTTTGGTTTCGCATTTTTTAAGGTGTTTCGCTCACCGCAGCCCCCGTTTCAAAAAAAAACGACGGCCCCCGGCCCAGCACTGCGTACTGGGTTACGGTATGAACTGGCTGGTATGGTTCGCGCCGGCCGGCAAGCCGGTAACCCCCACTGGAGGACCTAACCTGAAACGTCTGTTACATTTACATTTTGTTAGGTGGCGGGGGGCTTCGCCGCCCCGTTCCTCCTCTGTTTTTTAAACAAAAATTTTGAAGTTTTGTAACAAAAAAAATATTTTTTTATACGTCCATCGGATGCCCCCTTTAGTATCTGCGGAGCACCATAGGGGGTCGATAATTTTGTTAGAGTTTAGGCTACGAGACGCACCGATTTCGAGATATTCTCATTTTTATAAAATTCATTCTTGAATATTTTACAAGTCCTGGCCCCATACAGAAACTAAGTTGAAAGTCCTGCACACCCTTTTGCATTCGCGAATTTTCTGGAGATCTGGGACTTACATTAAAAAAATACATGTTTTAAGAAGCCGCTTCCCTAATTTCCTAGCCAAAAATTAACTTTAGGTAAATATGCATCCGATTATCCGATCTCTAGTTATAATGTGGGTCAGCTAGTTGTACATGTTGCAAATGTGTCCATAATTGCCTTTTAAATGACGTATTAGGCAAGTTTTTCACGATCCGTGGGATCACTAACGCCTGAGTAGTGAAATTATAATCGTCGTAAATTGAGTGAAGTTCGAGTGTTGTGATACCTTTACTTGATTTTACTCCATTCCCGATACCCGAAACCGTTGCATGATAGCTTTGTCTTGGCAACCCTAGTAGTTTCACTGCATTTTCCGAGATCAAGGATATTTGTGATCCCTGATCCAATAAAGCTCTAAGCATAATAAAAGTCCCATGTACCGCTTTAGCTTTAATGGACAAAGTGGTAAGCAATACTTCCTCATCATCTGTTGCGACATAATTTACACTGTGCTCTTTCGTAGCTGGTAAGGCTTGCTGACTAGGCATAGAAACGCAGTCACGGCTTGACCCCGTTGAAGTGGATGGTAATGACTCATTAGTTACAAATGAATCATGCATAATTGTATTATGGTCAGATTGGCAAATCTTGCACGTTTTCGTAGCATTGCATTTATTGTCATAATGCTTGTATAAACAATTTTTGCATACTTGCAATTTTGTAATAGCTTTTAATTTAAGATCACTTTTTAGTTTCAAAAATTTGTAACATTTATATAATACATGGTTTTGATGGCAATACGGACAAGACCAATGATTTGACGTAGCGGACGCCTGATATTCCCGGTTTGGGACCTTTCCAGTATTGGAATTATGATACTTGTGGCTATAAGGCTTAAAAGGAATCTTTGTTGGCTGATGACTAAACCTGTTTGGTGTGGTTAGACTATCCTTTACTTTCATACTAATAGGCTCCAGAGCAGTAAATTTACTCTCTAAGAAACACATAAGCTCAGTAAGCGACGGTAAAGTTCGAGGTGATTTACGCGCTTCCTTGTAGTCAGCATAAGTCTCAGAATCGAGCTTTTTAGTAATGAGATGAACCAGTATTGGATCCCACGTTGAAGTATCAACACCCAGATTCTGTATAGCATGTATACTTTCCATCGATATATCATAAATTCGTTTTATTTCATTTGCAGTTTGTCTGTGTACATTAGGTTGGTTAAGGAAAGTTTCAATATGTTTCGTAAATAAAACTTGAGGGTTGTTGTACCTGTGATTCAGTAGCTCCCATGCTGTATCGTAGTTATCTGCTGATATATGCAGGTGCTGAACGAGACGCTCCGCTTCACCCCTCAGCTTCCCTTTTAAATGCTGCATCTTCTGACTTTTGGTTAGTAAATTGTTATTATGTATACTTTCGGAGAACAAATCACAAAATGTAGGCCATTGAACGTACCTTCCAGTGAACACGGGTACTTCGAGCTGTGGGGTAGCTTGCTGAAGGTGAGCTGTCGATGCTAACTTTTGATTCAGGTTCCTCTTAATCGTCTTAAATGAATCCTCGTAAGCTGGGTCCGAGCCTTGCAAAATGTTGTCAATTTGCAAATGTAAAGAGTCTATAGCGTTCCATCGTGACTGAATACCCCTTAACTCATCTTCTAATTCCCATTTAACATTAATTTCATCTACCTTGATACTCCTTGTCAATCGTTTAAATGCTCTAAAGTTTGTACGTTGCAGCGTCAGAAGCTCAGTTACCTGTATGGCCTGCCTCGGCGAAGCAGTAGGTGCGGCCAGTGGCTCTGGCGTACGTGAACGCGATACTCTTGATGCACCCGGTTGGTTGTTGTCACCTGTACTCTCTATGACTGCTGTAGATAAATACGAAGATATTTTATATCTTACTGACACGAAATACTTTCTTGTTTTCTCGAACTGCTCTTCACTAAAATACGGGTGATCAGAGCTTTCATAGACTGTCAATTTGTCGTTAACAGACTGAAACTCTGCCCAATGCTTGTCTAGCTTGTTAAGCCGATCCTGCAAGTACTCACGCGTTTTACGACTCGCGGAGTCCTTGGCGAAGTTGCGCTCGATTTGTTTAATCGACTCCAGAACGTCCTCCTGGTGTTGAAATAGTTTCTCCATGATGCTTGCGTTGCTATTAATAATAATGCAAGACCTTACTTGATATCAGGATACAAATCCTTGTTGCAATGAAGATGTAGACTGCTGCGGTTGCGTGTCCGTTTCTGCCCGATGACGCCACGAACACTTGTCGTAACAGTACTGTATTTTTATTCACTGTATGTGAAAATCACTGTTTGTGATATATGTGACGTTGTCACAATTAAATGATAGTCGCTGGTTAAAAAAACTACACGAACGCGACGCGAACGCAAAGTCCTTGTTTTATTCGAAGGACCAAAAACTGTAGCGGACTACAGTTTACGTTGATAAATAGGGAAGGGTAAAACGTAGAAAAATACCAAACCCAATGAGCGCTGTTTTGACACTGATTTAATGTAGTAAATTAAAGTAGGCAAGTGCGTAAAACTAGGTTAAACAACGTTGAACTAGAAATGCAACGCAGCCATTTCGCTTAATTAAACAATGTGAACTTTGGCTCGTCCACTTATAGAAAACACAAATTAGACCCAATAAGACAAAAAGTTCCAAATGAAAATGTGTGTGTGCCGTGCGTGCCGCAGCAGTACTCAATGGTCGCAGCTCAGCGTCATATTACTTGTCTTACAACGCAAGCAAACGCTGATTTTCAGTTTAGTAAGTATTTCAAAAATAAATACTAAAGAACAAGACACATTTAAGTTTCTATCAAAGTTGATAAACATAGCCTACATAAAGAAAAAAAGGATTTTTCTTTTCTGTAGGTAGACTATGGTTGTATTACCTAACTTCGAGCCATCTGTCGTTGACTTTAGTGAACTATTTATGTGCAAAGTGACATCTAGTAAGGTCTGAAATCTGAATTTAAACTTCGCGTTTTTTGCTTCTTTTTATAGTTCGTTCGTTAGTTCTTATAGCATCTACACACGTTCCTATCCGACCTCCGATTCGGTCTGCTCCCAGACCAAATCGGAACGTGTGTAGCGCAGATTTGGTCGGAACAGACCAAATCGGAACGTGCGTAGCGCAGATTTGATCTGGGAGCAGACCAAAAATCGGCTGTCGGATCGGAACGTGTATGGACACTATTATAGCCGCTACACACGTCTAGACCAAACCTAACCGCCGATTTGGTGCGGACGAACTTTGCTGTAAAGCAAATATAATCCGTGCTACACACGTTCGTACCAAATCAAAATCAAATCAAATCAAAAAAGCTACACCAAATCTGGCCTTGGCCAAGGCTATGTATCACATCACTGGACAAGGCCTTGTATCACATCACTTTTTCTTTTCAAATTACCTGGATTAGCCAATGCAACGGGCTTATAAAGAAAAAGACCTATTAACAAAAAAAGGTCTTGGAATTAAAAAAAAATTTAACGGTACCTACCTGTCACAAAAGAATGACGAAAAATTCTTCAAAACCATTTCGAATGGCCTGTAACTGGCAGGGAAACATCATTTTTAATTAAATGACAATTTTTTAAGGCTAGGAATCCCGAGCGCAGAAATAATTTGAGGGGGTGAAGAACGTCGCATGCGCTCCGCCCATCGGAGGGACACCCCGCGCGTCTCAGTATACTTGCGCGGCCCTGGCCGGCGGCGGCCGATATCGTGCCACAGTGTAGCAGCAAGACAGTAGTGACCGATATTCAGTAGAACCACTCAAGTTTCATTTTTAATGTAATATGTTTATTATTTTAAAACGAAATAGGTAGATAACTGTAGTACAAATAATATTATTACCTACCACTGTATACCATACTATAATATTACATTGAATGATTACAATATTGTTACGGTGAGGGTGTTATTATGAATCTCAAGCGAAATGATCGATTCTAGAATAGAATTATAGTAAACAAGCTGTTGCCCTCGACTTCGTCCGCTTGTATTTCAGTTAAAACATGAGTTTCAGTTAAAAAGTACCCTATATCATTCTCGATCGTCCTATTTATCTCTATACTAAAATTAATCAAACTTGGTTTATCGGTTTTGGGATGAAATCTAACAGACAGACAGAGTTACTTTCGCATTTATAGTACTAGCTTAATCCGTAGATAAATGCAAATGTCACTTTGCCTGTCTGTTACTTTATCACGCCAAAACGCTGAATGATGATGAATTTTGGAATTTTGAAATACATTGAACCTTGCAGAAGGTCATAGAATATTGTTCATGCGATAACTGAAATCCACGTGGGCGAAGTCGCGGGCTGCATCTAGTAATTTGATATACTAACTGTGGCCCGTAACTTCGTCTGCATGAACTTTGGACATTGCATTTGTATTGTAATTGCAGTTATATCGCGTAAAAAAATAGCCTATGTCCTTCTCCAAGATTTGTAATCTCTGTACCAAAATTCATCAAAATCGGTTCAGCTGTTTTAGCGTAAAAAGTAACAACATCATGGCAGCCGAACGACGCCCACCGCTGGGCATAGGCCCAAAAAGTAACACATGGACGAACAAATAGGCAGATAGAGTAAAATTAAAATAAATAAGTATGTCAATAATAATGGTAAAACATTTATTAAAATTGGCTTAAATCTAGAATCTTGACTCAATGATATCTTGATCTGAGATCGCACTTGTGTCAAGGCAATATCGTGCCATTTTTGATAGTGCCATTCCAAATTCTCTTAAGGCGATACTCGGAAAAATTATGCTAAAGCGAGATAGCAATGAGAAAACGACGCGCGCGGGAGCGAGACCTATTTTGCCGATTACGCAAAAAAAAACACGTGATGCTCTACAGCGGGACCACCTTGAGCTACGTTAATTTAATTAGCATCAAAAAATGTAGAAAATTTGTATATAATTGTATACGCAATAAAAAAAAATGTATATCTATAGTTTCGTTGTAAAAACGAAATCAATGTGGTCCCGCTGGAAAGCATACTCTACAGCGGGACCACCACTATAATTCCGTTACTGAAGGCTTTTCAAATTTGTTTATGAGACCAAAAAAATGTATATTAAATGTATATTAATAAACTACAGTCAATTTGCTCTTTAGTTGGATCTTTACCAAATTACGACTAATTTAAAATTTTCCTACGGATTTTAGGTGTCCGTTACCCCAGCCAGAAAGAAGTTTCTAGAGGGAAACGATTTTATTGCATAATAAAGGCATATTTTGCGCAAATATGCGCCAAATATGTAAAATGAGTGGGCCTTATAGTTTCGGAATAAAACGGAAAAAAACTCTTTCTGTTGAGTATGTTCCATCTAGTTACATTGTAGTTAGTTACATTAATGTAACTAGTTGGAGTTTTATTCAAAGTAGCCACACTATTTAGAAATGCTCACTCGTTTAATGTAACTAATTAAACTTCTTTCCCAGTTAGTAATATCGTTAATATTCACTCAGTCATTCATGATAACATAATTACTACTTTTTAACTAACTTCAAAATTTAAAATCGGCTAAGTGCGAGTCGGACTCGCCCATGAAGGCATACATAACTTTGTATTTCATAATATTCGTATTAATGACAAAGTTATATTTGCGGTTTTCAAAAACGATTATATTTGTGGTTTATACTTATAGAGTGGAATGAGCTGCCTGTCTCTGTGTTTCCTGATTCTTACAACCCAAGTCTCTTTAAGTCGAGTGTGAATAGGCTTCTCCTGGGCAGGCATGTAACATCCTAGACTGCATCCTGTTAGCCAAACAAGATGGCGGTCAAATGCTTGCCTGGTTTCTAATAAATAAATAAATAAAATATTTAAAAAATCTTGTAAAGCCTTCTTAGCTGTGCTAGTTTTCCTTTTAACTTCGTCATATTATATACAACTATCGTGAATTTTTCCACGTACCCAAAAACAACCATTTGGCTGGCAGAGGGTGGGGACACTTGACCCCAACAAAATTTTGCACTTTAAAGCTTAATAATTCACAAACGGATACCTCATTCAAAAATCTGTTTTACAAACCCGCAATATTTTAAAACTGCTATTCAGCGACACCCCACACTATTGGGTAGACAAGGAAAAAAAAAATACATCCCACTTCACGTGTAGGTAACTTATTTATGGGGTATATCTGTAACTATTTTTAAAAGCATTATTTACACCATTGCTCCATATCTTGCTGTTATTTTTAATGATTGCATTTTAGAAAAAATATTCAATTATTTAAATATGGGAACAAAGAATACCCAGGTAATTACAGACCAATATCCATTTTTCCCGCCTTGAGCAAGATCCAGGATGATGATTCATATGATTTTGTAAAAAAAGTATTTTTTTTTGTTGTATTATGGATCTGTTTATACCATGTGTCAAATTCAAATTAGTGTTAGGAGAAGTGTTTCCAGTTAAAAGAAGTAACATAAGTACTGTAAAATTATTAGTTTCGCAACGAATTCACAATGGCTCTGGGACGAATTTTCATTTCTTTATGTAATATAGGTATGACGCAGGCATCCAGGAGGTTGCTATATTAATTTTGCAAAAACGAACAATAAGGGCCATTTATCAACTAAGCTCTAAAACTTATCTTAGGGAGAAGTTCAAAAAGTAGTATACTGATAGCTGCATCTCAATTTATATTAAACTAGCGGCCGCCCGCGGTTTCACCCGCGTGGTTCTCGTTCCCGTGGGAATATCGGAATAAAAAATAGCCTAAGTTAATTTTTATTACATCAGCTACCTGCCAGTGAAAGCCTCGTCAAAATCGGTCCAGCCGTTTCAGAGATTAGCCGGAACAATCAGACAGACGGACAAAAATTATAACAAATGTTATTTTGGTATATGTACCGTATATAATTATTCCACTGTTTCCAACCAAGCTCTCTTTAGGCTTATGTTCCGAATAAAATGGAAAATGGTGGGCAGGTCGACGTGATCTACACGGACTTCGAAAAAGCGTTTGATCGTGTGGATCACGCCATCTTGATCCAAAAACTTGAATCATTGGGGATTCACGGTGACTTGCTAAGATGGATTATCTCATATCTCTCCAATCGTTCGCAGGCGGTCGTATTGGGTGGTTTCAAGTCTGACTTCATTACAGCCCCGTCAGGGGTTCCGCAGGGCTCGCACCTTGGCCCTTTATTCTATAATGCTTACATACACATTTACACTTGTTTCACTACTGCTGAACATCTTTTATACGCCGATGACAAAAAAGTCTACATGAAAGTGAATTCGTTCTCTGATTGTATGTTAATCCAACAAGACCTTAATAACCTGATGTCCTACTATGTAGATAACAACATCACAATCAGCATTAATAAATGTCAATGTATCAGCTTCACGCGCAAAAATAAACCAATTCTGTTTAATTACAAATTTAATGACACGGTAATTGAAAAAGGGTCGAGGGGATTCGAGATTTGGGCATCTGGCTTGACTCTAAAATGCCGTTTTCACCTCATAAGATTTATTAATTATGTCATCAATGGATGACATAATTAATAGATCTTATCGCAGTTTGGGTTTCGTTATGCGAACTTGTAAACCTTTTACGCATATTGACAGTCTTAAAATTGTCTACTATGCCTATGTTCGTTGTGTGTTGGAATATGTCTCTGCTATATGGTCGCCGAATTACGCCATACACGTGGACAGAATAGAAAAAATTCAGAAAAAGTTTGTAAACCACCTTAAGTATAAATTTAAATTAGATAAATCCGCTTACGCAGATATTTGCCGAGAGCTCGAAATTCTAACACTTCGTGAGCGCCGTCTGGTCCTGGACATGGGTTTGCTGTTTGATGTACTGCGCGGGCGTCTGGACTGTCCTGAGCTCCTTGAACAAATTTCTTTCAAAGTTCCTACTCGCCGTACCCGCCATACACAACTTTTCGCCGTTCCATCCCATAAAATCAACTATGGTATGAATGCAGTAATGTCTCGTATTGTTAAGGAATACAACTTGCATTTTAGCGAAGTCGATCCATTTATAGGAGGCAAAGGTGTTTTTATGAACGGGGCGAAAGACATTCTGTTTTCTCAGTAACGCTGTTCAAATGCACACTTATTCTATTCTATTTATTTATTTTTATCAAGGTTTGTGTGTGGTTATGTGGTGTTATAGTATTGTATTTTGTTGTAATATTATGTATAAGTAGATTATTTTATATTTAACTTAGGTACTTATTTAATATTTTTATTAGATGCTGCTAGTGTCAATTTAACAAAAAAACTCTCTTGTAATTTTACATATTTTTAAAGATAGGTACTTACTTTAAACTGTCTTAAAGGCGTATTGTTATTTTTCACTTTGGGCAACTTTTTGGCCGAAGGTGTAACTGTTTTAGTTAAGTATGGCTTTCTAGATTAAGTATGGCTGTTGTTGTCACAATAAATAAAAATTAAAATTAAATTAAAAATCATATGCATGTAGTAAAAAGCGGTTATTTTAATATTACAAACAGACACTCCAATTTTATTTATTTGTATTATAGATTGTTTTCTTTTTGTGCGTCGTAATATTAATTTGTATACTTAACATGGCGATTTGCATGGTCGCAATACAAGAGAAAGGAATGGACTTGTAATGCCTTGGTACCGATTAGAGAAGGTATCTTTGTATAAGGGTCCTTCATGGGTTAAGGTATACACATATTTAACAAGATTCCAAGTGATATGTTACCCTTTGAAGAGTTTAAGAATCATATACAAAATTGCCTCCTCAATAAGGGCTACTACACTGTAAGTGATTATTTAAATGACAAAGCAACTTGGTCATAAGCAGACAAGGTTTTTTTCTTGTAGTTAATTGTGAGTCTTGTTTTACAAAATTAATCATGTACTACATTCATTCTTACATTGGTTTCGGTGTTTTGAGATGAGTTGTTTGAGTAAGCCATGCTCTCTGTAAACATTACTGCGGTGGTGTCGTGTGAGGCGGGTCGTTCGTTTCCTAAAATATGGTTGAGCGAAAGTGATGGCTGGTTCATGCGTCATGCTCGTTAACGGGTGCCACCAGTGGAATGGGTCTGCTCCTGGCTTCTAGTCTCAAAATAATGTTGATTTTTATGTTCTATTGTTTTTGATTTTATTGTATGTAGTTAAGTGAATGTAATGTAGTCTGTTATTAGGTACTCTGTGCATAATATTTATTTAAAAAAATTATATCACAGATTGTTTCCGAAATGAGCTAAGTCCTTTACTTAGCACATATTGGAAATTTTTACATCCGTTTTTCCATTTTTTTTTCTAATTTTCAGGGTTTCCTTACGTTTTCGAGCTCTTTCTGCATTCTTGCAGTCCGCTATTTTTGATATTGACTGATAGCGTTTAGTGCCAAAGCCAAGGCCAAAACTTGCTAAGTCATTACAGATTCGTTCTAAAATGTTATTTACTTGACTAAGCACGTTTTGAGCATGAAACCTCAATTTCAAATTGAATTTGTAGGTGACTTAGCAAGTAGGGTTTGGAAGATATTTTTTAATCAACTCGTTTTCCTCTAGAAACTTTTTTCCGGCTGGGGTAACGGACACCTAATATTTGTAGGGAAATTTTAAAAGTGGCCGTAAGTTGGTATAGATCAAACTAAAGATCAAATTGACTGTAGTTTATTAATATACATTTAATATACATTTTTTTGGACTCATAAACAAATGTGAAAAGCCTTTAGTAACGCAATTATAGTGGTGGTCCCGCTGTAGAGTATGCTCCCCAGCGGGACCACATTGATTTCGTTTTTACAACGAAACTATAGATATACATTTTTTTTAATTGCGTATACAATTATATACAAATTTTCTACATTTTTTTGATGCTAATTAAATTAACGTAGCTCAAGGTGGTCCCGCTGTAGAGCATCACGTAAAAAAACACAAAATCACTTCGTATTCAAAAACTATAGCGATTTTAAAAAAATGCTTCTATACGATCCTAAATATTATTGGTGTCCACTAATTAAACTAATTTTCAATAGTATATGAATCCCCATTTAAGAATAATCTGATATTTCTTATTTTTTCGAGGTATTTTCGAAAATTAAAAGTGTCGAGCCAAAATCATAAAATCGTGTTTTTGAAACTATACGATTCTAGATAAAGGTATGAAGAAATATATATCTTACTAGCTGACCCGGCGCGACTTCGTTCGCGTGGCCCTACCCCCTACTCCACACTACCCCTACCGTATCACTACTCTATCCCTACCCTACCCCTACCCTACCCCTACCCCTACCCTACCCCTATCACTTTCACTCGATTCTGTCACAACTGGGGAGTGAGAGGGACGGGTATAACGAAGTTTCGAGTTTTGCGTTTCAGAGTAGGCCTACTGGTTACGCGGTGACCGTGGACGAGCCGTACTCACTTTCAGGTTGATACAGTAATAGTTAGGTTACGTGCTACAAGCTAGATGAGTACCCTGCTTTGCAGCACCGCACGCCGCACCGCTAGAGACTGTGGCTGACGTTATACCTAAATATACAAATCTGTTTAAATATTTAACTGAGTAATTTCGCAGTAAGTACATAAAATGACTTATTTATACCAGTTAGTATGTAATACTTGATAAAAATCCAAAACATTTTCCAAACATGAGTACCTACTGCTATTGTACTCTAAATGCAATACTGTGGTGTATGAAATAAGATCTGTGCCATCCGTCCCGTTAAATAAAGAAGGTACCGGGGTGGCTGAAACTTCGTCAGTGCCATCCACCCCGTTAAGCATCAAGACACGAATCACCGGGGTGGATGAAACTATTTTTCCCAACGGTCCCGCCACCGGGACAGAGCCACCGGGGTGGATGGGACCGACTCGGTTTGAGTGTATTTCGAATATACTATGTCAAATTATTTCTAACTTTATAACAATAATGGCACACCGAGTGATATTTAATCAAAGCATGTATATAAATATTACTAATAAGTATACCAATTATCACCAAGGTGACTCTGGTACTATTTTTTTAAAGCAGTTTTATTTGATTTTAAAATTGGTACATTAAAGTCACCTCGAATTTTTTTAGTAATCCATGTAGAAATAATTTATATAAACTCAAAACAATAAAAATCCCGTGCCAATATGTTATAGTTATCTTATTATAATTATTATCAAAAACGCAAATGAAGTGAGGCGCGCGCGTCATTAAGGCGAGAATTCCCAACCGCAGATACAATTTGAAGAACATCGCATTATCAGTGGGGTGGGTGGGACCCCCGTGCGTCTCAGTAGGTATACTTAGCAAAATAAGTAATTTTGAAAATTTATGGCCGTTTTCACCTATCACTCGTTAGGTATTTGTTAGCTAAGAATATCTTAATTTAAACAGTACCTTATGATACTGTTACGTTTCAACAACCAAAACTACTAAAAAGTTTCCTAGATAGGAAAGTCTTAGTTAAGTTTAATTTCTCTATAGAATGTCACTTCTGAAAAATTAATTCTAGCATAAGTAGATTAGGTAGGTACCATATAGTTCCTTTGAAAGTCTTGAAAGTTCTAGGAAACCAACATTTTCCGTAATGTAGATACCTACAAGTTCTCGTATATTTCCACAGCATGAGAGCGCATCGTGTGTATTGGCTCTATCCGTCGTTGTCTTTATGCGTACAATATCACCTTCATCGTCGTCAAAATCGTCAAAGAAATTCAGAAATTCAAACAAATCTTACACATTCATTTTTTATTATACAAATTCATGATTATTTTAAACTTTAAGATTTACGCAGATAACTCAAGTCAAGTTTGACGTTTCATTTGACATTAAGTTGATCCTTAACAATTAGGCGGCCGTTTTCTGTGTCCTAACTTTAGGAGCTTCTTAACTACTTAGGGCATTCTTAAGTTGTGGTGAAACGTAAAAGTTCCATTTAAGAATCGCTAACGATAAGCATTGCCTTAGGAACGTCTTAACGTTTGGTGAAAACGGCCATAAGAATGCCTTTTAAAAAGTTTAAAGTTATGACTATTTATAAGTATTATTTGTTTATTGTATTTCGTAGAAGAGAAGTGGAAATTTCATAACTATGAATAAGGTAATCCGTGGTGGTGCCCGTGATATAGTTTTCTAGGTGTTTTTACGATGTTTGCCGGAGATCCAAGCAGGAAAGTTGCTCAGTAGTCTCGACGATGTTTACCAACGCACCGCGGATTTCACGGGTAGGTAAGTAAGTAAGTTGCACGACGCGTGTTCACATTGGTATTCACAAAGTATTATATTGATCCTGGATGTTAGTTCTTTAAGAATTACCCCACATAGGTAAATTTTTAATACTTTTATCCTAACTTAAGAGGTTATACCAGTTATACTAAAATAAACAAATACTCGAAGTTTTATAGTGCGACCAAAATATCTTGAGCATGAAATGTTAATTCGTAGAAAACATTGTAGGTATTGAAAACTATTATCCCTGATTTAATTTTAGACTGTTATTGTTTGTGTCTATCACAAAGTACAGTTAGCAGAATTGTAAAGTTTGGTAATCAAAGTGGTGGAAAATTCTCGACTCCAGCTAAACACTCCTAAAAATTTTGATGACTTCGATATAATACGTTCATACTTGTTTGCAAACATGCGATCGGTCTTGAGACCATAAGCAATTGTTTTGGTTTTAATGCAGACGTGTAGGCATGCCTTTCCAGTGTCAGGCTGCCTTTGTGTTTTGCTAACTGGTATAGTTATTGTATGCTGTCCCAAGGATGCAGTCTTTTCAGGCGTCTTGTTTGCAATGGTTCAATAAGACACTGGGCCAGTTTGTTCTTATGAATACCAATTCGATCTTTATACGAACTAATGCCATTGGCTATGTGCTGTTTGACGGTTGGTATATTCAGATACTCATGGACTTCTTCCATTTTTATGAACCATGGGGCATTCACTATTGTTTTGAGCACACTGTTCTGAAATCTTTGCAGAATTCCTATATTCGACGTTTTTGCAGTAGAATGTTTAGCTGGAGTCATGAATTTTCCACCACTTTGATTATCAAACTTTACAATTCTGCAAACTGTACTTTGTGATAAACCTGAAACAAACAAAAAAAGTCTAAAATTAAATCAGGGATAATAGCGAAAATATTAAACAACTATACCTACGAATTAACATTTCATGCTCAAGATGTTTTGGTCGCACTATAAAATTACAAGTATTTGTTTATTTGAGTATAACCATATTGTATTATTTTGACCATAATATTTTATTGTATAAAGGGCAATGGGCAAATTGGTAGCCTACGCGTACGCGGCCACTTCAAAAAATAGTCTCATTTCTTAGATTTTTCTATTCTCTTAAAAAAGTTTGTATGGGCACAAAGTACTGTATCCATAGTTTCTGAAATACCTAGAAAAAAAAGCTAAATTTAATTTCGTTTATTCAATTTAGGGTTGTTTGAACACTTATGAAGATCAATGAAGCTACGCCATCGATTCACAAATCCTACGGCAGGAGACCTTGTAACGAGAAGAACCGGCAAGAAACTAGCCATGGGCTATTTTTTACTCCCCGTTTTAATTTATACAGAATCGTCAAATTTGAAAAGTGACCTTTACATAATATAATAAGGTTATTACCTAAAACAGTAAACAATTTTCAACTGAACGAGGAATCAAATAGTTTAATGGACGCACTAATTTTAATCTTATTTACATTATATTACAGGATTAATAAAAAGGAAACTGCAAGCTGCGCCGTATATTTAAATCTATAAGTATCAACAAATAAAAGAAATTTTTGAATAAATATTAAGTACTTACTTACAACAATAATTAGAAAAAATTGCTGTTACTGTAAGACACGAGTACTTACCAAAATTACTATGAGATACACCAGCTCGCTCACAAAACTATATTACGAGTATAATACTATTATAAACCATATCCCGAACACCTTTAACACAAGTTGACACGAGCAGACCCACCCCACTGGCAGCACCCGTTCACGAGCATGACGCATGAGCCAGCCAAATCGCTTCGTTCAACCATATTTTAGGGAACGTAACGACCCGACTCACACGACACCACCGCAGGAATATTTAGAGAATGTAGAAAAGAAAGATCTTTTATATAAATAAATTCTTTAACTATTTATAACTGTTTCCAAACTGAAAATACAAAAAGAAACTTTCATAGTAGTAAAACATTATCAGCTATCTGTGTAGATTGAAAAAATGTATAGTTTCGAAGTGGCCGCACACATTTTTTTGGCTACTAAGCCAAGGCTCTTAGATTTTGCCCATTATCCTTTAGTAATTGATAGAAGATCATCATGTCAGCCGAACGACGACGCCCACTGCTGGGCATAGGCCTCCGCCAAGGATCTGGGGGGTTCCGTAGCCGAATGGCAAAAAACGGAACCCTTATAGATTCGTCATGTCTGTCTGTCCGTTTGTCCGTCCGTACGTATGACACAGCCACTTTATTCCAAAACTATAAAAACTACACAGTTGAAACTTGGTAGTTAAATGTATTCTGTTAACCGCTTTACGATTTTTATACAAAAATAAAAAATAAAAAAAAGGGAGGCTCCCCATACATGGAACTAAAACCGAAATATATTTTTTTAATCAAACATATTATTATTCGTGTGGGGTATCTATAGATATTTCTTTAAAAATGACATGCAAGTTTCTCAAACCATTTCAACGAAAATTGGTTTGAACGAGACTATTGCCCGTTTGCACTAAACTCGGGTTGAGCTTGTCCTAGATAAGATACATCTTAACTTAGGAACAACCTAAAACAGCCGAGCAAATATTTTTGTTTGCACTGACAGACTACGTCGTAACTTAGTCATCGCCTTGCTAAGAGAATGATTGAATGAATTCAAATAAACTGGCGAGGTAAAGTAGGTCACTGGATATTTTTTTGGTTGAAACTTCTCATTGATTCCTTCGTGAGTTAAAAGGAGACAAAAGCTAAGGCGTTGTCTATTTTATTTGGTAGAGGTAATTCACCGAGAAAAGAAAAAGTCAACTGAGCTCAACTGTCAAGAAAAACATAAATAAAGTGCGACAACGTTTTCTGTTCCGGTGGCCAAAACTGGAACTAACGTGTTTTGTTTTTAATGTCATTTTGCTAATACTTCCATGTTTTGCTGCTAAACATAAGCGCCGCTGTCATGGGAACAGAAAAGATTGTCGTTCTGTAATGTTTTTTTAAATAAATGATGAATGACTTATGTCAAATGTCTTGTGTCTCTATCTAACAAACAAGAATACAAAAGCCACAAGCTTTTCTGTTCCGGTGGTGTGCGTTACCGCCGCAAAAACTTGTGCTTTAGAGAGATGAGACCTTATCAGATAATTAGTGTGTCGTGAGGAGAAAGGAGATCAGTCAAATTGGACCAAAAAGGTAAAAGTGCCGGCCAACGAAAATAAATTGCAAATTACTATTGTAAACAGTGTAACCATCATTTTTTGTTATGACGTCAACAGTGTACGATTAGCGGCCAAGCAATTATTCAAGTTTGAAAATGACATTTTCTCTTCATTTTCAAACTTGAATATAGCTTGGCCAAAGTGCAGCCAACAAAAAAAAATTGCAGATTACTATTGTAAATAGTGTAACGATCATTTTTTGTTAAGACGTCAACAGTGTACGATTGGTAGCCAAGCAGTTATTCGAGTTTTAAAATGACATTTTTTTTCTCTTTATTTTCAAACTTGAATACAGCTTGGCCAAAGTGCGGCCAACGAAATAAAAATGCACATTACTATTGTAAACAGTGTAACGACAATTTTTTGTAATGGCGTCAACAGTGTACGATTAGCGGCCAAGCAGTTACTCATGTTTGAAAATGACATTTTTTTCTTCATTTTCAAACTTGAATACAGCTTGGCCAAAGTGCCGCCAATGAAAAAAAATTGCATATTACTATTGTAAACAGTGTAACGATCATTTTTTGATATGATGTCAACAGTGTACGATTAGCGGCCAAGCAGTTACTCAAGTTTGAAAATGACATTTTTTTCTTCATTTTCAAACTTGAATACAGCTTGGCCAAAGCGCGGCCAACGAAAAAAAATTGCATATTACTATTGTAAACATTGTAACGATTATTTTTTGTTAATAACGTCAACAGTGTACGATTAGTGGCCAAGCAGTTATTCAAGTTTGAAAATGACATTTTTTTCTCTTTATTTTCAAACTTGAATACAGCTTGGCCAAAGTCACTTTGTGTTGTAGTCAATATCTATTTTAGGGAGACATATTTCCTTATTCTGGCTCTGTAGTGTACTAGACCTTAGTTAAAGTTACTATTTAGCTAAAAGTATTGCAATAATGTTTAGTCGATTCACGTACCCAGCAGGTGGGACGTTCGTGGGTCAGTTATAATGCTGACGAGGAACTGATCTCAATGTAATAACTGATATTCTGATAACGATTACATTTTACGTGGTGAGTCAATCCGTTTTGCGATCGTATTTATAACAAAAATAATGACATTTTCAAACTTGAATAACTGCTTGGCCGCTAATCGTACACTGTTGACGCCATAACAAAAAATTATCGTTACACTGTTTACAATAGTAATGTGCAATTTTTTTTCGTTGGCCGCACTTTGGCCAAGCTGTATTCAAGTTTGAAAATAAAGAGAAAAAAAAATTACATTTTCAAACTTGAATAACTGCTTGGCCGCTAATCGTACACTGTTGTCGCCATAACAAAAAATGATCGTTACACTGTTTACAATAGTAATCTGCAATTTTTTTTCATTGGCCGCACTTTGGCCAAGCTGTATTCAAGTTTGAAAATAAAGAGAAAAAAAATGTTATTTTCAAACTTGAATAACTGCTTGGCCGCTAATCGTACACTGTTGACGCCATAACAAAAAATTATCGTTACACTTTTTATAATAGTAATGTGCAATTTTTTTTCGCTGGCCGCACTTTGGCCAAGCTGTATTTAAGTTTGAAAATAAAGACAAAAAAAATTACATTTTCAAACTTGAATAACTGCTTGGCCGCTAATCGTACACTGTTGTCGCCATAACAAAATATAATCGTTACACTGTTTACAATAGTAATGTGCAATTTTTTTTCGTTGGCCGCACTTTGGCCAAGCTGTATTCAAGTTTGAAAATAAAGAGAAAAAAAATGTTATTTTCAAACTTGAATAGCTGCTTGGCCGCTAATCGTACACTGTTGACGCCACAACAAAAAATGATCGTTACATTTTTTACAATAGTAATGTGCAATTTTTTTTCGTTGGCCGCACTTTGGCCAAGCTGTATTTAAGTTTGAAAATAAAGAGAAAAAAGAAATACATTTTCAAACTTGAATAACTGCTTGGCCGCTAATCGTACACTGTAGTCGCCATAACAAAAAATGATCGTTACACTGTTTACAATAGTAATGTGCAATTTTTTTTCGTTGGCCGCACTTTGGCCGTGCGGTATTCAAGTTTGAAAATAAAGAGAAAAAAAATGACATTTTCAAACTTGAATAACTGCTTGGCCGCTAATCGTAGACTGTTGACGCCATAACAAAAAATGATCGCTACACGGTTTACAATAGTAATATGCAATTTATTTTCGTTGGCCGATACTTTTACTTTTTTGGTCCAAACATGTATGAAGCGTGACTGATCTCCTTTGTTTACTAATAGCAAAATTTGTGTGAATTGTAGTTTTTGAGATATTTGACAAAAACAGTTTTTGCCAGGGTCACGTTTTAAACGTTACCCTGGCAAAAAAAAATTGTTTTAGCTCGGAACTAAATACATGAATAGATAGCTTTTGTTGCGTTGTAAATGTTAGCAAACAGCAAAAATTGTGTGTGTTATGGTTCTAGAGTTATTTGAGTTTTTGCTGGGGTAACGTTTTGAGATTTCCCATATCTCAGAAACGGTTCAACGCAGAAGTTTGAAAAAAATACCAGTAAGAGACCTGATTTTTGTTTAAATTTGTTTAAACATTAGTTTTTGATTTGGTTGTCGTAAACCAACGTAATTAAATGTTTTCGAAAATCAGAAAAAACTGATTTGTAAGTAAACTATTACATTTACAACCAAACAAACAGCTGCAAAAAATACCCGTGATAGATATTTATTATGTCTAGAATTTTAGATCTTGTAACTTTACACGATTTAAGGTCAAACGATTACCATACAAAAAACGTTCATCTTTAACTATGTTAGGATTCACCATTTATGGTAAATTATGTGTTCTATAGTCTTTTCTCATGTTTAAGTAGGCGCGAAATGAATATTTTACATACTTTCATTCAGAATTATAGCAAAAATCAACTCCAAATTCTCATGAAACTTACGCATGTGTGTGTGACATTAGTCGTGTACGTATACAAACATTTCGAGCAAATTTGCGACGTTGCCGTTCCATGCGGCTAAGACGCGCAACGCGCGATGCCGCTCTTCCGTTTGTGTCATGTGGTTTGTGTCAATTATAATTTACATATTTCTCTTTTGAGTTAGTACTAGATCCCACTGCAAATTAGTGCGCTCATCGAGTTTTTGCTAATAACCTTACGTACTTCTATTAAGGCTAGGAATCCCGAGCGCAGAAATAATTTGAGGGGGTGAAGAACGTCGCATACGCTCCGCCCATCGGAGGGACACCCCGCGCGTCTCAGTATACTTGCGCGGCCCTGGCCGGCGGCCGCTATCGTGCCACAGTGTAGCAGCAAGACAGTAGTGACCGATATTCAGTAGAACCACTCAAGTTTCATTTTTAATGTAATATGTTTATTATTTTAAAACGAAATAGGTAGATAACTGTAGTACAAATAATATTATTTCCTACCACTGTATACCATACTATAATATTACATTGAATGATTACAATATTGTTACGGTGAGGGTGTTATTATGAATCTCAAGCGAAATGATCGATTCTAGAATAGAATTATAGTAAACAAGCTGTTGCCCTCGACTTCGTCCGCTTGTATTTCAGTTAAAACATGAGTTTCAGTTAAAAAGTACCCTATATCATTCTCGATCGTCCTATTTATCTCTATGCTAAAATTATTCAAACTTGGTTTATCGGTTTTGGGATGAAACCTAACAGACAGACAGAGTTATAGTCCGTTCGGTTAGATAGTGTCGGTACACCCGCACGGCATTGTGGCAGAGCGACACTATCTAAGCGAATGGACTATACTTTCGCATTTATAGTACTAGCTTAATACGTAGATAAATGCAAATTTCACTTTGCCTGTCTGTTACTTTATCACGCCAAAACGCTGAATGATGATGAATTTTGGAATTTTGAAATCATAGAAAGTCATAGAATATTGTTCATGCGATAACCAAAATCCACGTGGGCGAAGTCGCGGGCTGCATCTAGTAATTTGATATACTAACTGTGGCCCGTAACTTCGTCTGCATGAACTTTGGACATTGCATTTGTATTGGAATTGCGGTTATATCGCGTAAAAAAGTAGCCTTTGTCCTTCTCCAAGATTTGTAATCTCTGTACCAAAATTCATCGAAATCGGTTCAGACGTTTTGGCGTAAAAAGTAACATCATCATGGCAGCCGAACGACGCCCACCGCTGGGCATAGGCCCAAAAAGTAACATATGGACGAACAAATAGGCAGATAGAGTTACTTTTTGTAGGTATGGATAGTGCGTGGGAATCGGAAAGGGTGTCAGAGTGGGGATTACAGTGGGACTGGAAATGGAAGAGAGGATCGTAGAGGAAATCATTGTGGTGATCGGAGTAAGTGAATAGGAGTAAAATTAAAATAAATAAGTATGTCAATAATAATGGTAAAATATTTATTAAAATTCGCTTAAATCTAGAATCTGGACTCAATGATATCTTGAGCTGAGAACGCACTTGTGTCAAGGCAATATCGTCCCATTTTTGATAGTGCCATTCCAAATTCTCTTAAAACGTCCACCGCTGAGGCCGCCGCGGTTGCAACTAGTCGGGCTATTATAGCATACCACCGCAAATCATACCGCCCGCCGCGCCTCTTGAGCAGGATACTCACCGAGCTGTGTAACACGTAACGTAACGTAACTGCTACTGTCAAGTGAGTCCATAGGAGGCACGAGCTCGCTGCGTGCGAGCCGCTCGCGCGTGGTTCGCAGTAAGCTCGCAGTGACCCGCCGAGTGGCGGTATCGCTACGAACACAAAGGCGGCTCGCAGTGTGCGCGTGGACCACGACAAGACCTCTTGTGCAGTGAGTACGTAGGCGCGACGCGAACTTCAAACGAACGCAATCATGGAGTGAGCAGAATGTTGTCGGCGTGATTTCGTCACAAGCACTGCGGATCCGGGAACTCGTAGCTGGTTACGCGGTGACCGTGGACGAGCCGAACTCACTTTCAGGTTTATACAGTATCAGTTAGGTTACGAGCTACAAGCTAGATGAGTACCCTGCTTTGCAGCACCGCACGCCGCACCGCTGCTAGAGACTGTGGCCGAAGTTATACCTAAATATACAAATCTGTTTATATATAAGGAGGTGTTTTATTGTACCGGAGAACGAGCAGGTAGTGATTAGGTCAAGTGTATAGAACATGAAAAAAATGGAAAAAAAAAATGGAAAAAAAAATCCCGGATTTTTTTATTTTTTTTTGAAATTTTTCTGTCATCCAAATATTAAAAGTTGAATATTGGATTATAAAGTCAATATTTAACATAAACAATACTTAACGTAAAAATAAAATAATCTTAAGAATCCATAAAAAAGTTAATTTTACGCGCGCCTTGGGTGAATGGCCTCAATGCACTATCAGCTGACTGGGCGGGCGGGGGCGGGGGCGTTCGCCTCGCGATACTACAGGTTCATTTTAGTCAAACTAAAATGATTTTGTAATCGCAAACCAAATAAAGTGATTTACCTATCTTTCCGTCACATTAATTCACCTATGTAAAGCTTTGGAAAGTTTCGTAAAAATAAAGTTATTTACTTATCTTTCGGTCACATTAATTCACTCATGTAAAGCTTTGGAAATTTGTGTAATAAATAATAATTCATAATCTAAATAGGTACCTAGTGTGACGCATGCGCGCGACCCACATGCCCACAGTTAGTTTTATGTACCTACCTTAGTTGATGCGACAACGACCGCTCGTCATTATGCGACAGCGCTGCCGTTCGTTAACTCTCGGCCGCGCTCGGAACGCGCGCGACGCCCGCCGCCCGCGCCCGGCCCGGTCCAGTCAGCCAGCCAGCCAGCCAGCCGGCCGCCGAACGACGTCAAGGACGGTCACGTATTTATTTATCTCGCGCCTCGCACTTCCGCAACCCACGTTTTTAATCGACATCAATAATTGTGTACTATAATTATTAGAATAAGACTGATTGTAAAGTTTTTATGAATAAAGGTGTTTGACAACTTTATACTGGCTGCCCAACTCAAGGCCGAACATTATAACGAACTGCAGTTCACGTCGCGACTCGCGAGTGAGATAAGTACCTATGTAACGGAGTGTTAGTGCGCGTTGTTTTGTTACTAAATACGGGAAACCGGCGATACGCCGGCGACGAAGTGTTCAGTGATGATGCCAGCGCACATGAGGAGTTCGACACACCGGCGCGCGGCGCCGGCGGAGCAGTGCACCCAAAGCGCCGACGACGCGCCGTTTAGTTATGATTTAGATATTTTTACATTAACTCGCCAGTCCAAAGCCTGTAAAGTGTGATGGAAAGTTAATCACTGATTTGTGTTAATCAACTGATATCTCATCATTGGATGACACGTAAGTACTTACACCCTACCCCTATTAAAACGGTATTTAAACAGCACCATTTTAGATAATAATCGTGAAACATACTCTGTTTGTCTTCATTTTGTTTAAATAGGTAGCATCGATTATTGTGATAACACACAATACCTAAAAATGAGTCGCACGCGCGCCCGCCCGGCCGCCATCGCCAGTCAGCTGATGTTGCATTCCGGTCGTTCACCCAGGGCGCACGTGAAATTAAAACTACTTTTTCATCCCATCGATTCGAAAAGCGATGATTGTTTATCTAATAACAGGGTCCAAAACGATTCATTTTTCACCTGTTATGACAAGAGGGAATAAATGAGATTTGAATTTTGAACAGCTTCATAACAGGGTCCAAAACGATGAGTTTTGAATTTAGAACATAATTAAAGAAGCATTGGTTGGAGTGTAGCAAAGGGTGAGCAGTACTTAAAAAAAAAATCAACTGATTTTGTATGGGGCCGGGACTTTTTTCAGGAACGAGAAATTTTCAAAAACGGAATTTTAGAAAATTGAGAATATCTCGTAAACGGTGAGTCGTAGCTAAAATCTAACAAAATTTTCAACCCCCCTACGGCATCCCCGGAGATACTTATAAGAAATCTGATGGACATATATTTTTTTTATTTAATTTGTTTTTATTTCAAAACTCAATTTTTTTTTCTTGCCCGACTAGCGCTATGATGTATCCGAACGACAAAGAAAGGTAGGTAGTTTGAGTTGTCTTTACTGCTTTTCTTATAGAGGGGGATGAAAAGCAGAGTGTATTACTCGGCCGCAAAATTATTTTCACCTCGGGCGGCGTATATTGAATCCCTCGCTGCGTTCAGGATTCTACTTTAGAATCCCTCGCTGCGCTCGAGATTCTACTCTAGAATCCTTCACTGCGCTCTGGATTCAAAATAGCGCCCTCGCCGTAAATATATTATTTTGCTCCCTTGTAATACAATCTACTATTTCATCCCATCGATTCGAAAAGCGATGATTGTTTATCTAATAACAGGGTCCAAAACGATTCATTTTTCACCTGTTATGACAAGAGGGAATAAATGAGATTTGAATTTTGAACAGCTTCATAACAGGGTCCAAAACGATGAGTTTTGAATTTAGAACATAATTAAAGAAGCATTGGTTGGAGTGTAGCAAAGGGTGAGCAGTACTTAAAAAAAAAATCAACTGATTTTGTATGGGGCCGGGACTTTTTTCAGGAACGAGAAATTTTCAAAAACGGAATTTTAGAAAATTGAGAATATCTCGTAAACGGTGAGTCGTAGCTAAAATCTAACAAAATTTTCAACCCCCCTACGGCATCCCCGGAGATACTTATAAGAAATCTGATAGACATATATTTTTTTTATTTAATTTGTTTTTATTTCAAAACTCAATTTTTTTTTCTTGCCCGACTAGCGCTATGATGTATCCGAACGACAAAGAAAGGTAGGTAGTTTGAGTTGTCTTTACTGCTTTTCTTATAGAGGGGGATGAAAAGCAGAGTGTATTACTCGGCCGCAAAATTATTTTCACCTCGGGCGGCGTATATTGAATCCCTCGCTGCGTTCAGGATTCTACTTTAGAATCCCTCGCTGCGCTCGAGATTCTACTCTAGAATCCTTCACTGCGCTCTGGATTCAAAATAGCGCCCTCGCCGTAAATATATTATTTTGCTCCCTTGTAATACAATCTACTATTATGTTTGTGGATACTCGTACAAAAAAAATATTTATTTTCACGTTTAGTATTGTTTATGTTGAATATTGACTTGATAATCCAATATTCAACTAATAATATTAGGATGATTGAAAAAAAAAAACCGGGATTTTTTTTTCCATTTTTTTTATGTTCTATACACTTGACCTAATCACTACTTGCTCGTTCTCCGGTATAATAAAACACCTCCTTATATTTAACCGAGTAATTTCGCAGTACATAAAATGACTTATTTATACCAGTAAGTATGTAATACTTGATAAAAATCCAAAACATTTTCCAAACATGAGTACCTACTGCTATTGTACTTATGGCAATTCCTTTTTTTGACCCTCATTTTCATTAATAATTGCTCAGTTTTTTTTTTCTTATACAGGATAATTTTTTTATCAGTGCACAAATTTTTAGGATCGACTCAGAGTCGGTAAGTGAACAACTTTCTCCTAGAAACATAGGTCGAAATATGACAAAAAATTTCGACCCACTATTTCTAGGAGAAATTTGTTCACTTATCGATTCTGAGTCGATCCTAAAAATTTGTGCACTGATAATAAAATTACCCTGTATGATCTTAGAATGAAATTTGGCGTCACACAGTGGATCGATCCCATACAAGCGATGGGACATACGCAAATTAAAAAATCATTTAACGAATTTTGAAAATCAAGTAGGTCCATCGTATTTGCCTTGTTAAAAGCTATTAAAAACAGTATGAGCATTTTCTTATTGGGACCTTATTTCAAGAAATATGGTACCTAACGTGATTTCTTAGTATGGAAAATGACTTTATAAATCCTGTAGCTCGAGAGTCCCTTCGTCCTTCGACTTGATTTTTTTATATGTCAATATGACATATATTTGCTACATTTTCCCCAAACAAACTAGGTGCGCGCCGCGCGCCCCTTACGAGTTATGGTGTTGACCGATTTTTTTTTTTCATTAAATATTCAAATATATTCAGAAACTATTATTTTGACATATTTTACCAACGAATTACACTTGAGTGAGACTAATTGAAAGTTGGTCAGCCGGCCTAGCATGAGCGGCTTTTATGGCAAGTTGTCTTGCTTACCCTACTAAGGTGTAAGCAAGACGGAATGCCGTACCATATCATATCGCGTGTTATAAGCCGCTCATGCTAGGCCGGCAGGTCATTAAATGTACCGATATTTAATGACCTGACCAACTTTCAATTAGTAACAGCTTAGAGAAAAACACATAAATGCACTCTTTCTCTATGTCAAGGGTCGTATTTTCTAATTTATTTATTCATTGTTATACACTTGGTAAGTAAAATAAGCTTTGTTTACTTAATGTCTCATAAGTAACATTAATTTACTGTTTATTTTTGGGCTACCCGTTCATAATATAGGTAAACTCATAAGTATGGATGGTTAACTTTGTGAAACCATATAAATAGAAGCCTATTTCTTAAACCGAATTAGTTGTAATTTCATCCTCATCCGAGTATTGTCATTATGTCTCCGTGGTTTTGCTACTTATATCGACCTTTACATTTCTCTACGTAAAGGTGGTGATCTTCGGACCCATAATCAATTATATTTATCTTTGAAAACAAATATTAATATTCAATGAAGCGACAATGTAGAAAAAGAACTAAAGGAGTGGTGCCGTAAATTCTGTTATCGGATCTATTCTAATTGGACAAATCTTCAAGAAGCCAGGAAAAATTTACACAGAAGAATTCCTACTGGTTACAGACAGACATTAAGTGGCCGGAAGGTTTGAAAGAAAATCTACCCGAAGAAGAAATAAACGACTCGCCTAAAGAACCAACCAGTAGAAATTCTTCTATATACATTTTTCTTGGGTTTTTGAAGATTTTGTCCACTTACAATAGATCGGATAACAGAACTACTACTTCAGTTCTTTTTCTACATTGTCGCTTAATTGATTAATGTTTGTTTTCCAAGATAAATATAATTGATTATGTCCACGGAGATCACCACCTTCACGTAGAGAAACGTAAAGGTCAAGATAAGTAGGGAAACCTCGGAAAGACATCTTTTTATATGTTATAAGCTTCTGTTTATATGGTTTCATAAAGTTAACCCATACTAATGAGGGTAGATCAAAAAGAAACAGTCAAAAATGTTCCTTATGAGACATTAAGTAAACAAAGCTTATTTTAATTACTAACTCCCGCACTCAGAGGCGTCAATTAACTTTAATTGGCATTAAACTATCATTCCTACTTTATTCAATACTATACATAAAAAAGAGACAGATATAGATATAATTGTCATTAAAAGTTAATTGACGTCTCTGAGTACGGCAGTAAGTGTATAACAATGAGAGTAAGTAAGTAAGTACCTTGTAATTGTAAGGGAAGTTATTGATAAATAATCAGTGCTTACCCGTGGTACTACCAGTAGTCCTACCAGTAGTAGCATGGGAGATTTTTTTTGCCAGTGGTACTACTGATGTGTCTGGTAGTACTACGGGCAATTATTTTTACCCCTGATACTACTCATTAAATGTGTCAATAAAACAAAGCCCTGATAGTATATACCATGAAATATTTTTTTAATCCATACCGAAGGGGTAGGTCATTTAACGTGTTTAGAATAAATTTCGTGAATTTTTTTATACAATTTTTTTACGGTAAGTATTTCAAACTTATTGTCGATGTTTAGAATAATAAAATAAAACATTTCAAACAATTAAAAAAATTAAAACATTTTTAAGGTAATAAAAAAAAATATTATTCTATTAAAACAACCACACCCGATAAAAAAAGACCGACTTACATTTTAAGTTTGGTTTGAAAAAAATTTTCACAGTATATCAGGGTGTTCTTTTATTTACATATTTAATTAGTAGTATCAGGGGTAAAAATAATTGCCCGTAGTACTACCAGTCACATCAGTAGTACCACTGGCAAAAAAAATCTCCCATGGTACTACTGGTAGGACTACTGGTAGTACCACGGGTAAGCACTGTAAATAATAATAAAAAAAGCTTTATTGCACACAAAGAAAGAAACAATAACACAAAGAGACATAGTTTTGAGAAAACAGACAACAGGCGGCCTTATTGCTAAATAGCAATCTCTTCCAACCTTGGGCGAAAGAAAAAAATAAATCAAAAGAACAGAGAAAATAAGATAATACATAAACTTTAATGAGTAAGGGAGAGGAAATGACTTCTAACTTTATCTCGAAAGGATTTTAGAGTCTGAGCCTTTCTGATAACATCAGGAAGCGCGTTCCACAAACGGACAGCATGGACAGAGAAAGAGGAAAAAAGTCGGAAGAATGGCGTGGAATTTCAAGGGTGAGGTTAGATGAGGAACGCAAAGTACATGACGTTATTATGTGTAATAAGTAAGGTTGGTAAGTAATAAGTAAACATTTATATTGATAAGGTAATTAGAAAATACGATACTGAAATACAAAGAAAAAGATTGCATTTATAATGTGCTTTTCTGTAAGCTGTTATCAATGTACTGATATTTTATGACCTGCACAACCTTCAGTTAGTCTCACTCAAGTGTGATTCGTTGGTAAAATATGTCAAAATAATAGTTTCTGAATATATTTGAATATCTAATGAAAAAAAACTTAGTCAACACCATAACTCGTAAGGGGCGCGCGGCGCGCACCTAGTTTGTTTGGGGAAAATGTAGCAAATGTATGTCATATTAACATATAAAAAAATCAAGTCGAAAGACGAAGGGACTCTCGAGCTACAGGATTTATAAGGTCATTTTCCATACTAAGAAATCACGTTAGGTACCATATTTCTTGAAATAAGGTCCCAATAAGAAAATGCTCATACTGTTTTTAATAGCTTTTAACTAGGCAAATACGATGGACCTACTTGATTTTCAAAATTCGTTAAATGATTTTTTAATTTGCTTATGTCCCATCGCTTGTATGGGATCGATCCACTGTGCGATACTCGGAAAAAATGTGCTGAAGCGAGATAGCAATGAGAAAACGACGCGCGCGGGAGCGAGACCGATTTTGCAGATTAGGCAAAAAAAACACAAAATCACTTCGCATTAAAAAAACTACAGCGATAAAAAAAATGCTTCTATACGATCCTAAATATTATTGGTGTCCACTAATTAAACCAATTTCCAATAGTGTAAGTAACCCCATTTAAGAATAATCTTGACTTTTCGTATTTTTAGAGGTCTTTTCGAAAAGAAAAAGTGTCGAGGCAAAATCATAAAATCGTGTTTTTGAAACTATACGAATCTAGATAAAGGTATGAAGAAATATATATCTTATTACCAAATTTGTAACAACTGTAACCGTCCTATAGTTTCAAATCAAAAAGTCCATATTTTTCCGAGTAGCGCCTTAAATATCCAAAAGGAATAACATCGAAAGTTCGACATAGAAATTTTCCATTTCAAGTAACACCAAAAATTCATATTTGATTAAAATTTGGTTTTTCTGTTGGGATATTTTTTTGGATATTGCCTAAATTGTTTTATACGTTATATAAATATGTCCGGTGAAGAAAGTTTAAACGGATAAGTTTTCCTGAAAAAGATCAATGAAATAAAACTTTATTAAAAATACCTAATCTTTGGAAAGTTATACAATACTTTTAATTTATTGCTACTACATATATCATCATGCTGTAAAGTTTTCCCTGACTAAGGAATTACTGTGGGGGTCCACTAGGTTAATTTCGTACACTGCCTCACATAACTCTATACACTGTGACACTACTTACTATTTAGAAATCTATGTAGATTAATATTTGATTCGTTCCAAATGAATAAAAAAAATCAAATCACTTAGTTACCTTTTATGTTTGTTTATCCTTCGCAGAGTCTGCGACGAAATCTTATTTTTTTAATTCTTTTTATTGGCCATTTTATCGTAATCACTATAAAATATTTACAGAATTATTCTTGAATGAACCTATTTAATAAATTTAAAATACTTACATATTTTCCTACAAACTATTATTATATATTTGTACAAACTATAACTAGGTACATTACACGACACCACAGATAATTATTTGTATCTATATAGGTACCTAGCTTACTGAACTCTCTACACAATCAAATATTTGAATTGTTTTTAATTTCGCTCGTCGCAGGTAACTGCGCCGCAAAAATTGGCACGCGTCCGACCCACAGACATAGATCTAATGTCTATGTCTGTGGTTCGACCTCTAACTCATTCCGCAGGGGACTGATTGATTGAAATTACGACCGTCAACGTAGCAAAATAGGTTTTTTTCGAAAATAAACAATGCCTTCGTTAGCTGGTTCGGAAGAGCGAGCGTTCCCATCTCGTCTCGCGTCAAGACAATATTACACACGGCTGCGTTGACATTTCAGAGAGCGAGTTTACTTCGAAAGTCCTGTAGAACACGTGCTAAGTTACAAATTGGTGACTAGTCTATATAATTTGTGATTTGGTGCCACTTCCACGACAAGGTTGGTTAAGCAATAGTCACCTTCCAGTCCACGTGTCAAAATATGACTATGGCTTGGCTTGACATGTTGTGTAAAGTTAGCACGGCATTGTGGCTCTTGCTATAAAATGCAGATATAAAATAATACACTCAAGTTGGATACCAAAGTCAATCTTAATGAAAATTTGTATATCCTACTTGACTACTTCCTACTAATATTATAAATGTGAAAGTTTAGATGTTTAGATGTTTGTATGTTTGTTACTGAATCACGCAAAAACGGCTCAATGGATTTGGCTGAAATTTGGGACACAGATACGTTGTGGCCTGGAGAGAAACTAAGGCTACTTTTTATCCCGGAAAAATATCACATTCCCGCGGGATAACGTCGGGTATACCACGCGGGCGACGCCGCGGGCGGAAAGCTAGTTTTTATATAAAAGGAAGTTAAATAAGTGATTTACAAATAATAATAATAATAATCATTTTTATATGATTATTATGATTACTCATCATCGCCTGAATTGTCACAAGTCACAACCGTCGTTACCACCTGTATTTATAAAAAACATAGATTATTTAAGAAAATATAATTTAATAAATGCCGAATCCCAAAATCCAATTCAATTGCGGGTGTACGCCGCACGCGGCTTCTTTTGTTTATGCGGCGGCAACCTTTGACAAAAAGCGGCACGTGCCAATGCGGTGCGATAAACGGGCGACATTATCTAAGCGAATGGGCGTTTTCACATTGGACGATAACAACACCGACACGATACTACACCGATATCGGCACGACAGACAATATCGTTGACGGTAACGAACGACACAGTGTGAAAGCATTTAGTAGTGATTGTATCAAACTGCCAGTCCGACGATATCGTGCCGATATCGTTTCGTTACCGTTATCGTCCAATCCAATGTGAAAACGCTCAATGGACTTTAAAACGGTAAATATTTGCGATAGGCGAACGAGGCGAGAACCGACTTGCATCGCGAAAGTAAAAAAGTTTAGCGTGGCGTTTTCGTTGCGTTGTAGTACCTACTTGTAGTATAAAAATAAAACAATTGGTTTGACTAGAGAGAAACTTACTTTTGCTTGCTTACTGAGATTATTACCTACTTAGGTAGATATAGATTACTACTGACCAACCTTTATTTATTTGCCTTTAAACTAATAACTATCGTAAATCATTAAAATATTTAAAACTACTATTAATAAACATGATTTTTACTTATAAAATAGAAAACTAGTAGAATCAATACTTTACCAATAACGTTTTTCTGCGTAACTGTACAAAACATCGGATACTAAGCTGCTAATTTACGAAGATAGCCCGTACGTATGGTGCGGTCGCTTATAAGTGACCTTTACAATTTGGTCGGCTTATTAAAGAATTGCTGTCTCAATCTTGTTTTTGATATATCTTTCATGATAGCTGTAATTGAAAGCTAAAATTAACAGGAACAAATGTTCATGAATTACTTAAATTTGTTTAATGTATGCCATGAGCCTTAATGTTATGGAAACTGTGTATTCGATCTCTAAAGTACGACCAGTCTAAAATTAATCAAATTTATCTTTATCTTTAAATCGTGTAAAGTTACAAGATCTAAAATTCTAGACATAATAAGTGTCTACCACGGGTATTTTTTGCAGCTGTTTGTTTGGTTGTAAATGTAATAGTTTACTTACAAATCAGTTTTTTCTGATTTTCGAAAACATTTAATTACGTTGGTTTACTACAACCAAATCAAAAACTAATGTTTAAACAAATTTAAACAAATTCAGGTCTCTTACTGGTATTTTTTTCAAACTTCTGCGTTGAACCGTTTCTGAGATATGGGAAATCTCAAAACGTTACCCCAGAAAAAACTCAAATAACTCAAGAACCATAACACACACAATTTTTGCTGTTTGCTAACATTTACAACGCAACAAAAGCTATCTATTCATGTATTTAGTTCCGAGCTAAAACAACTTTTTTTTGCCAGGGTAACGTTTAAAACGTGACCCTGGCAAAAACTGTTTTTGTCAAATATCTCAAAAACTACAATTCACACAAATTTTGCTATTAGTAAACAAATTTCTCCTCACGACACACTAATATCTGATAAGGTCTCATCTCTCTAAAGCACAAGTTTTTGCGGTGGTAACGCTCACGTTCCGGTGACAGCCGTGACAGAGGATTCACTTGCAATTCCAAATTAGCTGTCAAAATGGACTGTCGTATGAAAACTGTTTTAGTTCCAAAGATAATCACCGGAACAGAAAAGCTTGTCGCACTACTCTTTGCTTACAATGCCACAGACAATAACCACTGATATAGGTATTTCTTAAGCCTTAGGCGTTCGATATTGGGCCCGTAAGATAAGAATAGCCTAAAGTGCATTTAAGAATGTCCTAAGGTTAGTGCAAAGCAATTTTTTGTTAAGAATGTCTTAAATTAGCTAGGAAAAGACTTAGGCGATTCTTAAGTTTAGTGCAAACGGGTGTATATCTCGTACAAACCAATTTTCGTTGAAAGTTTTTATTAAGATCTACAGCATTTATTTTTTCTAGATTTTTCACTCTTTTACTTCAAAAGTTAGAGGGGGACACACATTTTACCATTTTAGAAGGTTCTATCTTTCAAAAGGTAGACTTTGAGAAAAAATGGTTTGAGAAACTTGCATGTCATTTTTAAGGTAAGCACTTTTTGAGATATGGGTCAGGCCGTAGATTTTGCCACAAATAGCGCAATGGTGACGCAAAATTTTCTACGAGTCGGTCGCACAAAGTGGCGCAAAATGGTAGCGCAAAATTATTAAGGAGCACGTACATTAATGTGATTTTATTTAACAAACATGTACTAACAAGAGGTATTGCATCAAACTAGAAAAAGAAACACGATGTTGGTATGTAAGTATGTTTAATTAATAATTAACAATAATGTACCTATGAGTAATTCTTTTTTATATATTGCGCACAATGAAAGTTAAACAGGATGACAATAACTAGTAAGTATGTATGATTTGTTCAATTTACAAAAAAAAAATACATTTAATTTGTTAGATGGAGGTATTTGGTATTATTCATTATTAATTATATGTATAAATATAATACAACTTTAAATTTATTTCAACTCTTTTCAATGTTTGAGAGTCCATTACTTTGACTCTAGCAACAACCTGCTTGAAGTATCACTATTAAAAGGACTTGCCAACCATTTAGATGCCAAAAAAAAAAATAGATCTGTCAATAAAGAAAAAAGTTAGATGGGTTTAAAAGTTAGTATGAAAGTGACGAAATTCCAAAACTTATAAAATAGGTACAAAATAAAAAAAAACTTTGGACCTAGGTAAAATCTTTGGGGCTGGTTAGGTAGCAGACCACCGCACCTACCCCTATTTTCATATGTTTAACGTTCTGCCGAACACCCTGTACTTATAGAATATTAATAAAAGCTAACAAATCAATTAATAGTAATGCTAGTCATGTTTTTTAGCGGAATTACAGCTAAAAGTAATTTCAAAATAATAAAAACACTTGAAAACCTTGTGTGCATGCACTATTATTCAATAGCGTAAAATAAGTGGCGCAATTTCTACGCAACCGGTATCGCAAAGTGGCATAAAGGCAGTTTTGCGGAACCGAGGCGCAAATGAAATCGATTATAACTCTTAAAATATATTATTTTACAAGGCTAATTTAACATATACAGATCACACACATCTAATTACACCATGCGCAAAAACAATTATAAGTTTTAATCAAAAACTTACCTTGAAATCTCAAAAAATGCACTCTGCAAAGTAGGCGACACTTTTCACTTTGATCGGAGTTGACACCGAAATGTCAAAAAATATGGTCGTCAACGCTGCATTGACCATAGAATACGATTCTTTGGTGATGCCAGCACTCAAACAAAATTTTAATAAATGTTTTAAAACCATAATATGGGTGAAAATGGTTGCGCAATATAAGTAGCGCAAAGAAATGGTTTTTCAAAAAAAAAATCTTATTGCCGAAAATTTATCTTTTTTCTTAGGAAATACGCAAAAATATTAAAGGAATGGCAACCTTATTATTATTTTATAACGTCAAATCAAACAGCTCATCAATAAGTTAAAAAATGATAATTTTATCGATGTTTAAGCTGGACACCTACCAATGCGGATTCGCGGTTTTTATAAAAAATCCGTCACTTTTGGGAGGGAAATGTCAAATAGTTTTCCAAATCTATAAACTTATCCAAATATCTATATCTGCCTTGGTTTGCTATTTCTTAGGAAACACGATGATAAGATTGAGAAATTTCTAAGAGTACTATATTTAAAATTATATGAGGCGGAGACTTTTGTACCCTCGAATGTGGCAAAATCTACGGCCTGACCCATATAATATACTACATATTCAAAAACCGCAAAACACTATGAAAAACAAAGTTACCTATATTTTGCTGACGAAAAATTATAGTGGAATTTTGGCTAGGTATAACCAATCGGTACAGTAAGTGAGTACGGAACCCTTCATGAGCGAGTTCAACTCGCACTTGGCCGATTTTTTCTAGTAATAGGTTTATATTAAGTCTTTTAGGCTATTTCTATTAATACTCAAACGCTATTTTAGTTTTCCCAATAGGTAGCTACTCGCAGTGTCAACCTTTCTTATGTTAATATTCTTGAATAATAGCATCGAAGGCTAAGACACAGTTTATCCATTTTTTCCATACAGCAGTAAGAAAACAGCAACGCAAAGTTAAAAACCGCTACCAGCCGGCCTAGCATGAGCGGCTTATAACGCGCGATATGATATGGTACGGCATGCCGTCTTGCTTACACCTTAGTGGGGTAAGCAAGACAACTTGCCGTACCATATCATATCGCGCGTTATAAGCCGCTCATGCTAGGCCGGCAGAGCAGAGACTTCATCGTCTGTTGGAACAATGACAAAAAGATCCCGTAAACCGTTCGAAGATCTGGGAAGCAAACAGAAAGAGAGAAGCAGCACGTTTAAAGGAAGAAGGGCATGGGAATATTGCATCTGTTATCAAATATATCATGAAATATTCTGAAGCAGCCTATAAAATTAATAATACGCTTAAGAAACCAGGGGTTGGATCTTAAAACAAGTCGCCTTCTTTGAGGTTAACTGGGGCTGTGGAGGTGTTTTTGGGCTTCGCCTAAAATGTTTTCAAGCAAATTTAGCTGCCGGAAATGAGTAATTTTTTTTTTATAAATTTTTATAAATTCTATTTTATACGTGAAATGAAACGTTAATTAGGTACTGCATTTTTTATGAAATATGTTTTTAACTTGAATTTAGAGTGAAACAAAACGTAAAACAAAAACAAAAACCACCATTTTGATTAGTTGACTGACTTAACATAGACAGATTGCGTGCGTCATTTATTCCGTTGCTTTTTTCTTGGTGTGAATGTGCTAAGTACGGTCACGTGATAGGTGCGAGGAGCGCAGCGACGAGCGTGTTAGGTTGACATGAACACAGCGCGCGAGCCGAGCGAGCGAAGCGAGCCGAGCGAGCGAAGCGAGCGTGCCGCGGCAGCGGCCGGCGAAGCGCCAGAGACGACTTTATGCGTACTCTCGAGCGAATTTTGAAAGTCGATTATCTCGGAAACTAATAGGCGGCAGCAATTTTCATACTAAACTTCTATCGCTCAAAACTCGAAAACTACGCAACCCCGGTAGGTGGGGTTTGAAGAGGAGGGTCACCTGCCCCTCCCCTTCCTCCTCCTTCCCAAAAAACCCCTATTGAGGCGACTTGTAACGATTTTCATACTAACTTCTATCGCTCATATCTTGAAAACTACGCATTTACGGCAGATGGAACTTGAAGAGGGGGGGTCCCCTGACCCTCCCCTCCCCCTTCCACCTCTTAAAAAACCCTAGCGAGGCGACTTATTTTAAGATTTTTACCGAAACCAGTAAAAACCGTCATATTTACATCAGAGAAAGCGCTTGGATTGCTGCTTGCACCAAACAAAACTTCATGATTAAACGAAGTGCATTTGCTTTTTAGAAGAACAAACAAGTCTAAATTGGTGATTAAACTTAAGATTTTATAGTCGCAGAGTAAAGATTAATTGTTAGCAGTAACACAGTTGTGAACAATCTAAATTTGTCAATAATAAATGAATCAATCTAATTAATTTTATTGCAAAACATTGTTAATTAGTTAACTACCCTCATTAAAGTGAACATTTATAATAAATTGTCAAAAACTTTTCTGCAACTCATGAACAACTAGTTAACAAATTAGTTTATTTACCAAAAAAATAAAAGTATAGTCCATAGTTGGCATTATTGTACGATATTGCAATTCATTTAATCACCTATTCAGGCTCATTAGAAGCCTAAATCATTTTAAAATTACTTAATCACTTGTTTTCAGCCTGATTGGAAGATATCCATTTTTTATTTGGTATTTTGGTTGTATGCAAAATTGCAAAGTCTTAAAACGTATTTAATGTTGATAAATATCTAGCCAAAAAAGATGTCTGGCTGATTTTGTAGTATAAACCTCTGCCTACTCCTTGGGGGGTATAGGGGTGATGCTAGTTTATGTTACGTGTTTCCAAAAGTCTGTGTTTCTCAACTTACACACTAAAAAACCCATTTCATATGTAAAATAAAATAAAAATATTTGGACGATTTTAAAAAAAAAATCAGCATCAATGACCGTTATGTGGCGTATGTCAAAAAATCACAAATAATTAGTAGTACAACCGTCTGTAACTCTGAGTATTCAGTACTCAGAGGTCTGTAAGGATATTACGGTTTTCCTTGCCGTTTATATAATAAAAAAATTCATACTACCTTCATACAAATTTATTGTAAAAAAAATATAATTCCTTCGTTTTGGTGCAAAATTATCTCAGTTGTCATTTTTGTACATAGTTAGAAGTAATAGAAGACATATCCGGCAAAAAAACCCGCACTTGAAAATTAAAATGCCTAAGTCTATGAAAGCCGATTTTCAGCCCGCCCCGTGGGGCGGTTTGCGTTACAACGATATTATGTATTACAGTTGCAATGTATTTGGTTGTCTAAATAGGTACTTCTAAAAACTGTGCCTACACGTTCTTCAAATGACATCAGGCACATTCCCTTTACAAAAAACCTAAAAATGTATAGCTATTCAATTGAAGTGAATGACTAAAGTTTATCACAAACAAACAAGAAAAATACCTACAATTTTATTGTGTTTTTTTGTTCGAGTTATTTAGGTTTAAAATATTTTGTTTTTGGTAACACTGATACTGAAACAGCAACTCGAACAAAACGTTCAGTTACTTGCGTTATTTTGACCTAGAGAATATTGTGTTTCCATAATATTGAAATTGGAGCAATTTGGCTTGATTTATGTATTAATTCATTGAAACCTTTTTAAATTCTTCTTTTATATACTATTATTTTAATTACTTACATCAGTTTTTGTGACATGATTCACATGATCTACTAAAAAAATAAAATACGAGCGTGCGTGTGTCGGAACGACTGTCAACTGTTGTCAACTTTGTCATGTAAATAAAGGTTTTTAAAAAAAAATTATAGTGGTTGACATTCTTTGTTTTTTTTTAATGGCTAGAGATGTTCGTTTCATGATAAATTCATAGTCATTTTTGTGTTTTTACACATATTAATTATTTAACAATGAAAGACTTTAAAATTATTTTGGTACACGTAGTAAGTTCACAGTGGCGCATAGTGCCTAAATAAAATATAACGAAGCTTATACAGTTTTTGGCAATATGTGCCTGATGTCCTTTCCAAATGATATTGAAAGTGAAGTATGTAAAATTGTTTCTCTTGTTGGTAGGTATACCTAGGTAGGTAATTTTGGAATTAGCCGCTTTGATAACGACGATCAACCATACAGTGTCCATCGTTCCAGCAGCGCCACGGTCTCCGATTTGCTTGAAAAAAATACACCATGCAGGCCAATTTTTTACCAGTCGGGAAAAAATACGATTGATTTTTTCCTCCCACTGGATCCGAGGATATACGGGGATTTCTGTGGCGCTGCTGGAACGACGTCGTCCTGGCAGCGCCCCGCTATTTCTCATTAATTACAAAAGCTATAATAAATCTAATAAGACACATATTTATGGCTTTTTTTTCCATTTCACATAAGCTAATGTCCACCTGTAAATGTCGACAGATTCAAGAGTAATCGTAGGTCACTTGGGGCGCTGCTGGGACGACGTCGTCCCAGCAGCGCCACGGCCGAATCTCAGCAATTCGATTTTTTTACTGAAAACAGTGTGCCTGTATATTTAGTTCCTTCATCATAGGGTACGGAAAAAATTGAATTTCTACATTTCATCATGGAATAATGATTTTATAGGCATCGAAAAATAATAACCTCAAAAAAAATTTTTTTTGCTCTAACGCCTTTAATTGATGTATTAAATAGCATTTGCGCATTCTTTTATATTCCTATAAAGAGAAAAAAATAAACCACTCTCGCAGCATTAACTATTCCAGAGAAATCCTAGGTTTAGATTGTGTTCATACATTTAGGCATCGTTCCAGCAGCGCCACACCCAGTACAGCATGATCCAGGGCACCTGTCACCAAACTGAGCATGCCAATATTTACTACTACCATAGCGAACACGGGAAAAAATCTGATAACGAGTATAACACAGCGAATTTCCGAGAAATAAGCCTTTGATTCAATATGCTATACAATTGGTACATTCGAGTAGAAAAGTTTTATTTAAATTCTTTTTAGTGCCACAAACTTGGGGGCTTTAAGCCCCCAGTACAGGCTGTCCGATCATGTTGGCCGACCATGATGGGCCATCGTGTACAGGGGCGGTTTGCGTTGCTCGCAGACGGCAATCACACGCAAACCGCCCCTGTACACGATGGCCCATCATGGTCGGCCAACATGATCGGCCATCCTGTACTGGGGGCTTCATACTTCATGTTTACCGGGCTTGTCAAGCATTGCATTGCATCATTGGGGCACAATATCGGTATCGCTATGCGGATCGCAGCTCAGCATTATTATGGTGCAAATAATGCAATGCAAGCAAAGTAATTTCACAGTTTAAGCAATCTTTCTATACAGTTGGACGACGCCCTTGAAGTTGGGCGATGCCGACGCCTGTATAGGTATTTACGTAAGTACGTAAGGGTTGTCACTTTAAAATGTGACGGTGGACCTTTAACGACCCCGGGTAGGTACATTGGTATTGCGATATTAAATTAATAAAATAATTTAATAATGCAAATGCAATGTCAAAAATATTAAAAAATTCAAGATGGCGGCCGACTTTTTTGTTTGTAGGCTGATTTCGATGAAACTCGGTTTTTGGTACTATTCTGACAAGAAAACAGCAACGCAATGTCAAAAAAATTAAAATCCAAGATGGCGGTCAACTTTTTAGTTTGTGGGCCGATTTCGATAAAACTCGATTTCTGCCCCCCTAGCATGACCAACAAAATGGGATATGATATGATAAGTTATCCGGTTTAACTGTCAAAAGACTATGGGTTTTGACGTTTGAATGTCGATAAGTCGCTTTATTATTCGATACATATCGCGTTTTGGGTGGTCATGCTAGGCTTAATGGTACTATTTTGACAAGAAAACAGCAACGCAATGTTAAAAATATAAAGAAATCCAAGATGGCGGCCACCTTTTTTTTGTTTGTAAGCCGATTTGTTTCTGGTACTATTTTGACAAGAAAACAGCAACGCAGTGTTAAAAATATTAAAAAATCGAAGATGGCGGCCAACTTTTTTGTTTGCAGGCCGGTTTCGATGAAACTCAGTTTCTGTTTCTATTTTGACAAGAAAACAGACACGCAATGTTAAAAATAGAAAGAAATCCAAGATGGTGGCCAACTTTTTTGTTTGTAAGCCGATTTTGATGAAACTTAGTTTCTGGTACCTATTTTGACAAGAAAACCGTTCTTAACACAATGTAAAAAAATACAAATGGTCAAGATGGTGGCCGTTTTTTGTTTTTGTTTCTCTCTTTTCGCTTATTAAAATGTAACAGGTTTTTATTTGAAAGCTTGAGACAGAGTCAAGTATCATCATCATCATGTCAAGTAAAAGATTTAACTAATTATTAATTTGCTTTAACACAAGCACAGTAAATTACGACGTAACATCCTTCGTAATTTACTGTGTTTTTGACAGCTGTAAACCCTATTAAAAAAAAAATAAAAAATAAGTAAATAAAATAATAATTTATATTAAGTTACAGAGTTTAAAAAAAATTATGATTGTGACATGGGATGATTTTGATATATAGACGAAGGCGCTTCAAAGGTTAAGAAATATGAATCGGCTTATTTCCAATCTGAATGTTTTTTTAACAAAACTTCAACCCATTCAAACGTCAGGAGTAGATCAAATTTACCTTGCAAAATTTCATGGCAGACAGACAGACAGATACAGTTATAGGTGAAACTAAATAAAACATATAATATATTTTATTTTGATACTTCTAAAATGCTTACCATAATTATTTATTTTATTTTATTTCGCAATACACCAAAATGTACCTGCCGCATTTTAATTTTGTTACAACCCTTCCGTAGTTACGGAAATACCTATACAGACGTCGGTATCGCCTAACTTCAAGGGCGTTGGCCTAAACAAAACATTGGTTATACTGTGGTAATTGTAACATTTATGTATATATAATTTAGCGTTGCTGTTGCCTTGTCAAAATAGTACCAATAATCGAGTTTGATCTAAATCGGCTTACAAATTAAAAAGTTGGCTGCCACTTTGATTTTTTTTATTTTTTTGACATTGCGTTGCTGTTTTCTTGTCAAAATAGAACCAGAAACTAAGTTTGATCAAAATCGGCTTACAAACAAAAAAGTTGGCCGCCATCTTGGATTTCTAATATTGCGTTGCTGTTTTCTTGTCAAAATAGAACCAGAAACTGAGTTTCATCGAAATCAGCCTGCAAACAAAAAAGTTGGCCGCCATCTTGGATTTTTTATACTTTTAACATTGCGTTGTTGTTTTCTTGTCAAAATAGTACCAGAAACTAAGTTTCATCAAAATCGGCTTACAAAAAAAAAGTTGGCCGCCATCTTGGTTTATTTTTATTTTTGACATTGCTTTGTAATTTTCTTGTCAAAGTTGTACTAAAACCAAGTTTCATCAAAATCGGCTCACAAACAAAAAAGTTGGCCGCCATCTTGGATTTTTAATATGTTTAACATTTCGTTGCTGTTTTCTTGTCAAAATAGTACCAGAAACTGAATTTCATCGAAATCGGCCAGCAAATAAAAAATTTGGCCGCCATCTTGGATTTTTTATACTTTTAACATTGCGTTGTTGTTTTCTTGTCAAAATAGTACCAGAAACTAAGTTTCATCAAAATCGGCTTACAAAAAAAAAGTTGGCCGCCATCTTGGTTTATTTTTATTTTTGACATTGCTTTGTAATTTTCTTGTCAAAATTGTACTAAAAACCAAGTTTCATCAAAATCGGCTCACAAACAAAAAAGTTGGCCGCCATCTTGGATTTTTAATATTTTTAACATTGCGTTGCTGTTTTCTTGTCAAAATAGTACCAGAAACTGAGATTCATCGAAATCGGCCTGCTAACAAAAAAGTTGGCCGCCATTTTGGATTCTTAATATTTTTAACATTGCGTTGTTGTTTTCGTTTCAAAATAGTACTAGAAACTAAATATCATCAAAATCGGCCTACCATAAAAAAGTTTGCCGCCATCTTGTTTTTTTTTTATTTTTGACATTGTGTTGTTTTCTTGTCAAAATTGTACTATAAACCAAGTTTCATCAAAGTCCGCAAACAAAAATGTTGGCGCCATCTTGGATTTTGGAAATTGCCTTTTTTTAATAAGCGAGATGAAGATTTGCACGCACTCACACTACATGTCTTATGCACCATAATATTAATTTAAAAAAATTATAACGATAAAGACGTGATAGCCCTGGAAGACTTGTCCCGAGTTACTATGAACGGCGTTGTATGTAACTCGGGACAACCACTCCCCCGTCTCACCCCGCAAGCCCCGCACGATTGACCTGTCTAGACGTCTCCGTCGGCCTACTGTATGAAAAGTTAACTGTGGTAATATTAACGTAATAAAGACCGTACGAGCCAAAAAAAACGTTGGCCATTTGTTTCCACATGCCATAGAGAAAGGTTAACCTATGGAGTGTAGGATAGAAGCATGATAGAAGTGGGTAAACCACATCATCCATCATAGCCTGATTACACCTACCGAGTAGAGTGGGGAGACAAGTACTCTCGGCTCGGCCGAATACTAGGTACATGTAAACACAGTACTCGGCCGAGCTCGGTACAACATTAACTCGGTCCCGTCAGATACTTTTGATTGGGTAATCGATACTTAGATTATTTGAGCCCCAAAAATAATCTACAATACAATGGGTGATTTTCTGAAAGCTCGCTCACTAGATGGCGCTGTCCCACCTATGCAGTTAGAAGGAACGGAACGTTATAAATTTTACTTTGACGCGACTTTTGTTACGTAAAACGGAACGTCAGACAGATGTTATTTATTTACCTTAATCTTTAAATTTACCTATTTCGTTTCTGTTCCTCACAGTAGTACCTATCAGTACTTATTTAATTTATTTTAAGTTTCCTTTGGGTTTTTTAAAGTAAATAAATTAAATATGATTCATACCAAAGTATACCATGTACATACTTCGTTCAACGCCATCTAGTGAAGCATTTGGAAGCTTTTTTTTAAATAGCCTCAGAAAATTGCTCATTTATCGATTCGGAATCGATTATCCGGCAACAATCACTATATACCTACGTCGAATAATAAGAGCGATAAAAATTTAATTAACGGATTTATTTGAAAATGAAATTGTCTTAATTTTATGAGAACACAGAATCCTAAACTTATACTAGGCTCCTCAGAGTTATCTGATATGCAGTGTAGTCTCTTTAAATGATCTCGAAGATTTGTTAGGTACCTATGTTTCCACAAAGCTTTATTTTCTTTTTACAAGTTTTATTTTTCTTTTACAAGTTTTGCACGTGGCCCCCAGTTCCCCCTCTCTTCTCAAAATGCGTCCAAATACGAAATTTACTTTTTAACAACGACGGATAAATAAATAAACGGCCCTAAATTACCGCCCAAATAACTCTACAATTCAAAGGTAACTGTACTGTCATTGTCATGTCACTATATGACACTACAGTCTGTAAAATTTGGCATGGTTGGAATAGCAGCTCATTTGTGCAAAGCAAAAAGATGTTTATGCTATTGGAATAAAGCTCAAGAAAAACCGCATCAGATATTTTTATGACAATGTAGCTTACGCTAGAAAATTAGACTCTATTCCTTGTTAGGCTATGATGGATGATGTGGTTTACCCACTTCTATCATGCTTCTATCCTACACTCCATAGGTTAACCTTTCTCTATGGCATGTGGAAACAAATGGCCAACGTTTTTTTTGGCTCGTACGTTCTATATTACGTTAATATTACTTTGCTTGCATTGCATTATTTGCACCATAATAATGCTGAGCTGCGATCCGCATAGCGATACCGATATTGTGCCCCAATGATGCAATGCAATGCTTGACAAGCCCGGTAAACATGTAGTATGAAGCCCCCAGTACAGGATGGCCGATCATGTTGGCCGACCATGATGGGCCATCGTGTACAGGGGCGGTTTGCGTGTGATTGCCGTCTGCGAGCAACGCAAACCGCCCCTGTACACGATGGCCCATCATGGTCGGCCAACATGATCGGACAGCCTGTACTGGGGGCTTAAAGCCCCCAAGTTTGTGGCACTAAAAAGAATTTAAATAAAACTTTTCTACTCGAATGTACCAATTGTATGGCATATTGAATCAAAGGCTTATTTCTCGGAAATTCGCTGTGTTATACTCGTTATCAGATTTTTTCCCGTGTTCGCTATGGTAGTAGTAAATATTGGCATGCTCAGTTTGGTGACAGGTGCCCTGGATCATGCTGTACTGGGTGTGGCGCTGCTGGAACGATGCCTAAATGTATGAACACAATCTAAACCTAGGATTTCTCTGGAATAGTTAATGCTGCGAGAGTGGTTTATTTTTTTCCCTTTATAGGAAGATAAAAGAATGCGCAAATGCTATTTAATACATCAAATAAAGGCGTTAGAGCAAAAAAAATTTTTTTTGAGGTTATAATTTTTCGATGCCTATAAAATCATTATTACATGATGAAATGTAGAAATTCAATTTTTTCCGTACCCTATGATGAAGGAACTAAATATACAGGCACACTGTTTTCAGTAAAAAAATCGAATTGCTGAAATTCGGCCGTGGCGCTGCTGGGACGACGTCGTCCCAGCAGCGCCCCAAGTGACCTACGATTACTCTTGAATCTGTCGACATTTACAGGTGGACATTAGCTTATGTGAAATGGAAAAAAAAGCCATAAATATGTGTCTTATTAGATTTATTATAGCTTTTGTAATTAATGAGAAATAGCGGGGCGCTGCCAGGACGACGTCGTTCCAGCAGCGCCACAGAAATCCCCGTATATCCTCGGATCCAGTGGGAGGAAAAAATCAATCGTATTTTTTCCCGACTGGTAAAAAATTGGCCTGCATGGTGTATTTTTATCAAGCAAATCGGAGACCGTGGCGCTGCTGGAACGATGGACACAACCATACACGTTCATCTTATCGTTCGCTGGTAAAACGCCAGTATTTGGGTACTATGGTTTAGTTAAGTACCTAGGTTCCTAGATATATTCTTTGTTGGCGCTCAACCGCCGCCGCGCCGCGCCGGCCGGTCACAATCACAACTCGCAGCGGGTCACGCATAATCTTTTTACTATTTACTAATGCTACGCTGATGAAGGCTAAGTGCTGCCCCGTTGTGGATAAAAAAAAGTTTTTTTTTATCTAAGCGCACGTTAGTTTGTCAGCCAAGTTCAGGAAAGGACGCCAATCATTAAATCCCAAATAACATTTCACTTGCTGTAAAGCTTTCTTTATCTAGGCGCACGGCAGTGTGCCTGCCAAGTTCGGGAGAGAACGCCAGTCATTATACTTACCCCAAATGACATTTTACTTGCAGTAAAGTTATTTTTGACGCACGGCAGTGTGCCAGCCAAGTTCAGGCGAGAACGGACGATGCACGATTATGCGTATCATCATGCCAGCCGAACGACGCCCACTGCTGGGCATAGGATATTATGCGTATACCTATTTATTTTGACGTCTTAATCGTAGGAGTGTCATAGGCTATTTTCGTTGCAAAAATAACTAGTTCATTTTAAAAACCAAATGATTTCTTTTTAGACGAACCTTGTGGTCGAGTTTAATTGATCGAGAAGATGTAAACAACAAATGGTCAACATATCTCGGAGTTTGTGAGGCCCACTTCGAAACCAATTCTTTAATCAAGACATCAAACCGAACTCTCCTAAAAAAAGGCACTAATCCTAAACTTTTGCTACCTGTCAAAAAAAATGAAAATAAAGAATCACATTCAACTGTGGAGACTAATGAATCTTGTACACAATATGAAAAAGTTCAATGGGACTCCAATTCACAAACAGCAGCTCACCTTTCTGCTAATTCTCCCTGAAAAAGAAAGCTGAAAAACGATACCTTACGTTACGTTCCCTTAAATAGGGTTGAGCGAAGCGATGGCTGGTTCATGCGTCATACTCGTGAACGGGTGCTGCCAGAGAAAATAAGTTTGCTCTTATCTGCTTTCCTTAAAAAGTGTTTTTTTTAATTTATTTTATTAAGAATTACATTTGAATATATTCTATATTAAAGTAGAATTTTCTTTTGCTTTTCACTAATCCTAAGAAATTCAATATTGCTCATGGCTATGATCATTAGTTCGCTTATACATTGTCATAACCCATTGTGTAATTGTCATGGAAACTGACCTTAATCATACCATGTTAAGGTCATTTTTCAATTTGACGACTCACAAGTATTGTAAATAATAATCTAAATTGAATAAACAAATTTGACTTTGACTATTAAACTATATTTTTTTATTTACCTATATACGATAAAAACACACAACATAGGTATAAAAAAAATATAATTTGTAACCCATTTAGATTTCAACTATTTTTCGCCGAACTTGGCACCCTTTTTACATTTATGTTTTCGTCGAACTTAGTGCCTTTTTCACGTTTATGTTTTAAACTAACTAACTATTACACCATATTTATATCTTGTTCATAGAGTACATTATAACATATAGGAATAGAATACATTACAACATATAGGATCGTCGTGTGTGGCGTCGGGACTTTAAATGGATATTAGATGCTCTGTTCACCATCTAAGCAGCCTCTAAGGCATGTAAACATGCTTAAGATGTATGTATAAACGAATTGATGTATGTATGATTGTTAACTTATACTACCTACTCCTTTTTAAATTCAGAATCAATACAGAAGCAGCCCTAGTGAGTCAGACAAGGATAGGAATAGATTTTCAAAAACGGTGGGAGCGGTCCTTCTGTAAACTCTTTATTTTGTGCTTTAGGGTACAAAAATTTCACTCCCGAGTTTAGGTATGATAAACGTAAGCGTCCGGTCACCAACCGGACTAGTCTCAATAGGCTGGCACTCGCTCGACTTGTCGCACACGCAGCGCACGCATCCGCATGTGTCGCCATCTGTCTCGCTTCGCGTGTATTACTTTCACGGATAAAGTGGTACCTCTGACAGCCCTAGCAGATTGAAGCGAGACGGCAGACAGTTATTGTACTATGAACGCTATACGCAATGCAAAAGGTTGAAACTAGGTTATTTTCCAGAATAGTAGGTAAATATCTCGGGGATTTTGCGCCGCTTGTATGGAAGTGAGACAGGCCTGCTACATGTACCCCAATTTTGCGATGTCCCATGCATTCACCACCTTCCAACTTTGAAGTGTCATAATCCCCAAATATTCTCATCATATTCACACTAAAATCACTTTATTTGTTGTAAAATAATATGAAATTACGTTTTTTAATGTCTTTTAATTGGTTGTCATATCAAAATCAGTAAATAAAAAAAAAACAAATTTTATTTTGTCCTGGAAATTTGATGATACCGGAATTCCCAGTTAGTAACGACGATTTTGTCGACTTGAAAATAACACCAAGTATACAGATATTTTTTTCTATGGCAACCATTTTTGGACGGTCGGTAGCATCTATTATCCGTTTCTTTTTCCGGCTTTTAGCATTGGTTATAATGGATAATTACCGTTACTTACAGTTCAGAGCAGTATGTTGTCAAAAACATGTTCCGATTAGTACACTGATTTTTAAAGATAAATATTATTGGTTTAACAGAAAAGTTGTTTAAAGTTTTGCACCAAGTATCTAAAAATAACTGAAGTTTATTAGAATCATAAGTTTTAGTGTATTTATATAAAATATTGTGATGTGAAGTCATAAAATATACTTTCGTAACGTTCAGGAGAGAAACGTTTTTGTATAGCATTTATTTGAAAAAAAAAACCGGTTCCGTAACAGTCAACTTTTTTGAAAAACGCCCAACTACTATCTCAATACTATCGATGTGTTAAAAGCCACTTAAAAAAAAAAGAATAAAAAAAAAATACTATCGATAGGTAATATAAATATTATTTTTCAAATTAAAAATCTATAGAAATTCTATCGATAGTTTGGTAACCCTACTTTTTACTGGCATAAAATTCAAAATAAGTCAAATGTAATAGGTACTTAAGTATGTAATAAAAATATATTTAATAACAATGATAACATTATGTACGAAGTACAATTATTTTATTTTATTTATCATCCTTTTCTGTTAGTTCTTTGGCAAATTTAATTGCCATTTGTCTTCGAGTATGTACAAGTATTCTGTGTCCTTTACAATCTAAATCTTTTTCGTAGCATTTATGTTTGCAACATTTTTTGCAGAGTTGATACTCACACTTGCCACCCTGAAAATACAAAATTATTAAATAAATAAATACTAAGTATTTATGTATGAAGGTACGTACTTAAAAGTGTTACTTAATTAAAACTAAATGGATGCTATTTAAAGGACTGCCTACACATATCAGGGCCGTGGCCGGGCCGTGATCCGTCCGCTAATCACTAGCGGACGGATCATGGCCCATATGTGTAGGCAGTCCTTTAAGGCCGAGCCAGACTGTTGTAAACAAGCTTCCAACAGGGGTCACCTTGGTGGGAGGCTTGTGGAGCCCACGGTTGGTGTTTGTGTTGTGGCCACACTGTTTAGAACAAGGCTCCCACCTCAGTGTGTTGTCGACTTTTTGTTTGGAAGCACGCATTGCGAGCGTTGCCAATCTGTGGGGAATTCCCCAAAATGCGGGGATTTTTGATCCGATTGGGTAATTTGTGGGGAAAGTGCGGGGAATTAGCATTATCACGCCGATTAATACCAAATTGTAGATACTATTCCAGTTTACGCATGACAGCTGTCGAGAACTACCTACCAGCAATTAAAGATTGACATTTAGCCGCGTTAACTGATATGTCATAATTAGTCGACCACACAGAAATCTTCATCAAATCACAGTTGATTAGCGCGACAGCATTATTTAAACTGTGTGAAAAAAAATGCGGCTGCCATCATGGATTTCAAAACTCACATCAAAATCGAGCTTAGAACCCCTAAAAATCCCTTACACGACACCAATATCACAAAATTTAAAAAAAAGCGCAGCCGCCATCTTGGATTCCAGAACTTACATCAAAATCGAGCTTAGCATCCCTAAAAACCCTTTACATGACACCAATATCACAAAACTGAAAAAAGTGCGGCCGCCATCTTAGATTCCAAAACTCACATCAAAATCGAGCTTAGCACCCCTAAAAACCCCTTACATGACACCAATATCACAAAATTGAAAAAAAGCGCGGCCGCCATCTTGGATTCCAAAACTCACATCAAAATCAAGCTTAGCACCCCTAAAAACCCCTTACATGACACCAATATCACAAAATTGAAAAAAGCGCGGCCGCCATCTTGGATTCCAAAACTCACATCAAAATCAAGCTTAGCACCCCTAAAAACCCCTTACATGACACCAATATCACAAAATTGAAAAAAAACGCGGCCGCCATCTTGGTTTCCAAAACTCACATAAAAACCGAGCTAAGCATCCCCAAAAACCCCTTACATAACACCAATATCACAAAATTGAAAAAATAACGCAGCCGCCATCTTGAATTCCAAAAATCACAAACAAACTTAAAACCCTATACATAAATCCAACATAAAAAAAACTAAATATTATTTTTCCAATTCAATATTTGAAATCAAATAAACTTAAAACCCTATACATAAATCCAACATAAAAAAAACTAAATATTATTTTTCCAATTCAATATTTGAAATCAAATGCGAAAGCCCTGTCGCAAAGCTCCCATCTAGCTAACAAAATTTTGTATGGTAGATGGGAAGGACCCTCTCCCCTCCTGCCCCGCGTACCCCGCACGATTGCTCTGTCTACAGTCGTCACAAATTAAGATGCCCGTTTTGACACATGCTAAAGTGACATGATTAGGCATGTAACCATACGTACCCCGCACGATTGCTCTGTCTACAGTCGTCACAAATTAAGATGCCCGTTTTGACACATGCTAAAGTGACATGATTAGGCATGTAACCATACGACAGTGTGATCGATTCTCACGATTAATCGATTAAGGTTCTGAGTAACTAGTCGATTATAGTAAGTTTGCAACTTATGTGGATTAAGACTAAAGTTATTATTATAAAATGTTAAACTTACTATATAGGTACTTATACTTTTAATAAACATATTATTAAGGTATAAATTGACCTTTTATGTTATATAAACTTGAATCGAATCCACTTAAATTGCATAATTTATATAAGAGCGAACGCGCTCTTGTGATTTTTAATCGGGCGATAGTTTGGTCGTTCTCGGATTCAGTATAGAGTTATATGGCAGTGGCAATCCGTCAGTGCGCTTAAACTATCGACCGATCAAGCTATCGAAAATGACTGGCCGACAGTTGTACGATCAAACTATCGCACAACTATCGGCCGGGCGGTAATGTGCATGAAGGACTATGTGAGCGGGCGCACTGCATTCAACTAAACTATCGCCCATCTATCGGTAGACTGCGCATTCAGTATCGAACTATCGAAAATGACTGGCCAATAGTTACTACAACTATATAGTTACAGTTATACAACAGCTATCGGACAACTATCGGCCTGTGCATGAAGGACTATGTGAGCACGCGCCCGGATTCAAATAAACTATCGACCAACTATCGGTCGACTAAAAATCACAAGTGCTCGCAGGTTCTCAAAACCAAACTATCGGCCGACAGTTTGATCACGATCGTATTACGATTCCGACTAAACTAGCGGTCCACTAAAAATCACAAGTGCGCGTTAGCTCTAAAAGTGCAAGTATTTTAACTACAGCTCACAGCATAGACATGGTTATAGAGTAGCTACATTACTTATTATAGCGGCACGAACAAGACGTTTAAAAAGGTTCTTTCAAAAGTGTTAATATACGACGTATTGGCCAGTGGTTGGACCAACGTGTACAGTGCCACAAGCTTTTCTGTTCCGGTGACAGCCGTGACAGAGGAGCTACTTGCAATACCAAATTAGCTGTCAAAATAGACTGTCGTATGAAAACTGTTTTAGTTCGAAAGATAATCACCGGAACAGAAAAGCTTGCTGCACTATACAGGCCGCTTATGGTGAACGCACGCTTGTCCGATGCGAACGCTTCGAACCAGCCGAACGAAACGTGTTTTAAGAAATCTCTGGAAAGGTGAACGTGACGATTCGACATGATGAGATGTGCAGCGTTGTCTAGGTTTTATTTAAAGAATTATTTTTTTTTCATTCGTTTCATACGAAACGTCCTCCTTGGATAAGTTTGCGTTTGCCTAGAAACCGTTTTATCGAAATCATTGTTGCCAATTCATAATTTCACTAATGCTTAAGCACCAATCTAGTTTTCACACAAAAAGATCAATTTTACAAATTAATCTATTAAAGTATTTATAACAATTATTTCGATTAAATTGAATGAAGCTGGAGAAATCCTGCACACAACGGTTACAACACTAGTATTTAAAAAAATAAAGACTTAAAAGACGTAACTGTTTTTCGAGACGTTTCGTAGTTAATGAGCGGTTTTCCTTTGACAGATAATACGTCAAAATTAGTTCCAAATCTTTTAATAGATGTCACTATTTCGAGTCAGCTGTCAAACTAATATATTTTATAGTTGTTTTATAGTCGTTGGTAGCCATAGATATAGTTTGGTAGCACAGTTTATATTAACATATATATTTACTGTGTTGGTAGTATATAAGTAGTCTGTGGTTCTATCAATAAGACAAATCAATTTTATTATTTAATAAATAAAGATTGAGATTGCAGTTTAACATAAAAAACCATACAAACAACATACATAACCTTCTTCCCCTCGGACCTCTATTGAGAACAGACGTGTTTTATGTTATTAATAATTATTATTTGTTAAATAAAATTTAAATTTAAAATATAAATTCAAAAAATCGAAGTTAGTTATTAGGAGCTCATAAACTGTGAGGATCTACGAGAACGCAAGCGCAACCACCTACCAACGCACACGCACACTAAGAAGCGCGACACACCAAGTAAGAAACTTTTAATTCTACTAATACGATACGAGAGGTCAGCTTAGGCTGGACGGAACGCTGCTCTGCATATATTTTGTCCAATATTAAAGACCCCTAAACGCCAGAGCGAACGTGACACTTCTTTAAGGTTTCTGGTTGCCTGGTACTATTGACAACTATCAGATAGTCTGTGACTAAACTAACAATGATCCACTCCCCACCTCCCACCGCTGCGGGTGATTCCGATACCGCTTCTGAGCGCAGTGGGGCGAGCAACGTAGCGATACGCTCTAAACGTAAGCGTGAGACAGTTGACTACTGCGAGCTAAGTGATTTTAAAACAGAATTAAGGGAGTCCATCGCCTCATTAACAAAAACAGTGCAGCAAACTTTTGGGGAAGTGAAACTGCAATATGAGGAGATGAAATCTAGCCTCCAATTTATGTCCGACAAATATGATAATTTGATGGAAAAAATGCATGTTCTCGAACAGGAAAAACTGAATGATAAAAAATATATTTCACAATTGGAGGATAAAGTTGACCTCTTAGAAAGAAAAATGCGGGCGACTGGCCTAGAAATACGCAATGTTCCAAAATTTAACCAAAATGGCGACAAGTACGAATCTAAGCAGGATTTGTGTGGTATTATAAAAAGCTTATCCCGCTCAATGAATGTCGAGCTCCATGATTCGGACATAAGAGACATTTATCGCGTGTCATCTAAGAAAGAAACTATGAAACCAATAATTGTTGAACTTAATAGTGTTCTCAGCAAGGAAAAACTTCTTCAGGCGATTAAGGTCTTCAACAAATCAAAACCCAAGGATGGAAAGTTAAATACTAGTCACTTGAACTTTCAAGGGCCACAAAAACCTGTTTTTGTCTCGGAAACTCTCACTCTAAAAGCGCAGAAACTATTTTACCTGGCTCGAGAGTATCAAAAGGAGAATAATTACGCACATTGTTGGACCTCAAAAGGAGTCGTGTACATGCGTAAAGAAGATAATTCCACGTTGCTACGTATTGACAGGGAAGATGATTTAGTAAAACTTAAGAATGCCAAATGACTACTTCTCGCTTTCTTACTCGCAATGAAAATGTACCTATTTTTATTTTTTACATCCCCTTTTCCACATTTTTGTTTAATTATGCATGATATTTTTTTCAATATTTGTTTTTTAATATTTTTTTATACTGATTATTTATATGATGCTAATAATTTTAATTGTTATTTATGTTTGTACAATAGCACAATATTTTTTGTTTTTTTACTCGCAGTGAAAGAGATACAATTATTATCTTGTACATTATGTGTTTATAAATGTTATTCTATAATATATGAAATAAATAAATTCTTCAAAACTTGTAAACAGTTATCTCTGAAAGCTGATTATTTGCTTGATGCTAATACTTATATTCAACGTTTATTTTGTATTACAGTGAATGTTTTTATATTTGCAGTTGAGTTGTCTTTTTTATTGTGTTTTGTAGGGAGGGACTTAATTGTGAAGGAAATGTATTGTCTAATCAACATTTGTAGATTGTTGGTATTTAAAACGCCTTATCTGTGTTATGCTGCTGTATTTGGTTGCCTTTTATGCTACCAATATATGTCTCAATTTAAAATTCTTCTTCTCGTTATAAACATAATATATATTTGGAATGCGATTGCCAGTAAAAATAAACTGCTGAATCAGATGAATATGCTAATATATACACTATGTCTGGTTACTAGATATAATATGTTTACAAATAATACCTTGCTTAATTTAATCAAAATTGTACCAAACATACAGTATCTTAAATATATTTATTATAAAAGTTGATCAAATAATCATAAATTCACAAGCAATAGATGAACTTTCAGTGTCAAATAATTTTTTGTGTTCACCCGAAAATTGTAAAAACTATATTCCTAGAGAAAATAATCAACTTAACATAATTACTCAAAATATTTGTAGCATTTCAGCCAATTTTACCGATTTCCAGGCATTATTACATACTATAAGCATTACACAGGATATAATAATACTAACGGAATGCTGGCTTAGGTGCAACCCCTTAATTCCCCAACTAGATGGTTACAACCAACATTCCACGAGTGAGCTCTTGAACCAGAACGATGGTGTCGTTGTATATATCAACAAACTTCTCCCAAACATAAAAGTATTGGAACCAACCTTCGATGATGCTAGTTGTTTGGTTTTGCACTTGGGTACAGATACGTGTATTATAGCAATATACAGATCTCCTTCCCTTAGAGACACTTCAAATTTTCTGTCCTCTCTCGATCGAGTCTTAATGACGTACTCCCACTTTGGAACGATTGTTATTGTCGGTGATATTAATATAGATATAGCTGAGAACACTTCTGACACGAGATCATTGGATTATTTAAACCTTACAGCTACTCATGGACTTCTTCCAGCTCACAACTTTCCAACTAGGGGTAAATCGTCCCTAGATCACATCATACTTAAAACTAAACTCAATGCTACAACAGTCGTATTAGAAAGTACCGTAACGGATCATCAGGCTGTGATGCTTTCACTAAACAAAATTGATAAACCTAACGCCCATAAAATAAAAACAAAAATAGATTATATTAAACTTACAGCCTTAATGGAAAATACTGACTTTGAACCAATCCTTAGCTGTTTTAACGCAAATGATGCACTCAAACATTTTGTGAACGTGATCAGTAGAGCGATCACAAGCTGCACTTTCCAACATTCGGTGCCACATCGTCTCAGAACCTACAAGCCTTGGATTACTCCAGGTGTATTAAAATGTATAAGGAATCGTGACCGTATGCACAAACAGCTTAAAGAAACACCTAATAACGAAATCCTAAAAGTAACCTACAAGCGATATCGTAACTACTGTGGTAATCTATTAAAAAATTTAAAGAGGGAATATGAAAGAGAAAAGATTCGGAATGCTGGATCTAACAACAAAATGCTCTGGGATGCCATTACAGAAGTTACGTGTACAAAAAAATCCAACACCTCAGCAGCTGAACTTATCAAATCGACCTCAATCAATGAAATAAACGAGTATTTTGTGAGTGTTGGTAAAGAGTTGGCTAAACAGTTCAAAAATAAACAACCCAGTGTACAAAGTAGTAAAGACCATATATGCAAATCTCTTGTGTTTCTAGATACAGATGAGACTGAAGTCGGTAGAATCATAGCTTCACTACGAACAGACTCTGCAGTTGGCATTGATGGAATTCCAACAAGGTTTCTTAAGCAGTACGCCTACATAATAGCTAAGCCACTTGCTCATATTTTTAATTTGTGTTTTACTACTGGTGAATTTCCTGAACTATTTAAAGTAGCTCTCGTACATCCTGTATACAAAGCTGGGGAAAAAGACCGTGCCAGCAATTACCGCCCAATTTCTGTCCTGACTTCTTTATCTAAGATATTGGAAAGGGTCATGAACGGCAGATTGAAGAATCATCTAGAGTCAAATAACCTTCTTCATAGTAACCAATTTGGTTTCCGTGAAAAAAGATCTACAAGTGATGCCGTTCATGACCTGACTAATCATTTGGTAGAGTCTCTGGACAAAGGGAAGAAGGTCATCGCTACCTTCCTTGATCTGGCGAAAGCCTTTGACACGGTCTCGATCCCCAAGCTATTGGACAAACTGGAATCGCTGGGAGTAAGAGGAAACCAGTTAAAACTGTTCCAGAGCTACCTGCAGAACAGAACGCAATGTGTCAAAATTGGTGACCTCATTAGTGACAGACTACCTATTGAGTATGGCGTTCCTCAGGGCAGTGTCCTGGGACCAACATTGTTTCTAGCATACGTTAATGACATATCTAAAATCGAACTAGATAATACAAAGTTGATTGCTTTTGCCGATGATACCGTACTTGTGACTGTTGCGGATACGTGGAATAATGCATTTAATTTCGCGCAAAATAGCTTTGATAGCGTTTCAGAATGGTTAAGAGACAACTCTCTCACTCTAAATGTAGACAAGACCAAATTTATGACGTTCTACTTGCGTTCCATTCCACCATTAGCTGAGATGTCTATTGTTGCACATAGACACCCTCATGCACATGATGACGGCACTACTCAGCAATGTGTCTGCCCTAAGCTTTCTAGGTCTACCTCTATTAAGTACCTAGGTATTACCCTAGATGAGAGGTTGTCCTTTTCTCCCCACATTAATATGTTGACGTCCAGAGCGCGAAAACTCATATATATATTTAAAAACCTCCGACACGTTGCGGATGACAAGGTCTTAAGGATGGTTTATTTTGCCCTTTGCCAGTCCGTGTTAAGCTACTGTATCCTAGTATGGGGTGGTACATCAAAAACAAGTATGTTGAAATTAGAACGTGCTCAGCGAGCAGTGCTAAAGGTGATAAAATTTAAGCCTTTCCGTTTTCCTACTGCAGAGCTATATAAAATCTGTGAAGTTTTGACAGTTCGGCAATTGTTTATCTTGCAGTTAATATTAAAGCAACATTCCCTGAGTGGTAACCTTCACCCACAACAAAGTCACAAAAGAAGACAAATTGTGGCTATACAACGAACAATTAAGACCAGCTTTAGTACAGGGTTCTACTATTTCCTTGGGGCATTCCTGTATAACAGAATAAATAAAGTATTATCCATTCACCAATTGAATAAATACCACTGCAAACAAGCTGTAACTAAATGGCTAATTAAACTTAATTATGACGAGACTGAGAATTTGTTATTAATAACTCAATGAATTTAAAAGTTAAATGTATTAAGTATATTTTCAATTATTTTTTTTGGTATAATTGTTTTTTATTATTATTTTCTGTATTGAGATGAATTGTTTAAGAATCAAGAGTAGCATCATATATAGCAATAACTTATCTTAGACTTCTTTTTTTGTGATTTGTCTTATATTCTAACCAGTGCAAAAGGAAGGTTGCTGGTACTTATAGCACGGGCTTTCCCAGTTTAAGTACTAGTTATAAATTTTATAGAATCTAGAATAAGTAGGATAATCATGATGTGCCACAAATATGTAAAATGGAGGAAAAAAAAAAAAATAAAGAATTTATTATTATTATTCCCTTTATTACATTTTAAATACTTACAAAATTATATTTCTAAACATTAAATTTTTACAATGTATAACACTAAAAAATATAACATTTAAAAATACAAAAATGCAGTTCCCCAACGGCAGCAAGATCAGGGTCCCGGCTACCGATGGTTAAGGATCCAGAGACAGGAACCTTCTCACTATACGGGCCGTGTCCAGAAGTACTGCCTTCTGCATCTGACTCCCGATCCATCCACCTAACGCAAGCCTCTTAAGGTGTTTATCGAGGCTCTTGGCTATTAGACCATGGGCAGATATGACTATCGGAACAACAATTGCTGAATCAATGTCCCACATGTCAACAATCTCGTGAGCTAAATCAAGATATTTGTTTTCTTTATCTTTTTCAGCTTTCACAAGGTTGTCGTCATGGGGAACAGTGACATCAACAATTATTGCGCGGCGTTCGTGTCGATCTATCAATACAATATCAGGCTTATTAGCTACAATAGTCCTGTCTGTAATGATAGATCGATCCCAATACAATGTGGCATGGCTATTTTCAAGGACCTGTTCTGGTGCATACCTGTAGTACGGCACCTCGGATGCCACAAGACTATGTTTCAAAGCAAGTTGTTGGTGTATTATCCTGGCGACTTGGTTATGTCTATGCAAATACTCGCCGTTTGCGAGACGAGAACAACCGGAGATTATATGCCTAAGGGATTCACCCGGACGATGGCACGCTCGACAAATATCCACTGTGCCATCCCTTAGGATATACTTTCGGTAGTTATTCGTCATCACAACCTCATCCATAATTGCACAGACAAAACCTTCGGTTTCACCAAAAAGATCACCAAAACGGAGCCAGGATACTGAGGCTAATAAATCTACGTCGGGCCCATGGAGAGCCCGGTAGAATCTGCCATGTAACTCCTTGCTTTGCCACACAGTGCTGCGGTCGGAAGTACTAAGTACTACAGGTTTGCGCCAGTTTTCTTTTGCTAAAAATAGAGGAGTCAGTCCATTGTCAACAGCAACTACATCTCTATGAGACCCCATATCGACTTGGAGAAAATACTCCCTAAGATTGCATATCTCGCGGTTATGCAATGTCTTAGCATTTAAGAAGCCACGACCACCGCACTTCCGCGGGATATACAATCTCATGGTCGATGAACGTGGGTGATGCATGCGGTGTGCTGTTAGCAATGTACGAACTTTTCTATCCAGGGCATCCAGTTCAGTTTGAGTCCATTTAAGTATGCCAAAGGAATACATCAGTACCGGCATGACCCATCCATTGTATGCGCGAACCTTGTTTCCGCCAGACAAAAGACTTTTAAGGACTTTTGAGAGGCGCCCCAAGAAACGCTCACGCAACGACTGTTTCATGTCAGCATCGTTGATGCCTAATGCCTGTGACATACCTAAATATTTATAGGTTTCGTTAACGGAGAGAGATCTAAGATTAATAGAATCCGAGAGTTGTATACCCGTGGATTCCATTATCTGACCACGCTTTACATGCATGACTGCACATTTGTCCACACCAAATTCCATTTTAATGGCATTACTGAAAGCTTCAGTAACCTTCAGTAACGCTGTCAAATGAGAACTGCTATGGGCGAATAGTTTCAGGTCATCCATGTATAGCAGGTGTGATATTACTTGACCATTTCTCCGTAAACGGTAGCCTAATCCTGAACTCTCGAGAAGTGTACTCAGAGGGTTCAAGGCCAGACAGAACCACAATGGACTCAGACCGTCACCCTGGAAGATACCTCGCTCTATTTTTATAGGCTCGCCCTGACCTAGAACCCGTCGAGATCCTGGATAGAAAAGGACGGTTCTCCATTTTCGCATGCACGACATCAAGAAAGTGCGTAGAGTTGTATTAATTTTATACAACTCCAGCACCCTCATGAGCCACGAATGCGGCACGGAATCATAGGCCTTCTTATAATCTATCCAGGAAGTCGACAGGTTCTTTCGGTTTCGACGAACCTGTTGGTTAATAGCCATGTCAATGAGGAGTAGCTCCTTAGTACCACGGGCCCCATTCCTACATCCATTTTGAGAGGCGAACATAATAGAATTTTGATCAATGTGTTTATTAATCTTCGACCTCAAAATGGACGTAAGAATTTTATAAATTGTTGGCAGACAGGTGATAGGTCTATAGTTTTTAGGGTCCGCAGTACTACCAGATTTATGGAGCAGATGGGTTATGCCTGTTGTCATAAATTCTGGAAGCGATCGAGATAATAAAGCACTTTGAAATTGAGATGCTAAGCAAACGTGCGAGCTAGGTAACCATTTATACCAGAAATTGTGCAGTCCGTCCGGGCCTGGAGATTTCCAGTTAGGTAAGGAACGAACTGCACAAACTACGTCTTGGTAGTCAATGGTTACTTCATTCATCTCAGGTATAAGCTCACACGATCGCTCAACATCCCTTATCCACGCGCCTTCAGAGTGAGTGACAGGCACAGACCAGATGTTGTGCCAAAAAGAAATCATGGCATCATCATCCGGCCGATGCATATCAGTATCACTCTGATTCGATCGCTCCCAGGATGCATAAACACATCGTTGATCTCTCTCGAACATGCGGTTCTGAGTAAAGCGATCGACTCGCACCCTATATCTTCGAATACGATTAGCCCATGCACAAATTTTCTGCTTCAGGAAGTCGATGCGCTCTGTGACACATGAAATGTAATTTTGAGGACTAATACCAGTCCCCAGGAATGCACGCTTCACAAAGCGCATGACCCTAGGGCGCATGTTGCCCTCCCTAAAGCAGCTGAGCTTACCGATGAGTACCCTAGCCTCACTGATACGACGTTCAATCCTACACTGCCAGGCTGGTACAGCCAGACGAGGGCGTGTTGCTGTGTCAGTATTTGGAAATTTGACATGAGCAACACGACAAGCCGTAATAGCCGCACAATACAAGATCGAATGAGCATCAGCCAGGTCTTCACTACTATCAAAGTAATTTGATAGTAGTGAATCTAAAGCACACATCAGCGCCCTATTTTTTTTGTGCATGGGAAAACGCGGAAGCCGAGGTCTAAGGTGAATCGAAGTCGATCGAAATTCCAGAACTACATCTTCAAGAGTACTCCTCAATATATCATTGTATTGGGGACTTACAGTAGTAACCATATCATCTCCACCACCACCATCAGCAACGTCAGCTTGCAATGTGGTCGCGGCAGAAGCTTGAGTTGCCGCCTGCGATGCAGTAGTACTGATATGGTTACGTTGCACCTCTGTACGGAGCCGATCAAGTACGGAGTCATCCAACAAGTGACCCCGTTGAATGGCTCGCACCTGATCCGACAGTCGTTGAGCCGAAACGTTGATAGATGGTTCGAGAGCCTGAAACAGAGAAAGCATCCGAACACGATACGCAGTAAGATTAGTTCCTGCCTCTGTTGCCTCAAAATATGCGCGCATGACATTTTCATTGATGGAAATTGTCCATCGCATGCGCTGCACTCCACCGGGAGCGGGGGCCCTGACCGGAGCCGTTTGCCCCAGAAGCCCCAAACTCTTCGGTGGCCGGCCCCTCCTCCGGCGTACAGGTGGTGGCGACGTCGGCGGAGAGAAGTACTCGTCACTATCGCTCGACGCAACTGCAGATGTCAGCTGAACACACGGCACTAAGGCAGTTGCCGACAACTGCGAGGCGGAGCGAGGTGACGAGCCCGGAGGTGGTAGACGTGCTGCTCGGCTTCTCGTCAACATCTATTTGTTCATTACTATCCCATTTCCATTTAATTTGGTTTGTATTGGTGATGAGATGACATTTTCAACTGTCATACAGTATCATTTTTAAATAGACTATAAAATATGTATCTTCTTTGTTGTTGTTCTATGTAAGTATATTGTTGCAGGCTATTAGATAAGTATTAAATATTACTATGGTATTACAATGACCTCTGAATTAAATATTTCTTAATAAAATCAATAAAATGATGGAATTTTTTTTTTTTTTTTTTTTTTTTTATTATTATTATTATTATTTTATTTATTATTATTTTTATTATTATTATTATTATTAACTAAATAAAAACTATGAACCTTTGCACAAGAATAGCTTTTTTCCCCGTAAGCTTCGCATTTCTTTTCTTCAGCTCTGCTTTCAAAGCAGCGAGTGACCACGATCCGTAGTCCTTGTCCAGGATGCACGGCACGGCCAATCCCGTTCAAACGTCTTGTCCAAATCGCAAAGGCAAACTCAAAGTTCGTAGAATACGCCAAGGGTTTTTGTCTCCGCAACTATTTTGTCACTCGCATCAAGTCTACAGGTTACTATGTAAGTGCGCGCACGTAGCGACGCGACACCCGGGCACAGAATAATGACCCAGGAGACTTTCTTGTCCACGGGTTCGAAGACAAGCCCGCGACGCAACTGTCTCCTTGTCTATTGGTTTCAATGCAGTGCGCGCACGGCGACAAATAAGTTGCCGATACGATAGGCCAGTACTTAGCTACTCAACCGTCGCCCGGGGTGATAGCGGTGATAGTGTGTAGTAACGGAAAATCTACATACGCTTGCTACTATCGATCTAAAATATAGTTAACTAGTTTTCCGCCCGCGGCTTCGCCCGCTAGGACTACACGACGTTATCCCGCGGGAATGTGATTTTTTTTGGGATAAAAAGTAGCCTATGTTCCTCTCCAGGCTACAAAGTATCTGTATCCCAAACTTCAGCCAAATCCATTCAGCCGTTTTGGCGTGATTGAGTAACAAACATCCAAACATCTAAGCTTTCACATTTATAATAATAATTATATAAGTAGGAAGTAGAATATCCTTAATATTATTAAAATACTTTTTAAAATGCCAGTAGTAGAAGAAGATATTGATAACTGTTATACAATAAAAAATTAAAAGAATATTCAGATGTTCATGCTAAATCTTAAGCTTAGGGAGAAGTTTGCCAGCAGCTATTCCAGGTTTCCAGGTTCTTCGGCTTCTTTAGACAAGTGCACAGACCACAACCGCCTCTTCGAAATCCATGTTGATGACTGCGAGCAAAAATTACACAAAAGTTGTGTCGCTGTCGCTCTCGTGTGCGCATCTTTTCGCGGCAAAGAGACGGCCGGCGACAGTGACAATTAAATTGCCGCGTATCTAAGTCACCCGTGCGCGCTAGCCCTTATCTTATCATGCATAGAAGAGTCGTCAGGACAGGCACCAGTAGGAAAAGCCAAAGTCGTCGATTATAATAATCCACGGAAAATACAAACGAAAACAAAGTACCACAAACAGAAGCGAACAAAACACACTGACTATAGTTTTTTTACCCTGTGACACTGACGAGACAAACAAAGACAAAATGACACAGAAAGCATATATTATTTTTGCTTGAGCGAGCGAGCAATATTTATGGTCTATAACATGCCTTTATTAAACCTTGTATACAATTTTTGACAGCTGAGATTAAAATGCGACATCTATTGATGAAAAAACGTACTAAAATCTCTACCTGTCAGAAAAACGCTAATTGAATCTGCGTTTACTTTAGAATAAACGCAAAAATAATACGAGGAATACACTTTGCCTTAATTTATGATGCGTTCAAAAATGTAACATATTATTTTCATACACCTTTGATAAGTAATCAGCATATATTTGATTTTTTGGTTTTCGTAACAAGTTACATTCTAGGGTCATTACCATGTGTCAAAACGGGCATCTTAATTTGTGACGACTTGTAGACGCCTCCGATGAACGAATGTAGTAAGTAGACTGTGGTATTGGTATGAATGACAAAGTTATATTTGCGGTTTTCGAAAATGTGTAATATCTCAAAAACTTGTAAAGCGTACTTAGATGTGATAGTTTTCCTTTTAACTTCGTCATATGTACTACTAGCGTGAAATTTCACGTATCCAGAAACAACCATTTGGCTGGTAGGGGGGAAACACTTGACTCTTAACAAAATTTTGCACTTTAAAGCTTAATAATTCACAAACGGATGCCTCAATCAAAAAACTGCCACAACGTTTTTGAAATTGCTATCCAACGACATCCCACACTATGGGGTAGACAAGAAAAAAAAATTACATACCCACTTCACGTGTAGGGGTTTTTTTTTCAAAATTTTACTTTACCACTTTGTTGGCGTGATAAATATGTATATTCATGCCAAATTACAGCTTTCTAGTACTAAGAATCTATGAGCTAGACTGGGGTCAAACGGACGGACGGACAAACGGACATGGCGAAACTATAAGGGTTCCTAGTTGACTACGGAACCCTAAAAACAGTTAATGTTTTGATACTTTTGATGTTGGTAATAATAATATAAAAAATAAAAATAATAAATAAATAAAAAATATTTTTTCCTATACTTACAGAATTGCATTGTAAATGCATAAAAATAATTTAAAATCTCAATTAAAATATCAAGTTGTTAATAATGTTTTTGACGACCGATTTGGCGCAGGGGTAGTCTACCCACCTTCTGCGCCAGTGGTCTCGGGTTCAATTCCCGAACAAGACAAATATTTGTGTGCATGAACATGTCTATTTGTCTTGGTCTGGGTGTTTACTATGTATATTAAGTATGTATTTACAAACAAAAAGTATTTAAGTATATATTTATCCGTTATCAAGTTTTCCATGATACAGTTTCTTAATGAAATTAACATGGGCTTAGATAATTGGTGTGAATGTAAGAAGATATTTATTTATTTATTATTTATTAATGTTGGATTTATAACAATGATGTTTTCAGCATTATTGTGTTCCGACAGTTAGAGATAAGATAGCCAGTTCCTCAGTGAATGAGGATTCCGGGAGTAGTGCGCTTCCACCTTCAGCCTTATCACCACTTAACACCAGGTGTGATGAAGGCTAAGTGCTACCCCGTTGTGGATTAAAAAAAAAACAGAAAAAACTCGCGTTTATTGCCCGTGGTACTACCAGTAAAGAAAATACAAAGTTTCCAAAACTTTGTATTTTTTTTACTGATTGTGTTAGCTTGTTTTAGTCTTGTTTAATAGTAATAATCAAATTTTTGTGCAAATATGGATAAGTGCTTGGTAAAATGCTTCGATCATATAAACCCTAGATACAGCGTAAACGCACGGAAAGTGAAGCCGCCAACGAATGCTTCATTCGAAACGGAGCATTAGATCGCCTCAGTATCAGTAGTCATTTGACCGCCCGGCGGCGTAACGATGCCTAAATGTGCTTTGACGATGTGCAGAAACAATTCAAAAAAGGTGAAAAAAAGAGATGGGATATCATATTTTCAGTAAGTATTGAGCGTAAATATAATTGCACTATGAATTTAAAGTCAAACATGTACCGAAAATACCTTAATTTCAATATTTATACCAAAATATTACAATATTCCTTGCCGCGCAACCGTTTCTTCTCTTTGCGTAAGTAAGACAGAGATACACACATGACCAATTTAGAACAGAGTCATTTTTGTTTACGGAGACGCTTTGTTCATATATATTTTTTTATTATTTGTTGCAATACATAACTTATGGATTTCTATAACGATTACAAAATGTTTTTATTATATTGTACCTACAGCAGTTTTTTGTCAACCCTTAAACCCTCAATAAACAATATAAAACCCGAATAAAATGTTGTAGAGAAAAAAATTACGTTTACAAACTTTTACTTCTGTACGCTATTTTTCTATTCAATTTCTTTGCAGTTTTCCAGTGAACTTAATAATAAAAGAAACGTGGAGGAAAATGATAGCCCAAGAACGTCGAGAAGAATTTTATAGACCAAAACCGAAAACAACTCACCGAAAAAAGTTCACCGAAAACCATTAATTTACGACAATCTGAATCATCTAAATTGACGTATCGGGTAGATTTTTGCTCATATTAATATAAATAAATAAATAAATAATCAAAAATTAGGAAATACGTAATATAAAAAAAGTATTGAAAATGATAATAACGACTCCGTAGCTCAGTGGTAGGAGCATTCGCCCGAACAATAAAAGGTCGTCGGTTCGAGTCACATCGAACGACTCCGCAGCTCAGTCGTTAGAGCATTCGCCTGAACAGCGAAAGGTCGTGGGTTCGAGTCCCATCGAGTGACCCCGTAGCTCAGTGGTTAGAGCATTCGCCCGCACAATAAAATGTCGTCGGTTCGAGTCCCATCGAACGATTCCGCAGCTCAGTGGTTAGAGCATTCGCCTGGACAGTGAAAGGTCGTGGGTTCGAGTCCCATCGAATGACCCCGTAGCTCAGTGGTTAGAGCATTCGCCCGAACAATAAAAGGTCGTAGGTTCGAGTCCCATCAAACGACTCTGCAGCTCAGTGGTTAGAGCATTCGCCTGGACAGTGAAAGGTATATCAAGTCTTAATTTTGATTTTTTTTTATTTATTTATGTCACCGGAAAATAATGAAAACCAATAATTTATAAATTTAATTTAAAAAAATAACCACGAAATTTAAGGCAATCGCTTCGCTGCGCTTCGCGATCGCCTTAAATTTCTAACCTATCACGTGTTCTACAGGACTTCCGTAAAATTTATGAACTTGCGGTTCTTATTGTTATTTTCCGGTGACATTTACATTAAATACGAGCAGAAATCTACCCGATTCGTCGATTTAGATGATTCATATTGTCGTAAATCAAGAAGTTTTCGGTGATCTTTTTTCGGTGAGTTTTTTTCGGTGAGAAAAGGTTTCGGTGAGTTTGGTTTTCGGTGAGTTTATTTCGGTGAGTTTGGTTTTCGGTGAGATTTTTTCGGTGAGTTATTTTCGGTGAGTTTTTTTCCGTGAGAAAACTTTTCGGTGAGTTTGGTTTTCGGTGAGTTATTTTCGGTGAGTTTTTTTTCGGTGAGTTTTTTTTCGGTGAGTTCGGCCGACGCCTTATTTGTCACTACCATAATAGCGTCAGAAAGCCCATCCAGGAACTTGCGACCAAGAAATTAATAGCAAATGCTTTTGATCCCAATATGTCTTCTGCACTCCGAAGGTTTTCTTACTTTTTAAAAAGTCTTGTTTCAAGACACGAACCTTGCAGTAATAACTGCTTTTGCCACCATGTCTCATCCACTAGATATCCTCTCCGAAGAGACAATGACTCAATTGGAACGGTGTGTGCTCATTTCATTATAATGCTTAAAGAAGAATGTAAATAATAAGAATATAATTATTAAGTATACAAATAATAGTTATTTTCTTTCCAGAATTCCTTGCAAATTGTATGATGCTTAAACAGAACACACGAGTCTCAATGCTGTACGCAAAGACATGTTTGCCTGCAAAATAGGCTCATGACAAGCCTTCCTCCGACATTAACCACACACAACAAACATGCCTTACGTGCAGCTTACCAAGCAAGTCTTAAATGGGCTAATGTTTTGAATTTACGAGCCCCAATTCCATGTCCATCTTCTTGGGGATGACACAAAAATTCACAAGGGGGATGGACTCCTAAATGGTTCACTGCTACGCCGATTTGGTCAGAATTAAGCTTTCTCGATTATTGCGGGTGCAAAACTTCCTGCGATACTATGCGCTGAAGCATTCGACTCGTCGGCCTACCATGCACTCTGCAGTGCAAATTTTGCACAAGCGGTTGTGAAAATCAAAGCTAAATGAATATAAAGATTCACAATTCGAAATTATTTCCAAAAAAATTCAACAATTACATTTTTTATTTTAGTAGATACTTTCTTATAAACTATTACATTTTGCACTAAATAATAAGAGATTTTGTTTTTCTTTTCAGTTCAAACAGTAGGTCATCCGTCCCTCGTCGATTTTGAAGAAGATTTTAATTAAATTAAATTATTTCGTTAAATGTACTTGCATTATTACTAATGTAACACTCCTGACATTTAAATTTACCTTTTTAATGGGTATTTCTTGTAATGACGAATAGTATTTTGATAACTAGATCATTGAAATTGGTGCGCCCGAGAAATTACTGCCCTAATTAATAATTTTATAACTCCATAATTTTTTAAGATATCGCCATGCAGTTTTTTTTATCAAATACTGTATCTAATTGTCAACAATATCTATACATATAATAAAACAGAAACGGAAAAAAAGTCTGTACATGAAATATTTAAAAAAATTATTACTGCTATGTGATGTGTACAGGATATACACCCAATTGCAGGAAGCTCCATTAAAGTTAAAGCTTCATTAAATCTATTGCTGTCACTTTTTATTTCTTGACAACGAAAAGTGACAGCAATAGACTTAATGAAGCATTAACTTTAATGGAGCTTCCTGCAAGTGGGTGATAGACCCCAAAACAATAGATAATAAAATTTTTGTCTGTTTGTATGTTCGCTTTTCACGCAAAAACTACTGGACGGATTTTTACCAAATTTTGTGTAGTAATAACTTATAACCCGGGTTAACATATAGGGTACCTTTTATTGCGGGAAAATTTCTTTATATTAAAAAAAACGTTGATAACAACACTTTGTATGTTTGCTTTTCACGCAAAAACTACTGGACGGATTTTTACCAAATTTTGTGTAGTAATCTATATAAGTATATAAAATTCAAAGTCCTGACTGACTGACTGAGATATCAACGCACAGCCCAAACCGCTGAACCTAGAGACTTCGAATTTTGCACATAGATACGTTATACAATGTAGGCATCCACTAAGAAAGGATTTTTGGAAATTCCACCCCTAAGGGGGTGAAATAGGGGATAAATGTTTGTATGAAAATCCGTCAGTTTTGAAGTTAGGATCTTCAAATTTTGTATTTAGGCTGGCAATTGAAAATTAATGTTTACCTATGTCAGCGTTTTTGACAATTCCACCCCCGAAGGGGTGAAAAGGGGAATGAAATGTTGTACCTAGAAAGACTTTCATTTAATTTATTATTTAGGCTTATGGTCGGAAAGTAAAACAAATAAGCAAACACATATTTCGTATTTTTTCGAAAATCAACCCCTTATAGGTTAAATGGGATAAATAAACCTAAAAATCGATATGGATGTCGTTATTGAGGTTTTATGGGATGACAATTGCAAAAATGGCATTTATTTTGATGTTTAACACGAACCTCTATAGACTCCACCAGTTCCTCTAAAGTCCAGTCTACTGGGACTTGTCGGACAATTCCCATCCTAGAAATGCTGTAACTGGGAATAATCGCATCATAATTTTCTGTTTCTGCTGGCTGATGGGTGTTCTAAGAAAGCATTTGCGTCGGCAAATGACTTGAATTCTACGGAAATTCTATTTCTTCCTACTCGTTTCACACCGTCCATAACCACATTTTTAATTTTATTTTTAAAAAGGAAATGACCGAATTGAATCGGGTGGAATGCGGTGCCAGATGAGGGTTCAGTTGTTGATTTGCTGACATGAACTATAAATGATGCAGAGTCTTGTGCAGTATACTTATTTTTGTTATCTGCAAATTCAGGTGTAAATTAAGCAAAAATAACGTAAACAGTGACTTGGAACAACTTTGCACAAACGAAACGAATCGAATGTTGTCTCAACGAGTGCTACAGTTTTATTCAATATTATTTCTCTTTGCCACAATAAGCTCTTTTGCTTTTCTGTATAGATTTCACAGATTTATTTTGAAACGAATCGACCGTATTATCTTTCTCTTTTTCTTTACATTTTACCGATCATATAAACCCTAGATACACGATTCCATACTAAATGCGTTTGAAAAAGTGATTCCAACAGCGCTGTCGTTATGGTAGACAGGCCAAGTTGAAAAAACATGATTTTCGTAGGACTGAAATTTTTATACCGATAAGTGGTGTTGTTGGATTCAGCTTAGTCTACTGACTGATTGTCAAAATGCATGTTGTCGCTTTTTAAAATGGTGGAATGAGTACCTATGACGTCACATAAATAGTGTGTCCTTGGTTTAGATTTTGCCGATTATTGCGATATCTATTTATTGAATATAAGCAAACTAGATGTCAAATGAGAGATAGTTAAATTTCTAACAAAACATGTAAAGTAAGTAGTATTTGGTGTACGTACTGTATTTAAAAAAATATAATCAACTTTTGAGTTTTTATGTATTTTATTTTTTTAAACAATACGTTTGGTGCACCAATATAATATACAACTTGTATATAAATTAGATAAACCACTGGGCAATAAATAATTAGCTACATTTTTGAAGAGTTTCCCACACTTTAAATTTTCCAAATCCCAGTAAAAACAACGAAATTATGACAAAAACAACATCATCACGCACATTCGCGGTCATAGAACTAGATGGTACTAGGTCTGGGCGATATTGCGTCGGGAAGCTGCAATGAGCGATTTTCTGAGGCCATTTAAAAAAAAAGCTTCCAATTGCTTCACTAGATGGCGTTGACCATGACCCACTGACTCTCCTATCCCTAACGACAACCTCATCTCACTCCTCCTTTCCACCATCATCAATCTTCTAGGAAGATTCAGTGATGTCCCCCTACCGCACAACCTCAGAGACCAACTATCTCAGCTTCTTAATATTGCCTGCTCCAATGGCGCCCATTCTTCAATGGAACTGCTGCAGCAGCAGGAATAAAAAAGCATGATCTTCTACACCTTCTGAATAAATTTAATCCCTTCCTCTTCGCTGTTCAGGAGATGCGTCGCAAGCCTGGCGATCGAGTCCGATTCCCAGGCTACTCGTGCCTTCGGGACGACAGAAGCGACGGGTGGAGGCTCCGCTCTCCTAATCTCCAGAACAGTAACATTTTCCAAAATCGACCTCCCTTCTCACAGTGAGCGTATAAATGCAGTAGCTGTGAGAATTTCTAATGTGTCCTTTCTATCTGTCTACATCCCCCATCCTACCCATGAATCCCTTGCTGAGCTTTCCAAGATACTCTCCTCTCTTCCTCCTCCCCCCCCCCCCCTCTTGTGGTATTAGGTGACTTTAACATTCATCACACTTCTTGGGGCTGCTATTACTGTGACCATTTATCCTCTCCCTTCCTTGACATTTGCGACCAATTTAACCTGTGTGTGCTCAACGATGGTTCACCTACGCGCAGGGTTTATCCATCCCAAAACATTAAGAGCGCCGTAGACTTAAGTCTATGTACTCCTTCGCTCGCTCCCGACCACACCTGGACAGTACTCCCCACAACCTATGGAAGTGACCAATGCCCTATTGTCATATTCACCTCTGACAACCGCCTTTCTCGCTCCATAGCCTGCCCGAATTCCCCTCACCCACGCCTTAAATTCAACACATCTAGTGATCACGCACAATTGTGATGACCACATCTACTGTGTTCCACAGTTTATTGAATCGAAGGTTTCTCATGCAAAATTAAGTAAATTAAAACTAGTCCTACCTTATGGTAAGGGATACTGTCCGTAATCCAGGGGGCTGGTCGCTGTCTTGCCGGCGCGCGCGCGCCTGGCCAAGTAGGTCTTCACCCAACCCCGAGGGGAAACTCTTATAGTTAACACTCTTAAAACTACACAATGCCCTAATAGGCCGCTAAAACTTTCCCGGCGCTTTTCAAAGCGAACACACACGGGTTACAAGTCCGTACCCCGACCGGAGCCCTAGTAGGTGCAAAACGAAATCTCGGTCCCCAATATGGGTAGGTAACTAGCGCGGCACGTCGCTACAGAAACACACGAACTTGTCTCACGGCTGCTTACGGCCAACTGGCGATCCTACACCGGCCGGCCGAGCGCATTGTCTCGTGACCTTGACAATGACAACGACTGCTCGCAGCGCGGCGCGAACATCCCCCCGTCCCGGACAGTAACAAACTGTCCGCCAACTCAATCTAAGGGCAGGCGAGAGAGGGTAGCGATCGCTCGCTTCAAAACAGAGTCCCCCACCAGGACCTCGGCAAACCTGGGCACACCATCCGACCCCGGATGAAGCTGAACAATGCGTCCTAAACGCCAGCGGAGGGGCGGCAGGTTTGGATCCTTTACCAACACGAGATCTCCGGTCTTGGGTGGGGTCGTCCTATCCGACCACTTAACGCGTTGCTGCAAAATGTGCAAATACTCCAGATGCCAACGGCGCCAAAAACTCTGCGTAAGCTGCTGGAGCAATTCAAATCGCGAGAGCCGTCCGGAGGGCACTTCGGAATAAGGATATTCCGGCAAGGCGTTAAGCGGTCTGCCAATCAAAAAATGGCCCGGCGTAAGGGCCTCTAAATCATTCGCGTCCGAAGACAACGGACACAACGGACGCGAGTTGAGGACCGCCTCAACCTTACAAAATACGGTCGCGAGTTCCTCAAACGTGAGGACCGTCTCCCCAATAACGCGACGAAGGTGAGTTTTAGCGGCCTTTACAGTTGCTTCAAAAATCCCTCCCCAGTGGGGGCAGGATGGCGGGGAGTACTGCCATCGTACCCCTCTGCGAGAGAGTGTGGATCCGATCTCAAAATTATTCCTATCCAAAAATTCACAAACTTCCTTTAAATACCTATCGGTGCCCTTGAAATTGGTTCCACAATCGGACCTTATTAACGACGGCATTCCGCGGCGAGACACAAAACGATTCAACGTGGCTACAAAGGCTTCTGTGGTGAGGGCACTAACCACCTCCAGGTGGACCGCTGTAGTGGCCAAACAAACAAATACACACAAGTAAGCCTTTTCCGTTCTAGCATTACGAAGCCGCGATGTCTTAACGGTAAATGGCCCCGCAAAATCCGTTCCAACTCCTGAGAAGGGCATCGATTCGTTCACTCGATCGGCAGGCAAATCACCCATCTGGGGCTGCATCGTATCGGCGCGCAAACGATAACACGGGAGACAACGAAAAATAACGGATCGGATTATTCTCCGCGCTGACAAAATCCAGAACTCTCGTTGGAGGAGCGCGGTCAAAGCATTACAACCGGCATGAGCATTCTTTACATGTCGGTCTGTAATCAACAGTCTAACTAACGGTCCATCCTTGGGGAGCAACAAAGGGTGGCGTGATCCGTACGGCAGGTTGGCATGTCTGAGCCTACCTCCGACACGCAGCAATCCGGTACTGTCTAAGAAGGGATTCAACCGCACCAAGGGTCCCTTCAACTTGGGCTTACTTGAGCGCAGGGCTTTCAGCTCCGGTTCAAACTCTCGCTGTTGCGTCACTCGCAACCAATGCAACAGAGCGTCTTGCCGCTCTTGTGGGGCGAGGACCGGAGACAACAATTTCTCCTGAGGCTGGCGACAATTTCGCACAAAGCGCCTCATCCAAGCAGTCACGCCGAGCAACTTATCCAAAGAACTGTAGCGGTCTAACAAAAACTCCATCTGCGGAGCCGCCACCGTCTCCACGGCGTGAACACGCATGCCTAGGTCTGGGACTCTGGCCACAGCCGGGGTGGCAGGCCATGAGCGCTCAGGCCGTAACAACCATGATGGACTCCACCATAGGTGGTGGTCCACTAACTCAGGCGCCTCGCAGCCGCGGGAGGCACAATCTGCGGGGTTCAATTCGCCCGGTACGTGGCGCCAAATCAACGGGGCCTTTGAAGTCTGAATTTGTGAGACCCGGTTGGCCACAAAAACCTCAAGGGTGTGGACTGAACTCTTCAGCCAACAAAGGACGACCTGGCTGTCAGACCACGCAAATATCGACTCCAAGTCGACACCGTTTCCCAAGGTGTCGGCAACATGATTGAGTAGCCGTACTAAGAGAGTGGCGCCGGACAACTCCAACTTCGGAATGGTTAGCCTAGTCCGAAGGGGGGCGACCTTACTCTTGGCCGTAACTAAGTGTACGGCGACAACGCCTGCTGCATCCACCGTTCGGATGTAAACGGCTGCCGCGTATCCGCTTTCGGACGCGTCACAAAAGCCGTGCAGGGAGGCTTTAAACTTTCCCGAAGGCAGCATTTGCCTCGGTATACAAACCCGATTGACGTCGGGTAGGGATGACACGAACCTCACCCACTCTCGTAGGAGGCTACCAGAGAGGGGTTCATCCCATGACAATTCCGCAGCCCAGAGCTCCTGTAGGAAGCACTTCATCGAAAACACTACAGGGCTGAGCCAACCGTTCGGATCAAAGGTACGGGCTACAGTGGACAGCACCGTGCGTTTAGTCCAGACCTTTGGGTCTGGCAGTTCCAATCTATATGTGAACAAATCCGGGACTGGTCGATACTGGACTCCCAAAACAGACAGCATGTCTGGAGTCTCCGGATTTTCAAAGAGGAGCGGCTCTTGCTGGTGGTCCTTAGGCAAATCTGCCAATAGGTCCGGTGAGTTAGACAGCCACTTCCGCAACTCATAGCCACCAGCCCTCAAGAGCGCAATCAGCTCATCACGTAAGACGAGAGCCTCATCTAAGCTCGAGGCCCCCGTGCAGATATCGTCGACAAATAAGGCCCCCCCCTCAATAAGAGCAGATGCCCGGGGATAGCGTAGCCGTTCGCGCTCTGCGAGCTCCAAAAGCGAACGGATCGCCACAAAGGGGCTCGACCGCAAACCATAAGTGTTGGTGTTCAGCTCGTAAGCCAACATCGGATCCTGGGGATCCTCACGCCAAAGGATGAGCTGGTATCGTCTATCCTCCGGGTGAATCACGGTCTGTCTGAACATCATGCGGATATCGGCCACAAAGACGACAGCGTGCCGGCGGAAGTTGGTCAAAACATCACAGACATCGTGATGCAACTTCGGCCCCGCATGCAGACACTGATTCAACGACACTCCGGTTGACGTGGGCGCTGAACCATCAAAGACCACGCGGATCTTCCCATTGGAAGTCTTCAAAACAGCGTGGTGTGGCAGGAAGTAATGTTCCACATTACGCCAGTCCAACTGCGAGATGGACATGTGCCCAAGGTCCAAATACTCCCGCATGAAGTCTATATACTTCTCCTTGAATGCGGGATCCCTGGCCATCCTACGCTCCATGGACAACAATCTCTTCTCGGCCATCGGTCGGGAGCTCCCTAAAGGGGGGCGAACCGCCAAGAAGGGCAAGCGGGTAATCAAGCGACCCGAGAGGAGGCGCCCAGTGTTGTTCTGGTAGAACAATTCGCACTCCTCCGCTAACGGATCCAACCGCTTGGCAGTGGGAGGTTCCTCCACCTCCCAAAACTTTTGGAGAACGTCGGACAAAGTAGAACCGACAATGGTCTGGCAGTCTACCGACGGGGTCTCTGGTGTCTGTGGTACCTTTCCCATCACCACATGACCCAGCGACGAGGACAAGGCGACAAGATCGGCTGTCTGCAAAACTCGCTTGCTTCCACACAGTACACGACCGAGGACATCCGCACCAATCAACAAGTGTATTGGGCCCGGTCGGTGGAAGGAAGGATCAGCCAAAGCCAGTCCAGACGTCAGCTCAATCGTGGATGGCGGCACTCGCACTTGCGGGAGTGGTCCAACCACCTTATCAAAGACTATCGCCGAAGCACCGATCTTCGGCCTTGGCGCGAAGTGGGGGGAGAAGGAGAACTCAACTCGACCAATCGGATCAGGGATCCGCGAGTCTCCCACCCCCCGTACCGCTTCGTGATGCGGCACAAGCAAAAGACCCAGCTGTCGGACAAGCCACCTGGACATTATGCACCCCTGGGCACCTGAGTCCAAAAGGGCACGCACCGTGACAACATTGCCCTTAGGTCCCCAAACATTCACGGAGGCTGTTGGCAACAGCACAAGCTCCGGAGGGGTGGTTGGGTCCGACAGGGGCGCCATTAAAAATTTTGGGGGGGTACTTGTCCCCCTCGCGCCTGAGTCGGCGCGCCAAATGTGGGACGCTCGTACCGGGCGAGCGGGTCCCAATCGGGTACATACTGGCCCCGACCAACAGCACTCCTAGGTGCAGGGTAATACCCGTGTGGGGCGTGCCTCGGTACATAGTACCCCAATCGAGGCCTCTCCATTAGGGGGGGGGAGTAGCAAATAGGGCCCGTGCCCATCGCCACCGTGGCGTACTCTTGTGGTACCCCCCTACCCCCGCCCGTGGCGGGGGCGTCTCTCCTATAGTTCCCCCTCTCCGGGGGGGACTGAACGGGGGGGCTAAGCCCCGCCGAATCTCTAGGGGACCGGTTCCGGGCTGCCGGGCCCCCGCCCGTGCGCGAGGAATTCGAACCCCGGTCGCTCCCGGCGTCCTTGCGGTCCAAACAAAGGAGGGGGTGATGCCTCCCTCCGCAAAGACGACAATCCTCGGTCTGGGGACACGCCGACTGCATGTGTCCCCCCAAACACCTATAGCACCATTGGCGCTGTCTAGCAACGGCCCTCCGTCCCTCTGGGCGGAGGCCTCTAAATTTGGCACATTCGTGCACCATGTGCCTATCTCCCCTGCAATACCTGCACCGCTCACTCGGTGCGGGGGGAGGGGACTGCTGGAAGGCAGCATAGCGATTGGTCGGGCGGCGGGGCTGTTCCCTCGCCGCCACCATACGACCAACACCTGGAACCGGGGCGGGCTCCAGGTGGTCCGTCACCCTACATTCGTCCTCCAAAAAACGAAGGAGGTCCGCGAAGGGCGGGAGATACGAGGCGCTGTCGCCTCCGTACCTCTGCTCGAAACGCCCCTTCATTTCAGCGGGCAATTTGGCGAGGACTATGTGCAGCAGTATAAAGGACCACTGATCCACCGGCAGGTCCAATCGCCTTAGGGAGTTGACCGCTGACAGTAGCGGGTTCAGCAACTCCCTCCGTAACAGGTGTACCCGCGTGATTCGCGGGAGGGCCAAAATCGTGGCCACGTGGGTGTCCGCCAGTAACCGGACATTCTGGTACCTGCTAACCAGAAGCTGGCGAGCCACCTGGTAGTTGTCGTCACTGATGAGCAGGTGCTGGATTACCGCGCTGGCCTCTCCTCGCAGGGAGGAGCGCAAATAGGCCAACTTCTCGCTAGGGGATAAGTCCCGTCGTGAATCCACCAAACTGTCAAACAAATTAATGAAGCCCATCCAGGCTGACAGATCCCCATTAAAAGTGGGAATCTCCAATGTAGGCAATCGGCCTAGCAACGCCGTCGGGGTAGGTTTGACCTCCCCGCTCAAAACCGGCTCCCCCTTCCGAACAGCCAGGGCCCTCTCAGCCGCCTCCGTGAACTGGTCAGCCAGCTCATAGGCCTGGGCTACATCCTGCTCCAGCTGTTCCGACACGGCATCATCAGCTGGGGGGTTTTCCAAATAATGCGCGCGACACTCCATGGCGTGGCGCTCCAGGTCTTGCAGCCGAGCTGCCAGCCCGCCATACCGAGCTAGCAACGCGCCTACCCGGTCGGCTCGGTCTATTAATGTGACCGCACAAGCAAGCCAACGCAAAACTCCTTGGATGCCGGCCCTGGATACGGCGAGCGGATTCGTAGGAGCCATTTATAATCCGTTTTATAAACAAAGCAAACAAAGAAATATAAAAGTGGTAAACATCAACAAAAAAAACAATAGAAATAGGTCGCGTCACGATAATATAAAACACAAGTAATCTGTGCCGGCCGGCGCCTGGTCAATATTGGCCGCCCCGGGTTTGAGTGAACGTTGACAGCTATATGCGTGGTCAGAATTGGCCCCAACGGGGTTCAAGGGTTAAAATTCGGACGACATACACGGACCCTACTAGTTTCATAAATTATTAGCAACTTACCAATTTCAAGGGCTGACAATATAACGGTATAAACAAAACGTATAGGATTAACGGTATGGCAAACCTCGCAAATCAACTACTAAACCGTTATCAACAAACGAAAACAAAACTATTTTTAATAATAATACTCGTAATTTAATACTACTAATAATTAAAACTAGTTCCACTTTTTTAACTAGGCAAGCGGACTCGGAACAAACACTAGTATGTGGTACTAATAAACAACACTTTCGAACGAAACTATTCGTCAAATAAATCCCGACAAACAAAAAAAAATATACACATCTAGGCGAGTAAACTCGTATCAAATCACTAGTATGTGATACTAATAAACACACTTTCGAACGAACTATTCGTCAAATAAATCCGGACACACAAAAAAAAATATACACATCTAGGCGAGTAAACTCGTATCAAAACACTAGTATGTGACAACAATTATATAAGTGTCTATCTATTATCGGATCCACCAAGTGAGAAACATTCGCTTCGAGAATTTACTAGAACAATTTCTTAGTACTTCAATCGTCTCGGCATACCCTCGAGATTTCAACAAAAAAAAAAAATAATTTTTAGGTACGCTTTTTATTTTTACTATGAAATTTTATGTAGTTAATTTTAATATGAAAATTAATTATATCAACTAAGCTCTGCTACCAAAAATATGATCACGCACAATTGTGATGACCACATCTACTGTGTTCCACAGTTTATTGAATCGAAGGTTTCTCATGCAAAATTAAGTAAATTAAAACTAGTCCTACCTTATGGTAAGGGATACTGTCCGTAATCCAGGGGGCTGGTCGCTGTCTTGCCGGCGCGCGCGCGCCTGGCCAAGTAGGTCTTCACCCAACCCCGAGGGGAAACTCTTATAGTTAACACTCTTAAAACTACACAATGCCCTAATAGGCCGCTAAAACTTTCCCGGCGCTTTTCAAAGCGAACACACACGGGTTACAAGTCCGTACCCCGACCGGAGCCCTAGTAGGTGCAAAACGAAATCTCGGTCCCCAATATGGGTAGGTAACTAGCGCGGCACGTCGCTACAGAAACACACGAACTTGTCTCACGGCTGCTTACGGCCAACTGGCGATCCTACACCGGCCGGCCGAGCGCATTGTCTCGTGACCTTGACAATGACAACGACTGCTCGCAGCGCGGCGCGAACATCTAGGCTGATTGGGCTGATTATAGGCTGGCCTTAGACGAAGGTATTCAAGACCTACCTGACGTCACACCTGACAACTATCTTCTAATTTATGCCGACTTTAGAAATAGGCTATTGTCTTCGGCGGAGAAATGCCTGCCTATTAAAAATATTCACAAGGGTAAATCTGCTTCACCTCCTTGGTGGGACTCAGAATGTACGACGGTGTGCAAGGAGCGAAAGGCAGCAGAACGTGTATATTCCCTTTCCATGACTGAGTCCAACTTTATCAAGTACTAGCGGCCGCCCGCGGTTTCACCCGCGTGGTTCCCGTTCCCGTGGGAATATCGGGATAAAAAGTACATATAAACCTTCCTCTTGAATCACTCTATCTATTAAAAAAAACGCATCAAAATCCGTTGCGTAGTTTCAAAGATTTAAGCATACAAAGGGACATAGGGACAGAGAAAGCGACTTTGTTTTATACTATGTAGTGATAAATCGGCTGCGGCTAAGGCTGTGAGAGTCCATACCGAAAAGAAGAGATTAGGTTGGCGCCAGTTCTGCGAATCTTTATCCCCAAGATCCCAACCTTCTCTGGTATGGAGAAATATTAGAAAATTCCGTTGCTCTGCCTCCACCAACAGCAACATAACCACCAATGATCCATCAGCCTGGTTGGAAGCCTTCCAAGATAAACTCGCCCCCCCATCAGTCCCAACCGAAATTGAGGCTACATTATGTGAGCCCCCAATATCATCCCTGCACTTCGAATTTGACTCTCCATTCTCTCTTGAGGAACTTAATGCAGCTCTGGAAGGTCTCGAAGATTCCTCTCCGGGTATCGATGGGATTCCCTACTCATTTTTAGTCAACAGTAGCTCTTCCACTAAGAACCTCTTTCTTTCTCTGCTAAACAACATCTTTCTTAAGAGCGTTAAACCCTTTGAGTATTCAAAACGGGAGTTGACATATACACGCATCCCCTTTCACCAAAGTACATGTCCAATTAGTTCGTGTCACTTTATAAAAACTAGTTGGTCACGACCATCCGCCATTTTGTAAGAACACATATCGCCGAACGCAGCTCCGCTAAAATGGTGTATTGTGCAGTGTATTTCTGCAAAAGACGATCAGAAAGTTCAAATTTTACAAAGGACGGAATTTCCTATCACACTTAAGTATAATTTTATTATCAAACTATAATATAATCACGAAGAAAACGTAGTTTGTTTGTGTATGCTAACGACAGACATTGCGATAGCAAAATGATACCAAACACAGTGGTACAAGTCATAGTGCTGTTACAAGAAGAACGAATGTATGCTCTATGAACTATTATTTTGATGCGTTCTGATAAAGCACATAAATTAGTTTTTTAATTCAATAAAATATATATAAACCAATGGATAGAGTTTTGCAGAATTAAAAACTGTTGGGTACCGAAAAGAACAAGCGTCACTTGTTCAGGGGGCCAAGTCTGCTAACGTTAAGTCACAATCGTGTCTCAATCGTGTTTCAATTGTAGTTCAATTGTAGTGTTTTTTTAAACACTAGTTACAAGAATTTATGACAGTATTATGATGTGAATGTAGTGTGTGGTGTTTCCATCAATAGTATTGTGAAAAAAGTACATAGGTATTTCTTGTAACTAGTGTGGAAAAAAGGACTACAACTGAACTACAATTGAAACACGATTGAGACACGATTGTGATAACGTTAGCAGACTTGGCCCCCAGAGCATTTTGATTCTTCATGTTTTGAATCAGTATCTAGTAGAAGAAAGTTGATTGAGGGCGCGAAACCATCGAAGTTTAATTGTTTTTGTAAGAAATCCATATCAAATTCCAGCACAAGTGACACGCTGTCAAATCCTATGCAGTCATCATCTCAAACTCAACTGGAATCTATATCAAATTCTAGCCCAAGTAACACGCTGTCAAATCCTATGCAGTCATCATCTCAAACTCAACCGAGTGATACGCCTAGGAAGAGAAAATGATGATCTGTGTACTTTTGCATCTAGTGAGGCAAAAGTACACAGATACCCGACTGTCTTATCTGATGAGAAAACAGATCCGCAGAAATGAATACGTAACAGATATAACTTATATATGTTACCCAAAAGCTGTAGTTACATAGATTGTGAGTTTACATAGTTACAGTTACATAATGTTTTATATTTTTATTGATTTTTAAAATGAATTAATTTGTTATATAATTACAAAATTATATAAGTAATATAACAAATTAATTCATTTTTAAAATCAATAGAAATATAAAACATTATGGAACTGTAACAATGTAAACTAAAAATCTATGTAACTACAGCTTTTGGGTACTTAACCTATTTAACAGTTTTTTTGTCATTTCGGTCGAAGCAATCCACACACAAATTATCCGCAAAGATATGCCCTGTTTCAGCTTTTTAAGCTTTTGGACTGGAAATTAAGATAAGATAATAAAGTGTAGATTATTCAAACTTGTGGTTCGGGTAGATAAGTTAAGTACTGTTTATAAAAAGTAAAAAAAAAAAAATCTTATCTAATAAAAATGCTACCTACTTGCGCCAACTAACACGAGCGGAATTTCATTTCTCCAAGTTATTTGAAGATATATGTTTAGTTCCAAATTTTGGCCACTCACAAATATAACTTGTGGTCTTTTTGTTTTCGTGTGCATGTGTAACAATAGGACTTTTTCTACAAGAGTGTGCGTGAATTTGAAGTTGTGTGCTGTGCGTGTGTACCTCGTCTCCCCCCAAAATTGGCGGAAAAAATCTAATGTAGGAAAGTGCTCTTGGCAACTCCCGTTTTGAATACTCAAACTCAAAGGTTAAACCCAAATGCGTCGCGTCGAGTTTAGGTAAATGAATAACTTTCACTCGCATCAGACGTGCGCTCAAGGTCAAACGTGCGGTGTCCTGCTATAGTCAAACTAATCACATTGATCCTTATAACTACAGTTGCAAAACTTCTGAAGTATTCGGAATAATTACGTAATACTTCTCATAAAGTTTCTTTCCATCAGAATTTTTCAAAATAAATTCGTTTGAAAATATTGGCATTTTTTTATCTTAGGTCAATCTTGCTAGAAAATATCGTGCCCGAGTCCGGCGGGCGACGACGACGACGGATGAACAAACAACTCGTGCGCGGCGCGCGGCGCCCGCCGCAGAACAAATTCTAGTGGCGCATGGCAGGCGGCGCGCGCGGCGCGCAGGGCGGGCGGGCGAGATCTCTGAGTACTGAATCCTATGGAGATGGCATATTGTTCTATATGAACTATCGGTTATACAAATATGAGCTAAATCGACATTGTACTCATAAACCTGTAGCCATCTTGTTCTATCTTACCTCCAATACTTCATGTAAAAAGAGACAGCAATATATTTATTCGACCTATTTTTTGGCAACATTGAAACGTGACGTCATCGTAATGCAGTATTGAAGCCGGTCGCCATTTAGGTTTCTCGGTATGTGACCTGTCAACGCGAGTTGTATTTGCAGTGTTTTGTGACAAAAGTCTTTTATTTGAGACTTTCATGTGAATAAAAGGTATTAATAAGTGAGAGAAAGCAACAAGGAACATGTCTAATTGCAGTGTGGTAGTTTGTGGCATCAAAAAAAGTGAAAATCGTCCAAACATTACATTACACCGGTACGTACTATTTATTTTGCAAAAACACCAAAACAATACAATAAATGCCTTGTGTTTTGGTTTTCCTGTGAATAGTTTACTTAGAATTCATACCAAATGTAGCTTACTACTTATTTTGGTGAGTTTTGTTGGTATATTTCAAGAAAATATAAATCAGTTTGTTTTGCGCTAGAGTTGCCCATAGCATTTTTCTTATCGAATTATCGATGTTTTCAAATTTCAAGTGTAAATTGAGTGTATTAATTTTAAACTGTTTTTATTGTTTTAGGTTGCCTAAAAATAACAAAAAAAGAAAAATATGGCTGGATACAATACAATGCGAAAGGAAAATTTAAAGACTCGTACGAAAACTATTTTTATGTGCTCTTTTTATTTTGAAGAATAGTTTCAAACGTCAACGACGGTTTAAGTTTTGAAAAAGATGTTAATTAGGCCACTGGCATAATCGAAATTATAGTGCGACAACGTTTTCTGTTCCGGTTGCCAAAAACTGGATACTTATAATACATGAAGTTTGACTTAATACTCTGAGGTAACTGGAGCTCTCACCCTGAATAAAAAAGTGAACACCAGGAAATTTGACATTTAGTATGCAGTGGCAGGTAGTGGCTGTCAGTTGTCTCATATGACCATACGTATTTTTTTTAAGTGTAGGTGAGACGGAAGACAGCCACTGTGAAATTTGTGGTCACAAAAAATTGTTCGTACTGCACTCTCCAGTTACCTCAGTATTAAGTCGAACTTCATGCTTATATATAACGTGTTTTTTTAATGTCATTTTGCTGTAAAGTTGTTGTCCAACTTACATTCATTCTATCACATTAAAAGTAAGTATATTTTTTTACCACTAGATGTCGCTTCGCTATATTCTAAATATATAAAAAAAATATGCTTGCTAGTAAAGATCTCGATTCAAACTGTTTATTATTTTATTACTTAATAATGCTTGTTTTTTTAGACATTTCTTTTTTTCTATGGTAGGTAGGTACCTAGTAGGCATTCTCCTTTGTGATTTATATTGTAATGTGTGTTATGTAAAAAAAACAATCCTTGTTGTATAAACATAATAGGTTTTTACAATATGGAGCTTTTTGTTTTATTTCATTACCTTTTTTTACTTAAACTGGTTCTCGCGACCTTTGATCTGGAATTCTATGGAGGTCTCGCATGTGTATAGACGCGTGACTCGGAAAACATAAAAAATTTGATCATAAAATTGCAGTTTCTAAGTAAAGGCAAGTAGAGCCGACAAGTAGGGCGCCCTCAATCAAATTTATTGCTCGCTCACAAATAAGATCACACGCAAACTCCCACAACGGGGGCTTTAAGCCCCCAGTACAGGATGGCCGATCATGTTGGCCGACCATGACCAATACATCGTACATTGACACTTTTGAACGAACAAGTTTAAAAAGGTTCTTTCAAAAGTGTCAATGTACGATGTATTGGTCATGGTCGCCGACCATGATCGGCCAACCTGTACTGGGGGCTTAACAGTTGTTGCGTCTCACGCGCGCGGTCGGGCCAATGATTGTGTGCGTACATGCACAAACACATACACATTGTGTCATTGTCATAAAGAACTTTATTATGTGCAAATGTAGGTATAATTTAAGCACATTATTAAGTTTTATTATTCTAAAAAACTAGGTATATAATTATACACTATAATTCCGTTTTAAATTATCGAGGTGATTACGAAACTGCTTTTATAAATATAGGATGATATAGGTAGGTAGTCACAAAAATACTTGTATCTATAACTTCATCAATAAATATATCGATGTACAAATAGGGCAGCACTACGGAAAGGTGCCATTTTGGTTTCTCGGTATGTGTGCTTGTGTGTGTGTGTATGCTTCAATTTTTCGTAGGTATGCCATCTCCATAGGATTCAGTACTCAGAGGGCGAGATTAGCGGGGCGGGGAGTGGGAGGCGATGCCCCCCGGGGAATTATTCGACCGCTCCCCTTCCCCGCAGAGAAGGATTCATAATGTTTCGCAATAATTCGCGGTCTAAGAAAATATTTCAATTTCGATAAAAATAAACGTGAGCGTTGTTTTTAAAAACGAAGTGCTTACCTATTTGCTCAGTGATAGATTAATGGTGAATTGGTTGTTATTATTATTGTAGCGTAATTAGCGTAAGTAAAATTTGAATGTTTATTTTATTCCTTACCTATGTAAGGCGACATTAACATCAAAAGTAGGTAGGTACCTACTTACAGCAAAACACTAATTTTTATAGGTACTAGCGACCCAGCCCGGCTTCGTTTGAACAATTTGTGGGCAGGGCCGCTCCGACCTCCCACAGCGCCTGTGTGCGAAACCTATGAAGCGCCTCTTTTTTTCACGAAGCTTAATTTTATTTATCTTAATGTTTCAACTTATTTTTATTTCTTTTTATTAATTTTGACCGAAATAAATGTTCTCTAGTTTTATATAATTAGATAATATTATTTATGATGTTCTATCTAATCGTATAGGTACTTATATATTAATAACAAAATAACTGACTTTTTTCTAATAATACTAATTAATTTAACTACCTATTACGTATTCTATGTTAAAAAAACAACAAGAGTATAAAATGTGTAAGAATATAAATATAGTCCGGTCAATTTAGACATCCGAAGATACATTAATTCGCAAGAAGCTGAAAGTTGGTGAAATTGTTCAAAACATAATTATAAATGAAATTTAAAAAGTCCTCATCGATCCGGTACCTGGAAAAAATATTCGAGGTCAAATGTCAAATTCGCGTTTTTTCAGCAAAACGGTATAGTCCATGGAAATCGTACATTTTGCCTTGCGTTAAATGAGGTAGTTCTGATTTTTTTGTATGTTAGTAGTGATGAGATAGTAATGACAAATCCAAGTTTTCCACCTCGAAAACCCTCCGGATAATTGTTAAATATTTAAAAATCCAATAAATATTCAGATTTTTTTCAGTTTTTGTCAATTTTTACCACCAAGGACCTGTGTCACGGCAAAAGTTACTATGCACGCTTTAAATTAGACTAAATTTACAATAAAAAGAGAATAATTTGGTTCTTGTAAGTCAAATAGTTTTTAAGATGGGGCTATTTAAAAGTTTGCAAAAATTCAAAAAAAGGAAGTATTACAGTTTTTTTAGTTTTCGACATTTTGACCCATAGTAGTGGGTTTATGGCAAAAGTTAAATTATTAGTTATTAAAGTCCAATAAATTTTCAACAAAATGAGACCAATTAGTAATATCAACTTACACTTGATAGTTCCTGAGATAGCTGTTCAAAGTTATTGAGGTAAGTAAACAATTATGTAATAGAAGGGTTTGCAAAATGAAGTACGCCCTAAAGGAAGGAGGATCTGGGAGGTGGTGGGATCAATTATGTACATTGTATGTATAATTTTGATGGACCAGGCACGTCCTCTGAATCCACAGCACACTTTTTGGGGGCAGCTTGCTGAGGTATAATTTCTTCATCGAACTGCTCAGGACGGTCAAAATCGTCCTTTGATGGTGGGTTATCAATCAATGGTTCATCAATGTCATCACACATCAGGTCTGGTATGTTCTCGCATGATTGGCCAATGCAGTAGCTGCAAACACCGGAACATTTGAGTTCTGCTTTCCTGCAACCACATCTGCTGGTACAACCTTACATCTTTGGTATGCTTTCAAGGTGATTTAAGGTTTGCGTGTCATTAACAAGGTAGAACGGGAACGTCTCCCAGATCCTTCTTCCTTTAGGGCTTACTACCTTTTGCAAAGCCTTCTATTACATAATTGTTTAATTACCTACCTCAATAACTTTGAACAGCTGTCTCAGGAACTATCAAGTGTAAGTTGATATTACTAATTGGTCTCATTTTGTTGGAAATTTAATGGACTTTAACAACTAATAATTTATCTTTTGCCATAAACCCACTACTATGGGTCAAAATGTCGAAAACTAAAAAAACTGTAATACTTCCTTTTTTTGAATTTTTGCCCACTTTTAAATAGCCCCATCTTAAAAACTATTTGACTTACAAGAACCAAATTATTCTCTTTTTATTGCAAATTTAGTCTACTTTAAAGCGTGCATAGTAACTTTTGCCGTAACACAGGTCCTTGGTGGTAAAAATTGTCAAAAACTGAAAATTTATTGGATTTTTAAATATTTAACAATGATCCGGAGGGCTTTCGAGGTGGAAAACTTGGATTTGTCATTACTATCTCATCACCACTAACATATAAAAAAATCAGAACTACCTCATTTAATGCAAGGCAACACCACTTATTTGGTACGATTTCCATGTACTAGTAAGTTTTATCGTAAAATTAACAAAGACAAAATTGTAAATCATGTAATTATCTATCAAAAATTGCTCTATTTTTTTCTACTGCTGGGGCTTCACCTGCGTGACGCCTAACGGCGCTAATAACGGCATGCGCGTCTTAGCGCGCTTATTGTATGAAATTAGTGCGCTAAGACCCGGCTACACCTGCGGATTATATCAAATAGCGCGCTAATTAATGGCATTAGTCGCAGGTGAAGAGCATAAGCATAAGAGCCACAATTTCTGAGATGAGCTTATCGATTAAAAAATTTGGAAAGGTGTAATCGTCATCATATGCACAGCTTAGATGTTTGGTCGTTTGTACTCAATCACGCCAAAACGGCTGAACGGATTTAGCTGAAATTTAAGGCACAGAAACCTTGTAGCCTGGAGAAGAACATAGGCTATTTTATATCCCGGAAAAATATCACATTCCCGCGGGATAACGTTAATGTGAAAGTTTAGATGTTTGGATGTGTGTTACTCAATCACGCCAAAACGGCGGAACGGATTTGGCTGAAATTTGGGACACAGATACTTTGTATGTTGGAGAGGACCATAGGCTACTTTTCATCCCGGAAAAATATCACATTCCCGCGGGATAACGTTGTGTAGTCCACGCGGGCGAAGCCGCGGGTGGACAGCTAGTCTGCTATAATGCAATCGTTTAGAATCACAACATACCCGTGGAATAGGCCTACCAGGGAAAACACTTTAAAAAACGCGCTACCTCATAGGTTCCGAGGAAATGTGCATAATATGATGCATATTATGATTGATTACAACGTTTCCAACTTTTTGAATCGTTATATTTCAGAAACGGTGGCTCTTAGGGAAAAGTATTGATTTACTTTTTGTAGATAATTACATGGTCTGACATGACAACCTGCGTAAACTTGATGGCTCTATGACTTTGAATCAGGAGGAGACGAATGCCGTTCTCCTACAAACCCACTTCCCAAACTGCCATCCTCTACAGCATATCGAGTGGCAGGACGTAACAGATGACCACTGGTCCTTAGCTAAAAGGGTGATAACTCAAGAAAAGGTAAGATGCGCAATGCAGAGTTTCTCGCCTTTAAAGTCAACAGGGACGGACAACATCTATTCTGCCCTACTATAATGAGGGAATCAGCAACTCGTTGCGGTCATTACCCATCTTTTTCAAGCCTGCCTGGCGCATGACTACATACCACACCCCTGGAGAGAATTCAGGGTAGTGTTAATACCAAAACCTGTTAAGTCCGACTACACGAACCCGAAATCTTTCCGACCTATTAGCCTTACCTCCTTGCTGCTGAAGACCATGGAAATGGTATGTGAATGGTTTTTACGAGATCCAATACAATCTGTACATCCTTTACATAAGCACTAGCACGCCTACAGTGCTGGCAAATCCACAGAATCGGCACTCAATCAACAAGTCGGTGCGTGCGTGCCTTGGTGCGTTCCTCGACATTAAAGAAGTCTTTGACAAGACTACCTTCAGTAGCATTGAGGAAGCGCTGGTAAGGAGAGGTGTCAACATGCTTTGCAACAGAGTGATACAGGTATCCGGTGATGTAAACCAAAGGACGCTTGTGGCATGAGGATGTCCCCAGGGAGGCGTCCTCTCTCCACTGCTAAGGAACTTGGTAGTAGACGACCTGCTCTCGCTCCTTAACTCAAGTCACTTTTACACCATAGGTTACGCTGATGATGTCATCAGCGTAACCTATGTCACCATCCTAACAATGGGTACTCAAGCGAGCATAGTCTGGTGGCTCAAAGCTGCTCAGACTGTAGGAACAAAGAAACTGCAGAGTCTTCTACGACAGGCTTGCTGTGCTCTTACTGGCTGCATGAACACTGCTCCAATTGCAGCGCTGGAGGTAATGCTTAACCTTACTCCACTGCATCTTCACGTGCAACAAGAGGCGAAAGCAGCACTTAGACTGAAACACCCAGGTACCCTTAGGTTTCCAAAGGTAAGACACATAAAGGGCCTACTGGAGGAGTGTTTGGATTTGGACTCACTCCTTATGGAGGCAGTGTGATAAGGGCAAACCATCCTTCATCTTTGATAAGAAAAACAAAATACAACTGGATGACTAAGAAAGCTCTCAGGCACAACACAGAGCGCTTCTGATATACACCGTTGCCTCCAAGACCTCTAATAAAGCAGGGTCAGGTGTGTTCTCAAGATTTAAACATACAAATTGCGCTGCCACTAAGTTCATACAACACTGTTTTTCAAGCTGCGTGTATGGGCATTTTACTGGCAGCTCAAGCAGTCGCAACCAGGGAAGTAACCGACTATGATATGCTCTATTGATTGCCATTATCATATATGCATGGCCCTTACAGCTGAATTCATAATATGTGAAATCTCAATTCGGTGTAAGTTTTCTCAATTCGATGCCCCATTTTCCATGGAATTGAGATCCACGGAATTGAGAAAATATTACAATTCATCAAATTACTCGAAAATATTATAAATTACAACAATTTCTATAAAACATACTGGCAGATATCAGATAAACACTCAATTAATTTACCACAAATCTCATTTAATATTTCATAAGCAAATTGAATGTCGCACACCGATTTGAGAAATGACCCGACCCCAAAAACACCGAATGATTTCGAACCTTCGAAAAATGCTCCTCAATGCGACAGGTCCCCCGTCCACACTGCTCGGCCGCTCGGGCGCAACCCCCGGTTGGCGAGAATCAGTAGTGTGCATTCGTACTGCGTGTAGTTAGTGATATAGGTAAGCAAAAGTAAATTTCACCGAATTGAGGCACACGCCTCGGACAAAACTTAAATGTGTTATTACATTAAAACCCAAGGATGTACAATAAATATAATAACGTATATGGCTTTATTGTTTATTCCTTGTTCTGTGAATGTGAGAATTATAATGGGCAAGTTATTATTTTAAAAGTTATGAAACAATAACGAGTAAATTCTGGAAACCGGACACTCCATTTTTAGGCAAATTCTGCCCGTTTTTGAGCTTTCAGATTTTTTTTAGGCGATATGTAAAACCTGGCGCTCTTCTAGATATGCTCTCCATCAGGTCAAGAGTCCTATAAATATGTGTGATTTTTTTCAAGTACTTAATTTAATTTTAAGGGTACTTTTTGCGCTCCAGTAGGTCAATTGGTCGTCTCCGTAGAAATGCCCATAAAACTTATCGTTTTGCTAAAAATCGAGAAATACCCATACCTTTGACTTCGAGTATTTTTTTTTCCAGGTACCGGATCGATGAGGACTTTTTAAATTTCATTTATACTTAATCATGTTTTGAACAATTTCACCAAATTTCAGCTTCTTGCGAATTAATGTACCTTCACTCCTTTTTTTTTTGTTTAATTTGACCGGACTAAATAAACATAAATTTAAATTATATTATTTCCATTCTTCTAGCTTTTTTGTTTGCGAAGTCTTTAATAGTTTCGTGAATGTCTATATGGTCTAATATGGCCTCCTCTATGGATATTGTTGCTAAATTTGACAATCTTTCCTGGCTCATTGTTGAGCGCAGGTAATTTTTTATTAGTTTTAATTTAGAAAATGACCTTTTCGCACTTGCTACGGTAACTGGCATAGTTAGCAAAATTCGTAATGCTATTGTGATGTTAGGATATACAGCTGTCAAATTGTTTAAACATATAAATTCGAGAATTTTCGCCACATCATTATTATTTTTTTTGAAAAAAGACTGACATGACATAATTTCTTCGCACAAATCATCGGCGTTAAGGCGCTACTCGGAAAAAGTATGGACTTTTTGATTTAAAACTGTAGGACGGTTGTTACAAATCTGGTAATAAGATATATATTTCTTCATACCTTTATCTAGATCCGTATAGTTTCAAAAACACGATTTATTGATTTTGCCTCGACACTTTTCCAAAAAGACCTCTAAAATATACGAAAATTCAAGATTATTCTTAAATGGGGTTACTTACACTATTGGAAATTGGTTTAATTAGTGGACACCAATAATATTTAGGATCGTATAGAAGCATTTTTTAAAAATCTTTGTAGTTTTTTAATTGTTTGCCTAATCTGCAAAATCAGTCTCGCTCCCGCGCGCGTCGTTTTTAACCGACTTCTAAATCAAAAAGGAGGAGGTTCTCTATTCGTCTGTATGTATGTTTTTTTTTTCTCATTGCTATTTCACTTCAGCTTAATTTTTTCGAGTATCGCCTTAATGTCCAATGAATGAATAATTTCGATAGCGGCGCCCCTATTGACTTGGCGCCTGTGTGCGCCGCACACTTCGCACACAGGGGCGGCGCGGCCCTGTTTGTGGGTGCTTCGAATCTGTGATAACTTCTAAAGTGTTCATTTAAATGAAATACGGTAAAGGATAATTTTGATCTACCTCGATGATATCGTTTTACCTACATTAAATGGCCAAGGTAACTTATATAGGTACTTAATTAGGTTTAATAGATATTATTTGCAGCCGATAGTGGTCATGGTGGTGGATATTCTTAGAAGTGATTATATGTAAACCTGATATAATAATTTGAATTGGTATTTAATTGTGAATTTGTTGTAATTTATATTTTCTCAATTTCAGATGCATTATTGTATTATTCTATTTTATTATTACTATTCTTTTTGTATATTTTATTACTATCTTACTTGATTATTTAATTACTATCTTATTTAATTATTCCTTATCAATACATATCCAAATTTTTGATATTGATTTTAATTTAAAATACAATTTCATTTCATTATTTTTATTATTATCTACATTTTATTGACATTTAAAGTATCACACGATTAATTATTTAATGTTTTTTTTTTAATAACAACTACTTTTGCGCGACCTCATAGTTTTGGGTGGAAACTGAAAATCAGTGATTTACTCTATGAGTAATGTACCACTGAGTTTTCGCCTTTTTGCATCGCTACGGCACACAAAATGATATTTATAAGATTAGTATACTTTGTTTTTTTTCTAGTATTTAATTTGATTTTTCTTTTTATTAATTTTCTGTTTTTTTTATTTTTGTTATGTGTGCTTGTTTGGTGCAAATAAATCATCTATCTATCTATCTATCTATCTACTTATTTGGATAAGGATTAATACTGATTAGGAGACATTAGCTTTGCAAATAAAGTAATATTTTTAAATAACTTAATAAATATAAAAATTACTGTGAGTCAACCTATAGAAATAAGGCGACTTCGGGTCTTTTTTGTAGGCCTCTATGATATACAATGCCGTAGTAAATTATTTTGATGTAGGTAGGTATCTCATACGGTTAAGGGTGGTATTCCACTTATCAAAGATCTTTGTCCATGAAATTGGACGTCGAATGTATGAAATTGGACGTCAAAGTCGTCCAATATGCGTCCAATTTCTTGGATCCAATGCATACTGGACAAAGATCTTTGATGAATGGAATACCACCACCCTTAGCCAGCAGCGTTCGCAATGTACCTAAGCGCTCGAAAAATCGTTTTTTGACGGCTTCATCAAAAAACATGTAATTTTTCTCTATTATATAAATACGTAATTAGAATGTTTTGTATGTACCTAGGTATTTATTTATAAACCTTCGAGAATAAATTTTCTAAATAACAGTGACAGCTGCATGCATCGAAATCCGATGCGTGGTTTAAAAGAAGAAAGGTTAGAAACAGACAGACAGAGGCGGAGAGTGACTTTATTTTATACTATGTCCCTACTACCTACTTACCTACCTAGAGATAGTGAAGTGATGACCTAAGCCTCGGCACGGCACTTGTATTGCTAGGTACGACCACTTATATTGTGGTTCGACGGCTATGCCGATGACGGCTATACTCCGTGACTCCGTGCCGAGTTTTGTACCTACCTAGCAGTGGCAAAACGAAAGGGTACATACCTACAAGCCGATTCTAATCGGCTTACCTTTTTATAGTTTAAAACCTTTTACCATAGTTTAAAAATATGTTTACTTTTCATCCGTTTCAAGCAATTCAAAAACATTAAAAATTCGCTAAAATAATAGGTACTTAAGTAGGGTATATGTGCCCACTTAAGTACCTACTTCTACACTTAAAACTTCCACAGACATTTTATTTAAGAGGTACCTAGATAGTAAGATATCCATCCATACTTCTTTTACTATGATTGACTATTTTTCTTGCTTAGGTAGGTATTTAAAAATAAGTGTCAAAACTGCTTTCTACTGCTTTTTTACCGATTGCTGCTTTTTTATCGTTACCTACTCCCGTATTTTTCGACGATCGAAATATTCCGAATGTTTCGTAATACTTCGGAATATTTCGTAAGTATTCCACGGGAAAGATTCGGAATTATTCCCGACTGCAACTGTACTTATAACTCAAATTTAAATATTATTTAGTGTTAGTTTTTATATTATACTAGCGGCCGCCCGCGGTTTCACCCGCGTGGTTCCCGTTCCCGTGGGAATATCGTGATAAAAAGTACATATAAACCTTCCTCTTGAATCACTTTATCTATTAAAAAAAAAACGCATCAAAATCCGTTGCGTAGTTTCAAAGATTTAAGCATACAAAGGGACATAGGGACAGAGAAAGCGACTTTGTTTTTATACTATGTAGTGATCCTTACTTACCCTTACATAATCATAATAAGTGTATGCTGTAAGCTAATGGGTTTACTACAAAGACAATATTTTATTGTTTACATGAAGTAGATTTTTTAAAAGTTTACCAACTAATACTAATAAAGTAATCCTTCCCAAATGTGTATGTAAGTACTAGCTTACTCATCTTATGTTATTCATGTATGACCGACCATTCGATACATAATCCTATCCTACTTCCTACTAATATTATAAATGTGAAAGTTTAGATGTTTGGATGTTTGGATGTTTGTATGTTTGTATGTTTGTTACTCAATCACGCCACAACGGCTGAACGGATTTGGCTGAAATTTAGGACACAGATACTTTGTAGTCTGGAGAGGAACATAAGCTACTTTTATCCCGGAAAAATATCACATTCCCGCGGGATAACGTCGTGTAGTCCACGCGGGCGAAGCCGCGGGCGGAAAGCTAGTTTAGAAATAAAATACCGATTTCAGAATACCATTTTTATCACAATCTGATGTAGACCTATACCACAGGAAAAAAATACTACTACGTATTACAGAGAAACGACTTCATAGAACGGTGGGAAATGATTACACTACTACAAGCATGCTGGGCATGTGTGCGTGTCGACTGGCTGCTTGTCACTGGCGTGTCCGTACACGGCGTGTCTGGAAAAACCGGTTTACGACAGCTCAGCCAGTGGACAAGCTCAGGGTCAACGCAAAGCACGTATTAGCAGTTTTCAGGCTACGCCTTTTCAATAACTCTCGAAAGAGAAATATATTTTGAATTTAACCAATCTTTATTAAAAATCCAAGATAGCGGCCAACTTTTTTGATTGTAGGCCGATTTTGATGAAATGATGAAACTCGGTTTGTGGTAATATTTTGGCAATAGCAACGCAATGTCAAAAACTTAAAAAATCCAAGATGGCGCCCAAATTTTTGGTTTGTTGGCCGATTTCGATGAAACTCGATTTCTAGTACTATTTTGACAAGAAAATAGCAACGCCATGTCGAAAATGTAAAAAAAACCAAGATGGCGCCCAAATTTTTGGTTTGTTGGCCGATTTCGATGAAACTCGATTTCTAGTACTATTTTGACAAGAAAACAGAACTACAATGTAAAAAATATTAAAAAACCAAGATAGCGCCGAAATTTTTTTTTGTTGGCCGATTTTGATGAAACTTTATTTCTAGTACTATTTTGACAAGAAAACAACAACGCACTGTTAAAAATATAAAAAAATCCAAGATGGCGGCCAACTTTTTTGTTTGTGGGCTGATTTTGATGAAACTCGGTTTCTGGTACTATTTTGACAGGAAAATAGCAACGCAATGTCAAAAATGATAAAAAATCCAAGATGGCGGCCAAATTTTTTGTTTGTTGGCCGATTTCGATAAAACTCGATTTCTAGTACTATTTTGACAAGAAAACAGAACTGCAATGTGAAAAATATAAAAAAACCAAGATGGCGCCAAATTTTTTTTTGTTGGCCGATTTTGATGAAACTCGATTTCTAGTACTATCTTGACAAGAAAATAGCAACGCAATGTCAAAAATGAAAAAAATCTAAGATGGCGCCCAATTTTTTGTTTGTTGGTCGATTTCGATGAAACTCGATTTCTAGTACTATTTTGACAAGAAAACAGCAACGCAATGTCAAAAACTTGAAAAAATCCAAGATGGCGCCCAAATTTTTGGTTTGTTGGCCGATTTCGATGAAACTCGATTTCTAGTACTATTTTGACAAGAAAACAGAACTGCAATGTAAAAAATATTAAAAAACCAAGATGGCGCCGAAATTTTTTTTTTGTTGGCCGATTTTGATGAAACTCGATTTCTAGTACTATTTTGACAAGAAAATAGCAACGCAATGTGGTTGTTCACATTGCGTTGCATTTGCTACCAAAATTTTGCACGCTCTATGAAGTCAACACTCTGATAGTACTCATGTGCCTATACACCGTTTTGAAGGTCAACATCCCATTTGGATAATTCAGTCATTTACGCCATGGGTTCGCAAATCCTAGAACAGGAGACCTTGAAGAAGTACCGGCAAGAAACTCGTCAAAGTTAATTTTTTCCTCCTGATTTACTTCATACAGAGTCGTCAAATTAAAAGATGACCTTACAAATTACTATTTGTTAGATCATTTTCAGGGTCAGTTTCTATTACAAATACGTTTTCAATTATGATAAATACAATTAGGTGTGTGGTTGAACTAATGATCATAGAAGTAAACAATTTTCAATTACCTATCTAATGAGTGTACTAAGACGTGTCGGTTGCACTATAAACTATACCACACCACGCAGCACACTGCAAAGGTCAGCGAACGGCAGACGGCAGAGCACCGAGCGATACGTCCTCCCTCTGAAGAGCCTAGCGGCGGACTAATTTGAAATGTTTTGCGCAGAGTGTTTTATAGTACTTTAAAAAAAAATATATAAAATAAATTATGCATCATTATATAGGTTTTTTGTATTCAAACTTTAGATAATATGTTCTTATTTTACGTTAGACTATAACTTTTTGTAAAATAAAGTAATTTATTGATAAATGTTGCATGTTTACCACCAGTGATTTCTTTATAACTTCACTTTGTTTGGATTTTAATTTCGTATGAAAATAATCACAAATTAAACTAATTTCCTTACTAACTATTTGCGTAATGATATGTAGATATACATATAAATTTTTGTTTCCTATTTTTTTCAATGGTATTAAAAAATTAGAGCTTCAAAATTGATGTTAAAAGTGAAGTTTATAAAACACTGTTCGGGAAAATTGTCAGTATTCACAAATACTCTATAAAAAGAAAAATGTTTTTTACTAACTTTTTAGACAAAGATACTGTTTACAATAATTTGAAATTAGCATGTTTCTAAGATTACGTTTTCATAGAAAATATCTCGTTCAAAACTGCCTATTTTGAGGCAAAACGGCGTTCGACCGCGTCAATGCTCTTAAGGGGGTTCCTCCTGAGGAATGGAAAGCCCAAATTATTATCCCTGTCCTAAAGCCCGGGAAACTTAGCAACGACTCTAATGGGTATAGACCATTTGCCCTTTTCTGTACAATGGCCAAAATAATGGAACACCTAATTAAGAACCGGTTAGAGTGGATAGTGGAGAGCAGGGGTCTTCTCGCCAAAAGTCAATTCGGGTTTAGAAAAGGAATGGGTACAATGGACAGTCTCAGTGTTTTCTTGACTGATATCTGGATAGGCTTATCCAAACGCGAAAATGTGACGGGGGTCTTTTTAGACATATCATCTGCCTATGACAACGTACTGCTTCCGATACTCAGGCAGAAAATGCTTAATCTGAGTATTCCTGTGAGGCTTGTAAATATAATTTTTAATCTATTGTCTTCACGGTCTATACAAATATGTCACAATAATGCTCTTTACCCCTCAAGAACTATCTGGAGAGGCCTTCCCCAGGGATCAGTCTTGAGCCCTTTACTATATAGTATTTATACCTATGACCTAGAATTGTCTTTAACCCCTTTTTGTAATGTCCTGCAGTATGCTGACGACCTGGCCTTGTACATTTCACACAGCGATTCCGTGCAAGCTACCGAGGTACTTAACGCCGCACTAGATTACCTTCGTGATTGGCTGCTGGAACATGGTCTTTCTCTCTCGGTAGACAAGTGCAATATGGTTGTATTCAGTCGCGCAAGGAATACACCTATCATGTCAGTCAAATATGACAACCAAGACATCCCTTTAAAAAGCCATGCTAAATTTCTAGGAATAGTACTGGACTCCAAACTGAGTGGAACTCAACATGTTTCCCATGTAGCCAAAAAATGTGAGAAAAATACCCATATCCTCCGATCTGTTTCTGGTACCTGGTGGGGCGCCCACCCATTTTGGCAAAAACTCCTTTACAATGCATTGATTCGATCGCATTTGGACTATGGCTCATTCCTTCTAGAACCATGTCTTAAATCATCTTTGAAGTCGCTCGATAAGATCCAGTCCAAATGCCTCCGAATTGTTGCAGGAGCAATGAAATCATCCCCGATAAATGGTTTGCAGGTGGAGTGTGGGGACCCCCCACTGGCCATTAGAAGAGAATACCTAGCCGACAAATTTATCTTTAAAATTATCCAAAATTCTTCACATCCACTCCTTGCCAAACTTCATCAATTGTCGGAATTTATATCATCAGGAACATTCTGGAAACTCAGAGACTCCCCTTGCCTGTTCCGTAGTTTCATTAAATTCATCCGCCTTCCCTGTCCTGTTTACCAATGTGCCCTTAAACCCATATTTGGGAACCCGTACCGCTCCCTAACACTGCAACCTGACATCCACCTAGATTTAGGTATCTCTAAAGATTCACCAGATGCTGAGTTCCAATTACAAGAAGTCATCCGGAAAAATTGGCAAGACTGGCTGGTAATGTACACGGATGCCTCTAAACTATCTGATAAAGAATGTGTTGGAGCTGCGGTCTGGATTCCCAAATATAAAATAATGCTAAATTTCAAATGCCCCCCTGTTACATCCGTTTTTACTGGAGAGGCTACAGCAATTCTTGAGGCTGTTCGTTATGTGGAATCTCATAAAAAAGATAAAACTGTTATCCTCACTGACTCCAAAAGCTCTCTCCAGGCGATCTTATCCAACCCTTTCCATAGCAAATCTAATTTCCCTTTCATCCTTCAAATTCGGAACATTCTTTTAAAATGCTCCTTGCTTGGATACCAGGTCTCTCTGGCCTGGATACTGGGACACACAGGAATAGTTGGTAACGAAGAAGTTGACATAATCGCAAAAGAGGCGATTGTCAATGGATGTCCGGATCATAATAAAGCCTTTTCTCACGATCTGTACCCTTTGGCCACCCAAATAATGAGAACTACATGGGAAACCCAGTGGCGGGAGAAAAGCAAGACTGTAGGGAAATATTACGCTGACATTCAACACTCCTTACCTGACAAGCCATGGTTTTTTAAATATAAAAAAGCCTCCAAAGCATGCACCTCCACTGTAAGCCGTTTGAGGTTAGGCCATGCATGCACTCCTGTCCATCTGGCCAAAATTAGGGTTAAGGACTCATCACTTTGTGAATGCGGTCTGGAGGAGGGAACAGCTGACCACATATTATTTAACTGTCCCAAATATCCAACATCCCTTTATGATCTCCTCCCCCCATGTATCCCCAAACCCACAAATTTTAAGATTGTTCTTAGCTATGTGAAACCCCCCTGCATTGATGTTTTATGTGCTTTTATAACTACTAACAATATAAGATTGTAATTTACCTGTCTGTCTTTTACTAACAAATATTATGTGTAAGTATTGTGTTCGTCTATATTTCAGATATCTCAACAGCTCATTCTACAGTCTCAAAAAGATCCCTCCCACCACCTCTGTACTCAATATACACTGTTCTCCTACAAGATACCGAGACAAGCAACGAGTCTGTAGAAACAACCAACTGAGCTAAAAACTGGATATTGGCGAAATCCGAAAGGGAAACGCCCTTGCACAAAAAGAAGAAGATAATACGGTCGACGATAATGTTTTGATACTTTTGATGTTGGTAATAATATAGGAAAATATATTTTTTCCTATACTTACAGAATTGCATTGTAAATGCATAAAAATAATTTAAAACCTCAAGTTGGTAATAAATAATGTTGGACTTTTTAGAACAGAAAAAACTCGCTTACTGTTTGTTAAGTTTCCAAAACTTTGTAATTTTTTTACTGATTGTGTTAGCTTGTTTTTAGTCTTGTTTAATAGTAATAATCAAATTTTTGTGCTTGGTAAAATGTAAAGAAAAAGAGAAAGATAATACGGTCGACGATAATTCCAAGGTATGTCTATACCAATATTCATTAGTCAGAATTATATCCTATCCTAGATGTATTTATTAATTTGATTAAAATATGTACGGTAAGTATGTAGAAATTTGTTGTAAACCGCCGGTGGACACCAATGTGAGGAGGGCTTGTTTACAACAGTCTGGCCGGGGTTTACTATGTCACCTGCAAAAGAAACAAAATAGAAACAAATAACACTCACTAGTGGATTGGGACAGATATTATTTTCACAAATTTCACCAGATCTTCCATTTTGATGTTCTCCTTTAACTGGTCTTCTCATTATCTTTCTTAATTTTTTCATCTTTTTTCTTGAAATAGCATTACCATCAGGATCTTCAAATATCCTTTTGCTATCATTTATAATCTAGACAGGCCAAACCATTCATATTAATAAGAAATATGATCTTTAAAAAAATCTAACTTGTTATGATTATCGTAATGCATAACATACCTGATTTCTATTAATATCATCCATTTTCTGTGTGTGTTCTTCGGGAGACATTCTCACATATGGTTGACATATCCATGGTGGCAGTATTAGATTATAGCCAGTACGAGTTATATTTTCATTGTTTTCAAAATTAAGCTTACCCTCATGGTATTCCAAATATTTTTCTTTTATACTTATGCAAATCTGCTTGAAGTCTTTGTGATTCTGTGCAGTCGCCAAAAGTTGTCTGATTTCACAGTTCTCTTGAAATGTAAATCTGCAAATAAAATATTATTTAAGGTGATTATCAGTCAAGAAAAGTACCTACTAAAATTGTAACTTGTGTACAACAAGATGTGTTGTGTGTGTGTGCATTTTATACGGACATTCAACTTTTCCAATAATTTAAACTGTTTAAATTTTAAAGAAGAATATTCTTGAAATTACATAAGCCTATTTGATTACATACTATTATTATTATTATTCAATAAGGATAAGTACGAATTTCTATCAATTGTTATTAAAGCTTGATGCATCCTATACATTATTGAAAGTAGTAATCATTATAAGTATTTTGATAGTATGTCTTACATTTTGTGAAATATTTTGAACAAATGTCCTCTAATATATGACGTTGGACAAGGGTATTGTTTAACCAAGTCAAGGTACTCCAGTGCCATTTCCCAAGATACTGGATTAACCCCTTCAAATAATGCAGGGTTGGTAAGGATTCCTTCTGCACTCATCACCCCATCAACTCTGGTGTATTCCAGACACCGGTAAACATCTTCTAGGCATTGAATATTGCCATTTGCAAACATGGGTATTGAAACTGCTTCTCTAGAATATAACAAAAAAATATGCAAGTAGAAAATAAATAATGGCGCACTTATATCCTTTTTAACAAACTCTTTATTCTTTTATACCACATAGCTACCTTGGTAAATTTAATGACCTCATTCTTGTGTTCTATGAGATTTGATGTGAAAAAAGTACTTGTGACTACATTAGTTAAGTCCTATCACGGACCTGAAAAAAAGATGGACGTAACATCACACTAAAAAGATTTGAAGCATGCAAGGTTCTACAATTTCATTTGTTGTACATGACCCTACACTGACACAAATACACCCAGATCAACAACCCGCCACCATTTTACCCCGCATGACAGCGCCAAATCACGCACACACCTAAACGGGTGGCCATTTAACATGCTTCACTCATGATTAGACATAGTTACATCCGTCTTTTTTTCAGGTCCGTGGTATAAGTAGTAAGTATGCATTATATACCTGACAGCTTTGATATGTTTCCAACTAGCCACTCCTGTAAGAGGACCTTTCTGTTCTCTGGTCCTACCATGAACTGTGAGTAATTTACATCCAGCTTCTTGTAGCATTAAAGCATACTGCACTGACTTTTCTATGTCATCAAATATCCTCACCTTGCAGGAGATTGGCACTGATACTGCTTGGGACATTGCTCCAACTAAAGATATTGTATTTTAGAATAACTGATAACTAAAAAGCTTGGTAAAAATCTTAAAATAAGTCGCCTCGCTAGGGTTTTTTTAGGTGGTGGGAGGGGGAGAGGAGGGTCAGGGGACCCCCCCTCTTCAAGTTCCACCTGCCGGAAATGCGTAGTTTTCGAGATATGAGCGATAGAAGTTAGTATGAAAATCGTTACAAGTCGCCTCAATAGGGGTTTTTTGGGAGGGAGGAGGAGGGGGAGGGGGAGGTGACCCTCCTTTCCAAATCCCACCTACCGGAGTTGCGTAGTTTTCGAGTTATGAGCGATAGAAGTTTAGTATGAAAATCGCTGCCGCCTATTAGTTTCCGAGATAATAGACTTTCAAAATTCGCTCGAGAGTACGCATAAAGTAGTTTCTGGCGCTTCGCCGGCCGCTGCCGCGGCACGCTCGCGCGCTGGGTTCATGTCAACCTAACACGCTCGTCGCTTCGCTCCTCGCACCTATAACGTGACCTACGGTCTACGGTTTCTAAGTCCCAGCCCCATAGTGCCCCCTTCGGTCCAGAATGAAAATTACCACGATGAAAATAACACGAGTTTGAGTACTTAGCACATTCACACGAAAAAGCAACGGAATGAATGACGCAATCTGTCTAATGTTATGTCAGTCAGTGGTTTTTGTTTTACGTTTCGTTTCACGCAAAATTCAAGTTAAAAAACATATTTCATAAAATGCAGTACACAATGAACGTTTCATTTCACGTAATTTTTTTTTTATAAAATTAATAAAAAAAAATTACTCATTTCCGGCAGCTAAATTTGCTTTAAAGCATTTTATGTGAAGCCCAAAAACACCTCCACAGCCTCAATTAACCTCAAAGAAGGCGACTTGTTTTAAGATCCAACCCAAAAGCTTTTCTGCAAGGGATGGCTGTACCTCACAGAAAAGCCTTTTGGTACCTCGGATGTTATCAAAAATTTTAACATGACACTAGGTTATTTTAAGTACATTTTTACCAATATCTTGCAAAAGTTTCCATTCATCTTGAAGAAATGAACCATATCTTCCCCTCTTTGCAATTGATTGTGGGCAACCCAGATTGATATCAATTGCATCACAGCTGTTCTCTACCATTTTAGCAGCAGTAGCCATTGTTTCGGGATTATTCCCACAAAACTAAAAAAAAACACAAGCAAAGAATATCACAAATAAGTAAGTAGTTATAAATTGATTAAAATAACAGAAAATCCTAGTTACCTGTACAATCAAAGGTCGGTCTTCTGAACATTTTACTATACTATCTTTTCTATATTTAGGATCCTTAGTGAAAACATTGCTATGAAACATCGGCGTGTAACATAAATTAGCTCCATGCCTTCGACAAAGAAGTCTCCAAGCCAGTTCACTTGCATCTACCATGGGGGCAACCACAAATTGAGGTTTTCCAACAAACTCAAACCATTCTGAAGGCATTTTTGTAATAAAAATCACAATACAATATTCATTGACAGTCAGAAACATAGATGATACACTTATATACGTCAGAAACACAAATTATATAGACTAGGTCAGAAATGTCAGAATGAATATCCAATGAGCGATTTTCTGAGAGGCCATTTAAAAAAAAAGCTTCCAATTGCTTCACTAGAGTGTGTGTCAGATAACTCTGCACGTGCCTGGCGCGTTTTTGGCGCTAGTTACAGTGCATTTTTTTGTTCTAATGTTATAGAAAAGATTAGTATTCGATTTTTACCGCGCGCAGACTTATCTGACGAGCACTCTAGATGGCGTTGAATAAGTATGTACATGTCTATGGTATATTTTGGTTTGAAACATATTTAAATTAATTACTTTTTAACAACCCAAAGGAAACTAATAATATATTAAATAAGTACTACTGTGAGAAACAGAAACGAAATAGGTAAATTTAAAGATTTAGGTAAATAAATAACATCTGTCTGACGTTCCGTTTTACGTAATAAAGTCGCGTCAAAGTGAAAATAAAAAATAATAAATAAATAATAATAAAGTCATCAAAGTCTCAGTGGAACGCAGAGCGAGGAAACTAATCGGAGACGATAAGCTGGTTCAAGCCAAGCTCCATAGTCTAACCCATCGACGTAAAGTGGCTTGCTTGTCGGTATTTTACAGGCTGTACTTCGGTGAGTGTGCTTCTGAGCTGCATGAGCTCATTCCACCATCCCCGTTCTACCACCGAGAATCTAGACGCACAGCGGGCTATCATCCTTACTTGGTCAACATCCCGCGAATGCGTAGCAAGCGCTTTTCTTCATCCTTTGTGATGCGCACCGCCAAGGAATGGAATACCCTGCCTGCGTCTATATTCCCGAATGACTACAACCCTAAATTTTTTAAAGCTAGAGTGAATAGGCTGCTTCTGGGTAAGCTCGCTCCATCTTAGGCTTCTTCTCAACCCTAAGGTTCAGTGTGAAGCCAAGAGCAAGCCCATTATACATAAAAAAAAAAAAAAAAAAAAAAGTAAAATTTATAACGTTCCGTTCCTTCCATGAAGCTCGACTTAATACTGAGGTAACTGGAGAGTGCAGTACGAACAATTTTTTGAATACCACAAATAACACAGTGGCTGTCTTCCGTCTCACCTACACTTTAAAAAAATACGTATGGTCATATGAGACAGCTGACAGCCACTACATACATAAATGTCAAATTTGCTGGCGACACTTTTTTATTCAGGGTGAGAGCTCCAGTTACCTCAGAGTATTAAGTCAAACTTCATGGTTCCTTCTAACTCTCTGAGTACTGAATCCTATGGAGATGACATACCTACGAAAAATTGAAGCATACACACACACACAAGCACACATACCGAGAAACCAAAATGGCGCCTTTCCGTAGTGCTGCCCTATTTGTACATCGATATATTTATTGATGAAGTTATAGATACAAGTATTTTTGTGACTACTTACCTATATCACCGTATATTTTATAATCAGCCATCCTATACTGGGGGCTTAAAGCCCCTCAGTACAGGATGGCCAATCATGTTGGCCGACCATGATGGGCCATCGTGTACAGGGCCGGTTTGCGTGTGATTGCCGTCTGCGAGCAACGCAAACCGGCCCTGTACACTATAGCCAACATGGTCGCCCAACTTGATCGACCATCCTGTACTGGGGGCTTAAAGCCCCCCCGGTGTGGGAGTTTGCATGTGATTGCCGCCTGCGAGCAACGCAAACCGCCCCTGTACATGATGCCCCATCATGGTCGACGAACATGAGTGGCCATCCTGTACTGGGGGCGTCAAGGCGAGAAGAGCCGCCAAGTGCTTCCTCATCTATAGTAATATCGTAAACAGGAAAGATTTGATTGGTTGTTGTTTGAATTTAACAGGTTCCAAAACTACTGGACTAATTTAGAAATTTCTTTGACCATTAGAAAGCTACATTCTTTCCGAGTGACATAAGCTATATTTTATCGTGATATTCCCATGGGAACGAGTACCATGCGGGTAAAACCGCGAGGATCCGCATGTTATTATTAATAAATTTAATAATAACATGCGGATCCTCTTGCTTGTTAAGTACATAATGTATCAAAAATTCAAACGCAGATACAGATTAAAAATAAGGTCCTGTAGTTTATTTACGAACTAACCTTAGTAAAATATAGTTCATGTTGCAGTAGTAGTAGATAAAAGACCAACCTACTATATTTTACTGAGGTTATAGTTTATATTATAGGTTGTAAATAAACTACACGACCTTAGCTTCAATCTGTACGATTGTAGATACATTAATACTTAGCGAGCAATAAATTTGATTGAGGGCACCCCACTTGTCGGCTCTACTCGCCTTTACTTAGGAACTGCAATTTTATGATCAAATTTTTTATGTTTTCCGAGTCACGCGTCTATACACATGCGAAACCTCCATAGAATTCCAGATCAAAGGTCGCGAGAACCAGTTTAAGTAAAAAAAAGGTAATGAAATAAAACAAAAAGCTCCATATTGTTAAAACCTATTATGTTTATACAACAAGGATTGTTTTTTTTTTACATAACACACATTACAATATAAATCACAAAGGAGAATGCCTACTAGGTACCTACCTACCATAGAAAAAAAGAAATGTCTCAAAAACAACAAGCATTATTAAGTAATAAAATAATAAACAGTTTGAATCGAGATCTTTACTATCAAGCATATTTTTTTTATATATTTAGAATATAGCGAAGCGACATCTAGTGGTAAAAAATATACTTACTTTTAATGTTCTAGAATGAATGTAAGTTGGACGACAACTTTACAGCAAAATGACATTAAAAAAACACGTTATATATAAGTATCCAGTTTTTGGCAACCGGAACAGAAAACGTCGCACTATAATTTCGATTTTGCCAGTGGCCTAATTAACGTCTTTTTCAAAACTTAAACTGTCGTTGACGTTTGAAACTGTTCTTCAAAATGAAAAGAGCACATAAAAATAGTTTTCGTACGAGTCTTTAAATTTTCCTTTCGCATTGTATCCAGCCATATTTTTCTTTTTTTGTTATTTTTAGGCAACCTCAAACAATAAAAACAGTTTAAAATTTTATTAATACACTCAATTTACACTTGAAATTTGAAAACATCGATAATTCGATAAGAAAAATGCTATAAGGGCAACTCTAGCGCCAAACAAACAGATTTATATTTTCTTAAAATACACCATCAAAACTCACAAAAATAAGTAGTACTATTCACAGGAAAGCCAAAACACAAGGCATTTATTGTATTGTTTTGGTGTTTTTGCAAAATAAATAGTACGTACACGGTGTAATGTAATGTTTGGACGATTTTTACTTGTTTTGATGCCACAAACTACCACACTGCAATTAGACATGTTCCTTGTTGCTTTCTCTCACTTTTAATACCTTTTATTCACATGAAAGTCTCAAATTAAAAGACTTTTATCACAAAACACTGCAAACACAACTCGCGTTGACAGCTCACATACCACAAATTCACATACCGAGAAACCTAAATGGCAACCGGCTTCAATAATGCATTACGATGACGTCACGTTTCAATGTTGCCAAAAAATAGGTCGAATAAATATATTGCTGTCTCTTTTTACATGAAGTATTAGAGGTAAGATAGAACAAGATGGCTACAGGTTTATGAGTACAATGTCGATTTAGCTTTGTATAACCGATAGTTCATATAGAACAATATGCCATCTCCATAGGATTCAGTACTCAGAGTTCTAACTGCATAGGTGAGACAGCGCCATCTAGTGACTGAGCTTTTAGAAAATCGCCCATTCTTTGACAGCTAATGACGCATCATGACGCTTCATTAAAAAAATTGTATAAGTGCCACAAACTTTTCTGGGTTCCGGGGGGCTACCGGCTAAAGCCCCAGTACAGGTGGCCTACCACAATATGCACTAACTGCATAGCTTGTGGTAGGCCACCAGGATGGCCACTCATGTTCGTCGACCATGATGGGCCATCATGTACGGGGCGGTTTGTGTTGCTCGCAGGCGGCAATCACACGCAAACCCCTGTACACGATGGCCCATCATGGTCGGCCAACATGGTCGGCCATCCTGGGGGGCTACCGGCTAAGAAATCTGGATATGGGTATGGGCTTCAACTGTCATTTGAATTCTTTATTCTGATAGATTTTTGCTGCTTTGTTCTAATGAACGTCGCTAGCTAGTTATCGTTATACCCGACGTCACAAAACAAGGAACTGATAGCGGCTATTTTCTTTATAAAATTGACCTAAAGTTCCCAAAAACGTATGAAGTTCATACCCATAAAGTTACGCGGTAGCCCCCCTGTACAGGGGGCTTTAGAAATATGGATATGGGTATGGGCTTCAACTGTCATTTGAATTCCTTATCTTGATAGATTTTTGCTGCTTTGTTCTTGTTTGTTTGTGCTTGTTGCAAAATTGACTTAAATTTCCCAAAAACGTATGAAGTTCATATCCATAAAGTTATGCAGTCGGTCGGTAGCCCCCCTGTACACGATGGCCCATCATGGTCGGCCAACATGATCGGCCATCCTGTACTGGGGGCTTTAGAAGTCAGGGCCGGTTAAATTGCTACAAAAAAAAGAAAAACGTACGTAGCGCCGCTGTCACCGGAACATAAAAGGTTGTAGCACTGTACAAGTGCCACACCACCAGGCGTTGGAATCACCCATAGAATAGGTCAAAACTTAGTGGCCGGTAGCCCCGATACCCATTCATTGGCTATAATTAAGACCGCCATTTTGTTGGGGTGCCCCCATTGGCTAAAATTAAGGCTGTCACTTTTTTCAAAGAATTTCAAGATGACGTTTATTTAGTTTGTGTTTTTTTACTCATTTCGGTTTTCTAGTATTCTTTAGATGTTTTTCCACTTTTTCTCAGATATTTCTTTACAGAATAGATACAATTTTCGAAGATGCCTTCGGTACACGTAAGTAAATCTATTTACGTAGTTTTATGTAAAAATTATTTATTACATTAACCTAAATTTGAGTTTTGTTGTTTTAGGTAATTCCAAGAGGCAACTTTGTATTTCTTAAAACTAACCAAAACAAAAGAAAATACAGTTCACAACTTAACCGGAGTAAAGAAGATTCGGTTTCTCAGAAAGTTATGAAATTTATCAAAGGCTAAAGAGTCGTAATAGTTTTTACAAGTGCGTCATGCCTGGCACCACGGAGGCCTCTTTAACCAAAGTTAAACTGTGGGAAAACTCTGCTACCCTTCCACACCCATATGTGCTCATCCAGGAGAAGCTCCCTCCTGGCCTTAGACTTCCTAGATAATTATGGAGATCTTTAAATAGACTCCGTACCCAAGTTGGTTGAAGTAAAGACAACCTGTCCAGGTGGGGCTTCACCAGTGACACGGATCTCGCGTGCAGGTGTGGTTACACTCCACAGACCATGGCCCACCTCATTGATTGCTCTGCATGCCCGGACACCTGCACGCGTGAGGACCTCATGTTGGCTGCAGATAACGCGGTGAGAGTAGCACAGTTTTGGGCCAACAACATATGATTTTGTACTTGTCATTGACATGTTGAAGAAGAAGTTATGAATGAAAGGTAGGTAATGTTTGTTTATTTTTTTATATGAATGTAAGTAGGTATGTGTAATTAATTATTGATTAGTTTTGTTAAAAAAAACCTTCCTAATACCTTATTTGAATATACATTTAGAAGTGATATCATATGGTAATATCATATGATAAAGCACAGTAGATTACTTGGGATTAAATTTAAATAATCAGTTGTCACATTTAACAAGTTTCAATTTAGTGAACTGTGAAGTTGTTAATACCAAGTCAAGAAAAAATAATAGTGTAAGTAATTCAATAACTTTGTCAAAACATTTGAAATGCCTTATCATCAAATTCATATTTCTGATTCTGACAAACAGAACAGAATTATAACAAGTGTACCGGTGGGATAATATATGATTGTTGTCGGTACGAATGATGGTTTATTGTGATTGTCTTATGACTATGTTATAACTGTTATTGCTACCTACTATCTTAGATCTTACTTAATTATATATACTACCTCTCATCAGTCTATGTACAAAGCTTAGCTACTTAATAACAGTTATTAACTATAAACATTGATTATCTATAACTTGGCACAACAAACAAAATGTGCTTTATACACACTACTCTTTCTTGATTTACAAACTTTTCAGTTCAACTATCACTTATTTGTTTATAAAATGTTATGGCAGATTATAGTAACAATATGTAGAATCTATACTAACCAAATCTAATCTTTTCAGATAACTTGAGTCTCAACGAGGTTCGTGGAGTGCTGCGAAGATGCCCGTGTCTGCCTATTCTTGCGGTAATAAGTTATCAAATCAGAATTATGGTGCAAATTACTGCTGTTAGCTGCTATATTGATTACTTACTGAATTAAATGTTTAACTATTAGAATTAGGTTATTGCGTCTTGTATTGAAAGTGATATTAACAGTAAATAATGAAATGGCAGATACTAAATAAAACTACTAGGAAAAATAGCACTAGCATTTGTGCGTAATAAATATTTGCAAGCAGTTTAATTTTTCTTGTGGCTGATAAAGTATTTATATTTCTTAGTTAATTTAGTAAGTAATTTCATTACCTACTCTCATTCTTTGTCTTGTATAAATCTCAACTTATACTTATGTACTTTGTATTTAATAAAATTGTAATTTCAAGTAATAAATGACTTCTTTCATCAAATGTGTTTTTTATTTGAGCAGAATTTAAAATAATATATTACTAGGGTTGTACCAAACGTCGATGATTTGCACAACTATCGATAACGAATCAAGGGTGTCGATAGTTCTGGCAGCACTATGTTGTCAAACTCTAATCGGGGTCCGTCATTCACTAACAAACGGCCGCTATAAGGCTTGATTCCTATCTGTACTAGTCTATATAATTTGTGCACACCACACTGACCGTTCGCTTATGTCAAAATAAACAGCTAGTCGGAGGCAGTTTTTTCAACATTATTCAGAAATTATTAGCGGATTTTAGTAAGATTCTGTGTGTTTCAAGTTGTTAAAACGTATTTATTCTCTTGCTCAGTGGTTGTTAATTCCGGAAAACAATAATACCGTGTCGAAAATACACAAAAAAGTGATAATCAGATGAAGTAAAGTGACGGGTGCTACTTGACTCTAAACGCCTCAAGAAAGACACTCGGCACTGCCTTCCAACATCTCCCAAGAGCGGAGAGGAGGTCCCGAAAAGAGCCCGTATGAAGGAGGCTACCTACCAAGGCAAAGCTGTCTTCCCCAGTGATGAGTTTATTCTCATTTGCGGCCGTGGAAATAGCCCACCAGCATGCGTAGCATGACAAACCCGAGAAGAGTTTTGTCTACCTCGAAAAGCTCGAAAGTCTATAGTTGACAGCCAAACAATAGGTTTGTCTACGATGAAATGTCATTTTTGACGTTTCGATATAGACAAAACTTTTCTCGAGTTCGTCATGCTACTCGTGCGCCGACTTAAGAGCTGCTCGCCTGAAAAATCTGGACTAGACTTGAAAAGTAGCACCCGTCACTTTACTTCATCTGATTATCACATTTTTGTATTTTTTTTGACACGGTATTATTGTTTTCCGGCATTAACAACCACTGAGCAAGAGAATAAATACGTTTTAACAACTTGAAACACACAGAATCTTACTAAAATCTGCTAATAATTTCTGAATAATGTTGAAAAAACTGCCTCCGACTAGCTGTTTATTTTGACATAAGCGAACGGTCAGTTATCGGCTGCAATGTAATCATTTTACGTTTAAAAACCTAGCGCGATTCGAAAAATCGTTCCGAAAAGGAATGGTAATGGTATTGTTGTCGTTGAGAAAATAGCGCGATACCAAATTGTCAAATAAGAGCAATGTAAGTGTAATATACAGTGCCACAACCTTTTCTGTGCCGGTGAGTTTTTTGTAAGCGCATTTAGCATAGGGCGATAGGGCCCCTGTTCCGGTGACAGCGGCGCTCAGAACAATAACTAAAGCAGCGGCGCTACGTACGGTTTTCTTTTTTTTGTAACAATTTAACCGGCCCTGACTTCTGAGAACTTCAGCCGCTAGCAGCGCTATGGTTGGACCAAGGAATTTATAATACAACAGGAAAGTGCACTGCTGCTAAAAAACGGTCCTAATGAGATAGTAAGAACGAGGTCAGTTTATCTCACTCCATCCCATTACGGCGGCCACGAACATGCGCGACGGGCGGCGGACGGCGACGAGCGAATTGCGAACTTGACACAACGAAGACGGAAAACGTCACAAAACGTCATTCGGCTTGTAATGTTGCTACTTTAACATTCTGAAATCTATCATTCAAATTCTTTTTTAGGATAAGCCATAAAAAACTTAAACGACCTGATACATTTTTATGCTTAATACGGTAATACCTAAATTAATATGCGATGTTTTCTATTGACTAAAAGTAATACGAAGCGGAAATATCACGAAATTTAATTTTTATAACGAAAGTTGTGAACCATAAATCTACTAAACCTGTTATTTAAGAGTGCTGGCAATTTCAGAGAAAGGGACACCCTCACCTCGTTCTTGCGGTCTCAGCTGGACCGTTGACATTTTGTATTGAAATATAAACCTTATCTCTTAAAACTAAAGTGTATTTTTAAATACACAAAAATACGGAGTGCACCTTCCTGTTGTACGTAGTACCAAAGATATTATAATATAACCGTAGTACTTATAAATTCCTTGGGTTGGACATCAACTTGACAGCAAAATGACATTAAAAAAAACACGCTGGTTTCACATTTTGGCCACCGGCACAGCAAAGTTTGTGGCACTGTACAACTGAATATGTCATAATCATAAATTATAAAAGACGTAGAATAAATTAATGAGTGTTCTTACCAATATTTACTAAAAACTAAACAGGGGGGCTACCGTGTGATACGTTCTGGCCCGGCCACGGTGTCAAATAAGGCTGTGGTTGTGTCAGTATACGGTACGGATAAGTACCTCGTAGTACTTTGATGGAAAAAAAGTGTACCACAGTATTTCATCAGTTATAACACATTTTTGGTGGCCGGGCTGCAACGCATACGACCCAGCCCGGCCACGCTTCTATCGAAATAAATAGATAACTTAACGATGCAATTTTGGTACGGGGTAATGGTACGTATTCTGTACTAACGAGAATGTGTCCGTTTCCCTTTTAAAATGGTAATTAAAACAATATATTTTGGCATTGAAATTTCTGTAATAAAACGCCTGATATTGTTGATTGAGCAATATACTTAACTCGACGTCTTCTGTATATTTTTTTTTGTAGGCGCAATGGCTCAAATGATTTAAACTAGGCTTAGTTAAAATTTAATAAAAATTTATAATTATACATCTATCTTTTCCCATTGGTCTTTTTCCACTTACATTTTGTTTAGTGTAAATAGTTTCTAAGACCCCAAAATATTTTAAAAGCTTAGCAGTCAGGGCTGCCTCAATACAAAAAGGTTTTCGTAAAGAAGAGTAAATATATTTTCCTATACATTTCGGAAGGGTGATATAGATTTGAAACATTTATAGTATGGTGGTCCCTTTTTATGGGCATATTAATAATAAATAAAGTTTTTGAAACTGAACCGTGCGACATAACTATACCATAGGTATTAGAAAAGATCGAAGAGAATCTCGTTTCGCAATTTGCCACAGTAGGACTCAAACCCACGACATTTCACTGTCGTCCGAGCAAATGCTCTGACTACTGTGCTACGGAGTCGTAAAAAGGCGCATCGAATTTCTCTAATACTTCTTATACATCGATAGGTACGTAATCTTCAAACTGTCTTAAATACGAAAAATAAAAAGAATAAATCGAACTCATCGCTTCATTATAACGTTATATGGGGGTAAAGTTTGACTTATTGTTTTTAGGGTTCAGTAGCAAAATGGTAAAAAGGAATCCTTATGGTGCGACTCTGTCTGTCTGTCACAAACTGGTTTACACGAGAACCACTTATGCTATCAACTTGAAATTAGATGACGTTTGTTGCCCAACTATTTTGCAAATAAGAGAGAAATAAAACTATTAATATTTTTTTTGGAACAGGGTCTGAAAGGGGATCTTAAAAATTCGAAGTGGGGCTACTAGGGCATATGAAGTATCATATGAAAGAGCGCTGCTTGCAAATTCTCAAACATCTGTTTTTTTTTGTTTTAGGCTGCATAGTTTTTGACTTATGATGAAAAATGTAAAAAAAATACCGTTCCCTCTTATCGCCGAAGTTTGCAAAGAGAAAATCTGAAATTCTTATATGTAATAGAAGTTCATGTAAAGATTACAGGAAAAATAAAACGATGTCTCTTAATAGTACACTTTTTCAGAAATCATCAACCAATTATAATTTACATTAGTTCCACTATCGGTCAAGAGATAGCACTTACCTAAAACTGCATTATTCTACACCGCAAACTCTGACGACTATAGCCTCGCCGATGAAAACATTTTCACGTTTTATTTATTTATATTAATGATGGTACGGAACCCTCGGTGCACGAGTCCGATTCGCTCTTGACCGGTTTTTTTATGTACTTAGTTCCCTGTTGTGGCTGTTGTTTTCGTTATCGAAGTTTAAAGCCTGATTGTATCTACTAATATATTAAGTACAACAAAATAAACATTGATTTTGAAAAAAAAAATATGTTTGTTACCTCAGAACTTTTTCGTTAATGAACGGATTTGGATAATTCTTTTTTTATTTGAAAGGTGACGCTTCTTGTGTGGTATCATTCAAATTTCATCAAGAACTGACGAGAAGTTCTGGAATTATCGTGAATAATGCGTATTGAGACTTTAGTTTGCTTATTTAGACGACTTCTTTATTTTCATCAAAGTGGGAATCTTTTTAAATTTTTTTTTTGTCGAAAGTTTATACTCCTGACGAGATCTTATTTTCACCAAGTCAAGATCAGGAGATAAAATCCCAGGAAAATTGAGAGAAATTCTCTAATATAGGCAACATCTTTACATTTATTTTTGAAGTTAGTCAAGTATTTGCATCTGGTAGTATGATCATCTCATAGTGATGAGCTGGTGATGGAAGCTACAACTCCTTAACGGTTAGAAGCTGGAGAATAATTCCTTAAGTATTAATCGTACGTATGGACTAATAGTTACCTATATTCTTTCAGGTTATTAGGGTGAGCTGATTGATGATGAGAGTTGAAACTCCTTAACATAGTTATAGGTTGTTTTATTAATACCATATGCACGAATGGACCTTCAGTTGTATACCTTCAAGTTATCTAAGTAGCTAAAGATGGATAGCTGAACTCCGTAACGGTCAGGATATTACAACAATTTATCATAATCACCATGTAGTTTCGCTACGATTATTTACACAAAAAATAGAAAAATAAAACATTAAAAAAAATGTAACCGCCTCCATAAAGAATCTTCAAACAAAATTAACAAAAAAAGTCGGTGCCAAGCCAAGCCAAAAAGAATAGGAACGAATTATACTGAGTGAAATAACAAAAATTTAAAAAACCCGGTCCCAAGCGTGAGGCGTAGGACGTATTTACCTCAAATACCTATTAGACTTGGCACCGACTTCAAACAGTTCAGTAAGTAGGTACCAAGATAAGTTAGAAAAAGTCACGCATTTTCGTCCTTTGAATTAAAAATTCTAATTACTTTTTTCGTTTTTTAGTGTTTGTTAATTTTGTTTGAAGATTCTTTTTGAAGGCGGTTCCCTTTTAAAAAAAATGTTTTATTTATATTACTTACAAATTCGTAAAACTCATATTTACAAACAATTTTTTGTATGTAGGCAGCCCTGAGTGATAATCTCTCAAGACGTCAAATTACGTTTATTTGCTCAAACAATAATGTCAGGCGTTTTATTTCAGAAATTTCGATGCAAAAATAAATAGTTTTAATTACTATTTTAAAGGGGAAACGGACACATTCTCGTTGGTACAGAATACGTACCATCACCTCGTACCAAAATTGTATCGTAAAGTTACCTATTTATTTCGATAGAAGCGTGGCCGGGCTGGGTCGTATGCGTTGCAGCCCGGCCACCAAAAATGTGTTATAACTGATGAAATACTGTGGTACTCTTTTTTTCCAACGAAGTACTACGAGGTACTTATCCGTACCGTTTACTGACACAACCACAGCCTTATTTGACGCCGTGGCCGGGCCAGTGGGGCTACCGCGTAACTTTATGGGTATGAACTTCATACGTTTTTGGGAACTTTAAGTCAATTTTATAAAGAAAATAGCCGTTATCAGTTCTTTGTTTTGTGACGTCGGGTATAACGATAACTAGCTAGCAGCGTTCAACAGAACAAAGCAGCAAAAATCTATCACAATAAGGAATTCAAATGACAGTTGAAGCCCATACCCATATCCATATTTCTTAGCCGGTAGCCCCCCTGATCGTAACACACGGGGCTACCGGCTAAAAAATATGAACATGGGCATGGGCTTCAACTGTCATTTGAAATTCAAATGACAGTTGAAGCCCATGCCCATATCCATTTTGAATTCCTTATTTTGATAGATTTTTGCTGCTTTGTTTTGTTGAACGTTGCTAGCTAGCTATTGTTAAACCCAACGTCACAAAACAAGGAACTGATAGCAGCAATTTTTTTTATAAAATTGACTTAAAGTTCCAAAAAACGTATGAAGTTCATATCCATAAAGTTACGCGGTAACCCCCCTGCATTTATTTAAATACTCGTAGTTTATTAATTATATCATATCGAATACAGAACCTATTCCGAATATTTGTTCATAGTCAAATGCTTCGTACAATATCAACACCTAATACATTACCTAATCTAAATATTTATGTCAATCAATCAAAACCTATTTTCTTAACGATCCAAATATCGCGTGTATCGAAATACCAAGGAATTTATAAGTACGAAGAAGTAGTAAGAAGGTGCACTGCTGCTAAAAAACCATGAAGTTTGACTTAATACTCTGAGGTAACTGGAGCTCTCACCCTGAATAAAAAAGTGTCGCCAGCAAATTTGACATTTATGTATGTAGTGGCTGTCAGCTGTCTCATATGACCATACGTATTTTTTTAAAGTGTAGGTGAGACGGAAGACAGCCACTGTGTTATTTGTGGTATTCAAAAAATTGTTCGTACTGCACTCTCCAGTTACCTCAGTATTAAGTTGAGCTTCATGTAAAAAACGGTCATAATGAGATAGTAAGAACGAGGTCATTTTATCTCACTCCATTCCATTACGGCCATAGAATAATATTACTCACAAGGAGAAGAATGTCAACTCCATACAAAAAAATGGTAGACCATTTGGACTTACGCCATCTGTCGTAATCCCCAACGAAACTAGCATGGCGGGAAATTTCAAAATATAGTAGGCGGGAAATTTGAAACCCAACAACTTAAAACTAGAGTTTCAAGCGTTTCTTCCATGTACTATTCTTCCGTTTGAGGTATAAGTTATACCTCAAATCAAACGGAAGAATAGTACATGGAAGAAACGCTTGAAACTCTAGTAAAAACAACATAGTAACAGTTAAGGTTATGGAAAACAAGTGCATATAAATTTTATATGTTTTATTACATTCATTTTTTCCTAATATCGTGGATGTCGCTTCCTTGAACAGGCGATTTTTTAGAGTAGAGTGTCTTCTGTCATATGAAAATTACATTATTTACATTAAAATGAAAATCGAGTTTCTTCTTGTTTTAAAGTGTTCCGCAACTTCCATATTCTTTTGACATAAGAGTCTACACTTCTTAAACAATTCTTGGTAGTTTTTTGATTTCCCTTGATTACTGGAACTAATATACTGAAATAGAAATAAATAAATATTAACTTTGATGCACACTCGGGGACACAAACAACAAAATAAGATAAGGGATATCAAAACTATGGTGCACAAAGTTTCTAATACTTCATGGTTTGATGGTTATAATTTATAAGTAATTGTTAATTAGGATGAATAATTACTTTTACTTTTTGCATTCACAATGCAATTTTTATTATTGAAAATGAAGTAAGTATTAGAAAAAGTAGTTGTGAGACGGGTCATTTTTTTCTAATAATTTCATAATTTCAATTTCATTTCATTTTCAATAGGTTGAATAATTTTAAATTATTACACTCAAACAACAAATATATTTTGAAATGTAAACAGAAACTATAGAAAATAATGTGTTCCTTATAAAGTTAATTTTAAACTTGGATTCATGCCTTTCCTACCAAAAGACATATTACTGACAAATCAATAAACAGCAATTGTCATGAATAGCAACTCTATTATCATTAAAATTTCAACAATAACACTTAGTTCTATAATTCAGTAAAAAGGCAGTTACCTCCACTCATTGAACATCTGGAACAGCTTGTCACTTAAACTTTTTCATTGCAAAATCAATAAATGAAAAATATTTTAAATGTTTGTTGCATAACAGTTTTGATGAACATCCTCGGACTGCCTCTCGCTGCCATGATAACAAAACTTGGCCCATGCTACACAACTAAAACAAAACAAATTTAAACATAATATTATTTTATAAAAATCCAACTACTTAACTACTATGTAGTTATCTAACTATGTATTGTAATAAACTCTATGTGGAGTTAGTGCAGTCAAACCGCCAACAAAATAAACTATTTAATGTGTAATGGCTACAAATATTATTCTGTGGTAATGGTGCTCCCACGGGGAGGCCTATGCCCAGCAGCGGGCGTCGTTCGGCTGACATGATGATGATGGTGCTCCCACATCGGCAACTCTTGCAAAGTTTGCAAAAGTTGCAAATAGGTAGGTAAGGCAAACAGATTCCAACTTTTTTGTTTGCTATGAAAAGTTTAGGTTTATAAAGGCTCGGATATTGTTAACAAATATAATATGTGGGAACTCCAAATGATAAACGATTAAACTAAAAAAACAAAATTGTTTAAAAATCATATTGAAAATTGATTGAAAATTATTGTATTCTCCTTACCGCAACTTGGTAGTTGGTCCAGTCCAGAGTTTGGAATTCTATACAACTGAATGTCCGAGTCTTTTTTCGGTGTTCAGCCACATTTTATACATATTTGTCTAATGTTATCAGCCTTATTTACAATAATATAGAACATTTTAACAAAAGAAACAAGTAACAACAAACGCCCGCCATTTTATTTGCTTGAAAATTTCAATGTTGCCATTGTACTATGCAAATAACATACTACGAAAGGTAAATTAAGTAAATATTATTAAAATACATGTTTTTAAACCTATTACTGTAATGGTCCGATACAGCCATTTAATTTCCAGTTAAAGTAGTTTAAATTGATTAAAAATAATAACAAAAAAACCAAATTTAAACTACCAATTTCACTTTAATAAAATAATTCCTTTAGATTGCCACCCAGAACAATCCCCAAAGGAATGTCGCCAAATTCCCATACCAAGTTGACCCCCCCTGATTACGGCCTGGCCACGAACATGCGCGACGGGCGGCGGGCGGCGACGAGCGAATTGCGGAATCATTGCGCGCTCGCGACAGACGTCTAATCAAATAAGTCAATGAGACGCACCAACTGATGCGCAATTGGCTCGTCGCCACCGCCCTTCGCGCATGTTCGTGGTTAGGCCGTTAGGGTGACCATAAGTTTTAAAAGACAAGACTTGTTTTTTTTACAATTTGTTATAATTGGTTAAAATTATAAATGCGAAAGTGGTTTTCGGTTGTGTTTTCACGCTTCGTGTAGTGAACCGATTTTGATGAAATTTGATCCAGGAATAAATTGTCATAAGATTTAATATAGGATATTTTATTTTTAAAATACGATAGCATTCGAATATTTACGTAATACGGATGTATTAAACAACACACTAGATTAACAATACTAACAACTTGGATGTTCGTGGCATCACGTAAGGGCCCGTGCAGCGTATACGGCCGCACCGACTCGCAGCGACACGCGGCGTGCCCGCGACTGGTGACCTCTGATAAACAGTCAGTGCCACCGACGCCGACGTCGGTAATAATTATTCTCTACTTATATAGCTAATTCTCCGGCCCCATTTGGCCATTCCCACTGGCAGCACTCATTCACGAGCATGACGCATGAGCCAGCCATCGCTTCGCTTAACCATATTTTAAGGAACGTAACGACCCGCCTCACACGCCACCACCGCATTACAAATAAAAACAAAAAAAAACACATTTAAGACAAGCAGAGAAGAGCAGACCCATTCCCACTGGCAGTACTCGTTCTCGAGCATGACATGACGCATAAGCCAGCCATCGCTTCGCCACTTTTTGGGCTGAATTCAATTTAAAAATTAAAAGGAAAAGTTTGCCCTACAGCGCTCTTTTGTTGATTTTTTAAAAAACAGCTCGGTAGCTTAATAATATTTGTACCCTTTTGGGAAGCTTATGAAACTAGTTAGTCATTTTAATTATTTGTACGCCAACTTCCATACAGTTTTTTTTCCAATAATTTAGGGCGAAGTTGGAGAAAAATGCAAAAAATAAAAATTATTGTTACTAAAAATCTTTTATTTCTGAGATTATGTAAGTTTTGGGGAAGCGCTTTTTTTTAAATGATCACTAATTATTCAGCTTTCAGAAAAGTATTGATTCAATGATTAGAGTAGAGTAGTTTATTAACAATTAATGATTTTTGGTAACAATTCAGAAAATTTTTAAGAAATCGAAGAACCGTCACAACTCGGTAACCATCTAGTTTTGACCACTGGTTCAGTGGACTTAATTTGTTGCTCATGACCTCTAGTATAACCCCTTTCAAGGAATAGGTAGAGTTTCCCCGTCAGCCTGTATAATAGTACCAAGGTATATGGTTAGAAACACACTTATGCAGTGTGGCGCGACTCTTTCTGTCTCTGTCGTGTCCGTACTAAGTGCATGAAACAGACATTCTGGCGTCGCGCCACACAACAGAAGTGTGTTTCCGACTTTTAACTAGTAGGGTTGCCAGGAAATAGGTGCCAATAAATAAAAGAAATAAATCATAATAATAGTTTATTGTTACACAGATGTTTAACAAAATGATTACCTATACATTACTGAATAAAATTGTAAGATACGAATCAGACAATAATTTTACGTATAAACGTTTAATAGAATCAAATGAAAAGAAAAATGAAATTTGTTGTCACCCTAATTGTTCGATAGTAAGAACTCGTGTCATTTTCAATAAATTGTATCTCACCTGTGAAAAGAAATATTGCAACCAGCAAATGTTTCATTTCCACAGCCCATATTTATTAACGCAACACCTTTTCACGATATTGTAAAAAACACCACTACAAGGCAAAATATTTACGCATAACCACAACTCTCTGAGTATTCAGTACTCAGAGCCACAACTTGATACAACGAAGACGGAAGACGTCATTCAGCTTGTCATGTTGCCACTTTAACATTCTGAAATCCAAAGATGTAGTATTAAACATAGATGGATACTAAAAAGTTGAACAACGAAACGATATATCTTTGCTTTCCTCCTAAATGACAGTTCGGCGTGTATTAAAAAGAGATAGCAATATAGGCAACGCTCCGTATTGAAACCTAGCGCGCCACCAGCCGAGTTTCTGCAGGCCAGAGTGGACTACATCAGTGTTCGTGGTTTTTTATTAATTGTGGTTTATTTATGCAAGATTAGTGAAAAAAATCTTTCTGTGGGTATTGCCAAAACACCATGGCTTGTGCTGTAAGGAGCTGCAAAAGTTCCTACAGTAATTTAAAGGACAAACCCGGAATAATATCCTTTCATCGGTGAGTGAGCCTCCGTTTTTTCCAATTATTCAAATAACTAGGCCATTTTTGGTAAGCCTTTCTTTGCAAAAATACTGTAGAAAACTGTTATCTATTGTTTTTAAACACGTAACTATACCTGATGATAAAACAAATAAATGAAAATCTTTTGTTAGATATCGATCGACATTTTGTTTGACATTTCATTTACTCGCCATTGGTCTTGTAGTGTTGGTACTTTGCAGATAAAATATCGATAATAGAATCAATATTTTTTTGTTCTGATGCCGCGTACACACCGCGCCAACGAACGCCAACGAAGGATATTCAGCGTTGGCTGCCGCACGTTCGTTGGCTATCGAAGGTTATAGCACAAACAACAAACGTTGAGCAAACGATCGTTGGCACTCGATTCCGGCTCCAGTGCTCAGTGTTGCCAGAAGGTTACTTTTTTGTACATTTCAGGGTTTAGGTGTATCTTTTGACAAGACATCGCTGGCAACACTGTCCAGCTTGGCAACTGACCTCTATTGTTAAATTATTATTTACACACTGGAGGAGTCTGGTTCTGGACTGGACTGGCTGTCATAAAAGTGCCTATTTGAGTATCGCTATTTTGGCGCTGTAGGCATATAGGTACGAGTGTCTATTTAACTAAAACTAGTGATGTTCAGTCAGTTGTGGTAATGATTATGTCAAAATTAGTTCTCGGGACACTCGTAGTGGCGCTTCAAATTGCCACACAAAATTAGCTTTCATTTGTATGGAGACAGCCTGTCCAGTGTGTAATAATAATAATAGAGGTCAGTGAGCTTTTGGTGAGCTTGGCTTTATTTTAATACTAGCCTTCCACCCGCGGCTTCGCCCGCATGGATTACAGAGTACAAGCTTTTCCGGAATAAAAATTTGCGTATGTCCTTTCGCAAGGTCAACTCTATCTTTGTAGGTACCAAATTTCATCAAAATCAGTTTAGTAGTTTAGGCATGAAAGCGAAGCAGACTGACAGACAGAGGTACTTTCGCATTTATAATTAGTAGTAATACTTAAATATATTACTTGGGTATAAACAATATTTAAGTATACTATTAAATATTGAATTTAAATAAATTATGCACTCATTATAAATACCAATATATATTTTTTTTACTTAGCCTGCTATATTATAAATTGAATGATATGTTTGATGACGCTTGTAAAAATCAATATTGGGCGCACACAAAAAACCCCAGCAATCAAAAGAATCATCAATAGATGGATTAATTGTTTATTTGCATATAACTCGCTACTGTACTTATTGAAATGTTAATCAGTCTAGTCTACCATATCAACATCTCCTTTCAAATTGCTTTCAAAGAAGAACATACGAAACTATCAAGACCAAAGTGTTTCTAACATAAACACAAAATTTTTATTAGTGTTTTTATGAATTATTTAATATTTAGAGCTTACATTGAATTGAATAAAAAAAAATATTTTATTACATTTTGTTTTATTTTGTACTTTCATACTATATAGGGTAAATTTTTGTTTAGAATTATCCACTTTTGGAAAAAAATAAAACTAAAGTTTCATTACACAATAACATTTGCACTTTTCACTTTTCTCATAATCTTAGCTGTATTTTAAGTAGCGTTGCCAAGTGTCCCGATTTTGGCGGGACGTCCCGCGAAACAGCCGATTTTTACAATGTCCCGCCGGGACAAGTATGTGTCCCGCATTATGATAATTTTCAGTTAGACAAAGAAACAAAACAATCAAAGACTAATATTTCACCGAATATACATTTTAATCAATTATTTTGAGCAAGCAGTGTGTAGCTGTGGCTGTGGGTGGACCATGTTGTAGAAACAATATCCGAAATTAACAATTATGAACATTTTAGGTAGGTAGGGCAGGCGTACCGGTTTTGGCCACTTTAAGGATTTTTTCACTTTTAACCGCTTAGTGCTTAATGATCTTAAGTATTTTAGAGAAAATTTATAATGTAGAGTTAAGTATAGATAATTTATCGACCTTTAAGGGTACAATCTACAAAGTAAAAAAAACAATAGTTTTTTTTATTTAGAACAAATTCTGCGGAGGGGGCCAAATACACCATTTGCATTGGTTTTGGCCACTTTCATAAAATTACTATATTTATAAGTTGAGTTTATGCTTAATTGATGTCTTATTAGAGTTCTGGACTAAAACACTACATGAAATAGTATTTCAATCACAGCTAGCTCCTTACTACAATTTTATAAGTATACCTTTATCACTTGATTAAAAGAAAATTAGCGGATTGAGGCTAGTGTAGGCTAGTGCCCTCAATCCGCTAATTTTCTAGTACGTTAGCTAACAAAAGTGAGTTGTGAGTCTTTTAAAATAAATGAACTTTATGATAGGTTGGAAACTTTCTACTAATGCCAAAGTGGCCAAAGGTGGCACAATGCAAAAATTTCTAGCCCCACTTTTGGCCACTTATTGTTTCCCAACTTTTTGTAAGAACAGTGAAAAAACAACACTTAATCCATCTAGAAGAAACAGATTCCAATATGACATAAAATATTAAATAACCATAAAATAATTTTATTGTAGAAAAAAAATGATTTTACAAAACCTTTACCCTTAACATTTTGATTAAGAATTTTACAAAATGTTAACTTTGAAACATAACACGTGTTTATTTCTAAAATATCGTACCCTATAAAAAAAGCTAAGTGCTGTAATTATTAACTAAAAGTCCAATCTTTTATTCGCCATTAATAAATATAAGCAATAATTATTTAATTCCTATTTATATAACTTTAAAGTGAAAAGTGACCAAAACCGGTACAGTGGCCAAAACCGGTACGCCTGCCCTATGCCTATTCTCAGTGTTTTTTTGTGCGGAGAGTATTGTCTCAAATGAATATTATATGGACAGACGTGCGAAATCGCAGTTTACAAACATTTATCAGATTGGAGTTGCAGTAACATTCAATTTTCAGCTATATCTCGTAAATTCTGAGAAGGAAAACGAACAATTGCTGAAAAAAAGCAAAAAGTGAATTGAAATACCACCTATGACAAACAATATTACTTATTTAAAAAAGGAACGTTATCAATAAAAGCAATAATTCATTAATAATATACTTTTTTTTTTCTTTTTTTTCTTGTTGTCCCGCGGCAAAATGCTTTGTCCCGATTTTTTTATTCAATTTAAGTACATGTCCCGAGTTTCTGAAAAAAATACCTGGCAACCCTAATTTTAAGTAATTCACAGTTGGATACATTTTAGTTTGCCGCAGCTTGTAGAAATTGTGTCAGCATGTTTTGGAAGCAGTCTGCTAAGAACATGGTCTTATACCGGCTGATATTTCCTTCATCATCATCATCATTTCAGCCGTGATATATTTCAAATTATTTCCAACATGAGCTAATTTGGATTTCTTCCAGTAGCACTGTGTGTCAGTACTGGATGGTTTTTCACTGCGCCTGTGTATTCACATCTGGAAAGCAACAGCATGTTTGGACGCTGATGACTTTTCCTTCTTTTTCATCCACTATCGCTGCATACGATTTCGAGCGGACTTTATGTTCTTCACCTTCAAATCAATTCATTCAAATCGCGCCGAAGTATATCCAACGGCAGCATCACCGTAAGATTATCTTGCCGACCTGAAAAGACAGGGAACGTTAATATTTTATGTTGAACATAACAAAAGTAATAAGTAGTTGAAAATATGATGAGTTACACTTTTGAGGTTATGTTATTTTCGCAATGATTTTAAACTTGTAGGTATTTGATTATAAATAATGTAGTGGTTGACAAACTTACACGGATGTTTTCTTCACATTCCTAAATTCAGCAGCACAGTAATCTGAATTAGAGGCAAATAAATTGCCGACCATTATTATTAGGGTTGCCAGGTATTTTTTTCAGAAACTCGGGACATGCACTTAAATTGAATAAAAAAATCGGGACAAAGTAGTTTGCCGCGGGACAAGAAGAAATAAAAAGCTAAAAAAATGGAAAGTATATATTTAATGAATTATTGCTTTTATTGATAACTTTCCCTTTTTAATAACATTGTTTGTCATATTTCAATTCACTTTTTGCTTTTTTCAGCAATTGTTCGTTTTTTTTCACAGAATTTTACAAGATACTTAGTTGAAAATTGAATGTTACAGCATCTCCAATCAGTTAAGTTTTGTAAACTGCAATTTCGAACGTCTGTCCATTTAATATTCATTTGAGACCATACTCTCTGCAGTCTGCACAAAATAAAACTGAAAATAAGTATACCTACCTACTTAAAATGTTTAAAATTTGCAATTTCGGAATTTTTATCTACAACGTGGTCCGCAGCTGCACAAAACTACAATTAAAATAGGTGCTCAAAATAATTGATTAAAATGTAGTATATTCGGTGAAATATTACTCTTTCATTGTTTTGTTTCTTTGTCTAACTGAAAAATATCATAATGCGGGACACATACCTGTCCCGGCGGGACATTGTAAAAATCGGCTGTTTCGCGGGACGTCCCGCTAAAATCGGGACACTTGGCAACGCTAATTATTATGTCTACTCCTGCCTGGGGCCGGACATTGCGGCTTTCGTGAAGCGGTTCACAATAGAAAAGGCTGTGCCTGGTTCCAAGGTAGGTATTATTCAAGGGGCACTTTCGATGACTCTTGAAACGGTTTGTTTGGCTATTATCACAAACTTTTACAGTGTTTTGCAAACAAAAGCTAGAAAAACAATTAGAAATCTATAAGAACAGAAAAATGATTCACATCACAACACAAATAATCACCTCACATTTGACGTCACGCTCACGCGCTGTGATTGGTGTTTCGCTAGAGATTACGCACAGATTAAACTCAACGCTCTCGCTTTTGGTAGAAACTATTCTTCAACTGAGCGTTCGTTCGTTGGCCTTCGGCCGCCGTCCACACCGAGTTCGATCTAATGGCTCAATTCATGAAGTTCGACTTAATACTGAGGTAACTGGAGAGTGCAGTACGAACAATTTTTTGAATACCACAAATAACACAGTGGCTGTCTTCCGTCTCACCTACACTTTAAAAAAATACGTATGGTCATATGAGACAGCTGACAGCCACTACATACATAAATGTCAAATTTGCTGGCGACACTTTTTTATTCAGGGTGAGAGCTCCAGTTACCTCAGAGTATTAAGTCAAACTTCATGGCTCAATTCCTTTGATGTTACCGCCACGCTCCGGATCGCCGGCACACGCCAACGAACGATCGTTGGCCTTCGCCAAACCGTCCAAACAGGACCAACGAAGGGCATCGAAACCCATTCGTTGGCGTTCGTTGGCGCGGTGTGTACGCGGCATGAGTATTCAATCATAGTACTTTTATTTTATGTGTGTAAGTACTCTTTCGTTCGTTTCGGTAGGGACATGGCAAATTTAATTTAAAAACAATATGTTTAATTTTCAGCTTTCCCACAGACACCGATTTAAAATTAAGGTGGTTGAAAATAATTATAGGAAGAGCAAACTGGCTTCCCCCAAGAAATGCAAGAGTATGCAGTTTGCATTTAAAAAAAAAACGAGAGCTACAAACAAAATATTCGGATTTATGCTGATACGGTTTTTTTTAATCAACCAGCAAACGTTCAGCAGGTACCTAATTTTTGTATTCTGAATTTATGTTAACTATAAAATTTCATTCTGTACCTAAGCTATTCATTTTAGAAGTATACCTAAGTATATGATGTAGGTACATAGGTATGGATAGATAATGTATGATTATTTTATAAACAAGGTGTTACAAAAAATACCCGTATTTTGTTTTAAGAAATCATAGTTATTATTAGTAAAAACATAATAAAGTAATTGCTAAAGTGCCTACTGAACTGACATAGCCCGGAGGACCCATTAGTTCGCACAACTTTGCAACATGTTTTATACAATACTTATGTCTTACTTTTTTCTGTTAACAGGAAACATAATGACACACAATCACGAGTACCACGATCAATAAGAACTTTGACATCGACCATCTCGGAACCTACCAGATTTTCTTCACATAGTCAAGCAAGCCCCAGAAAGATTCTAATTCGTTTCTTATGAATAAAATTTTGTTAATGTTTGCTCACATACTCATTTTAAACTTATGTATTTTACTATTTATATAACAAACCTAAAACGCGGACCCATTCAGAGACAATGTATATGTCGCAGGCGGATGGTTAAGTATGGCAGCATGTACCTCTCGGAAGTCCTGTAGAACACGTGATAGGTTAGAAATTTAAGGCGATCGCGAAGCGCAGCGAAGCGATCGTCTTAAATTTCGTAGTTATTTTTTTTTGTGACTCCATCAACTTATGGGAAGATAAAATAGCTTACGGAAAAATTGATCGGCCTAGTAGGCGTTTAATTGAATGGCGGATTCAACCATTTGGCTGCGAAATATATAATTGTAATAATAATTAAGTAAGATTGAGAAGATGTTAATCTGTTTTAAACATAAAAGTAAAAATAAACTGATGTTTGTTTTATTATCTTTCCATTAGTAAAGTAGGTATTCATATTATGAAAACAAACGGTACAGTTCAGTACAGTATTTTTTTATTTATTTTCTTTTTCCTCTACATCTCCTATAATAAACAGATATGTCGCAGGGATTTTGTCAAAGTCGTGATAATATAATTCCACTAGTGAAATTATAATTTCACGTGATATTACGAATAGACAGTACGAGACAGTATGCACACGGCTGCGAGCGATTTTTTTTATTGATACAAAAATACTGTCCATTCATAATTTAACTAGTGGAATTATAATATCACGGGAAATTATAATTTCACTAGTGGAATTATAATATCACGACTTGTACAAAATCCCTGCGACAGATACACAAATTCACTTTTGCATCGTTATTTTTATCCCGTCCGCTTGTAATTCCCGAGGAAACTCTTGAAATTTCCGGGATAAAAGGCAGTCAGGAAGGACTAACTAGCTACGAGGTGTTCATTTTGGTAACTGATAAAATGAAGTTATCGATACTTTTCATTACGAATGGTGCATCACTATAGCTCTATATCATAATAAGTAAGTATGTATAGACAAAACGGTGCCACTTCGATATTAAGTAGCAACAAAGCTACTATGTTTATCTCTTTTTTTCAAATGACTTCCATAGTGAGTTAAAAAGAGATGCAACCTGCATTGTACATTTCACTTTCTACTATCCATCTAAGTTTATTAGTACATCTTTGCTGAAATCTATAATTCAATTTTTTTCTAGGATAAGCTGTAAAAAACTTGAACGACCTGATACATTTTTATGCATAATACGCTAATACCTAAATTAATATACGATGTGTTCTATTGACTAAAAATAATACGAAGCGAAAATTTTACGAAATTTTATTTTTTATAACGAAAGTTGTGTACCATAAATCTACTAAACCTGTTATTTAAGAGTGCTGGCAATTCTAAAGAAAGGGACACCCTCACCTCGTTCTTGCGGTCTCAGCTGGACCGTTGACATTTTGTATTGAAATATAAACCTTATCTTTTAAAGTTAAAGTGTATTTTTAAATACACAGAAATACGAAGTTCACCTTCCTGTTGTAATATAAATTCCTTGCGAAATACTGAATAAATATTAGGAATAAGTATTTGGATTCGGTACTTCTAAATATTAGGATTAGGTGGATTAGGTACGGGTTTTACCTCATCCCTAATCCGACCCATCTCTACCACAGACACAAATGAGAGATTTACGAGGGACAGAAAAAAAGAAAGAAAAATAGTTCTAATAACAAAACGAGATGGCGCTGACAAATAGCGAAGTCAGTGTGACCAGAAATAAACTAAAATGACGAGTTGATAACATTTTGAATTGTTTTCAAATTCGTAGGTAGCACTGTGTAATATTAAAACAGTAAAATAACAACGAAGTAACAAAAATATCAGTGGTTTGCGTGTGATTGCTGTCTGCGAGCAACGCCCTGGGGGGCTACTGCGTAACTTTATGGATATGAACTTCATACGTTTTTGGGAACTTTAAGTCAATTTTATAAAGAAAATAGCCGCTATCAGTTCCTTGTTTTGTGACGTCGGGTATAACGATAACTAGCTAGCAACGTTCAACAGAACAAAGCAGCAAAAATCTATCAGAATAAGGAATTCAAATGACAGTTGAAGCCCATACCCATATCCATATTTCTTAGCCGGTAGCCCCCCTGTTTTGCTTTGCCCAACCAAACGAGAAAAATCCGCTAGCTATAGCACACTGTGTCAGGGCGCAGCGGGGCGGGGCAGGGAGGGGCGGGCCGCATCGCACGCAACAAAATACGCGGTGGAATTGAGTCCGCAACCGTTCTCCGAAGACCGATTCGCCGATGGACTGTTCGTCGACAGGACGATTCATTTATGTCCAATTTTCCGACAGACTATTTTACCTACGGTCATTTTGCCGATAGAACCTTTCACATATGTCAATTTCAACGACAGTCTTATTCAGCTACAGAATATTTCACCGATACGACGATAAACCTATGACTCTTTTAACTACATACCTTTCTACCGACGGAGGATTCGCCGACAATTTTGGAACAACCGATATTACAAAACATACCTACACTTTCTTTTCACATAACAGAACTTGTTGCTTTCGTATAACTACCTATCTTACGGTATATAATTATATCCCTAGGGATATAGGTATATTACGGCTTTATCTCACTGCGACATATAGACCCACACGTACCCCACACGAATAGGTTTTATGAAAGAAAATATTTTTAGTTTCAGTTCCATGTATGGGGATTTTTATTTGAATGATAATTGTATAGTGGTTTACAGAATACATCCCTCTACCAAGTTCAAGTGTGTAGTCTTAATGGTACGAATATAGTAGCTGTGACATACGGATGGACAGACAGACAGAGAACTAATAAGGCTTCTGTTTTTTGCCATTCGGCTATGGAACCCTAAAAAATTGACCTTAAATTTTGTTATTCTTTTTCTAAGTAGGGTTTTCACAATTCAGGAAAGACAGGACTTCATTTGGAACTATATAAGGAGTAGTGCGGGCACCAAATTCATATTATTGTCACTGGCAAATTTCTTGACGTTTAAATATTTATCTAGTATGAAAACCGTAGCGCAATATTTACAAAGATCATTTCCGGCGTAAAAGTTAGTAAATAGAAAGGTAAATGTTGCAACTGCAGTACACATTTTATTATTGTAATACATAACTAAAAAAACATTAATAAGTTTTATAGGTAGGGCAAGTCTGCCTTTAATAAAACACATAAAAATGTAGATATTAAATGTGTATCTTTTGTAATATCGCTTGTTCTAAGATTGTCGGCGAATCCTCCGTCGGTAGAAAGGTATGTAGTTAAAAGAGTCGTAGGTTTATCGTCGTATCGGTGAAACATTCTGTAGCTGAATAAGACTGTCGTTGAAATTGACATATGTGAAAGGTTCTGTCGGCGAAATGGCCGTAGGTAAAACAGTCTGTCGGAAAATTGGACATAAATGAATCGTCCTGTCGACGAACAGTTCATCGGCGAATCGGTCTTCGGAGAACGGTTGCGGACTCGGTGGAATTAGCGTTTTTCTGACAGGTAGGGATTTTAGTACGTTTTTTCATCAATAGATGTCGCATTTTAAACTCAGCTGTCAAAAATTGTATACAAGGGATAATGTTTAAGGCCATAAACAAAATCTTTTACTTTTCTCACTCGCTCAAACAAAAATAATCGATGCTTTCTGTCTGTCATTTTGTCTTTGTTTGTCTCAAGGAATGAGAGATTTTCTACCAGCAAATAAAAAAAAAAAGTTTATTTATTAGCTCGATAGATGGCGCTGACCTGACATGAATTCACTGACCTCTATTGTTTATTACCACACAGAGATGGGCCTATTTCTCGAAAGATACAAGTTTACAAGTTCACAAGCTTCGAAATGTAACATGGACTTGTAAATTCTGTTTCACGAAGTAAATAACAAAACAAGTGTTTTTTACGGTAACAAAAAAGAGTGTCATTGGAATAGGTACCTAATGACATATAAATGCATTGGCTGATAAATATTTTTCATCTCTCATATTCGAAAAGTGATGTATATTTAAGGCCTAATCAGACCAAGGACAAGAAGTCCCTGGTGGCCTACCACAAGCTCTTAGAGCAGTTATTTTTAAGTTGAGAGAGTGAGACGCCGCTATACAGAGTGTAGAGCGGCGTCTCACTCTCTCAACTTAAAAATAACTGCTTTAAGAGCTTGTGGTAGGCCACCTGTACGTCCAAAATATTTCCTCCGGGTACTTGTCGCGGACTCAACGCATATAGTGTGCGGTCATTTGTTGCCCGAAGACGTACTTCACTATCGGGCGCTCAATGCAGACTGCGTTGTTACGCTTATTTACGTTTGTTCTATTTTTTTATTTTTTACAGGCTACAAGTCTACAAGTTTCTGTTTAACCAACATTTACAAGTTTACCATGGTGGAAAATTTACAAATTTGTAAATTGTAGATACAATTCTAAATATTTCTGTTTAACCAACATCTACAAGTTACAGGTGACAATTTACAAATTTGTAAGGAAAACCGTTTCGTTAAACGAAGAATTGTAATTACAAGTTTACAAATATGTAAATTGTAGCACGATTTCTACAGGCGTCCTCACCCTGTGTCAGAACTTTACAATAGGGTATTTTACACCTAGAAAGAAAAAATATAAAAATGCATTTTTATGATAGATAACGTAAAAAGTAAACGAGAAACGTGTATATTTATTAATAAAAAGGGATTTTTAAATTTATAATTCAATTTTAAAAATCGTCTTTTTTAATCTGTTCTTCAAATGTCTGAAACGCCATACGCCATATTGGATTAGGATGTGACGTCAATCCGTTAGTATAAACATAGGCGAGGTATTTCTGTCATTGTCATACTCAAACTAGTACTAACGACGTCGAGCTTTGTGTTATTTCATGATATTTTCGTAATCTAATAGTTACTATCACGTAAAAGGACTTTTCTCCTATACTTTATTAACGTCGCATCATGGATGACGGATTCGTGAAAGCAGAAAGCACGAATCTACCAAGGATAAATACGTTGATGGTGGCAAAATTTTTGCGTTTTCTACAATTGTAGACGTTGGTTAAACAGCATTAGACTTTACAAATATGTAAGATTTTTAGTTGTAGAATTCTTACATATTTGTAATGTTGGTTAAACAGCACTTGTATTACAAGTCTACAAAGGACATCAATTCAATTCTATTTCTCAAAGTGCCGGCCATCAAAAATAAACTTAATCTAAGAACAGAAGACACTGTTCTAAACATTTTTTAAAACTACAGCTAAGTTCAAAGTCCCATAGTTTAGATTATATTTGAATCACTAGTTGCAAAAAGGGCACACTTGCAGGAATGTAAACTGTTCAGAAACTAAAAAATATTGAATATCTTTTCGTAGAATATTATTTTTACTGTCGTTTTGTTTTCCTATATATTTATATACTTTTTATGAATCTATTGTGACACAAATAAAGGTATGTACTGTAAAAATCTACAATTTATTGACTGTTGAAATTCATGGACTTGTGCCCTTTATGCAAAAAACTGCACACATGAACCCTTTTTACACTTAACTCAGTAAATTCAAACAATTTATTTATGAAAGAAATAATAATATTTATTACAATAATATTTTTAATATTTAAATATTATTAATATTTTAATATTAACCTCCTTAGGACCGGGGTTTTTTTATATGGCCCATTTTTTTATGTAAACAAAGCACTTAAGAGCGCGCTATCGCACTCCCGAACATCTGGTTATACTTAAGAGGTCTTTGGTTACATTTATGAGTAGCTGATTAGCAAAAGCAATAAAGTTAAGCTAATGGACAGTTTTACGACATGTTTTGTTTTTATAATCGTCGTTCAAACTCCACCTTTGTGTTAACAAATGACAATAGTGCGGTCCATTCGAAATATTTTTTTTTCACATACTTATCGATGAAATAACATATAAAAAGTATATATATTTAGAAAGTTTACATGAAAAAACCTATCGAATAAGAATATAATAAAAGGAAAAATAATGTTTTTGGTTTTTTTTGAAATTTTCAAAAATTTAATTACTTCCGTTTTGAATGAAATTCAAAATTATTTTTTTTTATTTATTTTTTCTTCCGGATCACATATTATAGTTTATTTTTACAGTACGACGAGTTTATCTCTCTTTTAAACATCGAAAACCGCATTCAAAAAATCTAAAAACTGCAATAGTTAGAAAAAAAAGAGTCCACTACTCTTTTTTTTCTTCAGATCCGCGGCATAAGCCGTCATGGGTCCAATATTTTTAACCATGAAAAAAGCGGTAAATAAACGTCCTACTGACGTAATTTAGACATTGACAGAACTAAGATATTACCATAGACAAGATGTTATACTTTTTTATCTTTGGAGACATAAACCGACCGGCCATACACACCCGTAATAAAGCAGCTAGTTTAGTATGGCAAACATACAAATTTGAGCAAAAAGGGCACGTGAGAATGCTTGCATGCCCTTTTTGCGATAAACAGTGAAGATGGCACCCACATAACTCGGAAAATATACAGAGTAAATGTGCCGTTTTTGCAGAGAACGTAGATAAAACCTTGGAGAAGTTAATAAGGTCAAAAGATCATTTTTGACCGACAGTATGAAATGTGCTCTTTTTGCAATTAGTGATTCATTTAAGATCAAAGATCACCCATTCTCCATACCTACATTTTGACTAATTTTGAAAGTGCCGGCGCACAATAACTAATCGCACATAATAACAGAAGACAGTATACTAAACATTTTTTATTACTACAGCTAAGCTCTATCTACCATAGATTAAATTATATAAAAAAAATCGAAAGTTGATAGAACGAGGCCCTAGGTGTCACTTTTTTGTCACTATATAATGTGTTTATGTGTATGTTTATACACCAAAAGCTGCTTGCACCAGACAACAGATAGTGTTAGTTATGCACTTCCAATAAAGGGGCCCAAGATTGGTCTCTATTTCCTATGTACAAAAAGTTACTTTATGGTGTGCATGCACATTTACACACACAAGCGTGGCGCGCTGGAGATAAAACTTCTGTAAAAACTTCCACCTTACTTTGTTTTAGCTATTTTATAAATTGGGGTTTTAAGGCTGAATAGTGAATATAATCATGGACAGAAACGACTTGGATTGGATTATTAGTTCCATAATAAAAATGTTTGCAAACAGCCGGCCTTTGCCTGTCCGGCCTCGCTTCGCTCGCTCGGATTGAATATACAGGGTGACATTGCAGTCGTTAGCATCCTTTTAAATAATAATATTTGGGGAAAGGACTATATATCATGAGTATGTCATGATATTGAGTCCTTTCCCCAAATATGAGACAAATCCAAGATGTAAAATATTTTTTTCGAAATCTCTGTAAAATAGTGTAAAATACTCAGTAATTGATCACTATAACAAATGAAAATTAAAATAACTAAAAATAACAATTTGATAAAGAAAACATTGATTAATTAATATTCAAATAACATACAAGCCTTAAAAAACTTCATTGGCCTCCCGACAAAAGGCGGGCTCTACTATAACGTGAATTTATTCAAGTTGGCGCACGGAATTCACCGATCCAAGCAATGTCACCCATGCTTCATGCCGAATCATGCCCACTTTGCCCGCGTCCCTGCGCCCGCGCTGACGCCGGGAAACATCCCTTTTCATGTAAAAACATACCTTCATATGAGAACATTAATGGGCCGAATGAATTCCAATGACTTCAAAAACACCTTGTATATTTATGGTGACGGTAATTAACGGTTATAAGCAAATGCGGCGACGAAGGGCTTTATACTAAAAAAGCATAATTATAAGTTTTTATAGGTAGTTGTAATACCTATGCCCAGCAGGGGGCATCGTACGGCTAAAATGATGATGCAAGGTAGTTGTAACTGTCTTTATCTTACGAAAATATCTTCAATGCCTATAGCCGGAATATTAATTGCATGCGCAGTAAGCATTGAGTATCTCTTACCACATAATACAACATGATACACATTAGACATGCCACGAATATTCGGCAACTATTCGGTATTCGGCCTATTCGGCCATTTTATTTGGTATTCGGTATTCGGCCAAATAATAGGTACTATTCGGCCGAATACCGAATACCAAATCATGGAAAAAAAGACACATCATAGTAATCAAGATTTGTATTTATTATTAAAATCACAATACTTTAATAAGTAAAATTCAGCAGTGGTAGGTTGTGATGGATAAAAACAAGCTTTTCTGCATTTGTTGGAAGCAAGCGATTTCGCTTTTCATCGTAAATGATACCAGCTTCAGAAAACAACCTCTCACTATACACGCTAGTCCCGGGAGAAGAAAGATAAACTTTAGCAAATTTCGAGAGGTTTGGGTATTGTTTTTCGTTTGCTGACCACCACTTGTAAGAATCAGCTTTTCGGTCTAGGCGAATTGATTTGAAATAAAAATCTATTGATCTGACAAAGCGTGCCGTGATGTGATTTACTCGCAACTGAGTGAAACAGTCAAAAATGGCCGCACAGCACACCACCTGCGCGGGCGGGTCGCGACCTGTCGTATTATTCTTTAGGCGCTTGACTAGCATGTACTTGTGCCGAATATTCGGCGGCCGAATATTCGGCGCTTCGGCCGACAGCGTTGCCGAATATTCGGTATTCGGTATTCGGCCAAATCACTATTCGTGGCAACTCTAATACACATCACATGTGGTTCTTTTGCAAATATGGTAAATGCAAACATAATTCGAGTAAGATAATAATTATGATGGCTATTTACTCTCATGTGTACTCTGTTCGTCGAGAGTTAGTAAAGTTAGAGTTTCTTAACTCATAACTAATTGCAGTCCGCTAATTATTTATAAAGAGAAAATGGTTAAATATCCGCGGCGTCTGCTCCCCGTTTGGGCCGCAGTTAAAAGCTAAAAGTAGCGCAGTTGTTGTCAACAGCCACGAAACACGGCGAAAGTGAGAGATAAAGCGACGGCCGCCATTCGATTTGCGATAATTAAGCGACAGTAACGCTGTTTGGAGACGTATTATAAAATTTATCAACTCTCGGCGAACAGAGTTTGCGTGTGAGAAAGTCAAACGACACAAACACACATTTTTCCTGGAGATTCTTTTGTTTCCATAGTTAGAGCTTACGTTAACTTTAGTATGTGATCAAGTTATCTTTAAACTCAAATATAATTTTATCTATGGTACATAGAGTTTAGCTGTAGTAATAAAAAATGTTAAGAATAATGTCTTCTGTTATTATATAAGGTTAGTTATTGTACGCTGGCTCTTTTAAAATTAGTCAAAATTGTATGGAGAATGGGTGACCTTAGATCTTAAATATAATCTAAAATATTGGAAATAGAACTTAGCTGTAATAATAAAAAATGTTTAGAATAGTGTCTTCTGTTGTTATGTTTAGTTTATTATTGTTGGCCGGCACTTCCAGAAATAGCCCAAAAATGTATGAAGCTTGGGTGATGTCCTTTGTAGCTTTCTTACATAATTGTAGACTTGTAAAAATGGTTAAACAGGGCCCTTGCCAGCAAATTTAAAAAAAGCAAACCCATGTCTGAGTTGTCTGTCTGATGTTGAGTTTTTTGGAACTAACTTTTTTTTTTTTTAATCATCTGTCAGAAAATCCCTCATTTATAAGTACTATGGTTTGTCTCGTCAGTGTCACAGGGTAAAAAAAACTGTAGTCAGTGTGTTTTGTTCGCTTCTGTTTGTGGTTCGCTGTTTTCGTTTGTATTTTCCGTGGATTATTATAACCGACGACTTTGGCTTTTCCTATTGGTGCCTGTGCTGACGACTCTTCTATGCATGACAAGATAAGGGCTAGGCGGCCCGCTGCGCCCCTGCATAGTGTGCGATAGTTCATATAAAATACATACGAGCGATTTGGGCGGATTTTTGCGCTGCGACCCGGCCCGCTGCACCCTGAAATAATGTGCGCGAACCTTAAGGCTACACACGTTCCGATCCGACCGCCGCCGATTTGTCATTTGGTCTGGGCCCCTTTATATCTATGGGTCTGGGGGGCTATCGCGTAAAGCTGCCCATTGACGACACGTCCAAATGGACGTAAGCAGTAGACGTCTTCCAAAATCCTAACGTCAATGTGAAAAACGACATCCAATGGGGTTGGCACCGCCAAAGTATTTGTAGATGGCGATGCGGTCGTTGGCGCCTAAATGGCGACCGTTTTACAGTGTGTCATTTGTAAACATTAGAAAAAAGGGATATTGTATAATAATACGGTTGTCTAGCTACAAAATGGATGAAAAACTTATTGTTCCTGGCATGATTCTGAGCTTAAGGGTGAATTAAAACGGAGGGGCGCGTCGACAAACGGAAAAAAAGTGAATTTGTTAAAATGTTAGAAATCGAAAATTTAAGATATTTTTTACGATTTTACTTAAATACTTCATTTTATGAGATAGATTTGTTATCCTCTGGCCTGTCGGCTGCCGCCCAGCAGCATGTCATGAAAAGCCTTTGCTTGTCGACTGCTGCTGGGCGGCAGAAAATTCCATAGCTCGAAAATCGTGTTTTATTTAAAACTAATAGTTCTATCTCATTTTGATTTATGAAATTTTGTTAAAGAAGAAACGAGACACAAATATAATTTGCTTTCAATACTTTCATCCATAGACAAAAATGGTTAATATTGCCTCCGAAAACTGACAATAGGGTATTTTACTGTTGTTGAAATGTAGATATTTAATGATGACGTTAAAAAATATTGCAATTAAGAATACCAAATGTGAAAAAATAATTTGAATCTGTTTTATAATAAAAGAATTATAGTCTGTTTGATTTTGACTATAGCTGTCTCTTTCTAAAACGAAATCTTCTATGGCGTGACTATGACGCTACTAACCCACTGACGTCACTAAGATAGCGTCCTGTCCTTGTCTAATTATAAAGTTTGAAGTCCTATATCTTTGAAAATATTCAAGATAATTCAAAATGAAAACTTGGTTTGTGTAGCTAATATTTCGAAAAACATTTTAAAGAAATAAAAAAAATCAGTCAAATACCGTATTACAGATCGAGCTTCATAAAAATTCATTAAAATTAAAATTCATTAAAATTTGGAGGAAAACGCTGCAAACGTAAGTTAAATGCATAATCAAATAACTTAAATAAAGGTTTTGTATGTATTTACTGATTTTCTTCATAATTTAACCTGTAAAATAAATAATTGGCAAAGAAAAACTTTTATGTTTGATTCAAGATTGCTTTCGTTTATTTTTCTTTTCTGGTATGTTAGTTACATCATCATCATCAGGTAGGAAATTTAATCTAGTTTCTAAAAATGGGTCTACCTTTTATGGCAGAACTTTTTATGGCATAATATTGTTATGCATAACTATGAATGCAGAAACAGCATTTCGCAGAAAATCGTTTGGCATACACTCATCTAGCATACTTTCTAAACGCAGGAAATTTCAAGTCAGAATCGTTCTTTGGAATTAATTTCAAATCTATAACAATTAATTGGCAGAACCGTCATATCGCAGACACTTCACATTCAGAATCGTCATTTGGCATAAATTTCATATCTATAATAATGGGCGATTTTCTGAAAGCTCAGTCACTAGATGGCGCTGTCCCACCTATGCAGTTAGAAGGAACGGAACGTTATAATTTTTACTTTGACGCGACTTTTTTACGTAAAACGGAACGTCAGACAGATGTTATTTATTTACCTAAATTTTTAAATTTACCTATTTCGTTTCTGTTCCTCACAGTAGTACTTATTTAATATATTATTAGTTTCCTTTGGGTTGTTAAAAAGTAATTAATTTAAATATGTTTCATACCAAAATATACCATAGACATGTACATACTTATTCAACGCCATCTAGTGAAGCAATTGGAAGCTTTTTTTTTTAAATGGCCTCTCAGAAAATCGCTCATTAAAAGGCAGAACCATCATATCGCAGAAAGTTTGCAGTCAGAATCGTGCTTTAGCATACTGTTACATAGCAAAAAATTAATTTGAATACAAAAACGTTGTATTTGCTTACTGTTTGTTATTAATATAATTTTCACACTTATGCTCTGAAATGTTAATATTATATTTGAGAAAAGAATGCAGTACGTGGCACTTTTCCGAGGTAAACATTCTAAATTTGAAAATCACTGCAGTAATGAATTTCAGTACTTACTTACTGCACTGATTTTAGTGCAGTAAGTAAGTACTGAAATTCATTACTGCAGTGATTTTCTATAGTACTACCAACTTTTTTCTTTATTTTTTCTTTAGTTATTCCTGTGTATAAAAACAGAAAAAGCAAAGGGACATTTGCACCATACAGCCACATTATTATTATATCATAATTAGGTTAACTTTTTTTTAAATATGGTGCGCACAGAGTGTATTACTTCGTATTGTACCACAATCGCTATGTACCCTTAGCACCATGAAGCTCGACTTAATACTGAGGTAACTCAATATTAATTAAGTCGAGCTTCATGCTTAGCACGAACATCAATCGAAAAAACAAAATGAGATTTATCATAGACAAAATATCCTTTACGAGTAATTTTGTATGGGAAATATATACAGCGCCATCTACCGCCCAGAAGCGGGTATTGAAGTTCCGCATTTTAGTAGCAAGTAGTAAGTATCACTACACTAGGCTGTATGACCGTTCGACATGGCCTCACAAACCAATATTAAAAAAACGGCGGGAATGATTTTCAGCGGTTTATTAAATATCAATACAGTTTTTATTGTGTAATAAATTATCAAAATAAGTTCTGCCAATGAAACATATACAGACATTGTATGTACCTACTCCACCAAATTTGAGAGCAGAAGCAAAATTAAGAACAGAAAACTTACTGCCAGCAAAATCAAAAGAAAGATATATGAAAACCTACGATCTGATTTGGAAAAGTGAAAAAAAGGCGCATACGTTTTCGGAATCTGTGTTGTTGGCGTATTTTAATGATACATCATTAAAATAATATTATTATGGGCGATTTATACATAAGTGTGCCCGGGAAAACAATAACATTTACATTTAATAATTGCCCGAACATGTGTGATATAAATTTTAATAAATATTACTTAGTTAAACATTTTTTTTTATTTCCTCGCATTTCTTGAGAAAAGCACTATACAAGCCTTGTACGGTAAGCAAATTACCTTGCCTCGAATGATTAAAGCCCTCGCCTGCGGCTCGTGCTTCAAACCATCCTCGACAATGTAATTTCTTACTTACCTGTCCTCGGCTGTAATGTACTATACTTTAATGTTTGTTATTAATATTTCAACTATTTATTTATACTACAATAATCTATTAATACTTGAAGATAATAAGTTATTTTTTTTAATAAATTATTATCTTCATAATTAGGAATGTTATGTTTTGAACGATAAAACCGTTTAATTAGCATTTTGTGCCAAATAATAAAAGAATGTATTTTTCCGTAATTCCGTTTTAAATTATCGAGGTGATTACGAAACTGCTTTAATAAAATATAGGGTGATATAGGTAGGTAGTCACAAAAATACTTGTATATATAACTTCTTCAATAAATATATCGATGTACACACGGCGGCGCATCAGACTAAACATGTTGACCTTGAGACCGCCTTTATGCCCTACGTAATAAAAGCTGTTGTCGCGGTTCAACTGTTTAGCTTGATGTGCTGTCGAGTGTACAAATAGGGCAGCGCTACGGAAAGGCGCCATTTTGGTTTCTCGGTATGTGTGCTTGTGTGTGTGTGTATGCTTCAATTTTTCGTAGGTATGCCATCTCCATAGGATTCAGTACTCAGAGGACGGCTGTGGTGTAGAGGATCCATGAAGTTTGACTTAATACTCTGGTTACCTCAGTATTAAGTCGAGCTTCATGAGAGGATCCGTATGCCCATTTTACTTTTTAAGTTTGGCAACATTAATTGCTGTCAAACCACAGAATAGATCAAGTTGCACAGTGACAGACAGCACGCACTGTATTCGTTTGTGTTTTTCACTTTTTCTCTAGATTTGTGGTGAGTATATTCTGTGAAATCAAAATATTTCTTCTCTTCTCTTGCACAAATTATGATTTCTTGGCTGTTTTGTTCAAAATAAACATTCTATCTAAAGCCTAAAGGTTCAAAAGGTTCTTTAATCAAGCAAGTGCTAGAATAGAAGTTGTAATTTCTAATCATGGCGCAAGATTTGATGGTACGTATAAAACAATAATATAGTGAAATAACCTAAAATGCTTTAAGAAGTTGGTTCCTTAGTTACTTTATAATTTAAATAACACACTGATTATTATTTGCAGAGTCAATTCTACATGTCACTAAACTTGCCACTTCAAGAGAAACTCAACGAGTTAACAAGGCTTATTGATCAATCCAGTCCAAACAAAGATTTACAAGCCTTATTCCCGCAACTCATCAGCAGTATATTTTCCACATCGTTTAATAATTGCTGGGGTCTGAGATCGTATACATTTGATGCAAACAGATGTGAATTTGAGGCTCTGTTAGGTTTTTTTGAGCCACAAGGACCATTATTTCGTTTATGCTACAAACTTCTTTCTGATCCACAATTGAAATACAATCTACCTTTGAATTTATTACCGGTAACTACTTAGATCATTAATGAATTACAGAGTTTAGTAACTTTTTGATTTTCTAATAATCCTTTTTTGTGACATTTCAGCTTGACTTGCAAATATCTCTTGAAAGAGGAAGATATTCTCAGTTTTATGCAGATATGTTAACAATGGACTTGCAGTCCTTAAATGTTGTGGCATTAGCACTAAGTATCCTTTACAATATAATTATGATCTAATTGCCTACTTGTAACTTAAGTTGATATACTTAACATATTATTATACAGGGTTAATTTTTTAACACCATCCAAATTTTCAAGCTCGTCTCAGAATCTGTAAGTGAACAACTTTCTCCTAGAAACATGGGTCGAAATATGACATAAAATTTTTGACTGTTCATACAAATCAGACTGACCACCTGATCAATTTAGTATGGAAAGTCCAAAAAATGTTGTTTTTCGACCCATGTTTCAAGAAGAAAGTTTTTCACTTACCGATTCTGAGACGAGCTTAAAAATTTGGATGGTGTTCAAAAATTAACCCTGTATTATATAAAACTATATTATTAGTTATTTTAATTTTTAGTTTTTTGCATTCACAATGCAATTTTTATAATAGAAAAATGGAAAATGAAGTATTTAGAGTTGTGAGACGGGTCAATTTTTTTATATTATTAGTTATTTAATTTTATATTATTTAACTAGTTTTTCACTAGGGCTTTGCCCACGTGAACAACACAACATTTTCCTCGGGGAATGAGATATTTGCCCGAGATAAAAATTAGCCTTAGTGCTATTCTAAAATTATAAACTACTAGCTTTCCGCCCGCGGCTTCGCCCGCGGGAATATGATTTTTTCCGGGATAAAAAGTAGCCTATGTTCCTCTCCAGGCTACAAAGTATCTATGTCCCAAATTTCAGACAAATCCGTTCAGACGTTTTGGCGTGATTGAGTAACAAACATCCAAACATCTAAACATCCAAACATCCAAACATCTAAACTTTCACATTTATAATATTAGTAGGATCTCTGTGCCAAATTTTATCAAGATCTGTTCAACTATTTCCTTGTGATTGAGTAACGAACATCCAAACTTGTACATATTAGTAAAACTTATTATTATTTGTGTACATAATACTTTTTACGAGGTAGACTACTTAGATGGTGGGTTGATGACATTATAGCAGGCGGCACATGGATAAGAGTAGCTCAGGACAGAGAGAAATGGCAACAATTGGAGAAGGCCTTTTCAGGCTATTAATAATATTAATAATATTTTTAGAAATAATGCATCTTAAAACAATTGTTTCCTATATAAATATAATAGATCCATTTGATTATTACATATTCAACTTTGCATTGTATTTAGTAAACAACAGTGTGACTAAAAACTCATGGGAGAATTGGAACAGTGTGTACTTTGCACTGGCATGTGACTACCTTGTGCACTTTTTACCTTCTGATCCTAATGTTCCTGTGTTGCCTCATATACCAAATTATTCTGGAAAAGTACCCATGGCTGCACCACTGCAACCAACAAATAGGTAATGAAAACATACTTACATAATTATATGTAAAAATACACTCTATTCAGAGAGAAGCAGACTAATTATAACTACCTAAATAAATTCTTAAACTGCCTTCAACAGAATGACCTATGAACTTTAATGTTTCATTTTTAGACCATTGTATTCTCCATCATTGCTGTTAATACCTGACCTATCTGGTATAAGTAACCAACACACATCACAAACTCAAACAAGGAATGAAGTGTGGCGTTCAGAAACTGTTCTACAAGTATTCATTGACCTCTGGATGAGTGTAGAACAATTCAATGGCAGGAATGTGGAGGTATATAATTTGAGAATAGCTTTGTATAATTTATAACATCAAAACTGAACAGTTATTCAGATAGTAGTGAATAAATATACCAGTCAAAGAGTAAGATAATGAGTTGCCATCTCTGTAATTTCTTTTTAAATCTTGACCAAAGTAATTCATTGTGGTTTTGTTTTTAAGGCATACCAAAGAAGCTACCCGATTGTCTGCTCCAGCCCTGAAAGAGTAAGAATAGTCAGAGTTCTTGTGAAACATTTACATTCATACTCTGCCAAACATCTTGCTGACCCCGCTTCTCGGTCGTCAGCACTGCGAAAATACGCTCGCCAGATTATGTGCACTCGAGCATATCATTATGTCAAGCACCTGGTGATGACATGGCCGTTAGATGCCTCATTCAGACTTGTCATGGAACTGTGGTTGAGCCTTATTCAACCATGGAGGTACACTGATAATGTAATCAGTAACGATAGGTAAGACTGGACGTTCTGTGTATAGCTGTAATAAAAGAAACAAGGCTCAATCTATATTGAAATGGCAGCGAGGGGACGCGACGCGGCGATCACTCTTATGTGTTAAATAATTTTCGACTTTATGTGCATATGTAAAAAGACGAGTATTGTTTGAAATTACCGGAAATGCGCGCGGTTGCGCGCGCTGTCACGCCCCTCGTAACAGTCGAGCGGCACTGCGCGCCTTCTTTCGTTCTGCCCGCGCGACGCGCGGCGGCTCTAGCAGTCTTGCGGCCGCCCGCGGCACCCGCGCGGCGCCTCTAGCAGTCTTGCGGCCGCCCGCGGCACCGCAAGGCTACTCACTCTTGCCGTCTTGCTTACATGCCGTACCATATATCGCGCGATAAAAGCCGGTCATGCTAGGCCGGCGGTCATAAAAGAAATTTATAAGATTAGAAGTTATTGATTATCCTAGTCATTGATATTATTTATATTATCTTGACGTATCTTTTATTACAAAATGCAATTAAACACTTATTTAATCAAAGAAACTATGATTTCATCTTATAAAATGGACAATGTATATAAAAATAAATAGTTTTCTTATTTTCAAATGCTTTTCAGATATAGAGACATATCAAGATTGTTTAATAAGTCTTTTGCTTCTCTGAATGGTGTATAAGTATAGGCTCATGAGTTTGGTCGGGACCGGGAGGCCGCGGCCTCCCGGTCCCGCCGTGGGCGGCTGCCACTGCCGCGACTGACTCTGTGGGGCGCTTCGGGGCGCGGCGGCCGGCCGCTGCGCGTCGCGTCCTTTCGCTGCCATTTCAGTGTAGATTGAGCCTAAGGGCTAGCGCATACATACAACTTTTGCATCAACTTAACTGTTTTATCAAGTTGTGTGGTTCTCGTGATTTCCATACAACTAAACCGTTTAGTTGATGGAGGTGCGCAAACAAATTGCTGCAGTCGTACGTCAATTTTTTATTATATCCTCAAATCAACCAATCTTTATTCAGCAACGCTCGAGCCAAGGTGTTACAAACAATGTCAAAAGTCCAAAGACAGACAGTTGCGGATCGACAGTTTAGTCGATGCTAGTATGGTATACAAATTGAGCATTTGATCGATAGTTGTAAAACTTTTTATTCAAAAGCATATCAATTGATAAAGCTTTTTGACTTTTTTGTCGAGCAACTATCGAGTTGACAGTATGTGCGATTTAATGTATTCCTATAAACATATGATACACAACAAAATAGTTGTTCAACTAAAATTGTATGTATGTGCCAGCCCTAAGAGTCAGTTATAAAATTAATTTTCACTATTTTTTGTGATGAATTACCAGTCGACACAGTTGCATATCAGTAAAAATTAATTTTCACAATTTTTTGTGACCAGTTGACACAGTTGCATGACAATAATTATTATTTATTTGTATTCTATAAGAAAGTATGTAAAGTATGGACGCGGAGCACGAAGAATCTCGTACAATGACCTGGGGCCCGGTTCTCAAAAGCTTGTAGCTTGTAATACAAGTGGAAGTCCCTTTCTAACAATATCTGTCAAAAAGTGACATCCGCTTGTATTACAAGTTACAAGCTTTTGAGAAATAGGCCCCTGTTATTACCTATCCCTGTCGCTCCCGCGTAAATATAGTGCGTCACGCTCGCACAGATCCTTTGACCGCATCTGTGCGAGCGTGACGTACTTACGTATATTTACGCAGGAGCGACACGTACAGAATAATACTGGTCATTGCACGAGATTCTCGTGCTCCCTCTGCGACCGTACAGTACTTCAGTACACATTTTCAATAAATAATCCCTTTAATCGATTTGAGTGTATAAACACTACTGAACTGTTTAACCGCTGTTTAACATGATTTAAAGTTTTGGGATTTTAGGTTTTTTTTACAAGCCAATTAATATTTTAACTATTCTAATTATGTACTTATTGTTTTCAGGTTTCCAGCTTTAAATAACAATCACGAAGAAGGCAATGCAAATGCCCTCGATTCAAGTTTTACTCAGTATATTGCTGAAAATTTCCCATCTTACACATGTATATTTCAATTGGTTGTACCCAGATTTATGAGACTAGATTTGACAGCTTATAAAAATGCTGTGATGCTATTCCGGCTGGGGAAGGTAAGTAAAAGCTCTCATTTTGAGATAACTCGAAAATGGATGACTACTGAATGAAGTTTTATATGATTCCAGGTATTTTCTCAACCACATTTAGTGCCTATTCTGTGGAATTTGGAACAGGCAATTGTCGATAATACATCAGGATTCAATCACAGTCCAGATACAAGTTTAAATAACTCGACTTTTGAACAGAGGTAAGTATCTAATGAGTCACACGGGTCCTACCACACAAACAGTTTCACCAGCTTTTGTAAATTTGCTTTCCTTGCGCGCTATTGCGATGACGTCATGTCGCAGTGACATCTCCGATTGCGGCTGCTGCGGGTGATTTCCGTCCAACTGTACCTACATAGAGTCCGTCCGTGCGCAATCTTCGCCCAACTGGTGCGTTTTTGGCGCTAGTTACAGTAAATTTTCTTCGTTCTAAAGTTATGATAAATGATTAGTGTTCGATTTCGACCGCGCGCAGCCGCACTCTAAAACTGTCACCTACTGTCCATTTGACGGCTTCGTGTTATTGTTGATCGAAGTTTGATGGGTTGCTATTTATATTGACAGAATACCGCCGCCATTACGAAAGTTGATTTAATTTATTAATCACGAAAATACAACTTATGTATTTGAAGGTGTTTTTCACATGGGCTCAATACAAAATTGATCATTGATCGACTATAAGAAAAATAAATAAATTTATTGCGAAACCGTGAGAGCGCAACTCTAATAGCCAAATGAGAAATACGGAAGCGCCAACTCTCAATCGCGATGTGACGTCACACGTTAATTCCATTAGCTCACCCGAATTTTTCTTCAATTTTGTAAGTATAGGAAAAATGTGATAGTAAAAAACCACGAGCCCCATAAGTAGCTTTCAGGCGGGATTCGAACCCGCGCCTCCGGGAATCCGGCCCGATGCTCTGACCAACTAAGCTACCGAAAGGCTTACACGACTCGTCGAATTTTGCTATCACTTGTTACGCTGTAGGCCAGCGTTGCTTCATCAATGTGAGGAAACCCTTGCATTCGAAAGAAACATTTTTACAAATGTTTAACAATCGATTAAGATGAAACAGCCATATTGAGATTTTATATTATTTTTATGCATTTACAATGCAATTTTGTAAGTATAGGAAAAATGTGATAGTAAAAAACCACGAGCCCCATAAGTAGCTTTCAGGCGGGATTCGAACCCGCGCCTCCGGGAATCCGGCCCGATGCTCTGACCAACTAAGCTACCGAAAGGCTTACCACGACTCGTCGAATTTTGCTATCACTTGTTACGCTGTAGGCCAGCGTTGCTTCATCAATGTGAGGAAACCCTCGCATTCGAAAGAAACATTTTTACAAATGTTTAACAATCGATTAAGATGAAACAGCCATATTGAGATTTTATATTATTTTTATGCATTTACAATGCAATTTTGTAAGTATAGGAAAAATGTGATAGTAAAAAACCACGAGCCCCATAAGTAGCTTTCAGGCGGGATTCGAACCCGCGCCTCTGGGAATCTGGCCCGATGCTCTGACCAACTAAGCTACCGAAAGGCTTACACGACTCGTCGAATTTTGCTATCACTTGTTACGCTGTAGGCCAGCGTTGCTTCATCAATGTGAGGAAACCCTCGCATTCGAAAGAAACATTTTTACAAATGTTTAACAATCGATTAAGATGAAACAGCCATATTGAGATTTTATATTATTTTTATGCATTTACAATGCAATTGTGTAAGTATAGGAAAAATGTGATAGTAAAAAACCACGAGCCCCATATGTAGCTTTCAGGCGGGATTCGAACCCGCGCCTCCGGGAATCCGGCCCGATGCTCTGACCAACTAAGCTACCGAAAGGCTTACACGACTCGTCGAATTTTGCTATCACTTGTTACGCTGTAGGCCAGCGTTGCTTCATCAATGTGAGGAAACCCTCGCATTCGAAAGAAACATTTTTACAAATGTTTAACAATCGATTAAGATGAAACAGCCATATTGAGATTTTATATTATTTTTATGCATTTACAATGCAATTTTGTAAGTATAGGAAAATGTGATAGTAAAAAACCACGAGCCCCATAAGTAGCTTTCAGGTGGGATTCGAACCCGCGCCTCCTGGAATCCGGCCCGATGCTCTGACCAACTAAGCTACCGAAAGGCTTACACGACTCGTCGAATTTTGCTATCACTTGTTACGCTGTAGGCCAGCGATGCTTCATCAATGTGAGGAAACCCTCGCATTCGAAAGAAACATTTTTACAAATGTTTAACAATCGATTAAGATGAAACAGCCATATTGAGATTTTATATTATTTTTATGCATTTACAATGCAATTTTGTAAGTATAGGAAAAATGTGATAGTAAAAAACCACGAGCCCCATAAGTAGCTTTCAGGCGGGATTCGAACCCGCGCCTCCGGGAATCCGGCCCGATGCTCTAACCAACTAAGCTACCGAAAGGCTTACACGACTCGTCGAATTTTGCTATCACTTGTTACGCTGTAGGCCAGCGTTGCTTCATCAATGTGAGGAAACCCTCGCATTCGAAAGAAACATTTTTACAAATGTTTAACAATCGATTAAGATGAAACAGCCATATTGAGATTTTATATTATTTTTATGCATTTACAATGCAATTTTGTAAGTATAGGAAAATGTGATAGTAAAAAACCACGAGCCCCATAAGTAGCTTTCAGGCGGGATTCGAACCCGCGCCTCCGGGAATCCGGCCTGATGCTCTGACCAACTAAGCTACCGAAAGGCTTACACGACTCGTCGAATTTTGCTATCACTTGTTACGCTGTAGGCCAGCGTTGCTTCATCAATGTGAGGAAACCCTCGCATTCTAGTGTAGGCAATGAACAGATTCTTTGTATGGAGACCCATACATTAATTCCTCAGTCGATGAAACTTTGCTGGGTTATAAAATAGCATGAGCCATAAACTTTTAAATGCTTATCCAAAAAAAAACTCAAACGGAAGTTAGGTATTTATACCTAAATATACAAATATGTTTATATATTGAACCGAGTAATTTCTCAACCCAAATTTATTTTACCAAATGAGTTATTTATACTAGTATGTGATACTTGATAAAAATCCAAAACTTTTTTCAAACATGAGTACTGCTTTTGAATGATAATTCCTTTTTTGACTCTCATTTTCATTGAAAAATTGCTCCGTCGTTTTTTTTTACTTATATGACCTTTGAATGTAATTTGACATTACGAGTAAGAACATCCAAAAAAAAAATATTACCAATATTGATTTATTTTAAACTATGAATAATTCAATATGGAAAATTGCTCAGCATTATTTATCTTTAAAATTATGTTAAAAAGGCACATATACACACAAATCTAAAATATCCAAAAGAAATATCATCCGGAACACCAACATTTTGAAAACGAAGATAAATCTATCCCCTGTTACGCAATAATGTACCGTCTTTCGTTACCAGTTGGGTGCAGATTAGCGTCCTCGTGCTAATAGTACGACCTTGAACGCGTGACCCTGTGACTGGGGGCACAACTGGGGGGCCGCGTTCGTGTAGTCTCGGTAGCTGTGTGATTCTTTCTTTTTTGTTTTGTTTGTACAGTCAGGGACAAATTCGGTGAACCACTTCCTGCTTATTTTTGTGTAGATAGTGTGACTTAAAAAAAATTACATTTAGGAGAAAGTTTTGGTATTTTAACCGCCTTCGAAGAAGAAGGTTCTCAGTTTGACTCATATGTTTGTATGTTTGTCTCTGAGATGCGGTTTTCAGAAAAGTATTTGTTACATTTAGGAGAAAGTTTCGGAGTTTTAACCGCCTTTGAAGAAGAAGGTTCTCAGTTTGACTCGTATGTTTGTATGTTTGTCTCCGAGATGTGGTTTTCAGAAAACTATTTGTTACACTTAGAAGGTTTTGGCATTTTAACCGACTTCAAAAAAGGAGGTGTTCAGTTTGACCCGTATATTGTTTGACTTTGAGATGCGGTTTTCAGAAAAGTATTTGTTACATTTAGGAGAAAATTTTCGAATTTTAGCCGACTTCAAAAAAAGAGGTTCTCAGTTTGACCAGTATGTTTGTCTTTGAGATGCGGTTTCCAGAAAAGTATTTGTTACATTTAGAAGGTTTTTGCATTTTAACCGACTTCAAAAAAGGAGGTACTCAGTTTGACCCGTATGTATGTATGTTTGGCTTTGAGATGCGGTTTTCAGATAAGTATTTGTTACATTTAGGAAAATATTTTGGAATTTTAACCGACTTCAAAAAAGGAGGTGCTCAGTTTGACCCGTATGTATGTATGTTTGACTTTGAGATGCGGTTTTCAGAAAAGTATTTGTTACATTTAGGAGAAAGTTTCGGAGTTTTAACCGCCTTCGAAGAAGAAGGTTCTCAGTTTGACTCGTATGTTTGTATGTTTGTCTCCGAGATGTGGTTTTCAGAAAACTATTTGTTACATTTAGAAGGTTTTGCACTTTAACCGACTTCAAATAAGGAGGTGCTCTGTTTGACTCGTATGTATGTATGTTTGACTTTGAGATGCGGTTTTCAGAAAAGTATTTGTTACATTTAGGAGAATATTTTTGAATTTTAGCCGACTTCGAAAAAAGAGGTTCTCAGTTTGACCCGTATGTTTGTCTTTGAGATGCGGTTTCCAGAAAAGTATTTCTTACATTTAGAAGGTTTTGGCATTTTAACCGACTTCAAAAAAGGAGGTACTCAGTTTGACCCGTATGTATGTATGTTTGACTTTGAGATGCGGTTTCCAGAAAAGTATTTGTTACATTTAGAATGTTTAGGCATTTTAACCGACTTCAAAAATGGAGGTGCTCAGTTTAACCCGCATGTATTGTGTATGTTTGACTTTGAGGTGCAGTTTTCAGAAAAGTATTTATTACATTTAGAAGGTTTTGGTATTATAAATTATAACCGACTAAAAAAAAAGGTTTCAGTTTGATCTGTTTGTATGTATGTTTTTCCGCGATTATGTCATGTTTTCTGAATCGTTTTTGATGCTTTTTTCAACAGGCAAGTATTTTTGATTGATGCGGTTTATGTGTACATCCTACTAACATAGCTATTTAAAATAATGCCACGAAAAAGTAAGAAATAATAGCCCTAATAGGTACTGTATTCACACCAAATAACGTAAGTACTTTGAAGTCGGGCGGGATTAAACAAAAACACCAAAACATGTAGGTATGTACATGTTTCACACCCGACTTCAAAATACTCGTACTTACATTATTTGGAGTGAATACAGTTATTAGAAGTATTATTTCTAATTGTATTGTGGCATTTTTTTAAAGCGCTTTTCCTTTTTTATTAAATATTTTTTTTTACTATTTGGTTATTTATTAAACTAGGATACCTAGAACAATACATAAGCGATTAGGAAGAGTTGGGCGAATTGATTTTAACTGTCTACGTTTACGACAACTATTGGATGAACTGCTCATGTCGGTAAAGTAGTTAGACGACATGAATGGGATAGAGCGATAGTTTTCGATTACGAATACAGTTTGCCAAACTCATACCAAGTTTTACTGGTTGTACGTGCACACAAAAATACAACGTTCCATAGCGAGCAACAACAACCGTAACGTGTATTATAAACGCAAAAAAACCATCGACCGGGAGGCGACCGTCGGTAACCCTACCTGCTTAATAATAAATAAAATAATAAATAACTTCTTACATTCACACCAATTATCTAAGCCCATGTTAATTTCATTAAGGAACTGTATTATGGAAAACTTGATAACGGATAAATATATACTTAAATAATTTTTTGTTTGTAAATACATACTTAATATACATAGTTAACACCCAGACCAAGACAAATAGACATGTTCATGCACACAAATATTTGTCTTGTTCGGGAATCGAACCCGAGACCATTGGCGCAGAAGGTGGGTAGCCTACCCCTGCGCCAAATCGGTCGTCATCATCAATCATGACATGCTCATTGTTAGTAGTAAGACAAAAAGTTACGTTAAAAAATAGACTAGGTTGTCTAGTCGCAACCTGGCCCTCTTAGTACAGTCATGAAAAAAGTGCGGCTAAAATGATGAGAAAATATATCATCAGGTACCAGCATGAAACGCTGTTCATACGATCAGGCTTGATAGATAGACTAGAAAAATGTGGTCTGCCACGCTCCGTCTTGGCCACTTTGTCAGTTCGAGCGATTTTAGCGGCGGCTTGCGGGGTGGTTTTCATGTCATGGGGTACCAGTATCAAACTAACGTCTTACTGTAACTTAGGCCAACTTACTGCCAAAAATACTGGTCTGCCGACCCGCAGCCTGGCTGTCTTTTGTGTCCGAGCAATTTTATGTTTGTAATGTTACTGACATCTATTATATGTGGTCGTCCAAATCAAAAGGGACCTTGTGGCTCTCGGCACTTACGCCTTTATTGCTGTTGTTCGAATACAAAACAACAAAAATAAAGACGTATGTGCCGGCCGCAATAAGGTCCCTTTTGATTTGGACGACCACATATATTAATGTAGAGGGTTGCAGGGAAATTCGACCATAATATAAATAAATAAAATAATAATAAAAAGTATTTATTTTTCTCATCACAAACAATTACATTACATGAGCATGAAATAATTCATAGAACTATTCAAAATATATTAAATTTATATTAAATAATTAATATTAAAGGAGACTAATATTTTATATTAATAGTAATTAACCATTTCAGAAATATTTCACTTTAAATTTGTTTTTTGCGAAATCAAACCGAAACCTTTACTGCTCTTAGTTAATTTATTTTTATTTCTTTTTCGCACTATTGAGTATTTGCTATTTTTGAGAAGGGGTGTATCAGTTAACAAAAATAAATAATGAAACTCGAAATAACTGCTCTCAGTTTTTACATAGTAACCGCAACTTTCAAGCACGTTGGTTGGATAAAATCGTAGAAAGTTAATCTGCAGATGAAATGCAAACACTTCAACATCTTTTTGGCAATCCAAAAAGGTATAAGAAAGAAGTTCGTTTTTGGGGAAAAGTGTAGCTATATTTAATAAAGTTCCACAGAATTTAGGAGAGCTGCCTTTGAACAAATAATAAATAATAATAAAATAATAAAAATTTATTTCAACAAAAACGATAACATTACAGGCAAAAACTTAAGTGTACAATATTAGATATATTTGCGTTTACAAATCATCCCCCAACTCCCAAACTAGGACGTATCCTGTATCCTAGGAGCTGGTGATACCTCCAATTAGACATTTTATTTTGAATTTTCAATAACATGCCTGGTTTAGTATGTGCATGTGATTTGGTTGTGTGTGTGTGTGTGTGTGTGTGTGTGTGTGTGTGTGTGTGTGTGTGTGTGTGTAATGTGTGTAGGCGGCTGTGTTTGTCATAGCGATTTACAAAGAGGTTATAAAATTAATTTTTCGGTCTCATCGTAATTGAAGGATAGGAGTAACTCATGAACTATGGTTTTTAATTTGAATTTAGTTAGTGTATAAATTGGTTTTATTTTATGAATCCTATTATATAATTTAGAGCTGAGTGCTGAAAACTGGTTTTTAGCCCAGGTTGTGCGGCATTTGATTTGAGGGCAGACAAGAGTGCCGTGACGTCTGGCTGATATGACGTGGTCAAAGGGCAAAGTGGAGTGTTTCCGCTGGAGCATATGGAGGATAGATAGTTGCCTAACCGTAAGTACCTTGCATTCTGTGTAAAGCTTAGCAGTGGGATACCTTCGAGGTTTGCATAGCATAACCTTGAGGATAGCACGTTGGGCACGTTCTAACTTTAAGAGGGAACTTTTGTCGGTTCCACCCCACAGAGAGATGCAGTATGATATAACAGACTGGCATAACCCAAAGTAAACCATAAAGAGGGTTTGTTTATCGGCCGAGTGGCGAAGATTTTTGAAAATATACATAAGCTTACGTACTCGGGTGGTGAGCATTTCAATTTGGATATGCCAGTCGAGCCGATTGTCAAGATGAACACCGAGATACTTTAAGCTTCCAACTGATGTCAATGGCTTACAAAGACAGGTGTTAAGATCAGCGCCCATACAGTGATGAATTTTAACATCCGGTGGTAATTCAGCCTTGGGTGACTTGTCAATTTTAAATTTGAGAACTTGAGTTTTATTCATGTTCAGAGTAAGTAAGTTGATTGATAACCATTCATTGACCTTAGTCAGGGCTCGTTCAGCGTAGTACTTGGCAGAGTCCCAGTTTTCACCGTGGACCAGAAGCGCTGTATCGTCAGCGTAAGCAACAATGTGACAATTTTCAAGCGGTAGGCGGCATAGCTGGTCAATATAAACGAGAAAGAGCGTTGGGCCAAGAATACTGCCCTGGGGTACGCCGTGAAAGATGGGAACCTCATCACTTAACAGTTTACAAAATTCAAAAGTCATGTCAAAAAATCGCTCATGGGCGAAGCATATTATAAAGTAGACGACTATTTGAAAGACCGTAATGCATGGATTTGATGTAACACATAACCTAAGCTGAACTAGTGTTATATTTTTATTAAAAAGTTGTAAAAGTTAACGATATAATATATATTAAAGATATAAATCTTTGTAAATATAGTTACTCCAAATGATTAAAGCTGATAAGTTTATTTCGCCTGTTCTTCTTATCAGTTAAAAAAGTTTTGAACGGGTGGTAGAAAAATATAGACGATTCAAAAGAGCTTATTTATTAAGTCAAGTTGAATACAGATATTTTTTATTATTTATTTTATAAAAATTAAGGTCACTTAAGGTCAGAGAGCGGTGACGAGTAGTAAAAAAAATATTGTTTGATGAAAGGAAAAAATAAGCATTACGTTAAACACAGTTAAAAATGACATGTTGCAGTATTTTTATCAATCACAACACAACACATGTTTTACGTGCTCACCCCTACCTATAAGCCTATAACTAACACAAAGGATAATTGGCCTTTTTATATGGCGAATTGACGTAGTACAACTAACAGAAATTACATCCTTTTAATTTGTAGTACTCGATAGTAGGCCTAGTTAGAATAACCTTTACCTAATTTCATCTGCATTATCACCCACATTGAAGAAAAGTGAAGTCCAAAAGATGTATAATACCTGGAATTAAAAAGTCGAAATACCCTGATGATATCGAATCAAGCGAACAATAACTGAGTGCATCCGGGCGCTTTAGCGGATAGGGATTATGGCAAGATAATGAAAAAATAACTCGAAAAAAAAATATATTGTTTTCAGTTTATAAGCTATCCTGTTAAATTGCTCACCTGGTAACCTAAAGCACGCGCACATTAAGGGCCGACGCGAAGTTTTCAAGTTGGAAGAGGCGATTAGCAAGTTACAATGGGATGTCATTGACATAACTGAGGTCCGAAGAGAGGAAGAGGACTTGATTATCCTACTATTCAGCTTATACCTTGCTATACCACCGGGTGGGTAACCAGCAGCATTGGTGGTGTTGCGTTCATCGTCCACAAATCCCTCATTAACAACGTCGTCACCATAGGGAGTGTGTCGAGCAAGGTAGTTAGATACGCTACCCACCTACTCAAAATATAGAAACGGTATAATATGGTGCATATCATACAGGTCTTCGCTCCGACCTCGAAACACAACGATGTTGAAGTGGAGGCTATGTATGAGGAGATCTCTAAAGCCATTCAAAGCTATACAAAACCCACAACACGTTTGTGACAGGGGATTTCAATGCAAAATTGGGGCATCGTTACGGTGATGAGTTGAGAGTGGGGCAATTTGGATTTTGGCAACGAAACGAAAGAGGCCTGATGCTGGCAGACTTTATGGAGCGGGGGAAAACCTCTTCCTACTGATGAACTCCTTTAAAAAGCCCGTAAGCCGCAAATGGACCTGGATTAAGCCGGAGGCTAAAGTTAAAAACAAGATAGATTTTATATGTCGACGAGGAAGCAAATATTTAATGATGTCATTGTATTCAACCTCGTAAAGACAGGAAGCGATCACCGCACAGTTAGAGCACATTGAGTTGAGTAACAACGTCAAGCTGGAAAGATCTCGACTAGAAAATCTACGCTCCGACCAAAACCAGCTCAAATTAAAAAACGCGAGTGCTTTCCGCTCGAGATTCAAAACCGCTTCTAAGCCCTTCCATCCAAGCATCGATGTGGACAATCTATATACAACATGGTGGTGGATACTGCCCGCACGGAAATGTCCAGTTATTATAAAACTCGCCGTAACAAATCAAAGAAACTCTCCGGCCACACGCTCTGACTCATGGATCAGGGAGAATTCACTGTTCAATGTTTAATTAAAACAACCGTCCACTGAACAGTTATTATAACTTATTTTTTGTTGTTCCATTTTTGCACAATTTCACAGACACGTGTCTCAAGCGGACAGCACTCGCGCTCGTACACGACCGAGACAGACCGAGATATCATGTCCGTGAGCGGTATCTATGAGTGCGTTGCTCGAGCGAACTTTGTATGTAGATTGTCTTCTGAACCTATTTATTTTGGGCCTCTATCATGCTTCGCAAATTAAGCCATTTAATGATCATGATCATGAATGAATGAATGTAATTTTTATTATTCTTTGAATGTAATGTATAATTTTTTTCCTTTACATCAAACAATATTTTTTTATTTTATTTGAACTTCAGATTTTACACAGTAAAACTGAAAACTATGAAATCAATGAAAAAAATCAATGAAGTTTAATAAAATTTCAATTTCAATCGCCAAACTGCATGGCAGTTTGTTGGCGAAGAAAAGCACAAATATCCATTATTATTGTGTTTGCTACACGTACGTCTACATTATGGGTATAACAATTTTATTATTGTAGAAGCAACAAAAGAATCACAATACTTATTATAACATATACATAACCTGACATAATAATACATTAATACAATAAAAACAATTAAAAGCAAATTTAACATTCTGAGGCTAATTTCTCTAAAAGGGTAATCTTTTAACTTTGTTTTAATAACAGTCTTACACAATTTATCCTCTTCTTTTTACAAACTTATTTCGTTACATATTTATACTTTCTATATGTCACTGCTTTCTCTGTCCATACGTCTTTAGTTTAGCTACTTTACCTAGAGTGTTATACCTATTTGAATTTTTTTATCCACAACGGGGTAGCACTTAGCCTTCATCACACCTGATGATAAGTGGTGATAAGGCTGAAGGTGGAAGCGCACTACTCCCGGAATCCTTAATCACTGAGGAACTGGCTATCTTATCTTTAACTGCCGGAACACAATAATTCTGAAAACATCATTGTTATGGCGTCAGACTTAGATAAGATGGTGGTAGCTAGCCAGGCGGACTAAGAACAAGTCCTACCACCAACCAAACCGAATACAATATGTATCCCCACTGGGAATCGAACCCGGGACCTCTGGGTCTGAAATCCGTGGTATGAACCACTAGACCACAGAGGCGGTTAAAAAAGGCGGTATTGCCAAAAAGATGTTGAAGTGTTTTCATTAATCTGCAGATTAACTTTCTAAGATTTTTTTTAAGTTGCGATTGCTATGTAAAAAACCATAATTTAAATAGTTATTGTATGATAGCACTTATTTCGAGTTTCATAATTTATTTTTGTTAACTGGTACACCCCTCCTCAAAAAATAGCAAAAACTGTAACTTAACGGAGCTAAAAAGAAATAAAAATAAATTAAATAAGAGCAAAACTCAAAAGGTAGTGTAGTGTTTCGATAAAAAAACTAAAAGTAAAATATTTCAGTGCCCGTAGTGTAAGTTTTTATGTCAAAAAACGCAAACTATTTCGAATGCGTATTAATGTCAATTTGTATGAAGACTGTATTAGCGCCTCTAGCGGCGAGTAGCGCGCTTATATAGTTTTCATACAAATTGACATTAATACGCATTCGAAATAGTTTGCGTTTGCTTGACATAAAAACTTACACTCGGGGTACTGAAATGGTGGTACACCCCTCCTCAAAAAATAGCAAAAACTGTAACTTAACGGAGCGAAAAAGAAATAAAAATAAATTAAATAATAGCAAAACTCAAAAGGTAATGTAGTGTTTCGATAAAAAAACTAGAAGGTAAATATTTCTGAAATGGTTAACTTTTGGATATAGTACATTATTAATAACCTAAATAGTGCTGTCGTTTAATATTAAGGTCGAATTTCCCTGTTACCCTGTACATTCATATTATTGATGTAAGTAACAATACAAACATAAAATTGCTCGGGCACAAAAGACGGCCAGGCTGCGGGTCGGCAGACCAGTATTTTTTGTAGTAGGTTGGCCTAAGTTACAGTAAGACGTAAGTTTGATACTGGTACCCCATGACATGAAAACCACCCCGCAAGCCGCCGCTAAAATCGCTCGAACTGACAAAGTGGCCATGACGGCGCGTGGCAGACCACATTTTTCTAGTCTATCTATCAAGCCTGATTGTATGAACAGCGTATCATGCTGGTACCTGATGACATATTTTCTCATCATTTTAGCCGCACTTTTTTCATGAATATACTAAGAGGGCCAGGTTGCGGCTTGCCTAGCCGCCAACCTAACCAGCACCAACAACTCAACTTTTTTAACGTAACTTTTTGCCTTCTAACAATGAGTATGTCTTTGTGGTACTCTATAGTAGGTAGAATTACCGACGGTCGCCTCTCGGTACCATTTATACAACTATTTGGTAAAGACAATGTCAACATAATTATTTTGCCTCGACGATTGATACGTGAAAATAGAATATTTCGCGCGAGCGGACGGCGGCGGCGCGGCGGCGCGGTGGCGGGGCGGCGGGGAACCCGTTCTGTACGGCTCCCGCGCCCCGCTCCTACGCCTCGCTTCGTACTCACAGCTCCCGATTGCTGAATTAAGTTTTTCTATGTAAAATGCTTTTAGGTTTTGGTTTTTTTTTTTGGATATTGTTGTAGTTGAAAATAAAGTGAACTGTGTACTTAAATCAATAAATAAAACAGATAGAGAAATTTTCCACTGCGAGTAAAACGGCAATTTTTAAAATAGTTTAATTACATGGTTTATTTTTTAGATTTTCATTTTGTGGTTATAAAACTTCAATAAAATAGCATTTCCGTAAAAAAGTTCGACGGAGAAATTTTACGGTTCGAGTCACACCAAAAACACATATTTTAGTAAAATTTAGTGTTTCTGCTGGGATATTTTTTTGGATGTTTCATAAATCATTTTAATACGTTACATGAATATGTATGGTGGAGAAAGTTTCAACGGAGCATTTTTCCTCAAAAAGATATCTATGAAATATGACTTTCATTAAAAAAACCTAACTTCTATTATTATTACTCTTTGGAATTTTATACAATACTTTTAATTTATTGATACTTTATCACGTTGTAAAGTTTTTTCTGGCTGACGAATTACTGTGGGGGTCAACTAGCTTCATTTCCTACACTATTCGAAAGAAACATTTTTACAAATGTTTAACAATCGATTAAGATGAAACAGCCATATTGAGATTTTATATTATTTTTATGCATTTACAATGCAATTTTGTAAGTATAGGAAAAATGTGATAGTAAAAAACCACGAGCCCCATAAGTAGCTTTCAGGCGGGATTCGAACCCGCGCCTCTGGGAATCCGGCCCGATGCTCTGACCAACTAAGCTACCGAAAGGCTTACACGACTCGTCGAATTTTGCTATCACTTGTTACGCTGTAGGCCAGCGTTGCTTCATCAATGTGAGGAAACCCTCGCATTCGAAAGAAACATTTTTACAAATGTTTAACAATCGATTAAGATGAAACAGCCATATTGAGATTTTATATTATTTTTATGCATTTACAATGCAATTTCGACGAGTCGTGTAAGCCTTTTAGTACTAGGTCTTATGGAAAAAAAACTGCACTTTGTGATAAAGGAAAGCCGCTTTGCACAGTGATACTAGGGACAAAAATAATCGATTTCACCCGCAGCAGCGAAAGTTTCATCCCTTAGGAACATAGGTGGCGCCACTTCTTTAAAAAAATAATTCAAAAATTCTACAAGCCAAACCACCGCACCGATTTTGATAAACATGGTGTCAAATGAAAGATAATTACATAATCTATCAAAGAAAAAATATATTGTAAAATAATACATTTAAAAATGCCCAAATATTAGCTTTGCTTGGAAGAATATTGAGAAATTTGTCGGATTTTACTTAATTTTAAAAAATTATTGTTCCGTGGGGTATCTTTTTATCCACTAATATTGTTGACAATTTAATAGAGTATTTGATAAGAAACTGCTTGTCGATATCTTTAATAATTATGGAGATATAAGATTACTAATGAGGGCAGTAATTGCTCAGGCGCACCGATTTCAATGATCTATGTATGAAACGACTTTTTTTTGTCTTTATGCATATTGCATATTTCTTATATGCATTTAAAAATATATTTTAAAAAGTAAGTGAAAGATTATTTTTGTGAAGTTTAAAAAAAAAATGTCAGAAGTTTTACTTTAGAAATACCTAATGCAAGTAAAATACATAACAAAATAATTTTATTTAATCATAATCTTCTTTAAAACCGACGATGGTACTGTTTGAACTGAAAAAGAAACAAAATCTTATTATTTAGGTAGTGCAAAATGCAACAGTTTAATGATTTAAATTTAGATAAGTATCTACTCAATGATAAAGGTAATTGTTAAATTTATTGGAAATAATTTTGAATTGTGTATCTTTTATACATTAACCTTGGATTTTCACAGCCACTATTACAAAATTTGCACTGTAGAGTACATGGTAGGCCAATGCATCGACAGGAACAGCGCATAGTGCCTATTGCAGAAAGTTCTGCACCCGCAATGATCGAGAAGGTTTAACTCTGACCTGACCAAATCGGCGTAGCAGTGAACCATTTAGGAGTCCATCCCGCTTGTGAAATTTTGTGCCATAACCCCAAGAAGCTGGACATGGAATTGAGGCTCTTAAATTCAAAGCGTTACCCCCATATACGGTCTGCTTGGTAAGCTGCACGCCGCAAGGCATGTTTGTTGAGTGCGGCTAATGTTGGGGGTAGGCTTGTCACTAGCCTATTTTTGCCGGCAAACATGTCTTTGCTTACAGCATTGACACTGTTTGAGCATCATATAATTTGCAAGTAAATTTCGAAACCATCTAACTATTATTTATATGCATATATACTTTCCTCTTTTAAGCATGAAATCCGTTCTAATTGAGCCATTGCCTCTTTGGAGAGGGTATCTGGTGGATAAGACATGCTAGCAAAAGCTGTTCTTACTTCAGGGTATGACCAGTATGACATCCACGTCTAGAAACAAGATTTTTTCCCCTTCGAATTAAAGTAAGACGTGATGTCACACCCTGTAAAAGCATGAAACCCTAGGAGTGCAGTAGACAATATTGGGACCCATAGCATTGCTATTAATTTCTTAGTTTCAAATTCCTCGATGGATTTTCTCACACTTTTTTTTTGGACACAAAAATAGGCTAGTGACAAGCCTTCCCCCGACATTAGCCGCATTCAACAAACATGCCTTGCGTGCAGCTTACCAAGCAGGCGATATATAGGGTAACGCTTTGAATTTAATAGCCCCAATTCCATGTCCAGCTTCTTGGGGTTATGGCACAAAATTTCACAAGCGGGATGGACTCCTAAATGGTTCACTGCTACGCCGATTTGGTCAGGTCAGAGTTAAACCTTCTCGATCATTGCGGGTGCAGAACTTTCTGCAATAGGTACTATGCGCTGTTCCTGTCGATGCATTGGCCTACCATGTACTCTACAGTGCAAATTTTGCAATCGTGACTGTGAAAATCCAAGGTTAATGTATAAAAGATACACAATTCAAAATTATTTCCAATAAAATGTAACAATTACTTTATCAGTAGCTTTCAGGCGGGATACTACTACTACGGGCTACTTATAGGGCTCGTGGTTTTTTACTATCACATTTTTCCTATAAGTACTTACAAAATTGCATTGTGAATGCATGAAAATAATTTAAAGTCTCAATTAACTTTATCATTGAGTAGATACTTCAAAATCATTAAACTATTGCATTTTGCACTAAATAATAAGATTTTTTTTAAGTTTAAACAGTATCATCGTCGGTTTCAAAGAAGATATGATCAAATAAAATTATTTTGTTATGTATTTTACTTGCTTTAGGTATTGCTAAAGTAAAACTTCTGACATATTTTTTTAAACCTCACAAAAATAAACTTTCACATACTTTTTAAAATATATTTTTAAATGCATATAAGAAATATGCAATATGCATAAAGACAAAAAAAGTCGTTTCATACATAGATCATTGAAATCGGTGCGCCCGAGAAATTACTGCCCTCATTAGTAATCTTATATCTCCATAATTATTAAAGATATCGACAAGCAGTTTTTCTTATCAAATACTCTATTAAATTGTCAACAATATTAGTGGATAAGAAGATACCCTACGGAACAATTATTTTTATAAATTTAGTAAAATCAATCAATCAATTTTACAAATTTCTCAATACTTTTTCAAGCAAAGCTAACATTTGGGCATTTTTTAATGTATTATTTTACAATATATTTTTTCTTTGATAGATTATGTAATTATCTTTCATTTGACACCATGTTTATCAAAATCGGTGCGGTGGTTTGGTTGTAGAATTTTTTAATTATTTTTTTAAAGAAGTGGCGCCACCTATGTTCCTAAGGGATGAAACTGTCGCTGCTGCGGGTGAAATCGATTATTTTTGTCCCTAGTATCACTGTGCAAAGCGGCTTTCCTTTATCACAAAGTGCAGCTTTCGGACGAAATATCGCCATAAGACCTAGTACTATTTCGGTAGCTTAGTTGGTCAGAGCATCGGGCAGGATTCCCGGAGGCGCGGATTCGAATCCCGCCTGAAAGCTTCTTATGGGGCTCGTGGTTTTTTACTATCACATTTTTCCTATTCTTACAAAATTGCATTGTAAATGCATAAAAATAATATAAAATCTCAATATGGCTGTTTCATCTTAATCGATTGTTAAACATTTGTAAAAATGTTTCTTTCGAATGCGAGGGTTTCCTCACATTGATGAAGCAACGCTGGCCTACAGCGTAACAAGTGATAGCAAAATTCGACGAGTCGTGTAATCCTTTCGGTAGCTTAGTTGGTCAGAGCATCGGGCCAGATTCCCGGAGGCGCGGGTTCGAATCCCGCCTGAAAGCTACTTATGGGGCTCGTGGTTTTTTACTATCACATTTTTCCTATACTTACAAAATTGCATTGTAAATGCATAAAAATAATATAAAATCTCAATATGGCTGTTTCATCTTAATCGATTGTTAAACATTTGTAAAAATGTTTCTTTCGAATGCGAGGGTTTCCTCACATTGATGAAGCATCGCTGGCCTACAGCGTAACAAGTGATAGCAAAATTCGACGAGTCGTGGTAAGCCTTTCGGTAGCTTAGTTGGTCAGAGCATCGGGCCGGATTCCCGGAGGCGCGGGTTCGAATCCCGCCTGAAAGCTACATATGGGGCTCGTGGTTTTTTACTATCACATTTTTCCTATACTTACAAAATTGCATTGTAAATGCATAAAAATAATATAAAATCTCAATATGGCTGTTTCATCTTAATCGATTGTTAAACATTTGTAAAAATGTTTCTTTCGAATGCGAGGCTTTCCTCACATTGATGAAGCAACGCTGGCCTACAGCGTAACAAGTGATAGCAAAATTCGACGAGTCGTGTAAGCCTTTCGGTAGCTTAGTTGGTCAGAGCATCGGGCCGGATTCCCGGAGGCGCGGGTTCGAATCCCGCCTGAAAGCTACTTATGGGGCTCGTGGTTTTTTACTATCTCATTTCATTTTTCCTATACTTACAAAATTGCATTGTAAATGCATAAAAATAATATAAAATCTCAATATGGCTGTTTCATCTTAATCGATTGTTAAACATTTGTAAAAATGTTTCTTTCGAATGCGAGGGTTTCCTCACATTGATGAAGCAACGCTGGCCTACAGCGTAACAAGTGATAGCAAAATTCGACGAGTCGTGTAAGCCTTTCGGTAGCTTAGTTGGTCAGAGCATCGGGCCGGATTCCCAGAGGCGCGGGTTCGAATCCCGCCTGAAAGCTACTTATGGGGCTCGTGGTTTTTTACTATCACATTTTTCCTATACTTACAAAATTGCATTGTAAATGCATAAAACTAATATAAAATCTCAGTCATTTTTGAAGATAGGAAAAAAATAAAAAGGTATTCTTTTTTCTCGAGTAACATATTTTTTAGATATGCTGATAACAAAAATCATTGGTGTGACTCATTAGAATAAAATCCAAAAATTTATGTTAAAACTAGCTTTCCGCCCGCGGCTTCGCCCGCGTGGACTACACGACGTTATCCCGCAGGAATGTGATATTTTTCCGGGTTAAAAAGTAGCCTATGTTCCTCTCCAGGCTACAAAGTATCTGTGTTCCAAATTTCAGCCAAATCCGTTCAGCCGTTTTGGCGTGATTAAGTAACAAACATGTAAACTTTCACATTTATAATATTACTAGCTTTCCGCCCGCGGCTTCGCCCGCGTGGACTTCACGACGTTATCCCGCGGGATTATGATATTTTTTCGGGATAAAAAGTAGCCTATGTTCCTCTCCAGGCTACAAAGTATCTGTGTCCAAAATTTCAGCCAAATCAGTTCAGCCGTTTTGGCATGATTGAGTAACAAACATACAAACATCCAAACATCTAAACTTTCACATTTATAATGAACGGTGATTTACTAATATTAGTAGGATATAAGGATAGTAAGATTCATTAAAATGTTAAAATCTATTTGAAATTGCAGTTACACATATAATGGAGTTGCTTTAAACAAATGGGTTGCAATAGCAAAACAAGCACTTTCTGAACTGAATTTATCAGCAAATTTCGAATACGACCCTGTGTGGAGCGAAAATAAAAAGCAGTTTGCATTAGAGTTTTTAAGAAAGATAATAACTTCTAAAATACAAGGAGAGAAAAGCTTGGAAGACTTAAACAAAAAGTTGAACAAACAACATCAAGGTAACTTACATTCAACATTGTTGTTCATAATTTAATCAGACACTAGCCTTCCGCTCGCGGCTTCGCCCGCGTGAAGTTTACGACGTTATGTTATCCCGAGAGAATGTAATATTTTTCCACGAAAAAATTTGCCCTTATCACTCGCCATCTTCAGTTCTCAAACTATCTCCATAGGCGGCGCGGGAGCGGGGGGAAGCAGCGCAGGCGTGGCCGCAGAGCAGTTTGAGTGCGGGCCCGCGTTGTTGTGTAACTATGGCGGCCATGTGAGCATGACAAACCGAGGCAGGGCGTTCGCAGTGCAGCGCAACCCGTCGTCGTGCCGAAAGCAGTTGACGAGAGTTGTATTATGCCGTGCCGTATTATGCCTACTGCCTGCCTAACCCGTCACACTGAACGCGGTTTGAACATGGGCCCGCGTTGCAACTGCTGCTGTGTTCAGTGTGCCGACTACTGCCGACTCCCACGCTGTTACTGACCTGCTCTGCTTCCGACCCGCGTTTGGTGTGCCAAACTATGCCCATACCAAAAACCACGTCGATCCAATGCTCCGTTTTGACGTGAAAGGCGGACAAACAAATAAACAAACGAGCACACTTTCACATTTATAGTGTGTTATGGATTAAAGTATGGATATTCAACAAATACTAAACATTTTCTTTGCAGGTGTTTGGGCGAGTTTAAAGGATTGGTTTATGATGGGCAATTATGAAGAAGACATGCTACTATTGGAGGAGGCAAAAAAAGTTCCCAATTATTTAAATGCTACTATTCAATATTTTTCTGACATTTATGGAGTAAGTACCTACATAAATTTAAAGAAAATAGTGATAGTTGAACCAAGCAGAGATGCTAAATTACCTATAATGAATGATCATATTATAAAACTTGTTGACAGTTGAATGAATACACAATGCAGACATCACAGCCAATAGTGGAGGATAGTCTGGAACACTCCTCATTTGCTAATTCTACAAATTTCTCAAACTCAATCGCTCAAAAGGTAGTATATTAAGAATCTATTAAAAATAGAATATAATTATTTATTATTCTCTTTACACAATATTATTTTTATTTCAGCTCCGAAACAAACCAACATCAGTACATTATATGGGTGACCCAGACCTGATGCCTATATCGTCTTACGAAAGTACTATTCTAGTTAGAATGCTTTACCAAATAGCAACAAGAATAAATGAAATGGTTTGTAATACTTACCTACATTGTATTTTTAACTACTTAATTTTATTTCACCAAATTATTTTTAACACTATTATTATTATTTTATTATTTATTATTCAAGCAGGCAGTTGAGACAACTGATAAATGCCTGTATTAATTACATTACAGTTGAAATTTCTTATTTTGTATTTTTATCCACCGACGCCGACGTAGCGCAAAGAGGGGTGTTATATGTTTGAAGCATAATATGTTTGTCTGTCTGTCTGTACGTATATTCTTAGTGCCTAAACCGATCAAGCGATTTCAATGCGGTTTTTTTATTGAAAGCTAAATTAATCGAGATGATTCTTAGCCACGTTTGATGAAAATCCATCCGGCCATTTATGGAGATGGTCAACTGCCTACCGAAACGGTAAAAGATACAGAGGTGGTGCTTTGATTAAAATAATGTTCACCCTGGGCAAAAGCCATTGCCAAAGCGGGCGGTCGATGAATCTTATAGAAACTAAGGCAAATAAATTATTCCTAACTTTCACATTTATAGCAGTAGCAAACTAAGCAAACTAAATTGGCTCCCAATTCGCCGGCGCAGGGACTTACACACTCTAAAACTTCTATATTCCATTGTTTTCTTACCTTCTACCTAACCTTATCTTAAAGAATGCTTTTCTTTTCGATCTTCATCAACATCTTCACAGTGCACTCTGCGTTCTGCTTCTAATCTTTCTCTAGAAACTCCTTGTCACTCTTCCAATTACCTTTCCTACTCCTTTTCTGTGCATGCTGTTCGATTGTGGAATGCGCTACCAGAGGGTATCAAAAAGGCTCAAACTCTTAGATCCTTCGACGATCAGGTTAGAAGTCATTTCCTTTCTGTATATCCGAAATTATAGTTATCATTTTTATTTATTTTTGTTCTCTTTCTATCTGTATTCATATATCTTATGTACTTACTCCTTATCCTTTTCTTTTTGCACCAATTCCCATATAAAACTACCATTTTACTATCACATTTTTCCTATACGTACAAAATTGCATTGTAAATGCATAAAAATAATTTAAAATCTCAATTTAATGGTTGTTTCATCTTAATCGATTGTTAAACATTTGTAAAAATGTTTCTTTCGGATGCGAGGGTTTTCTCACATAACAAGTGATAGCAAAATTCGACGAGTCGTGTAAGCCTTTCGGTAGCTTAGTTGGTCAGAGCATCTGGCCGGATTCCTGGGGGCGCGGGTTCGAATCCCGCCTGATAGCTACTTATAGGGTTCGTGGTTTTTTACTATCACATTTTTCCTATACTTACTTACAAAATTGCATTGTAAATGCATAAAAATAATTTAAAATCTTAATAATTATAGTCATAGTTGCAAGTTGCAGAATAAGTGAAGCTTTTTGTTTTGTTTTCAGTACCAAGAAGAGTTTTCGCGGCTTTGGAATTCAAACAGCTTCATGGGTTATGTAGCACGCGAAGTATTGCAAAAGCCGTGCACCATCCATACATACGTCAAGGACACAGTCAACCACCAACACATAGTCGCCCAGAACCTCCCCGCCAGGTTATCCTTACGTCGCCTAGGCTCACACGCCTTCGTCGTCTATATGACAATAGGCTATTTCTTTTTCAAATTATTTTCCTATAATGGTCTAACTTATTTATTTTTTATATCATTTATGTGGTCATTATTTGTACTCAGCAAAGTGGCCTTAAGAATGTTAAAAGTGTTGCCAGTAAATACTTGAATGATGTATTGTATGTAATCTGATTATTGAATATATTTTTTTACTTATGAGCATGAATCGTATTATTTCTGCTATGAGATTGCGTAAAGTCAATCGTATTCATTTGACAGTTCAGTAGTATATGCACACAAATATTTGTCTTGTTCGGGAATCGAACCCGAGACCACTGGCGCAGAAGGTGGGTAGCCTACCCCTGCGCCAAATCGGTCGTCGTCAAATACGATATGAACTGTCAAATTAATACAATTAGTACCTTACGAAATCGCACCCCTAAATTGTTAAATTTTCTCAATAGTAGGTAAATAACTAAACTGTAGAAAGTTCAGCGTAACACATAAATATAATATTACAATAATAGGCTTTCGTCTGCTTTTTCCACAGGGTAACGTTAAATCGTATTTGGTGTCGGCGCACTCACTACATCCTTCTCCACTCTATTACCTGCCATCTCCTTATTTACCTACTTGTTCTCATTCATATTATTACGCACACATTCTATCCCTGTTTTTTGCGGTCACCCTTTATCAACATTCATCTGTATCACCTTTCTAGTAACAGTTTTTTTTCTAGTACCTATGCGTTTACGCATACCCCGCCCGCATAGGTGTGGTGTGGTTTTCTACTAACAGCCTGATTATAGACCCTTCTCATAACATGTCCATAATACCACAGAATAGATAATACTAAACCAAACGGTTTGTTTTCAACTATACTGCTACTGGTGCTACTTTCAAACTTTCTCTCACATACCTACCCTTATTTTTTCCTGTTACTCCAAAAATCCAACTCGGCATTCTCATTTCCGCTACATGCAATATTATCTTTCATCCGTCTTTTCAATGCCTAACATGTCGATCCATACATGACGGCTGGTCTAATAATCATGGACTTTACCATCATGGGTGAATTTTACCCTAATCATCGACTTATAGATTGAAAATATATAGTTTAAAAAACTAAACAAACACACTTTTAATAGTAACAGACTAAAAAGTACAAAATAACCGTCTATTCAGTAACTGAAATTAAAAAGCGTGGTGCGCGTTGTCAATATTAAGTTCTTGAAATTCATGCTTTGCAAAGGGCGCACCACGCTTTTTAATTTCAGTTACTGAATAGACGGTTATTTTGTACTTTTTAGTCTGTTACTATTAAAAGTGTGTTTGTTTAGTTTTTTAAACTATATATTTATTTCTTTCTTTTTAGTTTAATAAATGGCAAACCCAATTAACATTAATTAATGCCACTGGCTTCCTTAATAAGATGTAATAAATTACATAATTAGGTACATATAATAAAGTATAAGACTAATTTATTCCTCCCTGTTCCAACATAAGACCCTCACCACCAAGTGTAGCGAATAGGTCTCATCTGAATGAAACAAATGAGCTCAAACTCGAGGGATTTCCTAGTGGTCATTAAGGAGTGCTACTGGCTTCCTCCCTGCTCCATCATCAGGCCCTCACCACCAAGTGTAGCGAATAGGTCTCATCTGAATGAAACAAATGAGCCCAAACTCGAGGGGTTTCCTAGTGGTCACTAAAAAGTGTCACTGGCTTCCTCCCTGCTCCATCATCAGACCCTCACCACCAAGTGTAGCGAATAGGTCTCATCAGAACGAAACAAATGAGTCAAAACTCGAGGGGTTTACTTGTGGTCATTAAGGAGTTTCACTGGATTCCTCCCAGCTCCATCATCAGGCCCTCACCACCAAGTGTAGCGAATAGGTCTAATCAGAACGAAACAAATGAGCCAGAACTCGAGGTGTTTCCTATTGGTAGTAAAGGAGTGCCACTGGCTTCCTCCCTGCTCCATCATCAGACCCTCACCACCAAGTGTACCGAATAGGTCTCATCAGAACAAAACAAATGAGTCTAAACTCGAGGGGTTTCCTAGCAGCCATTAAAGAGTTCTATTGCCCACCTCTTGACTCCATCATCAGATCAGCTCGATAGTAGTAAATTATTGTATTGTCATCAGATTCATATAGACTTGCAAAGTTTCAGATCAATACGACAATTAAAAGTAGGTTAAAATTGAATTCCAAGATTTTCTTACATTGTGACTTAGTTACAAGTGAAGCTAATAAAAGTGTGGTAAAAAAAAACCACATCAAAAAAGTAAGAAATAATTCCTCACCAAATAAATAACGTAAGTACTTTGAAGTCGGGCGTGAAACATGTACAATTTTTTTGTTGTTTTTGTTAAAACCCGCCCGACTTCAAAGTACTTACGTTATTTATTTGGTAAGGAATTATTTCTTACTTTTTTGATGTGGTTTTTTTGAAGGTGGTTTTATTTTTTTATAAAAATATTTTTTATTTCACTCTTTTTAGTGCATCGTGCAGGCAATTTACGTGTTTTCTGGTAAATAGGTATGTGATCAAACTGAAAACCTCCTTTTTCGAAGTCGGTTAAAATACCTTGAGGTATCCCCTTTTTAACAAAACAAGAATCATCTAAATCGGTTCATAAACAAAGGAGTTATGCCTAACGATACGTATTAAATTCAAATTAAGTGGTGGTTCAAAATTTCAAAAAATGGGACCAACTTGGAAACCAACCTGATGTAATAACGTTTGAACCATTTCAATCGGTTCAGCCGTCTTCGAGTAATCGGTGGACATACACAAAAAAAAAAAAAACATACATACAGACGAATAGAGAACCTCCTCCTTTTTGATTTAGAAGTCGGTTAAAAATTGACAGGGCGGCGCGCGGCGGAGGAACCCAAGCAGCACATAAGCGTTGGTATCATCCATTAAACAGCCTATTTAGAACTAATAATTCTTTATGAGACTTACAAGAGTGTTAAAAAAATATTTTCACTTTACAAGAGGGGATTATCAGTTATTATACAGCTCAATCTTTATAAAGACTGTATTAAGGAATCCGCTTCAGCTTAGAGTGTTTTATTAGAATATCACAATTCTATAATAATATTTGAAGTATTGTGTGACACTTTATGTAGCGTTTATTCTTTAAAGCTGTATAAAGGCTGTATTTTGCATGAGATAACTTCCCCATTACAGCTCTAAGTGTTATCATTGTATCACTCGTTACTTTTTTTCTGTACAATGGTACACTTCAACACCGTTACAAAACTTCGTTTTAATGGCGTAATTGTAGACCATTGTAACTTCATTAGTTTTATAATTTCTGTCAGAGAGGGTACTATAATACTAAAAATATAAATACCAGCTACAGTACAGCTTTAGTCTTTTTTACTGACTCGAATCTTGAACTTCTTTATAATGGCGTAATTGTAGACCATTATAAATATACTACTTTCATAATTTCTGTTTGTGAGAATATAATAACACTAAAAATTTAAATACTAGCCACAGGTACAGCTTTAGGCCCGATTTAACCAATGATATTTAAACTCGATTAACGCTAAACGTGTTTAAAACGTATTTCTGTTTCTGTCACATTCAAACAGATGACAGAGACAGAAGTGAGTATTAAACACGTTTAGCGTTAATCACGTTTAAATATCAGTGGTGAAAGTCACCCTTGTCTTTTTAACTGACAGCTGTTCAGCAGTTCTTTAGCAGATTAATTCACTGAAAGCTAACAGTGGAACTAAATTAAGTTATTTTGATACATCTTTAAATAGGGTTGCGAAAGATTTTGAATGACGGATATAAACCATAAGGAAACAGGATTAAAACAAAAAAATACATAACACTTTTTACTTAAACATAATGACAAAACATAAATCTTCAATTAACAGGTCTTCATAATTACACGAATAACACTTTTAATTCAATCAACAGTACTTCTTGAGCGTGAGTTTGGGCACGATGTTCATTGAAGCTAACTCTTGGAACAGCAGCTTGCAGGCGTAGGGCATCTCCACGGTGGAGACGGCGGCGGAGGAGCGGCAGGCGTGGCACCACGCGCGGCTGGCCAGGCGCCCGCACGCGCCGCAGATGTCCGCGCTGAACGCGTCCGACGCCAGCATCAGACGCTCCATCAGCAACATGCTGCAACAAGAATAGGTTGTATTCACATAAATCTGAACTATATGGGCCAATTCAAATGGGAAATGGCAGCGGCCGGCGTCGGCAGCGGCGCGACGAGCAGTCGAACGGCAACGCTGGCATGGCAGCCACGCGCCGAATGTAGGAACTAAAATGGATAAAAGCTTGCTTATTATTATTAAAAAGAAGTTTGCTTATTGTGTCAAAAAAATAGCGCCTTACCGCTCTTAAGGCTTGAGCACACCTAACGCGGGTCAGAAGCAGAGCAGTAGGGCTAGCACAACTTGAGCGCGACTCGAGTGAGAAAGAGTCGCGGGCACTTTCAACCAATCCGATCGCTCGTAGATAGCGGGCGTGACTTAAGGCGACGTGCTGATTGGTTGAAAAGAGGGCGACAAAGAGTCGCGCTAAGTTGTGCTAGACCTACAGGTCAGTAGCAGCGCGGGAGTCGGCAGTAGTCGGCACATTGAACGCAGCAGCAGTTTCAAAGCAGTTGCAACGCGGGCCCGCAGGCAGGCAGTAGGCATAATACAACTCTCGTCAACTGCTTTCGACGCGCTGCGCCGCACTGCGAACGCCCTGCCGCTTTAACACTGCGCTCGGGCTGCGGGCGCGGTGTCTTGCAACATGTGTTTAAGTAGTAACTAATCGTTTGTACAATAATATGTAAGTATACATGCGGTCTCACCTAGCTTCGTATCTAATGAGACAATCGCGCTCCCATTTCCCCGAGGCAGAGACCGCCACCGCGTGACCGGCCTTCAATGGGCGGCCGCTTCAACACTGCGCTCGGGCCGCGGGCGCGGTGGGCGTGTCTTGCAACATGTGTTTAAGTAGTAACTAATCGTTTGTACAATAATATGTAAGTATACATGCGGTCTCACCTAGCTTCGTATCCAATGAGACAATCGCGCTCCCATTTCCCCGAGGCAGAGACCGCCACCGCGTGACCGGCCTTCAATGGGCGGCCGCTTCAACACTGCGCTCGGGCCGCGGGCGCGGTGGGCGTGTCTTGCAACATGTGTTTAAGTAGTAACTAATCGTTTGTACAATAATATGTAAGTATACATGCGGTCTCACCTAGCTTCGTATCCAATGAGACAATCGCGCTCCCATTTCCCCGAGGCAGAGACCGCCAACGCGTGACCGGCCTTCAATGGGCGGCTGCTTCAACACTGCGCTCGGGCCGCGGGCGCGGTGGGCGTGTCTTGCAACATGTGTTTAAGTAGTCTCACCTAGCTCCGTATCCAATGAGACAATCGCGCTCCATCTCCCCAAGACGGAGACCGCCGTCGCGCGACCTTCCTTCCGTGGGCTGTCGCGTTAACACGGCGCGTGGGCCGCGGGCGCGGGCGTGCATCTTATCTTGCACCATGTGCTTCAACTTCTGGTAGTACACCTAGAAGGGTGGTGGAAAAAAGCATATTCAAAATAGACTTACTGGTATTTTTGAACTAGGTCTCAATTTATGTCAAGGATATAGACAGTGGCAGAGAAAAAACTTATCCTACTAGAAATTATACTTTAGTAGCATAAACTTAATGTTGAAATTGTATCTACCTATTGTTTGACATGAAGCTCTAGCTAGAAGTAGAGTTACGTGCTGTTTAAATATTTAAGGGCCGGCGGTAAGTGAAAAGCGTAAAACAGCTTTCAGGGTTTTAAACTTTGAACATAGAATTAACGACAGATATTACTTTAAAAAATATGATAGTGAACAGGAATAGTTACTCTACAATAACACCGTGGAAAATTTTAAATATTTTACTCACGTTAATGGCAAAAAAAACGCAAACTTCACTAAAAACAGTGAAATCAACGTTTTTTGTTTTAAAGATATTGTTAAAGAAAAATAATCTTTTTAATAATATTTAATGTTAAATTAAATGACAATGAAACATAGAATTGATTCACCGCGCCATATTTTCCGTTTTTTTTTATAAATTGAGAACAATCTGGCGTCAAAGATTGACAATTTTGAAGCGCGCTTCGCTCATACATTTTCGTATAGAACGCGAAGATAAATAAAACATTGTTTATATACAAGCCGCCCTAGCAGCAAAATTTAGTAAGCCCGCTGATTTCAAGGCACGTCGCTTTTTCTCAGCTTCTGACACTCGAAATCAGACTATCTGTACACAAACACTTTGAGCGGTGGTAAAGAAAAGTTAGGTAAAGTAAAATTACCAAAAATTCGGAAAGCGATACAAATATCAGGACATAATTAGTTTTCCACGTAACAATTTGTTTGATACGTCATCACATCAGGGGGCCGATTCTCAGGCAATCGAGAAAAGTTCACATTTATAGCTCGAAATTCAAATATAACACAGTTTTTGTATTGTCAGAAATTCACAATCGAAAAAGTTCGATCGAAAACCAGTCGAACGCTACGAATGGTAAAAACCAATAGATGTTCGTATACGAACTTAGCTGTCAAAATGAATTTGTTGACATGTGAGACAGCTTAGTTTGATTGAAACGATCTAACTTTTCAATAGAAACCACAAACAAAATGTTCGACATACGACACTGAAAAAGTACGAATGCCTGAGAATCGGGCCCCAGATATCTGGTCAAATGCTGGAGCCAGGAAGTGGCTGATGGAACTACTCACCAAGTCAACGTACGTAACCACTTTGAATCGTCTAGATGAAAACTCTTGTGCAAAGTAGTTTCGAAAGTCTGATGCTGGAGTCAGGAGGTGGTTGATGGAACTCTTCAACGATCCAACGTAAACACTTCGAGTTTGGGCTTATTTGAATCGTCTTGATGAGAACTCTTGTGCCAAGTAGTTTCCAAGGTCAAATTCTGGAGCCAGTAAGTGGCTGATGGAACTCTTCATCAATTCAACGTAAACACTTCGAGTTTGGGCTTGTTTGAATAGTCTTGATGAGAACTCTTGTGCCAAGTAGTTTCGAAAGTGTGATGCTGGAGTCAGGAGGTGGTTGATGGAACTCTTCAACGATCCAACGTAAACACTTCGAGTTTGGGCTCATTTGAATCGTCTTGATGAGAACTCTTGTGCCAAGTAGTTTCCAAGGCCAAATTCTGGAGCCAGTAAGTGGCTGATGGAACTCTTTATCAATTCAACGTAAACACTTCGAGTTTGGGCTCGTTTGAATCGTCTTGATGAGAACTCTTGTGCCTAGTAGTTTCGAAAGTCTGATGCTGGAGTCAGGAAGTGGTTGATGGAACTCTTCAACGATCCAACGTAAACATTTCGAGTTTGGGCTTATTTGAATCGTCTTGATGGAAACTCTAGTGCCAAGCAGTTTCGAAGGTAATGCTGGAGTCAGGAGGTGGTTGATGGAACTCTTCAACGACTCAACGTAACCACTTCGAGTTTGGGCTCGTTTGAATAGTCTTGATAAAAACTCATGTGCCAAGTAATTTCCAAGGTCAAATTCTAGAGCCAGTAAGTGGCTGATGGAACTCTTCATAAATTCAACGTAACTACTTTGAGTTTGGGCTCGTTTGAATTGTCTTGATAAGAACTCTTGAGCCAAGTTGTTTCCAAGGTCTATTGCTGGAGCCAGGAAATGGTTGATGGAACTCTTCAATGATTCAACGTAACCAGTTTGAATTGTCTTGATGAGAACTCTTGACAAGAAAACAGGAACGCAATGTTAAAAATTTTAAAAAATCCAAGATTGCGGCCCACTTTTTTGTGTGTGGGGCCAATTTTGGCAAAACTTGGGTTTTGGTACTATTTTGTCAAAAAAACAGCAACGCAATGTTAAAAATATTAAAAAATCCAAGATGGCGGCCAACTTTGTTGTTTGTGGGCCGATTTTGATAAAACTCGGTTTTGGGTATTATTTTGACAAGAAAACAGGAACGCAATGTTAAAATTATTGAAAAGTCCAAGATGGCGGCCAACTTTTTTGTTTGTAGGCCGATTTAAATGAAACTCGGTTTTTGGTACTATTTTGACAAGAAAACAGCAACGCAATGTTAAAAATCCAAGACGGCGGCAAACATTTTTGTTTATGGGCCGATTTTGATGAAACACGGTTTATGGTATCATTTTGATAAGAAAACAGGAACGCAATTATAAAATATAAAAGATCCAAGATGGCGGCCAACGTTTTTGTTTGTTTATGGGCCGATTTTAATAAAAGTTGATTTTTGGAACTACTTAAACATGAAAACAGTAAAATTGACTCCAGACGAGAAAGCTCTTCAACAGTCAACAGCACTGACACGAAATTTTATATATGCAAGTTATTTAAATTTTTACTTTTTTGCATTCACAATGCAGTTTTTATCATAGAAAAATGGAAAATAAAGTATTTAGAAAAAATCGACCCGTCTCACAACCAGCTCCGATGGGACTCGAACCCATTTCCATTTTTCTTTATATATGAATTCAATTATGGTAGGTGATCCTGCACGGTGCACCTAAGGTTGGCCCCGGACGCGAGAACTCTGCAACGGTCAATAGCAATGCCATGAAATTTTCTATAAGCAATCCTTTATGATGGCCTGTTAAGTTTCTGTTGGTCTCGATTTAGTTCAACAGTAAAAATTAAATAATTATAACTAAAAAAATTAAATAAACAAAAAAAATATACAAGCTTTTATTAGTTAAAACTAAAAAGTTTAAAAAGTATTTAATTCAGATTGGAAATATGCCGTTTTATATTTCTAAGCCACTAAAGCTCCTTCGTCAATATCAAAATAATCCCATATCGCAATTACATATTTTATAACCCTGAAACTTTATAAGTATCATTTACTTACTGTGCCCGCGACTTCGTCCGCGTGGTATGGTGACTTTCGGCAGAATTTTTTATTTTTTGGCATATTATTTTGCAAATACACTTAAGCATATTGCCCGTTCCCCCACATACGCTGCGCTACGCCGCCGCCGCTCATTGTGTATGGTGCGCGGCGTTTGGAAAGTTTCTTACTTCCGTTAATTTCAGTTTCAAATTTTGTAATGACTCCGTAAATCTTTGTTTTTCTATTATCATTTTATTTTGTGGGCCGTAAGCTTTTTGTCGACGTCATTACACAAAAACTTTCATTCTCTATTTTTACCACCTGCTTAGTTTTCAATATTTACAGTAATTTTGCTCCACCAATTTTAAATTAAAAGTTAGAATCGCACCGTCCTCTTTTTTAATGCTCTTCTCTGTGCCATTTTTAGAAGCTACCGTGTAAATGCAATCTGTGACATGGTCGAATAAAAATGGAGATTTTTTGTGGCAGTAAAAATTTAGTTTTATTTATTCGAACGCATCGAATTAGTGGACACCACCTTTAGAGTAAAATTAATACAAACTTTGAATGTCGTATTTATTTGTATCTAATCAAAAGCCTAAATAATAAGTTTCAAGTTTCTAGCTTTAAAATTAACGTAATTTTCATACAAATTTTCGTCTCCTATTTCAACCCCTTACAGCCCTTTTTTCGCATTAAAAAGCAGCTTATGTTTTTTCTCAGGCTTTAGATTATCTCTGTACCAAATTTTATTGAAATCGGTTCAGTAGCTTAGGTGTGATTGCGTAACACACAGACAGACAGAGTTACTTTCGCATTTAAAACATTTGTGTACGTAGTATGTAATATATTTCAATTTATATTAATTGTGTACTAGTCACTGTTCCAAGCTTTCAAATAAAAGCGTGTTACATTTTAATAACGGCAAAAAAGAGAGAAAAAACTAAAGTTAACAACCTTTTTGACCTTTTGTAATTTTTTACACTGCGTTCTTGTTTTATTGTCAAAATAGTACCAAAAACAGAGTTTCATCGAAATCGGCTAATAAAAAAAAAGAGTTGGCCGCTATCCTGGATTTTTTTATATTTTTAACATTGCGTTTTAGTTTTCGTGTCAAAATAGTACCAAAAACCAAGTTTCATCGAATTCGGCCCACAAACAAAGAAGTTGGCCGCCATCTTAGATTTTTTAATATTTTTAATATTGCGTTGCTGTTTTCTTGACAAAATAGTACCAAAACCCGAGTTTCATCGAAATTGACCCACAAACAAAAAAGTTGGCCGCCATCTTGGATTTTTTTATATTTTTCATATTGCGTTGCTGTTTTCTTGACAAAATAGTACCAAAACCCGAGTTTCATCGAAATTGACCCACAAACAAAAAAGTTGGCCGCCATCTTGGATTTTTTAATATTTTTAATATTGCGTTGCTGTTTTCTTGACAAAAGAGTACCAAAACCCGAGTTTCATCGAAATTGACCCACAAACAAGAAAGTTGGCCGCCATCTTGGATTTTTAATATTTTTGATATTGCGTTGCGTTGCTGTTTTTTTGGCAAAATAGTACCAAAAACTGAGTTTCATTAAAATCAGCTAACCAACAAAAAAGTTGGCCGCCATCTTGGATTTTTTAATAATTTTGACATTTCGTATCTGTTTTCTTGTCAAAATAGTACCAAACACCAAGTTTCATCAAAATTGACCTTACAAAAGAGTTGGCCGCCATCTTGATTTTTTTAATATTTTTAACATTTCGTTGCTGTTTTCTTGTTAAAATAGTACCAAAAACCGAGTTTCATCTAAATCGGCCCACAAACAAAAAAGTTGGCCGCCATGAAGAGCTCTCATGAAGACAATTCAAACGAGCCCAAAAATGAACTTGTTACGTTAAACCGTTGAAGAGTTCCATCAGCCACTTCCTGGCTCCAGCAATAGAGCTTGGAAACTACTTGGCAAAAGAGTTCTCATCAAGACAATTCAAACGAGCCCAAACTCAAAGTGGTTACGTTTATTTGTTCAGGAGTGCCATCATCCACTTCCTGACTCCAGCATCAGACCTTCGAAACTACTTGGCACAAGAGTTCTCATCAAGACGATTCAAATAAGCCCAAACTCGAAATGTTTACGTTGGATCGTTGAAGAGTTCCATCAACCACCTCCTGACTCCAGCATCAGACTTTCGAAACTACTTGGCACAAGAGTTCTCATCAAGACGATTAAAATAAGCCCAAACTCGAAATGTTTACGTTGGATCGTTGAAGAGTTCCATCAACCACCTCCTGACTCCAGCATCAGACTTTCGAAACTACTTGGCACAAGAGTTCTCATCAAGACGATTCAAACGAGCCCAAACTCGAAGTGTTTACGTTGAATTGATAATGAGTTCCATCAGCCACTTACTGGCTCCAGAATTTGACCTTGGAAACTACTTGGCACAAGAGTTCTCATCAAGACGATTATAATAAGCCCAAACTCGAAGTGTTTACGTTGGATCGTTGAAGAGTTCCATCAACCACCTCCTGACTCCAGCATCAGACTTTCGAAACTACTTAGCAGAAGAGTTCTCATCAAGACTATTCAAACAAGCCCAAACTAGAAGTGTTTACGTTGAATTGATGAAGAGTTCTATCAGCCACTTACTGGCTCCAGAACTGGACCTTGGAAACTTCTTGGCGCCAAAGTTTTGATCAAGACCATTCAAATGAGCCCAAGCTCGAAGTGGTTACGTTGAATTGTTGAAGAGTTCCATCAACCACCTCCTGACTCCAGCATCAGACGTAGGAAACTACTTGGCACAAGAGTTCTCAGCAAGACTATTCAAATGAGCCCAAACTCCTAACTGGTTACGTTGAAATGTTGAGGAGTTCCTTTGACTGTCTGTAAGATGCTGTATCAGCCCCCAGATGTCAAACATGGCAAATCAAACGCATCAAATACGTAAAGTTACTTTCTGACAAAAAAAACAGTTATTACTTTTTTAATTTTCTGAATTACATTTTTTCGTGCTAGGGCGGAGAAGTTTGTGTGAGTGAAGGCACACATATACAGATTAGCTTCGTCAATACCTACGCGCTGGCTTACAGCCGGCCCTTAAGGATTTTCAAATAATAAAACAGTTTTAACTTACTGGTCCAGAATAAATATAAGCTTCCAATGGCTCGCCAGTCAATCCTGAATAGAAGATGTCTTTTCCATGGTAATTATACCCATGCTTTTCTAATTCCCCGCAAACGTCCTTTACCTTTGATCCTCCGAATGCAGTTCCTGAAAAGTATCATACATTAATTTAGTATATGATAAGTAATGATAGAAAAGGTAACTGGCCTCGCAAGTAGATTTTCTGATGAGATTTTCTATTGTTATTTATCCTATACAAAATTGCATTGATAATACGCAGCATAGCATAAATAAATTTATTTATTCACTATCTATGTCAAAAGTTGCCATAACTTACCATAATGAAATTTCCCCTCCATCAGACCTGCTTTTCCTGCAAGCAATTCTATTGTTTTGCCGACTGTCATTCTCGACGGGAAGCCATGAGGGTTCATAATCATATCGGGGCAGATTCCTCTATCATTGAATGGCATATCTTCTTGCTGAACAATTAGCCCAGTTACACCCTTTTGTCCATGTCGAGAACTAAATTTGTCTCCAATTTCTGGTACTCTCGTCTGCCTCAACAGAATCTTTATAAGAAATGCGTCTTCTGAATTAGAAGAAACCATGACCTTTTCAATATAAGATTCGACTGGACCTTTGTATGTGATGGGGACATCTTTATAATCGACTTGCTGTGGTTGTCCCTGGACCACAGGGTTGAGTGTAGCAGGAGGCATCTGTTTATTTATAAGCACTTGTCTATTTTCGACCATTTCGCCGGGCGCCGCTATTCCGTCAGAATCTAAGATTTCATGGGCTCTTATAACTTTTCCTGTGTTAGCATCCCTTGAAGGTCCTAATATTCTGTCCGATGTTTGATTACTGTACCTTTTCATAGTGGTCTTGGCACTTTTGTAGACAAGACACCTGCCGTAACCTCGGTCTATAGAAGCCCTGTTAAGAATTAGAGCGTCTTCGATGTCGTAACCACTGTAGCTCATGACGGCAACTGTCGCGTTTTGCCCGGCCGGTAGTTTATCGAAATTTGTTAGTTCTATAGTCTTTGTTTTGACCATTGGACATTGAGGATACACTAAGTTGTACATGAGAGTGTCAATTCTATTTTTCTGATTGTAACCAATCGTTCCTGAAATTTGTGAGTCGATATTTGATGATTTCTATCGGAAGTCAATGAATAAAATAGCTCAAAATAAGATTTAAATGTGGGCTAATGAAATTCAAAGAATCTTATTTATAGTGGTAAACATCGTGTGGCCTATGATTGTCCGTAAACTCATTATATAGGATATCTGACTGTCTGATAAAAATAATTTTACTCACCCATTGCTTGTTTACCCATAGCACATTGGTAAGTATTTCGCGGACTCTGGTTGTGATGTGGGTAAGGCACAAGACCAGCACAAACCCCCAAAATTGTAAATGGCTCTATTTCGAGATGCGTTGTAACATACGGGTCTATCTCTGCTTCTACAGTAGCTATGTAGCTATCATTTTCTTCATTGACATCTAAATACTCAATAAGGCCATCATTCAAGAAATCTTGGAATTTCCTGATACCTTTGTTTAACTCATTTATGTGCACTTGTTGGACCAGTGGATGGCCATTTTCTACTATAATGTATGGTCGACATAATCGACCTCCGTCACTACAAATATAAACTGTCCTTTGATTGTGATTGGGATAAATAGATACAAAAGCTGAGATGAGACCTCGTCTTCTGAACATTCTGAATACCCTAATGAGTCTTTTATATTGTCTCGAGACACCTAAAATATTACCTGTAAATAAAATTGTATTAGTTTTCCTGATGTATATTACTATGTAGGTACTATATGTGTGTGCAAGTCAATAAATGTATTTCTTTCTTTCTTCTTCTATATCATTATTACTCACCATTGAGAAAAACCATATACACAGCAGGATGATTGATTTCTTCACCGCCAAGTAACCTGACGTCTTCTACGCCTGCATTACAAGCCAACTTGGCAATAGGTTCCTCTGAGCATTCAGTTGTAATATGGGTCATCAGAGCTAGATTTTTAACGAGACCACAACTCTCTCCTTCAGGTGTGTCAGAAGGACACAACATACCCCATTGGGAGGGTTGTAGAGAACGAGGGCCTGACACCTTCCTTGTCTTTTCGAATTGTGAATTTACCCTTGTCATCATTCCTAAAGCAGATATGTAACTGAGTCGACTGAGGACCTGGGTGACACCATGCCTTTCCATTTTGAAACGTTTGATAGTCCAGTTGCCCTGCAGAAAAGTAAATACTTACTGAATAATTTATTGTCAAAATAGGTTTTTTAAACGCAGTTTATAGTAAAACAAAACTTACAGTGGAAATGGCAGCAAATAGCCCATTTGCTATTAAATCTGGCCGCATGTGTTTAACTACATCAAAAGGCGCCGCTTTTACTTTTGGTATTATTTTGTCTGCAGTGGTTTTCAGCTCCCAGTTAAATCTTTTGAATAAGTCTTCAAACATAAGTGCTAGTAGTGACCCAGCCAACTCTAGCCTTTTATTTCCGTAGTAATCAGGATCATCAATAGCCGCTTTATTAGTTTCGGCATCTATTACCCTTTTTACCATGATTGCTAAGTATATAGCTTTAACATAGAAATTGAAGTTTTCAACAGCTACATGAGCCAAAATTGTTGTGGCTAGGAGATCTCTTGCTTCATCAATTGGAGTTCTGGCATTTCCTGTTTGATACCTACAAATATGATGCATTACCTGTGAGGCCTAAATCACTAACTAGAGTAACCACAGTACTACAAAAATTTAATTTAATTACCTTTTGACTTTCAGTTTACTTCCAATGTAGGCCAACGCTTGGTTCTGTGTGAATATCTTTAAATTATGACAATCCATGATACATGGACCCATTTTTTTCATTGTATTATCATCAGTCCCTATTAACTGCATTATTTCTTGGTCACTACAGATACCCATGGCTTTGAAAGCAATGGCAATGGGGATGTCCTGATAATAAAAAATGTTCAGTGTAATAACTATTTAGCTTGAAAAGAAAATATTACATGGTGGTGATAGATTTGAGTATGTACAAATAAATACTGCAGGAATTAATCACAAATTATAATAATCCATAATTAATATTATAGATGTGAAAGTGTGTTTGTGTTCGTCCACCTTTCACGTCAAAATGGATAAAAAGGATCGACGTGATTTCTGGTATAGGGATAGCGTGGGAGGTGGAGTGAGTGACAGTTGTCCATCTTTCACGTCAAAATGGAAAAAAAGGATCGACGTGATTTCTGGTATGGGGATAGCTTGGGAGGTGGAGTGACAGTTGTCCATCTTTCACGTCAAAATGGATAAAAAGGATCGACGTGATTTCTGGTATGGGGATAGCTTGGGAGGTGGAGTGACAGTTGTCCATCTTTCACGTCAAAATGGAAAAACGGATCGACGTGATTTTTGGTATGGGGATAGTTTGGGAGGTGGAGAGTTACATGGCTACTTTTAATCTCAGAAAAATATCACATTCCCGCAGGATAACGCCGTGAAGGCCACGCGGGCGAAACCGCGGGCGCGGACTAGTGGTTACAATAAAAGTAATTACATCAGAAAGGGCATTATGTCGTAAAACATATTTGCCATTCTTCACAATGACATTTGTCCTAGTTTTCTTCTCATGTGTTGAACTTGTTACTTGGCATTGTATTGCTCCCTTGAACTCATCCACTATCATTCTATTTCTGGACTGTTGTTCCTGGATCAATATTACCTTCTCTTGACCTGGAATAGATTATTTTATTAATTTTAGATCTCATGATTAGGTAAATACCTAGATGTCAAAATTTTGTAATAGTTGTACAGTCGAACTAATTGAATTGTGACCCACCATGAGGCTATTTTCTGTTAGATATTAAAATACAATAAGGATTCGGACTTGTTGACATTGACTCTGAAATTTTGACGATTTCTAACGAATTATTAGCAAAGTGGGTCATGATTAAATTGGTTTGACTGTACATAAATTAAAACAAGGCATTCCAGTGTTTTTATTTATTTTTCCAATTATTTGCAAAACCGTTATACATTTTTTTTGCATAATCTTGGCTACGTATCTCTTGAACTATACAGGGTGGATTTTTGAGACGGTACATTAAGGGCAGGTAGGTACATTCAACAATACCACCAGGTATACACCGTAAGACTCAACGCCAGTTTTAGTATACTGCACTAAAGACCTTTTGCAACGGACTGCACTCTGGTTAATCCACCAATAGTGTCACAGATCGGCAGCTCAACCAAATGAAACACAAATAATATTTTTAAGACAAAAGGTCATTTGGGTGGACCAGCAGCTACCTGGGATCTAAAACTTTCTAAATCTTTCTAAAGTACGAAAAGAGCATTGCCGTCTCTTTAGAATGGGCGTTATCCATACTAATATTATAAATGTGAAAGTGTGTTTGTTTGTTTGTTTATTTGTTTGTTTGTTTGTTTGTTTGTCCTTCTTTCACGTCCAAACGGAGCAACGGATCGACGTGATATTTGGTAAGGGGGTAGTTTGGTAGCTGGAGAATAACATAGGCTACTTATTATTCCGGAAAATTGAGTAAAAATTGTAATTTTCTATGAAAAATCGTTTAACAGTCGTACCTTCGATACAAAACTGTCATTTCTTCCATTACCGTTTCCAAAGAGTATGTAATCACTGACGTCTGCGCGGTCAAAATCGAATACTAATCTTTTCCATAAGCTTAGAATAAAAAAATGTACTGTAACTAGCGCCAAAAATGCCCCAGTCGCGCATGCGCGCAGAGTTATCTGACATTCACTCTACTTCACAGAGTAAATTTTTATATGTAGGAAATAGAGACCAATCTTGGGCCCCTTTATTGGTAGTGTATAACTAGCGCTATCTGTTGTCTGGTCTAGGCAACTTTTGGTGTATAAAACTATAATTTATATGGCAAAACAACGTTTGCCGGGTCAGCTAGTATGGGATAAAACAACAACAGATGGGTAACGGTAGTGAGTGCCCAAAGCAATAAAATTTTAAACAAAAAACAATGCCACGTTTTGTAAAATCCCAGACAACGCATGTTATTGAATCTTCGTTGGTAGAAAAAACAAATGGGCGGGGCTAAGAATGGGCAGCCCTCCTTGTCCATGCAAGCGAAAAAGTTGTATAAGTGTATATCTGGTGGTTTTGTTCATTGTACCTTAACCATCATAGTTACAGGAAAACGTTCTTAGGAGACCATCCATAACTTTTTAAGATATTCTGAACTGCATTCACAGATTTTGGATAAAATTTACGGTAAGCAAGAAAATGCAAAAATTTTCATGCCAATCGATCCTGTTTCATGTAGGGATCAAATAACTCTACGGGACCATTTAAGGTATGAGTAATAGAAATGACAGAAATCGCCAAAAACTTTTCCCATGCATTTTGTACGGAAAAACAATAAATCACTCGAAATATTCTTTTTTGCCTAACGATCCTATTTCTTTCTGTGATCAAAAGACTCTTAAAGAGTTTTTAAACACAACTGAAATTTGAGTACAGAAACTACGGTAAGTCACAACACCGGCTTCAGACGCAGGTATAATCTTCTACAACATTAGAACTAAAAAAAACATTTAATCATTTAAACGTGTATTTTTGAAAAAAAAAAAGCAAAAAATAAATATTTACGAAATAAATTCATCAAAATGACCGCCGTTTTCACGAATACATAAATTCACTCGTTTTTGTATTGAGCAAGTAGCAGCCGACAATTTTCTTGGATGTATATCATTTAAAGTCCTCGTTAAGGCATCTTTGAGCTCCTGATCGCTGTCGTAATTCTTTTTGTAGATTTGATTTGAATCAGTGAATATACACCGCACCGAACATTTTGTATGGCGGCTTTGTAGCCCTGGCCCTCACAAATCGTATAGAAATGAGCTATAGTGTAGGAGTTATGGATCTTTTTTATTCAAATTAAATAGGTACTTGAAAGTTGAGTTTCATATACTTAATCATTTATTTTTTATTGTTTCGTAATTTAACAACCTTTTTCACTATTTCTTTATTATTTTAATAAATTTCTATTTCACAAAAATGTCTTACTTAGTATTTATTTGGAAAAATTACTTATGTATTTGTACTTTCATCACATACTTCTTATCAATCAAATTTTTATTTCAATAATCATCAGCATTTTTATTTATTCATCTATTCATAGCGTAATAATCCACCTTTTTTTAAAGTATCATATGATATACACTTGGCCCCTGAGACTGCCTTTTCCAGAAATCAGTCTCAGGGGCCAGTGTATATTATATGATACATCTAAAAAAGACCTGGTTAGGAGAATAGGAAAAAAATAAAATCAAGTTCACATAATATTTTAGGACCAGGAGATACCATTTACACAATAATAAAAAAATGCGATTCCCACAATATTTGCTTCAGAGGTGCCTTGGCGCTGAACGTGTTAAAAGAGAAACGAACCTGATTGTGGCTTTCCCGAACTCCGAGAGGATTTTCTCTAGACCAATAATGATGGAATCGTCAATGGAACATACCGTTTTTGGAAAAATTGGTTTCATCAGACCATAGTATGTAGTATGTACTTTAAAAATTCATGATCTCTGCTTATTTTTCCTCTTAGCCATCCACAAAAGGCAAGTCTTTGAGCATCATCACCCGGATGTAACAATTGAACTATGCGCCCCTGTCTATAGCCGTTTTTTTCCATGTCTTTAACACAAGTGTGTGGGAAACACCCACTTCAAAAGCAACATGTCTGGACGATATCTCTGGATCAGCTTCAGCATAAGTTAAAATAGCAATCTCTGTATTGTGTGGGAAACACCCACTTCAAAAGCGACATGTCTGGACGATATCTCTGGATCAGCTTCAGCATAAGTTAAAATAGCAATCTCTGTATTGTGTGGGAAACACCCACTTCAAAAGCGACATGTCTGGTCGATATCTCTGGATCAGCTTCAGCATAAGTTAAAATAGCAATCTCTGTATCTATGTCCAGTACACGAGGCTGCCGCACTAACTTCTTTTTGAATGAACCACTTTCTTCGAGATTTTTCAAAAGGTTTGTAAATACTCTTCTTGTTTGTAAATATCGCAATGGATACATATTTGCGTACCACACTAATGCAGCTTCCATGTTTCTATTATTTACAAAATATGCTTCTATTAAGTCTAAAAATTGGCGATTTGAAGACATTTTTTAAAAAGAAGTTCATAAATTGCAACTTATAAATCTAGAAATTTTCTTAGCGCAAACATTAGAATGACGTGATGATATTCAAATCGAATTCGAAATTGGAAAGTAAATCTTTTTACTTACTTTTTTCAGGCAGCCCTAAGCCCAAAACAAAAAAGTTTGGACAATGTAGAAATTGGACCCTCCTCTTACCGAAATTTATGGGAAAAGTTTTTGGCGATTTCTGTCATTTGTAGTACTCATACCTTAAATGGTCCTATAGTCATTGGCATGAAAAAACTTTTTTTGGTTTTATGGCATTTTTCTTGCTGACCGTAAATTTTATGCAAAATCTGTGAATGCAGTTCAGAATTCCTTAACAAGTTATGGATGGTCTTCTAGAAACTATTTCCTGTAACTATAACGGTTAAGGTACCTACTTTTAATGTACCGTCTCAAAAATTCATCCTGTATATACCGTGCAATTTTTTTAACAATCCAAACTCGATGTTTTGAATATTAAAATAAAACTTTTCTAACAATTTAGAATATTAAAACAATAAAAACAAAGATAATAATCTATTATTAAATTCCAATTCTTCATGTGTTCAATTTAAATTCGAACAACACTAGCGAGCAATCAGCTGTTAAGGGTTATTGACCTTTGACCGCTCCTTTCGGAATAGTTACCACCCCTTTCTCTCCTAACTGTGCTCCTGGTTATTGAACACATTATTGAAATGGGTTCCGGACATTTTCCGAAATTTTATTTTAAAATGTTAAGAGTGAAATCTCGTTTTTACTTATTATTCAAAACAATAATAATAAAAAAGCAAGACATTAGTTTTTAATCAACCATGCACGAAAGTCGGTTTAATTTTTTTAAACTACCTACATTACTTCTTAATTTTTAGTGTACATGTACCATAATAATAGCCCATATCTCAAAAACTACCTAGGTACTCAACCGATTTCAATAAAACTTAAAACTGTTGCCTAAGTTGCAATTGGAATACCCCTGATAAAAAAAAACAACTCGATATGACTAAGTTTTTGATAAATTTGTGGACAAACATACAAACAAACACACACACACTTACGAAAATACATACATACCTACATACAGGTCAAACTTATAAACTCCACCGGTTTTGGTTAATAAATTGGTTATTTAAATTTTTACTTTTTTGCATTCACAATGCAATTTATTATTGTTGAAAAATGGTAAATGAAGTATTTTGAAAAAATCGACCCGTCTCACAACCAGCTCCGATGGGACTCGAACCCTTACGCTATCCGGCCACTGCTCTGACGAGAGCTTGTCTGTAAAGTCAGTTTACGGACGAGAATTTTACGTGATAACAATATGCCGCTGTTTCTCTTCTACTCGATCGCTTAGGCTTTCGAAAACGGAACGTGATGATATTTTTTCGGGAGTGCAGTACTCAATCCCGTCCCGTCAAAATGGCTGAACGGATTTGGCTGAAATCAGTTGGACACACACACATTTTGGGACAAATTGCAATACTTTGTAGCCTGGAGAGGAACATAGGCTACTTTTAATCCCGGAAAAATATCACATTCCTGCGGGATAACGTCGTGAAGTCCGCGCAGGCGAAGCCGCGGGCGGAAAGCTAGTCAATTTATAAGACGTTATCACGTCAAAAACATATTATTTTGATGTCAGAACAAAATTGGAAAACCTTTTCAAAAATAAAATCAATCGACATCAAATCGTAAACATTTTACATGTCTACCAGAAATAACTTTGACCTTAAATACTCTAATTTCGAATTCGAATTTACGAATAAGAAAAAAATATCTAAGTTGAACCGGTAAAATAACCCAAATTAAAAGTAACAAAGTTCATTATTACCAGTAGGTCTAGCACAACTTAGCGCGACTCTTTGTCGCGCTCCTTTCAACCAATCAGCACGTCGCCTTAAGTCACGCCCGCTATCTACGAACGATCTGATTGGTTGAAAGTGCCCGCGACTCTTTCTCACTCGAGTCGCGCTCAAGTTGTGCTAGCCCTACAGGAGCTCATAAGTGGTTGTGGCTTGTGCGTAATAAAACGGAACCCTAATTTTCTCTAACCAATAGACCTTCTGACAGTCTCAGCGCGAGGCCACCGCGCGCGAGTGAAAGAAACGGCAAATAAATAATAACAATACTAATTCCTACTTGCGGCGTCGTCGCCGCGATTTTAGCGCGAGTGAGAGAGAGGGCAAATATTTAATAACAATTTAACAAAATCCTTGCGCCAACGGGAACACGACGAGCCTAGTGTGGGTATAAATGGGTGTTGGCCGCCCGGCCGGCACTGGGCCATTGGCGCAAGCATTTCGCTAAATGTCATTAGACGGTCCGCCCTATTAGGGTAATCGTAGTATAAGTTAGTATTTATTTTTTATGTACTTACCGAATGAAAAGTAAAAATTTGGTTGTGTGTTTAAAAACTTCAATTATTCGAAGAACAGAAACAAAACCATGTTTAGTCTCGAAAACTTACATTATTATCTTATCATAATTTACAGTTTTTACTCTGTTTCATTTACACGTAGGTACAGTTAATAACCTTATGCTCGCATCTTAAAATCAAACAATTGAATTCTATTTTTATTTTCGCACAGACGTTATTATTAACATCACGTTTGCTAAAGCGCCCCACAGATGGATCAGTTCGCCTGTCGGCAGCGGCCTGTCAGTACTCCTAATATCAGTTGATTTATACCGTCAACGTTTACGAAAACTCGGATGAACTGCGCATGTCGGTAAAGCCATTGATAGTGTATTAAAAAAGAGGGGTAAAGCAGTCAAAGGACATGAAAGAGATAGAGCGATAGTTTTCGATTACGAATACAGTTTGCCAAACTCATACTAGGGTTACTGACAGGCTGTTGCCGACAGGCCGACTGATCATCTGTGGGCTCCTTAACTCTTGTATTGATACGATGATAAGGAACCACAGAATTAGATACGAAACTCCGGGTCGTTGAGAGGCCGTGGGCCGGTAGTTGGATCTATCACCCTAGTACCAGGAGCGAATGTGACTGGAAAAAAATGTGCATGATGCGCATTCACACGCACACAAGGAAGTCACTCACACGTTTATCACCGTCAGTCGTTCACGGGAAGCACCGAAAAAGGTCGCACTTTCGGTACCTACTTGTTTAGCTTAAACGGTGAAAATTATTTACGATTAGAAGCAAGTTACTATGAATGATATTCTCAGTGTTCTGCCTGCCCGTGTTGAGTTACGTTTGTGATGGAAAACCAACTGATATTCCAGCACGATGATGGTGCAGTGCACCGGCAGCACCGGCCCATTTCGAATGTGATGTTGTACCTACTTACTTACGTTAGTAGTTAAACGACAACTTCTCTCAGTGGATTCTTATTGTGGAAATAAAAAAAACATTGTGTTGTGTATTCAAAATAGTGTGTGTGCAACAGAACTACAAAACGACATGAAAGTTTGCGTAGCCATATGTGGTCATATTGTGAATGTGAGTGAGTACCTACCTACCTAGTAATAGTAAGTACCTACATACAATTTTTGCATCGACTAAACTGTTTTGTCGAGTTGTGTGTGTGGTTCTCGTGATTTCCACACAACTAAACCGTTTAATTAAGCTTTTTTAATTTTTTGTCGAGCAACTAATCGAGTTGTGTGGAAGGTTGTGTGATATGCGCGCTTCAATGTACCTATTCCTATAAATAAAAAAACATAATATCATACACAACAAAATAGTTGTTCAACTAAAAGTTGTATGTATGCGCTAGCTCTAGTCTTAAAATTGTGTTTTTACGTAAAAAAAAGAAAAAGAAACGACACTCCGACCGAAATTTTGCTAGGTAGGTAGGTACTTAGTTCATAGTCAAAATTGAATTAGGGTAGACAATAAAAAACTTTTTGCTATTTGCAATTTTATTCATCTTTCTAACTAAGTAAGGAAATAACTAAGTAAAATCCGATTTGTGATCGATCATCACATCATCAGTGATGTGAGCAAAATGACTTCAAATGATTAGGATTAATCAGAAAAAAACGAACCATCCTCCGCCGGGAATCTAACCCGGGACCTTTTACTTTCCGGGCGAATGCTATGACCGCTGAGCTACGGATTCGTTAGCTGCTCAGCCGGCCATTTATTTAGTTCAACTTGCTGTCGTGAAACTCGTGATACTGTCGGCGCGGCGCCGCCACCCGGCCATCGCTCGTCGGCAGTCTGCCGAGTACCAGGCTAACAGAAGGCCGGTAGAGATGGTATGCTATCAGCTGAATAGGGCATTTACCTCGATAGTGTGGACCAACAACAAATGTCGATAAAGAAATAATACTTGGAATAAAGAGTAAGTACTTACAAATTTCAATGTCTTAAAATTTGGCCCAACATAGATGTTCCCTACCTACACTTCACGCTCCTTTCGTATGTATACCCCCTTTCGATAACACGTTGTACTCATACATAATGTCATACTTACTACAGTAAAAAAAAAATTTTGGTAAATTTATTCTAAACACGTAACTTGACCTACCCCTGAAGTTTGGATTGTTAAAAAAATTGCACGGTATATAATATAACTTGCAAGGTTTTAATCGCCTAGCTGATGGATAATTGCATAATCACCTCTGATTATAAAATAGCCACCCGGATCATGAGGGCACTCATTTAGTTGAGCCAACTCAAAGTCAGATTTATTAGTCAAAACACAATTAGAAGATCTTAACATCAGGGGCATTCTGAAACAAAAAAGATTTCAAGTATTTGCTACTTGGTAAAATACTTGATTAGCTTGATGAAAATTTGAAAATTTTAATAGATCCTTGAAGTAGGTACTAGCCAAAAATAAAAGTAAATATTCAATTACCTTCCTATTAGCTGCTTGTTTTTGATGACTCTTTGATTGCCTCTGATGTATTCAATATCTACAGTTATTGGTGCTGAATATGTCATATCCCTAAGGCGGCACTCATGTGGTGTTGTTGGCTTGGTTACATTATAGCCTTCTTCGAGGTCAGGTGTGCCAACATATGCGTTTAAGTATTTTATATAAAATAATGGATCAGCATCACAAAAAACCTTTTCATTAGCTTGAACAATCTTCTTTATTTCTACATTTATGAAGTAATTGAAAGAATCTATGTGTTGTTTCACTAATCCTTTCACTTGCAAAAATGAAGGGACAAGCTTCCATTTCTCCTAAACAAATATTAGTTTGGAAAATTTGTAATTATGTATTACTTGATTGCTTCTAATATCAGTAAAAAAAAGGCTTATAAAAATTTCATTGCGGTGTTTATAATATTTGATATTGAAACTAACCTCTAAAGATTTTATTGGTTCTCGAAGTCCTTTAGTGCTCTCCCAATCAGACTGCTTATTCATCTCACCCATCTTTATAGAATATGAGCGTAATCAGATTTTTTTTTAGCTCGAAAGTAATTTTAAAAGAGGAATTACGAAAAGTCTCCGTTATAATCTGAAATAAACAACAAACAATGAGTGTTTTTTCTTTTTTATGTTTTTTTTTATACCACAATTTTTTGACATTGACAGTGGACCGTAGTACTTATAAATTCCTTGCAGTGGACATTGACAACTTGACATCACTCTTTGTTGTCTATGGTTGACAAAAAGGAACGAGAACATACATCCTACTAAACACTTTTTTTTAAATGACATGACTTTCACGCGTTTTTTTCTTTGTACTTACAACAAGAGGGCTTTCAGCAATGAGAGATTTTCTGCCAGCAAATTAAAAAAAAAAGTTTATTTATTAGCTCGATAGATGGCGCTGACCTGACATGAATCCACTCACCTCTATTGTTTATTACCACACAGAGATGGGCCTATTTCTCGAAAGATACAAGTTTACAAGTTCACAAGCTTCGAAATGTAACATGGACTTGTAAATTCTGTTTCACGAAGTAAATAACAAGTGTTTTTTACGGTAACAAAAAAGTGAATGAAGAGTGTCATTGGAATACCTAATGACATATAAATAAATTGGCTGATAAATATTTTTCATCTCTCATATTCGAAAAGTGATGTATATTTAAGGCCTAATCAGACGAAGGACTTTTGTCCCCGTGGGACAAAAAGTCCCTGTACGTCCAAAATATTTCCTCCGGGTACTTGTCGCGGACTCAACGCATATAGTGTGCGGTCATTTGTTGCCCGAAGACTTACTTCACTATCGGGCGCTCAATGCAGACTAAAGTTCGTTTTGCGCGTTGTTACGCCTATTTACGTTTGTTCTATTTTTTTCGGGGACTACCGCGAACTTTTGTCCAGTCCAGTCTCTCGGTGTCCGCCGTACTTTCGGGGACTTTTTGTCCGCGGTACTTTTCAAAATCAAAATCAAAAATCATTTATTCATTTTAGGCTGATACAGCACTTGTGAACGTCAATGAAGCTACGCTATCGGTTCGTAAATCCTACGGCGGGAGGCCTTGTAACGAGAAGAACCGGCAAGAAACTCGCCAAGGGCTATTTAGAGATTAAACGAACTTACCTGAAGTGAAGTTCTATCTTAATTATACGAAGGCTTCGTCCGAAGAGATTAGCTTGATTTAACACTTGTAGTACGCCCTAGTAATCGCCAATTTGACACTATATTGAGAATATACCTACTTATAAATTAAAAAAGTAATAAAAGAAAATTATTATTTTTTAAATTTCAAAAGTGGGTAGTCAACACCGATCTGGCTCAAGCGCCCATCATAGCTGTCATTTAGTTTAGAGTATTATATTTTTCGAATCATATAGAGGAGTAGTTAATAACTTTTGGGAGGGAGGGAAGCTAATCTCTTCGGACGAAGCCTTCGTATAATTAAGATAGAACTTCACTAAAGGTAAGTTCGTTTAATCTCTAATGGGGAACTTGCATTAAAATTATTTTGAGAAATTATATTAATAATCCAACGATGATAGCCATTAAAAGTGCATTCGTGGAAGATTTATTCCAAAATTATTATTATTTTGCAAAATATTTTAATGTAAAGTTACGTAAATTGAAACGTGATTTGAAACACCAATCAGCGCGCAGTGACGTCATTCCATTAGTCACTTATGCTGAGTTCAAAAACATATAGGTAATCATACATTCAAATCATGTCATAAAACATTAAAAATATCTACAAAATGGAAAAAGGCTTGACTAAATTCGACTCGCGAGATTTGCTTAAGGTTTATATGGACATAGTGCGGTGGTTATTTATGGAAAATTCAAATTTTTCAAGTGTAGAGATTGCTGTTTACTTTATACACTGTTGATGCAAGATCTAACGAAGTTATGATTTTTACGAATACAAGGTACTTAGATCAAAATGATCTTCACAACATTGCAAGGCAGATTTTGAAGAGGGTGAATGTTGTCTTTTAAAGCTCCTTTCATCCACTTTTCTCTAAGTTTAGGCTCTTGAGGCACAGTTAAAACTGCACACTCTATTTTGTGAGATTTAGCTTTACTTGTAAAAGAATTATCCATTGTAGTAGTAATAAAGTATCGTTTACTGACTTTTTTGTATGTCAAATAAAACTGAAATAAATTAATTCTGTCTTACAAAAATAATAATTACGCGCCATGAAAAGTTATGTGCATCTGAAAGGAGTGACCACTGACCACGAAAAAAGAAACAGGTTGAGAGCCTATCAGAGAATCTTTACGCGACATGAAAAGTTATGTGCATCTGAAAGGAGTGCCCACCAAAAGAGAAACAGCTTGAGACCCTGTTAGAGAATCTAGTAAAAAAATTGTTGATTCCTAAGCAAAACTCCAAATAATTCGTATTAATTCTGAGTTGGACACTCGGTTCAGCAACTGTTAAAAATTTACTGTCACCTGTCAAAGTAATTAAGCATTGTGTGTTAATTATTTTTAAATTCGAATCTAGTAAAAAATTTAGCTTGGTCACTGAGTTCATACAATTTGTGCATTATCGAATCTCTCAAATTTTGCAAGTAAACTAAAGAAATACATAAAATTACTTTAAATATCTAATTGTTTAGCACCTTATGAAGAAACAATGGTACAAACGTTAATAGTTTAATAATAAATGGAATTTATCTATTTTGACAACTAACGACAAACGTTTGAACTGAGTGACCAACGTTTTCGGTTTTAATGACTAGGCTTCGCCACATAGATAAATGAAAGTAAGCTTAAGTTTTTTTACTCGACTGCGGCGGGCGAAGTCAAAAATTACCTGACTGCGGCGGGCGAAGCCCAAAAAGTGTTACGTTTTTGACCTGAATGTACGTGTTTCTGTTCCTATGTTCCCTCGTAACTACTAAACGGATAAACTGATTTTGTTCATTGATACGTCATCAGATTCGTCCTAATAGCCCGAGTGAAAATAGAACATCAATATTAACAAAAAACAAAATGGCGGCTTTTAGGCGGCATATTATTCTTTGCATTGTAAAAGAAATATTTTTAAATCTCATCGAGTGGGGTAGGTATTAAATGAAGAGTTTTAAATAGCGATTCCATAAACATCTATAACTTGCAGTTTTGTAAATGTCTCCGTATTAATTTATCTAAAAAAGAAAAGAATTTACGAACTTTAAAATTAGTAAGTTCTTACTTAAAAAGATGATTTATTGACAATGAACTAAAAAGTCTAAAATAAAAACGTAGGTAATATTTAAAAAACTAAAAACACGACTGCAAAATTTACCATTAAAAATGAAAAAACCAGCTCTTTAGTTCTCGGGTTTTTTAGTTTTTTATTAATTATTACCTACGAAATCTTAACTAGAAGTTGGCATATCATCCGTTTCTCTGAGGGTGCCATACTTTTAGAGATTGAATTTTTTTTTTGTTAAAACAAAATTGACAGATGGTTACCCTCATTTATTACTTTTTTTAAGGATTTTAAATGCCGCTATAACGTTGTTATCCATCCTGTCATGCGACAAATATTGGAATGTGAAGCACAGCGGTAAACGTCGCGAGTGCACAAGTGTGTGGACACTATGAAAATATTTACGAGAAAGTTCAAGGGAATGTGAATGCGGTCGCAAGTATAAAGGATGCAATGCAATGCAACCGACTATCAGTCCACCTGCAGGCAATGGCCTGTCATTGGCCACATTCGCCCACAAACCCACAGTTTTACATTAAGGGCCCGCTATATGCCAACAAAAATTAGATTGCTTTACATGATCGTCTGTAATATGAATATTAATGAAAAACTGAATTTCAAATTAAGATGCAGCAAACTTCAGGACTAACACTAGTGACTATGTTACTCAAAATAACGATTACATAAAATTTTGTCACTAGAAAGAAATTTCAAAGTTGCCTCCAAATCGCTATAATTAACACGATAAACAGCTAGTATTAATAATACATTTAAATAAAGCTTGAAACTTTTTAGTATAATTACACTATATAGATAAGGCAGGGCTTATGTTATATAAGGTCCTTCTTAAATAGTGCACATAATTTTAAAGGGGTCAATGTACTCATGCATACAAGCAACTTTTACTATGGTACCAACATTGAAATCGCAAAAAAAATATCAGCTGTTCCATACATTTTAATCTATTCGATTTAATATTTTCTTTGAAACAGCTGATTTCTTTTTCACGTTTTCAATGTTGGTACTATAGTAAAAGATTTTTGTATGCGTGAGTACATTGACCCCTTAAAATTATGTGCACTATTTAAGAAGGACCTTATATATTTTTGTAAATAACCTTTAAATATCCTTTAAAAAAAAAGAATTTCCTTTATTTCTTTATTCCGGACCGGCCGAATAGTGCCGGAGAATTATATAGAAATAAGGCAGCATTTACTTTGCAGTTGGCCGTTGCAGTTATTACTTTTGCAAGTGGACTAGTGCGCGCACTTATAAACCGAATATCAGGTGGCCTGTTCGACTAAGGACTGCAGGCGGCCTGCCTGCTGACTGATACATATACATATTTTTTTTTTTTTTTTTTTTTTTTATCCACAACGGGGTAGCACTTAGCCTTCATCACACCTGATGTTAAGTGGTGATAAGGCTGAAGGTGGAAGCGCACCACACCCGGAATCCTCAATTACTGAGGAACTGGCTATCTTATCTCTAACTGCCGGAACACAATAATGCTGAAAACATCATTGTTATGGCGTCAGACTTAGATAAGATGGTGGTAGCTAGCCAGGCGGACTAAGAACAAGTCCTACCACCAACCAAACCGAATACAATATGTATCCCCACTGGGAATCGAACCCGGGTCCTCTTGGTCTGAAATCGGTGGTGTGAACCACTAGACCACAGAGGCGGTTAAAATAAAATTAATATGTAGTAAATATACCTCAGTACTTATATTTTCTACCAACATTAACATCTTCATTTAAACAATATATTTATAACAATGTAACAGTATATTTACTCCAGTGTGCAGCAGAAATAAATCAAGTATCAATATAATCAATCAAGCAACAACAAGTATTTTCGCCTTTGTCAATGTTAGAGTTCACAATATTTAAGACTAATGCAAAATAGGCATATTTTCAATACTTATATGTTAGTGCGTTTTACGTAAAGCTTACTTAATTTTTAATTACCTTAAAAACAGTAAATAATGATGGTAGCCATATTCTGTCAATTTCGTTTTCACAAAAATTAAAAATTCAACCCCTAAAAGTATGGTAAGTACTTAGAGAAACGGATGATAAACCAAGTTCTAGTAAAGATTTCGCCAAAAATCATAAGTTTTCTTTCATTTACCTATCTGGCGAAGCCTAGTCAGTAAAACTGAAATCTTTGGTCACTCACTTTTAGCGTTTGTCGTTAGTTGTCAAAATTTCTTTGTCACTCCTTTCAGATGCACATTGAAAAGTTTGACGTCCTAAGAAATGACGTCACGTCCGGCCATTGAGCGTTTACGCGCGGACTTGGAAATGTTAATTTTTAATTTGCATTAAATATATAATTTAAGCATATTTCAACTTTTTCGCTTGTGATATCTTCATACAATCCTTAAATCTTTCAGATAGACTACATTTATGAAATAATGCAAGTTCCCTATTATACTTCATGCTTCGTCCTCAAGATTAGCTTGATTTAACACTTGTAGACGTTTAGAGACTAAGTGTTCGAAAAATATGCAAAAATTGTAATATATAGGCTACTGAATAATATAGATTGAAATTATAACTTAACTTATACTATCTTGCTTCTTTATTTTCTCAACATAGAAACAAAAAGCAATAAAAAAGTATTATTTGTTACATAAAAAATCAACATCGCTTATGAAATAAACGAAAAATATTTTGATTAAGCACTCAAACCAGTGGTACCAAATTTTTTATCACAATTGCTGTTTACTGGCCTGTTATAAAATTTGGCAAACGTATGTAATTCTGAAAACCAACCTGCAGTTTTATAATCTGGTCTATGCTAAAACCTAAATTTTGCGCAGCTGACGTAGCAGCATACAGGGTATTATGCGCAGTGAACGTAGAAATATCAATTCCACTTAAATGTAACGTATTTTTTATCCATTTGAATAAGGTTTGTGACGTAACAGGCTTATATGGCTTTCGGTAACTAATAAATAAGTTGTCGGAATCAGGACAGAGAAACATTTTCATTTCAAGGTAAGTAATCAAAACTCTTGCAGGACAAATACCTGGCTTTTCGTTATAGAATGGTATAACGAGTAATGTGTTTTTTTATATTCCATATTCTAACTTTCGTTAGCAAACCACTTTTCAAGACAATTTAAAATCTGTGCTATATTCCAGACTTCATTAAATTTTGGGGATGGAGGTCTGGTACGAAAAACTCCTTTAATAAATCTTTTTATTTCTTGATTTAGTGATATATCAATTTTAGTTATTAAAGCCAAAGCAGAATGTTAACAGTTAATTGTGACATACTGAGCGCCACTGTTTAAAGCAGATGCAAAAAAATTTGTATATCGGGAATTGATACTTTTGTATAAGTTTAGTTTATTTTGTTGACAATAAATAAACCACTCTTAATAGCAAACTTCGTATTGTTTATACGAGTTATCCAAAAAAGGGGTTAAGCATGACGTCCAGAGAAAATTATTTGACGCCTCTTCGTATCATCACCATCACCAGGGCAATGGAGTTGCGCATTTGTTTGCGGCTGGAATTTGTAGACAAAATTAGGTTTGAATCTGCTTTGAAAACGAATTGTTTACTTATTAAAAGACTCTTAAATAGTGGATACCACGTTTATGTGGACCAAAATGGAACAACTATTATATCTGTGGCATTGTCAGAGATAATCTTTCTTAAACATTTAGGCAACATTGTGAAAGGAGGAAAAACATTAAAATTTAATTTCGACCACGACACTGAAAAAAAAAAACATTTACGGCGTATGCATCCGGATCCTTATGCCATGGATATATATATCTTGGACATTTATTATTTTTAACGACTAGCGTATCAATGAAAATATCTATGAAACTTTTCAACAATTTGTTGAAAGGCATAATCAGCTAGCTGCCATTCTTGGTCTGCCTGCATAGTATTATCTGAAGATCGAATATGAGATGCAAAAACGTAAAGATTTTTACGTTTACGCCATTGCCAGAGGTCTTTTGCGATCTCTGTCAGGTGTGGGAAGTGTATATCACCCATACGGTTTACGTAGGAAATTACCGTGGTATTGTCAGTTCGTAGAAGTACTTGACAGTTAGTATCTTAACCAATAAACGCAGCAAGAATTCCTAAATAATTTATTGTCTGCTACTTTCTTTTACACTCCATAAACCACTAGCTCTGTCGTCTCCACATGCAATTCCCCACCCCGTAATTGAGGCACCTGAAAAACTTCCAGGTCATACTTGTCTATTTTTATTTTGGTGCGGCTCCACCAATAGAAATCCTGTTCCAAGTAACAAGGTATATCCATGTACTAATTATACATATTTCAAATAATTTAGTATACAACCAGCTGCATTTTACGGCGGGACAGGCGGATATTAACAGTCCAATAAAACTAACAAATTCTCTAATTTTACACCTTTTTAAGTTAGAAATCTTTTGTATTGCAAATTTAATTTTGGCAAAGTGACCTAGAATTTATTTTAGTCTAAACCATATTCTAAGAACTTACAAGACTGAGAAGGTATAAAATTACTTTTATCGGTATTTATAATGAAACTTAAGCTTGTAAGCAACTTTACGGTATCTTGTAAGTTTTAAGACCTTTATATTAGACAGAGGTCATCCAAATATATTGTTAAAGTAACCATATAATCATGAGTATTTCATGACCGGTTTCATGATGACTTTAGTGAAAAAAGGAGCTGTGTTTAAACCAAATAATAAGACATTAAATTCATATGCTTTTTGATCAAATTGGTATCTTAGATATTTTCGGTCTTCCTTGTGAATTTTTAACAAAAAGTATGTCTTTCAGGTCTACTGTGCACGCTTACAATCTCTCGGTATCAATTTTATTACTGTTCTTAAATCCTTGAGTTTAAAATGTCTTGAGTCAATAAATTTATTTAGTGATAAGTTTAAGATGAAGCGCATTTTCCCATTTGGCTTGGGTACTAAAAAATAGTTGATAGATATTGATCAGATTCAGAGATCTCTGAAATTGCAGAGACAGCAAATTTTTTATTTCGTGTATGAAAAGAGCCTTTTCCTTTTCACTACATTTTTGGGTTGACGGTGATACAGGTTGCATCGGCTTTCGATTGAAGGGAATCTTATATCCTTTTTATGAAAAAGAACCAGTGGGTCCTTGGTAATCATTAAAAATTCTTTATAGAATAATGATAAACGACCTGCATGCGTTAACGTATTTAGCGTCGGCTGTTGTTCTGTCTCTGCCACGGATACTGCGACTGCTTCGATAAGTTGATGAGCCGTCTACGCGTCGAAGTCGTTGCAGGCTCCTTCGTCCTGGGAGGGCCCGTCGGCCTGCGACTAGGACCCGGACCCTTCCAGTTTAAATTTCGCGAAGAACTGTATAACTTACTTATTAGGAAACTTTTGTGTCGTTGATTGCTTTGGGTCTGTGCTAGACTTGTTAATAGCTTTAGCTGATTTTTTGTTTTCCCTTAAGTTTTCGCCGAATAATTGTTTATCAATTTTGATTTTTTGAAGAGAATCCCTTAGATCCATCTTCACGGCATTCAGAAAAAAAATTGTAAATTGAATTAGAATGTTGACAATCACACATAATTTTTGCCAAATCCATAAGTGTTTTAGCAAGGCTGTATTTTTCTCATTTGCAGACAATATAATAGTATAGATTTTACCAGACAAGTGTTTCCAGCAGTCGATTCCTTCTGTTTCAGTTGAATGGCCTTATTGTGTTTAGCAATAATATCTGAACAGCTGCTTTAATCTTAGGATCAAGCTCAGGTGGGTCAATCAATTTGCAATTTTCTGGGGTCATGTACTTACGAGTTCTTTACGCAATTCTTTGTTAATACCTGTTGTGACCCAGTGCTGGAAAACTCCAGCACTCCTGACTGAAGTAGGGTCAGTACCTAATATTTCTAATACTTCACTATCTAAGTGTATGTTTTCTGTTTCAAGAGCAGACGTTTGATCTGAAGGTAGATCACGCTTCGGAGCCTCAGTCGACGAATGACCATCCTGTATATTTGTAATGTTTTCAGACTGGGATGTACTGGGGATTGGTTCCAAGTACTTGTTCTAATTGTCCTTCAGGTTAACCCTTAGAACATGGTGCGTCGAGGTCAACTATGACCTCTTGGTCGTATGTAAGGGACAGAGTAAGCCTCATGTTCATACAATTTTAGCATGTCAGTATAATATTGTAAGAGACAGTCCCCAGTTATAACAACACGTACTGTCCGCAAACTACACTTATAGTCGGATTTTTAATTAGACGAAGTAATCTGACGTTTACTGGGTTGTCAGGTTTTGACGAAAAATAAATAGTGACGGGGCAAAGTGAATGAATGAAACAAAAATATTATAATTATTTATATAAATATCACGTGTAGTTCTTTCGGTAGCCTATGGAGTGGTTAGAACACCGGGCTAATGATATCGAGTCCCGGGATCGAATCCTAGTTGTGCTATGTAGGCACATTTTGTTTGTGGGTCGATTTTGAAGAAACTCGGTTTTCGGTACTATTTTGGAAAGAAAACGGCAACGCAATGTTAAAGACATTAAAAAATCCAAGATGGCCAACTTTTTTGTTGGTGAGCCGATTTCGATGAAACTCGGTTTTTGGTACTATTTTGACAAGAAAACAGTAAGGGCGCTTGTGCACTACACTAAATTTTACTGTCCCGGAAAAGAACGGATGCTTGTATTTTAATAATAAATCATTTATAATAGTAAGAATGTATTTATTTCGTGTAGTTTGAAACTACACGAAATAAATAAATTCCATAATTTATTATTAAATTACAAGCATCCGTTTTTTTCCGGAACGGTAAAATTCAGTGTAGTGCACAAGCGCCTTAACTCAATGTTAAAAATGAGAAATGGTCAAGATGGTTGCCAACTTTACTTTTTTAGGGTTACGTACCCAAAGGTACGTACGGGACCCTATTATTAAGACTCCGCTGTCCGTCTGTCTGTCCGTCTTTCTGTCTGTCACCAGGCTGCATCTCATGAACCGTGATAGATACAGTTGTTATTTTCACAGATGATGTATTTCTGTTGCCGCTTTAACAACAAATATTAAAAACAGAATAAAATTAAATATAAATTTTCAAAAAAATCACGTTTGTTCAATGGGAACAATAAACGTGATTTTTTTTGCCGTTTTGCCAAGTTGAGCGATACCGACACCTGTATAAACATTTGCGTAAGTACGGAAAGTTACAAAATAATATATTCGGGGTGGCATATTAGTAGGGGTAAGAAGTATCAAAATATAATATTCTACAAGCTTTTATTTATTTTCACCTATCCTTGTGTGTCTGTCTGTCATGAAATCTTGCAAGGTAAATTTGACCAACTTTCTGACTTTGGTTCCGGTGACAATGCATTGTTATGATAAGCAAGATCTGATTGTATACCCAGGGTTGGCTCCAGACGAGATAACTGCTCAACGGACAATAGAACACCCACAAAATTTTGGTCACTGACGACCTACGTACAACGTTAATGCCTATACAGGTGTCGGCATCGCGCAATTTGGCAAAACGGCAAAAAAATCACGTTTGTTGTTCCTATACAACAAAAGTGATTTTTTGAAAATTTATATTTTATTTTTTTCTGTTTTTAATATTTGTTGTTATAGCGGCAACAGAAATACATCATCTGTGAAAATAAGAACTGTATCTATTACGGTTCATGAGATGCAGCCTGGTGACAGACAGAAAAACGGACGGACAGACGGACAGCGGAGTCTTAGTAATGAGGTTCCGTTTTAACCCTTTGGGTACGTAACCCTAAAAAAATAAAGTTAGCAACCATCTTGACCATTTCTAATTTTTAACATTGCGTTTCTGTTTTCTTTCCAAAATAGTGCCAAAAACCAAATTTCATCATAATCGACCCACAAACAAAAAAGTTAGCCGCCATCTTCGATTTTCTAATATTGTTAGCATTGCGTTGCAGTTTTCTAGTCAAAATAGTGCCAAAAACCATGTTTCATCAATAAAAATGTGATTATAAATATACAACACATAAGATATCGACAAATTATATTAAAGTATTCATTCAGCATCATTCATTCCAATGAATGAACGAATAGAACACATCACTATTATATTGAACATGGCAGCATTATTTCACCAAGTAAAATTAGCAACTGTCAGATTACTTCGTCTAATTAAAAATCCGACTTTAGTAGTACCTTATAACAGTCCCGTTGTACTGTTTGTAGGACCCAGTGACTGCAGTGTATATAATGATGATTATGTTATCATTATTTGAGATTATGTATTGCTTAACCTTAGGTATGCAATTAAATTTCGTAAGAGACAGTCCCAGTTCGAAAAAAAAGTACTGTCCGCAAACTATTGAAAATCGACACATCATAATAAGCATAATACTTTAGAGTACATAGCTGTTTTTTAGCTTAGTCACTTATGTAAATTATTTTCAGTAAGAAGCAGTCTCAGTTCAAAGAAAGTACTGCCCGCAAACAGTTTAACAGTACCAGGTCAAAAGAAAAGTACTGTCCGCAAACTATTGAAAATCGACACATCATAATAAGCATAATACTTTAGAGTACAAAGCTCTTTTTTAGCTTAGTCACTTATGTGAATTATTTTCAGTAAGAAGCAGTCCCAGTTCATAGAAAGTACTGCCCGCAAACTGTTTGAAATCTACTTATACGAGAACTTGTAAAAGTCTGTGACGAACTAATGCATTTATGAAAAATGGAAAATGAAGTATTTTGAAAAAATCGACCCGTCTCACAACTAGTCCGATGGGAGTTGTGAGACGGGTCGATTTTTTCAAAATACTTCATTTTCCATTTTTCCACAATAAAAATTGCATTATGAATGCAAAAAAGTAAATATTTAAATAATGCATTTATGTTCCATTATAACTTTAAAATTAATTAATAATTTTGTTACACTTTATTGAAAGTATTTATTTTACAAACTTAGTAATAAGTAGGTAGTTAAATAGTCAAACCGTTTTATCGTTGAACGTAATTATCGTTTGCATTTTTTGCGAAACGTTAGAAAACCAGGTCACTGAACCACAATATGCAATATAATATGTCAAGGCCAGTGACTTATAAATGTATAAAAATACATAACGTACCTTAAGATAAGGACGACGAGCGATAGAATTGTTCCGATAACTCAGAACAAGATAAATCTCACCGGTGGTGGTGCTTCTTTTTTCGCTCCAACTTTCTCTCCAATCTTATAATTTTTCGTTTAATGTGTTCACAGTTATCTTTTTTGCGTTTGGGCATCCTAAATAATCACTTTTAACAACAACTAACAACTTTTTTAACACAATTTAAAAACTAGATGTGAATCGGCAACGCACTAGAAAGCGAATGACAGCTATGATGGGCGCTTGAGCCAGATCGGTGTTGACTACCCACTTTTGAAATTTAAAAAATAATAATTTTCTTTTATTACTTTTTTAATTTATAAGTAGGTATATTCTCAATATAGTGTGAAATTGGCGATTACTAGGGCGTACTACAAGTGTTAAATCAAGCTAATCTTGAGGACGAAGCATGAAGTATAATTTTTTCTCCCTGTCATATTTCATACAGAGTCGTCAAATTGAAAACTGACTTTAACATAATATAATATGTAAAGTCACTTTCCATCACAAATTAATCTTAAGTTTAAAAACAAAATAAAAAACCCGGTAATCATAGCAGTAAATAATTTTCAATAACTAAGAAATAGACATCCAAAAGGTAGTTTCTTTAAAATACACACCAACCAAAAACGTAGCAAATAAAATAATAAATATAAATGCCAAACAAGGGTAATAAAACTTTGAATAGTTTAAGAACATAAGAATTATGATTAAGAAGAAGAATAAACAGTGCCATACAAGCCACGATAATATAAAACTAATAACAATAAAACATTAAAAATCTGCATATTTTGAGACAAGAAGCCAGGAGCAGACTCATCCCACTGGTGGCACCCGTTCACGAGCATGACGCATGAACCAGCCATCGCTTCGCTCAACCATATTTTAGGGAACGTAACGACCCGCCTCACACGACACCACCGCAGAAATGTTTACAGAGAGCATGACATACTCAAACTTCTCATCTCAAAACGCAGAAACCAATATAAGAATGTACCCATTATTAATAATTTTGTAAAACACGACTCACAATTAACTACAGAAAAAATCCTTGTCAGCTTATGACCAAGTTGCTTTGTCATTTAAGTAATCACTTACAGAATAGTAGCCCTTCTTGAGGAGGCAATTTTTTATATGATTCTTAAACTCTTCAAAGGGTAACTCCAAGATATCACTTGGAATCTTGTTAAAGATGTGTATACCTTGACCCATGAAAGACCCATGTACCTTCTCTAATCGGTACCGAGGCATTGAAAGTTTATTCCTATTTCTTGTATTGTAACCATGCAAATCACCATGTTTAGTATACAAGTTAATATAACGACGCACAAAAATAATACAATTTAATATAAATTGAGATGCAGCTGTCAGTATACCAATTTCTTTGAACTTCTCCCTTAGAGAAGTTTTAGAGCTTAGTTGATAAATGACCCTTATTGCTCGTTTTTGCAGAATAAATATAGCATTAATGTCAGCTGCTAATCCCCACAAAAGAATGCCATATGACATGATGCTATGAAAATAACTAAAGTATACAGTCCTAGCAGTTTCTATGTCAGTTAACTGTCTAACTTTTCTAATAGCGTAAGCTGCAGAGCTGAGCTTACCAGCTAATGCAGCAATATGCGAATGCCACTGAAGTTTTCTGTCTATAGTTACACCCAGAAAGACTGTTGATTCAACTAAATCTAATTTTTCATTATTCATTACAATTTCTACAGGTGGAGATTGTACATTTGGTAAAGAGAATAGAATGCATTTCGTTTTCTTTGCATTAAGCTGTAGATTATTAAAACTAAACCAAGTGAGTATTTCCGAGAGTGCTTTGTTTACATCGTCAAAATTAGATTTATTTCTGTCAATGTTAAATATTAAGGAAGTATCATCAGCAAACAAGACAATCTCACATAAGCTATTTGCAAAGAAAGGTAAATCGTTAATATAAACCAAAAACAAGAAAGGGCCCAAGATAGACCCTTGAGGTACACCTAGCTTTACATCAGAACCCATTGATTTCACCCCATTTATATCAACTGTCTGAGTTCTGGAACTAAGATACGAGTGTAATAGTTTTTGGGCATTATTTTTTACACCGTAATGATTTAGTTTCAACAGCAGCGTCCGATGATCTACACAGTCAAAAGCTTTGGACAAGTCGCAGAATATGCCAAGAGCATTCTGCGACCCCTCCCAGGCCCCAAAGACATGCTTAAGAAGTGCAACCCCGGCATCAGTAGTAGACCTACCCTTCGTAAAACCGAACTGTTTGTTATGCAAGAGGTTATTTAAAGTAAAATGAGTTAATAATTGCTCCAGTATTATTTTTTCAAAGATCTTGCTCAAGGCGGGTAAAATAGATATAGGTCTGTAATTACCTGGGTCTTCTTTGTTCCCAGATTTAAATAGTGGAATAATTTTGCTAAATTTCATTAAGTCAGGAAAAATTCCTTCAGCAATGCAATCATTAAATATAACAGCAAGATATGGAGGAATGGTGTAAATAATGCTTTTAAGAATAGTTACCGATATACCCCATAAATCATTGGTACCATTCATTTTAAGAGATTTGAATGCTTTAATTATATCAGTGGAATCAATGCTTTTAAAATTAAACAATGAACTACATTCGGACACATGTTTTAGTTCCTTGTGTGCGTTATTCGATACAATTTATAAGAGATCTATATCGATGGACAAAAAAGTACTCGGCGGACAGTCCCTCGTCTGATCAGGCCTTTAAACTGAGCAGCGGGTTCAAAACTTTGCGTTGCACCCTAGGGTGTAAAAGTATTTTAAAAAATAGAACTGAATTTGGTTACAGTCAACCATAGAGTTATCTCATCGGCAATGAAAAAGTTTTCTACTGATGTTGTATGGGGTGGGGGGGCCGGAACTGTTTCAAAAATGAATTTTATAAAAATGAGAATATCTCAAAAACGGTGCGTCGAAGCTAAAATCTAACAAAATTTTCAACCCCCTGTGGTACTCCGGAGATACATAGGAGGCATCCGATGGACATATATTTTTTTTATTTTTTGTTCACTTGAACTTCAAATTTTTTAAATATCATAGAAAAAATAGAGAAAGCGATGCCCCCCGGCCACCATTCTTTTATTTTTCTAGGTAGTTTTAGTTGTTTTTGTTGCTTTTCTTATATAGGGGGATGAAAAGCAAAGTGTATTTACTTTCCATAAATTCGAAATGAAAGTAGAGTGTATTACTCGCTGCGTTCAGGATTCTACTTTAGAATCCCTCACTACGCTCGGGATTCTACTATAGAATCTCTCACTGCGCTCTGGATTAAAAATAGCGCCTTCGCCGTTAATATGCTATTTTGCTCCCTTGTAATACAATCTACTATTATCTTAATGTCAATGTCACTGACATTACACTCGTAATTATAGTGAATGATTTCTTCTAAAATGGCCGCCAACTTGTGATTCTGATGTTCTACTAGAGTAAAAATACAAGTACTTCACTAGCTTTCTTACATAGTTGTAGACTTGTAAAAATGGTTAAACAGGGCCTTGCCAGCAAATTTAAAAAAAGCAAACCCATGTCTGATGAACGCCATCTGTTGAGTTTTTTGGAACTAACTTTTTTCTTTTTTAATCATCTGTCAGAAAATCCCTCAATGAGAGATTTTCTACCAGCAAATAAAAAAAAAAGTTTATTTATTAGCTCGATAGATGGCGCTGACCTGACATGAATCCACTCACCTCTATTGTTTATTACCACACAGAGACGGGCCTATTTCTCGAAAGATACAAGTTTACAAGTTCACAAGCTTCGAAATGTAACATGGACTTGTAAATTCTGTTTCACGAAGTAAATAACAAGTGTTTTTTGCGGTAACAAAAAAGAGTGTCATTGGAATACCTAGTGACATATAAATGCATTGGCTGATAAATATTTTTCATTTCTCATATTCGAAAAGTGATGTATATTTAAGGCCTAATCAGATGAAGGACTTTTGTCCCCGTGGGACAAAAAGTCCCTGTACGTCCAAAATATTTCCTCCGAGTACTTGTCGCGGACTCAACGCATATTATAGTGTGCGGTCATTTGTTGCCCGAAGACGTACTTCACTATCGGGCAGTCAATGCAGACTAAAGTTCGTTGTGTGCGTTGTTACGCCTATTTACGTTTGTTCTATTTTTTTCGGGGACTACCGCGAACTTTTGTCCAGTCCAGTCTCTCGGTGTCCGCCGTACTTTCGGGGATTTTTTGTCCGCGGTACTTTTAGTTCCTTGTGTGCGTTATTCGATACAATTTATAAGAGATCTATATCGATGGACAAAAAAGTACTCGGCGGACAGTCCCTCGTCTGATCAGGAGGCTTACCACAAGCTCTTAGCAAACAGAACAAATGCAGGGCAGTTTTATTGCAAGGTTTAAAATAAACTTCTTGCTAATCGTACCATAAGCCAAAATTAGCAGTCTTTTAGCAGGCCTGCTGCACTTCTGTTGCTATTGAATGATTGTCTCTGGCCTGTCGAGCCAAAATGTTGTTTGCGTTCGAAAACTAAATATGATTTTTACCGGTAAATACCGTTTCGTATTAAAGTGACATTTTATAAATAAAATACAATAACAAAGCAAAGAAAAACCTAAAACAAGATGTTTTTATGGAAATAAAATTGAACGGAAGTGTGAAAAAATGGTTTTAAATATTATTCTTGACAGAGTTTTATAAACAAGCGTCACTTCAGGTTACCGAACGTTACTCGCAACTAATGTTTTTTTTTACAAATGTGTTTGAAGCTTTGGTTTCAAGTTGGAAAAGTAATTTCAACAAACAAAGTTAACACAGTTACTTAGACCCGTATTCTAGAACGATACTCAAGTGGAGATCTCTTCTTAAGCTTAGATAGAAAGGGATGCGAAAACATGCACCGAATACATTCATCCCTTGCTAACTATACTTGAGAAGAGATCTCCACTTGAGTGAGTGTCGTTCTTTAATACGGACTTCTCCACGAACGAAGAAAAAAGCGCTCGGAACGCTTCACAATAATGCAGCAGTAACCTACTTGACACGGTTTGTTGTGCCATGGAATCCCCCAATGTCCCCCACAGCCACAGGTTTTTCAGAGAAGCCGGTGACAAAAAAGGATAAAGCAGACAATACCTAAAATAAATAATTTAAATGTTACAAAGTTCGAGAAAATAAGAATCTTGTAAGACTCTTGTTTTAATTTTTGAATGGGTAGAACTCACTCACTCTTGCCTGAACGGATTAATCTATAGATTTCGTTGCTGCTGCAGTATCAGCCCCCGGATTCACAAACCGTTGGAAACGCTCCCGACAGCGGAATGTATGCACTGTCTCTGTCACTCACTATAGAATAGGCAAAAACAAAGCACAGAATTCAAATTTCAGATTCATTCATTCAGATTCTGTTTCCAGTGGTTCGTGAATCAGGGGGCATCAGAGGTCTAAAGGGTCCCGAAACCAAAACCAAAACCTCCGAATAAAATCCATTTTGTCGTAAACTTCCAATGGATTGCTTTGTTCTCGTATTAGTTTACGGCACGCTTTTTTCTTTCTATTGCGGAAAGCTTTCGTCCTTCAAAAACCACAGAATTGCTTGATCATTAATTTAATAACGAACAAAATTATCAGGGGTATTCCACTTATCAAAGATCTTTAATCGTCCTCGTCCAATGAGCGATTATCTGAGAGGCCATTTAAAAAAAAAAAAAGCTTCCAATTGCTTCACTAGATGGCGTTGAATAAGTATGTACATGTCTATGGTATATTTTGGTATGAAACATATTTAAATTAATTACTTTTTAACAACCCAAAGGAAACTAATAATATATTAAATAAGTACTACTGTGAGGAACAGAAACGAAATAGGTAAATTTAAAGATTTAGGTAAATAAATAACATCTGTCTGACGTTCCGTTTTACGTAAAAAAGTCGCGTCAAAGTAAAATTTATAACGTTCCGTTCCTTCTAACTGCATAGGTGGGACAGCGCCATCTAGTGACTGAGCTTTCAGAAAATCGCCCATTTCTTTGATCAAATATTTGAGATAAGTGGAATACCACCCTTAGCAGGCTTTTTATAGCTGCTTGAGACCAACTTTTTAAAAACTGCTAATTATGACAGTTTGGCTGGCCTGCTGGCGTGCTAAAGTGAGCTCATGGTACGTTTAGCAACGCTGTTTGACCGGTGAACGTCTAGGACTAACAGCGCTGCTATTGTTATGGTTCATGGTACCGATAAGCAGGGCAGTTTTTTTAAGGCTTAAAAATAACTGCTATAAGAGCTTGTGGTAAGCCCCCAGGGGGCTTACCACAAGCTCTTAGCAAACAGAACAAATGCAGGGCAGTTTTATTGCAAGGTTTAAAATAAACTTCTTGCTAATCGTACCATAAGCCAAAATTAGCAGTCTTTTAGCAGGCTTGCTGCACTGCTGATGCTATTGAATGATTGTCTCTGGCCTGTCGAGCCAAAATGTTGTTTGCGTTCGAAAACTAAATATGATTTATACCAGTAAATACCGTTTCGTATTAAAGTAACATTTTATAAATAAAATACAATAACAATGCAAAGGAAAGCCTAAAACAAGATGTTTTTATGGAAATAAAATTGCACGGCCGTGTAAAAAATGGTTTTAAATATTATTCTTGACAGAGTTTTATAAACAAGCGTCACTTCTAGCACTAGTTTCCGAACGTTACTCGCAACAAATTTTTCTTTTTACAAATGTATTTCAAGCTTTGGTTTCAAGTTGGAAAAGTGACTAATTTCAATAAACAAAGTTAACACAGTTACTTTGACCCGTATTCTAGAACGATACTCAAGTGGAGATCTCTTCTCAAGCTTAGTTAGAAAGGGATGCGAAAACATGCACCGAATACATTCATCCCTTGCAAACTATACTTGAGAAGAGATCTCCACTTGAGTGTCGGTCTTTAATACGGACTTCTCGAAGTTCGTATTAAAGAAAATTGCGCTCGGAACGCCAATAATGCAGCAGTAACCTACTTGACACGGTTTGTTGTGCCATGGAATGCCCCCAATGTCCCCCACAGCCACAGGATTTTCAGAGAAGCCGGTGGCAAAAAAGGACAAAGCAGACAATACCTAAAATAAATAATTTAAATGTAACAAAGTTCGAGAAAATAAGAATCTTGTAAGACTCTTGTTTTAATTTTTGAATGGGTAGAACTCACTCACTCTTGCCTGAACGGATAAATCTCTAGATTTCGTTACCGCTGCAGTATCAGCCCCCGGATTCACAAACCGTTGGAAACGCTCCCGACAGCGGAATGTATGCACTGTCTGTCACTCACTATAGAATAGGCAAAGACAAAGCACAGTATTCAAGTCAGATTCCGTTTCCGGTGGTTCGTGAATCAGGGGGCATCAGAGGTCTAAAGTAATTTTACAAGTGTTACTATGGTAACACACTTGTATTACAAGACTTGTACCTTTATAGGGCCCAGTGCATGTATCTCATCTGACCTACACTTGTATTTCAAAGTTGTGCAAGAAGGTGCAAGGCCAAAAAAAAGTTGACGTTGACGGAAGAAAAGAAATGTCAAATAATTCTATTCCTCTTGTTTTGCGTTGCAATACCATACCGACCATACCGCGAGTTGTATCTGTTATAGTTGAATTTGTTAACTCGTTTTTGTTGAATTTTTGTTTAGTTGTTGACGTACTGTTGTATGTTTCACGTTTTTGTTGAGTTTTTGTTTTAATGTTAAAGATTTGTTGTATGTTTCACGTTTTCGTTAAGTTTTTTGTTCCTGTTCCGAGTCATATTGTTTGTTACATTTATCCTTCACCAATGAGCAAGGACTACGGTTCCTGGTCGGTAACTGACCTTAAAAACGAACTACGGAAACGCCAAGCTAAAGTTGGAGGGAAAAAAGCAGTTCTAGTTCAGAGGTAGGCGTACATGTACCTAACTTTACAGGGTGATCCATCGGGACGGGTCAGTATGTGAAAGTTTGAAACTATAAGAGATAGAGATAGGTATTTGTTCTAAGGAACCATGTCGTCGATTTTAGAGTTCAGAAAAACTGCATTCAAAGATTTAAAAAATACTCATCCACGACCCGGGAATCGCAGTTTTTCTTAATTTAAAAATCGATGGCATGATTTCTTAGAACAAATATCTCCTTCTCTTATAGTTTCAAACTTTTCCATACCTACTGCCCCGTCCCAATGGATCTTATAGCCGCTACACACGCTCCTATCCGACCGCCGATTTGGTCTGCTCCCAGACCAAATCTGCGCTACACACGTTCCGATTTGGTCTGTTCCGACCAAATCTGCGCTACACACGTTCCGATTTGGTCTGGGAGCAGACCAAATCGGCGGTCGGATAGGAGCGTGTGTAGCGGCTATTACATAGCTTTCTTACATAATTGTAGACTTGTAAAAATGGTTAAACAGGGCCCTTGCCAGCAAATTTAAAAAAGCAAACCCATGTCTGATGAACGCCATCTGTTGAGTTTTTTGGAACTAACTTTTTCTTTTTTAATGGGCGATTTTCTGAAAGCTCAGCCACTAGATGGCGCTGTCCCACCTATGCAGTTAGAAGGAACGGAACGTTATAAATTTTACTTTGACGCGACTTTTTTACGTAAAACATTTACCTTAATCTTTAAATTTACCTATTTCGTTTCTGTTCCTCACAGTAGTACTTATTTAATATATTATTAGTTTCCTTTGGGTTTTTAAAAAGTAATTAATTTAAATATGTTTTATACCAAAATATACCATAGACATGTACATACTTATTCAACGCCATCTAGTGAAGCAATTGGAAGCTTTTTTTTTTTTAAATGGCCTCAGAAAATCGCTCATTATCTGTCAAAAAATCCCTCTGAGTGAAAAAAATAAAATGATTGCACTTGTTTGTACGGCATCACGGCATAAATAAAAATAGTACATACTAAATCAAGAATTTAATTACATAGTCATTCTCACTGTTAAAATTTATCCAACGTAACAGTTTTCGATTTTATGATGTTTACGTGTGTTTACGTAATAATCACTCAATAACGCTCGCCACAATGGTTTACGAGTCGCTGCCTAGAACAGTCCGGATTCTGTTACTTGGAGATCCAGGAGTCGGGAAAACCTCTCTTATACTATCACTAGTAACTGAAGAATTTACGGAACATGTGCCGCCTAAGGCAGAAGAAATCACAATACCAGCTGATGTTACTCCTGAACAAGTACCGACTAACATAGTTGATATATGCGGTATTGACTTTCCCCGTTATTATGATGTCTAGTTAAAATTTTGAGAAAAGACTAATTTATTATCAGCTGTACTTTATATTACAGTTGCTGAACAATCTTTGGAACAAGTTGCAGAAGAAATAGAAAAAGCGCATGTCATCTGCATAGTGTTTTCTGTAGACAAACAAGAAACATTGAGTAAAATAGCTTCTTATTGGCTACCATTTGTGAGAGACAACTGTCCAGATGATTTCAGAAAACCAGTCATTCTAGTTGGAAATAAAATAGACTTGATTGATTATTCTATTATTGACGTAAGTTTCTTGATAGGCAAGGCAAGCTTTTGGAGTAGGTAATAGAAATAATCCAACTTGGAGGCGATAATTAATACTTTGTGGATAGAAAACCTTTTATGCTGCAATGATCATAAGAATAAAATTGCTTTTTAATATTTCAATAAAACTATGACATGAGCTTTAAGCTCAAATGTTCTTATTGTATGATTTGGATATGTTACCTAACATAGTTGCTAGAATAAACTTTTCTTATTAATATATTTATTTATAATGATTATTCTTGTCACTTGTAGAATATTTGGGACATAGCAGAGGAGTACCCAGAAGTTGATAGATGCATAGAGTGTTCAGCAAAGACATTGGCAAATGTGTCAGAAATGTTTTATAATGCACAAAAAGCAGTATTGCATCCAATAAACCCTATTTATTCAATTGATGAACAAGAGGTAACAGATAAGAAACTGTATGTAGGTAATGAAATTATTGAAATCTATTTCCTAATCTTTGAAAATTTCCCTTTTAGCTAACAGAAAAATGCAAGAGAGCTCTTTCCAGGATATTTAAGATTTGTGATTTGAATGGTGATGGAGTTCTTGATGACTATGAAGTGACAATTTTTCAGAGAAAATGTTTCGATACACCTTTGCAATTACAGGTATAATCAAATGTTAGCGACGCATATAGTTCAGTCTGCGTAATTCATTAGCATAATTGAATTAACTATTGTGACCTACATCTATTATGTTTCTAACATGAAAGTTTATTTAATTAACAATAATTAAAACTAGTTCACTAGTAATTCAATAAGAAGAAGCAGATGTTTGTAGAAATTTTTAAGCTATTTGGAAAAGCATTAATTTCTATTCAAACATGTTGGTTGAGAAGTTAGCAAACTATCCTATTATTCCTATAGGATTCCATTTTGTAAAATATAATTTTGTTTTCAATGTTTCATTGCAGGTTTTAGATGAGGTAAAGTCAGTAATTGCCCAAAATATTGCAGGTGGTATTGAAAATGATTGCATAACACTGAAAGGCTTTATTTTTCTACATTGTTTATTTATACAAAGAGGAAGAAATGAGACAACTTGGACAGTTCTGCGCAAATTTGGTTATGATGAAAGCTTAGAATTGACTCACGATTATTTGTATGTTAAGTAAGTGTTAAGTTATTTAAGTATATAAAAATTTTTTAGGCTTTAGTATTTTTATTAATTTTCTTTCAAATTACCTTTAGGGTCCTCAATAACAATGCTAAGCAAATAATTAAGTTTTTCTGATCCAAATAATTTGTAAGATTTAGTGCGGGGATATTGTAATACTTATCTGTAATTTATATTAGAACAGAATCATAGGTAAAGTGTTTATTTCTATAGACTATAAATTATTCATTAATACATTTTTGTTTTAAAGCTTTAAAGTTCCTGTTGGTTGTACCTCAGAATTGTCATATAAAGGTCAACAATTCCTCACACAACTGTTTGAGAAATATGATCAAGACAAAGATGGCATGTTGAACCCAACAGAATTGAAAAATGTGTTTTCATGTTGTCCAAAAATACCATGGCACAATTTGCGTTATACTGTGCCTACCAATGAAAAGGTATGAAAAGTTTATAAATAAGTATATGATGTTACAAAAACAAAAACATTTATACTAAGTATATATTTTTTGCTCTTTCCAGGGTTTTCTGACTTTGCAAGGATGGATGTGTAGATGGACTCTAATGACATTATTAGATTTACAAAATACAAGCGCTTATTTAGCCTACCTAGGCTTTAATTTTCTAGAAAATGAGTCGCAAAAGTCTGCTATACATAGTAAGTACCTAAGTACCATTATAGGAAAAATGTGATAGTAAAAACCACGAGCCCTATAAGTAGCTTTCAGGCGGGATTCGAACCCGCGCCTCCGGGTATCCGGCCCGATGCTCTGACCAACTAAGCTACCGAAAGGCTTACACGACTTGTCGAATTTTGCTATCACTTGTTACGCTGTAGGCCAGCGTTGCGTCATCAATGCGAGGAAACCCTCGCATCCGAAAGAAACATTTTTACAAATGTTTTCCTATACTTATAGAATTGCATTGTAAATGCATAAAAATAATTTAATGGCTCTTTCATCTTAATCGATTGTTTATTTCGGATGCGAGGGTTTCCTCGCATTGATGAAGCAATGCTGGCCTACAGCGTAACAAGTGATAGCAAAATTCGACGAATCGTGTAAGCCTTTCGGTAGCTTAGTTGGTCAGAGCATCGGGCCGGATACCCTGAGGCGTGGGTTCGAATCCCGCCTGAAAGCTACTTATAGGGCTCGTGGTTTTTACTATCACATTTTTCCTATACTTATAGAATTGCATTGTGAATGCATAAAAATAATTTAAAATCCTAAGTACCATTGTTAGTCATCAGCTTTGTAAGAAGCAATGCAATCATTAATTTTGTAATTTCAGTAACTCGTGAGAAGAAGGTTGACATTGCGAAGAAACAGTCAAGCCGAAACGTTTACCAATGTCACGTCATTGGTCCGAGGTCGTGTGGGAAAACATCTATATGTAGAAGTTTTCTTGGTATAGCTCATAAGGTCTGTATTATTATAAATCTAAAGTAATTTATTATTCAACTCGTCTTCATGTTATATCATAAATAATTTCATAAATATGTAGTTCCATATAATTATAGAGCAATGAATCTCTTCTATCTATAAATATAAAAGTTCCGTTACTGACTGACTGATATACAACGCACAGCCGAAACTACTGGGCGCAAGAAGCTGAAAGGAGACTGGGCAAAACACTATGGAGCTTAGACCAAGAAAAAAAAACTGGCGGCCACTTTTAGAAGTAGCCTCTATTTAATGGTAGTGATATGTGCTTACATTTTTTTTAAACCTTACTTCGCTGTTATGGATAGTTTCAGAGTTGCAACTTTTTTAAATATTTTGAGTTTCACTAAAAATATGTTAAAAATAATAGAAATACATTGTTTTAACCATTTTTTTTTGTCTATATGTGGCCTCAAGTAACTCTTAAGGTGCGGTCACATTCGTCTGGTGTCACGTGTTAGGTTTTCATAGTAAATGTATGCACTAGAAGCACACTTATCTTATAACACGTCCATATAGATACGGCGTGTTAACACGTGGCGTAAGACAGATGTGACCGCACCCTTAAGATTTCTTATAAGTTAACTTATCCAAGTTCACATAATACAGGCTTCTGCCATTTTTTTGTTCTTTGTATTAGATCACTGATTTCCTGTTTTTAAGCGTTTGTAAACATTTACCTTATCAATCTTATATCATTACCGAAATAAAAATATTCTTAATAAAAAAAAATAACATTATCTTCTCAACTATCCACATCTGAGAGATATGCTCATAAGAAAAAATGAAGCACATATTCATAACTTTCATTTAGAATTAGATTCTTAAGTGGCCGCACACTTTTATTTTTCAACCTTTGGTCCAGAGGTGCCCAGTCTCCTTTGGTAAGTATGTTCCTTGGGGAGAGTAGGGCAGCACTAAGAGAGAATTTTTGGAAATTCCCCCCCCCCAAGGGGGTAAAAAAGGGGGTCCACACAGATGAGGTCGCGAGCGAAGCGCTAGTTCCTAATGACACTGTAATACTTATAGTGCAGACTGCTTCCCCTAACATGTTACTTTTCATGTTGTTGATTTATACAATTTACATTTATAAACAGCTCAGTTTATTCTTCTGTTACTAGAAAATAAAGCCACACGGGCACGAGCGCGGCGACGGCAACAGTTCCGAGAACTGCTGCATCAACACGGTGCTTGTGTATGGGCAAGAGAAGTACCTGGTTCTGCGCGAGATTCCCATCACTCGAGTGTCAGACCCACTGCAGCCGCACGAGGTCAACTGCGACGTCGCCTGCCTCGTGTACGACCTCGCCGCCAGCCGCTCGTTCGAGTACATCGCCAGGATATATATTGTAAGCGTCTGTACAGCGTGCTACATCACGCGCGGGTCCGCCCCGCTGCAGCCGCACCAGGTCAACTGGACGTCGCCTGCCTCGTGTACGACCTCGCCGCCAGCCGCTCGTTCGAGTACATCGCCAGGATATATATTGTAAGCGTCTGTACAGCGTGCTACATCACGCGCGGGTCCGCCCCGCTGCAGCCGCACCAGGTCAACTGGACGTCGCCTGCCTCGTGTACGACCTCGCCGCCAGCCGCTCGTTCGAGTACATCATCGCCAGGATATATATTATAAGCGTCTATACAGCGTGCTACATCACGCGCGGGTCCGCCCCGCTGCAGCCGCACGAGGTCAACTGGACGTCGCCTGCCTCGTGTACGACCTCGCCGCCAGCCTCTCGTTCGAGTACATCGCCAGGATATATATATATTGTAAGCGTCTATACAGCGTGCTACATCACACGCGGGTCCGCCCCGCTGCAGTCGCACAAGGTCAACTGGACGTCGCCTGCCTCGTGTACGAGCTCGCCGCCAGCCGCTCGTTCGACTATCGCCAGGATATTATATTGTAAGCGTCTATACAGCGTGCATCATGCGCGGGTCCGCCCCGCTGCAGTCGCACAAGGTCAACTGGACGTGTCGTCGCCTGCCTCGTGTACGACCTCGCCCATCATCATCATCATCGGCCGTAGGATGCTCACTGCTGGGCAAAGTCCTCCCCCAAGGATCTCAACAGCGATCGGTCCTGCGCTGCCCGCATCCAGCTGCTTCCCGCGACCTTGACCAGAACGTCGTCGGTCCACCTTGTAGGGGGCCTGCCAACGGAACATCTCGTCGTCCGGTACGCTCTAAAATAGCAGATTTCACTGAAAGGAAACATTCCTTTATTTGTGAACTGGCACAAAACTTCATTCAAAGATTTTTGAAAATAGGCTTGCCGTATTTGCGTTTTGTTTAATTCGTGAGGCGTTATCTAGAGGTATTGTTGATCGAAGTTAGGACGATATCTCAAGTAGCAAAACTGTCTTTCTTTATTTAATTTGCACATATAAAACGATAATGCATATTAAGGTGTAACCTGTTTCAACGAAATACATGTATTTTATACTTTTTTTACGCACGGGGTCGGGGTCTTCGCATAAAATTAAACATCTCCTTTGTTATCTCCATTATTAAGAGTACTTTCCCTTCATGTCCCATAAATTTGGGGGTATTGTCTTGTTTTTCATAATTTTCCTTGCAATAATTTCATTTGCCATAATGGTTCTTGGTCATAATCATAATCTTCGTTAGCATTATTCTTATTTGTACTAATAACGCATGATATAATCATTTAGTAGCAATAACTGTCATTTGCCATAAAATGAGATGCCATAATAACAAATGCCTTAATTTAAGATTTTAAACTTTCGCGTCCCATTATAATTATAAACAAGAGTAACGGGACTCAACGCGAGATTTTATTATGTAGTACATTATGTACTTACAGCTTGACGTTTCGGCTATGTTGCTATGACCACGGCTATAGCAACATAGCCGAAACGTCAAGCTGTAAGTACATAATGTACTACATAATAAAATGTCACGTAATTTTACATTACGCGTCACACACGTCTGGACCCGGCTTTAAACACTACTATTATAGTGACAAGGAAAACAATAGCCGTAACTTAAATATCTTGTCCACAGAAATACTTCGCCGAAAGCCACATTCCGGTGCTGATAGTGGGCACGCGCGGGGACTCACTGCCCGCGCGCCAGGAGTACATCCTCCAGCCCGAGGTGTTCTGCAGCAAGTACCAGCTGCTGGCGCCGCAGACATTCCACGTGCGCGAGAACAAGCACGACGTGTTCGTCAAGCTAGCCACCATGGCTGCATTCCCGTAAGTATTGTTATAAAATGTTGTTGGTCTATTCAATGTTGTTATTGTTTTAACGAGAAGTGTAAGAAGGTTGGTTAGGTTGGTATTCGTTGTTTTTGGCAAAAGTAACTGATAAGTGAACAACTCTAAAATACGTACACTTTACACGTATAGGTTCGTGCGTAACATACGTAGAGATCTTAATATGACGATGAATTAAATTGAAACAAGTAGTATTGGCTTACATCATTAAGTGTAACATTTTGTACTACAAGTACAACATTCATGAAACTAGAAATAATAGTCTTGTTTTTCATAAAATTCCTTGCACTAATTTAATTTGCCATAATGATCCTTTTATACTAAAACCGCATGATATAATATATAATAAAATGAGATGCCATAATAACAAATGCTATAATTATTAGTATTTAACTATAAATATCATTTGACATAATCTATATTTGACATAATAATTCATGTCTTATAACGTTTTTGACGTGATAACGTCTTATAAATCGATAACGCCGGCTGCGCACATGAAAAAATATGACTCATTGTCACGTTCCGCCTGAGCACAGATTAAACAAAGCTCGCTTCTGAATCAGCTACCTACATTAAATTATCAATCTTTTCCACACGACATAATTGACCAACAATAATCACTACATAGTTTTTTTACCTAACATAATTTACATGGTGTTTGTTTAAAGATGGAACACACTTCAGGGGGTAAAAGTACCCATCAATACAAACAACATTTTTTATGCGAATAAGTGCCACATTGCGTAAAAAAATGCTGTTCCATACATTTTGGCCCATTCGGTATTGCACTTTTGTATGAAACAGACGATTTTTTTCGCGATATCGCACTTGGTTCTTTATGAAATGAAATGAAATGAAATGAAATGAAATGAAATGAAATGAAATGAAATGATTATTTATTCACGGAAAACAGAGTAATACATAAGATTTGTTTAAATTTATAAAGTCCGTCTGTCTTGCCAACATTGGGCATGTGAAAATTAGGTACAGAGTTGTGAATATTGATATTAATGTTTATACTAAACAATTTTATAAGTAGATATTAGTTAAGTAAGTATGTCACATTATTGAAACCATTTATCATATTATTATAAAATTATGTCAACTAATTAGTTCGGTATTTATATCAATTTATATTCAAGAGCTTTATAGATATTATGTCATATTATTAAAATCATTTATCATATTATTATTATTATAAAATCATGTCAACTACCTACTTAATTCGATATTTAAGTCAACTTATAGTCTAGAAATTCTTTAACAGAGTAAAAGCATTTTTTAATAAGAAATTTAAATAATTCGCTTTTAAACGATTTAAAGGGAAGCTCTGTTAAGGAATGCGGTAACTTATTATAAATTCTTACACAGCTAGAATAACAATTTTCTTTATACAAGCTAGTTTGCATTTTAGGTAACAATAGCTTGCCACGGTGTCTTGCCGATTTAAAATTATCTTTTTTTTTTAAATAAATATGGGTGCGCCTTAACGAACAAACAACATTCCAGAATATACATGCTGGGTAACGTGAGTACATTGAGTTTCGGAAACAATTCTCTGCACGACGTCAAAGGAGGGACATCACATATGGCACGGACACATTGTTTCTGTGATATAAACGCTCTGGGCACATCTACAGAATTGCCCCAGAGTAGTAGACCATATTTAAGAGTCGATGCGACATAGCCATGATATGCCATTAACGCGGCTTTTTGATTAACTTGTTTTGTCAGCCGCCAAAGAGCATATGCAAAACGATTTATTTTTTTGCATACCTTAGTGATGTGTTTTTTCCATCTACATTGGTTATCAATTAAAATACCTAAAAAGGTCATTTCATCAGTTTCCATTATTGCTTCATTGTTAATTGTCAGAGTTAGATTATTTTCTTTTTGTTTTTTATTGTAAAATCTCATGTATTTCGTTTTTTTAAGATTTATTTGTAAATTATTTGCTTCTAACCAGTTGGTGATATTGATTAGAGTATTATTTACGTCCTCATTATAATTTTCATTGTGTCCTTTTTCTATGATAACCGAAATATCATCCGCAAATAAATGTATCTGATGATTTGTAACATAAGGTAGGTCGTTGATGTAAATGATAAATAATAGCGGACCTAGAATAGTACCTTGCGGGATTCCTACGTTATTTTCAACAGTAGATGATTTAAATGCAGTTTCTTCTTTGAACTTATTTATATTTTTTAGTTCTACATATTGACGTCTATTTTGAAGATACGATTTAATCCACTGTAGTGCTATACCTCTCAGACCATATTTTTCGCATTTTAATAGCAATATTTCGTGTGAAACAAAGTCGAACGCTTTGGTCATATCGAAAAACACTGCCATAGATTCCTTGTTTTGATCAATGTTTTCAGTTATTTTACTCATTAATTTGAAAACTGTGAGAGCTGTAGATTTGCCTTTACGAAAAGCATTTTGTTCGTCTCTCAGTATGTTAAATTTCTCCAGAAATTCAGAAAGTCTTTTTTGCATAGCTTTTTCAAATATTTTTGCAATAAGAGGTATTAATGCTATAGGTCTATAATTTTCTATTTTATCTTTTTCATCTTTTTTGAACACAGGTTTAATAATCGATAATTTTAGGATTTCTGGAAAAGTTCCCTCAGTGAACGAAAGATTTATTAAATTACTCAAAATTTCAGATAGGATAATAGCGCAGTATTTAAGTATATTAGTGGGGAATTCATCAAAACCCACCGATGGTGTGTTGTTTAGCGATCTAATTATTCGAAATATCTCGTCTGGTGTAGTAGGGTAAAGAAAAATGGATGCGTCAACAGATTGAATATTATTATTGAATGTCAAATTTGGATTAGATGTTTTTGTTTTATTTGTTAATTTAATAAAGAACTTATTGAAGTCATTAGCAATGTCAACAGGGTCAGAAATAGAAATGTCATTACGGGTTATTTTATTTATGTAATTATGGCATGTCCAGATTGTTCATAGGATTTAATTATGTTCCATGTTGCCTTAGAAATATTTTTGCTTCTTCTAAGGTAAGCTTCATTGTTTATTTGTTTTGATTTATTAATACAGTTCCGCAGGGCACGGGAGTAATTTCGGTAAGAAGCTTTGGTAGATTTACAAGGCTTTTTGTAATACTGAAATCGTAGTTTCCTCTTAGTTATACAAGATTTTTTTAGGCCATCAGTAATCCATTTGCAAACGTTTGGTTTGTTATTTAGTTTAATTTTACGCAAAGGGAAGCATAATTTAAAGAATAAAATTATAGTTTCATGAAAAATATTAAATGCCGTATTCAGATCTGTCGCTTCATATACATCAGACCACGAAAGACTAGATATTGCCTCTGCAAACTTTTTTTTATTTTCAAAACTAAAGTCTCTTTTATATATGTACTGGGCTTTAATTTCATTTTGTGCATTTTGTATATTCATACTAAGTGTCTGACAAGTTTCATGATCTGATAATCCTAGAAGATGGGTTTTGCCTATGGCAGTGGGATCATTACTATTTATTTGGTCTAGGCAGGCTTTTTTCCGCGTAGGTTCATTAATATGTAACGTAGTTCCATAATTTTGGTTTATCCTAATGTACTCCGATACTACGTGATTTTCTTTTAAAATATTTATGTTAAAATCGCCAGCTATGACAATTTTTGTATTTCTTTTATATCTCAATTTAGAAAGGAGTAATTCAAAACGGTTTAGAAACAAATATGGATTATGTATATGTTTATTTAATATATGTTTTTTGTATTGATGGGTACTTTTACCCCCTGACGTATGTCCCATCTTTAAACAAACACTCTGTATAGATAACTAATTAGTAAAAAAGGAATAATATTCAAATCCGACTCAGTCGACCCCGACTGCACGTAGTCTTGTATGCCCTATACCTAGAGTGTTAGGCGGCCCGCGTGCTGAGGTGCAGGTGGCCTTGAGGGAGCCGCCGCAGCTGAGGCTGGTTTGCGAAGCCGGCCAGCAAGCCGAAGTTGCGGTGGTGAGCGAAAATCATTTGCGACTATTAGCACGCGTGGGACCACCACAACTCCGCAGCGCAGGAGCCGTGATAGAAGACTTGCATGCTGCATGCCTGCTTGCATGCTGCATTGCTGTTTGCGTTCTACATGCATGCTTGTCTACATGCCTGCCTGCTTGCTTGCGTGCTGCATGCTTGCGTGCTGCATGCTTGCTTGCTTGCTTGCTGCATGTTTGCTTGCGTGCTGTATGCCTGCTTGCTTGCTGCATGTCTGCTTGCGTGCTTAATGGCTGATTGCGTGGTACATGCATGCTTGCGTGCTGCATGCCTGCTTGCTTGCTTGCGTGCTGCATGTCTGCTTGCTTGCTGCTTGTCTGCTTTCATGCTGCATGCCTGCTTGCTTGCTGCATGTCTGCTTGCGTGCTTAATGCCTGATTGCGTGCTGCATGCCTGCTTACGTACTGCATGCCTGCTTGCAGTATAGGCAATGAGTTTTATTGTAAATCATTGTTATGGATTAATATCCATAACAATGATTTACAATAACTTTATTGAAAATGTAAACTATGGCAAATAAAATTTTGGAATAAAAGTTATGCCATTTGATAAATTATGAATAATGAAATTATTGCAAACAATTTTATGTTACTTACTTGATAGCTATGTCAAATGAAACGTTATTTCTAATGAAATTATGGCAAACGAAATTATTGCATTTAAAATTCGGGCAAACGTTAGTTAACCCTAGAAACTACGTTTGCTATATGCTTTCACAAATAATTACAGGTCATTAAATATTGCATTCTGTAATAATTAAGGCAATAGCAGCGAGTAATATATCCCGCTACAAAATAAAATAACATTTGAAGCAAGTCTTGTATCCCATACGTCAGTTAATAACCTACATACAATACATCCAAATAGGCTTCGCTTTGGCAGGGTTTGCGTTGACTGCCTAACCTTGCCGTTCTTTAAGGTTAGGCAGTAAAACTGCATAAAATCCGTAGTTGGCTACAGATGTTTTAGCTCACGAGCGCGGGTGAGCCACGCTTGTTCGGGTGAGCCAGGCATGTGTGTGTAAATGGACATGCACACCTTAGATTAACTTTTCAAATATAGGAAATGGAGACCAATATTGGGCCCCTTTATTGGAAGAGTATAACTAGCGCTATCTGTTGTCTAGTGTAAGCAGCTTTTGGTGTATATGTCGCAGGGATATGAGGAAATCAGAGATTTCACGAAATCCCTAGGGATATCACGAAATCACGGAAGATGTGGAATATTCTAATTTACGACGTCTTCTTCCTAAACAAGCTCAGTGATATATCATTTCACTAAACCAAATCTAGTGAAATGTCAGAAAAGTTGATTTCAGAGGTGAGAGTTTGCCTCGGAAGTCCTGTAGAACACTAGTGTAGGCAATCGATGCCCTCAGTCGATGAAACTTTGCTGGGTTATAAAATAGCATGAGCCATAAACTTTTAAATGAATATCCAAAAAAAAAACTCACACGGAAGTTAGGTATTTATACCTAAATAAACAAATCTGTTTATATATTGAACCGAGTAATTTCTCAGTCCAAATTTATTTTACCAAATGAGTTATTTATACTAGTATGTGATACTTGATAAAAATCCAAAACTTTTTTCAAGCATGAGTATGCTTGGCAAAATGGTATAACTCCGTTAAAAAGTTCGACAGAGACATTTTTCAGTTCAAGTCACCCCAATTGTTTTATTAAAATTTTGTGTTTCTACTGGGATATTTTTTTGGATATTTCATATTATTGTTTTAATACGTTACATGAATATGTCCGGTGAAGAAAGTTTAGACGGAGCATTTTTCCTAAAAAAGATCTCAATGAAATAAGACTTTCATTAAAAAATACCTAACCTTCTATTATTATTATTTTTTGGAAATTTATACCATACTTTTAATTTATTGATACTTTATCATGCTGTAAAGTTTTTTGTGACTGAGGAATTACTGTGGGGGTCAACTAGCTTCATTGACTACACTACACGTGATAGGTTAGGAACTTAAGACGATCGCGAAGCGCAGCGAAGCGATCGTCTTAAATTTCGCGGTAATATATATTTTTTTAATCAATCCGTAAGTTGTTTCACAAAAAAAAATAACCACGAAATTCGCCTTTAATTTCTAACCTATCACGTGTTCTACAAGACTTCCGATACAAACTCGCTCATACCTGTCACCTGCAGCCGTGAGCTTACTGTCTTGCTTCAGACATTCTTCGTTTCACTAGATTTAGTTTAGTGAAATGACATATCACTGAACATGTTTAAGAAGAAGACGTTATAAATAAGAATATTCCACATCTTCCGTGATTTCGTGGTATCCCTAGGGATTTCGCGAATTCCCTGATTTCCTCATATCCCTGCGACATATATATGTGGGTATTAAATACCCACATAAACACATAGTGATAAAAAATGACACCTGGAATGGGCCTGATTATAACAACTTTCGAATTTTTTGGCTCAGTAGTTCCCATTTGTATGAAGATTGCGCCCCCTGGTTTTGTCTGAGTCGCCGGCTGACGCACACAGACAAACACGCACACGTGCGTGTCTATACGCATTATAACTACACTAGCGGCCGCCCGCGGTTTCACCCGCGTGGTTCCCGTTCCCGTGGGAATATCGGGATAAAAAGTACATATAAACCTTCCTCTTGAATCACTCTATCTATTAAAAAAAAACGCATCAAAATCCGTTGCGTAGTTTCAAAGATTTAAGCATACAAAGGGACATAGGGACAGAGAAAGCGACTTTGTTTTATACTATGTAGTGAAGTGAAGTATGGCTAGCCCGCGTTCGTGAGATAAAATCATTTCAAAGTATTTCAATGAGCTACACTTTCTATATTCACGAATTCACGATGCTGTTTTCGTGTTGGAATTCATTGAAGCGAAGGCTTTATGATGCATACCTAATAATAGGTCTTTACCTATGAAATTGCCGTTTTGTATGGAGATTTCTGTAATTATTTTTTTTCCATACTAACGTTTTTGTTATTATTTAACGACTAATATTATGTACATTTACAAAATTTTACACACGTATTTATGGACATTTTAACTACTAAATGACACATTCGTTAAGAGAAAAAAAAATTTTTTTCACTAAGTTACAACTAATAAAGTACGAAATTCTGGAAACAAAAATAGTCGTAACTTTCGGAATAAGTTTTTTCTATGTAAATAATCAAATATCGTGGTTATTAAATTATCGATAGTTGCTCGATACGGTCTTAATGTAACGCAATATTAAAGAAATTATATATTTCTAATATTATAAAAGTTGTTAAGTTATATGTACAAAAGAAAAAAACGGCAATTTCATATGTAAAGACCTATTATTAAAAATCACTATTAATCTTATCTATCACGGGAGTAAAAACTTCATAGTCATTTGAAAGCAAAGGAGGGCCAGCGCATAGATACGCGTGCCTTCTAGCGATTATTTAGAGCTCGTTTAAGTTGAGGCAGCACGTCGCGTGGCGCGAGCAAATTGCGCTATCATTGTGCGCTCACGATCTTCGTGACAGACGTCTAATCAAATAAGTCAATGTGACTCACCAACTGATGCACAATTCGCCGGCGCGCGCCGCCTCTCCTTGATCGAGCGCTTAAAGCGAGGATTCCCGAAAATAGGGTATTTTAAACTATGGATTACTTGAAAACCACAAGCACAGTATTAAGATCCATACAGTATGGCAACGAATGTACTTACGCGGAGCAACGGCGGGGGACTCACGGGGAAGCGGGCGGCGCGAACCCCGTCCCACAAACACGCTGAGTTTTTGGGACGGAGCGCGAAGGGCAGACGCGGTCGTGTTTTTGTTGAAGATTGTTTAGCTTCGAACAATACAACACTTATAATAGTGCGTAATGATGATTAAATATAGTAATCATCTGTCTAGTACTATTATTTATTGTGTAAATTAAATTGAGTCACAGCTACATTCACGTAATCGTAACGAGAAAAACCTCTCAAACGTCAGAAAAATTAAGAATAAATAGTTTTTACTTTTTTGCATTCACAGTGCAATTTTTATTATTGAAAAAATAGAAAATGAAGTATTAGAAAAATTCGACCCGTCTTACAAATAACTCCGATGGAACTCGACACACGACCTCTGACTGTCCGGGTGAATGCTCTCGAGCATTCGAGATAGTTGTGATACGAGTCGACTTTTCCAATAGGTAAGTACTTTATTTTCTATATTTTCAGAATTAAGCTCATAGTAGGTAGTAGTAATTAAGTACCAGCAGGTAGGTCGGCGAAGAAAGAACGATGACTTTGAGCGCGGCAAAGCTTTCTTTCGCTCATTCATTTCGTTAATGAGCGGAAGAACACACGCGCGAGGTAAATACCCCACTGCGCTTTCGCTGAGCGATCTTGTAGTTACAACTGACGACCGATTTGGCCAAGGGGTAGGATACCCGCCTTCTGCGCCAGAGGTCTCCGGTTTGATTCCCGAACAAGACAAATATTTGTGTGCATGTACATGTCTATTTGTCTTGGTCTGGGTGTTTTCTATGTATATTAAGTATATATTTACAAACAAAAAGTATTTAAGTATATATTTATCCGTTATCAAGTTTTCCATGATACAGTTTCTTAATGAAATTAAAATGGGCTTAGATAATTGGTGTGAAAGTAAGAAGTTATTTATTATTTATTTATTTATCTGGCAGTGCAACAAAGATACTATAATATACTAACTGACCCAGCGCGACTTCGTTCCCGTGGCCATACCCCCTACTCCACCCTACCCTACCCCTACCCTACCCCTACCCCTACCCTACCCTACCCTACCCTACTTCTACTCTACCCCTACTTACCCCACCTTCCCCTATTTTCTCACCGTTAGACCTTCCTTGGACTTCCACGAACATTTCAAGACCAAAATTAGCCAAATCGGTCCAGCCGTTCACGCGTGATGGTGTGACCAAGGGAAATAGGGATTCATTTTTATATATAAGACTAGCTGACCCAGCGCGACTTCATTCCCGTGGCCCTACCCTACCCCTACCGTACCCCTACCCTACCCTACCCCTACCCTACTCTACCCCTACCCAACCCCTACCTTACCCCTTTTTTTTTCCGGGGGAAATGCCTTCGTATACCCCCCCGCCTGGGGAGACGAGGGAGTTATGTGGGGCTTGGACCCACTAAAATACCCGGGGTGCCTCCTCAGCACATGGGGCGGAGATTATAGGTTCTGGGTGATAGTCACCGCGTCTCCACCCCGTGCCTGCGTCCTCTCGACGCTCTCTCCTTGTCTCCTCCGGTGTAGCGTGCCGGTGGCACCTGGCACGCCTTTCCACCACGGGGGCCCTGGATGGACGTCGAAATTCCCCGTTCCGCCGCCCGACCCCCCTACCTCGCCTGCTTCACCACATCACGACAACGCCTCTCCTTTGAGAGGCGCGCAGAGTGGCGGACCTTCATAGGGGAATGCCAGACCTAGTCTGACATCCCCTCTACATCGGGCGACGTCGCGCCCTGCGTGACTCTCACCTCTGCTGCTTTGGCATTTGCCCCGCTACAATCCAAAGTGCCCCTCGTGCTTGGAAGTGCACACCTAATGGTGCCCATTATGTGCCCATCTGGACGCCCACTGGCGGCGCAGACGGAGCACTTGGGCTCGTCCTCGCAGGACGACGCTACATGCCCCGGCTTCCCACACGTATAGCACATGGTGCTCCTATCTACTTTAGAGGGGCACATCGGTCTCGTGTGCCCCATCTCAAAACATCGGAAGCACCTCATAGGCAGGGGGGGCAAAGCCCTCACCCCAACAGTGCTCCAGCCAACCCTCAGTCCCTGCGACACCACCTTAACTGCTACTACAGCAGAACACCTTAGTAACAGCTTGCTCGCACCTCCGGGTCCCCGCTTTACTTCCTGGGCCCTAATCTCCTCAGGGTCACACCCAGCTAGTTTGACCACCGCATCCACCACGTCCACTCTGCCCACGGTCTCATCTAGGCCGGTGAGCAGGAGGTCCGCCTTCTTGCAGGGTCGTCCCACCCTTGCCACATCAGCAAGCGCCAACTTCAATTTCTCGGCCAGCAAATCGGCCATCGCCCCACTTGAATCGGAGACCTCTATGATCCGGCCACCGGTCCGGGTCATTTTAACCTGGACCCCGGTCTCCTGTGCTCCAAACTCCTCAAGGGAGATCGCCCTCTTTGCCCGTCCAATTACTTCCGGGTATGTTACCCCCTTCTTCCTAGCCTCTGGCAGGAGGTCTATAGTCACTGCCGAGGTCTTGGGTGAGATCACCCTAGGCCTTCTCTTCTGGGCTGGTTTTGGGTTAGCTACAGGGCCCTACCTCGCCGAAACCACCTCCTCCATTGCAGGCAGCGCAGCCGCGACCTTCTCCGACCTTGCATCGTTTCTCCTCTTCTTTCTCCCCACCACGTTATTCCATCCAACGGCCGTCGGAGGAAGGGGAGTCACCTCCTGAGTGGGCGCCTCTGTGTTTTCTACCACCGGGGGTCTTACTGCGACAGGGGGAGGTTGATGGAGGAGGCGTCTCTCCAAGACCTCCAACCGGTCATCGATCCTTTTAACGACCTCCTCCATATGTGAATGCTGCAATTCCGCTAGCACTTCGCTCTCAGTTTGCACGGCGATATCCGCGCTGGCCTTTCTCACGTGGAGTACCTCCATCTCCCGCTTCAAAGTGGCCATCTCACGCTGGAGCTTCATGTTCTGACCCCGTACTTCGGTCACCGCTCTCTCAAGCCCCTCAATTTTGCCGACCTCCTTCTGGCGCACCCTTCGGTAAATGTCGCAGATAGTCCTGGACGAGATTTTGCAGATCCTCCTTCTTTTCTAGCAGCAGGCCGTTCATGAAAAAGGTTGACCTCACTTTAAGGTCGTTGGCCTCCCGCACCACCTCTGCCTCAAATTCTTCCAGCAACTCATCAGGCTCGCTCTTGGTCTCATCAGAGCTGGATTGCCGTACTGATCGCTCTGGTTCGTATGCGGTCTTACACGACCGCATCACCTTTGCAGGCGTCGGCCCGACATATACTTTCTCCTTCTTTTCCCTCTCACTGCGCTCCTTCTTCTCTTTTTCTCGGCGCTTCCTTGCCGCCGCCCTTTGCTTCGCCCTCTGTTTTTTCCCGTCTATCTCCTTGTCATCGAGGTCGGTACAGCTCGAGGACCACGAGTCCCTCCTCCGTCATAGTTTTCATCACAGTTTTTTCTTTGGACGCCGTGAGTTGTCCGTCGCCTTCCTAACGTCAGTTTTATTTTTGATACCTTTCATAAAAGTCCCACGAGAATGGGGGAAAAAACGGTCCGTCCGGGCAGAGACCCCTATACCCGGGTAACCCTACTACACCTGGGAGGGCGGGCGGTATCCCAGGGTTGTTCGGTATATGGCAGACACCTCTGCCTGCCACCTTTAGGCGGTCCGACGCCCACGTCCCCGACGCCGGACCTTTGAGGATTTTTTATAGTGGTTTACTCCACGTGGCCCTCGTGTTAGTACAACAACGGCCCCCGTTCCTGCGAAACGTACAGGGTTACGGTTTGATTTTGCATTTTTGGAGGGGTTTCGCTCCCCGCGGTCCCCGTGACAGAACACGGCGGCCCCCGTTCCTGCACTATGTACAGGGTTACGGTATAAATTCTGGTTTTGGTTCGCGCCGGCCGAAGCCGGTAACCCCCACTGGGGGCCGTTCCCCTATCCACCACCTGGGGACGCGCCCGGTCTCGGATCCAGAAACCGCATCCCTTGTGGGAGGCCGAGCCCCTACCTTACCCCTACCTTACCCCTACCCTACCCCTAGCCTACCCCTACCCTACCCCTATATCCTTCCTTGGACTTCCACGAACATTTCAAGACCAAAATTAGCCAAATCGGTCCAGCCGTTCACGCGTGATTTCGTGACCAAGGGAAATAGGGATTCATTTTTATATATATAGACTAGCTGACCCAGCGCGACTTCGTTCCCGTGGCCCTACCCCTTACTCCACCCTACCCTACCCGTACTCTACCCCCCTACCCCTACGCTACCCTACCCCCTACCCTACCCCTCCCTACCCCTACCCTACCCCTACCCTACCCCTACCCTACCCCTACCCTACCCCTACCCTACCCCTACCCTACCCCTACCCTACCCCTACCCTACCCCTACCCTACCCCTACCCTACCCCTACCCTACCCCTACCCTACCCCTACCCTACCCCTACCCTACCCCTACCCTACCCCTACCCTACCCCTACCCCTACCCCCTCCTACCCCTACCCTACCCTACCCCTACCCAACCCCTACCCTACCCCTATCCTACCCCTACCCAACCCCTAACCTACCCCTACCCTACCCCTACCCCTACCCTACCCCTACCCTACCCCTACCCTACCCCTACCCTACCCCTACCCTACCCCTACCCTACCCCTACCCTACCCCTACCCTACCCCTACCCTACCCCTACCCTACCCCTACCCTACCCCTACCCTACCCCTACCCTACCCCTACCCTACCCCTACCCTACCCCTACCCTACCCCTACCCTACCCCTACCCTACCCCTACCCTACCCCTACCCTACCCCTACCCTACCCCTACCCTACCCCTTTTACCCCTACCCTACCCCTACCCTACCCCTACCCTACCCCTACCCTACCCCTACCCTACCCCTACCCTACCCCTACCCTACCCCTACCCTGCCCCTACCCTACCCCTACCCTACCCCTACCCTACCCCTACCCTACCCCTACCCTACCCCTACCCTACCCCTACCCTACCCCTACCCTACCCCTACCCTACCCCTACCCTACCCCTACCCTACCCCTACCCTACCCCTACCCTAACCCCTACCCTACCCCTACCCTACCCCTACCCTACCCCTACCCTACCCCTACCCTACCCCTACCCTACCCCTACCCTACCCCTACCCTACCCCTACCCTACCCCTACCCTACCCCTACCCTACCCCTACCCTACCCCTACCCTACCCCTACCCTACCCCTACCCTACCCCTACCCTACCCCTACCCTACCCCTACCCTACCCCTACCCTACCCCTACCCTACCCCTTTTTATTTATTTTTTTATTAGAGTGAGGGCAAATACATTCTTTACGTATACCAGTGACATTCTGGCATGCTGGACTCGGTCAGCGCACAGGAAGCCGTACGTCCCGGTTATACCGGGACTCCTAGGCTGTCTCTCGCCGCCCCCAGCGCCCTCGTCGAGCCTGAGTAGTAGGCTCGGCGGGGGAGCCAGGGGGTTCTTACCTCTCCCCAGAAGAGGGGGAGGGAGAGAGCCTCCTCCCGATCCCCCCATAAGGTTACCCACTAAAGGTGGGCAGACCAGATGGGGGTGGTCGAGAGTAGGCACCACTACCAGCTAAACCCCTCACTACTTGCTCTCTCTCCGTCGATTGGTCACGGGGGATGTGGTGACAGTCTCCCCTCCGACCCGACGGGTGGCCTGGCTATCCGGGCCCCTACACGGCGGGAGACGACCGAGCAAGTGTGATCGTCTCCCCAGACGACGTGCGCCGTGCAATGCCAACGACAGAACGCTCCATCGCCGGCCAGCGACACGGCGGTCGTACTGACGTCTTCTTCTCCCCAACCGTCTGCGGCGGATGAGGGCCGCCTGAGCGTCCTCTTCGCGCGCCCTCTCCGCTGCCTCCTTTTGAAGGAGCACGTCCTCGCAAAAGGAGACTGCCGCTTGCCAGCATCTGTCACTGTCCAGCATCCGGCTAACGATGCTGGGCAGCGAGAGATCCGGCCCTACCACTGCCACGAGGTCCCGACGCCGCGCTGCCCACGCAGGACACACCTCAAGTGTGTGCTGCGCGGTGTCCAGCGCCCCGTCGCACCCGTGGCATTCCGGCGTTTCCTCCCGCTGTATTCGGTGCAGAAACTTACCGAAGCATCCGTGTCCGGTAAGAATCTGCACCAGTCGGAACGTCAGCGTTCCATGACGCCGCTCCACCCACTCTGCCAGAAACGGGCGCACCGCCTCTACCGTCCGCACGCCCGCCGACGGAGTCTCCAGCTGGAGGCGCCACTCCACCAGTAGCTCCTCCTCCTCCCGCCGCCTAATCACAGCGACCTCAGCCGGGGCCAACCGTTCCCCTCGCCTGCTTGCCTCACTCTTCTCCAGGTACACCTTGCTGAGGACCCGTGCCTCCAGCTCCCACGGGGGTGTGCCTGCGAGCAAACATGCCGCCGTACCGGAGACCGTCTTATAGCCGCGTATGATGCGGGTGGCTATAGCCCGTTGCGGTCTTCTCAGGTGGCGGCAGTTCTCCTCGTTTAAGGAATCCGCCCAAACTGGCGCCCCGTACAGGGCCATGCTGCGCACCACCCCAGCAAACAGCTTGCGACAGCTGACGTTTGGGCCGCCAATATTCGGCAGAATACGCCCCATGGCCATCGCCACCCCCTCTAGTCTGGGCGCCAGCTGACGGAAGTGCTCCGTAAAGCGCCAGCGTCCGTCCAGGATGAGCCCCAAGTATTTGATGTGGGGCTTTAGAGGGATCTGCACCCTGCCCACGACTATATTGGCCCCGGCAGGAGGCCCTCTCCTGGGACCGTGGAAGATGATGGCCTCTGTCTTGCGGACCGCCACCTCCAACCCCAACAACTGGATCCTCTCCATGACCAGCTGGGTTCCCACGCCAGCCAGCCGCCTCGCCTCCCAGTAGTCTTCCCCCCTCGCGGTGACTAGGGTGTCGTCCGCGTAGCAAAAGAGGCTCATCTTCGGGAGTAGAGCTCCGCGGAGAACCCAGTCGAAACCGAGGTTCCATAATAGCGGGCCTAATACCGAGCCTTGCGGCACCCCACGCGTCATACCCCGGCTCACCAACCGACCCTCAGCGTCCACAAAAATAACCTCGCGGTCCTCGAGGTATGACTCTAGGATCCTCCTTAGGTACGCCGGCACGCGGTGGTACCTAAGGGCATCCCTGATCACGGAGTAAGGGAGGGTATTGAAAGCGTTTCTAATGTCGAGGGAAACCGCGACCACCTGCTCCCCTCTCCGGATCGCACGCTCCGTGACGTCCTTCAGTGACACCAGCGCGTCAACAGTCGACCTATTCCTCCGGAACCCGAACTGGCTGGCCGACAAATCTGGGCCCACCTGCTCTAGGTGCTGGACGACTCGCTCTGCCAGGATTCTTTCCAGCGCCTTAGCGAGTTCGTCCAGCAGAACAATCGGACGATACGCCTCAGGGGAATCTGCGGGTCTCCCTTCCTTCCGCAGGAGGCATAGGCGGCCCTTTTTCCATGCCCCGGGGAATTCACCTGATTCTAGGCAGGCATTATACAGCGCCAAAAGGTGTTCTCCGAGATGCTCCATAATGATCGGGAGCACCCTCCCTGGAATCCCATCTGGCCCGGGGGCCTTCCTCTTTCCTTTTAACCGATCGATGGCAGCCTCAAACTCATCCCGCGTGATGGGGTAGATGTCATCATTTACAGCTGGGAGGTCCCTACCAGCATATGGTGCCAGGGGAGGTACATATGGAACGTCCTCCGGGAACAGTCCCGCCACCACCCGACCAAGAAGCTCCGGGTCCATCGATTCCGTGGAGGGCGCCTGGCCCCCCATCTTTTTTCGTACCATACGGTACGGGCGCCCCCACGGATCCCGGTTTAGGTCCTCCAGGAACTCCTTCCAGGAGCTCTCCTTGGACCTGCAGATGGCTACCTTGAGTTCTTTCCTGGCAGCTACATAAGCTTCTCTAAGGCCCGCCTCTTCTCCGTCCCTCTGAGCACGACGGCGACGGCATCTCGCGAGTGCACGCCTGTGCCGCTGGCATCTCTCTCGTAATGAGGCAATTTCCTCGGACCACCAATAAACTTGTTTCCTACTTGGTGGCCCTCTCACTCGGGGCATTGCCGCGTCACACACAGCCCTAACCGACGCCGTCAACCGCTCTACCCTATCCGATATGCTGCCTTCCGGGCTCCAACCGTCCGCGCACCAGGCCTGCACGATGGCCGACTCCACAGCACACTCTTTGTCTAGCTTTCCCGCAGCCCATCGGGGGAAACTGTAGCGCGGTCCTTCGAAGCGCTGAAGCTGGCCCTGTGTCGCGGCGGGGGAGATTTGAAATCGGATGTATCGGTGGTCGGATAACGTTTCCGGATCCACCAACACTCTCCATTCCCTTATTCGGTCGGCGAGGGCTGGAGACGCGAACGTGAGGTCGACAATAGATCCTCCGCCGTTCCGCACAAACGTAAAGGTGTTGCCCCGATTCACAATAGCAAGGCCCAGGGACGTCGACCATTCTATAAGTGCCTCACCCTTAGGCTCATTGGCTGGGGAGCCCCAGGCCGTATGGTGGGCGTTAAAATCCCCTAGCACCAAGATTTGCCGCGGGGCAAGGCGCTGGACCGCACTGGACAGAACGTCGGTCCAGTTCTGGTACTCTGTGAGTGCCCTGTTGGGGGAGAAGTATACACCCACGAGTGCTATTTCCCCCCACATAGCCCGGTCCCCTCTCTCTGACCAAGAGGGGAGGGGAGTGCGCAGCATAACCCCTACCCTACCCCTACCCTACCCTACCCCTACCCTACCCCTACCCTACCCCTACCCTACCCCTACCCTACCCCTACCCTACCCCTACCCTACCCCTACCCTACCCCTACCCTACCCCTACCCTACCCCTACCCTACCCCTACCCTACCCCTACCCTACCCCTACCCTACCCCTACCCTACCCCTACCCTACCCCTACCCTACCCCTACCCTACCCCTATATCCTTCCTTGGACTTCCACGAAAATTTCAAGACCAAAATTAGCCAAATCGGTCCAGCCGTTCACGCGTGATGTCGTGACCAAGGGAAATAGGGATTCATTTTTATATATATAGATTATGTAAATATATACGTATAATATGAATAAATGATACCTACATTACAAATAACAATCCCAGTTATTATATTTCCTATTCTGTCACAGATCACCTGTATGTAGCAAACTACATAGATGCCGCATAACAACTATTTTGTTCTAATTCAACGTCACAATTTTTGGTCGTAACACCGGACACGTGATTGGCTCAAAAAAGTTTTAGGTTTCTTTGATTGGCCAATTTACTGACAATGATAATGAATTAATGACAATAACTTTTTCATCGGTCTTCTAGTGATGTGACTAGCGATATAATATTATTATGTCGATAAGCCAATTCACGCACTGTAGGTATCTCTGATGATGATAAGCTGAAACATCTGGAAATCCTAACATTTTGAAATAATGGTTGTCCATTAAAGTCGGTTTACGGATGATAATTTTACGTAATAACAATATGCCGCTGTCTCTTTTCGCGTCACAACTCACAAGCCAAACGCTTGCGAGGTAGAAGGATACCTTACTAGCGACAGCTTCGCTTATAATTATGGTTGCCTTAAATTGCTGAAGGGTCTATATAATTGCTCATATTAATAGAGCTTCAGCATTAAAATTGCTAAAAATTAACGGTGTCATCATCATGTCAGCCGAACCACGCCTTCTGCTGGGCGTAGGCCTCCCTCCCACTAGGATCTAAATCATCATCATCCAGCGGGCATAGACATATATTGTATTACATAGAAAAAAAAGCAAAGGTAGATAATATTACAATAGAAAAAAACATTCAGTGCACATCAAACCTACTACGCTACCCGTTGAATTTATTTGAATTAGAAAAAATAATAATATCGTTATCGAAAAATTACCATTCAAAACATTTTTTAAAATAAGTAGATTACCTATTCGTAAAAAGAATGGATTTTTTAAACTTTTCGTTATTCATTAAATTAATATTACAAAAGGTTTTTTACATACTACTTACACCCATCAATATTGTTTTACAACAATATCGATAAGAATATTAGAAACCATGCTTCGCTGCCCTAGTATTTTTCAGGTCTATATGGCAGAACAAGACAAACATATGAAATAAGGTAGGAGAGAAAGAGACCTTGCCAATATGAAATCACCGCGCTCTGAAATTTGTCATTATACCTCCAGTTTAACTTGACCTCTGTGAAAATGTCAAAGACTTGGTCAGCACTGAAGCTACGTTGACAAGCATTGTCACCAGTGTTAAACCATAGAATCTTAGCAGGGGTCGGATGCCTTGTATGCGGTATCTATTGGCGGTTATCTGTGTATTCTGTGGCAACCCTTGCGTATCTACGAAGTAATTACACCGGCGGCGGCGGCGGGGCGGCATCGCGCTTTAACAAAGGTTGCGCCACTGTAATATCTTAACACTGTGCCACAAGTACTCAAAATTTGGAAAAAATATATGTTATTTTACAGTCTTTTATCTAGTGCTTCCGGCCGTTATATTTTCCATTAGTGATACTTTACTGTATCAAATAAAATTCCTAACATCGGTCTAATAATAACTCAAATATCATATTACTTCCAGATACCTATACTTGGTTTTAGTTAATGAAAAACATATGAAAATAATTGTCTTTGAATAGCCGAGGGATTCCGGCCGTCATATTTTTAATTGAATTTTAAGTGATTTTCGATTCGCGGGGTGCTCGCGAGTTTACAGTTCACTGCCGGCTGCCGCTGGGTCCGCGCGAAGTGTATCGAGTGCGGCCGAGCAAGCGTTAACGTGCCTATTTCGGTCGGGAATCCTCGCCTTAATCACAGCTATTTCGTGAGCCACGGCTTTTTCGGCCGAATAGGAATTTGAATAATTCAAAATTTGTGCCGAGACTACTGTTGTTTTAATGATTTTTATCAGTCAATTTCAAGCTGCTTGGATTTTATTCAGCAAGCACAGGTAAGTATTTACTAATTCTTAGTATAGTATGACATTGTAACATGTAGTGCTAAGGGGGCGTCCATTAATTACGTGAAGCATTACGTGTAGTGGGGGGTGTCGAGCCAAATCTCATCTTTTCTCACGTGGGAGAGAAGGGTTTCTGCAAATGAAGGGTACAGGGGCAAAACAAGAAATGTCACAAACAGGTTTTTTGTTTTTTATTTTTTATTTTTTTTATTTTTGTCTTGCATCATTATTTTTTATTAATTTACTGATAGGAACCTAAGTTTACTTTACAAAGATCAGCTGTAAATACAAATAAACTTTTGCCAAATGTTCACAAATATACTTACATTAAAATGTAAATTACACAATAGTAGATTGTATTACAAGGGAGCAAAAATAATATATTTACGGCGAGGGCGCTATTTTGAATCCAGAGCGCAGTGAAGGATTCTAGAGTAAGACTAAAGTAGAACCCTGAACTCAGCGAGGGATTCAAACATACGCCGCCCGAGGTGAAAATAATTTTGCGGCCGAGTAATACACTCTGCTTTTCATCCCCCTCTATAAGAAAAGCAGTAAAGACAACTCAAACTACCTACCTTTCTTTGTCGTTCGGATAGATCATAGCGCTAGTCGGGCAAGAAAAAAAATTTGTGTTTTGAAATAAAAAAAATAAAAAAAAAATATGTCCATCAGATTCCTTATAAGTATCTCCGGGGATGCCGTAGGGGGGTTGAAAATTTTGTTAGATTTTAGCTACGACTCACCGTTCACGAGATATTCTCAATTTTATAAAATTCCGTTTTTGAAAATTTCTCGGTCCCGAAAAAAGTCCCGGCCCCATACAAAATCAGTTGATTTTTTTTTAAGTACTGCACACCCTTTGCTACACTCCAACCAATGCTTCTTTAATTATGTTCTAAATTCAAATCTCATCGTTTTGGACCCTGTTATGAAGCTGTTCAAAATTCAAATCTCATTTATCCCCCCTTGTCATAACAGGTAAACAATGAATCGTTTTGGACCCTGTTATTAGATAAACAATCATCGCTTTTCGAATCGATGGGATGAAAAAAATCTGTTTTGTGACATTCCTTGTTTTGCCCCTGTACCCTTCAAATATCATGTCAGGTAATTTTTTTCCGGCTACAATGCAATTTTTCCACTTAAATATAATTAGTTTTACCACGTTTAGGTTAGACCCATAACAAACAATCTGTCACTTACTTTGTCCTGTTTGAAGACCCGAAGAGGGACGATAAGAAGCCGTAAAGCGGACCTACCCCCTGATTTACAAACCATCGGAAACGGAATTGGATTCGAATTCTGTGCTTTGTCTTTGTCTATTCTACAGTGAGTGACAGAGACAGTGCAATTTCACTGTCACTTTGACGACCGATTTGGCGCAGGGGTAATCTACCTGCCTTCTGCGCCAGAGGTCTCGGGTTCGATTCCCGAAGAAGACAAATATTTGTGTGCATGAACACGTCTATTTGTCGTGGTCTGGGTGTTTTCTATGTATATTAAGTATGTATTTACAAACAAAAAGTATTTAAGTATATATTTATCCGTTATCAAGTTCACGTAAACACAGTTTCTTAAGAAATTAACTACGGGCTTAGATAATTGGTGTGATTGTATGAAAATATTTATTATTATTATTATTATTTATTACTGTCGGGATTGTTTCCGACGGTTCGTGAATCAGGAGACTATTCAGTAGTGATGTTATTGGTAATTGGTATTGGTAAATCATGATACAAAACAAGGAAAATCAAATACACTCAGGATCTTTCGTATATTTTGGTATATTTCATATAAATCATAAACGAAGTACCTACCATGTTTTGTTCTAATTTCAACATTGTATGATGCATTTGATACCACTTGGACATAACCTGTAAATTATTATATATCTTTCAAACAACAGTTATTTGTCCGCAATTTTAGCTTTGGGATTCCTCAGCCGGCCTAGCATGAGCGGCTTATAACACGCGACATGATATGGTACGGCATGCCGTCTTGCTTACACCTTAGTGGGGTAAGCAAGGCAACTAGCCGTACCATATCATATCGCGCGATAAAAACCGCTCATGCTAGGCCGGCAAGACCGTGTAACGCTGACATTAAAATTGAATTAACACCATTTGAACACCATTGGAAAGCTATCGTGACAAAAACAGTACTCCGTTAGCCAAACAGCATATTAGATTGTATTTTGCAGTCGCTCATCTTTGGGAAAATGGTGATTACAAATTTTGATTGCCGTACAACGCGAAATTTTACGATAACACGATATGAATGTAAATGATAACTACTTTTTTTATTGATTTTGGGAGATGTCATTGATTGTTATTGGGTCTAACGTTATCAGCGCCTCTGGCGGCGAGTATTGTCAGTTTTATTCCCATTTAATGGATGCCCCCTTAGTCTATTGAATTTGTGAAGTATGTTGCTGTAAATTCCAACACAATTGCAACTCTCTTCCGTCGTCCCATAAATTGAATATTGCACAGCGTTTTACGCCTAACTTCACAACGACCGTAAAATTGCACTTCAATGTAAACGTGGTCCTCTCTTAATCGCGAAAAAGTATGTTTGATTTATGACAATGTCTCCCATCTTTTGAGTGCTACCACAGCCTTCTCTATCGTCTTCTACAAGCCATGCGCATAAAGTTGGCAACGTCGCATTTCTAGTTTTAAGTGAACCTATTTGACACCGTTTGACAGGTAAACAGCGAGTAAACCTCGAGTACTGAATCCTATGGAGATGGCATATTGTTCTAAGTATATGAACTATCCGTTATACAAATATGAGCTAAATCGACATTGTGCTCATAAACAGCCATCTTGTTCTATCTTACCTCCAATACTCCATGTAAAAAGAGACAGCAATATATTTATTCGACCTATTTTTGGCAACATTAAAACGTGACGTCATAGTAATGCATGATTGAGGCCGGTGACCGGTCGCCATTTTTGTTTTTCGGTATGTGTAGGTATGCCTCACTTTTTCGTAGGTATGCCATCTCCATCAATGATGTTTTATATGTAGATACGTTATCTGAACTAAAAAGTGGCGACGAAAAAGTAAGGTAATTGCCCGAAGTTTACTCAGTCACACACAGACCCCAGTCGTGTCAACGCGCTGTGACAATTTCTCGATTACGCCTGAAATAATGAATTTAATGCCTTCCTGTGTTTAGAGAAGTTGCAAAAACTATGCTGGATCTTTAAAAGACAAGAAAATTGATTCATTTCATACGCAATTATTGAAATTATAAATTTAAATTAAAAATTAAATAATTAGTGATGACATTTGCGCTGTTGCCAGTTCGACATGCATGAGCGAAATGCTTGTGAACGCATGAAAGAGACAGAAAACTGGCACACAAGACAGTGCTTGCAATAATACGGTATTTTACTGATTTTTTTTATTTCTTTAAAATGTTTTTCGAAATATTAGCTACACAAAACAAGTTTTCATTTTGAATTATCACTACATAGTATAAAACAAAGTCGCTTTCTCTTTCCCTATGTCCCTTTGTATGCTTAAATCTTTGAAACTACGCAACGGATTTTGATGCGTTTTTTTTTAATAGATAGAGTGATTCAAGAGGAAGGTTTATATGTACTTTTTATCCCGATATTCCCACGGGAACGGGAACCACGCGGGTGAAACCGCGGGCGGCCGCTAGTCTTGAATATTTTCAAAGATATAGGACTTCAAACTTTATAATTAGACAAGGACAGGACGCTATCTTAGTGACGTCAGTGGGTTAGTAGCGTCATAGTCACGCCATAGAAGATTTCGTTTTAGAAAGAGACAGCTATAGTCAAAATCAAACAGACTATAATTCTTTTATTATAAAACAGATTCAATTTTTTTTTTCACATTTGGTATTCTTAATTGCAATATTTTTTAACGTCATCATTAAATATCTACATTTCAACAACAGTAAAATACCCTATTGTTTATCTCTTTTTGACAGTGGGGGTTTGTGTATATATGTCTCTTACTAACATTATTTTGGTGAAAAAGAGATAGATATGCGGAAATGCCTGTTGTTAGGAAGAGATAAATATATTTTGACAACATGTGTTTGTTTTACATGTGTTTGTTTTTTGTCTCATAAAGCGTGTAGTACGTAATGAAAAACAAATTCGCCATTTTAAAATGCAATCTATTCGAGTGTAACGTGTCTATTAATAAAACGTCATTGATCTCCATAGGATTTAGTACTCAGAGGAGTAAACCGGTTCACAGCCGTTCCGCTTCATTGCATGGCTTGTAGAAGACGATAGAGAAGACTGTGGTGCTACTGTTAGCCTAACGTACGCATAATGACAAACTGGCTTGATTTAAACCTATAATTTTTTTAATATATCATAGTCAAATTCTATTTTAACATATTATCTCTATATCATTTAACTTGCTTATTTTATTAAACAATATTTTAAAAAACGTCCTATGAAAATCTCATCACATATTATAATAATATGAAAAACGGGATATTTACCATGTTTAAATTTGTTTTCGAGTTCCCGATATTTCGGCGCAGTTGCACAACACGCCATGATAATGGAGTAAACAGTATCAGTTACTCCGTGATCATGGCGTGTGCAACTGCGCCAAAATATCGGGAACTCGAAAACAAATTTAAACATGGTAAATATCCCGTTTTTTCATAATAGTTATAGTGATAATGACCATGTAAGTTTAAAATGTTATTTCATCATATATTGCTTTTCATAACTCGAAGAAAGTTATTTACTCATGGTTGTTCAAGCCTATCTAAAGTAAGAGTTGCTTCAAACAGGCGGACTTTTCATAATTCACCCCTGTTATGGCGGGTCAACGTAACTTACCTCTCTATTTTCATGACGTAGATTAGGTTAAAAATAATTAAAACTCATACTTATTGTATGTAAATGTTGACAGACACTTGAAGCACTTCGCAAGCCTGACCGGGGACAACGGTTCGTGGTGGAAGGCCGGTATTGGCGTTGCCGCCGCCACCGTCATGGGCTTCGTCCTCATCAAGATATTCAGCTTCCAAAGACGATAAGCGCCACACTGCCTCTCAAGGGCGTCGCTAGCCCATGGCCCAGGAGCAGGCAAAACAAGAAGTCGATACTATGGAAGATGAAGACTATGAAAAAAGTATGAATTTTAGGGACAATACGTATTACCCTGAGTCAGTGTTCGGAACCGATAAAATTATCGTTCATTCGTTTAATCGAAAAATGTTTTTTTTAATTCTAAAACAGTGGCGGTGGTCTGCAACAAACGCCGTAGGTCGCGTCCGGCGTGACGCTGTGCGCGACGTCCGAATGCTTACTATGGAAATGCACTGTAGTGGTCTCTCTCACACGCCAGACGCGGCGCACGAGCGCCGTGCGCCGCGTCTGTAGGTCGTACGTTGCATACGCAGTCATTTCGGAGCATTCTTGCGTACGGAGACGTCGCGTTTTTGATCAAATTTCTATTGGCAAAATGTAATTAACTACAAATTAACAAATTACAATTACAAATTGTAATTGGCGACTTCAATTACAAATTACTTGAAACTAGCTGTGCCCGCGACTTCGTCTGCGTGGAATTTAACAAAAGAGTTATTTAGTTTTTTTTTCGTTGCTGCATTTTTATTAGAATTATTATTTACTAGCTTTACGCCCGCGGCTTCGCCCGCGTGGACTACACTACCTTATCCCGCGGGAATGTGATATTTTTCCGGGATAAAAAGTAGCCTATGGTCCTCTCCAGGCTACAAAGTATCTGTGTCCTAAATATTTAATCGCATAGTTAGTACCTACTTTATTTTTAGGGTTTTAGGTAAAAAAAACGAAAAAAAAACAAAAAAAAATAACATCTGTAAAATACCATCATCATCCTCCTCCTCTTCTAGAAGAACTCCTAAAATTGTTTGTTAATCCATATTCAACTTCACGTTCATTCGCATTGTGCGAGGAACTGATCGTAGTTTGCGTTGAGAGCCGCGTCTGAGAGTGACCATCGCAGGTTTACGTTGTCGGCCGCGTACGGTGGACGCGGCGTCAGTAGACGCCGGACGCGACCTACGGCGTTTGTTGCAGACCACCGCCAGTCCGCCAGTGATACAAGCGTTATACGCTAGAACATTTGCATAAATTTAATTTACTACGATTCACATATATCTGAATTGATTAAGTATTTTTATATTATTACAGTATTTTGTTTTTGTCGTATAAATTTTTTTCCTGCTTCTTTTTTCCATTTGTGCTTGCATAAAATTTATTTAAAATCATAATTTAATTTGACTTATTTGTTCACGAAAGGAGTTATTTTGATAAGTAAGATATTTCTGTTTCCAAGTACGATAATTGTATGTTACGGGTACGATAGCTCCCTCGCTTTAGGTTGTGAACACTGTTCTGAGTATGTAGCCCCCCCACCCCTGGCAACGCTCTTGCTGCCTCAGCCTCGATGTAAATAAATGATCTATTTATGTAGGTATTAGTTACAAACGCAATAATTTATTTCTTTATAGACCAAAGAGGAAAAAAGATGAATATTAGAAAGATTTCTTTTCATTTATGAATAAAACACCTTAATTTTTTCCTGCTTGTTTTATTTATTTCTACTTTACCTACGTAGAATTTTCTTTACATATTGTAGTAAGTGAAGAAAGTGAAGATTTTTTTTATTAATAAAAAAATATAGGTTAAGTGTTTGTTGCAATAGAAAATTTAGTGTCTTCTATGTAAAACATTTCATAATATGCAAAAGGAAATGCAAAACAATGCAGACATAAACTGTCTTTAATTTTACACAATTGTTCGTAGAAAAGCGAAGTAAGAGAATGTGGTTTTCAAAATCTGAAATTAAAACAAAATTTGTGTTAAATGAAATAACATAAATATGCACTCATTTACAAAAGTCCACTGATAAATAAAATTACATTAATAAGCAAAAACATGGAAACGGTCAGTGGAACATGAAAACGGAAAAAGAGACGTGGTAGTGATTCAATATTTTTTTTCTTGTATTTTAATGCATACCCCAGCCATAGTTTTGACTCCCACTGCCGTTAGTCCTAAAGCAGATATATTTATTGGGATTTGTACTCTTTGTAGGAAAATATACAATGACCTTTGGTTCCTTATATCCATACACTCCCAAGGCATACAGTACACCACATCGCTAATTTTTTCACTCTGAAAATAAGTAGTAGGTAATATGATTTGAACGCATAAAAAAAGCACATATTTCATATTAAACTAAAATTTTCGTAGAACATAGTAGTACATGGAAATCGTACCAAATAAGTGCTGTTGCCTTGCATTAAATGAGGTAAGTAGTTCTGATTTTTTTATATGTTAGTAGTGATGAGATGGTAATGACAAATCCAAGTTTTCCACCTCGAAAGCCTTTTGGATCATTGTTAAATTCTTAAAAATATATATATAATATATAACATAAAATTTTCGGATATTTTTCAATTTTTGTAAATTTTTACTATGCACTCTTTAAAATAGACTAAATTTGCAATAAATAGAGATTTAATAATAATTTGATTTTTGTAGGCCAAATACTTTTTAAGATACGGCTATTTAAAATTTTGCATAATTTCTTTAGCAATAGTTTTTTATTTTTCGTCAACTTTGACCCCCTAGTAGTGGGTTTAAAGCAAAAGTTTTTTTATTAGTTATTAAAATCGATTAAATTTCCAACAAAATGAGATTAGTTATGTAATCTTACACCTGATAGTTCCCGAGACACAGCTTTTCCAAGTTATAGAGGTAGGTAAGTAAACAATTATGTAATAGAAGGGTTTGCAAAAGGTAGTAAGCCCTAAAAGAAGAAGGATCTTGGAGGTGTTCCTGTTCTACCCTGTTAATGACACGCAAACCTTAATCACCTTGAAAGCATACCAAAGATGTAAGGTTGTACCAGCAGATGTGGTTGCAGGAAAGCAGGACTCAAATGTTCGGCTGTTTGCAGCTACTGCATTGGCCAATCATGCGAGGTCATTCACAAGACCTGATGTGTGATGACATTGATGAACCATTGATTGATCAAAGGACGATTTTGACCTTCCCGAGCAGTTCGATGCAAAAATTATACCTCAGCAAGCTGCCTACAAAAGGTGTGCTGTGGATTCAGAGGACGAGCCTGGTCCATCAAAAGTACCTATATATACAATGTACATAATTGATCCACCTCCCAGATCCTCCTTCCTTTAGGGCGTACTTCATTTTGCAAACCCTTCTATTACATAAATTATTGTTTACTTACCTCAATAACTTTGAACAGCTGTGTCTCAGGAACTATCAAGTGTAAGTTGATATTACTAATTGGTGTCATTTTGTTGGAAATTTAATGGGTTTTAATAACTAATAATGTAACTTTTGCCATAAACCCATTGCTATGGGTCAAAATCTCGAAAACTAAAAAAAACTGTAATAGGTACTTCCTTTTTAGAAATTTTGCAATCTTTTAAATAGCCGTATTCATAAAACTTACAGAAGACTTACAGAAACCAAATTATTCTCTTTTTATTGCAAATTTAGTCTACTTTAAAGCGTGCATAGTAATTGTTGCCGTAACACAGGTCCTCGGTGGTAAAAATTGTCAAAACTGAAAAAAAAACTGAAAATTTAGTGGATTTTTAAATATTTAACAATGATTCGAAGGGCTTTCGAGGTGGAAAACTTGGATTTGTCATTACTATCTCATCACTACTAACATACAAAAATATCAGAACTACCTCATTCAAGGCAAAATGTACGATTTCCATGAACTATAGCACAGCCTTCTCTATTTTTATCTCTATCTCTACAAGCCATGCTAGGTATGATACGGAACGGCAACATTGCTGTGAACCGGTTTACTCCTCTGAGTACTAAATCCTATGGAGGTGGCATACCTACGAAAAAGTGAGGCATACCTACACTACACCATACACTTATTTATACTAGGGGTAATAGACGGACAATGGTGCGAGTGAGAAACCAATATTTACGGCATAAGCTATGTGCAAGAAAGAGTTGGAAGAAAAGCGTATTTCGGAACACGGCCTAAATCACATACATATATGTAAGTATGTATATGTATGTGATTTAGGCCGTGTTATTACCTATTATTACCTATAGGTCAAACTGATAACTTCCTTCTTTTTGAAGTCGGTTAAAAAGAATATCGCGATAACAACAGAACCAACAACAGAATATTTAGTAGTAGGTATCTTCACTTTAAACTAAATAATTAGAAATAAAATAAGTAAATATCGCTCGCACTTGACAGGTTTATCGCGATAGTTAGCGCGACAACGCAACACAAAGCTTCGCCCGCTAATGTAGACAAGAACATCGCGTATGCCCGACAACGATAATTTTAGCCCGACAACTCGCACGAATTATCGGGCGCCAATGTAGCCGCATTATGCATACCTACAAGTTTAAATATATTTTTCTGTCACTAGATGTCTGTCGCTTAGCTATGTTATAAAAATATCAAAAATAAATTCGACGCGGACGTCTGAACAATAAAACATGGGGCCAAGTCTGCTAACGTTAAGTCACAATCGTGTCTCAATAGTGTTTCAATTATAGTTCAGTTGTAGTGCTTTTTACCACACTTTTATTAGCTACACCTGTAACTATAGTTCAGTTGTAGTGCTTTTTACCACACTTTTATTAGCTTTACCTGTAACTAAGTCACAATGTAAGAAAATATTGGAATTCAATTTTAAACTAAGTACTTCTAATTGTCGTATTAATCGGTCCGTCAAAATCAGTCCAGCCGTTTCAGAGATTAGCCGGAACAAACAGACAGACAGACAAAAATTGTAAAACATGTCATTTTGGTATATGTACCGTATATTAATCATATGCACGAAGTAAAAAGCGGTTATTTTAATGTTACAAACAGACGCTCCAATTTTATTTATATGTATAGATGTATAGAAGATATGCCATCTCCATAGGATTCAGTAGGTACTCGAGGTTTACTCGCTGTTTACCTGTCAAACGGTGTCAAATCGGTTCACTTAAAACTAGAAATGCGACGTTGCCAACTTTATGCGCACGGCCATGGCCCGCTATTATTTCTCGGCTGCTTGCGTCAGGCCATGCTGCTTGGATTGGCAACGTCATAAACGTCAAAGTAGTGGGGCTGCTCCTAATTTCTTTTATGCACTGCTTGGATTGGCAACGTCATAAACGTCAAAGTAGTGGGGCTGCTCCTAATTTCTTTTATGCATGAGATGAGATGAATTCCTGATTATAGCGACTTAAAATCAAATAATACGCGTACATAACTAAGGGTTGTTTTATTTTAACTATATCACAGTCACGAAAATGTTTATTAAACACTCCTACTGATCGTGTAAGCTCCCAGTCGGCTCGAGGTATCGCACGAATCCATCGCTGACGCAGTGTTCCTCCTTCGGGAATCCAAATCTTTCGAGATCCAAGGTTTCATAAGTAATTTCCAACAATGTTCACGTATTTATATTCACTAATTCTACAATAAATATTGTATTAAAACACCCATGCAGCCAACAAGAAAATCAAGCAGCAAGGTTTCTTGACATGACCAAAGAGTATTCCGACTTGCCACATCATCATGTCAGCCGAACGACGCCCACTGCTGGGCATAGGCCTCCCCCAAGGATCTCCACAACGATCGGTCCTGCGCTGCCCGCATCCAGCGGCTTCCCGCGACCTTGACCAGATCGTCTGTCCACCTTGTAGGGGGCCTGCCCACGGAACGTCGTCCGGCACGCGGTCGCCATTCGAGAACCTTTCCGCCCCAACGGCCATCGGTTCTCCGCGCTATGTGTCCCGCCCACTGCCACTTCAATGATGCAATCCTTCGAGCGATGTCGGTTGTTTTAGTTCTCCTGCGGATCTCATCATTTCTGATTCGATCGAGCAGTGAAATACCAAGCATCGCTCTCTCCATTGCTCGCTTGACTTTGAGCCTTCTTATGAGTGAGTACCATAGTAAAAGACCACGTCTCACTTCCATAGGTCATTACTGGCAACACACACTGGTCAAAGACTTTCGTCTTGAGACATTGAGGTATTTCGGACGCGAATATATGCCGGAGCTTCCCAAACGCTACCCATCCGAGCTGGATTCGACGAGAGATCTCTTTCTCAAAGTTGGACTTACCTAACTGGACCGTCTGTCTTAGGTAAACATAGTGGTCAACAACTTCGAGTGTAATGTTCCCAACATTAACTGGAGCGGGTGCAACATGGGCATTGAACATGATTTTCGTCTTGTCCATGTTCATCTTAAGACCCACTCTTTGCGAAGCATTACCGAGATCTTCGAGCATTGTGTTCAGGTCTTCCAAGGTCTCAGCCATAAGAACTACATCATCGGCAAACCGTAAGTGTGTTAGGTACTCGCCATTAATGTTGATGCCGCATCCTCTCCAATCCAGAAGCTTAAAAATATCCTCCAACGCAGCTGTGAACAGTTTGGGAGAGATGACATCTCCCTGTCTCACACCTCGCTGTAGTTGGATAGGATTAGAGCTCAGCCGGCCTAGCATGAGCGGCTTATAGCGCGCGATATGATATGGTACGGCAAGTTGTCTTGCTTACACCTTAGTGGAGTAAGCAAGACAACTTGCCGTACCATATCATATCGCGCGCTATAAGCCGCTCATGCTAGGCCGGCTGGTTCTGTATTTGGACCGACATGGTGGCGTTTTGGTATAAGTACCACAGCACCTCGATGTACCTGTAGTCTATTTGGCACCTCTGGAGAGACTGCAGCACCGCCCAAGTCTCAATCGAATCAAAGGCTTTCTCATAGTCCACGAACGCCAAGCAAAGTGGCAAGTTATACTCTTCGGTCTTCTGTATAACTTGCCGCAGCGTATGAATGTGGTCTATGGTACTGTAGCCTTTTCGGAACCCGGCTTGTTCGGGAGGTTGGAAGTCGTCGAACCTGCGAGCGAGACGATTCGTAATGACTCTCGAAAACAACTTATAGATATGGCTCGGAAGCGAGATGGGTCTATAGTTCTTCAAGAGAGTTTTATCACCCTTCTTGAAAAACAGCATCACATCGCTTCTGCCCCATGCCTTTGGCGTTCTTCCCTCAAGGATGACTGAATTGAAAAGCTTCTGGAGGACTTTAAGTATCGGCTTACCGCCCGCTCTCAGAAGCTCTGTTGTGATTCCGTCATCGCCCGCCGCCTTGTTGTTTTTAAGCTGCTTGAGAGCCATTCTAATCTCGTACAGGCTGACGACCGGGATATCTTCTGTATAGTGTCGGGTAAGCTTGGCTCTAGGGTCTTTAGCCTTGCTTTCAACAGGTGTTTGCGTGGAATATAGCTGTCCATAGAAACTCTCAATCTCCCTCAGGATTTCAGGTGTTGACGAAATGATGCTACCTTCCTCAGTTTTCAGCCTCGTCAATTGACTTTGCCCGATAGACAGATCTCTCGCGAACACTTTGGAGCCTTTGTTCCGCTCAATGGCTTCTTTAATACGCTCGGTATTAAATTGGCGAAGGTCGCGCGTCAAAGACTTAGATATCTGTCTATTGAGCTGCCGATAACGATGGGCATCCGCTGAGTTCTGCAGCTTCATTTCGTGTCTCTGATCCATGAGTAGGAGAGTCTGACTGGAGAGTTTCTTCAATTTGGGACGGCGGGTTTTATAGTACTTAGACCCTACCGTGCGGACAGTATCCACCACCATGTTGTATAGATCGTCCACGTCTATGCTGTTCTCAAGGGCTTCGAAGCGGTTTTGAAGCTCGAGCTGAAAGCACTCTGGGTTTTGAATTTGAGCTGGTATTGGTCGGAGCGTGGATTTTATCAGTCGCGATCTTTCGAGCTTGACATCGATATTCAATGTGCCTCTCACCATACGGTGATCGCTTCCTGTCTTAACAGCGTTGATCACACTGACATCATTGAATATGTGCTTCTTCGTCGACATGATAAAATCGATCTAGTTTTTGACTTTACCGTCCGGACTGATCCAGCCGGCCTAGCATGAGCGGCTTATAACACGCGATATGATATGGTACGGCATTCCGTCTTGCTTACACCTTAGTGGGGTAAGCAAGACAACTTGCCGTACCATATCATATCGCGCGATAAAACCCGCTCATGCTAGGCCGGCAGGTCCATTTGCGGCTTACGGGCTTCCTAAAGAAGGAGTTCATCATATAGAGGTTCTCCCTCTCCATGAAGTCTGCCAGCATCTGGCCTCTATCGTTCCGTTGCCCGAATCGAAATTGCCCCACTCTCAGCTCATCACCGCAACGTTGCCCCAACTTTGCATTGAAATCCCCCATCACAACCGTGTAGTGGGTTTTATAGCTATGCATGGCTTTAGAGATCTCCTCATACATAGCCTCCACTTCGACATCGTCGTGTTTCGAGGTCGGAGCGTAGACCTGGATAACATTCAGCGAATATCGTTTCGATAATCTGAGTATCAGGTACGCTACCCTGCTCGAGACACTTCCGATGGTGATCACGTTGTTGACAAGGGATTTATGGACGATGAACCCGACACCACCGATGGACTGTTGGTCGCCCTCCCGGTGGTAAAGTAAGTTACCGGATTGTAGGGTTATCGAGTCCTCCCCCTCTCTTCGGACTTCAGATAACCCAATGATATCCCAATGTAACTTACTTATTGCCTCTTCCAACTCTACGAGCTTCGCGTCAAGCCTCAATGTGCGCGTGTTGTAGGTTGCCATGTCGAGTCGTCGGTGTTGGTAGCCGGAGCCTACCCGGGGATTCTTAGCACCCCCTGCCCCGCCGTTACCATAGCCGCTACCGTAGCTAGGAATAGCGGGGCCGCCGGGGACTGGGGGCCGATTTTTTTAAGTGTGTATCCATTTAGGGGGGTGTTTGCCATAATCGCCACGCTTGGCAGGCGGGTTGGCGATCGCAGTATGGCCTGTTGTAACCTGGAGACGCTGCTGCCCATCTCCTGATGGCAGTTTTCCCTTTGTCGCCTCTTACGACACCCACGGGAAGAGAGGGGGTAGTGCTATTCTATTTATGTGCCGGCACTACACGGCACTAAAAATGCCACATGACTTGCCACATCAAGATTAAAAAATTATTCAAAATGTGCAAAAATAATAGATTTTTCTTTTTATTTTGTAACAAGCAAGTTGTTCAATTAATGCGTGCAAAATCCGAGAAAGTGTTTTATTTAATGGTTAATGGTTAATGGTTAAAGAACTTTATTTCTCATAAGAATTACAAAAAAAATTCACTTACTGAGAAACATACAAATAATGTAGGTAGTATTATCTAAACAACAATGAGCGTACTTAAACATGACTTAAACAGAAATAAAAAAAAAAATTACCATGTCGTAGGTAGTTGCATTTAAAGCGCTTAAATAGTTTGGTTGCGACTACTACCAACCACAATAATATTCTACAAAAGACTCGGACGGACGGAACATAGATGTAGGATGCGTCAAAACTAGTCTACGCTACTAGATGTGGCATTGAGTGACGGCACATTAATACTAATACTTAATCTTAAACATTAATACTTAATCTATTTTAACATGTCACAATTTTGTTGTTTGTTTTGTTGAAATATATATATAAGTATATATATATTTTTTAACTTACCTTTATTCTTATTTTAAATTAGTTTTTTTAGTTAAGAAGACGATAATATTTTAAATTAACTTATATTTAAAAAATTTACTATCGCTTATTTTATAGGAATTTATCGCTAAGTTATATATGTATATATTTTTTGTAAAACCAACTACTTAAATTTAAATCAATTTTTTATAAAATATTTATTTATAAACTAGACTATAGTTATAATTTACGTTTCTGGCTTATAATAAACGATTTTAATGATTTTTTAAAACTATTGATCGATTTAATATTTTTTAAATGATTAGGCAATTTATTATAAAGTTGAGCACCTTCGTATTCTATATTCTTTTTTCCATAGTTTGTTCGAGGCTGCCTGAGAACTAAGTTATTGGAACTGCGTAATCTAATTTTTTGGATTTGTGATTTACGTTTAAAACTTATGCTAGTGTTTATTTCTTTATTTAAGATTTTTCTTATAAGTAAACAAGTAAAATACACGTAAGTTTGTCTAATATCCATTATATTTGTGTCCTTGTATATTTTATCAGTGGATGTGCGGAAATCGTAGTTAAATAATATTTTTATTAGTTTATTTTGTTTAGTTTGAATTAGATTTAGGTTAGTTCTAGCAGAAGAACCCCATAATTCAATTAAATAGTCTATATGCGGTTTTATAAGTGAATTATAGATTAGATAACGAATTTTTTTTGGAAAGCATTTTACATTATTATATAGTGCACCGGTTAGAGATATTAATTTAGATTTAATTTTTTCAATATGGGGCTTCCAAGTGAGATGACTATCCAATATGACGCCTAGGTACTTTTCTTTATACTTTCTGCTGATATTTTGACCGTTGATTTTCAGTTCTATTTCTTCATCCGTGTTCTTATTTTTAGCAGAAAATATTACGTAGTTGGTTTTCGCGGTATTTATGGTCAACAGATTCGACTGGAACCATTCATTTAATGTATTCAGGTCACTTTGAACTTGAGGTAAAATGATGTTAATAGTACGACCAAAATAAAATATACATGTGTCATCTGCATATAATGTTACACTTCCTTTAAGATCGATATTGGATATGTCATTAACATAAATCAAAAACAAGAGTGGTCCTAAAATCGAGCCTTGCGGGATACCACATGTGATTTGTAGAGGGTTACTTGTTTGGTCGCCTATTTTTACCATTTGCTTGCGATTCTGTAAGTAGGAATGTATTATTTTGTATGCACTGCCTTCGATGCCGATATGGGATAACTTTTGTAGAAGTATCTTATGGCTAACGGTATCGAAGGCTTTTTTCAAATCAATAAAGACGCCTAAGGCTACTTGTTTCAATGAACTTATTTAAATGAACAGTTCGCGCAGAAATCTAAGATGTGTTTAAGCGAATTGAATTACGGCGAGATATAGAGGGAAATGTTTGGAACACAATTTTTGTCTTTGGAACTTTGTTTGGGCTAGAAGTTTTGTATATACAGGGCGTCTCAAAACAATGCCACATAACCACATTGAGGGAAAGTACCTTAAATACTGAAGATATAAAATTTTACTGAAAGGAGACTTCATTTTTATTTTTAAAGAAAACGAACTGCATTCTCAGAATTTTGAATAATCACCTGTCTGAACTGGGAATCGAACCCGCTGAATGTAAAAACAAAAATATTTCTTTTATTTTATTATACTGATCAAAAGGCTCGATTATACCTAAGCATTTTTTCTAAGTAGCATAGCATCTATACAAATAAATAATATTGAAGTGTCTGTTTGTAATATTAAAATAACAGCTTTTTACTACATGCATATGATTATATATACGGTACATATACCAAAATAACCATTTTTACAATTTTTGTCTGTCTGTCTGTCTGTCTGTCTGTCTGTTTGTTCCGGCTAATCTCTGAAACGGCTGGACCGATTTTGACGGGACTTTCACTGGCAGGTAGCTGATGTAATAAGGAGTAACTTAGGCTACTTTTTATCCCGGAAAAATATTACATTCCCGCGGGATAACGTCATCATACTCATACTCGTGTAGTCCACGCGGGCGAAGCCGCGGGCGGAAAGCTAGTCTTAAATAAAAGGAAGACTACGAAATTTAACATTTAATGTTGAATAACAATTTTGTGCAGCGTTATGGATAGCCTTTTCCGTGACTGTCGTGCTCAAAACTTTAATGGTGCATCCACACATAGAATCAAAGAGTGAAGATTGGAGTAATTATACCTAATACGGTATTTTACTGATTTTTTTTTATTTCTTTAAAATGTTTTTCGAAATGTTAGCTACACAAAACAAGTTTTCATTTTGAATTATCTTGAATATTTTCAAAGATATAGGACTTCAAACTTTATAATTAGACAAGGACAGGACGCTATCTTAGTGACGTCAGTGGGTTAGTAGCGTCATAGTCACGCCATAGAAGATTTCGTTTTAGAAAGAGACAGCTATAGTCAAAATCAAACAGACTATAATTCTTTTATTATAAAACAGATTCAAATTATTTTTTCACATTTGGTATTCTTAGTTGCAATATTTTTTAACGTCATCATTAAATATCTACATTTCAACAACAGTAAAATACCCTATTTCCCTATCATAAATGTTTAATAATGTGAAAAGTAACACCCGGGTTACTTTTCACGCGGGTTCGATCCTCGGTTTGGGCATGCTATTATTTAATAAATCTTTTAATGCAGTTCGTATTTTTATAAAAAAAACCTATTTCAATAAAAAATTCTATCTTCAGTATTTATTGCGGTATTGCCTCCATGTGGCAGGCATAGATAGACTATGCCACAAGGTGGAATAGACCGCACCAAATTATTCAAACATTTTTAAACCAATCGAGGTGGTGTTACTTAACACATTATAACTTTATCAAACACTTATGATAGGGAAATTAGGTATGTCTGTCATTAGTAATACATTGAAATGTTAAAGTGTTGAGCACGACAGTCGCAGAAAAGGCTATCCATAACGCTGCACAAACTTGTTATTCAACATTAAATGTTAATTCCATAGTCTTCCTTTTATTTAAAATGCTATGTTACTTAGAAGAAATGCTTAGGTAAAATCGAGCCTTTCGATCGGTACAATAAAATTAAAGTTTTTTTTATTTCAGTAGGTTCGATACCCAGTTCATACAGGCGATTATTTAAAATTCTTTGAATGCAGTTCGTTTTATTTTTAAAATAAAAATGAAGTTTTCTTTGAGTAAAATTGTATATCTTCGGGATTTAAGGTACTTTCCCTCCATGTGGCATAGTTTTGGGACGCCCTGTATAATTATATTTAACGGCCAAACCCGATTTCAGGACAAACTAGTTTTTCCTAGGCCAAACTAGTTCATCGCGTTGACATTTCAGAGAGCGAGTTTGCCTCGGAAGTCCTGTATTTTTATACATTTTATATATTTTTGCTATGTTTACCTCCTTATTAGTCCAAACAAAGTTACAAAGTCAAAAATTGTGTTCCAAGCATTTACCTCTATACTGTTTTTCGAGTGTTCGTTGATTTTTACTTCCACATAATTTGAGAGTTATCGCCTAACCTGGCAACACTACACGATTGTTTATTAGTATAGATCAAAGAGTAAAGTGTATAGATCAACAATCTTTTCTGTTCCGGTGACAGCAGCGCTGGTTGGACAGTGCAACTCATGAAGTTTGACTTAATACTCTGAGGTAACTGGAGCTCTCACCCTGAATAAAAAAGTGTCGCCAGCAAATTTGACATTTATGTATGTAGTGGCTGTCAGCTGTCTCATATGACCATACGTATTTTTTTAAAGTGTAGGTGAGACGGAAGACAGCCACTGTGTTATTTGTGGTATTCAAAAAATTGTTCGTACTGCACTCTCCAGTTACCTCAGTATTAAGTGGAGCTTCATGGTGCAACTTGACAGTAAAATAATATTATGAACAAAACACGTTAGTTCCAGTTTTGGCCACCGGAACAGAACACGTTGACGTAATCGACTGCAACGTTGCCGCTTTTCCAAGGAGCATGGCTTGTTCATGGCCCGCTATTATTTCTCGGCTGCTTGCGCTCCTACAGGCCATGCTGCTCGGATTGGCAACGTCATAAATGTCAATGTCACACCACTGCTCCTAATTTCTTGTATGCATGAGATGAGATGAATTCCTGATTATAGCGCCTTAAAATCAAATAATACGCGTACATAACTAAGGGTTGTTTTATTTTAACTATATCACAGTCACGAAAATGTTTATTAAACACTCCTACTGATGTTGTAAGCTCCCAGTCGACTCGAGGTATCGCACGAATCCATCGCTGACGCAGTGTTCCTCCTTCGGGAATCCAAATCTTTCGAGATCCAAGGTTTCATAAGTAATTTCCAACAATGATCACGTATTTATATGCACTAATTATACAATAAATATTGTATTAAAACACTCACAAAGCAAACAAGAAAATTAAACAGCAACGTTTCTTGACATGACCAAAGAGTATTCCGACTTGCCACATCCAGATAAAAAAAATATCCAAAATGTGCAAAAATAATAGATTTTTCTTTTTATTTTGTAACAAGCAAATTTAACCAAGTTGTTAAATAAATGCGTGCAAAATCCGAGAAAGTGTTTTATTTAAATGAACAGTTCGCGCAGAAATCTAAGATGTGAATTGAATTACGGCGAAAGTTATTTTTTTTTATATTATATCAAGTTTAGCCTAGTCAACGAAGAGATATAGAGGGAAATGTTTGGAACACAATTTTTGACTTTGGAAATTTGTTTGGGCTAAAAGTTTTGTATAATACTGTATATTATATTTTACCGGCCAAACCCGATTTCAGGACAAACTAGTGTTTCCCAGGCCAAACTAGTTCATCGCGTTGACATTTCAGAGAGCGAGTTTGCCTCGGAAGTCCTGTAGAACACGTGATTGGTTAAAATGGTGGTTATTTTTTTTGTGTCATGTTCTACATCCGGATTAAGGGCTACGGGCGGGGAATTTTGCTATGTTTACCTCCTTATTAGCCCAAACAAAGTTACAAAGTCAAAAATTGTGTTCCAAGCATTTACCTCTATACTGTTTTTCGAGTGTTCGTTGATTTTTACTTCCACATAATTTGAGAGTTATCGCCTAACCTGGCAACACTACACGATTGTTTATTTATATAGAACAAAGAGTAAAGTGTATAGATCAACAATCTTTTCTGTTCCGGTGACAGCAGCGCTGGTTGGACAGTGCAACTTGACAGTAAAATGACATTATGAACAAAACACGTTAGTTCCAGTTTTGGCCACCGGAACAGAACACGTTGACGTTATCGACTGCAACGTTGCCGCTTTTCCAAGGAGCATGGCTTGTTACAAGTGCAACGAGTGAGATAGAAGATGGCTTTCCCCACAGCCATCTCTATCGTCTTCTACAAGCCATGCGCATAAAGTTGGCAACGTAGTTTTAGGTGAACCGATTTGACATCGTTTGCACCGTTTGACAGGTAAACAGCGAGTAAACCTCGAGTACTGAATCCTATGGAGATGGCATATCTTCTATACATCTATACAAATAAATAAATTTGGACTGTCTGTTTGTAACATTAAATAACCGCTTTTTACTACGTGCATATGATTAAATATACGGTACATTATACCAAAATGACATGTTTTACAATTTTTGTCTGTCTGTCTGTTTGTTCCGGCTAATCTCTGAAACGGCTGGACCGATTAATACGACAATTAGAAGAAGTTTAAAATTGAATTCCAAGATTTTCTTACATTGTGACTTAGTTACACCTCACTTTTTCGTAGGTATGCCACCTCCATAGGATTTAGTACTCAGAGGAGTAAACCGGTTCACAGCAATGTTGCCGTTCCGTATCATAGCATGGCTTGTAGAAGACGATAGAGACGGCTGTGCTTTGGCTTGTTACAAGTGCAACGAGTGAGATAGAAGATGGCGTTGGCACGGCTTGTAGAAGACGATAGAGACGGCTGTGACTATAGGCACAGTGACTGCTATATTCTGTGAAAAATAAAGTTATTTGCATTTTTGCACTTATATACCAGAGTCAACAATGCTGGTAAATAAAATATAATGGAATTTGATTACGATACGAAAATATAATTGCAAATTAACTACCTCGGTGCCAAGAGCTTCAAACAGCACTGAAATTTGAATGAGCTGCCCAAAAATAATTACTGTGAGCGGTCCGTATTGTGCTAATGTTTCAGGATCCTGTAGAAAGACAAATATAGATATAATGGAGTAGGTACTTACCTAGATTTTATTGAATAATGAAAGAATTTGCTCTTCGACTATATACTCGTAAATAAAAGAGAATGGTTGATCCAAGAACTTAAATCACAAATTATCTTGTCTGGTAAGTAGTAGGGTAACGGACCCAAATGCCTAGCACTGCACCAAATAATCAGCACTCCGAATAAATAGTAAAATTATAAAATTTTGGAAAATAAATAAATTTATGTTTTGAGAATCCTACTCCCGGCAATACCATACTTTCCGATAGCGAAAAAATTGTGATCAAACGTTTCTATCCTGCAGTTTGTCCTGTTTTTGCCAGTTCCTTGTGATCGAAGGTAAGTTTATGTTTTTACATTTTATACTAAGTAGGTATATTTTATCTTTTATATTTTTTATATATTTATTTCTCTGATTTATAAGATAGTTTATGAGGATAATCTGAAAAGAAGAATTTGCGGTTATGGTGATATATTGGTAAAAATGTGGTGCTGATATGGATCCACTATTTTGCGAATTTCTAATAATTATAATTAAATAGAAAATAGTACGTAAATACATACTTATTCAATTTTTTTGCATACCGTGTCATTTTATGTATTTTTTTTGATAAAAGTATTAATATATTAAAGGTACCTTTGGAATCTAAATCTTAGCATGTAGTACATGGAAATCGTACCAAATAAGTGGTGTTGCCTTGCATTAAATGAGGTAGTTCTGATTTTTTTATATGTTAGTAGTGATGAGATGGTAATGACAAATCCAAGTTTTCCACCTCGAAAGCCCTCCGGATCATTGTTAAATATTTAAAAATCCAATAAATTTTCAGATATTTTTCAGTTTTTGTAAATTTTTACCACCAAGGATCTGAGTCACGGCAAATGTTACTATGCACTCTTTAAAGTAGACTATATTTGCAATAAAAAAAGAGTAATTGGGTTTTTGTAAGCCAAATAGTTTTTAAGATACGGCTATTTTAAAATTTGCAAAATCACAAAAAAGGAAGTATTACAGTTTTTTTATTTTTCGTCAACTTTGACCCCCTAGTAGTGGGTTTATAGCAAAAGTTTTTTATTAGTTATTAAAGTCCATTAAATTTCCAACAAAATGAGATTAATTAAGTCGATTTACACCTGATAGTTCCTAAGACACAGCTGTTCAAAGTTATAGAGGTAGGTAAGTAAACAATTATGTAATAGAAGGCTTTGCAAAAGGTAGTAAGCCCTAAAGGAAGAAGGATCTGGGAGACGTTCCCGTTCTACCCTGTTAATGACACGCAAACCTTAATCACCTTGAAAGCATACCAAAGATGTAAGGTTGTACCAGCAGATGTGGTTGCAGGAAAGCAGAACTCAAATGTTCGGCTGTTTGCAGTTACTGCATTGGCCAATCATGCGAGAACATACCAGACCTGATGTGTGATGACATTGATGAACCATTGATTGATAAACCACCATCAAAGGACGATTTTGACTTTCCTGAGCAATTCGATGAAGAAATTATACCTCAGCAAGCTGCCCCCAAAAAGTGTGCTGTGCTGTGATTCAGAGGACGTGCCTGGTCCATCAAAATTATACATACAATGTCATAATTGAACCCACCACCTCCCAGATCCTCCTTCCTTTATGGCGTACTTCATTTTGCAAACCCTTCTATTACATAATTGTTTACTTACCTCAATAACTTTGAACAGCTGTCTCAGGAACTATCAAGTGTAAGTTGATATTACTAATTGGTCTCATTTTGTTGGAAATTTAATGGACTTTTATAACTAATAATTTAACTTTTGCCATAAACCCACTACTATAGGTCAAAATGTCGAAAACTAAAAAAACTGTAATACTTCCTTTTTTGAATTTTTGCAAACTTTTAAATTGCCCCATCTTAAAAACTATTTGACTTACAAGAACCAAATTATTTTCTTTTTATTGCAAATTTAGTCTACTTTAAAGCGTGCATAGTAACTTTTGCCGTAACACAGGTCCTTGGTGGTAAAAATTGATAAAAATGAAAAAAATCTGAAAATTTATTGGATTTTTAAATATTTAACAATGATCCGGAGGGCTTTCGAGGTGGAAAACTTAGATTTGTCATTACTATCACATCACTACTGACATACAAAAAAATCAGAACTACCTCATTTAACGCAAGGCAAAATGTACGATTTCCATGGACTAATGGTGCTGATAATTTGATTAAAAGCATGCTGATAATTTTGTTATCCTAGTATTTCATCATCTTTCCTTTTTTCAGACCCTCCTAGTTACCATGAAACCAAAGGAAGTAAATAAACCAAATAAAAGAAAAAAAAATGCATACTTATACGAAAATCAAGAAGAAGAAAAAAGAATAGAAAAAAGAAGAAGAAAATAAAAGAATATAATTGATTGAAGATAAAGAGCAAGAACTTTTCATTTTTATTTAAATTTTCTTATTGCTATGCAATAGGGTATTTTACTGTTGTTGAAATGTAGATATTTAATGATGACGTTAAAAATATTGCAATTAAGAATACCAAATGTGAAAAAATAATTTGAATCTGTTTTCTAATAAAAGAATTATAGTCTGTTTGATTTTGACTATAGCTGTCTCTTTCTAAAACGAAATCTTCTATGGCGTGACTATGACGCTACTAACCCACTGACGTCACTAAGATAGCGTCCTGTCCTTGTCTAATTATAAAGTTTGAAGTCCTATATCTTTGAAAATATTCAAGATAATTCAAAATGAAAACTTGTTTTGTGTAGCTAATATTTTGAAAAACATTTTAAAGAAATAAAAAAAAATCAGTAAAATACCGTATTATATGTTCCATAATAGTTGTCTTGTACCTACCTATCTGCTAGTAATATCTACCTACCAGTAAGTCGCTTTCTAGTGAGATTTAACTAAGTCTAAACAAATTATTTAAATACCTACATAAATAAACTTGACATCACAAACTTTACATAGTAACATTACAAACTTAACAAACAAATTATTTAAATACCTACATAACTAAACTTGACATCACAAACTTTACATAGTAACATTACAAGCTTAACATAGGAAACTTAACGTGGTTTTTTACTATCACATTTTTCCTATACTTACAAAATTGCATTGTAAATGCATAAAAATAATATAAAATCTCAATATATATGGCTGTTTCATCTTAATCGATTGTTAAACATTTGTAAAACAAATTTCTTTCGGATGCGAGGGTTTCCTCACATTGATGAAGCAACGCTGGCCTACAGCGTGTGTTACATTCCAATGCTCCTTGGAGTATTTGGCGTCAAGTATGTCGAGTTGGTCTTCTCAGTAATTCTTGCTGAGGTAGTCACCGCTACAATAAAGCACTCGGCATCACGTTACCGGGATAGCGCATTATTTAATCATTCCACACATCGTCCAGTTGCGTAAACACTTGGGGCACAATACCTCACTATCTCGAGTCACAAAGTCCACTATGAAACAAATTGCGATTAAATTAAATATCCACTTAACCTAACCAGCCAAAATGGCGCCAAAAACCACACCATTACTATTATCACAGTCTACTTACTACATACAGTCATCGCGTTTGATATTGGCGAAAATGCCGCCGATTTCCAGACAGTTGTAAAACTGTAAGTCGTGGGCCACACTGGAGCGACCTGCGGATCCGCAGGAGGCGCGAACACGTACTGTTCCCTCCGCCGGTCGCGCCAACCGCCGGACCCGCCAGTGTGGCCCCTCCCGTCCGTCGCACTCGCAATATATTTGTTTTTCCCGCTCAACGCGGACGCAAGACGCGCCGGCCGCTCCAGTGTGGCCCACGACTAAGGGTTGTCACGCGTATAATTGATATTTATTTATTTTTATTTATTTTATTTTTTTTATATAGTTGTAAGACTCCGCCGAAAAAAGGAGTTACATCTTGACTAACTTACTAAAAAGGTATATAGATATGGCGAAGTTCACAGGTTTATATTGTGACTAGCCTTCCGCCGGCGGTTGGATGGCGGCAAACTTTTTTGTTTGTTGGCCAATTTTAATGAAACTCAGTTTTTAGTACCTACTATTTTGACAAGAAAACTGCAACGCAATGATTAAAATATTAAAAATCCAAGATGGCGGCCAACTTTTTTGTTTGTGGGCCAATTCTGATGAAACTCGGTTTCTGGTACTATTTAGACAAGAAAACAGCAACGCAATGTTAAAAATATTAGAAGTCCAAGATGGCGACCAACTTTTAAGTTTTTGGGCCAATTTTGATGAAACTCGGTTTCTGGTACTATTTTGACAAGAAGACAGCAACGCAATGTAAAAATATTAAAAATCCAAGATGGCGGCCAACTTTTTTGTTTGTGGGCCGATTTTGATAGAACTCGGTTTTTAGTACTATTTTGTCAAGAAAATAGCAACGCAATGTAAAAAATGTAAAAAAATTAAAGATGGCGCCCAAATTTTTGTTTGGTGGCCGATTTTGATGAAACTCGGGTTTTGGTACTATTTGGACAAGAAAACAGCAAAGCAATTTTAAAAATCTAAGAAATCCAAGATGGCGGCCAATGTTAAAAATATTATAAATCCAAGATGGCGGCCAACTTTTTTAGTTTTTGGGCCGATATTGATGAAACTCGGTTTTTGGTTCAATTTTGACCAGAAAACAGCAACGCAATGTTAAAAATATAAAGAATCCAAGATGGCGGCCAACTTTTTTGTTTGTGGGCCGATTTTGATGAAACTCGGTTTTTGGTACTATTTTGACGAAAAAACAGCAACACAATGTAAAAAATATTAAAAATCCAAGATGGCAGCCAACTTTTTTGTTTGTGGGCCGATTTTGATGAAACTCGGTTTTTGGTACTATTTTGACAAGAAATAAGTAACGCAATGTTAAAATTGACGAATTAAAACTAAATAAAAGCATGTAAAATAATACTTTTTGAGACTTCCGGCCCCTAATAAATCATTTTTTTTTTCACAATACCTTCGGGGTCCTAAAAGATCCACCTTCACATTTTTAGACAATCCCTCCGTACTTACGTAAATACCTATACAGGTGTCGGTATCGCTCAACTTCAAGGGCCTTCTGTATGGAAAAGTTGCTGTTTTCTTGTCAAAATACTACTAAATACCGAGTTTCATCAAAATCGTGCATATTTATTTATTTAATCTTTATTGCAAAATATATAACAAATGGCTGACTTAATGCTTATATGCATTCTCGTCCAGTCAACTGGAAAGGGTGTCAGGAAGAAAATGAACAGCAAAAATAAAAAAGTGACAGTAAGAAAACAGAAGGAACTAATTACAATGCAAGAAAAAAGTACTAAAATTAAATAACAAATGATAATTTGTAAATATTAATAGGTATACATACTAAAGTAACAATAACATGATATATAATTTATACATACATATAATATACATACAAATATAAATATATAACACATAAAGTCAGAACAGATCTATCATGATAAGTGTAAGCAGCTCGAGTAATGTTCGCGGACCATTTTCTTGAACACGCACTTACTTGGGGCACTGCGGATAATTTAAGGGCAAATCGTTCCAAAGTTGTACAGGCGAAAGAGAGAATGATTAGGAGACGAAGCCAGAAGAGTGGGATGGTGTTTTCAGGAGAAAGTTGTCACAAAAGCGAAGGCTACGTTCATTAGAGTCGCCCAGAAACTGAAACCTAGATTTCAAGTAATCTGGGGTAAGAGGATCGAATAGAATATTGAAGAGCATGCAGACAGCTCTAAGGTTCCTACGCTCGCGAATAGGGAGCCATTTGAGCTGCTGACGGTGTTGAGAGATATCGTATTTACGTAATCGATATATGAAACGAATACAGTTTTTAAGGAAACGATCCAACTTACTGAGAAGCTTTTTTTTCTTTTGAGGTTGGTACTACCGACATCAACGTAGACAATTATAGGTAAGACAAGCGTCTGTATTAGAGCAATCTTGATACTGGTAGGCAGAAAGAACTTAAACCTATAGAGAGACCTAAGTGCATTAGTGGCTCTGAGACATGCTTGTTTGATATGATCTTTCCAAGAGAGGCAGGTAGCGATAGTCAAACCCAAGTCCTTCACTTGTTGTGAGTAGGATATCATCACGCCGTTAGATACCAAATTGTAGACACTATTCCAGTTTACGCATGACAGCTGTCGAGAACTACCTAAAAGCAATTAAAGGATGACATTTAGCCGCGTTAACTGATATGCCATAATTAGTCGACCACACCGAAATCTTTATCAAATCACAGTTGGTTAGCGCGACAGCATTATTTAAACTGTGGATATTATGTTGCGCATAAAGTTGTAGATCGTCGGCATAGAGATGGAGAGATGGAAAGAAGAGGAGAAATGAGAGGCCAGAGAGTTGATAAACAAGGAAAAGAGAAGAGGGGTGAGTACACCGAATTGTGGAACGCCAGCCTCCCAAGTCGAGCCAGTCAGACAGCGTCCAATCTACTCGTACGGCTTGTTGGCAATCGCCAAGATAGGAAGAGAACCAAGTAGGTGCCATAGAAGAAATACCTAACCGACCGAGCATAGCTAGAAGAAATTCGTGATTAACGGCATTAAATGCGCTGAAAAAATCTATTAAAACTAGGACAGTTAATTGCTTAGAACACCCAAAAACCCATAACATGACACCAATATCACAAAACTGAAAAAAAGTGCGGCCGCCATCTTGGATTCCAAACTCACATCAAAATCGAGCTCAGCATCCCTAAAAACCCCTTACATAACACCAATATCACAAAATTAAAAAAATTACGCGGCCGCCTTTCTTGATTTCCAAAAATCGTAATAAACAAACTTAAAAAACCCCTACATAAAACCAATATAAAAAAACTAAATATTATTTTTCCAATTCAATATTTGAAATCAAATGCGAAAGCCCTGTCGCAAAGCTCCCATCTAGCTATAGTGCTTATTACACTTGGCTAAATTCAGCATCTGAATTTAGTAGTAAGAAAAGAAGGCTATTTAGAAGGTTCTGATTAGACTTGACTTATTCAGCATCTGAATTTAGAAGAAAGCAATCAGTGTTGCCAATTTAGCATTAATATGCTAGATTTGGCATATTTGCTTTCTGTTAAGCATATTATTTTTTCATTCATTTATTTTTTAGCATAATAACTTTTAAAAAACAACAAAAATAAAATAAATGAAATAAAAAACACGAAAGAAATGACTACCTGTATATTATGTACTTTAGTTTACCTATAAAAATAAAATAGTATTTTTTTTCAAATTTATTTCAAAACTTTATTAACAATAATATTGATATTTAATGGAATAGCAACGCAATGTCAAAAATGATAAAAAAAACAAGATGGCGGCCAACTTTTTTGTTCGTGGGCTGATTTCGATGAAACTTGGTTTTTGGTACTATTTCGTCAAGAAAAGAGTAACGCAATGTTAAAAAAGTTAAAAATCCAAGATGGCGGGCAACTTTTATGTTTTTTGAGCCGATTTAAATGGAACTCGATTTCTAGTACTATTTTGACAAGAAAACAACAACGCACTTATAAAAATATAAAAAAATCCAAGATGGTGGCCAACTTTTTTGTTTGTGGGTCGATTATGATGAAACTTGGTTTTTGGTCCTATTTTGACAAGAAAACAGCAACGAAATGTTAAAAAATAAAAAAATCAAGATGGCGGCGAACTTTTTTGTTTGTGGGCCGATTTTGATGAAACTCGGTTATTAGTATTATTTTGACAAGAAAACAGTAACGCAATGTTAAAAATGAAAATGAATGAAGTGAAAAACAATGCGTTGCTGTTTTCTTGTCAAAATAGCACCAAAACCAAGTTTCATCAAAATCGGCCCACAAACAAAAAAGTTGGCCGCCATCTTGGATTTTTTAATATTTTTAACATCGCGTTGCTGTTTTCTTGTCAAAATAGTACTAGAAATCGAGTTTTATCGAAATCGGCCAACAAACAAAAAATTTGGCCGCCATCTTGGATTTTTTATCATTTTTGACATTGCGTTGCTATTTTCCTGTCAAAATAGTACCAGAAACCGAGTTTCATCAAAATCAGCCCACAAACAAAAAAGTTGGCCGCCATCTTGGATTTTTTTATTTTTTTAACAGTGCGTTGTTGTTTTCTTGTCAAAATAGTACTAGAAATCGAGTTTTATCAAAATCGGCCCACAAACAAAAAAGTTGGCCGCCATTTTGGATTTTAATTTTTTTTAACATTGCGTTACTCTTTTCCTGTCAAAATAGTATCAAAAACCGAGTTTCATCAAAATCAGCCCACAAACAAAAAAGTTGGCAGCCATCTTGAATTTTTATTTTATTTTTAACAATGCGTTGTTATTTTCTTGTCAAAATAGTACTAGAAAACGAGTTTCATCAAACTCGGCCCACAAGCAAAAAAGTTGGCCGCCATCTTGGATTTTTAATTTTTTTAACATTGCGTTACTCTTTTCTTGACGAAATAGTACCAAAAACCGAGTTTCATCGAAATCAGCCCACAAACAAAAAAGTTGGCCGCCATCTAGGATTTTTTTATATTTTGAAAAGTGCGTTGTTGTTTTCTTGTCAAAATAATACTAAAAACTGTATTTCATCAAAATCGGCCTACAAAATAAAAAATCGCAAAAGCTACCTCCACGTGGTGATGGCGAAGTAAGCTAAAACTTGAAGTTTTTGTCTGTGTGTCTGTCAGTTGTCCGCGCCTCTGAAATATAGCGGGTGCCGATTGGCAGTGGAAAAAAGAGACCTTATTACTATAGAAATAAATGGGAGATTGGTCAATATTTTCTAATATTTCATTTTCAATATAATTTATTGTGAAATAAAATGACATAGGAATAATGTGATAGGAAAAAACCACGAGCCGTCTATGTAGCTTTCAGGTGGGATGACATTGTAAATGCAAAAAAGTTGAAATAACTAAGTAGCTTGTTTTTGATACACGCTTCATTTAGTTCAAAAAATTATTTTTATAAAAAAATAAAACCGCCTTCTAAAAAACCACATCAAAAAAGTAAGAAATAATTCCTCACCAAATAAATAACGTAAGTACTTTGAAGTCGGGCGTGAAACATGTACAATTTTTTGTTGTTTTTGTTAAAACCCGCCCGACTTCAAAGTACTTACGTTATTTATTTGGTGAGGAATTATTTCTTACTTTTTTGATGTGGTTTTTTAGAAGGCGGTTTTATTTTTTTATAAAAATAATTTTTATTTCACTCTTTTTAGTGCATGGTGCAGGCAATTTGCGTGTTTTCTGGTAAATAGGTATGTGATCAAACTCAAAACCTCCTTTTTAGTTTTTTGTAATATCTACACACACACAGAATCATAGTCATTAAAATAATATCTAAGAAATAAACTTAACGCTCAAGACTACTTGTAAATCGTCTCCTCATTTTGCAACAGGAATAATCAACGCAACACCGAAGTTAAACAATTTATCGATATCACCTATCACATAACTTTCACAGCTCTGTTTATTGTATGTATTCACTCACTTTATTCACTCCAAAATTCGTAGATATGTATGGAAAAACGTAAAATCTTATCACTGACCTTAACAATCCTTTGTCGTAATTGCAGCGTGTGAACACGTACCACTTCTGATTGTAAGCTAAAACCGTAGCTCAGGAAGTAAAACAAACACCATATACTTTTAAACTAATTATAATTATAGCAATACACATTTTTATATCTTATTTTTAACAAAAACTGATAAGGGAGCCAAAAAGGCGCCTAACATAGAACCACTTTTTCCTTCGACCGTTCAACTGACGTTCCGAATCACAGATTAAATTCACTATCGGAATCGATTATCGAGAATACAATATCGTATGACATAACGAATAAATAAATCAATTATTAATCATAATAATGCTTTCTAATGTACTTAAATAATTATTTGTTTATACTTTAGGCATAATTCCTTTGTTTATAAACCGATTTAGATGATTCTTGTTTTGTTAAAAAGGGGATACCTCAAGGTATTTTAACCGACTTCGAAAAAGGAGGTTTTGAGTTTGATCACATACCTATTTACCAGAAAACACGCAAATTGCCTGCACGATGCACTAAAAAGAGTGAAATAAAAATTATTTTTATAAAAAAATAAAACCGCCTTCTAAAAAACCACATCAAAAAAGTAAGAAATAATTCCTCACCAAATAAATAACGTAAGTACTTTGAAGTCGGGCGTGAAACATGTACAATTTTTTGTTGTTTTTGTTAAAACCCGCCCGACTTCAAAGTACTTACGTTATTTATTTGGTGAGGAATTATTTCTTACTTTTTTGATGTGGTTTTTTAGAAGGCGGTTTTATTTTTTTATAAAAATAATTTTTATTTCACTCTTTTTAGTGCATCGTGCAGGCAATTTGCGTGTTTTCTGGTAAATAGGTATGTGATCAAACTCAAAACCTCCTTTTTCGAAGTCGGTTAAAATACCTTGAGGTATCCCCTTTTTAACAAAACAAGAATCATCTAAATCGGTTTATAAACAAAGGAATTATGCCTAAAGTATAAACAAATAATTATTTAAGTACATTAGAAAGCATTATTATGATTAATAATTGATTTATTTATTCGTTATGTCATACGATATTGTATTCTCGATAATCGATTCCGATAGTGAATTTAATCTGTGATTCGGAACGTCAGTTGAACGGTCGAAGGAAAAAGTGGTTCTATGTTAGGCGCCTTTTTGGCTCCCTTATCAGTTTTTGTTAAAAATAAGATATAAAAATGTGTATTGCTATAATTATAATTAGTTTAAAAGTATATGGTGTTTGTTTTACTTCCTGAGCTACGGTTTTAGCTTACAATCAGAAGTGGTACGTGTTCACACGCTGCAATTACGACAAAGGATTGTTAAGGTCAGTGATAAGATTTTACGTTTTTCCATACATATCTACGAATTTTGGAGTGAATAAAGTGAGTGAATACATACAATAAACAGAGCTGTGAAAGTTATGTGATAGGTGATATCGATAAATTGTTTAACTTCGGTGTTGCGTTGATTATTCCTGTTGCAAAATGAGGAGACGATTTACAAGTAGTCTTGAGCGTTAAGTTTATTTCTTAGATATTATTTTAATGACTATGATTCTGTGTGTGTGTAGATATTACAATAAACTAATACTGTAAATTGCCGTTTAGTAATATTGATAGTGATTGTTTTGTGAACATAAAGGTACTTATATAATCTACTTTACTTACCTTTCCTATACTTTGCACGATTTGAAGTAGTCTTGAGCTTTAAGTTTATTTATTTTAAGTATAAATCTTTTAATACCTAAGTATGATTGTGTGTGGATATTGCAATGCAATGAATTAATACTGCAACTGCCGTTTGTTATTTTGATATTTGTTGTTTTGTGAACAATACAGTCATTTTCTTTACTTACCTACTTTTTTATAAAATTTGTTTATACCTATTTCTAAATCGGTATCGTTAATCATGGGGTCTGACAGACGTTCTCGATCTCGTGATAGACGTTCTTCTAGAAAACGTAGACGACGCCGTTATTCGTCATCCACATCTTCTAGTACATCTGATTCTGGTTCATCAAAATCAGATTACAACCGCAAACACCACCGTCGTAATAAAAAATATAAGAGTAAAGCAAAGTCAAAAGGGCAACATAAAAAATCTCGTCGTACAGTTACTCCACCAATAAGAAAACAAACAGCGCTACCGACTGTATGTTCTACTTCTCAACCACGTACTGTGACAGTGACTCCTCAAGTATTGCCTAATGATCAAACAAATAGTTCTGTTGATTCTAGTTGTCAAATACCTGTTTTTAATAGTAATCAGCTGTGTGTTAATAATTCGCTAGGCACTGGAAATACAAGTCTGTCTGCTGCATATCCCAACTTACCCATAAATTCATTTATGTCACAAATAAATGTTATACCTGAATTCGATCCGAATGATGGCCTTCAGAATATTGAATTGTGGATACACAAGGTAAACGAATGTGCAAAAATTTATTCGTGGAATGACACGCAGGTGTGTCATTATGCTTTACCAAAATTATCTGGTTTGGCAAAACGGTGGTATCAGGGACTTCCTTCTGTCTTATTTACATGGGAGCAATGGACGGAAAAATTGAAAGCTGCCTTCCCTTCCACAGAGAATTACGGGGATCTTTTACAAAAAATGCTACAATTACGATGTAAAATTGGACAAGCATTAGATGTGTACTATTATGATAAAATGAATCTTATAAACAGATGTGACATTACTGGACGCAAGGCTGTAGGGTGCCTAGTGCATGGTATAGACGATAAATTTATAAGAATGAGTGCAAACTCATGTCGATTCGAGGAACCGGAACTATTGTTTTCTTATTGAAAAACGATTTCACAAAATGATAACCATTTCAATAATCAAAAACGGAAGATCCCTTTTAATAGGGAGATTAGAACTATTCCGACACATACTAGTTCCGATTCCCCGAAAACCGAGAAGGTTTGTTTCAATTGTGGAGAGGTTGGACATATTCGGCCGCTTTGTACTAAACCGATGAAAAGATGCAACAATTGTCGACGAGTTGGGCACACAAGCGGTGAGTGTCGTATTCCTCCATCCCAAAACGCGACGATTGTTCATGACAACAATAAAAATAACCTTTTGGCTATATCTAATTCAAGTAGCGATAAGGCGGTTATGCACATCCAAGCGAGCGATAATGACGTTGTTCAGATCCAGTCTAATGAGAGGGAAGTAGAAAAATATTACAAGGACATACATATTGATGGTATATTAAAACATGCATTTATTGACTTGGGCAGTAATTGCTGTATTGTTAAGGAAACTGTGGCTAAAGAAATTTATGGACAGTGGGAATATAGAACCCAATTACCCAACCTTAGGGGTTTTGGTAATTCTAGCGTCAGACCACTTGGTACAGTAAATAGTTTAATAAAAGTTGATGAAGTGGAGGCAAAAATTGATTTGGTAATAGTAGCCGATCATTATATGTCAGTTGACATTCTCATAGGACAAACATTTACCGAAATTCCCAATCTGCTTATGATAAAGACGTCAAAGAATCTTCTGTTTTATTCCGCTCCAAGTAAAGAGTGCGTTCCTATTGATAATAAAATCAGACTTCTTACACGGACTGAGTGTACTATTGAACCTAATTCAGCGTCACCCGTTATGGTTTGCACGGAAAGCCACTTCACTGGGTCACTGTTTGTTCCACCTGGATTTTGCTCTCTTAAAAGCTACATAGTTTAACCTGGATTATACAGTTTTAATGATGGTATTGGTTTTATAATGATAGCAAACACTGCTGCATTTGACCTTAGTTTTTCTGAGGGTCATCCTTTAGCTCGAGGTTCTGGATATGACGAAGTAAAGGAACCTAGTATTAATTTAACCACCATGTCTATAGAACAGAATATTCGTTCACTGCCTACCGAAGACATAGTAGTAGGAGCTCAACTTTCAGACACTGAAACAAACAAGATACGTGAACTTTTACATAGATATCGAGATTGTTTTGCATTGAATCTTTCAGAACTCGGTAAGACGGACTTATCAGAGATGACGATTAAATTGAATGATGACAGACCTGTAGCCTATAACCCATACCGTATGTCACATAAAGAAAAAGAGCAGTTAACGGTTATAATTGATGATTTGCTTAAAAACGGTATAATTCGTGAAAGTAAATCATCATATTCTAGTCCAGTGTTATTAGTTAGTAAGAAAAATGGCCAAAAACGTCTATGTGTAGATTACCGAGCCCTAAATAGGAAGACACTCAAGGACAAATACCCCCTCCCACGTATAGAGGACAAACTTGATTGCTTGGGGGGCAATCGGTATTTCACAAGTTTAGACCTTGCTTCTGGATACTACCAGGTCCCAGTAGCAGAAGATAGTAAGCATCTAACGGCATTCGTCACTCCAAACGGATTATATGAATTCAATCGAATGCCGTTTGGACTGGCGAATGCCCCAGGTGTTTTTCAAAGAACCATAAACACGATGCTCAATGGAGTAGGGGAAAAGCTGGTTCTTGCCTATATGGATGATTTGTTGGTGGCTTCAAAGACGATTCAGGAAGGTTTAGAGAAACTTGAGAGAGTATTTGATCTCTTAAGACGAGCTAAACTTACATTAAACTTGAAAAAGTGTGTTTTTTCAGGAACAAATAGAATACCTCGGTTACGAAATAACCAAGGATGGTATAAGACCCGGTTCTCATAAGATCAATGCCGTAAAACTTTTCCCAACACCAAAGAACGTACATGAAGTTCGCCAGTTTGTTGGTCTCGCGAGTTACTTTAGGAAATTCGTTCCAAAGTTTTCCGTCATTGCGAGACCACTCACTGTGCTGACAAAAAAAAAATGAGCCATGGCGTTTTGAGTCTGAACAAATAGCTGCGTTCCAGTCTCTAAAAGACATTTTGTCTAGTCGACCTGTTCTTGCTTTGTTTGATCCTACTGCTCGATTGGAGGTTCATACGGATGCAAGCAAACTAGGCCTAGCTGCAATACTCATGCAAGATGCTGGGAAGGGTCTCCAACCTATAGCATATTACAGTCGACAGACCTCTCCCGAAGAGCAAAAATTTCATGCATATGAGCTAGAGACCCTTGCCGTCGTTACCGCTCTAAGTAGATTTCGTGTGTATCTGATTGGTGCAACTTTCACAATCGTGACTGATTGTATCGCAATAAGATATACAATGACTAAAAAGGATTTAGTTCCTCGGATTGCCAGGTGGTGGATCGCTATGCAAGAGTACGATTTCAATATAGAATATCGTCCCGGCTCTAAAATGCTCCACGTTGACGCATTAAGTAGAAACCCGATTAGTGCGGAGGGTGCCACGTTCAGTGATGATGATGTCAACGTATTCCGAATCGACGTTGATGAAGTGAGTGCCGGAACAGATGAACGTTAGCTGCAAACAGTCCAACAATCTGACCCAGAGCTGAAAATAATAGTCGAAATTCTTAAGGACCCTACCAACGATAATATTGTTGAAATAAAAAATAACTTTACCATAAAAAATAATAAACTTTATCGATTAGTAAAGGATGGTGACACAGTCAATTTACTTTGGGTGGTGCCGAAATCTGTACGGTGGCAGATACTGAGAAGTAACCACGACAGTGTTGGCCATTTTGGGTATGAAAAGACTTACGATAGGATACGTAAAGTATACTGGTTCAAAAAAATGCGTAGATTCGTTCAAAAATACTGTAAGGCATGTTTGCATTGCGCTCTCAACAAAGTTCCTGGCGGCCCTAAGGAGGGCATGTTACACCCTATTCCCAAACCTGACAAACCGTTTGATACCTTGCACGCGGATCACTGTGGACCATTCCCTGTGAGTAAAAGGCAAAATGTATACATATTGGCGATAATTGATTCATATACAAAATTTATCTTCATTAAACCTGTCAGAAATTGCAAAACAAAAACCACCATTGCAGTATTTGAGGAATACTTTTCGCTATTTGGTACACCTAGGCGCCTTATTACGGACAGAGGTACAAGTTTTACTAGTCACGCTTTTGCTGAATTTGTTAAAGAGAAGGGAATAACTCACGTACTGAATGCCGTTGCAACTCCGAGAGCCAACGGCCAAATAGAGCGCTATAATCGCACTATTTTAGATGCTTTAACTGCCACTAATCATGGAAAGCCAGACAATGAATGGGATATCGCTATACCTAAAGTACAATGGGGCCTCAATAATACCATAAACAAGGCTACTGGTAAGACTCCATCGGAGCTACTTTTTGGTGTAGCTCCAACAGGTGTTTCAGATGGTGCTATGAACGCCATAGTATCAGAGGCCCACAATAATCTTGACCGATCTGAAATAAGAGAAGAAGCGGTAAATAAAATGAGAAGCGAACAATTTAAACAAAAATCCCGTTTCGATAACAGTCGGAAAGAGGCAACAAAGTATAATATTGGAGATTTGGTTCGCGTTGAAAGAGAGTTAGGTAATCCCGTACCTGGACAGAGCAAAAAATTTGTGCCTAAATGTAGTGGACCTTACAGAATCATTAAAGTCCTCGACAACGATAGGTATGAGGTCGAAGATACGCCAATTACACGTCGTGATGGTAGACAATCTTACAAATCGGTATTTGCGGTGGATAAAATTCATCCGTGGCTTGTGTTTTCCAATGACCCCATGGAGAGCGATACTGATGTCGAGGAAAGTTAGATTACATATATTTTTTTTAATGTATTATGCCTTAATGTCTATTTTATAAATCTTTATTGAGAATAACTAGCTTTAATGGCGCTTAGCCCAGAGTGGCGCTAATTATATCTAGTCTCAATTGAGTTTAGCCCAATGTGGCGTTGTAATTAGCCTTAGAGGCGTTTAGCCCAGAGTGGCGTTGTAATTAGCCTTAAAGGCGTTTAGCCCAGAGTGGCGTTGTATCTAGCCTAAATAGCGTTTAGCCCAGTGGCGTTGTAATTAGCCTTAAAGGCGTTTAGCCCAGAGTGGCGTTGTATCTAGCCTAAATGGCATTTAGCCCAGAGTGGCATTGTGTGTAATTAGCCTTAAAGGCGTTTAGCCCAGAGTGGCGTTGTAACTAGCCTAAATGGCGTTTAGCCCAGAGTGGCGTTGTGTGTAACTAGCCTTAATGGCATTTAGCCCAGAATGGCGTCGCTGTAAGAAACTAGCCTTAATGGCGTCTAGCCTAAAGTCGCGTTGTGTATAGCATCAACGGTGTTTAGCCCACGGTGGCGTTGTATCATAATGAACTAAACCCTATTATAGATCATATTATTTTATGGATAAATAAGTATCGTTTTATTAACACTAGAGTGTAAACTAAATTAAAATTAATAATAATAAAAAAAAAATTACTTAATTAGACTAAAGTAAAATATTAATAAATGTGAAAATTATCTAAATGAAGTTGTTTAAACAGTTATGTAATAATGTATGTATTACTCAGACATAATAATAATAAGGTTTTTCTTTTCTTTTGAATACTTTTTACAAGATCTCGTACGCAGGGACGCGTACCTTGTCTTAATTGGCCGAATATAAACAAATAATTATTTAAGTACATTAGAAAGCATTATTATGATTAATAATTGATTTATTTATTCGTTATGTCATACGATATTGTATTCTCGATAATCGATTCCGATAGTGAATTTAATCTGTGATTCGGAACGTCAGTTGAACGGTCGAAGGAAAAAGTGGTTCTATGTTAGGCGCCTTTTTGGCTCCCTTATCAGTTTTTGTTAAAAATAAGATATAAAAATGTGTATTGCTATAATTATAATTAGTTTAAAAGTATATGGTGTTTGTTTTACTTCCTGAGCTACGGTTTTAGCTTACAAAAGATACGTATTAAATTCACATAAAGTGGTAACGAAAACGACAGTATTTTCAAGATTTCCTGAAAACTACTGAACCGATTTCAAAATTTCAAAAAATGGGACCAACTTGGAAACCAACCTGATGTAATAACGTTTGAACCATTTCAATCGGTTCAGCCGTCTTCGAGTAATCGGTGGACATACACAAAAAAAAAAAAAGAGAAAAAACATACATACAGACGAATAGAGAACCTCCTCCTTTTTGATTTAGAAGTCGGTTAAAAATGCGTGCCAAGCTGCTTTTCACGTGTTTCTTGTGCTCTTTGGGCAGTAGGTAGGTGTACGTACCATTTGAGAGCATTGCAGCAACAGCAGGCAACAACTGATCAGATGAAATAGATATGTGCATGCCACCACGGGGCCGAATAATGTGGAAACGTCGTCTACAAACCTGAAACAAATATCGCCATTTTACTTTTCCGTTTTCCATAGAAGGTCTTTTGTTTATTAATATACTTACATATATTAATAAACAAAAGACATATATTAATATACATACATTCACTTCACTACTATATCAATGACATACATATAGACATCGGCAACAAAAACTAAGTGTCGGCCCACACGTAGGCACCACAACCACACCACATCGCAGCGACAAAATGTGGTAGGCGTGAATAGAGTCGATGCAACTATTTGCAGTGGTAGTGCGACAAAATGTCGTTGTCGCTAGTAGTGGATGTGGCCGGCCGCTTTTTCACTGTGTCGTCGCTGGTGGTTGCGTTGTGGTTTCGTTGTAGCCGCTAACCCACGCGGTCAATAATGACTGCAAAATGTGGTACGTGTGAATTGACTATTCATTTCCAATAGAAAATGCGCCCCGCCCATGCACTATGTGTGGTTGTGGTGTGGTTCGTGTGGGTTTAGTTTAAAAGCCTTTCATCTACAGTTATTATATCTATGGTACTAATTAAGAAACTTACTTGACTATAAACTTATGATGATTAATACATTCTACAATTTTGTGGTGCACTTTTTCATTTTCGTCGAAGTCATACATGTCAACAGTTAATTTTATACCATTTTGTTTGACCAGGTGGTGCGATTTAGGCCTTTCGAAATGTTCAAGATTGTCTATTAGAACTTTTATATGTCCGATAATATGGAATACCATAAACGCCATGTAACAGTCATAAATACAAATTAAAACAGAACAACAATACGATAACCAGAGATTCACAATCGTATAAAACCAGAAATGGTCATTTTGATCAATTCCAGGATATGAGTAATACACAGAAAATTCGTATGTCGTGTCTTCGTCCACAGTACCAGAAAATACCCCATTTCTATGATTGTGGTAAAGTGGCAATGCGTTGTAAAGGAACATGCCCATAACCATCGTTCCTGCCATCAAGTGTCCATAGATGTGTGAAACGAAGTGCACTGTGTCAGCAGCCTGTGAAAAAAATGAAGCATTTAAAAAATATCTCGATAGATAATAAAAAATAAATTGATCGTCATCCATCATCAATATAAACAATTAAACAAATATTCGTTCAAACGACGTTCCGTGAGCGGGGCCCCTGCAATGTGGACCGATGACCTAGTCAAGGTCGCGGGACGCCGCTGGATGTGAGCAGCGCAGGACCGATCGTTGTGGAGATCCTTGGGGGAGGCCTATTCCCAGCATTGGGCATCGTTCGGCTGACATGATGATGATGATGAAACAAATATTATGGTTTAGATACCTACTAATGTTTGCCCGAATTTTAAATGCAATAATTTCGTTTGTTATAATTTCATTAGTAATAATGTTTCATTTGCCGTAACTATCAGATAAATAACATAAAATTGTTTGCAAAAATTTCATTATTTATAATTTATCAAATGTCATAACTTTTTTATTCCATAATTTTATTTGCCATACTTTTCATTTTCAATAAAGTTAATATCCATAACTATGATTTACAATAAAACTCATTGCCTATAATGCAAACAGGCATGCAACACGCAAGCAGGCATGCAGTACGCAAGCAGGCGTGCAGCATGCAAGCAGCAATTCAGCACGCAAGCAGATATGCAGCAAGCAAGCAGGCATGCAGCACGCAAGCAGACATGCAGCAAGCAAGCAGGCATGCAGCACGCAAGCATGCATGTAGCACGCAAGCAGGAATGCAGCAGGCATGTAGCATGTAATTCTTCTGTCACGGCTCCGGCGCCGGCGCTGCGGGGTTCCGGTGCGGTCTCACGCGTGCTAATCATCGCAGATGGCTTTCGCTCACCACCGCAACTTCGGCTTGAGCCGGCCAGCCTCGCCCAAGGCCACCTGCTCCTCAATCAGCACGCGGGCCGCCTCAACCCTCCTCGCCTCCGCGGCTCTAAATAACACTCTAGTCTAGGGGTAGGGGATACAAGACTACATGCAGTCGGGGTCGACTGAGATTCCTTTTTTTACTAATTCGTTATCTTTAAATTACATTACGTTAGGTAAAAAAAACGTGTATTATTAAGTCAAATTATATTTAAAGTTACTAATAATTAGTTACGTGATGCTCTACTTACAGCGGGACCACCTTGAGCTACGTTAATTTAATTACCATCAAAAAAATGTAGAAAATTTGTATATAATTGTATACGCAATAAAAAAAAATGTATATCTATAGTTTCGTTGTAAAAACGAAATCAATGTGGTCCCGCTGGGGAGCATACTCTACAGCGGGACCACCACTATAATTCCGTTACTGAAGGCTTTTCAAATTTGTTTATGAGTCCAAAAAAATGTATATTAAATGTATATTAATAAACTACAGTAAATTTTGGTCTTTAGTTGGATCTTTACCAAATTACGACTAATTTAAAATTTCCCTACGGATTTTAGGTGTCCGTTACCCCAGCCAGAAAGAAGCTTCTGGAGGAAAACGATTTGATTGCATAATTAAGGCATATTTTGCACAAATATGCGCCAAATGTAAAATGAGTGGGCCTTATACCAGGGGGGGCTCACTCCGCAATTCAATCGACTACGCGCTGTCTACCGCGAGGTAGAGAATAGGTGGGTGTCACGCGCGCTTACCGCTCAGTTGTGCATGCGACGCCACGCGAGAAAGAAGTTAGGTACTTATTTTACTTTCGCCACACTTTCGCGCCAAAACACACGTGTGTTAAAACGTCATTGGTGTTACCTTATGGTTTTACCCATAGCAAAATCCGTAATATTAAATATTATTGTGTGGCCTTCGGTTGTCTTAACAACGACAGAAAGAGCCCGGATTTAAAATTTCATCATCTTCCTAAAAACCTGAAAGGTACCTAAGTTTTTTTGTGTGACTATACTGTCTTATTCTAAGTATCTATAATACTTAATGATCCGAATATTTGATTTAAGGACCCCCGACCCACCTTAGCATAGGTAATTACGACAAAAATAAAAATTAACAAAGTGATTCTCGCTTTTATACCTACATAGCTAGGTTAGGTACCTACGAATAATTATTATTAAGGAAAAAGAATCAATAGGAAGTAGCTGTAGCACTTTTAAAATAGGTACCTACCTACCAAATTACAAAATATCTACCTACTTTCTGTCTTAGAATAATATAATAACTGTGAATGCTCTAATAACCACTGAGCTACGGAGTCGTTACGGCCTGGCCACGAAAATGCGCGGCGGCCGGCGGCGAATTGCGCAATCATTGCGCGCTCGCAACAGACGTCTAATCAAATAAGTCAATGAGACGCACCAACGGATGCGCAATTCACTCGTCGCCGCGCCGTCTCCGCCGCGCATATTCGTGGCCAGGCCGTTAGAGTATTCGCCCGGACAGAGAAAGGCCGTGGGTTCGGAGCTAGTTGTAATGTGAGAAGGGACGACTTTTTCTCATACCTACTTCATTCTCAATTTTTTCAGTAATAAAAATTGAATTGTGAATGCAAAGAAGTAAAAATAAAAAATCTAAACTGTCTGTATTTAAAAATCATTTGCGCTATTTGTTGTTCCTTTTACCACTTACCTGCTTACTTCGTCGTTACATTGCAGTCGAGTCGAGCGGCGACCCTACGCGGCAACCAAGACCACCCAAAACCAATTTGGCTTAAGCGTTTCCGAGTAATAGAAGCGTATTACGTACAGCTACGGTTCAATTTCGCTTGTAATGAACGGTAAATTAGCACGGCAGGCGTGCGGGTGCAAATTATTTTAGACCTAATTCTCGCGTGGACAAGATTGATAATTTATTGTAACTGTTTCGGAAGTGAGCCTTCTGCTACAAATATTATTCTGTGCTTATACTTTCGGAATAAAACGAAAAAAAACTTTCTGTTGCGTATGTTCCATCTAGTTACATTCAAAATTCAAAAAAATCAAAATTCAATATCGTTTATTCAATTTAGGTTTGTTTAACAACACTTATGAACGTCAATGAAGCTACGCCATCGGTTCGCAAATCCTACGGCAGGAGACCTTGTAGCGAGAAGAACCGGCAAGAAACTCGCCAAGGGCTATTTTTTTCTCCCTGTTTTAACTTATACAGAGTCGTCAAATTTGAAAAGTGACCTTCACATAATAGTAAGGTTACTTTCCATCACAATACAGAAAATTAAATTAAGTACAATTTTGCTTATTACCTAAAACATTAAACAATTTTCAACTAAACAAGGAATCAAATAGTTTAATGGACACACTAATCTTAATCTTATTCACATTGTATTATAGGATTAATGAAAAGGAAACTGCAAGCTGCGCTGTATATTCAAATTTATAAGTATTAACAAATAAAAGGAATTTTTGAATAAATAAAACTGTTCGGAAAAGATCGACGTTTCTGAACGCATCTCTAATGTCACGTCAAATTGACATTAGCTGTCACTTGAAGTTGACGCTGCTTCTTGATTGGAATTCTTGTAGAAAAATGTCGGATTAATTTTGCTGAATTGTTAAAAACCGCTCGCGTTGAATATGCCTGGCATATCGAGCTTGAATTGAATCTTAAATTATCGATTTGATCCCGTTTTGTACGACCAAGATTTTGACGCCATCTTGACGAGTGGCCGGTCGCGGTGCTTTGAAAGATAACCTTCCACCACGCGTTGTTGTCGGGACAATATATCTTAATAAGCAAGCCCCGCGTGTGTAATTGTGTATTGTTGGGACGCCCAGTGTTTTGGGACCCTGTGTGGTGTTTGTTTTGTGAGTAAGGTGACGAATTGGTAAGGTCTGCAGAAGAAGAAGGAACATCAGATGGGGGCGCGCCCCCTTATACCACTTCTGCCCCGGAGACCTTCGACACCACGGACCCGTATGTAAAATTCACCTTACTTCACATTAAGTCGCTGTGTATCGCAGTTCAATTGTTCAGTTACATCCCGGCTGAAACCAAGTCTTGTCCGGAGTCTATACTAGTGATACAAACGCTTCCACTGCGCTATGCCGGTTCCGCGGGTCTAGGCAGGGGTGTACTGAACATTGCTTGGTAGCAAGAGCGTAGTTTGAAGGCCTGAGAGGCCCACGCCAAAACTTTGTCTATTAATCAGTGCCGTTTTGATGACCATCTGGTCCGGACTGGATTAATTTGTACTTGTAAATGGTAATTAACTTGCATTTGAAAAGTAAAGGGCATTCCTTTGTTATTGGTTCCATGTCTTGTAATTAATTGTCATGTATTGAAGTTCCAAAATGTAAACAGATGCCTTTCTTTGTTCATAATAATTATTATTTAGTTTGTTAGCAAATTTGAGTTGTGAATATTGACAACTACTTGCCAGCGTGATGCACTTGAGAGTGGCTTTGTTGAATCCCCTGTTGGTTTCCTACAACGCATTAAAAAACTTAAAACTCCCAGTGGAGCAGTGGTCGTTTTTGTTACTGCACATTGTCCTGGGAAAGTTGCCGGACTCTGTTAAGGTCCGTTTTGAGCAGCAGTATGGTGGGGATAGTGCGACTTATCTGCCACCCTTCTCGGACCTCTTGACGTTCCTGGAAGGAGAGAGTAGACTGGCAGATAATTCCTCTCTGGCCGGTCCTATGGGACCCGAACGACCTGTGCCACAGAGTAGGTCCCCACCGGACCCCCCCGTAGGGGGCGTATGGCCCCTCGCGCGCCCGGCCGTTATGCCGCCGTCCAGGAGACCGCCCGCTGCTTGTACTGTCGGGAACCGGGTCACAGCACGACCCGTTGTGATAAGTTCCTCGACCAGCGCGTCCAAGGCCGTCGAGCGATCGCGCGACAACGGACATGGTGCTACTCGTGCTTGGGCCTGCACATGCAGCGCGAATGTACCCAAGCGCACCCATGCCGCTTTTGTAAGGGCAACCACCATCCCCTCCTCTGCATGAACAGCCCAGAGGGCGGCGGAGCGCCGCAGCGCGTCGCTGCAGGATCACCTCGTATGGGTGGGGGTCTCGGACCCCCCGCGGTGTTTGCATCCCGCAGCAGTTCTAGTGGCCACCAGAGTGGCCCCAGACGCTCTCCGCCACGTTTGGAGCCTCAAACGGGCGGGGGTCCCAGGGACCCCCCCATGGGAAACCGATCCCCAAGGATGGGGATGAGTCATGCGAGCGTTGCCGGAGGTCGTAGAGGCCCCCCGCGACGTTTTGAGCCTCGCACGGGTGGGGGTCCCACGGACCCCCCCATGGGAAATCGGTCCCCAACTAGGGGGTTCGATTTTGCGAGCGTTGCGGGAGGTCGTAGAAGCCCCCCGCAACGTGTTGAGCCTCGCACAGCCGGGGGTCCCCGGGACCCCCCTTCTGAAAATCGGTCACCGTGCCCCCGCGACTATGGGTCGACGTACACGGTGGATGCTAGGCACCGATTCTCGCCGCCGCTCGCCGAATACCCGCGTTTGGAGCGGCGCCCGCCCCGTCTTCAAGGGGCCGGGAGATATAACCCGCCTGATACCGGGCGAATTGGACGTAGGCAGTATGTGGGAGAATGGGACCCACTGGATCGCTATGAGCGACCCCCTTACCATGGGGGGACGTCTGGGGACCCCACATACTAGCAATCAACGTGTTTACGGTCGATTGTAGCCACCCCTCCAGAGACCGTTTTGTTGCCCACGGCCTCTGTGCTTGTCAGGGGATTGAATGGCGACTTTGTGGAAGTTCGCGCCTTGTTGGATTCCGGTGCTCAGGGGTGTGTTGTGTCATCTTGGTTAGTTAGGCGGTTGGGCCTCAAGGTGCACCCCCACACGGAAGGCGTGAGAGGTGTTGGCGATGTGAAAGTCCCCGGGTTGTTAGGGCATGTTGACTTCACATTTACATCACGTAATAAGTCCACGCCAGGCATTAAGACCTCGGCGATTGTGTTGGACACAGTTGTTGGCCGTCAACCTTCAGTTGACTTGGGACCGAGTATGTTGTCTTTGGTGTCTGATTCCCCACTCGCCGATCCAAATTTCTTCCGCCCAGGCCCGATTGATGCTCTCCTTGGAGCCGATGTCCTGGGGCGAGTTTTGTTGACGGGGAAGCGAGTTTTGCAGCCAGATGGCTTGGTAGCTCTGCAGACGACACTCGGTACAGTTGTGATGGGCCCTGCTCGCCGCGTTTTGGATTCCCTTGATGAGGATCGCGGTCTTGTTTTTAATGTGTCTCTCTCCGAAGTGGTGCAGAAGTTTTGGGAGGTTGAGGAACCTCCACCAGCCCCGCGGGTCGACCCAGTAGCGGATGAATGCGAGTTGTATTACCAGAATAACACTGGTCGCCTCCGCTCTGGTCGTTTGATCACCCGTCTCCCCTTTCGTGCCGGCCGACCTCCTCTGGGCGAATCCCGACCGCTAGCGGAACGTAGGCTAGTGGCGATGGAGCGTCGCATGAGCAAGGATCCGGTCTTCCGCCAGAAGTATGTTGAATTCATGCGGAAGTATGAGGAGTTAGGGCACATGTCCGTGAGCGAGTTGGATTGGCGCTCCGTTGAGCACTTCTTTTTGCCGCACCACGCCGTTTTGAAATCCGGAAAGATTCGGGTGGTCTTTGACGGTTCGGCTCCCACCTCTACTGGAGCGTCCTTGAACCAGTGTCTGCATGTAGGTCCCAAGCTGCACACGGAGATCTCAGACATTTTGACCAACTTCCGGCGGCACCAAATTGTATTTATGACTGACATCCGGATGATGTTCAGACAAACGGTCATCCATCCAGAGGATAGGAGGTACCAATTGATTTTGTGGAGAGAGAGTCCTAGGGACCCCTTGTTGATTTATGAATTGAATACGAATACGTACGGTTTGGCTTCGAGCCCGTTTGTTGCGATTCGTTCTTTGTTGGAGTTGGCCGAGAAGGAGCGCTTGAGATACCCTCGCGCCTCCGCCATTTTGGCCAGTGACGTCTATGTGGATGACATTTGCACGGGCGCCTCATCTGTCTCAGAGGCGATTGTCCTGAGAGACGAACTCACCGCCCTTTTGAAGTCGGGAGGTTACGAGTTGAGGAAATGGATATCCAACTCGCCTGATGTACTGGTAGGTTTGCCCGAAGAGCACCAGCAGGACCCCCACCTATTCGAAAATGTTGATAATCCCCATGTGGTGACCGTCCTTGGCGTACAGTACAAACCGGTCTCTGACACTTTCACTTATTGTGTGGATTTACGACCACCGAAAGTCTGGACCAAGCGTTTAGTATTGTCTACTGTCGCACGTACCTTTGACCCCAATGGGTGGATTTGCCCCGTGCTGTTTATGGCCAAGTGTTTCTTGCAACGGTTATGGGCTTCGGGTGTGTCGTGGGATGAACCCCTCTCGGACGAGTTACTCCGAGATTGGTCGAGCTTCGTTTCATCCCTCCCCGAGATTAATGAAGTGCATTTGCCGAGGCTATTCCTCCCTTCTGAAAATTGTAAAGTTACTCTTCACGGCTTTTCCGATGCCTCCGAACGTGGATTTGCTGCGGCCGTGTACCTCCGCACCGTTACTGTTGACGGAGTTGTTGCTGTGCATCTGGTGATAGCGAAAAGCAAAGTCGCTCCCCTTCGGACTCGTCATACGATCCCGAGGTTGGAATTGTGTGGAGCTGCCCTCCTAATGCGTTTGTTGAACCACGTATGGCTCACATTAGGTCGATCTATTAAGATACAAGAGGTTTATGCTTGGACGGACAGTCAGGTCGTCCTTTGTTGGTTGAAGGCTCCGGCGCACACCTTGGACGTGTTTGTGGCCAATCGAGTGTCGCAGATTTGTAATTCCGACATCGAGTTGATTTGGAGACACGTGCCGGGAACCATGAATCCCGCGGATTGTGCGTCTCGGGGTTGTGTAGCCCCAACCCTAATTAACCACCCCCTCTGGTGGGGCCCACAGTGGTTGATGCGGCCTGAGTCGGAGTGGCCGCCCTCTCCAGCGTTGTCGAACGTAGCCGTTCCTGATATGCGGGCATGCGTCCTGGAGACTAACCCCGCCGGGGAAAGGGATTTGTTGTTGGATCGGTACAGCTCCTTACAGAAGCTGCTTGGTGTTACCGCTTGGATCAGACGTTTTGTGTACAATTGCAGAAACCCACGCGCGAGGCGTGATTCGTCGGTTCTCACTCCGGACGAGCGTAGGGACGCGCTCTTGTTTTGGGTCCGGAGAGTACAAGCTGATAGTTTTGAGTCCGAGATTGAAATTTTGCGTTTAGGCCGTCGCAAGTTGAAGGGCGCGGTATCGCGATTGAATCCCTTCCTGGACGAGAGTGGGCTTTTGCGAGTCGGCGGAAGACTTCGAAATGCGAACCTGCCGTATGGAGCTCGTCACCCCCTTTTGTTACCTAAAGCCGGACATTTGACTCAACTGATAATAACAGATCGCCATGTGAATGCACAACATGCTGGCTGTAATGCTTTGTTGGCCATTTTGCAGCGTGAATTTTGGATTTTGTCTGCTCGTCGAGCCATTCGCACTGTGGTTTTCCGTTGCCTGCCTTGTTATCGATTGAAGGCCGCGACCATGCAGCCCCAGATGGGTGATTTGCCTGCTGATCGCGTCACGGAGTGTAGAGCTTTTGCCGGAGTCGCCACCGACTTCGCCGGTCCCTTTACTGTAAAGGCTTCGAGACTGCGTAATGCTAAAACCTATAAGGCGTACTTGTGCGTGTTTGTGTGTTTGTCCACCAAGGCTGTCCATTTGGAAATTGTCTCGGAATTGTCTACCGAAGCCTTTGTCGCCGCCTTGAGCAGATTTGTTTCCCGTAGAGGACTGCCGACATTGATACGTTCCGATTGTGGTACTAATTATAAGGGAACGTGTAATTATCTTAAGGAAGTAGTTAAGTTTTTTGTTGATAATAAAATAGACATTGGAACCACCCTCTCCCGGCGTGGGATAATCTGGAAGTTTAGCCCTCCAGCTTGTCCGACCTGGGGAGGAATTTTTGAAGCTTGTGTAAAGGCTGCCAAGACACACTTGCGTCGCGTGATTGGAGAAACTATTCTCACGTTTGAGGAACTTGATACGGTATTTTGTAAAATTGAGGCCGTCCTCAACTCGCGACCCTTGTGCCCGTTGTCTTCGGACCCGAATGACCTGGAAGCGTTGACCCCAGGTCATTTCTTGATCGGACAGCCCCTTTTGGCTTTTCCTGAATATCCGATTCAGGATGTAGGATCCCATCGTTTGTCGCGATACCAACTTTTGAAACAGATGTCCCAAAACTTCTGGGCACGTTGGTCGATGGAGTATTTGCATATCCTACAACAGCGCGTGAAGTGGACAGATAAAACCACCCCACCCCAGACTGGCGACCTCGTGTTGATTAAGGATGCTAACCTGCCGCCCCTATGTTGGCGAAGGGGGCGCATTGTTAAACTCTACCCCGGAACTGACGGAGTTCCTCGTTTTGCTGAGGTTTTGGTTCGAGATTCGGTTTTGAAGAGAGCAGTTAGTGGGCTCTCCCGATTACCCGTAGATTGACGTACCGTTCTTAACGGTCCGGGGCGGGGGGATGTTCGGAAAAGATCGACGTTTCTGAACGCATCTCTAATGTCACGTCAAATTGACATTAGCTGTCACTTGAAGTTGACGCTGCTTCTTGATTGGAATTCTTGTAGAAAAATGTCGGATTAATTTTGCTGAATTGTTAAAAACCGCTCGCGTTGAATATGCCTGGCATATCGAGCTTGAATTGAATCTTAAATTATCGATTTGATCCCGTTTTGTACGACCAAGATTTTGACGCCATCTTGACGAGTGGCCGGTCGCGGTGCTTTGAAAGATAACCTTCCACCACGCGTTGTTGTCGGGACAATATATCTTAATAAGCAAGCCCCGCGTGTGTAATTGTGTATTGTTGGGACGCCCAGTGTTTTGGGACCCTGTGTGGTGTTTGTTTTGTGAGTAAGGTGACGAATTGGTAAGGTCTGCAGAAGAAGAAGGAACATCAGATGGGGGCGCGCCCCCTTATACCACTTCTGCCCCGGAGACCTTCGACACCACGGACCCGTATGTAAAATTCACCTTACTTCACATTAAGTCGCTGTGTATCGCAGTTCAATTGTTCAGTTACATCCCGGCTGAAACCAAGTCTTGTCCGGAGTCTATACTAGTGATACAAACGCTTCCACTGCGCTATGCCGGTTCCGCGGGTCTAGGCAGGGGTGTACTGAACATTGCTTGTGGTAGATTGTGGTAGAGAACATTATTAGAAAAATTGCTGTTACTGTAAGACACGGATACCAAAATTACTATGAGACACACCAGCTCGCTCATAAATCAATATAATACTATGATTAACCATATCCCGAACACCTTTAACACAAGTAGACATGAGCAGACCCACCCCACTGGCAGCACCCGTTCACGAGCATGACGCATGAGCCAGCCATCGCTTCGCTCAACCATATTTTAGGGAACGTAACGACCCGACTCACACGACACGACACATTGTAGTTAGTTACATTAATGTAACTAGTTGGAGTTTTATTCCAAGTAGCCACACTATTTAGAAATCCTCACCCGTTTAATGTAAGAATAATAAGAATAAGGAACTAATTAAACTTCTTTTCTAGTTAGTTACATCGTTAATATTCACTCAGTCATTCATGAAAACATAATAACTCTTTTGGGGACTTGGGGAACTGGGTGAAATGGTCCCGACCTAGTTTACTGATCACCCGTCCGGCTTCGCTGGCGCCCCCCTATAAATAATAATAATAAACATAATAACTACTTTTTAACTAACTTCAAAATTTAAAATCGGCCAAGTGCGAGTCGGACTCGCCCATGAAGGGTTCCGTACCCACTTAACGTACCGATAACATACACCTAGAAAATTAGTACTATAATTTTTCGCCAGAAAAAAATAACTTTGTATTTCATAGTATTCGTATAAATGACAAAGTTATATTTGCTGTTTTCGAAAACGATTATATTTAAAAAAACTTCTAAAGCCTTCTTAGCTGTGATAGTTTTCCTTTTAACTTCGTCATATTAAATACAACTATCGTGAATTTTTCCACGTATCCAAAAACTACCATTTGGCTGGCAGAGGGTAGGGACACTTGACCCCACCAAAATTTTGCACTTTAAAGCTTAATAACGGATGCCTCAATCAAAATACTGTTTTACAAACCCGCAGTATTTTTAAAACTGCTATTCAGCGACACCCCACACTATCGGGTAGATAAGAAAAAAAATACATCCCCACTTCACGTGTAGGTAACTTATTTATGGGGTATATCTGTAACTATTCTTAAAAGCATTATTTACACCATTGCTCCATATCTTGCTGTTATTTTTAATGATTGCATTGCTGAAGGAATGTTTCCTTAAATTACTTAATGAAATTTAGAAAAAATATTCAATTATTTAAATATGGGAACAAAGAAGACCCAGGTAATTACAGACCAATATCCATTTTTCCCGCCTTGAGCAAGATCCAGGATGATGATGAATCTTATGATTTTGTAACAAAAGTAAAATTTTTGTTGTATTATGGATCTGTTTATACCATGTGTCAAATTCAAATCAGTGTTAGGAGAAGTGTTGCCAGTTAAAAGAAGTAACATAACTACTGTAAAATTATTAGTTTTGCAACGAATTCACAATGGCTCTGGGACGAATTTTTCAACTTAGCTCTAAACCTTCTCTTAGGGAGAAGTTCAAAAAAATGGTATACTAACAGCTGCATCTCAATTTATATTAAATTGTATTCTTTTTGTGCGTCGTAATATTAATTTGTATACTTACTTAACATGGCGATTTGCATAGTCGCAATACAAGAAATAGGAATGCCTTGGTATAGATTAGAGAAGGTACATGGGTCCTTCATGGGTTAAGGTATACACATATTTAACAAAATTCCAAATGATATGTTACCCTTTGAAGAGTTTAAGAATCATATAAAAAATTGCCTCCTCAAGAAGGGCTACTACACTGTAAGTGATAACTTAAATGACAAAGCAACTTGGTCATAAGCAGACAAGGTTTTTTCTTGTAGTTAATTGTGAGTCTTGTTTTACAAAATTAATCATGTACTACATTCTTACATTGGTTTCGGTGTTTTGAGATGAGTTGTTTGAGTAAGTCATGCTCTCTGTAAACATTACTGCGGTGGTGTCGTGTGAGGCGGGTCTTTACGTTCCCTAAAATATAGTCGGGCGAAAGTGATGGCTAGTTTATGCGTAATGCTCGTGAACGGGTACCACCAGTAAGGTGGGTCTGCTCCTGGCTTCTTGTCTTAAAGTAATGTTGATTTTTATGTTTTATTGTTTTTGATTTTATTGTATGTAGTTTAGTGAATGTAATGTAGTTATTAAGTAGGTACTCTGTGCATAATATAATTTAAAAAAAAAATGATATTCCAGATTGTTTCCGAAATGAGCTAAGTTCTTTACTTAGCACATATTGGAATTTTTCACATCCGTGTTTCCTAATTTTTTCTAATTTTCAGGGTTTTCTTACGTTTTCGAGCTCTTCCTGCATTCTTGCAGTCCGCTATTTTTGATATTGACTGATAGCGTTTAGTGCCAAAGCCAAGGCCAAAACGTGCTAAGTCATTACAGATTCGTTCCAAAATGTACTATTTACTTGACTTAGCACGTTTTGAGCATGAAACCTCAATTTCAAATTGAATTTGTAGGTGACTTAGCTAGTAGGGTTTGGAAGATATTTTTTAATCAACTCGTTTTCCTCTAGAAACTTTTCCGGCTGGGGTAACGGACACCTAATATTCGTAGGGAAATTTTAAAAGTGGCCGTAAGTTGGTATAGATCAAACTAAATATCAAATTGACTGAAGTTTATTAATATACATTTAATATACTTTTTTTTGTTCTCATAAACAAATTTAAAAAGCCTTCAGTAACGGTGAGTAGTGGTGGTCCCGCTGTAGAGTATGCTCCCCAGCGGGACCACATTGATTTCGTTTTTACAACGAAACTATAGATATACATTTTTTTTAATTTCGTATACAATTATATACAAATTTTCTACATTTTTTTGATGCTTATTAAATTAACGTAGCTCAAGGTGGTCCCGCTGTAGAGCATCACGTTAATAATTATAGCATTTTGTTATTATGGCATCTCATTTTATGGCATACTAGCTGTGCCCGCGACTTCGTCCGCGTGGAATAGTGACTTTCTGCAGCATTTTAATTTTTTAGGCTAATTATTTTGCAAATAAAACACATACTTACATACACATGTTGAAATTAGCTATTTACAGTATTTTACTGCAAGTAAGTACTGTGGTATCATATTGTGTCAATATAATACCTCCTTGCTTTGTCTATGGCTTATTGGTTCTTTATAGTATTCAAAATATCGAACGCATTGTCATCCGCGAGTAGTTTGTTTTAGTCCAGAACGATTTCGCCGCTGGCGCTGTAGTAGTTAGACGTTTTGGCTTTGAGGCCGCAGTAAATGATAATCTCTCTCAACATATTTGATTCATTTCTACGACTCCGCATTAGAAATATACGACGTAGGGCTTCGCATGGCGGAGGCGCCAAATTAGAATTACGCGGAAGAAGAAGAAGGCTGTGCCAATACCGATCATGTACAGTCGGACACAGAAGTGCTAAGAAAAAACGAGTATGCGTTTTTCTATGACCTAGTTGTACCTATATGTATGAAGGGTGCATGGTTGTGGAAAGTAAACCGGAATTTAATATTTCCCACTCGGTGTCTGTTGAACAACATGATCTTTTGACAACATTATTGCAGAAATATAGATCGCGTTTCGCATTTAATAAGAACGAATTTTAGGAAAGTGCGGTTTAGTCAAAGTGGCTATAAAAACAAGTGACGTTATACCCACGCATCGAGCCCCGTACATAGTGTCCGGTGAACAACATATGGTGATTAGGGACCAGATTGAAGAAATGTTGGAAAATGGGATTATACGTGAATCCAAGAGTCCCTATGCATCCCGGTAGTTCTGGTGAAGAAACCAGATGGTTCGTGGCGTTTCTGCGTGGACAACAGAAAATTGAATAAAAAGGTGATCACGGATTCGTACCCTTTACCGATAATCGAAGATTTGATTTCACACCTGAATGGAGCAAAATATTTCGCTGATTTAGATTGCAATTGAGGATATTGGCAACTGGAAATAGAAAAAGAAGAGAAACACAAGACGGCGTTCATCACACCGTTAGGTCTGTACGAATTTAATGTTTTACCTTTTGGTTTAAAAACGAGTGGTGCTATTTTTCAGAGAACCATGGATAAGGCATTAGCAGTGATTAAATACAAGAACGCCATCGTATACATGGACAATATCATTGTCTATGGAAAGACATTCGAAGAATTTCACGTCGCCATGGATCAAGTTTTGAAGCGGCTGGAAGAAGCCAACTTAACGCTGAAACCATCGAAGTGCAGTTTCGCCTATGAAGAAATCACAGTGCTCGGTCGCAAGATTTCTGGCCGTGGCATTCTACTACCAGATGAAGAAAAGATCAAGAAATTGAAATCTATTAAAGCCCCATCAAACACTCGAGAACTGGTAGTCAGTTCTTAGTTTATTTTCGTACTACAGAAATTTTTTTGATTGCTTTGCGAACATAACTGTACCTTTGAATAAATTGTTACGAAAAAATGCGAAAACAATCCAGAGGTGATTGTGAAACCGTTCACCAACAAATTATTGATCCATGAACTGTCCAACAATAAATAAATAAATAACTTTTACATTCACACCAATTATCTAAGCCCATTTTAATTTCATTATGAAACTGTATCATGGAAAACTTGATAACGGATAAATATATAAGTACTTAAATACTTTTTTGTTTGTAAATACATACTTAATATACATAGTAAACACCCAGACCAAGACAAATAGACATGTTCATGCACACAAATATTTGTCTTGTTCGGGAATCGAACCCGAGACCACTGGCGCAGAAGGTGGGTAGCCTACCCCTGCGCCAAATCGGTCGTCGATTGTTTAACTTAAATAATTTTATAGCACAGTGTGACCTAAGCCCGCACTTAGGTAACGCTTAGCCGTGACCTAAGTTGCCCTTAAGGCGATACTCGGAAAAATTATGCTAAAGCGAGATAGCAATGAGAAAACAACGCGCGCGGGAGCGAGACCGATTTTGCAGATTACGCAAAAAAATCACAAAATCACTTCGTATTAAAAAACTATAAGGTGGGGCGGGGCAATAACAACTGTGGGACAATCCAAACTACCTTGAATAACTTCGGTGTTATCCGTTATTTAAAACAGTGACATCTATAAACAGGAAGCCGAAAGCAAGTTACTATACCTCGAACATAGATGGTAACGCTAGGCATGTGCATGACGCTTACAACAATGATACTTTGCCAGCCATCATTTTCTGGTGTGTCTGGTCTGGTGTGCCTAAGGTTTTAAGATTTATTTGTGCTTCAAATGGTTCAATCTTCGATTTTTCAAGGCAAAATGGATAATTAAATCCCCCCTTTTGTTTATTTTATGTTTTTTCTTGTGTTCCTTGCGTATTTAGAAAGTTATGGTATTAGTTTTAATAACCCCACGTGAATGTTAATTCGGGGAATTCCAACTACATTGGACAGTCTGAATTTCCCGTCAAATTTTATATGAAAGTGAGAATAGAATAGAATAGAATAGAATATCGTTTATTGCCAATACTGTTAATAAAATATATTTATATATTTTTAGAAAAGATAGTGTTGTACAAGTTTCGATATTACGTCGATAAATATCTTTGACGATTGCTTTTATAACTTCGACATTTTTTAATAGTTTCTACTATACAATTGACATACCTATATATTTAACTATATTTTTTCAAACTCTTATACCTGCTTAACTAAGTGCCACAAATAAAGCACTTTTTAATACTTAAACCATTTCGACCTACTTTTTGAAGCCCTTAATTGATAATAATATAGGTATTTATATGGTGAAAGGCAACATGTAAGGTAGCACAAAAATTTAAGAATTTTGCAATGATGTTTACTTGGTAAAAAAACTTGAGAAAAAAGTTGAAAGGCATAAACCTTAGATTTTGCAAACATTGGGACCGGTTTAAAAATAATGAGCTTCTTTTTATTAAAGGTTTATACATTACCTAAGTAGAATTTTTATGAATGTAGAAAACAGAAAAAATTATATATATATACATGATCGACTGTGCTCGTACAAAAAATACTCGATATTTTGTGTCCCGTCACTAGTTACTATGGGACGTAGTTTAAATTACCCCTCTTAATTTTTAAAGTGTGTTTTTACGAAAACGAAGCGTTCTAATTTATAATAAGGTCCATATTTACGTGCCAGTTCCGTTTATCAACTCTGAATTCAACTTAGAGCTTTCTCAGACGACTAGGTGAGAAATTAAAAGAAATAGTTGGAATTTCCCGAAAAGGGGCTATTTTGACTAATTCCGACATTTTATGTTTAAAAACGTTTTTAAATAAATATAACATGAGTTTTTTTATGGATGTTTGCCATAAATAATCACCAAAAGTCAATTTATAACCAGGTTATGTTTGATTTAGAGTACATTATTATTATGTATAAAATTTTGATGCAAGAAAATTGTATGTGCGTCAAACCAGTCGAAATTGCCCCGCCCTACCTTAGCGATTTTTAAAAAATGCTTCTATACGATCCTAAATATTATTACTGTCCACTAATTAAACCAATTTTCAATAGTATATGTAACCCCATTTAAGAATAATCTTCATATTTCGTAATTTTTAGAGGTATTTTCGAAAAGAAAAAGTGTCGAGGCAAAATCATAAAATCGTGTTTTTGAAACTATACGATTCTAGATAAAGGTATGAAGAAATATATATCTTATTACCAGATTTATAACAACTGTAACCATCCTATAGTTTTATATCAAAAAGTCCATACTTTTTCCGAGTAGCGCCTTAATTACACAGTATTTATGAATCTATAATACACTGTATTTATGAATTCACTTAGATCACAGATCCGGAATACCCTACAGTACACTAAAATAAAACTCAAAATAACAGGATAGAGGATAGGATAGGGTAGGATAGAATAGGATAGTGTATGATAGGATAGGATAGGATGATATGATAGGAGAGGGTAGTATAGTTAGGATAGAGTAGGATAGGAGAGGGTAGGATAGGAGAGGGTAGGATAGGAGAGGGTAGGAGAAAGTAGTATAGGGTGGGATAGGGTATGATAGGATAGGATAGGGTGGTAGGATAGGAGAGGGTAGGATAGGAAAAGGAAGGATAGGATAGGGTATGATAAGATAGGATGGGATGATAGGATAGAAGAGGGTAGGATAGGATTGGATAGGATGATAGAATAGGAGAAGGTAGGATAGGAGATGGTAGGATGATAGGAATGAGATGGTAGGATAGGGCAGGATAGGATAGGAAAGGGTCGGGTAGGATAGAGTAGGATAGGAGAGGGTAGGATAGGAGAGGGTAGGATAGGAGAGGGTAGGGTAGGAGAGCGTAGGATAGTAGAGGGTAGGATAGGGTAGTATATTTTTTTCTTTTCACATTTGAAACCCGTGCTACTCTTTTTTGATCTTTTTTTAAATTATATTTTTCTATCTTTTTTTATTGTTTTTGTTTCCGTTTTTTTAATTTTTAATTTTTTAATTTTTTTTATATTTTAGATCATTTTTTTCCTTTTTTATTTTTTTATTTTTTTTCTTTTTTTGGTCTTTTATATCTTTTTTTTTTCTTTTTATATTTTTTTTAAATCTTTTTTTATTTTCTTTTGATCTTTTTTTAATCTTATTTAATTTTTGATGGTCTTTTTCTCTTTTCTCTTTTTTTAAAATGTTTTTTTCTTATATTTTTTTAATCTTTCTTTTACTTTTATTCTTTTTTTATATTTTTATTTATCTTTTTTAGCAATTTTTTTAATTATCCGTGTCGGTGGATGGCGGGCTTATGTCACTCGTGCTGAGTCGTGCTACAAAATAGTATACTATACGCGTGACCTAAGTGGAACATAATTGCTCGGCGCGACTTTATCACCCTCGCTCCGCTCGGGCGCTAACTACGCGCCGTGCAATTATGTGCCACTTAGGTCACTGGTAGTTGAAGTGGCAGTGGGCGGGACACATAGCGCGGAGAACCGATGGCCGTTGGGGCGGAAAGGTTCTCGAATGGCGACCGCGAACCGGACGACGTTCCGTGGGCAGGCCCCCTACAAGGTGGACCGACGATCTGGTCAAGGTCGCGGGAAGCCGCTGGATGCGGGCAGCGCAGGACCGATCGTTGTGGAGATCCTTGGGGGAGGCCTATGCCCAGCAGTGGTCGTCGTACGGCTGAAATGATGATGAATTATCATTCATCATCATTTCAGCATGGTTCACCAATGAAAATTTGACTAGCAGAATCGTTACTTAATTAGAAGAAAAATTGAATGGCTGTACAAGTGAATAACTTAATAATTCCCTCAGATTTTGCATGTTCTTGAAAAAATTTAGGACGCATATAATTTTGTTAATTCATTTTAAATAAGTTTTTATATACATAGTGTTAGTTTTTTAGACCTACCCACAAAATTATTTAAGTTAAACAAGTTTTTGTTAAAGGAATTTTATTTAATGCAGCCTGACTCAGTGACAAGATATTTTTATGCAATATAAAAATATTTATTGAGTTTGTTTCTATTTGTTCTATTTATTTCTATTTGTTTATTCTGAAGATTAATTAAATCACTAGCTGACCCGGTAAACTTCGTATCACCAACATCTATTATAGACAGACAAATGAAAATAAATAATCGCAAAGAAGTTTTATACACTGCCTGCCACAATGTCACTAAAAAGTAGGTAATCCAAAGCGCCTAAAACGTCAGTGATTACAATACTCTTTGACATTCCTCCTTGGAAGCGGCTATGGAAGAAATGACAGTTTTGTATAGTACGACAGTTTATCGATTTTCTATACATAACAATAATTTTTATTTTACAATTTTCCGGAATAAAAAGTAGCCTATGTTACTCTCCAGCTCCCAAACTATCCCCATACCAAATATTACGTCGATCCGTTGCTCCGTTTTGACGTGAAAGAAGGACAAACAAACAAACAAACAAACAAATAAACAAACAAACAAACACACTTTCACATTTATAATATTAGTATGGATAGTATGGATAGTTAGGTTGCGGAATTAGCGAAGTTTGTGTAAATTTAAATAAGTTTACCACCGACAGAGGGCGCTGAAAGTATAATAATTAGATACGATTTTAATAGCGTTTATAGGTGAAATGTTTATGGTTCAATCCCATGTACGTTTTTGGCAAAGGTTTTTGGCGTGCCTACCGTTTAACTGGCGAGCATTTCATGGGTCACATGTCATTTGGGCGAAAAGTTAATGGTTCAAAGATTCTGTTGGTCAAACGTTCGTTGGTGTGACGTTCTGTTGACGAACGCTTCATGGGTAAAGTGTTCTTTGGGCAAATAGTAAATGGGTTAAAGATTCTATTGGTGGACAGTTCATGGATCAATAATTTGTTGGTGGACGGTTTCACAATCCAGAGGGTCGTTTGACAACATTTTGTTTATGATCCTAAATCCTCCGTTATTAAAACATTTTGACAAAATTCGGAAAATGTCACAACGAGACTGAATATCGACGCGAGTGTTGCGCGAGTGACGTGACGTAGCCCTTGGAGCATGTATTTTGCAGGAAGAAGATAAAAACATGATGCCAGTATCGTTCGCATCAAGGAAATTGTCCGCAGCAGAGAAGAAATACTCCATCACGGAAAAGGAGTGCCTCGCATTAGCATCGCATTAGGTACTGAATTCTTTCAGACCATATTTGCATGGCTTAAAGTTTTAGGTCGTAACAGTACCGACATAATATGGTCATGTTGATATTGACATCACGTTTCGTTAATGATTTGGACCACGAAAGTAACACTTTTGTGTTTCATTTTATTTCCGTTTTAGTTAGTTTGTAAGTTGTTTCGATGTCACTTAAGGAATGAGGTGACTGACGTCAACATTCGCACATGAAATTCAACATAGTATCAACTCAAAAAACGTAGTTTCGAGATAAAGCGTTTCAAATCACGGCGCGGCCCACTCTGAAAACCGCAATTCTGACTACATGGTCATTTTGTCCTATTTCGTCCTATTTCTGTCCCAAATTTTCAGAATTCGTCCTAAAGGGGACGAAAAGATATAAGCGATTTAAATGGTCCATGCCAAAGCAAACCTTCATTATGGCACGGACAGGCTATATTTATTGAACCATAACACCTAGCCAGGATCTGATTAGTATAACATTTTGTCCCTTTTTTATAGAACCCGCAATGTCTGGAATCAAAACGAAATGAAGCGCCGTTCAAAAGATATAAAGGAATGATTTGGTCCATGCCATAATTAACCTACATTATGGCGCGGACTTTTTAACCAGGTCACCTAGAGAAAATCTGCTTATTGGAAACGATTCGTGTTCATTCGTCCCAATTCGTCCTAAAAGCCACAGAATTCGTCGTCCTTTGGTTTAGGAGATATTCAGTTTTTTTATATAAGTACAGTCACGTACAAAAGCGTACAGTAAAAATTAATTAAAACTATTCCGTTCCGTAATACGCAGTGTTCCGATTGTAAAACATTAAGCGAGTTATTTAAATTTTTATTGTTTTGCATTCACAATGCAATTTTTATTATTGAAAAATTGAAAATGATGTACCTATTTAGAAAAAATCGACCCGAACCATCGGAGCTGGTTGTGAGACGGGTAGATTTTTTTCTAAATACTTCCTTTTAATTTTTCAAACATTAAGCGTCCTATCTTGCGGCTCTTTGCGAAAGCTACATCCTTTTGCACGAACTTTTCGTAGATTGAGGAATGCACGAACAGTCTCTGTGAACATTAAGTTTTACAATCGGAACATGAACAGAATGCGCATTACGGAACGGAATAAAGTTGAGGGCTTGTAAGGGCGTTTACACACGAACAACGACACGAGACGATTTACTAACAGTGTTGCCAGAACGTACCAAAAAGTACAGTTTTCTGTACCATTTACCATCAAACCGTAAACTGTAGGTGCTATTTTGTTGCATGGCAACTGCAGTTCACAGTTTGCCGTATCTGTCAGCAATTCGCTGTTAAGTTGATCGTACTGTCTTTATGTATGCTCAATGCTGTGAACTGAACCGTCTTTTATTGGAAAATAGTGCTGACAACACTGTCGCGCAATTTGTAAATCGTGTCGTGTCGTCGTTCGTGGGAAAAACCCTAAAGCCGCGTTTAAGCCGACACAAAACATGAAGCAAAATGGACAAGACAGGTAGATGTTGCGAAACATGTGTTTGAAACATGTTGTCTGGTCTAAACGGCTCTTAACCAAGCCATAAACACCCAACCAAAAAAAGAGAGCGTTCTTGTCATACGTGCAATGTTGCCGTTCTAGCGGATTTTTAAATAATTTGCAACTTTTTGTAGTCTATTCGCTAAAAAGAACATTATTATAGTAATATACTGGGTAGCGCAAAAGTAGGTACCTACTTACTGCCACTATAAAAATTACATATTTTATATATGACATCTCCTATTAATCTGATATTGAAAACTGTGTAGTAAACAAATCTAAAATTCACTCAAAATGTACAGGGTACCCCTTACTTAACCCCTGACAGAATCGAGTTGAGATCAAAATTGAATCAAGATAAAAAAAATAACCATTCTAGTAACGACTGTATAGCGCCAATCGAGTAAGTAGTGATTGAATAGGTACCGAACTAAATGAAATCGTTATAGGTCTACTGTTTTATAGATTTAAGGTCTAAAATCACACCTTCGATCACAACCAGCTTTGTTGTGATCGAAGGTAGGATTTTTGGCTTTAAATCTATAAAACAGTACGAAATAACCAGTCCGTGCACTTGTCTCCCCCGGTGTCTACCCCAGTAGAGACACGTCCACTTTTTTGTGAACTTGTCTCCACGGCCCGGGGGAGACAAGTACACTTCAGAAAAATATTAGTTTTTCATCCACTTGTCACCACCGACCGGGGGAGACAAGGACACTTTAGATTTTTTTTATTGTTATATCCACTTGTCGCCACTATTAGATCGAAATAAATAAATAGAAAGAAATAATAAAAATAAAATAACTCTGCGCATGGCTGGGTTGTTTTTGGCGCTAGTTTCAGTGCTTTTTACCCAACTGCGACAGAAGGAGCGAGAGTAGGTACGTATGTATGTATGTAGATTTCTATGTTCCCTGATATAGCCTAAACGGTTTGAAGGATTTTAACGTATTAAAATAATTAATAAAAGATTAGTCTTAATTTTCAGCTTCTTTATTTCAGCATTTGAACAAAAATAAAAATAACACTAAACATTTTGACCATCGATAAAGATAATAAGCACTGAAACTAGCGCCAAAAACGCTCCAGCCATGCGCAGAGTTATTTTATTTCTATTTTTTCTTTATATTTATTTATTTCGATCTAATAGTGGCGACAAGTGGATATAACAATAAAAAAATCTAAAGTGTACTTGTCTCCCCCGGTCAGTGGAGACAAGTCGACAAAAAAGTGGACGTGTCTCTACTGGGGTAGACACCGGGGGAGACAAGTGCACGGACTGGAAATAACTAAAATTGTTATAATAATAATAACTAAAGTTGTGAGACGGGTCGATTTTTTCTAAATACTTCATTTTCCATTTTTCAACCATAAAAATTGCATTGTGAATGCAAAAAAGTAAAAATTTAAATAACTTGCCATAGTAATTTCTTCTTTAGCGATTGTCAAATATCTGGAAAGGTATTTCTTTCGCGTGTGGAGGTAGTAATATCTTCACATTGATGAAATTAACGCTGGCTATACAGCGTGTAAGAAGTATTTGATAAATTCGACGCTTCTCGTAATGACTCCGTAGCTCAGTGGTTAGAGCAGTCGCCCGGATAGCGAAAGGTCGTGGGTTCGAGTCCCATCGGAGCTGGTTGTGAGATGGGTCGATTTTTTTCTAAATACTTCATTTTCCATTTTTCAACCATAAAAATTGCATTGTGAATGCAAAAAAGTAAAAATTTAAATAACTTGCCATAGTAATTTCTTCTTTAGCGATTGTCAAATATCTGGAAAGGTATTTCTTTCGCGTGTGGAGGTAGTAATATCTTCACATTGATGAAATTAACGCTGGCTATACAGCGTGTAAGAAGTATTTGATAAATTCGACGCTTCTCGTAATGACTCCGTAGCTCAGTGGTTAGAGCAGTCGCCCGGATAGCGAAAGGTCGTGGGTTCGAGTCCCATCGGAGCTGGTTGTGAGACGGGTCGATTTTTTCTAAATACTTCATTTTCCATTTTTCAACCATAAAAATTGCATTGTGAATGCAAAAAAGTAAAAATTTAAATAACTTGCCATAGTAATTTCTTCTTTAGCGATTGTCAAATATCTGGAAAGGTATTTCTTTCGCGTGTGGAGGTAGTAATATCTTCACATTGATGAAATTAACGCTGGCTATACAGCGTGTAAGAAGTATTTGATAAATTCGACGCTTCTCGTAATGACTCCGTAGCTCAGTGGTTAGAGCAGTCGCCCGGATAGCGAAAGGTCGTGGGTTCGAGTCCCATCGGAGCTGGTTGTGAGACGGGTCGATTTTTTCTAAATACTTCATTTTCCATTTTTCAACCATAAAAATTGCATTGTGAATGCAAAAAAGTAAAAATTTAAATAAAATAACTAAAATCTTTAAAACGGTTCGATTTTCATCTCAACTCGATTCCGTCAGGGCCTCAGGGGTTAGGGGGCAGTTTGTGTGCATTTGCAACGGCAATCACAAGCAAACTGGCTCTGTACTTGTACACGATCGCCGATCATGGTCGGCCAATGGGATCGGCCATCCTGTACTGGGAGCTTTTCTTGCCGACCATGATCGGGCAACGTGTACAGGGCACGTACACAGGTACAATCACACACGGTTTGTGTGTGATTGCCATCTGCGAGCAACGCAAACTCGCCCTGTACACGATGGGCCATCATGGTCGGCCAACATAATCGGCCATCCTGTATTGTTAAAGTTTTCCGTTCCGTGGTTTACCATAAATTTATTTACCCTGTTTTTCTTTCTAATAACTCTCGCTTGCGCTTCGCTTCTCGCCACCCAGTGACTTAGAAATAGTTAATTGTTTGTACATTAAAATTCGGTTTTGGTAAAATAAAACCGTACCTTGAAGTTAAAAACCGTACCTTTTCAGAAGCCAACCGTCCTTTTTTGGAAAATCATACTGGCAACACTGGTGAGGTGTACCGCAATATATTGTGTGCCGCAATTCATCAACTATATTTCCCAAAATAAAACATTTTTTCAAAGTGATTTTACTGTGATTTTGCAATAAATAAATGTGATTTGGTGACAAGGAGGTATCTATGAATGTACAATGAGTCACACCAATGATTTTTGTTATCAGCATATCTAAAAAATATGTTACTCAAGAAAAAAGAATATGTTTTTATTTTTTTCCTATCTTCAAAAATGACTGAGATATTGAACGTTAAAGTACGGCCTCCGTGAAAAATTCGGGTGAGCCAATGGAATTAACGTGTGACGTCACGTCGCGATTGAGAGTTGGCGCTTCCGTATTTCTCCTTTGGCTATAGAGTTGCGCTCTCACGGTTTCGCAATAAATTTATTTATTTTTCTTATAGTCGATCAATGATCAATTTTGTATTGAGCCCATGTGAAAAAACACCTTCAAACACATAAGTTGTATTTTCGTGATTAATAAATTAAATCAACTTTCGTAATGGCGGGCGGTATTCTGTCAATATAAATAGCAACCGTCAAACTTCGATCAACAATAACACGAAGCCGTCAAATGGACAGTTGGTGACAGTTTTAGAGTGCGGCTGCGCGCGGTCGAAATCGAATACTAATCATTTACCATAACCTTAGAACGAAGAAAATGTACTGTAACTAGCGCCAAAAACGCACCAGGTTGCGCGAAGATTGCGCACGGATGGACTCTTTGTAGGTACAGTTGGACGGAAATCACCCGCAGCAGCCGCAATCGGAGATGTCATTGCGACATGACGTCATCGCAATAGCGCGCAAGGAAAGCAAATTTACAAAAGCTGGTGAAACTTTACAACGCTGTAACTTTGGAAATCCTGGACAGATTTCTATGAAACAAAAACTGTTATTACTTGCACGAGTACGCGCATTAAATGCGGTAATTTTTATAGTCATATTTTGATGTGTTGGTGTGACTCATTATTATAAAAAAACGTTATCTTATAAAAAAAGGTGTCATGTAACCTACCTAATAATATTTTTCTAATTATAATGATAAAACTTATACGGGCTGAATTTTTATTGGTTTTAAAGCCGAAACCCTGGTGTTCTACCCATCATTCTGAACAACTTTCACTATGGGACTAACTCTACGGTGAAAAAAAATCAGCTGTTCCAATCTAATATCTGTCTCATAATGAAAGTTGTTCAGTTTGATGGTCTGATTAACCCCACGAGATGTTTTAAATGAATAACAAATAACCCTGTATATGTACACACGGCGGCACATCAGACTATACATGTTGACCTTGAGACCGCCTTTATGCCCTACGTAATAAAAGCTGTTATAGTAGTTCAACTGTTTAACCTGATATGCTGTCGAGTGTACAATGTTTCAAGTACCTAGCTATTCCATTGAAGGAAGAAAAGTTTCATACAAACAAACCCTTTTTTCCCCCCAATCCCCACTCCACTATTCACTTCACTCCCACGGTGGGAGCCCCACCTCCAAATATTAATAATTTCGAAAGAAGAGCAATATAACATTGAAATGCAACTTCATACATGACCTCTATCGAAATTATTTTGTACGCGACTGTACATGTTTTTGATATAGTCTAGGAGCCCATGATCAAAATATCTCTTAAGAAAATATTTTTGTTTATGACTTAAAAATTAAGGTTTTGAGTTTCGAAAATGCATAAAAGTTACGTATTACTTTACGTTATACTTTTGTGTTACTAATACACTTAATTATTCTAACACAAACACGCAAAACAAGAACAAGTTACAAACATCGTCACTAAATAGGAAGTCAGCTCCTGTACTATAAAAACAAAATTTTAATTCCGATTATCTCCTAAACCAAAGGACGACGAATTCTGTGGCTTTTAGGACGAATTGGGACGAATGAACACGAATCGTTTCCAATAAGCAGATTTTCTCTAGGTGACCTGGTTAAAAAGTCCGCGCCATAATGTAGGTTAATTATGGCATGGACCAAATCATTCCTTTATATCTTTTGAACGGCGCTTCATTTCGTTTTGATTCCAGGCATTGCGGGTTCTATAAAAAAGGGACAAAATGTTATACTAATCAGATCCTGGCTAGGTGTTATGGTTCAATAAATATAGCCTGTCCGTGCCATAATGAAGGTTTGCTTTGGCATGGACCATTTAAATCGCTTATATCTTTTCGTCCCCTTTAGGACGAATTCTGAAAATTTGGGACAGAAATAGGACGAAATAGGACAAAATGACCATGTAGTTAGAATTGCGGTTTTCAGAGTGGGCCGCGCCGTGATGTAGCACACGAAAGTAAGCCGCTTTGCACATGATACTAGGGATCAAAATAAACAATTTCACCCGCAGCAGCGAAAGTTTCATCCCGTAGAAACAGAGATGGCGCCACTTCTCTAAAAAATCATTTAAAAAATCTACAAGCTAAACCGCCGCAACGATTTGGTAAATTAGGTGTCAAGTGGAAGATAAAAACTTAATCTATCATATAAAAAATACTGTAAAATCATACGGTTAAAAAAGGCCCAAATATATGCTTGGTTTGAAAAAAATCGGGTTGTTAAAGAGATTTTACTTACTTATTTAAAAAAAAAACTTGGGTTATCTTTTTGTCTAGTAATATTGTTGACAATAAAAATACAGTAGGTTTTTGGTACAAAAAACACGGGTTGCACTCCGGGAGTGCTGGCAGAGGTGAAAAGGGCTCACTAGACTTTTTCACAAAAAAAAAAAAGGAATTTGACAAAAAAAAAGAACAAAAATACGGACTAGATTTGGAAACGGTGGCGAAATTCTAATGACTTTGTAACAGTTTTTCGGTCAGGGGGCCAAGCCTGCTAACGTTGAGTCATAATCGTGTCTCAATCGTGTTTCAATTGTAGTTCAATTGTAGTGCTTTTCTACACAATAGTTACAAGAATTATGACAGTATGAGTGATGTGAATGTAGTGTGTGGTGTGACCATCAGTAGTATTGTGAAAAAAGTATACATTTCTTGTAACTAGTGTGTAAACAAGCTACAATTGAACTACAATTGAAACACGATTGAGACACGATTATGACTTAACGTTAGCAGACTTGGCCCCCTGGTCATGTGTCCGTCTTACGATTTTTCGATCTGACGATCTAACGGTCACGTGATCCTGACGCGAGTTTAACATTTTTTACACATCACAAATAGTGCACAACGCCGCTAAAGAAGTTTTCACTTCAAAAACTACTTGTCGATATCTTTAATTCGAAACATTCATTTACCTTTGGTTTTCACAACCGCTATTGCAATATTTGCACTGCGGAGTACCTACATGGTAGGCCGATGAGTCGACAGCTACAGCGCATAGTATCACAGGAACTTTTGCACTCGCAATGATCGAGAAAGCTTAACTCTGACCAAATCGGCGAGCAGTGAACCATTTAGGAGGCCACCCCCCTTGTGAATTTTTGTGCCATCCCCAAGAAGATGGGCTTGGGATTGGGGCTACTTAATTCAAAGCGTTTATTGTCACTACCATAATAGCGTCAGAAAGCCCATCCAGGAACTTGCGACCAAGAAATTAATAGCAAATGCTTTTGGTCCCAACCTAATATGTCTTCTACACTCCGAAGGTTTTATTACTTTTTAAAAAGTCTTGTTTCAAGACATGAATGTCATACCCTGCAGTAATAACTGCTTTCCTACTACCTACACTAGATATCCTCTCCGAAGAGGCAATGACTCAATTGGAACGGTGTGTGCTCATTTCATTATAATGCTTAAAAGAAGAATGTAAATAATATGAACATAATTACTATGTATACAAATAATAGTTATTTTCTTTCCAGATTTACTTGCGAATTGTATGATGCTCATACAGAACACACAAGTCTCAATGCTGTACGCAAAGACATGTTTGCCGGCAAAATAGGCTGATGACAAGCCTTCCCCCGACATTAACCACACACAACAAACATGCCTTATGTGCAGCTTACCAAGCAGGCCATATCTGGGGTAATGTTTTGAATTTAGGAGCCCCAATTCCATGTCCATCTTCTTGGGGTTGACAGAAAAATTCACAAGGGGGATGGACTCCTAAATGGTTCACTGCTACGCCGATTTGGTCAGAGTTAAGCTTTCTCGATTATTGCGGGTGCAAAACTTCCTGCGATACTATGCGCTGAAGCTTTCGACTCGTCGGCCTACCATGCACTCTGCAGTGCAAATTTTGCAAAAGCGGTTGTGAAAATCAAAGCTAAATGAATTCACAATTCGAAATTATTTCCAAAAAAATTCAACAATTACCTTTTTTCATTTGAGTAGATATACTTATTTATAAACTATAACATTTTGCACTAGGTAAATATTAAGATTTTATTTTCCTTTTTAGTTCAAACAGTTGGTCGTCCCTCGTCGATTTCGAAGAAGATTTTAATTTAATTAAATTATTTCGTTAAATGTACTTGCATTATTTCTAAAGTAACACTCCTGACATTTAAATTTACTTTTTTAATGGGTATTTCTTGTAATGACAAAGATTATTTATTTAATAACTAGATCATTGAAATCGGTGCGCCCGAGAAATTACTGCCCTCATTAATAATTTTATATCTCCATAATTATTAAAGATATCGCCAAGCAGTTTTTTTTAATTAATTTGTCAACAATATTACTTGATAAAAAGTAATTGTTTTTTTTTAATAAGTAAAATCTTGTTAACAACCCGATTTTTTTTCCAAACAAAGCTAATATTTCGGCCCTTTTTTGATCGTATGATTTTACAGTATTTTTTATATGATAGATTAAGTTATTATCTTCCACTTGACACCTAATTTATCAAAATCGTTGCGGCGGTTTGGTTTGTAGATTTTTTAAATGATTTTTTAAAGAAGTGGCGCCATCTCTGTTTTTACGGGATGAAACTTTCACTGCTGCGGGTGAAATTGCTTATTTTGGTCCCTAGTATCACTGTGCAATTCAGCTTGCTTTCATCACAAATTGCAGCTTCCCGACGAAATATCGCCAATACCTAGTACCATCTATTACTATGACCGCGAATGTACGTGATGATGTTCCTTTTGTCATAATTTCGTTGTTTTTACTCGGATTTGGAAAATTTAAAGTGTGGGATACTCTTAAAAAATGTAGCTAATTATTTGTTTCCCAGTGGTTTATCTAATTTTTATATAAGTTGTGTATATTGGTGCACCAAACGTATTGTTTAGAAAAATAAAATCCAAAAAAACTCAAAAGTTGATTATATTTTTTTAAATACAATAAGTACCTACACCAACAAATACTTTTCATGTTTTGTCAGAAATTTAACTAGAGCGCTCGCCAGATAAGTTTGCGCGCGGTCGAATTTGGAACTAATTTCAAATTTGGCAGGTCGCCATGGTATTTGTTATGACAGGCGAAATGAGTGTGTCAAGTGTCATTGTGTTTTATTAGTTTATTTAGTAATCGTCACGCCAAAAGTTATCAAAAGTGCTGGAAGAGAGATTGTTTTACAGGTGAAATGTGCTTGCGAAATAAAACAGGACAATAACAGGCTACTTAAACCATTTGCTAAAGTGCAGGCGCCGACTGCTTCGTTGACAGGTCATTTTTAGGATGACCATTATGTGATATTTTGCTATCGCTTGGGGTATTTTAGTTACTATTATTATCTACTCTATAGTTACTATAGTTACTTAATAAAATATTTTGAAATATATTTATTTTGTTGTTATTTAATTCCTAAATTACTAACACTTATAATAAACAATGTAAAATCTATCTGCTTATAAAAGTGTTTTTAATGTCTTACAGTTTTCTATTGCTATTATAAATGGAAGCTTAGAATAATAACGCCTAGAAACCGAGTAGGCCTAAGAAAATGAAGCAATTCAAACTGAGCCAATTTGGCTCAGTCGGCCCCCGACTTTACACGAACGTCCCGTTTTGTTAACTTCAAAGTTTTGTTTGTGTGCGTGTCGGGGCTGGTCGGCGCACGTAGGCACGTAATGCTCGCACACACATAAATCTGATTTTTTGCTTCACTTTTGACGAAGCTTTAGTATGAAGACTATCGATCTAGCGTAAGCGAAGCGAAGAGTTATTAATCTATGAATGGAAGTATCTAGATAAAATTTTCTGTATTCTCAATGAGCGATTTTCTGAGAGGCCATTTAAAAAAAAAAAGGTTCCAATTGCTTCACTAGATGGCGTTGAATAAGTATGTACATGTCTATGGTATATTTTGGTATGAAACAAATTTAAATTAATTACTTTTTAAAAAACCCAAAGGAAACTAATAATATATTAAATAAGTACTACTGTGAGGAACAGAAACGAAATAGGTAAATTTAAAGATTTACCTATTTCGTACCTATACCTTAAATAAATAACATCTGTCTGACGTTCCGTTTTACGTAAAAAAGTCGCGTCAAGGTAAAATGTATAACGTTCCGTTCCTTCTAACTGCATAGGTGGGACAGCGCCATCTAGTGACTGAGCTTTCAGAAAATCGCCCATTATAGCAACCGGACAAAAAGCCAGTTAGATTTTTTCCTCATCTACACGTGATGGGAAAATTATTTACAACTACTGGCAACATTAAATACGCCACCAGTCGCGCGCAGACTTATCTGGCGCGCACTTTATCTCTCATTTGACACCTAGTTTGCTTATATTCAATAAATAGATATCGCAATAATCGGCAAAATCAAAACCTAGAACGCACCAATTATGTGACGTCATAGGTACTCATTCCACCATTTTAAAAAGCGACAACATGCATTTTGACAATCAGTAGACTAAGCTGAATCCAACGACACCACTTATCGGTATAAAAATTTCAGTCCTACGAAAATTGTGTTTTTTCAACTACAAGGGCAGTTGCGAAGCGGCAACCGTTGCATGCGCACGAAAATGGCGTTTACTCGGGAAAAAGAAGTTGTCTGCAAATTCTTTGAACTCTATAAAGACTTGCTATATCATTGGGACATATCTTCCGAACTAAGTATATTATAAGGACACGGACCAAAAAAAACAGTAGGGTGGGATATTTTAAGTGAAAAATTTAAGGAAATAGACCGTGCTGCAAATGCCATTTTCGTTATGGCCTCACCATTTCTAATAATTCATAGAATGTTTTCTTTTCCAATCTGAGGAAGTTGCGCAGGTCATCAAAATTAAGTAAATTCTTTAAAAGATGACTAAGATTTATTCTCTCCATTCCATAGGCCAACGCTTTTTTCTCCTCACTTGCGCAAACAATTAAATTCATGCAGTTTAGATGGGTAAGGAACCATATCGAAATACGTGCTTCCAAACAAAGAGTCGACAACACACTGATGTGGGAGCCTTGTTGTAAACAGTGTGGCCTCAAACACCAACCGTGGGCTCCACAAGCCTTCCACCAAGGTGACCCCTGTTGGAAGCTTGTTTACAACAGTCTGGCCCGGCCTTTACTGAGCGGACACTGAATCAACTGAGATACAACGTGGATACAACTATATTTCACAGAGGCGGGGAAGGGCGTGGCAACAGGCAAAAGCGCCATCTCTTGAGGAGGCAATTGACTTAGAAATATGACTCTTTGACCAGTTTGTAGAGAAAAAAATATATAAATAACTCAAAAATCTATTTTTTTGAGTTCATACTATGTTGAATATCATGTGCGATTTTGTTGGTGAGGGGGGAGGAAACCCTGATGGTCCAATAAGGACCAGGGTCATATCCTGTTCGTTGCAGGATCCCTCTATAACCCTGACTGGCAATGTTGTCGACACCACGCTACATAAATATGTGGTGGCCCCTTGCAGACTGGTGTCTGTTTGAGGTCACAACGGGTTTATGAAGTTCTAAGTTTGTTGTCGGGCACCTTTTGAGATGAGGAGTTATTTTTAGGTAATTTCCTCGTAGTCGATATATTAATGGTGCTTGTCCGACATGTTTGATCATGGAATTTCGACTTAGTTAATTCCTAAGTGAGCTAGGGTTAGCTTTGGCTATAATTTTAGTACCTAAGGTTAGGTTGAAGGCTGGGCAGACCTTTTCCCTTGGTTTTGGTATGTCAGGCCAACGCAATGGTTTGTTTGTTATTGACGTGAAATAAATAATTGCATCGACCATTGCCTTTGCTGTCCGTTAGTGAGGACCAGTGTCATTGATTTGATATAGTTCCAAGGCAGGCAGGGCATTCGCTTAAGGCACAGATCACCTGTATGTAGCATGGCTTAAGGATAATCCATATACCTAAGAAAAAACATTTCTTTGGTAAGAAATATTTTTTTTGTTGCGGCGGCGGCATGTGGTATCATATTGTGTCAATATAATACCTCCTTGCTTTGTCTGGTAAGAAATATTTTTTTTGTTGCGGCGGCGGCATGTGGTATCATATTGTGTCAATATAATACCTCCTTGCTTTGTCTATGGCTTATTGGTTCCATAAAGTATTCAAAATATCGAACGCATTGTCATCCCCGAGTAGTTTGTTTTAGTTCAGAACGATTCCGCCGCTGGCTGGCGCTGTAGTAGTTAGACGTTTTGGCTTTGAGGCCGCAGTAAATGATAATCTCTCTCAACATATTTAATTCATTTCTACGACTCCGCATTAGAAATATACGACGTAGGGCTTCGCAGTACCTACTAAAACTATCATTCCCTATTTTTACTCCCTTTACGGTATTTTTTTACAAACTCTGAATATTGTATTTATTTATATCTAATCAACAGCCTAAAAATAAGTTTCAAGCTTCTAGATTTAAAAATGACGGAATTTTCATACAAACCTTGTATTTCAACCCCTTACAGCCCTTTTTTCACATTAAAAAGTAGCCTGTCCTTTCTCAGGCTCTAGACTAGACTATCTCTGTACCAAATTACATTTAAATCGGTTCAGTAGTTTAGGCGTAATTACGTAACACACAGACAGACAGAGTAACTTTCGCATTTATTATATTATATACTTGTGGCCGCCCGCGGTTTCACCCGCGTGGTTCCCGTTCCCGTGGGAATATCGGGATAAAAAGTATCCTAAGTTACTCCTTATTATATCAGCTACCTGCCAGTAGTGATGGGCAGTGGATAAATCTCAAAGAGTAAATACTCGGATATTTATCGAAAATGGATAAATACTCGTTTTTATCCGTTTTTATCTGATATTTACTCAAAATCTCGGATAAATATCTTTTTAGCTGTAAGCACGCACAACTTTTGTTTTGCTGGACTAGGTTTGACGAATGTGGGCCGCTTTTTATGGAACTCGGTTTTTAGAACTATTTTGACAAGAAAACAGCAACGCAATGTTAAAAAATATTAAATAATCCAAGATGGCGGCCAACTTTTTTGTTAGTGGGCTGATTTTGATGAAACTCGGTTTTAGGTACTATTTTGACAGGAAAACAGCAACGCAATGTGAAATATGACAAAATGTCGAGTTTCATCAAAATCAGCCCACAAACATAGAATTTGGCTGCCATCTTGGATTATTTAATATTTTTGACATTGCGTGGCTGTTTTCTTGTCAAAATAGTACCAAAATCCAAAACCAAAGTACCAAAATCTTGTCGTAATAGAGCCGGGTATACCACTATTTTTTTAACCAGCGAAAAATAACTTTGACTTTGTTGTTCATAGTGTCCTTCATTTTCAATTTTTCAATAATAAAAATTGCATTGTGAATGCAAGAAGAAAAAATATAAATAACTTAAAATATTAGATAGTTATTTTGCTATTATTCATTATTTGTAATTTGAAAACACAGAAACACATATTTTATCTTAAAAATACTAATTACCTACATTCTAATTTCAAAATTTACGTTAAATAAAAATAAAAATGTTCAAAGAGTATTTATCCGCCTTTTTGGATAAATACTCGAGTAAAAATGGATATTTATGAGTATTTATCCATTTTGAGTATTTATCCGGATAAAAACCCATCACTACCTGCCAGTGAAAGTCCCGTCTAAATCGGTCCAGCCGTTTCAGAGATTAGCCGGAGCCCGGAACACACAGACAGACAGACGGATAGACAGACAGACAGACAAAAATTGTAAAACATGTCATTTTGGTATAATAGGTCTTTACCTATGAAATTGCCGTTTTGTATGGAGATTTCTGTAATTATTTTTTTTCCATACTAACGTTTTTGTTATTATTTAACGACTAATATTATGTAAATTTACAAAATTTTACACACGTATTTATGGATATTTTAACTACTAAATGACACATTCGTTAAAGAAAAAAATTTTTTTTTCACTAAGTTACAACTAATAAAGTACGAAATTCTGGAAACAAAAATAGTCGTAACTTTCGGATTAAGTTTTTTCTATGTGAATAATCAAATATCGTGGTTATTACATAAACTTATTTATACTAGGGGTAATAGACGGACAATGGTGCGAGTGAGAAACCAGTCCTTACGGCAGAAGCTATGTGCGAGAAAGAGTTGGAAGAAAATGACAGCAGAACCCGATTTGACTTATTTAGCGTCTTTTATCATCTTGATGAAAAGCGTCCACTCGATTATTTTGTGATTTTTATCGCGATCGCGTCGATTTGGCTCCTATAACTATATAAATCAATAATGGTGTAGTGTTCTGTGTTGAATTGTAATGTTACTTACGACAATAAACCAAATAAACACTAATTTCACAGGTAAATAGGATTGTACAATTACCATTTTCATAGTTCATATTTTAGTTGAATATATTCCCAAATACACTAAGTGACACATTAATATCATACTATTTATCGCCTATTTTCTAAATAAAAGCTGATTTTTAAACTTTATGTGTTAGATAAAAAGATATTATATCCGTGAACTTGAGAAAATATGACGTAGAGGTTGATCAAAAATTATCGATATTATCATCGATAGGTACTCATGTTGATGGTTTCCAATATAACTTTGTTTGTCTTTGTGAACACTGATAGTTTTATTTAAAGCTGATTTTAACCGACACTTTTTAAATAGTAAATTATACCTACTTCAGTACCAATTTAACAATATATTCAGATTTCCTGTAAATCCAGTGATTAAGTTAAACTGGATAAAATTAATAAATAGAATAGACTGGGAGCTTCGCCAAAACTCTGTGGTGTGCAGCAAATATTTCAAGCAAAACTGCAAAGAAACATTGAGAAATTATTTAAATAAAATTGTTCTCTTCAGGGGACAATATCAATGGGTTTGGGAAAGGTATAATTATTTATTTATTTTTAAAATATATACATTTTAACTTAAAATATGTCATTAATTTTTTTACCGTAGGCCTTCAAAATACTTCACAATGAATTTTTAAAGATTCGTATAAATGACGACCAAGTTATTTAAATTTTTAAATTTTTGCATGCACAATGTGTTTTTTTGAAAATTGAAGTGAGAACTGAGCTACGGAGTCGTTGAACGTTGTATTCGTCGTCGTCGTCGTCGTCGTTGACAACTCCGTAGCTCAGTCGTTAGAGCAGCCTAAGATAGCGTAAGGTCGTGGGTTCGAGTCCCATCGGAGCTGGTTGTGAGACGGGTCGATTTTTTCTAAATACTTCATTTTCAATTTTTCACGTGCTAGTGTTTTCGTGACAGGCACAATGCGTGCTTGAATAATACAATATTGTATAGTCTTATACAATATTGTATAATTCAAGAAAATTATCAACATGTCTTCACAAAGTACCTAAGGTATTTAAATACTGTATTTGTGCCTCTATGTACGAATACTTCGATCAAAACGCAGAATAAAAATATTTATTCGTAAAAAATCGAAAAATTTGGTGCAATGCGATGAAAAGGGACTCCAAAAACTCCAGAACTAGTTTTATTAAAAAACATGATTTCAACCAGTGCAGCTGTGCGAGTAGGTAAGTATGACCGGCCCGTGGGGTATACGGGCGGTCGGGAAGAATGACGTCGAACGTGGTAAAAGCCGATTGCTAGCGAACAACCGAGGCAATTTAAGCAAATTAATTTTTACAATAACTTTGTAAATACTTATCGTATTGAAGTGAAATGACCATTATTATTGAAAAATGGAAAATGAAGTATTTCGAAAATAAAATCCATTTTCCATTTTTCAATAATAAAAATTGCATTGTGAATGCAAAAAAAGTAAAAATTTAAATAACATGAACTTTATTTTTATTTTCCCATGTCCATTGAAGTATACTTCATATCATATGAATTAATAAATCTTGTTTGTGTTTTATTTACATTATTGTTATCGACAACCTAAAATGGGCTTGAGGGCAGCTCTAAAACTCACACACACGTTTACAAATTACACACACTAGCTCATGTCATTTTCGGTCTCACAACCAAGCGAACTCTGTCCGTCTATTACTAGAGTATAATAAGTTTATGGGTTATTAAATTATCAAAAGTTGCTCGATACGGTCTTAATGTAACGCAATATTAAAGAAATTATATATTTCTAATATTATAAAAGTCGTTAAGTTATATGTACAAAAGAAAAAAACGGCAATTTCATATGTAAAGACCTATTATTATTATGTACCGTATATATAATCATATGCATGTAGTAAAAAGCGGTTATTTTAATGTTACAAACCGACACTCCAATACGGTAGTTAAAAAAAACAGTACAGAGATTTTAGGGGATGATAGTGTCCATCAATACGAACAACTTTCACTATGGGGCCAACAACGGAATCGCAAAAAAAAAACAGCTCTTCCATACAAAAGTACAACATCGACTCGACTGAAATGTATGGAACAGCTGATTATTTTTTCGCGATTCCGTTGTTGGCCCCATAGTGAAAGTTGTTCGTATTGATGGACACTATCATCCCCTAAAATCTCTGTACTGATTTTTTTTACTACCTCTAAGTATATTTTTTTGTATATGTATATTGTAAATGTATATGTATATAATTAATAAGTAAGGATAAGGATGAGAGTTATTGTTACTAAATAATTATATCATGCGTTATTAGTAAGTACCTATAAATAAGAATAGTACCTACCTAGGTACCTACTCACGAATATTACGACCGAGGAACATTATGGCAAATGAAATTATTGCAAGGAAAGTTATGAAAAACGTTTTTAAAAAAAAATGTTACCGCCTTCAAAACGGATCTTCAAACAAAAATTAACAAACACTAAAAAACGAAAAAAATAATAAGATTTTTTAATTTAAAGGACGATGATACGTGACTTTTTCTAATTTATCTTGGTACTTACTGGACTGTTTGAAGTCGGTGCCATCTTATACGTATTGAGGTAATTACGTCCTACACCTCACGCTTGGGACCGGGTTTTTTTTTATATGTTAGTTATTTCACTCAGTATATTTCGTTCTTATTCTTTTTGGCTTGGCAGTTTGGCACCGACTTCAAACAGTCCAGTAAGTACCAAGATAAATTAGAAAAAGTCACGTATCATCGTCCTTTAAATTAAAAAATCTTATTATTTTTTTCGTTTTTTAGTGTTTCTTAATTTTTGTTTGAAGATCCGTTTTGAAGGCGGTTACATTTTTTTTAAAAAACGTTTTTTTTTTCGATTTTTAGTGAAGTAGCTTAAGAAACTACATTGTGGAGATTTTAAATTATTTTTATGCATTCACAATGCAATTCTTTAAGTATAGGAAAAATGTGATAGTAAAAAACCACGAGCCCTATAAGTAGCTTTCAGGCGGGATTCGAACCCGCGCCTCCGGGAATCCGGCCCGATGCTCTGAGTCAGAGCATCGGGCATTACTATCACATTTTTCCTATACTTAAAGAATTGCATTGTGAATGCATAAAAATAATTTTCAACACACTTGCTCATAAAGTGAGCCTTATTACATCGATCTTAAGGCCATAAACCGAACTATAACATACGCGTGCATAATAATATTACAGTACTAGTTGCGTAATAGAATGATCCCTACAAAGTTAAGTAAGTACCTAACTGCAAATTATATGCGTGTAAACAGAGACTTTTGAATTTAACCGGGTAATACAGTATCCCTACAAAGTTAAGTTAGTACCTAACTGCAAGTTATATGCGAGTAAACAGAGCATTTTCAATTTCACCGGGTAATAGGTACAGTTCTTTTTTTGTAACAACAAAGAGGTTTTATACGGCCTAAAATCTATTAACGTTTTTAGAATAAATAAATGTGTCCCTAATTATGACAAAAAACATAATTAAGTATATTATTATCAATTTTTTAAAATTCACAATAATTTGTTATAAAACATAACATTTGCATTTTATCACTATTATTATAATTATTTTGAAGTAGGCTGTATGGCTGTATGTTATCAATCACCTTACATTTGGCGCGTGCAAAAAAAAACTTGCGCGCTTTTTCCCTTAGCTAATAAGGCTAATATAATAATTATGTTATGTATTCAATAAATGTTTGTTTTTCCTCGCAAGTGTGTTGAAAAAGTGCGTATGAAACTCGTGAGCAACTTACTCACTAGACACTCGGCTGATTTACGCCCTCGCCTGCGGCTCGGGCTGCAACCCACAGCCTCGTGTATAATGAGCAACCATAGCTCACTTGTATCATAATATACTATTAAAATCTCTATTTAATGGCTGTTTCATCTTAATCGATTGTTAAACATTTGTAAAAATGTTTCTATCGGATGCGAGGGTTTCCTCGCATTGATGAAGCAACGCTGGCCTACAGCGTAACAAGTGATAGCAAAATTCGACGAGTCGTGTAAGCCTTTCGGTAGCTTAGTTGGTCAGAGCATCGGGCCGGATTCCCGGAGGCGCGGGTTCGAATCCCGCCTGAAAGCTTATAGGGCTCGTGGTTTTTTACTATCACATTTTTCCTATAACTACATGGTGATTATGATAAATTGTTGTAAATATCCTATCCGTTACGGAATTCAGCTTTGCATCTTTAGCTACTTAGATAACTTGAAGGAACACAACTGAAGGTCCATTCGTGCATATGGTATTTATAAAACATCATAATATAACTCCTAACTGTTGAGGAGTTTCACCTCTCATCAGCAGCTCACCCTAATAACCTGAAAGAATATAACTATCGGCCCATACGTACGATTAATACTTAAAGAAATATTCTCCAGCTCCTAACCGTTAAGGAGTTGTAGCTTCCATCACCAGCTCATCACTATGAGATGATGACTACCAGATGCAAATACTTGACTAACTTCAAAAATAAATGGAACGCATAGGACTTGCCTATATTTGAGAATTTCTCTCAATTTTCCTGGAATTTGATCCCCTGGTCCTGACTTGGTGAAAGTAAGATCAGGTCAGAAGTACTTACCAACTTTCGAAAAAAGAAATATTTTGAAAATGATCCCCAATTTGATGAAACTATGAAATCGTCCATATACCCAAATAAAGTCTGAATACACATTATTCAGGATAACTCCTGAACTTCTGACCAGTTCTTGATAAAATTTGAATGGGACCACAAAAAAAAAAACCTTTTAAATAAAGAAAGAATTATCCACATCGGTTCATTAACTAAAAAGTTCTGAGGTAACACACATAAAAAAATAAAAAAAAACAGTCGAATTGATAACCTCCTCCTTTTTTGAAGTCGGTTAAAAAACAAGCCAAAACCATTCGTACTCACTAACTAGGTACTTAGTAGTCGTAGCAAAATTTCGTATTATAGGTATGTAGTCGCATTTAGGGCATGCAACCGGGTTTTCCCGGTTCTCGAAAACCCGGGATAACCCGGGTATTTGGAAGTTCGGCTAGGACCGGTTCTAAGGAATGGGAACCGGGTTTAACCGGGTTTTATGTGATAAGAAATGGGACGTGATAATATTCCAGTTCTAGATAAAACATGACTAATTATTAAGCATAATATTTAGTCATTTAAAAACCTTAATACGTATTTTAGAGGAAGTATAGCATAATAGCTAGCACTAATAATTTTCACTAATAATAAAACCAGTTAATGTTGCAGTTACAGAGCGATACTCACTCCAACAAAACTACTTGGTAATAAAATGACTATTGATCCAAAACATTGGTAGCCTTTGCAGTTGAAATATATCTGCTAGTTATGTATGGTGGTGTCATCTGCATACCCGATAGTATTGTTCACCAGCAGGTCATTAATATGCATAAGGAACAGTGTCGCAGACAAGACAGAACCTTGCAGAAAACCTTCAACAATGTCTTTTGGGTTGGATGATTGATCGTCCACCACAACTCGGATTAGGCGATTATGCAGGAAGTCAGCAATCCAAGTGCAAAGGCAATCAGCGATACCGTATGAGGGAAGCTTACTTATATGGCTGCCAGACCTTACCAAAGGCTTTGGATATGTCGAGCGATACGGCAAGGGATACGCCATGTCTCTCCATCGCTTCACTCCAAAGATGGGTGGCATACACAAGAAGATCTCCAGTCGACCGACCACAGCGAAAAACAAAATTTGCGGTCTTTGAGGAGGTCGTTGTCTTCGAGATATGCCAATAGACGATTGTTAAGTACACGTTCCATAGTCTTACAGAGTGTGGTTGTGATTGAAATTGGCCTGTATTTGGAAGGGTCGGCACAGCTGCCCTTTTTGGGCACAGGCAAGCTTCCACGATTTGCAAGTTTCCACGATTGGAGTACTAGTCCAGTCTCAAGTTAGAGGCGATACAGGCGAGATAACACAGGAGACAGTTCAGGTGCACAATTGCGCAGAACAATTGCTGGGATACCATCGGGACCACTATAGCTTTGTTCGCATCTAGAGTACGGAGAGTTTTGACTAGGTACCTCTTTGTTGCGTATCTGTATATCTCCTCTATGGACGAGGACTCATAGGTGAAACTTTGTTACCGACATCCAGGTGCCAATTTTCTACAAAGAGAGAGACACACAAGTTTGTTTTCTCAGTCGCAGTATGAGCAAGCGATCTATCAGGTTTCAGCAGAGGTGGAAAAGAAGGGCGACAGAATTTAATTCGGCAGCTTTGGCTAGAAACCAAAACTCTCTACTTCCAGATGGTTGGGAAGTAAGTTTAGCTTCAATGCGGCCGATGTGGTCAAAACGTGCCCTGCGCAACATTCGTTTACTAGACTTGGCGACTTGGTTAAATAAGCTTTTTTCAGAGTGTGAGTTTTCGGCGATTTGCGCGCTCGAGCATCAGCCCAAGCTAAAAAGCTAAATCCTTCTGCACTTCGGCGCTACGACAGTCAGGATTGAACCAGGGGTTAGCGTTACCGCTCGAGGGAACATCGGAGTATGGGATGTAATAAATAGGTAGGTATTTCATACCCCGAAGTATGATCTCGGTGACAGCGTCAGCGCATTTCGACGGTTCCTCTGAAGAAAATAAGCATTCCCACCAAGGAAAAGGTGCAAAGAACTGGCGCATCATCACGTCATTCCAATCTGCCGACTTCCCCCTAAAGTATTTTAATTTGAGAAATAAATAAATCTAGATACTTAATAAAAAATACTTCTTACAACTGAAAAAAACCCGGGTAATACCCGGGTACCCGGTTCTGACTCGGCTAAAACCCGGGTTTTTTAAATAAGGAACCAGAACCGGTTTTGCATGCCCTAGTCGCATTATATATTTATTTGTAGGTATCCCCTCAACTCCTGCCGGTCTTGGCCTGCTCATTTTTTATTATCTCTATTCATTGTGGCACGCGACCTTCTTTCATCTCTAAGAACATTACTTACAGACACGGCAATTCACGAAATGATTGCCGATTTGCGATTGCCGAAATGTAAAGCTGGCCATTGACGGTCAAATTTTCCTAAAACTGTGGCGTAAAACTCCGGCGTCAATCCAAAATTTGATCGTGAATGTCGAATCGTCACTCCAGAGTTTTAACTGACGACGCGCCACGCAATCGCGTCAGTTCGATCGCTGCGCTGCGCTCGCCCGCGGTGGTGCGGTGGTCGAGCGTGCTGCGGTGCTGCTGCGTATAGTTTTTGGTATAAAGGAAGTATAAAGGGTAAAAACGGGACCCTATTACTAAGACTCCGTTGTCCGTCTGTCTGTCTGTCACCAGGCTGTATAACATGAACCGTGATAGCTAGACAATTATTGTTTAACAGATGATGTATTTCTATTGCCGCTATAACAACAAATAGGCACTAAAAACAAAACAGAATAAAATTAATATTTAAGGGGGGCTCCAATAAAGTAAACGTGATTTTTTGCCGTTTTTTGCTCGATATTAATAATGGCAATAGGTAGACGTTTTAAGTATTTTCAGAATATTTAGTTGTACTTATAGGTACTCACTTTAGAAATAAATAATTAAAATAAAATGAAGTTCATATTTTAGGAGGGTTCCCCTACAACAAACGTGATTTTTTCCTGTGTTTTGCTCGATATTAATAACGGCACTTAAAGGTGTGCTATTATGTTATATTCGTATATTATAGCATATCGTTATGCTACATTAAAATATTAGGTTATTTTTAATGCTATAATATATTAGTATTAAGCACCTAATATAATAAATAACCTATTATAACCTATGTTAAACTACAAGTAGTTATTAATGTTTTTTAAACTACTTAATGATCAATTACCTACTATATATAAACCAACTCTTTATTCTTTTTTCCACTATTTTACAAATAACAACACGAATAAATTCATATTACGCTATTAAAAACAGAATTCTCAAGTACTTTTTAAGTCCCGAGCGAGCGTGAGTTCGCGATCAAGCAAGAATTCCACAGGACAGCATTAGTTAAATACCTATTCTAATAACAGTAATAAATATTATAGCAGAAAAATAACATGTTCGTTCAAATCGCATGTCGTACGTGATTTATGATATTAGTCTTTATTGATAAGACATTAGAGTCTGTCTCAACTGTTTCAAATATAACGCGTTATTTGGTTTTCCAACTTTCAAAATTCAACTCTATTTCTATTTGATAGAGTTGAATTTTGATATATTTGATTATCAAGAAAAGAGAGAGTAATACTTGCATCGCGTGCGGCTGGATCAAGAAGCTTAAATAACGACTGGATAGAGAAGGAGAACACAGTTCATTCGTTCAGTTCTGTCATTTCATTTGTTCATTTCGAATACACTAGATGGCGTGCGGCGCACTGCTTGATATAATTTAATATAGCAATAGCAGAATAAGTTATATTTTTATATTAGGTGCGATAGTTATATTTTTATAACGTTATGCTATATGCGTTATCGAATATAACGCACACCTTTAATAGGTAGACGCTTGAAATATTCTCAGAATATTTAGTTGTATACCCACTTTAAAAATAGATAATTACCTATATTAAAATAAAATTCATATTTAAGGAGGGCTCCCATACAACAAACGTGATTTTTGCCGTTTTTTGCTCGATATTAATAACGGCAACATGTAGATGCTTAAAATATTTAGTTCTATTACTTATTCGGAATCAGAATCCTTTTTTTTCTTGACAAAAATAAGTAGTACACGATGAGTACACGTCTGTCACACAGCCCGGCTGGTCGAAAACTGAAGAGCCGGCGTCACGCCAGTCAGTGGGGAAATCTAGTTGGCTTAAAACCATTTGGAGTGACGCCACAGTTTTACGCCACAGTTTTAGGACAAAACTGATCGTCAATGACCAGCTTTAAGAAGCCTTAAAAAAACGCGATGTGATTTGTAGGTATATAAATGGAAATCTAAAATTCTAATTTAAGTATATCTCTGAAATAACGCGAGTGCCAAGCTTATTGATATCGGTGTAGGTACCCAACAAAGGTACCTATACCGTAATAAATTTGGGATAAAACTGCCATGCCATTAATTAATCGTAACTTATAGGAAAAATGTGATAGTAAAGAAAAACCACGTGGTTTTTTACTATCACATTTTTCCTATAGGTACTTACAAAATTGCATTGTAAATGCATAAAAATAATATAAAATCTTAATCGTAACTTGTTTAATTTCACGTACGTACGAAACGTCATTGTACGTACGTAAGTACATCCATCCTCACAATTATATTAGTAGGTAAGATTAGTATAATTAATTACCTTTTTGTAGTATGGTCCTCTGTGTTTAAAGTGTTCTAAATCGAATTCCGCGTGAAAAAATTGTACCACTTTACGATATTTACCGAAAAACGGGATCAAGCCTCTGACCTAAAAATGTAGATGAAAAATTAATAATATGGACTACCCTCTGCTCGCGGCTTCGGCCGTGTGAACTTCACGCACGACGTTATCCCGCGGGAATGCGATATTTTCCGGGATTAAGTAAGTAGCTAGTGTCACACTCAAGCTCCCAAACTATCCCGTTTTAAAGTTTGATATGATTGACTGTACTTACTTGTGATGTTATTTGGATTAAGACAGTATTTATCTATTAAAAAAAAACAAAATACCTAGCTATACCCAATAAAAACAAAATGCCTTCATTGGGTATGTAAGTATTTAGGATTACATTTTTAAAGGAAATCTATATACCTAATAGGGTATTTTACTGTTGTTGAAATGTAGATATTTAATGATGACGTTAAAAAATATTGCAATTAAGAATACCAAATGTGAAAAAATAATTTGAATCTGTTTTATAATAAAAGAATTATAGTCTGTTTGATTTTGACTATAGCTGTCTCTTTCTAAAACGAAATCTTCTATGGCGTGACTATGACGCTACTAACCCACTGACGTCACTAAGATAGCGTCCTGTCCTTGTCTAATTATAAAGTTTGAAGTCCTATATCTTTGAAAATATTCAAGATAATTCAAAATGAAAACTTGTTTTGTGTAGCTAATATTTCGAAAAACATTTTAAAGAAATAAAAAAAAAACAGTAAAATACCGTATTGCTGTCTTAATCCGAATAGGTACCATCACAATTAGTACCTACCTAAAGAAAATAATGCTCTAATTTCAAATCATTTTGGTATTCCGTTAGCAATAGGTAGGTATATACCTATGAAGAATTGTGTATCATTTGCTCACAGCATTAACCTAAGTTTAGTTTAAGTGCACAAAATTAAAAACTGCATTCGGGGTAAGTAGGCCAATTACCAGCTGGGGTTAGTTGACTGTTGGTTAACTGTTACGAACTGTTACAAATGTGAAAATTGAACGTCGGAGTCTGAGTTAATACTGAGATAGTTTTTTAGTAGGTAGCTTGTAGGTTCCGCTTTAAAATTTATGTTCTCAGAAATTAACAAAAACTTTGATTGTGATTAATAAAAGTTAATTAAAGGAGATCGTTAAGGTTCGGTCCAAATGTCGTCCAGATGCATTATTGTGTGTAGGTATATTGCAATTTTATTGAAAGATCTCAACTAGTAACTACATCCATTTTTATTATAAGGCAGCAAAAAAAATCTCGCAGAGGAATGAAGATATTTTCGTTTCTATTTTAAATGACGAAGAAATTATGAAATCACTAGCTTTCCGCCCGCGGCTTCGCCCGAGTGGTTTACACGACGACGTTATCCCGCGGGAATGTGATATTTTTCGCCGCACCGCGAAAATTACAACGCAGGTTTCTGCGATTAGATTCTACTGAGCCGATGACGATGTGCATTCGCTGAGTTCTGTGGCTTCATTTCGTGTCTCTGATCTATGACTTCTATGAGTAGGAGAGTTTGGCTGGAAATTTTCTTCAATTTGGGACGGCGGGTTTCATAACGTTAAAGTCAAAGCTAGATCAGATTTTAAACTTACAAAAAATGGCATTCCACAAGGGAGCGTATTAGGTCCACTACTGTTCCTAATATATATAAATGACTTGCCTGATATAACAAAAAATGAATGCTTTTTATTCGCTGATGACTGTACAAGTGTACACTATTTTTCAAAAATAAAGACATATTTAAATTACAAACGGACATTAATAACACAATAAATGACTTAAACAATTGGATGAATAATAATAATTTGCAAATTAATATCAATAAGACTAAAGCTATTCAATTTCGTAGTTATAAGGCTGACAAACTTAATTTTGACATTAAACATGAAAATGAAAACGTTGACTTAGTAAATTCTATTAAATTTTTAGGTATTACAATTGACGAAAATTGTAGCTGGAAAACTCAAATTGATAATGTTTGTAGAAAAATTAATAAATTTGTTTTCGCTCTGAGTAGAATCAAAAGGGTTGCAAGTATTGAAAGTGCGTTACAAGCATATCATGGATACGTCTCATCAGTACTTCGCTATGGCTTAATAATCTGGGGAAATAGTGTAGACCTTGAAAGAGCATTTAAAGGTCAAAAGCGTTGTATTAGAGCACTCGCCGGTATACAAAGCTGGGAGTCTTGTCAGCCGTGGTTCAAGAAATATAAAATATTAACTTTGCCCTGTATGTATATAGCGGAACTGTGCTTTTTTGTTAAGAGATATCCGGAAAACTTTGTTACACATTATCAAAGAAACGCAAATGCACGGAAATGTAGGGAAAATAAATTATGTTTGCCAAAAATCAATTTAACGCTATTTAGCAATAATGTATATTGCATGGCGATAAAGATATTTAATAAATTACCACAAAATCTGAGAGATCTGCCAATCGAAAAAAATATATTTAAGAGATCCTTGTATTCCTGGCTTGCAGAACAGGGGTTTTACTCAATCAAAGAGTACATTGACTATAAAATATGAAACTTCTGACATGTCTATGATTATCCTTTTAATGTAATTATATTATACTGACGCTTAAATCCAGTGACCTTTATATTAAGTTGTATTCAAATACTATGACATTTTAAATTACAATTATTTTAATTTCTATATTTTGTTTGGATTTAATTGACATTTTTCATAGTATACTAATATTTGAATGTAAATCGATCTAATGGATACAACATAATTTAGGTCTCAATATGATGTTTTGTCGCTTGTTTAAGATTAATTTTATTCTCATTTCTCTTAAAAAAACAAATATTTGCACGCCGACATTGTTAAGGCAAATACTGTAGTGCATTACGTACTATCCATATTTGTAAACAACACCTTGTACCTACTCAGTATTAGCAAATAAATATTTCTATTTCTATTTCTATTTCTATAATACCGAATATTGACTTCATAATACTTTCATAGACCCTACTACCGTGCGGACATTATCCACCACCATGTGGACAGGCATCCGTCCCTCGCTCAAGAACCCGAGATAAGTGCCTACCGCTTCGGTCGGGTACATCCCGGGATACCAATTCAATACATCTTACAGCGGGCCGCCCGCCCGAGCGCGATATATATGCTATAGAAAGAGATGCAACGAGTGGCCGTTCGTAATTTGCGCCGTACAAGCTGAATTCCACTTTATTGCGTTATAGTTAGAGTTGCTATTTATTTAAATGGCTTGGCGGAGTGCAGTATCTGTTACGTAGTAACTATTTAGTAATCTGTGGTATAGATCGTCAACATGCTGTTCTCAAGGGCTTCGAAGCGGTTTTGAAGCTCGAGCTGAAAGCTCTCGGGGTTTTAAATCTGAGCCGGTATTGGTCGAAGCGTTGATTTTAGCAGTCGCGATCTTTCAATCTTGATGTTGATATTCAATGTTCCTCTGATCTTCCTTCCTTCTTTAACGGCGTTAAGTTTCTTCCTGTATTTACAGCGTTGATCAAAACGACATCAATATATGCTTTTTTGTCGGCACCATAAAGTCGATCTCGTTTTCTACTTCACTGTTCGGACTTATCCAGGTCCGTTTGCGGGCGGCGGTACCATTGTGTTATTTGGTCACTCTGGTAATCAGTTGAGAAGCTACTGACCACACCGGTGGTGAAATTTGGTGGACCATGTGACCACCCAATTCATCACCCGTGGTGAAATGGGACAATTTACACCACTGGTGGGTGAAATGGGAGTACCATTGTGTTATTTGGTAACTGGTTGTCAGTTGAGAAATTGGAGTTCCAACTGAACAGCGGTGGTGAGGTTTGGTGGTCAGCTGGTCCGGAGGGTTATAAATAATGGAAATCGATAAGTCAGCAAGCCATTTCTTTTTTTGCGCAAACCTTAAAACCTCTATTAACTGGGTAACTGATTATTATTCAATTATTGTTATAAATTAATATCATTAAAAAATAAAATACCCCCATTCGTTGATTTTCTTGGAGTGTCCCAAGCCCCGATCTGGTCACTTCGTAAATTATATGTTTTAAACTAAACGCTACATGCTTACCAAAAAAATAACACTAAGTCCTAAAAAGTTTCCAATGCTATAAAAAATTAGACTACATTTCTAAAAGAACTACATTTCCTAAAAAAAATTAAAATGTAACTGTCCGCTGGTAGTTGATGATTTGCGTGGATCATTATAAATTCACTAATACATCTCTAAATTCGCGGCCCTATGTTGCGTCATTCTAATTGAAGTTACAACTAGTCGCGCTCCGGCGGCCAGGCAGAGAGTGGTGGGTTTTGACACGAAAGTACCAAGAAATTGTGCGGTCAAAGTATTATTTTTAAACTAAATTTTAGGCGCTGGTAAAGTAATAACTTAGTGGACTGTATGTTTTATTTGTGAGATAAATAAGTGTAATAATATCAGCGAATATATGGACGAACCTACGATCGTAACACAAGGCATTTGTAACAACTAATGAAAGGAATCCAGCTGTTTTAGGCTTTTTGGAAGTGACAGGAAACAGCTGAAATTAAGGAAAAAGAAAAACATGCACTTACGTACTCGTAGAATTGCTTCAGTCCTGGATAAAATTCGTACAGCACTTCACACCACGTGGCAGCAGCTTTTAAGTGTCCATTCGATGTAGTTAAGCTTATTTAGTACACTTATTAGTTCAAATACCTTGCAGACACAATAGGCAAAACACTCATATGCAGAAAGTTCTTGCAAAAAACATGAAAATTTCCCAATAAAAAAAATAGGGAGCGGCGCACGCGCGTTTGCAATCAATACTCGTGATCGACAGAGACCGATGCTACGTCACCGGGTGCGTAGACGCATAGCTATCTATATTTATGTGCATGTCAGGTGAGGAATGTAGATAAAGGATTGAGTAGCCGTTACAAGTGCAACAAAATAATAAATTAATATATTTTCTAATAACGATAACCAACATCGAGTTTGTGTGACAGTGACAGTGCGCCGAGTTTTCGAAAAATAGAGGTAAGAACCTCGTTGCGTGGGTTTGGTTTCTCAAAACTTTGATTTGCGTGGTTCAATTTTCTCCAGTCTCTGTGGATTTATTTATTTAATGAAACATTGTAGTGAACAAATATAAGGTAACGTAACTTATATTCAAAACACAGTTTATTTGCTTAAAAGGTTTTTGTATATTTTTAGCATAAAGGATTTATTTTGATTTACGTGGTCGTGATTTGCGTGGTTTACGTGGTAGTTTTGACCTACGCACATTAGTTTTTGACCATGCAAATGAAATAACTTTGAATTTTGTACTAGTTTATGTATATTATTTATTTAAAAGAATTTGCATTAACTAATAAATGCAAATTCGTTTAAATCAAACTTAAAATGTTTTAGGTATAATCACACAGGTCACATTGAATGGGTAGGTTTTTTGGACTGATTCTGATAAAAAACGATTTCTGCCTTGGTAATCTACCTATTTTTTTACCTTATGATAACACAATAACTTTTTTCAATATTAAGTAACATTAAGTAACTCATTTGAGAAAGTTAAATTACAATTTTAATTTTCGTGGGGCTATTTTGTGATTTGCGTGGCCTCCACTTTTTTAACCTCGGTTATCTCTGTAAGTATATCGCTCTACGAGGTGCCTCTTCTATTAAAAATATTACTTTAACGTATATTTTAAGAGTCTAATGTCAAATTAGAAAAAATATTGGATTTGAAAATTGCCACGAAAGTCACCAAAGAATGCCTTACTCGAAGAAGCACCCATCTCTCTGCATTTAGTTGCAGAGTTCCACTAACTCTGTGGCAGATTTGATGTGCTCATCAATTTCTTTCTGCGCAATGGAATATTTATTTTGCATTGATTCAAGTGACTCATGCAACTTTGTTATGTTTAATTGTGTCCCGGTCATACATTTGCCTACTTTCAGCTAATTTACTACTATAAATTTCTAATGAGTCCATCAAACTGAATTTCTCTTTTCTCAGAACAATATTTTTATGAAAACAATTATTTTTCTTGATTAATCTACTAGTTTTCTTAATTAATTTATTGATTTTAATGTATTTCTTTATTTTGTTACTGCCTTGAATAATGGGTCTGGGTGAAACACAATGTTTTGTGGTTGCAAATGTATTAACTGACTGTGTTGCAGGTGATGACATCAGTTCCTCAAAAAGAGATTGTGTGTGATCAACCTCATACTGTTGCTGCTGCTCCGTTAGAAGAGATATTTGCTTGTTGGCATTATTCAACTCCTGTTCCAGATCTGATATTCGGTTATGAAGTCGATAGTCGGTATTATGAAACCCGCCGTCCCAAACTTTCCAGCCAAACTGGTAGGTAGAGGTAGTATATCAGCAGTTAATGGAGTACTTGATAGCTAACAACATTATACCTAAGAAACAATCTGGATTTATTGCCGGCAGAAATACTGCCACAGCACTAATGGATGTTATCGACGACATTTTGCTGGGGCGAGATTTGGGTAGGACGGCCATTTTAGTTTTACTCGATTTCTCCCGCGCTTTCGACACACTCAATTTAAAGTTGCTTCTGGCTAAAATGGAGTACTACGGTTTTGACAAACTGGCAATATCGTGGTTTTCCAGTTACCTATGTGGCCGTAAACAAAAAGTTGAAGTGCGCGGTGAGAACGGTACTAAAATCTATTCAACGATAGCGCCTGTTATAAGTGGAGTCCCTCAGGGGTCGATCCTGGGTCCTATACTTTTTATTTTATACACAGCAGATTTGCCAACGATAATTCTCAAAACTGACCACCATATGTACGCCGATGACCTTCAAATTTACAAAACTTTTGATAGTAAAAATTATAATAAAGCACTTCTTGATATCAACTGCGATTTGGAACGGATCAGAGTATGGTCGGAAAATAATGGGTTAGTTTTAAACCCACTAAAGACTAAGTATTTATTACTAGGAACTAGTGCACAGTTAAATCGCTTAGACCATCTCAGCTTTTTATTGAAAATAAAGGATGTAACTATTGAGCGCGTAACGGAGGCAAGAAATCTAGGAGTCCTTATGGATGAAAACTTACGTTTTGAAAAACACGTTGCTGAAGTTGCATGGAACTGTTTTTATAGGTTGAAAGTGTTGTACGGGATGAGGAAACACCTAAGTGTAGATGTACGAATCCGTCTCTGTGAAGCCTTAATATTATCCAAATTAAAATATGCTGATACCGTAATTCGCGGATGTTTATTATCTCGTACAAAGAAACTTATACAGAGGGTGCAAAATGCATGTTCAAGGTTCTGTTTTCCGATCCCTCGCAGATCGCACGTTACGCCTTTCCTTAATAAAAATAACCTTATTAATATGGAGTCGCGGCGTACGTTGCATCTGGCTGGTTTACTCTTCGGTATCATTAAAAGTGGGAAACCTGAATATTTATACAACAGACTTCAGTTTTCTAGTCGCACATCAAGAATAGCCCTTCGCTTGGTTTGTCCGAAATATAATACTGCTGCTTTCCGTGGCAGCTTCCGCTATTCTGCAACAAAATGTTGGAATAATATCCCACCACCTATCAGAAACTCTGTGACAATTACGACTTTCAAAAAAAAAGGATAAAAGTCAGTTATTAGGTATCCAAAAGTCAGAATAGTGGAAGTTCGAGTGGAAGTAGCTGGTCACATTAATTTAATTTTAATCTGTCAATTTTGTCATGAGCATGATAAAGGTATTCTATTGAATTATTTAATAAGTGTATTATTGTACTGATGTATTATTTTTGAATTTGCGTTTTAACTATTTTTATTTGTATTATTATTGATGAGTTCCAATTTTGATTATGTTATTATTTTATTTTTTCTATACTTACAGAGTTGCATTGTAAATGCATAAAAACAATTTAAATTTTTAATTATGTTATTATTTTTGTGTTTTTTTTTTACCATTGTGTGTTTGTATATTTTTTTTTTCTATGCTTTTTTACTCTAATAACAATTTTAGTATGTACGCTATAATTAATATTAATGTGAGTTTAGTAGCGCCGAGTGTGCCTCACTTTACGGGGCTTCCGCTGAAAATCAGCGTCACAGCTTAATGTTGTGGCATATAAGCTGAGCGGAGACCTTTTTGGCACCTTTTCAACTGTATTTTTTATTTTATTTTTTAGTTTAAAAATTATTTATTGTAATGTCTGGTGCTAAATAAACGTTTTTCATTCATTCATTCATTCAAACTCTCCTACTCATAGGTCAGAGACACGAAATGAAGCCACAGAACTCAGCGAATGCACATCGTCATCGGCTCAGTAGACAGATATCTAATAATTATTTAATAATCTTTTTAGTTATATTATAATACTATCCACAGTTTGTGCTTAACATTCATGGTCACCCTCGCCTCTCGGGACACCGCCCGCCGCCGATTTTGGCGGCGCGTTGACGCAACGCAGAAGAATTTTCGCGGTGCGGCGCCGCGACGCGGAATTCGACGTTGTAATTTTTGCGGTGCGTCGTCGCACCGCCAATTTCTGCGACGCGCCGCGCGACGCTGATTTTAGCGTTGCGGCGCTGCAACGCTTGCTTGTGTTTTCGCCCTATTTATGTCATTTTACATAACTTGCCGTAACACTTCCTGCGATAATATGTTCCTTTTCTTGAAAAATGTTTCCTTTTAAGGCTGCTAGAGTCCGTTGCTTGTTCACATACACCAGAGATTTCAAATACTTAACCCCAAAGAAAGACGAAATTCATTAATGTGTTTTTATCGAATTACGAATTGAAAGAAAATGACAACCGCGATCCGAAAGCAACACACGGCGGCGTCGCTGACGCACGGGCGGCGTCGCAGATGCATTGCGATGCGTTTGCGACGCCCACCGTGGGTGCCGCCGGTGTGAATTGCTTTATGTCGCAGCGTGCTGCAGATGCGACGCATCGTGTTGCTCACGCATCTGGTGTGTGGAAGCCTTAAGTATTAAAACTGAATCGGTTAATTAAGAAGGGGAACATGTCATGGCTCGCAAATTTATCAGGAGACAAAACAAATAAATTTATAAAAATTGTAAATGTTCCTTTTCTTACCGTCGTCGTCATGTTAAAATTTGGTGCTCTATACTTTTAAACTATTATACTTCCATATTCCGTTTCTTGACTGTTATGTCTGTCTTGCCATAAAAAATTGAAATCCATAAATGTTGCTAAATTATAAAAGAGCTGACATGTTCTCTTTCTTTCAATTAGTAAGTAATAATATAAGATACTTAAAGCATTGAGCCATGTTAAGCACAAAGTGATGTACATGTGTCCAATCATGAAGAAAGTTAAACGAGAGTAGTTGTGCACGATGTATCTCATCTGGCCTAAGAACAGACAAATAGGTTGAAATACTAAAAAGACTCGCATGATCTTTGTAAAGATATAATGAGTCCTTTCTTCTTCCGCCGACCACGAACCAATAGAATTTAAAAAGATCCTCACTATTCTATTATGTCGAAAAGCGAGAGTAGTGTACTTTCTTTCCCTGTAAAAATATTTTGATTTACTTAGGTAGGTACCTACTGAAACTAAAAGAGAATATCAGGAATTTTTAATGTTACGGAATACTTACAGAAAGGGATCCATTTTCCTGTTAAATTATTTGATAAAGTACAATAGCTTAAGCTGAACGTGCACTGAGTTAATTTCGGAAAATATTATGAATTAATATGGAAATGATTAACTTATTATAATTTGTCGGAATAGGTTTATTATCCACTTATGCAAAATACTAGTATATTTCACAATAAATCCTTTTAAGTACTTAGAGCTATTATATTATGATAGGGTGGAATAAATAATTTCGAAAGAAACAAGCACTAATCGACGGGTCGATAATTTTTGAAACCAAAAAAAATATAGTAGAATGAAACCCATGAAGTTTGACTTAATACTCTGAGGTAACTGGAGCTCTCACCCTGAATAAAAAAGTGTCGCCAGCAAATTTGACATTTATGTATGTAGTGGCAGGTAGTGGCTGTCAGCTGTCTCATATGACCATACGTATTTTTTTAAAGTGTAGGTGAGACGGAAGACAGCCACTGTGTAATTTGTGGTGGACAAAAAATTGTTCGTACTACACTCTCCAGTTACCTCAGTATTAAGTCGAGCTTCATGATGAAACCCATTGGAAAAGGAAGAGAATACAACAAAAATGGAAGGAATAGTAGTTTATGTGACTGTCGCATAATACCGAGTTATGTGCGGTCTCATACACTACTTTATCTACACTCATTACATTTATTATATATTTAAAAAATAAAGCAAATCAATCCATACTAATATTATCCATATCCATATCCATACTAATATTATAAATGTGAAAGTGTGTTTGTTTGTTTGTTTATTTGTTTGTTTGTTTGTTTGTTTGTTTGTCCGTCTTTCACGTCAAAACGGAGCAGCGGATCGACGAGATTTTCGGTATGGGGAGAATTTGAGAGCTGGAGAGTAACATAGGCTACTTTTTATTCAGGAAAATTTTAAAATAAATATGGTAATTTTGTAAATAAAATCGTTAAACTGTCGTACTTTACACAACTGTCATTTCCTACATAGCCGCTTCCAAAGAGTAGGTATGTCAAAGAGTATGTAATCAGTGAGGTTTTTTTCTTTTTGGATTACCTATTTTAAGTGACATTTATGGCAGGCAGATTTTGGTGATACGAAGCTCCTGACGTTTGAATGGGTTGAAGTTTTTTATTAAAGAAAAATATTCAGATTGGAAATAAGCCGATTCATATTTCTTATCCTTTAAAGCGCCTTCGTCTATATATCAAAATCATCGCATGTCACAATCATTATTTTCAAACTCTGTAACTAAATATCAATTATTTTTAATATTTTTAAATAGGGTTTATAGCTGTCAAAAACACAGTAAATTACGAAGGATGTTACGTCGTAATTTACTGTGCTTGTGTTAAGCAAATAAATAATTAATTAAATCTTTTACTTGACATGATGATGATGATGATACTTGACTCTGTCTCATCTCAAGCTTTCAAATAAAAACCTGTTTCATTTTAAACAGCGAAAAGAGAGAAACAAAAACAAAAAACGGCCACCATCTTGACCATTCGTATTTTTTTACATTGTGTTAACAACGGTTTTCATGTCAAAATAGTAAAAAAAAACGAGTTTTATCAAAATCGGCCCACAAACAAAAAGTCGGCCGCCATCTTGGATTTTTAATATGTTTAACATTTCGTTGCTGTTTTCTTGTCAAAATAAAACCAGAAACTGAGTTTCATTGAAATCGGCCTGCAAACAAAAAAGTTGGCCGCCATCTTGGATTTTTTATACTTTTAACATTGTGTTGTTGTTTTCTTGTCAAAATTGTACTAAGAACCAAGTTTCATCAAAATCGGCTCACAAACAAAAAAGTTGGCCGCCATCTTGGATTTTTTAATACTTTTAACATTGTGTTGTTGTTTTCTTGTCAAAATTGTACTAAAAACCAAGTTTCATCAAAATCGACCAGCAAACAAAAAATTTGGCCGCCATCTTGAATTTTTATATTTTTAACATTGCGTTGCTGTTTTCTTGTCAAATTAAAACCAGAAACTGAGTTTCATTGAAATCGGCCTGCAAACAAAAAAGTTGGCCGCCATCTTGGATTTTTTAATACTTTTAACATTGTGTTGTTGTTTTCTTGTCAAAATTGTACTAAAAACCAAGTTTCATCAAAATCGGCTCACAAACAAAAAAGTTGGCCGGCATCAGTATTCGCGCTACTCTTTTTAATTAATTAAATAAAAGAATAAGTTCAAATTAAATACACAACGATAAATAGGAGTGCAGAAATTGCGAGAAGTCTGCTCAACACTCGCGGTAGTTTACTACGAGTCGCTGCTGCCCTGGTACAATCAAGCACGTCAACCACTCAAGTTGTTTGTTCTATACTCAACTAATCAGCGTGCGCGCACAGGATACTCCATTTTTGCACTGGCGAATACGCCCCGCCCACTTGTTTTAATTGGCGCGCACGTAACCAACGTAACTTAGGTGCTTCTAAGTGGAACTGCGCGCGTGTAGGAACTTCTAACAGCTTATAATCTCCTGGTACTCGACATGGAAAAACTAAACAAATCATTCTCTGAATCCGACATCTCGGAACAGCCGTCATCTGATTTTGTTGCTAGGCGTAACAAACGGCCCAGAGAAAATGATTATGAACGAGAATTTAGCTCTTTTCGAGACGAGATTAAATCTATGATTTCAAATTTGATGTCTGCGCAAAGGGAAGAAATACAAAAAATTCACCCTACTCTTATGGACATTAAAAAGACGAATAACAATATTGAAAACTCCATCGAATTCCTAGCTGCTCAGAATGAGGAATTAAAAAGAAAGATTGAGCAACTAGAACGTCAGAAAAAAGAAGATAGAGATTATATTACCATATTAGAAGATAAAGTAGAAAGTTTGCAAAGGGAATGCCATAAAACAAACATAGAATTGAAGAATGTTCCAAAGGTTCCTAATGAGACTAAAGATCACCTAATAAACATGGTGTTGTCCTTATCAAGTAACATTGGGTTTAATTTAGAAAAAAAGGATATTAAAGATATTTACAGGCTTCACATAAGAGGTGATGCTAAAAGGAGTATCGTCATTACTGAGATGTCTTCAGTTATACAAAAAGCAGAATTTCTTAAAACGGCTAAAAACTTTAACATCAGAAACAAGGAAAAGTTATGTGCAAAACACCTAGGATTTACAAAAGAAGAATTAACGCCAATATACATATCTGAACAGCTTACTGCGAAAGCCTCGCGTCTGCATTTTCTGGCTCGCGACTTAGCCAAATCGAAAAACTATAAGTTCCAGTGGACATCTTATGGTAAAGTCTATGTAAGAAAAAATGAAAACTCGCCGGTTATACACATTAAAAACGAAATTCAGTTTAATAATCTAATGCAGAAAGACTGACTAGACGTAGCATATTCCTACTGGTTACGATTTTTTGCTAATATTTGTTATGTTTGTATATTTTTTACGTACTTTTTTAAAGTCGTTTTTGTTGCATATCTATATTTATTACGACCTTTTTTATAATAATTGTATTTGTTTATGCTTAAATGTCAATTGCATTTCTAAACACTTATTAGTTTTCGTCTTGTTGATGTTTTGTAAGCCATTTCAAAATGTAAAGAGCATGCTTTCTGGGGTTTATATAATTAGTGCACACATTCATATTAAAAACACTCACATACTTACACAAGAAACAATATATACACACAAAATCACAACTATAGATTTCATATTCTTTTGTTACATATATAAATCAAAATATACATTTTTACACAAGTATCACTTTAATTACAAACCAAATTTATACAGTTTTTCAAATTCATATAATGGATAATTCTCTCTCAATTTTGAATGAAATAGATAATGTAGGTATTGCACGGGCTAGTGCCTGTCAAATTCATAACTTTTCGAATTTCCACAACATTAATATAACGGATTTGACTATTATTTCTCAGAATATTAGGAGCATTTACAAAAATATGGATGATTTGGATATTACTCTTACACAATTAAAACACCAGCCTAGCTTTATTATTCTGACAGAATGTAGATTGGATGGTACAAAACCAACACCAATTAAAAATGGCTATATTTCTTATAATACTACAAATCACATAAATCAATGTGATGGTGTAACGGTGTTTGCAAAAGAGGACCTTTGTTCTAACGTCAGTGAAATCTACCTAAGTGAAGCTTCCTGCTTGCAAGTAACTTATAGGGAGATAATAATTATAGGTATATACCGATCTCCATCAAATAAAAATGCTGAAAACTTCATAAACTCGTTAAATATTTACTTAGAGTCTATTAAACATTACAAACAAATTGTCATAACGGGCGATATCAACATCAATATTATACCCAGAATTAACGAAAACTCTTACGAAAGAACTAATAGGCTTAACTATCTTAATATGCTATCTATGCACGGCTTGCTACCAGGGCACTCAATACCTACTCGGGAAAATAGTTGTCTGGATCATTTTATGATTAAAATCGATAAAACTAAAATTAATGCCTCTATTGTAGTACTTGACGCAACAATCACGGACCATTCGATGATTTTTCTAAAGATGACTGATATGACTAACACCAGTAAGGCAAAGATAAGTAGATGTAGAACCGTATTAAACTACGAAAATGCTCTTAAGGACCTACAAAAACTAGACTTAAAAGAGTTATTCACACACGATGACCCCAATACTTTGACTAATTCATTATTGTGCAAATTACAAAAATGTATTTTGGATAATAGTGTTTTAAAAACAATTTCCAAACGTAACCGAACCTTAAAACCTTGGATGACAATAGGGCTACTTCGCTGTATTCAAAACAGAAATAATTTGCAAAGAAAATTAAAATCTGATCCTGGTAACGAAGTCCTTAAAATAACATATAAACGCTACAGAAATTACTGTAACGGAATTATCAAAAAATTAAAACGAAAATATGAGCGCGAGCAACTGACTAAAGCATCAGGAAACTCGAAACTGCTTTGGAAAACAGTAAATGATATAACACACCGCAAACAAAGGCAAGAAGAAAATATTAAATTATTGAACATTAAATCAACATCGCAAGAGTCAATAGATCATGTGAATAGCTTTTTTGCAGAAATAGGTAAAACTTTAGCCGAAAAAATAGTACTACATCAAAATGACAACATGTTCAACTTTTCTAGTAATAAGCAAATATCATCCTTAGCTTTACTTGATACTGACGAATCGGAAGTACGAGCTGTGTTAATGAGTATTAAGACGGAAAGTGCAACTGGCTATGATAATATCCCAGTAACATTTCTGAAATTAGCGGCAGCAGAACTTGTTCCAGTAATAACTTACTTAATTAACTTGTGTTTTAGGTCAGGAATTTTTCCATCAGCTTTTAAAATAGCAATTATTACCCCCGTGTATAAAAGTGGAGACAAAAATAACCCTAACAACTACCGTCCTATTTCAGTTCTGCCGTCTCTATCCAAAATTATTGAAAAAATTATTAACAGTCGTCTAATAAGTTATTTAAATAATTTTAATATACTTTCTCAATCCCAATTTGGTTTTAGAAGAGGATTAAGTACAGACGACTCTGTTTCTGCGTTGACTTCTTTAATTGTTGATAAGGTGGATAGGGGTGAGAAATGCTTAGCTGTATATCTTGATATAAAAAAAGCCTTCGATACCGTCTCCATCCCTATACTTCTAAACCGACTCGACGACATTGGTATACGTGGAGAGCCACTGCAACTATTTTAGAGTTATCTTACTGGACGTAGACAAAAGGTGAAAATTGGTGAGCTGCACAGCCAAGAGACGAAAATAATATATGGAGTACCTCAAGGGAGTGTATTGGGCCCGACTCTATTTTTGCTCTACATAAATACCCTTTGTAGTATGTGTTTAGAGAACGGAAAATTGTTTTCTTACGCCGATGACACAGCAATAGTGTTTAATGGGAAAACCTGGGAGGAAGTTAAACAATATGCCGAGTTGGGATTAATGAAGATCGCGTCTTGGCTAAGAGTCCATCTGCTGACACTCAACACAGAAAAAACTCAGTATATGTGTTACACTGTATCTGATAGGACTCAGCCGAATCTAAATATAAAGATTCATATGTGTAGCACTTCTGGTAGTTCTGTGTGTTCTTGTCCCGAAATAATGAAAGTAGCTAATACGAAATATCTTGGGGTCATGATTGACCAACGTTTATCGTGGCATGAACGCGTAGAACTTATTATGAATAGGTTAAGAAAGCTCACATGGCTTTTTAAATCATTACGGTTTGTTGCAACTCAGCAGTTGCTAAACCAAATTTATATTAGCTTGGTACAATCTGTGTTGACCTACTGCATTACTGTATGAGGAGGCGCTAACAAGACAAAGTTTTTAGATGTAGAGAGAGCACAAAGATCGCTGTTAAAAACGATGTTCTTAAAACCGTATCGATATCCAACACACGATCTTTATGCAGAAAGTGGTATCCTCTCTGTACGAAAATTATATATTTTAAATATTGTTTTAAAGTTACATAGGAAACTTTTATACGATCCTAATATAAAAAATAAGAGAAGAAAGTTTGATGTGGCTCCCAAAGTAATATTTAAATCGGAATTCGTTAGAAGACAACAAACGATACAGGCGTCGTATATTTATAATTTTGTGAATAAACACTTGAATATTTATGATAAAACACTCAAAGAATGCAAGATAGTTTTAACAGAGTGGCTTAAAAGTAAGTCATATGATGAAATAGAAGGTATTTTAAAATATATTTCTTAGTTACCCACGCACACACACATAGTTATGCATCTACATACACACACACACACACACACACACACAAACACACACACACGCAAAACACACACGCACTCACATACTAAACACATACATTTACCTATACGCACCAACAATCACAGAATATAAATAATACATAGGAAATAAGATTTTTGAATAATGAAATCGTATGAAAAAAAAAAATCTTTGAATGTTAGCTTTAGAAAATATTATTTATAAGAATATGAATTGCTTTAGACCCTTGTCAAATTCTGTAACTTTAAGATTATCGTAATATAAGGAAGAGCGGGATTCCCTGGTACGGGTATTACTATACTTAAAAGGAGATCCCGAGCACTAAATAAAACAATGTAATTATAGTTGCTGAATAAAATATTTGTATTTGTATTTGTATTTGTATCTTGGATTTTTAATATTTTTAACATTGCGTTGCTGTTTTCTTGTCAAAATAGTACCAGAAACTGAGTTTCATCGAAATCGGCCTGCTAACAAAAAAGTTGGCCGCCATCTTGGATTTTTTTATACTTTTAACATTGCGTTGTTGTTTTCGTGTCAAAATAGTACCAGAAACTACATTTCATCAAAATCGGCTTACAAAAAAAAAGTTGGCCGCCATCTTGTTTTTTTTATTTTGACATTGTGTTGTTGTTTTCTTATCAAAATTGTACCAAAAACCAAGTTTCATCAAAGTCGGCCCGCAAACAAAAAAGTTGGCCGCCATCTTGGATTTTGGAAATTGCCTTTTTTTAATATGCGAGATGAAGATTTGCACGCACTCACACTACATGTCGTATGCACCATAATATTAATTTAAAAATAAATTATAACGATAAAGACGTGATAGCCCTGGAAGACTTGTCCCGAGTTACTATGATAGCATCTACACACGTTCCGATCCGACCGCCGATTTGGTCTGCTCCAGACCAAATCTGGACGTGTGTAGCGTAGTCGTCCGACCATAATTATTATTATTCGTGTTTGACGCGGTCGGCCGGATTTGGTTCGCACGAACTTCACTTCCTACCAAATCGGAACGTGTGTAGGCTTCCGACCGGACCAACTTGGCAGTGTTGACAATTTTGGAGGTTTTCCTCTAGATTTAGGGAGAAAATATGTAAAAGCGGAAATATTTAAAGCACATAAATTACGTTTAAGGGATTTTCAGAGGATTCAATTTAATACTCGTTCATGAGTTTTACGTAGGACTGAACGAACGAAAGGTTTAAATATGGCCATTTATGAAAAGATTCTATTTATCTATTTGTTTTTTTAGAATATTTTGTTTAAAAACTAGCAATTTGTCGTAAAACTAAATACTTATATATAAAAAGGGCATAACACCTTATCAATAAGTGCTGCTTTTAGTAAATATTTAGCATGTTTAGTATTTTAATAAAAATAATAGAAAATTAAAAAAATATGAAATTGTTTTTTTATAGTAATAAAACATTAAAAACCGATAATATTTTTCTGTTTAATTTATTTATTGCAAGCAAATTGATGTTTTCAGTATTTATAAATAATAATAATATTGGGAGATTAGCAGTAGCTGGCAACACTGCAACAACGGCTAGAGGTCGGCCAGACCAAATCGGAACGTGTGTAGCGCCGACCGATTTGGTCTGGCAGATTTGGTTTGAAAGTGTGTAGGCGCGGATGATCAGTACCCCTAGTGTAAGTTTTTATGTCAAGCAAACGCAAACTATTTCGAATGCGTATTAATGTCAATTTGTATGAAAACTATAAGCGCGCTACTCGCCGCTAGAGGCGCTTATACAGTTTTCATACAAATTGACATTAAAACGCATTCGAAATAGTTTGCGTTTTTTGACATAAAAACTTACACTACGGGCACTGCAGTGAAGTTCGCCCGCACCAAATCGGCGGTCGGATAGGAGCGTGTGTAGCGGCTATGAACGGCGTTGTATGTAACTCTGGACAACCACTCCCCCGTCTCACCCCGCAAGCCCCGCACGATTGACCTGTCTAGACGTCTCCGTCGGCCTACTGTATGAAAAGTTGCTTATTCTGTGGTATTACTGTGGATTTTATAAGACCAAATAATAATGTTACACGGCGTGAACGCGATAATGTACATGTATACAAGAACTGCGCGTAACACTGACATTTGTAAATATTGTGATTTGAAACATAAGCTTACAGATTGTAAAGATTTGAAGGCTTTGTCTTTAGAAGACAAGTGGGCTTACTTACGAAAAATTAAAATTTGTTTTAAATGTCTCAAATCAAAGTTTCACCGTTGGAAGTTATGTAAAATAAATCGCTGTGGTGTGGACGGCTGTACTCGTTTTCATCATCTGTTGTTACATCCACCTACTACTGTGCCTCAGGTTTCACACATAGACACATCCGTTGATACACAATGTTCTAACCCTATTGATAACACGTCGTGTATTAGTAATACGGCACCTCCCAGTGATAAAAACATTGTTATTACCTGACAATGCTATGTTTTTAAAGATGGTGCCGGTTGAAGTGAGCGGTCCGAATGGTACTTTTAGCACTTATGCCCTACTCGACGACGGGTCATCGGTGACGCTGATCGATTCTGAGGTTGCTCGCCATATTGGGGCGGTGGGACCTGGGGGTTAGATCAGGGTTGACGGTGTGGCTGGTATGTCCAGTTATAGTCCAGTTCAGTATGTTAGTTTTTCTATAAAAGGTAAAAATAGTTCAGAACTTTTTACTGTTTCTAATGCTAGGACAATTGACTCGCTTTCCTCATTCACACAGAGTATTAGTCATGAGTGTTTGACAAAATATCCTTACTTAAACGATATAGTGCCGCTACTTGTACATTACAATGTTACTCCTTAAGTTCTCATTGGGGCGGATAATTGGTTTTTGTCTGTTGTTCGTGATATCAGGGAAGGTACTTGGAAACAACCCGTTGCTACTCGCACTGCTTTAGGTTGGGTATTACACGGCGAAACAAATAGTTCGTGGGTGAAACATGTTTTTGTAAATAAAGCTCTTTCTTCTGATATAAATAGTGATTCTACTATGGATCAATTAATTAAAGATTATTTTCGCCTGGACTCCATAGGCATTTCTAAACACGAGTCCTTGTTAAGTGATAATGAAAAGTATGTGTCATGATTTCGATTAAAATTAAAGGAATAGTAATATTTTCGTTTATTAGCTTGGCAACACCACCTCTAGCTTCGCCATTTTCCCGCGCCAAATTGTGATGGAGCGGGAGGGTAAGTGGTGGGGCGAAGCGTGATAAAACTATCATCGAATTCAGTTGCTGGCTGATTGATCGCTGAACCGTCGTGAGAAGAAGTAGAGATAGGGTTACTGACGATGTTATTCTATAAACCTCTTGATAAACTGTAGATCTATGCGAAAATAAAAGTGTTCCGTTATAATTGAATGGTTTTTCTTCAAATCTCAGAAGAGGGATAGACCGAGGTATGTACGCTCACAAATTATTTTACTATACTGAACTAAAATTACGAGATTGAGCTGGGCATTTTAAGGTTTTAAACACAATAACGGGTATTTTACAAAACTCATTGCACGTGGCCGGGGCTACTCTGCGGTCGTGCTTTTACATACTTTACACACATTGCACTCGGTCGAGGCTACACTTCGACAGTGCATAAATACTTCACATTCATTGCACGTGGCCGAGGCTACTCTTCGGCCGTGCTTACATACTTCACGCGCATTGCACTTGGTCGAGGCTACACTTCGACAGTGCATAGACACTTTGCACTTATTGCACGTGGCCGAGGCAACTCTTCGGTCGTGCTCTAACTGTAACACACTTCAAACTCATTGCACTTGGTCGAGGCTACACTTCGACAGTGTATACTTCACACTCGCTGCACGTGGCCGAGGCTACTCTTCGGCCGTGCAACATGTTCACTCGAAAACCATACTTTGATTGGTCTTAGGGTTGCCAACTTTTTTCACAGGAAAAAAAGTATATTCAGGCCAGTAACAGTATTTCGAAAAAATCAACAGTATTTTATTTTTTTATTGTTTTAAACAAATATTTATTGAGCGTCTCGCACAACTTATCAATTTGTTATCATTTCTGAAGACTTCGTAAGCTTTCCCAGAATGAAAGTCAAAATTAAAAATACATGAGAAGTTCATTTCTTAACAAATTTATGAAAGGTCTACTTCTGCCATTTCGCCACTTAAAATCAAAAAATCAAAATTATTTATTCATTTTAGACTGATACAGCACTTGTGAAAGTCAAGACAAGAGGTAGCAGAGGCAGAAAGCAGGTAAAGTGCGTGTCAGAAATGACTCTGCACGCGACTGGGGCGTTTTTAGCGCTAGTAACAGTACATTTTTTGTTCTAAGGTTATGGAAAATATTATACTTTTTTTTTTTTTTATCAACAACGGGGTAGCACTTAGCCTTCATCACACCTGATGATAAGTGGTGATAAGGCTGAAGGTGGAAGCGCACTACTCCCGGAATCCTCAATCACTGAGGAACTGGCTATCATATCTCTAACTGCCGGAACACAATAATGCTGAAAACATCATTGTTATGGCGGCAGACTTAGATAAGTTGGTGGTAGCTAGCCAGGCGGACTTAGAACAAGTCCTACCACCAACCAAACCGAATACAATATGTACCCCCACTGGGAATCGAACCCGGGACCTCTGGGTCTGAAATCGGTGGTATGAACCACTAGACAACAGAGGCGGTTAAAATGGAAATTAAACTTATATGGAAAATATCTTGGCGTTCATGCATGCAACGCATGCATGCTGAAAACAGTATTTTTGTATACTTTTTTTTTATTCAACAGTAAAAAGTATAAAGTAGTGCAAAACAGTATAATACTGTTTAAAACAGTATAGTTGGCAACCCTAATTGGTCTACACCATGATCGACTATCTTTTTTTTGTACAATCTGTATTTTTAAGACCAAATTAACTCGTAAAGGAAGCAAGGTAAATCAAATAGAAATTACGTTGTATTACCAACTGTAATTTCGTAGTTTTGTTTCGACGTTAACAATGATTATTCAGTGAAAACAATGAAAAGTTTATGCTATACGAAATTATGGCATTTTGTAGAAAAGGTAGGTAGTTATGAATAATAGTCTGGATTAAATAAAATAACGAAATTTGTTAGTGAAGTAGATGGCACAGACAAAACTTAACGTGTAAAAATTATTAACACGTTAACCGCCGCGTAGTTCACCGGTGACCTGCGCTTAATTGTCTTTTTTCCGAGGAATTTCTTGTTCAATTTTTGATACTGCATATGAAAGTAGAAGGAAGGACGCCCATTTCTGACCTGTTAGAATATTGATTTTATCAATGATCGTGTATAGAAAAAGAATATACCTAGGTATTTATTTTATTTTTATTTTATTTTATTTTATATAACTTTATTGCACAAAATACATCTGTAAAGTACAATAGGCGGACTTAACGCTTAAAGCATTCTCTGCCAGTCAACCTTTAGGAAAAAGAAATCAGCGAATGCGGTACAAACAAAGAAGAAAAAAAAAACTAATTAAATAAAATAATAATTTGTCTAAAAATAGGTAAATACATACACATAAATATAATAATACACAATATACCTACAATCTACATACATATAAATATTTTGAATATATACATATACTTATATAAAATATATAAATAATAACAATGAACACAGATAGTGATGATAAACCATAATGATATTCCACGTCAAACACGAGATCCTTCAAGAAGGAAAGCATGAGCATTCCTTTTAAACGAGAGCTTGGATTGAGATCTCCTTACGGTCTCTGGGAGACTATTCCAAAGGCGGATGGCTTGCATTGTAAAAGAATCGGCCATATAGCCAGAATTGTAGAGAGGAGTAGATAGTGCTAATGAATCGGATGATCGAAGATTACGGCCATGAGAATCGCAGATGTATGTAAACTTGGAATTCAGGTATTCTGGTGAAAGAGGGTTATTTAATATGGAGTAGAGAGTACACAGCAATTTCTTAAAAGTAAATCTATTCATCTATCAAAAATTTCTTAAAAGTAAATCTATTCTTACCTATTTAGAAACTGTTAGGTAACTAAAACAAGAATCGGCAATACAGAAAGACGAGTTAATTTCTAGTAAAGATTGGTAATGAGTACAAACTTAAAATTTAACAGGTCAACGCTTATTTAAATTTTTAGTTTTTTGCATTCACAATGCATTTTTTATTACTGAAAAATGGAAAATGAAGTATTTAGAAAAAATCGACCCGTCTCACAACTAGCTCCGATGGGACTCGAACCGGAACCCGGAAAGCGAAAGGTCGTGGGTTCGAGTCCCATCGGAGCTAGTTGTGAGACGGGTCGATTTTTTCTAAATACTTCATTTTCCATTTTTCAGGTCAACGCTTGTAGTTCCCATAGGAAGTGTTCGTTATTCCTTCTATAAACGTTTTTCTTTTGTTCTTTTATTTTTAATGTTTCATTAAAGGATTGTAAACAATAGGTTTGTATGGCGGTATTTTAAGCCCTTGGTGTAAATGTTTAAAGATTATCATTCGACTAGAGTGATGTTATTAGGTGATCGGAGGGTTCTATGAAAGTATGGGGCTGCTATTCGAATTGAATGAACTATGAATTTCAGATACATGATTATTATTTTCTTGGCTATGTGAATTACGAATGTTTGCGAATAGCTAACTTAGTGATATCTTTGTTCGCTGGATTATTGTGGACTGAGTGAACTATGTATGTTCACTGGATTAGTAAGGACTTGATGAACTATGTATGTTCACTGGATTAGTAAGGACTTGATGAACTATGTATGTTCACTGGATTAGTAAGGACTTGATGAACTATGTATGTTCACTGTATTAGTAAGGACTTGATGAATTATGTATGTTCACTGGATTAGTAAGGACTTGATGAACTATGTATGTTCACTGGATTAGTAAAGATTTGATGAACTATGTATGTTTACTGGATTAGTAAGGACTTGATGAACTATGTATGTTCACTGGATTAGTAAGGACTTGATGAACTATGTATGTTCACTGGATTAGTAAGGACTTGATGAACTATGTATGTTCGCTGGTTTGTTAGGGACTTAGTAGACTATGTATGTTCACTATGTATGTTTACTATTTATTAAATACACTATAAATAATATTTTACCGAAAATCAAATTATTTAAGAATTGAGTTGAATCAAACTAGAAGTTTTGTTTTTTTGCTAACTGTATTTACCTATGGATATAATATGATAGCGAACTGCTATCTAGTATATATATACTATGATGATTACGAGTGGATAGCTAGTCAGAAAGTTTATGTCTAAATTTCAGTTATGCCACGAGAAAAATATGAGTTTAAATACGAATATTTTAATACAAAATACAAAATACTTTATTTGCTTTTAAATAGGGTAGGTAGGTACACATGAATGTTGGTCTTAAATATAGAAATAAATAGTAGCTTTGAACATATTTAGCCATATAGAACAGCATGCAAAAGAACCATAACAGGTAATCATCATAGAGCTAAACATAGGTAATTTTCACAAACCAAATGAAAATGACATTATAAATACCAATTTTAATTATTATTGATTGAGATAATGTCATATTTTATTACTATTTATAAATAACAATTTTAATTATAATTCATTGAAATAATGTCATATTTTAATACTACTTAAAAATAACAATTTTCATTATAATTAATTGAGATAATGTCATTTATTTTTAATATTATTCCATTTTAAATACTTACAAAATTATATTTCTAAACATTAAATTTTTACAATGTATAACACTAAAAAATATAACATTTAAAAATAATATTATTATTATTATGTTATTACATTAAATTGTTATTATGCAAATTAATCTAAAACTAATAAATGCATCATTCTTATTAAATTTTTTATACTTAATAGGATTTTTCTATTCATGTCATTTGTATTTTAAAAATTCGTCAATAGAATAAAATGCTTTTTCTAGTAACCATTTGCGTATATCTTTAATTATGAATTTGAATACGAATATTTAAATATGAATTTAAATATGAATTTAAATATGAATTTAAATATGAATTTAATATGAAAGTCTTTATGTGAATTTGGATATCTTTAATGTGAATATGAATCTTTAATTTTTAATGTTGAGCGAACAAATATAAGGTGTTCACTGGGTTGAGTGAGCAAGCTATGCAACAAGTCATACATTGAATTTGCTTGTTCAAGTGCATTAAATTGAATTTGATATTAGGGGGCGATGTATGTATGTTGCATACACTCGTCGGATATTAGGGGGCGATGTATGTATGTTGCATACACTCGTCGGATATTAGGGGACGATGTATGTTTGTGGCATGCACTCATCGGAATTAAGGGGGCGGTATATGTTTGTGGCGTACACTCGCCGGATTTTAGAGTACGAACGATGTACGTTGGTGGCATACATTCGTCTGAATATGTTTAAATGTTAAGTGAGTACGTTTCTCACAGGCTGGTTAAGGCGCCGATTCCCCAAAATAGGGTATTTTAAATTATGGATTACTCGCAAATCACAAGTACTTAAATCTTGGAAAAAATATATGTTATTTTACAGTTATTTATCTAGTGCTTCCGGCCGTTTTTTTTGATTGGTGATATTTTACTGTGTCAAATAAAATCCCAAACATCCGTCTAATCGTAATTCAAATATCGTATTACTTGCAGTATACTTGGTTTTAGTTAATGAAAAATATACGAAAATGATTGTCTTTGAGTAGCCGAGGGATTCCGGCCGTCATAATTTGAATTTTTCTATTAGTTAATTTTTAATTGAATTTTAAGTGATTTTCGATTCGCGGGGCGCTCGCGAGTTCACAGTTCACTGCCGGCTGCCGCTGGGTCCGCGCGAAGTGTATAGAGCGCGGCCGAGCAAGCGTTAGCGTGCTTATTTCGGTCGGGAATCCTCGCCTTAAGTGAGTAAGTACTTATATTTCATACTGGTTTACTACCCGTATGGCCACTTTTAAGATTATTAGATTAAAAAAGAAGATTAACAAACGTTTTATTCTTGTTTTTACAATACTCATTTTATATTTTTGCACTAGATAAGTAGCTATTAATAAAAGAAATGGTTTTTGTAAATAATAAAGGATGTAGGTAGCTAGTGCACAGTATAAATCATGAATTTTCCTGAAGGGCATATTGTGTTAATAACCCAATGAATTTATTATAGAATGAATCGGAACGATTTTTTGCCGATGAATGATGTATACATTCCAAGGTAAATAGCATCTGAGGACGGATACGGCCCGCGCCGCCTGGTGCGCCGCTTGTTAGGCCTCCAGACGTGGCCGACCCAGGGAGTCTTGAGCGAAGGAGGAATACCTTTTCTTCGTAGCTGAATCTGGTCAAAGAGGAGCATTTTGCGAAAGTTTTGAAGTAGTTTTGATTAAAGGGTTTCATGTTTATTTATATGCATATCGAACAAAGCTATTTAAGATTTAATTTTCACCTCGCATAACCGACTAAATTGATTGTAACACCCCTTAAATAAAGTTTGTAAAGGTTTACCTAAAACAAAACAAAACTATATATATAAAACTTCTCTTTTTATAGAATCATTTAGATGTTATCAAAATACCCTTAGGGAAGAATGAAAAGTCTTTTAAATCTACAGTTGCCTACATACTTGACATTGAGTACCTAACCTAGTAGGTACCACAGCTATTAGCAGTAGATACCTTTAAGTATTGTGTTAATATGCGCTCTAATTATCACACTATAGTACCTACTTGTAAGTATAGATGTAGGAAGGCTTCGGACGGGTCTTTTTGTCTTTTTGCAACAGGACATTTAAAAGCAAATTTGGCTTTGCAAGCCACATCCGTGCACACGATAGAATTTAGTCCAGGTTCGCCATTGACGGATACGTCAAGGAGGACCATTATAGTACCTACTTACTTATAAGGATATTTATTTACTAAATTATGTTTGCATCATTTCTTTTTCCTTGCATAATAAGTATCTACATGCATCACAATTTGAGTAGGGATTTTGTCTTACCTAGTTAATATTTTTATAATTACCTACCTTAGTTTCTATTTATACGAAATCCATACCATGTCTTGATTCTTATGATTGGTCAATATCCATGAGCTAGGTTTGTTTTTCTATGCCTAGATCTATGCCCAAGTGACCTTTACGCAGAACGGGATGTATTTCTGATCTGGATAAGACTGGACATGATGACGACTCACTTTTGAATAAGAGCACACTATTAAAGTCGCGAATTTAGTATTCCAAGATTGCAATTGGGTAATACTTTTACAAACTATGATCTGTGTCACTTAGATTTTTATAAACCTTTTAACTATGGAAACAATATTAGTTTGTGGTAGGGCAGGCGTACCGGTTTTGGCCACTGTACCGGTTTCGGCCACTTTTTGCTCTAAAAGTTTTCTTAACAACTTTTAGCCATTTTTGATAAAGGCAATTAAAATAAGGTATTTTAAGGTAATAATAACAACCGTTAGAATTCCTTATGCCATAAGATTTTTTCAATAAATTCCATTTTCTGTTTGAGAAAATGTTTTGTATGAAAATTTTAAGAAATTTGTTTTGGATGAAATACTTTATAAACCTTTGTTTTTTACAATTAAATTGTTGTTTTGCAATTGACTGGTTTCAAGCGCATTAAAATATATTGATTTTACCTGGGTTTGGTTTTGATTTTTCGCAATACTTACAAAAGTTTAACTATCAGTAAGTGGCCAAAACCGGTACATTTGGCACCTCTCACACATTGTGTGTAATATAAAAAAAACTATTTTACGTTTATAAATTTTAAAAATGTACCTTTAAAGGTAGATAAATTATCTATAATTTAAGATATAACTTATGTCTTACCTAAGACCATTTAGTACTTTGTGCTTAAAAGTAAAAAAATCCTTAAAGTGGCCACAAAGGGTACCTCTGCCCTACTAGCTAAACGACCTTCATGGCAGTGGTGTCTAATCTATACGGTGCGTACGCATAGGTTTTCGGGGTGCCGCTGTATCCGAGGTGCCGGGTTCGATTCCCTGCCAGGTGAATGTTTAAAGCGGACTTTACAACATTCTGTCCGATTGTATGTGGTAATCCTAGTCGTTGTTTCCAAATGCCATAACACAAGTGCATAAGTTACTTAGTTCGGGATTGGAGCAATGTAGTAATGCAAAGATATCCAATATTTACCATTTCTATTACTTATTCATTTTTATTTTTGTAACTTTGTTCAAGTGAACATTTCGTCTATTATTTTTGTTGGATGTAGCTTAATTTGAAAGAATTCACTATGCTTGACTTTTTAAATTTGAGTTTAGTGGCAAATTTAATTCTCAAATTTAATTTAAATTCAAACTGAAGTTTGGCTGAGTGCTAGAGAAAGTTTATCAGGAACATACTTTCTGAGTCTTCTACATAATTAGACAATAAAGCCATAAGACTGTAAAGAAATCATCATTCTTTACATTTTTCCTGGAACGTCAAAGATTCTTTATACTTATACCTAGTTTTGATAAATGATATCTACCTACATAGATTAATTCTTTGTTTGTACACAATATTACAAACGGAACAATCACGCAGGAAATAATAATAATAATACAAAGATAACAAATTGTAAACCAAATGGTGGCCTTATCGCCTTACTGCGGTTTCTTCCGGGCAACTCGGTTTTGGTTTTAGACTGATGGAAAACTTTACAGCCAAAATCACTAGAAGCTATTTTGCTATTTGCGTGTTCTAGAGAGTGTTCTAGATCTCTCTTAATGATTTAGATTAAGCAGAAATACTTAGTTGCTTAGACAGCACTGCAAGAATCATCCACTAATATCTACTCTAGTTGTTTTCATTAACATAGTGATGAAATTATGTTTCTAATGCGAAAACATGTAAACAGTCCATAGTGCATTTAAGTAGATCGTGTTTATTACACTGTCAAGTTGTAACTAATGTTTTCTTAATTAAGCAAAATAAAGTAAAACGATTACTGCTCAATCACGTCTCTCAATTTATTAAAATGTTCTAAGTATACAGCTTCATGCAGATATTTTAATTCATGTTTTAAACTTTGTCTAACAAATAAATCCACAAGTAACCACTGTGAGCATACCAAGTTAGTTTTGCCGTGTTTTTGTTGTTATTGACGGTGTGATTTAAAATTAGTTATTAAGGATTTTAATACTACCGTCCTTGTGTACGTATTGACAAAATATGATTTCAAATTATGTGAATTTAATTTATTGTGATCTTAATGAGAATTAATACCTTTATTAAACCATAAATCAAAATAAATCATAATAGGGTCTCTGAAGTTCTTGGAAACGACCGTTACAGAGTAGCTGACTTTCCAGGTTTCCCAAAAAGAGGCAAAGTTTATGACTCCGTTATTGCTGCAGATAGAATTTGGCCGTGGATTAATGTAAAGGCATTAGAACTACATGACAGTGACCAAAGTTCCGATTCCAGTGCACAAAGTGATGTAGATATGAGCTAATTGACTAATTTACTGAGTTACGCTTACCTGTAAATATAATTGCCTTCTGTGCCAGATGTTTCTGTACCGGTTATTAAAACGCATATTTAAACGTGTCGTGCATGATTTTATTAAAAATTAAACTATTTGTATTACTTACCTACTTACCTATTATTGATAGTGTCCGATGTCTCCTTACTGATTATTAAAATACTTAAAACATTTCATATAAAATTACCCTGTTAAAAATTTCATAGCTTTTGTAATTTATTTATTTTACACAATCATAATTAAAACTACTATGCGATTATTATAAGAATAGGACGGGTTGTTGACAAACTTCACTCTGAAAAGGTACAGTTCGCAAGAAAGTGCAAAACAAAATGAAAATAGTTTTTTTTTATTTTGGCAGAACGTGGTTTGAGTATTGCCACTTTCAAAACGAAGTTTTTTTTTTATTTTTTAAATCCACCTACTCGTTATGCCGGCGCCAGACATAGCACAAACATTTGAATAAATGTTTGGACACAGTGTAGCACGGGTATTTGAGTATTTGTTCAAAGCTTTGATAAAATACTAGAGCATATTTCTACAGTACTTTGCAATGTCAGAAGGAAAAGTCTTCAATGTCTTTGTAGCAGTAGCAGCTGCAGTAGCAGTTCAGACCAGCGGGACGATGATTCTCAAATGAGTGGAATAGAAGAGGTGGAATAGCATTAGCAAGCATAATGTGTTTTGATTTACAATTGGCGGATTCACGAAAGGCGCCTCCCCGAGTGGCTTGATTGAATCGCTCCCCGTGATACCAATACCCGGCACACCCTGGTAACAGCTAGATTCTGCCGAATCTAACTTCAATCAACGTGCATAAAATAGCTGGCCAATCCTTTTACCATGATAGATCAATACAATTTTTCACTAGACCCCCAATTTGCCAATTTAATTGTAAAGTTGATAATTAAATTATTTTCATAACTTGAATTCCTGTTTAATTTAAATATTAAACCAGTAAATAGAATCAACATTCAATTTATTCTGTGTTATTGAAGCATAGTATTAAAGTACCCCGCAGAACAATAAGTATGAAAAATTGGGTTCAGCACTTAAATATCACAAAATTTTAATTTGATTGAGATTCAAATTACCTGATCATTTTCGTAAAATTAAAAAAAAAAAATTAAAAGCATACTTTCATGAGTCCTATACTTTTCGAAAAAATCAAGTTAATGATTTGTAATTATCTGCAAATTATTCATATGTTTTGGTTTGCACGAACATAATTATTAATTTATCGTAAGCTATGACATGATCAGCCCCCTGATTCACGATTTAAATTTCTTTTTTGCACACCATACTGAAGTGAAGTGAAGTTAGTTTGACAGCACTTTGACAGATTGACGTCACAACATGGCGGCGTCCCTATCCTATTCTTATAATAATCGCATAGTATGTAATGCAACGATGGAAGTAACATAAAAGATTTTAAATTTAGAATTTAGTATTAAGACATTTTTCGTATTATTACTTACTTACCTGATAATGATAGCTTGTATTTTCTTTTCTTTCCTAAATTCATTTTTATTGTCTATTAATATTGTAGATCATACTGTATGATGTATATCTGTATGATTCATACATAACTAAATACCTACCGAATGTCATGATTCAGTAATAGCATTTTAGGCATGTTCTACAGGTTTCGGATAAAACCGTTTATTTAAATTATAAATAAAATAGAACATAATCTCTTTAACCGCTACAAATATAGGTATATAACATATTTATAATTTATCAGGAGTCTGTGAAAATGGCCCTTATTCTAAGAACATTAATGTTAAAATTTTGTATTTTAAGAGCTTAAGGATTATAATCAATAAGACAAAAAAAATTGTTACATTGTGTACCTAGATACTATACTTAATCATTTCAAATTTATATACATTTTGTAAGTATAGTAAAACAAGCTAGCAACTGAACTCATGAATCATTGGTACGTGCGCCGGGAGACTGCACGCAGTAGGATGGCCGAATGTCATGATTTCGATTAAAATTAAAGGAATAGTAATATTTTCGTTTATTAGCTTGGCAACACCACCTCTAGCTTCGCCATTTTCCCGCGCCAAATTGTGATGGAGCGGGAGGGTAAGTGGTGGGGAGAAGCGTGATAAAACTATCATCGAATTCAGTTGCTGGTTGATTGATCGCTGAACCGTCGTGAGAAGAAGTAGAGATAGGGTTACTGACGATGTTATTCTATAAACCTCTTGATAAACTGTAGATCTATGCGAAAATAAAAGTGTTCCGTTATAATTGAATGGTTTTTCTTCAAATATGCCTTGAACGCTTTAGACTCTAATACAGCCAAACGACTTTCGAGTGGTAGATTTGAGGTTGGCCTGTTATGGCGGAAAGAAAAATTTGACGCGCCTGACAGTTACCCTCACGCACTTGCCAGGTTTTATGGTATCGAAAAGCGTATGGCTAGAGAACCTGATTTTAAAAAATCTTATTTTATATTCATGCATAATATGTTAGATAAGGGTTATGCTGAAGAGTGTCCTAGAAACACTTATCATGATTCCGTTGATCTACGTTCGCTTAATAATGTGCGTTGGTATTTGCCACATTTTGCTGTTTTTTTTTTTTTTACAATTTTTCTTCTTTTACCTCAGACATAGGGTCCGAGCCTTTTTTATTTCAGATTTAATATAGCTTTTCATTCATTCTAGTTCTATCAATTATTCCTCTCGTACTTTCATTCTGCATACTTTTTTCTTTCTTTCATTCATCTCATTCTCTCTACAGGATAATTTTTTTATCAGTGCACAAATTTTTAGGATCGACTCAGAATCGGTAAGTGAACAACTTTCTCCTAGAAACATAGGTCGAAATATGACAAAAAATTTTTGACCTTTCATACAAATCGGACTGATCACGTGATCGAATTAGTATGGGAAGTCCAAAAATTTTTGTCGTATTTCGACCCATGTTTCTAGGAGAAAGTTATTCACTTATCGTATCTGAGACGATCCTAAAAATTTGTGCACTGATAAAAAAATTATCCTGTATAACGGGTGGGATGCCCGCCTACTCATAATCTATTTTATTTCTTTTCATGTCTCATATTCTGAAAGTAACTCCTAACTTGCCTAAAATGCGGGTTGAAAGTGGTGTGTGGCGGCCCTAGGGCCGTTATGAAATTTAAAAAGGGAATAGGAGGGGTCTTGTCAAAATCTGTACTAGCATCTACATACGTGCCGATCCGACAGCCAATTTGGTCTGCTCCCAGACCAAATCTGCGCTACACACGTTCCGATTTGGTCTGGGAGCAGACCGAATCGGAGGTCGGATAGGAAAGTGTGTAGAGTCTTTAAGAATCTCTTTGGAAATTCATTTACCAAAGATATGCAGGCAAAGGCACAGAAGCCTATACAGCCATGTTTTGCTGTTATATGAAATAATTAATATTGTAGAATTATTATTTTAATATCTAAAACATTGTTTTTTTAAAGAATGCGTTTTTAGAAACAGATTAAACCAAATAAGTTATTTGTAACATAAAAAATCAGGCTATTAATTTCATGGAATTGCTTAGAGTACGGGTCAAACACCAAACAAGACTGTATGGACTTAGTTTCCCTTGCCTTCCCTAAAACAGAGAAAATGAACAAAAAAGTTTGTCCTTCGAAAATTCCGCGGCCATAGGATAAATATATTTTGGATTATTTTTGTTTATTTTTACTTTCCTCATATTCAAAATGAAAAGTAGAGTGTTTACTTCGGGCGTATGGACCCTTATCAGTCTCGAACTATCGGCACCCTCACTTCGTTCGTGCGCCAAAACACTCGCCTGTTATGGGTGCCATACATCCCTTGCTAAACAATCTACTATTATTTGTGACAATTGTGACAGGGTAAATAAGGTTAGGTAGGTACAATTTTTCTTTACTTTTCTATGCTTTTTTGTTTATAACATCTCAGTTTTTATTTCTCTTCTTATTTCGATGTGCAACACGGTTATTTTTATTAACACAATTTCTTAACTTAGTTTTACTTATATACTCGTATTATTCTTTTACATTGTAGTCTTACATTATTATTTTCACATTTTTGTATTTTCTTATTACTATTTACAATTCTGTTTATTTAATGCTGCTGGTCAATAAAATAAATTATTGATGCAATATTATTTATTAGCTTTTATTTCTATCGTTTACTGCTTTCACAATCTTTTTACAATACTCTAAAAATGTGTCCCTATTTTCACTCTTCATGAGTGATGGGAGATTTTCTTTATTAATGTCGAGATTTAATTTTATCTCCGTGTCGTATTTTTGCGCTTGATACACCGGACAGTCGAGGATGATGTGCAGCACGTCTTCACTCACGGCTGGGACGCAGATACACGATGGGCTCTCCTTACACTTGAAACGATACAAGTATTCGGAGAACCCACCGTGCCCCGTCAGAATTTGGGTTGTCCACCTGTCCGGTGTAAATTTCCTAAAGCTGCGTCCAGACTTGTAACATTTCACCGATCATTACCCCGTACCGTGTCAGACACGCGTGTCAGAACGGATAATGTGGACGTCTTTTGACACGCGAACAAGTTCGCGTAAATGTTACAAGCTTCAAATCCATTCCGAACACTGGAAGAAACTGCTAGACACAGATAAATGTACGGACAATGTACGGAGTTACGAAGGTGCAGTGTGGACGCTGGTCTGTGTGCTGTTACGCATCGAAGTTACGTGTTACGAGCCGATCCATCGAGAGTCGGTTTTTATCAAAGGATTTCGCCTTCGAGCAACGCGGGCCTTCCGTCTCGGAAGGGAGTAGGCATATGAAGCATTTCCCCTCTGTCAAAGTACTAGCCCAAATGGGCATTGGCGTTTATAAAAACTAGTTGCACTCAGATTTCTTCCTAGACCGAATCCAGTCGCGCAAGTGAACGCCGCAGTATTAAAAATGCCGAATAGTCCACTTTTTTGCTGTAGAAAAAAGGCCTGGAACATCACGATAACAAAAAGATGGTGTAACATTTCACAAGAAAGTATATTTTTATCGTATTAATGCTATTTAATTACATACATTTAAATACCAAAATCGCATATTTTATTTGTTGTAGTTGTTGGATTTGTTCAGCAACAACAGATCCGCTCGCCCGTATAACTCGGTCGAGCCAACATGTCACCTGCAGGTTATACCCGTCTCTTTCAATCGATGCTGCATGCCCGGAGAGTGAGAGGGACGGGTATAACCTGCAGGTGTCATGTAAGTTCGACCGGTTTATACAAAGTTCAGATCGGTCGCGCGATAAATCCGACTTCTCGCCGACGATGGACAACACAGTGATGTAACCGTTACTTGTCATAATGTTTGTCGATAAATTTGAGTGGCGGCTGGCGAAGACGCGACGAGACGTTATTTATTCACATGTTCAAATGATTGTTATTATGGTTTTATATGAACTATAAGTAGTACGTTATTATTATTGAGTAATACCTAGCATTTAATTAGAATAAAACTAAACCGATCAAGAGCAAGTCAGACTCGCGCACTGAGGGTTCCGTACCATCATGTATAAATACACTGCGATGTAGATTGTCTATACTAATATTATAAAGAGGAAAGATTTGATTGTTTGTTTGTGTGCATCGAATAGGCTCCGAAACTACTGGACCGATTTCAAAAATTCTTTTTCCATTAGAAAGCTACATTCTTCCCGAGTGACATAGGCTATATTTTATCCCGATATTCCCATGGAACGGGTACCACGCGGGTAAAACCGCGAGGATCTGCTAGTACGTTATAAAAATAATAGGCCCATTCGATCGATTACGACCACAGCGGCCTATTTTATTTTAATTAAATCTGATGAAACATTTTGAATTCATTGTTTATTTATCACACTTTTTGTGTTTACAGCTTCCCTACAAATCCAAATTAAGAAATTTATGGAAATGTTTTTGCAATAATAAGCGAACCTGGGATGTCAAGCGAACCAGTATAATTTGCTCGACCCATTTCATTAGGTACATCCGATTTTCAAGCCCTTCCAAACAAAAGGAGAATACTAGCGGAGAATTCAATACCCAAGTTCAATACCAGACTGCATTTGTGCCACAATTCTTCTAAGTTTTTTTTTTTTTTTTATTTTATTTATTATCTATAATGTTTTACATTTGAATCTTACATCTAAGTACATTACAAACCACTGAGGTTTTCTTAATGAACTTGAGTTCGCTTTATACTATTTTACAGTTTTATTATTAATATCTACTTACTTAATCTTATTAAATTATAATTACGTGCCTACTTATATTACTAGTCGATCACCGCCATCCAGCATATCTAGAAACAATGTCTTCAATTTTTTATTTAAATTATAAACATTGAGAGAGTCTCTAAACTCAGGATTTAGTTTATTTATGAGTCGCGGCAGCAAGTACTGGGCGGTGCGGCTGCCGAAAGTGTTTTTCGCTGCTGTAGTAGCCAGCTTGCCATGGGCGATTGCTCGCGTTCCTTGATTGTGCGCGATTACATTTTTATTGCAAAAATTCAGGAATTCTTCCTTAAGAATCAAAAATAGAAAGTATACTTGGTGTAACAACAAAATAGCTTTTCATTGTTATATTTATTTTCCAGAGCCATTCATTACCCATTGAACCATCTTACATTACATACAACACTGCTGGATCTACAAGTTCAGCTACGCCTAACATGTTGACATATATTAGATTTCTTGTTTAGTTGAAAATTTGTTTACTGTTACATTATACAATATATAAGAGCAAATGTAACTACTTAAATTAAGTAAGTATTCTATAGTGATGGAAAGTGACCTTACTAATGTGTGAAGGACATTGTTCATTTAGACGACTCTGTATAGGGAGAAAAAGATTGCTCTCAAAGGTTTTCTTGCCGGTTCTTCTCGCAAGGTCTCCCGTCGTAGGATTTGCGAACCGATGACGTAGCTTCTTTGACGTTCACAAGTGTTGTAATCTCAACTTAAATAGCAAATTTGATTTTTAATATTTTATAATCTCGTGTCACGGCTTATGTGGTCGCGCTCTTACAAAACAGCTCATCAGTAGCGATAGCGGTATAAAATTTAGTTTTATTCCTATTCTCGTACCTACCATAACTAAGAAAAAAAACATCAACATCGGTCGAGCCGTTTTAGAGAAGCGCAACCACAAACAACGTGACACGAGATTTTTATATATTAGAATATCAAAAGCTGTTAGTAAGATCCTACATAAATACCAAATAATAATTATTAAAGATAAGATAAGATAAGATAAGATAGATAAGATAAATAAGAAAATAAATTAGAAATCTATACCTCTATTATGAAGCTGAAAAGTTTGTTTGTTTGCTTGAACGCGCTAATCTCAGGAACTACTGAACGGAATTGAAAAATTATTTTCGTGTTGGATAGTCAATTTAGAGAGGACGGCTATAGACTATATTTTTATCCCGACACTCCAACGGAAACGGGTACCCCGCGGGTAAAACCACGAAGATCCACTAGTTAAGTAATAATTGTTTAACCGATAAATAAACATTTAGTAACAAGCTTAAGAAACACTACCTGAACACACAGTAATGTAAGTAATTTGATAAATGTATGTAACCTAAGTAATTTTTTTGTTTTTTTTTGTAACTAGATTAAATATTATAAAACATAAGATAATATACGTAAGTAAATAACTTACCTACCAACTCGCAGACAAACCTATCATTAGGTTTTGCGAAGAAATGTAATTAAAATTGTAAATTGTTTTTGTGTAATAAAGTTTTTAATAATAATAAATAATAATTTTTAATAATTATGTAAAATGTTTCAGTTTATTACCTTTAGTCCTTCTTTCAAAATAGAAATTTATCGATATTGCTGCATCGACAGTAGAGTGCAGCCCTATTTACGTTCAAAACGAGACAATGTGTGAGTGAGTTTTGTTTGACTCATCCGTACACGAAATTGTCGCTGTATTGTTACATTTTTTATGTGTTAGTGTCGTCTTTACAGTATTGTTTTTGTATGTAAGTATACAGAATTGCACTTGTGTGCACATTTCCCCCCCCCAAAAAACGCCAGAACTATTTGAATAGAGTAAACTCGCTAAGGCTACTCCCTTCCGGGACGGAAGACCCGCGTTGCTCGAAGGATTTCGCAATTGTCCGCGTGTCAAGGAGACGTCCACACTTGTGTTTATGAGGGTATGTATCAGAATAACTATGGTCATTACGACTATGGTCGAAATAACTACGATCGATTCACATATTTTCATAATGACTATTGAACGACTCAACTACTGTTCATTTCACCTACGGTTGATTGAACTACGATTGATTCAACTAACGGACAATTGGCCTAATGTTCATTTCATCTACTGGTTGTTTCGACTATGAACGACTCGCCTACAACAAGCTTATTAATTGGAAAGTTTATTAAATGGATTTGGGCGCGTTGGATTGTTTTTTGGTTAGGGTGTCGCAAACATAAAATTTTTGACTGTTTTAGTATGGAGCGGGGACTTGTAAAATTTTAAATTTGTTTTTTTAGGGTTTCAAGACAAGTTATTAATGTTAAACCAATGTGCGACCTTTGCGAGAGCACTATTTACTTCGTCAGAGCAATTATTCCCTCGGTCAATTTTAAAAATTAGAGAAGTATCATCTGCAAATAGTACTGTCTCACATAAATTATGCGCGTAGTAAGGTAGATCGTTTATGTAGATTAAAAATAGTAAAGGACCCAATATTGAGCCTTGGGGCACGCCCATTATAATGGGGGCTCCAGAGGACGCAGTATTATTAACAATCACTTTTTGATTTCTATTACTCAAATATGAACGCAAAAGGTTAACTGATTTTTTCAAGACACCATAATGTTCTAACTCCATTAAAAGAGTTTGGTGATCAACGCAATCGAAAGCTTTGGAAAGGTCACAGAATACACCAATTACGTCCTGCCTACCCTCCCAAGCGTCAAGGATATGTTTAAGAAGTGCAATTCCAGCATTTGTGGTATTTTTACTTTTAGAGAATCCGAATTGATTCTTATGAAGGATTTCATTTAATACCAAATAATCTACTAATTGAGCGTATATTAACTTTTCAAAAAATTTACTAAGTGCTGGTAAAATTGATATCGGCCTAAAGTTAGTGGGGTCACTCTTGTCTCCAGATTTAAAAAGCGGAATTAACTTACTACATTTCATTAAATCGGGGAAGACTCCTTCGTCAATACACTTAGTAAAAATAAAAGCTAAATAAGGAGCTATTGGATCAATTATTGATTTAATAACATTAGTTGATATACCCCATAAGTCTTCTGATTTTTTAATATTTATTGTTTAAAAAGCTTTTAGAATGTCTTCGCTATTTATATGTTGAAAATTAAATACTTTGTTACACTTATCAACACATGACACCAAGAGGGCAGCCGCAATATTAGGACAGGAATTTAAATTTTTCGTAGTTTCTAAGGGTACCCGAGAGAAGAAGTCTTCAAAGACACGAGCAACCTCATCGTGATAAAAAAAATACCGTGTATATTAAGTAAATAAATAAAATAATTCATACTTATTATAAAACTGTCTGCGATTCTATTCAGGGGGCTACCGGTTAAAAATTATGGGTATGGACATGGGCTTCATTTGACATTTGTAGCCCATATTATGCCCTTAAAAGCACAAAATATGGGCATCAAATGTCAAATGAAGCCCATGTCCATACCCATATTTTTTTGCCGGTACAGGGGCTGTACCTATACATTGAAAACAAATAAAAAAAATACCACCAAGGGTCTTCTTAAACGGAACAGATACCAAAAATATAGTTTTTGAATTTTTTGTCTGTCTGTCTGTTGTCCACGTTTCAGGCAAAAACTACTGAACGGATTTTAATGAAAATAATTTATTTAGAAGATCGAAATGGCCGATCTGGAACCATAGCAGTCCAGCCAAACTATGAGAGATATAAAAATACCGTCTTATGGAAAATTGTTAAATGTGATGAGCATTTTCTATTGACGTACAAAGTTTGAAGGTCTTGGTACACCTGCCTGGCTAGCATTACCATCATTATATCACGCGATATGATATAGCACGTCTTGCTGTCTTGCTTCCACCTTAGTGGGGTAGGTAAGCAAGACAGCATGACGTGCTATATCATATCGCGTGATAAAAGCCGTTCATGCTAGGCCAGCTGATGTGGAACCCTAGCAGCCAGGTTAAACTATATGAGATAGCATCTTAAGAGAAGTTGTTCAGCGTGATAAGTTCATTCTTTTGACATACTGTTTGTATTGTTTGTATATCCGTCTTTCACGTCAAAACGGAGCAACGGATCGGCGTGTTTTTTAGTATGTGGATATTTTAGGAGCTAGAGAGTGACAAAGGCTAATTGATATTCCGAGAAAATATAACTTTCCCTCGAGATAACGTCGTGTAGTACAGGCGGCCGAAACCGCGGGCGAAAGGCTATGTGAAATAATTTTTTAATGTGTTAATATGTATTATAGCGCTAAATTAATATACTTATATAAAATAAATACACAAAAAACGAAAAACCTTATTAGCTAAAAAAATTACAAATGCTGCCGAAAGTCACTATTCCACGCGAACGAAGTCGCGGGCACAGCTAGTAACTAATAAATAAATAAATAACTTCTTACATTCACACCAATTATCTAAGCCCATTTTAATTTCATTACGAAACTGTATCATGGAAAACTTGATAACGGATAAATATATACTTAAATACTTATTGTTTGTAAATACATACTTAATATACATAGAAAACACCCAGACCAAGACAAATAGACATGTTCATGCACACAAATATTTGTCTTGTTCGGGAATCGAACCCGAGACCACTGGCGCAGAAGGTGGGTAGCCTACCCCTGCGCCAAATCGGTCATCAAAAGTATATGCAAAAGAATTAGCCTTAAAAATTTAAAATGCTGCTGAAAGTCACAATTCCACGCGGACGAAGTCGGGGGCACAGCTAGTAGGTATTAAATACTTATAATCTTTATTTTTTATTCCATCTTTGAACTCAGCAGTTCTGGTGCCTTGCCACGCAGTCTTGTTCGATTGACACCATACGTCTACACTTGTAACATTTTGGCGTGTCTGTACACCGTGTCTTTATAATACATTGTCTCTTTGATACAGTATTACCACAGCGCATGCCCAACAAAACTAGTGATGCATGATAAAGACACGGTATTCTGACACGCCAAAATGTTACGAGTGTTTAACATTTCATCGTACATGGTTTGTGACCGTGTCAGCACAACCTAGACCGTCCACATTGAGCGTAACAAGTCTTGTACGATGACACGGAGTCCGGTCCGATGTCATGGCACAAGTCTGACTCTGGACGCAGCTTAATAGTCCTATACGCTTGCTTTACGTCTGGGAAGAAGGCCTTTGTTACGGCGCCTGTTTCGGCACCCTTATATCTCCTGTCCCATTCCTCAATCGACGACTGCCTGAGTGTTCGCTTGACGAATGAGACAGGGCACCTATCGTAGGCGTGGCTCCTTCTCGACTTCAGTGCCGCTTCTTTTGCCAGAAAGTCTGCCCTCTCGTTGCCTTCCAGTCCCACGTGTGCTTTTATCCAAAACAAATTCACAGATTTATTTTGTTGCAATAGATGATAGATGTTTGCTCTTGTTTCAATAGCTAGTGGGTGGAGTGAGCCGGGAGCACAGACCGTCTGAAGAGCCGCGGTCGAGTCGCTAAATATGCCGAAGGAGCCCGCCTCGATTCTCCGCGCTGCTTTTGTGGCTTCACAAATCGCTAGTAGCTCCGCCTGATATACAGTACAGTATTTGGGTAGGCTGAGTTTTATGGCTCTAGTCTCAGTGTCGCCGCTACAGATGGAAAGTGCGGCTCCTACCTTTTCCTCAATTTTACTACCGTCTGTAAATATTTTTATTTCAGGGCTTTCGCTACTATCTACCGCTGATCTGGAAGGTCCCTATAGTTGATGTTTTGTTGTGTGCCTGGGTGTGGTGCCTTTAGTGCGGAGGCCATTCGCTCGATCTCTTTGTCCCCCAGCCCGGTCGGGGCCATCCCCCTCTTGATTTCGTACAGTGAGGCCACCTCACGTGCACGAATATCGAGTGGGAGAGTCCCAGACAGTGCCATGGCGGAGTTCAGAGAGACCGTTCGATAGGCCTTACAGATTTTTAGGGCAAAACCGCGTTGTACAGCGCCTACCTGTTTTTGTGTGCCTAGGATGCCGCTGCCCAGATGCTTGCCGCATACAGGACCACAGGTTCAACTGCTGCCATGTAAATTGTGTGTATGATTTCTGGATGTAAGCCCCTACTGACCTTTGCTGCTCTTGTAAGTTGTTTGGCTATATTTAAAGCCTTTCTGCAGGCGTTTGCAACATGTGAGTTAAAAGTCAGTTTTTCATCTAGCGTTACACCCAGTATGTTAATTTCTTTAGATGTTTTTATTGCTACGCCGCCCATGCTCAGTCGCGGGGTATCAAACTTTAGTTTTCTCGTTATGACCATTTGGTGCGTTTTATGTGGTGCAAACTTTAATTTTTTTTTCGCTCCCCACTCCCGAACATGCTCGAGCGTAGCGTTCGCCTGGTCCTGAATTGCGGTGGCGGTGTCGCCATTAAAGACCAACACTATATCATCGGCAAAAGCGTGCACATGGAAGCCTCGTCCCTCCAATTCTGACAATAGTGGGTCGAGCATGATGTTCCACAGTGTTGGGCCCCCAATTGATCCCTGTATGCACCCTTTATTTGTTGTCTTTGAGTATTCTTGGCCGGCGTATCTCACGTTTACCTTTCTGTCTTCGAGGTAACTGTCTATCATTCTCAAGTTTATTGGACAGTTCAGTACCGCCAGTTGTGTTCTGATTGCTGGCCACCAGGCACTGTCGAAGGCGCCCTCTATGTCAAGTGATACGACTGTTACAATTTTCTTTTCCTGTAATTTGTTTTTCATGTGCTTAATCGCACATAAAAACATGTCGCACTAATTCGTGCGCACAAATCGCACTAATTCGCAGCTTTTTTGGGGCATGAACCCGTATTGGTTCGGGCTAATATTTGGTAGAACGTCGTATTTTATTCTTGCCATAATAATTTTTTCGAATATCTTACCTAAGACCGACAGCAGTCCTATGGGTCTGTACGATTTTGGGGTCTTGTAGGTGTCTTTCGCAGGTTTGCGCAAAACCACAACGGTGGTTCCATGTTTTAGGGAAGTAGTGTTGTTCCAGGCATTTATTTAGAAGGTCTAGGAAGAGGATGGGGTCGTTTTTAATTGCGTGTAGACATATATCCGAAGTAAATACTTCTGCTCCTGGCGCCTCTTTTGGATTGAAGCTTTCTGCGGTGGTTTTTAGTTCTTTTAAGGTAAAGGGTGGATCCTGTTCTTGCTGGATATTAATTTTGTATGTCTCGTTTACCGTTTCTGCCTTCTGCCTTGTCCCCTTTTGGGCTGCCGTCTCATTTTCCTCAAGGTCTTCTGGGAAAAAGGTGTTAGTAAGGAGTTTTACTGAGTCTTTCGCGTTTAGCGTCTTTCCATTCTCCTCTAAGAGTATGTCTTCTTCTCTCTTGGTGGTCCTCCCCATAACCCTATAAATTCCCTCCCATACACCCTCCCTATCCTGTTTATTGCAAAACTCCTTCCAACTTTCAGTTTGCGCTTTTTTGGCCTCATTTTCATATTCTTCTTTTTGTTTCAGGTACTCCCGGACTACCATGTCTCTACGGACCGGTGCTGCGTTCCTGATGCGCCGCTTTGCAGTCATCACCCTCCGCTTTATCTTTCGAGATCCTCAGTCCACCACGGCAAGGTAAGTACAGTCTTTCTTTTTCTTTTTGGTATGCTTTGGTCGCATGTCTGTGTAATTGCTTTGCCTTAACGTAACAACATAAATAGTCAATTGGAAACAATTTTATCTTACGCGCGCCATAGATTTTACTAAATTAGTCTTCCAGATGATTCTGAAATCTTCGCGACTTAATTAGTCGGTGCCTTTGGCTGTATGATTAAAATCCAACGACAAGTTGAATCTATCTATGCAAAAAAAAATATAGGGTTATAGCCAGAATGTTCTGGAAGATTACTAGTATTTAAAGGAGAATTCGCTAAAGATTTGCCTCTTTCTGTTTTCTTCGCCCCAACATAATTGGGGTCGTATCTCCGGGCAACATCTCCCCGAGTCTCACCTGCACCTACTTTCTCCGTGCTACCTACTCGCCGAGTACCTACTTACTCCGTGCCGCCACCACCTGCTTCTGCGCGCCTAACCGCCAGAGGTCTGCACTGCTCCGGTCTACCCCGGAACAGAACCCGCTGCCCCTAAATCCCAGCGGCTTCACCTCTCCGTAGGCAGCTATAAAGCTAGGTAGATCTTAGACTTCCCCCGCCGATCACCTCGCGATTACCTACGCCCTTTCTTAATTTTAAAGTCCCTACATTGCCTGTTAATTGGATTACATAATTAATTGTCATTAATTGTCAACTACCATCTTTTATTTTCTACCTGACTCTCATGTTCTCCGGCTCTTCCAGCCGGGACTGTGTCAAAACATACAAACATCCAAACATCAAAACATTCACATTTATAATATTAGTAGGATAAATAAATAAAAAAAACAAAATAGCTTATTAGCCTTAAAAATTAAAAATGCTGCTGAAAGTCACTATGCCACGCGGACGAAGTAGCGGGCACAGCTAGTTTATCAATAAAACACCTTAATTTTTCCTGCTTGTTTTATTTATTTCTACTTTACCTACGTAGAATTTTCTTTACTTATTGTAGTAAGTGAAGTGAAGATTTTTTTTATTAATTTAAAAATATAGGTACTTAAGTGTTTGTTGCAATAGAAAATTTAGTGTCTTCTATGTAAAACATTTCATAATATGCAAAAGGAAAAGCAAAACAATGCAGACATAAACTGTCTTTAATTTTACACAATTGTTCGTAGAAAAGCGAAGTAAGAGAATGTGGTTTTCAAAATCTGAAATTGAAACAAAATTTGTGTTAAATGAAATAACATAAATATGCGCTCATTTACAAAAATCCACTGATAAATAAAATTACATTAATAAGCAAAAACATGGAAACGGTCAGTGGAACATGAAAACGGAAAAAGAGACGTGGTAGTGATATAATATTTTTTTTCTTGTATTTTAATGCATACCCCAGCCATAGTTTTGACTCCCACTGCCGTTAGTCCTAAAGCAGAAATATTTATTGGGATTTGTACTCTTTGTAGGAAAATACACAATGACCTTTGGTTCCTGACATCCATACACTCCCAAGGCATACAGTACACCACATCGCTAATTTTTTCACTCTGAAAATAAGTAGTAGGTAATATGATTTTAACGCATAAAAAAGCACATAGAAAGAAAGAGAGAGAGATTTCATGTTAAACTAAAATTTTCGTAGAACATAGGCACAATGACTGCTATATGCTGTAAAAAATAAAGTTATTTGCATTTTCGCACTTTTTTATACCAGAGTCAATGCTGGTAAATAAAATATAATGGAATTTGATTACAATACGAAAATATAATTACAAAATAACTACCTCGGTGCCAAGAACTTCAAACAGCACTGAAATTTGAATGAGCTGCCCGAAAATAATTACTGTGAGTGGTCCGTATTGTGCTAATATGTCAGGATCCTGTAGAAAGACAAATATAGAGTTGGAGTAGACTTTATTAAATAAGGAATCATTTTATAACCTTAGGTATTTCAAAAACGACTGCAGCCTCATCCTCTTTGAAATTGCCCTTCGGCTATATATACTCGTAAATAAAAGAGAATGGTTGGTGATCTTAAATCACAAATTATGGTAGTACAATAGAACGCTAGAAATACGTTAAAAGTAGGTACCTAGTAAGTGAGCGGGGTAAGCGTAAAAACCCATTTAAACCCTCTCTACATTTACCTCTGTGTGTATATCGTCGTATCCCGAGAAAACTGCCCCAATGTTTATTAGGGTTTTTTTCTTTTATTTGATTTTTGGATTCTACATTAATTTAGGCATATTTCAGTTTTATAATTGTCTTAAAAAGTTCAAAATTTTTCTTGATATTCAAGTTTCAAAATAAGCCCTAACTGCGTGGTGGCAAGTTTGAACGTAGAATAAAGCCACAACCGCGGGGGCGCAAACGCCGTTCGGTCTCTATTCCGCGGACTGCTATTGTTACATTGTTAGTGCATTTGTCCAAAAAGAGTCGACAAGTTAGTCAATCACAACATTATGCACTATTTGATGTTACAGACACATAATTTGAGAGAAAATTATCAATAATAACCGAGTTTAGCTATCTTAAATTGCTTAGTTATAATAGTTAATATATTTCGATTTATGCACAGCCTTTAACCTCGTAAAACGCTGAAAAAAGCCCTTGTGTTGGTTAAGCCTTTTTTCTGTGGAATATAAAAAAACGAAAGTATGGAGAAGAGGAAGCCCTTATATCATTTGTGTCTTTATTCTACGTCAAATTAATTGTTAAGTCCTAATTAATGAGTGTTATTATATCATATGAGGTTTACTAGTGTTTTTAACCGACTTCTAAATCAAAAAGGAGGAGGTTCTCTATTCGTCTGTATGTATGTTTTTTTTTTGTGTATGTCCACCGATTACTCGAAGACGGCTGAACCGATTGAAATGGTTCAAACGTTATTACATCAGGTTGGTTTCCAAATTGGTCCCATTTTTTGAAATTTTGAAATCGGTTCAGTAGTTTTCAGGAAATCTTGAAAATACTGACTTTTCGTTACCACTTCATGTGAATTTAATACGTACCTTTAGGCATAACTCCTTTGTTTATAAACCGATTTAGATGATTCTTGTTTTGTTAAAAAGGGGATACCTGAAGGTATTTTAACCGACTTCGAAAAACGAGGTTTTCAGTTTGATCACATACCTATTTACCAGAAAACACGTAAATTGCCTGCACGATGCACTAAAAAGAGTGAAATAAAAATTATTTTTATAAAAAAATAAAACCGCCTTCAATAAAATCACATCAAAAAAGTAAGATATAATTCCTCACAAAATAAATAACGTAAGTACTTTGAAGTCGGGCGGGTTTTAACAAAAACAACAAAAAATCGTACATGTTTCACGCCCGACTTCAAAGTACTTACGTTATTTTTTGGTGAGGAATTATTTCTTACTTTTTTGATGTGGTTTTTTTATGAAGGCGTTTTTTTTTTAATAGTAGACATAAATTCATGTCCTTTTGTTGCCTTTATATTTCCGACAAATAAGGCCACAATGTACATAAGGACCCAAGTTGGGAGCTCTTAAGCAGAAATACATCGGAGAATAAGGAATTAAGGAACATAATTAATTAAATTATTATTATTATTACCAAAATCATGTTTTATACAAAGAACAGGATGTCAATACGTGCTATTGAAAACAAACATTATCAATACCTATAATCGTTTATTTTATAAACACAAAAAAGCTTCTCCTGTAAAGTTGCTGTTTTGCAATTACGCCCCTTTTCGTAGGATACGACGATATATTCTTTGGTTTAGGTACGATTTTCTTCTAGTTGTTATGGCAACCAGGGGGTCTACCGACTAGAAAATATGGATATGGCCATGGACTTCATTGACAATTGAATCCCATATTTTTTCCTTATATGGGCATACATAATATGATCTTCAAATGTAAGCACATTTCAATAAAGAAAGGCCCTAGGGCCGTTATGAAATTTAAAAAAGGAATAGGAGGGGTCATGTCAAAATCTGTGAGTATCTCTTTGGACATTTATTTACCAAAGGTATAGTCCCACACTCCTGTCTGTTCCGGTGACAGCCGTGACAGAGGAGCCACTTGCAATACGAAATTAGCTGTCAAAATGGACTGTCGTATGAAAACTGTTTTAGTTCCAAAGATTATCACCGGAACAGAAAAGCTTGTCGCACTATATGCAGGCAAAGTCACATAGCCTTTACAGCCTGTTTTGCTATTTGATAAAATAATTAATATCATAGAACTATTAATTTAATATCTAAAACATTGTTTTTTTAAAGAATGCGTTATTAGAAACAGATTAAACCAAATTAGTTATTTGTGACATAAAAAATCAGGCTATTAATTTCATGGAATTGCATAGAGTACGGGTCAAACACCAAACTAGGCTGTATGGACTTAGTTTCCCTTGCCTTCCCTAAAATAGAGAAAATGAACAAACAAGTTAGTCTTTCGAAAATTCCGCGGCCATAGGAAAAATATTGTTTCACTTCTCATGCTCGTAAAGTTCGTGTTTATGTTGGGTATAGGCTGCATAAAATCGCTTTTTATGCTCTAGTGCATTAAGTAAAATCTTCGTCTAAGTTTCAGACTGTAAGACAAAGGTCGTCAGGTAAACAGTCACACACGCAATTAATCTTCGTTAAATAAACTTGTTATTTTATTGTTTCTATAATTTGGTACACAATCCATGTTAAATTACTAAATTAAGAAAACTAGGCAACTGAGTTTTGTAAAAAATAAGCCTTTTGGGCCCATAGCACCACCGGTAGTGAAATGGGTATTTTTTAGTACCCATTGCACTACCAAGAAATAGTGCTGTGCCCTAACAAAAACTTTAAGCCATAATAAGAGTAACTGTGAAAAAATTGTGTTGATATCACGAAAATTACATTATTTATAAGCAAATCAATATGGGAACTCGCGAAACTGATCGCTCCCGTCGTGTAATGGCTGTGACGTCATTACGCCGGTTGAGCGACGCGCGACGGGCGTTTAGGGCGGTTTATGGATTTTCCACGATAGCTCCGCCAATTGTGAACTGATTTTTTTTTATTCAAAAGAGTATCTTCTTGAGTCACCTCAGGGATCACTCCCATTGTTGCCAAGTCAGGATCTGATGGTGGAATCCAAGGGAAATCGAGGAAAACCCTCAAATTTTAAAGGTATTTTATATATTTCCTAAAGTTTTTTAAGTATATGCATCTGATACTCATCATCTCATGATGTCGAGCTGGTGATCGAAGGTACAACTCCTCAATGGTTAGGAGTTGGAAATGAAATGAAATGAAATGAAATTCACAAAATAGAGATAAGATAAGATGTTAAGTTTTATAATGTGCGTCTATTTTGCCAACTAAGGGCGTGTGACATATTTTAATGAATATAAATCAATGAATATAACTTTACAATTATAATTTATCAAGATACAAATCAATTTCACATAATAATTGATGCTTATGAATAATATAATTTGTCTTTAGAAAATGGTCATTATTAGGTATGTATGTAATATTAAATGTCAATTTTGCAACTAAAATATTCCTTGATTGAATAGAAACACTTCACTTTAAGCCTGTCAAACAATTTTCTTCGAAATATAACTAAGTTTACTTCAGTCAAGGAATGTGGCAACTTATTATAAATTTGTATGCAGCTTGGGTAACAGTTATTTTATATAAAGTAGTCTGTATTTTGGGTAGCAATAACTTTCCACGATACCTAATACTTCTAATAGTTTGTCTTTTTGTAAAAATAGATGAGGATGGGTTTTTACGAAAATGCAACATTCAAAAATATATAAGGAAGGCAGGGTTAAAAGATTTGATTTTGGAAACAATTGCTTGCACGATGTCATAGGCGGAGCATTGCACATGGCTCGTACACATTGTTTTTGAGATATGAAGGCTTTATTAATGGCGGTTGAATTTCCCCAAAGAATTAGGCCGTATTTAAGGTTCGATGCCACATACCCATGGTACGCCATTAAAGCTGCTTTTTGGTTGACTAGTGTCGCTAGTCTCCAGAGTGCATAAGCGAATCTATTTATTTTTGCGCATATTTTACTTATATGTTTTTTCCACGAACACTGGTTATCTATTACTATGCCCAAAAATAGTGCTTCATCCGACTCCACTATGGGTTCATTGTTAATGTGTATATTTATTTCATTATCTATAGGTTTTCTGTTATAGAATCTTATCAACTTAGTTTTACCTACATTAATATTTAAATTGTTAGCTGTCAGCCATTTTGCTATGAGAGTTATGGTAGCATTAATAGTTTCATCAAACATTATATTCGGACTTTTTGGGATCACAACAGATATATCGTCGGCGAATAAATTGCATTGGTAACTAGTTACACAAGGTAGGTCGTTTATATAAATTATAATTAATAGTGGGCCTAGTATCGTACCTTGTGGTATACCTATATTAGTTTGTGTTGGTGGAGACTTTGACGTGATCTCTTCCTTACTGCTATTAACGTATTTGATTTCAACATATTGCGAGCGATTCTGTAGATATGTTTGTAACCATTTAAGTGCATTTCCTCTTAGACCATTTTTCTCACATTTACTTAACAGAATATCATGTGACACAAAGTCAAATGCTTTGCTCATATCAAAGAATATAGCTACAGTTTCTTTATTATATATGATATAAGGGCAATGGGCCTGTAATTATCCATTACATCTGACTCACCTTTTTTTAGTACAGGTTTTATAATAGAAAGTTTAAGGGCTTCAGGGAATGTGCCCTCCGTCATGGACAGTTTTATTAAATAACTTAGGATGTCACAAAGAACAAGGGCACAGTACTTAATCATTTTGGTGGGTAGTTCATCGTAACCGACTGATTTTGTGTTTTTAAGTGATCTTATGATTTGACCTTATGATGATGAGGATAATTCTTTACATATCGTTGATACGTAAAGATTTGTAGTTGCAATCTTTCAGGTTAGTTAGATGAGATGATGATGAAAGGTAGAACTCCTTAACGCTTAGGAGTTAAAGCATGTTTTTTTAAAGTACTGCATGCAACAATAGACCTTGAGTTGTATTCTTTAAGTAATTTAGGTTAGCTGGTGGTGAATCGTTAAACAGCATAACAGTTAAGAGTTGGAGGGTGGTGATTGTATGAGTGCTCAAATTAAGATATGGGCTACAGTTTTAGTCGCTGTACAACTGCCAAGCCATATTTATGTATTCGTATGAGCTATAAGTATTTGTTCTTGTTACTTTCGGTTTGACACCGACTACAATCAGATCAGTTAGTTCTAAGATTAATTAGAAAAGTCCCGCACATTTGAATTAAATGATTCAATTTATTTTTTAATTTTTACGTATTTTTTAAGTACTGCATGCACCAATTAGACATGAGCGAGCGCCGATGACCAATTCCACGGCGGCGGCGTGTGCTAAAAAATTATTCGCCGGCAGCGCCGCGGCGTTACATTGAGTATCACATTTTCATGGGGGAACGATTTAAAGCAATGCAAAATGTCAACACGTGATCCCTGAGGTAACTCAAAGATACTCTTTTGAATAAAAAAAATCCCTAAAAAAAAGCCCAAGCCGCCCGTCGCTCAACCGGCGGAATGACGTCACGCGTTAAGCGGTCAAGTTCGCGCGGATTTTAAAAACATCCAACTTTGAATATTCATAAAAAATCAGTTTTTGATATATTGAAAAAATTCTTTAACTAAATTTTTTTGGATTTTATGTTTGATTTTTATACATTATAAAAAAATCACAGTCATCTAGTTAATTATGAGTAATCATTGTAGTATGAGAGTTAAAACCTAAATGTACTACTGACGTAGGTACCTCTCTACATAATTCTTCTTGTGGATATTATAATATAATATTATTGTGTCCGGCTTGGTGCAGCTCTTTAGTAGTGCAATTGGTACTAAAAATACCCATTACACTACCGGTGGTGCAAGCCGGTGGTGCTATGGGCCCAAAGGAAAATAAGTACCTATTTCAAGAGCATTATGGACTACGATCTTTGCTAAAGTCACTGTGCTGCCACTGCCACGTATAAAAAAAAGAAAAAGAAAGTCTTCTCGCCAATATGGCGAAGTCTTTATTTTTTCTTTTTTGCAATATTGTTATTTATTTTCCTCACACTCGAAGTGAAAAGCAGAGTGTATAACTCGTACATAAAACCCATTTTACCCTCGAATATGGTACGTTTTATGCACTTGTTGTACAATCTACTATTTAGATTATTTCTGTTTATTTTTATTTTCATCATATTCAAAATGAAAAGTAGAGTGTTTACACTTGTGTGTACACCAAACCTACTGAAACAAAAAAAAGACTATAGCTAACTGATTATTTTCCAAAAGTAAATGATACATAATTTTTTCGAGACTAAGCTAGATAAAATTAAAATACTACACCAAAATATTGCTAGCATTCTCTCAAAACAGTCGATATTGGAATTAACATTACAAGAATTAAGTGAAGCAATGAGGATCCCGATATTATTATATTATGTCTTACTGAAACATTCCTTCAATCAGGTTATGTTATAACCGCCTCATAAAAATAAAGGATTATTAGTTGGCAGCAGCTTTTTCCAGAGATAAACAAAGGGGAGGAACTTGCATATTGACAAAGAGGGATGTAATGTATCTCATAAAGAATTAACTTGGATAAAAAACTATGCTTTACCAAAGACTTTTGAAGTATGTGGCATTGAAATTCCTCTTTTTAAGTTAACTAGCGGCCGCCCGCGGTTTCACCCGCGTGGTTCCCGTTCCCGTGGGAATATCGGGATAAAAAGTACATATAAACCTTCCTCTTGAATCACTCTATCTATTAAAAAAAACGCATCAAAATCCGTTGCGTAGTTTCAAAGATTTAGGCATACAAAGGGACATAGGGACAGAGAATGCGACTTTGTTTTATACTATGTAGTGATAGTAATTTCTTTATACAGAACTCCGACGTCTGACCCTAGTGTTTTCTTAGGTAAGTTGGACAGTTTGTTATATGAAATATATAAAAAATATAAGTCCAATGTAAAAATAGTTATTGCAGGAGATTTAAACATAAATACGTTAAAAAAGGGTAAAATTACAGAATATTTAAAAGATATGCAAAAACCACAATTTAAAAATTCACATATATGAGCCTACTCGAAAACAATCATGCATTGATCACATCCTAAGTAACATTAAAAACGCTGAGGCCAAAACATTACCTTTGTTTTTATCTGACCACGATACTGCGCAATTACTTAGTTTCAATGTTAAACAGAAGCTACTATTACCACTTTGTGTTCAGAAAAGACTATTCACCTGAAAACTTAAATAAATTTCGGGGGTATCTGAGTAGTCTTACATGGCACGACGTCTATGAGCAAGCTGATTTAAATACTGCCTTTTCAAAATTTTACGAGATGTTACGTCTACTCTATAATTTGTGTTTTCCCGTAATTAAGGTTAAGCCCAAAAATAATAATTTACTAATAGGTGGATAAGCATACACTCGACGTCGGACGCGCGTAACAGACGGTCGAAATACTCTAACCCTATTATTTTTTAAATCATTAACTGTTAAAAAAAATATTACGCGATTGTTCATCATGGTTCCTAAATGTGTTTCGTGCAGCAAGTCGATAACCAAGAAGAGTCCAGGCCTGGAATGCAATAAATGCGCATTAATTGTGCATTTTAGAAACAGCTGTGCAGGTCTCTCTAACAAACAACTAGCGGCCTTGAGATCAGCTGAGAGTCTCGAATGGACATGCCAAGAATGTCTTAAAAACGTCTCTAAACGCAGGTCACTGGTGGAAGTTGAAGAAGACACCGAAGACGAAGACGAGATAAATGCCCGCATTGACAACCAAGCCATGAAGAAGATCTTATCTGGAGTGGAAAAACTATACAGAAAGAAATGAAATCTATACAAAACTCGATTGATTTTTTCAGTGATAAAATTGATGAGTTTAACGATTGTATAGAAGCATTCACGCAAAGGATTAAGGATCTAGAAAAGAAAAACGCTCAGCTAACAAACATGAATACCCACCTGGAAACTAAATTAAATGCTGTGGAACAACGAGTGTTTGAACTAGAGCAGAAGCAGCTAGCCAGTCATATCGAAATCTCCGGCGTATCGTATGAAGAAAAGGAAGAAATATCGTCAATTGCTAAGATAGTTGCTGATAAACTGCAGGTACCCAAAGAATCGGTCAAAACAGCCAAACGACTTTTTCAGCGAGGCGATAAAAATGGCCCTATATTGGTGGAAATTCAAGGTGATCAGCGAAACCTTTGGATACAGCAGGCCAAGCTAGCGAAACTCACACTCAACGATATAAAACCTACCGCCCAATCAACCGGAAAAGTGTTCGTACGTGAAGCGTTAACCCCTTATACCAAATCGCTCTTATGGAATGCCAAACAAAAACTCGCCTCCAATTTTAAATTTATATGGTGCAAGGATGGAGTAGTGCGAGTACGTAAGGACGATAAATCTAAGGTATTTATTCTAAGAAATGAGCTTGATGTGAAAAAAGTATTATCTACCTAAATTTTATCTAAGTTATATCCGTAATGCTAAAAATATTTTTTATGAAAAATGGCGACTGACCTATTGTTCAGTAATATAACAGAACTAAAAGATTGCAATAACTTAATCAACTATTTTAAATGTATACTTACCATCCAACTCGTTTAACTGTGTTCATATTAACATTCGTTCACTTATTAAAAACTACGCAAGTCTACAATGTATAGAAAACTCTTTAAATACTATTGACGTTATTGTTATTACGGAGGCGGGTATTCACATGGTATTCATGATAGCTTAAGTTTGCTGTACTCTATTGACGGCTACACAATTCACACAAAACTCCGAAGCAAACGCAAAGGAGGAGGAATTAAAATATATACTCATAATAAACATAAGTACAATACAATCGATATATCTACCTACCCTACTCTATGAAAGTTTGATTATTGGTATCACTAGCACTACCAAGGATAAATTTACTTTGTGTGCACTGTATAGACCTCCAAACAGTAAGAAACGCCAATTTGTACGGGAACTGCAACGTAATATGTGTCGCTTTTCTAACCTGGACAACATCATATTAATTGGGGACATAAATATAGATTTAAGGAGCGAAAGCCTCATTAAAAACGAATATTTAAATACACTCTGCGAACTTGGATTTGATTGTGGAATAACCAGTTACACCAGGATAGAAAAGCGACGTAAGTTAATCACTAAAACATGCATCGATCATGCATTCGCTAGATCATCACGTCACGAGCTATTCTCCGCGGCGCTCGTGCTCGTACTGGCGGACCATCGAATGATTGCATTGTCATGCGTAACCCCACCGCATATTCAGACAGCGCAAAGGTATGTAACCGTATTAGATAATAAAATGGTAAGCTGTGAGTTGGAGAAAATTGATTGGGATCAAACAAATAGTTTAAGCTGTCCTATAGACATTTATAATTTTATTAAAGATGAATTGAATAAATGATACAAACATTCTACATATAAAAAACCTATTCGTGATAGTGTGAGGGATAAAAAGCCATGGATAAATCGAAATATAAATAAACTTTGCTCAATAAGAGATGAATTATATTCAAAATGGATTAAAGATTTAACTCCGTATTAAACTTAAAAAACTTACATTTAAAAAATATAGAAATAAAACAAATAAAATCATAAATAAAGCTAGAAATAATTATTACAAAAAACAAATATTAGACTGTAAAGGTGACTCGTTTAAACTATGGAGTCTACTGAATAAAATAACAGGAAAAAATATTAATAATGTTGATAGCGTCCTGATCAAATCTTTCAGCGTAAAAGAGGGAGAAGAAAGCAAAATTGCCAATAATTTTGCAGACAGCTTCCAACGTAACGTCAGCAACATAATTACCAATTGTAATAATCCATTCTTAGATTTTAATGAATATAGTGCACCAGCTAATGTATCTATGCGATTTGAATTTGAGCGAATATTGAAAAAATACACAAAATTAATAAAAAAAAAGTCACCAGGTTATGATGGTATCCGTGCATTAGACCTAAGACTAATATCACTTAAAATATCAAAAGTGATAGTGAAGTTTATAAATAATAGTGTTCAATCAGGTAAATACCCCAACGCACTTAAAACAAGTATTGTTCGTCCAATATACAAACAGGGTAAAAATCTGACTATGCTAATTATAGACCAATATCCATTCTCCCAATATTAAATAAAATTATAGAAAAAATTATAAGTGACCAAATTCAAAAATTTTATAAAGAAAATAATATTCTCTCGTCAAACCAGTATGGGTTTCAATTCAACCACAAAAAAGTACAACACAATTACTGTCTAAATTCACCGACGATATTAACACATACATAAATGATAAAAAACATGTACTGGCAGTATTTATAGATTATAGTAAAGCGTTTGACACTTTAAGGCACACTACCCTATTACAAAAGCTACAAAATACAGGGATTAGGGGGCCCCTTGCTAGACTGGAGCAAAAGCTATCTCGAGAACCGTAGATACCTGGTTAAGGTTGCAAATAGCTATAGCGACAGTAAAATAATTACAGAAGGAACCGCTCAAGGCTCAATTTTGGGGCCACTGCATTATCTGGCTTATGTTAATAACCTCAACAATTTAATAAAAAATGTAAAGTGTACCAATTTGCTAACGACACATGTCTCATAGCAGCTGACCGCGATGTACAAATTGCTCAACAAACACTGCAACATGATCTTACTTTGCTTACTAAATGGTCGCATGATATGGGCTTAGTTTTAAACGCGCAAAAAACAAAAATGATACATATTCACTCAGCTCATAACACCACAAACAAAGTAGTGAAAGTAATGATACACGATCATAACTGTCTCCACAATGATGTTACGGATTGCAGCTGTGAACCGATTGAACAACTGGACCAACATAAGTACCTGGGTCTTATCATAGATGAAAAGTTCAACTGGGACCCACAGGTGGAGAGCGTGTGTACCAAAATGCGAGCTTTGCTAGCCAAATTCCGAATCATAAGGTATAAAATTCCATACGATGTACTTTTAACCTTATATAACGCAATGGTAACACCCATATACAGTTATGGTAGAACATTTAAATCATATTTAGACAAAATCTATAATTTGCAACTTCGAATACTTATACTAAAACTATTGTTAGTAAAAATATAATAAATAAATATAAATTGAAATATGATGAATTATTCAAATATAGCAAAGTACTTCCAATACATGATAAAGTAAAATATGACATGTTAAAAGAAAATATACATACAATACCATCATTACCTAAAGCTAATCATAAAATACAAACGCGTAAAATAACTCAAAATAAAATGATCAAACCCAAGTCTAACAATTTCTACATGTAGAAGCGTCCGAGTTGAATGTGCAGCGCTTGGACAAACCTTGTTGGTTTATAAGCATTAAGTAATTTTAAATAAGTAGTTGTAATTTAAAAAGATGATAAATAAATAAAATAAAAAAAAATAGCAAAGTTCTAAGAACAAGCTGTAAAAACAAAAGATTTCTGCGTTAGCGCTATTACATACACAAAACACCAGGTAATAATAGTACATTACAGCCGAGGACAGGTAAGTAAGAAATTACATTGTCGAGGATGGTTTGAAGCACGAGCCGCAGGCGAGGGCTTTAATCATTCGAGGCAAGGTAATTTGCTTACCATACAAGGCTTGTATAGTGCTTTTCTCAAGAAATGCGAGGAAATAAAATTTTTTTTTTTTAATTTTTTAAATTTATATCACACATGTTCGGGCAATTATTAAATGTAAATGTTATTGTTTTCCCGGGCACACTTATGTATAAATCGCTCATAATAATATTATTTTAATGATGTATCATTAAAATACGCCAACAACACCGATTCCGAAAACGTATGCGCATTTTTTCACTTTTCCAAATCAGATCGTAGGTTCTCATATATCTTTCTTTTGATTTTGCTGGCAGTAAGTTTTCTGTTATTAATTTTGCTTCTGCTCTCAAATTTGGTGGAGTAGGTACATACAATGTCTGTATAAGTTTCATTGGCAGAACTCATTTTGATTATTTAATACACATTATAAACTGTATTGAATAGTATTGATATCAAATCAACCGCTGAAAATCATTCCCGCCGTTTTTTTAATATTGTTTTGTGAGGCCATGTGGAACGGTCATACAGCCTATTGATACTTACTACTTGCTACTAAAATGCGCAACTTCAAAATCCGCTTCTGGGCGGTAGATGGCGCTGCACATATTTCCCATACAAAATTACTCGTAAAGGATATTTTGTCTATATGATAAATCTCATTTTGTTTTTTCGATTGATTTTCGTGCTAAGGGTACATAGCGCTTGTGGTACAATACGAAGTAATATACTCTGTGCGCACCGTATTTAAAAAAAAGTTAACCTAATGATGATATAATAATTACCTATATTATAATAATAATAATGTGGCTGTATGGTGCAAATGCCCCTTTGCTTTTTCTGTTTTTATACACAGGAATAACGAATGAAAAAATAAAGAAAAAAAGTTGGTAGTACCATTGCAGATCACTGCAGTAATGAGTTTCAGTACTTACTTACTGCACTAAAATCAGTGCAGTAAGTAAGTACTGAAATTCATTACTGCAGTGATTTTAAAATTTAGAATGTTTACCTCGGAAAAGTGCCACGTACTGCATTCTTTTCTCAAATATAATATTAACATTTCAGAGCATAAGCACAGTAAATATATATGCTACTTCATAGGCATAAGTGTGAAAATAGTAGATTGTACAACAAGTGCATAAAAGGTACCATTTTACCCGAGACGTATATATCCATCCGAGCCGTAGGCGAGGGTGGATAGTCAATTCGAGGGTAAAATGGGTTTTATGTACGAGTTATACACTCTGCTTTTCACTTCAAGTGTGAGAAAAATAAATACCAATATTGCAAAAAAGAATAAATAAAGACTTCGCCATATTGGCGGGAAGACTTTCTTTTTCTTTTTTTTTATACGGGCATTGGCAGCACAGTGACTTTAGCATAGATCGTAGTTCATAATACTCTTGAAATACTTATTCCTTAGTATAAGTAAAACTCATTAATTTTGCCTAGTTTTATTAATTTAATAATTTAACATGGATTATGTACAAAATTTAAGAAACAGAATGAAATACGTTAGTTATTAACAAAGTTTATTTAACGAAGTTTAATTGCGTGTGTGACTGTTTACCTGACGACCTTTGTCTTAAAGTCTGAGACTTAGACGAAGATTTTACTTTATGCACTAGAGCATAAAAAGCGATTTTATGCCGCCTATACCCAACATAAACACGAACTTTACGAGCATGAGAAGTGAAAAATAATTAACTGACATATTCTAATTTATTGAAAAAAGTTATACACAAATCAAAACAAAACTCAAATATTAAATTTATAAATAACAGTGACAATAAATGTAAAGCAACATGGTCTGTAATAAAGAATGAAGTGGGTAATTTAAATAATAGTAATAATAATAATGTATCTGAATTAAAAATTAATAATTACAAAATATTAACTCATCCTACAGATATAGCAAATGCATTTAATAATCATTTTATCGATAACCAATCTTGTTCTCCAAAACTAAAAAAGATACGATCACCTCCCACAACAATATCCAATACTTTATTTCTAATGCCGATAACGGAGGACGAAGTGAAAACAGAAGTGTCAAAACTAAACAATACAAGTGCTGAAGGCTATGATGGTATGAATACTAAAATAATAAAAAGCTGTATTAACGAAATACTAGCAGTTTTCACCTATCTTATAAACAAATCGTTTGAGACAGGAACTTTTCCTGAGGCCTTAAAGCTATCTGTCGTTAGGCCACTTTATAAGAAAGGTGAAAAAGATAACTTTACCAATGAGTCACACCAACACATCAAAACATGACTATAAAAATTACTGCATTTAATGCGCGTACTCGTGCAAGTAATAACAGTTTTTGTTTCATCGAAATCTGTCCAGGATTTCCAAAGTTACAGCGTTGCAAAGTTTCACCAGCTTTTATAAATTTGCTTTCCTTGCGCGCTATTGCGATGACGTCATGTTGCAGTGACATCTCCGATTGCGGCTGCTGCGGGTGATTTCCGTCCAACTGTACCTACATAGAGTCCGTCCGTGCGCAATCTTCGCGCAACTGGTGCGTTTTTGGCGCTAGTTACAGTACATTTTCTTCGTTCTAAGGTTATGGTAAATTGTTAGTATTCGATTTCGACCGCGCGCAGCCGCACTCTAAAACTGTCACCTACTCTGTCCATTTGACGGCTTCGTGTTATTGTTGATCGAAGTTTGACGGTTGCTATTTATATTGACAGAATACCGCCCGCCATTACGAAAGTTGATTTAATTTATTAATCACGAAAATACAACTTATGTATTTGAAGGTGTTATTTTAAATGGCCTCAATACAAAATTGATCATTGATCGACTATAAGAAAAATAAATAAATTTATTGCGAAACCGTGAGAGCGCAACTCTTACCCAAAGGAGAAATACGGAAGCGCCAACTCTCAATCGCGATGTGACGTCACACGTTAATTCCATTGGCTCACCTCAATTTTTCACGGAGGCCGTACTTTAACGTTCAATATCTCAGTCATTTTTGAAGATAGGGAAAAAATAAAAACATATTCTTTTTTCTCGAGTTACATATTTTTTAGATATGCTGATAACAAAAATCATTGGTGTGACTCATTATCGACCGATTACTCTAGTCCCCATTTTAATTTTAAAATATTTGAAAAATGTATGTACAAGAGACTGATCGATTTTTGTTCCAAATATAATATAATAAATAATAGCCAATATGGTTTTCAGAATAGTAAATCCACAACATTGGCTAAATTTGACATGATGAATACAATTTTGACTAATGTTAATAACAATATTTGGACGACAGGACTCTTTTTTGACTTATCTCAAGCATTTGACCATGTTTCACATGATTTACTTTTAAAAAAGTTAGAGAATTTAGGCATGAGAGGCAATACTCTGCAGTGGTTATCATCATACCTCTCTAACCGTAAACAATACTTTACAGTGGATAAGTTAAGGCGCAAGGGTTCGTCAAACTAGTCCTAAAGGAAAGGCTCAATGAATTTGAAAAAAATATATGTTACGTAGAATATAGTCAAAAATAAATTTATAATTCAAAATTTGATTGTGTCTTCTAGATTTGATAAAAAAAATTAAACGTTTAATCTATTTTTATGCAATAATTTTAGAACTAGTCCTTAACGGTTAAAGCGATTTTGACGGCACTTTCACTAAATTATACTTCATGCTTCGTCCTCAAGATTAGATTGATTAACACTTGTAGTACGCCCTAGTACTCGCCAATTTCACACTATATTGAGAATATACCTACTTATAAATTAAAAAAGTAATAAAAGAATTATTATTTTTTAAATTTCAAATGCGGGTAGTCAAGAGCGACCTGGCTCAAGCGCCCGTCATAGCTGTCATTCGCTTTCTAGTGCTTCGCCGTTTCACATCTAGTTTTTAAATTGTGTTAAAAAAGTTGTTAGTTGTTGTTAAAAGTGATTATTTAGGATGCCCAAACGCAAAAAAGATAATTGTGATTGTGATAAAAAAAATTATAAGATTGGGGAGGAAGTTGGAGCGAAAAAAGAAGCACCACCACACCTAAGATTCATCTTGTTCTGAGTTATCGGAACAATCCTATCGCTCGTCGTCCTTATTTAAAGGTACGTTATGTATTTTTATACATTCATAACTTCATAAGTCACTGCCCTTGACATATTATATTGTAAATTGAAGTTCAGTAACCTGGTTTTCTAGCGTTTCGCAAAAAATGCAAACGATAATTACGTTCAACGATAAAACGTTTTGACTATTTAACTACTTATTACTAAGTTTGTAAAATAAATACTTTTTGATAAAGTATAACAAAATTATTAATAAATTTTAAAGTTATAACTGAACATAAATGTAAAATAACGAAGTGGTTTAATAAAAAGTATTCTATAGCATTTTCTAGTTTTGCTTCTGACGGTTGTCAGTGTCTCTTTTGACTTGACGTTCACTGCTGACACTGATGACAGAATCTTATTCTCTTCACGCTCTCCATAGACTTCAGAGACTAAACTATACTCATTCTTTTCGTTGTCGTTATCATAGTTTCCACTACTACCAACCTGCACAACCGGATTCCCACTTTCGGATTGGTCCGATTCAGAGTGAACATTGACGCACATCGCTTTCGCCCCAGCGCCGCCAACATCACGCCGCCATGTCGTTGCACCACTCGTTCCTTGAACTGCGCCGATTTTCTTGTCATCACCAACTTCACGTCGCCATTTCGTCGTTGTTGGTGTCTCAGCTGTCTCGGTCACTCTTTGCCTTCCGTCCTTCTCACACTCTCTGGCTAAATGGCCGAATGAGTTACAACGGAAACACTTTGTGCCATTCTTCTTATTCGGACATTCCGAAGCAACATGGTTCCTTTCCCCGCAGTTGTAACATAATCTCTGAGAATTTTGATAATGATGATGATCCTGAGTATGATGATGCGGCCTAAATCTTTGATCCTGGTTATTTCTTCTCGTCTTGCTCTTTATTTCTTCGTATATTCGTAATCTCTCCTTCAATTCGATAAATGTAGTAACACCGTATAAAATAATTTTGTTGGTTTCTCTGTCCAAAATTCCGTCGATAATATATTTAATGATAACTTCGTCAGGCATCTGTCCGCGATTACCTAGCTCTTTCATCACGAGCATATAATCCAAACAACTTTCGTCTGCTCGTTTTGTTCTTTCGCTCATAATTTCATGAATAGCTTTTAAATCCACCTTATCCGGAAATTCTTTTAGTAAGGCACTTTTCAACTCCTCCCAACTTTTGAAGGGGCGTTCGGCACGTAACCATAATTCTGCCGTACCGGTTAGTGATCTGCGCGCCACCAAGAGTTGCTGCAACGGGGTCCATCTGAATATTTCGGCGTTGCTTTCAAGATCTTCAACCCAGCGTGTCACCGGATACGTATTGCTTCGCCCACTGAACTTTGGGACTAGCTCCGCCGCCATTTGCATGAGCGTGGAATGGAACGTGAGGATGGATGAAAGAGAGCATGTTAGAAGTAAGATTCCTTTTTTGATTTTATGTTTTTTCACGGTGACGGAGTCATTAGAAGAGTGAGACGTAGGACGTTTGTTAAGACGAATGTAAAATAACGAAGTGGTTTAATAAAAAGTATTCTATAGCATTTTCTAGTTTTGCTCCAATCCTATAAGTGGGGGCTCGTCCGGGATCGGGAATAAATTTAAAATGCCCAGAGAAACGACGAAGGAAAAGATTGAGAGCCAACATGAGGGAAATTCGCTCATGCAAATGGCGGCGGAGCTAGTCCCAAAGTTCAGTGGGCGAAGCAATACGTATCCCGTGACACGCTGGGTTGAAGATCTTGAAAGCAACGCCGAAATATTCAGGTGGACCCCGTTGCAGCAACTCTTGGTGGCGCGCAGATCACTAACCGGTACGGCAGAATTATGGTTACGTGCCGAACGCCCCTTCAAAAGTTGGGAGGAGTTGAAAAGTGCCTTACTAAAAGAATTTCCGGATAAGGTGGATTTAAAAGCTATTCATGAAATCATGAGCGAAAGAACAAAACGAGCAGACGAAAGTTGTTTGGATTATATGCTCGTGATGAAAGAGCTAGGTAATCGCGGAGAGATGCCTGACGAAGTTATCATCAAATATATTATCGACGGAATTTTGGACAGAGAAACCAACAAAATTATTTTATACGGTGTTACTACATTTATCGAATTGAAGGAGAGATTACGAATATACGAAGAAGTAAAGAGCAAGACGAGAAGAAATAACCAAGATCAAAGATTTAGGCCGCATCATCATACTCAGGATCATCATCATTATCAAAATTCTCAGAGATTATGTTACAACTGCGGGGAAAGGAACCATGTTGCTTCGGAATGTCCGAATAAGAAGAATGGCACAAAGTGTTTCCGTTGTAACTCATTCGGCCATTTAGCCAGAGAGTGTGAGAAGGACGGAAGGCAAAGAGTGACCGAGACAGCTGAGACACCAACAACGACGAAATGGCGACGTGAAGTTGGTGATGACAAGAAAATCGGCGCAGTTCAAGGAACGAGTGGTGCAACGACATGGCGGCGTGATGTTGGCGGCGCTGGGGCGAAAGCGATGTGCGTCAATGTTCACTCTGAATCGGACCAATCCGAAAGTGGGAATCCGGTTGTGCAGGTTGGTAGTAGTGGAAACTATGATAACGACAACGAAAAGAATGAGTATAGTTTAGTCTCTGAAGTCTATGGAGAGCGTGAAGAGAATAAGATTCTGTCATCAGTGTCAGCAGTGAACGTCAAGTCAAAAGAGACACTGACAACCGTCAGAAGCAAAATTGAAAATTCAAGTTTACGAAGGCCGATTAAAGAAGTAAAAATGTGCAATGAACTGTTTCAAGCTTTGATTGACTCGGGAAGCGATGTCAATCTGATACGTATGGATTATTTTCAAACCATTTTGCCTACACAAAATATCGAAGATTGCTACACGGTATTTAATGGGTTGGGAGCTGCACGGGTGCAGGCTTTGGGACGTTTTTATACGACAATTGATGTAGATAATTATAGCTTTAATAATGTGTTGTTTTATATTGTGCCTTGTTATGCGATGTCGTACCCCATCATACTCGGGCAGCAGTTTTTAAAGGATGTTGTAATGATTTATGATAGTAATAACCTTTTACTTTTGCCGGGTAATGAGCAGTGGATGCGTAACCTTACGTGTGTTGTGTCTGATCTTGATATTGTAGGTAACGAGGTGAGTGAAGACGCGCAGCGACGAGTGAGGTGTTTAGTGGAGAATTATAAACCTATGAAGACGAAGGAAGCACCGATAGAGTTGCGAATTGTTCTTAAGGATGATATACCAGTTTCTCAACGACCAAGAAGATTGGCCTTAAAGGAGCAAGCCGAAGTGAACGAGCAGATAGCTAATTGGCTCAATGAGGGCATTATTCGAGTAAGTCAGTCAGAATATGCTAGCCCTTTGGTTGTAGTTAGAAAAAAAGATAATAGTGCCAGAGTTTGTGTTGACTATAGGCTTATAAATAAAAAGATGGTTAGGGATGAGTATCCTTTGCCGCTAGTAGATGACCTAATTGACAAGTGCAGGTCAAGCAGAGTGTTTAGTGCTCTAGATTTGAAAAATGGGTATTTCCACTTGAAAGTCCATGAGGACTCTGTCAAATATACGGCGTTTGTGACTTCGACGGGACAGTATGAATTTTTGCGTGCGCCGTTTGGGCTGTCGATATGCCCTAAAGTTTTCACGAGGTTTATCAGTATTATCTTTAGGGATCTGATGGAAAGGGGTATATTATTGATTTTCATTGATGATTTGCTAATTTTAGCTGCAGACGAGGATGAAGCAATTGAACGCTTGTCTATGGTGTTGAGGAGAGCTTCTGAGTACGGCTTGAACATAAGCTGGAAGAAGTGTCAGTTATTGGTAAAGAAGGTTGAGTATTTGGGCCATGAGATTGAGAATGGAGAAGTTAAACCAGCACCAGGAAAGATAGAAGCCGTAATGAAGTTTCCGGAGCCACAGAATATAAAACAACTACAAAGTTTTATTGGACTATGTTCTTATTTTCGTAAGTTTATTTATAATTTTGGTATGCTAGCACGACCGTTGACAGATATGCTTAAGAAGGACATAGATTTTAAGTTCACTGATGAACAGAGAAGATGTTTTGCAATATTAAAAGAGAAGCTAGTATCCAGACCAGTGTTGCAAATTTTTGATCCGAGATTGTCCACGGAATTGCATACAGATGCATCGGCTATTGCGTACTCCGCAATTTTAATGCAAAAGAGTGTTGAAGATGGGGAATTGCATCCAGTCTATTATATGAGCCGTAAAACGACGCTGCAACAGAGTAAATACGCAAGCTATGTGCTAGAGGCAATGGCAGTCGTAGAAGGCATTAAGAAGTTTAGGCACTATTTATTTGGAATAAAGTTCAAAGTTGTGACGGATTGCAAAGCGTTCCAAATGACAATTAACAAAAAAGATTTGGCTATGTCAACTATGGTAGCTAGATGGGTGATGTTTTTACAAGATTACGAATTTACGATTGAACACAGGGAGGGAAGTAAGATGAAACATACAGATGCGCTCAGTAGAAATCCTGGGGTGAATGCAATTTTTTCAACATTGCATGACAATCTTAGATATGCACAAGAACAGGATAAAAGTTTAAATGCAATCAAGGAAGTGTTAAAGTTGGGACCCTACCAAGATTATTTTATAGATTCGGATTTATTGTATAAAGGTGAAGACAAGAAATTAGTTGTACCTAGAAGTATGGAAAACAATGTGTTTAAGGAGGTACATAGTAATGGTCATTTCTCTAAAAAGAAAATGATGGAATTGATTGGTAAGGACTATCACATTGAAAACTTGAGCAAAAAGATTGATGATTTTATTGTGACCTGTATACCATGTTTGTTGGCAACTAAGAAAGGAGGAAAGCAAGAAGGATTTTTAAACCCCATTGACAAGCAGGAAGTACCTTTACACACCTTACATATTGATCATATAGGACCGATGACGGAGACGAAGAAGATGTATAACTATATATTGACTGTTATTGACGCTTTCACTAAGTTTACGTGGATTTTCCCGACTAAGAGTACTACAACCAAAGAAGTATTGGATAGATTAAAAATTTACCAGCAACATTTTGGTAACCCATGTAGAATTGTTACAGATAAGGGAACTGCATTTACTAGTGGGGATTTTAAGGATTTTTGTCGAGAAGAAGGAATTCAGCATATTACTATTACGACTGGTGTACCGCGGGGGAACGGACAAGTCGAACGGGTACACAGAACAATTATCTCGGTTTTGACAAAGTTGTGTGTCGAGGAACCAGCCCTATGGTATAGGCATGTAAGTCGCTTACAACGTGCCTTAAATAGTACTTATCACCGTAGCATTGACAGTACTCCTTTTGAACTGTTGATAGGAAAAAAGATGAAAATGAAGCAGGATTTGAAAATTTATGAGTTATTGGAACAAGAAAGCAGAGTTAACTATTCAGAAAGTAGAGAGGAACAACGTCGTAAAGCAAAGCTGCAGATTTTAAAAATTCAAGAAGAAAATATGAGAAGTTTTAATAAAAGGAGGAAGACTAGCACCCAATATCAACTGGGTCAAGTGGTGGCTATTAAAAGAACGCAGTTTGGGGTAGGGATGAAGCTCAAACCTAAGTTTCTTGGCCCATACAGGGTTGTGAAGATCAATGGGAAAGATAGGTATGAAGTGGAAAAGTTGGACGCTTCCACTGAAGGCTCAAAGAGGACGTCAACGTCGGCAGATTATATGAAGGCCTGGCCGGCTGATGCAGACCCTTTGTAAGTTGTTATCAGTTTTTTATTTTTGTTTCGATTTAGATTTATTGATTTGGTTTAAAAAGCATTCCTTTTTAAAACTGCTGTGTCCGAAGTTGGTGGATGGTTTTGTGTAAAGTCATTTTTGTGAGTAGTTAGTTTTTTGTTTATTGCTAAGATGTTGTTATGTTATTATGGGGTTTGGCTTTAAGTTGGTTTTATGTTAAAGAGTTGTGTACTTTGGTTTGTTTCATTTTAGGGTTGTAAATATAGCTGCTAGAGTCAGTCTGAGGGCAGACTGAATGCAGGATGGCCGAGTGTGGAATGGAACGTGAGGATGGATGAAAGAGAGCATGTTAGAAGTAAGATTCCTTTTTTGATTTTATGTTTTTTCACGGTGACGGAGTCATTAGAAGAGTGAGACGTAGGACGTTTGTTAAGACGAATGTAAAATAACGAAGTGGTTTAATAAAAAGTATTCTATAGCATTTTCTAGTTTTGCTCCAATCCTATATAAATGCATTAGTTCGTCACAGACTTTTACAAGTTCTCGTATAAGTAGATTTCAAACAGTTTGCGGGCAGTACTTTCTATGAACTGGGACTGCTTCTTACTGAAAATAATTCACATAAGTGACTAAGCTAAAAAAGAGCTTTGTACTCTAAAGTAGTATGCTTATTATGATGTGTCGATTTTCAATAGTTTTCGGACAGTACTTTTTTTTCGTACTGGGACTGTCTCTTACGAAATTTAATTGCATACCTAAGGTTAAGCAATACGTAATCTCAAATAATGATAACATAATCATCATTATATACACTGCAGTCACTGGGTCCTACAAACAGTACAACGGGACTGTTATAAGGTACTACTAAGTGTTGTTTGCGGACAGTACGTGTTGTTATAACTGGGGACTGTCTCTTACAATATTATACTGACATGCTAAAATTGTATGAACATGAGGCTTACTCAGTCCCTTACATACGACCAAGAGGTCATAGTTGACCATGTTCTAAGGGTTAACCTTGTGACGGGACGTCCTCGTCGGCCAGCGGTACACTAGCCGGAACGTCGGAAGTCACCGCCCAGTATTTAATTTGTAGATAATAGATGAATAAAAAGATGATTTTTATAAGGACTTGACTTTTTATTGTAAAGGTAGTAATAAAGAAACGTATAGGAAGAATAGGAAGATTAGGAACTGTAACAACAAGATAAAAAATACACGAATAACAAAAACTAGGTAGGTTAGGTAGGTAGGTAGTAGTGGGTATGATGATGAAAACTTACCCCTTTCCAAGGGTCAAGGGTTCCACTTATTAATACTATAACAAACAATTCAAACTGGTATAAAAAACTGGTAATGCTCCGAGAGCTCTGTACGGCTTGGTGATTTTAGTAGAACTGAATCAAAAATGATGAACAGGACACGTGAAACGAAGATTTTGAATTTGAATTGAAAGAACAGGATAGGATTCGATAAAATTAATGGCCAGTATGTAGAACTAGATGGAGTTTCCAGCCATCATGGAGTTTTTAACCATCCATAATGACTGGTACGAATCGACATTGTTACAACCTGAAGGACAATTAGAACAAGTGCTGGAGCCACTTTTGGAACCAACCCAGTACATCCCAGTCTGAAAACATTACAAATATACAGAATGGTCATTCGTCGACTGAGGCTCCGAAGCGTGATCTACCTTCAGATCAAACGTCTGCTCTTGAAATAGAAAACATACAGTTAGATAGTGAAGTATTAGAAATATTAGGTACTGACCCTACTTCAGTCAGGAGTGCTGGAGTTTTCCAGCACTGGGTCACAACAGGTATTAACAAAGAATTGCGTAAAGAACTCATAAGGATCATGTATCCCAGAAAATTGCAAATTGATTGACCCACCTGAGCTTGATCCTAAGATTAAAGCAGCTGTTTCAGATATTATTGCTAAACGCAATAACGCCATTCAACTGAAACAGAAGGAATCGACTGCTGGAAATACTTGTCTGGTAAAATCTATACTATTATATTGTCTGCAAATGAGAAAAATACAGCCTTGCTAAAAACACTTATGGATTTGGCAAAAAATATGTGTGATTGTCAACATTCTAATTCAATTTACAGTTTTTTTTCTGAATCCCGTGAAGATAGATCTAAGGGATTCTCTTCAAAATATTAAAATTGATAAACAATTATTCGGCGAAAACTTAAGGGAAACCATAAAATCAACTAAAGCTATTAACAAGTCTGGCACAGACCCAAAGCAATCAACGACACAAAAGTTTCCTAATAAGAAGCCAAGCTCTAATCCATACAGTTTTTCGCGAAGTTTAGACTGGAAGGGTCCGGGTCCTAGTCGCAGGCCGGCGGGCTCTCCCAGGACGAAGGAGCCTGCAACGACTTCGACGCGTAGACGGCTCATCAACTTATCGAAGCAGTCGCAGTATCCGTGGCAGAGACAGAGCAACAGCCGACGTTAAATACGTTAACGCATGCAGGTCGTTTATCATTATTCAATAAAGGATTTTTAATGATTACCAAGGACCCACTGGTTCTTTTTTCATATAAAAGGATACAAGATTCCCTTCAATCGAAAACCGATGCCACCTGTATCACCGTCAACCCGAAAATGTAGTGAAAAGAAAAAGGCTCTTTGCATACACGAAATTAAAAATTTGCTGTCTCTGCAATTTCAGAGATAACAGATCTGATCAATCTATCAACTATTTTAGTACCATAGTCTTCCCATTTGGCTTGGCCAAATGGGAAGATGCGCTTCATCTTAAACTTATCACTAAATATTTTTTTTGCCACAAGTCATTTTAAACTGGAGGATTTAAGAACAGTTATAAAATTGATATCGAGAGATTGTAACCGTGCACAGTAGACCTGAAAGACGCATACTTTTTGTTAAAAATTCACAAGGGAGACCGTAAATATCTAAGATACCAATTTGATCAAAAAACATATGAATTTAATGTCTCATTATTTGGCTTAAATACAGCTCCTTTGGTAGTCATAAAGTCATCATGAAACCGGTCATGAAATTCTTAAGATTATGTGGTTACCTGTTCACAATATATTTGGATCACCTCTGTCTAATAAAAGGGTCTTAAAACTTACAAGATACCGTAAAGTTGCTTACAAGCTTAGGTTTCATTATAAGTACCGATAAAAGTAATTTTATACCTACTCAGTCTTGTAAGTTCTTAGGATGTAGTTTAGACTAAAAGAAATTCTAGGTCACTTTGCCAAAATTAAATTTGCAATACAAAAGTTTTCTAACTTAAAAAGGTGTACTGTTAATATCCGCCTGTCCCGCCGTGAAATGCAGCTGGTTGTATACTAAATTATTTGAAATATGTATAATAAGTACATGGATATACCTTCTTATTTGGAACAGGATTTCTATTGGTGGAGCCGCATCAAAATAAAAATAGACAAGTATGACCTGGAAGTTTTTTCAGGTGCCTCAACTCCGGGGTGGGGAATTGTATGTGGAGACGACAGAGATAGTGGTTTATGGAGTGTAAAAGAAAGTAGCAGACAATAAATTATTTAGGAATTCTTGCTGCGTTTATTGGTTTAAGATATTAACTGTCAAGTACTTCTACGAACTGACAATACCACGGTAATTTCCTACGTAAACCGTATGGGTGATATACACTCCCCACACCTGACAGAAATCGCAAAAGACTTCTGGCAATGGCGTAAACGTAAAAATCTTTACGTTTTTGCATCTCATATTCGATCTTCAGATAAAACTATGCAGGCAGACCAAGAATGGCAGCTAGCTGATTATGCCTTTCAACAAATTGTTGAAAACTTTCATAGGCCTGACAATGATACGCTAGTCGTTGAAATAATAAATGTCCAAGATATATATCATGGCATAAGGATCCGGATGCATACGCCGTAAATGTTTTTTTCAGTGTCGTGGTCGAAATTCAATTTTTATGTTTTTCCTCCTTTCACAATGATTATTAAATGTTTAAGAAAGATTATCTCTGACAATGCCACAGATATACTTAATAGTTGTTGCATTTTGGTCCACATAACCTCGGTATCCACTATTTAAGATTCTTTTAATAAATAAACAATTCGTTTTCAAAGCAAATTCAAACCAAATTTTATCTACAAATTCCAGCCGCAAACAAATGCGCAACTTCATTACCCAGGGGATGGTGATGATACGAAGAGGCTTCAAACAATTTTCTCTGGACGTCATGCTTAACTCCCTTTTGGATAACTCGTATAAACAATACGAAGTTTGCTATTAAAAGTGGTTTATTTATTGTCAACTAAATAAAATAAACTTATACGAAAGTATCAATTCCCGATATACAACATTTTTTGCATCTGATTTTAACAGTGGCGCTCAGTATGGCACAAATTAACTGTTATCATTCTGCTTTGGCTTTAATAACTAAAATTAATATCTCACAAAATCAAGAAATAAAAAGATTTATTAAAGGAGTTTTTCGTACCAAACCTCCACCCCCTAAATTTAATGAAATCTGGAATATAGCACAGGTTTTAAATTGTCTTGAAAAGTGGTTTGCTAACGAAAGTTAGAATCTGGAAAATATATATATATATATAAAAAAAAACTTTATTAGCCATTGTCACAGCCCATAGGGTACGACGAACCCTTTCAAAAAATAATATTTGTAATATTAAAGTCTTCTTTAGCAATTAAAATCAAAATTCCCCATTCTCATAAAGACATCTATTGGTGGCGCAGCTCAACCATTGCTCGTTATACCATTCTATAACGAAAAGCCAAGTATTTGTCCTGCAAGAGTTTTGATTACTTACCTTGAAATGACAATGTCTCTCTGTCCTAATTCCAACAATTTATTTATTAGTTACCGAAAGCTATATAAGCCTGTTACGTCACAAACCTTATTCAAATGGATAAAAAATACGTTACATTTAAATGGAATTGATATTTCTACGTTCACTGCGCATAATACCCGGTATGCTGCTACGTCAGCTGCGCAAAATTTGGGTTTTAGCATAGACCAGATTATAAAACTGCAGGTTGGTTTTCAGAATTACATATTTTTGTCAAATTTTATAACAGGCCAGTAAACAGCAATTGTGATAAAAAAAATTTGGCACCACTGTTTTGCTTAATCAAAATATTTTTCGTTTATTTCATAAGCGATGTTGATTTTTCATGTAACAAATAATACTTTTTTATTGCTTTTTGTTTCTATGTTGATAAAATAAAGAAGCAAGCTATGTTATAATTTCAATCTATATTATTCAGTAACCTATTACAATTATTGCATATTTTTCGAACACTTAGTTTCTAAACGTCTACAAGTGTTAATCAAGCTAATCTTGAGGACGAAGCATGAAGTATAATTAGAGATTAAACGAACTTACCTGAAGTGAAGTTCTATCTTAATTATACGAAGGCTTCGTCCGAAGAGATTAGCATCCCTCCCTCCCAAAAGTTATTACCTACTCCCCTATATTATTCGAAAAATATAATACTCCAAACTAAATGACAGCTATGACGGGCGCTTGAGCCAGGTCGCTCTTGACTACCCGCATTTGAAATTTAAAAAATAATAATTGTCTTTTATTACTTTTTAATTTATAAGTAGGTATATTCTCAATATAGTGTGAAATTGGCGAGTACTAGGGCGTACTACAAGTGTTAATCAAGCTAATCTCTTCGGACGAAGCCTTCGTATAATTAAGATAGAACTTCACTTCAGGTAAGTTCGTTTAATCTCTAATTAAAGAGCAGTAAATTTTTTACAAATTTATAATAGGAAATTTGAAACAAGTAATATATAATTGGTTTTAAATCCGAATTTATTGATATGCGCAAGAGATTCCCTACGCCAGGTCCGCGCGTCAGGCAATGGGCGTTTTCACATTGGACGATAACGGTAACGACACGATATCGGCACGATATCGTCGGACTGGCAGTTTCATACAATCACTACTAAATGCTTTCACACTGTGTCGTTACCGTCAACGATATCGTCTGTCGTGCCGATATCGGTGACGACACAAGTGCGGAAGATGCGAAGCCGGTTATTAACGAAAGTAACCAAGGGTAATTAACAGTTTATCTGTTATTTACTGCATTTTTGGGTTTTTACGCTAAAAGCCACCGCTAGGTAGAGCTTTTTTTCTTGATTTGCTAGGTGTGAGTTCCGCGACGATTATGCCTGCTTGTTGATTGGTGGAGAGGAGAGAGGAGGTGGATCTCCTCCCGCCTCACCTCTCCCTTCTATTTCGAGTATGTAATATCGACAATGACCGAACGATAGTAATAATTTTTAAGTGACTTCAAAAAAAAGAAGCTTCTCAGTTTGACCTGTATTTTTTTGTATGTATGTTTGTCCGCGATTATCTCGCTTTTGGCTGAACTGATTTTAATGCGGTTTTCAGGAAAGTATTTGTTACATTTAGGATAAGGTTTTAGTATTTTAACCGACTTCAAAAAAGGAGGTTCTCAGTTTGACCCGTATGTATGTATGAAGGTTTGTCCGCGAGATGCGGTTTTCAGAAAAGTATTTGTTACATTTAGGAGAAGGTTTTGGTATTATAATCTTTGCACGCCGTTTGCATATGGCAGACATGTAACGGTACACATTTTATCGTCAAGACCTATATTTTAACCACATGTTTTGCAAATAAACGATTTATCTTATCTTATCTTACAACCGACTTTGAAAAAGGAGGTTCTCAGTTTGACCCTTTATGTACATTAAGTATGTTTGTCCGTGAATATCTCACGTTTGGCTGAATCGATTTTGATACGTTTTACATCAGATGAGTATTTGTGATTGATGCGGTTTATGTGTACATCCTAACATACTATAGGTATAAATAAAACACTTTCACGGATTTTTTCACGCAATTTATTTAACAACAACCAAGTTGTTAAATAAATTGCGTGAAAAAATCCGTGAAAGTGTTTTATTTATATGGACAGTTCGAGCAGAAATCTAAGATGTGTTTATACTATAGGTACTATTTACCAAGATAATAGGTAGGTACACGAAAATTGCCTGCATGATGCACTAAAAAGAATGACATAAAAAATATTTTTATAAAAAATAAAAGTGCCTTCAAAAAAATGCCGCCAAAAAGTCAGAAATAATACATCTAACTCTAATACTGTATTCACAACAAATAACTTAAGTAGTACTTTGAAGTGCCCGACGTCTTGAAAGTACTTACTTACGTTATTTGGTGTTAATCCAGTATAGAGATATTATTTATTTCTTACTTTTTGGTGGCATTTTTTTAAAGGCGCTTTTTTTTATATAGGTAAGTAATATGTGCATGTAAAAATAATGTGCCTGATTGGTGTGGATCTATAATTGGTTTACTGTAGCTATTAATAGTTTCATAATTGGTATTTTAACTGTTGATCCACCAAATAAATAAAATGTCCTCGAAAGTGTCCTGGCTTATTCGAAAAAATTTATAAAACATTTTACTTCGCGCACACAGTTTATCGAAGAGAAGGTAATATGTTCCCTCTAAATATCGCACTTGAAGAATAGGATCAACTCAAAATGTTCTTTGACGATATCGTTTTTTTCGCCGTAAATATAAAAGATAAAGCAAACGTAATTTGTTTACTGCTGCCATTATTACCTCGAATACCTATACTAGTATAATAACTAAATATAAACTTGGAGCCGCGCGGTTACTTTAGCTGGGGCGTAATGCGACTAACCGCATAGCAAGCTGCTGGTTATCGTTTCACACACCGATATCGTTCCGATATCGTGACGATATCGTGACGATATCGTGACGATATCGTGACGATATCGTGCCGATATCGGCGGACGATATCGGGACGATATCGGTGTAATATCGTGTCGTTACCGTTATCGTCCAGTGTGAAAACGCCCATTTGCACGCACGGGGAGGTTATGTCGCTCGTTGACGCGCACTCGTTCACGAGTCAATCAGTGGTTGCAAAGATTAAATTACGAAGCGGAGTTGGAAAAATTAGGCATAATATTTCGCCTGTGCGCATGGACGCTATCGTAATAGTACGTTATTGCAAAGACCGTGAAATAGGCAATAGGCTACTTGACTCATACTTAATTTCATACATCTAATGAATATTTCCTTTAGTACTTGGCTTAGGAAAACGTAAGAAAGCGAAGCGATATCATAAAATAAAAGTATATGATGGATATTATACAATTAATTTAATTGATAAAATTTACATTAGGTCATATTGGGGCAATTACTAAAAGATAATGTTTTGATTTAACCGGTACATTTGTTTGTTTGTTGAACTTCTGATGAGGTTTGCAGGTGCGCATTGGATGTAGTGGTAGATGGCTCACCTTTATCTCGTTTTTTTCAACTCATAAAATTTTCATAGTTTATATGTATTTTTCTTTTCACTTCGCTGGAAGCAGGTTTTCCATTTTCGATTTGGCTACTGAGGGCCTAGACAAGTAGCTTTCTAATAGATATCTCATGTAGAATAGAAAGAAAATGTATGGGATTGACATTAGTGGTCACGTGACATTTCAATCGCTAATGTCAATCCCAAACGTTTTCTTGGAGGGCTGATCTTAAATCTGGTGGAGTACATACAATCAATCTACATTTCACTCTCTGAATCGTTGGAACTCATTTTAATTATTAAATTTATATTTCTTAAAATAAATTGATTACTCATAGCTGAAAATTAGACCAGACCGTGAATTTTATTTATCGACAAAATGTTATTATTGTATGAGTAAGTATGTTATTAACAAAATCAAGGCGAGTTTTTAGCTTTGCCGCCAAGTTTCATTTAGGTATCGTCTGTGCACACCCTTTTTTTCTCCTGTGGCAACACTACCGTTAACAGCTGTTAATAATTGCTCCCAAACATTTTATGATTTTTATATTGTTTAATTGTAGTAATACGGCCAGAATCCATTAAATCACGTTCATAAAAGTATATTGTATATTGTGTAGTGTTATAAGTGCAAAATACAAACAACTTTTGAGTGAAATTGTGTTTAAAATCACCCGGTTAAAAGCCGGTAAGTTCGTTGACAACTAGTATTTAAATCAACTGTGAATCATTGTTCTCCCTTTTGCAATAATTAATTCACTCCGTATTTACGGAATTTACCTTAAAATATAATATTTTATAGAATCAGTTTTATGTAAATTGCATTTTAACGTCCAAGTTACATAACCTCACTATTGTTTGACAACTACCTGGACTTAATTAATTAGAAAAACTAATCTTGACTTTTCATTACTTTTTACCAAAATGATGACCCGCAAGGCTTTATCACGTCAGGAGGAATCACAACTCCAATTGACCTTGCAAGAATTAAAAGTTTCCAAGGAGTTGATCAACCAAATGAATAGGGAAAGGGAGGAAAATGAACAGGAATTATTAGATGTGCTTAATAGAAATAGTGCATTGAAAAAAGACATGGCAGAGTTACACACTCAGACAGTAGAACTTGCTCGAGAACGGGATAGACTTCAGTTGTTAATAGACGGGTTCGACCAATGCCAGAATGAGTATGAGCAGGCCCTCAGGCTCATTTCTCGGTTGGAGCAGGAGTTATGTGAGGCAAATAATTGTATATTTGAATTAGAATCCAGTAAAGCACATATATCTGCTGTTCAGAACCAAAGTTTGTTTGATGAATTGGTTGGCAGCGCACCTGACATGGTTTCTGCATCCTTTAGTAATAATCAAACTGTAATAGACCTAACAAATGATGAGTCAATTGGATGTAAGTGTCCTAAAACTAACCTGAAACTGAGTAATAAAAAGTTAAAAAAGTATATCAAAATAAATAGATATATCTGTAAAACAAAAAAACTTATTAAAAAAAATAAAACTTCTTTTAAATATGCAAAAAATGCTAAAGATAGGTTGCAATTAATTGAACAACTAGATGTTTGTAGTTCTATCATTGAAGAAAACAGAATTGTATATGAAAATAATTTAAAAACAATGACTAATAAAATAAAAAATTTGCATGACTCGCTAAATAAAATGACTCAAAATTATGAGTCGTCTAAAAATGAGATAGGGGAATACATACTGGCACTTAAACACCTTTCATGCACCTCAAGTGGAGCCCAAGAAAATAATAGATGTCGTTCATCACTCTCCGGGGCATCAGGCCGGATCGTCCCGGAGACTTTACCTGATCAATCAGTATGTGAGCCCTTACTCTCTAGCCTTTGTAATAACTCAGATTGCACAAATGAAAATAATTCCTGTACTAAAAAAAGTTGTAGTAAATTAGTTATGTTCTGTGATGAGCTTGGAAAGAATCTTGGCCAATTGTTGCAAAAAAATACAAGGGAAAGCATTATTAACTATTGCAAGCCGGGCTCGACTATAGATGAAATCATGAAAAGTATTGTAAAACATAAGTTTAATGAAGATACAAACTTGATCATTCTAATTGGAAATAGGGGTAATGTAAGCAAAAATCAACTGATGACATACTGTAATACACTGTGTTCTTTAAAGGTTAAAAAAATTGTTATGTTTACATTTCCCTATAGTAAAAGTTTGCCACAGGTGGAAAATAACTTTAGATATAATTTAAATTTATCTTTAAATACTATGGCATATCATAGTAGCCAAATGTTGCATATTATTGACATTAATAAATTGTTAAAAAATATTATTCTGACAAAAGATAAATACTATCTGCCAACTTATTGTAAGAGACAGTTAGCACTATCGCTATCTTTTTATTTTGAACATTTAGCCAGTAATCTGGCTAGTAAAACTCCTGCTTTTATTGGGCAGTCAATTGACATTTATAAATTACCCTTGGAATTTGTTCCAAGTCATAATAATAATTTGTTTAATCAAAATGACATAAATCTGAATACTGACTTGGTTAATTTAAATTACCATTAAAGACAACAGAGGCGCCCTCTAGCCCAGTGTTGACAAGAGAAAAGCCAAACAGTTTAACAATTGTCCATCAAAATATGGAAGGCTTTTCTAACAAAGATCTAGAATTAAGTTTGTTTTTAAATTGTAATAATGTTGATGTGTTATGTGTTACTGAGCATTGGTTTAAACCACATGAATTAATGTTAAACTTAGATAATTATAGAGTTGTAAGCTCGTTTAGTAGGCAATCTGCTATCAGGGGAGGGTCTCTTATAATGTTACATGATAATTTCCAATACAAAGAGCGCAAAGATGTTGTATCCCTCTCTATTGAACGAGTCATTGAACTATCCTGTGTGGAACTTGACCAACTAATTATAATATGTCTTTATAGACCTCCCAATAGTAATTATTCTGAGTTTGAGTCCACTATGGAGGAAGTGTTAAGAATAACTTGTAAAACCAATAAAAAAGTTGTCATATGTGGGGATTTCAATGTAGATATTTTAGACCGTAAATTGGCCACACTCTCAAGTAGATTTTTAAACTTGTTTAAATCATTTAATTTAATACACACTTTTAATGAGCCTACTCGAATCACACCCACATCTGGCAGTTGCTTGGACAATATTTTTACAGACTGTTCGGTTATAGAAAAAAAGGTAATTGATGTCATAAAATCTGACCATAGTGGACAAATAGCCTCTATAGAGCACCATCATGTCTGTCCTAAACGTAAAATAATATGTAGGCCAATTACGAAAAAGGGCATTGATAAATTTAGAAATCATGTAATTGATAACATTGAAACTTTACCAGCTTCTATTATGGAACCTAATAATCTCTATAATGATTTATTTAGTGTGGTGCAAAGCGAATTTAGTAAAACATTCAAACAAAAGGTGATCAACTGTAATACTAATAGAAAGAAGTTTAGTGATTGGGCCACGCCTGGGATTTATACAAGTAGAAGGAAATTATATGAACTTTATGCATTAAAGCGAACTTCATGTGACCCTAGTTTTATTGAATATGTCAAGAAATATTCTAAAACTTTTAGAAAAGTATGTGCGGCTGCCAAGTCCACATACATCGCTAATAAAATAAAAGTAGCTGATAATAAGATCAAGGCTACATGGAATATTATTAACCAAGAAACTGGTAAAACAAAAAATCATATAAATTCCTTCACTCTTAAAGCAAATAATAAAACATTTACATCTGACGATGAGGTTGCCCGTGTTTTTGAAGACTTCTTCTCTCGGGTACCCTTAGAAACTACGAGAAATTTAAATTCCTGTCCTAATATTGCGGCTGCCCTCTTGGTGTCAAGCGTTGATAAGTGTAACAAAGTATTTAATTTTCAACATATAAATGGCGATGATATTCTTAAAGCATTTAAAACAATAAATATTAAAAAATCGGAAGATTTATGGGGTATATCAACTAATGTTATTAAATCAATAATTGATCCAATAGCTCCATATTTAGCTTTTATTTTTAATAAGTGTATTGACGAAGGAGTCTTCCCCGATTTAATGAAATATAGTAAGTTAATTCCGCTTTTTAAATCTGGAGACAAGAGTGACCCCACTAACTTTAGGCCGATATCAATTTTACCAGCACTTAGTAAAATTTTTGAAAAGATAATATACGCTCAATTAGTAGATTATTTGGTATTAAATCAAATCTTTCATAAGAATCAGTTCGGATTCTCTAAAGGTAAAAATACCACAGATGCTGGAATTGCACTTCTTAAACATATCCTTGACGCTTGGGAGGGTAGGCAGGACGTAATTGGTGTATTCTGTGACCTTTCCAAAGCTTTTGATTGCGTTGATCACCAAACTCTTTTAATGAAGTTAGAACATTATGGTGTCTCGAAAAAATCAGTTAACCTTTTGCGTTCATATTTGAGTAATAGAAATCAAAAAGTGATTGTTAATAATACTGCGTCCTCTGGAGCCCCCATTATAATGGGCGTGCCCCAAGGCTCAATATTGGGTCCTTTACTATTTTTAATCTACATTAACGATCTACCTTACTACGTGCATAATTTATGTGAGACAGTACTATTTGCAGATGATACTTCTCTAATTTTTAAAATTGAGCGAGGGAATAATTGCTCTCACGAAGTAAATAGTGCTCTGTCAAAGGTCGCACATTGGTTTAACATTAATAACTTGTCTTTAAACCCTAAAAAAACAAATTGTGTCAAATTCTCACTACCAAATGTAAGGAAGGTTGATTTAAGTATTAGTTTGAATGCAGATGCAGTCGAATTAGTTGACAGCACGAAATTTCTTGGTATTACCTTAGATTCACGACTACAATGGGATCCACATATTGAGGCCTTGTCGAGTAGACTCAGTTCAGCTGCTTTTGCAGTAAAAAAGATAAGGCTATTAACTGATATTGAAACGGCAAGACTTGTTTACTTTAGTTACTTTCATAGTGTAATGTCCTATGGCGTGTTGTTGTGGGGCTCAGCAGCCAATATTGGAAATATTTTTGTACTTCAAAAAAGAGCGGTACGCGCCATTTACAGCCTCCGCCGCCGCGATTCATTAAAGGTTTTGTTTAAAGAAATTAATATACTAACCTTAGCAGGGCAATACATCTACGAGAATATATTATATGTTAGGAAACATCTTGACTCATTCACTAAGAATAGTGATATTCATAATTTTAACACGAGAAATAAAAATAAGCTTGCCGTTCCAAGATTTAGACTTGAAAAAAGTAGAGGCTCTTTTTTGGGAAAAGGCATAGCATTCTTTAATAAAGTTCCACAAGAAGTAATCGAGCTGCCTTTGAATAAATTTAAAAAACATGTTAAAAAGACGCTCTTAAGCAAAGGCTATTACAAAGTAGAAGATTATTTAAATGATCATAACGCATGGTTGTAATAATTATAGTAAGTAACACTAACAATGTATAAAAGGAAAATATTCCTATACTTAAGTATGTGAAAACTTTCCTTCAGCATTAGCTTTTTGTATAAATTTTATTATTGTACCATTTTGTCTAGCAACGACATAATTATTTTGTAAATGCGTTGCTTCTGTTAAAGCTGATGAGTTTTTTTCGCCTGTTTTTCTTGTCAGTTAAAAGATGTCCATAACAGGTGGTAGGTAAAAAAATGTTGGACGATTCATAAGCATTAATTTTATTTAATCTATATGAATAAAAATTTATTGACTTTGACTTTGACTTGTGCCGAAAGGCAACCGCATTTATGGCTATACTGCCACTTGAACTCAATTTGAACTAAGCAAAAAAATAAAACCGCCTTCTAAAAACCACATTAAAAAAGTAAGAAATGATTCCTCACCAAATAAATAACGTTAGTACTTTGAAGTCGGGCGGGTTTTAACAAAAACAACACAAAATTGTACATGTTTCACGCCCGACTTCAAAGTACTTACGTTATTTATTTGGTGAGGAATTATTTCTTACTTTTTTGATGTGGTTTTTTAGAAGGCGGTTTTATTTTTTTATAAAAATAATTTTTATTTCACTCTTTTTGGTGCATCGTGCAGGCAATTTACGTGTTTTCTGGTAAATAGGTATGTGATCAAACTCAAAACCTCTTTTTTTGAAGTCGGTTAAAATACCTTGAGGTATCCTCTTTTTAACAAAACAAGAATCATCTAAATCGGTCTATAAACAAAGGAGTTATGCCTAAAGATACGTATTAAATTCACATAAAGTGGTAACAAAAACGACAGTATTTTCAAGATTTCCTGAAAACTACTGAACCGATTTCAAAATTTCAAAAAATGGGACCAACTTGGAAACCAACCTGATGTAATAACGTTTGAACCATTTCAATCGGTTCAGCCGTCTTCGAGTAATCGGTGGACATACACAAAAAAAAAAAAAAAAAAAATGAGAAAAAACATAGATACAGACGAATAGAGAACCTCCTCCTTTTTGATTTAGAAGTCGGTTAAAGAGGCTTACTTTGGTATGCCAAAAATAATAAAAGAGATCCAATCAATTAATAACTCCAGCACGCTGTTCATACATGTTCCAAATTAAAAAAACGCTCCTGCAATGGATTTGATTTTCTTTAAATTCGTCTTCCCTTGTTATTTTTTAACCGACTTCTAAATCAAAAAGGAGGTTGTTCTCTATTCGTTTGTATGTATGTTTTTTTTGTGTATGTCCACCGATTACTCGAAGACAGATAGACCGATTGAAATGATTAAAACGTTATCACATCAGGTTGGTTTCCAAGTTGGTCCCATTTTTTATATTTTAAAATCGGTTCAGTAGTTTTCAGGAAATCTTGAAAATACTGTCGTTTTTGTTACCACTTTATGTGAATTTAATACGTATCTTTAGGCATAACTCCTTTGTTTATAAACCGATTTAGATGATTCTTCTTTTGTTAAAAAGGGGATACCTCAAGGTATTTTAACCGACTTCAAAAAAGGAGGGTTTCAGTTTGATCATATACCTATATACCAGAATACACGTAAATTGCCTGCACGATGTACTAAAAAGAGTGAAATAAAAATTATTTTTATTAAAAAATAAAACCGCCTTCAAAAAAATCACATCAAAAAAGAAAGAAATAATCCCTCGCCAAATAAATAACGTAAGTACTTTGAAGTCGGGCGGGTTTTAACAAAAACAACAAAAAAATTGTACATGTTTCACGCCCGACTTCAAAGTACTTACGTTATTTATTTGGTGAGGGATTATTTCTTTTTCTTAAATGTGATTTTTTTGAAGGCGGTTTTTTCGATTATTTCCATGCATGTTTGAGAAATAGTACGTAGTAGAAGAGAATAGTAGATTGTACAACAAGAGCATAAAACGTACCATTTTACCCGAGACTTATATATCCATCCGAGCCGTAGGCGAGAGTGGATAGTCAATTCGAGGGTAAAATGGGTTTTATCTACGAGTTATACACTCTGCTTTTCACTTCGAGTGTGAGGAAAATAAATAACAATATTGCAAAAATGAAAAAATAAAGACTTCGCCATATTGGCGGGAAGACTTTCTTTTTTTTTATACGTAGCAGTGGCAGCACAGTGACTTTAGCATAGATCGTAGTCCATAATGCTCTTGAAATGCTTCTATTGTAGGAATAGGGAAACATTAAAAATATTTTTTTCACTTCTCATGCTCGTAAAGTTCGTGTTTATGTTGGGTATAGGCTGCATAAAGTCGCTTTTTATGCTCTAGTGCATAAAGTAAAATCTTCGTCTAAGTCTCAGACTCTAAGACAAAGGTCGTCAGGTAAACAGTCACACACGCAATTTAACTTCGTTAAATAAACTTGTTATTTCATTCTGTTTCTTTAATTTTGTACACAATCCATGTTAAACTACTTACTAAATTAATTAAACTAGGCAAAATTAATAAGTTTTGTAAGAAATAAGTATTTCAAAAGCATTATGGACTACGATCTATGCTACAGCGACTGCCACTGCCACGTATAAAAAAAAGAAAAAGAAAGACTTGCCGCCAATATGGCGAAGTCTTTATTTTTTCTTTTTTGCAATATTGCTATTTATTTTTCTCACAATCGAAGTGAAAAGCAGAGTGTATAACTCGTACTTACATAAAACCCATTTTGCCCTCAACTTGACTATTCACGTCTTGATATATACGTCTCGGGTAAAATGGTACGTTTTATGCACTTGTTGTAGAATCTACTATTTTATGTTTCCCTATCCTTACAATGTTCTAAGCAACCAAACAAAGTAATATTTCAGACTTTTGTGTAGGTCCATGATATTTAAAGCCTACAATGTCAATCAAAAAAACTACATTTATTTATTTATTTTTATTTATTTTCTTAAAGGAAGACCAACAGCCAATCTTACAAACTAACATCAATTACAATAGGCACCAGAAGGCCACTTACAGGTCCTCACATCCTATAAGTACTGCACCAAAATTGCAACAATACTGCCAAACGCTACTGTTTCAAATTAAAATTATTTGGTAAACGCAACGTTAAGTTTTGTTGATTAATTTAATTACTACCAGTGTTACAGTCATCTTTTGTGCATAGTGTTAGTTGCAATGAAATAAGGTATAAATTTCAAGTAGGTAGCGAAAATCTATTTTTTTTGCCCTTATTTGGCACAAAAGTATACACATCAATCACATAATATGCCTACAAGTCTCTTTGATTTCGGGTCACGTAGACCCGAATTCACACAGGCGTGTAGGCAGCTAAACAAGTACTTACCGCATCTGCACGCTTAATCTTTGTAACTACCGGGGGAGATGCGCGGGCACGATTTGTGCGCCGTGTGCGAGCGCATAGCAAGCCTATGCTTCGCCCAACGCTCAAGGTCGTTGGCGATTCATATCACCTTAATGAATAATGAAATAAGATCATTCTCATCCAGTTGTCGTGAAAATAAAACTGGTGTCACACAGGGAAGTATTTTAGGACCTCTTTTATTTATATTATATATTAATGACATTTTTGAAATTACGAATCATAAATGCATTTTATACGCAGATGACATTTCCATAATGGGCGATTTTCTGAAAGCTCAGTCACTAGATGGCGCTGTCCCACCTATGCAGTTAGAAGGAACGGAACGTTATAAATTTTACTTTGACGCGACTTTTTTACGTAAAACGGAACGTCAGATAGATGTTATTTATTTACCTAAATCTTTAAATTTACCTATTTCGTTTCTGTTCCTCACAGTAGTACTTATTTAATATATTATTAGTTTCCTTTGGGTTGTTAAAAAGTAATTAATTTAAATATGTTTCATACCAAAATATACCATAGACATGTACATACTTATTCAACGCCATCTAGTGAAGCAATTGGAAGCTTTTTTTTTTTAAATGGCCTCTCAGAAAATCGCTCATTGTGACGACTGAGAAGAGAAATAATTCATTAACTATTCATGAAATTGACATTAATAAAACTATTGACATTTTAATTGAATGGCTCGATGCACACAATCTCAACATTAATTTAAATAAATCAGTACCTATTTATTCAATTTAATCAATCCAAACATAAAAAATATAATTTTGAATTAAATATCACTAAAATCAATGAAGTAACAAACGTAAAATTTCTTGGAGTAACAATAGACCAGTTTATGAACTGGAAAGATCACATCGAAAGTATTTGTAACAAAATAAATAAATTCGTTTATGCATTAAGACAAGTTACAAAAGTTACAAATAAGAAAACAGCAATTTTATGTTATCGTGCATATGTAGAATCCGTGTTGAGATACGGTTTGATGATATGGGGTAATAGCACGGACTGGAATAAAGCATTTGTGGTACAAAAAAAATGCATCAGGGCCATTTGTGGTATTATGCCTGATGAATCGTGCAAACCTTTATTTTAAAGCCTAGGTCTCCTGTCCCTTCCTTCACTTTACTTGTATGAAGTAAGTAATTTTGTACATCAACATAGGGGTCTATTTACTAAAGCATGTGACGCCCAGAATACCAGAGTTTCCTTCGCTTTACTTGTATGAAGTAAGTAATTTTGTACATCAACATAGGGGTCTATTTACTAAAGCATGTGACGCCCAGAATACCAGAGTGCGCAGAGACAAACATAAACTTGTCATAAGAAATGTTCCCAAAACATGTAAATATAATAATAGTTGTCTTGCGATGTGTGTCAGAATATATAATAAAAAATCTCTAGTGAATTAAAAGTGCTGAATATTTTTTTGTTTAAAAAAAGATTAACGGAATGGCTGAATGACTAGCTGACCTACTTGAGACTTCTTGACATTTAATAATCTTGTATTAATTATTCTAGAATTATTGACATTTGCTTTTTTATTTTTATTTATTCAAAACAATGTAATTAAATTAGACCAATGATGATGATGATGATAACCACAGAACATGGAAGGTAATAGAAGTCGCATGTGGGCGTGGCAGCGGAATCAAGCTTTTGCGTAAACACTCCGATTTGATTTGACGTCTCTCAGTCAGTCGCGGACTTTCAAGCAGTAATTTTGTAAGAAATTTTATAAAAAAGGGCTTGTTGTGAGGAGGTCAGCTTTGAATGCGCCGATCATCGACAGAAAGCAAATTTTAGACCTTCCTATGAGACGGGGATCTACTTAGAGTGGACAAAAAGCTACTTGGTTCTAAATTCAAAAATATTTCGAAATGTCATTAAATTTATACATTGCTTACTTAATACGTCACCAATTGAAGTCACTGTGTATAGACAGTGATTTATATCGTTTTGGGGAAATTCTGCCATACCTACGACACTCCATACTACGACCCCCGCATAATAACCTTCTACTACTACGTAACTGACATAACGTGTGTACACGCGTCAAATGTGTGCGTCAACGATGCAGGGATGACATCCGCCGTAGCACACTCCGGAGCTAGTGGTACAAAATATATCGACTAGATGGCGCGTGCCGCGTGCGTCACGAAATAACTTTGCAAGAGCGTCCCAATTTATTATTTACGTATGTTTATATTATGTCGGGTAAGTTCGGAAGCAATCATTATACAAGCTTTTTTCAGTACAAAAGCGATTGTCAAAAGGCCGTGTGAATGGCACAATGTACTTTGTATTGAAATCTTCAGAAACGCACCTGTCGTACGGTACTAACTAATTTAATAAAAAATGAAATGAATCCAACAAATAAAATTGTCTTTAATTATTAATTTAATATCGTTTCTTAGCCTCTGATTTAAAGTCAAGCCGCAACTTCCTTTTCCGGGGTGAATTTTCACTTAAAATCTGTGTTTTCTGCACTGAGTGTGACACCTGTGAAGTACTTGTACTTGGAATTTCTGTTGATGTTTGAGATTTGCAAGTACTCTAAGAGGCTATTATCAGTTTGAGTAAATTTTGATGTAAATACGAGTACCAGATGAGTCTTCTGGCTGCAGTAATAATAGGGTAGGGGCTGCATTTTTCTTAGAAACTCTTTTTGCGCGGTCAGAATTAGGGAAATGAAGTTCGCAAACAAAATAACTAGTATGAAGTGTCTCCACGCTTTTTTGGTTTAAGGCGATACTCGGAAAAATTGTGCTGAAGCGAGATAGCAATGAGAAAACGACGCGCGCGTGATCGAGACCGATTTTGCAGATTAGGCAAGAAAAACAAAATCACTTCGTATTAAAAAACTACAGCGATTTAAAAAAATGCTTCTATACGATCCTAAATATTATTGGTGTTCACTAGTTATACCAATTTCCAATAGCGTAAGTAACCCTATTTAAGAATAATCTACAATTTTCGTATTTTTAGAGGTCTTTTCGAAAAGAAAAAGTATCGAGACAAAATCATAAAATCGTGTTTTTGAAACTATACGAATCTAGATAAAGGTATGAAGAAATATATATCTTATTACCAGATTTGTAACAAACAACTGTAACCGTCCTATTTTTGACTTATATTAATGACATTATCGAAGTGACATCTGAGAATTGCATTTTATTTGCTGACGATACCACACTTATTATTAGGGACAAAAACAAGCATACATTGCAAGATAAAATAAATAAATGCTTAACCGATATAATTAATTGGTTAAATGACAACAATCTGAATATTAATGTACAGAAAACTAAAATGATACAATTTGGGACATACAAACAAACTGACATTACACTAGACATAACTTACAATAACGAAATTATTGAAACCGTACATTCAAATGACTTCTTAGGTATAACAATTGACAAACACTGTAATTGGAAGGCGCATATCAATAAAGTATGCTCTAAATTAAATAGATTCGTATATGCACTCAGGCGCCTAAGGCAAACAGTTTCCATAGAAGCAGCTACTACTGCTTATCACGGTTATGTCTCATCAGTACTAAGCTACGGATTACTGCTATGGGGTAACTCAGTAGATATATTATTTGCTTTTAGGTTACAAAAAAATGTGTCAGAGCTTTATGTAACGCTTGGAATACTGACAGCTGTAAGCCACTATTCAAGCAACTAAAAATACTACCACTCGCATGCATGTACATAAAAGCTATCTGTATATTTGTAAAACAAAACCCTGTTTATTTTCCAAAGCATTCAGATATGCTAATACGACATACTCGACATAAAGAAAGATTATATATACCAAAATGTAAACTTGATATGTTTAAAAGAAATGTCTATGTACAAGCAATTATGATTTACAATAAAATACCGCATGACATAAAACAATTGCCATTTAATATGTTTAAAAAGAAATTGACAGGCTGGTTACTAGACCATTGTTTTTACAGCGTAAATGATTTTTTTAATCATTGACATATTATTAGGTAGTAATAAGTAGTGACATTAAATAGATTTTATATTTTTTTTTTATTATTCTTGGCATAAAATTGACATTTTATTTGATTTGGTTTAACTGACATTGTATTTGATTTTGGTATAAAATTGACAATGTATTTTATTTTGAAATTATTAGAAATATTGAAATAATTATTGTATATTAAGTAAACTTTTCTATGCCGTTTTGACGGTCGAATATGAGCTCAACTATCACAAATTGACACCAACAAACTTTTGTACCATGTTCTATGAAATAAATCATTATCTTATCTTATCTTATCTTATAGTTTTAAATCAAAAAGTCCTTACTTTTTCCGAGTAGCGCCTTAAGTCCATTCGACCAATTTCTTTAATCCAATACTTGCACCTAATGAAAGTTAAATCAAATCAATAAAAGATCCTCTAATTTCATAGAATTTAATCGTATCATAACATTTATTATTTGGTCATACAATTCGTATTGGAATATTTGTTTTCTGTTAATATTAAATTTGATATCAATCATCTACGATTCAACTGCATATACGAACGCCACTGCAAGGTTATATCGCACGATCCTCAAATCGAAGTTTGCTTACGAAATATAATGACATCGTCGACTTGGTTACATTCTTGTTGACTGAGTGACTGACAAGACAACCGACAAACGTGTGACGTTTACTCCTTGGTTTACTTTCTCAATGCGGGGGAAATGAATTGGCGGGGGGAGGTGATTATATTATAGTATTCTTTGGTAGTGCTGTGCTTCAGTTATATTACAAGGTGTCGATACCGCTATAGTTCCTGGATTAAAAATAACATCGTAACGTATTAGATGGTGAAATTTACAATAATTAAACTGCTTTTCTTTTGGCTTTCCCTCAAAACTTAAGTTAAAGTAGAAATAGCTTGGAACAACGGAACGAACCGATTAGGTTCCCAAGATAAAAAAAAAGGAAGTGCAAGGACAGTGTCTACCTTTTCTCGAATCACTTCGCCGCTAAAACAGTAACAGCACAGTATTAACAGACACTAGAGGTCTGAATATTGACAAAGAGAATCCTTGTGATAAATAATAAAAAGCATAAGTACAATAAATCTTTAAATCAGGGAACGGAAGTTTGTATGGGTTTTCATATATAAAGTTCTAATGTGTACGCCAATGACAGCATTCATGAAAACCTTGTTTGGCAACAAAATTAAATTACATTGCACACATTAATTTTCATTGTAGAGATCCGAAAATTATACAAGTACACAGAATCTTTATTACAAGTTAAACTAAACTAATCTAACTAAAAAAATCCGGACAAGTTGGACTCGCCCACCGAGGGTTCCGTACAAATTTGTATGTAGATTATTATAAATAGTTCGGGAATTGAGTATCGCAAATTCTTTCCGAGCTTTTTCTGAAATTCAGCTTTCAAAACCTAATAATATTACAAACGCGAAAGTTTGTATGGTAAAGATTAGTTACTAGTTCACTACACATCTCATTTCTCCTTCTTTTGCACCTATTTTACCACGCGCTTCAAGTAATCCAAAAATACCAGTATAAACAATAACTTGATAATTTCTGAAAGACTGTACTTGATAGAAACATCCCACTATTTTTCTTGTAAAAATATGTATTAACTGTTATTACTTCAGATTGTTTCTTCACTGACTTCATAGTTGAGAAGGCGGGAACGGTATTTTTTGATATTTCTCATTATAAGAAACAAATTGTGCGTCGTACAAAATAAATAAAATATGTTTAAGAATGTGCACATCAAGTCCTTTTATATTATAAACCCCTCTTGAACTATGTTGTAGCTTCAATTTGAAATTATGATCCCCTGAAATACTAAATCTTTTTATGATTTAATTACAAATGTACTCCTAAAGTTTTCAGATATCACTTAAATTTATAGTAGTTATAAAATAATGTTACTTGCCTAATTAACGAGAAATACCCTATGAATTTTTATTCCCTCGAAAGTGTCGAAATATGATTTGTTATGGCTTAAACGGCCGTATTCTTCGTATTTACGTTCATTTAGAATTTTTATGTTTTTAAGCTTCAAGGGACTGTAGAACAGAGTATAGTAAGAGTATAGTTTTAATTTTAACTCGATTTCTCAACGCGTTCCCAAAATAAAGAGTCACGATCACGACAGACAGACGGACAACAAACTGATCTTATAAGAGTTCCGGATTTGAGGTACGGAGTATGGAACCTAAAAATCAACGAAATAAAAAATATTGTCATTAGCAACTTACAAAAGAATACCACAAGAAGCCACATAGATATTTTGACTAAAGTGTAGAGTGTGAAGTTGTGGCGTATTAGAAGAATTAGAGCATGTAGAGTTAGAAGCTTGGCTCGACTTGAGATCATTTTTTTTTTGACAGTGTGAGCCATTATATGGTGTCGTCTTGGCAACATTATACATGAAAATGTTTTTGGTGGAATATAATTTACGAGCTCATTACGAGGCATAATATAATTTACCTTGCTTGAAAATTCTTGAAAAGATTTAGACCCATCTTGCAGTTCTAGCGCAATTCGAACTTCTTGGTAAATGGATCAAATAGCGAATTTTCACAAGAAAATATTTTTTTTGGGTCTTGCTTTATAGATGATGTGTCTTATCGTTTTCCGAGCGTACTGACTGACGTTTAATAGAGTATAATAAGAAACTAATGAAACGATACAGTTGCTGTTGTTATTTAGTTGTCAAAATATAATTAGTTAACAGCAATTAAATATGCACGTATTAAATTTTATCGACATTATGGATGATATGATATGATATGACCCCATCCCTAGGTTTGTACAATCATACCCACGAAAAATATATTTACCCGCATACAAATTATCTTAAAAAGTTAATTTACGTGAAAATTTAAATAAATATTACAATAGACATTGATTTCAAATGGAATCATAAAATATAAAATATTTTAAGGAATAAAATACTTAGAATGAATGAATAGCAGCGATGCTAACATATTGATTTTAATGTATTTTTCTTAAAAAAATCAAAATCAAATTGCATTTAAGTATGATACATCCCATTTGCAAAATTTAAGACTTAAAATATTTTTTGAGTTCTAGTCATTTAAAATTGTCCCAATAAAAGTGTGCTATTTTGTTTCTGGTAGCGAGATAAAAAGAGACATTTTATACCATGTTTTGTGCAAATAAACGATTTTATTTATTTATTTACTTGGGGCGTATGGACCCATAGCGCCCTCACTTCGTTCGTGCGCCAAAACACTCGACTGTTATGGGTGCTATACATCCCTTGCTAAACAATCTACTATACCTTTTTCGTTTCTTTTTCGTGCTACGGGTCAAATTGATTCTTATGGCCTAAAGATCAATCGTTCCGATTTTCATGCCTTTAACACCATTTGCAGCACTTTTAGGCGTACCGCTACTAAGACTAATACCCAAATTTTTTAGCCGGTAGCCTAATAGCTTGCTTTACAAATAAACTGAAAATTAAATATTAGAAAAAATCGACCGGCAGCGGCCGGCGCGGCGTTAGCTCCGGCGGGAATCGACTACCTAGTATAGCTGTTATAAATGGGAGATTGGTCAATATTTTCTAATAGTTATTTCATTTTCAAAATAATTTATTGTGAATTAAATGACATACTTAGGTAAAATCCCGCAAAGTAGCGTCTTGGGCTGCGTTCTGTTTCTTGTTTTCATTAATAATCTCCCTAATATACTTGACAATCTCTGTGTACTTTTTGCTGATGACATTTCGGTTTTGATATCTTGCTCTGATACTCTAGAATTAAAATTAAAATTAGACTCTACATTGAACAAAATTATGTTATGGCTCCAATCTCACAACTTACAACTCAATCTCAGTAAAACAAAATTAATTCAATTTAAACCCTATCAAAAGACCCCTTTACAAATATCTTACAAATATAGAGGCATCGAACTTGAAACAGTTAACTCTGCTACTCTTCTGGGAGTGGAGCTGGATACTCACTTGAATTGGAAATATCACATACAAAAACTTGAAAATAAAATGTCTTCTTTTATTTATGCGCTCCAACACCTTAAACGTGTAACAGACTTTAAAACCTCCCTAACAGCATATTATGCATAAGCATACTCAGTCCTATCTTATGGAATTATCTTGTGGGGAAACTCTTGACCCATTTATTAAACAACTAAAAACATTCCTGATTAACCAATGTTTCTATGACTTAAAAGAATTTTTTGAATATAAGAATGTACCTAATAGATAAATTGTTATTATTGAAATAGATTGTTATTATATTATTAATTTTATTAATTTTTATCATATTTTAATTGTTTCATTCATTATTCCTATTCTTCGGATATACCTAATATTATGTTACCTATGTTTAATTATTGTAATCTCAAAATTATAAATGTAATTAATTTTATTATCATTATTGTTATAGTAATAAAGCCCTCTAGTCTAGTGCCATTGATAAGCCCTTGCAGGGCGTCACATGTTTACTTTTTTATTTCTGTAACACCTCGTTAACATTATGTGACTTGCAATAAAAATATTATTATGAATTATGAATTATGAATGTGATAGTAAAAAACCACGAGTTCAGCTGGGATGACATTGTAATTACCTATGCAAAAAAATAATAATGAAAGAACTAGCTTGTTTTTGAGTCACGCTTCGTTATAAGTCCCACACTCCTATCAGTGGCCCGATTCTGCTAACGTTAAGTCGTAATCGTGTCTCAATCGTGTTTCAATTATTGAGACACGATTATGACTTAACGTTAGCGGAATCGGGCCACTGTTCCGGTGACAGTCGTGACAGAGGAGCCACTTGCAATACGAAATTAGCTGTCAAAATGGACTGTCGTATGATAACAGTCTTAAGGTCATAGCCCATTTGTACCGCACCACTCTCACCCAACCAATGTATGAGCAGTCAAATATGAACTTAATGTCGTGCGTCCTGTAGACGCACTTTAGCTTGCGGCAGGCTCGCTTACCGCGCGCTATCTGCTATTGTATATTGTTACTGTAAACTGCATCTACAGTATATATATATATATATATATTAAGTCCATATTTCGCTGCTCATACTTTGGTTGGATCGGAGCGGTGCGGTATAAGTGGGCTATGACCTTAAGTTCCAAAGATTATCACCGGAACAGAAAAGCTTGTCGCATGACAAGCTGCTTTTCACGTGTTTCTTGTGCTCTTTGGGCATTAGTTAGGTACGTACCATTTGAGAGCATTCCAGCAACAGCAGGCAACAACTGATCAGATGAAATAGATATGTGCATGCCAGCATGGGGCCGAATAATGTGGAAACGTCGTGTACAAACCTGAAATAAATATCGCCATTTTACTTTCCCGTTTTCTATACAAGGTCTGTTGTTTATTTTTTTATTTATTGAAACTTCATTGAGCTAAAAAGCACAAATGGCGGACTTAATGCCATGAGGCATTCTCTACAAGTCAACCAGAGAGTTGGGTGCTGATATGGTCATAATTGGTGCATAAACTGTGAAAAAAGAAAAATGTTCTACCTGTAAATAGATAGGTATCTACCTACTTACTTATTTAAGAATGGGAGAGTTTCCTGCAGTTATTTTTCGATGCACTAGATGGCGCTGTCTCTCTCTCTTGAAGAACTACCGACCCATCTCGCTTCTGAGCCATATCTACAAGTTGTTTTCGAGAGTCATTACGAATCGTCTCGCTCGCAGGTTCGACAACTTCCAACCTCCCGAACAAGCCGCGTTCCGAAAAGGTTATAGTACCATAGACCACATTCATACGCTGCGGCAAGTTATACAGAAGACCGAAGAGTATAACTTGCCACTATGCTTGGCGTTCGTGGACTATGAGAAAGCCTTTGATTCGACCGAGACCTGGGCAGTGCTGCAGTCTCTCCAGAGGTGCCAAATAGACTACAGGTAGGTACATCAAAACGCCACCATGTCGGTCCGATTACAGAACCAGAGCTCTAATCCTATCCAACTACAGCGAGGTGTGAGACAGGGAGACGTCATTTCTCCGAAACTGTTCACAGCTGCGTTGAAGGATATTTTCAAGCTACTGGACTGAAAAGGATTCGGCATTAACATCAATGGCGAGTACCTAACACACCTGCGGTTTGCCGATGATGTAGTTCTCATGGCTGAGACCTTGGAAGACCTGAACACAATGCTCGAAGATCTCAGCAATGCTTCCCAAAGAGTGGGTCTGAAGATGAACATGGATAAGACGAAAATCATGTCCAATGCCCATGTTGCATCCGCTCCAGTTAATGTTGGGAACATTACACCTAGGACAGACAATCCAATTAGGTAAGTCCAACTTCGAGAAAGAGATCTCTCGTCGAATCCAGCTCGGATGGGCAGCGTTTGGGAAGCTCCGGCATATGTTTGCGTCCAAAATTCCTCAATGTTTCAAGACTAAGGTCTTTGACCAGTGTGTGTTGCCAGTTATGACTTATGGAAGCGAGACGTGGTCTTTTACTATGGGTCTCATAAGAAGGCTCAAGGTCACCCAGCGAGCAATGGAGAGAGCGATGCTTGGTATTTCCCTGCTCGATCGAATCAGAAATGATGAGATCCGCAGGAGAACTAAAACGACCGACATCGCTCGAAGGATTGCTCAGTTGAAGTGGCAGTGGGCGGGACACATAGCGCGGAGAACCGATGGCCGTTGGGGCGGAAAGGTTCTCGAATGGCGACCGCGAACCGGACGACGTTCCGTGGGCAGGCCCCCTACAAGGTGGACCGACGATCTGGTCAAGGTCGCGGGAAGCCGCTGGATGCGGGCAGCACAGGACCGATCGTTGTGGAGATCCTTGGGGGAGGCCTATGCCCAGCAGTGGGCATCGTACGGCTGAAATGATGATGATGAGATGGCGCTGTAACCCTAACACAACCTCCTTTTTTCAGCATTTATGGCAAATGATTAGTTCATTGAGCCTAAATAAGACTTGTGTGTCGGTCGGTTGTACTGTCAAATTAATCTGTCTGTGGTAAAGTTTTTCTTCTGTCAGATCTGCGGATTGCTTTGCTTCTATGCGTTGGTGTTGGTAGTGTTTTGTGAGCGTATTCGTTTTTCTTGATTATTTGATTGAAACCTGGCATTGAATTCTGGACTTCGTTTTGTGATTGAAGTCCACTTTCTACCTAATCTGTGGGATAATAATTTATCATCGACCAACGATGATTAATTATTTTAAGCGGCCCATTCACGGCAGGCCGCCCCGCCGTCCGTCGCCTCACGCAGGATGGTGAATGTTGTTGCAGGAGCCTCCTGCGCCAACATTCACCATCATGCATAAAGCGACGGACGGCGGGGCGGCCTGCCGTGAATGGACCGCTTTAGTCTACCTACTAGGCGTCCATTAGACGGTAGGTTTTGCTGTCAGTTTGCTATCAGTTCACGATTCCTTTAGCCAATCAAAATGAACCATTCATAACGCTGCCCGAAGTAAAATAGTCATGAGTGATGGAATTGACCGCCTGGCCACGAGACAGCGAATTACGCATCAGTTGGTGCGTTTCATTGACTTATTTGATTAGATGTCTGGCGCGAGCGCGCAATGATTGCGCAATTCGCTGGTCGCCGCCGCGCCGCCCCGCCGGCCGCCGCGCTTTCCCGTGGCCAGGCGACAGGTGACTGATGGATGCATGACCGTCTAATGTACGCAAAGAAAATAGTCTGTCTGTAGTAAGCTACAGACAGACTATTTTCTTTGCTATTTTCTATTAAGTACTTTTTCGTTTACTTCTTCAGAAAAAGTTAGGTCGCTATAGTGGGGTAACGCCATCTAGTACAAATTTTTGAACTAACGATGAAACGTCAAAAAAAAAACTCCCTCATTATTACGATTACATTCAAGGAGTAAGTACTTACTTTGTTTAAGTACATGAATAATAGGTACCTAATATATAGACATACCTACACATATTTAAACATATATAAGGTCCTAAACATATATAATGTATGGAACAGCTGGTTTTTTTTCGCGATTTCAATGTTGATACCATAGTAAAAGTTGTTTGTATGCATGAGTACATTGACCCCTTAAAATTATGTGCACTATTTAAGAAGGACCTTATATAAATATACATACATTCACTTCACTACTATATCAATGACTCCAATATAGACAAGGCAATGAAAAGGACTAAGTGTCGACCCACACGTACCTACCACAACCACACCACATCGCAGCGACAAAATGTGGTAGGTACATGTGAATAGAGTAGACGCAACTTTTTGCAGTGGTAGGTTAGGTAGTGCAACAAAATGTCGTTGTCGCTAGTAGTTGTGATGTGGATGTGGCCGGGCGCTATTTCGCGGCGTCGTCGTCGCTGGTGGTTGCGTTTTGGTTTTGTTGTGGCCTCTAACTTACCCACGCGGTCGATAACTAATGACTGCAAAATGTGGTAAGTAGGTACTTACGTGTGAATTGACTATTCATTTCCAATAGAAAATGCGCCCCGCCCATGCACGTGGTGTGGTTGTGGCACTATTATTTATTCTGTGGTTGTGGTTCGTGTGGGTTTACGTTTAGTTTAAAAGCCTTTCATCTACAGTTATTATATCTATGGTACTAATTAAGAAACTTACTTGACTATAAACTTATGATGATTAATACATTCTACAATTCTGTGGTGCACTTTTTCATTTTCATCGAAGTCATACAAGTCAACAGTTAATTGTATACCATTTTGTTTGATCAGGTGGTGCGATTTAGGCCTTTCGAAATGTCCAAGCTTGTATGCTAGAACTTTTATATGCCCGATCATATGGAATACCATAAACGCCATGTAACAGTCATAAATACAAATTATAACAGAACAAGTATATGATAACCAGATATTCACAATCGTATAAAACCAGAAATGGTCATTTTGATCAATTCCAGGATATGAGTAGTACACAGAAAATTCGTATGTCGTGTTTTCGTCCATAGTACCAGAAAATACCCCATTTCTATGATTGTGGTAAAGTGGCAATGCGTTGTAAAGGAACATGCCCATAACCATCGTTCCTGCCATCAAGTGTCCATAGATGTGTGATACGAAGTGCACTGTGTCAGCAGCCTGTGAAAATTAAGCATTTAAAAAATATCTCGATAGATAATAAACAATTGATCATCATCATCAATATAGACAATTAAACAAATATTCGTTCAAACGACGTTCCGTGAGCAGGGCCCCTACAAGGTGGACCGATGATCTAGTCAAGGTCGCGGGACGCCGCGCCGTTGGATGCGAGCAGCGCAGGACTAGTAAAAGTATATAAGTAAGCGGACTCGAGCCCTGAGCGAGCGATAACAGGCTGAACACGTAGGGGCTGTCGCTTAGAGTTTATTCAATCGTCAAAATTGCATAGCCAATCTCTATACAAAACAGTTTTCCCCCGTAGGGTGGGCGTCAGGAATCTATAATACAAAGTTTTTTAATTATTTTTGTACATAGACCAGGGGCTGACTAAAATTTTTTCATTACCTACGTCAGTGGTTTGAAAAATTACGGTCGAAATAGGATAAATTAAAACGTGGCTTTACTGAATCATGTATTTATTAAAATAAAATACAATGTTTACCTATGAAACTGTATTTTTTACAAGTATTATCTTCAATCATATAAACCCTAGATACAGAATTCCATACTAACTGCGCTTGAAAAAGTGATCCCAACACCGCTGTCATTAGTAGTTATACTTATAGATATTTAAATTCTGAATCCTGCCTTCACCACATTTGATATCTTATTACATGGAAAGCGCAGATGGTCGGCCGACGCTAGAACAGCGAATCGTATTTCGTCATGTCTGCATCTCTGTCTTACTAACGCAAATAGAAGAAACGGTTGCGCGGCAAGGAATATTGCAATATTTTAGTATAAATAATGAAATTATGATAGTTTCAGTACATGTTTGACTTTTAAATTAATTGTGCAATTATACTTACGTTCAATACTGACTGAAAATATGATATTACATCTCTTTTTTTGAATTGTTTTTGCGCATATTCTCTGCACATTTTGGCGTCGTTTCGCCGGGCGGTCAAATGACTACTGAGAGCGATCTAATGCTCCCTTTCGAATGGAGCATTCGTTGGCGGCTTCACTTTCTGTGCGTTTACGCTGTATCTAGGGTTTATATGATCGAAGAGTATTATATTTACTTTTTCAAAATCTAAATAATTTTTTTTTATTCAATTTAGGATTCTCTGGTATTTTCGTGGTGTGCATACGTGCATGTTTTTGCGGGTGGGCGGGCGGTGCATCTTGCATGTTGTGTTTTTTGCGGAAGTAAGCTATATATATTTCGTTTTTTCACAATGATTACGAGTTGTATTTATAATTATTATTTTGTGTTAAAAAGACTGGCTCCGAGTCTATACATTAACTCCCGGTACACAAACTCATAGGAGCACAGGATTAGGATTAAACTTAAAAGGTTTATTTAAAAAAAGACTGGCTCCTGGTCTACAGGTTTACCTACTCCCCGCATGATAACGTTTGTTTTTTTTTATTTCCCGCAACACTAAGCCTTCATCGCACCTGATGTTAAGTGGTGATAAGGGTGAAGGTGGAAGCGCACTACTCCAGGAATCCTCAATCACTGAGGAACTGGCTATCTTATCTCTAACTACCGGAACACAATAATGCTGAAAACATTAGACAAGTACTTAGATCTGCCATCAATGAAACCGAATATAAAAAAGGACGCCCACTGCGAATCGAACCCGGGACCTCTGGGTCTGAAATCGGTGGTGTGAATCACTAGACCGCAGAGGCAGTTACAAATTTATATTATGCTCCCAGTTTATTAATCTAATCACATACCTACCTACACATACGATTACAAGTTACAATTATTTTGTATTATAAATGTTTTTCTTTCTGCTTTCTTTCTATTTAAAAATTACACTACAAATCGGTAAGTATCTGGTCAACGAAATCGGAAGCAGAACTATTTAGGTAGGTAAACAGCTAATACAAAATTATGTAAGTACGTATCTACGTATGATAATTATAGTAAGTAGATTATACTCACCGTTCTTGTTCGCTAGGTAATGCGAAGAAAGACAATTCTGGATAAAACAAACCGCTATTCAGACATTATTCTGCTACTCGAATTTTTAGCCATCTTAACGAATTAGGCGGTAGGTAGGTACACGCACGAATTATTACGAAAGGGAGGCAGCGCAGCACGGCGGAGCGTGCGTGTGGTGGGCACGGATTTACCTTAATAATATAAGCGCGGTCGCGGGCGGCCCGGCGGGGCGGCGCGGTGGCGGCGCCGCGCGGGCGGCGGGCGGCGGACGTTGCCACGCATGCCTTTCGCCCCGTTATCACCGATAAATTTTGTCAGTGTGCGTGCGACCACGCATACGTACGGGATGGTACGGGCGCGCTCACATACAAACCGTTTGCGGTGCCTGTCTAGGCAGTCAACGTACTTATACTTAGTATGGCAGGACTAGTAAAATATACTTTTACTATGGCAGGACCGATCGTTATGGAGATACTTGGGGGAGGCCCATGCCCAGCATTGGGCGTCGTTCGGCTGACATGATGATGGTGATGAAACAAATATTATGGTTTACTAATGTTTGCCCGAATTTTAAATGCAATAATTTCGTTTGCCATAATTTCATTAGAAATAATGTTTCATTTGCCGTGACTATCAAATAACATAAAATTGTTTGCAAAATGTCATTATTTATAATCTATATTCTATATCTATATAATATTATAAATGTGAAAGTTTGGATGTTTGGATGTTTGGATGTTTGGATGTTTGGATGTTTGTTACTCAATCACGCCAAAACGGCTGAACGGATTTGGCTGAAATTTGGAACACAGATACTTTGTAGCCTGGAGAGGAACATAGGCTACTTTTTATCCCGGAAAAAGAACAAATTCCCGCGGGATAACGTCGTGTAGTCCACGCGGGCGAAGCCGCGGGCGGAAAGCTAGTAATCTATAAATGTCAAAACTTTTTATTCCATAATTTTATTTGCCATACTTTTCATTTTCAAAAGTTAATATGCATAACTATGATTTACAATAAAACTTATAAGCAGGCATGCAACACGCAAGCAGGCATGCAGTACGCAAGCAGGAATGCAGCACGCAAGCAGGCATGTAGCATGCAAGTCTTCTGTCACGGCTCCGGCGCTATGGGGTTCCGGCGCGGTCCCACGCGTGCTAATCATCGCAGATGCCTTACGCTCACCACCGCAACTTCGGGTTGAGCCGGCCAGCCTCGCTCAAAGCCTCAAAGCCACCTGCTCCTCACTCAGCACGCGGGCCGGCTCATCCCTCCGCGTCTCCGCGGCTCTAAAATTAAATAACAATCTAGTCTAGAGGCACAGAATAATATGCTAGAGGGAAGGGGATACAAGACTACGTGCAGTCGGGGTCGACTGAGATTATTCAATTTTTTTTACTAATTCGTTATCTTTAAATTACATTACGTTAGGTAAAAAAACGTTTCAAGACATGTATTATTAAGTCAAATTATATTTAAAGTTACTAATAATTATAGCATTTTGTTATTATGGCATCTCATTTTATGGCATAGGTACTAGCTGTGCCCGCGACTTCGTCCGCGTGGAATAGCGACTTTCATCAGCAGCATTTTAATTTTTTAGGCTAATTATTTTGCAAATAAAACACTACATAGGTACATAAGTATATTAAAATGAGCTATTTACAGTATTTTACTGCAAATAGCTTTTAAGTACCTACTAAAACTATCATCTCCTTTTTTACTCCCTTTATGGTATTTTTTTACAAACTCTGAATATTGTATTTATTTATATCTAATCAAAAGCCAAAAAAATAAGTTTCAAGCTTCTAGCTTTAAAAATGACGGAATTTTCATACAGACCTTGATCCCCTATTTCAACCCCTTACAGCCCTTTTTTCGCATTAAAAAGTAGCCTTAGTCCTTTCTCAGGCTCTAAACCAGTGTTTTTCAAACTTTTTGAGTACCTACGCGACCCTTTTACAGTTTGAAAAATTCTGACGACCCCCTTGGGCCATAGACAGATTTGAAAAATAAACAAGCCCATACCTACTTCTCACTGAAATTGTGTTTGTATTGTAGTGTAGTGTAGAACCTTGCAATTTTTCCTTTTGCCAGCGACCCCCCGAGTAAAGCTTCCCACAGTTTGAAAATCACTGCTCCTGACTATCTCTGTGCCAAATTACATTTAAATCGGTTCAGTAGTTTAGGCGTGATTACGTAACACACGGACAGACAGAGTTACTTAAGCATTTATAATATTAATATATAAGTATAAGGATAAGGATGAGAGTTATTGCTACTAAATAATTATATCATGCGTTATTAGTAAGTACCTATAGCCTCGTAAGGCCCAAGCCATTTTGACCAAATAAGGGCTTGCAGCCCAGATGCCTTTTTATAGGTTCACATGGTTCAGACCCGGAAGTTTCGATGTTCAAAAAAGTGTCTTAGGATCTCCTTAAGAACGTGGGGTTTTTTTTGCATATAAATGAATACCATTAGAAGGTTTAACGTGACTAAAAAAGCACAAATTCAGCATCCTTTATTTAGGCATATGGGCTTTAATGTATGTATACCTAAACCAATTTTTGTAAAATTCATATTTTTAGGCCAACTGTTACAGTTGACGCTTTAAGTATATTTATATTACAGAAAGAAAATAACATAGATATTTGGAATATGGCATGCTTGCTATATTTTTTATGACCACAAAAGTAGCTACTGAATACTAGCAAAGTCACGAAAAATCAATTTGTATACAAAATGTTCATTGCTGTTTGTGTTAACTATATTAAAAGGTTCGTATGTTATATGTTTTATGACTTCAATCAGTTCGTTCCACATTTAAGAGAGAATTAGAGCATAAATAGACCAGTTTTTGTATCAAGTCCCAAAAAACACCTAAACACAGGACAACAGCCCATATGCCTTTTAAAAGCAATATGGTAGTTTTATAAAAGATATATTTTTTTTTATTAATATGTAAGTATAATGTAATGTAAAATTTATTTGTTATTTTGAAATGTATATTCCATCTAATATTCATGAATATTAAATGAAAGATGTTAAACTGCTGTGCCCAAACCGGGTTCATGTATGGTACTAGTATAATTTATTATGAGACCTTTGTATACTACATAATGATAGCAATAAATGATTTATGATCTTTACCTCTTGAGAAGAAACCGCTCAAAATTCATGTTTTTTTTTAAAACAAATCCAATTGATTAGTTGTAACTACTTGCATACCTTTTAAAATCTTAGTTTATGTAAATTCCTGCATACCTTCTAATAGGTAGGTACTCGGATTTTGCAAGGATATTATAAATACGTATTCATTATTTACGTGCAAATCTTTATGATATTGTAATTATTATATATCTGTTAGTATACAGAGTAAGACACTTTAAAAACAAGCCTTAAGATCATGCTAATAAACATGGATATACTTACCACGTCTACTACGTCTGGCCATCTTGAATGAGATTTCGCCAAAATTGTTAGATTTTTTTACTCTATTGGCACACCTGCTTAACTTTAATAATATCCATTAGGTGTTCAAAATTTTTTTTCACTTTTGGCGCGTCGTTTAAAAAGTTATGGCGCATACAAATCGAATGCCTTTTAAAAGGTGGTTGGGTGTTTACCTCATAATATTGGATAACATCTTGGGTCCGTACCACTATACACTTGCATACCTTTTAAAAGGCATTTGGGCCACTAACTAGTAGTCGTAGCAAAATTTAGAGTTTGGATCTTAAAACAAGTCGCCTTCTTTGAGGTTAATTGAGGCTGTGGAGGTGTTTTTGGGCTTCGCCTAAAAAAATGCTTTAAAGCAAATTTAGCTGCCGGAAATGAGTCGTTTTTATTATTAATTTTTATAAATTCTATTTTGTACCTGAAATGAAACGTTAATTAGGTACCGACTGCATTTAATAAAATATGTTTTTTAAATTGAATTTTGCGTGAAACGAAACGTAAAACAAAAACCACCATTTTGATTAGTTGACTGACATAACATTAGACAGATTGCGTCATTCATTCCGTTGCTTCTTTCTTGGTGTGAATCTGTATGTGCTAAGTAGGTACCTACCATGGAACTGCTACAACAACATAGGTACAAGTTTCTTGGTACCTACTCAAACTCATGTTATTTTCATTGTGGTAATTTTAATTCTGCACCGAAGGGGGCACTATGGGGCTGGGATTTAGAAACCGTAGACCGTAGGTCACGTGATAGGTGCGACGGTGCGAGGAGCGTAGCGACGAGTGTTGGTTTGTTTACATTAAGATAATTCTGAGAACACGCACGTGTGCTGTGGGACAAAAATTAATTGAACAAGGATCCTTTGTTCTATAGTTAATGTTATTATTTCATGGAGCTGTGATTCTGGAATTTGATTCTCTGAAATAAAACTATTGTTTAGTTTAGTTAGTCTCCCGCAGGCCTCCATGGTGTTTAAAGATCTTTTACGTATCGTTCGTTCCTTGTGGTTGATATAGCTAAATATACGGATTTATTTCATCACAGCTATATAGTGAAGTTTTATTTAAAGACCCATTTCCAATAGGTTATGGGCCCAGAACGTTTGTAAACTGTGAAGTTGAACATTTTATTGTGTTAAAGTTTTAGTGAGACTTTTAAAAGTGACTTATTTTTAGAACTAATACAGTGTGGTCCGTGTACCAAATACCAACATATAACAAGAGGTGTCTCTTGTGGTAAACTTTTGAACTGTGTCTTAGAATTTAATTATACAGAGTGTTTCCTGTGAATTGTGTATACAGGCTGTTTTTCGTAAAAGACTTATGACAGTTTATTAAATAAGTACATATATTACATTCAACAAAATGGACAATTTTAAAGTTAAAAGGAATATTAAACCTTTCGATGGTGCAAAATATAGTGTGTGGAAATTGCGAATACATGCTTTATTGACTGAATTAGATGTAATTAAAGTTATTAATGAGGAATCGGCAGAGAAAACTGAAGAATGGCTGAAAGCGGAACGAATTGCCAAAAGCGTTATTGTTGAATACTTATCGGACGCTTTTCTTGGTTTTGCAAAAGCTGAATTTACCACGAAGCAGATTTTTCAAAATTTGGATACAATATATCAACGCAAAAGTCTTGCCACCCAACTGGCTCTACGAAAACAACTTTTGGGTTTAAAATTACAAGGTGACTCATCATTGATCAAACATTTTACAATCTTTGATGACTTGATTACGGAGTTAGCTGCAGCAGGCGCTAAATTAGAAGAACCTGACAAAGTGTGTCATTTACTATTAACCTTACCAAAATCGTACGATGGCATAATTACTGCAATTGAAACATTATCAGAGGATAACTTAACTTTATCTTTTGTTAAGACAAGGCTTCTTGATTATGAAATAAAATTAATGAAACAAAATCAAGACACAAGTGCAAAATTACTTCAAGTCACTTCAAATAGATATGACACAACAAAGAATAATTTTGAGACACAGACATCATTGAAAAACCCCTACCAAGGTCAATACAAAAGGCAATTTCCTAAAAACAGAAAGGTACTGAACTCTAAATGTCATCATTGTGGGAGAAAAGGCCATTTCAAGAAAAATTGCTTTTACTACAAAAAGTCACTTCAAAATCTATCAAAGCATACTGCAAAGAATAGAACTGTTCAAACAGTGCAAATGATTCAACCATCAACATCAAGAAATGATACCTCTGGTTTTGCTTTTATGCTTGGGATTGGAAGATTTGAAAGTAATGAATCCACAGCTGAAGATAAAAATAAAATTACTTTCCTTCTTGACTCTGGAGCTTCGGATCATATAATTAATAGAGCTGATCTTGCTGAAGGCTTTACTGAACTTCAGGAGCCAATGAAAATATCTGTGGCCAAGAATGGAAGCTTTATAAATGCTACAAAAAGGGGCACATTAAAAGTACGCAGTAACATGGATATCCAAGGAGAGCTAATGGATGTGTTCTATTGCAACGATGTTCCATACAATTTACTGTCCGTAAGGAGAATGCAAGAGGCTGGTATGACCATTGTTTTTAATCCACAGGGTGTGGAAATTATTAAAGGAGATAAGGTCATAATAACTGGTAAGTCTTTCAACAATTTAATTGGTGTTGATTTCATTGTCAATGTAAATGTATGTAATGATGTAAGGCAAATACATAGTTCTATGAAAAATGATTATGAATTATGGCATCAACGTCTAGGCCATATTGGAAAATCGAAATTCCTCGAACTACAACATAATCATATGGTTGATGACATAGAGCGAATGAGCATGTTGCGCCTAATGATGATTTGTGTGAAGCTTGTGTAAAAGGTAAACAAGCACGACTGCCTTTCAATAAAGCTAAAAATAAAAGCCATGTAAAACGACCTCTGTTTATAGTACATTCTGATATTTGTGGTCCTATTGCACCGTTTACAATAAATAATAAAAACTATTTTGTAATTTTTGTGGACCAGTATACTCATTATTGTGTTACATATTTGATTTCACATAAATCAGAAGTATTCTTGATGTTTCAAGATTTTGTTGCAAAAGCAGAGGCTCATTTTAATTTAAAAGTTGTTAATTTGTATAGTGATAATGGCGGAGAATACTTGTCAAATGAAATGAAAGAATATTGTGTACACAAAGGCATTAGTTATCACTTGACAGTTCCACGAACCCCACAGTTAAATGGTGTGTCTGAACGCATGATAAGAACAATAACCGAAAGAGCTCGTGCAATGATGGTTGGAGCTGATTTGCAAAAGTCATTTTGGGGTGAAGCAGTTCTGACTGCAACATTTTTAATTAATTTGACCCCTACTAAAGCTCTAAAATATTGTACAAAAACACCATATGAATTGTGGCATGGTAAAAAGCCGCAAGTTAAATATTTGAAGGTTTTTGGTTCTACTGTATTTGTACATAATAAAACTAGTAAAACTAAATTTGATGACAAATCATGGAAAGGAATACTAGTAGGGTTTGAACCAAATGGATATAAAGTGTGGGATGTGGAAGCTGAAAAGTGTGTGTATGTTAGAGACGTTATTGTAGATGAAACCAATTTTCTGGTATCCAGGCCGTTGGTCGGACCTGAAGAGTTTAAGTCTAAAAACTCGTGTAATAAAACTGATGAACCTGAAACAAGGTCGAAATCAGTAGTTTGGTTTCATAAATCTGATGTTGGTAAAACAGATACATCGGTACAAGGTGGTACTGGTGGTAGTGACTACAATAACGAAAATGTCGAATTAGGACTAGATCCTAAGGAAAGTACACATACATATTCTGAACTAAGACGAAGTGAAAGAATTAAAAACCTTTCTTCTGTATCTTATAATGAAGATTATGATTATCTTTTGTGCGCTCAGTCAATAGTATGTAAGTTACCTACTTCTTTTCAGGAAATTCAAAGTAGGAATGATAGAATACAATGGGAACAAGCAGTTAGAGAAGAAATCAATTCTCTCTTAATGAATAATACTTGGTGTTTAGTATCAAAGCCTGAAAATAAAAATATTGTTGATTGCAAATGGGTGTTTTCCATGAAAAATGATGAATATGGAAATCCAGTAGAATATAAAGCTCGACTTGTTGCTCGAGGTTTTAGTCAAGAATATTTAATGGATTATAATGAAACTTTTGCACCAGTCGCTAGAATTTCAAGTTTCAGGTTTATTTTAGCTTTTGCAAATCAAAATAACTTGTTAATCCATCATATGGATGTTAAAACTGCTTTTCTTAATGGTACATTAAAGGAAGAAATATATATGACAGTTCCTGAGGGGGTACCATGTAAAAGTAACCAAGTGTGTAAATTAAATAAAGCTTTATATGGATTAAAGCAAGCAGCAAGGTGCTGGTTTGAGGTATTTGATGAAGCTCTAAAAGCAAAAGGTTTTAAAAATTCACCAGTTGATCGTTGTATTTATTTGTTAGATAATGGGGACGTACATAAAAACATTTATGTAGTTCTATATGTAGATGACCTAATAATTGCTACTAGTGATGTAGCAAGAATGAATAGTTTTAAAGACTATTTGATGAAGAAATTTTGTATGGTAGATCTCAAAGATATTAATGTCTTTGTGGGAGTAAGAATTCAAAGAAATAATAACCAGATAACTTTAGATCAAAGTGCATATATAAAAACAGTTCTACATAAATTTAATATGCATGATAGTAACCCTGTCAGTACACCAATTGAAAATAAACTGAATTATGAAGCTTTAAATTCAGAAGAAAAATATGATGCCCCATGTCGAAATTTAATTGGTTGTTTAATGTATATAATGCTGTGCACTCGACCTGATATAAGCATAGCTGTTAACATTTTGAGTAGATATACAAACAAAAATAATAAATACCTTTGGCAATGTCTTAAAAGGGTATTAAAATATCTAAATGGTTCAAAAGATATCAAACTTACCTATACAAGAGGTGATTATAATGATATGTTGAGTGGCTATGTCGACTCTGATTGGGGAGGTAATGATGTAAATGACAGGAAAAGTACAACTGGTTATGTATTCGTATTATTTGAAAATTGTACTATATGCTGGAATACAAAACGACAAACATCAGTGGCTGCCTCATCCACTGAAGCTGAATATATGGCACTATATGAAGCTGTCAAGGAGACATTGTGGTTAAAGTCGTTAGCAACCAGTATTAATGTAAATATTACCAGTCCTATTGTCATTTATGAAGACAATAATGGTTGCATTAGTATAGCTAATAATCCCACGTCTCATAAGAGATCTAAGCATATAGATATTAAATACCATTTTTCAAGGGAGCAAATTGAGAAAAATGTAATTGTATTAAAATACATTCCTACCGGTGCTCAACTGGCTGATATGTTAACAAAGCCTTTATCTGCAGCCAGATTTTTAGAACTAAGAAATGGTTTGAACTTAAAATAGCATTGATTGTAAAATGTCGTTGTGTTTTTGTTTTGATGGTCTGATTAGGTTTTACTGGGTTTTCCTAATCCTTGCAACAAATGTTGGACCATATGTATTTCCCAGGGAACACAGGAACGGACGTTTTTTTTTCAATGGTCAATGAGATTTTTGTTTTCAATCAATTTTTGAGGGGGCGTGTTGGTTTGTTTACATTAAGATAATTCTGAGAACACGCACGTGTGCTGTGGGACAAAAATTAATTGAACAAGGATCCTTTGTTCTATAGTTATTGTTATTATTTCATGGAGCTGTGATTCTGGAATTTGATTCTCTGAAATAAAACTATTGTTTAGTTTAGTTAGTCTCCCGCAGGCCTCCATGGCGTTTAGAGATCTTTTACGTATCGTTCGTTCCTTGTGGTTGATATAGCTGAATATACGGATTTATTTCATCACAGCTATATAGTGAAGTTTTATTTAAAGACCCATTTCCAATAACGAGCGTGTTAGGTTGACATGAACCGACTCGCCAGAAACGACTTTATGCGTACTCTCGAGCTAATTTTGAAAGTCGATTATCTCGGAAACTTATAGACGGCAGCGATTTTCATACTAAACTTCTATCGCTCATAACTCGAAAACTACGCAACTCCGGTAGGTGGGGTTTGAAAAAGAGGGTAAATTTGTTAAGTAACCATTGCACGAGTTTTTACGTATCTTTAGGCATAACTTATAAGCCGATTTAGATGATTATTGTTTTGTTTTTAAGGGTATACCTTAAGGTATTATAACCGACTTCAAAAAAGGAGGTTCTCAGTTTGATTCGTATATTTATGTTTGTTTGCGAGATGTGGTTTTAAGAAAAGTATTTTGTTACATTTAGATTTTACGTGCACACATAAACCGCATCAATCAAAAATACTTGTACCTGATGATAACCGCATCAAAATCGGTTCAGCCAAACGTGAGATAATCGAGGGCAAACATACATAGATAGATCAAACTGAGAACCTCCTTTGTTGAAGTCGGTTATATTATAATACCAAAACCTTTCCCTAAATGTAACAAAAACATATCTATATATTTACCAGGATACATTAAAATTGCCTACATGATGCACTAAAAAGAGTAAAATAAAAATGATTTTTATAAAAAATAAAACCGCCTTCAAAAAAATTGCCACCAAAAAGTAAGAAATAATCCCTTTTATACTGTACTAGCTGACCCGGCAAACGTTGTTTTGCCATATAAATTTTATTTGACACGAACTTCGTTTAACCTGCCTGACACAATGTCACTTATTAAAAAAAAGTAATCCTAAGCGGCAAAAATGTCAGTGATTACATACTCTTTGACATACCTACTCTTTGGAAGCGGCTAAGAAATGACAGTTGTGTGAAGTATGACAGTTTAACGGTTTTCTATACAAAATTACCATTTTTATTTTATAATTTTCCTGGATAAAAAGTAGCCTATGTTACTCTCCAGCTCTCGAATTATCCCCATACAGAAAATCTCGTCGATCCGTTGCTCCGTTTTGACGTGAAAGACGGACAAACAAACAAACAAACAAACAAACAAATAAACAAACAAACACACTTTCACATTTATAATATTAGTATAGTATATAGTATGGATTCAAACCAAATAACGTAGCTACCAAAGTACTTTGAAGTCGGGCGTGAAACATGTACAATTTTTGTTGTTTTTGATAAAACCCGCCCGACTTCAAAGTACTTACGTTATTTGGCTTGAATACAGTATAAGAGGGATTATTTCTTACTATTTTAGTGGCATTTTTTATTATCTCTATTCATTGTGTGTAGCACGCGACCTTCTCTCATCTCAGAACATTACAGACTCGGCATTTCACGAAATGATTGCCGATTTGCGATTGCCGAAATGTAAAGAAGCCTCAAAAAACGCGATGTCATTTGTATATAAATGGAAATCTAAAATTCTAATTTATATCTCTGAAATAACGCGAGTGCCAAGCTTATTGATATGGGTGTACGGTGTACTTACCCAAACAAAGGTAAGTATACCGTAATAAATTTGGGATAAAACTGCCATGCCATTAATTTAATCGTAACTTGTTTAATCTCACGTACCTACCTACCTATTATTAGTAGGTAAGATTAGTAATTAATTACCTTTTTGTAGTATGGTCCTCTGTGTTTAAAGTGTTCTAAATCGAATTCCGCGTGAAAAAATTGTACCACTTCACGATATTCGCCGAAAAACGGGATGAAGGCTCTGACCTAAAAATGTTATTGAAGAATTAATATGGACTACCCTCTGCTCACGGCTTCGGCCGTGTGAACTTCACGACGTTATCCCGCGGGAATGCTATATTTTTCCGAGATAATAAGTAGTAGTCTAGAAGAATAATCTGAAAAGCCTTTTCCTTTTGATGTTGAATGAACGGCATTAATTAAATGTAACAGTTTGACACCGGTTTTTTAGACTAATTAGACTTTGCTGAGCTCCATTTTGACGGTGTCAGACCAATTTCCCCCCCTTTTCATTGAAAATATGTCCCTCACCACGGTTTTTTTCCGTTTTGTACAAAAACTTAGATCTAGAAGAAAACTGTCAGTGACAAAATTAATCTACATTAAATTACCTACCACATGCCAGAATTTTATTTTTATAGGTCTTACCTACTTATAGTTTTTGTGTAACATCTACCCAAATTTCAAAGTGCTTAATTTTTTTTTACTTTTACTATACTTTGGGCATTTTATAGGGAAACCGCTGAATTTGGAACAAAGTGATGTATGCACTAATCAATCTTGATGTATTAACCTACAAAACAAGACCTCAAGACGAGTTTTGGTTTACCTTTGACAACTTACAGCGCCGAACATACTTTATATTTCGTAGATTTCTAAAGATAATCAAGCAAATCTTTTACAGGATGCTAGTCAAAGATATACAGGGAGTCCCAAAATTAACTCACATGGAGGGAAAGTACCTTAAATACTGAAAGTATAAAATTTTACTGAAAGGAGACTTCATTTTTATTTTAAAAAGAAAACGAACTGCATTCACCGAATTGTGAATATTCACTTGTCTGAACTGGGAATCGAACCCGCTGAATGTAAAAAAAATATTTCTCTAATTTAATTGTAGGTACCGATCGAAAGACTCGATTATACCTAAGCATTTCTTCTAAATAACATAGCATCTTAAACACATCTTAGATTTCTGCGCGAACTGTCCATATAAATAAAACACTTTCACGGATTTTTTCACGCAATTTATTCAACAACTTAGTTAAATTTTAGTTGTTTTTTGAGATTTTTTGGTTTATCCGACGTTATTTTATTATTTATTTATTTGATTAAGTACACGAAAAATTACAACAAATGGTACTAACTTAACAGTGTCATATAAACCAGGGTAGGTTTTACCAGACACTGACATTCGTCTGCAAATACTCATATTATGTAATATTAATACTTAGGTATTAACTACAAACAAAATAACATAATGGACAGACAGAAAGATAAATAACAGAAATCATTTTAACTAAACTATTACACAGACTGACATCAGCTAACAATAAAAGTTTTATTTTTATTTAATAACTTTTTTTTTATGCTACATACATTAATCTCTCGATTCCTAGTACAGCAAAGCTAAGTTAACAGCGCAGCGGTCAGCGAGTGTGTTCACACGGGCGGATTTCTCAGCATGTTACTATTGTTAAATATAGTTTTTTTTTTATATATAGATTTAAATTTAGTTTATGTTAATTGATGAAAATGAAGTACTTATTAGAAATTTATTTGATTAATTAATTGTTATATTTATTTATAATTTATATTATGTTAGTTTATTTGTGACAGGTAATGAGATTGTTCACGCCGCGCCCGCGAGCGGACAGTTGTCATTGTCAATGTCTCGATGCGCTCGGGCCGGGTGTTTTTTCATTCGTTTAGTTCGGCGCCAACCGCCGTCCGCGCAACATCGCGCTCAGTTACCTACCCGTATTGTGACCGAGATTTCGCTTTTTAGCACCTACGAGTGCCCGGTCGGGGTACGGACTTGTGACCCGTGTGTGTTCGCTTTGAAAAGCGCCGGGAAAGTTTTAGCTGTCTATTAGGGCATTGTGTAGTTATAAGAGTGTTAGCTATAAGAGTTTCCCATCGGGGGTTTGGTGGAGATCGATTTGCCAGGCGCGCGCGCGCCGGCGAGACAGCGATCAGCCCCCCTGGATTACGGACAGTATCTTCTCGTTAAGGTAGGACTAGCTTAAGTAACTTAATTTTGCATGAGAAACATCCGTTTCAATAAACTGTGGAACACAGTCGATGGTCACCACACTTGTGCCTGAACATCTTTTGGTAGCAGAGCGTAGTTGATATAATTAATTTTCATATTAAAATTAACTACATAAAATTTCATAGTAAAAATAAAATTATTTTTTTTTTGTTAAAATCTCGAGGGTATTCCGAGACGATTTCCGATCCGATTTCCGATCCGATCCGATCCGAGATTTGAAGTACTAAGAAATTGTTCTAGTAAATTCTCGAAGCGAATGTTTCTCACTTGGTGGATCCGATAATAGATAGACACTTATATAATTGTTGTCACATACTAGTGATTTGATACGAGTTTACTCGCCTAGATGTGTATATTTTTTTTGTGTGTCCGGATTTATTTGACGAATAGTTTCGTTCGAAAGTGTTGTTTATTAGTACCACATACTAGTGTTTGTTCCGAGTCCGCTTGCCTAGTTAAAAAAGTGGAACTAGTTTTAATTATTAGTAGTATTAAATTACGAGTATTATTATTAAAAATAGTTTTGTTTTGTTTGTTGATAACGGTTTAGTAGTTGATTTGCGAGGTTGACCTGGCCGTGCCGTGTATGCCATACCGTTAATCCTATACCGTTTTGTTTATACCGTTATATTGTTAGCCCTTGAAATTGGTAAGTTGTTAATAATTTATGAAAATAGTAGGGTCCGTGTATGTCGTCCGAATTTTAATTGTGTTTTATATTATCGTGACGCGACCTATTTCTATTGTTTTTTTTGTTGATGTTTACCACTTTTATATTTCTTTGTTTGCTTTGTTTATTAAACGGATTATAAATGGCTCCTACGAATCCGACCGCCGTATCCAGGGCTGGCATCCAAGGAGTTTTGCGTTGGCTTGCTTGTGCGGTCACATTAATAGACCGAGCCGACCGGGTAGGCGCGTTGCTAGCTCGGTATGGCGGGCTGGCAGCTCGGCTGCAAGACCTGGAGCGCCACGCCATGGAGTGTCGCGCGTATTATCTGGAGAACCCCCCAGCTGATGATGCCGTGTCGGAACAGCTGGAGCAGGATGTAGCCCAGGCCTATGAGCTGGCTGACCAGTTCACGGAGGCGGCTGAGAGGGCCCTGGCTGTTCGGAAGGGGGAGCCGGTTTTGAGCGGGGAGGTCAAACCTACCCCGACGGCGTTGCTAGGCCGATTGCCTACCTTGGAGATTCCCACTTTTAATGGGGATCTGTCAGCCTGGATGGGCTTCATTAACTTGTTCGACAGCTTAGTGGATTCACGACGGGACTTATCCCCTAGTGAGAAGTTGGCCTATTTGCGCTTCTCCCTGCGAGGAGAGGCCAGCGCGGTAATCCAGCACCTGCTCATCAGCGACGACAACTACCAGGTGGCTCGCCAGCTTCTGGTTAGCAGGTACCAGAATGTCCGGTTACTGGCGGACACCCACGTGGCCACGATTTTGGCCCTCCCGCGAATCACGCGGGTACACCTGTTACGGAGGGAGTTGCTGAACCCGCTACTGTCAGCGGTCAACTCCCTAAGGCGATTGGACCTGCCGGTGGATCAGTGGTCCTTTATACTGCTGCACATAGTCCTCGCCAAATTGCCCGCTGAAATGAAGGGGCGTTTCGAGCAGAGGTACGGAGGCGACAGCGCCTCGTATCTCCCGCCCTTCGCGGACCTCCTTCGTTTTTTGGAGGACGAATGTAGGGTGACGGACCACCTGGAGCCCGCCCCGGTTCCAGGTGTTGGTCGTATGGTGGCGGCGAGGGAACAGCCCCGTCGCCCGACCAATAGGTATGCTGCCTTCCAGCAGTCCCCTCCCCCCGCACCGAGTGAGCGGTGCAGGTATTGCAGGGGAGATAGGCACGTGGTGCACGAATGTGCCAAATTTAGAGGCCTCCGCCCAGAGGGACGGAGGGCCGTTGCTAGACAGCGCCAATGGTGCTATAGGTGTTTGGGGGGACACATGCAGTCGGCGTGTCCCCAGACAGAGGATTGTCGTCTTTGCGGAGGGAGGCATCACCCCCTCCTTTGTTTGGACCGCAAGGACGCCGGGAGCGACCGGGGTTCGAATTCCTCGCGCACGGGCGGGGGCCCGGCAGCCCGGAACCGGTCCCCTAGAGATTCGGCGGGGCTTAGCCCCCCCGTTCAGTCCCCCCCGGAGAGGGGGAACTATAGGAGAGACGCCCCCGCCACGGGCGGGGGTAGGGGGGTACCACAAGAGTACGCCACGGTGGCGATGGGCACGGGCCCTATTTGCTACTCCCCCCCCCTAATGGAGAGGCCTCGATTGGGGTACTATGTACCGAGGCACGCCCCACACGGGTATTACCCTGCACCTAGGAGTGCTGTTGGTCGGGGCCAGTATGTACCCGATTGGGACCCGCTCGCCCGGTACGAGCGTCCCACATTTGGCGCGCCGACTCAGGCGCGAGGGGGACAAGTACCCCCCCAAAATTTTTAATGGCGCCCCTGTCGGACCCAACCACCCCTCCGGAGCTTGTGCTGTTGCCAACAGCCTCCGTGAATGTTTGGGGACCTAAGGGCAATGTTGTAACGGTGCGTGCCCTTTTGGACTCAGGTGCCCAGGGGTGCATAATGTCCAGGTGGCTTGTCCGACAGCTGGGTCTTTTGCTTGTGCCGCATCACGAAGCGGTACGGGGGGTGGGAGACTCGCGGATCCCTGATCCGATTGGTCGAGTTGAGTTCTCCTTCTCCCCCCACTTCACGCCAAGGCCGAAGATCGGTGCTTCGGCGATAGTTTTTGATAAGGTGGTTGGACCACTCCCGCAAGTGCGAGTGCCGCCATCCACGATTGAGCTGACGTCTGGACTGGCTTTGGCTGATCCTTCCTTCCACCGACCGGGCCCAATACACTTGTTGATTGGTGCGGATGTCCTCGGTCGTGTACTGTGTGGAAGCAAGCGAGTTTTGCAGACAGCCGATCTTGTCGCCCTGTCCTCGTCGCTGGGTCATGTGGTGATGGGAAAGGTACCACAGACACCAGAGACCCCGTCGGTAGACCGCCAGACCATTGTCGGTTCTACTTTGTCCGACGTTCTCCAAAAGTTTTGGGAGGTGGAGGAACCTCCCACTGCCAAGCGGTTGGATCCGTTAGCCGAGGAGTGCGAATTGTTCTACCAGAACAACACTGGGCGCCTCCTCTCGGGTCGCTTGATTACCCGCTTGCCCTTCTTGGCGGTTCGCCCTCCTTTAGGGAGCTCCCGACCGATGGCCGAGAAGAGATTGTTGTCCATGGAGCGTAGGATGGCCAGGAATCCCGCATTCAAGGAGAAGTATATAGACTTCATGCGGGAGTATTTGGACCTTGGGCACATGTCCATCTCGCAGTTGGACTGGCGTAATGTGGAACATTACTTCCTGCCACACCACGCTGTTTTGAAGACTTCCAATGGGAAGATCCGCGTGGTCTTTGATGGTTCAGCGCCCACGTCAACCGGAGTGTCGTTGAATCAGTGTCTGCATGCGGGGCCGAAGTTGCATCACGATGTCTGTCATGTTTTGACCAACTTCCGCCGGCACGCTGTCGTCTTTGTGGCCGATATCCGCATGATGTTCAGACAGACCGTGATTCACCCGGAGGATAGACGATACCAGCTCATCCTTTGGCGTGAGGATCCCCAGGATCCGATGTTGGCTTACGAGCTGAACACCAACACTTATGGTTTGCGGTCGAGCCCCTTTGTGGCGATCCGTTCGCTTTTAGAGCTCGCGGAGCGCGAACGGCTACGCTATCCCCGGGCATCTGCTCTTATTGAGGGGGGGGGCCTTATTTGTCGACGATATCTGCACGGGGGCCTCGAGCTTAGATGAGGCTCTCGTCTTACGTGATGAGCTGATTGCGCTCTTGAGGGCTGGTGGCTATGAGTTGCGGAAGTGGCTGTCTAACTCACCGGACCTCTTGGCAGATTTGCCTAAGGACCACCAGCAAGAGCCGCTCCTCTTTGAAAATCCGGAGACTCCAGACATGCTGTCTGTTTTGGGAGTCCAATATCGACCAGTCCCGGATTTGTTCACATATAGATTGGAACTGCCAGACCCAAAGGTCTGGACTAAACGCACGGTGCTGTCCACTGTAGCCCGTACCTTTGATCCGAACGGTTGGCTCAGCCCTGTAGTGTTTTCGATGAAGTGCTTCCTACAGGAGCTCTGGGCTGCGGAATTGTCATGGGATGAGCCCCTCTCTGGTAGCCTCCTACGAGAGTGGGTGAGGTTCGTGTCATCCCTACCCGACGTCAATCGGGTTTGTATACCGAGGCAAATGCTGCCTTCGGGAAAGTTTAAAGCCTCCCTGCACGGCTTTTGTGACGCGTCCGAAAGCGGATACGCGGCAGCCGTTTACATCCGAACGGTGGATGCAGCAGGCGTTGTCGCCGCGCGAAAAAATTGTACCACTTCACGATATTCGCCGAAAAACGGGATGAAGGCTCTGACCTAAAAATGTTATTGAAGAATTAATATGGACTACCCTCTGCTCACGGCTTCGGCCTTGTGAACTTCACGACGTTATCCCGCGGGAATGCTATATTTTTCCGAGATAATAAGTAGTAGTCTAGAAGAATAATCTGAAAAGCCTTTTCCTTTTGATGTTGAATGAACGGCATTAATTAAATGTAACAGTTTGACACCGGTTTTTTAGACTAATTAGACTTTGCTGAGCTCCATTTTGACGGTGTCAGACCAATTTCCCCCCCTTTTCATTGAAAATATGTCCCTCACCACGGTTTTTTTCCGTTTTGTACAAAAACTTAGATCTAGAAGAAAACTGTCAGTGACAAAATTAATCTACATTAAATTACCTACCACATGCCAGAATTTTATTTTTATAGGTCTTACCTACTTATAGTTTTTGTGTAACATCTACCCAAATTTCAAAGTGCTTAATTTTTTTTTACTTTTACTATACTTTGGGCATTTTATAGGGAAACCGCTGAATTTGGAACAAAGTGATGTATGCACTAATCAATCTTGATGTATTAACCTACAAAACAAGACCTCAAGACGAGTTTTGGTTTACCTTTGACAACTTACAGCGCCGAACATACTTTATATTTCGTAGATTTCTAAAGATAATCAAGCAAATCTTTTACAGGATGCTAGTCAAAGATATACAGGGAGTCCCAAAATTAACTCACATGGAGGGAAAGTACCTTAAATACTGAAGGTATAAAATTTTACTGAAAGGAGACTTCATTTTTATTTTAAAAAGAAAACGAACTGCATTCACCGAATTGTGAATATTCACTTGTCTGAACTGGGAATCGAACCCGCTGAATGTAAAAAAAATATTTCTCTAATTTAATTGTAGGTACCGATCGAAAGACTCGATTATACCTAAGCATTTCTTCTAAATAACATAGCATCTTAAACACATCTTAGATTTCTGCGCGAACTGTCCATATAAATAAAACACTTTCACGGATTTTTTCACGCAATTTATTCAACAACTTAGTTAAATTTTAGTTGTTTTTTGAGATTTTTTGGTTTATCCGACGTTATTTTATTATTTATTTATTTGATTAAGTACACGAAAAATTACAACAAATGGTACTAACTTAACAGTGTCATATAAACCAGGGTAGGTTTTACCAGACACTGACATTCGTCTGCAAATACTCATATTATGTAATATTAATACTTAGGTATTAACTACAAACAAAATAACATAATGGACAGACAGAAAGATAAATAACAGAAATCATTTTAACTAAACTATTACACAGACTGACATCAGCTAACAATAAAAGTTTTATTTTTATTTAATAACTTTTTTTTTATGCTACATACATTAATCTCTCGATTCCTAGTACAGCAAAGCTAAGTTAACAGCGCAGCGGTCAGCGAGTGTGTTCACACGGGCGGATTTCTCAGCATGTTACTATTGTTAAATATAGTTTTTTTTTTATATATAGATTTAAATTTAGTTTATGTTAATTGATGAAAATGAAGTACTTATTAGAAATTTATTTGATTAATTAATTGTTATATTTATTTATAATTTATATTATGTTAGTTTATTTGTGACAGGTAATGAGATTGTTCACGCCGCGCCCGCGAGCGGACAGTTGTCATTGTCAATGTCTCGATGCGCTCGGGCCGGGTGTTTTTTCATTCGTTTAGTTCGGCGCCAACCGCCGTCCGCGCAACATCGCGCTCAGTTACCTACCCGTATTGTGACCGAGATTTCGCTTTTTAGCACCTACGAGTGCCCGGTCGGGGTACGGACTTGTGACCCGTGTGTGTTCGCTTTGAAAAGCGCCGGGAAAGTTTTAGCTGTCTATTAGGGCATTGTGTAGTTATAAGAGTGTTAGCTATAAGAGTTTCCCATCGGGGGTTTGGTGGAGATCGATTTGCCAGGCGCGCGCGCGCCGGCGAGACAGCGATCAGCCCCCCTGGATTACGGACAGTATCTTCTCGTTAAGGTAGGACTAGCTTAAGTAACTTAATTTTGCATGAGAAACATCCGTTTCAATAAACTGTGGAACACAGTCGATGGTCACCACACTTGTGCCTGAACATCTTTTGGTAGCAGAGCGTAGTTGATATAATTAATTTTCATATTAAAATTAACTACATAAAATTTCATAGTAAAAATAAAATTATTTTTTTTTTTGTTAAAATCTCGAGGGTATTCCGAGACGATTTCCGATCCGATTTCCGATCCGATCCGATCCGAGATTTGAAGTACTAAGAAATTGTTCTAGTAAATTCTCGAAGCGAATGTTTCTCACTTGGTGGATCCGATAATAGATAGACACTTATATAATTGTTGTCACATACTAGTGATTTGATACGAGTTTACTCGCCTAGATGTGTATATTTTTTTTGTGTGTCCGGATTTATTTGACGAATAGTTTCGTTCGAAAGTGTTGTTTATTAGTACCACATACTAGTGTTTGTTCCGAGTCCGCTTGCCTAGTTAAAAAAGTGGAACTAGTTTTAATTATTAGTAGTATTAAATTACGAGTATTATTATTAAAAATAGTTTTGTTTTGTTTGTTGATAACGGTTTAGTAGTTGATTTGCGAGGTTGACCTGGCCGTGCCGTGTATGCCATACCGTTAATCCTATACCGTTTTGTTTATACCGTTATATTGTTAGCCCTTGAAATTGGTAAGTTGTTAATAATTTATGAAAATAGTAGGGTCCGTGTATGTCGTCCGAATTTTAATTGTGTTTTATATTATCGTGACGCGACCTATTTCTATTGTTTTTTTTGTTGATGTTTACCACTTTTATATTTCTTTGTTTGCTTTGTTTATTAAACGGATTATAAATGGCTCCTACGAATCCGACCGCCGTATCCAGGGCTGGCATCCAAGGAGTTTTGCGTTGGCTTGCTTGTGCGGTCACATTAATAGACCGAGCCGACCGGGTAGGCGCGTTGCTAGCTCGGTATGGCGGGCTGGCAGCTCGGCTGCAAGACCTGGAGCGCCACGCCATGGAGTGTCGCGCGTATTATCTGGAGAACCCCCCAGCTGATGATGCCGTGTCGGAACAGCTGGAGCAGGATGTAGCCCAGGCCTATGAGCTGGCTGACCAGTTCACGGAGGCGGCTGAGAGGGCCCTGGCTGTTCGGAAGGGGGAGCCGGTTTTGAGCGGGGAGGTCAAACCTACCCCGACGGCGTTGCTAGGCCGATTGCCTACCTTGGAGATTCCCACTTTTAATGGGGATCTGTCAGCCTGGATGGGCTTCATTAACTTGTTCGACAGCTTAGTGGATTCACGACGGGACTTATCCCCTAGTGAGAAGTTGGCCTATTTGCGCTCCTCCTTGCGAGGAGAGGCCAGCGCGGTAATCCAGCACCTGCTCATCAGCGACGACAACTACCAGGTGGCTCGCCAGCTTCTGGTTAGCAGGTACCAGAATGTCCGGTTACTGGCGGACACCCACGTGGCCACGATTTTGGCCCTCCCGCGAATCACGCGGGTACACCTGTTACGGAGGGAGTTGCTGAACCCGCTACTGTCAGCGGTCAACTCCCTAAGGCGATTGGACCTGCCGGTGGATCAGTGGTCCTTTATACTGCTGCACATAGTCCTCGCCAAATTGCCCGCTGAAATGAAGGGGCGTTTCGAGCAGAGGTACGGAGGCGACAGCGCCTCGTATCTCCCGCCCTTCGCGGACCTCCTTCGTTTTTTGGAGGACGAATGTAGGGTGACGGACCACCTGGAGCCCGCCCCGGTTCCAGGTGTTGGTCGTATGGTGGCGGCGAGGGAACAGCCCCGTCGCCCGACCAATAGGTATGCTGCCTTCCAGCAGTCCCCTCCCCCCGCACCGAGTGAGCGGTGCAGGTATTGCAGGGGAGATAGGCACGTGGTGCACGAATGTGCCAAATTTAGAGGCCTCCGCCCAGAGGGACGGAGGGCCGTTGCTAGACAGCGCCAATGGTGCTATAGGTGTTTGGGGGGACACATGCAGTCGGCGTGTCCCCAGACAGAGGATTGTCGTCTTTGCGGAGGGAGGCATCACCCCCTCCTTTGTTTGGACCGCAAGGACGCCGGGAGCGACCGGGGTTCGAATTCCTCGCGCACGGGCGGGGGCCCGGCAGCCCGGAACCGGTCCCCTAGAGATTCGGCGGGGCTTAGCCCCCCCGTTCAGTCCCCCCCGAAGAGGGGGAACTATAAGAGAGACGCCCCCGCCACGGGCGGGGGTAGGGGGGTACCACAAGAGTACGCCACGGTGGCGATGGGCACGGGCCCTATTTGCTACTCCCCCCCCCTAATGGAGAGGCCTCGATTGGGGTACTATGTACCGAGGCACGCCCCACACGGGTATTACCCTGCACCTAGGAGTGCTGTTGGTCGGGGCCAGTATGTACCCGATTGGGACCCGCTCGCCCGGTACGAGCGTCCCACATTTGGCGCGCCGACTCAGGCGCGAGGGGGACAAGTACCCCCCCAAATTTTTTAATGGCGCCCCTGTCGGACCCAACCACCCCTCCGGAGCTTGTGCTGTTGCCAACAGCCTCCGTGAATGTTTGGGGACCTAAGGGCAATGTTGTAACGGTGCGTGCCCTTTTGGACTCAGGTGCCCAGGGGTGCATAATGTCCAGGTGGCTTGTCCGACAGCTGGGTCTTTTGCTTGTGCCGCATCACGAAGCGGTACGGGGGGTGGGAGACTCGCGGATCCCTGATCCGATTGGTCGAGTTGAGTTCTCCTTCTCCCCCCACTTCACGCCAAGGCCGAAGATCGGTGCTTCGGCGATAGTTTTTGATAAGGTGGTTGGACCACTCCCGCAAGTGCGAGTGCCGCCATCCACGATTGAGCTGACGTCTGGACTGGCTTTGGCTGATCCTTCCTTCCACCGACCGGGCCCAATACACTTGTTGATTGGTGCGGATGTCCTCGGTCGTGTACTGTGTGGAAGCAAGCGAGTTTTGCAGACAGCCGATCTTGTCGCCCTGTCCTCGTCGCTGGGTCATGTGGTGATGGGAAAGGTACCACAGACACCAGAGACCCCGTCGGTAGACCGCCAGACCATTGTCGGTTCTACTTTGTCCGACGTTCTCCAAAAGTTTTGGGAGGTGGAGGAACCTCCCACTGCCAAGCGGTTGGATCCGTTAGCCGAGGAGTGCGAATTGTTCTACCAGAACAACACTGGGCGCCTCCTCTCGGGTCGCTTGATTACCCGCTTGCCCTTCTTGGCGGTTCGCCCTCCTTTAGGGAGCTCCCGACCGATGGCCGAGAAGAGATTGTTGTCCATGGAGCGTAGGATGGCCAGGAATCCCGCATTCAAGGAGAAGTATATAGACTTCATGCGGGAGTATTTGGACCTTGGGCACATGTCCATCTCGCAGTTGGACTGGCGTAATGTGGAACATTACTTCCTGCCACACCACGCTGTTTTGAAGACTTCCAATGGGAAGATCCGCGTGGTCTTTGATGGTTCAGCGCCCACGTCAACCGGAGTGTCGTTGAATCAGTGTCTGCATGCGGGGCCGAAGTTGCATCACGATGTCTGTGATGTTTTGACCAACTTCCGCCGGCACGCTGTCGTCTTTGTGGCCGATATCCGCATGATGTTCAGACAGACCGTGATTCACCCGGAGGATAGACGATACCAGCTCATCCTTTGGCGTGAGGATCCCCAGGATCCGATGTTGGCTTACGAGCTGAACACCAACACTTATGGTTTGCGGTCGAGCCCCTTTGTGGCGATCCGTTCGCTTTTAGAGCTCGCGGAGCGCGAACGGCTACGCTATCCCCGGGCATCTGCTCTTATTGAGGGGGGGGCCTTATTTGTCGACGATATCTGCACGGGGGCCTCGAGCTTAGATGAGGCTCTCGTCTTACGTGATGAGCTGATTGCGCTCTTGAGGGCTGGTGGCTATGAGTTGCGGAAGTGGCTGTCTAACTCACCGGACCTCTTGGCAGATTTGCCTAAGGACCACCAGCAAGAGCCGCTCCTCTTTGAAAATCCGGAGACTCCAGACATGCTGTCTGTTTTGGGAGTCCAGTATCGACCAGTCCCGGATTTGTTCACATATAGATTGGAACTGCCAGACCCAAAGGTCTGGACTAAACGCACGGTGCTGTCCACTGTAGCCCGTACCTTTGATCCGAACGGTTGGCTCAGCCCTGTAGTGTTTTCGATGAAGTGCTTCCTACAGGAGCTTTGGGCTGCGGAATTGTCATGGGATGAGCCCCTCTCTGGTAGCCTCCTACGAGAGTGGGTGAGGTTCGTGTCATCCCTACCTGACGTCAATCGGGTTTGTATACCGAGGCAAATGCTGCCTTCGGGAAAGTTTAAAGCCTCCCTGCACGGCTTTTGTGACGCGTCCGAAAGCGGATACGCGGCAGCCGTTTACATCCGAACGGTGGATGCAGCAGGCGTTGTCGCCGCGCGAAAAAATTGTACCACTTCACGATATTCGCCGAAAAACGGGATGAAGGCTCTGACCTAAAAATGTTATTGAAGAATTAATATGGACTACCCTCTGCTCACGGCTTCGGCCGTGTGAACTTCACGACGTTATCCCGCGGGAATGCTATATTTTTCCGAGATAATAAGTAGTAGTCTAGAAGAATAATCTGAAAAGCCTTTTCCTTTTGATGTTGAATGAACGGCATTAATTAAATGTAACAGTTTGACACCGGTTTTTTAGACTAATTAGACTTTGCTGAGCTCCATTTTGACGGTGTCAGACCAATTTCCCCCCCTTTTCATTGAAAATATGTCCCTCACCACGGTTTTTTTCCGTTTTGTACAAAAACTTAGATCTAGAAGAAAACTGTCAGTGACAAAATTAATCTACATTAAATTACCTACCACATGCCAGAATTTTATTTTTATAGGTCTTACCTACTTATAGTTTTTGTGTAACATCTACCCAAATTTCAAAGTGCTTAATTTTTTTTTACTTTTACTATACTTTGGGCATTTTATAGGGAAACCGCTGAATTTGGAACAAAGTGATGTATGCACTAATCAATCTTGATGTATTAACCTACAAAACAAGACCTCAAGACGAGTTTTGGTTTACCTTTGACAACTTACAGCGCCGAACATACTTTATATTTCGTAGATTTCTAAAGATAATCAAGCAAATCTTTTACAGGATGCTAGTCAAAGATATACAGGGAGTCCCAAAATTAACTCACATGGAGGGAAAGTACCTTAAATACTGAAGGTATAAAATTTTACTGAAAGGAGACTTCATTTTTATTTTAAAAAGAAAACGAACTGCATTCACCGAATTGTGAATATTCACTTGTCTGAACTGGGAATCGAACCCGCTGAATGTAAAAAAAATATTTCTCTAATTTAATTGTAGGTACCGATCGAAAGACTCGATTATACCTAAGCATTTCTTCTAAATAACATAGCATCTTAAACACATCTTAGATTTCTGCGCGAACTGTCCATATAAATAAAACACTTTCACGGATTTTTTCACGCAATTTATTCAACAACTTAGTTAAATTTTAGTTGTTTTTTGAGATTTTTTGGTTTATCCGACGTTATTTTATTATTTATTTATTTGATTAAGTACACGAAAAATTACAACAAATGGTACTAACTTAACAGTGTCATATAAACCAGGGTAGGTTTTACCAGACACTGACATTCGTCTGCAAATACTCATATTATGTAATATTAATACTTAGGTATTAACTACAAACAAAATAACATAATGGACAGACAGAAAGATAAATAACAGAAATCATTTTAACTAAACTATTACACAGACTGACATCAGCTAACAATAAAAGTTTTATTTTTATTTAATAACTTTTTTTTTATGCTACCTACATTAATCTCTCGATTCCTAGTACAGCAAAGCTAAGTTAACAGCGCAGCGGACAGCGAGTGTGTTCACACGGGCGGATTTCTCAGCATGTTACTATTGTTAAATATAGTTTTTTTTTTATATATAGATTTAAATTTAGTTTATGTTAATTGATGAAAATGAAGTACTTATTAGAAATTTATTTGATTAATTAATTGTTATATTTATTTATAATTTATATTATGTTAGTTTATTTGTGACAGGTAATGAGATTGTTCACGCCGCGCCCGCGAGCGGACAGTTGTCATTGTCAATGTCTCGATGCGCTCGGGCCGGGTGTTTTTTCATTCGTTTAGTCGGCGCCAACCGCCGTCCCCGCAACATCGCGCTCAGTTACCTACCCGTATTGTGACCGAGATTTCGCTTTTTAGCACCTACGAGTGCCCGGTCGGGGTACGGACTTGTGACCCGTGTGTGTTCGCTTTGAAAAGCGCCGGGAAAGTTTTAGCTGTCTATTAGGGCATTGTGTAGTTATAAGAGTGTTAGCTATAAGAGTTTCCCATCGGGGGTTTGGTGGAGATCGATTTGCCAGGCGCGCGCGCGCCGGCGAGACAGCGATCAGCCCCCCTGGATTACGGACAGTATCTTCTCGTTAAGGTAGGACTAGCTTAAGTAACTTAATTTTGCATGAGAAACATCCGTTTCAATAAACTGTGGAACACAGTCGATGGTCACCTCACCACACTTGTGCCTGAACATCTTTTGGTAGCAGAGCGTAGTTGATATAATTAATTTTCATATTAAAATTAACTACATAAAATTTCATAGTAAAAATAAAATTATTTTTTTTTTTTGTTAAAATCTCGAGGGTATTCCGAGACGATTTCCGATCCGATTTCCGATCCGATCCGATCCGAGATTTGAAGTACTAAGAAATTGTTCTAGTAAATTCTCGAAGCGAATGTTTCTCACTTGGTGGATCCGATAATAGATAGACACTTATATAATTGTTGTCACATACTAGTGATTTGATACGAGTTTACTCGCCTAGATGTGTATATTTTTTTTGTGTGTCCGGATTTATTTGACGAATAGTTTCGTTCGAAAGTGTTGTTTATTAGTACCACATACTAGTGTTTGTTCCGAGTCCGCTTGCCTAGTTAAAAAAGTGGAACTAGTTTTAATTATTAGTAGTATTAAATTACGAGTATTATTATTAAAAATAGTTTTGTTTTGTTTGTTGATAACGGTTTAGTAGTTGATTTGCGAGGTTGACCTGGCCGTGCCGTGTATGCCATACCGTTAATCCTATACCGTTTTGTTCATACCGTTATATTGTTAGCCCTTGAAATTGGTAAGTTGTTAATAATTTATGAAAATAGTAGGGTCCGTGTATGTCGTCCGAATTTTAATTGTGTTTTATATTATCGTGACGCGACCTATTTCTATTGTTTTTTTTGTTGATGTTTACCACTTTTATATTTCTTTGTTTGCTTTGTTTATTAAACGGATTATAAATGGCTCCTACGAATCCGACCGCCGTATCCAGGGCTGGCATCCAAGGAGTTTTGCGTTGGCTTGCTTGTGCGGTCACATTAATAGACCGAGCCGACCGGGTAGGCGCGTTGCTAGCTCGGTATGGCGGGCTGGCAGCTCGGCTGCAAGACCTGGAGCGCCACGCCATGGAGTGTCGCGCGTATTATCTGGAGAACCCCCCAGCTGATGATGCCGTGTCGGAACAGCTGGAGCAGGATGTAGCCCAGGCCTATGAGCTGGCTGACCAGTTCACGGAGGCGGCTGAGAGGGCCCTGGCTGTTCGGAAGGGGGAGCCGGTTTTGAGCGGGGAGGTCAAACCTACCCCGACGGCGTTGCTAGGCCGATTGCCTACCTTGGAGATTCCCACTTTTAATGGGGATCTGTCAGCCTGGATGGGCTTCATTAACTTGTTCGACAGCTTAGTGGATTCACGACGGGACTTATCCCCTAGTGAGAAGTTGGCCTATTTGCGCTCCTCCCTGCGAGGAGAGGCCAGCGCGGTAATCCAGCACCTGCTCATCAGCGACGACAACTACCAGGTGGCTCGCCAGCTTCTGGTTAGCAGGTACCAGAATGTCCGGTTACTGGCGGACACCCACGTGGCCACGATTTTGGCCCTCCCGCGAATCACGCGGGTACACCTGTTACGGAGGGAGTTGCTGAACCCGCTACTGTCAGCGGTCAACTCCCTAAGGCGATTGGACCTGCCGGTGGATCAGTGGTCCTTTATACTGCTGCACATAGTCCTCGCCAAATTGCCCGCTGAAATGAAGGGGCGTTTCGAGCAGAGGTACGGAGGCGACAGCGCCTCGTATCTCCCGCCCTTTGCGGACCTCCTTCGTTTTTTGGAGGACGAATGTAGGGTGACGGACCACCTGGAGCCCGCCCCGGTTCCAGGTGTTGGTCGTATGGTGGCGGCGAGGGAACAGCCCCGTCGCCCGACCAATAGGTATGCTGCCTTCCAGCAGTCCCCTCCCCCCGCACCGAGTGAGCGGTGCAGGTATTGCAGGGGAGATAGGCACGTGGTGCACGAATGTGCCAAATTTAGAGGCCTCCGCCCAGAGGGACGGAGGGCCGTTGCTAGACAGCGCCAATGGTGCTATAGGTGTTTGGGGGGACACATGCAGTCGGCGTGTCCCCAGACAGAGGATTGTCGTCTTTGCGGAGGGAGGCATCACCCCCTCCTTTGTTTGGACCGCAAGGACGCCGGGAGCGACCGGGGTTCGAATTCCTCGCGCACGGGCGGGGGCCCGGCAGCCCGGAACCGGTCCCCTAGAGATTCGGCGGGGCTTAGCCCCCCCGTTCAGTCCCCCCCGGAGAGGGGGAACTATAGGAGAGACGCCCCCGCCACGGGCGGGGGTAGGGGGGTACCACAAGAGTACGCCACGGTGGCGATGGGCACGGGCCCTATTTGCTACTCCCCCCCCCCTAATGGAGAGGCCTCGATTGGGGTACTATGTACCGAGGCACGCCCCACACGGGTATTACCCTGCACCTAGGAGTGCTGTTGGTCGGGGCCAGTATGTACCCGATTGGGACCCGCTCGCCCGGTACGAGCGTCCCACATTTGGCGCGCCGACTCAGGCGCGAGGGGGACAAGTACCCCCCCAAAATTTTTAATGGCGCCCCTGTCGGACCCAACCACCCCTCCGGAGCTTGTGCTGTTGCCAACAGCCTCCGTGAATGTTTGGGGACCTAAGGGCAATGTTGTAACGGTGCGTGCCCTTTTGGACTCAGGTGCCCAGGGGTGCATAATGTCCAGGTGGCTTGTCCGACAGCTGGGTCTTTTGCTTGTGCCGCATCACGAAGCGGTACGGGGGGTGGGAGACTCGCGGATCCCTGATCCGATTGGTCGAGTTGAGTTCTCCTTCTCCCCCCACTTCACGCCAAGGCCGAAGATCGGTGCTTCGGCGATAGTTTTTGATAAGGTGGTTGGACCACTCCCGCAAGTGCGAGTGCCGCCATCCACGATTGAGCTGACGTCTGGACTGGCTTTGGCTGATCCTTCCTTCCACCGACCGGGCCCAATACACTTGTTGATTGGTGCGGATGTCCTCGGTCGTGTACTGTGTGGAAGCAAGCGAGTTTTGCAGACAGCCGATCTTGTCGCCCTGTCCTCGTCGCTGGGTCATGTGGTGATGGGAAAGGTACCACAGACACCAGAGACCCCGTCGGTAGACCGCCAGACCATTGTCGGTTCTACTTTGTCCGACGTTCTCCAAAAGTTTTGGGAGGTGGAGGAACCTCCCACTGCCAAGCGGTTGGATCCGTTAGCCGAGGAGTGCGAATTGTTCTACCAGAACAACACTGGGCGCCTCCTCTCGGGTCGCTTGATTACCCGCTTGCCCTTCTTGGCGGTTCGCCCTCCTTTAGGGAGCTCCCGACCGATGGCCGAGAAGAGATTGTTGTCCATGGAGCGTAGGATGGGCCAGGAATCCCGCATTCAAGGAGAAGTATATAGACTTCATGCGGGAGTATTTGGACCTTGGGCACATGTCCATCTCGCAGTTGGACTGGCGTAATGTGGAACATTACTTCCTGCCACACCACGCTGTTTTGAAGACTTCCAATGGGAAGATCCGCGTGGTCTTTGATGGTTCAGCGCCCACGTCAACCGGAGTGTCGTTGAATCAGTGTCTGCATGCGGGGCCGAAGTTGCATCACGATGTCTGTGATGTTTTGACCAACTTCCGCCGGCACGCTGTCGTCTTTGTGGCCGATATCCGCATGATGTTCAGACAGACCGTGATTCACCCGGAGGATAGACGATACCAGCTCATCCTTTGGCGTGAGGATCCCCAGGATCCGATGTTGGCTTACGAGCTGAACACCAACACTTATGGTTTGCGGTCGAGCCCCTTTGTGGCGATCCGTTCGCTTTTAGAGCTCGCGGAGCGCGAACGGCTACGCTATCCCCGGGCATCTGCTCTTATTGAGGGGGGGGCCTTATTTGTCGACGATATCTGCACGGGGGCCTCGAGCTTAGATGAGGCTCTCGTCTTACGTGATGAGCTGATTGCGCTCTTGAGGGCTGGTGGCTATGAGTTGCGGAAGTGGCTGTCTAACTCACCGGACCTCTTGGCAGATTTGCCTAAGGACCACCAGCAAGAGCCGCTCCTCTTTGAAAATCCGGAGACTCCAGACATGCTGTCTGTTTTGGGAGTCCAGTATCGACCAGTCCCGGATTTGTTCACATATAGATTGGAACTGCCAGACCCAAAGGTCTGGACTAAACGCACGGTGCTGTCCACTGTAGCCCGTACCTTTGATCCGAACGGTTGGCTCAGCCCTGTAGTGTTTTCGATGAAGTGCTTCCTACAGGAGCTTTGGGCTGCGGAATTGTCATGGGATGAGCCCCTCTCTGGTAGCCTCCTACGAGAGTGGGTGAGGTTCGTGTCATCCCTACCTGACGTCAATCGGGTTTGTATACCGAGGCAAATGCTGCCTTCGGGAAAGTTTAAAGCCTCCCTGCACGGCTTTTGTGACGCGTCCGAAAGCGGATACGCGGCAGCCGTTTACATCCGAACGGTGGATGCAGCAGGCGTTGTCGCCGTACACTTAGTTACGGCCAAGAGTAAGGTCGCCCCCCTTCGGACTAGGCTAACCATTCCGAAGTTGGAGTTGTCCGGCGCCACTCTCTTAGTACGGCTACTCAATCATGTTGCCGACACCTTGGGAAACGGTGTCGACTTGGAGTCGATATTTGCGTGGTCTGACAGCCAGGTCGTCCTTTGTTGGCTGAAGAGTTCAGTCCACACCCTGGAGGTTTTTGTGGCCAACCGGGTCTCACAAATTCAGACTTCAAAGGCCCCGTTGATTTGGCGCCACGTACCGGGCGAACTGAACCCCGCAGATTGTGCCTCCCGCGGCTGCGAGGCGCCTGAGTTAGTGGACCACCACCTATGGTGGAGTCCATCATGGTTGTTACGGCCTGAGCGCTCATGGCCTGCCACCCCGGCTGTGGCCAGAGTCCCAGACCTAGGCATGCGTGTTCACGCCGTGGAGACGGTGGCGGCTCCGCAGATGGAGTTTTTGTTAGACCGCTACAGTTCTCTTGATAAGTTGCTCGGCGTGACTGCTTGGATGAGGCGCTTTGTGCGAAATTGTCGCCGGCCTCAGGAGAAATCGTTGTCTCCGGTCCTCGCCCCACAAGAGCGGCAAGACGCCCTGTTGCATTGGTTGCGAGTGACGCAACAGCGAGAGTTTGAACCGGAGCTGAAAGCCCTGCGCTCAAGTAAGTCCAAGTTGAAGGGACCCTTGGTGCGGTTGAATCCCTTCTTGGACAGTACCGGATTGCTGCGTGTCGGAGGTAGGCTCAGACATGCCAACCTGCCGTACGGATCACGCCACCCTTTGTTGCTCCCCAAGGATGGACCGTTAGTTAGACTGTTGATTACAGACCGACATGTAAAGAATGCTCATGCCGGTTGTAATGCTTTGACCGCGCTCCTCCTACGAGAGTTCTGGATTTTGTCAGCGCGGAGAATAATCCGATCCGTTATTTTTCGTTGTCTCCCGTGTTATCGTTTGCGCGCCGATACGATGCAGCCCCAGATGGGTGATTTGCCTGCCGATCGAGTGAACGAATCGATGCCCTTCTCAGGAGTTGGAACGGATTTTGCGGGGCCATTTACCGTTAAGACATCGCGGCTTCGTAATGCTAGAACGGAAAAGGCTTACTTGTGTGTATTTGTTTGTTTGGCCACTAAAGCGGTCCACCTGGAGGTGGTTAGTGCCCTCACCACAGAAGCCTTTGTAGCCACGTTGAATCGTTTTGTGTCTCGCCGCGGAATGCCGTCGTTAATAAGGTCCGATTGTGGAACCAATTTCAAGGGCACCGAAAGGTATTTAAAGGAAGTTTGTGAATTTTTGGATAGGAATAATTTTGAGATCGGATCCACACTCTCTCGCAGAGGGGTACGATGGCAGTACTCCCCGCCATCCTGCCCCCACTGGGGAGGGATTTTTGAAGCAACTGTAAAGGCCGCTAAAACTCACCTTCGTCGCGTTATTGGGGAGACGGTCCTCACGTTTGAGGAACTCGCGACCGTATTTTGTAAGGTTGAGGCGGTCCTCAACTCGCGTCCGTTGTGTCCGTTGTCTTCGGACGCGAATGATTTAGAGGCCCTTACGCCGGGCCATTTTTTGATTGGCAGACCGCTTAACGCCTTGCCGGAATATCCTTATTCCGAAGTGCCCTCCGGACGGCTCTCGCGATTTGAATTGCTCCAGCAGCTTACGCAGAGTTTTTGGCGCCGTTGGCATCTGGAGTATTTGCACATTTTGCAGCAACGCGTTAAGTGGTCGGATAGGACGACCCCACCCAAGACCGGAGACCTCGTGTTGGTAAAGGATCCAAACCTGCCGCCCCTCCGCTGGCGTTTAGGACGCATTGTTCAGCTTCATCCGGGGTCGGATGGTGTGCCCAGGTTTGCCGAGGTCCTGGTGGGGGACTCTGTTTTGAAGCGAGCGATCGCTACCCTCTCTCGCCTGCCCTTAGATTGAGTTGGCGGACAGTTTGCTACTGTCCGGGACGGGGGGATGTTCACGCCGCGCCCGCGAGCGGACAGTTGTCATTGTCAATGTCTCGATGCGCTCGGGCCGGGTGTTTTTTCATTCGTTTAGTTCGGCGCCAACCGCCGTCCGCGCAACATCGCGCTCAGTTACCTACCCGTATTGTGACCGAGATTTCGCTTTTTAGCACCTACGAGTGCCCGGTCGGGGTACGGACTTGTGACCCGTGTGTGTTCGCTTTGAAAAGCGCCGGGAAAGTTTTAGCTGTCTATTAGGGCATTGTGTAGTTATAAGAGTGTTAGCTATAAGAGTTTCCCATCGGGGGTTTGGTGGAGATCGATTTGCCAGGCGCGCGCGCGCCGGCGAGACAGCGATCAGCCCCCCTGGATTACGGACAGTATCTTCTCGTTAAGGTAGGACTAGCTTAAGTAACTTAATTTTGCATGAGAAACATCCGTTTCAATAAACTGTGGAACACAGTCGATGGTCACCACACTTGTGCCTGAACAGAGATTTTATTGTACTTTTGATGTTGCTTATAGTAATAGATGTTTTTAAGTTAAATGGCAATTCATTAATAAGCTTGGGTATCTGGAATTGTAATAGCTGTCTACCATAAAGATTATTGTACCGCGGGACAATTAATGTAGGAACTGAAGCACTACGTGTTTGTTTAATAATTTGTTTATTATTACGGTAGTTGTCATTAAAATAGTTTTCTACTAGGAGATTAAGTTGTACCTGTACCTGTCACTCATTAGTAATACATTGAAATGTTAAAGTTTTGAGCAAGACAGTCACAGGAAAGGCTATCCATAACGCTGCACAAACTTGTTATTCAACATTAAATGTTAAATTTCGTAGTCTTCCTTTTATTTAAGATGCTATGTTATTAAGAAAAAATGATAAGGTATGATCGAGCCTTTCGATCGGTACAATTAAATTAGAGAAATATTTTTTTTTACATTCGGCGGGTTCGATACCCAGTTCAGACAGTTGATTACTTAAAATTCTTTGAATGCAGTTCGTTTTCTTTTTAAAATAAAAATGAAGTCTCCTTTCAGTAATATTTTATATCTTCAGTATTTAAGGAAGGTACTTTCCCTCCATGTGAGTTAATTTTGGGACGCCCTGTATATGTACTAACGCACGTACTAGTTCACTAAAGTAGTTTGAGAGAGTTGTACAGTCTATGGTCTTATCAAGGAAATAGAAAGATTTAGTAGGTATTGGTGCAGGTATAGGGATCTGTAAAGGAAAAAGAGGCCTTTATTTAGAATATTTTAATCGTCATAGATTGTCTTTATCGTTTGATGATGATAATAAAAAGATTAATTACCTATTATTACACATTTGCGATAACATTATATGGCATACTCCTGGACAATAACAGCCAGATGTGCATGGTTGCTTCATCACGCCTCTGCGGCAAATGCAAGCTGCCGTTCACCTTGCCTTTACTTCTTACCAATACCTACTTAATTTTTCTATTTCCTTGAGACCATTAGTGAACTAGCCTAGCACGTGCGTTAGTACATGTATGTACAAAACTGAGTTTGACCAGTTTGAAGGTCTCATTTTTTGGTTTTTGGATTATATCTCAGAAACTATGCGTCCCAGCGACATGTTTACTACTTATGTGCTACAAGTTCAACTCAGTTGAATTTTTCGATATCTTGTATAGTTTTTGAGATATTCGCTCTTGAAAGTCTGTAAGTTTGGAATAAATATTTTTGCACCTTTTGACAGGATAACTTTTCAACGATGAACTGAAAAACTAATGGCTGCCATGGACAGCCATTAGTTTGTAGAGCATGTAACGGTTCAGAATTGAATCGTTATGGCTTAACGAATATTTCATAGAGTTTTGCACAACAAAATATATTGTCTAACTTAAAATTATACTTTACCAAAGGAATGCTGAATAATGGTTGTTTTTGCACCATAAAGGCATAACACGAATTGTAGTGAAGTACATTAAAATTGGGTTCACAGCACAAATATCTAAATAACTTGATATTGAGGGGAAGGAATCCAGTTAAGATAACACGAGATTTCGCAAACAAAAATAATTATACAGAATTGACAAACGTCATATTAGGCGCACAGAGAGATTAGTTCACGAATCTGGAATAAACTACATTATTATTATATGTGAACACACATAATATAAATCTTTCTGCATAAAATGCATAATAGTAGTTTATGTGACTGTCGCATAAGGAGGGGTATTAAAACACGAGTTTTTTAAACTCCCACTTGTGTTTTAATACCCCTCCTTATGCGACAGTCACATAAACTACTATTATATGTCTGTTTGTTAGTTGATAATGGGTATTTTGTATAGGGTTTTTCATTAAGAGCGCTCGAACTTTGAAATGGAATAAGAAAACCCGTTTAAGTGATATTCCCACAATTTTTATTTTATTTTAAAGAGCATTTGATGACATTATTTATGGAATATAATTTCAGCAAAATAGTCACCGCGATTCCGCTGAAGGTGGTGTATCCTGATAGACCAATTTTGGACGAAATTTTTACATAAAAGGGGCTCAATCTCATGAATAACGCGAGTTATGTTTGCCTTCAGGGGCAATTGTCTGTGTTTTGTCAGCATAGACTCAGGATTTCACGTAGCCCCACAGAAAGTAATCGAGCGCAGTTAGATCACACGATCTCGGTGGCCTGTTGATGTCACCACCACGCGAGATAACGAAGCCCTCAAACTTCGCATACAATAAATTTAATGTTTCCCGTGCAGTATGGCAAGTGGCGCCGTCCTTTTGCAACCAAATGTTCCATGGTGAAATGTCACGAATAAATATGTATTCCCGCCAAATTTGACAGCTATCGCTTTTCCAAGATGGCCGCTATCAACTTTCAAAGTTTGAGCGTCCCTATTGAAAACCCTTTACTTTGAATGGTTGAATTTTTACTTTAATCAAAGCAAGATTAAAGTGCTATTGGATAATTATATTAGGTGGGGTTATGTTGCTTGGGAGAAGCATGTTGACATGTTTATTGGAAAATCTGTGAAGGAGCTTGCATCTCAATGATTTTATTGTTTGGGGAAAAAGGATTATCTTTATAAGAACAGTAATTTTAATTGATAAAATCGTTTATTAAAATTAAGGAATACATAGGTAAAACAGGGCTGTAAGCATTGTCTGATTTGACGGGGCAGATTTAGTACTGAACCTCAAAGTAGATAAAAACCTTTTTGGAAATCTTTTTCGAGAAAAATTAAAAAGTTAAATGGCCGGAAGGGGGATTAGATTGGGAGAGCAGGGCTTTTGGCTGGCGCCTAGGACATTGGCAGCAGGGAGAGAGGGTTTTCTACAAAATAAGCCTACAAAATAGCTAGAAATAGATTGTTAGATAGCTAAATTCTTATAGACAATTAGGAGATTCAGGTATGTTTTGAAAATATAAAGGAGATCAGTCAAATTGGACCAAAAAAGTAAAAGTGTCGGCCAACAAAAATAAATTGCACATCACTATTGTAAACAGTGTAACGATCATTTTTTGTTATGACGTCAATAGTGTACGATTAGCGGCCAAGCAGTTATTCAAGTTTGAAAATGAAATTTTTTCTTCATTTTCAAAATTGAATACAGCTTGGTCAAAGTGCGGCCAACAAAAATAAATTGCACATTACTATTGTAAATAGCGTAACAATCACTTTTTGTTATGATGTCAACAGTGTACTATTAGTGGCCAAGCAGTTATTCAAGTTTGAAAAGGTCATTTTTTTCTCTTCATTTTCAAACTTGAATACAGCTTGGCCAAAGTGCGGCCAACAAAGATGTCATAATAAAAAATGATCATTACACTATTTACAATAGTAATGTGCAATTTATTTTTGTTGGCCGCACTTTGGCCAAGCTGTATTCAAGTTTGAAAATAAAGAAAAAATGTCATTTTGAAACTTGAATAACTGCTTGGCCACTAATCGTACACTGTTGACGTCATAACAAAAAACGATCTTTACACTGTTTACAATAGTAATGTGCAATTTATTTTAGTTGGCCGCACTTTGGCCAAGCTGTATACAAGTTTGAAAAAAAAGAAAAAAAATGACCTTTTCAAACTTGAATAACTGCTTGGCCACTAATCGTACACTGTTGACGTCATAACAAAAAATTATCGTTACACTATTTACAATAATAATGTGCAATTTATTTTCGTTAGCCGCACTGTGGCCAAGCTGTATTAAAGTTTGAAAATGATGAATAAATGTCATTTTTAACTTGAATAACTGCTTGGCCACTAGTCGTACGCTGTTGACGTCATAACAAAAAACGATCTTTACACTGTTTACAATAGTAATGTGCAATTTATTTTAGTTGGCCGCACTTTGGCCAAGCTGTATACAAGTTTGAAAAAAAAGAAAAAAAATGACCTTTTCAAACTTGAATAACTGCTTGGCCACTAATCGTACACTGTTGACGTCATAACAAAAAATTATCGTTACCTACACTGTTTACAATAATAATGTGCAATTTATTTTCGTTAGCCGCACTGTGGCCAAGCTGTATTAAAGTTTGAAAATGATGAATAAATGTCATTTTTAACTTGAATAACTGCTTGGCCACTAGTCGTACGCTGTTGACGTCATAACAAATAATGATCGTTACAGTGTTTACAATAGTAATGTGTAATTTATTTTTGTTGGCCGAACATTTTACTTTTTTGGTCCAAACATGTATGAAGCTTGACTGATCTCCTTTTCTAGAGAAACATTAGCGTCACAAAATGGCGGATTGAAGAAGAAAGTTATCCACCAAAGCGTCATTGGATAATGGAATCGATCTGTAAGGTCAATATTTACAAGCAATAGGATGTAAATAAATAAATATATTTGCTTGTGAGTAATAATAGTTGTTTACAAGTCCAATTTATGAGGAAACAGACATATCCGGAAGAAATAAGTAGTTTTACAATATGGAGTTCTTGAGTTTGTTTGTAAAAGCAAGTTTGTTTGATCTTATCAATTTCCAAATGAAAGTATATAGCAAGAAAACTTTAAAGAGATATTTTATATGTGAAGGAAATTGCATAGTGGACGAGTTTTATCGGCAGGCTGCACGGATTGTGTTGTCTAAATACAAAGCTTCAAAGCTTGAATCCAGTTTGATGCATCCTATCCTACTAATATTATAAATATGAAAGTTTAGATGTTTGGATGTTTCGATGTTTGGATGTTTGTTACTCAATCACGCCATAACGGCTAAACGGATTTGGCTGAAATTTGGGACACAGATACTTTGTAGCCTAGAGAGGAACATAGGCTACTTTTTATCCCGAAAAAACATCAAATTCCCGCGGGATAACATCGTGTAGTCTACGCGGGCTAAGCCGCGGGCGGAAAGCTAGTTGTCTATAAGACTGGATATTTACATTTTTGTGTGCCAAAATATACCATAGGGTGAATGGTTTTATAGTAAGTTTGATCTATTTATTGGAAAGGAAGACTAATCATCTTTAAATTGAGCTGGATAAGGGTGAAATTTAATTACAGAATATTGATTATAATAGAAAATAACTATCTTAGTAATTTGAAAGATATGCTCAAAGTTGCATTTCTAAGGCTATGTTGATTCAAGGCCAAAGAATGTGAGAATTTGTGGACTGAGCATAGCTTTTATATGGAAAATTAGTTAATTTATTGTTATCAAAGGAATAAACTTTTAAGTATTACCAGTTTTGTAGGGTCTTCAAGCCAGTTCAATTAAAGGATTCTAGGTATGGGATTCTAATAGGAATAAAATAAAATAAAGACAAGTTTAGACAACACAATAGGAGATCTGTAAGAGTTTATAGAGGGAAAGTTTGGTATTGCTTACAGGTTAGTTTAGTGAATCAAATGAAGTTGCTTTGGAGTGGAATGTGGAAGATCCAAGGAACCATAGCTTATTCTAGATAGAACTTCCTCTTCCTTCTGAAGCAAGATTGGTCAGATTCTCTAATAGAATGGAGATCTTTGAAGTTTCCAAAAGTTTAGTTTATTATAATTTTATTTAAATTCTAAAAGTCTCAACTTCCACAATGAAGGAGAGAGTCCCATTGTGTGATCTGACTAATCGCTTGAAGCACTTTGCTAGCCCTTTTTTATCTATATATGACACATAAATTTATTTATAAGTACTAGGTTTTTACATACGCGAATCGAAATAAGTTTGCCAAGTCTGGGGATTTAACTTGTAAAAGTAACAGAGACCCTAACAGATTAGTATTAGACACAGTGCCTAAAACCACGCGTTTCTTGAAAAACTGCTACGCTATGTGTATAACCATTTTCAACAGTATTCCATGCGAAATAAAATGTTTGCCAATGAGAAAATTTAAAAGCGTACCTACTACGTCAGTGGCTAGTCGAAAATACATTTTACTCGGTGGAGGAATTTCTGAAACGTAAACAATAATAACACGGCTATAATGACAGAATTTAAATTATATGGTAGATGCATAGATCCAATTTGACGAATTATTAGATAATGTGTAAAACTTGGTTGTACTAGGACCTTCGATCAACAATAGCACAGTTTATGTAGCATATATATTTACTGTGACAATAGTACTAGATGAAGGCTCACGAACTTAATGAAAACTTTATATGGCCAGACTGACTTTTTTTTAAACGGCGAAAAAAGGTTACGAATGTTACGATCTTACATTATATATGACAAGAAGCGTTTCAAGTTTGAAATAGGTACCTTAGTATTATTTGACACTGTCAAAATAATCTACTTATAATTATAGGTCATTATAGGTACTCTCAAGTGGGCTTATGAGGCTTGGACATATCTGTCACTCCAAGTATGTATCTAGAACTAGGTGTTATTGTTGATCAAAGGCTAGGACATAAACATTTGCATGCTGTAGACTTACGGCACAGAATACTTAGATATAAGTACCTTACGGCTAAATAGGTTTAAGTGACTTTTATTCTATATTACCAACTCTGTTGTACCCTATTTGGAGCAAATAAAGTTATTATAAATTATGAAACTTCGTAGGTTTTTTTTATTCAAAAAAAAAAATTTTTTTTTTGACGATTCTTACATTTTAAATTTCAGTTTTCTTTGAACTGAGTTGCCATGCTTAAAGCCGCGTTGAAACTTTATAGGTATAATTATGTTTTAAAAAAATAGGGAAAAAATGTCGTGAGTTCAGTTTTGTTTCAGTGACGTTTGGGGAGCCAAGGGACCCTCTGAGCTTGGGCCCCGGGGCGCTGCCCCGCCTTGCCCCTGGGTAGCTACACCACTGTTTACATTGGAATTATTTAGCTAAAATGATAGACCCAGCAGTAGCAATTAGGTAGTGCATGCTTATATATTCAAAACTAAGAAAGTATTGCTGTACGCGTGATTTCTGCGAATCATAAAATGCCTTATTGGCGGGACCAGCCTCTGATTCACAAACCGTCGGAAACGGAATCGTATTCGAATTCTGTGTTTTGTTTTTATCTATTCTACAGGAAGTGACAGAGACAGTGCATACTTTCCGCTGTCGGGACGGGAGCGATTCCGACGGGGGGCAGGAGTTCAAGTCTGTATCTCTGATTTTCCTTTCAATAATGCTAATAAGATAAGAGTTGTATGAGGTAGTTTATAAGTAGTAAAAAAATATATAAATACACATATATATGACATATACTGGGTGGCGCAAAAGTACCTTCTGGCACTATTTGGTTCAACTAAAACTTTTTTCTAAATTAGAAAACTAGTATTCATTTTTTATGTAGGGCAGGCGTACCTGTTTTGGCCACTGTACCGGTTTTGGTCACTTTTCACTTTAAAGTTATATAAATAGGAAATAAATAATTATTGCTTATATTTATTAATGGCGAATAAAAGATTGGACTTTTAGTTAATAATTACAGCACTTAGCTTTTTTTATGTAGTACGATATTTTAGAAATAAACACGTGTTATGTTTCAAAGTTAACATTTTTGTAAAATTCTTAAGCAAAATGTTAAGGGTAGTTAAAGGTTTTGTAAAATAATTTTTTTTCTACAATAAAATTATTTTATGGTTAAGTATTTAATATTTTATATCATATTGGAATATGTTTCTTCTAGATGGATTAAGTGTTGTTTTTTCACTGTTCTTACAAAAAGTTGGGAAACAATAAGTGGCCAAAAGTGGGGCTAGAAATTTCAGCATTGTGCCACCTTTGGCCACTTTGGCATTAGTAGAAAGTTTCCAACCTATCATAAAGTTCATTTATTTTAAAAGACTCACAACTCACTTTTGTTACCTAACGTACTAGAAAATTAGCGGATTGAGGCTAGTGTAGGCACTAGCCTACACTAGCCTCAATCCGCTAATTTTCTTTTAATCAAGTGATAAAGGTATACTTATAAAATTGTAGTAAGGAGCTAGCTGTGATTGAAATACTATTTCATGTAGTGTTTTAGTCCAGAACTCTAATAAGACATCAATTAAGCATAAACTCAACTTATAAATATAGTAATTTTATGAAAGTGGCCAAAACCAATGCAAACGGTGTATTTGGCCCCCTCCGCAGAATTTGTTCTAAATAAAAAAACTATTGAAAATTTTTTACTTTGTAGATTGTACCCTTAAAGGTCGATAAATTATCTATAATTCTACATTAAAAATTTTCTCTAAAATACTTAAGATCATTAAGCACTAAGCGGTTAAAAGTGAAAAAATCCTTAAAGTGGCCAAAACCGGTACGCCTGCCCTACCTACCTATGTATATGTATGCCATTAAATTTCGTCTCATTAGGATTTTAAGATGATGTCTCTTAAATGGTGACCTCCAGAGTTGACGCACATGTGAGCCCTATTTATGACATTTTACATAACTTGCCGTATAACACTTCCTGCGATATGTTCCTTTTCTTGAAAAATGGTTCCTTTTAGGTCTGCTAGAGTCTGTTGCTTGTTCATATACATCAGAGATTTCAAATAACCCCAAAGAAAGAAGTCTGGACAAGTGTCAAGTCAGATCGGGTGATATTAAATCGTCGACAAAATTAATTAATGGTTTTTATCACTGATGAAATCATTAAAAGTATACTTACGTAAAAACATTGACATGTTTATTCTAAGTACGTTCTTGGGGAGTAGGGCAGGCGTACCGGTATTGGCCACTGTACCGGTTTTGGTCACTTTTCACTTTAAAGTTATATAAATAGGAATTAAATAATTATTGCTTATATTTATTAATGGCGAATAAAAGATTGGACTTTTAGTTAATAATTACAGCACTTAGCTTTTTTTATGTAGTACGATATTTTAGAAATAAACACGTGTTATGTTTCAAAGTTAACATTTTGTAAAATTCTTAAGCAAAATGTTAAGGGTCAAGGTTTTGTAAAATCATTATTTTTCGACAATAAAATTATTTTATGGTTATTTTATATTTTATATCATATTGGAATATGTTTCTTCTAGATGGATTAAGTGTTGTTTTTTCACTGTTCTTACAAAAAGTTGGGAAACAATAAGTGGCCAAAAGTGGGGCTTGAAATTTTAGCATTGTGCCACCTTTGGCCACTTTGGCATTAGTAGAAAGTTTCCAACCTATCATAAAGTTCATTTATTTTAAAAGACTCACAACTCACTTTTGTTAGCTAACGTACTAGAAAATTAGCGTATTGAGGCTAGTGTAGGCACTAGCCTACACTAGCCTCAATCCGCTAATTTTCTTTAAATCAAGTGATAAAGGTATACTTACAAAATTGTAGTAAGGAGCTAGCTGTGATTGAAATACTATTTCATGTAGTGTTTTAGTCCAGAACTCTAATAAGACATCAATTAAGCATAAACTCAACTTATAAATATAGTAATTTTATGAAAGTGGCCAAAACCAATGCAAACGGTGTATTTGGCCCCCTCCGCAGAATTTGTTCTAAATAAAAAAAACTATTGATTTTTTTTTACTTTGTAGATTGTACCCATAAAGGTCGATAAATTATCTATAACTCTACATTATAAATTTTCTTTAAAATACTTAAGATCATTAAGCACTAAGCGGTTAAAAGTGAAAAAATCCTTAAAGTGGCCAAAACCGGTACGCCTGCCCTATATCGTATATCGGTGTTTATTTTTAGTGAATTTTACATTTGTTTCCTACACAGTTTTTAATATCATGATAATACTTAGGAGATGTTATAAAAAAATTTAAGTAATTTTTTATAGTGCCAGTAGGTATCTAAGTTAACTTTTATAAGACTGTAAATCAAACTTTACGGAGGCTGTTGATTATAATTCTATTAAAAAAAGCAATAATTATTTTTAGGTGCAATCTAAGTTTAAAAGTAAAAGTAAAGTAAAAAGTAGTTTTTTAGATAAGCATTTTACAAATGTATGTGTTGGTTGCTCCCATAAAAGGTTTCCCTGTGGAATGGGAGTCAGGCTTCTCTTAAATACATTAACAATTGCTACATCTAATAATAATAATAATTAATAAAAAATCAGAGAATAACAGTAGCATGCCTAAACAAACTTTGTTAAAAAGGTTTCACAGTGGATAGAAAGTTACCACAAACAAGAGCAATAAAATATATATACAGGGCGTCCCAAAACTATGCCACATGGAGGGAAAGGACCTTAAATACTGAAGATATAAAATTTTGCTGAAAAGAGACTTCATTTTTATTTTTAAAAGAAAACGAACTGCATTCAAAGAATTTTGAATAATCACTTGTCTGAACTGGGAATCGAACCCGCTGAATGTAAAAAAAAATATGTCTTTTATTTTATTGTACCGATCGAAAGGCTTGATTATACCTAAGCATTTCTTCTAAACAACATAGCATTTTAAATAAAAGGAAGACTACTAAATTTAACATTTAATGTTGAATAACAAGTTTGTGCAGCGTTATGGATAGCCTTTTCGTGCTCAATACTTTAACATTTCAATGTATTACTAATGAGTAAAGATTGGAACAATTTTACCTAATTTCCCTATCATAAGTGTTTGATAATTTGATAAGTAACACCACCTTGATTGGTTTTAAAAAGTTTGAATAATTTGGTGCGGGTTCGATTCTCGGTTTAGACATGCTATTATAAAAAAATCTTTGAATGCTTTTTGTGTTGTTATTTAAATAAAAATAAAGTCCTATTTCAATAAAACTTTCTATCTACAGTATTTGGTGCGCACGTTGTGTGCACCAAATGGGACCGCGTCATTGGACGCACTGGGGGCGTCCCACGACTATTACACAAATTATTAAAACATTTATAAAACAATCGAGCTGGTGTTACTTAACAAATTATAACTTTATCAAACACTTATGATAGTGAAATTATGTATAATTGCTCCAATCTTCACTCATTAGCAATACATTGAAATGTTAAAGTTTTGAGCACGAAAAGGCTATCCATAACGCTGCACAAACTTGTTATTCAACATTAAATGTCAAATTTCGTAGTTAACCTTTTATTTACAATGCTATGTTATTTAAAAGAAATGCTTAGGTATAATCGAGTCTTTCGATCGGTACAATAAAATTAGAGAAACATTTTTTTTTACATTCAGCGGGTTCGATTCCCAGTTCAGACAGGCGATTATTTAAAATTCTTTGAATGCAGTTCGTTTTCTTTTAAAAATAAAAATGAAGTCTCCTTTCAGTAAAATTTTATATCTTCAGTATTTAAGGTACTTTCCCTCCATGTGACATAGTTTTGGGACGCCCTGTATACGTATAAAACTAATATTGGTAGTGTAAAAGCAATAAAGTAAAATAACTGTGTCGGAACTGTTACATTTATATAAAGCTATCAAATAAGCTTTCCGTGGAGTCGAAAAGAAGATACTTATATAAAATTGTTGTCTTTTAATTTTATATACTTAAGTGTTTAATTTTTAGTTTATTATAAGGAGACTGTTGATTATAAGTGTATTAAGAAAAGCTAGTTAAGTTTATGTTCACGCCGCGCGTGATTCATTCATTCACGTTCATTCGTGGGGTCGGCGCCAACCGCCGCCCGCGCGACATCGCGACCAGTTGGCCGTCCGCAGCCGTGAGGCAAGTTTGTGTAGCGACGTGCCGCGCCAGTTACCTACCCGTATCGTGACCGAGATCTCGAGCGTTTTGCACCTAGGAGCGCCCGGTCCGGGTACGGACTTGTGACCCGTGTGTGTTCGCTTTGAAAAGCGCCGGGAAAGTTTTAGCCGCCTATTAGGGCATTGTGTAGTTATAAGGGTGTTAGCTGTAAGAGTTTCCCATCGGGGGTTGTGTGGAGATCGTTTTGCCAGGCGCGCGCCGGCGAGACAACGTTCAGCCCCCCTGGATTACGGACACTATTTTCTAGTAAGGTAGGACTAGCTAATTTACTTAATTTTGCATAAGAAACCTTCGTTTCAATAAACTGTGGAACACAGTAGATGTGGTCATCACAATTGTGCGTGATCATATTTTTGGTAGCAGAGCTTAGTTGATATAATTAATTTTCATATTAAAATTAACTACATAAAATTTCATAGTAAAAATAAAAAGCGTACCTAAAAAGCGTACCTAAAAATTATTTTTTTTTGTTGAAATCTCGAGGGTATTTGATGATCCCGAGACGATTTGAAGTACTAAGAAATTGTTCTAGTAAATTCTCGAAGCGAATGTTTCTCACTTGGTGGATCCGATAATAGATAGACACTTATATAATTGTTGTCACATACTAGTGTTTTGATACGAGTTTACTCGCCTAGATGTGTATATTTTTTTTTGTGTGTCCGGATTTATTTGACGAATAGTTCGTTCGAAAGTGTGTTTATTAGTACCACATACTAGTGATTTGATACGAGTTTACTCGCCTAGATGTGTATATTTTTTTTTGTGTGTCCGGATTTATTTGACGAATAGTTTCGTTCGAAAGTGTTGTTTATTAGTACCACATACTAGTGTTTGTTCCGAGTCCGCTTGCCTAGTTAAAAAAGTGGAACTAGTTTTAATTATTAGTAGTATTAAATTACGAGTATTATTATTAAAAATAGTTTTGTTTTCGTTTGTTGATAACGGTTTAGTAGTTGATTTGCGAGGTATGCCATACCGTTAATCCTATACGTTTTGTTTATACCGTTATATTGTTAGCCCTTGAAATTGGTAAGTTGCTAATAATTTATGAAAATAGTAGGGTCCGTGTATGTCGTCCGAATTTTAATTGTGTTTTATATTATCGTGACGCGACCTATTTCTATTGCTTTTTTTTGTTGATGTTTACCACCTTTATATTTCTTTGTTTGCTTTGTTTATTAAACGGATTAAATGGCTCCTACGAATCCGACCGCCGTATCCAGGGCTGGCATCCAAGGAGCTTTGCGTTGGCTTGCTTGTGCGGTCACATTAATAGACCGAGCCGACCGGGTAGGCGCGTTGCTAGCTCGGTATGGCGGGCTGGCAGCTCGGCTGCAAGACCTGGAGCGCCACGCCATGGAGTGTCGCGCGCATTATTTGGAAAACCCCCCAGCTGATGATGCCGTGTCGGAACAGCTGGAGCAGGATGTAGCCCAGGCCTATGAGCTGGCTGACCAGTTCACGGAGGCGGCTGAGAGGGCCCTGGCTGTTCGGAAGGGGGAGCCGGTTTTGAGCGGGGAGGTCAAACCTACCCCGACGGCGTTGCTAGGCCGATTGCCTACATTGGAGATTCCCACTTTTAATGGGGATCTGTCAGCCTGGATGGGCTTCATTAATTTGTTTGACAGTTTGGTGGATTCACGACGGGACTTATCCCCTAGCGAGAAGTTGGCCTATTTGCGCTCCTCCCTGCGAGGAGAGGCCAGCGCGGTAATCCAGCACCTGCTCATCAGCGACGACAACTACCAGGTGGCTCGCCAGCTTCTGGTTAGCAGGTACCAGAATGTCCGGTTACTGGCGGACACCCACGTGGCCACGATTTTGGCCCTCCCGCGAATCACGCGGGTACACCTGTTACGGAGGGAGTTGCTGAACCCGCTACTGTCAGCGGTCAACTCCCTAAGGCGATTAGACCTGCCGGTGGATCAGTGGTCCTTTGTACTGCTGCACATAGTCCTCGCCAAATTGCCCGCTGAAATGAAGGGGCGTTTCGAGCAGAGGTACGGAGGCGACAGCGCCTCGTATCTCCCGCCCTTCGCGGACCTCCTTCGTTTTTTGGAGGACGAATGTAGGGTGACGGACCACCTGGAGCCCGCCCCGGTTCCAGGTGTTGGTCGTAGGGTGGCGGCGAGGGAACAGCCCCGTCGCCCGACCAATCGCTATGCTGCCTTCCAGCAGTCCCCTCCCCCCGCACCGAGTGAGCGGTGCAGGTATTGCAGGGGAGATAGGCATGTGGTGCACGAATGTGCCAAATTTAGAGGCCTCCGCCCAGAGGGACGGAGGGCCGTTGCTAGACAGCGCCAATGGTGCTATAGGTGTTTGGGGGGACACATGCAGTCGGCGTGTCCCCAGACCGAGGATTGTCGTCTTTGCGGAGGGAGGCATCACCCCCTCCTTTGTTTGGACCGCAAGGACGCCGGGAGCGACCGGGGTTCGAATTCCTCGCGCACGGGCGGGGGCCCGGCAGCCCGGAACCGGTCCCCTAGAGATTCGGCGGGGCTTAGCCCCCCCGTTCAGTCCCCCCCGGAGAGGGGGAACTATAGGAGAGACGCCCCCGCCACGGGCGGGGGTAGGGGGGTACCACAAGAGTACGCCACGGTGGCGATGGGCACGGGCCCTATTTGCTACTCCCCCCCCCAATGGAGAGGCCTCGATTGGGGTACTATGTACCGAGGCACGCCCCACACGGGTATTACCCTGCACCTAGGAGTGCTGTTGGTCGGGGCCAGTATGTACCCGATTGGGACCCGCTCGCCCGGTACGAGCGTCCCACATTTGGCGCGCCGACTCAGGCGCGAGGGGGACAAGTACCCCCCAAAATTTTTAATGGCGCCCCTGTCGGACCCAACCACCCCTCCGGAGCTTGTGCTGTTGCCAACAGCCTCCGTGAATGTTTGGGGACCTAAGGGCAATGTTGTCACGGTGCGTGCCCTTTTGGACTCAGGTGCCCAGGGGTGCATAATGTCCAGGTGGCTTGTCCGACAGCTGGGTCTTTTGCTTGTGCCGCATCACGAAGCGGTACGGGGGGTGGGAGACTCGCGGATCCCTGATCCGATTGGTCGAGTTGAGTTCTCCTTCTCCCCCCACTTCACGCCAAGGCCGAAGATCGGTGCTTCGGCGATAGTTTTTGATAAGGTGGTTGGACCACTCCCGCAAGTGCGAGTGCCGCCATCCACGATTGAGCTGACGTCTGGACTGGCTTTGGCTGATCCTTCCTTCCACCGACCGGGCCCAATACACTTGTTGATTGGTGCGGATGTCCTCGGTCGTGTACTGTGTGGAAGCAAGCGAGTTTTGCAGACAGCCGATCTTGTCGCCTTGTCCTCGTCGCTGGGTCATGTGGTGATGGGAAAGGTACCACAGACACCAGAGACCCCGTCGGTAGACCGCCAGACCATTGTCGGTTCTACTTTGTCCGACGTTCTCCAAAAGTTTTGGGAGGTGGAGGAACCTCCCACTGCCAAGCGGTTGGATCCGTTAGCCGAGGAGTGCGAATTGTTCTACCAGAACAACACTGGGCGCCTCCTCTCGGGTCGCTTGATTACCCGCTTGCCCTTCTTGGCGGTTCGCCCTCCTTTAGGGAGCTCCCGACCGATGGCCGAGAAGAGATTGTTGTCCATGGAGCGTAGGATGGCCAGGGATCCCGCATTCAAGGAGAAGTATATAGACTTCATGCGGGAGTATTTGGACCTTGGGCACATGTCCATCTCGCAGTTGGACTGGCGTAATGTGGAACATTACTTCCTGCCACACCACGCTGTTTTGAAGACTTCCAATGGGAAGATCCGCGTGGTCTTTGATGGTTCAGCGCCCACGTCAACCGGAGTGTCGTTGAATCAGTGTCTGCATGCGGGGCCGAAGTTGCATCACGATGTCTGTGATGTTTTGACCAACTTCCGCCGGCACGCTGTCGTCTTTGTGGCCGATATCCGCATGATGTTCAGACAGACCGTGATTCACCCGGAGGATAGACGATACCAGCTCATCCTTTGGCGTGAGGATCCCCAGGATCCGATGTTGGCTTACGAGCTGAACACCAACACTTATGGTTTGCGGTCGAGCCCCTTTGTGGCGATCCGTTCGCTTTTAGAGCTCGCGGAGCGCGAACGGCTACGCTATCCCCGGGCATCTGCTCTTATTGAGGGGGGGGCCTTATTTGTCGACGATATCTGCACGGGGGCCTCGAGCTTAGATGAGGCTCTCGTCTTACGTGATGAGCTGATTGCGCTCTTGAGGGCTGGTGGCTATGAGTTGCGGAAGTGGCTGTCTAACTCACCGGACCTCTTGGCAGATTTGCCTAAGGACCACCAGCAAGAGCCGCTCCTCTTTGAAAATCCGGAGACTCCAGACATGCTGTCTGTTTTGGGAGTCCAGTATCGACCAGTCCCGGATTTGTTCACATATAGATTGGAACTGCCAGACCCAAAGGTCTGGACTAAACGCACGGTGCTGTCCACTGTAGCCCGTACCTTTGATCCGAACGGTTGGCTCAGCCCTGTAGTGTTTTCGATGAAGTGCTTCCTACAGGAGCTCTGGGCTGCGGAATTGTCATGGGATGAGCCCCTCTCTGGTAGCCTCCTACGAGAGTGGGTGAGGTTCGTGTCATCCCTACCCGACGTCAATCGGGTTTGTATACCGAGGCAAATGCTGCCTTCGGGAAAGTTTAAAGCCTCCCTGCACGGCTTTTGTGACGCGTCCGAAAGCGGATACGCGGCAGCCGTTTACATCCGAACGGTGGATGCAGCAGGCGTTGTCGCCGTACACTTAGTTACGGCCAAGAGTAAGGTCGCCCCCCTTCGGACTAGGCTAACCATTCCGAAGTTGGAGTTGTCCGGCGCCACTCTCTTAGTACGGCTACTCAATCATGTTGCCGACACCTTGGGAAACGGTGTCGACTTGGAGTCGATATTTGCGTGGTCTGACAGCCAGGTCGTCCTTTGTTGGCTGAAGAGTTCAGTCCACACCCTGGAGGTTTTTGTGGCCAACCGGGTCTCACAAATTCAGACTTCAAAGGCCCCGTTGATTTGGCGCCACGTACCGGGCGAACTGAACCCCGCAGATTGTGCCTCCCGCGGCTGCGAGGCGCCTGAGTTAGTGGACCACCACCTATGGTGGAGTCCATCATGGTTGTTACGGCCTGAGCGCTCATGGCCTGCCACCCCGGCTGTGGCCAGAGTCCCAGACCTAGGCATGCGTGTTCACGCCGTGGAGACGGTGGCGGCTCCGCAGATGGAGTTTTTGTTAGACCGCTACAGTTCTCTTGATAAGTTGCTCGGCGTGACTGCTTGGATGAGGCGCTTTGTGCGAAATTGTCGCCAGCCTCAGGAGAAATCGTTGTCTCCGGCCCTCGCCCCACAAGAGCGGCAAGACGCTCTGTTGCATTGGTTGCGAGTGACGCAACAGCGAGAGTTTGAACCGGAGCTGAAAGCCCTGCGCTCAAGTAAGTCCAAGTTGAAGGGACCCTTGGTGCGGTTGAATCCCTTCTTGGACAGTACCGGATTGCTGCGTGTCGGAGGTAGGCTCAGACATGCCAACCTGCCGTACGGATCACGCCACCCTTTGTTGCTCCCCAAGGATGGACCGTTAGTTAGACTGTTGATTACAGACCGACATGTAAAGAATGCTCATGCCGGTTGTAATGCTTTGACCGCGCTCCTCCAACGAGAGTTCTGGATTTTGTCAGCGCGGAGAATAATCCGATCCGTTATTTTTCGTTGTCTCCCGTGTTATCGTTTGCGCGCCGATACGATGCAGCCCCAGATGGGTGATTTGCCTGCCGATCGAGTGAACGAATCGATGCCCTTCTCAGGAGTTGGAACGGACTTTGCGGGGCCATTTACCGTTAAGACATCGCGGCTTCGTAATGCTAGAACGGAAAAGGCTTATTTGTGTGTATTTGTTTGTTTGGCCACTAAAGCGGTCCACCTGGAGGTGGTTAATGCCCTCACCACAGAAGCCTTTGTAGCCACGTTGAATCGTTTTGTGTCTCGCCGCGGAATGCCGTCGTTAATCAGGTCCGATTGTGGAACCAATTTCAAGGGCACCGATAGGTATTTAAAGGAAGTTTGTGAATTTTTGGATAGGAATAATTTTGAGATCGGATCCACACTCTCTCGCAGAGGGGTACGATGGCAGTACTCCCCGCCATCCTGCCCCCACTGGGGAGGGATTTTTGAAGCAACTGTAAAGGCCGCTAAAACTCACCTTCGTCGCGTTATTGGGGAGACGGTCCTCACGTTTGAGGAACTCGCGACCGTATTTTGTAAGGTTGAGGCGGTCCTCAACTCGCGTCCGTTGTGTCCGTTGTCTTCGGACGCGAATGATTTAGAGGCCCTTACGCCGGGCCATTTTTTGATTGGCAGACCGCTTAACGCCTTGCCGGAATATCCTTATTCCGAAGTGCCCTCCGGACGGCTCTCGCGATTTGAATTGCTCCAGCAGCTTACGCAGAGTTTTTGGCGCCGTTGGCATCTGGAGTATTTGCACATTTTGCAGCAACGCGTTAAGTGGTCGGATAGGACGACCCCACCCAAGACCGGAGACCTCGTGTTGGTAAAGGATCCAAACCTGCCGCCCCTCCGCTGGCGTTTAGGACGCATTGTTCAGCTTCATCCGGGGTCGGATGGTGTGCCCAGGTTTGCCGAGGTCCTGGTGGGGGACTCTGTTTTGAAGCGAGCGATCGCTACCCTCTCTCGCCTGCCCTTAGATTGAGTTGGCGGACAGTTTGCTACTGTCCGGGACGGGGGGATGTTCACGCCGCGCGTGATTCATTCATTCACGTTCATTCGTGGGGTCGGCGCCAACCGCCGCCCGCGCGACATCGCGACCAGTTGGCCGTCCGCAGCCGTGAGGTTTGTGTAGCGACGTGCCGCGCCAGTTACCTACCCGTATCGTGACCGAGATCTCGAGCGTTTTGCACCTAGGAGCGCCCGGTCCGGGTACGGACTTGTGACCCGTGTGTGTTCGCTTTGAAAAGCGCCGGGAAAGTTTTAGCTGCCTATTAGGGCATTGTGTAGTTATAAGGGTGTTAGCTGTAAGAGTTTCCCATCGGGGGTTGTGTGGAGATCGTTTTGCCAGGCGCGCGCCGGCGAGACAACGTTCAGCCCCCCTGGATTACGGACACTATTTTCTAGTAAGGTAGGACTAGCTAATTTACTTAATTTTGCATGAGAAACCTTCGTTTCAATAAACTGTGGAACACAGTAGATGTGGTCATCACAATTGTGCGTGATCAGTTTATTATATCTGAGATATGTTAAAGCACTGATAATAAAAGATCTTGGGAAACAAAAACAAAAAAAATTAAACTGGAAAAACACTATAAGTATTAAAAACCGCAAGGCTGAATCAAGTGACAGACTAAACATTGACATGAGTTTTCTATACAAAAAGAGTACAGTTTTAAATAACTATACAAAGCAGGTTTCTTAACAGTATTATTCAAACATTATAATATTGTTGATTTCTGTTTTAGCTATATAAAAACTAGCGGCCGCCCGCGGTTTCACCCGCGTGGTTCTCGTTCCCGTGGGAATATCGGGATAAAAAGTAGCCTAAGTTACTTCTTATTACATCAGCTACCTGCCACTGAAAGTCCCGTCAAAATCGGTCAAGCCGTTTCAGAGATTAGCCGGAACAAACAGACAGACAGACAGATAGACAGACAGACAGACAGACAAAAATTGTTAAAAAAAATATTTTGGCATATGTACCGTATATATAACCATATGCATGTAGTAAAAAGCGGTTATTTTAATATTACAAACAGACACTCCAATTTTATTTATTTGTTTAGATGTATAGATGACTTTCAACATACCTAAGTAGATATTGCATACATATTTCCTCGAAATCAGGTACATACTATCCCTTTCATAAATTACTGCGTCCCTTTCAATACAGTCTATTTATGAAAGGGACAAAATACACACTTTTTAAAGATGCGAAAATAAACAACTAATGGTACTTGATTAATGACGATATTGCATTTCATTTCAGTAGTTTAATATTAAGCGCTTCCTATGTGACTCCAACCTGTTCCAAATATTTTCTCAATCACTTACTAAGTAGGTCCTCAAAATAAAAAATGATCCTTTCATGCCACCCCTCCCCTACTTTTGCGCCACCCAATGAAAGTGATTATCTACTCGGATTGTTGTTTCATGTGATTCCGATTGTTAAATCGTAAGAATGAGAAAAGTAGTAATGTTTTTACATAAGGTAGGTATCAAATAGTTCTACATCTGACAATATAAAATATTAACATTTTAATTTAAAAATTATATATTGGCGCCGCCATTTTGACGCTAATGACAAAATATCGATTATCGATCGAAACTTTCGCGTTTGTACCTAATTAGTTTAAGTATTAGTAGGTAAAACTAGTAAGTAATAAAATAAGATACTTAAAACCATGAGCCATGTTAAGCACAAAGTGATGTACATGTGTCCAATCATGAAGAAAGTTAAACGAGAGTAGTTGTGCACAATGTATCTCATCTGGCCTAAGAACATACAAGTAGGTTGACATAGTAAAAAGACTCGCATGATCTTTGTAAAGATATAATGAGTCCTTTCTTCTTCCGCCGCCCACGAACCAATAGAATTTAAAAAGATCCTCACTATTCTATTATGCCGAAAAGCGAGAGTAGTGTACTTTCTTTCCCTGTAAAAATATTTTGATTTACTTAGGTACCTACTGAAACTAAGAGAGAATATCAGGAATTTTTAATGTTACGGAATACATACAGAAAGGGATCCATTTTCCTGTTAAATTATTTGATAAAGTACAATAGCTTAGGCTGAACGTGCACTGATTTAATTTCGGAAAATAGTATGAATTAATATGGAAATTATTAACTTATTATAATTTGTCGGAATAGGTTTATTATCCACTTATGCAAAATACTAGTATATTTCACAATAAATCCTTTAAGTAGAACTATTATATTATTATAGGGTGCAATAAATAATTTCGTAAGAAACAAGCACTAAGAGCCAACGCGCACTTGTGATTTTTAATCGGGCGATAGTTTAGTCGGAATCGTAATATTAAACTGACGGCAGATAGTTTGGTTTTGAGAGCCTGCGCGCACTTGTGATTTTTAGTCGACCGATAGTTGGTCGATAGTTTAGTTAAATCCGGGCGCGCGCTCACATAGTCCTTCATGCACAGGCCGATAGTTGTGCGATAGTTGCCCGATAGTTGTGCGATAGTTGTCCGATAGTTGTACAACTATTGGCCAGTAATTTTCGATAGTTCGATACTGAATGCGCAGTCTACCGATAGTTGGGCGATAGTTTAGTTGAATGCAGTGCGCGCGCTCACATAGTCCTTCATGCACATTACCGCCCGGCCGAGTTGTGCGATAGTTTGATCGTACAACTATCGGCCAGACATTTTCGATAGTTTAATCGGTCGATAATTTAATCGTCAGTGCGCGCACTGCCATATAACTCTATAGGTACTGAATCCGAGAACGACCAAACTATCGCCCGATTAAAAATCACAAGTGTGCGTTCGCTCTAAACCTTACCTTACCCACTATATTTGATAGTCAAGTCATTAGTACGTCGCACACTGGTAAAATTCTTTAAAATTTTGGAAGTAGACATCAAAGTCCTCAGACCGGTCCAATTTTTGAAGTGAAAACTTTTTTAGCGGCGTTGTGCACTTTTTGTGATGGGTAAAAACTATTAAACTCGCGTCAGGATCATGTGATCGTCTTACCGTAACACGTACACGTGACCTGGGTGCATACCATCAACTTTAAGACAGCGATTCAAAAATAGCGCGATGCAGAATAGGTTCCTAAAATGAATTGCTTTCTTTCGTACCATGACCTTCTAAAAACTGGATCGCAAATGAATTGCTAAATGTGAATGACCGAACAATTTGTGTCCTTATTTCTTCTACCCGTCTCTTTCACTCGAATCTGTCATGCCAGGAGAGTGAAAGAGACGGGTATAACCTGCAGGTGACATGTTAGCTTGGCCAAGTTATACGTCAAATAAGAGTAGATGACAGCTCAGCGGCTGTGAAATGTCATTGAATGATCACTGAATCGCTGTCATTGATATTAAGCTGTCGTGGTACGAATAAGCGAAGCAGATCAGTTTAGGTTCCTAAACAAAACCGCAATAAGAGTTGATGGTAGGCACCCTGATCGAAAAACTGCTACAATGTCATTAGAATACGAATGCAAAGGAGAAGTTGCAGCTCCCATATAAAATTAACCTACGTCGCACAGCTAAGAAAAATATCTCAAAAAATATATAAAAGTACTTAGTTATTAACAAACTGCCCACCTCCGATTGTCATCCTTACTGGCTAACATACTTAGAAATTGCTCCAAAGATTCCGGATCCGCCTGAATAGGCGCAGAATACTACTCACAAATATTTTACTTTCAATGATGTAATAGGTACCTAAAGTGCCTAAAGACCATTTTTAGAAAGACGGCATTTTGACCAAAATTAAAATATTTAATTCTAAAATCTGTTATAAACTTCTACAGAAATCTGTTAACTAAATCAAAGGATCTGCCTGTCATAAGTAATTAGATTCAGACTTGGGCAAAAAGTAATCAGATTAATGATTAAGGATTATGATTACAATGTGTAATCTTCAATCATGATTACAGATTACGGAAATTAATCAAAAATGTAATCATATCGATGATTAATGATTATCAATCTGTAATCATAATCTTGATTACTGTTATGATTAATAAAACAAATAGTCGGAACTCGGAACATTAAATAATAAAAAACATATTATATAGCAAAAAATATTTTTTATTTTTTAATCAGTCTCATAGATTGTGCTTTAAGGATAATATAATAATAAATAAGTATAATTTTACGCAAAAAATCAACTAGAGTTTTCGGTATGTCGTTTATGATGTGTGTTTTAAATTAGATTTCAATAATACCCTCTTTTCAAACATTTCATCTGAAAGTCTGTGTGATTTTGGTGAATTGGTCATTGTTGCATATGAGAAAAGCCTTTCAACAGGACCCGATGACGGTAGAGGCGTATTATATTTCTTGAAAACCTTTTTGATTTCAGGATATCTATTTAACATGGATATTTCTTTATCTTGATCCGCCAAATAATGAGAAATAATGATTTCTGCTTTAGATCGTTGGACTTGGTGAATATCTCCTGTCGAATCGGTCTCTGACGAATCAGTGTCGAACTCGAAATAACTGTCTTCATATCTAGTGTTTGGGGTATCTTGAACAGTTTCAGGTGCTTCATGAATTTCTTTGACGACAGCTCCTTTAAAAACAGATTTGATTTTGGAATGATATTCTATATTTATACAAGCCATCCATTTGTCCTTGAATCTGGGATAAGACATTGCAGCAACTACTGCATTTTGGGCAACCTTCGAGGAGACGTCAAAAAACTCAGAAAATCGCCTTTCCACACTTTCCAAATAAGTCTCTGCTAACTTTTTGCAAAAAACAAATGGTTCTCTGTTGAGTTTTTGCAATTTTTTTCGCAGGGATACTAAACATGGCAGCAAAATACCGTAATACATATATTGCTCACCTTGTATTATATCCAGGGCTTCTGCTATTGGTTTTGAACAACGCAAATATTCATTTATGTATTGGAAATCATTGGCACGTAAAACGTTTGTTACGCCCAATGCCAAGTACAACTGGACACTCTTATCTTGTATGGATGTAATTTGTTTTAGGCCATCATAAAGACTATTCCATCTAGTGATTCCTGGTCTGGAAAGTGTATGCCCAACAATACCTTGTATTATTTCAGCCGATTTAGGGCGGCCGGCCGAGTTCCACAAGCTGTTGCATTTTTTGATAACGTTATTATGAATATCGGCAATAGTTGTTTCATTATTTCTTAACACTTTATTGGCGTCAGTTGTAGCACATAGATTGAGCTTGTGGGCAGAACATCTCAAATGTACTGGCAATTCTAATATATTTGTTTGTGGAATAGCATTTTCAACAAATGCTAAAGGATCAACATCATTTAGAGTGTTGAAGAAACTGCCCTCGGAGTTAAAATCCTCGCCGACAATAGCATCTCTTTCGTATTCTGAGTTGCCATCAGCGCCATCAGTAAAATTTTCTAAATTATCTAAGTCGATACCAAACTCTTTAAAAGCTTTCACAAAATTACTGCCACTATCTGTGACCGTGGCCAGAACTTTTCGTGAGTCGAGACCAAATTCAGAATGAATTGCTTCAAGTAAAAAAATTAAGTTCTAAAACTAAAACCCGACTACTGAAAAATCACGCTCTAAAAAGTATGAAACAAGAAAATATTCTCATCTGAAATTGCCGTGGTCGTATGCCACTTTTCTCTAGAATGAAAATATTGTTTTGTTATAGTAAAGGGCATACGACCACGGCAATTTCAGATGAGAATATTTTCTTGTTTCATACTTTTTAGAGCGTGATTTTTCAGTAGTCGGGTTTTAGTTTTAGAACTTAATTTTTATTTATATTATTTTGGGGTCATAATTTTGCGCTGTGTATTGCCGGCACATAAAAAGAATGGCACTACCCTCTCTCTTGTCGTGGGTGTCTTAAGAGTCGAAAGAGGGAAAACTGCATTAGGAGATAGGCAGCAGCGTCTCCATGTTACAGCAAGCCATACTGCGATCGCCAACACTTTTTATCATGTCGACCAAGAAGCACATATTCAATGATGTCAGTGATCAACGCTGTTAAGACAGGAAGCGATCACCGCATGGTCAGAGGCACATTGAATATCAACGTTAAGCTTGTAAGATCGCGGCTGATAAATCCAAGCTCCGACCAATACCGGCTCAAATTCAAGGCAATGGCTCTTATGCAGCTTAAAAACAACAAGGCGGCGGGCGATGACGGAATCACAACAGAGCTTCTGAGAGCGGGAAGCCGATACTTAAAGTTCTTCAGAAGCTTTTCAATTCAGTCATCCTCGAGGGCAAAACGTCAAAGGCATGGGACATAAGCGTTTTTCAAGAAACCCTTTAGAGAGTCTTATCACCCGATAAGACTAAGAGTATAACTTGCCACTTTGCTTTGCGTTCGTGGACTATGAGAAAGCCTTTGATTTGAGCGAGACCAGTGGGCGGTACTGCAGTCTCTACAGAGGTGCCAAGTAGAATACAGGTACATGAATCGATGTGCTCAGGTACTTATACCAAAATGCCATTATGTCAGTCCGATTACAGAACCAGAGCTCTAATCCTCTCCAACTACAGCGAGGTGTGAGACAGTGAGACGTCATCTCTCCAAAACTGTTCACAGCTGCGTTGGAGGATATTTTTTAAGCTTCTGGATTGGAAAGGATACGGCATCAACATCAATGGCGAGCACCTAACACACCTACGGTTTGCCGATGATGTAGTTCTTCTTCTTATGGCTGAGACCTTGGAAGACCTGAACACAATGCTCGAAGATCTCAGTAATGCTTCTCTAAGAGTGGGTCATAAGATGAACATGTATAAAACGAAAATTTTATGTGAAATGCCCATGTTGCACCTGCTCCAGTTAATGTTGGGGACATTACACTCGAAGTTGTTGACAACTTTGTTTATCTAGGGCAAACGGTCCAGTTAGTTAAGTCCAACTCGAGAAAGGATCTCTCGATGAATCCAGCTCGGATGGGCAGTGTTCGGGAAGCTCCGGCAATATATATTCGCGTCCGAAATTCCTCAATGTCTCAAGACGAAAGTCTTTGACCAGGTGTGTGTTGCCAGTAATGGACGTGAGACTGACCTATAGAAGTCAGACGTGGTCTTTTACTATGTATCTCATAAGAAGGCTCAAAGTCACCCAGCGAGCAATGGAGAGAGCGATGCTTGGTATTTCCTGCTCGATCGAATCAGAAACGATGAGATCCGCAGAAGAACTAAAACAACCGAAGGATTGCATCGTTGAAGTGGCAGTGGGCGGGACACATAGCGCGGAGAACCGATGGTCGTTGGTGCGGTAAGTTTCTCGAATGGCGATCTCGTACCGGACGACTTTCCGTGGGCAGGCCCCCTACAGGGTGGACCAACGATCTGGTCAAAGTCGCGGGAAGCCGCTGGATGCGGGCAGCGCAGGATCCATTGTTGTGGAGTTCCTTGGGGGAGGCCTATGCCCAGCAGTGGGCGTCGTTCGGCTGATATGATGAACTAAATTATTACCTAATAATGTGAGTCTACCTACCTATTTTCGTCAAACAATGCTGGGGTGGTATGGAATGCCATAAACATACATTATATTATACAAGGGCCTAATCATGTAGGTGTAGGATAATATTTGCTAGGGGAAATAGTCTTAGTTCGCTGTCCCTGTAAAGATGTCAAAATTCGATTTATGTAAGCAAAGCCACAAGCAACAACCAATAAAATATATATTTTTGAAACGAGCTCACCAAGAGCTTTCATTTGATACCAAACACGATATTCTATTTTTAAAAAAGTTTTTTAGTTCACAACTTTATGTCTTCTAGAGGGCGCCATATTCAATTTCATGTGACGTGACATAGCCTATAACCAGCAGACAATCGAGACGCTTCCAACGATACCTCAATTGTGAATATATGATCAGCAGTTTAGAAGTTATGCGGGAACAGATGAACATACATACATACATACATACATACCGGTCAAACTCATAACCCTCCTTTTTTTTTGCTTTGCCGTAGTCGGGTAAAAAAGCTATCCGGTCATAGGTGTGCGCACCTGAAAATCTTCGACATGCGAGTGTCTTAGATTTCCTTTCTAGGTTTGAGTCAAGCCAATGTGCAGTGACACCTAGAAAACTTCGACTTTTTCCTGACCAAATATCAGCAGTTGTGCACACTTCTTTTACGCTCTGCAATGCACTTTTGATGTTGGTAATTTCTTTTGTATAATATTCATCAATTAAGCGCCCTAAAGTTCTCCTACTGACAACATTCAGTCCTTTTGTGGTAATATTTAAACTTTCAAAGATTTTGTTAAAAAACGGATCATCTATTGCTTGCAAAGGAATCATGGAATGTATAAAAAACTTTAAAATATTTTCATTGAATTGCTCTTGTGAGACCGTTTGTTCAGCGGATTTATTTCTGTTATCCATAATTTCTGACTGAGGACGATTAGTAGTTCTATAAGACGGTTTGTTTTTTTTCATACATTTCAAGTGAGTTTGATACTCTTTGTATGTTTGTTCTCCGTGTTTTCGTTTGAGGTGAGTAACAAAATTGGATATTGAATTGTTAAAACCAGAAATTTTAACTTCTTTTGGTTGACAAGATGTACAAATTCCAACTTTTTTGGTAGCGGTGGACTCCGTATAAGAATATATGAAAAACTTGCCGTCAAGGATGCATGGTAATGTTTCTGCTGTTTGCTCAATCTGCACATCTTCCAATTCAGAGTTATTAGATAAAGATGAATGAGAAGAACACGCCATTTCACATCACAACTAAAAATATTCCTTTAAGTACAAAATTACGTTCGTTTACTTGCGCCCGATTCGTTTGACTGATGCGCATTAAACAAAATGCCGCTTGTGCGCCGACTACGCGAACGCGGTGATTGGCTAGCCGGCGATCATACGATACCCTGTCCTCCGCACCCCTACCGCGCGTCTTACGTAGCATAGGCATAGGTATATTTTTTATAAAATAAAGGCAACTATTCAATTTTTAGCTACAAATTGTCGAAGTTAATGGCAACTCAATATAATAAGTTATATAAATTCATTCCTAAATCATGTAATTTAGATTACTGACTACTGTAATCAAGATTAAAGATTACATTTGTAATCTTGATTAAAAGTAATCACGACTACTTTAATCTGATTAAAAGTAATCATAATTACTTTCAATCAGATTATTAATCTGACTACAAAAGTAGTCGATTACGCCCAACTCTGATTAGATTGCATCTAAATGCAAAAAATACTGCATTTTATAGCTAAACTTAGAATGCAGTAGATACTTTGCTTCCTAAATTCACACAGTTTATATTGAACCAATTAAGTCTGTGGTATACTCCACAGTCCACACAGATGAAACAGATGAAACTAGACGCGACAATGTTGGTATATCGCGTAAGTTATTGCAACTTCGCAACCGTTTACGGGTTAAAGGCCGAACGGGAGAAAATTAAATAACGTAAAGCAGAAAAGGGGGTTGTTCGGAACTAGTCGAATGTGCAACCTAGTTCGGCGATTGCATTAACTTGGCGTATGCTGTGGAATTTGAAACTGCTTCGGCGTCATGCTTAACGCCAAGCTCTCCGACGGGAATAGGCTTGGACTTGCCGTTTTTTTATTGCAGAAATTACATTCCAAGTTCTCCTACGAGGATTTTCGTCTTATCCATGTTCATCTTCAGACTCACTCTTTGAGAAGCATTACTGAGATCTTCGAGCTTTGTGTTCAGGTCTTCCAAGGTCCTTCAGACTCACTATTTGAGAAGCATTACTGAGATCTTCGAGCTTTGTGTTCAGGTCTTCCAAGGTCTCAGCCATAAGAATACATCATCGGCAAACCGCAGGTGTGTTAGGTACTCGCCATGATGTTGATGCCGCATCCTATCCAGTCCAGGAGCTTAAAAATATCCTCCAACGCAGTCTCACACCTTGCTGTAGTTGGATAGGATTAGCGCTCTGGTTCTGTAATCAGACCGACATGGTGGCGTTTTGGTATAAGTACCTAAGCACCTCGATATACCTGTAGTCTATTTGGAACCTCTAGAGAGACTGCAGCACCGCCCAGGTCTCAATCGAATCAATGACTTCTCATAGTCCACGAGCGCCAAGCAAAGTGCCAAGTTGTACTCTACGGTCTTCTGTGTAACTTGCTGCAGCGTATGAATGTGGTATATGGTACTATAGCCTTTCCGGAACACGGCTTGTTCGGGAGGTTGGAAGTCGTCGAACCTGCGAGCGAGACGATTCGTAATGAATCTTGAAAACAACTTATAGATATGGCTGAGAAGCGAGATGGGTCTGTAGTTCTTCGAGAGAGTCTTATCACCCTTCTTGAAAAACAGCATCACATCGCTTCTGCCCCATGCCTTTGGCGTTTTGCCCTCGAGGATGACTGAATTGAAAAACTTCTGAAGGACCTTAAGTATTGGCTTTCCGCCTGCTCTCAGAAGCTCTGTTGTAATTCCGTCATCGCCCGCCGCCTTGTTGTTTTTAAGCTGCTTGAGAGCCATTCTAATCTTTAACATTTTTTCTATTTCGGTTTGTTTGTTTAAGTGTTGTCCGAGCCTTAAGGCCCTGACAGAATAACAGCGCTTCTGGGTCATCCTAACCACCTACGGATGGCCCAGGAGTTTTGTGCTGAGTCAGGGCCTTTTAGCGTCACACCATGTGCTTGTTGTCTATTTGTTTTTATCTTTCTTTTTTTTCTAAACTGTTTTATTTGTCTTTTGTTATTCTCTGTATTTTGTCTGTACTTATGTGTTATGTGGTGTGTTCGTTAATAAATGTTTTTTTCTTTCTTTCTTTCTTTCTAACAGACTAACGTCCAGGATATATGTATGTCCCATTACATCAAATTACATTTTATAATGTCAATATACGGTCTTGCCTACCATAGCACAGGAAGACCGTCTACACGCCCATTTTTAAAAAAACTTTGTAGGTATTTGAAAGATTTTCTATGTAGAGATTGGTCTAGAATTTAGCAAAGATTTGTTTTATTAATTTGAATATTTTTTTAAATAAAGTATGCCGGTCTTCCCCGCATTGACCTTACCTATAAATAAATAAACATTATAAATGCGAGAGTTTGGATGTTTAGATGTTATGATGGATTTGGTAGTGCCAAAAAGATAGATTATCATATACTTAGCATATAGGCTACTTTTTAACCTGGGAAAATATTAATTCATTCCCACAGGAAAACATCCTGTAGTGCACGCGGGCAAAGCCGAAGGTGGTAATTTAATATCTATAACACTAGCTTTCCGTGCGTGTAGCTTTCGCTCGAGAAGTTCGATAATATATCATCACTACACATTGTCATGTATTATAAAACAAAGTCCTCTGCTGCGTCTGTCATTCTGTACATGGTCTGTACGCGGTAACCTCAAATAACCTACTGCACGGATTTTCATGCAGTTTTCACCAATAGATAGGGTGGTTCTTGAGGATAGTTTTAGTATGTAATTTATCAAGGTTCCTGTAAATTTGTTGAAATATAAAGCCCCCAGTACAGGATGGCTGATCCCGTTGGCTGATCATAGTCTGCGATCGTGTACAGGGCCAGTTTGTGTGCATTTTTGACCGCCTCTGTGGTCTAGTGGTTCATACCACTGATTTCAGACCCAGAGGTTCCGGGTTCGATTCCCAGTGGGGGTACTTATTGTATTCGGTTTGGTTGGTGGTAGGACTTGTTCTTAGTCCGCCTGGCTAGCTACCACCATCTTATCTAAGTCTGACGCCATAACAACGATGTTTTAAGCATTATTGTGTTTCGGCAGTTAGACATAAGATAGCCAGTTCCTCAGTGATTGAGGACTCCGGGAGTAGTGCGCTTCCAACTTCAGCCTTATCAGCACTTATCATCAGGTGAAGGCTAAGTGCTACCCCGTAGTGAATAAAAAAAAACAAAATTTGCAACGGCAATCACACGCAAACTAGCTCAGGGTGCTTACCATCAACTCTTATTGCGGTTTTGTTTAGGACCTAAACTGATCTGCTTCTGAATGACAGCGATTCAGTGATCATTCAATGACATTTCACAGCCGCTAAACTGTCAGGAACTCTTATTTGACTTATAACCCGGTCGATTTAACATGACACATGTAGGTTATACCCGTCGTTCTCACTCTCCGGGCATGACAGAATCGAGTGAAAGAGACGGGTAGAAGAAAAAGGACACAAATCGTTCGGTCATTAACATTTAGCAATTCATTTGCGATCCAGTTTTTAGAAGGTCATAGTACGAAAGAAAGCAATTCATTTTAGGAACCTATTCTGCATCGCGCTATTTTTGAATCGCTGTCTTAAAGTTGATGGTAGGCACCCTGTACACGATCGCCCATCATGCCGGCCGGCCTAGCATGGGCGGCTTTTATCACGCGATATGATATGGTACGTCATGCCGTCTTGCTTACACCTTAGTGGGGTAAGCAACTTGCCGTACCATATCATATCGCGCGATAAAAGCTGCTCATGCTAGGCCATCCTGTGTTGGGAGCTTATGGCGCTATTACACCGTTCACTTCTGCCTTTCAATTTAGATGAAGCAACCAAATTGTAATGAAAATTGTAATGAATAAAAAACAATGTAAACGTCAAAGTGAATCATTCAACTACGTTCTATCGCGTTGAAAGAATCTTGCTTGCTCAATATTTTCACTTTTGCGTTCAACGTTCAATGCAATTGAACGAAAGTTAAACGTGTAAACATAAGCATTGAATGATTCACTAGATGTTCATTCTCAATGTGAATCAATCACGGACACCAAGTGGATACTATATACACTGACTTTAGTAGCGCTTTTGACAAGGTAGATCATGCGGTACTATTGGAGAAATTAAAAGCTTATGATATTGGTGGTTCGCTTTTGGCATGGCTCGGAACGTATCTGGACCACAGGCCTCAGGTCGTGACTATCAGGGGTTACGAGTCTCAAACATACCATGCCACATCGGGGGTCCCCCAGGGATCTCACTTGGGTCCCCTTTTATTTCTCGCATATATTAATGATATATCATCTGTGATTCAACATTGCAAATATGAGTTTTTCGCTGACGACCTTAAAATTTACCGTAGGATCGTTACAAGTCAGGATGTGATACTTGTTCAAAAGGATTTAAATAGAATCAGTTCATGGTGCGACTCTAATAGCATGGTACTATACTAAAAAAAATTCTTTTGTAAGGTTCACCAGGAAAAAGATGATTCGTGTTATATAATTAATAATGAATTCTTGCAGGAATTGAGCGAGATTAGGGACTTGGGCGTTATTGGCGTAAATCATTTAATCATTCAAATGTTAATCAATTTAATTATTATTTTTTAATGCAATTAATGTCCATTCTATATTTGTTTCAATTTTTAAATACTTACCTAGATATATTTAGATTATTTGTTTGAATTTCGACAAATAATTTATTTTTCACACTTGCTCTGAAATGTTAATATTATATTTGAGAAAAGAATGCAGTACGTGACACTTTTCTGAGGTAAACATTCTAAATTTGAAAATCACTGCAGTAATGAATTTCAGTACTTACTAAAACTAAAATCAGTGCAGTAAATGGTTTTTTCACCAACTTTTTTCTTTATTTTTTCTTTCGTTATTCCCGCGTATAAAAACAGAAAAAGCAAAGGAACATTTGCATTATACAGCCACATTATTATTATTATTATATAGGTAATTATTATATCATAATTAGGTTAACTTTTTTTTAATAAATAATATTTAATTAAACAGTTTTTTTATTTCCTCGCATTTCTTGAGAAAAGCACTATACAAGCCTTGTACGGTAAGCAAATTACCTGTCCTCGGCTGTAATGTACTATTATTACTGTCATATTATATTATTTAGGCTTCACGCTGCTAAATATATTATAACAGTATGTACCTACATATTTAAGGGTTTCGACCTAGTTCCTATTATGTCATTGTTATTTGTTTTATGTTTTCTTTAATTGGCTGTAACCTGTTTTGTACATCTTTCTTAATAAAATTATAAAAAAAAGGGTTTCTTTTTACCATTTTGGTACGGAAACCCTAAAAAGGTGATAAAAAACTAAAAAACCCGTCTGCGGTGCAAAAAATGATTTGTTCTTACTAGTAAATTATATGCAGCGCGTTATATACCGTGCAATTTTTTTTACAATCCAAACTTCAAGGGTAGGTCAAGTTACGTGTTTAGAATAAATTTACCAAAAAAAATTTTTTTTTTTTTACTGTAGTAAGTATGACATTATGTATGAGTACAACATGTTATCGAAAGGGGGTATACATACGAAAGGAGCGTGAAGTGTAGGTAGGGAACATCTATGTTGGGCAAAATTTTAAGACATTGAAATTTGTAAGTACTCTTTATTCCAAGTAGGTATTATTTCTTTATCGACATTTGTTGTTGGTCCACACTATCGAGGTAAATGCCCTATTCAGCTGATAGCATACCATCTCTACCTACCGGCCTTCTGTTAGCCTGGTACTCGGCAGACTGCCGCCGAGCGATGGCCGGGTGGCGGCGCGCGACGCCGCGCCGACAATATCACGAGTTTTCACGACAGCAAGTTGAACAAAATAAATGGCCGGCTGAGCAGCTAACGAATCCGTAGCTCAGCGGTCAGAGCATTCGCCCGGAAAGTAAAAGGTCCGGGTTAGATTCCCGGCGGAGGATGGTTCGTTTTTTTCTGATAAATCATAATCATTTGAAGTCATTTTGCTCACATCACTGATGATGTGATGATCGATCACAAATCGGATTTTACTTAGTTATTTCCTTGAAAGATGAATAAAATTGCAAATAGCAAAAAGTTTTTTATTGTCTACCCTTATTCAATTTTGACTATGAACTAAGTACTTACCTACCTAGCAAAATTTCGGTCGGAGTGTCGTTTCTTTTTCTTTTTTTACGTAAAAACACAATTTCAAGACTAGAGCTAGCGCGTACATACAACTTTAAGTTGAACAACTATTTTGTTGTGTATCATATTATGTTTTTTTATTTATAGGAATAGGTACATTGAAGCGCGCATATCACACAACTCGATAGTTGCTCGACAAAAAAGTAAAAAAGCTTAATTAAACGGTTAAGTTGTGTGGAAATCACGAGAACCACACACACAACTCGACAAAACAGTTTAGTCGATGCAAAAATTGTATGTAGGTACTTACTAGGTAGGTACCTACTCACTCACATTCACAATATGACCACATATGACTACGCAAGCTTTCATGTCGTTTTGTAGTTCTGTTGCACACACACTATTTTGAATACACAACACAATGTTTTTTTTATTTCCACAATAAGAATCCACTGAGAGAAGTTGTCGTTTAACTACTAACGTAAGTAAGTAGGTACAACATCACATTCGAAATGGGCTGGTGCTCCCGGTGCACTGCACCATCATCGTGCTGGAATATCAGTTGGTTTTCCATCACAAACGTAACTCAACACGGGCAGGCAGAACCCTGAGAATATCATTAATAGTAACTTGCTTCTAATCGTAAATAATTTTCACCGTTTAAGCTAAACAAGTAGGTACAGAAAGTGCGACCTTTTTCGGTGCTTCCCGTGAACGACTGACGGTGATGGACGTGTGAGTGACTTCCTTGTGTGCATGTGAATGCGCATCATGCACATTTTTTTCCAGTCACATTCGCTCCTGGTACTAGGGTGATAGATCCAACTACCGGCCCACGGCCTCTCAACGACCCGGAGTTTCGTATCTAATTCTGTGGTTCCTTATCATCGTATCAATACAAGAGTTAAGGAGCCCACAGATGATCAGACGGCCTGTCGGCAACAGCCTGTCAGTAACCCTAGTATGAGTTTGGCAAACTGTATTCGTAATCGAAAACTATCACTCTATCTCTTTCATGTCCTTTGACTGCTTTACCGACATGCGCAGTTCATCCGAGTTTTCGTAAACGTTGACGGTATAAATCAACTGATATTAGGGGTACTGACAGGCCGCTGCCGACAGGCGAACTGATCCATCTGTGGGGCGCTTTAGTAAACGTGCGGGGCTGAGCATAAAAATGATGTTAGTAATAACGTCGTCTGTGCGAAAATAAAAATAGAATTCAATTGTTTGATTTTAAGATGCGAGCATAAGGTTATTGACTGTACCTACGTGTAAATGAAACAGAGTAAAAACTGTAAATTATGATAAGATAATAATGTAAGTTTTCGAGACTAAACATGGTTTTGTTTCTGTTCCTCGAATAATTGAAGTTTTTAAACATAACATAATCACTGTTTAATATGATGTATTTTTATACTAAGCAATTGTTGTATTAGTAACGATATGTTTTTTTTTTGTAAATGTCGTTACCTAACTAAGAAACGCTGGCAAGTTTCTTGCGCCCATTCTTCTTGTCAGTTAAAAAAGTCTTGAATGGGTGGTAGGAAAATATTGACGATTCATAAGTACAATGTCTAAGTGAATAAAGAATATTTTTATCTTATCTTATCTTATCTTAAACACACAACGAAATTTTTACTTTCCATTCGGTGTACATAAAAAATAAATACTAACTTATACCACGATTACCCTAATAGGGCGGACCGTCTAATGACATTTAGCGAAATGCTTGCGCCAATGGCCCAGTGCCGGCCGGGCGGCCAACACCCATTTATACCCACACTAGGCTCGTCGTGTTCCCGTTGGCGCAAGGATTTTGTTAAATTGTTATTAAATATTTGCCCTCTCTCTCACTCGCGCTAAAATCGCGGCGAACGACGCCGCAAGTAGGAATTAGTATTGTTATTATTTATTGGCCGTTTCTTCACTCGCGCGCGGTAGCGTCGCGCTGAGACTGTCAGCAGGTCTATTGGTTAGAGAAAATTAGGGTTCCGTTTTATTACGCACAAGCCACAACCACTATGAGCTCCTGGTAATCATGAACTTTGTTACTTTTAATTTGGGTTATTTTACCGGTTCAACTTAGATATTTTTTTCTTATTCGTAAATTCGAATTCGAAATTAGAGTATTTAAGGTCAAAACAAAAGTTATTTCTGGTAGACATGTAAAATGTTTACGATTTGATGTCGATTGATTTTATTTTTGAAGAGCTGTCCAATTTTGTTCTGACATCAAAATAATATGTTTTTGACGTGATAACGTCTTATAAATTGACTAGCTTTTCGCCCGCGGCTTCGCCCGCGCGGACTTCACGACGTTATCCCGCAGGAATGTGATATTTTTCCGGGATTAAAAGTAGCCTATGTTCCTCTCCAGGCTACAAAGCCCTCGTCAGAGGACGTACTTTACAGACAAGCTCTCGTCAGAGCAGTCGCCCGGATATCGAAAGGTCGTGGGTTCGAGTCCCATCGGAGCTGGTTGTAAGACGGGTCAATTTTTTCAAAATACTTCATTTTCCATTTTTCAACAATAATAAATTGCATTGTGAATGCAAAAAAGTAAAAATTTAAATAACCAATTTATTAACCAAAACCGGTGGAGTTTATAAGTTTGACCTGTATGTAGGTATGTATGTAATTTCGTAAGTGTGTGTGTGTTTGTTTGTATGTTTGTCCACAAATTTATCAAAAACTTAGTCATATCGAGTTGTTTTTTTTATCAGGGGTATTCCAATTCCAACTTAGGCAACAGTTTTAAGTTTTATTGAAATCGGTAGAGTAGGTAGTTTTTGAGATATGGGCTATTACTATGGTACATCTAAGTACACTAAAAATTAAGAAGTAATGTAGGTAGTTTAAAGAAATTAAACCGACTTTCGTGCATGGTTGATTAAAAACTAATGTCCTGCTTTTTTATTATTATTGTTTTGAATAATAAGTAAAAACGAGATTTCTCTCTTAACATTTTAAAATAAAATTTCGGAAAATGTCCGGAACCCATTTCAATAATGTGTTCAATAACCAGGAGCACAGTTAGGAGAGAAAGGGGTGGTAACTATTCCGAAAGGAGCGGTCAAAGGTCAATAACCCTTAACAGCTGATTGCTCGCTAGTGTTGTGCGAATTTAAATTGAACCCATGAAGAATTGGAATTTAATAATAAATTATTATCTTTGTTTTTATTGTTTTAATTTTCTAAATTGTTAGAAAAGTTTTATTTTAATATTCAAAACATCGACAGTAAGATAAAAATACAGTAGGGAAACATAAAAAAAAGAAAAACATTTTTTTATATTTTTTTTTGAAATTTATTCTAAATACGTAACATGACCTACCCCTGAAGTTTGGATTGTTAAAAAAATTACTACTATTTGCTACTTTCGGTGAAATAATGGCTATGCTATGCTATGTATATATACATTATAAGAAAATGGGTTTGAACTCGCCAACAAACTGCCTTGCAGTTTGGCGAACTATAAATATGTATAACTTTTAATGTATAATTATGAATAAATTAAATAAATAAATAAATAAAATAAAAATAATATAAAATCTCAATATGGCTGTTTCATCTTAATCGATTGTTAAACATTTGTAAAAATGTTTCTTTCGGATGCGAGGGTTTCCTCACATTGATGAAGCAACGCTGGCCTACAGCGTAACAAGTGATAGCAAAATTCGACGAGTCGTGTAGGCCTTTCGGTAGCTTAGTTGGTCAGAGCATCGGGCCGGATTCCCGGAGGCGCGGGTTCGAATCCCGCCTGAAAGCTACTTATAGGGCGTGGTTTTTTACTATCACATTTTTCCTATACTTACAAAATTGCATTGTGAATGCATAAAAATAATATAAAATCTCTGATAATATCTTATTTTGTGTTTGTAATATATATCTTTTCCGCCTATTTTTGACTATCATACGAATAAATAAATTCAGAATCTGAATTCAGGTAGGAAAGGAAGTTCTTACGGACGTTGTCAGGTATATACCATAAGTGGCCAAATTATTAGGGACAGTACTGAACTGAGATTTTTTATTTTTACAGTTCAGTTGAATTTCTGTAACAAATGATTGGTTGTAGGTCTCTTATGTATTTTTTTAATGATTTTTTATTCTATTGAGATCTTAAAAACTAAAAATAAATATACAAAAAAATAAAACCGCCTTCTAAAAAACCACATCAAAAAAGTAAGAAATAATTCCTCACCAAATAAATAACGTAAGTACTTTGAAGTCGGGCGTGAAACATGTACAATTTTTTGTTGTTTTTGTTAAAACCCGCCCGACTTCAAAGTACTTACGTTATTTATTTGGTGAGGAATTATTTCTTACTTTTTTGATGTGGTTTTTTAGAAGGCGGTTTTATTTTTTTATAAAAATAATTTTTATTTCACTCTTTTTAGTGCATCGTGCAGGCAATTTACGTGTTTTCTGGTAAATAGGTATGTGATCAAACTCAAAACCTCCTTTTGCGAAGTCGGTTAAAATACCTTGAGGTATCCCCTTTTTAACAAAACAAGAATCATCTAAATCGGTTTATAAACAAAGGAGTTATGCCTAAAGATACGTATTAAATTCACATAAAGTGGTGACGAAAACGACAGTATTTTCAAGATTTCCTGAAAACTGCTAAACCGATTTCAAAATTTCAAAAAATGGGACCAACTTGGAAACCAACCTGATGTAATAACGTTTGAACCATTTCAATCGGTTCAGCCGTCTTCGAGTAATCGGTGGACATACACAAAAAAAAATGATGTCAGTGTGATCAACGCTGTTAAGACAGGAAGCGATCACCGTATGGTGAGAGGCACATTGAATATCGATGTCAAGCTCGAAAGATCGCGACTGATAAAATCCACGCTCCGACCAATACCAGCTCAAATTCAAAACCCCGAGTACTTTCAACTCGAGCTTCAAAACCGCTTCGAAGCCCTTGAGAACAGCATAGACGTGGACGATCTATACAACATGGTGGTGGATACTGTCCGCACGGTAGGGTATAAGTACTATAAAACCCGCCGTCCCAAATTGAAGAAACTCTCTAGTCAGACTCTCCTACTCATGGATCAGAGACACGAAATGAAGCTGCAGAACTCAGCGGATGCCCATCGTTATCGGCAGCTCAATAGACAGATATCTAAGTCTTTGACGCGCGACCTTCGCCAATTCAATACCGAGCGTATTAAAGAAGCCATTGAGCGGAACAAAGGCTCCAAAGTGTTCGCGAGAGATCTGTCTATCGGGCAAAGTCAATTGACGAGGCTGAAAACTGAGGAAGGTAGCATCGTTTCGTCAACACCTGAAATCCTGAGGGAGATTGAGAGTTTCTATGGACAGCTATATTCCACGCAAACACCTGTTGAAAGCAAGGCTAAAGACCCTAGAGCCAAGCTTACCCGACACTATACAGAAGATATCCCGGACGTCAGCCTGTACGAGATTAGAATGGCTCTCAAGCAGCTTAAAAACAACAAAGCGGCGGGCGATGACGGAATCACAACAGAGCTTCTGAGAGCGGGCGGTAAGCCGATACTTAAAAGTCCTCCAGAAGCTTTTCAATTCAGTCATCCTTGAGGGCAAAACGCCAAAGGCATGGGGCAGAAGCGATGTGATGCTATTTTTCAAGAAGGGTGATAAAACTCTCTTGAAGAACTATAGACCCATCTCGCTTCTGAGCCATATCTATAAGTTGTTTTCGAGAGTCATTACGAATCGTCTCGCTCGCAGGTTCGACGACTTCCAACCTCCCGCACAAGCCGGGTTCCGAAAAGGCTACAGTACCATAGACCACATTCATACGCTGCGGCAAGTTATACAGAAGACCGAAGAGTATAACTTGCCACTTTGCTTGGCGTTCGTGGACTATGAGAAAGCCTTTGATTCGATTGAGACTTGGGCGGTGCTGCAGTCTCTCCAGAGGTGCCAAATAGACTACAGGTACATCGAGGTGCTGAGGTACTTATACCAAAACGCCACCATGTCGGTCCGATTACAGAACCAGAGCTCTAATCCTATCCAACTACAGCGAGGTGTGAGACAGGGAGATGTCATCTCTCCCAAACTGTTCACAGCTGCGTTGGAGGATATTTTTAAGCTGCTGGATTGGAAAGGATGCGGCATCAACATTAATGGCGAGTACCTAACACACCTACGGTTTGCCGATGATGTAGTTCTTATGGCTGAGACCTTGGAAGACCTGAACACAATGCTCGAAGATCTCGGTAATGCTTCGCAAAGAGTGGGTCTTAAGATGAACATGGACAAGACGAAAATCATGTTCAATGCCCATGTTGCACCCGCTCCAGTTAATGTTGGGAACATTACACTCGAAGTTGTTGACCACTATGTCTACCTAGGACAGACAATCCAATTAGGTAAGTCCAACTTTGAGAAAGAGATCTCTCGTCGAATCCAGCTCGGATGGGCAGCGTTTGGGAAGCTCCGGCATATATTCGCGTCCGCAATACCTCAATGTCTCAAGACGAAAGTCTTTGACCAGTGTGTGTTGCCAGTAATGACCTATGGAAGTGAGACGTGGTCTTTTACTATGGGTCTCATAAGAAGGCTCAAAGTCACCCAGCGAGCAATGGAGAGAGCGATGCTTGGTATTTCCTTGCTCGATCGAATCAGAAATGATGAGATCCGCAGGAGAACTAAAACATCCGACATCGCTCGAAGGATTGCATCATTGAAGTGGCAGTGGGCGGGACACAGCGCGGAGAACCGATGGCCGTTGGGGCGGAAAGGTTCTCGAATGGCGACCGCGTGCCGGACGACGTTCCGTGGGTAGGCCCCCTACAAGGTGGACCGACGATCTGGTCAAGGTCGCGGGAAGCCGCTGGATGCGGGCAGCGCAGGACCGATCGTTGTGGAGATCCTTGGGGGAGGCCTATGCCCAGCAGTGGGCGTCGTTCGGCTGACATGATGATGACACAAAAAAAAAAAAAAAAAACATACATACAGACGAATAGAGAACCTCCTCCTTTTTGATTTAGAAGTCGGTTAAAAACTGTTATAGTTTCTTCGTATAAGTATATATTATACGAATAGACGTAACTAAACTAAAGTAAGTTTTAATATGTATTTTGTAATGCCGCCTTTTGCTGCAATGCTCTTAATGCACGCTTTTGCATTTTCCTGTAGTGTGGGGTTATTTTTTCATTCTCGGATGATAGTTTCTATCAACTGCCGCTTGGTGTAAATTAAGTAGTTCTTTCGCCATCACCCGTCTGGTGAGTTCCCACATGTTCTCTATGGGGTTTATTTCTGGCGATTTCCCAGGCCGTGGCAAAACAGTGAAATTTCTATTATTCAAGAATGCAGTCACACTTCTGGCTTTATGGCACGATGTAGAGTCATGCATAAAGATGTAGTAGTTATCAGGTAACCATTAAAAACCTACGGCAGTTGGTGAGTTTCTATGAATTGCTTGTACTGGTCTTGGTTCATGGTCCTTTCAACAATGTATAGGCGCCCCATGCCTTTGGCTGAGATGCCAGACTACACCATGACACTAACCGGGTGTTTAACTCTCTCAACTCTCCACTAGGCAATCTGCGTGGATTTTTTTCCCAGGGCGTCGTCTCACAAAAGAACTTTTGTCAACCAAAACTTGAAATGTTGACTCTTCGGAAAAACACACCTGTAAAATCAAATCAATGAAAGAAAACGATTTCTTTAAAATTCGACGAACAATTTTTTTTAAATTAATTAAAAATCACGTCATAATTATTCTACCTAAAGGCTAAAACAGATATTTTATTTTAACATCGCATGATCGCAATTCGCTATCATTATTGTACCTCAACAATTTCAAGTTATTTCAATTTTTAAATACACTCACTTTAAAAAATGGGACTACAGTCCCAAGGATCACTTTGAATTTTGAAACCAACCCAGAGGTCAATCGACGGTAAAAAAATCTGTATATTTATTAGACAATGGGAAATGTATCTAACTTTCAGTATTTTATTATTGCCAAACGTTAGCGCGTTTTAATCGACTATCAGCGCCATCTAGCTGTGACCAAAGAAAACAGTATCTATATAAAATTCAAAAATGAATGTTGATAAGCGCAAAACTCGAGAACGGTTAGACCAATTCGGCAAATTTTTTTTTCATATGTTCTATAAAGCACGCGGGAAGGTTTTTTATTAAGAAACTGCGTGAAAAATAGTAAAACAACACTTTTTATTTTTCCCATAAAAACAATTAGCACTTATTAGTCGAAATTAGTTCAAAACATATCACTTATTTATATTTTCGTCATCGTCTTTGTAACCTCCTCGTTTTGATACCCCACTCGATGGGATTAAAAAATATTTTTTTTTACAATGCACAGAATATATCGCCTAAAAGCCGCCATTTTGTTTTTTTGTTAATTATGATGTCCCATTGTCACTCGGCCCGTTAAGACGAATCTGACGACGTATCATTTATTAAAATCGGTTCATCCGTTTAGAAGTTACGAGGGAACATAGAAACGGACACACATACATACAGGTCAAATACATAACCCTTTTTTGGCTTTGCCGCAGACGGGTAATTACAGAATTTATAGAAGAAAATCGTTAAATACCTATTTAAACTACTCAAAAAAGTTTTAATTATTCGACTCCAACCTGCAACAGTTATATTTTGATGTTGTTTAACCCAGTGCAGTATTTTCTTTTCATAGGATCGGTTCAATCAATCAATCAAATCAAATCAATCAATCACATCAGAACCAGCCGGTAACTGTAACTTTATAATTGTAATGGTTCCTGCGATTCAGGCCTAGAGTCTTGTGCAGTGGCCGCTGTTAAAAATTTCTGGTTCCCTATACGTAAAAATTAATTAACATCTATAGATAATAAGAATTTTATGTATTTGGGTTAAATGTTGTTTTTGGAAATAAAGTCTTATTATTAGACTTATTTATTTAGTACAGTCGAAGGACAAATTATAACTAAAGTATACGACAAATTACTTAAATGAAGACAATACAGAAAAAAAAGAAAGATAGTCCCACGACTGTACCTACCAAAAGGGATCTAGTTCAGCATATGTCAGTTTTTGAAAACTGACGCTGGTTTTGAACTAGATCCCTTTTTCCTTGACATCTGAATGCCAAGACAGCCCTAATAGCTAAATTAAAAAAAATAAAACAAAAAAAAACAATGGCACTGACAACAAGGCGCCATTGGGCCGGCCAGCGGTGTTCGCGGGCTGGCTAGTCTGCTGCGGTTAGGCGTGGTTTTTTGGTAGGTCGCCGACCTGTATTGTCCTTTCCGAATTATTTACACCATCGTCGTTCATCATCATGGTCAAACGAGCAACGCTCTTTTTATGATTTTTGAGGCAGATGTCTCTGATTTTTCTATCAGTATGAAGAGTGGTGATCCATTTCCTGCCACATTTGCCATCGCGATTTGCTTCTAGAGGTTTTCTGTTGTAAATTTTAGTTTTTATTATATTAACGGCAGACGTTGAAACCCCAGCAATAGCTGCTATGTCTCTTTGGGAATATGTAGAATGCTGTGACAACGTTTGTATCTCTCTACATTTTCTTGGAGACAATCCAGCCTTAACTTTTCTAAAAAACTAGAAAATTAAAGATATCGCGTCGAGACATTAATACAATGTAAATTCAAAGACAAAACCGCAAGAATGTTTTTTATGAACAAAAATTACTTACCTTATATGGTTATTTAGGACACGAAAGTCGGTTAAAACTAATAAAAAATATAACAAACAAAAACACTACAAAACCGCGATTTTTTGAAAAAAAAATCGATATGTGACATTTTCCGGGGTAAAAAGGAACGAAAAAAACACGTAAAAGTGAAAAATAAATTGAATCATTCAATTCAAAGTACGAAAGTGCGGGACTTTTTCTAATTAATCTTGAACTTACTGATCTGATTGAAGTCGGTGTCAAGCCACATAGATATTAATATTAATATGTATTTGATAGGTTACAATTTACACCACTCTGCGCATGAGATATTGTTTATTATTGTTTCACTATTTTGAAATGAAATGAAATTGAATTTTAAGTATTCGTTCTTGTTACTTTCGGCTTGACACCGACTTCAATCAGATCAGTAAGTTCAAGATTAATTAGAAAAAGTCCCGCACTTTCGTACTTTGAATTGAATGATTCAATTTATTTTTCACTTTTACGTGTTTTTGGGAAATGAGTTTTTGTTTGCAGTTTTGTTTTGAAGGCGGTTTTATTTTTTTTGAAAAATTTTGTTTATTTTTCCTTTTTTAGTGTAAGAAATCTACTATAAGAAACCGCATAATGAGCAAGGGTAGCTCAATGTGCAACGACTATAGCCCATATCTAAATTAGAACTCAGACAAGCACCACCCTCCAACTCTTAACTGTTATGCAGTTTCCTTCCAACATCAGCTAACCTAAATTACTTGAAAGAATACAACCTAAAGTTCTATTGGCGCTTGTAGTACTTAAAAACATACTTTAACTCCTAAGTGTTAAAGAGTTTTACCTTCCATCATCAGCTTAACTAAATAACCTGAAAGGTAACAACTACAAATATTTACGTATCAACGATATTTAAAGAATTATCCTCCAACTCCTAACTATTGAGGAGTTGTACCTTCCATCACCAGCTCATCATCGTGAGATGATGACTAGCAGTCGCAAATACTTGAAAATTACTTATGAACCTTAAAGGAATCGTATTGCGCCCGTAACATATTTAGTATTTAATTAATGTTTTCGATGGCCATATGTGGTCTTTATCATCAGTTACTCTTCACCAAATGGTGCTTACCGAAAGCAAATGCACGAGTTACTTAAGAAAATACCAAAATCGCTATAGGTGTGCCTATAATATTTGAAGAGTTCCCTTGATTTCTCCAGGATGCCATCATCAGATCCTGACCGTATAACAATGGGACCAATTTGTAACTATATGCTTTCAAACCAAAAAAGAATTTCTAAAATCGGTTTATAATTGACAAAGTTATGAGGTAACAAACATTAAAAAAAAAAAAAAAAAAAAAATTCAACCGAACTGAGAACCTCCGCCTTTTTTTGAAGTCGGTTAAAAAGAACGGCTGAACGGAAATGGCTGAAATTTGGGACACAGATACTTTGTAGCCTGAAGAGGTACATACATACTTTTTATCCCGGAAAAATATCACATTCCCGTGGGATAACGTCGTGTAGCCAACACGGGCGAAGCCGCGGGCGGAAAGCTAGTAGCATAGAAAAAATACACAACGTAACTTAAATTGTTTCACCAGACAGGAAAACTGTTAACTGTAACTAATAATCACTATCACTTCACAGTGTGAAGTTCAATCTGCTCTATTTCGTACAAACAACTAAATGCAATAAACTTATGAAAACTCAAATAAGGACAATGAGTCACACCAATGATTTTTGTTATCAGCATATCTAAAAAATATGTAACTCGAGAAAAAAGAATCTGTTTTTATTTTTTTCCTATCTTCAAAAATGACTGAGATATTAAACGTTAAAGTACGGCCTCCGAGGAAAATTTGGGTGAACCAATGGCATTAACGTGTGACGTCACGTCGCACTTCCGTACTATGCGATTATTATAAGAATAGGACTGTCAAAACGGCCATATTTGTTTGCGTTTCGCTTCCACTTCAGGGTGTAGGATGTGCAAGAAAAGGAACAAAGATCAAAAATGCCGTTTGACAGTCCTATTCTTATAATAATCGCATAGTATACCTACATAGAATCCTTTGGCTATATAGTTAGTTGCGCTCTCACGGTTTCGTAATAAATTTATTTATTTTTCTTAAAGTCGATCAATGAAATGTTTAAGAAATTTTGTATTGAGCCCATGTGAAAAAACACCTTCAAATATTGTTTTATTTTCGTGAATAATAAATTAAATCAACTTTCGTAATGGCGGGCGGGATTCTGTCAACACCAAAGATATTATAATATAACAAGATTGTGCACTATGAAAATAAAAGCAATGTCAATTCAATTCTATGCAGTTACAATAAGGTTTATTTTCGTATGACATTACGATAAACGGAAAAACGAGCCGAGCGAGAGGCTCCTAAATAGGATTGCATCCCTGTCTACTGGGCTGCCACCATGAAATATTTTTGGTTGTAGTAGAACTCAATTCAAATTCATATTTCCTGTTCTCGAGAATTTTCTAAATATTAATTAATTAAAAGGAATGTTAAGCTGATAATAATAAAGTCCATATCATTTGTATTATTTAAAACCTTGAACAACTACTTGTTTAATGTAAGAGTCGGTGTTATGGTAGTTTTAATTATAATAAATTTGCAACACTTTGCGTCTGGACAATTTTAATAAAAATAAAACATCATCAATATGGCGACGGCAAATTAATTTATGTGTGTAAAGTTAGTGTGTGGATCTTAATTATCATTTTAAAATTACGTTTAAATCAATAAAAATGGTTCTCATTTGATGTGTGAAAGGATGCAAAAGCGCATCATATAAACGTAGCGGTGTATCTTTTCATAGGTAAGTATTTAGCCAAAGTTTTATTCTTGCGTATAGTAGGGTGTCCATTTCGTTTGTAATCTATAGACTGAAATTTACTTTCTTACTTAACCCAAACATTAATTTTCATTGTTTCAGATTTCCTAAAGATGAAGAAATTAAAAAAGGTTGGCTTAACGTCATACCTGAAAAAATTACACAATACTCAGCAGAAGAAGAAAAAAAAGAAGAACTTTACCAGAATATAGGCATGAAACAGAACTTATTAAATGTATTATAAAATCTGTATTTTAATTTAAGGTTAAAAAAAAGTAGGTACGCAAAATACGAATCTTTAAAACTAATTGGACACAAAGCCTCTGTGCGTCAAAAGATCCGCAAGACAATTTTGTTTAGCAATGTATAGTCTAACTAATAAACAGATTTTTATTACTGTACGTGGACTTTTTATTTCTATCCATTTTAGCAAAATACATACATTTCATATAAGTACATACAGGTCAAACTGACAACCTCCTTTTTTGAAGTCGGTTCAAAAGTAAGTATGCTTATAAAGCATATGTGTATGTGTCGATTGTCACATTATTGCCTCATAAGTGGTGCAAATGCTTTGCCTCGCGAAGTCCTCATCTTAACTAATATTATAAATAGAAAGTGAGTTAGGATGTTTAAATATATTTTTTTTTAGCTACAAGAGCTCCCTAGGAAGCGTGATGTTCGAATCCTACGTGAGCCAAGTCTGGTTAACTATAAATTGTCCTCGAAAAAACTGAATCGTGTAGTCACTCACGTCTCTCTCATTAGAGAGGGACGCACACCATAATAGGCCTATCTCGCTCGGCTCGGCTGTAACTCATGAGTGTGTTAGAATATCAAGTTTTGACATTGATTCAATTTAGTATTTATTACACCTAAATCCATTAAAGTAATTTTGTGGATAACATCGTACCTTATTTATCGTGTTTTCATTAAATAGTAGTTTGATTTCTGTCGGTGCCATCCGACAACAAAGCGATATGATATGGAGTTTTGTTATTAGTCTCATATAGTTATTTTTACATCTAAATTCATTATATTTATTATGGAGATAACATTTTACTACATGTATCCTGTTTCTAATAAAAAGTATTTTGATTCGTGGCGGGGCCAACCGTCAACAAAGCATGATCAAGCAATTGTACTTTAATTTGCCTATAAGTACTGAATAATGTGTATAAAATCATGCTATTACTTTTAATATTCATATTAATTAATTTATTACTGAAATGTTAAGTAATATAAAGTATCTAAGTGTACTTTTACGTTAGTAAGTACACGTTACTTCCGGTTGAACAGAAAACAAATAGATAATTATTGTAATTATTGTATTTATAAATAATGTTATGTAAAATCATTATTTGATTTTGGAATACTTTTTCATAATTGTTATGTTTATATTGTAGTATTTTCTGTAATTTTCACGGATTGAAATTTATCAGTTAAATTGGCGGTAGACGCTAACATTTATAAGGCGAGGCCGCCATTGTAGCGGGTTAGTCTGGTCCGAGCCGTCAGCGGTGTATAAGTTAAGTAACTATTCCGTTGTTTTATATTATTTCTCATTCCTTGTTTTTCTTGCTGTTTAATGCTGATGTATTGTCTAGTAAATATTGCTGAAGATTTGCCCTTGTTCAAAGGATATTCGGTAACTTGTTAAATGTAAATGCTTATTTGTTGATAATATTAAATTAAAGTTGTCCTTATCGGTTTCGAATAAATTATGTGAGTACTGAAATAATATAAAGTAACAGTTTATAGAAAATGCTTGATGACATTCGTAAATGTTGTTTAATCTTTTATCATGAAAACTAATGTTGTTAAATGTGTTGTATGTTCAACAACGACATGATTATTTGTAAATGTCGTTGTTTCTGTTAAAGCTGGTGAGTTTTTTTCGCCCGTTTTTCTTGTCAGCTAAAAGATGTCCTTAACGGGTGGTAGGTAAAAAAATAAAAGGACGATTTAAAAGAATAAAATAGTTTATTAGAGATTTGAGATTTTTATTAATCCTGACCTTATTGAAATAGAAGCTTTATAGTTTTGTTTATAGTATTTGAATAGTTTAATGCTTTTATCAGAATAGTTATATTTAGATTTGAGATTTTTATTAATCCTGACCTTATTGAAATAGAAGCTTTATAGTTTTGTTGATAGTTAATTGAACAGTTCAGAATAGTTCTATTTCTATATTATCCGCCCCAAATCTATCATCAGAAGTGGGATGGTCTTGCTCCCATTACTAATACATATATGTTTTATTTTTCATGTTGCTGCGGTTTCGGTTTATCTGCTACATTCAGCGACGCTGCCGTTTCAAACTATGGTCATCCATCGTGGCAAGGTGGCGCTGCCGTTCTTCTATCCAACCTGGCAATGGAGCTGATTCCTGGTGATGTACAGATACCCCCCCAGTGGAGATGAAACTGCATCGCCACGGTCGCTAAATCTGGTATAGCCTTTCGGGGCTTCTGTATTTTATTTTGGTTTTATTTTTTCGTACCTTCGAATAGATTACTTAGCTATTAGCTTATGTTGTTTATTCAATAACATTGAAAATTACCTACTAGATGATCATACCAAAGATTTTTTTTTTGTGTGTTTACAAACTTACAGTAATCATTGTTGTAATAATATGACTCGCTACAGATATTTATTTTAAAATGCTAGAAACTGATAAACCTATTATGCAACACTAGGGTTTATTTCTGAAAATCTTGCCGGGTAGTATAAATAAACAATAGGTAATAGTGCGGTGGCTTTCCAGTGTTCCTTGATTAACATTAGTCATTTGCAACTAAAAATAAATAAGAGGCGGTCTTTGGAGCAAAGTGAAAAAATAGTGATATAATTTTACTTAACCTTAGGTTTAGAAAGGTTTAAGTTCGTGAAAGTCAGTGTTATTCTAACAATTAAGTCGTAAAATATAGTGGAATGGAGTCGGGTAGGTACATAAAATTATCATTTTCTTGTCGTCCTATTTTGCTAATTCAAACCGTGATTATACCTCCTTTAGTGGTTTGTAAAATAAAGGGTTTCTGCTGGTGCAACTTGGTATTTTGAACCGCGTAGTAATTTAATCATTATTGAATCAAAATAATGTAAGATTAACTAGATTTTGCTAATAACAATGACATTTTACATTTTAGTATTCAAATCTTTGCTTTATGTTATACAACAAATATGGGCCATTGAAAAGTATTGTTGCCATAGTTATTTAATAAGGCTCTAATTTCTTTTTCAGCATAGCATTACTTAGATTTTCAATTAATAACCTATTGCAAGAAATTTTATCAAATCTAGGTAGGTACTAAAGTTATAAAGTTTTTTTATACCTACTACGAATTCCCCATTGGTATACTATCTTACAAAACTTTGATTTTGAAGTGGCTTCTAGAAAGTGATAGTTAATTATATAAGTTATAACAGTGTTAATAGGTTTTAACACTGTACGACAAAGTATACCTCTTGTTAAAAAGCTTTCCCATTTAAGTTTAAATAGATTGCTATGGTTCTTTCGTATTACCTAGTTGCCACCACAACCATCTTTAGACTTGTTCCTTTATAGACGGAGTACAGTGAGATTAGATTTATTTTTATCCTTTTTTTTATTTAACTTTAATCATTTGGAACGATTTGCTCCACTAAATATTATTGATGTAACTAGCTTTCTTATGATAAAACGGCCACGTAAGAACGGTACACAAATTTGAAAAACAACTTCTGTCTTTTGTCTAACGGTATGTTATTACAGTTTGTTATCAATGTTGATTTTGTTTTTCCTGATGAAAAAAAAAACAAGGTTTCGGTTTGTTGGTTTTAATCAAAAAAATGTACTACCTAGTAGACTAGGAACTGATATCTGTCCATAAGTACATTTTCCATACGATTTTTCATGGATATTCCATAGGTTTTCCATAAGTTTCCCATACGTTTTCCATACGTTCTCCATGGGTTTTCTTTGAGTTTTCCATACGTTTTCCAAACGTTTATCATAGGTTTTCCATGGGTTGTTCCATACGTTTTCCATGGGCTTTTCATACGTTTTCAATGGGCTTTCTTATACGTTTTCAAATAGCTTTCCATAGGACATCCATGGGTTTTCCATGCGTTTTCCATGGGATTTCCCATACCTTTTTCATTGGTTTTCCGAACGTTTTTCATGGGTTTTCCAAACGTTCATATGGGTTTTCCATATGTTTTTCGCGGGTTTTCTGTTATCCATAGGATTTCCATGGGTTTTCATAGTTTTCCATAGTTTGCGATAGTTTTCGATGGCTTTCGATGGTTTTCGATGATTTTCGATGGCTTTCGATGGCTGTCGATGGTTTTCGATGGTTGTCGATGGTTTTCGATGGTTGTCGATGGTTTTCGATGGTTGTCGATGGTTTTCGATGGTTTTCGATGGTTTCCGATAGTTTTCGATGGTTTCCGATGGTTTCCGATGGTTTCCGATGGTTTTCGATGGTTTTCGATGGTTTCCGATGGTTTCCGATGGGTTTCGATGGTTGTCGATGGTTGCTGATGGTTTTCAACGGTTTTCGATGGTTTTCGATGGTTTTCGATGGTTTTCGATGGTTTTCGATGGTTTTCGATGGTTTCCGATGGTTTCCGATGGTTTCCGATGGTTTTCGATTGTTTTGCGATGGTTTCAGATGGTTTCCGATGGTTTCCGATGGTAACGGATGGTTTTCGATGGTTTTCGATAGTTTCCGATGGTTTCCGATGGTTTCCGATGGTTTCCGATATTTTTCAAATGATTCCCGATGGTTCCCGATGGTTTCAGATGATTTCCGATGGTTTCAGATGGTTTCTGATGGCTTCCGATGGTTTCCGGTGGTTTCCGATGGTTTCCGGTGGTTCCCGATGGTTTCCGATGGTTTCCGATGGTTTTCGATGGTTTTCGATAGTTTTTCCATAGTTTTCGATAGTTTTCGACAGTTTTCGACAGTTTTCGACAGTTCTCGATAGTCCTCTACAGTTCTCGATAATTCTCGATAGTTCTTCACAGTTCTCGATAGTTCTCGATAGTTGTCGATAGTTTTCGATAATGTTAGATAGTTTTTGATACTTTTCGACAGCTTTTGATAGCTCTCGATAGTCCTCGACAGTTCTCGATAGTCCTCTACAGTTCTCGATAGTTCTCGATAGTTAACGACAGTTCTCGATAGATTTCGACAGTTCTCGATAGTTATCGACAGTTCTCGACAGTTCTCGACAGTTCTCGATAGTTTTCTATAATTCTCGATAGTTCCCGATAGTTCTCCACAGTTCCCGATAGTTCTCGATAGTTGTCGATAGTTTTCGATAATGTCAGATAGTTTTTGATATTTTTCGATAGCATTTGATAGCTCTCGATAGTCCTCGACAGTTCTCGATAGTCCTCTACAGTTCTCGATAGTTAACGACAGTTCTCGATAGTTCTCGACAGTTCTCGATAGTTCTCGACAGTTCTCGACAGTTCTCGACAGTTCTCGACAGTTCTCGACAGTTCTCGACAGTTCTCGACAGTTCTCGACAGTTCCCGACAGTTCTCGACAGGTCTTGACAGTTCTCGATAGTTTTCTATAGTTCTCGATAGTTTCCGATAGTTCTCCACAGTTCCCGATGGTTTTCGATAGTTCTCGATGGTTTTCGGTAGTTCTCGATGGTTTTCGGTAGTTCTCGATGGTTTTCGGTAGTTTTTGATGGTTTTCTGTAGTTTTTGATGGTTTTCGGTAGTTTTCGATATTCCTCGATAGCTTTCCATAGAAATTATACGTTACCATAAGTTTCATAAGATCTGTTAAATTAAGTCCTGTTCTTTTGACGATCATTGTAAGTGGCTGGGGTCAATGTAAATTTCGATCATTAAATTTTTTTTTGCGAAATTTATAAAAGTATAAGTGTTACCTACTGGGGCGCTAATTTTGGTTCTCGTGAGATTTGGTAATTGTAAGGTTGAACCAGTTATTATCATGATCCACTTAACAATTAGTTTATAGCGGCAAAACTATAATACTCGGTGTCAATGTCGGTCGACAAGTTAGTATTTTCGGCACACCTTGTAGGAATCATGGTTAAGCTAAGGAGATAATGTTTCGACAGTAAATAGATGGATCCAATACATGTATTAAATATTATCAGATTGGCCGAGCGGTTCAAAAAGGAAATTGGTAAACAATGTCATACAAAAGTTTACTTGATTATTTTATCGATAGGCCTTAAGATGTAGGCCTTAAGATATCTTTGGTATATATATTTGATTCGAAATGTTCATTACGATAGCAAATATTTCAAGATGCCGAATGGGGTGTTTTCACTGTTGTTGAAATGTAGATATTTAATGATTAAGTTTAAGAAAATATAACTTTAAGAATACCAAATGTGAAAGTTATAATTTGAATATTCTGTTTTATAACAGCCAAATTATACTGTAGCCTATTATTATTATTACGTCATATAAATAATAGTCCAGGCAATATGATAAAAGTGAAAGTTAAGTTTGTATAAACAGATTTGGATGAAATATTAATTTCATTTTGATTGATGGTTTTTGTCTAGATGTTCCCACGGGAACGTAAACCATGCCGGTGCAGATCAGTTTGCAGTAAATGTTTGTATAGGTGTAATAAAAGAAAAATTCTAATTAAATGCTCGTTTCATTCTAAGATGTAGTGTTTATCTTGAGAATTTAATAGTAGCGAAAAGAAATATTGGATATCGTTCTAATGATTTAATATAAATCATGAAAAGAATTGTACAATTAATGCAGATCTGTTAATGAAATTTTATAGTTCAATGTCGATTGTGTCACGGATAACCGTGATAGAATATTATTTACAACTAAAAATTACTGAATATCGTGTCCTTATCCCACTTTGTCTGTAATCGGCGCAGCATTACTGTGACTTACTACTGACTGACAAACCCCCCTGCTGCTGTGGGCTTGGTGTCTTCTTGGTCTTCACCGACAGGGGGTGATGCCGTTGACATGTCGAGGTTCATAGTAGGTAAACAAGCTGGTCGATAGTGTGTTTGGTGTCGGTTTGGTCTTCACGGGCAGCGGTGATGGAGCCGTACATGTCGAGGCATACTATTCATACTGACTGACTGACTATATCTACTACTGCTGTGAGTTTGGTGTCTTCTTGGTCTGTGCCGATAGAGGGTAAAGTAGCTGACATGGCGAGGCTCACAGTAAGATCGAAAAATCTACGTTAGATGTGACACATAAGATTAATTAAGTACCTATGCTGATCTAGTACTTCGAGAACGAAGTACTTGTCAGTATGGCCGTGTTAGAATATCAAGTTTTGACATTGATTCAATTTAGTATTTATTACACCTAAATCCATTAAAGTAATTTTGTGGATAACATCGTACCTTATTTATCGTGTTTTCATTAAATAGTAGTTTGATTTCTGTCGGTGCCATCCGACAACAAAGCGATATGATATGGAGTTTTGTTATTAGTCTCATATAGTTATTTTTACATCTAAATTCATTATATTTATTATGGAGATAACATTTTACTACATGTATCCTGTTTCTAATAAAAAGTATTTTGATTCGTGGCGGGGCCAACCGTCAACAAAGCATGATCAAGCAATTGTACTTTAATTTGCCTATAAGTACTGAATAATGTGTATAAAATCATGCTATTACTTTTAATATTCATATTAATTAATTTATTACTGAAATGTTAAGTAATATAAAGTATCTAAGTGTACTTTTACGTTAGTAAGTACACGTTACTTCCGGTTGAACAGAAAACAAATAGATAATTATTGTAATTATTGTATTTATAAATAATGTTATGTAAAATCATTATTTGATTTTGGAATACTTTTTCATAATTGTTATGTTTATATTGTAGTATTTTCTGTAATTTTCACGGATTGAAATTTATCAGTTAAATTGGCGGTAGACGCTAACATTTATAAGGCGAGGCCGCCATTGTAGCGGGTTAGTCTGGTCCGAGCCGTCAGCGGTGTATAAGTTAAGTAACTATTCCGTTGTTTTATATTATTTCTCATTCCTTGTTTTTCTTGCTGTTTAATGCTGATGTATTGTCTAGTAAATATTGCTGAAGATTTGCCCTTGTTCAAAGGATATTCGGTAACTTGTTAAATGTAAATGCTTATTTGTTGATAATATTAAATTAAAGTTGTCCTTATCGGTTTCGAATAAATTATGTGAGTACTGAAATAATATAAAGTAACAGTTTATAGAAAATGCTTGATGACATTCGTAAATGTTGTTTAATCTTTTATCATGAAAAGTAATGTTGTTAAATGTGTTGTATGTTCAACAACGACATGATTATTTGTAAATGTCGTTGTTTCTGTTAAAGCTGGTGAGTTTTTTTCGCCCGTTTTTCTTGTCAGCTAAAAGATGTCCTTAACGGGTGGTAGGTAAAAAAATAAAAGGACGATTTAAAAGAATAAAATAGTTTATTAGAGATTTGAGATTTTTATTAATCCTGACCTTATTGAAATAGAAGCTTTATAGTTTTGTTTATAGTATTTGAATAGTTTAATGCTTTTATCAGAATAGTTATATTTAGATTTGAGATTTTTATTAATCCTGACCTTATTGAAATAGAAGCTTTATAGTTTTGTTGATAGTTAATTGAACAGTTCAGAATAGTTCTATTTCTATATTATCCGCCCCAAATCTATCAAGTGCGCAATCTTGTTATATTATAATATCTTTGGTCAACACATATAGCAACCGTCAAAACAAAATGCACTTACAACCTTAACTGACTTGGTAGTTAAATATGCACCCTAAAAACTGACAGCCATTTCGATAATCTTATACTGCTAGTGGCGCCTCCACCACTGGGTCAAATAAGTTTGTGGGATAAATGTCTTTCGCTATCGACAGTAGGTGACAGTTTTAGAGTGCGCCTGCGCGCGGTCGAAATTGAATACTAATCATTTACCATAACCTTAGAACGAAGAAAATGTACTGTAACTAGCGTCAAAAACGCACGAGTTGCGCGAAGATTGCGCACAGACGAACTCTATGTAGGGTAAAACCGCCTTGTATCGGCCACGTCCTGGTATCGGCCACTTCCTACGAATTTGATCAAAAACTATTAAATATTCGATCCACTTGCACAAATTCTGCTCTATTATGAACATTATATTGTTGTCTTTAAATGAATTGAATGAGGTGGCGATCAAAGTTCATTTGACAGTTCAGTAGCATTGGATGTTGTAACCTGCGCAGTCGTGTCGAAATTCACGCCATTTTCTAGTCAAAATTGACGAGTTCGAGGTTACGGGGGAAAGGGTTTGCAACTTATCTAGGAGGTTTAAATCGTTGATTTTTGCTTGTGAAGGTTAATGAGATTATAATGCAACATTATTGATTAATATTTTTGTGTTTTTTTAGAATTTTAATAAAAAATCGAATGGCCGGATTTAGGGTTGATTATTTCATAAAAAAGCCTGATATCGGCCGTTAAAAATGGTGATGGCCGATACAAGGCGAGTCAAAATCCTGATATCGGCCACTAAACATTAAGTCATGGACGATACAAATGTTACTTCATACAAATCTAGGTGCACTAGATTAGATACTTAATTTAGGTAATTATAATAAAAAATTACAAAAAACTATTAAAAAAATCTCGAAATTTTGTTTAGTTACTTTTATGTGGAAGTATCATTGTTGATGTGCAAACTGTAATATTAAATTTAAAATAAATTGTTAATAATATTTGATTTATAGACTTTCCTTTATGAAATATTAAAATTTGTAAAATAATCTAAAGTCTCTAAAACAAAAATTCGACATCAAAATTTAGTTGTTACTATTAGGTAAGAATATCTTTATGCAAGAAAAAAACAAAAACATATTATTTTTTTTAGAAATTTATTCTAAACACGTTAAATTAAGTTTGGATTGTTAAAAAAAAATCACGGTATATGTATATTTTTTATATATCTCTATGTATGTCTTTGTATATCTTTATCTTTCTTTATCAATTTGAAGTATATTTGTATTGCTCATAATGTAAGCCTAGGCCGATACAAGGCAAACAGGTGGGCGATTTTTGGGCGCATGTGGCCGATATTAGGGAAATTGGGTGTGAACAAAGAAAAACATCAATATAAAAAAATGTAATCCAAATTTCAATTATTTTGTTAGTTCATAGGAAAGTCAAATAATAACAGTTTATTAAAAATACCTCCTAGAAAGCTAGGTTAATAAATGTGAGAATAGTAAGCAAATCAATGTGAAATATTGTTGACGTGGCCGATACAAGGTGGTTTTACCCTAGGTACAGTTAGACGGAAATCACCCGCAACAGCCGCAAACGGAGATGTCAGTGCGACATGACGTCATCGCAATAGCGCGCAAGGAAAGCAAATTTTCAAAAGCTGGTGAAACTTTACAACGCTGTATCTTTGGAATTCCTGGCCAGATTTCGATGAAACAAAAACTATTAGTACTTGCACGAGTACCTACGCGCATTAAATGCAGTAATTTTTATAGTCACATTTTGATGTGTTGGTGTGACTCATTATTATTGCTACCTAAACCGAAGGTAGAAACCAAAAAAGTCCGTCTAAGTAGAAATTTATATCCACCCTACAAAACACTATTCCTGAATAAATTAAAAGAACGGAAATATTGTTAATTACAAGACATAAATAAATTATTTATATGCTAAGTTTTAGTCACAAAGTTGTACAAATTTTTGAAGTGATTACTGCCAAGTAATATGAATGGACAAGGTAACCGAATTAGCTTTTAAGGATCACTCAGTTTAGCTGCTTTAAAAAAAATTGCTTACTTTTTTTTAAATATAATTATTTGTGTTCTGAATTTTGTTGTACAAATAAGTTTGTAATTTATATTTAAAGGAAAAAAATAGAAATCATACATTTATACAACTTTGAAGGGTATTTCAGGGATCACTCAGTACAAATGGTGTATGGATTGAGTGATCCATTGTGACCCTCGTAGATTCCTGATAATATCTCCTAATGCTTTGGTTTCTTGGTAAGTTTTCGTGACAAATTGTGTACAATTTTTTAGTACTTATATGACTTTCGGCAATAGATACATTATTTAGCGAGAGTCAGCGCGTAACGATTTTGCAAAATGTCTGAATCGAGTGCTCCACATAACAGACTTTATCTTTCTTCCCTTACGAGTGACAAATTTTTGGATTTCAGTCAGGGGTTTTGACAATTTTTGACTAAATATGTACATGTAACAGTAACCAGAAATTTAAGTAGGATATCTCAATCCAGACATACATATGAATCGCATATCCTGTGTAGCCACTTGCTAAAAACAATAATAAAGATACCAGTAGCAATATCAAACAAAATAAACTTAAAAAAACATAATTTACAAAAACTAATAATTTGGCCACCCACTGTAGGTAGTTAATAAATAACGCGAATCCAATGACTAAAAGTGTTTTAATTAACGAAACAATATCAAATATAATATCAAAGCAAAACTATCTTTATTATTTTCAAGTAGGAAATTCAGGAAAATATATTTTCGAACTACCTACCTACATAAATCAATTAATATGACTAGTCAAAGATGGTTGATATTTACAATATCAATGTCATTTCAACCATATAATATTATTATTACGGTTTTAAGCTATTGATTGAAGAAAAGCGAAGTAATAAAATGTAGTCCTCAAGATCTGCAACAAACAAACATCACATCAATTAATTACATACCTGAAGTACCTACCACACTCAGAGCCTACCACATAACATAACATGACGGTACTTTTCGATCATGACAAATGATCGAAGGTGGACTTACCCCTTCCATAGTTTTCACACCTACTTCTACTATTCCCAACGCAGAAATGCTCACTGGGGTCTGCACCCTCTGCAGAAAGATCCATAGTGATCGTTGGTTTCTGACATCCATGCACTCCCAAGGCACACTATAAACTACATTACTGATTTTCTCACTCTGAAAATAAATTATTTAATTATTTAACACTTACGAAAAGCTTGATGTTTTACTATATTTTGTACTGTATTAAGCAGATTGTTTCCTTTGAATCCACAATGAGGGCTGAGTTTAAGTTAGTAAATGTGCAAATTTAATATTGCATTCTGTGTTATTATGATTATTTTTTGACGTAGTACCTAATGATAGGTATAATATAATATTTAGCTCGTTTTGTAATGCGACAAAGTCAGAATTGTTTACTGGCAAAAATAAGTAGACCTATAAGGATTGAAATCTTAAGGCTAGGATTCCCGACCGAAATAGGCACGCTAACGCTTGCACGGCCGCGCGCGATACACTTCGCGTAGCGGCAACCGGCAGTGAACTGTGAACTCGCGAGTGCCCTGCGAATCGAAAATCACTTAAAATTCAATTAAACATGAAATAATTTTTTTTTTAAACTTATGACAACCGGGATCTCTCGACTATTCAAAGAAAATTATTTCGTATATTTTTCAAGAACTCAAACCTAGTACCTATACTGCAAGTAATAGGATATTTGGATTACGATTAGACGGATGTTCGGGATTTTATTTGATGAAGTAAAATATCACTAATCGAAAAAAAAATTTAGTAAGTACTTGTGATTTGCGAGTAACCCATAATTTAAAATACCCTATTTTAGGGAATCCCAGCCTTAAGACCAGTGACAATAAGTTTTTGTAAAAACTTCGTTTTTATGACAAGCTTTTTTGTTGACTGTACTATAATACTGTATTGTCACCAAAACCAAACCTGTGCAAAATTTTAGCTCAATCGGACATTGGGAAGTGGGTCAAACACAGAACATGGAAAGTAATGTTCTGTGGGGTCAAATTTAGCTTGCAAAATTTGACCCGAACGTACATCATGCATACTTAACATAAATAATAAAAGCCTGTAAAAAGCTTTTTCTTTTTACTCACCTCAGTTTCGAGAAATTCAAAAAGTACAGAAAGTTGAATCAGTTGACTAAAAATTATTACTGTTAATGGTCCGTATTGCACCATAGCATCGACGTCCTGCAACACACATTGTTAATATAATATTTCTAAAGAAATTATTTTTATTCCTGTTATATTCCAAGTAAGGTTCAATAACAGCTGCCCAGGTACTTTTTTTTTTGACCCAGGGGATATGCCTTCGCATTCCCCTCCCGCCCAGGGAGACGAAGGGGATATGTGGGGCTCGAACCCACTAAAACCCCCGGGGTGTTCTCTACACATGCGGACGGAGTTTGCGGGACAGATGTGTCATTCACCGCGCCCTCCGCCCCGTGTTAGCGTCCGTAGCTGACGCTCCTCCACGTTGGAACGACAGAAGTTCCCACCTCCGGTGTGGTGCGCCGAGAACACCTGGCGCGCTCCTCCACCACGGGAGCCTTGGTGGACGACGGACGGGGTTCCCCGCTCCGCCGCCCGGCCCCCCAACCTACTGCGCCGCGTCCTGGCGCCGCCTGTTCCTCAAGAACTACAGGGCGCTGCTCCCTTGGGGGCTGCACATCCGGGTGTTGTGGGGACGCCTCTTCCATGGACGACCCCCTCTCCTTTTCATTGTGCGCCGAATGACTTCGGTCTCGGCGCACAGAACTATGTTAGGTTAGGTTTATACATTATTCTGAACCAAAAACAATAGTTTTTGGATTTTTTGTCTGTTTGTTTATTTGTTTCGGTGCAGTAGTTTTAATTATGTACGCGCATAATTTAAAACTACTGCACCGATTTGAAAACCTTTTGAATTTTTTGGCACCATCACACACATTGTTCCAATACCAAGTTATAGTAGCTTAAGCATAGTGTTATGGAAATTGGAAACAACGACGACGGGTATTATAACCACATACACCCAGACCCGAGGAAATATTGAAAATTTGGTTTTCAAAATGTACAGAACCTAACATGTCATGTTAGGTTTACCTATACATTATTCTGAACCAAAAACAATAGTTTTTGGATTTTTTGTCTGTTTGTTTATTTGTTAAACTACTGCACCGATTTGAAAACTTTTTGAATCGAAAGGTACTCATCATGAAATCTCGAAAACTACTCAACCAACGAAGATGTAATTAAGCAAGAAGGAAGGTTAGGTTAAGCTGGACATTGACGATCAGTTTTGTCCTAAAACTGTGGCGTAAAACTGTGGCGTCACTCCAAATGGTTTTAAGCCAACTAGATTTCCCCACTGACTGGCGTGACGCCGGCTCTTCAGTTTTCGACCGGCCGGGCTGTTGAAAGACGTGTACTCATCGTGTACTACTTATTTTTGTCAAGAAAAAAAAGGATTCTGATTCCGAATAAGAAATAGAACTAAATATTTTAAGCATCTACATGTTGCCGTTATTAATATCGAGCAAAACACAGGAAAAAATCACGTTTGTTGTAGGGGAACCCTCCTTAAATATGAACTTCATTTTATTTTAATTATTTATTTTTAAAGTGAGTACCTATAAGTACAACTAAATATTCTGAAAATACTTAAAACGTCTACCTATTGCCATTATTAATATCGAGCAAAAAACGGCAAAAAATCACGTTTACTTTATTGGAGCCCCCCTTAAATATTAATTTTATTCTGTTTTGTTTTTAGTACCTATTTGTTGTTATAGCGGCAATAGAAATACATCATCTGTTAAACAATAATTGTCTAGCTATCACGGTTCATGTTATATAGCCTGGTGACTCACAGACAGACGAACGGAGTCTTAGTAATAGGGTCCCGTTTTTACCCTTTATACTTCCTTTATACCAAAAACTATAATGACTATATGCAGCACCACCGCAGCACGCTCGACCACCGCACCACCGCGGGCGGGCGCAGCGATCGAGCTGACGCGATTGCGTGGCGCGTCGTCAGTTAAAACTCTGGAGTGACGATTCGACATTCACGATCAAATTTTGGATTGACGCCGGAGTTTTACGCCACAGTTTTAGGAAAATTTGACCGTAGCTTTAGAAGGTTAACTAGGAGACGTTCGCTAAGAAAGGATTTTGGGAAAATCCCCCTCTAAAGGGCTAAAATGGGGAGATAAAGTTGATATGGAACTTCGTCATTTCTGAAATTAGAAGTATGAAAGTTGGTACGTTGGATATTGGTCATGATTGAAAACGATCTGCCCAAGTGAAATAAAAAAAAATCCCTTAATGGGATAAAATGGGGGATCCATTTTATATGAAACTTGCTCATTTCTGAACTTAGAAGTATGAAAATTGGTATGTTATACACTGGTCACGATTGAAAATGATCTGCGTAAGCGAAGTAAGAAAACCTCTCACTTTTTGGGGTAGAAATGAGATTCACGGATGGCCTTGCATTACAGTGAGTACCTATGTCTATCTATGGCTGTTCTCGGCTCGGTGGGCTCTTCGCCCTCTATCTCAAAACCAGTTGGGCGTATAAAAAAAAATTTGAAGAAATATTTGTTCCAAATTTTATATTGGAGCTACAGAAATCGAGATAATCGCGAAAAACGAGTTGTGTGACCTTTAAACTTACAACGCAGACACAAGATTTTATGTGATTCTGTAACTACTTGTAGAACACCAAAATGAAGGTGTACTTACACGAGTTTACAGCTTATTATCTCTCATTCCGAGGTTGACCCCTTTATTTTCCTTTAGGGCTCGTGCTGCGTGCTGGCGATGTCGCGCGACTTCGGTCGCACCAACTTGATTGAACGTGTAATAACTAAACTGCTTAGTGCTGCGTGCCCGCGATTGACGAACTGTGCTAGATAGACCGATGCTAGTCGGTGCGACCTAAGTCGCGCGACATCGCCGGCACACTGCACGAGCCCTCGTGACTGGACTATACCCCTGCCAAAGAATATATACACTTACGCGAACCCCTGCGCCAAATCGTTCGAAAACAAATTATTAGTAGGTTAGTTATACGTACTAATTGAGAGCACTCGAGCAGCAAGAGGCAGCAACTGATCAGATGAAATGCGTATGTTGCTGCCAGCACAGGACCGTATAAGGACGATACATCATCTGTGAAGCTGACCAATTGAAATTCGCAATCTCGATCAAATAAAAAACTTTTAAGAAGCGCTTTTAGACAAATATGCAAACATTTTGCGATTCCCTCTACAAAAATTACTAATCTAAGAAAATGAATAAATTTTAATATTATAATTTTATTAATATGAAGTAGGTAAGGTGCAATGCGGGGAAGACCGTCTGCAAGGTAAATGCAAGGACCTCTCACGCAATAACTCACGTTTTTGAATAGGTAGCTAGGTATGCAGCTATGCAGCTTAAGCCGGGTCCACAGCGCCAATTTTCTAACAAAACATGTTATCAAAACAAGTTAGCAAAACATGTTAGCCAAACCGCCAGTTCGCTGCGCCTATTGTTGTTATTTTTTTTTTGTTTAATTTCAAAAAACGAAGAAGACGTGGTAGCTGTTATAGCAATAGTAGATTTAGTTCTCCAAAGAAGATTAGAAGACAATTGATGATAGGTTCGGTATAAAAAATTTAAATAAAGTAAGTAGGTACTAGGGCATGCTCCCGGGAATTCCCGGTACCGATTTTCCCGGGAAATTGGCCTTTTGCGCAGTACCGGTACTGAGACTTCATTTCCCGGGAAATTCGGTACTTTCGGTACTTTTGTTATAACTTAAAATTACGCCAATGTTAAGCTCCGTGTTTGCAATATTGAGCGTCTATTAGTTTAAAAATGTCCCTATTTTGCGATGAGAACAAAATGAATGAATGACGCGCGTAAGGAAGTAAGTAATTTGATTACTAATTTCTTTTTATATTAGGTATTTCTTGTGTTCGTTTTATATTTAATCGCTATTTCGCTCCCTTCGTTATAAGCATTAAAGGTATTTGATTCCTGACTTTAGTTATAATATAACTTATAAGACTGGAAAGGACGTGGCGTTAACATCAACGGCGAATACATCTCACACTTGCGATTTACGGACAAAATCGTCAATGTGGCCGAAACGTTGCACGTTCTTCAACACATGCTGAACGGTCCAGCTGATTCCTCTCAACTCATCGGTCTTAGGATGAACTTGGAAAAAACCAAGGTTATGTTCAATGAACATATTACTCTGGAGCCGATTGCAGTACAAGGTTGTACTCTTGGAGATGTCACGGAGTATGTGTATACCTCGGGCAAATTCTGCAGTTAGGTAGAAACAACTTCGAGAAGGAAGCCAAGTAAGAATACAGCTTGGCTGGGCGGTATATGGGAAGCTTCGTCGAGTCTTTACGTTGCCTACTCCACAGAGTCTAAAGACGAAAGTCTTCAAGCAGTGCGTCCTACCTGTTATGACATACGGAGCCGAAACGTGAACACTCACGGCAGGGTTGGTTCACAAATTCAAGTCGTTCAGCGAGCTATGGAAAAGGCTATGCTCGGAGTTTCTCTGAAGGATCAAATCCGGAACGTGGTAATCCGACAGAGAACCAAAGTAATCGACATAGCCCACCGGATTAGCAAACTGAGGTGGCAGTGGGCCGGCCTTATAAGCCGCAGAACCGATAACCGCTAAACGAGTTCTAAGATTGGAGTCCGCGTATCAGCAAACGTAGTGCCTACACTACGTTTGCCCTCAAACTAGGTGGAGCGACGATTTTTGCAGGGTGACTGCGGTAAGAGCTGCGTGAGAGCAGCCACTGATGCTCGATGGCGTACTCTTGGAGAGGCCAATGTCCAGTAGTGGACGATGATGATAACTTATAAGTAATTTGATTACATAGAGAAGCCTGAGTGCAAGTTGTAAATTACTTGATCTCGTTTCATATTACTGAAAAATTAAAAATGAAGTATTTAGAAAAAGTCGACCCGTCTCACAACCAGCTCCGATGTAAAAACCACAATAATGAAAATTGCATTGTGAATGAAAAAGTAAAAAATTTAATAACTCGTTTCATATTGCTTTTTATTTCTTTATTTATTTAGGGACTTTTAACATTATAAGGTTAAGCCAGCCTCATCATAGTTTAGTTACTAGGATGTCAATCAAAAATAATTCGATTAATTATTGATCTCGTTTTATGTTATGTTTTCTTCTCTATTTAGATTTAAGCCTTAGATTAGTCAGATGAAAAATAATTGTTAATTAAAACGAATTACCATCGTTACATCGTTATTTTTACCTAATTTTATTTACGATACATTAAAAAAATCTCAGTACCGAAAAGTACCGAATTTCCCGGTTTTCCCGGTACCAGAGTCAGCGCAGTACCGGGAATTCCGTTTTCTGCCCAGTAAAGATAAAAAAAAAAGATATATAAAATCATTTATTTGCATCACAAACATAACATGCACATAAACAAAAGAAAAGGAAGGAGAAGCAAACCTACTACTTTCTGACTAACAAAGCAGGTATATAATTAAGCAGGTATATGTGTGCATGTTTGTCACAGCGACGCAAAGAGGCAAAAGCTCAGCGTACCTATATATTGCCCCGAAAGAACAAAACACGGTTTTCAGTACCGGGAATTGCAACCCCTAGTAGGTACCTTATTTTACTAAAATCTTTATTTTAATGCTTTATACAAGTAGGTATTTCCACGCGGACGATGTCATGGCAAATAAAAAAAAACCAGTCTTTACTTATATTTTATTTATTTTATCTCATTTTTATTTATTGTCAATAAAATTTTTGGTGTTTTGTTAATGGCGGGGAAAGGCTGAAAAAAGACCGATGGCTGTCAAGGGCCAGGGCCAATTAGGGGCCTATCTGGCAATGACAACACTGATTTGACGAGATGTGTCTCTGGCAAGCACAAATACGAAATGAATAATATTGTCCCCCCGGCCCCCGCAGGCGAACGCGGGGGAAGTTATCCATTTGACTCGGCAAACAAAAACACCAAACAAAACTGTTAGTAACCATTAGGCCACGCCCCATTTGGTTATAATAACATGTTTCGTGTTAGCAAACACGAAAATATGGCGCTGCGGACCCGGCTTTACACTGACACTGACTGTCGGTACAGCAGTATTATAGTTTGGTTCGATTTTTATATCATAGATGACGCTAGCAACACTATGGTGAAAGAAAACTAGCTGTCATTTTTTTCCGCGTGTCGAAGTTTCGATCAGTGCCCGTAGTGTAAGTTTTTATGTCAAAAAACGCAAACTATTTCGATTGCGTATTTATGTCAATTATAATGAAAACTGTATTAGCGCCTCTAGCGGCGAGTAGCGCGCTTATATAGTTTTCATACAAATTGACATTAATACGCATTCGAAATAGTTTGCGTTTGCTTGACATAAAAACTTACACTAGGGGTACAGTACCCCTAGTGTAAGTTTTTATGTCAAGCAAATGCATTTCGAAGTTCCATTTGGAATTACACGTGCTGCCGAAAAAAAAAGAAAAAATTGGTAAATCGAATGAGTTTGTTGAAATAAAGAGGTCGAGTAAGTATTTTAAAAAAAACTTTAACAATTTTATGTATTAGATTATTATAAATGTATTTAGTTTTGTAATAATTTGTGGTGATAAATTTATAACATAAAGACTTCCTAGTTGGGAAGACCGTCTGGGTGGCATCAGGGAAGATCGTCATATGATGGTCTTGCCTTCAGTCAGAAATCACCAACCTTATTTTTTGCGGAATCCTTTAGGTTCTATTAACTCATGGACAAAACATTAACTTCGAAACTCCGACTCTACTAGTTTTGGCTAGTCAAACCTCAGGTTTGTTTGACAAGAAGTTGTCAAAGCCCAAACCAATAAAGGACACAGCACATTACATCAACTCGGAAAGGGATCGACACCGTATCGCCTTTCGCCTCGCCGCCAACGGGCGTTTTCACATTGGACGATAACGGTAACGACACGATATCGGCACGATATCGTCGGACTGGCAGTTTCATACAATCACTACTAAATGCTTTCACACTGTGTCGTTACCGTCAACGATATCGTCTGTCGTGCCGATATCGGTGACGACACAAGTGCGGAAGATGCGAAGCCGGTTATTAACGAAAGTAACCAAGGGTAATTAACAGTTTATCTGTTATTTACTGCATTTTTGGGTTTTTACGCTAAAAGCCACCGCTAGGTAGCGCTTGTTTCTTGATTTGCTAGGTGTGAGTTCCGCGACGATTATGCCTGCTTGTTGATTGGTGGAGAGGAGAGAGGAGGTGGATCTCCTCCCGCCTCACCTCTCCCTTCTATTTCGAGTATGTAATATCGACAATGACCGAACGATAGTAATAATTTTTAAGTGACTTCAAAACTGAACTGATTTAAATGCGGTTTTCAGGAAAGTATTTGTTACATTTAGGATAAAGTTTTAGTATTTTAACCGACTTCAAAAAAGGAGGTTCTCAGTTTGACCCGTATGTATGTATGAAGGTTTGTCCGCGAGATGCGGTTTTCAGAAAAGTATTTGTAACATTTAGGAGAAGGTTTTGGTATTACAACCGACTTTGAAAAAGGAGGTTCTCAGTTTGACCCTTTATGTACATTATGTATGTTTGTCCGTGAATATCTCGCGTTTGATACGTTTTTCATCAGATGAGTATTTGTGATTGATGCGGTTTATGTGTACATTCCTAACATACTATAGGCACAGTTTAAGCAATCTTTCTATACAGTTGGACGACGCCCTTGAAGTTGGGCGATGCCGACGCCTGTATAGGTATTTACGAAGGTACGTAAGGGTTGTCACTTTAAAATGTGACCGTGGACCTTTTATGACCCCGGGTGGATACATTGGTATTGCGATATTAAATTAATAATATAATTTAATAATGCAAATGCAATGTCAAAATTATTAAAAAATTCAAGACGGCGGCCGACTTTTTTGTTTGTAGGCTGATTTCGATGAAACTCGATTTATGGTACTATTTTGACAAGAAAACAGCAACGCAATGTTAAAAGTATTAAAAAATCCAAGATGGCGGCCAACTTTTTGTTAGCACGCCGATTTTAATGAAACGCAGTTTCTGGTACTATTTTGACAAGAAAACAGCAACGCAATGTTAAAAATATAAAAATTCAAGATGGCGGCCAACTTTTTTGTTTGCTGGCTGATTTCGGTGAAATTCAGTTTCTGGTACTATTTTGACAAGAAAACAGCAACGAAATGTTAAACATGATAAAAATCCAAGATGGCAACCGACCTTTTTGTTTGTGCGCCGATTTTGATAAAACTCAGTTTCTGGTTCTATTTTGACAAGAAAACAGCAACGCAATGTTAAAAATATAAAAATCAAGATGGCGGCCAACTTTTTTTTTTTGCAGGCCGATTTCAATAAAACTCAGTTTGTGGTTCTATTTTGACAAGAAAACAGCAATGCAATGTTAAAAATATTAAAAATCCAAGATGGCGGCCACCTTTTTTGTTTGTGAGCCGATTTTGATGAAACTTGGTTTTTAGTACAATTTTGACAAGAAAACAACAACACAATGTTAAAAATATAAAAATTCAAGATGGCGGCCAAATTTTTTGTTTAAAATAGTACCAGAAACTGAGTTTCATCGAAATCGGCCTGCTAACAAAAAAGTTGGCCGCCATCTTGGATTTTTTAATACTTTTAACATTGTGCTGTTGTTTTCTTGTCAAAATTGTACTAAAAACCAAGTTTCATCAAAATCGGCTCACAAACAAAAAAGTTGGCCGCCATCTTGGATTTTTAATATTTTTAGCATTGAGTTGCTGTTTTCTTGTCAAAATAGTACCAGAAACTGAGTTTCATCGAAATCGACCTGCTAAAAAAAAAATTGTCTGCCATCTTGAATTTTTTTATACTTTTAATATTGCGTTACTGTTTTCTGGTCAAAATAGAACCACAAACTGAGTTTCATTGAAATCGGCCTGCAAACAAAAAAGTCGACCGCCATCTTGTATTTTTTTATACTTTTAACATTGTGTTGTTGTTTTCTTGTCAAAATTGTACTAAAAACCAAGTTTCATCAAAATCCGCTCTCAAACAAAATAGTTGGCCGCCATCTTGGATTTTGGAAATTTGCCTTTTTTTTAATAAGCGAGATGAAGATTTGCACTCACTCACACTACATGTCGTATGCAACATAATATTAATTTAAAAATAAATTATAACGATAAAGTCGTGATAGCCCTGGAAGACTTGTCCCGAGTTACTATGAACGGCGTTGTATGTAACTCGGGACAACCACTCCCCCGTCTCACCCCGCAAGCCCCGCACGATTGACCTGTCTAGACGTCTCCGTCGGCCTACTGTATGAAAAGTTGCTTATTATTATATTCTTTATTGCACTTAAAAAAAAAAACACAGTTTAATAAACAATAACATAAAATTGGTATGCAAAGGTGGGCTTATCTCTAAAAGAGATCTCTTCCAGCCAACCAGGATGTGTGAGAGATTAATGTAAGGAAAGTAGGAGAGACAAAGTGCATAAATAAAGGAGGAAAAACAAGACAAATACTTACTAAAATCTAAATTCATAAACATACCTACATAAATAATACATATTATTATAAAATATACATACTTACATAATATTATTATATATACATAATAACAAACGTGATGATTTTAAATGTAACCTATCTGATGATTTCTAGGGATGTGACAACTGTTCTAAAAAGTGCTTTTTTAATTTCCATTTAAATGAATTAGTACTCGGAGAAGTCTGAATGTTTGACGGGAGTTTGTTCCAGAGCAGTGTAGCTCTAACGGAAAAGGAATTAAGGAGGAAGTTGGTGTTGCTTCTAGGTAGCTCAAGCATCTTCGTGATACAAGGCCGCCTAGAGCGAGTGGGAGGAGGAAGTATTTGGAAGCGGGAAACAAGGTACTGAGGCGAGTTCGGGTCATAGAGGATTTTATATAGTGTGCAAAGGATGTGCATATCACGGCGAAGTCGAACTGGGAGCCACTTGAGTTGATGACGAAATGATGACACATGGTCATATTTTCGTAATCCAAATATAAATCGAATTGCCAGATTTTGAAGGCGCTCCAACTTGTTCAACTGTTCTTCTGTCACGTCCAGATAGCAAACATCGGCGTAGTCGAGAAGTGGAAGGAGGAGAGATTGTGCCAGCAGCAATTTTGTTTTGAAAGGAAGGAAGTATTGAAGACGCTTGAGAGAGTGAGATGTATAGTGAATGCGTTTACTGACCTCATTAATATGCGGAGACCAAGATAAGGTACAGTCGACAACGAGCCCAAGGTTTTTGACCTTATCGGTATAAGGGATGGTAACGTTGTCATAAACAAGTGGAGGAACAGATTCCCAGGCGAGTTTGCTCCTTAGTCGGCTGCTACCGACAATCATGGCTTGACTTTTAACAGGGTTAACCATAAGCCCAAATGAAGCAGCCCAGTCACGAATGGAAGCCAGATCTTGATTTAAAGAGTCAATAACCTCTGAAACCTCAGCAATGGAGAAGTGTCTGTAAATTTGAAGGTCATCAGCATAAATGTGAAAAGGGGAAGAGATTACTTTAGAAATACCATTAATAAATATAGAAAAAAGCAAAGGAGAAAGAACACCACCTTGTGGTACACCGGCTGATATACGTGACCAACTGGAGAAAAAATCATTATGGACTACACACTGGAAGCGCTCAGAAAGATAGGATTGTAACCATTCAATCACAGGGACAGAGACGTTAAAGGAACGAAGGGTACCGAGGAGGAGATCAAAGTCAACACAGTTGAATGCACTACTAAAGTCAAGCAGGACCATTGCTGTAAGCCTGGTGTTATCCATCGCACCGCGAATATCTTCAGTTATGTTTAGTAGTGCACTAACTGTGCTGTGGGAAGGACGGAAACCAGATTGGTACGGACACAGTAGGGCATTGGACGAGAAGAAGGAGTATAATTGATAGTGGACAATAGATTCAAGTACTTTGGATAGGATGGGGAGGATAGAGATAGGACGATATTGTGACGGAGAAGTAGGATTAGAAATTTTAGGTAGGGGTAAAACGTAGGCTTTCTTCCATGATGAAGGAAAGACATTGTGTTGCAGTGAAAAGTTTACAATGTGAGTGATAACTGGCACAATGTCATCCAGCACCGGAAGAATCATATCCATACTTAGACCATCGCTGCCAATAGCTTTAGTGGTAATGGATTTTATAGTCTTCGTGACGTCTGTTTCGGAAACTGCGCTAAAAGTGAAAGAAGGGTAAAGAGATGAGTCAAGACTTGATAGAGAAGACAGAGTAGCCGACTTAGAACCTGAGTTTAAGGTAAGGGGAGGGGTTGAAAAGTGTTGATTAAGACAGTTGAGATCTAGCGCATGCGGACTGGAGTCCGCGAGCTTTCCCACCCCTAGTGACCTTAGGAAACGCCAAATATGTCTTTGGTCTAAGCCTTCAATTTGCGAGTGTATATATTTGCGCTTAGCATCTCGACACATCCTATTGCTGAGATTCCGAAGTTTTTTGTAAAATAACTGGTTATCCGGTGACGGTGACGTTTTTTGACGGCATTTTGCCTTGTCGCGCTTGGCCATAACACTACGAATCTCAGGGGTTAGCCAAGGTGCAGGCAGGTGTTTGACCCTTACTGGACGTACCGGGGCGTGAATATCAAAAACCTTGATCAGCGTAGACGTGAAATGATCGACCATAGCGTCGATATTGTTCGATGTTAGTATCGGAGACCAGTCAATGTCTCTCACATCAGACCTCAAGCGTTCAAGTACTATATTGCGAAAGTTACGGAGAAGAAGAGTTTTGGGTTTGACTTTGGGCTTATTCTGTGCTATAGGTATAAATAAAACACTATCACGGATTTTTTCACGCAATTTATTTAATAACTTGGTTGTTGTTAAATAAATTGCATGAAAAAATCCGTGAAAGTGTTTTATTTATATGGACAGTTCGCGCAGAAATCTAAGATGTGTTTATACTATAGGTACTATTTACCAAGATAATAGGTAGGTACACGAAAATTGCCTGCATGATGCACTAAAAAAAATGACAAAAATTATTTTTATAAAAAATAAAAGTGCCTTCAAAAAAATGCCGCCAAAAAGTCAGAAATAATACCTCTAACTCTAATACTGTATTCACAACAAATAACTTAAGTAGGTAAGTATTTTGAAGTGCCCAACGTCTTGAAAGTACTTACTTACGTTATTTGGTGTTAATTCAGTATAGAGGTATTATTTATTTTTTACTTTTTGGTGGCATTTTTTTAAAGGAACTTTTTTTATATAGGTAAGTAATATGTGCATGTAAAAATAATGTGCCTTATTGGTGTGGATTTACTGTAGCTATTAATAGTTTCATAATTGGTATTTTAACTGTTGATCCACCAAATAAATAAAATGTCCTCGAAAGTGTCCTGGCTCATTCGAAAAAAAATATAAAACATTTTACTTCGCGCACACAGTTTATCGAAGAGAAGGTAATATGTTCCCTCTAAATATCGCACTTGAAGAATAGGATCAACCCAAAATGTTCTTTGACGATATCGTTTTTTTCGCCGTAAATATAAAAGATAAAGCAAACGTAATTTATTTACTGCTGCCATTATTACCTCGAATACCTATGATCACGCACAATTGTGATGACCACATCTACTGTGTTCCACAGTTTATTGAATCGAAGGTTTCTCATGCAAAATTAAGTAAATTAAAACTAGTCCTACCTTATGGTAAGGGATACTGTCCGTAATCCAGGGGGGCTGAACGTTGTCTCGCCGGCGCGCGCGCGGGCAAAACGATCTCCACACAACCCCCGATGGGATACTCTTACAGCTAACACTCTTATACTACACAATGCCCTAATAGGCTGCTAAAACTTCCCGGCGCTTTTCAAAGCGAACACACACGGGTTACAAGTCCGTACCCCGACCGGAGCCCTAGTAGGTGCAAAACGAAATCTCGGTCCCAATATGGGTAGGTAACTTGCGCGGCACGTCGCTACAGAAACACACGAACTTGTCTCACGGCTGCTTACGGCCAACTGGTCTGCACGCGGCCCGAGCGCATTGCGTGTCGCCCGTGACCTTGACAATGACAACGCACCGCTCGCAGCGCGGCGCGAACATCCCCCCGTCCCGGACAGTAGCAAACTGTCCGCCAACTCAATCTAAGGGCAGGCGAGAGAGGGTAGCGATCGCTCGCTTCAAAACAGAGTCCCCCACCAGGACCTCGGCAAACCTGGGCACACCATCCGACCCCGGATGAAGCTGAACAATGCGTCCTAAACGCCAGCGGAGGGGCGGCAGGTTTGGATCCTTTACCAACACGAGGTCTCCTGTCTTGGGTGGGGTCGTCCTATCCGACCACTTAACGCGTTGCTGCAAAATGTGCAAATACTCCAGATGCCAACGGCGCCAAAAACTCTGCGTAAGCTGCTGGAGCAATTCAAATCGCGAGAGCCGTCCGGAGGCCACTTCGGAATAAGGATATTCCGGCAAGGCGTTAAGCGGTCTGCCAATCAAAAAATGGCCCGGCGTAAGGGCCTCTAAATCATTCGCGTCCGAAGACAACGGACACAACGGACGCGAGTTGAGGACCGCCTCAACCTTACAAAATACGGTCGCGAGTTCCTCAAACGTGAGGACCGTCTCCCCAATAACGCGACGAAGGTGAGTTTTAGCGGCCTTTACAGTTGCTTCAAAAATCCCTCCCCAGTGGGGGCAGGATGGCGGGGAGTACTGCCATCGTACCCCTCTGCGAGAGAGTGTGGATCCGATCTCAAAATTATTCCTATCCAAAAATTCACAAACTTCCTTTAAATACCTATCGGTGCCCTTGAAATTGGTTCCACAATCGGACCTGATTAACGACGGCATTCCGCGGCGAGACACAAAACGATTCAACGTGGCTACAAAGGCTTCTGTGGTGAGGGCATTAACCACCTCCAGGTGGACCGCTTTAGTGGCCAAACAAACAAATACACACAAATAAGCCTTTTCCGTTCTAGCATTACGAAGCCGCGATGTCTTAACGGTAAATGGCCCCGCAAAGTCCGTTCCAACTCCTGAGAAGGGCATCGATTCGTTCACTCGATCGGCAGGCAAATCACCCATCTGGGGCTGCATCGTATCGGCGCGCAAACGATAACACGGGAGACAACGAAAAATAACGGATCGGATTATTCTCCGCGCTGACAAAATCCAGAACTCTCGTTGGAGGAGCGCGGTCAAAGCATTACAACCGGCATGAGCATTCTTTACATGTCGGTCTGTAATCAACAGTCTAACTAACGGTCCATCCTTGGGGAGCAACAAAGGGTGGCGTGATCCGTACGGCAGGTTGGCATGTCTGAGCCTACCTCCGACACGCAGCAATCCGGTACTGTCCAAGAAGGGATTCAACCGCACCAAGGGTCCCTTCAACTTGGACTTACTTGAGCGCAGGGCTTTCAGCTCCGGTTCAAACTCTCGCTGTTGCGTCACTCGCAACCAATGCAACAGAGCGTCTTGCCGCTCTTGTGGGGCGAGGACCGGAGACAACGATTTCTCCTGAGGCTGGCGACAATTTCGCACAAAGCGCCTCATCCAAGCAGTCACGCCGAGCAACTTATCAAGAGAACTGTAGCGGTCTAACAAAAACTCCATCTGCGGAGCCGCCACCGTCTCCACGGCGTGAACACGCATGCCTAGGTCTGGGACTCTGGCCACAGCCGGGGTGGCAGGCCATGAGCGCTCAGGCCGTAACAACCATGATGGACTCCACCATAGGTGGTGGTCCACTAACTCAGGCGCCTCGCAGCCGCGGGAGGCACAATCTGCGGGGTTCAGTTCGCCCGGTACGTGGCGCCAAATCAACGGGGCCTTTGAAGTCTGAATTTGTGAGACCCGGTTGGCCACAAAAACCTCCAGGGTGTGGACTGAACTCTTCAGCCAACAAAGGACGACCTGGCTGTCAGACCACGCAAATATCGACTCCAAGTCGACACCGTTTCCCAAGGTGTCGGCAACATGATTGAGTAGCCGTACTAAGAGAGTGGCGCCGGACAACTCCAACTTCGGAATGGTTAGCCTAGTCCGAAGGGGGGCGACCTTACTCTTGGCCGTAACTAAGTGTACGGCGACAACGCCTGCTGCATCCACCGTTCGGATGTAAACGGCTGCCGCGTATCCGCTTTCGGACGCGTCACAAAAGCCGTGCAGGGAGGCTTTAAACTTTCCCGAAGGCAGCATTTGCCTCGGTATACAAACCCGATTGACGTCGGGTAGGGATGACACGAACCTCACCCACTCTCGTAGGAGGCTACCAGAGAGGGGCTCATCCCATGACAATTCCGCAGCCCAGAGCTCCTGTAGGAAGCACTTCATCGAAAACACTACAGGGCTGAGCCAACCGTTCGGATCAAAGGTACGGGCTACAGTAGACAGCACCGTGCGTTTAGTCCAGACCCTTGGGTCTGGCAGTTCCAATCTATATGTGAACAAATCCGGGACTGGTCGATACTGGACTCCCAAAACAGACAGCATGTCTGGAGTCTCCGGATTTTCAAAGAGGAGCGGCTCTTGCTGGTGGTCCTTAGGCAAATCTGCCAATAGGTCCGGTGAGTTAGACAGCCACTTCCGCAACTCATAGCCACCAGCCCTCAAGAGCGCAATCAGCTCATCACGTAAGACGAGAGCCTCATCTAAGCTCGAGGCCCCCGTGCAGATATCGTCGACAAATAAGGCCCCCCCCTCAATAAGAGCAGATGCCCGGGGATAGCGTAGCCGTTCGCGCTCTGCGAGCTCCAAAAGCGAACGGATCGCCACAAAGGGGCTCGACCGCAAACCATAAGTGTTGGTGTTCAGCTCGTAAGCCAACATCGGATCCTGGGGATCCTCACGCCAAAGGATGAGCTGGTATCGTCTATCCTCCGGGTGAATCACGGTCTGTCTGAACATCATGCGGATATCGGCCACAAAGACGACAGCGTGCCGGCGGAAGTTGGTCAAAACATCACAGACATCGTGATGCAACTTCGGCCCCGCATGCAGACACTGATTCAACGACACTCCGGTTGACGTGGCCGCTGAACCATCAAAGACCACGCGGATCTTCCCATTGGAAGTCTTCAAAACAGCGTGGTGTGGCAGGAAGTAATGTTCCACATTACGCCAGTCCAACTGCGAGATGGACATGTGCCCAAGGTCCAAATACTCCCGCATGAAGTCTATATACTTCTCCTTGAATGCGGGATCCCTGGCCATCCTACGCTCCATGGACAACAATCTCTTCTCGGCCATCGGCCGGGAGCTCCCTAAAGGAGGGCGAACCGCCAAGAAGGGCAAGCGGGTAATCAAGCGACCCGAGAGGAGGCGCCCAGTGTTGTTCTGGTAGAACAATTCGCACTCCTCCGCTAACGGATCCAACCGCTTGGCAGTGGGAGGTTCCTCCACCTCCCAAAACTTTTGGAGAACGTCGGACAAAGTAGAACCGACAATGGTCTGGCGGTCTACCGACGGGGTCTCTGGTGTCTGTGGTACCTTTCCCATCACCACATGACCCAGCGACGAGGACAAGGCGACAAGATTGGCTGTCTGCAAAACTCGCTTGCTTCCACACAGTACACGACCGAGGACATCCGCACCAATCAACAAGTGTATTGGGCCCGGTCGGTGGAAGGAAGGATCAGCCAAAGCCAGTCCAGACGTCAGCTCAATCGTGGATGGCGGCACTCGCACTTGCGGGAGTGGTCCAACCACCTTATCAAATACTATCGCCGAAGCACCGATCTTCGGCCTTGGCGTGAAGTGGGGGGAGAAGGAGAACTCAACTCGACCAATCGGATCAGGGATCCGCGAGTCTCCCACCCCCCGTACCGCTTCGTGATGCGGCACAAGCAAAAGACCCAGCTGTCGGACAAGCCACTTGGACATTATGCACCCCTGGGCACCTGAGTCCAAAAGGGCACGCACCGTGACAACATTGCCCTTAGGTCCCCAAACATTCACGGAGGCTGTTGGCAACAGCACAAGCTCCGGAGGGGTGGTTGGGTCCGACAGGGGCGCCATTAAAAATTTTGGGGGGGTACTTGTCCCCCTCGCGCCTGAGTCGGCGCGCCAAATGTGGGACGCTCGTACCGGGCGAGCGGGTCCCAATCGGGTACATACTGGCCCCGACCAACAGCACTCCTAGGTGCAGGGTAATACCCGTGTGGGGCGTGCCTCGGTACATAGTACCCCAATCGAGGCCTCTCCATTAGGGGGGGGGAGTAGCAAATAGGGCCCGTGCCCATCGCCACCGTGGCGTACTCTTGTGGTACCCCCCTACCCCCGCCCGTGGCGGGGGCGTCTCTCCTATAGTTCCCCCTCTCCGGGGGGGACTGAACGGGGGGGCTAAGCCCCGCCGAATCTCTAGGGGACCGGTTCCGGGCTGCCGGGCCCCCGCCCGTGCGCGAGGAATTCGAACCCCGGTCGGTCCCGGCGTCCTTGCGGTCCAAACAAAGGAGGGGGTGATGCCTCCCTCCGCAAAGACGACAATCCTCGGTCTGGGGACACGCCGACTGCATGTGTCCCCCCAAACACCTATAGCACCATTGGCGCTGTTTCGCAACGGCCCTCCGTCCCTCTGGGCGGAGGCCTCTAAATTTGGCACATTCGTGCACCACATGCCTATCTCCCCTGCAATACCTGCACCGCTCACTCGGTGCGGGGGGAGGGGACTGCTGGAAGGCAGCATAGCGATTGGTCGGGCGACGGGGCTGTTCCCTCGCCGCCACCATACGACCAACACCTGGAACCGGGGCGGGCTCCAGGTGGTCCGTCACCCTACATTCGTCCTCCAAAAAACGAAGGAGGTCCGCGAAGGGCGGGAGATACGAGGCGCTGTCGCCTCCGTACCTCTGCTCGAAGCGCCCCTTCATTTCAGCGGGCAATTTGGCGAGGACTATGTGCAGCAGTACAAAGGACCACTGATCCACCGGCAGGTCCAATCGCCTTAGGGAGTTGACCGCTGACAGTAGCGGGTTCAGCAACTCCCTCCGTAACAGGTGTACCCGCGTGATTCGCGGGAGGGCCAAAATCGTGGCCACGTGGGTGTCCGCCAGTAACCGGACATTCTGGTACCTGCTAACCAGAAGCTGGCGAGCCACCTGGTAGTTGTCGTCGCTGATGAGCAGGTGCTGGATTACCGAGCTGGCCTCTCCTCGCAGGGAGGAGCGCAAATAGGCCAACTTCTCACTAGGGGATAAGTCCCGTCGTGAATCCACCAAACTGTCAAACAAATTAATGAAGCCCATCCAGGCTGACAGATCCCCATTAAAAGTGGGAATCTCCAATGTAGGCAATCGGCCTAGCAACGCCGTCGGGGTAGGTTTGACCTCCCCGCTCAAAACCGGCTCCCCCTTCCGAACAGCCAGGGCCCTCTCAGCCGCCTCCGTGAGCTGGTCAGCCAGCTCATAGGCCTGGGCTACATCCTGCTCCAGCTGTTCCGACACGGCATCATCAGCTGGGGGGTTTTCCATATAATACGCGCGACACTCCATGGCGTGGCGCTCCAGGTCTTGCAGCCGAGCTGCCAGCCCGCCATACCGAGCTAGCAACGCGCCTACCCGGTCGGCTCGGTCTATTAATGTGACCGCACAAGCAAGCCAACGCAAAACTCCTTGGATGCCGGCCCTGGATACGGCGAGCGGATTCGTAGGAGCCATTTATAATCCGTTTTATAAACAAAGCAAACAAAGAAATATAAAAGTGGTAAACATCAACAAAAAAACAATAGAAATAGGTCGCGTCACGATAATATAAAACACAATTAAAATTCGGACGACATACACGGACCCTACTATTTTCATAAATTATTAGCAACTTACCAATTTCAAGGGCTAACAATATAACGGTATAAACAAAACGTATAGGATTAACGATATGGCATACACGGCACGGCCAAGTCAACCTCGCAAATCAACTACTAAACCGTTATCAACAAACAAAAACAAAACTATTTTTAATAATAATACTCGTAATTTAATACTACTAATAATTAAAACTAGTTCCACTTTTTTAACTAGGCAAGCGGACTCGGAACAAACACTAGTATGTGGTACTAATAAACAACACTTTCGAACGAAACTATTCGTCAAATAAATCCGGACACACAAAAAAATATATACACATCTAGGCGAGTAAACTCGTATCAAATCACTAGTATGTGGTACTAATAAACACACTTTCGAACGAACTATTCGTCAAATAAATCCGGACACACAAAAAAAAATATACACATCTAGGCGAGTAAACTCGTATCAAATCACTAGTATGTGACAACAATTATATAAGTGTCTATCTATTATCGGATCCACCAAGTGAGAAACATTCGCTTCGAGAATTTACTAGAACAATTTCTTAGTACTTCAAATCGTCTCGGGATCTTCAAATACCCTCGAGATTTCAACAAAAAAAAATAATTTTTAGGTACTCTTTTTAGGTACGCTTTTTATTTTTACTATGAAATTTTATGTAGTTAATTTTAATATGAAAATTAATTATATCAACTAAGCTCTGCTACCAAAAAATATGATCACGCACAATTGTGATGACCACATCTACTGTGTTCCACAGTTTATTGAATCGAAGGTTTCTCATGCAAAATTAAGTAAATTAAAACTAGTCCTACCTTATGGTAAGGGATACTGTCCGTAATCCAGGGGGGCTGAACGTTGTCTCGCCGGCGCGCGCGCGGGCAAAACGATCTCCACACAACCCCCGATGGGATACTCTTACAGCTAACACTCTTATACTACACAATGCCCTAATAGGCTGCTAAAACTTCCCGGCGCTTTTCAAAGCGAACACACACGGGTTACAAGTCCGTACCCCGACCGGAGCCCTAGTAGGTGCAAAACGAAATCTCGGTCCCAATATGGGTAGGTAACTTGCGCGGCACGTCGCTACAGAAACACACGAACTTGTCTCACGGCTGCTTACGGCCAACTGGTCTGCACGCGGCCCGAGCGCATTGCGTGTCGCCCGTGACCTTGACAATGACAACGCACCGCTCGCAGCGCGGCGCGAACAACCTATACTAGTATAATAACTAATATAAAACTTGGAGCCGCGCGGTTACTTTAGCTGGCGTAATGCGACTAACCGCATAGCAAGCTGCTGGTTATCGTTTTACACACCGATATCGTTCCGATATCGTGACGATATCGTGACGATATCGTGCCGATATCGTGCCGATATCGGCGGACGATATCGGGACGATATCGGTGTAATATCGTGTCGTTACCGTTATCGTCCAATGTGAAAACGCCCAACCAGGCGTCAACCTAACGCAAGCACGTAACCAAACCGGATCAGCGTCGGTACGTCGGTCGGCTCGGCTACGGCTAGGCGACGCCGCGCTTACGGTTCGCCGCACAGTGGTTCCATATAAAAATAAAAAAAAGAACGAGAGAAAAATATGATAAAAAAAAATAAAAAAAGACAAAAAATAAAAAAAATATAAGAAAAATGTGATAGTAAAAAACCACGGGCCCTATAAGTAGCTTTCAGGCGGGATTCGAACCCGCGCCTCCGGGAATCCCGCCCGATGCTCTGACCAACTAAGCTACCGAAAGGCTTAAACGACTCGTCGAATTTAGCTTACAAAAAAAATTTTTTTTACAATTTTTTGGTTTTCGTAACAAGTTACATTCTAGGGTCATTACCATGTGTCAAAACGGGCATCTTAATTTGTGACGACTGTAGTCGAATCGCTTTAATTTAGTCGAATTTATTTATTCGGTAGCTTAGTTGGTCAGAGCATCGGGCCGGATTCCCGGAGGCGCGGCTTCGAATCCCGCCTGAAAGCTACTTATAGGGCCCGTGGTTTTTTACTATCACATTTTTCCTATACTTACTAACAAAATTGCATTGTGAATGCATAAAAATAATATAAAATCTCAATATGGCTGTTTCATCTTAATCGATTGTTAAACATTTGTAAAAATGTTTCTTTCGGATGTGAGGGTTTCCTCACATTGATGAAGCAACGCTGGCCTACAGCGCAACAAGTGATGGCAAAATTCGACGAGTCGTTTAAGCCTTTTGGTAGCTTAGTTGGTCACTAGAGCATCGGGCCGGATTCCCGGAGGCGCGGGTTCGAATCCCGCCTGAAAGCTACTTATAGGGCCCGTGGTTTTTTACTATCACATTTTTCCTATACTTATAAAATTGCATTGTGAATGCATAAAAATAATATAAAATCTAAAAAAAATGACAAAAAAATAGTAAGTAAGTTAGTTAAGTAGGTACTTACCTACTCTACCGCTCTACTCTATCGTTTACTCTACCCGTGTACAGCAGCCTTGTGTTTCGGCTTTTGACTAACGAATTTATAAGTCATAAAAACATACCAATTATACCTACTATGCGATTATTATAAGAATAGGACTGTCAAACGGCATTTTTGATCTTTGTTCCTTTTCTTGCACATCCTACACCCTGAAGTGGAAGCGAAACGCAAACAAATATGGCCGTTTTGACAGTCCTATTCTTATAATAATCGCATAGTATCTAGGTACTTTATTTATTTTTGGTGAATATTTTCAATACATCGTCAATAGAATACTATCACGAATATTTTATGTAAAATTAACAAAATTAATGTATTGTATCATGATGTATCACTTGAATTTCAATACATACATTGTGTAACATTTTTGCTCTTTTTTTAGGTACTTTTTACTTCAAGAGACGCTAAATAATTAGCAATATCAAATTAGGTAGTTATATTGGTAGTTATGGTTATTCTTATTCTTCTCGTTTTCATAAAGGTAAGTTCGTCATATGACGATATGACGACAAAATATGTTTACAACCCCCTGATGTGAACATTATGCCGGTCTTGCCCTTAAATATGAAAACGGATGTTTTTACGAATGTGAACGTTATTTCTGAAACTTAAAAGTACATTTAATGTCAAAATTTTGTATTATATATACAGGGCGTCCCAAAACTATGCCACATGGAGGGAAAGTACCTTAAATACTGAAGATAACAAATTTTACTGAGAGAAGACTTCATTTTTATTTTAAAAATAATGTGAACTGCATTCAAGGAATTTTAAATAATCGCTGTCTGAACTGGAAATCGAACCCGCTGTATGTATAAAAAAAACTTTAATTTTATTGTACCTACCGATCGAAAGGCTCGCTCGATTATACCTTAACATTTCTTTTAAGTAACATAGCTTCTTAAATAAAAGGAAAACTACGAAATTAATCATTTAAGGTGGTTCGATCAGCTCAGTAGCGCCACCAATGGAAATAAATCAATTACATTTTATTACAGGCTTAGATTAAAAGTTTCGGTAATTTTGCGCAAATAAAAGAGTAAAATGCATTTTATAAATATACTTTCAAGAACTCAAGCTTAAGCAATAAGTCGTGAGTTTCAAAAGTGCCAAAAGTGGCCACATTTAGCAATATCGAAATTCATAACTTAATGCTCATATTTGAGGCCATGAAAAAATACTTAAAAATTGCACTTTACTCTTCTATTTGCGCAAAATAACCGAAACTTTTATTCTAAACCCTTGATAAATCGTAAATGATTTATTTCTATTGGTGGCGCTACTGAGCTGATCGAACCATCTTAATGTTGAATAACAAGTTTGTGCAACGTTATAGAAGCCTTTTCTGTGAATTTCGTGCTCAAAACAACTGACTTTAACATTTCAATGTATTACCTACTAAGAGTGAAGATAGGATCATAAAGTTATAATGTGTTAAGTTAGTGTTTATCGAACACTTATGATAGGGAAATTAGGTATAACTGCTCCAATCTTCACTCGTTAGTAATAATAATGAAATGTTAAAGTCAGTTGTTTTGAGCACGCACGACAATCACAGAGAAGTCTATCCATAACGGTACACAAACTTATTATTAAACATTAAATGTAAAATTTCATAGTCTTCCTTTAATTTAAGATGCTATGTTACTTAGAAGAAATGCTTAGGTATATTTGAGCCTTTCGATTGGTACAGTAAAATTAAAGAAATATTGTTTTCACATTCAGCGGGTTCGATTCCCAGTTCAGACAGCGATTATTTAAAATTTCTTGAATGCAGTTAGTTTTCTTTTTAAAATAAAATCGAAGTCTCCTTTCAGTAAAATTTTATATCTTCAGTATTTAAGGTACTTTCCCTTCATGTGACATAGTTTTGGGACGCCCTGTATAAGTTAAATTAATACGTATAGCACATCAAATTACATTTTATAATGTCAATGTACGGTCTTGCCTCCCATAGCACGGGAAGACCGTCTACACGCCCATTTAAAAAAAAGCTTTGTAGGTATTTGAAAGATTTTCTTTGATAATTCAGATTATGTAGAGATCGGTCTAGAACTTACCAAAGATTTGTTTTATTAATTTGAATATTTTTTAAATAAAGTATGCCGGTCTTCCCCGCGTTGACCTTACCTATAAATAAATAAACATTATAAATGCGAGAGTTTGGATGTTTAGATGTTATGATGGATTTGGTAGTGCCAAAAAGATAGATTATCATAATTATAGCATATAGGCTACTTTTTAACCTAGGAAAATATTAATTCATTCCCACAGGAAAACATCCTGTAGTTCACGCGGGCAAAGCCGAGGGAGGGAATCTATTATAACACACTAGCTTTCCGTTCGTGTAGCTTTCGCTCGAGAAGTTCGAGAATATATCAGAGGAATTCGAGGAGAACAGAGGGCGCTAGTTGCCGAGTTAACAACGGCTACGATTACAATTTATTATTTAAATATCAAAACAGAGTTATTAGTCAACATATCCAGTTTGAGAATAAAAGTGATAACGTGTTTCATCAGTGGAAGTGTTATACACAACAAAATGTGTGTGAGAGTGGAATAAATGCACAAATTTTGAAGTGAATGATAAGTGACAAAAATATGGAATTGCACCATACGGATTAAAGAGAAGGAACCTAAAGCTATACCACGGAATATACTGGTGTAAGTAGAAAACAAATAAATACTGATCCAATAAGAGGTACGAATTTTTGTTTACAATTATAACCTATAATAAATAATGATGAATCAGTGAATCGAAACAATAAGCCTTACGCCTTAAGTATTACTAGTAACGCAATCTGACAGCTGATAAGTGAAACCTACACTCGGTAAAGCACCGCTACAATTAGATCATAGCACGCTTTAGTCGCTACCGCCATAGATCATAGCACGCTACTGTAGTTAGAGATTACGCTCCAAACCACGAGATGGCGCTTCATTGTTCTGGCTGCCGCCAAACTATAAATGATAGGAGATTTTAATCTTGCTCTTTGTGTAATTTACATTGTGACTTAGAATGTGCAAATGTACCGGAGAAGCGATTTTATACCACTATGACAAATGATCATAAAATGCAATGGAAATGCCATTTTTGTCTATCTAAACAACCAAAGGTTGGAAATAGTATACTATACGATATTTTTGTATTATTGGTGTATACACCAATAATACAAAAATATCTTTCAGACGCAATACCGCAAAAAAACCAGAATACCACAGAAAAACTCTCCTCTACAAACCAACAAAATGCGGACTTGAACCAAAATGTCACTTTACGCAAGAAAACATACAAAAACCTCAATGAAAGCTCCGAGTTGGAAGACGTGTCTTTATCATCACCCAAAGGAAATACAATTATAGCCAAAAGCACCGAGTCTTTAACAGATTCTGAATCGATAACATTGCAAAAACTTACATCAATTTTGAAACAAAATAATGAATACATTCTATCAGAATTCAGAAATCAAAGCGTCATTCCAAGAAGAAATAAAAAATTCAATAACGGCATTAAAACCAGACTTTCAACAAAATCTGGAAGCAATTTTTACATCGCAAACAACAACAAAAAACAGTCTCGAAATAATAAATGAAAAAATATTGCTTTTAGAAAGAAAATGCGAAGTTTTACAGGAAGACAATAAACAACCACAAAATCAAATTAATAAAATTCATACAAAAATAGACAAAATTATGATTTTGACAATACTGAAAAGGTTTTGGTACTACGTGGGTTATCAGAAAATTATTGGGAAACGGAAGATCAAGTTATAGAGCGAATTACAAATATATTTTATGACATTTTACACTTGGATTTGACTGGATATACCGAGGAAGTTATGTAGATAGGAAAGAAAAGACAAAACAGACCAATAAAGATAGAATTAATCAGCAAAAAAATGAAAAAATACATACTGTGCTAATAGCAAGAAAACGTCGTGTATGAAGCAGCACTACTCTGGGCGGGAATCTGAACTTATATCCCTGCTCCATGCGGTTTCTGCTAGTCAATGCTTAGCGGTGCGCGTGTGAATTTGTTTGCGAGTGCGACGCCTAGTATCTGTGTAATATATATATTCATTTCAATTAATTAAATATTTCTTATCAAAAAGGACTGTGAAGAATATGTGTGTTTTCTACTTTACAATACTAAGCAATTCATTATATTTTAAAGGAACTGGAATAAATGTCACTGAATTTCTAAGTCCATCGGCCCTTAGAAAACAAAAAGAGTTGAAATGTGCTCTATATACAGCAAGACAAAACGGAAACCATGCTATAATAAAGAATAATAGCCTAATTGTAAATGGGAAAAAAGTCAAAATTGATACAAACACTGAAAATTTCACCCAAAACATATCCAGTTATAGAAAGAAAGAAAGAAAGAAATATAGTTTATTCGACTAAAACATACAAACAAGGTTGTTTACATAAACAAAAACAAACATTTTAGCCGAAATGGACCCAACCTCAGCTTATGCCACAGCAAATAGAATGACGCTGATTTTCAGGTGGTTATGAAAGAGAGGCGTCGCAAGACCTATGCTTATCCCACGTGGAAGTTCAACCCCCATCAGCGACTACACCCCGACAACAGAAAAGTCACCGTAACACTATAAGAAGTGAAAACGACTCTGGGAAAACAGATTGTGGAAAAGATAGTTCCTTTCGACTCTAATTTAACTTTATGGTATCAAAATATGCAAAGTATTTGCAACAAAATCCATCTTCTCGAGGCAGTTTTAGACGAAAAACAAGATATACATGCAATGTGCTTTTCTGAAACCTGGATGAATGAAGAAAAGCAGAAGCTGTTAAGAATAAACAATTACACAATAGGAGCGTCTTATTGCCGGAAACACCACGAAGGAGGCGGTGTCTGTATAATGATAAAGAAATCCTTGGAGCATGTGAAACGTATAGATATAACTTCACTCACACTAGAAATGGTATTTGAAATATGTGCCATTGAAATTCCTAAAGTAAACTTATTGATAATTAATGTATACTGGCCTAATAGTAGTAGAGAAATCGAATTGTTTTATACTTCTTTAGAAAAACTTTTACAGCTTATTAATAAAAAGGATTTTAAAAAGAACGTAATCATAACTGGGGACTTTACCATTGATTTCTTAAACAAAGAGGAGAGAAACCGACTTTTTAATCTAATGTTAACATATAATTTCTACCAAAAGGTTACAGAACCTACACGAATTACAGCAACTAGTTCAAGATGTATAGATTTGATTTTCACGAATTTTAGTAAGCAAACTTGTAAGGCTGAAGTCCATGAACTGGGTTTTTCGGATCACAGAGGAGTATTGTTTTATACGCCGTTAGTTGCGCGGATCCCGAAGTTTTATTTTACGTTAAAGCGAATCACTACATAGTATAAAACAAAGTCGCTTTCTCTGTCCCTATGTCCCTTTGTATGCTTAAATCTTTGAAACTACGCAACGAATTTTGATGCGTTTTTTTTAATAGATAGAGTGATTCAAGAGGAAGGTTTATATGTACTTTTTATCCCGATATTCCCACGGGAACGGGAACCACGCGGGTGAAACCGCGGGCAGCCGCTAGTATACAATAAAATTAACATAAATAAATTTAATAATGAACTTTCCAAAATTGACTGGACAGAGACACTGAAATATGATGAAAACGTGAATGAAAACTTTAATAAATTCAATGAAATCTTAAATAATACCCTTGATAAATATATTCCAAAATCCTTACTTATATTATAAATGCGTCTCTGTCTGTCTGTGTGTTACACAATCACACCTAAACTACTGAACCGATTTGAATGAATTTTGGTACAGAGATAGTCTAGAGCCTGAGAAAGGACATAGGCTACTTTTTATTCCTGAAAAATATCACCTTCCCGCGGGATAACGTCGTGTAGTACACGCGGGCGAAGCCGCGGGCGGAAGGCTAGTTAATAATAAAAAATAAAACAGAGCAAAAAACATACATGACACCGGGCTTAAAGATATCCTTCCGTAATAAGAGATTATTAAAACTTTTAACATCACAGACGAAAAACAATATTTTGCGCAATAATTATAAAATGTTCTGTAAAATACTATAAACGAGCTGCACAACGACATAAAATAAAAAGAACTTATACAAACGTAAGTTTATTAATTCTGTCAATAAAACCAAATGTATGTGGCAAATATCTATTTCTATTCTATTTCTATTTTATTATAAAATTCTATTTCTATTTCTATGAAAAATTCAAAATTCTACACGAAAACCAATATAGATTTAGACAGGGCCGATCTACAAATTTAGCAATCTATAAATACGTTCATAAAATTTTACACAATATTGATAATAAAAAATACTCAATAGGGCTTCTCCTAGACAAGAGTAAGGCGTACGATAGAGTTAGCCATAAAATTTTGTTAGATAAATTGTTTGACTCGGGAATTCGAGGGCTTGCCCATAATTGGTTTAGATCGTATCTTGAAAAACGTTATCATATCAGTATGTAGAGGTAACTAATACTGAATTTGACACGGGGAAAATTCAACATGTCAGATCTGATAGAGTCGTTTGTACTGGCTCGATTCCGCAGGGTAGTGTCTTGGAAAGTATATTATTTCTCACTTTTATTAACGATCTCCCCGATATAATCGAAGAGGATTGCATGCTATTCGCTGACGACGTCTCAGTTTTAATGCCATGTACCAACTCGACTGAATTAGAAAGTAAACTAAATCTTACTCTGATACACATTGTAGAGTGGCTAAATAATCATAATCTCGAACTAAATTTAAAGAAAACCAAATAATACAATTTAATCCCTCACAAAAGACCCCATTACAAATACATTTTAACTTTAAAAACACAGCGATAGAAATTGTAAGTTCAGCTACATTAGAATTAATCTTGACATGAATATGACGTGGAAAAAACATATAGAATATCTAAAGAATAAATTATCGTCCTTTATCTATGCTCTACATCAGCTAAAACGTACTACAGACTTTGGGACCGCTCTTGCCGCCTAGGTACTATGCATATGCTTACTCCAGAATAGCTTACGGTGTAATTATATGGGGAAATTGTTGTGATGTTGATGACATTCTTATATTACAAAAGAAGTGTGTTAGGATAGTAGCAAACATTGACTAAATGACTTCATGTAGATCGTTTTTCAAAAAATACAAAATCCTTACCCTGACATGCATATATATTCTAGAATCATGTAAATTTGTGAGAAAACTTTGCGAGTTGTATTCTTTATTGCAAAATACTAATAAAAGAAATAATAGATACCTAAATAAATTAGCAAAACCGTTTACAAAAATGGTAACAAAAACATATGGTAATTAAAATATATAATCGAAAAAAAGCGCGGGAAACGTTAAACTTCGCGGACGTGTTTTCTGAAGCTCTTACAATTTTAATCAATTTTCTTTCCGAAATAGTGATCAGTTGATTGGTTTGTTATTCCTTATCTCGTATTTAAAGTGTATTTATTATTTATTTGTGCCCTAGCAGCTTTGGTAAGTCAAAATTTAGCTAACTCCTTTGCATGAAAGATCCCCCTGAGCCGGGGGGCTTTGTCCCCCCGGCTTCTAATTTTATTACAATTGGCTCAAACAATGAATCTGGCATGGAAACAGACGGATCGGTCGCAAGTCGATCTCTGAAACGTAGTCGATTACACATTTGCAAACATTGCAATAAAAAAAGACGCCGACATCACACAGCCGACCCGCCAAAACCCTCTGATTGTAATTGTAATGAATCGACAACGGATCAGCCTGAACCAAATCGCAAAATTGCTTCTCCAGCTCCTTTTAAAAATGTTCTTGTGCAAGATTCGCCTGTGTCCACTTCCACACCTACTGCACCTCCTGTACCCATAGGTAGGACCTCATATGAGAAGACGGATGCTGCTCCTTACGTAGTGCATGTCCAAAGACATCAGGATTCTCTAAACGATGCAACTACTATGCACCCTATGGCTTTTGGTAAATTCTTGAAAAATAACTCATTTAATAACATAATAAATGGAAGTGTTAAAAAAATTGGCCGTAATAAAGTGTCTGTATCATTTTCAAAATATCAAGATGCCAATTCCTTCATTAGTCATGATAGTTTAACAAAAAATAACTTAAAGGCATTCATACCTACCTTTAATATTACGAGTACCGATAACGACTGTTTGTATGTTTACTTTTCACGCAAAAACTACTGGACGGATTTTTACCAAATTTTGTGTAGTAATAACTTATAACCTGGGTCAACATATAGGGTAGGTACCTTTTATTGTGGGAAAATTTCTTTATATAAAAAAACGTTGAAAAACTTATATTTGCGGGCGTCTGTTTGTATGTTTGCTTTTCACGGAAAAACTACTGGACGGATTTTTACCAAATTTTGTGTAGTAATAACTTATAACCTGGTTCAACATATAGGATACCTTTTATTGCGGGAAAATTTCTTTATATTAAAAAAAAAATTGACCAACTTATATTTGCGGGCGTCTGTTTGTATGTTTGCTTTTCATGCAAAAACTACTGGACGGATTTTTACCAAATTTTGTGTAGTAACAACTTATAACCTGGTTCAAGATATAGGGTACCTTTTATTGTGGGAAAATTTCTTGACATCTTATAAAACGTAGACAGACTGATTTTCTGTCTGTGATATTACTTAGACATATAACCAATTTTAGGATATTTTCCATTATTTGTATAATTCAATAATGTACCTAATACCATGCTTAAGACAAATAATGAATTAATGATAATGATGATTTTTAGGGTTCCGAACCAAACTGGTAAAAAGGAACCCTTATGGTGCGACTAAGTCTGTCTGTCTGTCACAGCTGGATATCTCGAGAACTACTAATGATATCAACTTGAAATTTGGAATAGTTTTAGACGACGTTTGCCCAACTATTTTGCAAATAAGAGACAAATAAAAAAAAATTTTTTTTCTTCAATAGGGGCTGAAAGTGGGTCTTAAAAATTTGAAGTGCGGCTACTAGGGCATATAGGGTATCATATAATAGAGCGCTGCTTGCACACTCTCAATATTTTTCTTTTTGTATTAAGCCGAATAGTTTTTGAATTATGATGAAAAATTTAAAAAAAATACCTTTTCCCCCCTTTATTTCCGAAGTTTGCATAGAGAAAAATCTGAAATTATTTTAGGTGATAAGTAGAAGTTTATGTACAGATTACAGGAAAAATAAAACAATGTCTCTAAATAGTAAACTTTTTCAGAAATCATCAACAAAAATTATATTAGTTCCACTATCGGTCATGAGATGGAGCTGACCAAAAACTGTAATATTCTACATCGCGCATTCTCGGACGAATATGCCACGCCGATGAAAACATTTTTACGTTTAAAAAATGTCCTCCTTCCTACATACTCGCAGGTCGCTTTGGGTGAAGCTTTTTTGTTTTGTTGAAGTTGTAGTTTTTTCTATTTTATAAAAGAAAAGATGGTACGGAACCCTCGGGGCGCGAGTCCGACTGGCTCTTGACCGGTTTCTTCTTAGTATATTTTATACTGGTACCTTTTAGACTGTGTACGGACCGGCGGGCGGCGGCCCCACGCACGCCAACGAACGACATCAGGCATTGCTCGCTTCACGTTTCTGGCCTTCGAAGATCAATCTAAAGCTAGGTAAAGGATTACTGGGAGCGATTCCAGTTCACATTCGGAGTTTCTGATCATCTGATTGAGACAGAGGGGAAAACAGAACCTCTTTGATGGCGTTCGTTGGCCTTTGTTGGTCCGGTGTGTACGCAGCATTAGCACAGAATATGGCATTAGGCAAGCGCGATTCATCGTAGATCGCATCAACGAACGCTTAGGGGCGTGATAGCGGACAAGCGCTTACCTATCAATCAATAAATAAATAAAAAAAATACTTTACAGTTTGTTATCACTACAAAGCTACTAACATGATGGCTTCTTACGTGCTTTTCTGTTGCAGTGATAATCTTTGGAACTAAAATAGTTTTCATCCGACAGGACAGTCCATTTTGACAGCTAATGAAATTAGCTGTCAAAATGGACTGTCCTGTCGAGGTCCTGTCGGTCCTGCAAGTGTCTCCTCTGCCACGGCTGTCACCGGAACAGACAGAAGTGTGGGACTATATTAAATTGCTTACTCTTGACGGCCGACACCCTGAGAAAACTCAGTTATTGTGATTTTAATGAATTAAAAATAAGTAAACTATACTTGAATTAGATTTCGATTTATTGATTTGTAGCTCAATTTGAATTGTTGGAAAACGGACATTGATTATTGTTATTTGAAATACCTAGAAAAAAAATAGTAATTTATCGCAAGGCTCTAGGTCAGCTAAGAGGATGAGGTTACTTCGTGCTTTTGAAACCGATGAGGACCGTGAAGCTCGGTTAACAAGCAATCGCGAGCGCAACACTGAATCCCGCGCTTCCGAGACCTACACCCCATATACACACACATAATACCTTGCGGTCACTGGATCTGTATCTACACTGGAGGAAGTGTAGATTACACATAAAATAAACAAATACAAAAGTCACTTTACCGTGCGTACGAAGTCGCGGGCAACAGCTAGTGTATAATAAAACAAAGTCCTCTGCTGCGTCTGTCTTTCTGTACATGGTCTGTACGCGGTAACTCAAAAAAACTACTGCACGGATTTTCATGCAGTTTTCACCAATAGATAGGGTGGTTCTTACGGATGGTTTTAGTATGTAATTTATCAAGGTTCCTGTAAATTTGTTGAAATATAAAGCCCCCAGTACAGGATGGCTGATCCCGTTGGCTGATCATAGTCGGCGATCGCGTACAGGGCCAGTTTGTGTGCATTTTTGACCGCCTCTGTGGTCTAGTGGTTCATACCACTGATTTCAGACCCAGAGGTCCCGGGTTTGATTGCCAGTGGGGGTACTTATTGTATTCGGTTTGGTTTCGGTTTGGTTTGGTTGGTGGTAGGACTTGTTCTTAGTCCGCCTGGCTAGCACCCACCATCTTATCTAAGTCTGACGCCATAACAATGATGTTTTTAGCATTATTGTGTTCCGGCAGTTAGAGATAAGATAGCCAGTTCCTCAGTGATTGAGGATTCCGGGAGTAGTGCGCTTCCACCTTCAGCCTTATCAGCACTTATCAATTCGATTCATTGATTCATACAAAAATATTGGAAACATTAAGGGAACAAGGGATCGAGCACAAATACATCCGACTGATCAGAAATGTCTACAAACACAGTACAGCAAGAATCCAGCTAGAAAAGAAAGGGGAATTGTTTAAAGTGGAAAAAGGTGTAAGGCAAGGAGACCCTCTGTCACCAAAGCTGTTCTCGGCAGTGCTAGAATCAATATACAGAGCGCTAAACTGGGATAACTTTGGCATAAACGTGGATAGCTACCAACTCACACACTTAAGATTCGCTGATGACATAGTGCTGTTTGCCAAAACCGCAGAAGACTTAAACATAATGATAAACCAGCTGGCATTGGAAAGTGAGAAAGTAGGCCTGAAAATGAACCCTGAGAAAACAAGAGCACTGACTAATGGGGATAAAAACATCATTAAAGTGGGAAATACTGAAATTGAGTACACAGACGAATACATTTATCTGGGACAGTTAAGGTGTATCGATGAGCTCAGTGGCGCCGCCAATGGAAATAAATCAATTGCATTTTATTAAAAGCTTGGATTAAAAGTTTCGGTTATTTCGCGCAGGTGAAAGATTGGAATGCATTTTATAAATATACTTTTGAGAACTCAAACTTACGCAATAAGTCGTGAATCTCAATAGTGCCAAAAGTGGCCACATTTGGCAATATCGAGATCCATAACTTGATGCTCATATTTGAGGCCATGAAAAAACAATTAAAAATTGCATTTTGCTCTTTTATTTGCGCGAAATAACCGAAACTTTTAATCCAAGCCTTTAATAAAATGCAATTGATTTATTTCCATTGGCGGCGCCACTGAGCTCATCGATACACCTTAATAACGCAAAATGACTGCATAAACAATGAAGTTGAACGAAGAATAGCTAACAGTTGGAAAAGATACTGGGGTCTAAAGGAGGCAATGAAAGACAGAACACTTGAAATACATCTAAAAGGCAAATTATTTAATACTTGCACATTACCAGTTCTAATGTATGGCAGTCAAACATGGGCTTTAACACAAAAACACATAAAGAAACTAACAACATGCCAACATGCGATGGAAAGAAGTATGTTAAATGTCAAAAAATCAGACAGACTACAAAACGACTATATCAGAAGCAAGACCAAAGTCCAAGATGTTACATACAAAATCAAAAGGCTTAAATGGCGATGGGCAGGCCATATGATAAGAGGAAAAGAAAAATGAAGCAAAATTATAACAAGGTGGTACCCCAGAGAGGGCAAAAGGAAGAGAGGTCGACCACAAAGAAGGTGGGACGACGACATACGACAAGTCGCAGGAGCGACATGGAATAGAGTGGCTGAGGACAGACACGAATGGAAAAGGTTGGAGGAGGCCTTTGCTAACTGGGAAACAGACCTACAAAAAAAGAGCAAGCTCAAATACTAAACCACTAAGAAAATCTAAAGAAAGATGGTCTGAAGCGAAAGGCTATATTATAATAAAGTACGTACATATTGTATATTGTATCATCTCAACCAAACCTTTATACAAAATTTCAGCTCCATCGGACATTGGGAAGTGGGTCAAATTAAGCTTGCAAGATTTGTCCCCCACTAACTACCTAACTAACTAACATGGAAAGTTAATAAAAAGCTTGTAAAAAAATACACTGCTGACAATTAGATTTTATAGCTAGATATTAACAAAGAATGGGTGTATCTAAAAATAGCGAAATAATTTTATTAAGCACATTATTATAATTTATTTCACCATATAACTCTTCAACACTCAAGTGATGAAAAATACTTGGTCTGCAACAAAAAATGGGACAGTCAAAAAAGAGTACCTACTTACCTAATAGAATAATAGCAAATTGTTAAAGGTATAAAATAAAAAAATAAAAATCCGAAATCCTGCGGTGGATGCGCTATACCAAATATCTAGTGATCAGTCTGTTGGTGGATGGGGACACTCCCTATAGTAGGACTTACGTGGTCCTTCATCCAGATCTGTTTCGCCGTAATTAAGTAACAAACATCCAAATGGTTCGCATTTATAATATTTGTAAGATCAGTCGAAAAACCTCCTTTTTTGCGAAAAAATATGGCGCAGTCAATCAGTAGTGCTCGCACAACTTGCACGTGACTCGAGTGAGCAAGAGTCGCGGGCACTTTCGACCTTCTTTCGACCAATCAGCTCGTAGATACGCGCGAGCGCGTGACTTAAGGCGACGGACGTCCTGATTGGTTGGAAGGAGCGCGCCAAAGAGTTCCTAAAACTGTGGCGTAAAACTCCCCGGCGTCAATCCGATCGTGAATGTCGAATCGTCACTCCAGAGTTTTATAGCATCTACACACGTTCCGATCCGACCGCCGATTTGGTCTGCTACAGACCAAATCTGGACGTGTGTAGCATAGTCGTCCGACCATAATTATTATTATTCGTGTTTGGCGCGGTCGGCCGGATTTGGTTCGCACGAACTTTACTTCCTACCAAATCGGAACGTGTGTAGGCTTCCGACCGGACCAACTTGGCAGTGTTGACAATTTTGGAGGTTTTCCCCTAGATTTAGGGAGAAAATATGTAAAAGCGGAAATATTTAAAGCAGGTTGTAACATATCATTTTTTAATATGTTACATTCACAATAAACTTTGATAGTACCAACCTTCATTTCTGCTTTTTGATCCTATATTTTTTTACCACAACACAACACAGTTTTTTATACATCCCTTATTGCAAAGTACATACATTCTCATTAACTCAATTCCAAGCAATAATTGCTAATTTTTACATCTTATGTAGACTTAAATTTGTCAGCAAACAACAATCACGTCTGACGTTTGACATTTTAATTTTATCAGAATAAACATCATAATTTTTGATCCATTGGCTCAATCTTGTGAGGAATAGCAGAACTATTTCCACGAGCAATTATCCAAAGATATACGTCTTCTCATTCTTGCATGGATGTCCAGCTATTTCCATCTTTTTTTTTTATAAAGACACCTTGCGTTGAGATTCCACACTTCATCAAACTTTAGCGCCATCTGGTGTCAAATAGTGGCAAAGTATGTCGCGCGTATATTGCCATCTCTCTCACACCTAAATGCATAACTATCCTGTCATCTCGTTCATGCAACAGCACCAGAACTGACATCTGGCGTAGAGTAGCTTTCGTGTTTTCATAATTGAACTTCTAGATATCGAGCCTAGATTATCTATGGTACCTAGAAACTTTTATCAATAACTTTATGAATATCTAATCTACAGTGGCAGTAATTAGTTAGTTAAAATGTAGATTTGTAGAAATCTTCCTTTATTTGGTTTTATATAATTCTTCATTTATCTTTAGCTAATTTTCTTAACCATAGACTATATTCGGATCATTCTAGAAAGGTACAAGTGAGCATTGTCTATGTTACTGACTTTGGAAAATTCGAGATTTATGGTGGAGCAAAATGAGTTAAAAACAACATTCTAGAAAAATCGTGGCAGAACTTATAAATAGGGCCCAACTCGCCCCAGTGTTTTTTTTTCTTCTCTCTGAGCCTCTACTTAACTGACTGTGAAAAAGTCACTGTGCACTGTTATTGCATAGACATTTTTAATATTTGTGATACGTAGTTTATCCCTGATAAACCTCGCTAATTGCGTCCTAGCTGCATCATTGTTCGAGAACGAAATTGTTTTTCGATCCTCAGCGTCCAGGTAAGTCTATCTGCTAAACGGCAATTATAATTACCAACATCTCTTTATGTCACTGCTTTGGCATAAGGCTGTGTTTTCTTCTTCCTCGACAGTTCTTATTCTTGACTGGACTACCTGTCCGGAGCGAGCACCTGCGAAGCTATTACGATACCAGCGAGCCCTCGTTCGCTGACCTTGGGCCTTGAGTGACCGGCGCTCGGAAGCCTCCTCGGCATACAAATCTCAGGTGTAACCGTTCCTACATTTACCTCTTACTACATTTCTTCCCACTCTCTTCGTTTATGAGTTGTCCATAAGCGTGGCGCCCAGCAATCATCTCTAATCTTCTCTTCTCTCATAAGTTTAACTTAACTATATACATATAAGCACCACCTATCTTCCTTTTAATTTGTAACCCTCCTAACTTAATTCAAACTGTACTTGTGTATTTAATAACAATCCATATCTAGTCTGACATATTGTAAACCTAATTTAAGGATAGCGATAGTCTAAGACTTCTATTCATTTAAATTTCTCTTGAAACTTTACTTGTTTAGCTTTAATTTCATTACTTGTCTATGTAATCTTCAACTCAGTGAGAATACTGTAATTTAAGTCCCTCTGACAGTGCAACAAGTGAGCTGCAAAGTAAATTGTTATCCCCACGCCCTGTATTTCTTATAAAGAACCTGATTTTTTATGTAATATAAATAAAACTCCATATTTCATTATATTTTAATTTCTTTTATTTCATTTCTAAACCTACAGCTAAAAACCTTAGTTACAAGGTAAATTACGTTTAAGGGATTTTCAGAGGATTCAATTTAATGCTCGTTCATGAGTTTTACGTAGGACTGAACGAACGAAAGGTTTAAATATGGCCATTTATGAAAAGATTCTATTTATCTATTTGTTTTTTTAGAATATTTTGTTTAAAAACTAGCAATTTGTCGTAAAACTAAATAATCACTTTAAAAATTGATAAGTTATATCAAAATAAAATTCATATTTAAGGGGGGCTCTCATACAACAAACGTGATTTTTTGCCGTTTTTTGATCGATATTAATAACGGCAACATGTAGATGCTAAAAATATTTACAAAATATTTAGTTGTATTTCTTATTCGAAATCAGGATCCATTTTTTTTACGACAAAAATAAGTAGACACGTCTTTCAACAGCCCGGCCGGTCGAAAACTGAAGAGCCGGCGTCACGCCAGTCAGTGGCGAAATCTAGTTGGCCTAAAACCATTTGGAGTGACGCCACAGTTTTACGCCACAGTTTTAGGACAAAACTGATCGTCAATGTCCAGCTAAGTTGTGCTAGCACTACAGATTCCCATAAAACCAGAGCCGGTTTTATGGGAATCTGATTGACTTTATGTAGGGTGTAAGGGCCTATAAGCTTTTTGGACGTTTCCGTAACTAGTAGGTACACGCGTGGAATATCAATGTTATTGAAACATTAACTTTTCCTAGAACTAAAGTTGGTTGGTTGAACTAAAACCTGGTTAACAATCTTTAACTTGGTTAACAACTATCTGAGTTAGGCGCGGGCGCCGAGCATAGCAACCGGCTGGTAGCAGAGAGTGCAAAAATATCGACACATGTTCCGGATTTCCAGATTACCGGAATTTGCGTCCGTATGTTTGTACACATCGTAAACAGATACAGAAAAACCCAATTCAAAATCGTTCACATTTCATATACCTACTTATTATTTTTGTAAGAGCAACCCTTTCCCACTTCCACCCTGCGTCGAAATGTCCTAGCATAAAAATATGGCATATATACCAGTAGAAAGGTCTCAACGAGCTAAATGCTACGCAGTTGTGGATAAAGAAAACCTACTTTTGAGTTTTGATCCAAGTAAAACAACAATAAGTTTCCGTAATTTTACCTTTTCTAATTAGCCCAAAAAGACATAGGGTAAAGAAAGGTACCTATATTGATGATATCAGTAATATAGTGATATTTTATATAAAGATTGTTTACGAAACACAGGAACTTTGAAGCTATATGTCTATCTTCCTCACACTCGTAAGAACTCGCTAGCGCTGTCTCATGAATGAGCTCGCTTAGGGAACTTTGTGGTAATCCGTTTAAAAAGATATCACCAAATTACTTATATCATTAATATACCTTTCTTTACCCTACCTACTTAATGCAAGTATACTTTTCAGTAACTTTTACTTTAATCATTTAATACTTACTTTATTATGAACTTATGATATTCAATACAATCTATGAGTGTCGCATGGATTACTTTGTTCTCTTCTTCATCATACAACTGGACAGTAACATTAATGTCAGTGTTATATCGCAAACGGTGCTGCGATCTAGGCATTTGAATATCTTTAAGATTTTTCATTAGAATTTTCATATGTCCTATAATATGAAGGACCACGCATGTAAGAAACAAGTCACCTATACAAAAGGGAATAGAACAAAGGTAAGTTAAATAAAAATTAATAGCTGTAACTGTCCAGAAATGATGTTCTTGTCTAAATCCAGGAAACATGTAATATACTGAAAATTGGAGGGTTCCATTTTCAGGTGGCTTGACGTCTAGCAAATTGTTTAATGCACCCGATGTATAGTTTTGGAACAACGGCAACGCGTTGTAAAGGGTCATCCCGAATATCATCATCACCATAACTATTTGAGCATAATAATATAAAATTTTGTACACGGCAGCGTTTATCTGCAAATGAACGTAATTGTTTTTGTTTGTTTCTAGCTGTTCCTTTTTTATTATAACTAATGCATTTTTCTGAATTTCGTTTATAACTAATAAAATTATACTAACCTTTTCGTAGTTCGGCCCTTTGTGCTTGAAGTGTTCCAAATCGAATGTTGTATAAAAATAGTGTACTAGTGAACTATATGATTTCAAGCAGGGCAGAAGATCTCTAACCTGGAATTAGAGAAAGGGTAGGTTAGGTTTATTCATGCTTTAATAATAGGAGACAGTCATATTTATTATCAGCCTAGGTCGTCGCAATGCAGGGCAAAGGCCTCTCCACCTTTCTTCCAATTTTTGCGGTCTTGGGCTATCGTTTGCCATTCGTTTTTAAATGAGTCCAGATCGTCCCACTATCGCCGTCTTGATCTGCCGCGTGGAGAGAGTGGCTGTGAGGATCCATTTGGTGGCGATTTTTGCCCAGCGGTTTTCCGACATGCGGCAGAATTGTCCGGCCCAGATGTAATTTACCATTGCTGCTTTTTGGGAGACGTCGGCAATAAGAGTTTTGGAACGCAGTGTCGTGTGACTTATGAGTTCCGCTCACTTATTGCCCAGCATGCTGCGCTCCATCCCCCTTCGATACGCCTAATACACCCCGAGGACGGACCTTTCACCTTTGCATGTTGGTCAAATAGCAAGTTTAGGCGCCGCGTGCCGTATGTGATGACGAGTTGTATGCGTTTGTCCATGAGATTGCGCTTTCGGTGCGCCGAGCAATTTCTTTTCATGTCTCAGATTCGGAAAGTGATGTATATTTAAACTGAGCAGCGGGTCCAAAACTATCCGTTTCACCCTAGGGTGGAAATGAATTTTAAGAAAAGAACTGAATTTCGTTACAGTCAACCATAGAGTTACCTCATCGGCAATGAAAAAGTTTTCAACTAATTTTGTATGGGGACAGGACATGCAACATTAAAAAAAATGAATTTTATAAAAACGAGAATATCTCAAAAACGGTGCGTCTCGTATCGTAGCGTAACTAAAATCTAACAAATTTCAACCCTCTATGGTACTCCAGAGATAGTTAGGAGGCATCCAATAGACATATAAAAAAAATATTTTTGAATGATGATGATGATATTTCAGAACTTCAATTTTTTATATACCTATTATAGAAAAAACAGAGAAAGCGAAGCCCCCCGCCACCTCTCTTTAATTTTTCCAGATAGTTTTAGTTGTCTTTATTGCTTTTCTTATAGAGGGGGATGAAAAGCAGAGTGTATTTACTTTCCTTATATTCGAAATGAAAAGTAGAGTGTATTACTCGGCCGCAAAATTATTTTCATCTCGGGCGACGTATATTGAATCCCTCGCTGCGTTCAGGATTCTACTCTAGAATCCTTCACTGTGCTCTGGATTCAAAATAGTGCCCTCGCCGTAAATATGTTATTTTGCTACCTTGTAATACAATCTACTATTTTCATCCCTCATATTCAGAAAGTGATGTATATGTCGCAGCCAACTGGTTAAATCCGCCATTCAATTAAACGCCTAGGCCGATAATTTTTTCCGTAAGCTATTTTATCTTCCCATTAGGTTGACGGAGTCACAAAAAAAACACGAAATTTAAATTTCTAACCTATCACGTATTCTACAGGACTTCCGAGGGGTAGGTACATGCTGCCATCCTTAACCATCCGCCGGATTCAACCATCCGCCTGCGACATATACATATTTAAACTGAGCAGCGGGTTAAAAACTCTCCGTTCCACCCTAGGGTGGAAAAGAATTAAAAAAATAGAACTTTATTTGGTTACAGTCAACCATAGAGTAACCTCATCGGCAATGAAAAAGATTTCAACTGATTTTGTATGGGGCCGAGACTTGTAAAATTTTCAAAAATCCTTACTTATATATTATAAATGCGAAAATGCGAATCTGTCTGTCTGTGTGTAACACAATCACGCCTAAACTACGGAACCCATTTGAATAAAAATTGGTACAGAGATAGTCTAGAGCCTGAGAAAGGACATAGGCTACTTTTTTATGTGAACAAAGGGCTGTAAGGGGTTGAAATAGGGGATGAAAGTTTGTATGGAAATTACGTCATTTTTAAAGCTAGACTAGAAGCTTCAAAATTATTTTATAGGCTTTTGATTAGATAAATAAATACGACATTCAAAGTTTGTAAAAAAAACTACCCTAAAGAGGGTGAAAACAGGGGATGAATTTTTTCGTGTGATGACGTGACGTCGGCAAAAAAGTTTACGGAACGGATTTTGATGAAAGTTTTTTTTGTTATACAGCTATTTGTCCTTGCCAACATATAGCTATAATTTATTTTGAAGATCGCAATTTCTGATGTGGAACCATAGCAGTCCAGCCAAACTATGAGAGATATAAAAATACAGTTTTAAGGAAAATTGTTAAACGTGATGAGCACTTTCTATTGACGTACAAAGTTTGAAGGTCTGGTACACCTGATGTGGAACCCTAGCAGCCAGATTAAACTATATGAGATACAAACATAGCGTCTTAAGAAAAGTTGTTTAAGGTCATGGACATTTTCTATTGACGGAAAAATATCGAAGGTCTGGTACTCCTGATTAAGAACCCTTGCAGCCCAGCTTAACTATAAGAGATACAAATACAGCATCTTAAGAGAAGTTGTTCAGCGTGATAAGTATTTTCTTTTGACGTACAATATATACAAATATTATAAATGTGAAAGTGTGTTTGTTTGTATGTCCGACTTTCACGTCAAAACAGAGCAACGGATCGACCTGTTTTTTTAGTATGTGGATAGTTTAGGAGCTAGAGAGTCCCATAGGCTAATTTTATCCCGGAAAAATATCACATTCCCTCGGAAAAACGTCGTGTAGTACACGCGGCAAAACCGCGGGCGGAAGGCTATGTGATATAAATTTTTAATGTGTTAATATGTATCATAGCGCTAAACTAATTTATATACATATAAAATGAATACACAAAAAAACGAAAAACCTTATTAGCTAAAAAATTAAAAATGCTGCCGAAAGTCACTATTTCACGCGAACGAAGTCGCGGGCACAGCTAGTGAATTTTATAAAAACGAGAATAGGTATCTCAAAAACGGTGCGACGTAGCTAAAATCTAACAAAATTTTCAACCCCCTGATGCACCCCGGAGATACTTAGTTAGGAGGCATCCGATGGACGTAAGTATAATTTTTTTTTCCTTTGTTAAATTTTTTTTATTTCAAAACTTATTTTTTTTCTATACTTATTATAGAAAAAACAGAGAAGGCGAAGCCCCCCGCCACCTTTCTTTTATTTTTCTGGGTAGTTTTAGTTGTCTATATTGCTTTTCTTATAGAAGGGGATGAAAAGCAGAGTGTATTTACTTTCCTTATAATGAAAAGTAAAGTGTATGTACCCCAAGAGCTATCCGATATTTTTGTAAAAAATTCAATAACAGGCCAAATTTTTGTAAATGGCCCTTAAATATAATTTTAAGAGACTATATTTTGGAATCCAACATAATATCGCATTGGAAGGTATAAAAAAAAAGTTATACCCCGAAAATGGTGCAATTCTTTCAGCAAATATGCTATCACCAATTTTATCGTTAACATGTGTTTATGTTAACCATATCTAAGCACCAAAGTCGAAATCCATAAAGATATAAAACGGGAAACTAATACTTTAGGAAGAAGTCGGTTGTTTCTGATAGCATTTTTAACATAGGTGTAATCCCAATTTGAGTTTACGTAGAGAGTTTTTTTTAAAGTTTATTTGTTTTTCATTTACAAATATAGGGGGATTATATACTTTTACGAAAGATAATAATAAATGTATTCAAATGTAAAGTGAATAACACTTATACCATTTTTGCCTATTTTTTATAGATTTTTTAAAGCTTTGTATTTGTTTTTTTTAAATGTCGCTCTCACAAATATTGGTGGATTACTAATGAATTATTTATTAAACTAGATAATCTAATTTTCAATGTTAAGAAATTACTGATATAGAATTATTGTTGAGTCTCCATAGAGCGAATTAGTTTGGCTCTCGGGCTAATGGGCGTTTGTGCACTACGGATCGGTAAAATTCAGTGGTAGTGCACAAACGCCCTACTGGTAGTACTCGGCCGCAAAATTATTTTCACCTCGGGCGACGTAGGTATATTGAATCCTTCACTGCGCTCTGGATTCAAAATAGTGCCCTCGCCGTAAATATGTTATTTTGCTCCCTTGTAATACAATCTACTATTTCTTGTCGCGCCTGGAAGGGCGCTAGAAAATATACTGGCAACACACACTAAATCGATACTAATATTATAAAGAGTAAAGATTTGATTGTTTGTTTGTTTGCTTGCATCGAATAGGATCCGAAACTACTGGACCGATTTCAAAAATTCTTTGACCATTAGAAAGCTACATTCTTCCCGAGTGACAAAGGCTATATTTTATTCCGATATTCTCACGGGAACGGGTATCACGCGGGTAAAACCGCGAGGATCCGCTAGTTTTGTATAAAAACCACAGATAATATAATAGGTACTAAGTATATAAAAACCAAAAAGCTTAGACTAAATACTGAGGTAAGTGGAGAGTGCAGTAGGTACCTAGGTACTAACACTTTTTTGTGGCAGTGTGGCTGTCTTCCGTCTCACCTACACTTTGAAAAAATACGTACCTATGGTCATTTATGAGACAAGACAACTGACAGCCACTACGTACTAAATGTCAAATTTGCTGGGCACACTTTTTTATTCAGGGTGAAAACTCCAGTTACCTCAGTATTTAGTCTAAGCTCTTTGATAAAAACCAAAGCAGCGCCTGTTTCGGTCGTTTAAGGAACTAAAATTTAATAATATTTGACAGCTTTTGAAGGACGGCATATAGTTTACTATTCGATCGACTCATAACTATCGTTTTTCATGCTACTGAAGTTTTCTTCGGCAAAGATTGGAGTTCCACATTTTACCCCTAGTCTCTAAAGATTGCTGACTATGTGCATGTTAAAGGCTAGTTACCTACTGTAGATATAATTTAAATAAGTAACTAAAACAATACTTATAAGGTCAACGGCAGTCATAACAGTGTTTATGTAGACATGTCCAACTTGGAAGAAAGATACTTGTCCAAAATTGTATGCTATATAGTAAATTTGAACCATTATCATAAAAGCACACATTATAGGAATAATCTTGCGATGGATCAGCAACGGGAGGGGTATTTTGCCCTCCAGAACCTCGAGAGGCCATGCGCCCATTGGCAGTAAGAAAGCCCTTATTATCCTGTTTTGACGAAAGTCGAGGTTCCTATTCTTATTTTGCCTGAAAAGACATCAAATTATCATTCACAAAATCAGTCTCAAACAAATATTTGATGTGAAATTAAAAATAATTCAAAATCGTCGTTTATCATCTTAAAACAAGCAAGATTAAAAAATGTGATGTTGCTTGATATTTAAGTATTGAGGGGTGAGCTAAGATTTTCTCTACTTACAAATAACAGTTTCTTCATCTCTCGACAGATTTTATTTTCGCAAAAAGGAGGTGCCAATTTTAGGCCATATTTTGTTATATTAACTAATCTTTTTAAAATAAGGAAGGTCTGGCATTTCATAGAAATACAAAATTGAAAAATAGTACAGTCACCAGCACTTCTGGTTAAACAAAATAAGTAACGGTAGGTACCTAAATATAAATTGTGTGTAAAATTAGATCAAAATTAAGTAAGTACCTACCTAATTGAGGTTTCTACCGCCGGTTTCTGAAACGCCAATCAAAATTAAAATTAGCTAACAGACTGTTAGCAGACTGTCACAATTAATTCCCAATTAAAAGCACCATGGGTTTCTGAAACGAAAATTATCTCACAATTTAGGTTTAGATTTGCATGGGCACTGACAGACTGTTAACAGACTGTTGACAGTCTGTTACATTTTTCTTTCAGAAACCCAAACTACAATTAATTGGAGATTAGTTGGGAATTGATTGGGAATTAGGTAATTTAATTTTAATTGGCGTTTCGGAAACCGGCCGTATATTTTTAGCCATTCATTCAATTCACTAACCGCCGGTTTCTGAAACGCCAATCAAAATTAAAATTAGCTAACAGACTGCTAACCGACTGTCACAATTAATTCCCAATGGGCGATTTTCTGAAAGCTCAGTCACTAGATGGCGCTGTCCCACCTATGCAGTTAGAAGGAACGGAACGTTATAAATTTTACTTTGACGCGACTTTTTTTACGCAAAACGGAACGTCAGACAGATGTTATTTATTTACCTAAATCTTTAAATTTACCTATTTCGTTTCTGTTCCTCACAGTAGTACTTATTTAATTTATTATTAGTTTCCTTTGGGTTGTTAAAAAGTAATTAATTTAAATATGTTTCATACCAAAATATACCATAGACATGTACATACTTATTCAACGCCATCTAGTGAAGCAAATGGAAGCTTTTTTTTTTTAAATGGCCTCTCAGAAAATCGCTCATTAAAAGCACCTTGGGTTTCTGAAACGAAAATTATCTCACAATCAGGTTTAGATTTGTATGGGCACCTGACAGACTGTTGACAGTCTGTCACATTTTTCTTTCAGAAACCCAAACTACTATTAATTGGAGATTAATTGGGAATTAGGTAATTTAATTTTAATTGGCGTTTCGGAAATCGGCCGTTAGTGCATTCAAATCTTTAAAAATTCTATGGTCATATTACTTACTCTGTGCTCATTTTTCTTATCGTGATGACTGATGAGACTAAATTATTCGATAGGTCTAGCTAGGCCGAATAGTGTCAATATAAAAAAGAAATTACTATTTCACTTAAGTAAAAGTACGCGTTCGTAATTATAGTGTTATCTTGTCAAAGCAATAATTGGCGTTATTACTGTTCTTTTTAAGGATGTACATCCATTGAAGCTTATAGGAGCCGAGTAGCGTTTTAATACCGCTACTCAGCTAAGACAGTTCACGGCAGTTCCGCTCCGCTCCTCTCCGCTACATTGGCGTATCTAAAATTACTTTTCATGGGGGGCCTAACTATAGGTACCGTAGGCCCGTGGCCAATTCACTACGCATTTCACCCCCTAATATGTGCAATAACTTACCTCGTGTAATTTACTCTTTATACATTTTCATTAAAATACTTCTAGGAGGAGGAATTACTTATAAATAGCATTCCGCTCACGGCTCCGCTCGCGTGGACTACACGACGACATCCCGCGGGAATGTGTCATTTTTAATTCCAGGATGAAAAGTTGGTAACTTATGGCACTCTCCAGCTCCCAAACATACCAAAATCACGCTAATCCGTTGCTACGTTTTGACGTGAAAGATGGACTAACACACAAGCAAACAAACACAATTTCGCATTTATAATATTAGGACCTACTTACTTATGGATTTAATTTTTCAAAAAAAGAGTCTACAAAGAGGAAGGTTCGCAGCAAATTAGGTCGTGATTGCTGGATTTAATATCTTAATCAAATCAAAACAATTCAGTAGGTACCTAGCCTACCTATATTTTCGTTTTCATAAAGATTTTCTAGTTAGATATTTCAGATAAATATGATCTACTTATAGCCTGCTGTGCAAAATTTGTAAATTAGCAAAATATGGTTAGGTAGGTACTCCTTTTTGGTGTTTCAGCAGTTTCAGGTAGGTAGGTAGTTGTTTGATTTTAATATCATTTAAATATTTTCGCTTCTAACTTAACCTGAGTATAGTCAGGTATAGTTCTCGGCTATGATTAATTGATAATACCTGCTGTCATGCCATAAGACATTACGACATATTTTTTGAAATTAACTTGCTATATGATAATAACGAACGGACCCATGAAATGAAACTGACGAGAATTAACTTATCCATTATGACATAAGTTGTCAATTCTCATAATATTTTTCCAACTTCAAATTGATAGTTATCCTTTGAAACCTGATCTAAACAAGGTTAGAATATTGTCCTTCAAAACACCTGGGTCAAAAGCATAGCTGCCACGGATGGTAAAAAAACCCCTGATAGACCTGGGATTTTTCGTTATTTTGTGTGCGTTCGATTACAAAATTAACGATTATTGGGAACAGCGGCACTCAACCCGAAACTTTGTTATACCCGTCGTCTCACTCTCGAGTCGTGACAAAATCGAGTGAAAGGGCTAACGAATTTTCGGATTTTTCGTTTCAGAGCACGATTCCTGGTCCCTGGTGCAAAAGGCTAAAAGATGACCTTTCATAAAAAACCACAAAATAAAGCGACCGCCCGCGTAGTTACTTTGTGACGAAACCCTTATAGGATTACTCCTGCGTCTGTTCGTCCCGGTGCTGCAGCCAATTTACTCCCAAAACTACTGGACCAAATAAGTTGAAATTTGGCACTCGTATGCTTTATTCCGTGACCAAAAGACGTAGGGTTAACGTAAACAACTAAAGAATTGAGAGGTGACTTTTGGGGGGCGAAATAACTGAAATTAAAAAGAAAGTTAAAAAAAAAGCGCGGGAAAGGCGGACGTGTTATTTCTGGCTTTTTAAATTTTAACAAATTAATTGGATATTTCGATAGTGAGTGTAAGTATTTTTAAGTATAATATCGAATAGTTTTGTATACAGGGCGTTTTTCTATAAGCGCAAAACCTCTTAGGTAACAAAAAAAAACTGCTGTTCCATACAAATTGTCAATACCAACTCGACCAGAATGTTTGGAACAGCTGTTTTTTTTTTGTTGAGTTGCAGAGTTGGACCCATAGTAAAAGGTGTCCATCGTTCCAGCAGCGCCACGGGTGGCCACGGTCTCCGATTTGCTTGAAAAAAATACACCATGCAGGCCAACTGATTTTTTCCCTCCACTGGATCCGAGGATATACGGGGATTTCTGTGGCGCTGCTGGAACGACGTCGTCCTGGCAGCGCCCCGCTATTTCTCATTAATTACAAAAGCTATAATAAATCTAATTAGACACAGATTTTTGGCTTGATTTTTTTTAATGAAAACAGTGTGCCTGTATATTTAGTTCCTTCATCATAGGGCACGGCAAAAATTGAATTTCTACATTTCATCGTGGAATAAGTATTTTATAGGCATCGAAAAATTATAACCTCAAAAAAAATGTTTTTGCTCTAACGCCTTTAACTGCTGTATTAAATAGCATTTGCGCATTCTCTTACCTTCCTATAAAGGGAAAAAAATAAACCACTCTCGCAGCATTAACTATTCCAGAGAAATCCTAGGTTTAGATTTTGTTCATACATTTAGGCATCGTTCCAGCAGCGCCTCACCCAGTACAGCATGATCCAGGGCACCTGCCACCAAACTGAGCATGCCAATATTTAGTTCTACCATAGCGAACACGGAAAAAAATCTGATTACGAGTATAACACAGCGACTTTCCGAGAAATAAGCCTTTGATTCAATATGCCATACAATTGGTACATTCGAGTAGAAAAGTTTTTGTATTTAAAAATAATCTATCACAGATTAGTAGGTAATTATCATCTTGTGGCATTATCTGACACACGCTGGGACATGGTCCTTATTTGTGCATTATTTTATATGTTAATAAGTAATTTTCTTATTACATTTTATGTTTTTAACTTTGACTTTTTTATTGGGGTTCCGTAGCCTAATGGCAAAAAACGGAAACCTTATAGATTCGTCATGTATGAATAAATTAAATAAAATTTGGTCCCGTTGTCCCCATTAAAATCATGGGGAGAACAGAACGTCATAATTATTCAACAAACAAGCCACTTCTCTAGGCCCTCTGTTATTTTATAGCTTCAATCGAAATTAAAGAAAAACTAAAATAATAAAAAATAAAAAACAAATTCAACGGGAATACAAGCCTAAGAGCTTTATTCCGAAACTATAAGGATTGACTCTCTATACATGGAATCAAACCAATACGTGCGGGGTATCTATAGATAGGTCTTTATAAGGTTCCTAAAACTTTTTTTGTCATAAGGGCTTATTACACTTATCCTAGTTAGGACCCTAATTAAGCATACATTGCTTTCTTCGAGCTCATTTTTGGCAAGTGATGCAATCAAAACAAGCAATATAATATGCTTAATTAGGATCCTAACTAGGATAAGTGTAATAAGCCCTTAAGTCTGAATGGAGAATAATAAAAAGCATATTTTCTTTCATTACCTTTCTATCTTCTTTATTACATAGCTTAGCACAAAAATATAAATATAGTAATGACCTACATAATTATAATGAGTGTTCTCTCTCAGTTAAAAAATAGATTAAATACCTACAAAATGAGATCCACAGGAGAACTAAAACGACCGACATCGCTCGAAGGATTGCATCATTGAAGTGGCAGTGGGCGAGACACATAGCGCACCACACTGGGGCGCACCGCAAGACACCGCGCGCCACACTTGAGGAGTGTTCGGCGTGGGCGGTGCAGCGCCACGAGTTGGTCGCTGCGGTTGGGCCGGACCTCTCGCTTCCTAATATCACAGTTGCGATGCCGCGAAGCGAGAGGGGGATGGCAGGCCGTGGTCTCCTTCTGCGAGGGTGTCATCTCGCAGAAGGAGGCTGAGGAGAGGGTTCGCGAGGCGGACGTCGCAGTGAGTCAACTCCGACGTGCGCGGCGGGGGAAAACGAGACGTCAACGTGCGCGACTCGTTGCAAACTTGGTTGCGGTGGAAATTGCCTGGGTACCTGGCCTGGACACGAAGGTAACAGAGGCAATGAGGAAGCCGATGAATTGGCCAGGGGAGGAGCTGATGAACCATTCATTGGCCCTGAGCCAAGACTGCCAATCACACATAGAATCACTAAAAACATTATCGAGATTAGAACAATCAAAGAAACCAACCAAAGATGGATGAAAATATAGCGTCATAAGAACGATTGTAGGAGTACTGACTGGACACTGTCCACTAAACCACAAAGTAACTACGCGGGCGGTCGCCCTAGCAGAGAGTCCGCTTAGAACAAGGTGCCATTTTCGTCACGCACACATAGACGTCACATATACAGGCAAAATGGGGCAGTTTGAGACAGTACTCAGTCGCGAGTATCGCAAAGAGGTCAGTGATCGCAAGTTCCAAAGAGCATTTAATTGATCACTTCACGTCCGCGCCGCTACGTGTCACTGTGACATTTATATACCTATTTTACCAATAATTAACAAAATTAATAACCAATATTATTACAGTTACGGTGTATTTGGTTGTCTAAATACGACTAAAAACTGTGCATACACGTTCATTAAATTTCCAAACGATATTGAAAGGTAAGTTATGTCAAACTGTTTTCTCTTGTTGGTAGGTGAGTATACCTAGGTACTTTTGGAACTAGCCGCTTTGATAACGACGATCAACCATACACATTCATCTTATCGTTCGCTGGTAAAACGCCAGTATTTGGGTTCTATGGTTTAGTTAAGTAGGTACCTAGATATATTCTTTGTTGGCGCTCGACCGCCGCCCGCCGCCGCCGCCCGGTCACAATCACAACTCGTAGCGGGTCACGCATAGGTAATCTAATTAGACCGATAGTTGTGGAGATCCTTGGGGGAGGTTTATTCCCAGCAGTGGGCGTCGTTCGGCTGACATGATGATGACGCTGGTCCTTATTTAGATGTTATAGTATTCTCAAAACTTCTTGGCGGTTCAGCGAGCACAGCCACAAGTCATGTTGACGAATTTTCAAGTAAAAGTTGTCGTTGAATTTTCTTTTATTTTAGCAGTGTTAAGAGATCCTACTCACATTTTAGAGACTTCAATCATTGTAAAATGTTTGTAACATTTTACTTGCAGTTATTTTTTTTCATCTAAGCGAACGGCAGTGTGCCAGCCAAGTTCAGGAAAGGACGCCAATCATTAAATCCCAAATAAGATTTCACTTGCAGTAAAGTTTTCTTTATCTAGGCGCATGGCAGTGTGCCTGCCAAGTTTGGGAGAGAACGCCAGTCATTATACTTACCCCAAATGACATTTTACTTGCAGTAAAGTTTTTTTTGATGCACGGCAGTGTGCCAGCCAAGTTCAGGAGAAAACGGAACACGCACGATTATGCGTTTACCTATTTATTTTAACGTCTTAATCGTAGAAGTGCCATAGGCTATTTTCGTTGCAAAAATAACTAGTTCATTTTAAAAATCAAATGATTTCTTTTCAGACGAACCTTATGGTTAAGTTTAATTGATCGAGAAGATGTACACAACATATGGTCAACATATCTCCGAGTTTGTGAGGCCCATTATGAAACCAATTCTATAATCAAGACATCGAACCGAACTGTCCTGAAAAAGGCACTAATCCCAAACTGTAGCTACCTGTAAAAAAAATGAAAATAAAGAATCGCAAGCAACTGTGGAGACTAATGAATCTTGTATACAATATGAAAACTTAAATGTGACTCAAATTCACAAAAAGCAGCTCACCTTTCTGCAAATTCTCCCAGAAAAAGAAAGCTGAAAAACGATATTCTTGAGTGCAAGAAAAGACTAAAAAGAACAGCTGCGCCAGAAACAAATATGAACCTGTTTTCATCTCGCTGTTCTCCCGCTGTAGGGTTTGCGAACCGATAGCGTAGCTTCTATGACGTTCACAAGTATTGTAAAAACCAATCTAAATTGAATAAACAAATTTGACTTTGACTATTAAACTATATTTTTTTATTTACCTATATACGATAAAAACACTCAACATAGATATTTAAATACACTTGTTTGTTTTGAAAATAATAACCACTATTACTTGATATAGTTCTTGCGCTATAAAGGTTTTTCAATTTTTGAAGATGACAAGTTATAAATTCAACATTTTAAAAAATTAATTATTTGAAGTTCATGAACGAAAAAATTTATGGAACTTGTAACCCATTTAGATTTCAACTATTTTTCGCTGAACTTGGCACCCTTTTTACGTTTATGTTTTCGTCGAACTTAGTGTCTTTTTCACGTTTATGTTTTTAGTGAGATAACTATTACACCATATTTATATATTGTTCATAGAGTACATATAACATATAGGATTGGATTGGAATACATTACAACATAATATAGGATCTTGTCTTCGTCGTGTGTGGCGTCGGGACTTTATGGATATTAGACCACCATTTAGTTTACCATCTAAGCAGCCTCTAAGGCATGTAAACATGTTTAAGATGTATGTATAAACGAATTGATGTATGTATGATTGTTAACTTATACTACCTACTCCTTTTTAAATTCAGAATCAATACAGAAGCAACCCTAGTGTGTCAGACAAGGATAGGTATAGATTTTCAAAAACGGTGAGAGCGGTCCTTCTGTAAACTCTTTATTTTGTGACTAAACAGACACCTATCAGTGACCAAACGGACAGAGGACGCAATCTGTCCGCAATGTAAATAATGAGAAGAAACAAGCTGCTACCACTTCATGGCAGAATGCCCAACGTACGTGTCGCAATAAGATAGCTATAGCCGTGATATACTTATATCCCTAGGGATATAATTATGTACCTACCGTAAGCTTCGATGAACAATAACACCTAGTTCTATTCTAGATACATAATTGGAGTGACAGACATGACCAAGCGTCGATCGCTCACTTGAGAGTATAATTTTTTTATAAGTAGATTATTTTGACAGTTTTTTTTTTTTATCCACTACGGGGTAGCACTTAGCCTTCATCACACCTGATGAAAAGTGGTGATAAGGCTGAAGGTGGAAGCGCACTACTCCCGGAATCCTCAATCACTGAGGAAATGGCTATCTTATCTCTAACTGCCGGAACACAATAATGCTGAAATCATCATTGTTATGGCGTCAGACTTAGATAAGATGGTGGTAGCTAGCCAGGCGGACTAAGAACAAGTCCTACCACCAACCAAACCGAATACAGTATGTACCCCCACTGGGAATCGAACCCGGGACCTCTGGGTCTGAAATCGGTGGTATGAACCACTAGACCACAGAGGCGGTTAATAATACACAAGCAAAGAATATATACACTTACCACAAGGGAAATAGATAGACTGTGATAATACACAACAACCATAAACTTATTTATACTAGTATAATAAGTTTATGACAACAACATACAAGTTTCTTGGATAATACCACAGTTTAAGCAATCTTAGTTGCTTATTCTGTGATAATACTAAGGTATTTCATACTTGGAACGCTTCTTGTCATTTATAATGTAAGATCGTAACATTCGTAATCTTTTGTCTCCGTTTAAAAAAAAGTCAGTCTGGCCATATGAAGTTTTCATTTAGTTTGCGAGCCTTCATCTAGTTTGTACTATTGTTGATCGAAGACCGTAAGATAGTAATGAATCGCTTAGGGAACTTGCATTATTTCATTAATGTAGTCTATATGAAAGATTTAAGGATTGCATGAAGATATCACAAGCGAAAAAGTTGAAATATGCATAAATTATTTATTTAATGCAAATCAAAAATTAACACTTCAAAGTCCGCGCGTAAACGCTCAATGGCCGGACAAGACGTCATTCCTTAGGACGTCAAACTTTTCAATGTGCATCTGAAAGGAGTGACGAAGAAATTTTGACAACTAACGGCAAACGCTTAAAGTAAGTGACCAACGATTTCAGTTTTTAGCGAAATCTTTACTAGAAGTTGTTTTATCATTCGTTTCTCTAAGTACCATACTTTTAGGGGTTGAATTTTTAATTTTTGTGAAAACAAAATTGGCAGAATATGGCTACCATCATTTTTTACTGTTTTTTAAGGAATCATGGAAAGCAATCTATTTTCGTTGGCCTATAGCAGGCCCTTAATGTAAAACTGTGGGTGTGTGGGCGAATGCGGCCAATGACAGGCCATTGCCTGCAGGTGGACTGATAATCTGTTGCATTCCAATATTTGTCGCATGACAGGATGGAAAACAACGTTATAGCGGCATTTAAAATCCTTAAAAAAAGTAAAAAATTAGGGTAACCATCTGTCAATTTTGTTTTAACAAAAAAACAAAAATTCAATCTCTAAAAGTATGGTACTTAGAGAAACGGATGATATGCCAACTTCTAGTAAAGATTTCGTAATAATTATTAAAATACTAAAAAACCCGAGAACTGAAGATCTTGTTTTTGTTTTTCATTTTTAATGGTAAATTTTTGCAGTCGTGTTTTTAATTTTTTAAATATTACGTTTTTATTATAGACTTTTTACTTCATTGTCAATAAATTATATTTTTTAAGTAAGAACTTACTAGAAAAATGGAAAATAAAGTATTTAGAAAAAATCGACCCGTCTCACAACCAGCTCCGATGGGACACGAACCCACGACCTTTCGCTATCCGGGCGACTGCTGGTTGTGAGACGGGTCGATTTTTTCTAAATACTTTATTTTCCATTTTTCTATGATAAAAATTGCATTGTGAATGCAAAAAAGTAAACATTTAAATAAAGAACTTACTAATTCAAATTCGTAAATTCTTTTCTTTTTTTAGATAAATTAATGCGGAGAGATATACAAAACTGCAAGTTATACATGTTTATGGAATCGCTATTTAAAACTCTTCATTTAATACCCCACTCGATGAGATTTAAAAATATTTTTTTTACCATGCACAGAATAATATGCCGTCTAAAAGCCGCCATTTTGTTTTTTGTTAATATTGATGTTCTATTGTCACTCGGGCTATTAAGACGAATCTGATGACGTATGAATTAACAAAATCAGTTTATCCGTTTAGTAGTTACGAGGTAACAAAGGAACAGAAACACATACATTCATGTCAAAGACGTAACACTTTTTGGGCTTCGCCCGCCGCAGTCAGGTAATGTTGGACTTCGCCCGCCGCAGTCGAGTAAAAAAACTTAAGCTTACTTTCATTTATCTATGTGGCGAAGCCTAGTCATTAAAACCGAAAACGTTGGTCACTCAGTTCAAACGTTTGTCGTTAGTTGTCAAAATAGATAAATTCCATTTATTATTAAACTATTAACGTTTGCACCATTGTTTCTATTTTGCAAATTTTCATAAGGTGTTAAACAATCAGATATTTAAAGTAATTTTATGTATTTATTTCTTTAGTTTACCTGCAAAATTTGAGAGATTCGTTATTGCACAAATTGTATGAACTCAGTGACCAAGCTAAATTCTTTACTAGATTCGAATTTAAAAATAATTAACACACAATGCTTAGGTAATTACTTTGACAGGTGACAGTAAATTTTTAACAGTTGCAGAACTGAGTGTCCAACTCAGAATTAATACGAATTATTTAGAGCTTTGCTTAGGAATCTAATTTAATTAAAATATTAATTTAATATAATTTTATTTTAATCTAATTTAGTAACTTGTTTTGTGAGCTAAATAAATAAAATAAATCAACATTTTTTACTAGGTTATCTGATAGGGTCTCAAGCTGTTTCTTTTTTGGTGGTCACTCCTTTCAGATGCACATAATTTTTCATGGCGCGTAAATATTATTTTTGTAAGACAGAATAAATAATTATTTCAGTTTTATTTGACATACAAAAAAGACAGTAAACGATACTTTATTACTACAATGGATAATTCTTTTACATGTAAAGAAATAAATCTCACAAAAAAGAGTGTGCAGTTTTAACTGTGCCTCAAGTGCCTAAACTTAGCGTAAAGAGGATGAAAGACAACGTTCACCCTCTTCAAAATCTGCCTTGCAATGTTGTGAAGATCATTTTGATGTAAGTACGTTGTATTCGTAAAAATCATCTCGTAAGACCTTGCATCAACAGTGTATAAAGTAAACAGCAATCTCTACACTTGAAAAATTTGAATTTTCCATAAATAACCACCGCAGTATGTCCATATAAACCTTCGGCAAATCTCGCGAGTCGGATTTAGTAATAGTATATTATGATACAAGTGAGCTAACGTTGCTCATTATACACGAGGCTGTGGGTTGCAGCCCGAGCCGCAGGCGAGGGCGTAAATCAGCCGAGTGTCTAGTGAGTAAGTTGCTCACGAGTTTCATACGCACTTTTTCAACACACTTGCGAGGAAAAACAAACATTTATTGCATTCATTCATAAATTAATTAACCTAATTAGCTAAGGGAAAAAGCGCGCAAGTTTTTCTTTGCACGCGCCAAATGTAAGGTCATTGATTACATACAGCCATACAGCCTACTTCAAAATAATTATAATGATAAAATGATAAAACGCAAATGTTTTATAACAAATTATTGTGAATTATAAATAATTTGATAATAATATACTTAATTATGTTTTTTTGACCTAATTAGGGACATATTTATCTATTCTAAAAACGTAAATGGATTTTCAACCGTATAAAACCTCTTTTGTTACAAAAAAAGAACTGTACGTATTACCCGGTGAAATTGAAAATGCTCTGTTTACTCGCATATAACTTGCAGTTAGGTACTAACTTAACTTTGTAGGGATACTGTATTACCCGGTTAAATTGAAAAGTCTCTGTTTACTCGCATATAATTTGCAGTTAGGTACTTACTTAACTTTGTAGGGATAATTCTATTACGCAACTAGTACTGTAATATTATTATGCACGCGTGTTTTATAGTTCGGTTTATGGCCCTAAGATCGATGTAATAAGGTTCACTTTATGAGCAAGTGTGTTGAAAAGCCTTTTTCCATTTTGTAGATATTTTTAATGCTTTATGACATGATTTGAATGTATGATCACCTCTTAAATTTTTGAACTCAGCTTACTACAAATAGGTGACTAATGGAATGACGTCACTGCGCGCTGATTGCTGTTTCAAATCACGTTTCAATTTATGTGACTTTAAAATATTTTGCAAAATAATAATAATTTTGGAATAAATCTACCACGAATGCACTTTTAATGGCTATCATCATTGGATTATTGATATTTTCATTTTATAAAATTCATTCTTGAAAATTTTATAAGTCCCCGCTCCATACTAAAACAGTCAAAAATTTTATAAGTCCTATATACTTATACATTACATACAAAATCAGTTGAAAGTCCTGCACCCCCTTTGCGACACCCTAACCAAAAAAACTATCCAACGCGCCCAAATCCATTTAATAAACTTTCCAATTAATAAGCTTGTTGTAGGCGAGTCGTTCGTAGTCGCAAATTTTCGTTCATTTTTGTAGTGAAATCAGGATGTGATTTGAATATTTAATGTGAATTACAAACTTAACTCTGAAAGATAAAAGCTTCTGTGAATAAAAGATTACAATACTTACAATTTTTTTTTTCAAGTGGCCAGTATATCTACACTTGACAGGGAATTCACGAGTACTTACTCAACAAATTATTCAAAAGCAAGGTCTGATGTCTCCCCTATCTGGGGAAGACACCAGACTAAGAAAATCCTGATGGCTCCCCTAGGGGAGACACGAGTCCGGGAGGCATATTATTTAAAAGCAAGGTCTGATGTCTCCCCTACTTGGGGAAGACACCAGGACTAAGAAAATCCTGATGGCTCCCCTAGGGGAGACATCAGGGGAGACACGAGGCCGAAGGGGAAACAACCAGTAGATGAAATGAACATTAGGACAATCGTCCGTTAGTTGAATCAACTGTAGTTCAATCAACCGTAGGTGAAATGAACAGTAGTTGAGTCGTTCACTAGTCATTATGAAAATATGTGAATCGACCGTAGTTATTATGATACATACCCTTTTTTTTGTGTCCGTTACGCTGGCAGGAAAGTAGCTTCTAGAGGGAAGCGAGTTTGATGAATAGTTAGTGCGCAGTTTGCTGCAAATGTGCGCCAAATAAAAAAATTGTGGGCCTAATACTTTTGGAATAAAACGGGAAAAACGAATTCTGCTGGAGTAACGGTGCTCCAGCAGGAAGGTTCTTAACTAATGATCGGAGAGAAATAAAAAATATATGGGCGGGTAGCTTAGATTCTAGCAGGAATGTGCGTCAAATATTAAATTTGTGGGCCTTACAGTTTTGGAGATATTTGATTTTCTGCTGGCGTAACGTTTTGCCGAGTCCCAGATCTCGGGAACTACTGGATGTGCTATCTCACAGTAAAGGCATATAAGTAGCGCCTCATTTGTGCTGTATGCACATACAGAAAACATTTCCAAAATATTCACCGATTTGAAGTAATCAGACATTTTCAGAAATCAAAAAAAAACTAGCGCCTAAACTACCACACAAATATAGAAACCAAAAACGGTGTTCTATTCTTCTTGCTATTTCTAATTACCATAAAAAGTTTGAGAATCTCACAGTTACGCGTTTTTTAATAATACCCACATGAAGGTGAGACAGACAATGTCATGACTTTGACGGTCAGCAGGATAAAGATATCAGAGATTATTTAGATCCTAGCCCAATAAATAATTAGTGCTGTCACTAAAGTACATGTTATGAAAATTTCAGCATCAAATTTTTCGTAATAAAGTAAATATTAATAAAAATCCGAAACAACTTTCAGTATTCTGATTAACCGACCAAATTCGATAGACCACGAAAAAGCGACGCGCTTGTTACTTTAGGGAATTAGTCAAGTTATAATATTGACATTTTTGAGTGAATTGCCATATGATAATATTTTATTAGTTATCAAATACAAACTTTTATATTTTCGACAGATTTTTACAGCATTTGGCTGTGATAAAATCAATAAGATGGTAAATGCATAACTAAACGTTCCTTCTTAAGAACAGGAAGTGGAATTAAAACTGATACTGTTAATAATTATTGTTATTTTTGAAGAATTTATCTTATCATTATTGTTTGTTATTAATAAAATAATATGTTAGCTATTTTAGAGTGGTTTTCAAATCATTTGGCTATGATAAATATTTAAAGGTTGATAAATGTCAAGAATATTTATGTCGGACTGTAACATTACCTTGTTTCCAAACAAAATAAGAATTTAAAACTGATATTTCTTACAATTTACGATGTGTTTCTTGATAATAGATAGTGGTGAATCATTCTCATAAGTTTCAAAAGGTTTTAAAAATGGTTTAATAAAAGTATCGTCCTTGTTAATGTTTTTTAAGGAATTGTCAATAAAGATATAAAAGCTAGCTTGGCGGTAAAACGAACAGTCTTGTGGTTCGAGTCGTCAGCACTGTTGAGTTAAGTATACCCTCCTGTAATTTTATATTTCTCTGTTACTGTTTTTCTTTGCTATCCAATGCTAATGTATTGTCTGGTAGATGTTGCTGAAGCTATTCTTTTGTTAAAGGGATATACTTGTCTATTACTTAATAATATTAAATTAATGTTGTCCTTAGTGGTTTTGTATAAATGATGTGAGTACGGAAATAATATGAAGTAACAGTTTATAGCAAATGCTTGATGTTATTCCTAAATGTTGTTAAATCTTTTATCATGAGAGCATTTCTACAAAAGGGTTCTTTTTTTCTCAATTCGGTGGTTGATTTAATATTTGATTTTTTAAATAGTTTAAATAATAAAAATTTAAGTTTATTCCATCCTGAATCTAAAAATAACAATGGGACCAAATATTGTGAAGTGGTTTATGAGAAAAGTTAAGCACCTAATTGAGAATACACCGAATTGAGAAAATGAATCACCGGATTTCAAAATCGCCCATCGAATTTAGAATTGATGTACCTAATATAGAAACAATGTATTTGAATGATCAAAATAATAAATACCATAAACCTTTTGTTAACTGACTGCTGATTATTAGTTTATTAGACGGTTAATTTTAGGATGAAGCCTATCTTTAATGTTTCTATATTTAATTGAAAAATAAATAATAAAAACAATAATTCAAATCAACATGTTTCATTTTCAATTGAGAACTAAGAACTAGTCTTAATTTTTATTTGAAAAGAATTCTAATTAGTTATGAAGAATCTGAATCGCAATCCTATCCATTCCAATACCAAATTATTTAATTCCTTTCCTAACAAAAATATGTTTCAGAACGTTCCATGGCTTGTCATGTAGCATCAGGGATAAATTCGGTGAACTTGGCTCGGCTTGCCTCTCACCATTCGCTTGCAGTCTCTATCCATAATTGTTTAAGCATTGTTCTACTCTATTAATACATAACCAAATAGTAAAAAGATTTACGTGATAATGGCAAGGTACCAGCCAGATAAACTACACAAAACAAGCAAACCGGGTAAGGAAGGTAATATAGAATCAGGGTCCTGGCCTACTGGACAACCTGCGTAAACTTGATGGCTCTATGACTTTGAATCAGGAGGAGACGAATGCCGTTCTCCTACAAACCCACTTCCCAAACTGCCATCCTCTACAGCATATCGAGTGGCAGGACGTAACAAGTCATCCAACAGATGACCACTGGTCCTTAGCTAAAAGGGTGATAACACAAGAAAAGGTAAGATGCGCAATAAAAAGTTTCTCGCCTTTAAAGTCAACAGGGACGGACAACATCTTTTCTGCCCTTCTACAATGAGGGAATCAGCAACTCGTTGCGTTCATTACCCATCTTTTTCAAGCCTGCCTGGCGCATGGCTACATACTACACCCCTGGAGAGAATTCAGGGTAGTATTCATACCAAAACCTGGTAAGTCCGACTACACGAACCCGAAAGCTTTCCGACCTATTAGGTTTTTACGAGATCCAATACAATCTGTACATCCTTTACATAAGCACTAGCACGCCTACAGTGCTGGCAAATCCACAGAATCGGCACTCAATCAACAAGTCGATAAGATAGAGGAAGCGTTTCAAAACAAACTGATATGCCTTGGTGCGTTCCTCGACATTAAAGGGGCCTTTGACAAGACTACCTTCAGTAGCATTGAGGAAGTGCTGGTAAGGAGAGGTGTCAACATGCTTTGCAACAGAGTAATACAGGTATCCGGTGATGTAAACCAAAGGACGCTTGTGGCATGAGGATGTCCCCAGGGATGCGTCCTCTCTCCACTGCTAAGGAACCTGGTAGTAGACGACCTGCTCTCGCTCCTTAACTCAAGTCACTTTTACACCATCCTAACAATGGGTACTCGAGCATAGTCTGGTGGCCCAAAGCTGCTCAGACTGTAGGAACAAAGAAACTGCAGAGTCTTCTACGACAGACCTGCTGTGCTCTCACTGGCTGCATGAACACTGCTCCAATTGCAGCGCTGGAGGTAATGCTTAACCTTACTCCACTGCATCTTCACGTGCAACAAGAGGCGAAAGCAGCACTTAGTCTGAAACACCCAGGTACCCTTAAGTTTCCAAAGGAAAGACACATAAAGGGCCTACTGGAGGAATGGTTGGACACACTCCTTGTGGAGGCAGTGTGTGATAAGGGCAAACCATCCTTCATCTTTGATAAGAACTACAAAATACAACTGGATGACTAAGAAATCTCTCAGGCAAAACACAGAGCGCTTCTGATATACACCGTTGCCTCCAAGACCTCTAATAAAGCAGGGACAGGTGTGTTCTCAGAAGATTTAAACATACAAATTGCGCTGCCACTAAGTTTATACAACACTGTCTTTCAAGCTGCGTGTATGGGCATTTTACTGGCAGCTCAAGCAGTCGCAACCAGGGAAGTAACCGACTATGATAATATGCTCTATTGATTGCCATTATCATTTATGAATGGCCCTTACAGCTGAATTCATAATATGAGAAATCTCAATTCGGTGTAAGTTTTCTCAATTCGATGCCCCATTTTCCATGGAATTGAGATCCACGGAATTGAGAAAATATAACGATTCATCAAATTACTCGAAAATATTATAAATTACAACAATTTCTATAAAACATACTGGCAAATATCAGTTTAACACTCAATTAATTTACCACAAATCTCATTAAATATTTCATAAACAAATTGAATGTCACACACCGATTTGAGAAATGACCCGACCCCAAAAACACCGAATGATTTCGAACCTTCGAAAAATGCTCCTCAATGCGACAGGTCCCCCGTCCACACTGCTCGGCCGCTCGGGCGCAACCCCCGGTTGGCGAGAATCAGTAGTGTGCATTCGTACTGCGTGTAGGTAGTGATATAGGTAAGCAAAAGTAAATTTCACCGAATTGAGGCACACGCCTCGGACAAAATTTAAATGTGTTACTACATTAAAACCCAAGGATGTACAATAAATATAATAACGTATATGGCTTTATTGTTTATCCCTTGTTCTGTGAATGTGAGAATTATAATGGGCAAGTTATTATTTTAAAAGTTATGAAACAATAACGAGTAAATTCTGGAAATCGGACACTCCATTTTTAGACAAATTCTGCCCGTTTTTGAGCTTTCAGATTTTTTTAGGCGATATGTAAAACCTGGCGCTCTTCTAGATATGCTCTCCATCAGGTCAAGAGTCTTATAAATATGTGTGATTTTTTTCAAGTACTTAATTAAATTTTAAAGGTACTTTTTTCGCTCCAGTAGGTCAAACGGTCGTCTCCGTAGAAATGCCCATGAAAAGTAATGTGGTTGTAAATGTTAATTACGATAAAATGTGTTGTTTGTCCAAAAACGACATAATTATTTTGTAAATGTCGTTGTTTCTGATAACGCTGGTGAGTTTTTTTCGCCCGTTTTTCTTATCAGCTAAAAGATGTCCTTAACCGACATCGTATCGTAAGTAATCGATCGTAGGTAAAAAATTGAGGACGAATCAAAATAATAAAATGCTTTTAAATTTTTATTTGTGTTTTACTTGATTCTGGCCTTATTGAAATTTATGCTTTATACATAGTTTTATTCCTAGTTAATTGAACAGTTTACAGCTTTTATCAGAATAGTCATATTTCCATACTTTCTCCTTAAAATCTAACATCAGAAGTGCTAACTAAGCCCACGACCAATTCATAATATATTTTTTATGTTCTATGGATGGATGCTGCTGATCTGGCTAATCTACTACGCTTCGAACTACGGGACATCCATCGTGACAAGGTGGCGCTGCAATGCTGCCACCTCAAATTACGGGTCATCCATCGTGTCAAGGTGACAATGTCCTTCTTCTGTCCAACCCGGTGACTGGACTGGTTCCTGGTGCAAGATTATCGAAACTTGGCCAAGGAGTTTGGAGCCGCATTTCGTTGGTCAGTAAAGCCAGTAAAGCCCTTTGGGGATCTGCATTTATTTAAAACTTCGGTACGAATTGAGGGTATCATTAGAAAAAAGTGTCATTCTTTGATTAACTACTAGCCTTAGTAGGTACTATAAACCTATAAATACTATGAAAGATTTCCACTGTGAAAGTCTAGAAAAGATTTAACCATGATTTAAGTCATTAACAATAATAAAGATAAATACATCTTCATTAATAAAGATTTAACTGTTATTAAGTGACAGTAAGATTTTATTCTGACAAACTTGGCCGATAGAATAGTATGTAATGTACTAATTAAAAATTCAATATTATTATTATTTTTGCGTTTCTCACTTATAAAATACATAGTATGTTCCGCTTTTGTGGGACTGTGCGTTAAAGGTTTTTTAAATAATCAAAGTTTTATGGATTTACTTAATTCGTTAGTGGGTGAAAAATTTATTGTTTCTTCGGGGGCATCCATAAACATTCTTACAATTGTGGCGGTTTTTGCAATTTTATGTACGTGGATGGTGCGAGACCATGTAGGAGGTAGTTTAATATTGACTGAATGTTTTGGTACGCCCGTTGTTGACAGTTTAGTAATTCGTCAGAGTAATTGAAACTATGGATACATTCTCCTGTCTCTAGGTCAGTGTATTTGTGGACCTTTTATGCGATAGTTTTTGTGATATTGTGTACCTATATTTGGAACTGCGATATCTATTAACTATGTGTTTTTTTTTTTGATTATTATGTAGGTACGTACATGTATGTAATGACACCTCACCTCAGCCATAGTAAAGTTTAAGTGTGTTGTTGTGTGTGATTGTTTTGATACTCCATCACGGTTAAACGGCTAAACAAATATGGATGAAATTGGACAGAGATATAAATTATGCTCTAGAATAGCATAAGACTTTTTACCTCTAGAAAATATACCTTTGCCACGGGAAAACATCGTCTAGCTCACACGGGCAGAGCTGCGAGCGAAAAGCTTGTACGAGATAGTTTTACCCGCTTTAGATTCAGAAAGGCTTAAGTTCATTTAAGAAATAAAATTATCTTTGCAGTGCCTAGGTTGTATTCAGTTTTATGATCATCAATCTGTCGCTTAAAATCGTTAAAAAGCTAACTGAGATTTTGTTTTCTCATTCTATTTGTGTCATAAATGTCATAATCAAAATTCTTTCTTCAATAAGCTGTTTTTCAGAATCGATATTCTTTAATTACATAATGTATCAATATCTTAAGCTACAAATTAAAGACTTCTTAGTATTTCAAATCACGTATTAACGAAAATTATTAGTACCTACAAAACCATGTGTATTGAATTAGATTTTGCTACAATTGAGTATCAAGAATGTATTTTTCATGATATTTATTGGATAAATGTATGGATTATATTTAATACAACTGGAGCTGAATTCCAAACCGGTAGCATAAGCTATGGAATATATTGCTATTCTAAAAAAATAAAAAAAATAAAAAACTGGCTAGGTACTGGCTACCTAATACCTTCCTAACATTTTAGCTATAATCAAGAAGATTTTGGAAAACTTATACAGATTTATCTCTTCGAATAAGTGTGTTGGTATACTTCTACTTATATAACTTACTTACTTTTAAAATTTCGATTTTCCAAGTTTCTTTTGAGAAAATGATAGTCAATCTGTGTTACTAGGAGTAAATACCATTTTGATTAATTAATCGAAAGACGTTATCTACTCGGACTCCTCGTCCGAATGTTATCCATATTTTAGGTTTAAAAAAAACAGTAGTTGAATTAGATTATATTGCAATGGTTCTTTCAAGTTAGGTAGTAGTAGTAGGACCTAGTAGTCGCCAAAACTATTTTCAGTCTTGTCTTGACCCTTGATTGATAAATCGAGTGATGCGAGATAATTTTTTTTTACCACTGCAATTTGAGAAACATTTTGCTTCATTACTTTTTACTACTATCAGTCTAATGTTAGTCATAATCATAAATACTAAGGTCTTTTTATGATAAAAAAAAACAGCCACATGGAAAAGTAATAGGTATATTGGGTTCACAAACCCGGAAAATTTATTTTTCCTACACTTTTTATGTGTCTAAGTAATGGCAAATTAGTTCAGTTTTATGAGTTTGAACCGCAGATGATATCGCACATTTCTTTAAGATGCTAAACACCACTTTATTTTAATGGACATCAAAATAAGAGTTATTTAGAATCGGATACATTTACTACCTTTTATATATTGAAATCTCTTACCGTTTTAACGACACAGAAAGTAATTTCAGTTAATGATTAAGATATTTATTCGTTTGGTTCTTCCTTGCTTGCCATTAGAGGAAAATTCGCATTTTTCATTTCAAATAAAATCGGTTTTTTATGTTTACAGAAATATTGGTAATATATATGATTAAGTACCTCAAATACGTATCAAAATATGTAAGAATCTTATAGTCGAATAGTGATATGTAGTTCCAGTGTCAAATGTAAGATATACAGCAATATCAGTATGGCCAAGCGGATTGTGAAAATATTGAAATTTGTAAACATAACCATACAAAAGTTTACTTGTTTTTTTCTCTCATACTATAATAGAATTCGAATAATTTCTCAGAATTGATAGATTTAATTCAAAACGTCGATTTATAGGCAGAGGGGAACTACAATTATTTCAAGTTGTAGGTACAATTGTATTATTAAGAAAGTTTCGATAAAGTTGGAAGTAAATAGAATTCAGGTAAAATAATAAAAAAAAAACAAATTGTTGTTTACGGCTGAAAGATTTAGACGAAATTTTGCATACAGAATACCAAAGAGTTATAGAATATAGGGTTTTTTTCTCGATATTGGAACCACTTGAGTAATTAATCGTAAGCGCAGTGTAGTTTGACAGAAAACGTTTTATGGTGTTGCTAGCCAAGATCGTTTGTTTAATTGTTATGGAAAATTAAAACTAAAATCTTGTATGAAACTACGATTTTTTTTCCCAAATGACCGTTTACCTTAGGGGAGTTTTTGAAAGCACTGCTGCCAAACATATTTGAGTCACACATGAGAAGAGGAAACAACTATGTATTTAATATTTGGTATTTGACATTAAATTTGATCGTAATTTTAAAAATGATGCTGTGGGCCATTTGTCTAATTTGAGACACTTGACCATGACCACTGTCACGATGATTTTATTGAACAAGTGATTATTAAGTTGACTACCCAGGTGTGGCAGTTGACTTGTTGACTATATTAGTACTAGGTCTTATGGCGATATTTCGTCGGAAAGCTGCACTTTGTGATAAAGGAAAGCCGCTTTGCACCGTGATACTAGGAACCAAAATAATCGATTTCACCCGCAGCAGCGAAAGTTTCATCCCTTAGGAACAAAGATGGCGCCACTTCTTTAAAAAAATAATTAAAAAATGCTACAAGCCAAACCACCGCACCGATTTGGATAAAGTAGGTGTCAAATGAAAGATAATTACATAATCTATCAAAGAAAAAATATATTGTAAAATAATACATTTAAAAATGCCCAGATATTAGCTTTGCTTTGAAAAATATTGAGAAATTTGTCGGATTTTACTTAATTAAAAAAAAATAATTGTTCCGTGGGGTATCTTTTTATCCACTAATATTGTTGACAATTTAATAGAGTATTTGATAAGAAAAACTGCTTGTCGATATCTTTAATAATTATGGAGATATAAGATTACTAATGAGGGCAGTAAGTTCTAGGCGCACCGATTTCATTGATCTATGTATGAAACGACTTTTTTTGTCTTTATGCATATTGCATATTTCTTATATGCATTTAAAAATATATTTTAAAAATTATGAGAAAGTTTATTTTTGTGAGGTTTAAAAAAAATTACAGAAGTTTTACTTTAGAAATACCTAATGCAAGTAAAATATATAACAAAATAATTTTATTTAATCATAATCTTCTTTAAAACCGACAATGGTAGGTACTGTTTGAACAGAAAAAAAAAACAAAATCTTATTATTTAGTGCAAAATGCAATAGTTTAATGATTTTGAAGTATCTACTCTATGATAAAGGTAATAAAATTGAGACTTTAAATTATTTTTATGCATTTACAATGCAATTTTGTAAGTACTTATAGGAAAAATGTGATAGTAAAAACCACGAGACCTATAAGTAGCCCGTAGTAGTTAGTAGTAGTATCCCGCCTGAAAGCTACTGATAAAGTAAGTAATTGTTACATTTTATTGGAAATAATTTTGAATTGTGTATCTTTTATACATTAACCTTGGATTTTCACAGTCACGATTGCAAAATTTGCACTGTAGAGTACATGGTAGGCCAATGCATCGACAGCTACAGCGCATAGTACCTATTGCAGGAAGTTCTGCACCCGCAATGATCGAGAAGGTTTGGTTCTGACCCTACTAAATCGGCGTAGCAGTGAACCATTTAGGAGTCCATCCCCCTTGTGAAATTTTGTGCCATCCCCAAGAAGCTGGACATGGAATTGGGGCTCTTAAATTCAAAGCGTTACCCCATATATCGCCTGCTTGGTAAGCTGCACGCAAGGCATGTTTGTTAAATGCGGCTAATGTCGGGGGAAGGCTTGTCACTAAGTGTGAGAGAATCCATCCAGGAATTTGAAACCAAGAAATTAATAGCAATGCTTTGGGTCTCAATATGTCTACTGCACTCCGAGGGTTTTATGCTTTTACAGGGTGTGACATCAGGTCTTACTTTAATTCGAAAGGGCTAAAATCTTGTTTCTAGACGTGGATGTCATACTGGTCATACCTGAAGTAAGAACAGCTTTTGCTAGCATGTCTTATCCACCAAATACCCTCTCCAAAGAGACAATGGCTCAATTGGAACGGATTTCATGCTTAAAAGAGGAAAGTATATGCATATAAATAATAGTTAGATTGTTTCGAAATTTACTTGCTCAAGCAGTGTCAATGCTGTACGCAAAGACATGTTTGCCGGCAAAATAGGCTAGTGACAAGCCTACCCCCAACATTAGCCGCACTCAACAAACATGCCTTGCGTGCAGCTTACCAAGCAGACCGTATATGGGGTAACTCTTTGAATTTAAGAGCCTCAATTCCATGTCCATCTTCTTGGGAATGGCACAAAAATTCACAAGGGGGATGGACTCCTAAATGGTTCACTGCTACGCCGATTTAGTGGGGTCAAAATTAAACCTTTTCGACTATTGCGGATGCAGAACTTCCTGCAATACTATGCGCTGGTAACTATCGATGCATCGGCCTACCATGTACTCTACAGTGCAAATTTTGTAATAGTGGCTGTGAAAATTGACGGTTAATGTATAAAAGATACACAATTCAAAATTATTTATAATAAAATTTAAGAATTACCTTTATCATTGAGTAGATACTTATTTAAATTAAAATCAACTATTGCATTTTGCGTGTATCCATATCGGGGGGTTTTGCCATAATCGCCACGCTTGGCAGGCGGGTTGGCGATCGCAGTATGGCCTGCTGTTAAATGGAGACGCTGCTGCCCATCTCCTTTGGCAGTTTTCCCTCTGTCGGCTCTTACGACACCCACGGGAAGAGAGGGGGTAGTGCTATTCTTTTTATGTGCCGGCACTACACGGCACGCAATATTCAATGATGTCGTTGTCATCAACGCCGTAAAGACGGGAAGCGATCACCGCATGCTTAGAGGCACATTGAATATCAATGTCAAGCTGGAAAGATCTCGACTAATAAAATCTACGCTCCGACCAATACCGGCTCAAATTCAAAACCCCGAGTGCTTTCAGCTCGAGCTCCAAAACCGCTTCGAAGCCCTTGAGAACAGCATCGATATGGACGATCTATACAACATGCTGGTGGATACTGTCCGCACGGTAGGGTCCAAGCACTACAAAACCCACCGTCCTAAATTAAAGAAACTCTCCAGCCACACTATCCGACTCATGGATCAGAGAAACGCAATGAAACTACAGAACTCAGCGGATGCCCTTCGTTATCGACAGCTAAATAGGCAGATCTCCAAGTCCTTGAAAAGCGACCTTCGCCAATTTAATACCGAGCGTATTAAAGAGGCCATTGAGCGGAACAAAGGCTCCAAAGTGTTCGCTAGAGATCTGGCTATAGGGCAAAGTCAACTGACGAGGCTGCAAGCTGTGGACGGTAGTATCATTTCATCAACACCTGAAATCCTGAGGGAGATTGAGAGTTTCTATGGACAGTTGTACTCCACGCAAACACCTGTTGAAAGTAAGGCTACAGAACCTAGAGCCAAGCTTACCCGACACTATACCGAAGATATCCCGGACGTCAGCCTGTACGAGATTAGAATGGCTCTCAAGCAGCTCAAAAACAACAAGGCGGCGGGCGATGACGGAATCACAACAGAACTTCTGAGAGCGGGCGGTAAGCCGATACTTAAGGTCCTCCAGAAGCTCTTCAACTCTGTCATCCTCGAGGGCAAAACGCCAAAGGCATGGGGCAGAAGCGATGTGATGCTGTTCTTCAAGAAGGGTGATAAGACTCTCTTGAAAAACTACCGACCCATCTCGCTTCTGAGCCATATCTACAAGTTGTTTTCGAGAGTCATTACGAATCGTCTCGCTCGCAGGTTCGACGACTTCCAACCTCCCGAACAAGCCGGGTTCCGAAAAGGTTATAGTACCATAGACCACATTCATACGCTGCGGCAAGTTATACAGAAGACCGAAGAGTATAACTTGCCACTATGCTTGGCGTTCGTGGACTATGAGAAAGCCTTTGATTCGATCGAGACCTGGGCAGTGCTGCAGTCTCTTCAGAGGTGCCAAATAGACTACAGGTACATCGAGGTGCTGAGGTACTTATACCAAAACGCCACCATGTCAGTCCGACTACAGAACCAGAGCTCTAATCCTATCCAACTACAGCGAGGTGTGAGACAGGGAGACGTCATTTCTCCGAAACTATTCACAGCTGCGTTGGAGGATATTTTCAAGCTACTGGACTGGAAAGGATTCGGCATTAACATCAATGGCGAGTACCTAACACACCTGCGGTTTGCCGATGATGTAGTTCTCATGGCTGAGACCTTGGAAGACCTGAACACAATGCTCGAAGATCTCAGCAATGCTTCCCAAAGAGTGGGTCTGAAGATGAACATGGATAAGACGAAAATCGTGTCCAATGCCCATGTTGCATCCGCTCCAGTTAATGTTGGGAACATTACACTCGAAGTTGTTGACCACTATGTCTACCTAGGACAGGCAATCCAATTAGGTAAGTCCAACTTCGAGAAAGAGATCTCTCGTCGAATCCAGCTCGGATGGGCAGCGTTTGGGAAGCTCCGGCATATATTTGCGTCCAAAATTCCTCAATGTCTCAAGACTAAGGTCTTTGACCAGTGTGTGTTGCCAGTTATGACTTATGGAAGCGAGACGTGGTCTTTTACTATGGGTCTCATAAGAAGGCTCAAGGTTACCCAGCGAGCAATGGAGAGAACGATGCTTGGTATTTCCCTGCTCGATCGAATCAGAAATGATGAGATCCGCAGGAGAACTAAAACGACCGACATCGCTCGAAGGATTGCTCAGTTGAAGTGGCAGTGGGCGGGACACATAGCGCGGAGAACCGATGGCCGTTGGGGCGGAAAGGTTCTCGAATGGCGACCGCGAACCGGACGACGTTCCGTGGGCAGGCCCCCTACAAGGTGGACCGACGATCTGGTCAAGGTCGCGGGAAGCCGCTGGATGCGGGCAGCGCAGGACCGATCGTTGTGGAGATCCTTGGGGGAGGCCTATGCCCAGCAGTGGGCGTCTTACGGTTGAAATGATGATGATGATGATGATGATTGCATTTTGCACTAAATAATAAGATTTTGTTTTTTTTTCTGTTCAAACAGTACCAGTACCTACCATTGTCGGTTTTAAAGAAGATTATGATTAAATAAAATTATTTTGTTATATATTTTACTTGCATTAGGTATTTCTAAAGTAAAACTTCTGTAATTTTTTTTAAACCTCACAAAAATAAACTTTCTCATAATTTTTAAAATATATTTTTAAATGCATATAAGAAATATGCAATATGCATAAAGACAAAAAAAGTCGTTTCATACATAGATCAATGAAATCGGTGCGCCTAGAACTTACTGCCCTCATTAGTAATCTTATATCTCCATAATTATTAAAGATATCGACAAGCAGTTTTTCTTATCAAATACTCTATTAAATTGTCAACAATATTAGTGGATAAAAAGGTACCCCACGGAACAATTATTTTTTTAAATTAAGTAAAATCTGACAAATTTCTCAATATTTTTCCAAGCAAAGCAAATATTTGGGCATTTTTAAATGTATTATTTTACAATATATTTTTTCTTTGATAGATTATGTAATTATCTTTCAGTTGACACCTACTTTATCAAAATCGGTGCGGTGGTTTGGCTTGTAGAATTTTTAAATTATTTTCTTAAAGAAGTGGCGCCATCTTTCTTCCTAAGGGATGAAGCTTTTGCTGCTGCGGGTGAAATCGATTATTTTGGTCCCTTTTATCACTGTGCAAAGCGGCTTTCCTTTATCACAAAGTGCAGCTTTTTTTCCATAAGACCTAGTACTATATGTGATTATTGAGACAATTGCCCAGGGGTGGCAGTAGGTATGTTGACTAAGATTGTATTTGATTTGTTGTTTTTGAGTGATGTTGAAATAAAATGAGATGAGAAAAAAAAATTGAAATGAAATGATGATGAGATAAAACGCTGTTGGCCATGAGCGGTCGCTTACCTGGCTTCACGTGTAGCGGGTGATGGGGTTTGACTAAGGTATAGAACCGGGAAATCCCGGTCCCGAAAATCCCGGGATTTCCCGGTGCTTTTGAATGGGCGATTTTCTGAAAGCTCAGCCACTAGATGGCGCTGTCCCACCTATGCAGTTAGAAGGAACGGAACGTTATAAATTTTACTTTGACGCGACTTTTTTACGTAAAACGGAACGTCAGACAGATGTTATTTATTTACCTAAATCTTTAAATTTACCTATTTTGTTTCCGTTCCTCACAGTAGTACTTATTAAATATATTATTAGTTTCCTTTGGGTTTTTAAAAAGTAATTAATTTAAATATGTTTCATACCAAAATATACCATAGACATGTGCATACTTATTCAACGCCATCTAGTGAAGCAATTGGAAGCTTTTTTTTTTTAAATGGCCTCTCAGAAAATCGCTCATTACTGAAAGAACCGGGAAACTAAAACGCGATCCGGGTATTTCGGGATTTTCGGGATTCAAAAAATCATTTTTAAATCAACGTTTAAACTTGTAAATAATTCTTATAATAAACAAAAAATAATATGACGATGAGTTCGCACGACCCATATCTCCTTTAAGCCTGTTTTCTACAACCAATTAAATTTTTGATGCATTTAGTCAAGTCTACGACCATCTTTTATCGATTCCGCCTTCCAGTGTCGAACCAGAGCTGATTTTTTTCGCGGCTGGATTGATGTGTAATAAAATTAGATCAAGTTTAATTGACATAAGTTTAGACCCACTTATTCCTGAGAACCTATTACAGAGAACAAAGAGATCTTAAAAGTGAATAATTTGTACTTATACTGTTTGTTTTCAAAGATTTTAAGCTACCTATTTACTGTTAAATTATATTTCGTTAATTTTTATTTCATAATACATGTCATTGTGTACAGTCAGCGTCATATAGTAGGTAGCAGTCAAGATCACCAAATACTTGGAAACATCCAATATGGTCATTAATACGACTTGGATGAAGCGATATCCAATACCTAGTTTAAGCCATACACACATAGTATTCAAAATAACTGGAGCATGCAAATGTCCTAATACTTGGTAACATCCAAGCCGGCATTAGTACCGTAACAGCAACACTGCCACTGGTAATGCAGCACCCAAAGTATCCAAAAGGATGGGATGGGACACACTTGAAAACAGCTTTATTTTGAGAGTACTTAAAAGATATTTTAAGCTAGGATCATAAAATATGATACTTTTCATGACGTGAGAATTAAATTAACATGACATAAGATTCAATTGGTTCTTGGGGGAGGCCTATGCCCAGCAGTGGCGTCGTTCGGCTGACATGATGATGATGATGATGAAGATTCAATTTGGGCTAACTTGTTTTTTTTTCATTCGAGCTACTTATCTCTTCGAATTTTGAATTTTGACAATCACTAAATAGTATTCGGCGTTTTGCGTGCTCCGGTATATTTAAACACGTTTGATGGCCTGAACAATTTGATCGCTTTGCCGAGTCATTGCTAATGACCATTTTGGATGTTTCCAAGTATTTGGTGACTTGACTGAAACTTTATTTACTTAAGTTACAGTACCTAGGTAGCTGATTGTGGTTTTCTTCACAAATAATAAAACTGATCTCAAAATATCTTGTTACCACATGACTTCTTGTATGTTTCTGATGTGAACCGTGATTGTCTAACTCAAGTTGGTTGGTCACTTGGCTACCAAAGATTGTTAAGTTGATTGCTGAAGATTTTATTTAAGTTAAGATATTACCTTTGCTTAAGTCGAAAAACTAAATACCTAGGAATTTAAGGCGAGACTTATTATAACACTATAAATAAAAAAGGGACTGATTGTAAAGTTATAAGTATTTGGTTCTTATATTTATAAAGTATTTTTTTTTATTTTATGCAACTACATATTATTATTGTCAGCATTAAAATATATGTAAGTATGTTAAAAAACGGAAAAAACAATATAGTACCGAAATTGCCGAAAATCTCAGTATTTCCCGTTTCCTTAAAGTACAGTCCCGAAAATCCCGGTTCCTAAAAATAGGACCGGTTCTCGATTCCCTAGGTTTGACGCCAACGAAGCTCTTGACCAGTGTAGTGAAAATCTTATTTATGTATTTATTACAACCAAATATCGCAGTTACCAAAAAAATACATCAACTATTATGTGTGTATATTTTATTTATTTATTAGGTACCAAACGCTTTATTATTACACCACAATAACACAAAACATCACATAGGTAGGTAGGTACTTAAAAAATAAATTTCAAAACTATTGTTACAAAGGCGGTCTTATCGCTCAGAGCGATCTCTTCCAGACAACTTACTGTATGAAGAAATTGACAGAAAAAAAAGCGGGGTGTAAAGAGGAATGATCGATACGAAGATAATAAACATAAGTCATACAAAACATACAAGACATATACTTATAATACATACTTACTTATTTAAATTTTTACCTTTTTGCTTTCACAATACATACTTACAACATACTTTCTTACCCAAAATACATAAATTATACATACACAATATAAAATGATATCATTGGATTACTAAGAAAAAAATAAATACATATACCTACTTACATATTACATAAATGATACCTACATACACAATGTTCAGTACACCCCTGCCTCGACCCGCGGAACCGGCATAGCGCAGTGGAAGCGTATCACTAGGAGAGACTCCGGACAAAACTTGGTTTCAGCCGGGATGTAACTGAACAATTGAACTGCGATACACAGCGACTTAATTTAAATTAAGGTGAATTTTACATACGGGTCTGTGGTGTCGAAAGTCTCCGGGGCAGAAGTGGTATGAGGGGGCGCCCCCATCTGATGTGTCCTTTCTTCGTCTGCCGACCTTACCAATTCGTCACCTTACTCACAAAACAAATACCACACAGCGGTCCCAAGACACTGGGCGCTTCAACAATACACACCAACACACACGGGGGAGCTTTTTTTATTACGATTTATCGTCCCGACAACAAGCGCGTGGTGGAAAGTTATCTTTCAAAGCACCGCGACCGGCCCGATGGTAGATGGCGTCAAAATCTTGGTCGTACAAAACGGGATCAAATAGATAATTCAAGATTCAATTAAAACTCGATATGCCAGGCACATTCAAGGCGAGCGTTTTTTAACCAAATCAGCGAAAATTAATCCGACATTTTTCTACAAGAATTCCAATCAAGCGAAGGAACTGTCAACTTCAAGTGACAGCTAATGTCAATTTGACGTGACATTAGAGATGCGTTCAGAAATGTCAATCTTTTCCGAACACACAATATAAAATTATATACTTAAATGAAAAGTATAGTATAGTATACTACATGTATAACTTTGTATTTGATCACCAAATGACACGGAAACAGGGCACTCTATGACTTTTATATCGTTTTGAGGTGTATATCTTGTATACTTACAATGGGTAGCAGTAATTATTTCTTGAAAATATAACATATACCTACAGATTTAGTTTGGTTACTGTTTTATTAGGTACCTATATGTATAGATTACAACCAAATGCAATATATATATGTATTTATGAAACAGATCACTTATAAAATATCTGGTGTAAAAAGTAAGTTAAAATTAATGGTATTGAGTGGGAACTTCGGGGACGAAGTTCGGTCAGTATGGCCGTGTTACTTTAGGGAATTAGTCAAGTTATAATATTGTCATTTTTGAGTGAATTGCCATATGATAATATTTTATTAGTTATCAAATACAAACTTTTATATTTTCGACAGATTTTTACAGCATTTGGCTGTGATAAAATCAATAAGATGGTAAATGCTTAACTAAACGTTCCTTCTTAAGAACAGGAAGTGGAATTAAAACTGATACTGTTAATAATTATTGTTATTTTTGAAGAATTTATCTTATCATTATTGTTTGTTATTAATAAAATAATATGTTAGCTATTTGAGAGTTGTTTTCAAATCATTTGGCTATGATAAATATTTAAAGGTTGATAAATGTTGAGAATATTTATGTCGGACTGTAACATTACTTGTTTCCAAACAAGATAAGAATTTAAAACTGATATTTCTTACAATTTACGATGTGTTTCTTGATAATAGATAGTGGTGAATCATTCTCATAAGTTTCAAAAGGTTTTAAAAATGGTTTAATAAAAGTATCATCCTTGTTAATGTTTTTTAAGGAATTGTCAATAAAGATATAAAAGCTAGCTTGGCGGTAAAACGAACAGTCTTGTGGTTCGAGTCGTCAGCACTGTTGAGTTAAGTATACCCTCCTGTAATTTTATATTTCTCTGTTACTGTTTTTCTTTGCTATCCAATGCTAATGTATTGTCTGGTAGATGTTGCTGAAGTTATTCTTTTGTTAAAGGGATATACTTGTCTATTACTTAATAATATTAAATTAATGTTGTCCTTAGTGGTTTTGTATAAATGATGTGAGTACGGAAATAATATGAAGTAACAGTTTATAGCAAATGCTTGATGTTATTCCTAAATGTTGTTAAATCTTTTATCATGAAAAGTAATGTGGTTGTAAATGTTAATTACGATAAAATGTGTTGTTTGTCCAAAAACGACATAATTATTTTGTAAATGTCGTTGTTTCTGATAACGCTGGTGAGTTTTTTTCGCCCGTTTTTCTTATCAGCTAAAAGATGTCCTTAACGGTAACGGTAGGTAAAAAATTGAGGACGAATCAAAATAATAAAATGCTTTTAAATTTTTATTTGTGTTTTACTTGATTCTGGCCTTATTGAAATATAAGCTTTATAGTTTTATTCCTAGTTAATTGAACAGTTTACAGCTTTTATCAGAATAGTCATATTTCCATACTTTTTCCTTAAAATCTAACACGCTCATACATATTAATGACCTCCTTAACTTTTTTGCCGACCAGATTTGTACACGTCACGTTTGTGTACACTTAAGTAAAAAAGTGATTTGACTAAGTATTTTTATTTAATTTTTAATGACGAATGAATCTATTTCTGTTTTGTTTTTTAACTTGAATTGAAAGAATTTAAATAAAAAATGATTTAAATTTTATAAGTACATTATTTAAGTAAAAAAATAAAATAAAGGTTGTTTTGTAATTTTATTTCGTTTTTTTTTTCAAATATAGGTACCTAATGTACAATGTGATTAAATTGACAATAGACAGTGATCTCACATGAATAAATATTCCACCAGAATCTAAGCTGCCTTAGTATGCGGCCCGCTGTCGGTACACCCACATATAGCGCGGCGATGTGCGCGTGACCTCTCACCGACGGGTTCACCGACGCGCCGCCCGCCGGGGTTAAGCTGCGCCCCGGCCATAGAGTACTATAATACATTGGGCCCCGGCTCAGTTGCGGCACAGAGGAAAAAAAATACTACAGAGAAACAACTTTATAGACGGTGTGAAATGATTACACTACTAAAAGCATGCTGGGCATGTGTCTGATAACAAATTGTCTTTAAACATTAACAAATGCAAGCACATTCGGTTTACAAGATGCAAGGGTACCGTGGCTCCGAATTACACAATTAATGGTCGAGTTTTGGAGGAGGTTAACACCATCCGTGATCTGGGGGTAACTCTTGACAAGAAACTACTATTCCATCGTCACATTGACGACATTGTCACAAAGGCTTTTCAAATGCTCGGATTTGTAATCCGTAACACTAAAGATTTTAAGAGGCCTTCGACGAAACTTTTACTCTATTCGTCACTAGTGCGTTCACGCTTGGAATACTGTAGTCAAGTTTGGACCCCCCAATATGATGTACATGTCAAACGAATTGAGCGCGTTCAGAAGCGATTTATGTGGCATCTCACCTATCAGACCCATAAAGCCAAAGAACTATCCACGTACGAGAAACGTCTTTCTTTCTTTCAGTTACTAAGTTTGGAGGATAGGAGATTGCTACTGGACCACATGTTGTTATATAAAATAGTCAACGGAGTTGTGGATTGTCCTTTCTTGCTCAGCAAGATTAACTTGAAGGTGCCCATAAAACTTCCTCGCTCGATGAGCCACGTTCCATTCTCGGTAAGAGGTAGCAAGACCAACCTTGGTCATCACGCTACGATGAATAGACTGCAGAGGCAGTATAATCTTTTGAGCAAGCGTCATAATGAATGTAGTGCTGATATTTTCTCTAACAAGCTGGGACGTTTTAAAAACGAGATAAAGTCCTTTTTCATAGCCGCGTCTGTACCACAATAATTTCAATAATTTCATTTATAATTTTGATTTTTATTTGTATCTTTTTTGTTTATTTTCATTTTAATTAATTCAATTGTTATTAACTACATACTACTACTACTAATATACATACTACTAATATGAACTACACTATTTTTAATCTAATGAACTCTAGTCTTATTTGACATTTTTTTTAAAACAAAATCATATTTTTGATACTTAATTTTTTATTTATTTTTGACTTTTTGTAAAATTATTAATTCATTCATTTTATGTTGTATTTTTTTAGTTCTTAAGATGTGCACTTGTATAAAATATTTTTTCCAGGTATTGTAATGTATTCTTAATTGCTTTATTTTTATTCCACAATTTGCATGCCGTGGCAACTTTTAAGTAAGACAAAATTTAGATTTATTTACTTAAGCCTTTTTATGTTATTTCAATGTTTAATCCGATTTATGTCTTGTTAGTTGTCCATAAACAAATAAACAAATAAACAAATGTGTGTGTCCACTAGCTGCTTGTCACTGGCGTGACACGTACACGGCGTGACAGCTCAGCCAGTGGACAAGCTCAGGGTCGACGTGAAGCACGTTTGAGCAATTTTCAAGTTACGCCTTTTCATTCACTCTCGAAAGATGGCGCTACTTAAAATTTGAGAAATCTATTTTGATTTTAACCTATCTTTATTAAAAATCAAAGATGGCGGCCAACTTTTTTGATTGTGGGCCGATTTTGATGAAACTCGGTTTTTATTACTATTTTGACAAGAAAATAGCAACACAATGTCAAAAATGTTTAAAAACCAAGATGGCGCCGAAATTTTTTGTTTGTTGGCCGATTTCGATGAAACTCGAATCCTAGTACTATTTTGTCAAGAAAATAGCAACGCAATGTCAAAAGAGTAAAAAAATCCAAGATGGCGGCCAACTTTTTCGTTTGTGAGCTGATTTCGATTCAATTCGATTTCTAGTACTATTTTGACAAGAAAATAACAACGCTATGTCAAAAGAGTAAAAAAATCCAATATGGCGGCCAACTTTTTTGTTTGTGTGTGTTTAATCTTGGATTTTTTTACATTTTTGGCATTGCGTTGCTATTTTCTTGTCAAAATAGTACTAGAAATCGAGTTTTATCGAAATCAGCCCACAAATAAAAAAGTTGGCCGCCATCTTGGATTTTTTAAATTTTTAACATAGCGTTGCTGTTTTCCTGTCAAAATAGTACTAAAAACCGAGTTTCATCAAAATCGGCCCACAAACTTAAAAGTTGGCCGCCATTAAAATTTTTAACATTGCGTTGCTGTTTTCTTGTCCAAATAGTACCAAAAACCGAGTTTCATCGAAATTGGCCCACAAACAAAAAAGTTGGCCGCCATCTTGGATTTTAGAAATTTATGTATTCTATAAAATATGCGAGATCAAGATTTGCACGTATGCAAATCGTATGCACTATAATATTAATTTAAGAAGAAATTAAAACGGTAAAGACGTGATAGCCCTAGAAGAAAAGTCCCAAGTTACGTACAACGGCGAAGTGTGCAACTGGGGCTCGTCTCGTCCCGCCCCGGTCTCACCCCTCACGCCCCGCACGATTGACCTGTCTCTCTAGACGTCACCGTCGGACTACTGTATGGAAAAATGGTTCCTTCTTATACTGTGCTGGTTTGAATAAAGGCTCAAACTATCCATTTAAATGTTAAAGCACTATTCACCTACATTTGCCAAAAAAAAGTTATGAACGCGACTGTACATTAAATTTTTCGGCATAATACGACACATTAAAGAAGGTCATCAATATGTATGAGCGCGTCGCTTTTTTGTGGTCTATCGAATTTGGTCGGTTAATCAGAATACTGAAAGTTGTTTTGGATTTTTATGAATAGGTATTTACTTTATTACGAAAAATTTGATGCTGAAATTTTCATAACATGTACTTTAGTAACAGCACTAATTAGTTATTGGGCTAGGATCTAAATAATCTCTGATATCTTTATCCTGCTGACCGCCAAAGTCATGACATTGTCTGTCTCACCTTCATGTGGGTATTATTAAAAAACGCGTAACTGTGGGATTCGCAAACTTTTTATGGTAATTAGAAATAGCAAGAATAGAACACCGTTTTTGGTTTCTATATTTGTGTGGTAGTTTAGGCGCTAGATTTTTTTTTATTTCTGAAAATGTCTGATTACTTCAAATCGGTGAATATTTTGGAAATGTTCCTTTTCTGTATGTGCATACAGCACAAATAAGGCCCTACTAATATGCCTTTACTGTAAGCTAGCACATCCAGTAGTTCCCGAGATCTGGGACTCGGCAAAACGTTACGCCAGCAGAAAATCAAATATCTCCAAAACTGTAAGGCCCACAAAGAACAATGGCCATTATAGCCCTGATATTTTTTAGATTGTATAATAATAAATGCTATTGGATAAAATAGCTAAAAAATCAACAAATCGAACCATGCTATTTATGTTCCCATTCAAGGCCAACAACGAAAAATACATAATTGTGTTTTCTTCATAAAATAGTGACAAAGTTAAGGATTATGAACGCACTCTAAAGGTCAAAGTGTTCCGATGGTGTTCCGTTACACTTTTGATCTTTATTCGATAATGTGATGCTTATAACTTCTGCTTCAAACAATGATTTCATATTAATTCTAGGAAGCATCACCATTACATGAAATACATTTAACATTTTTTGAAGACTTACTAACACAATATCTTATCATTTATTTTCTGAACGACTAAACTCAACAACTATGCTACCTAAAACGGGACGTATTGTTGATCTGACAGGTGTCATATTGCTTTGTATCGATACATCGTATCGTAATCTTGGAGTAATTGTGTTCTGTGATCGTAATGTATCGCAACTGATCGTATCGATATACAATATATCGTATGCCTTTGTATCAGTATTGAAAATATCGTTATGCATTTTTTTTTATTAATAGTAACTCGTAGTTCAAATGTAGGATTGTTTTTAAACTATAACAATTAATTGGTTACCCATACCAACCAATACCATATTATTATAAAGCCTCTTTAATTCTTTATGCTGTCTTTTTAAGTGAACTAGCAAATACGTAGTATTGCCTTTAGTTTTTACATGTCTTAAACATAAATGAGATTTCTAACCTCAAAACTTTAAGTTTTGTTTTTAGACTTCCTTGGCCTTTAATGAAAAATCTGACTTCAGACCCATAAACAGTTTTATATAGCGATTACATTTTGATATCAAGAGGAATTATACACGCCAAATCATTGACAGGATTTCAAATGTATGGACAGTGGCCATTGTTCTTTCATATTTGGTGCACATTCCTGCTAGAATCACATATTTTTTATTTCTCTCCGATCATTCGTTTAGAATCTTCCTGCTGGATCACCGTTACTCCAGCAGAATTCGTTTTTCCCGTTTTATTCCAAAAGTATTAGGCCCACAATTTTTTTATTTGGCGCACATTTACAGCAAACTGCGCACTAACTATTCATCAAACTCGCTTCCCTCTAGAAGCTTCTTTCCTGCCAGCGTAACAGACACCTTTTTTTGCCTCACCACACAACTCTTGTTGCTTTCGTATAACTATCTTCCGGTATATAATTATATCCCTAGGGATATAACTATATCACGGCTTTTTCTATCTTACTGCGACATACGCATCACTGCGCTGATATAAAGATGTTAAGGGCAGGATCTTCCAAAAACTGTGTCTTTGTCTTTTTCCTTACGTGTGAAGAGTAATGAAATAACCTCACTTTTTCATTTTTTCAATGTTTTTGTTGTTATTTTGAGCATAAATTCGCTTTTTGAAAAAGTATCCTGAGAATAGTCTACAATATGTCATTAGGTACCTACCTATTTTTCTATATATTATTCGTGAATTAGAGATTAATAATCTAAGTATAAAACCATGGCCCGCTATTATTTCTCGGCTGCTTAGTGCAACGAGTGAGATAGAAGATGGCTTTGATAAAACCAAAAAAATATAAAAATAATGAAAGTTTTCTGTTTGTGAAAATTTTTATTGTCGTGTTACGATACGAATATCGTGTTTCTAGCCACAAAATAATCAAGATCGTTTATGAAACTTCAACAATATATTTTTCACTTCTCATGCTCGTAAAGTTCGTGTTTATGTTGGGTATAGGCTGCATAAAATCGCTTTTTATGCTCTAGTGCATAAAGTAAAATCTTCGTCTAAGTCTCAGACTCTAAGACAAAGGTCGTCAGGTAAACAACAGTCACACACGCAATTAAACTTCGTTAAATAAACTAATTGTTGTTTCATTCTGTTTCTTAAATTTTGTACATAATCCATGTTAAATTACTAAATTAATAAAACTAGGCAAAATTAATGAGTTTTCTAAAAAATAAGTATTTCAAGAGCATTATGGACTACGATTTATGCTAAAGTCACCGTGCTGCTACTGCCACATATAAAAAAAAAGAAAAGTTTGTACGACATCCTCCGTGGAAATATAGATTGTGCCGAACTTCTGGGCCAAATCGGCTTCTGTACACCCACTTATCGCACACGCCACACACCGTTGCTCAGCGTGCCTCAATCACACACTAAGTACGCTAAAAACAGTGTTTTATGTCGTATTTCCTGTACATAACAAGAGTTTCAATGACATTGATATTTTCGCATGCTCCAAAAATACTTTTAAAAAACATATTATTAAAAAATTACAAAGGTCACAATAAACTATATTCAATTAAGGCTAGGAATCCCGAGCGCAGAAATAATTTGAGGGGGTGAAGAACGTCGCATACGCTCCGCCCATCGGAGGGACACCCCGCGCGTCTCAGTATACTTGCGCGGCCCTGGCCGGCGGCCGCTATCGTGCCACAGTGTAGCAGCAAGACAGTAGTGACCGATATTCAGTAGAACCACTCAAGTTTCATTTTTAATGTAATATGTTTATTATTTTAAAACGAAACAAGTAGATAACTGTAGTACAAATAATATTATTTCCTACCACTGTATACCATACTATCATATTACATTGAATGTATTACAATATTGTTACGGTGAGGGTGTTATTATGAATCTCAAGCGAAATGATCGATTCTAGAATAGAATTATAGTAAACAAGCTGTTGCCCTCGACTTCGTCCGCTTGTATTTCAGTTAAAACATGAGTTTCAGCTAAAAAGTACCCTATATCATTATCGATCGTCCTATTTATCTCTATGCTAAAATTATTCAAACTTGGTTTATCGGTTTTGGGATGAAACCTAACAGACAGACAGAGTTATAGTCCGTTCGGTTAGATAGTGTCGGTAGGTACACCCGCACGGCATTGTGGCAGAGCGACACTATGTAAGCGAATGGACTATACTTTCGCATTTATAGTACTAGCTTAATCCGTAGATAAATGCAAATGTCACTTTGCCTGTCTGTTACTTTATCACGCCAAAACGCTGAATGATGATGAATTTTGTAATTTTGAAATCATAGATAGTCATAGAATATTGTTCATGCGATAACCGAAATCCACGTGGGCGAAGTCGCGGGCTGCATCTAGTAATTTGATATACTAACTGTGGCCCGTAACTTCGTCTGCATGAACTTTGGACATTGCATTTGTATTGGAATTGCGGTTATATCGCGTAAAAAAGTAGCCTTTGTCCTTCTCCAAGATTTGTAATCTCTGTACCAAAATTCATCGAAATCGGTTCAGACGTTTTGGCGTAAAAAGTAACATCATCATGGCAGCCGAACGACGCCCACCGCTGGGCATAGGCCCAAAAAGTAACATGGACGAACAAATAGGCAGATAGAGTTACTTTTTGTAGGTATGGATAGTGCGTGGGAATCGGAAAGGGTGTCAGACAGAGTCGGGATTACAGTGGGACTGGAAATGTAAGAGAGGATCGTAGAGGAAATCATTGTGGTGATCGGAGTAAGTGAATAGGAGTAAAATTAAAATAAATAAGTATGTTATTTTAATTTATAGTTTTTTGCATTCACAGTGCAATTTTTATTACAGAAAAATGGAAAATGAAGTATTTAGAAAAAATCGACTCGTCTCACAACTAGCTCCGATGGGACTCGAACCCACGACCTTTCGCTTTCCGGTTGACTGCTCTAACCACTGAGCTACGGAGTCGTTACGAGAAGCGACGAATTTATCCAATACTTCTTACGCGCTGTATAGTCAGCGTTAATTTCATCAATGTGGAGATATTACTACCCTCACACGCGAAAGAAATACCTTTCCCGGGTTCGACTTCATTTTCCATTTTTCTGTAATAAAAATTGCATTGTGAATGCAAAAAACTATAAATTAAAATAACTTGCAATAGTAATTTCATCTTTAGCGATTGCCAAATACCTGGAAAGGTATTTCTTTCGCGTGTGAGGGTAGTAATATCTCCACATTGATGAAATTAACGCTGACTATACAGCGCGTAAGAAGTATTGGATAAATTCGTCGCTTCTCGTAACGACTCGATAACGATTATTTGCAAAATACTTGGTTTTACGGAAAAATGGAAAATGAAGTATTTAGAAAAAATCAGCGAAAGGTCGTGGGTTCGAGTCCCATCGGAGCTGATTGTGAGACGGGTCGATTTTTTCTAAATACTTCATTTTCCATTTTTCCGTAAAACCAAGTATTTTGCAAATAATACGATATTTGGATTACGATTACACGGATGTTTGCGATTTCTTTCGCGTGTGAGGGTAGTAATATCTCCACATTGATGAAATTAACGCTGACTATACAGCGCGTAAGAAGTATTGGATAAATTCGTCGCTTCTCGTAACGACTCCGTAGCTCAGTGGTTAGAGCAGTCGCCCGGAAAGCGAAAGGTCGTGGGTTCGAGTCCCATCGGAGCTAGTTGTGAGACGAGTCGATTTTTTCTAAATAAGTATGTCAATAATAATGGTAAAACATTTATTAAAATTCGCTTAAATCTAGAATCTGGACTCAATGATATCTTGAGCTGAGAACGCACTTGTGTCAAGACAATATCGTCCCATTTTTGATAGTGCCATTCCAACTTCTCTTAAAACGTCCACCGCTGAGGCCGCCGCGGTTGCAACTAGTCGAGCTATTATAGCTTACCACCGCAAATCATACCGCCCGCCGCGCCTCTTGAGCAGGATACTCACCGAGCTGTGTAACACGTAACGTAACGTAACTGGTACTGTCAAGTGAGTCCATAGGAGGCACGAGCTCGCTGCGTGCGAGCCGCTCGCGCGTGGTTCGCAGTAAGCTCGCAGTGACCCGCCGAGTGGCGGTATCGCTACATCGCTACGAACACAAAGGCGGCTCGCAGTGTGCGCGTGGACTACGACAAGACCTCTTGTGCAGTGAGTACGTAGGCGCGACGCGAACTTCAAACGAACGCAATCATGGAGTGAGCAGAATGTTGTCGGCGTGATTTCGTCACAAGCACTGCGGATCCGGGAACTCGTAGCTGGTTACGCGGTGACCGTGGACGAGCCGAACTCACTTTCAGGTTTATACAGTATCAGTTAGGTTACGAGCTACAAGCTAGATGAGTACCCTGCTTTGCAGCACCGCACGCCGCACCGCTGCTAGAGACTGTGGCCGAAGTTATACCTAAATATACAAATCTGTTTATATATTTAACCGAGTAATTTCGCAGTACATAAAATGACTTATTTATACCAGTAAGTATGTAATACTTGATAAAAATCCAAAACATTTTCCAAACATGAGTACCTACTGCTATTGTACTTATGGCAATTCCTTTTTTTGACCCTCATTTTCATTAATAATTGCTCAGTTTTTTTTTCTTATATGATCTTAGAATGAAATTTGGCGTCACGAGTAAGAAAATCCAAAAAATGCATACGAATATTAATTTATTTTAAACAACACAAATTCAGTACCTATGGGAAATTTCTCAGCATTATTGCTTTTTAAAATTATGTGTAGTCACATAAACACAAATCTTAAGGCGATACTCGGAAAAACTGTGCTGAAGCGAGATAGCAATGAGAAAACGACGCGCGCGGGAGCGAGACCGATTTTGCAGATTAGGCAAAAAAAACACAAAATCACTTCGCATTAAAAAAACTACAGCCATAAAAAAAATGCTTCTATACGATCCTAAATATTATTGGTGTCCACTAATTAAACCAATTTCCAACAGTGTAAGTAACCCCATTTAAGAATAATCTTGACTTTTCGTATTTTTAGAGGTCTTTTCGAAAAGAAAAAGTGTCGAGGCAAAATCATAAAATCGTGTTTTTGAAACTATACGAATCTAGATAAAGGTATGAAGAAATATATATCTTATTACCAAATTTGTAACAACTGTAACCGTCCTATAGTTTCAAATCAAAAAGTCCATATTTTTCCGAGTAGCGCCTTAAATATCCAAAAGGAATAATAAAGAAAGTTCGACATAGAAATTTTCCATTTCAAGTAACACCAAAAATTCATATTTGATTAAAATTTGGTTTTTCTGTTGGGATATTTTTTTTGATATTGCCTAAATTGTTTTATACGTTATATAAATATGTCCGGTGAAGAAAGTTTAAACGGATAATTTTTCCTGAAAAAGATCAATGAAATAAAACTTTATTAAAAATACCTAATCTTTGGAAAGTTATACAATAGGTACTTTTAATTTATTGCTACTACATATATCATCATGCTGTAAAGTTTTCCCTGACTAAGGAATTACTGTGGGGGTCCACTAGGTTAATTTCGTACACTGCCTCACTTATCTCTATACACTGTGACACTAATTACTATTTAGAAATCTATGTAGATTAATATCTGATTCGTTCCAAATGAATAAAAAAAATAAAATCACTTAGTTACCTTTATGTTTGTTTATCCTTCGCAGAGTCTGCGACGAAATCTTATTTTTTTAATTCTTTTTACTGGCCATTTTATCGTAATCACTATAAAATATTTACAGAATTATTCTTGAATGAACCTATTTAATAAATTTAAAATACTTACTTACATATTTTCCTACAAACTATTATTATATATTTGTACAAACTATAACTAGGTACATTACACGACACCACAGATAATTATTTGTATCTATATAGGTAGCTTACTGAACTCTCTACACAATCAAATATTTGAATTGTTTTTAATTTCGCTCGTCGCAGGTAACTGCGCCGCAAAAATTGGCACGCGTCCGACCTCTAACTCATTCCGCAGGGGACTGATTGATTGAAATTACGACCGTCAACGTAGCAAAATGGGTTTTTTTCGAAAATAAACAATGCCTTAAAAAAAATTTGACTTATGACGGCCGGAATCCCTCGGCTATTCAAAGACAATTATTTTCGTATATTTTTCATTAACTAAAACCAAGTATTTTAATTTTTAGTTTTTTTGCATTCACAATGCAATTTTTATTACGGAAAAATGGAAAATGAAGTATTTAGAAAAAATCAGCGAAAGGTCGTGGGTTCGAGTCCCATCGGAGCTGATTGTGAGACGGGTCGATTTTTTCTAAATACTTCATTTTCCATTTTTCCGTAAAACCAAGTATTTTGCAAATAATACGATATTTGGATTACGATTACATGGATGTTTGGGATTTTATTTGACACAGTAAAATATCACCAATCGAAAAAAAACGGCCGGAAGCACTAGATAAATAGCTGTAAAATAACATATATTTTCATCCCATCGATTCAAAAAGCGATGATTGTTTATCTAATAACAAGGCCCAAAACTATTCATTGTTTACCTGTTATGTCAAGAGCGTAAAAATGAGATTTGAATTTTGAACAGCTTCATAACAGGGTCCAAAACGATGAGATTTGAATTTAGAACATAATTAAAGAAGCATTGGTTGGAGTGTAGCAAAGGGTGTGCAGTATTTTAAAAAAAACCACTGACTTTGGGGCCGGGAAATTCTCAAAAAAGGAATTTTATAAAATTGAGAATATCTCGTAAACGGCGAGTCGTAGCTAAAATCTAACAAAATTTTCAACCTCCCTACAGTACCCCCAGAGTTACTTATAAGGAATCCGATGGACATAATTAAAAAAAAAAAAATTTTTTTTTTCAAAACTAAACTTTTTTTCTTGCCCGACTAGCGCTATGATGTATCCGAACGCCAAAAAAAGGTAGGTAGTTTGAGTTGTCTTTATTGCTTTTCTTATAGAGGGGGATGAAAAGCAGAGTGTATTACTCGGCCGCAAAATTATTTTCACCTCGGGCGGCGTATATTGAATCCCTCGCTGCGCTCGAGATTCTACTCTAGAATCCTTCACTGCGCTCTGGATTCAAAATAGCGCCCTCGCCGTAAATATATTATTTTGCTCCCTTGTAATACAATCTACTATTTTTCCAAGTTTTAAGTACTTGTGGTTTGAGAGTAATCCATAATTTAAAATACCCTATTTTGGGGAATGCCCGCCTTAATTATCGATAAATGGCAGATAATGACTTAGTGCCTATTTCGCAATCTATTATAATGATAATAACAGAATTTGTATGAAATTACCCGTTATGTAAGTAGGTAGGATTTTGTGAATCAGGCACTTACTATTATTAATTTGTAGATTACGTATATATGTATAATGTATTCGTTCTTTATACTTATTTCATTATTTTTATATTCAAATAATATTATGTACTCTAACACACACACACACACACACACACACATAAAACACGATAAGTAGAAATTCCAAATTTAATAATTAAAAAAAACATGTAAAAATGGACTTCTATTTCTTTTATATTTTGCCTGTGCATAATTATAATAATATAGGGAAACCTGTAATTGGCTATACATAATAGATAATACTTGATGTAATAATATATTGTAAACGCTGTTGGTTTTCTTAAGATCAAATAAATAAAAAAAAAATTAAAAAAAAGAAAGTCTTCCCGCCAATATGGCGAAGTCTTTATTTTTTCTTTTTTGCAATATTGTTATTTATTTTCCTCTTACTCGAAGTGAAAAGCAGAGTGTATAACTAGGGCATCGAACCCGGGTTTACCCGGTCCGGAAAAACCCGGGTTTACCCGGGTTTTAAGGAATTCAGAAAACCCGGGTTTGATTTTTAAAACCCGGGTTTTTTCGGGTTTTTCGGGTATTTTTAATACTTTGTGAAAAACGAAATAAAGCTGAAATGTAGCTTACTTCCCCAAAAAAACAACCACGAACTATCTCCTGAGGATGCCCCGGGTTGGCTTGGGGCGAAACACGTGTAGGTAGTCTAAGGGTGCAAGGTGTATTGCTGTCTTGCTAAATGCAGGTATCGTGTACTGGTATTTTAGTGGTGTGCATGTGCAATTTTTTGCGGGCGGGCGGGCTGTGCATCTTGCATATTGTGTTTTTTGCGGAAGTAAGCTACATATAGTTCGTTTTTCACAATGGTTAGGGACTTCCGCCAAGTGACGCCTGATTCAATTAAATATTTTTAATACTTACTTTTCTTTTTGTTATTTATTAAGTACAAGCCACTTCGAATGCAATAGTGGTCCTAATGGAATCTCGGCAATAGTCCTGCGAAACTGTGCACCCTAGTTGTCTCCTATCTTAAGCCGCCTCGCACTTGAGACAGGACTTGTCTTGTTCCTCAGTCGTAGAAGCGTGCCAATGTGCAGCCCATACCTAAAAAATATAACCATGCCAACCCCTCAAACAACAGGCTGATTTCAGTCACCTTTATACTCTGCAAGACTACGGAGCATGTACTGAATAAACATCAATTGGCGTAACTTGAAACTAACGAGCTCCCTAGTGACTTCCAGTATGGTTTTTGCGGCGGACGGTCGACTGGAGATCTTCTCGTTTACGCCACCCACCTTTGGAATCAAGCGTTTTATAGACATGGCGAAGCACTTGCTGTCTCGCTTGATATTTCCAAAGCATTTGATAGGGTCTGGCATGATAGCCGAATTAGCAAGCTTCCCTCATATGGAATCTTTGACGGCCTCTGCATCTGGATCACCGACTCCCTTAGGAACCGTTCAATTCGAGTCGTGGATGGTCAGACATCTGACTTGAAGAACATCAACGCTGGAGTTCCCCAAGGTTCGGTATTATCTGCAACACTATTTCTTCTCCACATTAACGACTTGTTGATGTCTGGTACATTTGGTTATGACGATGACAACAGTATGTCTAGCAGATATCTTTCAGATGCAAGGGCTACTAGTGATGAAGTTCAGTCTTGTTAAAGAGTCACTAGTTAAACAAACGAACCTGGCACTTCAGACACTTCCGATTGGGGAAATGCCAACCTTGTCAGTTTCAACGCCTCGCTACGCAGGCGTGTCTTTTCTCAGATAAACGGAGTCCCTTTCAACTAGCTCCGACTTTCCTGGGCGTATCCTTACCAGTAACCGAGAACCTGCAACTTGACGTTACTCTATAATCGGAGCTGAACTTCGGTGAGTAAATCGACTCAATTGGTAAAACTGCTACCAATAAACTGGGCGTCCTCTCAAAGTTCTTTACAATGTACAAATTCATCCGTGCATGGAGTACTGCTGTCACCTTTGAGATGGCTCCGCTAAAGTTTTAGTAGTAGTTTTAAATGTATCTTATTGCACTACCCGTGTTTTCAAGCAAATAAACAATTTTGATTAGATTTTTGAAGTACCAACTGGTAGTTTTAGATGCGTTTGAAAACCGCGCAAAGAAGTTCATTGGAGACACAACTTTAGAAAAAGCTAAACTTCAAATTCTCAGTCATCGCCGTAGAGTTGCTGTTGCTGGTCTGTCGGTGTTTTACCGGATTCACTTTTGAGAGTGCGCACAGGAACTGCACAATCTTGTTCCTCCAGCCCCTTTCCACCATGGGGTTACCAGATGCAGGTCAGCTTACCATCCATACATCATAGACATACCACCTGTCCGTACTAAGCGCTTCGCCAGTACTTTTTTAATGCGAACTGCTAAAGATTGGAATGCGCTACCTGCGAATGCGTTCCCTGATCTTTCTTCGTCTTCTTATCAATACGGGCGGTTTTTGCAACTGGACGTCTATTGCGCCAATTTTGCGACTGGAGGGCGCGCGGCCAGATCACTCCAGCCAGCGCAGCTCAGCCAGGAACGCTCCAAGAGCTTTCACATTCGTGATCGCTTCCTTGACGCTGCCCGGCGAGCCGAGGTACTACGCCCGGTACCCACCCCCCTGTATTCCAGCAGTACGTGTGCAGCTGTTTCTTCTTCCTCCATGCACCCTCTGCATAGGGGACTGTCGGTGACATCAAAATTAATAAGATGTCTGATAAATTGTCCATGACCAGTAATAGCACCTGTTACCAGGCGAAGTTGCGATCTGCACAGTTGTATCAGGGCCCTGGTTAGACGCACGTCCACGAGCGGTTGTGCGAGTTTCGCCTGTCTGCACGAATCCAGCGAGCTCCAGTTCAGTTGGTGTAATTCTATAGTGCGTTCACGGATCTTATTTGCAAACCAGCTTGTCGGGATAGGCGCGATCGTCTCTGGGCCAACAGGGGTTGAGCCGCATGCGCAACTGGCCATTGTAACCTTGGCCTTTTCAAAGCAAGAGTGAATGGGCACCTCCTGGGTAAGCATACAATATCCTAGACTGCATACTGTCTGCTATGCTGGATGGTGGTCAAATGCATCATTCAGAGCCCGTGGTCCTACTGCTTGGTCCTATTAGTAGTACCACGGGCAAATTTTTGTGTCCCTAGTCCTATCATATCAGTAGGACTATGGGCACCTAGCATTACCCGTAGTCCTATTAGTAGTACAACGGGCATTTTTACTTGTACATGGTTCTATCGATAGGACTATGGACAAGTAACAGTGTTCGTAGTTCAACTAGGAGGGAGTAGTAAGAACTCCTTTTTTCTGGTTGTACTGTATTTACCTTAAAAGAGTTTTTTTTAATCATTGTGTCACGTTGACATTAATTATTTTCCGTGTAATTCTTGATGCTAAATCAAGGGAAAAGGGAAGTCTCGCAATGGATTTTATTAAACGGAAGGGCGGTACTGTGCTGCTATATGGTGGACACCAGTATTATAAGTTGAGGCCTTATAAAAAAGAATGGGCAGTTTGGAGGTGCCCTAATTATAAAAAAGAAAAATGGAAGAATATTGGCTTCTCTACGGGATTATGCAAACAATGACTTCTGAACTTTAGACCATGACCAGAAAATACTAGACCATGGGCCCTAAAAATTCCCCGTTAAGTTTTATAAAAGTCCTTTTCTATTAGCAACTTATTAAAAAAACCTCTGAGGGCGCCACTTTGGGTCAGGGTACCGCCTTAAGTCATAGGACCTCAGAACCTGTAACATTTTATAATATTGACGTTGATTTGATGAGTAGGACTATTGCGCATAAAAATAATATGTTTTTATTACAGACCTACTGATAGAACTACGAACAATAAAAATTGCCAGTGGTACTACCAGTAGGATCATTGCCCATACAAAATAATCATGTTTTTGTTATAGTCCTACTGATAGAACTACGGGCAAAAAAAATTGCTCCTGGTACTACTAATAGGACCACGCAGTAGGACCACGGGCTCTGAATGAAATGCATGCATACTGCATACCCTGTACAAATATAAAAAAAATAAAAAATCGTCTGCAACCAGTCCCGAAATTTATGATGGCCAGTCCTGCAAGTCTGTGAAGGCGCTAAGTTAGTAATCTATACTTAGTTTTAATTTTAAGATATGCTGAAAAAAATAAAAATCTATGACTTTTTATATTAGATAATTGTTTTTGTAATTTGGAAAGTACTATTTTTCATTTATTACAATCCTTCCACATTCTTAACATCTTGTACTCATTGTAAAAATTGATAAAAAAAATACTCCAAAAATACTTTTAAAAAACATATTATTAAAAAATTACAAAGGTCACAATAAACTATATTCAATTAAGGCTAGGAATCCCGAGCGCAGAAATAATTTGAGGGGGTGAAGAACGTCGCATACGCTCCGCCCATCGGAGGGACACCCCGCGCGTCTCAGTATACTTGCGCGGCCCTGGCCGGCGGCCGCTATCGTGCCACAGTGTAGCAGCAAGACAGTAGTGACCGATATTCAGTAGAACCACTCAAGTTTCATTTTTAATGTAATATGTTTATTATTTTAAAACGAAACAAGTAGATAACTGTAGTACAAATAATATTATTTCCTACCACTGTATACCATACTATCATATTACATTGAATGTATTACAATATTGTTACGGTGAGGGTGTTATTATGAATCTCAAGCGAAATGATCGATTCTAGAATAGAATTATAGTAAACAAGCTGTTGCCCTCGACTTCGTCCGCTTGTATTTCAGTTAAAACATGAGTTTCAGCTAAAAAGTACCCTATATCATTATCGATCGTCCTATTTATCTCTATGCTAAAATTATTCAAACTTGGTTTATCGGTTTTGGGATGAAACCTAACAGACAGACAGAGTTATAGTCCGTTCGGTTAGATAGTGTCGGTAGGTACACCCGCACGGCATTGTGGCAGAGCGACACTATGTAAGCGAATGGACTATACTTTCGCATTTATAGTACTAGCTTAATCCGTAGATAAATGCAAATGTCACTTTGCCTGTCTGTTACTTTATCACGCCAAAACGCTGAATGATGATGAATTTTGTAATTTTGAAATCATAGATAGTCATAGAATATTGTTCATGCGATAACCGAAATCCACGTGGGCGAAGTCGCGGGCTGCATCTAGTAATTTGATATACTAACTGTGGCCCGTAACTTCGTCTGCATGAACTTTGGACATTGCATTTGTATTGGAATTGCGGTTATATCGCGTAAAAAAGTAGCCTTTGTCCTTCTCCAAGATTTGTAATCTCTGTACCAAAATTCATCGAAATCGGTTCAGACGTTTTGGCGTAAAAAGTAACATCATCATGGCAGCCGAACGACGCCCACCGCTGGGCATAGGCCCAAAAAGTAACATGGACGAACAAATAGGCAGATAGAGTTACTTTTTGTAGGTATGGATAGTGCGTGGGAATCGGAAAGGGTGTCAGACAGAGTGGGGATTACAGTGGGACTGGAAATGTAAGAGAGGATCGTAGAGGAAATCATTGTGGTGATCGGAGTAAGTGAATAGGAGTAAAATTAAAATAAATAAGTATGTTATTTTAATTTATAGTTTTTTGCATTCACAGTGCAATTTTTATTACAGAAAAATGGAAAATGAAGTATTTAGAAAAAATCGACTCGTCTCACAACTAGCTCCGATGGGACTCGAACCCACGACCTTTCGCTTTCCGGTTGACTGCTCTAACCACTGAGCTACGGAGTCGTTACGAGAAGCGACGAATTTATCCAATACTTCTTACGCGCTGTATAGTCAGCGTTAATTTCATCAATGTGGAGATATTACTACCCTCACACGCGAAAGAAATACCTTTCCCGGGTTCGACTTCATTTTCCATTTTTCTGTAATAAAAATTGCATTGTGAATGCAAAAAACTATAAATTAAAATAACTTGCAATAGTAATTTCATCTTTAGCGATTGCCAAATACCTGGAAAGGTATTTCTTTCGCGTGTGAGGGTAGTAATATCTCCACATTGATGAAATTAACGCTGACTATACAGCGCGTAAGAAGTATTGGATAAATTCGTCGCTTCTCGTAACGACTCGATAACGATTATTTGCAAAATACTTGGTTTTACGGAAAAATGGAAAATGAAGTATTTAGAAAAAATCAGCGAAAGGTCGTGGGTTCGAGTCCCATCGGAGCTGATTGTGAGACGGGTCGATTTTTTCTAAATACTTCATTTTCCATTTTTCCGTAAAACCAAGTATTTTGCAAATAATACGATATTTGGATTACGATTACACGGATGTTTGCGATTTCTTTCGCGTGTGAGGGTAGTAATATCTCCACATTGATGAAATTAACGCTGACTATACAGCGCGTAAGAAGTATTGGATAAATTCGTCGCTTCTCGTAACGACTCCGTAGCTCAGTGGTTAGAGCAGTCGCCCGGAAAGCGAAAGGTCGTGGGTTCGAGTCCCATCGGAGCTAGTTGTGAGACGAGTCGATTTTTTCTAAATAAGTATGTCAATAATAATGGTAAAACATTTATTAAAATTCGCTTAAATCTAGAATCTGGACTCAATGATATCTTGAGCTGAGAACGCACTTGTGTCAAGACAATATCGTCCCATTTTTGATAGTGCCATTCCAACTTCTCTTAAAACGTCCACCGCTGAGGCCGCCGCGGTTGCAACTAGTCGAGCTATTATAGCTTACCACCGCAAATCATACCGCCCGCCGCGCCTCTTGAGCAGGATACTCACCGAGCTGTGTAACACGTAACGTAACGTAACTGGTACTGTCAAGTGAGTCCATAGGAGGCACGAGCTCGCTGCGTGCGAGCCGCTCGCGCGTGGTTCGCAGTAAGCTCGCAGTGACCCGCCGAGTGGCGGTATCGCTACATCGCTACGAACACAAAGGCGGCTCGCAGTGTGCGCGTGGACTACGACAAGACCTCTTGTGCAGTGAGTACGTAGGCGCGACGCGAACTTCAAACGAACGCAATCATGGAGTGAGCAGAATGTTGTCGGCGTGATTTCGTCACAAGCACTGCGGATCCGGGAACTCGTAGCTGGTTACGCGGTGACCGTGGACGAGCCGAACTCACTTTCAGGTTTATACAGTATCAGTTAGGTTACGAGCTACAAGCTAGATGAGTACCCTGCTTTGCAGCACCGCACGCCGCACCGCTGCTAGAGACTGTGGCCGAAGTTATACCTAAATATACAAATCTGTTTATATATTTAACCGAGTAATTTCGCAGTACATAAAATGACTTATTTATACCAGTAAGTATGTAATACTTGATAAAAATCCAAAACATTTTCCAAACATGAGTACCTACTGCTATTGTATGGCAATTCCTTTTTTTGACCCTCATTTTCATTAATAATTGCTCAGTTTTTTTTTCTTATATGATCTTAGAATGAAATTTGGCGTCACGAGTAAGAAAATCCAAAAAATGCATACGAATATTAATTTATTTTAAACAACACAAATTCAGTACCTATGGGAAATTTCTCAGCATTATTGCTTTTTAAAATTATGTGTAGTCACATAAACACAAATCTTAAGGCGATACTCGGAAAAACTGTGCTGAAGCGAGATAGCAATGAGAAAACGACGCGCGCGGGAGCGAGACCGATTTTGCAGATTAGGCAAAAAAAACACAAAATCACTTCGCATTAAAAAAACTACAGCCATAAAAAAAATGCTTCTATACGATCCTAAATATTATTGGTGTCCACTAATTAAACCAATTTCCAACAGTGTAAGTAACCCCATTTAAGAATAATCTTGACTTTTCGTATTTTTAGAGGTCTTTTCGAAAAGAAAAAGTGTCGAGGCAAAATCATAAAATCGTGTTTTTGAAACTATACGAATCTAGATAAAGGTATGAAGAAATATATATCTTATTACCAAATTTGTAACAACTGTAACCGTCCTATAGTTTCAAATCAAAAAGTCCATATTTTTCCGAGTAGCGCCTTAAATATCCAAAAGGAATAATAAAGAAAGTTCGACATAGAAATTTTCCATTTCAAGTAACACCAAAAATTCATATTTGATTAAAATTTGGTTTTTCTGTTGGGATATTTTTTTTGATATTGCCTAAATTGTTTTATACGTTATATAAATATGTCCGGTGAAGAAAGTTTAAACGGATAATTTTTCCTGAAAAAGATCAATGAAATAAAACTTTATTAAAAATACCTAATCTTTGGAAAGTTATACAATAGGTACTTTTAATTTATTGCTACTACATATATCATCATGCTGTAAAGTTTTCCCTGACTAAGGAATTACTGTGGGGGTCCACTAGGTTAATTTCGTACACTGCCTCACTTATCTCTATACACTGTGACACTAATTACTATTTAGAATTCTATGTAGATTAATATCTGATTCGTTCCAAATGAATAAAAAAAATAAAATCACTTAGTTACCTTTATGTTTGTTTATCCTTCGCAGAGTCTGCGACGAAATCTTATTTTTTTAATTCTTTTTACTGGCCATTTTATCGTAATCACTATAAAATATTTACAGAATTATTCTTGAATGAACCTATTTAATAAATTTAAAATACTTACTTACATATTTTCCTACAAACTATTATTATATATTTGTACAAACTATAACTAGGTACATTACACGACACCACAGATAATTATTTGTATCTATATAGGTAGCTTACTGAACTCTCTACACAATCAAATATTTGAATTGTTTTTAATTTCGCTCGTCGCAGGTAACTGCGCCGCAAAAATTGGCACGCGTCCGACCTCTAACTCATTCCGCAGGGGACTGATTGATTGAAATTACGACCGTCAACGTAGCAAAATGGGTTTTTTTCGAAAATAAACAATGCCTTAAAAAAAATTTGACTTATGACGGCCGGAATCCCTCGGCTATTCAAAGACAATTATTTTCGTATATTTTTCATTAACTAAAACCAAGTATTTTAATTTTTAGTTTTTTTGCATTCACAATGCAATTTTTATTACGGAAAAATGGAAAATGAAGTATTTAGAAAAAATCAGCGAAAGGTCGTGGGTTCGAGTCCCATCGGAGCTGATTGTGAGACGGGTCGATTTTTTCTAAATACTTCATTTTCCATTTTTCCGTAAAACCAAGTATTTTGCAAATAATACGATATTTGGATTACGATTACACGGATGTTTGGGATTTTATTTGACACAGTAAAATATCACCAATCGAAAAAAAACGGCCGGAAGCACTAGATAAATAGCTGTAAAATAACATATATTTTCATCCCATCGATTCAAAAAGCGATGATTGTTTATCTAATAACAAGGCCCAAAACTATTCATTGTTTACCTGTTATGTCAAGAGCGTAAAAATGAGATTTGAATTTTGAACAGCTTCATAACAGGGTCCAAAACGATGAGATTTGAATTTAGAACATAATTAAAGAAGCATTGGTTGGAGTGTAGCAAAGGGTGTGCAGTATTTAAAAAAAAACCACTGACTTTGGGGCCGGGAAATTCTCAAAAAAGGAATTTTATAAAATTGAGAATATCTCGTAAACGGCGAGTCGTAGCTAAAATCTAACAAAATTTTCAACCTCCCTACAGTACCCCCAGAGTTACTTATAAGGAATCCGATGGACATAATTAAAAAAAAAAAATTTTTTTTTTCAAAACTAAACTTTTTTTCTTGCCCGACTAGCGCTATGATGTATCCGAACGCCAAAAAAAGGTAGGTAGTTTGAGTTGTCTTTATTGCTTTTCTTATAGAGGGGGATGAAAAGCAGAGTGTATTACTCGGCCGCAAAATTATTTTCACCTCGGGCGGCGTATATTGAATCCCTCGCTGCGCTCGAGATTCTACTCTAGAATCCTTCACTGCGCTCTGGATTCAAAATAGCGCCCTCGCCGTAAATATATTATTTTGCTCCCTTGTAATACAATCTACTATTTTTCCAAGTTTTAAGTACTTGTGGTTTGAGAGTAATCCATAATTTAAAATACCCTATTTTGGGGAATGCCCGCCTTAATTATCGATAAATGGCAGATAATGACTTAGTGCCTATTTCGCAATCTATTATAATGATAATAACAGAATTTGTATGAAATTACCCGTTATGTAAGTAGGTAGGATTTTGTGAATCAGGCACTTACTATTATTAATTTGTAGATTACGTATATATGTATAATGTATTCGTTCTTTATACTTATTTCATTATTTTTATATTCAAATAATATTATGTACTCTAACACACACACACACACACACACACACATAAAACACGATAAGTAGAAATTCCAAATTTAATAATTAAAAAAAACATGTAAAAATGGACTTCTATTTCTTTTATATTTTGCCTGTGCATAATTATAATAATATAGGGAAACCTGTAATTGGCTATACATAATAGATAATACTTGATGTAATAATATATTGTAAACGCTGTTGGTTTTCTTAAGATCAAATAAATAAAAAAAAAATTAAAAAAAAGAAAGTCTTCCCGCCAATATGGCGAAGTCTTTATTTTTTCTTTTTTGCAATATTGTTATTTATTTTCCTCTTACTCGAAGTGAAAAGCAGAGTGTATAACTAGGGCATCGAACCCGGGTTTACCCGGTCCGGAAAAACCCGGGTTTACCCGGGTTTTAAGGAATTCAGAAAACCCGGGTTTGATTTTTAAAACCCGGGTTTTTTCGGGTTTTTCGGGTATTTTTAATACTTTGTGAAAAACGAAATAAAGCTGAAATGTAGCTTACTTCCCCAAAAAAACAACCACGAACTATCTCCTGAGGATGCCCCGGGTTGGCTTGGGGCGAAACACGTGTAGGTAGTCTAAGGGTGCAAGGTGTATTGCTGTCTTGCTAAATGCAGGTATCGTGTACTGGTATTTTAGTGGTGTGCATGTGCAATTTTTTGCGGGCGGGCGGGCTGTGCATCTTGCATATTGTGTTTTTTGCGGAAGTATTAGCGGTACTACCAGTAGGATCATTGCCCATACAAAATAATCATGTTTTTGTTATAGTCCTACTGATAGAACTACGGGCAAAAAAAATTGCTCCTGGTACTACTAATAGGACCACGCAGTAGGACCACGGGCTCTGAATGAAATGCATGCATACTGCATACCCTGTACAAATATAAAAAAAATAAAAAATCGTCTGCAACCAGTCCCGAAATTTATGATGGCCAGTCCTGCAAGTCTGTGAAGGCGCTAAGTTAGTAATCTATACTTAGTTTTAATTTTAAGATATGCTGAAAAAAATAAAAATCTATGACTTTTTATATTAGATAATTGTTTTTGTAATTTGGAAAGTACTATTTTTCATTTATTACAATCCTTCCACATTCTTAACATCTTGTACTCATTGTAAAAATTGATATAATAACACAGTTTCTTGTATTTAATAAAATTATAACAAAAAGATCGAAAAGCTCGAAAAACCCGGTCTACCCGGGTTTTAATTACTCTTAGACCCGAAAACCCGGGTTTTCAAAATTGAACCGAGTTTCGATGCCCTATGTATAACTCATTCATATAACGTTTTATGCACTTGTACAATCTACTATTTATCTGCTCATAATAAAGAATATTTGATTGTTTACTTTTGAATCAAAAATAGGTTGATTTCGATAATTTGGAAGTACGTGCCCTTAACGTGAAGCAATGCTGGCCTACGCAGCGTTAAAAGTACTAGTATAGTATTATATTATCTGTGGTTAAAAGTGACAGCAAAATTCGAGTTGGTCAGAGCATCGGGCCAGATTCCCGGAGGCGCGGGTTCGAATCCCGCCTGAAAGCTACTTATATTATAGGGCTCGTGGTTTTTTACTATCACATTTTTCCTATAGGTACTTACAAAATTGCATTATGAATGCATAAAACTAATATAAAATCTCAAGTTAACGAGGTAGGTTCGAGGGTCCGACGCCCCGGGGTGGGGTAAACGATAACCTGCCTCCCCCTGCTCTCAGCTTTCAGGGGACTTGGGGAAGTGGGTGAAATGGTTTCTATCAAGGTGACTGATCACCTGTCCGGCTTCGCTGGCGTCCCCCCTTCTAAATAATAATAATCTACAAATTTTGTCAGTGTGTGCGTGCAACGACGCATACGTACGGGCGCGCTCGCATACAAACCGTTTGCGGTGAGAAGTCAACGTACCTACTTATTTGGTTTTACTAAGATAAAGGTAAAGGTCTCAAGTTGCTACAAGGGTGGGTACACAGTACACACGGCGGCACAACTATACATGTTGACCTAGAGGCTGCCTTTATGCCCTACGTAATAAAAGCTGTTATCGCAGTTCAACTGTTTAACTTGATGTGCTGCCGAGTGTACATTACGACTCATTGTATTGTTGTGTTGTTATTTATTTATTTTATTTATTTATTTATTCATTGTTCTTTCACAATATACTATTTTTGATAATTGACTGCCAAAAGTGTAATGCACTCCTCTCCGAGATATTTTTTATTTTAATCTCTTTCTATTCTATAAGGATAATCGAATCGTATTAGTAATAAATAATGCATCGGAAAAAAACATAAAATATTAATGAAAGCTACAATAGTATGTAACACAAGAATCTACAGTAAACCTTCAAGTTGATTTATCTCAAATTGCATTATTGTGCATTTAGCTAACTTTGGCAGCAGCACAACGATTTACGTTGTTTCTTTTGCATTATTATTTTAAATAAGAGTTTCTAAACATAGGACTAATTTATGAACTATACTTACTCGTAATTATTCCTAACGGGAGGGAATGATGAATTGTTTTAACAAAACTAATTGATATTCTTATATGCAAGACATTTATTCGGCCACACTTATTTTATTACACTTTTTCAATAATACATCATGTATAACTAAGAAAGTAAGTACTAAGACTTAACTTTTTAGTAAAACTTACGACAATAAATTGCAATATACTAAATTCTATGCATTGTATCGGTTTTTGAAGAAAGTCAGTGAAGTCGTATAAAATTATGAATGCCTACGAAATAATACCATAACATGGATACAGTTAGATTCAAACTTCGTATAAAATTAAGAATGCCTACGAAATAATACCATAACATAGATACAGTTCGATTCAAACTTAATGACTTCTGTGAACATCACGCGACACGCTGCGCAGTAGACAATTTCTAGACGTCTCGGGTGGGAGCACAGGGGGGGTGAGGTTGGAAAGTATAAAGGCTGATTTACATTGATCCAGTAGATCGATCCAGCGTCACTAGATTGCCGCACTGGATCGGCATGGGGCACTGGATCGAGCCGTTTACACGCGTCCAGTAGACATACTGACATGGCGGAGGTAACAACACGCTTTATCATTCATTTTAAATTTAATTTTAAGTGATTTTCGATTCGCGGGGCGCTTGCCAGTTCACAGTTCACTGCCGGCTGCCGCTGCGTCCGCGCGAAGTGTATCGCACACGGCCGAGCAAGCGTTAGCTATTTCGGTCGGGAATCCTAGCCTTAACATCTCAATTGTATGGAAACACAGCTCAGCATAAGTGGAAAAGCACCCTTAAAATACCGATGTTAACATTCCAGTTAAGATTCGTTAATGATTATTTCCATATTTATCAACATGAAATGCTATTTTGTTTGATAAAGTTTGTCAATTTTTATCTATCATCAATGTATTACTTACAGAAGAAATCCGGTCGCATTATTGTATCACAATAATGTTCTAACATACAATTCTACTATTCAAACCTTTTTATTACAATTTTACGTCAAATTAATAATACGATTGCTAGTATGAATAAACTTATGAACTTAGTATGGTCTCTGTCGATCTCTGCCCCTGAAACAAAAATGTACAACGTTAGTTATGTTTTGGTCATTAAAAACAATCAGGGGTGCGAGTGTGTCAAAAGGAAATATAGGTAAAATGCTAGGCACACAGAGTTGATAAAAATCATTATTTTTTTGTTTCTGACAGATTTGTTTTTTTTGTTGTTGATGTATTGCGTTTTTCTTGTATATCTCACCATAGCTGGCAAGATTAACTTACTTACTAACTGACAATTTTTTACTAAAAACTCATCTTGAACCAGTTGTTCACAGCAATCGCTTCATCAGCCTCAGTTGAGAGGATTTTTTCTACATTTGAGCTGGTGCAGTCTAATTTGAGAAATAGGCTCGGTAATGAAAATGCAGCAAAATTGGTTTATCTAAATAAATATTATATAAAATAATATAAAAATAGACAAAAATACCAATTTCGCTGCCTTTTCATTTCATTGCTAAACCACTTAAGTAGGTACACTCGAGGAAAAAATCGGTGAACCACCTCTTGCTTCTTTTCACGTGGCTGGTGCCTCGCCATTCACGTGCAGACCCTTTTACAATTTTTTTATGTATTAAGCTAGGGTAGTACAATGCATAAGCAATTACGGATAGGGACTGCAACTGAACGGTGAGACGCCAGCCACACGAAAAGAAGTAAGATGTGGTTCACTGAATTTGTCCCCGAGTGTACCTTAATTATGTTTAATTGTTTTAGAATTTATTTATCTTATCACATTAAATTAAGTTTTTCATTCTGTTATTCACTTATTTTATCAATAAGTAGCAAAAAATCAAGTTTGATATAAAACATTTTTTTTAAATCACTTAATAATTAAGTGATTCAACCCTGCTAGCACAATAGCTGCATTAGGGACTGGGAATACGGTTTAGCTGAAGCATCAAAACGGCGAATTACACGCTGTATGTCACAAACGCGATTCGTCACATACGCAGTTCGACATAATACGCGATTGGACACTATCGCTATATGTCACGAACGTAGTTCGCCACAAACGCCGTTTGTCATACACGCGGTTTGACACACACGCAATTCGTCATACACGCATTTTGTCACAAACGCAGTTCGTCACATAAGCAGTTTGTCACTCGATTTCTTCAAACTTTATATCTACCGAAAAAAAACTACTTATCCGAAAAAACTGCTAAGTGCGAATAAGTAGTGTAAAATATATCTACTTACTTATGAAAGAAAGAAAGAAAAGAAAGAAAACTCATTTATTTGGGACATCACAAAAATACATAAAAAAAAACAAAAAGCACAAAAAGCATAGTATATCCCAAAACGGTCCCGACTCAGCATAATGCTTGGCTTGTGACCAGCGCTGATCTTCCGTTATATCCGTATATTCCTATCCGTTTTATTTTTATGTGGACGTTGAACATTCTACATGTTGGTTAGTTTGGTGGGCACAAGTCAACGACCAAGTCACATAAAATTAAAACGTAACTAGGTATATCAATAAAGAAATCGCAGAAAGGAACATTAGAGTTGGCTTGACTTTACTGAGATTTCAACGCTTTTTGTAAAGAAATAAGCAGCTCCAGCGAGAGTTGGTCAGTTTTTTATAGGATGATTTTGGTGAGATTTCATATCTTTTTGCTAGGTATTACACATAAGTAATAAATACAGGTATACTGATTTATTTACTGCAAATGTAACTTTGTAATCCTATATATTTTTATAGGATTACAAAGTTATTTATGCAGTTGGTGTAACTAGAAATTATCCTAGTTTTTATAGTTTTCCCTTTATGTGGCCATTAAACCCTAACTCTGCACCAAATTTCAGCTCTCTGAGTTTATGGGAAGTACTAGTTCTATTTTGATGATCATGAGTGAGTGTCATAAATGCGAAACTTTGCTTTCGCTTAACTTCGGAACTAAATGACCTACAGACTTGAAATTTTGGATTTTAAGTATGTAATTATAGCTTACTGGATGACAAAAATTTCTGCGTTCTGGTCTTATCCAGAGGTTCTCAAATAGGGGCCTGAAAATGCGGCGAAATGGTTCCAGTAAAGGATGGTACGGCAGTGTTTGCCCCCAGATCGCACGGCGAGCGAAATATTATGAATTATCACTTTTAAAAATCATAATTTAAGGGAACATTTAACTCAATTGACTGGAATAATGTAAATACTTGGTAAAATTTATTTGATTCTCAGTCAATTGGCCGAATTTCTTCAATTAATTTTTCAAGCGTCAACAGTTTTTAAATCATGTTATTATGCTTTCGGAAACCCAAATCTAGAAATGTGAGATTTGTATGGGCACTGACAGACTGTTAACAGACTGTTGACAGTCTGTCACATTTTTCTTTCAGAAACCCAAACTACAATTAATTGGAGATTAATTGGGAATTAGGGTAATTTAATTTTAATTGGCGTTTCGGAAACCGGCCGTAAGTGTCTGGGATTAATTTATTAAAATAATATCTACTAGCGCTTCTGAGAAATATTGCTTTTCTAGACAGATCGATAGAACAATGAACATGTGAATGCCTCTGACCAAAATTATCGTGTCAGCAGAAAGAAAAATATATTTATGAAAACAATTTTTTTTCATAAAAATTAAGCCGCCTTCAAACAAAAACTGCCAACAATAAAAGACAAAATGAGGTCCAATCGTACATGGTTTTTAAAAGAGGGTCGAATGCCCACTAAATAGATGATTTTGGAGGTCCAATGGGTCCGACATCAGACTCCGTTTCAAAAACGTAAAAATAAAAAAATATTCCATTCAAAGGACAAGGGCGGGAATTAATCTAATAGGGATGACGACTGATGAATAAAATAACGAAATACTAATAAAAAACGTAAACATATTAAGCTTTTAGAGTCGCTTGTATACCTCTTGGTTTAATATAATTGCGTATTTTAGTTTTATGACCCTTCAAAGTTGGGCAAGTCCAATAAAAAAGTATAAATAATACCTTTAATTAGTCCGTAAAATGTATAGCAAAGTCGAAGAAAGCATTTTGATAAACACAATATTTAATATAGCTGCCGAGCAAATTTCTTACGCGTTGCATACAAAATATTACCTAGGCGTAACGGGTAGGCATAAAGGTAGCCGTTAGTATGGAGCGTTTTTGGGTGCATTTCACACTGTGATATCTCGGGCAGTTTTCATGCAGGCGAAATAATCTTTTGCCAATGTTTCTTTTTGGAGAGGTTATTTTACTTAACATAAAATAAAAATATATTCGTCATGCCATTACCTACCTATTACCTATTGATCGCGCCGCGCTGCGAGCGGTCCGTTGTCATTGTCAAGGTCACGAGACAATGCGCTCGGCCGGCCCGTGTGTAGGATCAGTACGCCGTACGCCGTCGTGAGGCAAGTTTGTGTGTTTCTGTAGCGACGTGCCGCGCCAGTTACCTACCCGTATTGTGACCGAGATTTCGTTTTGCACCTACTAGGGCTCCGGTCGGGGTACGGACTTGTGACCCGTGTGTGTTCGCTTTGAAAAGCGCCGGGAAGTTTTAGCTGTCTATTAGGGCATTGTGTAATTATAAGAGTGTTAGCTATAAGAGTTTCCCATCGGGGGTCAGGTGGAGACCTACTTGCCAGGCGCGCGCGCCGGCGAGACAGCGACCAGCCCCCCTGGATTACGGACACTATCTTCTAGTAAGGTAGGCCTAGCTTTTAAGTAACTTAATTTTGCATGAGAAACCTTCGTTTCAATAAACTGTGGAACACAGTAGATGGTCATCACAATTGTGCGTGATCATATTTTTGGTAGCAGAGCGTACCTAGTTAGCGTACCTAGAAATACCTAAAAAGCGTACCTAAAAATAAAATTATTTTTTTTTTGTTGAAATCTCGAGGGTATTCCGAGACGATTTGAAGTACTAAGAAATTGTTCTAGTAAATTCTCGAAGCGAATGTTTCTCACTTGGTGGATCCGATAATAGATAGACACTTATATAATTGTTGTCACATACTAGTGATTTGATACGAGTTTACTCGCCTAGATGTGTATATTTTTTTTTGTGTGTCCGGATTTATTTGACGAATAGTTTCGTTCGAAAGTGTGTTTATTAGTACCACATACTAGTGATTTGATACGAGTTTACTCGCCTAGATGTGTATATTTTTTTTTTTGTGTGTCCGGATTTATTTGACGAATAGTTTCGTTCGAAAGTGTTGTTTATTAGTACCACATACTAGTGTTTGTTCCGAGTCCGCTTGCCTAGTTAAAAAAGTGGAACTAGTTTTAATTATTAGTAGTATTAAATTACGAGTATTATTATTAAAAATAGTTTTGTTTTTGTTTGTTGATAACGGTTTAGTAGTTGATTTGCGAGGTTGACTTGGCCGTGCCGTGTATGCCATACCGTTAATCCTATACGTTTTGTTTATACCGTTATATTGTTAGCCCTTGAAATTGGTAAGTTGTTAATAATTTATGAAAATAGTAGGGTCCGTGTATGTCGTCCGAATTTTAATTGTGTTTTATATTATCGTGACGCGACCTATTTCTATTGTTTTTTTTTGTTGATGTTTACCACTTTTATAATTCTTTGTTTGCTTTGTTTATTAAACGGAGTATAAATGGCTCCTACGAATCCGCTCGCAGTATCCAGGGCTGGCATCCAAGGAGTTTTGCGTTGGCTTGCTTGTGCGGTCACATTAATAGACCGAGCCGACCGGGTAGGCGCGTTGCTAGCTCGGTATGGCGGGCTGGCAGCTCGGCTGCAAGACCTGGAGCGCCACGCCATGGAGTGTCGCGCGTATTATTTGGAAAACCCCCCAGCTGATGATGCCGTGTCGGAACAGCTGGAGCAGGATGTAGCCCAGGCCTATGAGCTGGCTGACCAGTTCACGGAGGCGGCTGAGAGGGCCCTGGCTGTTCGGAAGGGGGAGGTCAAACCTACCCCGACGGCGTTGCTAGGCCGATTGCCTACTTTGGAGATTCCCACTTTTAATGGGGATCTGTCAGCCTGGATGGGCTTCATTAATTTGTTTGACAGTTTGGTGGATTCACGACGGGACTTATCCCCTAGCGAGAAGTTGGCCTATTTGCGCTCCTCCCTGCGAGGAGAGGCCAGCGCGGTAATCCAGCACCTGCTCATCAGTGACGACAACTACCAGGTGGCTCGCCAGCTTCTGGTTAGCAGGTACCAGAATGTCCGGTTACTGGCGGACACCCACGTGGCCACGATTTTGGCCCTCCCGCGAATCACGCGGGTACACCTGTTACGGAGGGAGTTGCTGAACCCGCTACTGTCAGCGGTCAACTCCCTAAGGCGATTGGACCTGCCGGTGGATCAGTGGTCCTTTATACTGCTGCACATAGTCCTCGCCAAATTGCCCGCTGAAATGAAAGGGCGTTTCGAGCAGAGGTACGGAGGCGACAGCGCCTCGTATCTCCCGCCCTTCGCGGACCTCCTTCGTTTTTTGGAGGACGAATGTAGGGTGACGGACCACCTGGAGCCCGCCCCGGTTCCAGGTGTTGGTCGTATGGTGGCGGCGAGGGAACAGCCCCGTCGCCCGACCAACCGGTATGCTGCCTTCCAGCAGTCCCCTCCCCCCGCACCGAGTGAGCGGTGCAGGTATTGCAGGGGAGATAGGCACGTGGTGCACGAATGTGCCAAATTTAGAGGCCTCCGCCCAGAGGGACGGAGGGCCGTTGCTAGACAGCGCCAATGGTGCTATGGGTGTTTGGGGGGACACATGCAGTCGGCGTGTCCCCAGACAGAGGATTGTCGTCTTTGCGGAGGGAGGCATCACCCCCTCCTTTGTTTGGACCGCAAGGACGCCGGGAGCGACCGGGGTTCGAATTCCTCGCGCACGGGCGGGGGCCCGGCAGCCCGGAACCGGTCCCCTAGAGATTTGGCGGGGCTTAGCCCCCCCGTTCAGTCCCCCCCGGAGAGGGGGAACTATAGGAGAGACGCCCCCGCCACGGGCGGGGGTAGGGGGGTACCACAAGAGTACGCCACGGTGGCGATGGGCACGGGCCCTATTTGCTACTCCCCCCCCCTCATGGAGAGGCCTCGATTGGGGTACTATGTACCGAGGCACGCCCCACACGGGTATTACCCTGCACCTAGGAGTGCTGTTGGTCGGGGCCAGTATGTACCCGATTGGGACCCGCTCGCCCGGTACGAGCGTCCCACATTTGGCGCGCCGACTCAGGCGCGAGGGGGACAAGTACCCCCCCAAAATTTTTAATGGCGCCCCTGTCGGACCCAACCACCCCTCCGGAGCTTGTGCTGTTGCCAACAGCCTCCGTGAATGTTTGGGGACCTAAGGGCAATGTTGTCACGGTGCGTGCCCTTTTGGACTCAGGTGCCCAGGGGTGCATAATGTCCAGGTGGCTTGTCCGACAGCTGGGTCTTTTGCTTGTGCCGCATCACGAAGCGGTACGGGGGGTGGGAGACTCGCGGATCCCTGATCCGATTGGTCGAGTTGAGTTCTCCTTCTCCCCCCACTTCACGCCAAGGCCGAAGATCGGTGCTTCGGCGATAGTTTTTGATAAGGTGGTTGGACCACTCCCGCAAGTGCGAGTGCCGCCATCCACGATTGAGCTGACGTCTGGACTGGCTTTGGCTGATCCTTCCTTCCACCGACCGGGCCCAATACACTTGTTGATTGGTGCGGATGTCCTCGGTCGTGTACTGTGTGGAAGCAAGCGAGTTTTGCAGACAGCCGATCTTGTCGCCTTGTCCTCGTCGCTGGGTCATGTGGTGATGGGAAAGGTACCACAGACACCAGAGACCCCGTCGGTAGACCGCCAGACCATTGTCGGTTCTACTTTGTCCGACGTTCTCCAAAAGTTTTGGGAGGTGGAGGAACCCCCCACTGCCAAGCGGTTGGATCCGTTAGCCGAGGAGTGCGAATTGTTCTACCAGAACAACACTGGGCGCCTCCTCTCGGGTCGCTTGATTACCCGCTTGCCCTTCTTGGCGGTTCGCCCTCCTTTAGGGAGCTCCCGACCGATGGCCGAGAAGAGATTGTTGTCCATGGAGCGTAGGATGGCCAGGGATCCCGCATTCAAGGAGAAGTATATAGACTTCATGCGGGAGTATTTGGACCTTGGGCACATGTCCATCTCGCAGTTGGACTGGCGTAATGTGGAACATTACTTCCTGCCACACCACGCTGTTTTGAAGACTTCCAATGGGAAGATCCGCGTGGTCTTTGATGGTTCAGCGCCCACGTCAACCGGAGTGTCGTTGAATCAGTGTCTGCATGCGGGGCCGAAGTTGCATCACGATGTCTGTGATGTTTTGACCAACTTCCGCCGGCACGCTGTCGTCTTTGTGGCCGATATCCGCATGATGTTCAGACAGACCGTGATTCACCCGGAGGATAGACGATACCAGCTCATCCTTTGGCGTGAGGATCCCCAGGATCCGATGTTGGCTTACGAGCTGAACACCAACACTTATGGTTTGCGGTCGAGCCCCTTTGTGGCGATCCGTTCGCTTTTGGAGCTCGCAGAGCGCGAACGGCTACGCTATCCCCGGGCATCTGCTCTTATTGAGGGGGGGGCCTTATTTGTCGACGATATCTGCACGGGGGCCTCGAGCTTAGATGAGGCTCTCGTCTTACGTGATGAGCTGATTGCGCTCTTGAGGGCTGGTGGCTATGAGTTGCGGAAGTGGCTGTCTAACTCACCGGACCTATTGGCAGATTTGCCTAAGGACCACCAGCAAGAGCCGCTCCTCTTTGAAAATCCGGAGACTCCAGACATGCTGTCTGTTTTGGGAGTCCAGTATCGACCAGTCCCGGATTTGTTCACATATAGATTGGAACTGCCAGACCCAAAGGTCTGGACTAAAGCACGGTGCTGTCTACTGTAGCCCGTACCTTTGATCCGAACGGTTGGCTCAGCCCTGTAGTGTTTTCGATGAAGTGCTTCCTACAGGAGCTCTGGGCTGCGGAATTGTCATGGGATGAGCCCCTCTCTGGTAGCCTCCTACGAGAGTGGGTGAGGTTCGTGTCATCCCTACCCGACGTCAATCGGGTTTGTATACCGAGGCAAATGCTGCCTTCGGGAAAGTTTAAAGCCTCCCTGCACGGCTTTTGTGACGCGTCCGAAAGCGGATACGCGGCAGCCGTTTACATCCGAACGGTGGATGCAGCAGGCGTTGTCGCCGTACACTTAGTTACGGCCAAGAGTAAGGTCGCCCCCCTTCGGACTAGGCTAACCATTCCGAAGTTGGAGTTGTCCGGCGCCACTCTCTAAGTACGGCTACTCAATCATGTTGCCGACACCTTGGGAAACGGTGTCGACCTGGGGTCGATATTTGCGTGGTCTGACAGCCAGGTCGTCCTTTGTTGGCTGAAGAGTTCAGTCCACACCCTGGAGGTTTTTGTGGCCAACCGGGTCTCACAAATTCAGACTTCAAAGGCCCCGTTGATTTGGCGCCACGTACCGGGCGAACTGAACCCCGCAGATTGTGCCTCCCGCGGCTGCGAGGCGCCTGAGTTAGTGGACCACCACCTATGGTGGAGTCCATCATGGTTGTTACGGCCTGAGCGCTCATGGCCTGCCACCCCGGCTGTGGCCAGAGTCCCAGACCTAGGCATGCGTGTTCACGCCGTGGAGACGGTGGCGGCTCCGCAGATGGAGTTTTTGTTAGACCGCTACAGTTCTCTTGATAAGTTGCTCGGCGTGACTGCTTGGATGAGGCGCTTTGTGCGAAATTGTCGCCAGCCTCAGGAGAAATCGTTGTCTCCGGTCCTCGCCCCACAAGAGCGGCAAGACGCTCTGTTGCATTGGTTGCGAGTGACGCAACAGCGAGAGTTTGAACCGGAGCTGAAAGCCCTGCGCTCAAGTAAGCCCAAGTTGAAGGGACCCTTGGTGCGGTTGAATCCCTTCTTGGACAGTACCGGATTGCTGCGTGTCGGAGGTAGGCTCAGACATGCCAACCTGCCGTACGGATCACGCCACCCTTTGTTGCTCCCCAAGGATGGACCGTTAGTTAGACTGTTGATTACAGACCGACATGTGAAGAATGCTCATGCCGGTTGTAATGCTTTGACCGCGCTCCTCCAACGAGAGTTCTGGATTTTGTCAGCGCGGAGAATAATCCGATCCGTTATTTTTCGTTGTCTCCCGTGTTATCGTTTGCGCGCCGATACGATGCAGCCCCAGATGGGTGATTTGCCTGCCGATCGAGTGAACGAATCGATGCCCTTCTCAGGAGTTGGAACGGATTTTGCGGGGCCATTTACCGTTAAGACATCGCGGCTTCGTAATGCTAGAACGGAAAAGGCTTACTTGTGTGTATTTGTTTGTTTGGCCACTAAAGCGGTCCACCTGGAGGTGGTTAGTGCCCTCACCACAGAAGCCTTTGTAGCCACGTTGAATCGTTTTGTGTCTCGCCGCGGAATGCCGTCGTTAATAAGGTCCGATTGTGGAACCAATTTCAAGGGCACCGATAGGTATTTAAAGGAAGTTTGTGAATTTTTGGATAGGAATAATTTTGAGATCGGATCCACACTCTCTCGCAGAGGGGTACGATGGCAGTACTCCCCGCCATCCTGCCCCCACTGGGGAGGGATTTTTGAAGCAACTGTAAAGGCCGCTAAAACTCACCTTCGTCGCGTTATTGGGGAGACGGTCCTCACGTTTGAGGAACTCGCGACCGTATTTTGTAAGGTTGAGGCGGTCCTCAACTCGCGTCCGTTGTGTCCGTTGTCTTCGGACGCGAATGATTTAGAGGCCCTTACGCCGGGCCATTTTTTGATTGGCCGACCGCTTAACGCCTTGCCGGAATATCCTTATTCCGAAGTGCCCTCCGGACGGCTCTCGCGATTTGAATTGCTCCAGCAGCTTACGCAGAGTTTTTGGCGCCGTTGGCATCTGGAGTATTTGCACATTTTGCAGCAACGCGTTAAGTGGTCGGATAGGACGACCCCACCCAAGACCGGAGACCTCGTGTTGGTAAAGGATCCAAACCTGCCGCCCCTCCGCTGGCGTTTAGGACGCATTGTTCAGCTTCATCCGGGGTCGGATGGTGTGCCCAGGTTTGCCGAGGTCCTGGTGGGGGACTCTGTTTTGAAGCGAGCGATCGCTACCCTCTCTCGCCTGCCCTTAGATTGAGTTGGCGGACAGTTTGCTACTGTCCGGGACGGGGGGATGTTCGCGCCGCGCTGCGAGCGGTCCGTTGTCATTGTCAAGGTCACGAGACAATGCGCTCGGCCGGCCCGTGTGTAGGATCAGTACGCCGTACGCCGTCGTGAGGCAAGTTTGTGTGTTTCTGTAGCGACGTGCCGCGCCAGTTACCTACCCGTATTGTGACCGAGATTTCGTTTTGCACCTACTAGGGCTCCGGTCGGGGTACGGACTTGTGACCCGTGTGTGTTCGCTTTGAAAAGCGCCGGGAAGTTTTAGCTGTCTATTAGGGCATTGTGTAATTATAAGAGTGTTAGCTATAAGAGTTTCCCATCGGGGGTCAGGTGGAGACCTACTTGCCAGGCGCGCGCGCCGGCGAGACAGCGACCAGCCCCCCTGGATTACGGACACTATCTTCTAGTAAGGTAGGCCTAGCTTTTAAGTAACTTAATTTTGCATGAGAAACCTTCGTTTCAATAAACTGTGGAACACAGTAGATGGTCATCACAATTGTGCGTGATCACCTATTATTATTTCATTCAAACCACTCCGCGCATGACATAATATTATTGTGTATTATTGTTTCACTCAATATTTTGTTCATGTTACTTTCAGCTTGACACCGACTTCAATCAGATCAGTAAGTTCCAAGATTAATCAGATAAAGTCTCGCCCTTTCGTCCTTATAATGGAATGTTTTTTTTTTTTATTTATACGTTTTTTTTGGGAAGTGAGTTTTTATTGGTAGTTTTTGTTTAAAATCAGTTTTCTTTCTTTGCAAAAAAAAATATTTTTCCATTTTTAGTGGAAGAAATGAAAGAAATCTAATGAGCAAGCGTCTCACAATGTGCAACGTTTAAAACTGTAGCCCATATCTAAATTAGAACACTCAGACAAGCACCACTTTTTAACATTTTTTAACTTTCCACCATCAGCTAACCTAAATTTCTGAAAAGAATACAACTAAAGGTCTATTCGTGCATGGTACTTAAAAACATGCTTTAACTCCTAAGCGTTAAGGAGTTTTACCTTCCATCATCAGCCGACACCTGTAAGAATACAACTAAACATCTTTACGTTTCAACGATATTTAAAGAATTATCCTCTTACTCCTAGCCATTGAGGAGTTATACCTTCCATCACCAGCTCATCAGCACGAGATGATGACAACCAGATGCAAATACTTGAAAAACTTTAGAAAATCTATAAAACACGTAAACTACCTATAAAATTTGCGGGTTTTCCTCGATTTCCTCTGGATTCCACCATCAGCTATGGAATTGCGTAAAGTCAATCGTATTCATTTGACAGTTCATATTGTATCATAATAAATGTCATTCCATACAAATTGCAGCCGATTGAATACGATATGAACTGTCAAATTAATACGATTACCTTACGCAATTGCACCACAGATCCTAACTTGGTAACAATGTGACCACCTCAGGAGTTCACTCTTTCGAATAAAAAAAGAATTATTGAAATTGGTCAATAGTTCGCGTAGATATTGACGTGTAAAGCAGGAACCACCAGTCGACAATTGTGTTTTTTCAGGGTTGTGAAAAAACTACTGAAATGACTACAGCACTGTAAATTTTTCATGGGACCACACATAAAACATTTGTTTTTCAGATAAAAAAAAGAATTATTAAAATCGGTTAACAACTGGCGAAGTTCTGGTAAAACATACATAAAAAATCCGTCGACTTGAGAACCTACTCCTTTTTTTGAAGTCGGTTAAAAACAAAATATATTAAGCATTTACCCGCCGTCTCCTCTCATTGCGCCCCCACTGCCACCACGATCACCACCGCCGCCGCCGCCGCCGCCGCCACCGCCACCGTAACCCCGTCGGTCCCCACTGCGGTCGCCCCCTCGGTCTCCCCGGCCACCGCCGCCACCTCCGCCGCCCCAGCCGCCGCCACCGCGCCCGCCGCGCCCACCGCCGCCACCCCGCGGTGGTCCACTGCTTCCGCTGCGTCCTCCTCCACCGCCACCTCCGCTAGGTGGGCCATCGTTTCCGCCGCCGCCACCAGGTTTCGGTTCATTGCAACGATTGCAGTTCTTTCTCCATGAAAAGTTGGTGTTGCCACAGCTAGGATTGGAGCATCTCCAGTCGCCCTCGCGGTTGCCGGAAGGCGGGCCACCTCCTCCGCCACCCCCGCGGCCGCCGCCTCCGCCTCCGCCGCCGCGCGGGCCACCACCACCGCCTCCTCCTCCTCCTCGGCCTCCTCGGAATCCACCGCCGCCGCCGCCGACTTTACCGCCGGCCCAAGTATTTTGCCTTTGAGCGAGTGAAACTTTGATGGTCGCTCCGTTAAAATCTTTTCCATCGAACCACTGAATCGCAGATGTGGCTGCGTTAGAATCTTCGTAGGTTACGGTAGCTTCACCTTTGGGTTGGCCGGTCGCTTTATCTTTGTACATCCACACTTTAGGCCTCTGCGTTTTTTTATCCATCTGTAAAATAAAGATCAAAGTATTAGGAGTCACGTAATATTCTAAAACTTTTAAACAAGGAAACCTATTAAAAATTACCTTTATGATGCCAATAGCTCCAAAGTGTTGGCATAATTCGTCTTCGGTTGTAGATGTGTTCATGCCTTGAATAAACACAGTGTCCTCTTGTGTGACCATATCACTTCCACCCCCCCGGTCTCCTCCGTAGCCACCTCCACCGCCACCTAAATACATAAAAAAATATTAAACATTCTTTTTCATTACTTCACATCACTTTTTTTTTAGTGCGGCTCCTACTTGGTTTAAGCTAATTTTATGAAATAACTTCTTTTTGAAAAGTTCTTTAAAAAATCAACATTAGAATATAAAAATACTCTTAAAGATAAATCTATAAAGATATTATACTTTAAATTGAATTATGCTGTAAATCATAGTCAGCTGAGCTGTGACTTCTATTCTTCACGCAACATCGTGTTCCTATAAGATTAGCGCTCTTGAAAGTTATACGCAGTTGTATTTTTATCACACAATTTGTGCATACCCATTGAACGCTCTACTTTATAGTATGTTTATAGAAAAACCATGACCTTACACTAAATTCGTTTTGACGATTCATAAAGAGAATTACACTAACAATCTACTACACTATACGTGTGGGTTTGACTTTATTAAAATATCTCATAACCATCAATCCTACACTTCAACATACATCAAAATCGCCAAATTATTACAAACTATGATAATTCCAATAAAAGCTTGATTCTCCAATTTATTTACACCACCATATTTTTAAAGACTGTTCTCTAAGCAAATGAGTACGAACTTAGACGAATTAATCATGACGAATATTTTGTCCACAATCATATTTATAGTAAGTGTCCCAAAACATTAATTACCACCATTTGTTGTATTTATAAAGATGTAACGCTTGCAACTGTGTAATCTTTACCTAAATTGCATCATGGCCTTGATACAATTTTCAAAATTATAGCAAAACCAATAATATGTAATTAAAAACACGTTGATCAACCTTTATAACCTTTTGGATTCATTAGATGAACTCCTTATAGTAGTTTTTATTTACTCATGTGCCATAAGAGGGGCTAACCCGTTTTACTTTTCATAAAACGTTCGTACGTGATTATGGCGTTGTAATATAACGGATCTTTCTTTGAAACTTTTGAAATAGTAGGTATCTTGTGTACTATATCTAGGTTTCTATCATAACAAAAAATCAAAATTTGGAGAAATAAATTAATTCAGTTTATGCCTCCAAAAATCTGTTCATAATTACTCGTTAATTTTAAAGTTAAGAAAATATTTTGATAGATACCTTGCAAATGTAATGGAGAATCTAAATCACATACATTAATTTCACAAACTTTTAAAGCTTACTGAAAAACACGTATTTCCTGGAACAAGTTACGCCACTATTATTCGTTCAATTTTATCGCGTTCCCACTTGCTCACTCACACTGTCATTGAGCTGGATGAAACAACAAGGTTTTCATGCTCGCGATGACGATAGACGGAAGTTGGCGAAATCCAAAGGGGAACCGCCATTGCATAAAAGAAGATAGACGGAACGGGAAGGGCCCTCTTAAGGCGCTACTCGGAAAAAGTATGGACTCTTATGATATAAAACTATAGGACGGTTAGAGTTGTTATAAATCTGGTAATAAGATATATATTTCTTCATACCTTTATCTAGAATCGTATAGTTTCAGAAACACGATTTTATGATTTTGGCTCGACACTTTTTATTTTCGAAAATACCTCTAAAAAATAAGAAGTATCAAGATTATTCTTAAATGGGGATACATATACTATTGAAAATTGGTTTAATTAGTGGACACCAATAATATTTAGGATCGTATAGAAGCATTTTTTTAAAATCGCTACTTATAGTTTTTGAATTCGAAGTGATTTTGTGTTTTTTTTGCGTAATCGGCAAAAACGGTCTCACTCCCGCGCGCATCGTTTTCTCATTGCTATCTCGCTTTAGCATAATTTTTCCGAGTATCGCCTTAAGTGTTCACCCTCCTTTGAGATGTTTGAAAATTTAACTTGTAGGTCACAAATTCACAACCTCATCATGCTAAATTCCGTCGAAGAAAATACGCGACGGGACACTAATATCAGAACACTAAAATTGGCCATATAATGCCGGAAATCAATGGTCCATTAAAATGGCATTTTTTATAAAATAGATAAAATTTTGGGTGCGAAACATTTTCAGGGTGAGTGCGACGGACTTTCAGGGTGATGCGGCTCTGTCCTAATTATACTAAGACTTTTGAAGTATTAACAGATAAAACCAGCGCCAATTATAATAGGTAGTTATTTTAGCAACTAATAAGTATTAGTTATTTTAGCTACTAATAAGGTATTAGTTGCTAAAATAACTACCTACTATAATTGGCGCTGGTTTTAATAGCCGAGCCAGAGGGCCTACTCTGAAACGCTAATCCGAAACTTCGGTTAGCCCTGTCCCTCTCACTCTCGAGTCATAACGGAATCGAGTGATAGGGGCGGGGCTAACCGAAGTTTCGGATTTGCGTTTCAGAGTACGGTCCCAGGTACCTTACATAACGTTTTTGACAAACCCACTAATTTTCCTACATAGCGATTGGGACAGTTATTAGTAATCTGTGCCGTTACCTAAAAATTTTAATACCCTGTATAGAGAGAACTCATACTTATTGTAAGCGAATCTATTCCGACATTCAACTCGCAAGTGGGCATTTCGACATGGGTAGAAATCATTATTGTAATATTATTCCGTGTGTCTCTGGTAGAAATCATTATTGTAATATTATTCCGTGTGTCTCTAGTAACAATATCAAACATCACCTATTACGACAGTTATGAGAAAAAATGGTGTCTCCTTCAAATTGAAAGTTCCTGCTAAGAATTACAACAACTAAGGTAAGTACAATTTATTAGATTTTGCTAAATGATTCCGTACTCTTAGTATTCACAAAATGTTTCATGTAAAATTTACTCTAAATGTGGGAATGAGACGCAATATGTTATAAAACGTCATCGAATTGATATTTAAATAAGACTCACGTTCATAGGCCTTAACATGATTGACAGCATGATTGATTAATTTAAAAATATCAATCCCAGCACTTGGCTATGATTCAGTACAAATGGCTCGGATCGGCCCGGCATGGTACAGAGCCGTACGGCACGGCACGGAGCCGCACAGCATGGCACGCCTTTAGGCGAATTTGGTCCAATTCGCGATTGGTCCAATTCACACTAATCGCGGTTGGTCCAATTCGCAATTGGTCAAATTAGCAGTTTGTCCAATTTGCAGTTAGTTCAATTCGCGGTTGGTCCAATTCGCGGTTGGTCCAATATAAAATGTGTTTCCAAAATTAAACAAAATAACACGTATTTATGTACATATTGTACTGTATTTATTCATAATCATATTACACATATTTATGCACATATTGTACTGTATTTATTCATACTTATATTAGTATGAATAATAACTTGAGTTTCAAGTTTCTACAAATAATTATTGGTTTTGAACAATTATTGGTTTTGAACTTTCACAAAAAGTCAACGATCTACAACAAAGATATAATATATTATATAGATATCAACTTTTTACCTACCGGGCGGGACTTAAGAAACATTATCCATTTTGGCCCAGCCGCGGATTGGACCAACCGCGGATTGGACCAATTCCGCGGATTGCACCAACTGCGAATTGGACTAACTGCGAATTGGACAAACTGCTAATTGGAACTAACTGCGAATTGGACAAATTTCGAATTTGACCAATTGCGAATTGGACTAAGTGGGAATTGGAATTTTTTTTTAACATTGGACCAATTGCGAATTGGACCAAATGCGCCTAAAGGATGGCACGGAGCCATACGGCGCTGGTGCCGTCGAGGAATGCAAACAGAGATTAGCGGGTTGTAGCTATTAAGAACTGTAAACATTTAAATTTCCTTTACCGCATTGCAAAATGGCGATCGCGATCGTTCGTTCAGAGACGTGGCGTGCCGCAGTAGCCGTACGGCGCAAAGGGGCCGCAGCGGGCGCCGAGCGCATTTCGCGACGGCCGGCCGTACGGAGCCGTACCAAGGAAGGCCGGAGGCGAACGGCGATTAGCGGTGCAGCTAATATGAACTGTGATTCCTGTTTATAGATTTCAATTTTTTTTACCGCATTTAAAATGCCATCCCAGCCAGGGCGATGCGCGTCGGTTGTTCTGAATCTTAGCGTGTTATTTTAAACCTCTATAGGTTGACTAGCTGCAAAATTACGCAATTATGAATTGCTTTTGATGATCAGTTTTGCCCACACATCTAGATACTAATTAACATTTACTTCCATCTCAGAATTTGACGTTTTTTACACTATAACACCTTAAAACTAGGGCTGCCAAAAATATACAGTGTTTCTGGTAAAAATTTGAACGTTTACTTATTCAAGCAGTTTATATTCATGGTTTAAAAGCAGATAGTGTTATTTTATTCGAGGTCCGAGAGAAGATTACAGCTGTAGCCTTAGCACGCAAAACTGTTGTTTTGTTAATTGATAAACCATAATATAGGTACTATCCGTCAAAAGCTGTTAAAGTGCTAAGGCCCAAGCCTGCTAACGTTAAGTCATAATCGTGTCTCAATCGTGTTTCAATTGTAGTTCAAATTGTAGTGCTTTTTTACACACTAGTTACAAGAATTATGACAATATGATGTGATGTAAATGTAGTGTGTGGTGTGAGTGTTGCCAGGTCCGATTTGATTTTAATCGGGGCATATGGTAAAACAAATCGGGATTTAGGGTTGCAAATCGGGACAAACAAACAATTAAGGTAAGTATTGCGTTTTTTCAATAAAAAAAACTGCGTTTCGCAAGTGCTACGAATTGGCTAATGAAACCTCCGGTATTAGAATCTATATAATTTTGGCTTTAATCGATTGGCAGTAGGTACCTAATCCCCCAAATCATAATCTACTTACTTGCTTTTAACGCGCAAATGCGTAGTTATTGGAAAATGAAAGTTTTGTTTTTGAGGTTATTAAAAAACAATGTATGAGGACTGTGGGGAGTTTCTTCATTTTGACCTCTGGTCATTACTATGTAGGGCAGGAGACCCCTTTTTGGCCAGTTTAAGAATTTTTTTACTTTAAAGCACATCACTGCTAAATGGTCATAGTTATTTAGGACAAAAATTATATGTTAAATTATAGAGAATATATCTAAATTAAAAGGTAAGTACATCTTTTAAATTCAAAGCAATAAAATATTTTTTTGTATACAGTGTGCCCCTCGACATGGTGCACAAACGAAAAGGGCGTTGACTATACCTGATTTTATCGACAAATATAATAAAAAAAAATAATAAAAAAATATATATATTTCACATGCGATTATTTAAAATAAATATTTATTTTATGTCCTTTTGACATTAAAAATTAATAGTTTTCGAACCAAAAGAGATATATCGTTATTTAATGCATGAAGTGCAACTTTATTTGGTTAGTTCACGCTATACAACGTTGACTTTTTTGTTGACGTCTGCAGTTAACTGTGCATAGCAAGCGAACGGGACGGGATAGAGCGTTGATTTTTTTTTTGTTACAAAGCAGATGCAATGAAGAACAAGAAAATATGGATAAAATAAAAATTTATAGTAGGATTATTTTGCAAAAATCGCTAATAATGAAAAAAAGTGTAAAAAAAATCTCGAAAATGTTTGAGTTTGTATCTTTTTTGGCATGTTGGTCATCGAAATCATTTTACTTCCACTTATTTGCCAATCCTTCACAAGTATTTTAGCGTTTATTTCATGACGATATCTCTTTTGGTTCGAAAACTTTTTGTTTTTTTATGACGAAAGGACCTAAAAAGAATTCAATTTTTAAATACATTGTAACATGAACAACATTTATTTTTATTTTTTTTATTCTATTTTTTTGTCGATAAAGTCCGGTATAGTCAACGCCCTTTTCGTTTGTGCACCATATCGAGGGGCATACTGTATAACACAAAATGTGCGAAGAATGCCAAATGCCTCGGTTTTGGCCACTTACTGATTGAACTTTATCTATCTAAGTATAGCCAAAAACCATAACCAAATCCAGGTTCAATCTTTATATTTTATTGTGCTAGAAACTAAGAAATTGCCATACATCAATTCATTTTTTTTTTACTTTCATGGGGACTTATTTTTTTTAATTTCGCCACTCGCGTCGAGCGCTGGCTTAGAACCAAAGAGCTAGAGCGAAGATTAAAACCAAAATCACATAAATCCGAACGCCGCAGGTTTTCTAAAGAAAACACAAGTAAATCTGAATTTAATCCTACATAATAAAATAATCAGACTAAATTACAAAATAAAATCGCAGTTTAAGTATTAAATTATTACGCGGTTGAGAAGTTGTTAGATTTTGCCGCATTAAGGGTCCCCTTGTTTTAAATCATTGTTATAAAATTCACTGCAAGTCATGCAACTGATTTATCGGGACATTTGGTGTCCCGATCAGGTGCAAATCGGGACGCGTCCCAAGACCCCTGAAAATCGGGACACCTGGCAACGCTAGGTGTGACCATCAGTAGTATGGTGAAAAAAGTACACATTTCTTGAAACTAGTGTGTAAAAAAGCACTACAATTGAACTACAATTGAAAGACGATTGAGACACGATTATGAATTAACGTTAGCAGAATTGGCCCCCTCCTGTTGTCAAAATATATCTATTGAATTTTAGTTCCTCATACGGCTAAAAGAGGCGCTCTGCTCCGATTTCGGTACGAAGTCGGTACAAGAAAATGGAGAACCAATACTTGTACATAAATTCCGTTTATGCACGTTTTTGGTGCTTCAACCCACTGTATTTAATTCATACATACTGTGATGATACCTTCAAAATCGTGATTTTTTTAAATGCCTGATTTCTAACATGCATACTGGGGATCAAATATATAGCTCCATTGTAGGTATTATTTCCATATAAACGTTATCACTTCACTTTCCAGATTCTGAATTAAAAGCTTCGACTTTAGTATAATTTGTATGTGTATCTAATATGCATAAATATGGCGAGTTAACCTAGCTATATCTAAAATATGCAAAAGTACTGCACATCTAGTTATCTCATAAATAACAAAGAAAACTTAGTGATTACACACATGCCGGAAATACAAGAAGCTAGTTTTTCTAACCTAAGACAGTAATCTAGTGCACTCAGTCTATGAATATCATAATATTCTCAAATCAAAACATCATAATAGCAAGTCATTATAATATTCGCTAATCATCATATTCTCCAAACACCATACTTGCAAAACATGATATTCTCAAGAATCCATATTAGGTATATATATTATCCTTTAATTTTTAACCTGCCGACTGAAAGAGGGGTGTTATATAAGCGTGTCTGTGTGTCAGTCTGTGTATCTGTCTGTGGCTGTGGCATCGCAACTCCTGAACGAATGGACAGATTTTGATGCGATTTGTTTTGTTTGAAAGCTGATGTGATCGAGATGGTTCTTACAGTGCACGCGGTCGAAATCGAATACCTACTAACCATTTACTTACATTAATCTTAGCCCAAAATAATTTAACTAGATAGCGCCAAAAACGCTCCAGTAGTCGCGCGCAGAGTTATCTGACACGGACTCTACATAAAAACATTGTAGCGCTAGAATTTGTGATGATCTGCATGCTGATTCACGAATCGTCGGAAACGCTCCCGACAGCCGAATTAATGTGTCGTGGTCAGATCATTGAATTGATTATTTCATGAAATGGTTGGTCATTTCATGAAGTAGTCGTTTTTCATGAAATAATCAAAATCTGCTGGTCATATCATCGAATGATCAGCGTTTAATGATATGAACAGCTAAACGCATGGTCATTTCATGAAATGGTTAATGGCTAGTGTTAATATCGTAAAATAGTTACATTGTGCCCCGCTAGAGTCGCTGATGTCGTTTTGTTATTGTTTGTTGACATATTATTTATTACAAAAGTTAGTATTAATAATAATGCGACAATTGATATACAAGTGCAGTCAAATGCACGTCAGAGTGTAGCAAAGGGGCGCAGTGCTTAGAAAACGCAAATCCCAATAAAATAAATAGGTAATTTTTGGTTAGGTAATAGTGTCTATACACGTTCCGATTCGACAGCCGAGGAGGTCGGATAGGAACGGGTGTAGAGACTATTAGGTTAGAGCCAGAATGAAAATTAAAAAAAGACAAACTTTGATCTCACGGAAACCTTACATTCGTTTCCTAAAATTAAATTTGATAATTTCATGATATGGTTGATCATTTCATGAAATGGTAAATTTTTCATGATATGGCCAAACGTTGTTGAAAATATCATTAAACGTTGAACTTTTTAACGATATTGTCAATTTAAATTGGTCATTTCATGAAATACGACTATTTCATGAAATGACCGACAATATCATGAAATTACCAATTTTATGATCTGCCCACGACATTATGCACTATCTCTGTCACTCACTATAGAATAGACAAGTACAAAGCACAGAATTCGAATCAGATTCCGTTTCCGACGTTTTGTGAATCAAGGTCATCAGCTCTTTAGTTAGCTGCAGTAGGGATGACACGCATAATGGGTATAGTATTTACTTACAAACATAATATGTGTGTAATTTAAAAATAAAGAAACAAAAATAATATTTAAAAATATAATCAACCCCGGCCGACAAAAAAACGGGAAACGGAGTGAAAAAGGGAAGTGTTGTAGGAATGTATGTTATAGTTGTTTTGCCCTAAGCATCATCTAAATCAGTAATAAGTGAAGTCTTTTATTCATACGACCATAAAGTAAGCGAGTTATTATAAAAATAAGTGGCTCAACATTTTCGTCTTTGAGTGTACCTATTTCGTAATACTTTCGGCGCATATTTCAGCATAGTAACAATGATACGCTAAAAGCTTGTTTGACAACAGCCAAGTAGTGACGTGACGACACTTTAATATTTATTATTAGCCTATGTTTGGCAGCCCTTAAATAATACAAATTAATATTAAGACAATAGCACCGCTCGCTAATCGCGAGGAGCTTTACCTTTAATATAACCACCCCCCCTGCCGCCGCCACTAAAACAACAAAAACAGCGTTTAGTACACTGGGCAGGCTGGGGACACTTGTACGCCGCACGCCGATTGACCAACACCTAGGTACACTATGCAGTGACCTCAGTCCAACTGTTGAATCCTTTTCTTTACCACAATGTTTATACCGTGATACCTTAAAAACCTTAGAGAACAGTGTTGCAAGACATTTAATATAACATTATTTTGACAAATGCATGCTTACAGGGCTAGTAAACAATGAAGCTCATATCTCTTCTTGAGAAGCTCATATCTCTTCTTAAGCTCACAATCTTGAAAAAGTGTTAGTTAATCTAGAAATTATGTCATACTACCTAAGCTCACAATTAATTGAAATTTTCAAGCCTTTTTGGGGTGATAACGTCATATAAACCGTTGAACGCCGGCTGCAAAGGCAATGTCACGTTCTGCCTGAGCTCAAAATAGAACAAATACTTCCAATAAACCTAGTCCTGAAATTTGGTACAGGGGTTGGGTTTAATGACCACATATTTTCAGCATAAACATGCTGATTTTTTACGTTCTACTGTTATTAGTTTTATTTTATCGTGGTTTGTATGGCACTGCTTATTATTAACTCTATGTTCTTGAACAATTCAAAGTTTTATTACCTTTGTTTGGCATTTATTTTAGTATTTTATTCGCTACGTTTAAACACTTATCTAGTTGGTTGGTGTGTATTTTAAAGAAACTACCTTTTAGATCTCTAGTTCATATGTTTTAGAAAATTATTTACTGCTATGATTATGTTGTAAGTACCGGGTTTTTTTTATTTTGTTTTTAAATTTGTGATGGAATATTAAAAATATAAGAACTTAACATATTACATAACAATAGTCTGTAGGTCAAAGGTCACAAAATTTTAATTAGTACAAAGATTTTAGGGGATGATAGTGTCCATTACTATGAACAACTTTTACTATGGGGCCAACCACGGAATAGCGAAAAAAAAAATCATTTAAGTACTACTTATTATAAAAAAGTCACTTTTCAATTTGACGACTCTGTATGAAATATGGCAGGGAGAAAAAAATTGCCCTTGGCGAGTTTCTTGCCGGTTCTTCTCGTTACAATGCTTTGCGTAGGATTTGCGAACCGATGGCGCCGCTTCATTGACGTTCACAAGTGCTGTATCAGCCTATAAATGATTACATTTAACATTTAACATAAAGGGATAATCAAAACTATTAAAAGTAAGATAATTTGCGTAGAAATAACTAAATTTCTCACAAATTATTTAGCTCAAATTAACATCACTAGATGGCAATAATTATGCGCAGCTGACTCACGCTATGCGTCCGAATAAAAGAAAGACCTCGGCAAAATTAGCTTTAAACATTATTTATAACATGATACCTACTTGTTTGAATTATCAAATTAACTGTAAAGTTAATCGGTAACATAATTTTTACCATGTAAATCAAACTAGAGAAACAAAATTAAGTGTCTAGTGACTAGTGACACAATGCCTCAGCAAGCATGTAAATTAGATGTGTGATAGAATGCTTGTTCTATAATCAAGTTGACGATAGGGGTCGCTGGTAATCGAAATAATTTTTCATCAATGTTTTCTTGACGTTATTCCTAAAATTATCATCGTCCGTAAACCGACTTTACAGACAACAAATTTTTTGCATGAATTGCCACAAGCAGTGCATGTTCGACTAGCAGTTTCCTTGCTTCCAACAGCTCCTACCATTTGCTGCTAGTTGACACGACGCGACGTAAGCACGACTGTGACGACGTCTTTGCCTAATCACCCGTTTACCTTACAAAGTTATATTCACTCCTGCCGGCCTAACATGAGCGGCTTATAACACGCGATATGATATAGCGCTTCATGCCGTCTTGCTTACCTTTGAAGGTGTAATTAGACTAGAATAAATAGTAATAAGGCTGGTTGACATAAGAAGGCGATACACGACATATTTCCGAGTTAATACGTGTGGCAATCCTTAGGTACGATTCAGATCAGACCAATTGGCTCGCATCGGCCCGGACCGGAACTACGTATACGCCGCGCGGAGGCTATCTGCATCCGTTTAGAACCGTACGCGTGCTGCAGGATTTTTCCGCGAGAGATCGGCTCTGTCGGTATGCGTTCGGGTCAGTTCGGAGCTGTATGCGACGGAGATACCAGTAAGAATTGTAAGTTCTGTTTATTATATTTCTATTTCCTTAACCGCATTGTAAAATGCCGACCGGCCCGATACGAGCCGGTCGATCTGTATCATACCTTATCCATTATCCCAACCCATTTGCAAATTATCAAAGCCTTGAGGGCTGTTAGGGTTGAAATGATTATGGAAACAGTACATACTGTTAACTTGTATATCTTACAGACAAAACTTATTTAAGAACAATACTCCTTAAAAAAATCAGGCAATACCCGTAACCTAAAGTACAAGATAAACACTTCGACGGCATTTGCCGCGACATGCACGGTCGGTTCGCTCACTAGGCTCGCGCTTTGTCTTGTTTGCTTGATTCAGTCCGTCATGTCATATGTATCAGTTAAAACAATTTAATGAGCAAAATCAGTCACGCACATTTAATTTGACTGGTTGACTCTTGACTGCAACTATATTATAAAATGTTTCCTTATAACACTTTTTCAAGACTATGAGTTAGGTGAGCATAGCATAAATAGTTTACATTCTTTGAGCACAACATATTGATGTGCGAGTTTCTCTCTCAAGAAACTGTAGACCAACTAAATACTATAACTCCGGCAGGCACAGCTTGGGACTGTTTCTTACACCACAGACACATCATAGGCTTTCAATGTGCCTATGACAGAATAGTTTATTCTAACCAACCACACAGGAGATATTTATCTCTTTATAAGTACCTTGTATATTGGAAGCACTCAATCTGTAGACTCAAATTAAATGATCGACAGAACTGCAGCAGAGTAGCAATACACCCTAAATATGTAATGCAAGTTGAAAATACCAGTGTTATAGTTAATTATTAAATCCAACAAATACATTTTTAAGCTAATTTATACCAGCTCTGCTGCAATGAAGCCTTATCAGCACAAATTAAATGAATTAAGGCTTGTATTACAGAAAACACTCAAGTGGAGATCTCTTCTAAGTATAGTTAGCAAGGGATGAATGTATTAGTTGCATGTATTTGCATCCCCTTCTAACTGTACTTGAAAAGAGATCTCCACTCGAGTGTTATTCTATAATACGGGCTTAAGTTTCTAAGGATTATAAAATGTAAAGAAGAAAGGAGAATGCTCAGGCCCCATAGAAAAAATATCCCAGCTGCGAAAGAAAAGAGAACGGCCGTCGGTTCTTCGAGCGATGTGACCAGCCTATTTTAGCTTGCTTATTCTTCGAGCTATTTCGATGACTTTGGTTCTCTCTCAGATAACTTTGTTTTCTATTCTATCCTTCAGAGAAACGGCGAGCATGGCCCTTTCCATAGCTCGCTGGTTGACTTTTTGTGGACTAGTCCCACTGTGAGTGTCCACGTTTTGGCTCCGTAAGTCATTACGCGTAGGACGCACTGGTCAAAGATTTTGTTCTTTTTAGGGTTCTGTACCCCAAAAGGAAAAAACGGAACCCTTAGGTGCAGCGCAGACGGCACACTTTTTGTGTGATCGAGTCTGCGGAGCACAAAAAGTCTGCATGGCGCGCAAAAAGTCGGTCGCGGATTTTTCACAGACTCAACGCACACGACGCACATCTTCGATCATTCTGTCGACTGAACAGTAGGGCTAGGGACCTAGACGCTATGGAAATACGCTATGGACAGACTAAAGTGTGCGCCGTCTGCGTTAGCGCGCGTTGAAGCAACATTCTATTTTTTTCGCACACTTTTGTGCGGCGCGGCGCGGTCTGCCCGAATTACACAGATTTTTTGTGCGCCGGACTTTTTGCGTGTCGTGTGCGTTACTTCATATATTAATTGCATAGGTTCTATTTTCACAGACTAAAAAGTGCGTCACGGATAGTCTGTCGTCTGCGCTGCGCCTTTTAGGATCACTTCGTTGTCTGTCTGTCAAGACCCTTTATCTCGAAAACGCGTGGAGGTATCGAGTTGAAATTAAAACCATATAATTAAGGTCTACGGTCCCTTGAAGCTGTGAAAAAATCAAACTTCAGAATTAATATAATAGTAGTTTGTGACTGTCGCATAATGAGGGGTATTAAAACACGAGTGGCAGTTTAAAAAACGAGCCTTGGCGAGTTTTTTAATAGTATTCCACGAGTGTTTTAATACCGAGTTATGTGCAGTCTCGTACACACACTACTTTATCTACACTCATTACATTTATCATATATTTCAAAAATTAAGCAAAATAATTATAAAATGTGGATTGGCGCCAAACCCCACTGGAGTCTATACCACAATTTCTAGACGGTCTATACCTTCTAAATTCAAAATTCTAATTTTAAAAAAGTTTCTTATTGTTGCCGGCTAAAGAAGGGCTTGAAAGAGTTGGAAGTCAGGGCCGGTAAATCCTACGGTTGCCATGGAGATTGTAAAATTAAGAAAAATAAGTGTCTTATAATGAGCAAAGATATTATAATAACCAAAGATATTATAATATAACAAGATTGTGCACTATGAAAATAAAAGCAATGTCAATTCGATTCTATGCAGTTACAATAAGGTTTATTTTCGTATGACATTACGATAAACGGAAAAACGAGCCGAGCGAGAGGCTCCTAAATAGGATTGCATCCCTGTCTACCGGGCTGCCACCATGAAATATTTTTGGTTGTAGTAGAACTTAATTCAAATTCATATTTCCTGTTCTCGAGAATTTTCAAAATATTAATTAATTAAAAGGAATGTTAAGCTGATAATAATAAAGTCTATATGATTTGTATTATTAAAAACCATGAAAAACTACTTGTTTAATGTAAGAGTCGGTGTTATGGTAGTTTTAATTATAATAAATTTGCAACACTTTGCGTCTGGACAATTTTAATAAAAATAAAAACATCATCAATATGGCGACGGCAAATTAATTTATGTGTGTAAAGTTAGTGTGTGGATCTTAATTATCATTTTAAAATTACGTTTAAATTAATAAAAATGGTTCTCACTTGATGTGTGAAAGGATGCAAAAGCGCATCATATAAACGTAGCGGTGTATCTTTTCATAGGTAAGTATTTAGCCAAAGTTTTATTCTTGCGTATAGTAGGGTGTCCATTTCGTTTGTAATCTATAGACTGGAATTTACTTTCTTACTTAACCCAAACATTAATTTTCATTGTTTCAGATTTCCTAAAGATGAAGAAATTAAAAAAGGTTGGCTTAACGTCATACCTGCAAAAATTACACAATACTCAGCAGAAGAAGAAAAAGAAGAAGAACTTTATCAGAAAATAGGCATGAAACAGAACTTATGAAATGTTTTATAAAATCTGTATTTTAATTTAAGGTTAAAAAAGTAGGTAGGTACGCAAAAAACGAATCTTTAAAATTAATTGGACACAAAGCCTCCATTCGTCAAAAGATCCGAAAGACAATTTTGTTTAGCAATGTATAGTCTAATTAATAAACAGATTTTCATTACTGTACGTGGACTTTTTATTTCTATCCATTTTAGCAAAATACGCCTATCAGAAATACAGACATACATTTCATATAAGTACCTACAAACAGGTCAAACTGACAACCTCCTTTTTTGAAGTCGGTTCAAAAGTAAGTATGCTTATAAAAAGCATATATGTATGTGTCGATTGTCACGTGATGCAAAGTACCCTCTATGCTTTGCCTCGCGGAGTCCTCATCTTAACTAATATTATAAATAGAAAGTGAGTTCGGATGTTTAAATGTATGTTGGTTTTAGCTACAAGAGCTCCCTAGGAAGCGTGGTGTTAGAATCCTACGTGAGCCAAGTCTGGTTAACTATAAATTGTCCTCGAAAAAACCAAATCGTGTAGTCACTCACGTCTCCCTCCTTAGAGAGGGATGCACACCATAATAGGGCTATCTCGCTCGGCTCGGCTGTAGCTCATGAGTGCGCAATCTTGTTATAATATAATATCTTTGATAATAACAAGATTGTGCACTATGAAAATAAAAACAATGTCAATTCGATTCTATGCAGTTACAATAAGGTTTATTTTCGTATGACATTTCGATAAACGGAAAAACGAGCCGAGCGAGAGGCTCCTAAATAGGATTGCATCCCTGTCTACTGGGCTGCCACCATTAAATATTTTTGGTTGTAGTAGAACTTAATTCAAATTCATATTTCCTGTTCTCGAGAATTTTCAAAATATTAATTAATTAAAAGGAATGTTAAGCTGATAATAATAAAGTCCATGTCATTTGTATTATTTAAAACCTTGAAAAACAATTTTTTTTATGTAAGAGTCGGTGTTATGGTAGTTTTAATTATAATAAATATGCAACACTTTGCGTCTGGACAATTTTAATAAAAATAAAAACATCATCAATATGGCGACGGCAAATTAATTTATGTGTGTAAAGTTAGTGTGTGGATCTTAATTATCATTTTAAAATTACGTTTAAATCAATAAAAATGGTTCTCACTTGATGTGTGAAAGGATGCAAAAGCGAATCATTTAAACGGAGCGGTGTATCTTTTCATAGGTAAGTATTTAGCCAAACTTTTATTCTTGCGTATAGTAGGGTGTCCATTTCGTTTTTAGTCTATAGACTGGAATTTACTTTCTTACTTAACCCAAACATTAATTTTCATTGTTTCAGATTTCCTAAAGATGAAGAAATTAAAAAAGGTTGGCTTAACCTCATATCTGAAAAAATTACACAATACTCAGCGGAAGAAGAAAAAGAAGAAGAACTTTATCAGAAAATAGGCATGAAACAAAACTTATTAAATGTATTATAACATCTGTATCTTAATTTAAGGTTAAAAAAGTAGGTACGCAAAAAACGAATCTTTAAAATTAATTGGACACAAAGCCTCCATGCGTCAAAAGATCCGCAAGACAATTTTGTTTAGCAATGTATAGTCTAACTAATAAACAGATTTTTATTACTGTACGTGGACTTTTTATTTCTATCCATTTTAGCAAAATACGCCTATCAGAAATACAGACATACATTTCATATAAGTACATACAGGTCAAACTGACAGCCTCCTTTTTTGAAGTCGGTTCAAAAGTAAGTATGCTTATAAAGCATATGTGTATGTGTCGATTGTCACATTATTGCCTCATAAGTGGTGCAAATGCTTTGCCTCGCGGAGTCCTCATCTTAACTAATATTATTAAAAGTGAGTTCGGATGTTTAAATGTATGTTTCTTTTAGCTACAAGAGCTCCCTAGGAAGCGTGATGTTCGAATCCTACGTGAGCCAAGTCTGGTTAACTATAAATTGTCCTCGAAAAAATCAAATCGTGTAGTCACTCACGTCTCTCTCATTAGAGAGGGACGCACACCATAATAGGCCTATCTCGCTCGGCTCGTCTGTAACTCATGAGTGCGCAATCTTGTTATATTATAATATCTTTGATAATGAGTGAAAGCTATATCCGGTTGTATCATAATGACCAATATTATAGTGCGACAAGCTTTTCTGTTCCGGTGATAATCTTTGGAACTAAAACAGTTTTCATACGACAGTCCATTTTGACAGCTAATTTCGTATTGCAAGTGGAGCCTCTGTCACGGCTGGCACCGGAACAGACAGGAGTGTGGGACTATAAACACTTTATTTTTTAAAGTTGACTATGGCATGAAGTGTATCAATATACGTTCAGTTCAGGCATGAGTTCATAATTCGAATATTATAACATGAGTGTAGATAAAAAAAGATACGGGCGTTTATGCCGCATTTTTCGACATTCTCAAGGGAATCAAAATTCATAGGGTACTTCTTCTGATATCTTCTTATACTACAAGTACAGGGAAAAATCTGGAAATTATACATTTTTGATTAAATCATTAACTGTATGTCTGTCCGTCCGTCTGTCTGTCAAGACCCTTTATCTCAAGAACGCGTGGAGGTATCGACTTCAAATTAAAACCATGTACTAAGGTCTATGGTCCTTTGAAGCAGTGAAGAAATCAAACTTCAGAGTTAACATAAAAAAAGATATGGGCGTCAATGCCGCAAAAAACGCATATTTCGACACTCTCAAGGGAATCAAAATTCATAGGGTCCTTCCTGTTGAACCCAGAACTTTGAAATTTGGCAAGTAATATCGTCTTATACTACAAGTACAGGAAAAAATCTAAAAACTATACATTTGAAATTAAATCATTATCTGTCTGTCTGTCTATCCATCTGCCTGTCAAGACCCTTTATCTCGGGAACGCTTGAAGGTATCGAGTTGAAATTAAAACCACATAGGTTTACAGTCCCTTGAAGCTGTGAAAATATCAAACTTCTCTTAACTAAAAAAAGATACGGCCATTTCTGCCGCAAAAATTGCATTGTGAATGCAAAAAAGTAATCAAAAATAGTGTCTAATGTTGTGTACTTAGATAATGGTACGGAGCCCTCCGTGCGCGAGCCCGACTCGCACTTGGGCGGTTTTTTTATATATATATAAAACTGCCGGCCTAGCATGAGCGGCTTATAACGCGCGATATGATATGGTACGGCATGCCGTCTTGCTTACACCTTAGTGGGGTAAGCAAGACAACTTGCCCTACCATATCATATCGCGCGTTATAAGCCGCTCATGCTAGGCCGGCTGGGCAGCAATTTGACCACCATCTTGTTTATTAACAGGATGTGGTCTAAGATGTTGCATCCTTAGCGGTTCGCATAAGAAACGAATCTGCAAAGCGATTAGTGCAGACAGGTGGAGTGTCAACAACGTAAAGGTGATAAGCTAGCCTGGGTATGGTTCCCTGATGGTGGACAGGAGCTGCGGGAACAAGGTCATGCAGTTCTCTCGCTTTCTTCTGGCTGGCTGGCTTCTGGTCTTCAGGCTTTGCGGAATAGTGCATAATGATGATTAACGATTTTGATATTTTCACAGCTTCAAGGGACTGTTATATACTCCTATCAATAGGTATCTTCACTCATAGAAAAAAGTCCTTGAATCGTCCACAATGCTCCAGAATATTCCACAACATTTGAGTGTTCTGGAATGGTCCACAATGATCTGGGATGTTCCCGAACCATTCCAAAACATCCAGAATGTTGTGGAATGCTCTCAAATGTTCTCGACTGCATTCTTGAGGGCGAAACTTAAAACCCTTATATCTTCAAAAGCCCCTTCAGGTAAAAACTGGAACCTTCTTCATGGAGGGGAGATAGAGGGCTACCACATTATATAACTTCCTTGATCGTACCGGTACTCATTTGATCATACATTGAACACTTTCTTTTATAATATATATTAATTATTATTGATTATTTGAGATACATATCCTTTCAAATGTAGCTGGGTTTTTTTTTGAGCATTCTCCTTTATTTTACTTTTAGGGTTCGTACAGACGAGCAGCACTTAGTCTAAAGGAGCCCACAGATGATCAGTCGGCCTGTCGGCAATGACCTGTCAGTACCCCTACTAGTACAGGATCACCCGTCCGGCTTCGCTGGCGTCCCCCCTATAAATAATAATAATAACCCCTACTAGTATGAATTTGGCAAACTGTATTCGTAATCGAAAAATATCGCTCTATCTGGATTACACGCTGTATGTCACAAACGCGATTCGTCACTTAGTCGTGGGCCACACTGGAGCGGCGCGTCTCGTGTCCGCGTTGTGCGGGAAAAACAAATATATTGACACGGACGGGAGGGGCCACACTGGCGCGTCCGGCGGTCGCCGCGACCGGGCGGAGGGAATAGTACGTGTTCGCGCGTCCTGCTGATTCGCAGGTCACCTCCGCGCCCCGCGGTCGCTCCAGTGTGGCCCACGACTTACGCAGTTCGACATAATACGCGATTTGACACTATCGCTATATGTCATGAACGTAGTTCGCCACCAACGCCGTTTGTCATACACGCGGTTTGACACACACGCATTTTGTCACAAACGCAGTTCATCACATAAGCAGTTTGCCACTCGATTTCTTCACACTTTATATCATTGGAATGACTATCACTTTTCCGAAAAAATCTGCTAAGTGCGTGTAAGGTCCAGCGCAGATGGCACACTTTTTGTGGATTGAGTCTGCGGAGCACAAAGTCTGCATGGCGCGCAAAAAGTCGGTCGCGGATTTTTCACAGACTCAATCATGATGACAAATCACTCATTCCATGACAAACGCTACTCAACACTTTTATTTTTATTATTAGTTGGAGAATAGTTATATGCTTAATTTATTAGTAAACATTATAGATTTTCATAAAATGATAAAATTAATTCAAAAAACTTTATTCTTCATTTTTTTTTTCAATGTTAACATGATCGGTAATCACCCTCATGTCGTCTATTTTTTATTCAAGTGGCAACATTATTAAAAAGAAGAAATTGCGGTTCCTGACAACTGTCAAAACGGCGCAATTTTGAAGTTAAGATTCTAATCTTCATTTCAGCACAGAGTTTTCACTAAAATTTTATTGTTAAAAGTGTTAAGTGAAGCAATTATTGCGTGTCATTTCATAGTAACGCCCGTAACAAAAAACAGGTAAAAGTTAACTTTATATGCATACCATTCAACTTGTTGTAAGCTTATTGCTATGGGAAAAGGGAAATATGCTTTCTCGCCTAAATATCAAGCATTTTTTGTTCAAAATAAGTATTTAATGTGTTTTTTACTTAGGTGTTCTTTTGTAATGCCCGTAACATTACGGGCATTACACTTTGATGTTCATGGAATTGTGACTGTTTTACTATGCATTTTCATTTTATTGTTTTTTTGCTATATTTATTTCTTTATTATTATAATGTTTGCTTGGCTTTGTTGGGTTGGCATGCAGCATGATTTTTTTTTTCAGGTATAAAGGTGCCTGCTTCTGGTAAGGAAAGAATTTATAAATTTAGAGAAAAGTTAAAAGAAGACAAAGAGAAATATGAAGAATACTTGCATAAAAAAAGGGAAAGACACAAAATAAAGCGAGAAAAGCAAAAAGCTAAACAAAATAATCATAAAAAGCTTCGTGATACCCATTGTGTTTTGAAAAATGACGTAATTTGAGATTTTTTGTGTTAATTTCATATAATAGTATCCCATAGTTATTTTAAAATATTTAAGATTTTTTAAATAGTTTTGTAGCTTAAATAAAACTCATTAATAGAAAAGCAAGTTTATTTTAATTTGTACGCGTAACGCCCGTAACAAACTTCTGTAATGCCCGTAACGACATCTTGATTTAAATAAATATGCTTATATAATGAGAGGATCCACGTAAATGTATAATTCTAGTAGTAAATTTATCACACTTTTAGCAAAAAAATTTAAAAAGCACAGTTTCTTATCAAAATTCGCAGAATTATTATGTTTTGTCTTGCTTGTCAAAAGAGTTAGGCAAAATTAAGTAAATAATAAAATTAAGTAACGGGTACTTTTTTTTGCGTTATATTTAACAATATTCTGGAATATTTAATATCGATATAAAAGTGTAATAAAAATGGATGATGTTTATGAGTTATTTAGGTATTTTGAAATAGACATTTAACAGAAAATTGGTGATAAAAGGCGTACAAATGGTAATGCCCGTAACATGGAATGAGTGAAATCGCGTTTATGACGAATTGCGATTATGACCAAAGGCGTATAGGACGAACTGCGTTGCTGACGAATCGCGTTCATGACGAATCGCGTATATGGCAAACTGAGTAAATAAGAATGTTGATGTCGAACTGCGTATGTGACGAAATGCGTTTGTGACATACGGCGTGTAATTACTTTATCTCTTTCATGTTCTTTGACTGCTTACCAACATGAACAGTTCATCCGAGTTTTGTAAATATTGACAGTATAAATCAACTGATATTAGGGGTACTGACAGGCCGCTGCCGACAGGTGAACTGATCCATCTGTGGGGCGCTTTAGACAAATTGTCTACTGCTGTCAGCGGGTGGCGACGCTTACAGGCAAAAAAGTGCTACTCGTCTGTACAAGCACTTACATAACACTCTTTGAAAATTTTCATTCAAACTTAGATTACACATGATAGGTATGAATTTTGGATTTTATTTTTTTCTCTTTTTTGTTCACATTTGCATCATTACAAAATTAGTGAATGATTAGACACAGTTCATAAAACACACAAAATACTGTAATAATCATCGAGTTCTTTACACAAAAACATCCAGAATGCATGTTCATCATAAAACATAACTTGACACTGACCCACTCCTTGCCTTATTAAATTCAAATAATCCCACCATTCTATAAATTTTATTTGATCATTTCTAAAACTAGTGACACTTACCCATAGCCTCCATCTCTGTTCCCCCCATCTCGACCGTAACTTGATCTATCCCCACCTCCATAGCCCCCCCGATCACTGCTGGAGTAGTTACTTCCTCCTCGACTGCCCCCATAATTTGATCCACCGCGGTCTCCATTGCCACTATAGCTATTCCCACCACGGTCACCTCCACTAGCATTATAACTACTAGAGCTATTTTGATCATAGCCTCCACTGCCATAGCCTGATCCATAACTTTGGCTATAATTATTTCCAGCCTGACCGCCACCACCGCTATACGAATTTCCACCTGCAAGTTGTTAAAAAATGTTTAAAATAGGTACTAGAGCATTCATTAAATAAAAAGCGTAGAGGGTCTACTTATTTGTGGTTAACGGTGTTGGTCTTACAATTATTTCACTTGCTATTATGTATTGCTGATAATCTTGACGTTCAACGCTTTTGTTTGACCCCAATAAAAGTAAAAAAAGAAGAGTCGAGGGTCTAAGAATGGCGTAAAATAATTACCCGAGCCTTGAGGATTCCATTCCTGACCGCTGGACTGGCTGGAATAACTGCCTTGATTATAACCGGCTTGCCCACCTGAGGCGTAGTTATTATCACCAGATGCCATTTGAGGAGGTGGTACTGAGTATTGAGCAGAATATCCACCGCCACCACTATAATCACTTGATGCGTACGCTGAAGAGGTTATAAAAACGGTTAATGAATTAAACAGAAACAAATCTAAGAAAATACGGCAGTTTCTGCATGAGTATTAGAAAATTACTTACGATCACCCATTTCTATATAATATTATTCAAATTTTCTACAATCTTTATGTTGAACAAGACAATTAAAAAGAAACACGCGACGCGGGACAAACAGCGAGGCACAAATCAACGAGACGAGGAGTGGGAGTCAGGCGTTGGAATCACCCATAGATTAGGTCAAAAGTTAGTGACTACATATGTGTGGGTAGCCCCGATAGCCATTCATTGGCTATAATTAAGACCGCCATTTTGTATGTGAATGTGTGCGTGCCCAAAGTGAATTTCATTGGCTATTATTAAAGCCGCCATTTTCTTTCCTTTTTTTAAGGAGTTTTCTATATTCTCTATGAAATCAAGTCAATTGTCTATGCAGTGTCATTCCAGCTGTCACATTTTTTTGACACATTCAGTCGTTATTTTCGGATTATTTATTCGATTTCTGACGACAACTTTTCGACTTTCCTTCATGAGAATTTACTAGATACTGTTTACTGTTTCAGATTTCAAACTTCATCATCATCTCTACACACCTCCCGATCTTCATCTGTGTTTGCAGGTTGCAGTTGCTGTAAGGAGCCGGGCGCGAGGCAGTTCAGCAGTTTCTTCAAATCTCCAGCTTCTAGGAGCCGGGCGCGAGGCAGTTCATCAAATCTCCAGCTTCAGAGTCTGTCAGGCCTTATTTCGGTAAATATTTGTGGATTTTGGGTTGTATTTATTGTTATAAGTTATTGGTTAGCCAAGTTTATTTTTGTTTCGTTTCAGGTCATGGCAAAAAAAAAGTGTTGCATCCCTGGATGCTCATCAACGTCCTCGTCAGTAAAATTGTTTACTGTATCTAATATTAAACATGTTTTTGAGGAGTGGCAAAAGGTTTTGCACTTAAAATGTCCAGAATTAAGATTGCGTTTTGGCCAAGACAGACGCGTATGTAAGCTTCATTTTGAGGCCCAATACATTAGTCCTAATAACAACAGAACTATTTCGGCAGTTCCCACTCTGTTTACTGCCGATGAAATTAGTTCAGGAACACCTGCTGAATCAATTTCATTAGGTAAGCAATAATTCAAAATAATTCAATAGATACTTTTGTTTTTTATTGCAAAACTTGCTAACTTTTTCATTTATTTATGAGTAAATCCATCTTTTTTACGTTCCAGATTGGAATCCAACTGGACATGAAACTATTAGCCGAAAGAGGACTTACAACTCGGGTAAGCTGATTGGTATAAGTCTTCGATCAACAATAACACCTAGTGTATAAGTACATTTTTAGGATACTTATTATTTTATATTAAGGAAAACTATTTTCATAAATTGACTTATTTTATATGCACTGTTCGTGTAATTCTTTAAAGTGTATGGCCCTAGTAACTTCTTAAGTAAAAACTTTTTAATTTTCTCACAATACAAAGCCGCCTTGCTTTAGGCATAAATTTGCATTCGATCATGAAAATGATTAAAACATTGTTATGGTAATTATGTTCAAAAGATGATATTAATAATAAAATTTTATGATGTTCTTTTGTGTTGATTAGATAATAACATTTTAATGTCATGAATGATAATCAACCTTTTCAAATGTTTACAGTTGATGAACGCACGCTTTTCTGCACATACCATGACCATGGAAGTTATGTTCAGAATAAGAAACCAAAATTGACCATTGGTAACTCCAACATTGGTAACTCCAACATTGGTTATCTTACATGTTGATTGTTAGCTTACATGTGGATTGGTATTACTTACAATCAGTGTATTACCTCAACGCTTACCATGAGGCGTGATAGCAGACAAGCGCTTACCTATCAATAACAATAAAAAAAAGATGTTGATTTAAAAAATAGCAAATTATCTATCATTCATAAATACTTAATAATAATAGTTTCATTACAATAAAATGAGTTGATTTATGCGGACAAGTGTGTACCTATCAATAACAATAAAAAAAGATGTTGATTTAAAAAGTAGCAAATTATCTAACATTCATAAATACCTAATAATAATAGTTACATTTCAATAAAATGAGTTGATTTATCATTGCTTTACTTAATTTTGTATACTTCATACTCTGCAGTTGATTTGTTAATCAGAAAATCATGTCAGCAGTGTATTATGTTTTTACTTTTTTGCATTCACAATGCAATTTTTATTTTTGAAAATGAAGAGCTACGTAGTCGTTAGATTCGAATGACTCCATGCTCAGTGGTTAGACTATTTGCCCGGACAGTAAAAGGTTGTGGGTTCATGTACCATTGGAGGTAGTTGTGAGACGAGTCGGTCGTTTTTTCTAATACTTCATTTACAATAGTAGTTAGATGTGAAATTTGATCAATATATCTTTAAAAGTAATGAGTGTGAAATTGTTATGTTAAATAAAACAACTTTTCAACAGATATTTTCACGCTTTATTAAACACATTTGGTGATTGTTGTTTTATTTAAATGAACAGTTCGCGCAGAAATCTAAGATGTGCTTAAATTGTTGTGTTGTAATATCAAATATATTTTTAGATACCCAGACTTCTCACTCTCTCTCCTCAACGGAACTTCATACTGCAACAAGTGATCCTGATGTGCCAACCAATCAATTTCAAGGTATATTATAATCATAGTATTCATAAAGTAGTGTAGATATTTAACTTAATTCTTTTATATAATTTGTCAATCTATGTCTATACTAACATTATAAAGAGGAAAGATTTGATTGTTTGTTTGTATGTTTGTTTGTTTACTAAAAAATATAACATTGGTCCTCGCCAACATAATGTAGGCTATAATTTATTTTGAAGATCGAAATTACCTTATGTGGAACCATAGAAATCCAGCCAAGCTATGAGAGATATAAAAATACCGTCTTAAGGAAAATTGTTAAACATCATGAGCATTTTCTATTAACGTACAAATTTTTAAGGTCTGGTACACCTGTTGTGGAACCCTAGCAGCCAGGTTAAACTATAAGAGATACAATCATAGCATCTTAAGAATAGTTGTTTAACGTGATGAACATTTTCTATTGACGTAAAAATATCGAAGGTCTGGTATACCAGAATATGTGGAACCCTAGCAGCCCAGTTAAACTATAAGAGATACAATCATAGGGTCTTAAGAGAAGTTGTTCAGCGTGATAAGTATTTTCTATTGACATACAATTATTATTAGGTACTTACATCTGATATCCCCAAAAGCCCAGATAAAGAATAATAAAATAATAATAAATTTAGCACCCGTCACAAAGGTCCTTCGATTTTTTCTAAAATACTTCATTTTAAATTTTTTTATAATAAAAATTGCATTGAGAATGCAAAAAAGTAAAAATTTTAATAACTTATTGAGACTATTTGATATAATAGTGCTTTATTTTTATCCCTTTTTTATCCCGGAAAAATATCATTTTCTCGCGGGGTAACGTCATGTAGTCCCCTCGGCTTGGGCCACGTGGACTACATGACGGAAAGCTAGTAATTAATGTTTAAAGCTTATTGATACTTTTGATATAATATTATGTTCTTAATTTTTAGGTGCTACATCTTCATTGGACACACCTGCTCCAGTGTCGGTATCTGCACATATTTCCCAGACACCTGCTCCAGTGTCGGTATCTGCACATATTTCCCAGGGTAGGTTTTTCATTGTTTAGTAATAAATACATGTAATGTAATAAGTATAGATACCTATTTAACTTTACAAATTCTTAAAAATATTGATATCATATTATTATAATCAATATCAGATATACTCTTTTTTATCCCGGAACAATATCATATTCCCGCGGGATAACGTCATGTAGTCCACGCGGGCCAAGCCGCGGGCGGAAAGCTAGGAATTAATATTTAAAGCTTATTGATACTTATTATGTTCTTAATTTTTAGATGCTACATCTTCATTGGACACACCTGCTCCAGTGTCGGTATCTGCACATATTTCCCAGACACCTGCTCCAGTGTCGGTATCTGCACATATTTCCCAGGGTAGGTTTTTCATTGTTTAGTAATAAATACATGTAATGTAATAAGTATAGATACCTATTTAACTTTACAAATTCTTAAAAATATTGATATCATATTATTATAATCAATATCAGATTATACTCTTTTTTATCCCGGAACAATATCATATTCCCGCGGGATAACGTCATGTAGTCCACGCGGGCCAAGCCGCGGGCGGAAAGCTAGTAATTAATATTTAAAGCTTATTGATACTTTTGATATAATATTATGTTCTTAATTTTTAGGTGCTACATCTTCATTGGACACACCTGCTCCAGTGTCGGTATCTGCACATATTTCCCAGGGTAGGTTTTTCATTGTTTAGCAATAAATATATGTAATGTAATAAGTAAAGATACCTTTAATTTAACTTTACAAATTCTTAAAAATATTGATATCATATTAATATAATCAATATCAGATATACTTATAATTAATATTTAAAGCTTATTGATACTTTTGATATAACTATTCTATGCTTAATTTTTAGGTGCTACATCTTCATTGGACACACCTGCTCCAGTGTCGGTATCTGCACATATTTCCCAGGGTATGTTTTTTATTGTTTAGTAACTTTGAGCATCCTTATGTATGTGTTATTTGTTTTAAGTTATATCTGTAAATGTTTGCTGCAGATCCAAAATCAACACCTAGGAGAACCAGAATCGTGAAATCTGTACAGAGATTGACACCACAATGCAAGAAAATGTACAGAAAGTGCCTGAAGATAATTAACTCGAAAAGGAAGCTTATTACGAAGTTTGAGGAGAGGATTCGGAAAGCGAACAAACTCAGTGAGAAGAAATCGTTTCAAGCTATGGTGATGCAACTACCTTGCCACACCCAGGCTTTCTTGAATATGCAAATTAATGCTGTTAATAAGCATATCAAGAGGCGACGCTTTACTACAAATGAAAAACTGTTGGCTCTATCATTACTGAAACGTAGCCCTAAAGGCTACAAGCTTCTTTATAAATTATTTATATTGCCTTCAAGACGCACTCTAACGTTATTCACCCACCAATTTTGTATGGCTCCTGGACTCAATGCTAACATTTTGACCCAGTTGAGAAATAGTGTTGCATCATGGGATGAAAAGAAGAAGGCGTGTGCCATTGTTTTTGATGAGATGGCATTGTCATCCCATCTCACATTTGTGGAAGCACAGGAAGCAGTATGTGGGTTTGTTAATTTCGGAAATGGGTGTCAAAAGAAACTATGTGATCATAGTTTGGTATTTATGGTTAGGGGGATTTTATCATCTTGGAGGCAAATGGTGGCCTTTTATTTCTGCGAAGGTACTACACCTGCAGCTATTCTGAAGAACATTTTAAGAGTATGTATGATATATATCTTTCTTGAAAGTGTTAAATACTTCAGCATTGTATGTGTAATTGAAAACTTGTATTTGTTTTACAGGATGTTGTCGAGGCTTTAGCACAAACCGGGCTCAATCCTATGGTCCTAATTTGCGACCAAGGATCGACGTTCCGGACATGCTTGAAAAGCTTTCAAGCTGATACTAGGCGAGAAAGCTTATTAAACGACGGTGAGCCTGATGGTGAGTATTAGAAAATTATTATCTGTTATGATGAGAATCTATTGGTTTAAAAAATATTGTAATAAATAATGAGTCCTATGCTTTACTACACATCCAAATATATCAAACAACACACATCAATCTAATTACAAGATAAGCCACTCTAGTAACCAATCTATACTTCTATACTAATATTATAAAGAGGAACGATTTGTATGTATGTAATTAATAAACTCAAACTACTGGACTGGTTTCAATAATTCTTATACTTTTAGAATTCTACATTATCCGTGATTGACATAGGCTGTATTTTATCCCGATATTCCCACGGGAACGGGTATCACGCGGGTGAAACCGCGAGAATCCGCTAGTAAAGTATTGATTAACAATTTTGACGACCGATTTGGCGCAGGGGTAATCTACCTGCCTTCTGCGCCAGAGGTCTCGGGTTCGATTCCTGAACAAGACAAATATTTGTGTGCATGAACATGTCTATTTGTCTTGGTCTGGGTGTTTTCTATGTATATTAAGTATGTATTTACAAACAAAAAGTATTTAAGTATATATTTATCCGTTATCAAGTTCACGTAGACACAGTTTCTTAAGAAATTAACTACGGGCTTAGATAATTGGTGTGATTGTAAGAAAATATTTATTTATTTATTATTTATTACAATTATTAATACAAAAAACATAAATTTTTTAGGTCACAAAATAACCATCAGTGGTCATAAATTAAATATAATTTATGATCCTCCACATCTCATAAAGGGCATTCGTAACAATCTATTGAATAAAGACTTCTCATTCTGCGGGAAAACTGCTCGCTGGAATGATATTGTGGAGGTCTTCCAAGCAGATTGCCAATTGGGTGACATACGAATGCTCCCCAAAATTACTGATGACCACATTCAACCAAATAACGCACAAAAAATGAAGGTGGGTACATATATAATTATAGGAAAAATGTGATAGCAAAATCTGACGAGTAGTGTAAGCCTTTTGGTAGCTTAGTTGGTCAGAGCATCGGGCTGGATCCCCGGAGGCGCGGGTTCGAATCCCGCCTAAAAAACTACTTATAGGGCTTGTGGTTTTTACTATCACAATTTTCCTATATACACTGCATAAAAATAATTAAAAAAAATTGTACATATTTAAAGGAATAATTAATTTGGTGGAGCATTTTTAAATTGTAGAATGTTTAAATAACAAATTATTACAGTACTTACTAATTTTATATTTCAGGTCAAAACATGCACTCAAGTTCTCAGTGAACGAATGAGTGCTATGCTTAACTACACATCAAGATACGGTAAGTTTTATTTAAAAGTGCAGATATCTCTGACATATTTTTTATTATTATAACTTTGAACAAATGTTTTAGAAACGCATGCAGATGGCACTCCAGTGTCGCGGACCATGAAGAACACGGCGGACGCGGTCTTGTTCTTTGATCGCCTCTTCGACAGCGTCAACGGGTCACGTCGCGGTGCCGGGGACGCCGGCAAGATGCGAGGTCCGGTCAAGGACCTCCGGAGCGGTAATAAACACGTATCGTTCTGGAAAGAGGCTGTTGGTATCCTCGAAAAGTCTTACTTTTTTGAATCCTCTCCGAGTGGGCACATCACTAAAAAGTGCGTGCCGTCACTCGGAAATTGGATCGTAACTTTAAAAAGTTTTATTGAAATCTGGAGTGATTTGAAAAAGTTAGAAGTGACTCACTGGTACACGCGAAACCTCAATCAGGATCCTTTAGAAAACTTTTTTGGTAGAGTACGAGCTCTAAATCATCGGTCTAACCAGCCGGATGCGTACTCATTTCAATGCTCGTTCAAGTCACTTTTGATTACGAATACTTTGGGACCACATTCCCCTCACTCTAATTGTGAGGAAGACATAGGCGCGCTTCTTTTTACATTAGAACATAACACTGATCGCGGTTCGCATGTTTCAGTTGCAGAATCGCACGTGGACTCTACAAGCGCTGCGGCTGCGACGACGATGCAGCCAACTGTTTCAGGAGACGACGCGGAGCCCACTTCTTCCACCTCTGCATCCGGACACGCCGGAACAGATCTGTTCCGGCGTGTTCGGATGGAGAGGACTAATGTTCAAGCGTCTGCGTTTACTGCAGGCTATGTCTCCAGAAAACTTCTGGCGAGAGTTAAATGCCAATCTTGCGAGCGCTCTTTTTTGACTGATGAAATTACTGATTTGCATGCTTGGATTACTCTTAGAGAACGCATGGACAAACGTAATCTTAAATACCCTAACTCCTCTTTTGTTAAACTTTTTAGGGCTCTGATAGATATCATTAATAAATACATGGATAACAATCCTCATCGACCTAACATACTGACAGACATTAAAAAAGAGTTTTTAACATCAGTAGATATTGAGTGGTTTGGGTGCCCTAAACATCATACTGATGCTTTAAACTATTTTATTGCCCTTGTTTGCAGAGTCCAGATTCACAACTTTTGCAATGTTGTGAACAAAATAATAAAAGGGTCATATTCTGAATCCCACATCAATAAATCTTCTAGTATGCACCGATTGGCATTTGAAAAACGCAAGAAGTTTACTGGAAAAAAGTAATAAGATTCAGTTTTAAATTATCTTAATTTTATTGTTCTAGATGGTACGAGCATGACCAGGATCAGCATCGGAACTCGTTATGAGCAACTAATAATAATATGAAGGTACATATGTTTAAATGTTTTATAAATATCTTTACAATGTATCCAATTGTGTAATCCGATTCAGTTTCCGACGTTTTGTGAATCGGGGGGCTGATTAGCTGTTACTTGACAGATAGGCCATACAAAACTGTCAAGAAAACTATAATAAATAAATAAATATTGGACACCATTACATACATTGTTCCAATACCAAGGTATAGTAGCTTATGCACTAGTATTATGGAAATTGGAAACAACGACGGGTATTACCACATACACCCAGACCCGAGGAAATATTGAAAAGTTCGTTTTCAACATATACCCGACTGGGGATCGAACCCGGGACCTCTAGAGATAGCGACACCTTGAAACCGGTGCGTACACCACTCTGCCACGGAGGTTGTCGAAAACTGGAAAGTATCCTAATCGGACATTGTGAAACAGGCACTTAGCCTTTGATATTTAATTCTTGAAAGTATCGTGCTAAAATCCATGCTGAATAGGACACAAAATTCATGAAAAATATTTTTTTGCTTCAGATCATTCAGCGAAGATGATAGCGGTGGACTGGTGCTAGTTGGCGGAGACCTTGATGTCGTGGGTAACTGATGGTTAGTTTGGGGGCTGCCATCGGTCTTGCACTACCCACGGGTCAAGAGGGGGGGCACCCTTTGTTGCCGGGGTGTCCTCCTATCAATGAAGAAGATGGCATTCCACGGGTTTTTTAGTAGGTAGGACGGGCCTTCAGCCCGGTGAGTCCTACATTACACTGGGTCTCCCCAAACTTGGTGTAATGCGTAAATGCATTTTTCCCGTGAATAACTAAAAAAAAACGGGTAGGTTTTACTTTTGTTAGGTTTGCTTTTTATAATACAATATATATACATCAAAATCTATATCTTGTCACCGGTATATTAAAATTTTCTGTCTTGTTTCTTGTTATTGGTTGGTTTCTTACCTTTTTTTTTTGTTAGTAAAATGATGAAAATATCAATCAAAATCAATTTCTTATTCCTGATAAAATTGAAATTATTTTGTTTCTTTTTATTGTAAAAGCAAACTCTCCTGTTTATGTGTTTCAAAAGGCTCGGGTCGATGTACAATAAAACTTTCAAATTATTTTGCCTATGTATTTTAGTTTCTACTAATGCTGTGTGTAATTGTATTTGTTTTGTTGAATAAAAATTATTATTTTACATGTTTTCTTTCATTTATTAAATAATAAACCCAAATTCCTTATTAATTACAATATGAATAGTGAGGTGCCGTGCGGTCGCGAACTATCGATATATAGTATCGATATATCGAATTTATTGCGTCGATAGTTTATGCAGCACTATGTTGTCAAACTCTTATCGGGGCCCGTCATTCACTAACAAACGGCCGCTATAAGGCTTGATTCCTATCTGTACTAGTCTATATAATTTGTGGTGGGAGTGAGTGACGTGACGTGACGCCGTAGCCGCATCAAAATCAAAATGGCCGCCGCCTAGCCGCCAACCAGTGTTGCCAACTCGGATTTTCAATGAGAGCTAGATCATATCTGAAAAAGAGCTAAAAAAGAGCTAGATTTTTTCAGAAAAAAGAGCTAAATTATAAAATCTGCTATTTATTTAAAAATATGCACTGCTGCCGCTTTCAGTTGTTTTTTTTTTCTTTTTATATGATTTAATAAAGCACCTTTTTTAGAATTAACCTCGCATTTGCAGTAGGTACAGTCACCAGCAATAATATGTAAACAATATTATAGGACTACGTCATATTACAATGTTGAATAACTTCTATTCTATTCTATGACACATACAGTTTTTTTTTATTCACTACGGGGTAGCACTTTTAGAACACTTCTTACTCTACTTCAATGTGACAAAGTTCTATGTTGAATACATATTATTGCTCGTGACTGTACCTACAAAACGCTTTGGTGGGGTCTGTTTTAACTGCTTGAAGCCAACCTTGAAGTTCTGGTACAGACAGCCATTCTTGTCTTAACTTCTGTGTGTAGGGCTGCTTACTTTGCGCCATCTTACTATGATTTATTAAACAATTCACGAGGGGACTAAAATAATAACAAATGTTTAGAAGTGACCGTTTAACACTGCGTGCGGCTGCAAACTTACCACTGACAATGAATGAGTAATTCACTATGTTGTTTAACAATAATACTACTCTCTCAGCAGCCGAGACCGATACATTACATTTAGAAAATTAGGAAAATTATCGGATAATACCCAACCATAAACCATTATAGAATAACCATAGACCGGATAGACCGACCATAGACAATGTAGGTACAATTTGGCTCTGGAAACTAGTATTTTGAGCTCAAAATAATACAAAAGGGTTTATTCATAGTGTACATGGAAAAAAAGCTAAAATTGTAGAAAAGTAGTACTTATAAATTCCTTGAGAAAAGTAGAGCTAAAGAGCCAAACTTTTTTTTTTGGAGCTATACATTTGAAAATAGAGCTACATTTAGCTCTAAAAGAGCTAAATTGGCAACACTGCCGCCAACGCCGCGCCCGCCCCGCCGCGCCCGCCCCGCCGCGCGCACAAATTATAGCCGCTACACACGCTGCTATCCGACCGCCGATTTGGTGCGGGCGAACTTCACTGCAGATCTGGGGGTCTACCGGCTAAAAATATGAAGTTCAGATCCATATTACTGATTTCAAGCCCATACCCATAATATGGGCTTCAATTGGAGCTACCGGCTAACTGTTTTTCCGGATCTGGATTTCGCGAGTGAATGATAGTCGCGTCTTGTTGCATCATATCAAATAAATACCAATATTTAACAAAATATTATTATTTCTCTGCATTTTTTACTCTTATTATTTATATTTTAAATGACAACGGACAAAGTCAATAAAAACAATTAATTTAGTTCTTCATAGTATTAAAAACAAGTATTCCTAAAATAAATAATGTACGTATCAATTAATAACCAAACGCAAATGACAAGCCTTTCTACAGTATTCCACTTATGAAAGATCTTTGTCCAATATGCATTTCATCAAAGAATAGTAACTAATTAGTAATCTGTGTCAAAGAATTTATCAATGAAACCATTCGAAGTTGTCCTCGTCCAATTTCTTGGATCAAATATTTGATAAGTGGAATACCACCCTTAACTTTACTTTTTGAATTATGTAAATAACACAAAATTAGTAAAATATAACGAAAAAGGCATATCTTTGAGGGTCAACTATGGTTTCTCTTCGATTTGTGTGCGCTAATTACGTGAACAATTTGACAAATGACCCCGTCATGGCAAAATTTTGTAGATAGAAGTTATTGTTTGGTTGGGTCATTTTGTGGTTAATGTTCTTCATTTCCTCATATGATACTACCCGTAAGGCTCATTATCAGAGCAAGGTTGCAGATATTTATCAAGATTTAAAGAAAAGCAGACCGAATGTTCCTTATAAGTTTAATATTGACATGATGGAATGGACGGCTACTCCAAGACAAGAACATTGTTTATAAGATGATAATTACAGAGAAAATCATTCAACAGAACCTTTAAAAGATAAACAGTACAAAGTATACCGTAATAATGTCTTAAAATATGTGTTGTGTGTGAACTTGTGACAATAACAACTTGGTTAATAAATGCATGATGATACCATTTTGCTAGTTGTTTCCATTCTTGTACTTACCTACTTATACCTTTGTGTTTACATAAATTATTAGTATATTGTGACAAATTCAGACTAAACAAAGCCAATATTCTCAATTAAGAAGTGCCACAACACAACCCTTCCAGAATTGAAAATAAGCAATGTTTAGTTTTTTGAATTCATATTTTTAACACTTATTTATGTAACATAAGTAGGTACTTATTTTTATCATTATCTTTATTTTATATAAATTTGCTATGAAAGAGAAATAAAATTACTATCATTTATGAGGATGATTAAATAGTTAGACCTGTAAATACATAAGTTATTTATTTCTTCAGCGGCCAAATGTTATTTTATTTTCTATGATTTTTCAGTTTAGCACATTTTATGTTTTCAGTTGCTAACTTAAATATAAATAAGTGGGTTTTTGACATTACAATATAACAGCAATTAAGAAAATTAACAAATTGTCTATCAACTCATAATTTTATTTGAAAAATATGAGCTTTAAGCGTTGTCTCCTAGAGTTGCACACAAAAGACAGGTATAGATGTGCATTGTAGCTATGCTATATTGTACTTAGTAAGTACAACATAGCATAGCATATTATGTAGTTGTACTACTTACTACAAAATACTTTTACAAAATAGCACATAACGTGGATTAGGTACTTTGAATAGAAATTGCTAAATAAATAGGTTAATAATATGGATTATTTATTCAGTAATTCTGAAATAATTGCATCGTCCCGAAACGAAAAACAGACAAACTAGAGTTAGTCTGTTAAGTATAGAGTATCTAACAAATGATAACAGATGGGAGCTTTTATTGAAATTTATAACTTAAACTTCTATCGATTAGGTTAAAAATAAAAATTTATTTGTTCGACAGAAATGATTAAAAATAAGCAATGATTAAACTGTTCAAATAAAATAAAATTCCTTTATTTCAGACCATTTCTTTGCTTACTGCCTATTTTAGTACAAAATCACAATATTAAAATTAAAATTGAAAAAGTAAATTAAAATATGCTACTTATGTTAACATAAAGTTTCACCTAGCAAAATATGAAGAGACTAACTTCTCTCCACTCTCCTCAGAATGCCTTTGAAATAAGAAGCCAGATGCACTGCAGAAACGTGGAAGCGCCAACAAGGATTTAAAGATGTTACTGTATAACACACGCAGGGCATTGTAGGAAAGCTGGATAAAGTTTGACCACAGACTACTGGTATAAAAATTTTGACAATAGGCTTTAAATAAAGTAAAATTTACTTCTACTGTACACCAAGCAAACCTGTGTCTCACCATGTTACCACTGACCAACAGTGTCCATCGTTCCAGCAGCGCCACGGTCTCCGATTTGCTTGAAAAAAATACACCATGCAGGCCAATTTTTTACCAGTCGGGAAAAAATACGATTGATTTTTTCCCCCCACTGGATCCGAGGATATACGGGGATTTCTGTGGCGCTGCTGGAACGACGTCGTCCTGGCAGCGCCCCGCTATTTCTCATTAATTACAAAAGCTATAATAAATCTAATAAGACACATATTTTTTCCTTTTTTTTCCATTTCACATAAGCTAATGTCCACCTGTAAATGCCGACAGATTCAGGAGTAATCGTAGGTCACTTGGGGCGCTGCTGGGACGACGTCGTCCCAGCAGCGCCACGGCCGAATCTCAGCAATTCGATTTTTTTACTGAAAACAGTGTGCCTGTATATTTAGTTCCTTCATCATAGGGTACGGAAAAAATTGAATTTCTACATTTCATCATGGAATAATGATTTTATAGGCATCGAAAAATTATAACCTCAAAAAAAATTTTTTTTGCTCTAACGCCTTTAATTGATGTATTAAATAGCATTTGCGCATTCTTTTATCTTCCTATAAAGGGAAAAAAATAAACCACTCTCGCAGCATTAACTATTCCAGAGAAATCCTAGGTTTAGATTGTGTTCATACATTTAGGCATCGTTCCAGCAGCGCCACACCCAGTACAGCATGATCCAGGGCACCTGTCACCAAACTGAGCATGCCAATATTTACTACTACCATAGCGAACACGGGAAAAAATCTGATAACGAGTATAACACAGCGAATTTCCGAGAAATAAGCCTTTGATTCAATATGCCATACAATTGGTACATTCGAGTAGAAAAGTTTTATTTAAATTCTTTTTAGTGCCACAAACTTGGGGGCTTTAAGCCCCCAGTACAGGCTGTCCGATCATGTTGGCCGACCATGATGGGCCATCGTGTACAGGGGCGGTTTGCGTGTGATTGCCGTCTGCGAGCAACGCAAACCGCCCCTGTACACGATGGCCCATCATGGTCGGCCAACATGATCGGCCATCCTGTACTGGGGGCTTCATACTTCATGTTTACCGGGCTTGTCAAGCATTGCATTGCATCATTGGGGCACAATATCGGTATCGCTATGCGGATCGCAGCTCAGCATTATGGTGCAAATAATGCAATGCAAGCAAAGTAATATTAACGTAATATAGAACGTACGAGCCAAAAAAAACGTTGGCCATTTGTTTCCACATGCCATAGAGAAAGGTTAACCTATGGAGTGTAGGATAGAAGCATGATAGAAGTGGGTAAACCACATCATCCATCATAGCCTGACAAGGAATAGAGTCTAATTTTCTAGCGTAAGCTACATTGTCATAAAAAATATCTGATGCGGTTTTTCTTGAGCTTTATTCCAATAGCATAAACATCTTTTTGCTTTGCACAAATGAGCTGCTATTCCAACCATGCCAAATTTTACAGACTGTAGTGTCATATAGTGACATGACAATGACAGTACAGTTACCTTTGAATTGTAGAGTTATTTGGGCGGTAATTTAGGGCCGTTTATTTATTTATCTGTCGTTGTTAAAAAGTAAATTTCGTATTTGGACGCATTTTGAGAAGAGAGGGGGAACTGGGGGCCACGTGCAAAACTTGTAAAAGAAAAATAAAACTTGTAAAAAGAAAATAAAGCTTTGTGGAAACATAGGTACCTAACAAATCTTCGAGATCATTTAAAGAGACTACACTGCATATCAGATAACTCTGAGGAGCCTAGTATAAGTTTAGGATTCTGTGTTCTCATAAAATTAAGACAATTTCATTTTCAAATAAATCCGTTAATTAAATTTTTATCGCTCTTATTATTCGACGTACGACGTACGACGTATTATACAGTCGTCACAAAATAAGATGCCCGTTTTGACACATGCTAAAGTGACATAATTAGGCATGTAACCATACGAGTCTGTGATCGATTCTCGCGATTAATCGATTAAGGTTCTGAGTAACTAATCGATTATAGTAGGTTTGCAACTTATGTGGATTAAGACTAAAGTTATTATTATAAAATGTTAAACTTACTATATAGGTACTTATACTTTTAATAAACATATTATTAAAGTATAAATTGACCATTTATGTTATATAAACTTGAATCGAATCCACTTAAATTGCATAATTTATATAAGAGCGAACGCGCACTTGTGATTTTTAATCGGGCGATAGTTTGGTCGTTCTCGGATTCAGTATATTTTATTTTATTTATTTTTATTTTATTTTATTTTATTTTATTTGTGACAATTTCCTTAAAAGCTAACAGACGTCGCCATCCAAAACGCTTAAAAGTTAAATAAGAATAATAATTAAATTAATAATATTAATCCTAGGAATTTATGATAATGTTAATAATAATAATAAAGTTATATGGCAGTGGCAATCGTCAGTGCGCTTAAACTATGGACCGATCAAAGTATCGAAAACGACTGGCCGATAGCTTTGTACGATCAAACTATCGCACAACTATCGGCCGGGCGGTAATGTGCATGAAGGACTATGGGAGCGCGCGCACTGCATTCAACTAGACTATCACCCAACTATCGGTAGACTGCGCATTCAGTATCGAACTATCTAAAATGACTGGCCAATAGTTACTACAACTATAGTTATAGTTACAGTTATACAACTATCGGCCTGTGCATGAAGGGCTATGTGAGCGCGCGCCCGGATTCAACTAAACTATCGACCAACTATCGGTCGACTAAAAATCACAAGTTCTCGCAGGTTCTCAAAACCAAACTATCGGCCGACAGTTTGATCACGATCGTCTTACGATTCCGACTAAACTATCGGTCGACTAAAAATCACAAGTGCGCGTTGGCTCTAAAAGTGCAAGTATTTTAACTACAGCTCACAGCATAGACATGGTCATAGAGTAGCTACATTACTTATAATAGCGGCCTGTACACGTTGGCCCAACCATTGGCCAATACGTCGTATATTAAGGCGTCCAACACACTGCCTCCGGTTTCCGCACTACCGGACGGAGATGCGGCGTGATTTATCATACACTGCGGGTTTTGTATGCACATCAAAATTCTACAGCCATAGTTAAAAAGCGCACTACCACAAACCGGAGCATCGTGCGGTGCAGTGTGGGATCCGTCTAATTAACACTTTTGAAAGAACCTTTTTAAACGTCTTGTTCGTTCAAAAGTGTCAATGTACGATGTATTGGCCAGTGGTTGGACCCACGTGTACAGAGACCGCTTATGGTGAACGCACGCTTGTCCGATGCGAACGCTTCGAACAAGCCGAACGAAACATGTTTAAAGAAATCTCTGGAAAGGTGAACGTGACGATTCGACATGGTGAGGTGTGCAAGGTTGTCTAGGTTCTATTTAAAGAATTTTATTTTTTTTCATTCGGTTTATTCGAAACGTTCTCCTTGGATAACTAACGTTTGCCTAGAAACCGTTTTATCGAAATCATTGTTGCCAATTCATAATTTCACTAATGCTTTAAACGCCAATCTAGTTTTCACACAAAAAAAGATCAATTTTACAAATTAATCTATTAAAGTGGTTATAACGATTATTTCGATATAATTGAATGAAACTGGAGAAATCCTGCACACAACGGTTACAACACTAGTATTTAAAAAAATAAAGACTGAGAACGTAACTGTTTTTCGAGACGTTTCGTAGTTAATCGAATCTGCGTTTACTTTAGAATAAACGCAAAAATAATACGCGTAATACACTTTGCCTTAATTTATGATGCATTCAAAAATGTAACATATTATTTTCATACACCTTTGATAAGTAATCAGCATATATTTGATTTTTTTGTTTTCGTAACAAGTTACATTCTATGGTCATTACAATGTGTCAAAACGGGCATCTTAATTTGTGACGACTGTAGTGATTGTTGCCGGATAATCGATTCCGAATCGATTAATGAGCAATTTTCTGAGGCTATTTAAAAAAAAAGCTTCCAAATGCTTCACTAGATGGCGTTGAACGAAGTATGTACATGGTATACTTTGGTATGAATCATATTTAATTTATTTACTTTAAAAAACCCAAAGGAAACTTAAAATAAATTAAATAAGTACTGATAGGTACTACTGTGAGGAACAGAAACGAAATAGGTAAATTTAAAGATTAAGGTAAATAAATAACATCTGTCTGACGTTCCGTTTTACGTAACAAAAGTCGCGTCAAAGTAAAATTTATAACGTTCCGTTCCTTCTAACTGCATAGGTGGGACAGCGCCATCTAGTGAGCGAGCTTTCAGAAAATCACCCATTGTATTGTAGATTATTTTTGGGGCTCAAATAATCTAAGTATCGATTACCCAATCAAAAGTATCTGACGGGACCGAGTTAATGTTGTACCGAGCTCGGCCGAGTACTGTGTTTACATGTACCTAGTATTCGGCCGAGCCGAGAGTACTTGTCTCCCCACTCTACTCGGTAGGTGTAATCAGGCTATGATGGACGATGTGGTTTATCAACTTCTATCATGCTTCTATCCTACACTCCATAGGTTAACCTTTCTCTATGGCATGTGGAAACAAATGGCCAACGTTTTTTTTGGCTCGTACGGTCTTTATTACGTTAATATTACCACAGTTAACTTTTCATACAGTAGGCCGACGGAGACGTCTAGACAGGTCAATCGTGCGGGGCTTGCGGGGTGAGACGGGGGAGTGGTTGTCCCGAGTTACATACAACGCCGTTCATAGTAACTCGGGACAAGTCTTCCAGGGCTATCACGTCTTTATCGTTATAATTTTTGAAAAATGGAAAATGAAGTATTTAGAAAAAATCGACCCGTCTCACAACTTGCCGCCATCTTGGATTTTGGAAATTGCCTTTTTTTAATAAGCGAGATGAAGATTTGCACGCACTCACACTACATGTCGTATGCACCATAATAATAATTTAAAAAAAATTATAACTAGTTATTTTAATTTTTAGTTTTTTGCATTCACAATGCAATTTTTATTACAGAAAAATGGAAAATGAAGTATTTAGAAAAAATCGACCCGTCTCACAACTAGCTCCGATGGGACTCGAACCCACGACCTTTTTGTTTGTGAGCCGATTTTGATGAAACTTGGTTTTTAGTACAATTTTGACAAGAAAATAACAAAGCAATGTCAAAAATAAATATAAACCAAGATGGCGGCCAACTTTTTTTTTGTAAGGCGATTTTGATGAAACTTAGTTTCTGGTACTATTTTGACAAGAAAACAACAACGCAATGTTAAAAGTATAAAAAATCCAAGATGGCGGCCAACTTTTTTGTTTGCAGGCTGATTTCGATGAAACTCAGTTTCTGGTTCTATTTTGACAAGAAAACAGCAACGCAATATTAGAAATCCAAGATGGCGGCCAACTTTTTTGTTTGTAAGCCGATTTTGATCAAACTTAGTTTCTGGTTCTATTTTGACAAGAAAACAGCAACGCAATGTCAAAAAAATAAAAAAATCAAAGTGGCAGCCAACTTTTTAATTTGTAAGCCGATTTAGATCAAACTCGATTTTTGGTACTATTTTGACAGGGCAACAGCAACGCTAAATTATATATACATAAATGTTACAATTACCACAGTATAACCAATGTTTTGTTTAGGCCAAGTTAGGCGATACCGACGTCTGTATAGGTATTTCCGTAACTACGGAAGGGTTGTAACAAAATTAAAATGCGGCAGGTACATTTTGGTGTATTGCGAAATAAAATAAAATAAATAATTATGGTAAGCATTTTAGAAGTATCAAAATAAAATATATTATATGTTTTATTTAGTTTCACCTATAATTGTATCTGTCTGTCTGTCTGCCATGAAATTTTGCAAGGTAAATTTGATCTACTCCTGACGTTTGAATGGGTTGAAGTTTTGTTAAAAAAAATATTCAGATTGGAAATAAGCCGATTCATATTTCTTAACCTTTGAAGCGCCTTCGTCTATATATCAAAATCATCCCATGTCACAATCATTATTTTTGTTTAAACTCTGTAACTTAATATAAATTATTATTTTATTTAAGTACTTTATTACTTTTTTTACTTTTTTTTACTTTTTATTACTTAATATTTTTTATTTTTTTTAATAGGGTTTACAGCTGTCAAAAACACAGTAAATTACGAAGGATGTTACGTCGTAATTTACTGTGCTTGTGTTAAAGCAAATTAATAATTAGTTAAATCTTTTACTTGACATGATGATGATGATACTTGACTCTGTCTCAAGCTTTCAAATAAAAACCTGTTACATTTTAATAAGCGAAAAGAGAGAAACAAAAACAAAAAACGGCCACCATCTTGACCATTTGTATTTTTTTACATTGTGTTAAGAACGGTTTTCTTGTCAAAATAGTATAAATAACCGAGTTTTATCAAAAACGGCCCACAAACAAAAAAGTTGGCCGCCATCTTGGATTTTTTAATACTTTTAACATTGCGTTGCTGTTTTCTTGTCAAAATAGAACCAGAAACTGAGTTTTATCAAAATCGGCCCACAAACAAAAAAGTCGGACGCCATCTTGGATTTTTAATATGTTTAACATTTCGTTGCTGTTTTCTTGTCAAAATAGTACCAGAAACTGAATTTCATCGAAATCGGCCAGCAAATAAAAAATTTGGCCGCCATCTTGAATTTTTATATTTTTAACATTGCGTTGCTGTTTTCTTGTCAAAATAGGTACCAGAAACTAAGTTTCATCAAAATCGGCTTACAAACAAAAAAGTTGGCCACCATCTTGGATTTCTTTCTATTTTTAACATTGCGTGTCTGTTTTCTTGTCAAAATAGAAACAGAAACTGAGTTTCATCGAAATCGGCCTGCAAACAAAAAAGTTGGCCGCCATCTTCGATTTTTTAATATTTTTAACACTGCGTTGCTGTTTTCTTGTCAAAATAGTACCAGAAACAAATCGGCTTACAAACAAAAAAGTTGGCCGCCATCTTGGATTTCTTTATATTTTTAACATTGTGTTGCTATTTTCTTGTCAAAATAGTACCATTAAGCCTAGCATGACCACCCAAAACGCGATATGTATCGAATGATAAAGCGACTTATCGACATTCAAACGTCAAAACCCATAGTCTTTTGACAGTTAAACCGGATAACTTATCATATCATATCCCATTTTGTTGGTCATGCTAGGGGGGCAGAAATCGAGTTTTATCGAAATCGGCCCACAAACTAAAAAGTTCACCGCCATCTTGGATTTTAATTTTTTTGACATTGCGTTGCTGTTTTCTTGTCAGAATAGTACCAAAAACCGAGTTTCATCGAAATCAGCCTACAAACAAAAAAGTCGGCCGCCATCTTGAATTTTTTAATATTTTTGACATTGCATTTGCATTATTAAATTATTTTATTAATTTAATATCGCAATACCAATGTACCTACCCGGGGTCGTTAAAGGTCCACCGTCACATTTTAAAGTGACAACCCTTACGTACTTACGTAAATACCTATACAGGCGTCGGCATCGCCCAACTTCAAGGGCGTCGTCCAACTGTATAGAAAGATTGCTTAAACTGTGATATTACTTTGCTTGCATTACATTATTTGCACCATAATAATGCTGAGCTGCGATCCGCATAGCGATACCGATATTGTGCCCCAATGATGCAATGCAATGCTTGACAAGCCCGGTAAACATGAAGTATGAAGCCCCCAGTACAGGATGGCCGATCATGTTGGCCGACCATGATGGGCCATCGTGTACAGGGGCGGTTTGCGTTGCTCGCAGACGGCAATCACACGCAAACCGCCCCTGTACACGATGGCCCATCATGGTCGGCCAACATGATCGGACAGCCTGTACTGGGGGCTTAAAGCCCCCAAGTTTGTGGCACTAAAAAGAATTTAAATAAAACTTTTCTACTCGAATGTACCAATTGTATGGCATATTGAATCAAAGGCTTATTTCTCGGAAATTCGCTGTGTTATACTCGTTATCAGATTTTTTCCCGTGTTCGCTATGGTAGTAGTAAATATTGGCATGCTCAGTTTGGTGACAGGTGCCCTGGATCATGCTGTACTGGGTGTGGCGCTGCTGGAACGATGCCTAAATGTATGAACACAATCTAAACCTAGGATTTCTCTGGAATAGTTAATGCTGCGAGAGTGGTTTATTTTTTTCCCTTTATAGGAAGATAAAAGAATGCGCAAATGCTATTTAATACATCAATTAAAGGCGTTAGAGCAAAAAAAATTTTTTTTGAGGTTATAATTTTTCGATGCCTATAAAATCATTATTCCATGATGAAATGTAGAAATTCAATTTTTTCCGTACCCTATGATGAAGGAACTAAATATACAGGCACACTGTTTTCAGTAAAAAAATCGAATTGCTGAGATTCGGCCGTGGCGCTGCTGGGACGACGTCGTCCCAGCAGCGCCCCAAGTGACCTACGATTACTCCTGAATCTGTCGGCATTTACAGGTGGACATTAGCTTATGTGAAATGGAAAAAAAAGGAAAAAATATGTGTCTTATTAGATTTATTATAGCTTTTGTAATTAATGAGAAATAGCGGGGCGCTGCCAGGACGACGTCGTTCCAGCAGCGCCACAGAAATCCCCGTATATCCTCGGATCCAGTGGGGGAAAAAATCAATCGTATTTTTTCCCGACTGGTAAAAAATTGGCCTGCATGGTGTATTTTTTTCAAGCAAATCGGAGACCGTGGCGCTGCTGGAACGATGGACACTGACCAACAAAGCCCTGCATCCCTATCCATCTATATCAGAATAAATTGTCATACAGAGTTTCAGTTACTATATGCCCAAGGTATTTAAACTGACTAACACGGCCCAAAGGAATCCTGTTCAAAAGTAACAGGGGCACTGTGAGGGTTTTACTACGTAGGGCATTCAATAATACAATAAAATATTTACGTTAATCCAGTTATCCAATTTACTCAGTTTTCCCTTGACAATATAGTAAACAAACTTGGTTGCTAAGCATTAGCAAAACCATAAACGACAGGGCAGTGCCAGCCAGTACTCACACTCCTCTTCACGGCACTGTCGTGGTCATCAGGACAGTCCTAAGCTGCTCCGCAATTTCAACAGTCGTGGACCAGCCAAAGCTTTGGTCAGTAGATCAGCTTCCATATCTTCAGTTCGAAGATAATTTACCTCCAACACTCCTTCTTGAATGCAGTTCCGGATGAAGTGCATCTTTAGGTCAATATGCTTTGACTTTGAAGTCACCATTGCGTTTTGACTTAGTTTGAGGGCGGCTTGATTGTCATTCAATACGACAATTCTTTCGTAGCTAGCTCCTAAGTCTTTAAATAGACTTCTTAGGTGAATCGCTTCTTTGGCAGCTTCAGTCAAGGCAACATATTCGGCCTCAGCTGTCGATAGAGCGACGCTTCTCTGCTTCTTAGACATCCAACTGATAGCTGTCCCAGCATATTTAAAACAATAGCCCGAGAAGGACTTTCGATCGAGCTTACACGCGCCCCAATCCGCATCTGCCATTCCATACAGTTCTTCCCCATTTTTTCTAAAAATAAGGCCGACGCTCTTCGTTCCTTTTAGGTAACGCAGTACTCTTTTGGCGCTCTTGAAATGCTCTTCTCCGTAGCAATCATTAAATTGAGAGAGGTAGCTTATGGCAAACATTATGTCAGGGCGAGTTGCCACTGCTATATACATGAGAGTGCCAATTAAGTTTTTGTATGGAAGGTTAAGCCTGTCATCGCCTTCACCTTTTTCTAGTATAAGACCTGGCTCTATAGGCGTAGATACAGATTTACACTCTTCCATTTTGAACTTTTTAAGAGTTTCTTCTATGAACTTCTCTTGGTTTAGTTTAATTTCACCTCTTTTGTAGGTTACATCAATTCCAATCAAACGTTTAGGTTCCGATAAGTCTTTCAACTCAAATTTCGTGTTTAGGAGGTCTTTTACTTCTTGGAGCTTTCTTGGACATGAGTAGGCAATTAATAGGTCATCGACATAAATTACTATTATTATCTTAACTCCTCTTTTCTCCAGTAGGTATACACATGGGTCAGCTTCTGAAGCTTTAAAACCTATGTTCTTTAACTCTGTGTCGAGCTTCTTATACCACTGCCTCCCTGCCTGCTTAAGTCCATATAGAGCTTTTATAAGACGACAGACTTTATCTTTGGAATTGTTCTTTATGTCTTTTAACATATTCATTGTTTTATTATATAGCGTCAGATCTTCATTTTTACTTTCTTCGACCATAATTTCTGTCAGATAGTCTTCTAAATAGTCCGGGTATTTCATGACAATTTTTTCTTCTAGTTCGCCATTCAGGTATGCTGTTGTCACATCCATCTGGTTCAATTTTAACCCTTCTTCCATAGTTATTCCAACGACAGATCTGATCGAACTTAGTTTGGCAACGGGAGCATATGTTTCGTTGTAATCAATGCCTGGTCGTTGAGTGAACCCCCGTGCTACGAGTCTGGCTTTTCTTGTAATGGTGTTATCCGGTCCTACTTTATTTCTTAGAACCATCTTGTAGTCCACTACTTTCATATCTTTATCTTTCTTTTCTATTTTCCAGGTTCCATTCTTGACATGTGCTCTGATTTCGGCTTTTATTGCATCATGCCAGTAATCATCATCCTCATTTTCTTCAGATAGGTTTGATATTTCCGATAATAAATTACTTTCTTCAGTCTCGTTCACTACAAAATCTTTGGTCCACGCTGGTGGATGCCTTTCTCTTTGTGGCCTCCCATGTCCAGGTGTTTCTATAATTTCTGATGCGTCATCTCTCTCATGAGATTCTATTTCGTCTGCGGAAGAGACGTCATCGCTTAGATTTTGCAATGTGCTTCCATATTTATTATCTACAAATTCAATTTCTAATTGTGGTACGTTTTTATTTTCTTTATCTTTACCTATCCTTTTGTTTTCTTTTTCAGGTATTTTCGAGAGTTGTCCCTTTTTATTTACAAGTTCGTAGTTCTGATCTCCTTCGTCAAAATACATTTTATCTATGACTTTTATGTCCCTGCTAGTTATCACATCATTATCTTCAGGTATGTAAACTCTGTACGCCTTTGAGGTCATCGAGTATCCCATAAATACACCTTCTTTAGTGTTCTGGGTAAGCTTTCCTCGCTTATTCTTTTTCAGTACGAAGGTCTTTCTGCCATATACGTGAAGATGATGTGCACATGGTGTTCGGCCAACCCACTTCTGGAACGGTGTATTACCATGTAGGGTTTTGGAAGGGCTACGATTTATTAGGTAGTTTGCAGTAGCTACCGCCTCCGCCCAGAGCCTTTTGGGTGCATTGGCTTCAATCAATAGACATCTGGTTTTATCAAGCAATGATCGATTTTTTCTCTCGCTAATCCCGTTTTGTTGAGGAGTATACACGGTGGTCAACCTTCTTTGGATGCCGTGCGATTTGAGATACTCATCGAACTCCTTATTGCGGTATTCTGTACCATTGTCTGATTGCAGGTATTTTATCTTCTTGTTGTGGAACGTCTCGACTTCATTTTTATAATTTTTGAAAATATTGAATACTTCACTCTTCCTTTTCATAAAATAGACGTGACAGTAACGTGTGTAATCGTCTATAAATGTGACGTAATATCTTGAGCCTGCTAGTGTCTCACACTCAAAAGGTCCACATACGTCGCTATGAATTATTTCTAGCTTGTCCGTAGTGTACAGGTCATCATGTCTTTTGAATGGTAGTCTTGATAGTTTACCTCTAATGCAGGTCTCGCATGTTTCTAACTTTTCGTCAGTAAATTTCAAACCATACATAAGCTCGTCTTTAGCCATCATCTTTAAATCCTTTTCGTTTATGTGGCCAAGTTTGCGATGCCATTCCATGATGTCATTACCCATTTTTGGTGTGTAGTGTGCAGTCTCTTTTCCTTTAAATTCAATGTAGTAGAGCCCATTTTTTCTTTGTGCTGTCAGTGCTACCTCACCGCCTTTTTCTATGACGTAGGCTTTATTTTTCTCAAAAATCACCTTGTTTCCTCTGTCTGTTATTTTGCTGACAGACAACAGGTTCACTGACACATCGGGAACATACAAGGTATCAATGAGGTTGTAACCTTGTTTATCGGTGCTGACTGTAACTCTTCCTTTTCCTTGAATTTGGCTTGTATGCTTGTTTGATGCCAACTTCAAAGTGCCATTCTCAGGGGTCAATCTAGAAAACATCCCTTTTTCACCACACATGTGTGATGAGCAGCCGCTATCTAGACACCAGCTATCTTCACTGGCATCTGAACTTGCAGTGCTGAGACAAACATTAAAATTTCTGTTTTTGTTTATGTTGTCTCTCTCATTGGTGTTTTTCTTCTTTCCCCAGCATGTCTCTGTAGTGTGACCTTTTCGTTTACAGTTCTTGTTGTACAACTTGTGTTTATTTTTCTTAAAGTGGTATGCTTCTGAATTTTCAGGTTGTTCGCTGCCGCTCCGAGCCTGATATTCTTCACAGATTTTTACTTTCAGGTCTTCGGGAGAAGGCAGTGTGTCTCGAGACTCTATGGCTATCCGAAAGTTTTCAAAACTTGTCGGCAGACTATACAGTAACATTATGCTGAGCAATTCTGATGGTATTTTTATATCCATATCCGCGAGTTTGTCTACCACATCCATGAAGCTATTTATATGATCACGGATGTCTTCTTCTGCGGTCATTCGCTTAAGAACTAGTTGTTTCAGCAAGGTGGCTTTCCTTGCAGGCCCGGTGCTTTGGTAAGTGGCTTTTAATTTGTCCCATACTGCTTTAGACGTCGTGCAGGTTTTAATTTGTTTTAATTCTGACGGCGATATCAAAAGTAAGATTTCTGCTCTTGCCTTTAAGTCCTCCTTGTTGAACGCTGCCGTCGCTGCCGCATCCGCATTTGGTGACAATATTTTCTCGCCGCTCACGATATCCCAATAATCGTTTTTAATCAGGACCGCTTGCGCTTGCAGGCACCAAGTATCATAATTTGCCTTGGTCAACGGTTCTAAGCTGCGATAACTCGACGTTGATGCCATTTTATTTACTTGTAGGTAAAACTACGCTCTGCTACCATATTTGTGAGGGTTTTACTACGTAGGGCATTCAATAATACAATAAAATATTTACGTTAATCCAGTTATCCAATTTACTCAGTTTTCCCTTGACAATATAGTAAACAAACTTGGTTGCTAAGCATTAGCAAAACCATAAACGACAGGGCAGTGCCAGCCAGTACTCACAGGCACATTTTCAAGTCTCTTAATGTTACCCCTGAAGATCATGAATTCACTCTATTTCTCGTTGTACCTTAGGCCGTGCTTCCATATATAGTCCTCGCAGGAGCTTTTTGGGCCACCCAGCGATAGGCAGAGCAGCACAGCACCATGTCATCAGCATAACTGATATTATTCACACAGACATTATCTATATAACAACCATGTGTGCTGCTCAGCCCAGCGATGAGCTTGTCCATATATACATATATAAGAGCGAAGTCAGCCCATCCTGTCTAACGACACCACATAAACTCTTCAGAGCATGTATTTCCCCACTTTACCACATTTTTCTGATTAGGTACCATACCAATGTGCCAGTAGGTACATTTATAACCTCAGCCAACGAGAAACATCTTTAAGTTTTGTCCAAAGGTCCAAAGCTTATCATAACTTCATAACACACAAGATCAAATGCTTTGCTGAGGTCTTAAAACATGCATTTATAGGAAGGAGTTAGCTTTAAAACATAATAAATAACAGAGAACTTTAACACAGCTCAATATCACTTGTAAAATAATATGTCAATCAAATGCACTTTCCGTAGACAATATCCACAAAAAAAGTCGCTATTGATAATATCACACCACAACACAATTACTCCAAGGAGGATAATAAGTATTATCTAGCACTTCAGCACACTTCAGCCAGAATGGTGGCTAGGCTAGGCTAGTGATTTGGTTTAATTTTTGTGTTTCGGATAAAAATCCTCAAAGCAGTAAAAACAAAATATATAACCGTACCTACATAAAATAAAACTTTCCTATTTTTGATTTACATAGTATCTTCATTACTTTAATTAAATGCCTAATTTTTATCAAAAGTAGGCCAACAATTTATCTTTAAAGTTATGTAAATTCCGATAACGAAACAAGAAACGAAAATTTGAATTTCGCGGGTAAAATTCCATTATATGACTTCGAGAGAAAGGAACAGCGAAATAGCAATTTGTGTTTGTCTCTTTCGCTCCATCTTTTCGCTCTGCTTTTAAACTCTCTTCTGCTAAAGTTCAACGTTTTACAAGTGCTAGGGGTATATTTACTATAAATGAAGTTGATTACACTCAAAAGTAGCAAGTTATTTCACACAAATTGAGAAATTAAACTTTTCCATGAATCTTCCGATACCAAAATACTCGCCTGCTTCATTTGACATAACGATATGAATCTGGGTTTCGAGTTTTTACTTTTTAATTTTTACAAAATACCGATTCTGGGCTTCAACTGTCAAAAATGTATAGAGAATTTTCTTCGTCATTCACTCTTTTTCTGACATATGGGTATGGGAAGAAATATGAAGTCCATGGAATTAGGCGGTACCGCCAAGTACAGATTATGGGCTTCAAATGTCAAATAAAGCCCATATCCATATCCAGATTTTTTAGGCGGTAGACCCCCAGATCTGCAGTGAAGTTTTCGCCCGCACCAAATCGGCCCGCGGCGGTCGGATAGGAGCGTGTGTAGTGGCTATAACTACGAAACGTCTTGATTTAAATACTAGTGTTGTAACCTTTGTGTGCAGGATTTTTCTAGCTTCATTCAATTTTATCGAAATAATCGTTATAACCAATATAATAGATTAATTTGTAAAATTGATCTTTTTTGTGTGAAAACTAGATTGGCGCTTAAAGCATTAGTGAAATTAGGAATTGGCAACAATGATTTCGATAAAACGGTTTCTAGGTAAACGCACACTTATCCAGGAGGATAACGTATCGAATGAACCGAATGAAAAAAAATATTAAATTCTTTAAATAAAACCTAGACAACCTTGCACACCTCACCATGTCGAATCGTCACGTTTACGTTTCTAGAGATTTCTTAAGCCCCCAGTACAGGATGGCCGATCATGTTTGCCAACAATGATGGGCCATCGTGTACAGGGGCAGTTTGCGTTGCTCGCACACGGCAATCTCACCCAAACGCCCTGTACACGATGGCCCATTATGGTCGGCCAACATGATCGGCCATCCTGTACTGGGGGCTCTAAAATACGTTTCGTTCGGCTCGTTCGATGCGTTCGCATCGGACAAGCTTGCGTTCACCATAAGCGGCCTGTACACGTTGGCCCAACCATTGGCCAATACATCATACAACAAGTTTAAAAAGGTTCTTTCAAAAGTGTCAATGTACGACGTATTGGCCAGTGGTTGGGCCAACGTGTACAGGCCGCTATAAGTAATGTACCTACTCTATGAGTATGTCTATGCTGTGAGCTGTAGATAAAATACTTGCACTTTTATATAAATTATGCAATTTAAGTGGCTTCGATTCAAGTTTATATACCATAAAAGGTCAATTTATACTTTAATAATAAGTTTATTAAAAGTATAAGTACTTACCTATATAGTAAGTTTAACATTTTATTATCATAACTTTACTCTTAATCTTTATAAGTTGCAAACCTACTATAATCGATTAATTACTCAGTACCTTAATCGATAAATCGAGAGAATCGATCACAGACTCGTATGGTTACATGCCTAATCACGTCACTTTAGCACACAAATTATATAGACTAGTCTTTAGCATGTGTCACGCACGGGCATCTTTTGATCGACCCTATTTCTAATTTTCAATTCATTGACTTTCAGAAAAAGTCCCCGTCGCCGTCGTTTGATACGTATTTATAATTATGTCTACTAAAACAAATTCAGATTTGTATTTGAGTCTGGAAGACATAATTCAAAAGAAGAAACAAGAGATGAGGTGATATCAATTTTCAAATCAATTTAAAAGCTGCTGTTTATTGTATTTTTACAGTTTAAACGCATTTGCAAGATTATTTACAGTACAAAGTCTCAATATAGTAAAAATTTTGAAGATATCACATTAAAAATTAACCCACATTTAAATCTTTTTAGGTATAAAAACCTACAAAGCAAAAAAGGCAAAGCCCCAGTAATAAAACAGAAGCAGCCGGTAGTTGACGCAAGACTAAAAATCATATCGAAAAAACGAATTCAAATAACTGATGCGCGTGAAAAGTTAGCTGAAATTGCCAAACAAAAGGATGCTCGGTTAAAGATCGAGCAAATGAGATTAAAGAGAGTAAGATTGCTTTTTTTTACTATTAGATTCATAAGTAGATTACAGAATGAATGCGATAAAGAACTTGAGAACTTGAATGATATGCTTTTGTTTGTTCCATGATAATCTATTTTCTGTACCAGTTTGGTAGCCGATGGCTTTATTGATCTATCATCATCATCATCATTTCAGCCATACAACTATATCTTATTTAGCTATATTGGTCTATTTTTGTTAAACTAACTAGCTAGACTAATTTATTTATTTCACAAAAAGGAGTTGCATGATAAGTTTAATAGTATATAATTAAACTTATCATGCAACTTAGTATCCATTTCGCCCGATTGATAGCTTTTTGGAACACATCAAAAGAAAACTTTTGTGAATGTTCAGCATAAATGCACTGTGCATGAGAAAATATGTAAAGTATTGATTGTGTTATTTGGACTTCATTCAACTCAACTTCAACTTTAACTTTTATGGTATGGCTGCATCTCGTTCTTCGTGACGATTATGCCAATGTCCGAGTAAAAAGACACAGTGTATTAAGATACTGTTCGGTTTTTAGTGGTGCTGTACGGTTTGTTTGAATAAAAAGTTTTCCATGAGTCTGAAACATTGGACAAATACAACACATACACAACGACACAAGACTCCACAACACGGCACTTGTGTTGTATTGTATTTTGACACTTTTCTCCACATTTAGACCAAAATTTAGTCCGTTATGCGTGAACATAGCATCGGTCCGTAGGGCTAGTTGAGCCATCCTAGCTCCTTCCAAAAGCGCAGACGCCTCCTAGGGTGTTCACAGGCTTCTAGGAGCAAACTCACCACTGTGAGGATTTCTGCTCGCTGTGCGGTCAAACACACGCACTCTAGGATCACATGGGCGCAGTGTTGCCAGATGCACTGTAATTACAGGAGATCTACTGTATTTTTACGTTGTCTACTGTATACTGTATAAAATAAATTACAGTGACAAAAGCACTGTAATTTCTACTGAGCCAATAGTTCACGATATTTTGATAAATATGAGGACAACATAACAATGGATTTAAAAATTTATGATCATACATGTGTAGTCCACACTCCACACAACCAATCTGGTTTATTTTTAGCAAGCAACCACTGTAGGGTTCTTCTTCTTCTTCTTAACATTACGGGCGGTTTCCGCAACTCGACGTCTATTGCGCCTATTTTGCGTCCGGAGGGTGCGCGGCCAGATCACTCCAGCCAGCCCAGCTCAGCCAGGAACGCTCCAAGAGCTTTCACATTCGTGATCGCTTCCTGGACAATGCCCGGCGAGCCGAGGTACCTCGCCCGCCTCGTCATTCCAGCAGTACGTGGGCAGCTGTATCGGATCTTATTTGCATACCAGCTTGTCGGGATAGGCGCGATCGGCTCTGGGCCAACAGGCGTCGAGCCAGATGCGCGTCTGGCCAGTTCGTCGGCTGCATCGTTTCCACGTGATCCACTGTGACCTTTGATCCATTGGATAGTAATATTATTAAGTGCACCTATTGTATTTAAGGCGTGGTGACACTTAAGTAAAAGGCTCGATGTTATGCAACTTCCCTGGAGAGCCTGTAGGACGGATTTACTGTCGGAGATAATTAAGATGTCGCGGTCTTTTACCTCTCTTGTTTCGATTGCCCGAGCCGCCATTATTATGCCCATGCACTCGGCCTGAAAGACCGTGTTGTATGAGCTTAAGGGGGATGCAATTTGTATGTTGAGGTCCTCTGAGAAGACACCCGACCCTGTGCCCGATGAGGTCTTGGAGCCGTCAGTGTAAATCAGGAGAGCCTTGTGTTTTTTCTCTGAGCTGATGTCGTCTATCAGGTGTATTCTGTACTTTTTGTCGAAGATGAAGGTTGGCTTAACCTTGTCGCATACTGCTTCGATAAGAGGGTCGTTTAGCCGGTCTTTCAGTAATACGCTGAGATGTTTTACCCTTTCGAATTTTAAAGATCCCAGTTGTTTTAGTCTTAGAGCTGTTTTGGCTGCCTTCTGTTGAATGTGGAGATGCAGTGGTGTTAGGTTCAGCCTCTAAAGCCGCTGTGGGAGCTGTGCTCATGCATCCTGCGAGGGCGCAGCAGGCCTGACGTTGTAGTCCCTGTAGTTTTTTTGCACCAGTGGTTTGGGCGGCCTTTGGCCACCATACTACAGATCCATAGCTTACCAGGGGTTTTATGATCGTGTTGTATAGCCAGAGGAATAGTTAGGGTGCTAGACCCCAGCGTTTGCTAATCATCTTCCGGCACTGCCATAGTATGACGCTGGCCGACTGCGTTTTATACTCCAAGTGGCTGTTCCAGTTTAGTTTGCTGTCTAGGATTATGCCTAGGTACTTTACCTCGTTAGATAGTTGTAGTGTAGTTTCAAACAGCTTCGGCAAACGGAAATCGTACGGTGCCGTGTAGTGCCGGCACATAAATAGAATAGAAACAAACAAACAAATAAACAAACAAACAAACAAACACACTTTCGCATTTATAATATTAGTATGGATATATACAACGTGTTAATGAATTAACCCAAAACCTAATTAAACAAAAATGCAAAGATATAATAAAAATATAAACTTAGTCAAAAATATTTATATTTTAAAAATTCAACGATAGTTTGGTGGTGCCCAATCTATGAAATTTTAAAGTCTACGTCCGGCCGCCCCACCGCCCCCGCCGCGTCCCCCGCAGCGCTCCGCGTCCGCGTCGAGCGCTCATGCATCCATACTTCCATACTAATATTATAATTGTGAAAGTGTGTTTGTTTGTTTGTTTATTTGTTAGTTTGTTTGTTTGTTTGTCCTTCTTTCACGCCAAAACGGAGCAACGGATCGACGTGATATTTGGTATGGGGATAGTTTGGGAGCTGGAGAGTAACATAGGCTACTTATTATTCCGGAAAATTGAGTAAAAAACTAAAAATTGTAATTTTCTATGAAAAATCGTTTAACTGTCGTACCTTCGATACAAAACCGTCATTTCTTCCATTGCCGTTTCCAAAGAGTATGTAATCACTGACGTCTGCGCGGTCAAAGTCGAATACTAATCTTTTCTATAAGCTTAGAATAAAAAAATGTACAGTAACTAGCGCCAAAAATGCCCCAGTCGCGCAGAGTTATCTGACACTTACTCTACTTCACAGAGTATTTTTTTTATATGTAGGAAATAGAGACCAAGCTTGGGCCCCTTTATTGGTAGTGTGTAACTAGCGCTATCTGTTTTCTGGTGTAGGCAACTTTTAGTGTATAAACACACACACAAGATGTTGGTGACCGGGGGGGCAATTGCGTAAGGTAATCGTATTAATTTGACAGTTCATATCGTATTCAATCGGCTGCAATTTGTATGGAATGACATTTATTATGATACAATATGAACTGTCAAATGAATACGATTGACTTTACGCAATTCCATAGCTGGTCCACTATTATATGGCAAAACAACGTTTGCCGGGTCAGCTTGTTAGAAATAATTTAGACATGGGCCAATAAAAATGAAAAAATATAACCTATATTGAAATATAGTGCGATCGATTCGCAATACGATTCTGAGCAAACTACTTTCTGGTTTTGGGTTAATCCATTAACACGTTGTTTATATATATAGACTATATATATAGATAAGTAATAAGCTAATAACGAACAACAAGCTTTAAGCTGGACATTGACGATCAGTTTTGTCCTAAAACTGTGGCGTAAAACTGTGGCGTCAATCCAAATGGTTTTAAGCCAACTAGATTTCCCCACTGACTGGCGTGACGCCGGCTCTTCAGTTTTCGACCGGCCGGGCTGTTGAATTGAAGGACGTGTACTCATCGTGTACTACTTATTTTTGTCAAGAAAAAAAAGGATTCTGATTCCGAATAAGAAATAGAACTAAATATTTTAAGCATCTACATGTTGCCGTTATTAATATCGAGCAAAAAACGTCAAAAATCACGTTTGTTGTATGGGAGCCCCCCTTAAATATTAATTTTATTTTAATATAGGTAATTATCTATTTTTAAAGTGGGTATACAACTAAATATTCTGAGAATATTTCAAGCGTCTACCTATTGCCATTATTAATATCGAGCAAAACACGGGAAAAAATCACGTTTGTTGTAGGGGAACCCTCCTTAAATATGAACTTCATTTTATTTTAATTATTTATTTTTAAGTGAGTACCTATAAACAGTACAACTAAATATTCTGAAAATACTTAAAACGTCTACCTATTGCCATTATTAATATCGAGCAAAAAGCGGCAAAAAATCACGTTTACTTTATTGGAGCCCCCCTTAAATATTAATTTTATTCTGTTTTGTTTTTAGTACCTATTTGTTGTTATAGCGGCAATAGAAATACATCATCTGTTAAACAATAATTGTCTAGCTATCACGGTTCATGTTATACAGCCTAGTGACAGACAGACAGACGGACAACGGAGTCTTAGTAATAGGGTCCTGTTTTTATCCTTTATACCAATGATATTTTATATGTAGATACGTTATCTGAACTAAAAAGTGGCAACGAAAAAGTAAGGTAATTGCCCGAAGTTTACTCAGTCACACACAGACCCTTGTCGTGGCAACGCGCTGTAACAATTTTTCGATTACGCCTCAAATAATAAACTTAATGCCTTCATGTGTTTAGAGAAGTTGCAAAATCTATGCCGGATCTTTAAAAAACAAGAAAATTGATTCATTTCATACGTAATTATTGAAATTATAAATGTAAATTAAAAATTAAATAATTAGTGATGACTTTTGCGCTGTTGCCAGTTCGACATGCATGAGCGGGTAAGCTTGTAAAGTTTTGTGAACGCATGAAAGAGACAGAAAACTGACACATAAGACAGTGCTTGCAAATAATTGTTTATCTCTTTTTGACAGTGGGGGTTTGTGTATATATGTCTCTGACTAACATTATTTTTGGTGAAAAAGAGATAGATATGCGGAAATGCCTGTTGTTAGGAAGAGATAAATATATTTTGACTACTTGTGCTTGTTTTTTGATTCTTGTACGTCATGAAAAACAACCATTTTAAAATGCAATTTATTCGAGTGTAACGTGTCTATTAATAAAACGTCATTGCTTTATACTAAAAACCATACGCAGCACCACCGCAGCATGCTCGACCACCGCACCACCGCGGGCGGGCGCAGCGATCGAACTGACGCGATCGCGTGGCGCGTCGTCAGTTAAAACTCTGGAGTGATGATTCGACATTCACGATCAAATTTTGGATTGACGCCGGAGTTTTACGCCACAGTTTTAGGAAAATTTGACCGTCAATGGCCAGCTTTAAGAACGATCTGCTTGTTCTGTTAAAAATTTGCGCAACTTTGTCTTGAACGAATGCCGACTGGTGGACAATCTGATATCTAAAGGGAGCGCGTTCCACAGTAGAATAGGATGAACGAAGAAAGAAGAATGAATGGTATCAGAGTGATGAGAGGGACAGCTAAGTATATGAAGCGAGGGAGGGATGGGTTGTTGTTTCAACCAAAAACCAAAAAGCCAAATAAAAACGGGAACCTGTACCTAATATCTGTGTCTCGACCCACACATACCACAACCACACCACATCGCAGCGACAAAATGCGGTATGTGTGAATAGTGTCAATGCAACTTTTCGCAGTTGCGTTGTGGTTGTGCGACAAAATGTCGTTGCCACTAGTAGTTGTGATGTGGCTATGGCCAGCCGCTAGTCCGCAGAGTCGTCGCTGGTGGTTGCGTTGTGGCCGGTATCACCCACACGGTTGATAATGACTTAAAAATGTGGTACGTGTGAATTGACTTTTCATATCAAATGCAAACCCACTTGGTGTGGTTGTGGTTCGTGTGAGTTGAGCTTTAGTGTTGTGTCAGCATATCACATTATATCGAATATGTATGTATGCATGTATAAAACAAACTTTTCTTTAAAGTTACAGCAAGAAGCACTAACGAAACCTCGTAACATGAAGTTGCAAACACGCAATAAATTTGTCAGAACTGTAAATAATAAAGAAAGTGGTGAGTGAATGATATACAAAATAAGGAATCTATTTATTTATAATGAGATTCTAAATGAAGAAAAGAATTATTTATCAAAATGTAGCACTTCACACTTATATTTAACGATTTTCAATTTTACGAACAATAATACTTGGTATATTATTATTATTTTTTTATTATTTTCAGTATTTGTTGATCCATCTCGACAAGTAGTGTCGCAGCCTCTTAAAAACCCCCGACATTATCACAGACAAACCAATTCGAGCAGGCTTACCACAAGCAATTTTAAATATAAACAGACAAGAAGTCCAGGTAATTAATATTTTTATAACATGTCACATTTCCGCAACATGGCGAGGTTTTTTATTTTTCTGGTCAGGCTGTAAATATTCAATCACCCTCAGTTTGTATTGTATTTACTTTTATTCTTGTAAGTTCTTACTCATGTACCTAGTATTTAAAAATATTTCTTTGTTATAAAGCCCTGGAGCTTATTCAGAACTCTTAAAACTAGAAGACTGGTTTCTTGCTTTCTGCATTTAGGCTGCCTGTCCATTGACGCGGAGCGAGGCAACAGATAGTTGAGAAATGGAGAAGTGTGCTTCAAGCTGTAATCGTCATATTTGAAATCTCAATGGAAACGAATTTTGACAACGCAAAAAATAGTCATGAAATAGTTATACATGTAAAAAAATAGTCGCATTATAGTTTCGGCGTTTATATAGGTTAGTGAGGATTATGGGTTGAACGTCAAGCTGTAATCCTCACTTCTGGTGCAAGCAAAAGGTAAAGTCTTTCAAATTGGTTTAGGTTCCAAAAAATAGTCATGAAATAGTCACAACGACATGCCAAATCTCAGAAATAGTCCATAAAAGATTCCAGAGATATAAAGGTACCCTGGTGAGGATTATTGGCTTGAACATTTGAAAACTTCAAATTTCTCCGAATATCAAATTTAATGAAGTTTCAAATTTTGTACACAACTGTATAAGTATCCATAGAAAAGTAGGGAAAATAAAAACTTTTTATTTTCAAATTAAATCAGCTTAAATTTATTTTTGCTTCATACGACTATTTCATGACTATTTTTTGGCACAATCTTTAAACCGAAAATCGTAGGCGTTCCGGAGAAATTTGAAGTTTTCAAATGTTCATTGAAGGTACCTTCGTACCTTTATAGGTCGTTGTGACTATTTCATGGCTATTTTTTGGAACCTAATCCAATTCGAAAGACTTTACCGTTTGCTTGCACCAGAAGTTAAAACCACCTCTGTGGTCTAGTGGTTCACACCACCGATTTCAGACCAAGAAGTCCCGGGTTCGATTCCCAGTGGGGGTACATATTGTATTCGGTTTGGTTGGTGGTAGGACTTGTTCTTAGTCCGCCTGGCTAGCTACCACCATCTTATCTATGTCTGAAGCCATAACAATGATGTTTTGAGCATTATTGTGTTCCGGCAGTTAGAAATAAGATAGCCAGTTCCTCAGTGATTGAGGATTCCGGGAGTAGTGCGCTTCCACCTTCAGCCTTATCACCACTTAACATCAGGTGTGATGAAGGCTAAGTGCTACCCCGTTGTGGATGAAAAAAAAAAGAAGTGAGGATTACAGCTTGACATTCAAGCTATAATCCTCACTAACCTGTAGCTATAACGCCGAAATTATAATGCGACTATGTTTTTTACGTGTTACTATTTATGACTATTTTTTAGCGTTGTCAAAATTCGTTTTCATTGAGATTTCAAATATGAGGATTACAGCTTGAAGCACCCGAAATATTAACCAATGGGATTGCATAGAATCTGCGAGCGCAGATTTTATGCAATCCCAGTGGTTAATAGTTCTCCGTTTCTCCACTCCGCTGCCTCGCTTCGCGTCAATGGACATGCAGCCTTATTCAGATGTTCCTACAATGATTATTTTCATTATGACTACTAAAGATTACTAATGCAAATTATGAATAATAGTAATTATCAAATACTTAAGTATATCATTTTTCATTTATAATATCTGGACTGTTAAATCTCTGTAAAACTAATCATAATGAATGTATATGTGATTGTAATGAAATTGGATTTCAAAATCCCTTGCACATGATTTAGACTTACAGAAAATTCTTATCTATTGGCATATTTTAATACAGGCAACATGTCACTACCTAAACCAATCGTCAGAACGGTGGAAAATGATATTGAAATCATTGATGATCCAATGGGAGAAGAATTCGCACACCCTAAAACATTACTTAGTCGTAAAGCTAGTCTTCAGCTTAAAATTGTTGCTCATAACAATGAAATGTGGGATAACAGGAGTGTTCTAAACCAGAGGTAACTACTGTCAAAACTATTTTTAAAATGGTGTGTTAGGGCGTTTGTGCACTACACTAAATTTTACCGTCCCGGAAAAAAAAGGATGCTTGAAACTATAAGAGATATTTGTCTTGAACATTTCATCATCATAATCATTTCAGCCGTACGACGCCCACTGCTGGGAATATGAAATTAAATTTTATAGTAAATTGCAGCATTTTCTTTTGGTTGTAGACATAGGGTTCCCTATTAAAATGTATTTCTAACAACCTACACAATCAACTTACGTAATAAAATAACAATAACATATTTTTTTTGTTTTATAAACTGTTAAGGTTCGGTTCTCGAGTCGTGTATGAGTTCTTTTGAAAAGACGACATGGTTCCTTAAGACAAATATCTCTTATAGTTTCAAACTTTCCCATACTGACCCGTCCCGCCGATGGATCACCCTGTATAGTGAGCAGTGTTGGCAAAATGTTAATCTGATTACCGATTAAAAAGTTAGTCGTGACTAGCGATTAAAACTAATTAGTCATTATCATAATTTTGATGATTACGATTATATCAATCGTAATCTTTAATCGCTAATCACGATTAAGATTGACATTGACTAGCTGTTCCGCGCGGATATATCCGTTCTCGTAGGAATACCGGGATCTAATGTAGTCACTCAGGAATTATGCTTTCTAGTGGATTCTTTTTGTTTTAATTTTTAAAAGTCTATGGATTTCCATAGATACCTACTTGTCTATTTTTATGCGAATATACGTAAGTACTAATATTATACTTATGTACTTATATGCATATATATTTTTATTCTTTTAGACTTAAGTACCTATACATAATTATACTTATAGTCCGGTCAAATTAGACCAAAACATAAGAGTGAAGGTCATTGATATAAACGGTAAGGATACGCCCATCCGAACTTGTACCTATAAACATTTTCATAGAAGCATAAGCAGCGCCATCTGTTACAGCCCAATCAAACTACGTGTTAAAGGTGCGTGCTACGTGCTTTCATAGAGGTGCGGAAACGATTTCTTAAATTATTTTTTTATTTATTCATTTAAGTAATATTTATTGCGAAAGACGGCATATGGTGGAATTAATGCTAATATGCGTTTTCTTCCAGTGAAACGGAAAGGGTGTTAGGGAGAAAATGAACAGCGGCAGTTAAAAAAAGTGACAATAAAAAGAAAACAGAACCAAAGTACCTACCTAAGGCCTCATTTCCACCTGCAAGTAAGTCTTTTGCGATAAATGTCCGACAGTCTGTCAGATAGCAACTTGCAAGTGTAAACACACTTGCAAGTTGTAGTTTACATTTGCAAGTTGCTATCTGACAGACTGTCGGACATTTAGCTCAGAAGACTTACTTGCAGGTGGAAATAAGGCCTAACATTAATGTTTTTGTTCGAAATCTGCGTTGATGAACTAAATTAAATTAGATCATTATCTGGGTTTAACTACTACAAAAAGTGTGTAGGACTAATGTGAGCATTTTTCGATAGGTATTAAAAAGGTCATAAATAAAAAGTCAGCTCATAAAAATCCATCAGGTTTAATTCAAAAGAAAAGTTAAGTTAGCACAAACATAACATAACAACACAATCAAAATTTATTATTTATCTGAATTAATAATTATTTAAGTTTTGAATTAAATGATTTATTCACGATTCCCACCTCTAGTGCTTTGTAGTGCTTTTACCCCAAGCCAATTAGCCCGCCAAAGATTTTACCTAAACAATCTTGATGTCTCTTTATCTAAGAAATGCATTTAAAAATAAGTAAAATGTATTTTTACATATCTACATCACTTATTTTATAATACAAAAACATGGAGTAACTTTGAATAAATAATAATAAATATAAGTGTTTCATATTTTTATTTTTGCATTTTATACTAAAAGCTTCGATCATATAAACCCTAGATACACAAATGCGCTTGAAAAAGTGATTCCAACAGCGCTGTCATTAGTAGGTATGGGTAGTTTTCAAAAAATTGCCGCTTTCACCTGCCAGACTTTCAAACCTTGTTTTACTTTTATTTTTGGTTTTAAAGCTGGCCATTGACGGTCAAATTTTCCTAGAACTGTGGCGTAAAACTCCGGCGTCAATCCAAAATTTTATCGTGAATGTCGAATCGTCACTCCAGAGTTTTAACTGACGACGCGCCACGCAATCGCGTCAGTTCGATCGCTGCGCCCGCCCGCGGTGGTGCGGTGGTCGAGCGTGCTGCGGTGGTGCTGCGTATAGTTTTTGGTATAAAGGAAGTATAAAGGGTAAAAACGGGACCCTATTACTAAGACTCCGTTGTCCGTCTGTCTGTCTGTCACCAGGCTATATAACATGAACCGTGATAGCAATACAATTATTGTTTAACAGATGATGTATTTCTATTGCCGCTATAACAACAAATAGGTACTAAAAACAAAACAGAATAAAATTAATATTTAAGGGGGGCTCCAATAAAGTAAACGTGATTTTTTGCCGTTTTTTGCTCGATATTAATAATGGCAATAGGTAGACGTTTTAAGTATTTTCAGAATATTTAGTTGTACTTATAGGTACTCACTTTAAAAATAAATAATTAAAATAAAATGAAGTTCATATTTAAGGAGGGTTCCCCTACAACAAACGTGATTTTTTCCTGTGTTTTGCTCGATATTGCTTAAAATATTTAGTTCTATTTCTTATTCGGAATCAGAATCCTTTTTTTTTTCTTGACAAAAATAAGTACTACACGATGAGTACACGTCTTTCAACAGCCCGGCCGGTCAAAAACTGAAGAGCCGGCGTCACGCCAGTCAGTGGGGAAATCTAGTTGGCTTAAAACCATTTGGAGTGACGCCACAGTTTTAGGACAAAACTGATCAATGTCCAGCTTAAAGTAACTCAACTGCTAAAAATAGGTTAAAAGTACATCAGTTGCATCGAGGCAAATCCTCTTAACCCATTTATATAATGATGGAGAACTCGAATTTAAGTTTGTAACTTCATTTTCTAATTCACCTGCGTGTCCAAAACACGAGTGTGTGAGAAATTAATACATAACAAATTGCACATTGGAGATAAACAAACTGCAACTGAAACTTAATTGATGAAAGTCCAGCAATAGTCTCTTATAAATTTGTGACTCGTAAATCGAGAAAGTATGAGAGAAAAAAAATAAATATGTTTTGTAAGCAATAATTTCTACATCACCTGTACACCACTTCAACTTCAAATATTTACCGTTGGTTCGCCAACTAACTTAGCAATGAGTCTCTACTTCTCCATCCACGTCGCCTGATAATGCCTGCTAGCGGCGGACAGGGTGAGAAGTATGTGAGTGTATTATTGTGATCAAAAATAAATATCGAGTTTTCGCTGGGTAAATTTGTAACGATAAGTTCTATTTTTTCTGTCTACAATAATTTTAACAAATGACAAGTAGTGAATAAAGTTTCATTTCATGGTATAGTACATGGGGTCAGCTTTAGGGTGGAGTAGGTATGGCTTTGCTAAATTAAAGGTTTGCATATATCCTACGATATAACAGTCATTTTCTCATTAACCTGTTTCTAAATAACCTGCTCAATGTATGTCAGGTGGATGAGATGTGTTCGAGTGAATGAGTTGAATAGTATTGATCGTCAAATTAGGTTCTTATTAAACCTTATTAAGGTTCATAATAATAATCTAATTAACCTGCCAAGGCAGGTGAATTAGAATCTTACCAGCTAGAAAACCAGACTATTCCTTGTTCCCTTTTAGTGAAAAGTATTTGTTTTTATATAACAAATTTAATAAAATATCATAAAAATTACATTCAACAATTTTTCTACTTTTTGTCAAAAGCGGCAATTTTTTGAAAACTACCCTTATAGATATTTCGATTCCGAATACTGCGGTCACCACATTTGATATTCGACCCTAAGCAACAGTAATTAGATTTAAATTCGGTCGGCATGGTAGTACTTCCGATCTTATTACATGGAAAGCTCAGATGGTCGGCCGACCGACGACGCTAGAACAGCGAATCGTATTTCGTCATGTTTGCATCTCTGTCTTATAAGATTTTAAACTTTCGCGTTAGAAGAGTAACGGGACTCAACGCGAAATTTATTATGAAGTACATACTATTATGTACTTTCAGTCTGCTTGTGACCACGGTTGTAGCAACACAGCCGAAACGTCAAGCTGTAAGTATATAATAGTATGTCCTTCATAATAAATGTCGCGTTGAGTCCCGTTACTCTTGTTTATAATCTCTGTCTTACTAACGCAAGTAGAAGAAACGATTGCGCGGCAAGGAATATTGCAATATTTTAGTATAAACTAGCGGTCGCCCGCGGTTTCACCCGCGTAGTTCCCGTTCCCGTGGGAATATCGGGATAAAAAGTACATATAAACCTTCCTCTTGAATCACTCTATCCATTAAAAAAAACGCATCAAAATCCGTTGCGTAGTTTCAAAGATTTAAGCATACAAAGGGACATAGGGACAGAGAAAGCGACTTTGTTTTATACTATGTAGTGATAATGAAATTATGATAGTTTCAGTACATGTTTGACTTTAAATTAATTGTGCAATTATACTTACGTTCAATACTGACTGAAAATATTATATTATTATTACATCTCTTTGTTTCCTTTTTTCGAATTGTTTTTGCACATCTTCTCAGCGCATTTAGGCATCGTTTCGCCGGGCGGTCAAATGACTACTGAGGCGATCTAATGCCCAATTTCGAATTGGGCATTCGTTGGCGGCTTCACTTTCTGTGCGTTTACGCTGTATCTAGGGTTTATATGATCGAAGACTAAAAGACTTGTCAAGATTGTTTAGGTAAAATCTTTTGCTAACTGAATAAACTGTAGCAAGAAATTATTTTGTTTATATGACCTGTAACCTTTTATTCTTCTTCTCGTAGTTTTTGCATCCCGAAACCAAACAATTTGGAATTTTGTTGACGTGTCAACAGGTCCTTACTTTTTACTTTTTTTTGTAAACTTTTGCACGTTGACAATAACAACAAAATATGCTGGTGATTTGTATGTAACAACTAATGTAACCATATTTTTGCAAATAAATATATTGATTGATTGATTGATTGATTGATAAGTCAAATGGTGAAGGTACATTAATTCTCAAGAAGCTGAAATTGTTCAAAACATAATTATAAATGAAATTTAAGAAGTCCTCATCGATCCTGGAAAAAATAATACTTGAGGTCAAAGGAAAAAAAAGGGTTCGTGGGTTACGCCCCCGGTGTGTGACGCCCCCGTGGCGGAGGCCCCCGATTTCGTTTTAGTAAATAAAACTTTTAACTAATAAAATAAAATTTATTAGTTAAATATTTTTATCCAAAGTACAGTCAGATAGGAAAGTGTTACCTATTATAAAAAAATGTATAAGTGTCTACATGAAATCATTCAAAGTCTTAGTCTCTTACTCTTTTTACCACACTTTTATTAGCTTCACGTGTAAAACTAAGTCACAATGTAAGAAAATCTTGGAATTCAATTTTAACCTACTTCTAATTGTCGTATTGATTTGAAACTTTGCAAGTCTATATGAATCCGATGACAATACAATAATTTGCTTCCATCGAGCTGATCTGAGGATGGAGTCAAGAAGTGGACAATAGAACTCTTCAATGGCTGCTAGGAAACCACTCGAGTTTAGGCTCATTTGTTTTGTTCTGATGAGACCTATTCTCTACACTTGGTGGTGGGAGTCTGATGATGGAGCAGAGAGGAAGCCAGTGGCATTTCTTAATGACCACTAGGAAACCTTTTGAGTTTGGGGCTCATTTGTTTCGTTCTGATGGGACCTATTCGCTACACTTGGTGGTGAGGGTCTGATGATGGAGCAGGGAGGAAGTCAGTAGCACTCTGTAGTGAGGAAACCCCTAGAGTTTGGGCTCGTTTGTTTCGTTCTGATGAGATCTATTCGCTGTACTTGGTGTGAGGGTCTGATGATGGAACAAGGAGAAAGTCAGTGGCACTCTTTAATGGCCACTAGGAAAGCTCTCGAGTTTGGGCTCATTTGTTTCGTTCTGATGAGACCTATTCGCTACACTTGGTGGTGAGGGTCTGATGATGGAGCAGGGAGAAAGTCAGTGGCACTCCTTAATGGCCACTAGGAAACCCCTCGAGTTTGGGCTCATCTGTTTAAAGGGTTTGGCGCTTCCGGTAACTAATAGACTCCACTTGAATTTGTAAAACTAAATACATACATCACGCCTTTTTCCCTTACGGGGCATTGAGTTATAATGTTAACGGGGTGAAAAGAAAAGAGACATAAATGGACTGTGAAATGCATTACCATCCATTCATGGCTTGCCATTTATTAAACTAAAAACTAAAAAATAAATATGTAGTTTAAAAAACTAAAAAACACACTTTTATTTTTATCAGTAACAGACTAAAAAGTACAAAATAACCGTCTATTCAGTGACTGAAATTAAAAAGCGTGGTGCGCCCTTTGCAAAGCATGCATTGCAAGTACATAAGTACTTACTTAATATTGGCAACGCGCACCACGGTTTTTAATTTCAGTCACTGAATAGACGGTTATTTTGTACTTTTTAGTTAATAAAAATAAAAGTGTGTTTTTTAGTTTTTTAAACTACATATTTATTAATATAAATCTTTATTAATAATGTCGGTGATACTACAATTTGCTTATCTATAATATCACATTAGTCAAGGTACAATTTAAAAATCCACAACGGTATAGCACTTAGCTTTCATCACACCTGATGTTAAGTGGTGATAAGGCTGAAGGTGGAAGCGCACTACTACCGGAATCCTCAATCACTGAGGAACTGGCTATATTATCTCTAACTGCCGGAACACAATAATGCTGAAAACATCATTGTTATGGCGTAAGACTTAGATAAGATGGTGGTAGCTAGCCAGGCGGACTAAGAACAAGTACTACCACCAACCAAACTGAATACAATATGTACCCCCACTGGGAATCGATCCCCTCTTGGTTTGAAATCGGTGGTGTGAACCACTAGGCCACAGAGGCGGTTGGAACTAACTTTGTGTTAAACCCTGCCAAGGACCTGGACTTGCCATCTTGGGATGAAATGACCGACTAAACTTTTCTAGCAGTAACTTATTGCAACAATAAAATAACTTGACTTCTGTGCAAAAGAGATAGTGTCCATCGCTATATTCGCTATTGCCAATTATGTCCATTTGCCTCAAACGTTTGCCTGAACGCTATTGTTTTCAGTCCTTTGCGCGAAAGAGATAGGTAAGACAGCGATCTGTCTTTTGTCTAAAACATAATCAAATAATTATACCTGTGTCTCATAATAATCCTAAACATGTAACAGTTGAATTTAATTACTTATTTACTTAGTTCATAAACACTTTTTTTGTCGACTGTATCTGGTACAAATTACTTTTATTGCGATGAAATCGGCTGATAAAACTTAATTGAAAATCGGGTGCCTCCACCACGGGGGCGTCACACACCGGGGGCGTAACCCACGAACCCATAAAAAATGGGTTTTTCGCGATTTTCAGCTAAAACGATAAGGTCGCTTGTGCACTACACTGAATTTTACCGTGCCGGAAAAAAACCGATGATTGTATTTTAACCTATTATTGAATGGACGTCAAATATTTTTAACGGTTTACTAATGTTTGCCCGAATTTCAAAAGCAATAATTTCGTCTTCCATAATTTCATTTGCCATAATTTCATTAGAAATAACGTTTCATTTGCCATAACTATCGAATTACATAAAATTGTTTGCAATAATTTCATTATTCATAATCAATCAAACGTCATAATTTTCATTATCCATAAAATTATTTGCCATTCTTCTCATTTTCAATAAAGTTAACATCCATAACAATTATTTACAATAAAACTGTGATTATCTAAAGACAGACAAAAAATTCTTGCTGTACGTTGTTCAGCATGATAGATTATCAAGCCATGGTTAAAGTTTTTGAAAAGTAGCCTATGTCATATGTTCCTCTCCAAACTACGAAGTATCTGTGTCCCAAATTTCAGCCAAATTTGTTTAGCCGTTTTGGCGTGATTGAGTAACACACATCCAAACATCTAAACTTTCACATTTACGTTATCCCGCGGAAATTTTATATTTTTCTGGAATATAAATAGCCTATGTTCCTCTCCAGGCTACAAAGTATCTATGCCCCAAATTTTAGCCAAATCCGTTTAGCCGTTTTGGCGTGATTGAGTAACAAACATCTAAGCTTTGCATTTATGATGACGATTACAACTTTTCAAAATTTTTGAATCGATATATATTATCTCAGAAACGGTGGCTCTTTGGAAAAAAAAGTATTGAGCCATTTTTAGGGTTTCGTAGTCAACAAGGAACCCTTACGTGCGAGGATACGTGAAAAAATTCACGATAGTAGTACATATGACGAAGTTAACTATCACAGCCAAGTAGGCTTTACAAGTTTTTGAGATGTAACACATTTTCGAAAACCGCAAATATAACTTTGTCATTCATACGAATACTATGAAAAACAAAGTAATTTTTTTCTGGCAAGAAATGACAGTGGTATTTTTGCTAGGTGTACGTAATCGGTACGTTAAGTGGGTACGGAACCCCTTCATGAGCGAGTCCGACTCGCACTTGGCCGATTTTTTATAGATTACATGATTTACAATTTTGTCTGCTAATTTTACGATAAAACTTTTGCGTCACGTTAGTAAGATTGACCAATAGGAAAATTGATGTCGAACGGAAACGGAAAGAGCTTTGCTAAAAAACGCGATGAACCCATTTTTTTACATAAGACCTCGTTTATTTATTTACCAGGTACCGGATCAAAGAGGACTTTTTAAATTTCATTTATTATTACGTTTTGAAAAATTTCACCAACTTTCAGCTTCTTGCGAATTAATGTACTAGCTTCGGATGTCTAAATTGACCGGACTATTACTTATGTACTGTACTTGTATTTTCTTATTTACTTACTTATATACTTTTATTCTTGTATACTTATGCTTAGGTATATACTTACTAATGCTATGTTTTGAAAGGAGGAGCGGTGTCCCTTAATACAGGCATTTATATGTTTACTAGCGGCCGCCCGCGGTTTCACCCGCGTGGTTCCCGTTCCCGTAGGAATATCGGGATAAAAAGTACATATAAACCTTCCTCTTGAATCACTCTATCTATAAAAAAAAACGCATCAAAATCCGTTGCGTAGTTTCAAAGATTTAAGCATACAAAGGGACATAGGGACAGAGAAAGCGACTTTGTTTTATACTATGTAGTGAAGAGGGGACTCCATGTAGGTACATACATGTTGTTTGATATATTGTAAATGGCAAATGGGTTTGTCACCAACTCGACACGAGAGGCTGGACACGCGTGTGTCCAGTTGGTGAAACTCAAAATTAGTATCAATTATTATTTCGTTATCTGGACTGGACACGCCAAGATTTTGACGCGTGTCCAGATAGTGAAACTTAAAATAAATCACTTTTATGTTTTCGCCAACTGGACACACCCAGATTTTTTTGCAAAAAAGGGTACAGTCAAGTGAATTATCGTTTCGTCCGTTGAATTGTTAAACGAGGAGATTTCATGAAAAAGGTGCCTCACTTTTTTAATTGAAAATTCTTATTAGTTTAAAATTTTGAAACAAAACAAATTAAGTTAGAATATAAAATGAAGACAAGTAAGTATACTTAGCTAATATTACTTATTTTGATTACATATAGGTACTTCTTTTACAATAGTTTGAAGATATTCAAATAATCTAAATAATCGTAAATAAAAGTGGCGTATGGAAAGAGATAGACGAAAGTTATCGTCCGCTAATGTAGCCGCAGCATTATAAATAAGGTAATTGTATCACAATCACTAAGACTAAGATAATTTAGAGATCAATGAAATCATCAGTTTAACATATAATCTATACTAATACCTAGTCTTCTGCCCGGGGCTTTGCCCGCGTGGAATACACGACGTTATCCCGCGGGAACCTAAAACATTTCCGAGATAAAAAGTAACTTATGTGACTCTTCAGCTCCCAAACTATCCCTATAGTAAAAATCACGTCGATCCGTTGCTCCGTTTTGATGTGAAAGTCGGTTAAACAATTTACGTCAAATGTTTGATAGCTGGTTTGTATGGGAAAAGAAAAGTGTGGTTTTTACTATTTTCCAGGCAATTTTTATATTTTTTCTCTCCATGAAAACATTCCGTGGGACTTAAAGAACATATTATGAATAAAAAAATTGCCGAATTGGTCCAACATTTATTTGCTTGACTGTACTTTGTCATCAATTCGGATAAAATGCGAACGTGTGTCCAGTTGGAGAAAACATAAAAGTGATTTAATTTAAGTTTCACTATCTGGACACGCGTCAAAATCTTGGCGAGTCCAGATGACGAAATAATAAGTGATACTAATTTTGAGTTTCACCAACTGGACACACTTGTGCCCAGTCTCTCGTGTCGAGTTGGTGAAAAACCCTGGCAAATAAATATCTTTTATTTTATTTTTACCATACTCGCTAGCTTGGGCAGACGGCCAATTTTGTATAAGTATGAGTATTCCATTATTATTTAGATAAGCTAAGATATGTGCCCACTTATTTTCAGAAGTGCCATATTGGAAAAAGAGAAGAGTCCACCAAGACCACCTTCTATATTGAAAAAGCGTCCAATGGCGGCGCTTAGAAATGAGAAATCAATTGAAAAAAACGATAAACCTGTGCTAGAGTACAGGATTATAGTTAGCAATCTACGCAATACTGTTACTGCTGGCGACATAGAGGTAATTACCTACATATAGCAATATAATATATCTAAATCAAATTTAGTTTTTCTAAGTGAGGGTTTATGCTGATGAGTCTGAAGAAATGATGAATGAATGTAGAAAGAACGTAAAAACTTATGCAAAATTAAAACTATCGATCTGTTACCTGTAGTACAAATTTTGATGGATTTTGCCATAAAAATAAATAGTCCATATCCAAGGTGTATATATCATATCCCCACAAGCACTTAGGCTTTTTGTGACGAATTCCATGCAGACGAAATCGCGGACGTAACGCTAGCAACTTGTATATTTATGTTGATTTTTAATTATTGTTTGTAAAAAATTGTGCCCGTTAGGAATTATTCGGAGATGTGGGTGGAATGGTGGAATCTCGTTTAGTGCGACCTGGAACAGCAGAAGTAATATATAAATCGCAAGAAGATGCACAAAGAGCTGTGGATCTATATCACAATCGACAATTGGATGGACAGCCAATGAACTGTCTTCTTGTAACTCCACGTGCTAATGCAACAGTTTCTAGGTAAGAACAATATGATAAGTTGATTTTAACAATGAAATTAATGAAGACACTTTGCTTATCGTTATACATATTCTATTCCTACATACATATAGTATTAACAAAACCTGACATGGTGCAATGAATGCCTACTGAGGGCATATATTTATATGATGAATATATTATATTATGTATATAATTGGTCTTTACCTGTGAAATTGCCGTTTTAGGAGGAAATTTGTAGGAAGTTGGAACTAACGAATTAACGGTTTAGTCGACAAATGTCAGATTCTGAAAATGTCAGACGAGTTTAAAACGCCAGATTGTATGAATTACATATTTTATAAACGGCAGATTCTATGAATGACAGATTCTAGAAACGCCAGATTCTGATAATGCCAAATTCTATAAATGTCAGATTTTATATCAATTGCAAAATCATTAATTGGTTTAAGTGTGCATAAAATTTTAGACTTTTTCGAAGGTTTACGGCAAATAATTGGTTTAAGTGTGCATTAAATTTTAGTATTTTTCGAAGGTTTACGGCAAATAATTTTGTGGATGTGTTTTACTTTAGAAATCAATGATCGTTTCATTATGATATAAGTAAAAGCTTTTTTAGAACTGATTTATAAATTTACTTCTTGATTGTAACTAAACTGTCACATATTTATGTTATTAATGAATGATTTTTCTATTATCACTTTTAAACCTTACTACACTTTCTTACACTGTTAAACCTTCGAAATGGTCTAAAATTGAATGCACACTTAAACCAATTAATGATTTTACAATTATAGAATTTGGCATTATCAGAATCTGGCGTTTTTAGAATCTGTCATGTATAGAATCTGCCGTTCATAGTAAATGGCATTCATAGAATCTGGCGTTTTAAACTCGTCTGACTTTGCAGAATCTGACATTTGTCGACTAAAGGGAATTAACATACAAAGATATTTGAGGATTTCTTGGACATGTAAACCCCGATTCAACGTAACTTTAGAGATATGATCAGACAACATTTATCTTTCTTTTGCCTTTAATCTGAATTAAAAAACTGCTAAGTATACTTAAAAAAAAAACTGTTCGTAGCAGTCAAATTGACGATAACCAAAGTGGGGTACCTACTTTGAAGCATTTATAAAAAATTTTGGCTACGTGACAGTTTTATGAAACATGTTTCAAGAAAAGCAAAGGAGATGTCCTAAAATGGATTTTTATTATTCATATTAACTAACCACAGTAATATCGATTTATATAGATACTTAGTCCAAAAACAAAGCTATTAAAGTAACTTGTATAATTTTAAAGCCCTCCGATTCCGAGAAAATTAAATTTAGGTTTTCATGAAAATGCTTCATAAATGCCCGCCATTTGGCTTAAAAAGAAATGTATCCAGAGCCGTAAATAATATTAGAAGAAAAAGAAACGGACTTTAGGCGGTTAGGCGCTCACTAGACGGTAGGTTTTGCTGTCAGTTTGCTATCAGTCACGATTCTTTTAGGCAATCAAAATGGACCATTTTGCCACCACCACCACGCTGCCCGAAGTACCTCTATACCGATAGGTTAGCTAGTCTTGAGTGATGGAATTGACTGATGGTTGCGTGACCGTCTAATGGCTGCCTTTAGGCTTTCATCACACTGCCTCCGGTTTCCGCACCACCGGACATTCTACAGCCAAAGTTAAGAAGCGCACTGCGGTGCAGTGTGGGAATCGCCTTAGAAAGCAGCTGTCAAATTGAAGAAAACTACCGAATTGATCGTCTCTTCATATAAATCATATAGCAGGTGACTTTCTGCGATTCTATTCGACTCTGGGGGGCTACCTGCTTAAAAATATAGGCATGGACATGGGCTTCATTTGACATTTGAAGCCCATATTTTGCCCTTATATGGACATAATATCGGCTTCAAATGTCAAATGAAGCCCATGTCCATATCCATATTTTATAGCCAGTACCGGCTAAGAAATATGGCTATGGGTATGGGCTTCAACTGTCATTTGAATTCCTTATCTTGATAGATTTTTGCTGTTTTGTTTTGTTGAACGTTGAAAGCTAGTTATCGTTATACCCGACGTCACAAAACAAGGAACTGATAGCGGCTATTTTCTTTATAAAATTGACTTAAAGTTCCCAAAAACGTATGAAGTTCATACCCATAAAGTTACGCGGTAGCCCCCCTGTACACGATGGCCCACTATGGTCAGCCAACGGGATAGGCCATCCTGTACTGGGGGCTTAAACGCTTGCGTCCACTAGGCGCGCCGAATCATTATTCTCTAATGGACGCAGCTTCATAGAAATTATATAGCAGGCGACTCTCCGCGATTCGATTTGTCTCTGTCCGGCGCGCCTAGTGGAGGCAAGCCTAAGCCCCTAGTACAGGATGGCCGATGCCGATGCCGTTGGCCGACTATGATGGGCCATCGTGTACCTGGGGGGCTACCGGCAAAAAAATATGGATATGGACATAGGCTTCATTTGACATTTGAAGACCATATTTTGTCCTTATATGGGCATTATATGGGCTTCAAATGTCAAACGAAATCACTACGAAATACAAGACAAAACCACGAACCACGATCCACGACAAACAACAACAGCAAAAGCAAAGCAACCGACCAACTTTGAATTTGACATGACATGACATTGACAATGACATTGTCATATTAGACAGTTAAGGTTGTTCAGTGTTGCCAAGCCTATGTAAATATTTCTACCATAGAAAAAAACAAATTATTTATTTTAAAAAAAACGGAGGGCTTTATAATTTTTATTTTAGCGATTTTGGGTTCTTAATTTTTGTTACTATTACATAAGTTTGATTTTACGGTGGTTAGTTATCCTTCAGAATAAAAATCCAACCTCCATACAAAAAGAGGACATCTCCTTTGTTGCTAACTACCATCACAATCACTTTCTCTCAAAAAATGCATATTTTATTAAATAATAAATATTGAAAAATGAATAATGAAGTACTTATTTAGAAAAAATCTACCGGTCTCACAACCAGGGGGGCTACCGGCGCTACCGCGTAACTTTATGGGTATGAACTTCATACGTTTTTCCGAACTTTAAGCACAGAATATATAATAGTACTAAGGTACAGAAGGCGCACTCTGCAAACTCATTCAAATAAAAATAAATCTTTCTGCATGAAAATAAAGTCCAATTCCGGTCGCTTTGTCATGGCTTGCCTACTGTTATAATGATATAAAGTTCGCGCATGCAAGCAAAACTGTATACAACAGCTACGCATTTCTATTTCTATAAAAGTCTCAAACAGCTCGCTCGCTGGTTAGGGTTGCGAGCGACTTGCGAGTTCGGTTTTGTTGTTTCTTTTGTTCTTTCTTTTATTTAGACACCCGTAAACACAACAGTATCTTTTATACGGATTATAAGAACGTTTAGTAGTCATTGTTCGGTGCACAAAAATCACAGAAATGATCGATCGTTTTACGCGCAACGTGGAGCGTACGAGCCGAGCGGCATCCTTCTGCCATACGCCATCAAAATAAGGAATTTAATCAAATGACCGATGAAGCCCATATCCATACCCATATTTTTTAGCCGGTAGCCCCCCTGGTTGTAAGACGGGACGATTTTTTCTAAATACTTCATATTCCATTTTTCAATAATAAAAATTGCATTGTGAATGCAAAAAACTAAAAATTTAAATAACTAATAATAAATATTTTTCCAATGACGATTTAATTTCCCGCTAAAACGCTCGGTCACGATACACTATTTCCCGATTTCCCCGTAGTATAATATTACTCTTTGCACTAAAGCACAAAGTACGCGGCGCGCGTAAAGGCGTAAAGTCAGTAAAATGACATTACATTAGAATGACATTACAACTTATTACAGGGCCCCTATCCACCCTATCGCCCTATTTTGCATTAAGAGCGATTTCATTACAACTCCATTTCAATCAGTTAACGATCGTGACATAAAAAGGTATCGCCCTAACGTTCACGAACGGATGGAAGACGGATTGCGATCGTTTGGATCGGTGAATGAATGATACCAGTGATGTTACTTTTATGAATGAATCTTTTCAAAAATAGAGTGTCAAGTTGTCAATGTCAGTGTCATCCAACTGTCAAATACAAGGGATTTTTGGCTGTTGATTTTAAGGTTCGCGCATATTATGTCGGGGCGCAGCGGGCCGGGCCGCAGCGCAAAAATCCGCCCAAATCGCTCGTATGTATTTTATATGAACTATCGCACACTATGCCGGGTCGCAGCGGGCCGCATAATCCGCCGCGGATTTTGTTGCGTGCGTGGGATGCGATGCGGCCCGCCCCGCCCCGCTGCGCCCCGACAGTGTGCTATAGCAAGCGGATTTTTCTCGTACTACTCGGTCAGATAACATGACACCTACAAATTATACCCGTCTCTTTCACTCGATTCTGTCATGCCCGGAGAGTGACAGGGACGGGTATAACCGGCAATAGTAGGAGAAATTGTATGTTTGAATTTGGTTGTACCACAGCGGTGACACTCCGTGTACGTGAGAGTTCGAGCGCCGGTGACATTTAGCCGACGCTAGGGTTGATACCGAAATGGAATATAGACGTATGCCAAAGAAGATTACACATAGGATGTTATATAATGAAAACGTAAGAGATTAAATGGGATAAATAAACCTAAAAATCAAAATGGATGTACCCTAAGTATTTTCTCGAATGTCCAGCGGAAGCTAGTGGGAAATAATAAAATTTCCGACAAAATAAAATATATAAGGCAGTTAATAAAATACTCAAATAAGAAACCGAGCAGCGTTATATTTTGTTTGCGAAAAATTAACTAAACTAGCGACAATTTACGTATGACTAATATACCCATTCGAGTCGAAAATACTTTATTAGAATATGTTCAGGAATACGTATATCTCAGTAAACAAGTATCATTTTCTTCATCTTAACATCAAAATAAACTAAAAAGACGAACTAACGAACATGGAACAAGTTTTGGAGCAACAAAGATATTTTAAAATCAAAACTTCCGATGAGACTCAAAAAGAAAATTCTAGATTCGTGTCTCCTACCCTGTCTCACATACGGCTGCCAAACCTGGATATGTAATAACAACACAAACAATAAAATACAGGTATGCCAGAGGTCTATGGAACGTAGTATACTGAACATAAAAAGAAAAGACAGAAAAAGAAATATAGACATAAGAAAATCTACAAATGTAATCGACGCCTTAAAACATTTCAAAAAGTTGAAATGGAGATGGGCCGGCCACATAGCACGGATGGACAAAGAAAAATGGACACAAAGAGTAACTACTTGGACAGGATCAACTAATAAAAGGAAAAGAGGTAGACCAAAAGAAAGATGGATTGAGGAGATAGTAAAGCAAAGAACAGAAAAACTTGGAGTGAAATGGAAATAGAAATAGAAATAGAATAGTTATTTGTTATACAAGAGAGCAAAATCATTTTTCGCTGCGAGTGCTGAACTTAAATCACGAACTAGCGAAGTAGTCTAAAATTGAATAACGAGCGTAGCGAGTGATTCAAATATAGACTACTGAGCACAATGAGTGATTTAAAGGCACGAGACATCAGAAAATTTTGCTCTCGTGTTAAACATACAACTTTTCACCTCTACCAGCGAGAAAAGTGTTACAGGTCAGAAAAAAAACATTGAAAGCAACATTTAACAATAAAGAAAACATCAATATTACAAAATTAATAATTAAGAGTAAAATTGGTGCAATTATGCAAGTTGAAGGTAACTGTTTGCATTGCGTTCAAAAACTGCACTGCATGTAATTTTTATGAAAACCAAACATGATATTTTAGTAAGCGATATAATGTTCACTTCATATTATTTATTTTAAATATTGCGTGTTTAATAAAAAGCAATAGTAGTACAATCGTATTTATATAATTTTTTATTAGAATTCATTAATTTTTCTTATTTTATATTTATATCATGCATGCGACCTCATTTCGTCCATACTCTTTATTTCGAACCTTTGGTATCCGTGTATTTATTTGTTAAGCTTTTTATTTCATGTCCATCGACATAAAGCTATCTATCTATCCTTTTTGCTCATATTAATTTTAAAAGTCTCATCCTTGTCACTCTATTTCTTTTTTCTTAATTATTTCAAAAGTTGGTGTAATAAATTAAAAAAGCACTTTGTCTCACGCTCGCAGCAAAAATCGATTTTGCTGCGAGTTTTTAGGCGCCAAAAGCGCCCTTTTCGAGCTGGAGAGGTGAAAATATATTTAAATCAATTCATATTATCAAATCTTATATTACATTGAAATATTATATCAATTTACTATAATAAAATAATGCATGCCAATCAATTATTTAAAATACTGATAATTTTGTAATTAAAATGACATGTTGTTTTTTTATTGAGGAATAATAATTAAAGGCTATTATAATAATAATAATATTCGTAAAATAAGTCACTAACAGTGGGATACTACAGTCAATCCAAGTGTCCGAAAAAATACTAAATCGTTCGAAAAAAATACTAAGTTAGCGACAGAGAACTGAAACACTGAGTGAGTGAATCAATAATCGCCCAAATAAAAATTTGTCCTCTCAATAATATTGTCAACAACTTTCGCATTTTCTGGCTTCCTAGTAGTTCCCATTTGAATGTATGAAGATTGCGCCAGCCCTAGGCCAAGGCATTCACCGACTGCCCGTTCCCCGCCCCGCGCGCCTCTCACGGCCCCCGCTCACATCCAGACACCCACACATAGCCGCAAGCGATTTTACGTGCACACATGCTTAAGTGTCGTTTCTTTTCGCGTAAGTGTATATATTCTTTGGTTGTACTCAAAATCCGTCAATGCGCTGCGGCCCGGCCCGTCACTAATGTGCTATACTCAAATCCGTCAATGCGATGCTCTGCGGCCCGCTCCGCTGCGCCCCGGCATAATGTGCGCGCTCCTTTAGTGGTGCGTTTTTCTCAAACATGTATTGGTTTTTCTGTTGAGGTGCAGGCTCGTTTTGAAATTACAACTTTTACAATATATTTTACTGGCGTTTACTTTGAATTATTTCGTAGTACTTTTCAAGTTTTAGCGCGCTTGGCCTGAAATCGTTGAGGTTAAGCAACTTTCGCAATGGTCGGTCACGGGATGGGTGACCAAAAAACTTTTCATCTCGAGCTCCTCCGTGCTTCGGAAGGCACGTTAAGCCGTTGGTCCCGGCCGCACTGGGCCCGCGTGGTGGTGGGTCATGGCCCATTCCCCTTATCCATCCATAAGGAAGGCCAGTGCCCCAGCAGTGGGGACATTAAATGGCTGATGATGATGATGATGATGACTTTTCAAGCCTAGTCCAGATTTTTCAGGCGAGCAGCTCTTAAGTCGGCCCACGGGTAGCATGACGAACTCGAGAAAGGTTTTGTCTATATCGAAACGTCAAAAATGACATTTCGCCGTTATACGGCGAAAACCAATTAACTCAACCAAAGTTGGTTTCGAGATAAATGCAATTGAAGTTTCAACATCAAATATTTTTAGCAAATACTATAAGTATCCGCGTAAGTTTGTAGCAGATTATTTAAAATTTAATCTTTTGTCGGAACTATGTTAATATTTGCAGTTCATATAAAGGACTTCCACACAAAACTCGCTTCAAGTCAAAGGGGTAACCTATTTAATTGGTTTTCCCTGAAAACGTTAACTATGTAGACTCTAATACTTTTTATTTTCACCTAGAACAAAACGTTAACTCTGTAATATTGTATTTTTACCAAGAAACTTAGTTTTTCTGTTTACCTTTCTGTTGTTCCTGATTTTTTGAATAAAAACTATCTTGACCCGTATCGAATGATAAAATCCACGCTCCGAGGCTCCGACCAATGCCGGCTCAAATTCAAAACCCCGAGTGTATTCAGCTCGAGCTCCAAAACCACTTCGAAGCCCTTGAAAACAGCATAGATGTGGACGATTTAAACAACATAGTGGTGGATACTTTCCGCACGGTAGTGTCCAAGTACTTTAAAACCAGCCGTCCCAAATTGCAGCCAGACTCTCCTGCTCATGGACCAGAGACACGAAATGATGCTACAGAACTCAGCGGATGTTATCGGCAGCTCAATAGACAGATATCTAAGTCTTTGACAAGCGACCCTCGCCAATTTAATGCCAAGCGTATTTAAGAGGCCATGGACCAAAACAAAGACTCCAAGTGTTCGCTAGAGATCTGTCTATCGGGCAAAATCAATTGACGAGGCTGACAACTGAGGGAGGTAGGTAGCATCATTTCGTCAACACTGAAATCCTGAGGGAGATTGAGAGTTTCTATGGACAGCTATACTCCACGCAAACACCTGTTGAAAGCAAGGCTAAAGAACCTAGAGCCAAGCTTACCCAAAACTATACAGAAGATATCCCGGACGTCAGCCTGTACGAGATTAGAAGGGCTCAAAAACAGCTTAAAAACAAGAAGGCAGCGGGTGATGACGGAATCACAACAGAGCTTCACAGAGCTGGCTTTCAGCCGATACTTAAGGTCCGTCAGAAGCTTTTCAATTCTGTCATCCTCGAGGGAAAAACGCCAAAGGCATGGGGCAGAATCGATGTGATGCTGTTTTTCAAGAAGGGTGATAAAACTCTCTTGAAGTACTACAGTACAGACCCATCTCGCTTTTTTTTTAATATTAAAAAGGGGCAAACGAGCAGACGAGCCACGTGATGGGAAGTAGTCATCGTCGCCCATGGACATCTACAACACCAGAAGGGTTGCATATGCGTTGCCAGCCTTTGTGTTTAAGGGTCCTATTTACACGCTTTTTGAAGAACTCCATGTCATAGCACAAGGGGAACACCTCTGGAGGAAGCTCATTCCACATCTTACAAGTTCGAGGTAGGAACGAACGTGATGCCCGAACAGTTGTTGATTTCCAGGTGTCAAGAATGTGGGGGTGTTTAGGATGAGTTCTACTCACTTGGCGTGCGGTGCGGTGGCGGAAGTGTGACGGTGGCACCAGTTCAAAAAGCTCCTCAGAACATTCCCCATTGTATAGACGGTAGAACACACACAGAGAGCTTATATCTCTGCGGTGACTTAGTGGTTCTAAACCGTCCGTGAGTCTCGGATCGTCGACAATACGAACCGCACGGCGCTGAATGGAGTCAAGTGGAAGGAGCTGGTATTCAGGAGCTCCCGCCCATAAGTGCGAGCAGTACTCAAGGTGGGATTGAACCTGAGCTTTATATAATAAAAGCAGGTGACGTGGAGTAAAGAAGAAGCTTTTGAGCCATATCTATAAGTTGTTCTCGAGAGTTATTACAAATCATCTCGCTCGCAGGTTCGACAACTTCCAATATCCCGACCAAGCTGGGTTCCGATACGATTATAGTACCGTAGACCACATTCATACGCTGTGGCAAGTTATACAGAAGACCGAAGAGTGCAACTTGCCACTTTGCTAGGCGTTCGTGGACTATGAGAAAGCCTTTGATTCGATCGAGACCAGGGCAGTGCTGCAGTCTCTCCAGAGGTGCCAAATAGACTACAGGTACATCGAGGTGCTGAGGTACTAATACCAAAACGCCACCATGTCGGTCCGATTACAGAACCAGAGCTCTAATCCTATCCAACTACAGCGAGGTGTGAGACAGGGAGACGTCATTTCTCCGAAACTGTTCACAGCTGCGTTGGAGGATATATTCAAGGTTCTGGACTAGAAAGGATGCGACATTAACATTAATGGCGAGTACCCCACACACCTGCGGTTTGCCGATGATGTAGTTCTCATAGTTGAGACCTTGGAAGACCTAAACACAATGTTTGAAGATCTCAGTAATGCTTCCTAAAGAGTTGGTCTAAAAATGAACATGGATTAGACGAAAATCATGTCCAATGCCCATGTTGCACTCACACCAGTTAATGTTGGGAACGTTACACTCGAAGTTGTTGACCACTATGTTTACCTGGGACAGACGGTTCAGTTAGGTAAGTCCAACTTCGAGAAAGAGATCTCTCGTCGAATCCAACTCGGATGGGTAGCGTTCGGGAAGCTTTGGCATATATTCGCGTCCGAAATACCTCAATGTCTCAAGCAAGACGAAAGTCTTTGACCAGTGTGTGTTGCCAGTTATGTCATATGGAAGCGAGACGAGGCCTTTTACTATAGGTCTCACAAGAAGGGACCATTAACTTTGGGAGCGAAACGTGGTTGTTTACTATGGGTCTCATAAGAAGGCTCAAGGTCACACAGCAAGCAATGGAGAGATGTATTTCCCTGCGTGAAATGACTCATCATCCGCAGAACTAAAACAACCGACATCGCACGAAGGATTACTCAGTTGAAGTGGCAGCGAGCAGGACCCATAGCACGGAGAACCGACGGCCGTTGGGGCAGAAAGGTTCTTGAATGGCGATCGCGTACCGGACGACGTTCCGTGGGCAGGCCCCCTACAAGGTGGACCGACGATCTAGTCAAGGTCGCGGGAAGCCGCTGGAAGCGGGCAGCGCAAGCCCGATCGTTGTGGAGATCCTTGGGGAAGTTCTATGCCCAGCAGTGGGCGTCGTTTGGCTGACATGATGACCCGTATCGTTCTAACACATTTTGATGATGTGTTATCGTTAATTAATTGAACATTCACTCAAAAACATAACTTATTTCAATTCCGAACAGCAGTCACTATACGCGCGCGCAGACGGAGCCCAAAGACAGCGCCCACCTTGCGAAACGCAGGATTAACATGAGTTACTTGGTTTTCGTTGTAGGGAATCAAGGGCGGATTTTGATTAATTCATCAAAGAAAACAAAGCATTTAAATGTAACCTTTATTCCCAGAATTATATGTATAAAATTTATGTTTTCTTCCTTCAAGTAAAACCATGGTAATGAGTCACACCAACACATCAAAATAAGACTTTAAAAATTACTGCATTTAATGCGCGTACTCGTGCAAGTACTAATAGTTTTTGTTTCATCGAAATCTGGCCAGGATTTCCAAAGATACAGCGTTGTAAAGTTTCACCAGCTTTTGAAAATTTGCTTTCTTTGCGCGCTATTGCGATGACGTCATGTCGCACTGACATCTCCGTTTGCGGGTGTTGCGGGTGCTTTCCGTCTAACTGTACCTACATAGAGTTCGTCTGTGCGCAATCTGCGCGCAACTCGTGCGTTTTTGACGCTAGTTATAGTACATTTTCTTCGTTTTAAGGTTATGAAAAATGATTAGTATTCAATTTCGACCGCGCGCAGTCGCACTCTAAAACTGTCATCTACTGTAGATACCGAAAAACATTTATCCCACAAACATATCTGACCCAGTGGTGGAGGCGCCACTAGCAGTATAAAATTATCGAAATGGCTGTCAGTTTTTAGGGTGCATATTTAACTACCAAGTCAGTTAAGGTTGAAAAATGGAAAACAAAGTATTTAGAAAAAATCGACCCGTCTCACAACCAGCTCCGATGGGACTCGAACCCACGACCTTTCGCTTTCCGGGCGACTGCTCTAACCACTGAGCTACGGAGTCGTTCGAGAAGCGTCGAATTTATCAAATACTTCTTACACGCTGTATAGCCAGCGTTAATTTCATCAATGTGAGGATATTACTACCCCCACACGCGAAAGAAATACCTTTCCAGATATTTGACAATCGCTAAAGAAGAAATTACTATGGCAAATTATTTAAATTTTTACTTTTTTGCATTCACGATGCAATTTTTATCATAGAAAAATGGAAAACAAAGTATTTAGAAAAAATCGACCCGTCTCACAACCAGCTCCGATGGGACTCGAACCCACGACCTTTCGCTTTCCGGGCGACTGCTCTAACCACTGAGCTACGGAGTCGTTACGAGAAGCGTCGAATTTATCAAATACTTCTTACACGCTGTATAGCCAGCGTTAATTTCATCAATGTGAGGATATTACTACCCCCACACGCGAAAGAAATACCTTTCCAGATATTTGACAATCGCTAAAGAAGAAATTACTATGGCAAATTATTTAAATTTTTACTTTTTTGCATTCACGATGCAATTTTTATCATAGAAAAATGGAAAACAAAGTATTTAGAAAAAATCGACCCGTCTCACAACCAGCTCCCACGTGGGACTCGAACCCACGTGGGAGCTGGTTGTGAGACGGGTCGATTTTTTCTAAATACTTTGTTTTCCATTTTTCTATGATAAAAATTGCATCGTGAATGCAAAAAAGTAAAAATTTAAATAATTTGCCATAGTAATTTCTTCTTTAGCGATTGTCAAATATCTGGAAAGGTATTTCTTTCGCGTGTGGGGGTAGTAATATCCTCACATTGATGAAATTAACGCTGGCTATACAGCGTGTAAGAAGTATTTGATAAATTCGACGCTTCTCGTAACGACTCCGTAGCTCAGTGGTTAGAGCAGTCGCCCGGAAAGCGAAAGGTCGTGGGTTCGAGTCCCATCGGAGCTGGTTGTGAGACGGGTCGATTTTTTCTAAATACTTTGTTTTCCATTTTTATATGATAAAAATTGCATCGTGAATGCAAAAAAGTAAAAATTTAAATAATTTGCCATAGTAATTTCTTCTTTAGCGATTGTCAAATATCTGGAAAGGTATTTCTTTCGCGTGTGGGGGTAGTAATATCCTCACATTGATGAAATTAACGCTGGCTATACAGCGTGTAAGAAGTATTTGATAAATTCGACGCTTCTCGTAACGACTCCGTAGCTCAGTGGTTAGAGCAGTCGCCCGGAAAGCGAAAGGTCGTGGGTTCGAGTCCCATCGGAGCTGGTTGTGAGACGGGTCGATTTTTTCTAAATACTTTGTTTTCCATTTTTCTATGATAAAAATTGCATCGTGAATGCAAAAAAGTAAAAATTTAAATAATCAGTTAAGGTTGTAAGTACATTTTATTTTGACGGTTGCTATATGTATTGACAGAATCCCGCCCGCCATTACGAAAGTTGATTTAATTTATTATTAACGAAAATAAAACATTATTTGAATGTGTTTTTTCACATGGGCTCAATACAAAATTTCTTAAACATTTCATTGATCGACTATAAGAAAAATAAATAAATTTATTACGAAACCGTGAGAGCGCAACTATATAGCCAAAGGATTCTATGTAGGTATACGGAAGTGCGACGTGACGTCACACGTTAATGCCATTGGTTCACCCAAATTTTCCTCGGAGGCCGTACTTTAACGTTTAATATCTCAGACATTTTTGAAGATAGGAAAAAAATAAAAACAGATTATTTTTTCTCGAGTTACATATTTTTTAGATATGCTGATAACAAAAATCATTGGTGTGACTCAATGAGATCTGAAGTTTTGTAAGTGTTTTTTTACTTTAAGTACGGCTAAATGCTTTTTTCTGAGAAATATGTTTCAAGTAAAGTAATCACTCTTAGTAAGAAAAGCAATTATATCATTTCAATACGATTTCACTGTAGACAATCTGTGGAAGTAATACCTAACTTGCTATAATGTTTTATATGTGAGAGATTTACTTGAAATTGTATGAATTAATTGGTTTTCTTATTGGCTATCTCAGGAACTATGCGTCACAGCGTTTAACGGGTTTTCGCAGACGGAAGAGCGCAAAAAATTACACGTTTCCCTATATTTAAGTCATTTTGTCAAAAAAGTCGAGTTAATTGGTTTTCGCAGTATAACGACGATTTCATCGTAGACAAACCTATTGTTTGGCTGTCAACTATAGACTTTCGTTCGAGGTAGACAAATCTCTTCTCGGGTTTGTCACAGTGATGCCAAACGTACGGTAATTACCGTATTTGTACGATATTTTTAAGGCTTGTACGGTAATCTATCGTGGTACGAAAACCGTACGGTAATTTCAAAAACATTGGGAAATTTCGACAAAACGTACGGTAATTTTATAAACTGGCGTAATTTAAACTAATCTCTGCAAAAACTATCGATACCCGAGTATATAATTAAGTACTCGATACTTACTTTTGAGCCTGAACTCCAAATACTACTTCACAAAATTTCGAAAAGAAAGAATCGAATCCTAGGGGGAAGGGGCATTTTACGGTAATTCTGACAACATAGTTTGGCAACGCTTTGTCATGCTACGCATGCTGGTGGCAGTGGCGTGCCTAGGGTCTGAGATCAGGGCAAGCCCGAAGAAGACCTAAAGCCAAAAAAAAGGCGTCCATTTTTTATAACGACTCCGTAGCTCAGTGGTTAGAGCAGTCGCCCGGAAAGTGAAAGGTCGTGGGTTCGTGTCCCATCGGAGCTGGTTGTGAGACGGGTCGATTTTTTCAAAATAGTTCATTTTCCATTTTTCAATATTAAAAATTGCATTGTGAATGCAAAAAAGTAAATATTTAAATAACTAAAAAAAAAGGCTTAATTAAAAAATAGTTTTTGATTTGGTTGTCGTAAACCAACGTAAGTAATTAAATGGTTTCGAAAATCAGAAAAAACGGATTTGCAAATAAACTATTACATTTACAACCAAACTAACAGCTGTAAAAAATACCCGTGGTAGACACTTATTATGTCAAGAATTTTAGATCTTGTAACTTTACACGATATAAAGATAAAAATAAATTTGATAAATTTTAGACTGGTCGTACTTTAGAGATCGAATACTCAGTTTCCATAACATTAAGACACATGACATATATTAAATGAATTTAAGTAATTCATGAACATTAGTTCCTGTTAATTTCAGCTTTCAATTCCAGCTATCATGAAAGATTTATCAAAAACAAGATTAAGACAGCAATTCTTTAATAAGCCGCCCAAATTGTAGAGGTCACGTAAAAGCGACCGCGCCATACATAAGCGTAACCATCTTAAATGAACGGGATGTTATCAACGAGTTTTGTACACATTTCTATTGAATTGCCTTTTGTGAGTCTTACTAGTTTGCAAAAAAATACACAAATCTGGACCCTTATTCCTCGTACATTACCAAGTTTGATAACTGGCTTTCTACAAGGAAAAATAATTCTTCCTAGCTTACCCGGTTTTTAAATGGGATTTTTTTTTCCTGGTAGAAAACCGTAATTTTATTTAGTTTTCTACGAAGAATTTTTTTTCTTCTTAGCTTACCCAGTTATCAGAGGATTTTTTTTTTCCTCGTAGAAAGCTGTGAATTCAATCACAGCTTTGTACGTGTTGTACATTCTACGAAGAAGAATTTTCCCTTCGTAGCCATTAGATCAGAATATCAGAAAGACCGAATAATTATTAATTTTTATTATTTACTTAGATTAATTTTAATTTTAGAGGAAACAACAGTTTTATTTTATTTAATTACTAGCGGTAATTCACCCACGTGGTTCTCGTTTCCCTAGGAATATAAGGATAAAAAGTAGCCTAAGTTATTCATTATTACATCAGCTACCTGCCAGTGAAAGTCCCGCCAAAATCGGTCCAGACGTTTCAGAGATTAGCCGGAATAAACAGAGAGACAGACAGGCAAAAATTTAAAAAAATGATATTTTGGTATAGGTATGTACCGTATATAACAATATACTTAATCATATGCATGTAAGTAGTAAAAAGCAGTTATTTTAATATTACAAACAGACACTCCAATTTTATTTATTTGTATAGATATAGATTTAATAGTAAAGAGGTTATTTAAATTTGTACTTTTTTGCATTCACAAATCAATGCAATTTTTATCATTGAAGAATTGAAAATGAAATACATATTTTAGAAAAACATCGACCCGTCTCACAACCAGCTCCGATGGAACGGTTGGTTGGATGGTCTAATTATTAAAGTAAAACTTAATCTAAGTAATTATTCGGTCTATCTGATCTTATGGCTAAGTAGGAAAAAATCTTATTCTTAGAACAACACGTACAAAGCTATTTTAATTTTTAGTTTTTTGCATTCACAATGCAATTTTTATAATAGAAAAATGGAAAATGAAGTATTTAGAAAAAATCGACCCGTCTCACAACTAGCTCCGATGGGACTCGAACCCACGACCTTTCGCTTTCCGGGCGACTGCTCTAACCACTGAGCTACGGAGTCGTTACGAGAAGCGTCGAATTTATCTAATACTTCTTACACGCTGTATAGTCGGCGTTAATTTCATCAATGTGGAGATATTACTACCCTCACACGCGAAAGAAATACCTTTCCAGGTATTTGGCAATCGCTAAAGATGAAATTACTATTGCAAGTTATTTTAATTTTTAGTTTTTTGCATTCACAATGCAATTTTTATAATAGAAAAATGGAAAATGAAGTATTTAGAAAAAATCGACCCGTCTCACAACTAGCTCCGATTTGAAATGAAATGCGATTTGAAAAATTGCATTGTGAATGCAAAAAAACTAAAAATTAAAATAACTTGCAATAGTAATTTCATCTTTAGCGATTGCCAAATACCTGGAAAGGTATTTCTTTCGCGTGTGAGGGTAGTAATATCTCCACATTGATGAAATTAACGCTGACTATACAGCGTGTAAGAAGTATTAGATAAATTCGACGCTTCTCGTAACGACTCCGTAGCTCAGTGGTTAGAGCAGTCGCCCGGAAAGCGAAAGGTCGTGGGTTCGAGTCCCATCGGAGCTAGTTGTGAGACGGGTCGATTTTTTCTAAATACTTCATTTTCCATTTTTCTACGTACAAAGCTGTAATTGAATTCACAGCTTTCTACGAGGAAAACAAAATTCTCCTTTGATAACTGGGTAAGCTAAGAAGAAAAAAAAATTCTTCGTAGAAAACTTAATAAAATTACGGTTTTTTACCAGGAAAAAAAATTCCCATTTGAAAACCGGGTAAGCTAGGAAGAATTATTTTTCCTTGTAGAAAGCCAGTTATCAAACTTGGTAATGTACGAGGAAGAAGGGAATCTGGAGTAGGTCTGACTGAAAATACTAGCTGCTTTTTTCGGCAAAGTGAAATGAATTTAACTTTCCCTCGCCTCGCCGGCGCCGATCAAAACTTTTAACACATTTTAATCTTTCACAATCACAAAAAGCAACATCACTCGTCGTTCTGAATTCTGACATCTTTTTGTACAACGAAAAACACGAATTTATGCAAAACAGAAAACTTTATCAAACAAACATTGGCTCAAACTGCAAAACAAAACGAACAACCTGTTATTATTACTTAATTCACCCAGGTGATCGCATTGCTCCTGATTGGCCCGTTTGTATGCGCTACGCAGCGCAGCCATTGGCCTGATTGTGTGCTGCTGTGCAGGGATTAGCCCGATCGTGAGCTGTTTCTGCGGGTTCATCGCACCCACTTGCGGCTAACTTCCTTTGCATGCCGGCTTTTGCTCAGTTTTGAAAGTTCTCATAGAATCTATAGATAGGTACAGTAGTATGTATGTAGTGGGGTACCAGTTTCGTTAATGTTAGAAGAGTGCGGATATATGAATTCGCAAAGCCCGGTTGCAAGCCAACGAGTGCGAGAGAGATGAATTGTATTTTTCGATTAATACGCTATATTATGCAGTTAATGACATGTCTATCGAACAGTTGTTTGAAAAATTTAATTTTTGATTGAAAATTTAAGTTCGTGAATATTATTTTGTTGTTGTCATTAATTGAGATTCATTAGTAGTGTAAATAAGATTTTGTTAGGGCAAGCCCGGCTTTTGGGCTTGTATGGAGGTACCGCCACTGGCTGGTGGGCTATTTCCACGGCCGCAAATGAGAATAAACTCATCACTGGGGAAGACGGTTTTGCCTTGGTAGGCAGCCTCCTTCATACGGGCTCTTTTCGGGACCTCCTCTCCGCTCTTGGGGGATGTTGGAAGGCAGTGCCGAGTGTCTTTCTTGAGCCGTTTAGAAGTCAAGTAGCACCCGTCACTTTACTTCATCTGATTATCACTTTTTTGTGTATTTTCGACACGGTATTATTGTTTTCCGGAATTAACAACCACTGAGCAAGAGAATAAATACGTTTTAACAACTTGAAACACACAGAATCTTACTAAAATCCGCTAATAATTTCTGAATAATGTTGAAAAAACTGCCTCCGACTAGCTGTTTATTTTGACATAAGCGAACGGTCAGTTATCGGCTGAAATGTAATCATTTTACGTTTAAAAACCTAGCGCGATTCGAAAAATCGTTCCGAAAAGGAATGGTAATGGTATTGTTGTCGTTGAGAAAATAGCGCGATACCAAATTGTCAAATAAGAGCAATGTAAGTGTAATATAAGCGCATTTAGCATAGGGCGATAGGGCCCCAGATCGACAATCTTACCTGTTCCGGTGACAGCGGCGCTTATAGTTGACAGCAAAATGAAATTAAAACAAAACACGTTAGTTCTAGTTTTGGCCACAGGAACAGAAAACGTTGTCGCACTGTAACTCGAGAAGTTTGTCTTGTTTGTTTTGTAAATCGTGAGTCACAATGATTTATCAAGGGCGGCTTCCGTTTTGGCTGCCATAAAGCGCGCGTCAAAAAGTTAGAATGTATTTTACAAAAATAAAATTAAGCAATGTATGGGATTCAATAGGTTAATGCAAAAAATATAAATATTTACCTCTAAACTATCATACCTAATCCTTTTCATATTTTATTTTATAGAGGTCAAGTAGCCAAAAATTGTTTTTATTTTTAAATGTTTAACATTAGTCAAATCCGACTTAGTCGACCCCTACTGCACGTAGTCTTGTATGCCCTACCCCAAGAGTGTCATTTAGAGGCGCGAAGGGGTGAGTCCAACATGCCGTGTGGTATACGTAAAGACAGTATTTGCCCTCAAAAAAAAAGATGGCCTTGAGCAAACCGCTGGCCGGCCAGCAAGGCGAAGGTGCTGTGGGTCTGTAGGACGAAGACTTGCATGCTGCATGCTTGCTTGCAAGCTGCATTCTTGCTTGCGTGCTACATGCATGCTTGCGTGCTACATGCCTGCTTGCTTGCTTGCGTGCTGCTTGCCTGCTGCATGCCTGTTGCTTGAAGCATGTTTGCTTGCGTGCTGCATAGCTGCTTGCGTGCTGCGTGCCTGCTTGCGTGCTGCATGCCTGCTTGCGTACTGCATGCCTGCTTGCGTGTTGCATGCCTGCTTCCAGTATAGGCAATAAGTGTTATTGTAAATCATCGTTATGGATATTGACTTTATTGAAAATGTATGGCAAATAAATTTATGGAATAAAAAAATCATGTCATTTGATAGATTATGATTTTATGAATAATGAAATTATGGCAAACAATTTTATGTATTATTTGGTAGTTATGGCAAATAAAACATTATTTCTAATGAAATTATGGCAAACGAATTATTACATATAAAATTCGGGCAAACATTAGTAAACCTTAATTTTGATATATTGATATCAATTTAAAAAAAAAGAGATTAATTATTAAGAAAAAACGGCAATTTCATAGGTAAAGACCTATTATTTGTAAGCCATTGAGGTTACTGTAAAAATATGTTACGTAAGTTCTTTGGCTACATATCGTGGACTAAAATCAGTAAGTATGTTGTTGTCTGATATTTATTTATACTTATAAGTATTCAGGATAAGTTTTTTATCGGTGCACAAATTTTTAGGATCAACTCAGAATCGGTAACTGAACAACTTTCTCCTAGAAAGATACTCGAAATATGATAAAACAATTTTTGGACTTCCCATACCTACTAAATCGATCACGTGATCAGTCCGATTTGTATGAAGACACAAAAAAAAATTGACATATTTCGACCTATGTTTCTAGGAGAAAGTTGTTCACTTACCGATTCTGAGTCGATCTTAAACATTTATGCACTGATAAAAAATATATCATGTATTATAAAAAAATTAAACCATATTTATTATTTCAGAAGCAGTAGCAAGCCAGCATTATACAGCACCAATTCAAATGTGGAACCTGATATATCTACCTTCCATAAAGTATTGTTCAGCAACCTGTAAAATTAGTATTCGCTCTTTCTAATATATTTGAACTGTAAACTAGTATGTAAATCATTAATGTTGTTTCTAAGCTGATGTTAGAGCGTAAATACTTAGGCCGTGTCCCATTATGCTGGCTGACTCTGAGCAGCGGCGTAGTTGGCCAACTGAGCCTCAGACCGCGAACATCGTTCGCTCCGCCCGTTCACCGAATGAGTACAAGCGAAACGTTCGCCGCAAACTCGTACAGTACGTGCTGTATTGACACTCCATTTAAAATATATAGGGAGTTGATAAATATACAGTTAACCGCTAACTGTGAGCCTCTAAAAACCAAACCCGCCGGCCGGCCTGCCGGCCTTAATAGGGAGCCTCTGTGGAGGCCTTAATAGGCACACTGCCTTAATCAAATTTTATGTTAAGCATGGCACATGTGAAATGATTTTGTAAGACAGTAGTTACAGGAATGATTTTTGTTTGCATCGTTGGTTTTTTGTTTACGAACTGTATTTGACTTTATAATGTTATGCTATTACAAGATTATTTCAGTGGTATTGAATGATATTCAGGTAATTTTAACAATTAGTACAGTTTATTTTCAAGTTAGTGATAATGTTAGTATAACAAAATGGTGTCCTGATACTTATTAAAATATGACCAGATGTTATACCTACCATTATGCATAGTGATTTATGTTTTTATCTCTAATCAATGAAGCTATTAACATTGGTAAATCTGAATAAACAGGATAATAAACGAGAGAAACTATCATGAAGTAAGAATTTCAACAAACAGTGAAAGCCGTATATTGTTTTTTATTATTTACATGTGGGGTCTTATGACCAATTATTTATTAACATCGGTTTAGTGTTTAGCAAAGTAGATAAGTACTGTTGTGTAATTCGATCCGCCAGGGGGCCTACCGGTGAACCGATAATCGGAACGATGCCGGGCTTCAACTTAAAACATAAATTACGAAGTACCTATTTCTTATTGTACTATTTGCCGAAGTTATTTGGACGACGTTCCGTGGGCAGGCCCCCTACGAGGTAGATGCAGGCAGCGCAGGACCGATCGTTGTGGAGATCCTTGGGGGAGGCCTATGCCCAGCAGTGGGCGTCGTTCGGCTGACATGATGATGATGATTATGATTTGGAAGATATCACAAGGAAGTTATTGATGTTTTTGGGACATCATGAATCGTTGTTTGCCTTTTTGGCTTGATTGGGGCTCGATTTATCTATTTTAATTTGAAGCCCGGCAGATTTTCGATTATCGGAGCGTTTGCCGGTACGGCCCCAGTAGCGAAAACTGCCAGTATGTACCTGCTGTTATCACAGTTAGTAAATGTACCGTATAATACCGAATCGCTATGTATAATGCCAGTATTATACAATAAAATGAAAATACAGTATGATTTGTATTTTATTTTTTTAAGTGAAGTATTTAAAATAATGTTTTATTTTGCGTGAAATTCGTTACAATTCAGGCTTAAACCACTTTGGCATTGTAAAAAGTCCAAAGAAATATAGCATCGTAAATCATAAAACACGGTAGACGGCAATATACCTATAGTTTGGCTCACAATTCTTTAAAAAATTAGGTAACATTACATCGGAGAGCGTGTCGTCCGTCACGTAAGCTCAGTGTGCTTCTAGGCTGATGCTCGCTGACGCGTCGCGTCACGTGGGGTGGGGTGTCGTCACGTAAACCCAACGTGTTTCCAACTTACTTCTAGCTATCTACCTACTTTTGTGCGCAGCTCTCGTCCGCGCGCGCGACTTGACTTTGTATTAGTACGGCATTATTAAATAAATTCACATTCAAATTATTGTGCATAAGTACTATCTTTGATAGCAGTTTGTGTTTTGAACGAAATATATCTAATCATAGACAAATTAAGGTCAAAAAGTGGTTTGAAATAATTAACTTGTGTTACAATTTTTTATACATATTATACAGCCGATGTTGTTATAAAACCGTTTATACAATTCCTACTGTAGGTATTGTATAATACCCAAAGTATTGAAACAGCATTTACATCTCTAATCACAGTGTGAATCGGTCTTCACCATGAGGTGTTACAACAATATTATAGCAGTTTTATAAGAAACTAACGGATCCACGCGGTATTACCCGTTCCTGTGGGAATATCGGGATAAAATATAGCCTATGCCACTCGGGAAGAATGTAGCTTTCTAATGATCAAAGAATTTCTAAATTGGTCCAGTAGTTTCTGGGATTAGCGCGTTCAATTCAACCAAACAAACAAACTCTTCAGCTTTATAATATTAGTATAAATATGCATTTGTGATATCCAGTGTCTAGCTCTATCCGTCATTGTTACTTAAATATTATGATGATAACAGCTGGTGAGGTGACAAAGGGGCATTTGAGCAGTAGGTAAATTATGCCAAATTGAGATGAAAAAACGGATATTTTATCCTAGCATGTTTTTTAATCATTGTTTCAGTTCAGAGATAGAACAAGAATGTTTTTTTTAGTGAAATTAGATTTGATAAGTTGAATAATGTATCACTGTAAATTACTATTAGCAGCTGTTGAACTGTACTTTTTCATCCTTAAATAGATTATAAATAAAAAAAAACATACAAATAAACTCTTTTTTAATGAAGTGTTGCCACTATTTTGGTAGGTAGATAGGTATCTAGATTTATACAAACAGTTTATCTCAGGAAAAAGCCCCCAAAAACCTTGTACAGACTAAGACGGTTATCACACTGCCTCCGGTTTCCGTACCACTGGACGGAGATGCGGCGTGAGTGTGGTATACCTACACTGCGAGTTTTGAATGCAAATCAAGATACTTCAGCCAAAATTTAAGAAGCGCACTACCGCAAACCGGGTGTGCGGTGCAGTGTGAGAATCACCTTAAATTCTGTCAAAGAATATTACTTATGTACCTAATCATAATTATGCTAATTTGTCATCTACCGCTGAAAAATGAAACAAAACTTTTTTTGAAACGAAACTTTTTTATTGCAGACAAAAACATTATAAATATAAATTTCTTTTATGCATGTGATGAGATGAATTCCTGATTATAGCGCCTTAAATCAAATAATACGCGTAATAACTAAGGGTTGTTTTATTTTAACTATTATCACAGTCAAGAAACTGTACCGTTATTCGAAGCTTAATTATATTGAGATAGGCACTTCCTTTTCCGCTTTTATGTCCCTCCTTTTCTACCGGATGTCGCCGTCTCTCTCGCACTTTTCCCGCCACCATCCCCACCAGGCAGTGTCCAGCTGCTAATGCAGCGGACTATCTGGTTCATTGAGTAAGCCAGGCAGAGGTAAACTTTAAGCTTCGAATAAGGTAAGTATTTTAATAAGCGTTTTATTGGTAGGTAAAACGCTGCTATTAAATAACTGTACCGTTATTCGAAGCTTAATTATATTAAGACTTGTTTGTTATCGCCTGGTGGTTGTGGTGGACGCCAATGTGAGTTGAACAATCATGGATAAGTAAATAAATTAAACATATTATGTTGGTAACTGATACATGTTTATTTGTTAATCCTTGCCTTAATATTGCAAATAATACCATTTGGTAAATTTTTATGAAAGAAATAATTATTAACCAATTTAAACAGTAGGTAGGTAAGTATATTAACAACACGAAATAAATGTACAATATGTAGTACATTACAAAATAATATAGAAACAATAACAAGTACACATTAAACACTCGTGAATATAGTTATTCTTTGTACTTTTACCTTTAGTAGGTACCTAGTAATATTAATGTAAACATTTTACAATTTATAGAATTTCAGTTATAATGCAAGAGAGACATTTATTTGACAAATACCATTAATCAAATAGATCAAACAGGATGGAATAAATCGGATATACTAGATGTCGGAGACGCTGATATAACCTGACGTTTGTAATATTTAGTAAAAGTATTTACAGATTTCCAATTTCCTTTAGCAAGGATCTCTTCCATCGATATATTATTATACCAATTCTTGGAAGCCACTGCTGAGCGGATACTTCCCGGCGATGCTATAATATTGGCATCTTGTAGCATACTTTTAATCCATCCTGCTATAGTCCAGTCAAAATAAATGTGTTTGTATGGAGTAGGTTGCAATATTAGCACTTTGGGTGATAATTTGGAATAACATAAATGAATACTTGAAAAACCGGAAATCAGAATAATCTCTGATATTAACTTCATACTTGTCGGTTAATTAATCAATAAAGTAAGAAAAAATAATTTGGGTGTGAACAAAAAATGGAAAACTGGTGATTTTGTTCATTTTAGAGTCTTTTAGAATGCTTTAATTAAGGAATAAATAATCTCTCGTCTAGGTCGATTTATTGAGTGTATTTCGAATATACTATGTCAAATTATTTCTAACTTTATAACAATAATGGCACACTGAGTGATATTTAATCAAAGCATGTATATAAATAATACTAATAAGTATACCAATTATCACCAAGGTGACTCTGGTACTTTTTTTTAAATGCAGTTTTATTTGATTTTAAAATTCGCACATTAAAGTCACCTCGAATTTTTTTAGTAATCCATGTAGAAACAATTTATATAAACTCAAAACAATAAAAATCCCGTACCAATATGTTATAGTTATTTAATTATAATTATTATCAAAAACGCAAATGAAGTGAGGCGCGCGCGTCATTATGGCGAGAATTCCCAACCGCAGATACAATTTGAAGAACATCGCATTATCAGTGGGGTGGGACCCCCGTGCGTCTCAGTAGGTATACTTAGCAAAATAAGTAATTTTTAAAATGTATGGCTGTTTTCACCAAACACTCGTAAGGTATTTCTTAGCTAAGAATATCTTAATTTAAACAGTACCTTATGATACTGTTACGTTTTACCAACCAAAACTACTAAAAAGATTCCTAGATAGGAACGTCTTAGTTAAGTTTAATTGAATGGTACAGGGGCAAAACAAGGAATGTCACAAAACAGATTTTTGTGTAATTTACATTTTAATGTAAGTATATTTGTGAACATTTGTCAAAAGTTTATTTGTAAAGTGAACTTAGGTTCCTATCAGTAAATTAATAAAAAATAATTATGCAAGACAAAAATAATAAAAAAATAAAATAAAAAAAAAGCAAAAAACCTGTTTGTGACATTTCTTGTTTTGCCCCTGTACCCTTCAATTTCTCTATAGAATGCCACTTCTGAAAAATGAATTCTAGCATAGATTAGGTAGGTACCATAAAGTTCCTTTGAAAGTCTTGAAAGTTCTAGGAAACCAACAGTTTCCGTAATGTAGATACAAGTTCTCGTATATTTCCACAGCATGAGAGCGCTTCGTGTGTATTGGCGTTATCCGTCGTTGTCTTTATGCGTACAAATATCACCTTCATCGTCGTCAAAAATTTCAAAGAAATTCAGAAATTCAAACAAATCTACACATTCATTTTTTATTATACAAATTCATGATTATTTTAAACTTTATTCAAGATTTACGAAGATAACTCAAGTCAAGTTTGACGTTTCATTTGACATTAAGTTGATCCTTAACAATTAGGCGGCCGTTTTCTGTGTCCTAACTTTAGGAGCTTCTTTACTACTTAGGGCATTCTTTAGTTGTGGTGAAACGTAAAAGTTTCATTTAAGAATCGCTTAACGATAAGCATTGCCTTAGGAACGTCTTAACGTTTGGTGAAAACGGCCATAAGAATGCCTTTTAAAAAGTTTAAAGTTATGACTATTTATAAGTATTATTTGTTTATTGTATTTCGTAGAAGAGAAGTGGAAATTTCATAACTATGAATAAGGTAATCCGTGGCGGTGCCCGTGATATAGTTTTCTAGGTGTTTTTACGATGTTTGGCGGAGTTCCAAGCAGGAAAGTTGCTCAGTAGTCTCGACGATGTTTACCAACGCACCGCGGATTTCACGGGTAAGTAAGTTGCACGACGCGTATTCACAAAGTATTATATTGATCCTGGATGTTAGTCCTTTAAGAATTAACCCACATAGGTACATTTTTAATACTTTTATCCTAACTTAAGAGGTTATACCAGTTATACTAAAATAAACAAATACTCTTAGTTTTATAGTGCGACCAAAATATCTTGAGCATGAAATGTTAATTCGTAGAAAACATTGTAGGTATTGAAAACTATTATCCCTGATTTAATTTTAGACTGTTATTGTTTGTTTCTATCACAAAGTACAGTTCGTAGAATTGTAAAGTTTGGTAATCAAAGTGGTGGAAAATTCTCGACTCCAGCTAAACACTCCTAAAAATATAGATGACTTCGATATAATACGTTTGCAAACATACGATCGGTCTTGAGACCATAAGCAAATGGTTTGGGTTTTTGCAGACGTGTAGGCATGCCTTTCCAGTGTCAGGCTGCCTTTGTGTTTTGCTAACTGGTATAGTTATTGTATGCTGTCCCAAGGATGCAGTCTTTTCAGGCGTCTTGTTTGCAATGGTTCAATAAGACACTGGGCCAGTTTTTTGGTCGCACTATACAATTACAAGTATTTGTTTATTTTAGTATAACCATATTGTATTATTTTGACCATAATATTTTATTGTATAAAGGGCAATGGGCAAATTGGTAGCCTACGCGGCCACTTCAAAAAATAGTCTCATTTCTTAGATTTTTCTATTCTCTTAAAAAAGTTTGTATGGGCACAAAGTACTGTATCTATAGTTTCTGAAATACATACAAAAAAAAAGATAAATTTAATTTCGTTTATTCAATTTAGGTTTGTTTCAACACTTATGAACGTCAATGAAGCTACGCCATCGGTTCACAAATCCTACGGCAGGAGACCTTGTAACGAGAAGAACCGTTATACAGAGTCGTCAAATTTGAAACGTGACCTTTACAGTATAGTATTATATTATCTGTGCCTTTACATAATAGTAAGGTTACTTTCCATCACAATACAGAATACCGCTTAAAGTAAGTACAATTTTGCTTATTACCTACCTAAAACAGTAAACAATTTTCAACTAAACGAGGAATCAAATAGTTTAATGGACGCACTAATCTTAATCTTATTTACATTATATTATAGGATTAATAAAAAGGAAACTGCAAGCTGCGCCGTATATTCAAATCTATAAGTATTAACAAATAAAAGGAATTTTTGAATAAATATTAAGTACTTACAACAATAATTAGAAAAAATTGCTGTTACTGTAAGACACGAGTACTTACCAAAATTACTATGAGATACACCAGCTTGCTAACAAAACTATATTACGAGTATAATGAAATATGTTGAAGTAGATGGAAGTTGGGTGCGTATCAAGTAAAACCAGTGGATCGTGGTAACATGTTGTATTGTTCGATGTTACAATACAAGAGCCCGATTTAATTAAAATACATTATATTTAACTATACTAATTAGTAGGTCATCAGCGACATACGTCATGTTGCAGAGCGTAACAGTAAGTTACGGTGCAAGTCTAAATACGGCTATACTACACCTCCCCCGAAAGTCATTCCTTACCCCCGGAGAAAAAGAAAAAAAAATGTGACGTACATCGTTGAGAACCTAATTACACAAAATAAAATACAAATAAAATAAAAACAAATTACACATTTTTTGTCCTTATAAAATATCACAACATTTTTTTTATATAAAAAACAACTTAATTACAAAACAATTTAGTGTTATTCTTATGAGTTACATATTCTTTATTATTTTTAAAAAATTTTACATTTGGCGAAATTTCTTCTATAACTAAAAAAGGACCATTCCAAATTGGATCTAACTTATTGCCAACTTTATTCTTAATTAACAAAAAGTCACCAGGTTTGTATGTTGGTGTATTTATTTTCTTATCATATGTTAGTTTTCTGTGGGTCTTACTTATTAACAAATTATTCTTAGCATCTATCTGTGCTTTTTGCAACCTATACTTAAATTCCTTAGGATAACTATCGTAATTATAAAGAGGGTCGACAGAAGTACTCAAATTAGTTGGTAAATTACACAACTTTCCAAAAACTTACTCGTGAGGAGTGTATTGTGTCTCTGTATGAACTGTGGTGTTAAAAGAAAAACACCAATAACTTAACCAACTACTCCAATCAGATTTGTTATTACTACACATTATTCTGAGATAAGCACCTAGATGTTTGTGTGTATTTTCTAGTGCTCCCAATGTCTCATGGTGGTAAGCAGTAGAATTTAATTTTTAACTTTCAATAAGCTACAAATATCCGTAAAAACATTACTCATAAATTCGGTTCCCTGATCTGTAATGATCTCTTTTGGGACACCATAGCGCAATATGAAGTTATTCACAAATGACCTACTCACTGATTCCGAGTCTTTCTTTTCTAAAGGATACGCTTCTACAAACTTAGTTAAGTTGCATTGAATGGTTAATATATAACTAAAATTTAAATTATCTACATCTAAGGGGCCCACTAAATCTAAACTTATACGCTCGAACGATGTGTTCGGAGTCGTCGTAATCACCATCGGTTCATGGGTATTTTTATTTGTATGTTTCTGGATTTGACAGTCCTTGCACTTTTTAACATAATCATGGACGTCACGGCTCATATTTGGCCAAAAATAATATTGTTTTATATTATTTAACATTCTATTCACGCCAGCATGGCCACTGGTCGGTAATAAATGGAAATCATTCAGTATGACTCTAATTTCATCTGAGTCGTATACTTTTGTAACATTTTTTGTTACTAAAATACGAGGATAATCACACTTGCGTTCTAAAAACTTCTTTAAAAATATTTGATTTCCTTTATCTTTCACAATAACTAGTTCATCAATACTTAGTTTTCTGCAAAATTCTTCTAATTCCCTCGCTAACACGCCTACGGTAGATAACGATCGGGATAATAGATAAATGCAAAACTTAGAAGGCACATATACAAAGTTACCTTTAATACTTATTATTTCCTCTTTTTACCACACTTTTATTAGCTTCACATGTAACTAAGTCACAATGTAAGAAAATCTTGGAATTCAATTTTAACCTACTTCTAAGTGTCGTATTGATTTGAAACTTTGCAAGTCTATATGAATCCGATGACAATACAATAATTTGCTACCATCGAGCTGATGTGATGATGGAGTCAAGAGGTAGGCAATAGAACTCTTCAATGGCTGCTATATAGGAAACCCCTCGAGTTTAGGCTCATTTGTTTTGTTCTGATGAGACCTATTCGCTACACTTGATGGTGAGGGTCTGATGATGGAGCAGGGAGGAAGCCTGTGGCACTTCTTAATGACCAATAGGAAACACCTCGAGTTCTGGCTCATTTGTTTCGTTCTGATGAGACCTATTCGCTACACTTGGTGGTTAGGGTCTGATGATGGAGCAGGGAGGAAGTCAGTGGCACTTCTTAATGACCAATAGGAACACCTCGAGTTCTGGCTCATTTGTTTCGTTCTGATGAGACCTATTTGCTACACTTGGTGGTGAGGGTCTGATGATGGAGCAGGAAGGAAGCAAGTGACACTCCTTAATGACCAATAGGTAACCCCTCGAGTTTGGGCTCATTTGTTTCGTGTTGATAAGACCTATTCGCTACACTTGGTGGTGAGAGTCTGATGATGGAGCAGAGAGGAAGTCAGTGGCACTCCATAATGACCACTAGGAAACCCCTCAAGTTTGGGCTCATTTGTTTCGTTCTGATGAGACCTATTTTCTACACTTGGTGGTGAGGGTCTGATGATGGAGCAGGGAGAAAGTCAGTGGCATTCCTTTGTGACCACTAGGAAACCTCTCGAGTTTGGGCTCATTTGTTTCGTTCTGATGAAACATATTCGCTACACTTGGTGGTGAGGGTCTGATGATGGAGCAGGGAGAAAGTAAGGGTTCGGCTCGCGCATCCGGTAACTAATAGACTCCACTTGTATTTGTAAAACTAAATACATACAATCACGCCTTTGAGTTATAATGTTTACGGGGTGGGCAGACACATGCAAGGACATTGAAATCGATTACCATCCATCCATAGCTTGTCATTTATTAAACTAAAAAGTAAAAAATAAATATGTAGTTTAAAAAACTAAACAAACACACTTTTATAGGAACAGACTGAAAAGTACAAAATAACCGTCTATTCAGTAGGTAACTGAAATTAAAAAGCGTGGTGCGCCCTTTGCAAAGCATGCATTCAAGAAGATACTTAATATTGACCATGCGCACCACGCTTTTTAATTTCAGTTACCTACTGAATAGACGGTTATTTTGTACTTTTCAGTCTGTTCCTATAAAAGTGTGTTTGTTTAGTTTTTTAAACTACATATTTTACCACACTTTTATTAGCTTCACTTGTAACTAAGTCACAATGAAAGAAAATCTTGGAATTCAATTTTAACCTACTTCTAATTGTCGTATTGATTTGAAACTTTGCAAGTTTATATGAATCCGATGACAATACAATAATTTGCTACCATCGAGCTGATCTGATGATGGAGTCAAGAGGTGGGCAATAGAACTCTTCAATGGCTGCTAGGAAACCCCTCGAGTTTAGGCTCATTTGTTTTGTTCTGATGAGACCTATTCGCTACACTTGATGGTGAGGGTCTAATGATGGAGCAGGGGAGGAAGTCAGTGGCACTTCTTAATGACCATTAGGAAACCCGTCGAGTTTGGGCTCCGTTGTTTCGGTCTGATGAGACTTATTAGCTGCACTTGGTGGTGAGGATCTGATGATGGAGCAGGAAGGAAGCCAGTGCTACTCCTTAATGACCAATAAGAAACACCTCGAGTTCTGGCTCATTTGTTTCGTTCTGATGAGACCTTTTCGCTACACTTGGTGGTGAGGGTCTGATGATGGAGCAGAGAGGAAGCCAGTGGCACTTCTTAATGACCACTAGGAAACCCCTCGAGTTTGGGCTCATTTGTTTCGTTCAGACGAGACCTATTCACTACACTTGGTGGCGAGGGTCTGATGATGGAGCAGGGAGGAAGTCAGTGGCACTCCTTAATGACCACTACGAAACCTTTTGAGTTTGGGCTCATTTGTTTTTTTTCTGATGAGACCTATCCGCTACACTTGGTAGTGAGGGTCTGATGATGGAGCAGGGAGGAAGTCAGTGGCACTCCTTAATGACCACAAGGAAACCCCTCGGGATAGGCTCATTTGTTTTGTTCTGATGAGACCTAATCGCTACACTTGGTGGTGAGAGTCTGATGATGAAGCAGGGAGGAAGTCAGTGGCACTACTTAATGTACACTAGGAAACCATTCTAGTTTGGGCTCATTTGTTTCGTTCTGATGAGACCTCTTTGCTACACTTGGTGGTGAGGGCCTGATGATGGAGCAGGGAGGAAGTTAGTGGCACTCTTTAATGACCACTAGGAAACCCTTCGAGTTTGGGCTCATTTGTTTCGTTCTGATGAGATCTTTTTTTTTATATATTGAGTGCAAATACTGTCTTTACGTATACTACACGGCATGTTGGACTCGGTCAGACACAGGGCCGGTCCCTCGCCGCGCCCAGCCCTCCCACCAAGCCTTATAGGGTTCGCGTCAGGGCTGGGCGGTTCTAACCCCTGCTCCGGCCCCCTATCGAGCTCGAAAGCTTGAGAGGAGGCAGGACAGAGGGAGGGAGCCTCCTCACAATCTCCCCATAAGGTTACCCACTCAAGGTGGGCTGACCAGATGGGGCGATCGAGAGCAGACTCCACTACCCACTATACCCCTCACTACTTGCTCTCCGCCGTCAGTTTTAGGTACACCGACTGTGCGGGTGTCGTGGTGAGAAGCACCCCCTGCGGCCTGACGGGTGGTCAGTTTCCGGGCCCCTGCGCGGAGGGAGATGCCCGAGCAAGCGGGGCCAATTCCCAAGACTACGGGGGGGACTGTGCGATTCGGGCGACAGCTAAGTGGCCGTCGTCCGCACCACACCGCCCCGTTAAGGGGGATGAGGCGAGCAAAGCGCAGATACCTCCGCCCCGGCCACCTGCGTCCAAGCCGATTCCGCATGAGCCTTCTGCTCGCAGATCCGCTCAGATACTTCCTTCTGCGAGATGACATCATCGCAGAAGAAGACTACTGCATCCCAGGACCTGTCGCTACTGAGCATGGCGCCACGCTCGGCAGCGAGAGGTCCCTCCCTATCACAGTGCACAGACTACGGCGCTGCGAAGACCAGGCAGGGCACTCCTGTAAGATGTGCTCCGCACTATCCACCCCAGCGCCGCAGTCATGGCACCGTGTGGTCGCCTCCCTTCTAATCCGACACAGGTACTTTCCGAAGCATCCATGCCCGGAAAGCACCTGCGTCAGTCTAAAGGTCAGCGACTCATACTTACGGTTACACAACTCACGGAGGAGAGGGCGGACGGCATCAATTGTCCGCCTCCCAGCTGGTTCCCCTTCCAGCCTCTCCTCCCACATGTCCATTAGCCCCTCCTCGGCTATGCGTCTCGTAGCGGCCATATCCTCGGTGGCCACCCTGTCCCCCCCTGCGAGCAGCGCTCGGCGCTCAAGGTACAACTCCCTCAGTACCTGAACGTCTAGCTCCCAGGGGGGCGTACCGGCAAGCGCGCAAGCCGCTGCGAACGACATCGTTCTGTAGCCGCGGACAATCCTCATGGCTACGGCTCTTTTCGGGCGACGAAAAAAAGCGGTGATTTTCGTCGTTCAGTTTGTCGGCCCACACCGGTGCTCCGTAGAGAGCCATCCTACGGAGCACCCCCGCAAAGAGTCTCCGACACTGATCCCCCAGGCCCCCAAGATTCGGCCATATTCGCTACACGCTATAGTGGTGAGGGTCTGATGATGGAGCAGGGGGGAAGTAAGGGTTCGGCTCGCGCATCTGGTAAATATTAAACTAAAAAGTAAAAAATAAATATGTAGTTTAAAAAACTAAAAACACACACTTTTATAGGAACAGACTAAAAAGTACAAAATAACCGTCTATTCAGTAACTGAAATTAAAAAGCGTGGTGCGCCCTTTGCAAAGCATGAATTTCAAGTACTTAATATTGACAACGCGCACCACGCTTTTTAATTTCAGTTACTGAATAGACGGTTATTTTGTACTTTTTAGTCTGTTCCTATAAAAGTGTGTGTTTTTAGTTTTTTAAACTACATATTTATTTTTTTCCTTCTTATATAAATTACTACTCAACACTAGTTCTATACATTGTCGTGGTCTTTTCAGTATTTCCACACTTTTCGGTTGATCAGACCTAGAACTAATGGAAGCCTCAGTTGTCAAGTCTGTGTGACTTTTGTCATTATTAATTAAACGTTTACGATTCTGTGCTCTCGTCGTGACTGATACAACGTGTTCTCTCATATTTTTTAAATCATCACTATTGCTCGGTAGCCGACTCAATGCGTCTGCAGCTGCATTTTGCCGTCCCGGAATATATGCTATGTCGAAATCGTATTCTTCTAAATATAATCTAAATTTAGTCAATCTACTCGATGGATCAGTCATTCCGAAGAGATAAATTAATGGCTTATGGTCTGTTATAATTTTAAACCTTTTGCCATAAAGATACGGTCTAAAATGTTTAGTGGCCCATAAGTACTATCGCTAACAACTCTCTATCACTGGATAATACTGGATAATGTTAAGGAACTATTCTTGTAATTAATTACAGCTTGGTAACGCTGGAAAAAATTCTGACCAATAATACCGTCAGCATAACATGTTAAATCCCTTAATATATAAAACTTTTGTTTGAAAAATAATCCATTATAATTTAAATCTAAATAAATATATCCTTCTGATACTAAATTTCCACTGATACCCTTTATGGTGATTTCGTCTTTATATATACTTTGCAATAATTCGGGATACATTTGAAGCCATTCGTATTTCAAAACGCATAAACTAGCTCCACTATCTACTAATAAATCAATCAAATTGTTACCTATCTTACATTTAACTATGCTCGTATTATTATAACTAAAAATACCGTAATTTAATTTAGGCAGAAAAACGTGATTAAAATTATGGTTATTATGACCTACATTGTCATTTTGTTGCACTTGGTGGATCCGTGGGGCGGGCGGGGCGCGGGCGGACTGCGAACCTCGTGCTGACCGCGCAAAATACTGCGTAGTGCGTTTACCTCTGTGACCTGTATTATTCACAGCTGGTTGCGAAATATTATTTCTATTCATAGCGCTATAGTTTCGAGAAAAATTGTTTCCCTGGCCACGATTAAAATGTTGTCCCCTTACCGAGGAATACTTACCTCTATTGTTGAAAAACTGGGGAGCACGATAGGGACGGCGCTCCTGTGAATAGTGAGCGACCTGGTCGTGCCCGGAGGACAAGACTTGTTCATCGACAGCTGTTCTTATAGCTTCCGACAAATATGAAAATTGCCTCGAAGCAATTATAGTGCTAAGCCTCGTGTCAGACAAACCATCAGCGAATCGCTTAATCGCTGTCTTTTCGTTCATTGATCTTAGAAATTCAAACTTACTATCATCATTATCGGCTTGTGAGATAGTCAAATTGACGAAAAGATCCTCAATCTCAGACCCAAATGATTCGTCCCTTCGTCCCTGTCTAGTACGAAACAGCTTGGTCTGAAGGGCTTCTGTCGACTTCTTAGGGAGTAAAAATTTGCGCATGTCCAAAACTAAATCTATAATACTAGCATAAGTGGATTGTAATCTTAACTTGGCGCTAGATGACAGCCTAGTTTTAAGAACAAAATCTATGAGTAATGGTTTTGATTCCTCATTAATTATTGAAATATACAAATTAACTCCGTCTATTAATTGTTTCGTGACATCCTCTTGTCCCGTCATGTTGGGTAACAAGGCAATTGCCGTTTTTATATCGAAATTTGATTTAGCCATTTTACTAGTTGTTGGACTCGTTATTGACTCATAAAACTTATCTTCGGAACTAATATTACTACACGGCTCACTGATCACTAATTGCTTAATTTTTCTGTAAACTAATTTAATATCCTCAAGTACTGATTTAATAAAAGCTACTTCAGAAGAATCTAACTTTGATTCTTTATTCAGCTCGGACACAATATACTCAACGTTACTGTATATAATTTTCGCTTCCTCTAATTTTTTACTACCTATTTCCTTCTGTCGTCTCTCTGGACCTAATTTCACTAAACTTTCTCGAATGTGATTTAACTTTTGTAGTAACTCTGGTAACTGTTGAGACATACTATTATATTACTTAAAAAAATATGTTAATCTAAATTTCAATAACAAATTAGCTAAAAATATATCTTTTACTAGAGAAAAATAAACGAACCAACTTAAAATAAAATACCGTGATTGAAACGAAGAGTGACGCAATAGCGCATCGCGGCGATGTGGCAAGCCGGGAGCGACGACATATCGGCAGCGCGGGGCACGTAGGCAGCTGGATGTAAGGCACGGGCAGCAGCACGTGGCGCGGCAGGCAGCAGGCTGCTCGACGAGTGGGCCGGGCTATACCCTGGACTCCGTGGGCCGGGATAATCCCTGGACTCCGCTCCAACTGGGCCGGGCTATACCCTGGACACCATCCTTGACCCGTACGCTTCTTTCTTCTTTCTTCATATTCTTCTATAATGTTTCGGGAATCTTCTATATTGTTTCAGGAATCTTCTATGATAATAATTTCTTCTACAAAAATTATATTTATTCTTCTAATCTTCTTAAAAATAATATTTTCGACAAAATTGTGTTTCTTCTTTATTGGTCTTCATTCTTCTTAAATAAAGGTTTCTTCTTTCTTCAAAAGTCCAAATCCGTTGAATGCAGGGTCGCCATGAAATATGTTGAAGTAGATGGAAGTTGGGTGCGTATCAAGTAAAACCAGTGGATCGTGGTAACATGTGGTATTGTTCGATGTTACAATACAAGAGCCCGATTTAATTAAAATACATTATATTTAACTATACTAATTAGTAGGTCATCAGCGACATACGTCATGTTGCAGAGCGTAACAGTAAGTTACGGTGCAAGTCTAAATACGGCTATACTACAATAATACTATTATAAACCATATCCCGAACACCTTTAACACAAGTTGACACGAGCAGACCCACCCCACTGGCAGCACCCGTTCACGAGCATGACGCATGAGCCAGCCAAATCGCTTCGTTCAACCATATTTTAGGGAACGTAACGACCCGACTCACACGACACAACCGCAGGAATATTTAGAGAATGTAGAAAAGAAAGATCTTTTATATGAATAAATTCTTCAACTATTTATAACTGTTTCCAAACTGAAAATACAAAAAGAAACTTTCATAGTAGTAAACATTATCAGGTATCTGTATAGATTGAACGACGACGCCCACTGCTGGGCATAGGCCTCCCCCAAGGATCTGGGGGGTTCCGTAGCCGAATGGCAAAAAACGGAACCCTTATAGATTCGTCATGTCTGTCTGTCTGTCTGTCCGTTTGTCTGTCCGTACGTATGTCACAGCCACTTTATTCCAAAACTATAAAAACTACACAGTTGAAACTTGGTAGTTAAATGTATTCTGTTAACCGCTTTACGATTTTTATACAAAAATAAAAAATATTAAAAAATTAAGGGAGACTCCCCATACATGGAACTAAAACCGAAATAAGTATATTTTTTAATCAAACATATTACTATTCGTGTGGGGTATCTATAGATATGTCTTTAAAAATGACATGCAAGTTTCTCAAACCATTTTTTCTCAAAGTCTACCTTTTGAAAGAGAGAACCTTCTAAAATGGTAAAAAGGGGGTCCCCCCCCCCCTCTAACTTTTAAAGTAAAAGTGTGAAAAATCTAGAAAAAATAAATGCTGTAGATCTTAATAAAAACTTTCAACGAAAATTGGTTTAAACGAGATATAGTAAGCACTTTTTGAGATATAATATACTACATACTCAAAAAACCGCAAAACAAAGTTATATTTTGCTGACGAAAAATTATAGTGGAATTTTGGCTAGGTATAACCAATCGGTACAGTAAGTGGGTACGGAACCATTCATGAGCGAGTCCAACTCGCACTTGGCCGATTTTTTCTAGTAATAGGTTTATATTAAGTCTTTTAGGCTATTTTCTATTAATACTCAAACGCTATTTTAGTTTTCCCTATAGGTACTACTCGCAGTGTCAACCTTTCTTATGTTAATATTCTTGAATAATAGCATCGAAGGCTAAGACACAGTTTATCCATTTTTTCCATACAGCAGTAAGAAAACAGCAACGCAAAGTTAAAAATATTTAAAAAACCACGCTGGCAGCCAACTTTCTTTTTGTGGGTCGGTTTTGATGTAACTCGGTTTTACTACTATTTTGAAAAGAAAACAGTACTTAACGCAATGTTAAAAATATTAAAAAACCAAGATGGCGGCAAACTTTATTGTGGGCCGATTTTGATGAAACTGACTGACAGACAGACAAAAAGATTGCGTTACTCTTTTCTTGTCAAAGTAGTGCTAGAAATCGAGTTTTATCGAAATCGGCCAACAAACAAAAAATTTGGCCTCCATCTTGGATTTTTTATTATTTTTTACATTGCGTTGCTATTTTTCTGTCAAAATAGTACCAAAAACCGAGTTTCATCAAAAACAGCCCACAAACAAAAAAGTTGGCCGCCATCTTGGATTTTTTTACCACACTTTTATTAGCTTCACTTGTAACTAAGTCACAATGTAAGAAAATCTTGGAATTCAATTTTAACCTACTTCTAATTGTCGTATTGATTTGAAACTTTGCAAGTCTATATGAATCCGATGACAATACAATAATTTGGTACCATCGAGCTGATCTGATGATGGAGTCAAGAGGTGGGCAATAGAACTCTTCAATGGCTGCTAGGAAACCCCTCTAGTTTAGGCTCATTTCTTTTGTTCTGATGAGATTCGCTACACTTGATAGTGAGGGTCTGATGATGGAGCGGGGAGGAAGCCAGTGGCACTTCTTAATGACCATTGACCACTAGGAAACCCCTCGAGTTTGGCCTCCGTTGTTTCGTTCTGATGAGACTTATTAGTTGCACTTGGTGGTGAGGGTCTGATGATGGAGCAGGGAGGAAGCCAGTGGCACTCCTTAATGACCAATAGGAAACACCTCGAGTTCTGGCTCATTTGTTTCGTTCTGATGAGACCTATTCGCTACACTTGGTGGTGAGGGTCTGATGGTGGAGCAGGAAGGAAGCCAGTGACACTCCTTAATGACCAATAGAAAACCCTTCGAGTTTGGGCTCATTTATTTGGTGTTGATAAGACCTTTTCGTTACACTTGGTGGTGAGGGTCTGATGATGGAGCAGGGAGGAAGCCAGTAAAACTCCTTAATGACCTCAAGAAAACCCCTCGAGTTTTGGCTCATTTGTTTCGTTCAGACGAGATTTATTCGCTACACTTGGTGGCGAGGGTCTGATGATGTGATGATGGAGCTAGGAGGAAGCCAGTGGCACTCCTTAGTGACCACTACGAAACCTTTTGAGTTTGGGCTCATTTGTTTCGTTCTGATGAGACCTATTCGCTACACTTGGTGGCGAGGGTCTGATGATGGGGCAGGGAGAAAGCCAAAGCCAGTGGCACTCCTTAATGGCCAATAGGAAACCCTTCGAGTTCTGGCTCATTTGTTTCGTTCTGATGTGACCTATTCGCTACACTTGGTGGTGAGGGTCTGATGATGGAGCAGGGAGGAAGTCAGTGGCACTCCATAATGACCACTAAGAAACCCCTCGAGAGGGGCTCATTTGTTTCGTTCTGATGAGACCTATTCGCTACACTTGGTGGTGAGGGTCTGATGATGGAGTACGGAGGAAGTAAGGGTTCGGCTCGCGCATCTGGTAACTAATAGACTCCATTTGAATTTGTAAAACTAAAAACATACAATCACGCCTTCGAGTTATAATGTTTACGGGGTGGGCAGACACATGAATGGACTGTGAAATCGATTACCATCCATCCATAGCTTGCCATTTATTAAACTAAAAAGTAAAAAATAAATATGTAGTTTAAAAAACTAAAAAACACACTTTTACAGGAACGCCCTAAAAAGTACAAAATAACCGTCTATTCAGTAACTGAAATTAAAAAGCGTGGTGCGTCCTTTGCAACGCATGAATTTCAAGAACTTAATATTGACAACGCGCACCACGCTTTTTAATTTCAGTTACTGAATAGACGGTTATTTTGTACTTTTTAGGGCGTTCCTGTAAAAGTGTGTTTTTTAGTTTTTTAAACTACATATTTTTTTATTTTTAGCAGTGCGTTGTTGTTTTCTTTTCAAAATAGTACTAGAAATCGAGTTTTATCAAAATCGGCCCACAAACAAAAAAGTTGGCCGCTATCTTGGATTTTTTAATATTTTAACATTGCGTTGCTATTTTCTTGTCAAAATAGTACCAAAACCCGAATTGCAATAAAAAAATAAAATAAAAATAGTTATAGGAAAAATGTGATAGTAAAAAACCACGAGCCCTATAAGTAGCTTTCAGGCGGGATAAAGCTACTTATAGGGCTCGTGGTTTTTTACTATCACATTTTTCCTATACTTACAAAAATTGCATTGTGAATGCATAAAAATAATTTAAAATCTTATAAAAATAGTTTGTTATAAAATTTAAATAATTATATGATCTTTCTAATTATCACAAAAATAAGTTTTTTTGTAAAAAAATCATTTTTGTGACAAGCTTTTTTGCTGGCCTTACTTTAATATTGTACTGTCATCCATACCAAACCTATATGCAAAATTTCAGCTCAATGGGACACTGGCAAGTAGGTCAAATTTAGCTCGTAAGATTTGACCCGAACGGACATACATACCTACATACATACACTGCAAGTTAAATAAAAGCTTGTAAAAAATCACATCCGCAATTAAAGTATCAATAATTTTACTCCGGCTAGTCTGCGCACAATACGCAGCAAACTTTTTTGAAATTTAGATAATAAGATGCGAATTTGTGAAATAAATAAAATAACAAGCCTATGTTCCTCCCCAGGCTACAAAGTATCTAGATTCCAAATTTCAGCCAAATCCGTTCAGCTGTTTTGGCGTGATCGAGTAACAAACAACATCCAAACATCTAAACTTTCACATAAGTAATCAATTTAATTAGGAAGTAGGATGAATTGTCGCCGCGCGGCAACGCGCCGCGTCTATCCATCCTTTTCACGCCCGATAACTCCGTCTCTCTCGCACACCGACTGGCCATGCGGACGCTCCGTCAAGGTCACGCGTAATTTGGATTTTGAATGAGTTATTTTATTACTTTGCGGTGATTGTGCATTTATTTATATTTTGAGGAATCTTTCTCATGTTATCAGGGGATTATGATTTTTTTATATATAAAATAAATATGTTAATGGAAATCTTACATAAAAACTGAAGTGACTTTAATGTATAATCGACTTAACGCAAAAAAACCACTTTTAACCAGGTTCCAAGAAAGTCACCTAGGTGAAAACTTAAAATAGGTTCGAGGTTTTTATTTATAGTGTATTAGTAGTAAAATCTCTGAAAGTGCGATTTTGTAAGTCTCATTTTTTACGTCGTGACTGAAAAAACGTTGTAATGTGCAGAATATTGTGCTCACGTCAGGGATTACTTGCCTAACATAATTTAAAGAGTATCCATAGATTATATTATAATATTCACCTAAAGTGCCTTAACTTTAGGTATTTCTCTCGAACGGACACCAGTATACATACAAAATCACGATGAGTGCTCAAAATAAAGGTGATATTATTATTTAAAAATAAATTTGTTAAAGGTGCCATTAATGTGACCCCAAACTTTATTTTGACTGGACTACTATAATAGCACGAGACGCAGCTTTAGGTTGGCCTCTAATGGATACAAATAAGTTGTTACATTTAGCTAATTTTCTTCTTTTTTGAAGTAAGGTGATTACACGATTAATCCAGTAGACAGGATTGAGGTTATGATTATCTTGATTAGAGAGTAACTTCCAACCAGATTGTCTGTATCTTTCAGAATCAGTTTTGGAACCAAAAGTGGGCCAAAAAATAATAAATTCACTTTCTTTAGAACAATGATCAGAGTCAATATTTAGCAACGTAAGATCGTGTATACGTCTCCCTGAACATAGTACAAGCAAAATAGCTGCGTGTCTTGAAACTTGAAAACAGTTATTCTCGTCTATCGTATACTTTTTTAAATAGGATGCCAAGACATCAATGTTCCAAACTGGAGGTTTGTGGGCAATAGGTCTTTTTAACGAAATAGCTTTCAAAACATGTTTCACTAAAGGATGGCAACTAATCCTATCAGAAATGTTTGTATTACACAAAGTTGAAACAACTGACTTGTGTAATAAAATAGAGTTATATGATAGTTTGTCTATAAGGTACAAATCAGCTAAAAATTTTGCAACTTCCGAGACGTCTGGTCTCCTTGAGTTTACATTATTTTGTTTAGTCCATTCCAGCCAGCGACGCCAAGCTACTTGGTAAGTTCTTTGTGTAGAGGGTCGCCAGGAAGACTTCAACAAGTCTAAATGTTCTTGACTCCAGCCTGCTATACTTTCAGACCACCCCCACATAGCCAAATCTCCATAGCCATTTTGTGGACTTGTGGCGGTGGGCGGTTCGTGATCGTGTCGATCAATGCTTGCTCGAGGGTTTTCAAAGAGTATGGAGCTGCTATCGCTCTGGACTTGAGGTCTGCCCTCCAATACACCTTGTCCCAACGAGGTACTACCAGAAGATAGGTGCCCGTTGCACGGTTGAGATGATTCAACACTTTTGGGATCAGATAAGGAGGAGGAAAGACCCAGGCTAAACTGTAGCTCCATGGTTTTGAAAAAGCGTCGTGAAACAGTGCTTGCTTGTCCGACAGATCTATCGACACGTAATTGTCTACTACATGTGCCGTCGCCGAGGCGAATAAGTCTAATACCGGAGTACCGAATTTCTTGAAAATTCTCTCGACGCAATGCGCTAGAAGGTGCCATTCCGGTGTGATACGGTTGCGGGACAAGTGGTCGGCATGGTAGTTGTATTTTCCTGGCATATGAAAAGAATTTAACTGAATATTATATTCTTCTAATATTCTAAAAATTTCAAAAGTAATGTTCATAAGTTGGGTGGATCTCGTCCCGCCTTCGTTGCGAATATATGCGACAACAGTTTTATTATCGCACTGTAACAAAACAGTGCTATGTTGTAAAACATGAGAATGTGTTTGTATTACTTTTAAAACGGCAAGCAACTCTTTTTGGTTACAGTGCAATGGTTGTTCTTTATCAGACCATTGTCCTGAAATTTTTATATTGTCCAATTGTGCACCCCAGGCCACATCTGAAGCATCAGTTACCAGGAAATGTGTTGGGGCAGCAACATGAATCGGAGTTGACATATGCCACCAATTTAACTCGCTCACAAGATTTTGTGATAATGAATGAAAATTGAAATCTCTTACTTTCAACAGTGATATGAGACGGACCAATAAATATCTATGATTTAGTCGACCTTTAGGAACAACTAAGCTAGCAAAATTTAACATTCCGATTAAACTTTGCAACTCATGTAAAGAAACACAGTTTTTCTGAAGAATATCGGATGTTTTTGTTAATATGGATTTAATTTTTTGATTCGGGAGAGCTTTCTCATTGAGCCAAGGGTTCCATAGTAAACCCAAATACTCTAAACTTGTTTGAGGAGTTAAAATAGACTTTTCAAAGTTTATTTGCCATCCCATGTAGTGGAGTTGATTTACTAGTAATTGTACGTGGTAAATCAACGAATCTCTGTCTTGGTGAGCCAAGAGAAAATCATCTAAATACACAATGACACGTATACCTTGATTCCTAATTGTCTGAGCAATCCAATTTGTAAGTGATGCGAATATTTTGGGCGCTGAACTGAGACCAAAGGGTAGGCAAGTCATTTCTAATAATTCATTGTTATATACGAGTCTGAGGAACTTGCGATGACTCTGAGCGACTGGCAAGTGAAAATACGCTTGCGAAAGGTCAATTTTACAGAGCCAGTCTCTGTCTTGGAGAAAGTCTGGCACGCGCTGCACACTCAAAAGTCGAAATTTGCTCTTGTGTACATAACGATTAAGTGCTTTCAAATTAAAAATTGGTCTCTGAGTGCCATCGCTTTTTGGAACCAAGAACATAGTCGAAACAAAACTAGGCGACGGTGTAACCATTTCTAGTATACCCTCGGCTTTCATTTTATTTATAGAAGTAGTCATACTTTCAGAAACGGGTGTGTGACAAATTTTTGATTTTAGATTTGGCATGATCAGTGGAGGTTTTTCTACGAAAGGTATGCGATACCCTCGAATAACTTTTAATAAAGTTTCAGGTGCACCCTTTTCTTTCCATTGATTATAATAATGCTCCAACCTACCCGCTTTGAAGGGATTATGATGTTTAAAATCGTTTCTTTTTGTTACCGGTTTGTCGAACCGGTGAATAGTTTCTCTTTCGATTGGGTTTGTTAGAGTCATCGTACCTGGACTGGTGTCCAGGACGAGATCGAAATGTATTCTTACCTCCATGATTTACAGGCTTATTATTATTAGCTTTTTGTCCTTGCGTAGGACGGTGCTGGTAATGGCAACATCCCTGCGAGGGAGTGCAAGACTGCCAATTGCAGTTATGATTGTGAATATTTCGTCCATGAGCGCTTAAACCCTGCGAGGGTGCGCTTCGTGATGCCAACCCCTGCGAGGGGTGGAAGTTAGGTTTGTTTGCCGCTTGCGAAGCGGGAGCATAGGTAGACCTTTGTGAAGGTAAGAATGTCTTACGAACACCACCTGCTTTTTCCAGAGCCAATGTGAATGATTCCGGCTTAAATAGGTGTTGACAACTCGGAGGTATCTTTTTTAATGCTGATTTAATCAATGGGTCACGAACCGCATTGGTTATACCATCTCTCCTCATTTGTATAGATTCAGCTCTGTGACCACAAATTATCTGTAAAAGATCTGAAGAAACCTTCTGCAAATTACCGTTTTGGAATAACTCGGTGACCTTAGCGTTAAGGTCATCAAATTTAATTTGATCACAAGATTTACCCCATACTAATAGTTCTCGGAGGGTAGTTTCCAAAACCTCTTTTTGTTTTAGTATTCCAAAAGTCAAAGCCGCGAAAGCTCTTTCGGTATAGACTAAATGTCGCAAATTATCGTATGACTTAACCTCGTCGTTCACTTCTAATTCGACAAATCCGGGTGCAAAATTGTAGTTCTTTTGCGTTTCGGCATAACGAACTTCAACCCACTCGTCTTTCTCAAAATGTTGAATGTCTTTGAGGGTACTTAAATAATTATCGGGGGCTTTGGGAACAGATGGGTCTTTTAATTTAGTTGATAAATTAAGGTTAAAATGTGGCTTCTCTTCACCATCTGACATAATATCGTTATAAAGTATTCCACTAACATTATCGTCAACCAAAGATGAATGATCGCTTAAATTATCAGCATAAATTTGACTATTAGAACAATGTTGAGAATTTCGTCTTAAGGATAACTGGTCACGTTATTCACTAAAAGCTTTAGATAGCGTGTCTAACCTGTCATCCTTGCGATTACGTTTGCCGCCCCTTTCTTTGCGACGTCGGCGGTGACGACGACGAGATCTTTTCTTGTCTGGAGAACTAGATGTCGAGTCACTCGTTGAAGAAGAACTCGAACTTGAACTGCTCGAACTAGTAGACCGACTTCGTTTCTTATGCGAAGACACATTGTTACCTGAATTATTTTCGGGTACGATTTCGTCGGCCATCTAAAATAAAAAAAAATGTACACAGGCCAAACACAGGCACACAAAACGACACAATCACGTTAACTAGGTATCACACGACATCGGTAGATTCAATAAATTTAGTGAAGGTAGATGAAAAATCATGTACCTACACGATCGTAATGTACGCGAACGGTAACACCGTTAAAAAAGCTTGGGAACTTACCTCGGGTTTGTGCCACGAGATCAATTTATTTTAAAAACTCGTATGTAAAATTTGTATGGTCGTTCTCTTGGACTACGGGAGTACTTTGTTCCGAACGACCTTTCTCTGCGGAAAATTTTACGCCAATGAACCAGATAGTCCGCTGCATTAACAGCTGGACACTGCCTGGTGGGGATGGTGGCGGGAAAAGTGCGAGAGAGACGGCGACATCCGGTAGAAAAGGAGGGACATAAAAGCGGAAAAGGAAGTGCCTATCTCAATATAATTAAGCTTCGAATAACGGTACAGTTATTTAATAAACATTTTCTTGACTTTGATAATAGTTAAAATAAAACAACCCTTAGTTATTACGCGTATTATTTGATTTAAGGCGCTATAATCAGGAATTCATCTCATGACATGCATAAAAGAAATTAGGAGCAGCCCCACTATATTGACGTTTATGACGTTGCCAATCCGAGCAGCATGGCCTGGGGGGGCGCAAGGCGCAAGCAGCCGAGAAATAATAGCGGGCCATGGCCCAGCGATACCTAGGTCTAAACCTATAGCGGGGGGCTACCGGCAAAAAAAATTTGGATATGGAAATGGGCTTCATTTAACATTTGAAGCCCATATAAGGTCAAAATATGGTCTTCAAATGTCAAATGTAGCCCATGTCCATACCCATATTTTTAGCCGGTACGGGGGCTGATCAGTTTAATGTAAAGCCCCCAGTACAGGATGGTCGACCATGGTCGGCGACCATGACCAATACATCGTACATTGACACTTTTGAAAGAATCTTTTTAAACTTGTTCGTTCAAAAGTGTCAATGTACGATGTATTGGTCATGGTCGCCGACCATGGTCGGCCAACTTGTACTGGGGGCTTAAAAAATCTCCGAAGTCTACCCGGGCTTCCCTATCTGGTCACGCGACGTCCGTATTTATGCGGACGGACACGGATGATCCGACGGATCGCACCAGACGACCTCGCACCGCACCTTTGAAGCTACCGACTCGCCGCGGATTGAACGCACCGCGACGGACGTGTCTGCGTTACCACGGACGATACTCTTCCCACGGTGCGTCGCGGTCGTGCGGGCTGTTCCGCGTCCGTCCGCAATATTACGCACCGTGGGAACAAAGAGCATGTAATCACTACGTTTACGTGGGAAGCGTTAGGTAATACTTTCATGTGGAAGCGAGGTTATGACCAACTTATGACCTTCAGCTGAAAGCAGGTTCCGGTGACATCCGTGACAGAGGAGCCACTTGCAATGGCTTTGGTATGAAAACCTCCTGTCTGTTCCGGTGACATCTGTGACAGAGGAGCCACTTACAATGACTTTGGTATGAAAACTGTTTTAGTTCCAAAGATTATCACCGCAACAGAAAACGTTGCCGCACTGTAATTAAAAATCCGACTAAAGCTCTGAGTACTGAATGACTAAAGGCGTATAACCACAAAGGAAAAAAATACTATAGCCCCACTTATATCTGTTCCGATGACAGCCGTGACAGAGGAGCTACTTGCAATAAGAAATTAGCTGTCAAAATGGACTGTCGTACTGTCAAACTTATAAATTCCTTGCGTACTGTCTACGCTGTCGCATGTGTCGCATGAAAACTATTTAGTTCCAAAGATTATTACCGAAACAGAAAACGTTGTCGCACTGTACGTACATTAAGGAGCCCACAGATGATCAGTCGGCCTGTACGCAACCATCAGTTAATTCCATCTCTCAAGACTAGCTAACCAATCGGTATAGAAGAACTTTGGGCAGCGTTATGAATGGTTCATTTTGATTGGCTAAAAGAATCGTGACTGATAGCAAACTGACAGCAGAACCTATCGTCTAATGGGCGCTTTAGCTATAGACGAGCTATATCTACAAATATTATTATGTGGCTATAGCCACAGACTTTGAGCAAAGAATACTATAATAATTACTAATATTATACAGGGCGTCCCAAAACTATGTCACATGGAGGGAAAGTACCTTAAATACTGAAGATATAAAAATTTACTGAAAGGAAACTTCATTTTTATTTTAAAAAGAAAACGAACTGCACTCAAAGAATTTCAAATAATCGCATGTCTAAACTGAGAATCAAACCTACTGAAAGTGAACATTTTTATTTTAAAGGAAAAGGAAAAATGTGATAGTAAAAAACCACGAGCCCTATAAGTAGCTTTCAGGCGGGAAGCTACTTATAGGGCTCGTGGTTTTTTACTATCACATTTTTCCTTTACTTACAAAACTGCATTGTGAATGCATAACAATAATATAAAATCATTTTTATTTTATTAATTTTACTATACCGATTGAAGGGCTCAATTATAAGCATTTATTTATGCTGAGTAACATGACATCTTATATAAAAGGGAGACTACGAAATTTAACATTTAATGTTGAATAACAAGTTTGTGCAGCGTTATGTATAGCCTTTTCTGTGACTGTCGTGCTCAAAACAACTGACTTTAACATTAAAATTTCAATGTATTACCTACCACTAATAATGAGTGAAGATTGGAGCAATATTATACCTTATTTCCCTATCACAAGTGTGTGATAAAGTTATAGGTACATACTTAATGTGATAAGTAACACCACCTCGATTGATTTAAAAAGGTTTGAATAATTTGGTGCGGTCTATTCCATCAGTTGAATAGTCGTGGGACGCCCTCAGGGCGTCCCATGACTATGTATGCCACATGGTGGCATAGACTGCACCAAATACTGTAGATTGAAAATGTTATGGAAATAAAACTTAATTTTTATTTAAATAACAATACGAACTGCGTTCAAAGATTTTTAAATAATCGTCTGTCCAAACCGAGAATCGAACTCGCACCAAATTATTCAAAACTTTTGAATCAGTTTAGGTTGTGTTACTTATCACAATATTTATAACTTTATCACACATTATTTTATGATAAGGAAATTAGGTATAATATTGCTCCACTTTACTCATTTCATTAGTAATACATTGAAATGTTAAAGTTAGTTGTTTTGAGCACGACAGTCACAGAAAAACGCTATCAACGCTGCACAAACCTTGATAATCAATATTAAATGTTAAATTTCGTAGTCTCCCTTTTATTTAAGACTAGCTTTCCGCCCGCGGCTTCGCCCGCGCGGACTACACGACCTTATCCCGCGGGAATGTGATATATTTCCGGGATAAAAAGTAGCCTATGTTCCTCTCCAGGCTACAAAGTATCTGTGTCCCAAATTTCAGCCAAATCCGTTCAGCCGTTGTGGCGTGATTGAGTAACAAACATCCAAACATCCAAACATCCAAACATCTAAACTTTCACATTTATAATATTAGTAGGATGCTATGTTACTTAGAATAAATAAGTGCTTATAATTGAGCCCTTCAATCGGTACTTGAAAGAACCTTTTTAAACTTGTTCGTTCAAAAGTGTCAATGTACGATGTATTGATCATGGTCGCCGACCATGGTCGGCCAACCTGTACTGGGGGCTTAATGTAGTGAATTACGGTTGCATGAAGTTGAATGACGGAATTCTAGAATTTCATCGAGCATCCGTCAGTCACGATTTTCGAATGAGCGTCTATTGGTTTGCTGTCGAGCAAACCACGAGCAAACGTCAGTCACGCTCGGACTGCAACGTAGTGATTACATACTCTTTGCGGTGGAGTCGGACATAACTGCAATAAGGCTGGATTTCACCAATCTTTTATACCAAAGAACAACGCTTACTCTCGGATATTAATGTCAAAACCCCATACTAGTATGACATTAGTATTAGTGATGTATCGTGCCCGGGCACGTTCCCAAGGACTTAAAGTACGTTTTATAATTCAGTGCAAAAAAAAGAAAACAGTATTACTATATTAAAACTCTATATTCACATTCTGTAGATTTCTTTATTTGTGAACGACATTGCTGTTAATTCGAAACATGCTTTGACTGAATAGATATTTGTTTAACATTATTAATAAAAGTAAAAAAATGGAAATTACTTTTACGTAAGCAACAAAATAATTTTTCGAAGGGATGTTAGATGGTTATTTTTTTCACGTACTGGCAACACGCAGGCACAAAATATTTGTGACGCAGGGGTGACAAACCTACTTTTACTATGTGTGTGATTATTTGATTGATTTTGATTTGTATTTTGTTTACTTTACGTGGGCTCCTATCTGCTTCGCGTACAGTGCTTCTTTTACATTATTTCGTAGATTTCTTGTTGTTTCTGTTATTGTTTTTGTTTATTGTTAAGTTTGAACCGATGTTACTTGTTACTATTGTGTCTCTGCTATTACTATCTAACTTATTTTGCATTGTCTTATGCGCTTTAACCCAAGATATAGTTCTTATAAGTAGGTTTGCGACACCCTGTTGCCAAACTCAAATGTGAAAGTGACATTATTTTTTTTTGCACCGAATTATAAAACGTGCTTTAGTCTAAGCAAAATAAGGTTTGGGGTCACATAAATTGCACCTTTAAATAATTTATTTTTAATTAATTGTATTGCTATTTTTTGAGCACTCATCGTGATTTTGTAGGTATACTGGTGCGCGTTCGAAAGAAATACCTAAAGTTATGTTTTGACCGTTTTTAACTATTAGACAAAAAAGGTACTTTAGGTGAATATTATAATTTAATATAATATGGATACCATTTAGATCATGATAAACAAGTAATCCCTGACGTAAGACCAATATTCTGCACATTACGACGTTTTTTCTATCACTCGGAGTGCCATTATTGTTATAAAGTGAGAAACAATTTGATATAGAATACTTGAAATAAATCGACCTTGACAAGAGATTTTTATTCCTCAATGAAAGCATTCTAAATGACTATAACATGAAGAAAATCACCAGTTTTCCATTTTTTGTTTACACCCAAATTGTATTTTCTTACTTTATTGATTAATTAACCAACAAGTACGTACCTAGTTAATTAATATCAGGGACTATTCTGATTTCCGGTTTTTCAAGAATCTATTCGTTTATGTTATTCTAAATTATCACCCGAAGTGCTTTAATTGCAACCTACTCCATACAAAAACTTTTATTTTGACTGGACTAACTGGAAATTTTGCCGGCAGCGTTGCCGGAAAAGTTGTTGTTGTTGTGTTCCCAAAGTTCGCAGCACTATTCCCAAGGACCATTTTTAGATGAATATTTTACCATGCAAGACAATTTAAAATAAGGTTTTAAAACTGTTTGATTATATTGAATTACGCAATAAATAGCCACCAACATCAAAGGTAAGCACATATGAAATTAAAAACAGTTTAAAAAAAAATGTTTTTTTTTTGCTCAACTAACAAAAAAACCAAAACAAAATAATCTTGCCATAGTTATCAAACAATTGTAAAACACAAAAGAAAAACAATATTTATTTATATAATTTAACAAAACGACAAAAGGTCTACTGGGAATTTTGGGCAATATTCCCAATGTGCCTAATTTGCAAATTATCTTATTAAATATACCTAATTACTTTACGATTAATTTTTATAGGAGCTAAATTGTTCCTTTATGTTCAATGCATCAATTAAGAACAAGAAAACAGGTGGTCGTCATAAATAATTTTCAAGGAAGAAAGTTTCGTTAGGTATATTTCGACCTCTTTGACCTTGAAGTTTATCACCATGAGTACCATGACAAAAGGAGGGGGGTCAGGGGGGGGTTAAATATTATAAGAATTTTTAAATCTCGTAATTTCTTGGTAGGTAAATACTTAATTACCTACCTAACGAAAAAATGTTTTGATTTATTTATAATCTGGGTAAGTATAAAAATCCCACCTAAGTACCTAGTGTAATATTTCACCCAAGGACTTTCTTTTTCTCGTTTTATCGAGTGAGCGCAAAACGTGTACCTACTCTCTTTAAAATCTGGCTCGTCTGACTGACATCACTCTGATCACTCAAACCATGGTTCAACCTGCCGTGTAATAGACCGGGCACGACAGTTGGAGGTGTACAATTTTTTACAGTTTGAAATTTAATTTTAAAATGTAACAAAAAAAGTACGCGTGTGAAAAGTATGCAAACGCATATTTGTCACTTATTAACCGACTTCTAATCAAAAAGGAGGAGGTTCTCTATTCGTCTGTATGTATCTTTTTTTTCATCCCATCGATTCGAAAAGCGATGCTTGTTTATCTAATAACAGGGTCCAAAACAATTCATTTTTTACCTGTTATGACAAGAGGGGATAAATGAGATTTGAATTTTGAACAGCTTCATAACAGGGTGAGATTTGAATTTAGAACATAATTAAAGAAGCATTGGTTGGAGTGAAGTAAAGGGTGTGCAGTACTTAAAAAAAAATTCAACTGATTTTGTATGGGGCCGGGACTTATTTCGGGACCGAGAAATTTTCAAAAAAGGAATTTTATAAAATTGAGAATATCTCGTAAACGGTGAGTCGTAGCTAAAATCTAACAAAATTTTCAACCCCCCTACGGCAACCCCGGAGATACATAAAAGGAATCTGATGGACATATTTTTGTTTTTTTTTTTATTTCAAAACTCAATTTTTTTTTCTTGCCCGACTAGCGCTATGATCTATCCGAACGACAAAGTAAGGTAGGTAGTTTGAGTTGTCTTTACTGCTTTTCTTATAGAAGGGAATGAAAAGCAGAGTGTATTACTCGGCCGCAAAATTATTTTCACCTCGGGCGGCGTATATTGAATCCCTCGCTGCGTTCAGGATTCTACTTTAGAATCCCTCGCTGCGCTCGAGATTCTACTCTAGAATCCTTCACTGCGCTCTGGATTCAAAATAGCGCCCTCGCCGTAAATATATTATTTTGCTCCCTTGTAATACAATCTACTATTTTGTGTATGTCTACCGATTACTCGAAGACGGATGGACCGATTGGAATGATTGAAACGTTATTACATCAGGTGGCCTACCACAAGCTCTTATTTTAAGTTGAGAGAGGCGGCGTCTCACTCTCTCAACTTAAAAATAACTGCTATTAGAGCTTGTGGTAGGCCACCAGGTTGGTTTCCAAGATGGTCCCATTTTTTGAAATTTTGAAATCGGTTCAGTAGTTTTCAGGAAATCTTGAAAATACTGTCGTTTTCGATACCACTTTATGTGAATTTAATACGTATCTTTAGGCATAACTCCTTTGTTTATAAACCGATTTAGATGATTCTTGTTTTGTTAAAAAGGGGATACCTCAAGGTATTTTAACCGACTTCAAAAAAGGAGGTTTTCAATTTGATCACATACCTATTTACCAGAATACAAGTAAATTGCCTGCACGATGCACTAAAAAGAGTGAAATAAAAATTATTATTATAAAAATATAAAACCGCCTTCAAAAAAATCACATCAAAAATGTAAGAAATAATTCCTCACCAAATAAATAACTTAGGTACTTTGAAGTCGGGCAGGTTTTAAAAAAATCAACAAAAATCGTACATGTTTCACGCCCGACTTCAAAGTAACTACGTTATTTATTTGGTGAGGAATTATTTCTTACTTTTTTGATGTGATTTATTTGAAGGCGGTTTTATTTTTTTATAATAATAATTTTACTAGAAACGTTATCGATACATCAATTTGCATGCTGAAAATAATGATTGTTTTAGAGCCGAATAGTTAACAATTTCAAAAACTTATTCTTGAATTTTGCACTCGCCTGAATTATTTTTTTCAGTATGCAAATTGTTCTATCGATAACGTTCCTAGTATATTATGTGACAAATATGCGTTTGCATACTTTTTACACGCGTACTTTTTTTGTTACATTTTAAAATTAAATTTCAAGTGTGATGCACAGTGATATAAATTCTAATTTTGATAGTGCTTTGCTTACATAATGTCGTCGTCTAAAACGTTCTCGCGAATTTGCATACTGTAAAAAATTGTACACCTCTAACTGTCGTGTCCGCCCAGTCTATAATGTCGATTTGATTCCATCAGTCACCGTCCGTTTTCCATCACTCATTTCATGCTCGATGTTTGCGTGACCGTCTAAAGCCCCCAGTACAGGTTGGCCGACCATGGTCGGCGACCACGACCAATACATCGTACATTGACACTTTTAAAAGAACCTTTTAATAGTTGTTCGTTCAAAAGTGTCAATGTACGATGTATTGGTGATGGTCGCCGACCATGGTCGGCCAACCTGTACTGGGGGCTTAATGGGTGCCTAAAGCCCCCAGTACACGATGGCCGATCATGGTCGGCGACCATGACCAATACATCGTACATTGACACTTTTGAAAGAACCTTTTTAAGCTTGTTCGTTCAAAAGTGTCAATGTACGATGTATTGGTCATGGTCGCCGACCATGGTCGGCCAACGTGTACTGGGGGCTTAAAGGAGCTAAAGTTGCTAGGTTGGCATCTTGGATCTTGGCTTGGCATCACCCAGCATCACCATGGCATCACTCACTGACCTCTATTATACGCATCACTGCTTTTTAGTGATTACATGCTCTTTGACTGCTCTATCTTTCTCTATGGTCCACAAACAAACAAATAAAGTGAATCGTGGGCATCGTGGGTGAATGGGTGAATCCACGGTGAATCCGAGTGATTACATGCTCTTTGGGTGAATCAGGGAAAACCGAAAACCATTGTCTTAACACCTTTATATATCAATGGGGAAAAACTAAAAGCTTCGTTGGGGGGTGTGGATAAAGTGCTAAAACATAATTTGCTCAATAACTTGTTTCTTGAAAAACATACACAACCACAAAAATGGAAAGGGAAGAAGGCGAAATGAGTGATGATGATAGCACCATGGCTGTGGATGTGGATGAAGTCGAACCTAGCCTTACGACAACGGACACACAACATACCGTGGTGAATATTCATGTAGTGATGATTGCTAAAAGTTTCAAATTCTGTCAAATAGTTCGGTACACCATACAAATTAGTATGGTGTATGTACCGAACTATTTGACCACTTTGGATGGCACCGTATCTATGACGCTGACCTTTTATTGTTCCAATAAATGTTGCTTCCAATCTTTTAATTTGATTTCTTTCTATGGTGTGTTTTGCTTTACAGATGTATAAAGCTGACAAAAAAGGAATAATAGTCAAACAGTTGGAAAAAGTTGATGCTGCTAAACTTGAAGAACGGGCTAAAAGATTTGGATTAGACTTGAGTGGTAGCAGAGTTGTTAGTCAAAGACAAATTGATGAACTTTATGCAAATTGTGGTATTGAAAGTGGAAACGAAAGGCATTTTCGTTTTGATGCAATTCATTTATATGGTGTTGATAGTCTTACCACTAGAGAAATATTTGAGTATCTTGAAGATTTTAAACCAGTGTCCATGGAGTGGATTGACAGTAACTCATGTAGGTTAAGCATGTAGGCTTACCATTGTAGTTTGATTTACGCTGGGAACACACATCCAATTTTTCTCTCCGATAGTCTGATCAGACTTGATTTTGATTGTTTGTTTCTGATCAGACTTGATTTTGATAGGTTGGTTTTTTTTAGACTATTGGAGAGAAAAATCGGATGTGTATTCAGCGATGCCAGACGTACAATAATTATTGCACATGTACAATAATTTGGATACCGGTATGATGTACGATACAATATGTATTATCGTACGTCAAAGTCTCTCCCTCCTCCAAAGTGTGGTAAAGACTAGTATCCGGTGCCTTCAAATCATCTAATCCCCCTTGAATCTACTAAACCAACGAACAAATGACAATGATAGTTCCTATCCTAGAACTATTATTTGGTATTTGGTATTGACACTTTTCCGCATTTAGACTCATATTTGGTCCGTTATGCGTGAACATGGCTAGTTGAGCCATCCTAGCTCCTTCCAGAAGCGCAGAAGCCTCCTGGGGCGTTCACAGGCTTCTAGGAGCGACCTCACCTCTTTGAGGATTTCTGTTCGTTGTGCGGCCAAACCCACGCACTACTCATTCTTGTAATATATCCTAATCTACATACATAATAAAATTACCTTTCAACTTTGGCAAGTACGTACGTTTTTTTTTTGCTCGCCTTGACTTGTGGTATATAAATCGCTTAGAATGTAATGAATGACGAACTTCGCAATCGCATCCCAACCGTGTAAAAGCTAACTACGTGACATTGGCGGAATTGTGAACAAACACAAAGCAAGCCATTAAGGAAGAAGAAGAAGAAGAAGACTTGTGGAATAGGCTGTTTCGCTCGGTTCTGGCATTTGTATGATAATTTTTCGTCTCATATGATAATTTTCGAATACCTGTACGATAGTTCACTTACACTCGTCTGGCATCTCTGCGTGTATTCCCAGCATTAATATTGAGTTCATGGGATACATGAACATATTGTTAATTGTCCTGGCCAAGTCCTATTTTATACTTCATTCAATTCAACTTTTAAGGTCAATGGCTGCATCGCTTTACGTGACGATTTTATACTTCATATTCTAATCTAATACTTTGGTCACTAATCAATGTAAATGAAATGTTGTAATAATTTCTGTATTACTTCATAAAAGCTTTTTTTCATATAGTTTTGATGATACTAATTTGTCATTATTATAATTTCAGGTAACATTGTTTGCCAAGATCACATTTCTGCTGCATTAGCATTATTAGTTCATTCTCGTGAAATCAAAAGAGAAGATTTAAAGAAGATGCTGTCAGATAAATCACACCATCATTGGAGGGAAGGCGTGCCACATCCTAAAAATGATTTGATTCTTATGCGGTTTGCTACCAATGGTGACAAAAAAATTACTAAAAATAAACCAGATTATTTAAAAATACCAGATCAGTTTGTTGATGACCCAATGGAATTGCCAAGCAAAAATCCATGGGGAGACTTATGTCAAACATGGGGAGTGTATGATCATCAAGAAGTTTTCCAACGTAAACTACCTAAGCCTGAATTAGAGTCTGATAAAGATTGTGATGAAGTTCTTCAAATAAGCAATCAAAGATTGGCAATGCGTTTAGGAAAAAGGAGACATAAAAAAGCCATTATAACTGATGGAAGTGAAGACAGTAACTCTGATTCAGAATGGAAAAAGAAATCAAAAGCACCAAGAATGAGAATGCATGCTGATGATGAAGAGTCTAAGCAGAAGAAAATATTAGCTTCAGACTATAACAGAGAGTCATCTAGTGATACAGAAGCATATGCACCCTTGTCTATAGAAGTGATAAATTCTAAAAGTCAATACAAACCAAAACAGTCTACCAAGTTGTCTGACAAATTTAAAACAATTCACAAAGAAATGCCCAAATCTAACATACAATCACGTTTGGGTTCGAAGATTGTTCAATCCAATGAAGACCTGTTGAGTGATGAGTCCTCAGCAGATAGTGCAGACTATAATGTTATGAGCAGAGTTCAAAAAATCAATGCTAATATAAGTAATTCAAGTGTATGGTCCAGATTAGAAAACAAAAGTAATCCTACTGAAGAACAAAGTGATTTGAGGAACATTTTAAAATTGAGGAGACATACACACAAACAGAAACCTGATGACTTGCGAGATAGATTATCAAAATCAAAACAATCAAATTTACGAATTGAAATAGACAACAACTATGCTAGAAGTTAGCAGATATTTTTTATACAATATCATTAAATCACCATGAACAATTTATGAAATTTAGGAAAATTTAGACAATTATTTCATTACATATACATTCTTTAAAGAAGTCTGGTTGCCACAATTGATTAGGAAAATATATTATTTTCAACTGGTTTAGTGTTTCTTTTATTACATAGGTACCTACTTGCTAGTGGATACCCTACCCGGCTAGGGTTACCATATCTCAGGATTTGGCCTGAGATCTCAGGATTTTTGGACTCATCTCAGGATTGCGGCCGGATTTTGCAAAACTCACGAAATCTCAGGATTTTTAGAATTTCCAATAAAATACAAAAGAAATAGTAAAATAAATGCTTAGATTAAATGATCTTTATAGATGTTTTAGAACAAACTAACTTCCTTTGGTAATAATTAATTAATAAGCACAAATTTATGTTAGTACATAAGTACATAACTTTTTTGGGAAGGGTTTTTTCTAATTATTGATTTATTGCACCCCCCCTCGCTCTCAAACTCAGGCTTTTTCAATGGAAATCAGGCCTATTCTCAGGACTTTTGTTTTTTTCATCTGGTAACCCTATACCCGGCTACTTAGCTAGATTGATAGTGGCTCCTCCACCACCACTGTCACCGGTTCAGATATGTTTGTGGCACTATCATGAAGTTTGACTTAATACTCTGAGGTAACTGGAGCTCTCACCCTGAATAAAAAAGTGTCGCCAGCAAATTTGACATTTATGTATGTAGTGGCTGTCAGCTGTCTCATATGACCATACGTATTTTTTTAAAGTGTAGGTGAGACGGAAGACAGCCACTGTGTTATTTGTGGTATTCAAAAAATTGTTCGTACTGCACTCTCCAGTTACCTCAGTATTAAGTCGAGCTTCATGGGCACTATACTTACTGTAGCGACATCTAGCGTCGAGTGGAAATGCGAAATAGAAATATTACATCAATAGGGTGAAAACTTCAGTACGTTAGTAATATTATAGTATTCTTTGCTTCAGTCTTGGCCACTGCTCCGAGTGCTTACTTAGCTTAAAACATTTCGTTAATAACTTTTGCTTTTTACTATATACTTTTAAGTCATAACAATAGTAAGAATTCCAAAGATGTAGTATTAAACATAGATGGATACTAAAAAGTTGAACAACGAAACGATATATCTTTCCTTTCCTCCTAAATGACAGTTCAGCGTGTATTGAAAAGAGATAGCAATATAGGCAACGCTCCGTATTGAAACCTAGCGCGCCACCAGCCGAGTTTCTGTAGGCCAGAGTGGACTACATCAGTGTTCGTGGTTTTTTTTATTAATTGTGGTTAATTTATGCAAGATTAGTGAACAAAATCTTTCTGTGAGTAGGTATTGCCAAAACACCATGGCTTGTGCTGTAAGGAGCTGCAAAAGTTCCTACAGTAATTTAAAGTACAAACTCGGAATAATATCCTTTCATCGGTGAGTGAGCCTCCGTTTTTTCCAATTATTCAAGTAACTAGGCCATTTTTGGTACCTAAGCCTTTCTTTGCAAAAATACTGTAGAAAACTCTTATCTTTTGTTTTCATACACGTAACTATACCTGATGATAAAACAAATAAATGAAAATCTTTTGTTAGATATTGATCGACATTTTGTTTGACATTTCATTTACTCGCCATTGGTCTTTTAGTGTTGTTGCAGATAAGTTATCGATAATCGAATCAATATTTTTTCGTTCTCAGTATTCAAACCATAGTACTTTTATTTTATGTGTGTAAGTACTTTTTCGTTCGTTTCAGTAGGTACATGGCAAATTTAATTTAAAAACAATACTTATGTTTAATTTTCAGCTTTCCGTCAGACTCCGATTTAACATAGGTGGTTGAAAATAAAGGAAGAACAGACTGGCTTCCCCCAAAAAATGCAAGAGTATGCAGTTTGCATTTTGAAAAAAAAAACGAGTGCTACAAACAAAATATACGGATTTATGCTGATACGAATTTTTAAAAATCAACCAGCAAACGTTCAGCAGGTAATTTTTGTATTCTGAATTTGTTAACTATAAAATTTCATTCTGTACCTAAGCCATTCATTTTAGAAGTGTACCTAATATGATGTATATGATGTAGGTACATAGGTATGTTTATATAATGGATGATTATTTTATAAACAAGGTGTTACAAAAAATACCCGTATTTTGTTTTAAGAAATAATAGTTATTATTAGTAAAAAAATGATAAAGTAATTGCTAAAGTGCCTACTGAACTGACAAAGCCCGGAGGACCCATTAGTTCGCACAACTTTGCAACATGTTTTATACAATACTTATGTCTAACTTTTTTCTGTTAACAGGAAACATAATGACACACGATCACGAGAACCACGATCAATGAGAACTTTGACATCGACCATCTCGGAACCTACCAGATTTTCTTCACATAGTCAAGCAAGCCCCAGAAAGATTCTAATTCGTTTCTTATGAATAAAATTTTGTTAATGTTTGCTGACATACTCATTTTAAACTTATGTATTTTACTATTTATATAACATACCTACCTAAAAAGCGGACCCATTCAGAGACAATTTCATATAATGTATATGTCCGGATGGTTGAATCCGCCGGATGGTTAAGTATGGCAGCATGTACCTCTCGGAAGTCCTGTAGAACACGTGATAGGTTAGAAATTTAAGGCGATCACGAAGCGATCGTCTTAAATTTCGTGGTTATTTTTTTTGTGACTCCATCAACTTATGGGAAGATAAAATAGCTTACGGAAAAAATGATCGGCCTAGTAGGCGTTAAATTGAATGGCGGATTCAACCATTTGGCTGCGACATATATAATTGTAATAATAATTAAGTAAGATTGAGAAGATGTTAATTTGTTTTAAACATAAAAGTAAAAATAAACTGATGTTTGTTTTATTATCTTTCCATTACTAGTCACAGAATAAATAATAGTGCTAAGGCTAGAGTTTCCATTAGTAAAGTAGGTATTCATATTATGAAAACAAACGGTACAGTTCAGTACAGTATTTTTTGATTTATTTTCTTTTTCCTCTACATCTCCTATAATAAACAGATACACAAATTCACTTTTGCATCGTTATTTTTATCCCGTCCGCTTGTGTAATTCCCGAGGAAACTCTTGAAATTTCCGGGATAAAAGGCAGTCAGGAAGGACTAACTAGCTACGAGGTGTTCATTTTGGTAACTGATAAAATGAAGTTATCGATACTTTTCATTACGAATGGTGCATCACTATAGCTCTATATCATAATAAGTAAGTATGTATAGACAAAACGGTGCCACTTCGATATTAAGTAGCAACAAAGCTACTATGTTTGTCTCTTTTTTTTCAAATGACTTCCATAGTGAGTTTAAAAGAGATGCAACCTGCATTGAACATTTCACTTTCTACTATCCATCTAAGTTTATTAGTACATCTTTGAAGAATTCCTTGACTTAGGAATATTATTCAATAACCTTTTTTTAGTTAACATCAAAATAGATGTTTCTCTTAATTTATCTAAGTTAGTTAAGTATTGATTTCTCGATGTATCTTTTAGATTTGATTAACAAAAAACACATCAATCGGCACCCTTCGCACATTTTAAGTTTAAAAAATTGGTTTTTCCTACTAATATTATAAATGTGAAAGTTTGGATGTTTGGATGTTTGGATGTTTGTTACTCAATCACGCCATAACGGCTGAACAGATTTGGCTGAAATTTGGAACACAGATACTTTGTAGCCTGGAGAGGAACATAGGCTACTTTTTATCCCGGAAAAATGTCACATTCCTGCGGGATAACGTCGTGTAGTCCACGCGGGCGAAGCCGCGGGCGGATAGCTAGTAATTGACTAAAATAAAACTAAATTTCGTAAGTACACGTATAGTTATATGTTTTTTACTATGTTTGTCCACGAATTTCTTGAAATCTAAAGGCATATCGAGTTGATTCTATTTGATTTAAATTATGTGTATTCTTACTTTGAGAACAGTCTAAGATTCATCCAAATCGGTTTAGTAGTTTTCGATATGTGGGTATATTATGGTACAATATACACGAAAACTTAAGAAATAAAAAGTAATTTAAAAAATAAACTGTCTGGCACCGACCTCAAAAAGGTACCTTAATTAAAGATATTATTTTTTCCTTTTCAGGTGAAAAATACTTTTTGGAGTCGGTTAATTTTTTTTTTAAGTTTTTTTTTAATGTAAGAATTTAAAAATTTGAAGAAAAGTATAAGATACATTCTTGACAATTTTAGATATAAATTTTGTATTTTATAGATACCTACATAAGACCATAGGCGAAAGAAGAGAAAAGCATCTTAAAGTGGCAACAGAGGGGGCTTTCACCCTACTTAATATAATCATTCGAATGTACTTTTGTGAGAGGTATATCCATGGAGCTAGACTTAATGGGTATTAAGTCTAGCTCCGTGGGTATATCGTAATCTTACTGACTTCCTGCGCCATCTATTGCTTAGTAGTTATAATGACGTAAATAACATGAAATTATTTTTATGATTTTATATGGGCCAGCCCCCCTAGCATGACCAACAAAATTCGATATGATATGATAAGTTATCCGGTTTAACTGTCAAAAGACTATGGGTTTTGACGTTTGAATGTCGATAAGTCGCTCTATCATGCGATACATATCACGTTTTGGGTGGTCATGCTAGGCTTACTGGATGGGTTTCAATTTATATTATGTTTAGAAGCAGGTAAAAAAAACATGATTCAATATTAATTGAGACAGCGATTAAATATAAAGTATTTTCATAATCATGTGGCGACATCTATTTTAGTAAGAATCAGTTTTTGTATTTTCCCGTAGGAATAAGGGGTTTTTACGCGACAAAAAGTATCCTATACTTTTTTAAGAGTAACCAGTTGGCTTCGTACAGAATTTCATAAAGGTCTATTCAGTGGTTTTGGCGTGATGCCGGCACAAACAAACAGACAAACAGGACAACAGACAAACCGACAAACAGACAAAAAATTTAAAAAAGATATTTATACGCTCTATTGCTTATTTCTAACATGTTATGGTCTTTTTTTTGCAAATATCTTCAATGTACAGACACGGAAAGTCTACGATTTTATTATATGTATAGATAGATGTATAGATAGATTTATTGTCGAAGATGAAGGATGGTTTGACCTTATCACAGATCGCCTCCACAAGGGGTGTGTCTAACCATTTATGTGTCTTACCTTATTGAACCTGAGAGTGCCTAGGTGTTTCAGTCTAAGTACTGCTTTCGCAGCCTCTTGCTGCACGTGTAGATGCAGTGGGGTAAGGTTCAGCATTACCTCGAGCGCTGCAGTTGGAGCAGTGTTCATACAGCCAGTGAGAGCACAGCAAGCCTGACGTTGGAGACTCTGCAGCTTCTTTGCCCCAACAGTCTGAGCAGCTTTAGGCCACCAGACTACCGAGCCGTAACTGATGAGTGGTTTGATGACCGCATTGTACAGCCAGAGAAATATTTTTGGAGCAAGACCCCAGCGTTTACCGACCATCTTGCGGCACTGCCAGAGGATGACACTAGCTGTCCTTGCCTTGTGTTCAATGTGATTGCTCCAGGTTAGCTTACTATCTAATAAAACACCTAAGTATTTTACCTCATTTGATAGCTGAAGAGAGGTGTCAAACAGCTTAGGTAGGCGGTGATTACCTACTTGGCGTTTGTTGGTGAACATTACCAGTTCTGTTTTTGTTGGGTTGACGGCTAGGTCATGTTTCCTACACCAGCTTTCCACTTTCTTCAGAGCAGCCTGCATGGTGTCACAAGTTATACTCGCTTGTGGTCCCATTGTTAAAATGGTGATGTCGTCAGCGTAACCTATGGTGTAAAAGTGACTTGAGTTAAGGAGTGAGATTAGGTCGTCTACTACCAGGTTCCAGAGCAGTGGAGAGAGAACGCCTCCCTGGGGGCAGCCTCTCGCCACAAGCGCCCTGTGGCACCCATCATCAGATACCTGTACCACTCTGTAGCGAAGCATGTTGACAATCCAGTCTATCAGCACCTTGTACACCTCTCTTTTTCAGCGCATCCTCAATGCTGCCGAAGGTAGTCTTGTCAAAGGTGGTATCTTAGGTGGATTCTAACTTTGGTAACAGTTTAAGTTTCATCAAAATCGGTTTAGTAGTTTTTGATATGTGGGTATATTATGGTACAATATACACTTAAACTTAAGAAATAAAAAAGTTATTTAATAAAATAAACCGACTGGCACTAACCTCAAAAAGATAACTCAAAGATATTATTTTTTCTTTTTCAGTTGTCAAATACTTTTTGGTTTCGGTAAATTTTTTTAAAGTAAGTACTTTTTTTGTATTGTATTTAAAAATTTAAAGAAACGTATAAGATACATTCTTGACAATTTTAGATAAAAAATTTGTACCTACTTAAGACCATAGGCGAAAAAAGTGAAAAAATCTTAAAGTTGCAACAGAGGGGGCTTTCACCCTATTTAATATAATCATTCGAATGTACTTTTGTGAGAGGTATATCGTAATCTTACTGACTTCCTGCGCCATCTATTGCTTAGTAGTTATAATGACGTAAATAACATGAAATTATTTTTATAATTTTATAGGAGCCTGGATGGTTTTCAATTTATATTATGTTTGAAGCAGGTAAAAAAAATAACATGATTCATTATTAATTGAGACGGCGATTAAATATAACGTATTTTCATAATCATGTGGCGACATCTATTTTAGTAAGAATCAGTTTTTGTATTTTCCCGTAGGAATAAGGGATTTTTACGGAAAAAAAGTATCCTATACTTTTTTAAGAGTAACCAGTTGTCTTCGTACAGAATTTCATAAAGATTCGTTCAGTGGTTTTTGCGTGATGCCAACACAAACAAACAGACAAAAAATTTAAAAAAGAGATTTAAGTATACGCTCTATTGCTTATTCCTAACATGTTCTGGTATTTTTTTTGCAAATATCTTCAATGTACAGACACGGAAAGTCTACGATTTTATTATATGTATAGACATACCTACCTATTTTACTTGTATCTTTGAGGTGCACATGCACATACATTCTTGCAGTCATGTGAAAGTCAATATTTCCGAATAAAAAGTCGACATGAACAAGAGAAATAAGTAGACGGACGTCGACGGTGAAATAAAAGTTTATAAGACGGAAAACAAATTCAATTTATTAAAATAAAATTTTATGTAAAAGTAGTGCTTATTGATATTACGTGCACTTATTTCTATATAAAATACACTACGTAACATAACTTTCATAATACTTTTCTATCAACAAATAATGTAAGTAAAGGCTACCACCCTGTGCATGTTTAATATAATACAACAAATAATTTGAGCATGATTCGCTCCTAACTGTAAGATATCTTTATCATTGCAGTACCTATTAAGTACGCTGCAACGGATTTTCGACGCCTGCTCGAGCTTAATCGTGTTTTATCGATTTTGATATTTAACTCGTTCAGCTTTGGGTTCGAAATTGAATGAAAATCGTCAGTTTTGTAAAGTCCGACTCTCCAACCTGCCTGCTTTTGTATTAACCTATTATGTAGACCTAACACATTGGAGAGACACAGTATTGATTTGGTATCACGACATTTACGACAATTCAACCTCAAGACAACTTAACCCCGTCAACTCAACCTCATGATCATGACAACTCAATCCTGACTACTCAATCATCCCGTCAATGTCCATCAATTTTTGTTCCGTGTTTGGCTGAATCCATATCCATAGGTATATACTACAGGTATAATTAATTTAATTAATGTTACAAATAAAGTTTGATTATCAAAATTAGTGACAGAACCGAATTAGTTAACTCCGACCCCACATGGTACTAGCAACAGTTTAAGCAATCTTTCTATACAGTTGGCCGACGCCCTTGAAGTTGGGCGATGCCAACGCCTGTATAGGTATTTACGTAAGTACGTAAGGGTTGTCACTTTAAAATGTGACGGTGGACTTTTTACGACCCCGGGTGGGTACATTGGTATTGCGATATTAAATTAATAAAATAATTTAATAATGCAATTCAATGTCAAAAATACAGGATGTTTTTCTATCAGTGCAATTCCTCTTAGGTGGTGATTGTGCTCATGAATATGAACAACTTTTACTATGGGGCCAACTCTGCAACTCAACAAAAAAATCGTTTCATACAATTTGTTAATACCTACCTGACCAGAATGTATGGAACAGCTGTTTTTTTTTGTTGAGTTGCAGAGTTGGCCCTATAGTAAAAGTTGTTCATATTCATGAGCACAATCACCACCTAAGAGGTTTTGGGTTAATTCATTAACACGTTGTATAGACAATATGTATCGGCTTATTTCCAATCTGAATATTTTTCTTCAACAAAATTTCAACTCATTCAAACGTCAGGAGTAGGTCAAATTTATCTTGCAAAATTTCATGGCAGACAGATAGACAGATACAATTACAGGTGAAACTAAATAAAACATGTAATATATTTATTTTGATACTTCGTACCCCTAATATGCTAACCATAATTAATTATTTTATTTTATTTCACATTACACCAAAATGTACCTGCCACATTTTAAATTTGTTACAACCCTACCGTACTTACAGAAATACCTACAGACGTCGGTATTGCCCAACTTCAAGGGCGTTGGGCTACTATATGGAAAAATTGGTTATACTGTGGTAATTGTAACATTTATGTATATATAATTTAGCTTTGCTGTTCCCTTGTCAAAATAGTTTATTTTTTAATGTATAATGGGCTTGCTCTTGGCTTCACACTTTTTATTTTTTTTTCATCTAAATCGGCCCACAAAACAAAAAAAGTCGGCCGCCATGTTGGATTTTTAATAAGTATGTTTAACATTTCGCAGCTGTTTTTTTTGTCAAAATAGTACCGAAAATAGAGTTTCATCCAAATCGGCTCACAAATAAAATAGTTGGCCGCCATCTTGAATTTTTTAATTTTTTTGATATTGCGTTGCTGTTTTCTTGTCAAAATAGAACCAGAAACTGAATTTCATCAAAATCGGCTTACAAACAAAAAAGTAAGGCCACCATCTTGAATTTTTAATATTTTTAACATTGCGTTGTTGTTTTCTTTTCAAAATAGAACCAGAAACTAAGTTTCATCAAAATCGGCCTACAAACAAAAAAGTTAGCCACAATCTTGGATTTTTTATATTTTTAACATTGCGTTACTGTTTTCTATTCACTCTATGATTATGGTGATGATGATACTTGACTCTGTCTCAAGCTTTTAAATAAAAACCTGTTACATTTTAATAAGCGAAAAAGAGAGAAACAAAAGAAACAGCCACCATCTTGACCATTTGTATTTTTTAACATTGTGTTAAGAACGGTTTACTTGTCAAAATAGTACAAAAAACAGAGTTTTATAAAAATCTGCCCACAAACAAAAAAGTCAAGTCGTGTTTAACATTTCGTTGCTGTTTTCTTGTCAAAATACTACCAGAAACTGAGTTTCATCGAAATCGGCCTGTAAACAAAAAAGTTGGCCGCCATCTTGGATTTTTAATACTTTTAACATTGCGTTGCTGTTTTCTTGTCAAAATAGTACCAGAAACTATGTTTCATCAAAATCGGCTCACAAACAAAAAAGTTGGCCGCCATCTTGGATTTTATTTTTTTTTGACATTGCGTTGCTGTTTTCTTGTCAAAATAGTACCAGAAACTAAGTTTCATCAAAATCGGCTCTCAAACAAAAAAGTTGGCCGCCATCTTGGATTTTCAATTAACTTTGCGTTGCTGTTTTCTTGTCAAAATAGAACCAAAAACTGAGTTTCTTCGAAATCGACATATAAACAAAAAAGTTGGCCGCCATCTTGGAATTTTTAATACTTTTAAAATTGCGTTGCTGTTTTCTTGTCAAAATAGCACCAGAAACTAAGTTTCATCAAAATTGGCATACAAAAAAAAGTTGGCCGCCATCTTGGATTTTTTTATATTTTTGACATTGCGTTGCTGTTTTCTTGTCAAAATAGTACCAGAAACAAATTTAATCAAAATCGGCATACAAAAAAAAATTGGCCGCCATCTTGGTTTTTTTTAATATTTTTAACATTGCGTTGCTGTTTTCTTGCCAAAAACCAAGTTTCATCAAAATCGGCCCACAAACAAAAAGTTGGCCGCCATCTTGGATTTTGGAAATTGACTTATTTTTTATAAGCGAGATGAAGATTTGCACGCACTCATAGTACAAATCGTATGCACCATAAAATATGATAATATTAATCTAATAATAAATTAAAACGGTAAAGACGTGATAGCCCTAGAAGACGTGTCCCGAGTTACATACAACGGCGTTGTATGTAACTCGGGACAACCCTCCCCCGTCTCACCCCGCACGATTGACCTGTCTAGACGTCTCCGTCGGCCTACTGTGTGAAAAGTTGCTTATTCTGTGGTACTAGTCTGCCTTACCCAAAGTGTTTATAAAAGCCCGGAGGCGCGGAGGGAGAGCAGCCCCCGCCCGCTGTAACTAACTCCTGGCAGGGTGGAGGGGCTGCACTTCCCGCAGCGCCGGAGACGTTTGGGAGCCTTTAGTTTATTTTATGGATAAGTTTACAAACAAAATATTATTATTTACCCGAAAACTACGCATTGATTTGCCTGAGTTCCCAAGTCTGCTAACGTAGAGTAATCCTGTCTCAATCGTGTTTCAATTGTAGTTCAATTATAGTGCCTTTTTTACACACTAGTTGCAAGAATTATGACAGTATGTAGGTACACATATTTTGTAACTAGTGTGTAAAAAAGCACTACAATTGAACTACAATTGAAACACGACTGAGATTTGAGATACGATTATGACTTAACGTTAGTAGACTTGGCCCCCAGTTCGAGTTTTCGTTCTCAGGGTCGAGTTGTCGGGGTCGAGTTGTCGGTGTCGAGTTGTCTCGGGGTTGAGTTACCGTAGTGTTGAGTTGTCGGGGTCGAGTTGTCTCGAGGTCGAGTTGTAGACTCGTTCTATAATTAAATATAGTTAAGACTCATACACAGTAGTATAAACTTATTAAAGATACATTATAAATCATATATCAATAGGTACAGAACATTAATATAATGGTTGGCTAATATTGTAAATATTATTTTTATTAGTCAGGGTTAAATATTCAATAATACTTTGCTGCACAAGTTTGAATGATATGCAAAAATTTCAAATAACAGATACTTACCTAATTATTAAATTTATTAATATTATTATCAGCATCCATAAAAAGATAGTAAGTAGTTAATTATTATGATGAATACATTTGACCATAATATAATTTATATATTATTATGCAGTTTAGTTTTGTGCCAATGCATAAAAACAGTGAATACCTACAATATTTAAATAAGTTAATCATGGGGCGTTGATTAAGGTACACACGGCAGCACATCAGACTATACATGTTGACCTCGAGACCACATGCCCTACGTAATAAAAGCTGTCATCGCAGTTCAAGTGTTGAACTTGATGTGCTGTCGAGTGTACCTACTGTGAGTTTTTAGTAGAAAATTATTATCACCTTCAAGAATTAATATTGATATTTTAGTACTTAAAATAATACAATTCGCGCGCGTTTTTATTCAAAAAAATTTTTTCTCTAGATTCTATACTACTATTATATATTCACCAGCCTCTTTTTTGGTTAGTATGTAGAGCGGAAACTGCGTTACGCGGGCGACCGCGCCCGCGGAGGGGACGCGGCGCGGGTACCCGTAGCACGAGCCCCGACGCGGGTACCCGTCGCACGAGCGCCGTTGCGGGTACCCGTCGCATGAGCCCCGTCGCGGGTACCCGTAGCACGAACTTCGCTGCAGGTAGCCTTCGTACAAGTTCCGCCGCGGGTACCCGTCGCACGAGCCCCGTTGCGGGTACCCCCGTCGTACGAGCCCCGTTGCGGGTACCCCCGTCGTACGAGCCCCGTCGCGGGTACACGTCGCACGAGCCCGTCGCGGGTACCCGTCGCACAAACTCCGTCGCGGGTACCCGTCGCACGTACCCGTCCGTAGCACGAGCACGCGGGCGTGTGGCCCATTCCTCCGCGACCAAAGAGCATGTAATCACTACGTTTATCCGAGCTCTTGGAACCGCGCGGGCGTTAGCTAAACGCAGCAGTTTCAAGCTGTATTAGACGCATACATTACAAAAGTTTGATAAACATGCGTGGCCATATCGTTGAACTAGGCCGATCGAGATCTGCCTGGCCTTATCACGATGTGCGCCATTTCGTGATTTGGCTGTCTAATAAGCGCCATATAGTATACACGATGTATGTATAACCGCCATATCGTATACACGATGTATAACCGCCTAAGCCTTTGATACCAGTTATTACGCTGAGGCTTCATATTATATTTGTTAAACTTTAAATATTTATAAAAGTTGTTTGAGTGCTAACTAATATAGAGATTCTTAAATTTCTCGTGGCACAAAACAATGACAATAGCATTTCAATCTCTTTTAAATTCCTAATTCTGGCACATAGTCAAGACACAATTTTAATTAAATATATAATAATTTTAAATTAAGATAAAAAAATTAAATGGCTTGTCTACTGTAGACGTTATTGGGAGGATCTAAGAAATATATTTTATTAAACTATAGCTTTAATTAAACATAAGTAAAATCTTGTAAATTAAGTATTCGATATTTATTATAATGCTAAACCGATAACAAAATAAAGGAATCGACTGAGGAATCAATTTAATTGATTTTACATAATTGATATAATATACTAAAAAAATCATAAATATTTTACGAAGCTTTAACAGTAACAATAATTTTAAAGTTTTTAAAAAAGCTTATGTATAAATAATATCTTTTATAACTTCACTGTCTTTTCATATACTGAGATACTTACTTATTAAGTTTTTTAAGACAGTCTAGTGGAATGTTCCAGTCTTACTTAAGTACTTGTAGCGTAATTACAAAATAATTGAGTCAACAAAACAAAGAAGTTATATTACTATATTTCGCTGTGTAGCTATCCAAAATAATGTCAACGTTATTTTGATTTACTCGCTTTTTCAGATTTTTCCTCTTTCCGTTCCAAACCATCTTCTTTTTTCTTTGACATCAATGTATGTTTTGCTTTTTTAAACTGTTTCTTAACTTTATCCTTCACTTTGCTTTTTTTAGGGGTTGCCACAACTTCGAAAGATTTGATAGAAGAACTGTTCGACTCGCTATTTCGTTGAGCTGCAAAATTAATTAAAATAGTTTATTTTAACACACAATTGGTAAGCGCTATACAACTAAGACAGGGTCTGTAGAGTTAGGTAATATAAGTCTCTTATCCATGTTCATCTTAAGACCCAACTTTTTGAAAAGCATTACTGAGATCTTCGAGCATTGTGTTCAGGTAGGCGATTGTGTAAAGTGATTGTATTCATTTGACAGTTCATATTGTATGTTATTTATGTCAAATCCCATACAAACTGTAGCCGATCGATACAATATGAACTGCCACATGAATACGACTTTCAGGTCGATGAATACGAGGTCTTCCAAGGTCTCAGCCATAAGAACTACATCATCAGCAAACCGTAGGTGTTTTAGGTACTCGCCATTGATGTTGATGCCGCATCCTTTCCAGTCCAGAAGCTTAAAAATATCCTCCAACGTTGCTGTAAACAGTTTCGGAGAGATGACGTCTCCCTGTCTCACACCTCGCTGTAGTTGGATAGCATTAGAGCTCTGGATCTGTAATCGGACTGATATGGTGGCGTTTTGGTATAAGTACCTCAGCACCTGGATCCTGTTCCTGATCCTGGGAACAATTGGATAGTACCTGTAGTCTATTTGGCACCCCTGGATAGACTGCAGCACTGCCCAGGACTCAATTAAATCAAAGGCTTTCTCATAGTCTACGAACGCTAAGCAAAATGGCAAGTTGTACTCTTCGGTCATCTGTATAACTTGCCTCAGCTTATGAATAGGTCAATGGAACCCCGCTTGTTCGGGAGGTTGGAAGTCGTCAAACCTGCGAGCGAGACGATTCGTAATGACTCTCGAAAACAACTTATAGCTGATATGGCTCAGAAGCGAGATGGTTCTGTAATTCTGCAAAAAACTTATCACCCTTCTTGAAAAACAGCATCACATCGCCTCTACCCCATGCCTTTGGCGTTTTGCCCTCGAGGATGACGTATTGAAAAGCTTCTAGAGGACTTTAAGGTTTCCACCAGCTCTCAGAAGCTCTGTGGTGATTTCGTCATCGCCCGCCGCCTTGTTGTTTTTAAGCTGCTTGAGAGACATTCTAATCTCGTACAGGATGACGTCCGGGATATCTTCAGTATAGTGTCGGGTAAGCCTGGCCTTGCTTTCAACAGGTGTTTGCGTGGAATGTAGCTGTCCATAGAAACTATCAATCTCCCTCAGGATTTCAGGTTTTGACGAAATGATGCTGCTTTCCTCAGTTTTCAGCCTGGTCAATTGACTTTGCCCGAAAGACAGATCTCTCGCGGCTTCTTTAATACGCTTACACTCGGGGTTTTGAATTTGAGCCGGTATTGGTCGGAGCGTGGATTTTATCAGTCGCGTTCTTTCAAGCTGGACGTTGATATTCAATGTGCCTTTCACCGACGGCCGTTGGGGCGGAAAGGTTCTCGAATGGCAATCGCGTATCGGACGACGTTCCGTGGGCAGGCCCCCTACAAGGTGGACCTACGATCTAGTCAAGGTCGCGGGAAGCCACTCGATGCGAGCAGCGCAGGACCGATCGTTGTGGAGATCCTTGGGGGATCGCTGCAGTGGGCGTCGTCCGGCTGACATGATGATGAAGCGTGCGATGTATGAATATTTAATTGAAATAATGCCTAAACGCTCGGCGTTCAGCTGCTGCACCAGCTCGTCGCACTATCTCCACCAGGCGGGCACTAGCCGCCCGGCGAGCCTGCCCTGTGTCGGTATATAGCAGCGAGCTGACCTCTCTTGGTGGCGATGGAGGCTGCGATGGCGAGGTCCTCCTGACGCTCGCGGCGGCGCTCGGCGTCCAGCTGCTGCACCAGCTCGTCGCACTATCTCCACCAGGCGGGCACTAGCCGCCCGGCGAGCCTGCCCTGTGTCGGTATATAGCAGCGAGCTGACCTCTCTTGGTGGCGATGGAGGCTGCGATGGCGAGGTCCTCCTGACGCTCGCGGCGGCGCTCGGCGTCCAGCTGCTGCACCAGCTCGTCGCACTATCTCCACCAGGCGGGCACTAGCCGCCCGGCGAGCCTGCCCTGTGTCGGTATATAGCAGCGAGCTGACCTCTCTTGGTGGCGATGGAGGCTGCGATGGCGAGGTCCTCCTGACGCTCGCGGCGGCGCTCGGCGTCCAGCTGCTGCACCAGCTCGTCGCACTATCTCCACCAGGCGGGCACTAGCCGCCCGGCGAGCCTGCCCTGTGTCGGTATATAGCAGCGAGCTGACCTCTCTTGGTGGCGATGGAGGCTGCGATGGCGAGGTCCTCCTGACGCTCGCGGCGGCGCTCGGCGTCCAGCTGCTGCACCAGCTCGTCGCACTATCTCCACCAGGCGGGCACTAGCCGCCCGGCGAGCCTGCCCTGTGTCGGTATATAGCAGCGAGCTGACCTCTCTTGGTGGCGATGGAGGCTGCGATGGCGAGGTCCTCCTGACGCTCGCGGCGGCGCTCGGCGTCCAGCTGCTGCACCAGCTCGTCGCACTATCTCCACCAGGCGGGCACTAGCCGCCCGGCGAGCCTGCCCTGTGTCGGTATATAGCAGCGAGCTGACCTCTCTTGGTGGCGATGGAGGCTGCGATGGCGAGGTCCTCCTGACGCTCGCGGCGGCGCTCGGCGTCCAGCTGCTGCACCAGCTCGTCGCGCAGCCGCACTATCTCCACCAGGCGGGACACTAGCTGCTCCTCGCGAGCCTGATATCAAGAGTACAATAGAAATTTAATAATTGCACACTTTGTAACGCATACAATTCCCTTCTTCTTAGCGTATCAGACGTAACGCATTATTACCTTATCAGCATCAATGCGATTAACCGCTGGTCGCGATTGTATGACCCTTATTTCGTGCTCGATGTCAGCCTGCTCTTGTTCCAACCTTTGCTGCCGGCGACTGGAAATTATGATTTATATCATAATAAAATTTGCTGTGAGTACATGTTTATATGTATACTATTACATATTAAGGTCAAACGATTAAGTCACAAAAAGCTGAAGGCTCGTCAGATGGCGCTACTTTCGCTATTTGGTAGTTTTAATTTTTTTGTTAATTATTCTTTGTATCTTTGTAACTCAAAATACTTTTTGCGCCTTCTATAAATAAATATAGAATTTTCGAAACCAACACTTAACTATTTGTAGTACAAAAACCATCCAAATATGTTAAATATGTTTTTCTGTCATCCAATTTTACTAATCACTCACACATGCATACCATAAATCCGAGTTTCTAGTAACAAAACATATCGATCCAGCTAAAAACGACAATGTGGCCTAGCGGTCTTTTTTTATATTTATTATTGTTTAAAAAAAAAAACATTAAAATATTAATTTAGATGTATAAATTGAAACAAATGCAATTGCATTATTATTTTTTAAATTACACAAGTAGTCTATCAACTAATGCTCCAAAAAACGTATACAGGGAAAATAATGCTTGGAACACCATTTTTAGTGTTCCTTAGCCGAATGGCCAAAACCGGAACCCCTATAGATTCGTCATTTGTCTGTCTGTCCGTATGTTACAGCCACTTTGATTCAAAACTATTAAGACTACACATTTGAAACTTGGTAGGTAGATGTATCCTGTAAACCGCTTTACAATTTTTATACGAAAATAAAAATAATAACCCCATACATAAAACTGAAACTAAAAATTTTTTACCTATTCGTGTGGGGTGTCTATAGATAGGTCTTCAAAAATAATATAAAAGTTTCTTTAACCATTTTTAGGGTTCCGTAGCCGAATGACAAAAAACGGAACCCTTATAGATTCGTCATGTCTGTCTGTCTGTCTGTCTGTCTGTCTGTCCGTCCGTCCGTTCTCATGTCACAGCCACTTTTATCCAAAACTATAAAAACTACTCAGTTGAAATTTGGTAAGTAGATGTATTTTATAAACCGCTTTACGATTTTAATACAAAAATCCGGGGGCTTCCGATACATACATACATACATACAAACCGAAAAATATTTTTTTTATCAACCATATTCGTGTGGGGTGTCTATAGATAGGTCTTTAAAAATGGCATAAAGGTTTCTCGAACCATTTTTTCTCAAAGTCAATATTTTGAAAGATAGAGCCTTCCAAAGCGATAAAATGTGTACCCCCCCCCCCCCCACGCCACTCTTAACTTTTGAAATTAATTAGTGAAAAATCTAGAAAAAATATATACTGTACATCTTTATAATAACTTTCAACGAAAATTAGTTTGAACGAGATGTAGTAAGCACTTTTTGAGATATAACACATTTTCGAAAACCGCAAATGTAAATGAAAAACAATGTTATATTTTGCTGACGAAAAATGATAAGTACCTACCTAATAGAATTTTGGCTTGGTATAGGCATTCGGTACGTTAAGTTGGTACGGAACCCTTCTTGGGCGAGTCCAACTCGCACT